>JAPDVU010000006.1:79528643-82080398 GCA_026230045.1 Corynorhinus townsendii
CTCTGTCTGCACTGAGACGTGGAGATGGGCTTTGTGACAAGAGTCCCCCGTCTCCTCAGGTGACTGGCACTTGAATAAACCCCTTTCCTTTTTCACCAGCATCTGTCTAACGAATCTGGGTTTTGTGGTGGCAGGCACTGAACTTGGGTTCCAGTTACACAAGGGCCCTTGAACCTTAGAAGTGAGGAAGATAAAGGTGACCCTGCTAGGGGAGGGGAAGAGAGAAGGGAAAGGGAAAGATACAGGCATGGTCCTGGGAGTGAGAGCACACTGGGTTCTCTGTCCTAAGGGTTTTAAGGGTGGAGATTTTCAGAGAGGTCCCAGGGGGAAGATCTCAATGGAATATTCAGCAGCTTTCCCGGTGTGTCCTTTCAGGGTCCAGGTCTCCACTGATGGATTGGTCGGCGTCAGGGCAGGGGTCATTATTCAATGCAGCTGGTCCTGAGGTCAGCTGTGGTGTCACTTGTCTGGTTTGGCTGCTTTTCTGGGCCTGGAGCTGAAACACAACTGAGGCCTCTAGAAAGGAAAGGTCAAGGAGTCCAAACCCAAACCGCAAGAGCAGCAATACGCTAGGGGAAGAAAGGTCACCCTGGGGGGGAGGTCCCACCCTACAATTGTCCTTTGCTAGGCACCCAGGGCTTTCTGCCCTAGTGACCTTCTGTGCCTGGCCCATCCTCCTTGCTCTGCTCACGTCTTTCTAGCTGCCTATCACACTTTCATTCATAATGTGTTAGGCCCTGTTCTCCAGGGGGAATAGTGTGAACAACAACATGCCTCATTCTGGAGTCAGCAGAGCAGTATCAGAGCTATTGAGTGTGAGATGGGGTTCAGAAAAGGCTTCCCTCGCTGTGGGGCGCACTTTTCTTGGAGAGTGGGGAGCGATAAATCCCCTGATGGGAGGCTGGAATAAGCTCTGGCTACTGGAGTAACAAGGATGAGATGAGTCCCTGCTGGGGCAGAGCCAGGGAGGAGGCAGCCAGACCCATGAGTTTGGACTTGATTCTCAAGGAGAGTGAGGTTGGGGGCTTCAGCAGGGGAGGGACATGGCTTGCATTTTGAAAAGCTGGAAGTCCCACGCAAGAGTGCGCCCAGGGCTCGCAGCCTCTGCCCGAGGCAGAGACCCGAACTGGGATCCCCCGCCGGGGTGGGAGCAGTGCCCCCTAGGGGCCCAGAGATGAACGGAGGAACCTGGGGCGGGGGTCTGGGCGGGGAGGCTTGCAGCAGGAGCGGGACTGTGTCAAAGGGGCGGTGGGTCTGGTGACAGTTGCCGGAGTGACGGGGGAAGGGCTGATGGTTGAGCAGAACGGGTAGCAGTTGTCTGGGTGACCGGAGGGGCCCCAGCGAAGGCTGACTGGAGGCCTCCGACAGTTGCCGGAGCAACAGTGTCCGCTGACGGTTGCCAGGGTAACGAGAAGGCGCAGCCTGCCGCCTCCGCGGCTGCAGGGGAAAAGCAGGGGCGGAGGGAGGAAAGGGACCGCGCGGATTGGGCAGAGTCCTGGACAACGAGCCAGTAGCGGCTTGCGGCTCGGCCGGAGCCCGCCTCTCCAGCTTCAGCCAGTCCTGGCGCGTCCACTGGCCAAGAGGCTCGGTGGGAGCCGGGATGTGAGGGGTTTGGAGGGCGGCGGTTGGGCTTGGGACCCTCCCAACCTCGGCCTCTCCGTCGCCCAGCTCGGAGCTCTAGCCTCCAGACCCCCTTCCATCTTGCACTCGTTCAAGCTTCCACTCAGTCATGTTTCTACCACCCGTTCTAAGTTGCTGGCCCCGCAACAGGGGCGGGGTGGGCACCGCCGCTCTCAGCCCGGTGTGGTCAGGCCCCAGCTGTTGAGCAACTAGGGAGGGGCACTTACCTAGGAGGAGGAGAGGGAAGGCTTCCTGGAGGAGGTGGCTTTGGCGCTGACCCTGCAAAGTGTGCTCCGTGCCCTGATGGGTTAGCACTTCCGTGAGACCTCGAGGAAAGTTTGGGTCGGGAAGACGTGCAATTGGTCCCCAGCGCGATGGGGGCAAGCAGGAAAGGGTCCCAGACAGATCTGTGTGTCTAAAACATTACTTGGGGGCTGGACCCCTGAGGCAGGGACCTAGACACATCTAATGGATTAAAGACAAAGAGAGCCCAGCGGAACGGAAGGCACTGACACTGGGAGAGAGGGTGAAGTCTCCCCAGAACAGAGTGGAGAACAAGACTGCAGTCAAGAGCCCGGGTGCCCCGACACCTAAGGGGCAGGCACAGGAGAGAGGCCGCAGAGGAAGGGGGAAGCAGGCGCTGGGTGTCAGGGGAGGAGGGGGGAAGGGAGGAGGGGCAGGCTCCTGGGAAGGCGCTGAGAGACCGAGAGGACTGAGCCATGTAAATCTGAGGGAGGAAACCCTGGAGTGGGAGCTGAGGATGGAGGGCCCGGATGCTCCCAGTGCAGTGAAGCAGGGAGGAACAGGGAGAGAGCGTGGGGACCCCCATGGGGAGCCTGGAGGAAACAACTGGCGCATTCAAATAGGGTGATTTGAGTAGGGTGTGCTCCAGGGACCATTATATACCCGGCAGGGCCCGGGGAAACCGATGGGGCGAGAGCCAAAGCCGTCTCCAGGTCTCCCTGACTGGGCAAGAGGGAGAAAGGAGGTTAACAGAACCCAGCGAGAGAGATGTGTGGACAGGGCCTTTGGTCAAAGGACACTGGCAACTGAGGTGACCTTACAAAGAGGGATGTAGGAGAACTAATATCCCATTCTTCCTTCTGGCTGCTTCTTCTGCCTGTACCTCCTGTTGGCCGAACCTGGAAGCCAGAGGACAAGGCTGTCCATTGACACGGTCTGGAGCGGTCAGCCTCTCGGGGCATAGCGTGGAGGGTAAAGGGGAAGAATGAAGCCAGTGGGGACAGAGACGGAGCTTGGAGGCTGGGTGAGGGATGTGAGATACATATTTGCGATGAATTTTACTTTTTCACAGAAGAAACCTCAACCTATGGCCAAGGGAGGAGGGAATGAAAAGTCCTGAGAGTGGAAGGGGTGTGGGGAGGCACTCCCTTTCTCTGAAGCAAGAGGGAAGGTGGGGAGGACAAGCGACACACCTGTGGGAAGGAAGATAAGCTTTAGGAGCCAGGGAGGCCAGGGCAGAAAGGTAGAGGACATCAGGTCCTCATGGTTCAGAGAGGAGCAGGAGGAGATGAGGTCCCGATGAGGCCATGGCCATGGAAGGTTGGGTGGTCTGAGCCCAGGGCCCAGGAGGTCAAGACATCCACTGGCTGTCCCACCCAATGGAGGGTCCTAAGACAAGGAAGTCACAGCCCCCAGAAGGGGTGGGGAGTACCCTGCCCTCTTTTCATGCCCAGAGCTACAGAGCCAGTCGGTGCTCCAGTGGGAGTGAATTCCCTTCTCCTACCTCTCCGTTCTTCCACATGCGGCTCTCACATCCCCTCCTCCTCTAGGAAGCCCCCAGGCCTCCCGCCCTTCTTCTGACTTGGTCCTGATCTAATGGGGGCTGGATGGGTCTGCGTCCAGACAGGGATGCAACTAAGCTGACTCTGGGCCTGTTTGGGTTCCAGCCCCTGGGTCCTGCTTTGCTCCAAGATATACGAGCACACTTCTTTGTCAACTGACAAGTGTTTTCACCTGTTGTGTACCCGGCTCCATGCTAGATGTTGGAAATTCATCAGTGAGCGAGACAGATGCCCACAGAGCTCAGAACCTCATGTGGGAGCCAGGCAGGATCACATGGCAGCGTGGGAGCTGAGATGGAAGCCAGGGTGGGAGCCAGAGGAGACGGTGTGTAGCTGTGGAGCTGCAGGAAGAAGAGCGGGCAGGGCTTCCAGGGTGACCTTTTCCAACCCCCAGATCAGCTTCGCTTGGCTAAACCCTCCAGTGGCTTCCACCGTGCTTGGGACCGGATCCAGACTGTTCAGCCCCTTGGGACTTGGCCCCCGTCCTTGGCCTCCTCCGCGCTTGCTCTCTCTGTGCCCAGCAGCCTGGCCTCCTCGATGTTCCTCTCATCCACCTGGCTTTTCCCCCTCTGGCCTTTGCAATGTTGTCCTCTCTGCCTGGAACACCCTTCCTTTAGCTGTTTGCCTCGCTGGCTTTTTCTCCTTCAGGTCTCAGTTCTCATATTCACTCAACAGCAAGGACAGACCTCTCCTCCCCAGCACCGAAATCTCTTCCTCCCTCATGGTTTTTATTTGTTTGCAGTCTCTTTTATTTATTTATTTTTTGAGCGTTTTTTGTTTGTTTTTTTTCAGAGAGAGAAAGGGAGAAGGAGAGAGGCATAGAAATATCAATGATGGAAGAGAATCATTGATCGGCTGCCTCCCACACCTCCCCGCCCCCCCCCCCCCCCCACCACTGAGGATTGAACCTGCAATCCCCTGCAATCCAAGCATATGCCCTGACCCTGACCTTCTGGTTCATAGGTCAATGCTCAACCACTGAGCACCACCAGCCTGGCTGGTGGCAGTCTTGTTTCTTGTAGAAGAAGCTTGCTCCGTGTTGGTCCTCTCTACCTATATATAATAGGGCCTTGCACCAAGTAGGGACTCAGTCAATGTTTGTTGAATAATTGAAGGAGGAAGAGCTGGAGGGTCAGAGTGAGCTATCAGATGAAAGGAGTCTTCTGGGTATGAGAAGGGAGCGTGTGCAGTGGGCACAGCCTGTGCAAAGATGAGAAAGGCTGAGAGACAGGGAAGTGAAGCTGGGAAGGCGGGAAGGGTGTTGCTCTGGGCAGTGGGGCCTTGGAGGGTTTGAGCATGAGAGGAAGGCAGTGGCCAGAAGACCTGGCTGGGTCTGCAGCCCACAGCCTCTGGGGTCCAGCCATCCCACTCTTGCCAAGGACCCACCCTCACTACTGCTGGGTCTGGCACGGCTCACTGCCTGGGCCGCAAGGCCTGGCCCCAGCTTAGCTTCCATGCAGAGGGCGGGACTGTGGTACCAGAAGAGAAGCCAAGGGCATATTCTCAGGTTCCTGGTCAGCAGGCCTGAGCCCAGCAGCTGTGTATTGGTCTGGCCCCAGGTCCCCAATCCCTGGGGACTGACTCATTGAGGAGAAATGCAGTCCCTAGCCAAGGCAGCCAGCAGGGCCAGGGGGAGGGTTCAAGCATCCCCTACCCCCACCATTTGGGAACTGTGTGGCTGCCCCTTGCAAGGCCGTGGGAATGGTCTCTTTAACTGTCCTGTCCCCCAGGGATCAGGACACCTTGGGGCTGGTCCTGCCCTGTGGCTGGAGGACAGCAGAAGGACTCTGAAGCCAGGACCCCACTTTCTCCTTGCTGAGTGGGTTCCTTTGAAGACATGGGGCCTTCAGAAAGGGATTGGCACATAGTAGGAGCTCTGTAAATGTGTCTTCCTTTTGCCCCCACTCTGCTTATGCCATCCTTAGCCTATATTTTCATCATTACTGCTCCCTCTCCTCTCGGTTTGCCACAGACCAGGGGCTGCAGTATCAACAGATAGTAGTACTTCCTGCCTAGCAAAATGTGTGTCTAGTCCATGGGTTGATCCTTGAGATGGGGAGCTCAGCATCTCATAGAATATTCATTCCAGCAGAAAACCCTTTCTCAGATGGGTCAGGGGAGGAGTTAGCCCCCCTCTCTTAAAGCCCCTACCTTTGCCCCAGGTTCTGTTCTGGACCCCAGACCCCAAAAATGGTACTGAAGAGAGTGGTCTAGGCCCCTGTGGTGGCCCTTCTGGGCTGGGCATCTCAACTCCTTCAGCCACTTCCTAAGTCAACAAAACCTTCCATGTCACCCCTTCTGTGCCCACCCCATGCTGGATGATGCCTGGCCCCTGGGGAGCCCTAGTCTAGGGAGGGGACAGAGCAGGACACAGATGCCGCCATCCCCTTGTGGGCAAGACTGAGCTGGAGGGCAGGAGGGCCCAGGTAAAGCCTGGGGTGGAGGAGGAGCTGGGTCTGAGGGCAGGGGGTGGAGGAGTAGGGAACAGGGATTCCTAGAGCTGGAACCTTGAAGAATGAACAGGAGTTCGCCAGGTACATGAATGAGGGGAGGGGATTCATGCTAGAAAGAGGGACCAGAATAGCCAAAGGGGTGGCATGTGTGGGAAAGAGTAGAGCATGCCTTATACAACCAGAAGAAAACGCATTTTCAAAGAGAACACATTTCCTGTGAGTTCCTGTTTAGGAAGGAAGCAAAAGGGTCCCTGTCCAACTGGGATCCTAGGCAGAGGGCAAAGGCCAGGAGAGTACAAGTCCTGCTGGGTGGGGGTGAGGTTTGGCTCAGTCTGATGATAAGCGGGGCAGGACGGGCCAGAGAAGGTCAGGCCCCCATCCACAGGGTGCGGGACTTGGGTTTTCTCCTGGGGTGATAGGCATGGGGAGGACTCAAGCTGGGCCTGGCCCACGGGCCTGTTGACTCAGCACACTCCTTGTGAGTCATACTGTGCCCCTTCTTGTGTAACTTTAGTTTTTTTCTTTTCCCAATCCCTCACTTTCCATGTGGCCTGGAGTCATTCAGACTTGGGTTCCAATCTCAGCTTTTCCTCTAGAAGCCTCCAGCACGTCACCATAAGATGGCATATACCCCCCTCATATAATGGGGTTGTGGGTCATCTCTGATGCCAGGCTCTGGTCAGTCATTCAACTTTCACCCTTGGCTTTTCATGCTTCTCCTTTCTGTCTAATGGTACTTCTCTGCCTTCTTCACATCTTCCTCTTCCTGTATTTAAAAACCACCCAAGTTATTAGTGGATGAATGAATAAGCAATACGTGGTGCAGCCATTTAGTGTAATATTACTCAACTATAAGAGGGATGGAAGCACTGACACACACTACCCTGTGAAGGAATCTTGAAAACATCGTGCTGCGTGAAAGAAGCCAGACACAAAGGCCACATGGCATATGATTCCATTACATGAAATGGGACAGGCAGCTTCACAGGGACAGGAAGCAGATGAGTAGTTGCCAGAGGCGGGGGGAGGAGAAAGGGGGAGCAACTGCCAATAGATAGGGGGTCTCCTTTAGGGGCAATGAAAATGTTTTAGAACAAGATAGAGGTGATGGTTGCACTGAATGCCACTGGACTCTACACTTTAAAAAGGAAACTGGTGTTGACTGGCCTGATTCACCAGGAGGTCATGGTTTAATTCCCAGTCAGGGCACATGCCCAAGTTGTGGGCATCATCCGCCGTGGGGAGTGTGCAGGAGGCAATCAATCAGTGGTTCTCTCATCATTAATGTTTCTCTCTCTCTCTTTCTTCCTCTCTGAAATTAATAAAGATACATTTGAAAAAAATTAATAAAAAAATAAGTGGTGAATTTTATGTTATGCAAATTTTGCTTCAATTAAAAAACAAATCACCAGAGGAAATTATTAACAACTGCCAAAAACAGTGAATGAAAGTTTGATGGGCACCAGGATATTCACACAGTCTCAAAGTATCTCCCCATCTGATATTGACATTTATTTATTATGGGGGAGGGGGATAGGAAGAAAATGGTACTTTACAATAGGGAAATTTGGCCAACTTCACTCAAGTGATCAAAGTTGAATCCCAGCAATGCTGGGAACTCATGTCAGGTGCCTCCTGATACGATGCACCGATGCACTGGGGAGGATCAGCCATGCTGCCAGACACACAACCTGAACCTGGTCAAGGGGAACCAGAAGGCCTAGTGAATCTGTGAAACAACCGACCTCGACTCTCCAGAAATGTCAACGTTGTGCAAGACACAGAAAGGCTGAGGAACCAATTCAGATTAAAGCACAACAAGAAACAACCTGGCTAGCGTGGCTCTGGTTGAATGTTGACCTATGAACCAGGAGGTCACTGTTGGGTTTCCGGTCGGCATATGCCTGGGTTTCGGGCTGGATCCTCAGTAGAAGGTGTGCAGGGGGCAGCTGATCAGTGATTCTCTCATCATTGACGTTTCTATCTCTTTTCCTCTCTCTTCCTCTCTAAAATCAGGAAAAAGAAAAGAAACATAACAATTAAATGCGACACATCATCAGAGATTAGATCCTGGACCAGCAAAGAAACATGCTACAGAGATATTGCTGGGGCAACAGAAAACTTTGGCTATGGACTGAAGGGGAAACGGCGCTGTGTTTAGATAAGAGTGCCCTTGTTCTTAGGAAGTATATATGTAATTGTAAAGCAAACGTGGCAAAGTGTGGGTAAGTATGCACCAAGGGCATATGGAAATTGTATTATTGTGCATTTTAAAGTATTATAAAAGAAAAAGTTTTAGCCCCGGCTCGATTGGTTGAATATGGTCCCATGCACCAAGCGGTCACCGGTTTGATTCGGGACACATGCCCAGGTTGTGGGCTTGATCCCCAGTAGGGGATGTGCAGGAGGTGGCTGGTGAATATTTCTCTCCCATCTCTCTCTCTCTCTCTCTCTCCCCCCCTTCCTTTCTTTCTCCCTCAAATTAAATTTTAAAAAAAGAAAAGAAAAAGTCTTAAAATTGCCCAAAGATCTCAGGGGTGCCCATGTCAGGATTCCTGT
Organism: Corynorhinus townsendii; assembly: GCA_026230045.1. Taxonomy (NCBI): domain Eukaryota; kingdom Metazoa; phylum Chordata; class Mammalia; order Chiroptera; family Vespertilionidae; genus Corynorhinus; species Corynorhinus townsendii. Next base: position 79,537,081 of record JAPDVU010000006.1, read on the forward strand.
ATGCTCAGCCCCAATGTTCAGCAGCTGCCTTCTGGGTGGTCCTCATCACCCTCAACCCATTCCTCCTCCCTGCAGCCTCATCACTAAGCCAGATCGCAGGGGGCCAACCTGACCTCTTTCTCCTGCTCATGGGCAGCCCCACCCCTGGCCTGCCCATTCTCCTTCAGGACTCTGCCCCTTCTCTGGATGTAGGGCTGTCCCTCTGCTGGGATGTCATTCCTTCAGTTCATGCAGGCTGAGCCCCATTGGATCCTTCTCTGGGAAGTCCTCTCTGGAGGTAGAAGGTGCACCCCGCCTCTGGAACAAAGCCAGACAGAGAGCTGGGCTTGATACCCAGTTGCTGAATGAATGAATGAATGAATGAAGAAATAAGGAGCCCACCCTCCAGGCAGAACCCTCCCCAGCCCTTCTTTGAGCCCTCCCCAGACCCTGCCCCTTCCTCTGACCAGCCCTGAGTCCCCAGTGCTGGGTGCATCGGTGTCTGGCTCTTTCTTCTGCAGAATGACAGCTCCTCCAGGGCTGGGCAGGTGGGGTGGCCTTTCAGGGGTCCCCTTTCTCACCATGGAGACATTTTGGAAAAGTCAGTTGATCCAATTGAGTGGCAGAGCTGTGTGGAGTATGGGGTGGGACTGGAGTCACCTCTGGGGTTCACACGGGGTTGTGAAGAGGAAGGGGTGTTAGGAGTGTGTATGTGCATCTTGCCGTTATTCATGCGACTCCTCTTAGCTTGTGTCTGAGGTCGGAGGCTGCAAAGGGCCCCAGGCTCAAGGCTTGGCTGGGCCTGAGTTTCAGGTTTTCCAATGTTTGAGATTTAAAGTCCCGGTGAAGTTTGGTGCATGTGTCTGCATTTGTGCATGGTGGCTGTGTGCTCCTGAGCCTCTCAGACCTGCCTGGTCTCAGTTTCGGGGTATCTGGGGGGTCTGTGTTTGTGTCCGGGCCTTGTGTGTCTCTGGCTCTGGGTGTGTTGGGAGCAGAGGTAATCACCAGACTGAGTGTGTCTGCCACTGCGAGCTGGTTGGTCCCGCATCTCCCCGCATGGCCGGCCTGAGTTTCTGAGGGTCCGCGGGTCCCACGCTGTGTGGATGGGTGGAGGGTGGGCAGGGACCCTGGGAGGCCGGGCGAGGGGCGGGGAGCGCGGGGCTGGCCCCTGGGCGGAGCGAACCGCCAGGGCTGGGGGCGGGGCAGCCCGACAGCCTCACTTCGGCGAAGTTGGCGGCGCTGAGGCTGGCCCGGGACGCGCCCGGAGCCGAGGGAAGGAGGGAGGAGGGAGGAGGGAGGGTCGCGGCGGGCCGCCATGGGGCCGGGGACCCGGGTCCGCCGCCGCGGCCTGATGTCGCCGCTGCCGTCCGTGCGGGCGCCGCTCTTATTGCTGCTGCTGCTAGCGGGACCCGGGGCTGCAGGTGAGGGGTCGGGACCTGAGGGTGGAACGAATCGGGGGGAGGAAGGGAGGAGAGTGGAGTGCAAGGACCCCCAAGTCTGGTGCTGGTGGGGGGACCCTGGAAGCCAAGGACCAGAGCAGGGGCACGGGCAGGAGCAGGGGCAGGGGCGTTGGAGCCCGGACTGCGTGCCAGCCCCGGGGGACAGGGACTCAGAATTGGGGGGCGAGGAACACAAGGGCCCAGGAGCGATTAGGGCTGGGGATGTAGAGACCCAGAAGTCCGGGACTGGGAGCTCGAGATGCGGGGACCAAGGGACTCAAAATTGGGGGGGGGGTACCCAGAATATGGGGCTCCCTCTCCACCCACGCCCATCCGGAGTCCTGGGAAGGTCACGACTGGAGCTCTAGTGCCCCCAGGGCGGGGACCCCTCATACAAAAGCCCCACCCCACCCCCACCCCCAACTCTCAGACCCGCGGGGCGGGGGTCGGAGGGCGGGGAGGGGGCGCGAAGTTCTCGCAGCTCTGAACTCGGAGGAAACTTCCCAGGCTGGAGCACAGCAAAACCCGGAGCCGGAGCTGCCGCGGGAGCCGGAGCCGCTGCGGCACCCGCGCCCCTTCCCCGGCCCCGGCCCCGCTCCCTCCCCCACCCGTCCGGATCCGGCGGCCCGGACCCGGTCCCCGCCCTGGGAAGGGAGGTGGGGGGGGGGGGGCGCGAGCCCACGTGCTCCTCTTCGATTTCTGTGCCCGGACCTTGCAGCCCGAGCCCCTCCCCAGCGGGCCTGGGGCCCCCCGCCCCTCCCCCTCCACATTTTCCCCTCCCTCGCTTGGGACAATGGCCGCGGCGTCTAGACACCCCCTCCCCCCGGCCGGCCTCGCGCTTTATTTGCCAGACAAAGCGGGTTGGGCGGCGGGGCCGAGCGGGGCTGTGGGGGCGCATCCCCCCCAAGGGAGGCCTAGCAGGCGGAGGAGGGACGCGGGCCCAGCAGCCCTGGCTGAGGGTCCTGGGGCGCCTCTGTGGGGCTGGGTTCTGGGAGGGGTGGAAGTGCATGAGGGCCTCCCAAGCCCATACATCACCCCCCATCGTGCCCCCACCCGCACCGGGCAGGACCAGGCAAGAGCTGCCGCCCCCGCAAGGCCAGCGGGCACCCACATGGTCTGTTACACACTCGCAGGCACACACAGCCCTGGGTTACACATATCGAGATGTAGATGTGCACACACAGAGTACACCCCCAGACACCCCATCCCCCCAGCTCACACAAGACATACCTAAGCACACACAGCTCATACACTGATGTGCGCATATAATCACACGTGTTCATACAAAGTGTGCACACCGGCCCAAGGCCCTGCACATGCTGTCTTCACACACTCAGACACATACAGACACAGATCCAAGGGCATGCCCAGCTCACACGTGCAGATGGGCACATCCAACCTATACACAGCCACATGTACACACACAGACATCCACATACACAACAGATCCAGCCTGCACACATATGGCACACACATCTGTACACCCTTGCACATCACGTACACATGCGTGGCTCACAGATCCCACAGCTGAGAGAGTCCCTCAGGCTGGGTCTCATGGCCCCCAGTGTGAGTTCACAAACACGCATCGGCCCCTGTGGGGTGATGGTGTCCTGTCACTGCTTGTTCCCTCCTCAGGAGACATATGCCATGTTGGCCCATGCTCATGTCCCGCTTAACTCCTGTCTCTATGTTGTCTCCTTTGCTCTCTGTCTCTATACTTCTCTGTCTCCTCTCTCTGTGCTGCCTGCTCCTAGTTTCCTTTTTTATATCTGTCTCTGTTTTTCTCTATCTCCCTCCATCTTTCTGTCTCTCGGTGGCACACACACGAACACATTGGCCCCACAGCTGCCAGCACACACAATTCTCCACCAGCTCACACCCAGCCAGGCCCCAGACCCGTCTGGCAGGACAGTTAGATGGTGCCACACCCCAGAGGGGCAGTCCTCAGGGTTGGGGATGCTGGACAGGGCAGTACATGTCTGGGGCCAGCTGCCCCTCCCTTCAACACACACCCTGCAACACCCAATGCTGGCTGTGCCTGGGGTACATGCCCTGGCCTCTCTCCCCAGAGCCACTGCACAGGGCTGCACATCTGGAGAGGGCGCCCAACATCACTGGAAGAGAGAGAGCCCTGGCCCAGGACTCCCTGCTGCTGCCCCCTCCATTACCCCAGAATCTGGGCACACAGCCTCAGACCTCCCTTTAACACTCTGCACCCCCCCCCCCCATTTTGGCCACTTCCTGAGCCCCCACATCTGGCACAAGTCAGCATCTCCTCTTGTCCACCCCTGTCTTGTGGTTCCCAGGGCTCAAGCTGGCAGGGACAGCTGCAGCCCCAACAGCTGGGGCCAGGGTGGGGAGCCGTGGGAACCTTAGATGGAGGGGCTCCCTGCACCCTCAGAGACACCCCCAGCTCCATGCAGCTGTTGCCTGGAAAAGGGAAGGAGGGGGGCTGTCGCTGAGCTGGGGTTCCTGGGCACCTGTCTGACCTGCCCACCTCTGTTCACCCCACACAGCTCCCCCTTGCCTGGATGGAAGCCCGTGTTCAAATGGAGGTCGCTGCACCCAGCTGTCCTCCCGGGAGGCTGCCTGCTTGTGAGTGCCTGGCTCAGAGCCATTAGTGGGCCCTGTGTGGGGAGGCAGTCTGTCTTGCCCCCCTGCTTCTGTGTCCACCATGAATGCCTCTACTACTTCCTATGTGTGTGGCTTGGGCAACTTCTCGATTCTCCTGGAATCAGCAGGGTTAAAGGCAGGAGTTCTGACATCTGCCTGGCCTGGCTTCAAATCCCACATCGTGTTGCAGACTGGCTGGGACTTCAACTCTCTCTCTCTTTCTTTTTTTAAATATGTTTATTGATTTTAGAGAGAAAGGGAGAGAGAGAGAGAGAAACATTGACGTGAGACAGAAACAAGGATTGGTTGCCTCCTACATGCATCTGGACGGGGAATCAAACCTGCAACCTGGGCATGTGCCCTGACCAGGAATTGAACTGGCAACCTTATACCTTTCGGTGCAAAGATGGTACTCAACCAACTGAGGCACACCGGCCAGGGCTGGGACTTAACTCTTAGTCTCAGCGTCCTATTCTGGAAAATGAGCCCAGTAATCCCCAACCTCACAGAATTCTCAGCTGCCTGAGGTCATATGTAAAGCCCCTAATGGAGGTAGTTGTAATTTAATCAACAAATCTTCAGGGACCAATAGCAGTGGCTTGGGAGGGTACACCATCTGCACTCTCCCCTATCTCAAGATTTCAAGGTGGGGGCACTGGAGGCCTGTAATACAGCCCAGCACTGCCACTTTATTGCTGTGTGACCTTTGGATTAGTCATTTCCCCTCTCTGAACCTCACTGCATATGTGAAATAGGGGCTTGTGACCAGGAAGAAGCCCAAGAGTTTGGGAAAGGCAGCGGGCTGGGGGGAGTAGGGAAGAGGCTGGGAGAGAGCTGAGCAGAGGCAAACAGCTCAGTTTAAATTCTGGGCTCTGGGTTACCTTGTGCAAGATCTTTGAGCTTGCGGAGCCTCAGTTGCTGCATCTGCAAATTGGGGCAATAACAGTTCCTTATTTGAGTTGATTGTACAGATTTAAATAAGTCCTTCATACAATGAACTCAGCATACTTACTGCTTGGCATACAGCAAGTGCTCAATAAATAGGGCTTATTTTTATTGTTTAAGAGTTTTATTAACAGGTGTTTGTAGTTTGTTGACTTTTTTAAAAAGTTGTAAACAAATTAAAAATGAGGATCTTAAAAATCACAACTTGAACAGATAGGTAACAATTATAGGTGAATTCACCTATAAAAAACTTTTATAGGTGAATTGAGAAAAACTAGGCTTAAAAAAAACCCACCTAAAAAAACACACCCATGTTTGTCATTACCAAAAAGAGAAATCTTTAGGTAAAAAATGTATATCTGGTCATTGGGCAAAGAGCCAGCACTGAAGGTCTTCAGCTCCAATATTATGTTCATTTTTTAATGCTGGAATTTCATATTCACTTCTTGTTGGATGTCTAAACCAGGTAGTAGAGATGGAAAGCCGGTATTTACTCAGCCCCGCCTGTTCAGCCTCTGGAGCAATGAATTCTCAGCCTCTCAGCCAGTAGATCCGCTGTTTTTGTCTCTTTGCCATCTTGTGGCTTAGGGTTTTCTGGGCATCTGCATCGGTAATTGAAGCTGCAGCGTTGCAGCGGTACCGGTACCATCGTTGCTGTAGCTGCTGACCTTGGGTCTCATCGCCTTGATTTCCTTGTCTTCTTCATTGCTGTCCTCTCTAGGCTGTCTTTAGTGAGGAGAGCCAATAGGGGTTATTATCCTATATAATAAAGAGATAATATGCTAATTAGACCGAAGAGCAGAACGACCTTCCTGCTGACAACCTTCCAGATGAAGCCTGGGCTGCGAGGGGCGAGCCCCTTGCACGAATTTAGAGCAAGCACCGGGCCTCTAGTTATAAATAATAACAGCAGAGACACAGGAAGTAGGTGCCATAAGGGGGAACCTCTCAAGATTATGGGGAAATGCTTGGTTCCTTTTGTAATATTGTCCTTAGTAAGAGCAGTTCATCCAGTAGCCATTAACTAATTGACTTATTCATTTATTCAACAACATGTGACTTTAGACCCAGGAGAGCCGCTTTCAAGTTATACACACACTTTGAATGAAGACCACTTGAGCTCATCTGGGTGGGATGCTTTAGCCTAGCTGAGCGGGCTTTTCGGGTTGGGAGTCCGCAAAGGTGAAAACAGGGAAAAGTGGGGCCCCGATCTGAAGCCACTCACCTGGAGGTGGAGCCGCAGGGCCGGGGCCTGCGCAGTAGAGCTCCGCGCCTGGAATACTGCCGACAGGTGAATGCTCCCGCTGCTGCCCCGCCCCTCGACAGGTGAATCACCGGCGCGCGTGGCCGCCCGGAGCCCGGATTTCCCGGAGTGGAGCGGACTCAGTCCCCAGAGCTGGGCTGTGGGAACCACTCCCCACGCACCCCCCAATCTCCTTACACATCCCAAACACTCGTGTGCTTCCAGGGACGCCCCCCCACCCCCCCATGGACTCTCAAGTCTTGTCCCCAAAGTAGGCTTCTAAGCCCTTGTCTCTGTCTCCCAGTCCTCACCTCCCCTGCCTCCCCCAAGTCAGCTCTCCCCTCCGTCTCCCCCGAAACCCAGGCCGTGGGGCGGGGCACGGGCGGAGGCTGGAACCTGCCCGACCGGTCGGCAGGGGCGCGGGGCACAGATCGTGGGAACCCGCCGGGGGCGCAGGGAGAGGGCCGCGGGGCCGCGCCCTGCCTGGCGGTGGGACCCCGCAGTTCAGGGCGCCCCGTGCAGCGCGCCCCCTCCTGGCGCGCAGTGGTGGTGGCTGTCCTGGCCCTGCGGACCTTTGAGGAGGGGCTGGGAGCTGATTTCTCCCCTCTGGACACCACCTGCGCCCCTGTCCGGCCATGTCCCGACCTGTTTCGCTGGGGGCCGGGGTGGGGGGGTCTTGTGGGTGACGCTGAGGACTGAGTCAGCTGCTTGAGTTTAGCCCTAAGCGCCTGGAACAAGCCAGAGGGAGGGACCAGCAGGAGAGTGGGCAGCGTCGGGGGTGGGGTCTGGGGCCTCTCCAGGCCCCTCCCTCTGACCACGCAGGAGATTTCCAGTCTTAAGACTACCCCTTTTCCAGGGCTCGTATTTCCCTCACACTCCGTCCAGCTTGCTTTGGTGGGTTTGGGGAGGAGACTGCGGGCTAAAGGACCCCCCCCCCCCGCGCCCCGCTCTCCGCGCCAAAGAGGCATCAATATTAGTGTCTACCTCGCTCCCACCAGTGGAAAGAAGGGATGTATGCGTTCCCAGAAAAGGAGTAGATGTTTTGTGGGGTCCTCTGTCTATCCATGTGAAAGGTGTCCCTCTCTGTGGCCGGGCCTGTGGGTTGGTGTCTGAGTATTGCCAGGCAATATGTGGATTTGGTATGTTTGTGTATGTTCCTGGATCTGTCTGTGTGTGCTGGGTGCTTGTCTTCTGGAGTCTGAGACTAGTTCTCTCTGCCTGGAGCACTCTTCCCCACACATCTCATGGCCTCCTCCCTTTCTTCAGTCCATGAAAAGATATTTGCCTCCCGCCCCCATTCCTCTATGCCCCTTATTTTGTGTCTTAGTTTCCGTTTCCCGTAGCTGCTGTGACAAATGACCCAAAATGGAGGGGTTTAAAACAACAGAAATTTACTCTCACAGTTCTGAGGCCAGAAGCCTGAAACCAAGGTGTTGGCAGCCACTGTTCTCCAGTAGCCTGAGGGGAGAGTCCTTCCTGCCTGCCTCTGCCACCTTCTGGTAGCTCCAGGCTTTCCTTGGCCTGTGGGTGCAACATTCCACTCCAGTCTCTGACTCTGCAGGGCCTTCTCCTCTTTCTCCCAAACCTCCCTCTGCCTTTCTCTTAAAAGAACATTATCATTGAATTTAGGGCTCACCTAGAAAATCCAGGATGATCTAATCTCTTTTTTAAAAAAAACTATTAAAGAATATATATATTTTTTATTTCAGAGAGGAAAGGAGAGGGAGAGATAGAAACATCAATGATGAGAGAAAAATCATTGATCGGTTGCCTCCTGCATACTCCCCACTGGGAATCGAGCCCTCAACCCGGGCCTGTGCCCTGACCCAGAATTGAACCATGACCTCCTGGTTCCCAGGTCGAAGCTCAACCACTGAGCCACACCAGCTGGGCGAATGATCTCATCTTGATATGTCACTTAGTTACATCGGCAAAAACTCTTTCCAAATAATGTCAGACACAGGTTCTGGGATGTGGACATTTCTTTCCTAGGGCCACCACCCTATACTATACCATTGCCCTTCATGGCCATCATGGCCCCCACCACCCCCTGCCAGCATGCTGTATACTAACTTGTGATTTGTATATCTTCTCTTCCCCCAAGCTAGCTGTGAGCACCAAGAGGGTGGGAACACGTTTATTGTGTTTGCTGCTGTATTCCAATTGCTAAGAACAAAGTAGGTACTTAGTGAATGTTTGTTGTGTGAATGAATGAGTGTATTTATTGATCAGTTTGCCCATGTGTTTCTTGCCTGTCTTGTGTGTATGTCTGTGTATCTCCTGCCCCTACTGAGCTGTCTCTGCCTACAGGTGCCCACCAGGCTGGGTGGGTGAGCGGTGCCAGCTGGAAGATCCCTGCCATTCGGGCCCCTGTGCTGGTCGTGGTGTCTGCCAGAGCTCGGTGGTAGCAGGCACTGCCCGGTTCTCCTGCCGCTGTCCCCGTGGGTTCAGAGGTAAGGGATGATCTGGAAGGGACCCCGAGGTAGTAAGGGTTTGGTCCACCTAACTCACCCTCTTTTGCTCCCTCCAGGCCCTGACTGCTCCCTGCCAGACCCCTGCCTCAGCAGCCCCTGTGCCCATGGGGCCCGCTGCTCAGTGGGGCCTGATGGCCGCTACATCTGTTCCTGCCCACCTGGCTACCAGGGCCGCAGCTGTCGAAGTGACGTGGATGAGTGCCGGGGGGGAGGTCCCTGCCATCACGGTGGCACATGCCTCAACACTCCTGGCTCTTTCCGCTGCCAGTGCCCAGCTGGCTACCTGGGGCCACTGTGTGAGACCCCTGCAGTGCCCTGTGCGCCTTCACCGTGCCGTAATGGAGGCACCTGTAGACAGAATGGTGATCTCACCTATGACTGTGCCTGCCTTCCTGGTGAGGAAGCTGCTCTTGGGGGAGGCAGCAGGGGTGGGAAAACCGCAGGCCAGCCTACAGTCAATACTCGTCTCCTCCTCCCATGCTAGGGTTTGAGGGCCAGAACTGTGACGTGAATGTGGATGACTGTCCAGGGAACCGGTGCCTAAATGGGGGGACATGTGTAGATGGCGTCAACACCTACAATTGTCAGTGCCCTCCGGAGTGGACAGGTGGGCACTGGGGCTGAAGGGAGCTGGGTGGCAGACCTTGGGTGGGGATGCACAGTCCAGGTGACTGGACTGGTGCATGTGTGTGCCACAGGCCAATTCTGCACAGAGGACGTGGATGAGTGTCAGCTGCAGCCCAATGCTTGCCACAATGGGGGCACCTGCTTTAACACACTGGGTGGCCACAGCTGTGTGTGTGTCAATGGCTGGACCGGTGAGAGCTGTAGTCAGAATATTGATGACTGTGCCACGGCTGTGTGCTTCCATGGGGCCACCTGCCACGACCGCGTGGCCTCCTTCTACTGTGCCTGCCCCATGGGCAAGACTGGTGAGTGGCTGTTTCCCATGAAGGCAGCAAGGGAGCCAGTGATGGTTCTTGAATGGGGGCAAGCATGGCATCTGACTTGAGTGTTAGAATGATTACGCTGGAGGCCAGATATGGGGAGGAGGGTAAGCCTGGGAGAGGCCTGGGAGGAGGGGTTGTGTATGGTACAGGACAGATGCCATGGACATAGAGAGATATATTGTAAGCAAGAAAGAGAGGAGACCTTTGCAAGTATCAAAGGTCAGAGAAGGTGTTTGGAAGGGGGATTTGAAAACGGAGGGAAGGGCATGTCAGGCAGAGGGTGCTACAGAAGCAAAGGCTTGAGATAGGACCCTTTCATGTTTCCAACTTATTTTCAAATGATTCAGAAAAAAGGACAAATAAGTCTTACAATAGCTGAATCTAGGTGGTGGGTGTATAAATCAACCTCTCTGTATGTTTAAATTTTTTCATAATAAACAATTAGGAAAAAATAGCTACTAAATATGCTACAGGTTAAGAACAAGAGGTAAAACACTATGTGGGTCTGTAGGACCTTTGGACAGAGCCGGAGGGTCTGTCCTTGACCTCTGCCTGTCCCTTTCCAGGGCTTCTGTGTCACTTGGACGATGCCTGTGTCAGCAATCCCTGCCATGAGGATGCTATCTGCGACACAAACCCGGTGAACGGCCGGGCCATCTGCACTTGTCCACCAGGCTTCACTGGTGGTGCATGTGACCAGGATGTGGACGAGTGCTCCATTGGTGAGGGGGTCACTGTCTGAGTTGAAGGAGGGGACAGCTTGCTCCTCAGCGGGCCATGCCCACAGTAGATGTGCCTATTTCTGCAGGTGCCAACCCATGTGAGCACCTGGGCAAGTGTGTGAACACACAGGGCTCATTCCTGTGCCAGTGTGGCCGAGGCTATACGGGCCCGCGCTGTGAGTCTGACGTCAATGAGTGCCTATCCGGGCCGTGCCGCAACCAGGCCACATGCCTGGACCGCATAGGCCAGTTCACCTGCATCTGCATGGCAGGTGCGTGGTGGGCGGGGTAGAGGCTAGTCCTAAGGCTGGGTGCAGGCGAGAGAAGCCTGCAGGAAGGGACGGGGTGGAACTGGGTTCCCAATGGGACCCTGAGAAAGTGAAGCCTGGGATGAGGTGGAGGTGGGGCCAGAGTAGAACCTTGTGAGAAGCTGGGGGCGTGGTCAGATGGAACCAATAGAATCTCCTGCTGAGAGTGGAGTCTGGACCTAAGGACCCACTGTAGGGCATGAACGATATGGGGGCAGGGGCTGGAGTGAGGTTTAGGCGGAGCCTGCATACTGTCTTGCTGGGGTGTGCACAAGGCAATCTTGGGCCTTGGGCCTGGGAGCCGGGGACAGGGCATGTCTGTGGACGGGAGAGGGAAGAGGGTGGTCTAAAGGCAAGGTCCATACGGAGTCTCATAAGCCTTGGACTAGTTGGGACCACAGCTTGGTGAGGGTCCAGCCCGAGGACAAAAATTGAACGTAGGGTTGTGCTGGGGGGAAGGCCAGTGCTTAGGGGAACTGATTGGGATGGGCAGTACCTACCCGTTGCCCTCTCTTCAGGCCAGAGGGAAACTCCCATAACCTTAATATCCCTCTCTCTCCCCGTGTCCCCCCCCCCCCCCCCCCCCCCAGGCTTCACAGGCACCTACTGCGAGGTGGATATGGACGAGTGTCAGAGCAGCCCGTGTGTCAACGGCGGGGTCTGCAAGGACAGAGTCAATGGCTTCAGCTGCACCTGTCCCTCTGGTGAGGACCTTGGGGACAGGGAGTCTGATAAAGAAGGTCTCTACAGGGGCAAAGCTCCAGGATGGGAGCCTATGGGAGCCATGTTAGCAGAAAACGATTGCAATAGAAACCACGTCATGAAAAAATTTGAAATGAATTTAAAACTAAGTAAATGGGCTTCCCATCCATACAAGGCAGAACTGGCGAGGGGTGACTGTTCTGACCCTGTCTGGGCCTCTGCTCACCCCACTCACTCCCCACCTCAGGCTTCAGCGGGGCCCTGTGCCAGTTGGATGTCGATGAGTGCGCGAGCACGCCCTGCAGGAATGGAGCCAAGTGCGTGGACCAACCTGACGGCTACGAGTGCCGCTGCGCAGAGGGTGAGGGCGGGCCAATGACAGGCCGGCAGGGATTTGGAGGCAGGGCTAGTGGGGGTGAGGGCCAATAACAGCCTTGGAAAGGGCTTTGGGGCAGGACTGCATCAAGTCAGAGCCAATGACAGTCAGGGGGCGGAGCCAAAAGCTGGTGGGAGACTGGGCGCAGATAACTGTGAGGCTTGACCAACACTGTCCCTAGGCACCTCCCACGTGTCCCCATTTGCATTGAGGGAGAGGCAGAACTGGGCTGGTAGTGTAAGAATTGGAAACGGGGTCACAACTGGGGGTGGGATTTAACCGTGGAAGGGTCTTGGTCGGGGGCGAATTTTGTAGCTTGTAGCTGGATGCAGTGGAGGCCAACTAGGGACAGGGTCGGAATTGCTCCCGCTTTCTGCTGTCTCGATGGGCCTGCGGCAGAGCTGAGCCAGGATTGATTGGGGGCATGGCTGTGAGCAGGACCTTGGGAAGTGGGCGGAGCCTGACCCTCTGGCCCTGCAGGCTTTGAGGGCACACTGTGTGAACTCAACGTGGATGACTGCTCTCCTGACCCGTGCCATCACGGGCGCTGCGTGGACGGCATCGCCAGCTTCTCCTGTGCCTGTGCCCCGGGCTACACTGGCACGCGCTGTGAGAGCCAGGTGAACGAGTGCCGCAGCCAGCCATGCCGCCACGGGGGCAAATGCCTAGATCTGGTGGACAAATACCTTTGCCGCTGCCCTCCTGGCACCACAGGTGGGACCGAAGGCTGGGCTGGGGTAGCAACAGTACACCCGGAGGGTTTCAAGAGGTCGGGAATGGAGAGGACCTACCGCCGTCTTGTTCTCCTTTTGCAGGTGTGAACTGTGAGGTGAACATCGATGATTGTGCCAGCAACCCCTGCACCTTTGGAATTTGCCGGGACGGTATCAATCGCTATGACTGTGTCTGCCAGCCTGGCTTCACAGGTGGGCAAGTGGCTGCCATGGAAAGGGGGGTCTTAGAGGGTGAGGGTGAAATCACCCATCTTTCTTGGCCGGGTTTTGCCCCTCTCTTTGCACTGGCTTGTCCAGTGAGATTGTCCACGTCTTACGGTCTCTCTGTTTGTCACAAAGTTGTCCCCATATTGGCTCAAGTTTATCCTGGAACATAGATAAGGGTGTTCTGATGGGAGGGGGGTATTTCTGAGTGGGTCCATGTAATTTCCAGTGAAAATGAAAACGACTTCATGTAGGTTTGGGGATGAAGATGATCTGGGCAGGGCAGCTCTGGGTTGAGGAGGTGGCTGTTCTGGTTTGCAGAAGAGCTGAGTGTTAGGAGACTGAGCATGTCCCTGCTCCAGGGTGTGGCTGTGCTCAGTGGGGCCAGGCTGTCCCTCTCTGTTGGCTGGGTTGTCCATGTCTTTGGATGAGGTTGCCTGTGTGCTCCCCAGGGCCTCTTTGCAACATGGAGATCAACGAGTGTGCGTCCAGCCCCTGCGGGGAGGGAGGCTCCTGTGTGGATGGGGAAGATGGCTTCCACTGCCTCTGCCCACCTGGCTCCCTGCCTCCACTGTGCCTCCCCCCGAGCCACCCCTGTGCCCAAGAGCCCTGCAATCACGGTGTCTGCCATGATGCTCCAGGAGGGTGAGGCCTTTTCCCATCTCATGACCCGCCCCCCCTTGTCTCCGCCCACTTGCTGGCCCTGACTGCCTCCCCCTTCAGGTTCCGCTGTGTATGTGATCCTGGCTGGAGTGGCCCCCAGTGCAGCCAGAGTCTCACTCGAGATGCCTGTGAGTCTCAACCCTGTGGGGCTGGTGCCACCTGCACCAGCAATGGAATGGACTTCCACTGCACCTGTCCCCCTGGCATGCAGGGTATGTGCCCCCACATTTCCCGCCCAGGCTCTCCTGTCGCCCTCTTCCTTCTTCCTTCCCGCTGTTCCACTCTCTTCCTCCTGTATATTTGCCTTTCTTTCATTTTCTTTTTTCCCCTGGCAGCTTGGGAGGTGGGGATCAAAGTGGGGACACTAGGGGGAGATGGGAACAAGGAAACTCTTAAGACTATTTCACTCTGCCTGCCCACCACAGGCCATCAGTGTGAGCTGCTGTCCCCCTGTGCCCTGAACCCCTGTGAGCATGGGGGCCACTGCGAGCCTGGTCCTGGCCATCTGGCTGTCTGCTCCTGCCTCCCTGGCTGGCAAGGTACATGAGCTTCCTCCTCCTCCCCCTCCTCCTCCTCCTCATCTTCCTCTTCCTTCTACCCTTCCCCTCTCCTCCCTGGGGACCCAGTGGGGGACTCACCCTTGACCCTGCCTCTCCGGGAAGCTTCCTTTTGGAAAGGAACAGAGCTGGACACAGACACTGGCAGTCCCTATGGTCATTGCTAGAGAAGAAGAAGGGATAGGTGGCTAGGGAAGCTTGGTTTCAGGCTGGGATTTGGGGACAGCTTCCTGGAGGAGTAAAACTCGGAGCATGCATTCGGCACCCGCTGCAGCGAGAAGGCAGTCCTAGAACAGTCTGTACAAATGCCCAGAGGCCAGTGAGGCAGAGCTTGTTCTCGCATTCACCTCGCAGCCTTTAGGTTCTTCATGTGTGACAGGTACCCTCGGACCCTACCCGGTACCCTCTAACCCTAGATGTCATCTTATTTCCCACCCCAGGCCCTCGATGTCAGCAGGACGTAGATGAGTGTGCCGGCCCCTCACCCTGCGGCCCCCATGGGACCTGCACCAACCTGGCGGGGAGCTTTAGTTGCGCCTGCCATGGGGGGTATAGTGGCCCTTCCTGTGACCAGGACATCGATGACTGTGACCCCAGTGAGTTCAGGGGAGCCCGTGGGGGTGCTGTCTAGGAAACATGTTCATTAAGCCTACACTATGTGCTGGGCATTGTGCTTTAATTTCATCGTCATAGTTCTCTTATGTTTTCCGTTTTATTCCTGGAAATGAGACCTAACAAGGTCACGTGACTTGCCTAAGGTCGCGGAGCAGGTAAGGGATATGCTGGGATCGGAGCACACTCTGCCTGACGCTCAGTCTGTGGGAGCAAGCAAGTTAGGATTGTGGGTAAAGTATGAGATCATAGGCCCCTGGTGAGTTCTCCAGGAGTGCTGTCCTACAGACAACGCAAGCCACATAAGCAATTACAATTTTTTGAGTACTCACACTTAAGAAGTTAAAAAAAACAAGAAAGGTGATATTATATTTAATAATATGTCATTTAACATAATATATAAAATTATCATTTCAACATATAATCAATAGAAAATTACTGAGATATTTTACATTCTTCTTTTTTTTAAATCCTCACTCGAGGATATATATTTTTTCCATTGAGGGGAGGGAGGAGGAAGGAAGGAAGGGAGAGAGAGAGAGAAAGAGAGAGAAAGAGAAAGAGAGAGAGAAACATCAATTGGTTGCCTCCCACACTTGGGAGGGAGGAGGAAGGAAGGAAGAGAGAGAGAGAGAGAAAGAGAGAGAAAGAGAAAGAGAGAGAGAAACATCAATTGGTTGCCTCCCACACTTGCCCTGGTCTGGGGCTGGGGATCAAACCCGTGACCCATTGGTCCAAGGGCCGAATCTCTAACCACTGAGCAACACAACCAGGGCTACATTCTTCTTTTTTTTAAAAAAATATATTAAGTCTTCAGAATCCGAAATCTGGTGTTTATTTTACACTTATAACACATCTCAATTTGGGCCAGTCACATGCAAGGTCTTAAGAGCCACATGTGGCCAGTGGCCACTATACTAGCCAGTACAGGTCTGCAGGAAGCCCCCTGTGCTGAGTCAAGGAATTAAGCAGACACAACTGACAGTATGTGCTTAATAGCTCAAAAGGCCCTTTCGTTCTGCCAAGCTCTTCCTCTTCCACATAGGTGAGGTTTCCAGAGAAGGGAGGGATGCGGCAACAAAGGGGGCAATTTGATGGCTCTGAGCAAATGTGCCCTTTCCAAATAAGCCTGGTCTTCTTCCAAGTTCCCGCTATGCAAGGCCTGGCCGGGCCAGTAAAGGCTGATGGGGGCCTGGGTGAGTGACCAGACCTCGTTCCCTTCTGACCACAGACCCCTGCCTGAATGGTGGCTCCTGTCAGGACCGTGTGGGCTCCTTTTCCTGCTCCTGCCTCCCAGGCTTTGCTGGTCCCCGCTGTGCCCGCGACGTGGACGAGTGTCTGAGCAGTCCCTGTGGCCCGGGCACCTGCACCGACCATGTGGCCTCCTTCACCTGCACCTGTCCCCCAGGCTATGGAGGCTTCCGCTGTGAGCAGAACCTACCCGACTGCAGCCCCAGGTGGGTAGACCCTCTCCTGGGAGCTCAGGGACCCTGGCATCGGGTGGGGCATGGGACCTGAGCAGGAGTGGGGCTAAGAAGGGTGGGTCCTCAGGTTGGTACCCAACTCAGGACTCTGGTGCCTGATGGGGCAGTGTGGGACGGAGCAGGGTCATCTTAGAGATGCTGGTCTCTAAGGGGGTGAGACCAGACCAGAGTGGGGTCTCCATGTGGTTCCCACCTCAGTGCTGAAGTACCTGGTCAATCGGGGCTAAGGGACAGGACAGGGCTGCAGTCTCTCCTGGTGGGTGGTAGGGGTTAGGGGTCCAAGTAGATGCATTCAAGGCTAGGCAGGGCCCCGGGTGGAGGGGGGGCCTCCAAGGGGGCGGGGCCTGACCCACCCTCGCTTTCCCTCCAGCTCCTGCTTCAATGGCGGGACCTGCTTGGATGGAGTGAACTCTTTCAGCTGTCTATGCCGCCCTGGCTACACTGGCACGCACTGCCAGCAGGAGGCCAACCCCTGCCTCTCCCGGCCCTGTCTGCACGGGGGTGTCTGCACTGCCACCTACCCTGGCTTCATCTGCACCTGTCCAGAGGGCTTCACTGGTGCTCAGTGTCAGGTGGGTGGGGTCACTGGGAGGTGGGTTTGGGGGGGAGTGTCTGGAGGGGTGTCCTGGGGGAGGGGCCTGTGTGGGATCCTGGGCAGGGGGCCTGCTGGGCACCCTGGGGGAGAAGCCTCCTCGCTCCTGGGGAAGAATTATCAGGGAGGTTGTGGTGAGGGGCATGGCAGGGACCCGGGGGAGAACCTGGGGAGTGATTTCTGGGGGTCGCTGCGTGCTGACACTGTGGGCTTCCCCTGCAGACACTGGTAGACTGGTGCAGCCTTGAGCCTTGTCAGAACGGGGGTCGCTGTGCCCAGACGGGGGCCTCTTTCCACTGCCTCTGTCCTCCGGGGTGGAGCGGCAGCCTCTGTGACATCCAAAGCCTGCCCTGCAGAGAGGCTGCGGCCCAGATGGGTGAGCGGGAGCGTGTGGCTGGGCTGGCGTGTGCAGCTGGGAAGGGCATGTGTGCACGTACTTCCTGCCACTGTGAGCCCAAGGAAGCTGTGACAGAACACATGGGCGGGATGGGGTGTGCGGCTGAGTGTGACTGTGTGGCATGACTACATGGGGTGTGTGTCTGTCCCCATAAGACCACTGGAATGACGTGTGCAGCGTACCACTGAGCCGGTGTGGGCAGCAAACGCGTGTGTGTCAGTTGAGAACTATGCAGTTTAGAGGGATGTGTGACAACCTGTTGGAGGTGGTGGGACCCTGGTGACTGGTGGCAGCAGGGATGTTAGGTGGTGCTGTGTGTGTTGTGGGCGGGGGGTGGGGGGGAGTGTGTGCCTGACACCCCTCTCTGTGCAGGGGTGCGGCTGGAGCAGCTGTGTCAGGCTGGTGGGCAGTGTGTGGACAAGGAGAGCTCCCACTACTGCGTGTGCCCAGAGGGCCGCACAGGCAGCCACTGTGAGCAAGAGGTGGACCCCTGCTTGGCCCAGCCCTGCCAGCACGGGGGCACTTGCCAAGGCTACATGGGGGGTTATGTGTGCGAGGTAAGGGGCACCCCGGGGAGGGGAGAGGGGAACTAGTCACATGTAGGTGTGTCTGGCACATGTCTGTGTGTCTGTAGCCTGGTGTGGGTGTGTCTCTCTAGGCCAGTCTGGTTTTGTTTGTTTGTTTGTTTGTTTTGTTTTTTGTTAAATCTCACCCAAGGCTATTTTTTCCATTGAATTTTAAAGAAAGTGGAAGCGGGGTGGGGGGTGGGGGGGGTGGGGTGGGGGGGAAAGGGGGGGTGGGGAGAGGGAGAAGAGGGAAAAAGAGAGATAAACATCAATGTGCAAGAGACATATCAATTGGTTGCCTCCTGCATGCATCCCCCACTGAGGCCGAGGATTGAACCTGCAACCCAAGTACGTGCCCTTGACTAGAATTGAACCTAAGACCCTTTGGTGCATGGGCCAATGCTCTAACCACTGGGCACACCAGCCAGGGCATCATTTCTGGGCTTTTACTTTTTTTTTTAATGTATATACTTTTTAAAAAAATAAAATATTTTCTATTGATTTAAGAGAGGAAGGGAGAGGGAGAAGAGATAGAAACATCAATGATGAGAGAGAATCATTGATCGGCTGCCTCCTGCACACCCCCTACTGGGGATCGAGCCTACAACCCAGGCCTGTGCCCTTGGCTGGAATCGAACCTGGGACCTTTCAGTCTGCAGGCCGACGCTCTATCCACTGAGCCAAGGAATAAAAGCTAGGGCCTGGCTTTTACTTTAATGACCGAGTATGTCTTGGTGGGTGTCACCCTGGGTATCTCTGGGGGTGTTTCTGTCTGGGTGTGTGTCTATCTTTGGTTGGTTCCTAGACATACCTGTGTCTCTGTGCATGGTGTCTCTTTGGGCATGAAGGCACATGTAGGTGTCTGAGCGTGCGTTTCTGGTTGTGTGTCTCGGGTATATCTGGGTATCTGGGTGTTTCTGCTGTGTGTCTGTAGGAGTGTGTCCATCTGCATTGGGTCCTCTGTGTCTGGGAGTGTGTTTTCTGCACACTGGGCATGTCTGTGTTTTGGGTGACTGTGTGTGTCTTTTTGTGCTGGGAGTTTCTGTCTTCACGGGGAGTGTCTGTGTCCCTCGGGGCTGAGTGGGTCCCTGTCTCGCCCTCACCACAGTGTCCAGCTGGCTACGCTGGTGACAACTGTGAGGCTGACGTGGATGAGTGTGCCTCTGAGCCCTGCCAGCATGGGGGCTTCTGCATTGACCTTGTGGCCCGATACCTCTGCTCCTGTCCTCCTGGGACGCTCGGTATGCCAGGGCCAGGGTTGGGGACAGGCTGGGAGTCTGGGTCTCTGTCCGCCCCTGACTACTCCCCTAATCTTCCTTCCCCCAGGGGTTCTCTGTGAGATTAATGAGGACGACTGTGGCCCAGGCCCACCCCAGGACCCAGGTCCCAGGTGCTTGCACAATGGCACCTGTGTGGACCTGGTGGGCGGCTTCCGCTGTACCTGCCCCCCAGGCTACACTGGCCTGCGCTGTGAGGCCGACATCAATGAGTGTCGCCCGGGCGCCTGCCACGCAGCTCACACTCGGGACTGCCTGCAGGACCCAGGTGGGGGCTTCCGCTGCCTTTGCCGAGCTGGCTTCACAGGTAAGGGTGGGCAAAGGGGCTGACCTAGGCTCTGGCCTGTGTTCCCCCACTGTGGCTGATCCACGGGCTCCTGGTTGCCCAGGTCCCCGCTGTCAGACTGTCCTGTCTCCCTGCGAGTCCCAGCCGTGCCAGCATGGAGGCCAGTGCCGTCCTGGCCCAGGCTCTGGGGGTGCACTGACCTTCACCTGCCATTGTGTCTCGGTAAGTGGGGGTGGCTGGTCACATCAGGGTCTCTGTGGCCTGGTGGGAGGACGTGCCTTTAGGGGAGAAGAGGCGCCAGGGAAACGGGGTTCTGGGAAATGTTGACATTACCTGGAAGTCGTGGGAAGGGGTGAGGCTGGGGCTTGGAGGCGTGGCTTCTTGGGGAAGGCAAGGCGTGTGTGCATAGTGGGGATTCCAGTGGAAGGGGGAGTGGTTTGGTAAGACCTGCGGAGACTGGAGGCTCAAGCGTTCCCAAGTCCTGACCCCATCCTTCCCCCTCTCCCTTTCTCCAACCCCTGCCCCGGGCTTTCTTTTTTCGTTCCCCCACCCCCAGCCGTTCTGGGGCCCACGGTGTGAGCGGGTGGCGCGATCCTGCCGGGAGCTGCAGTGCCCCGCGGGCATCCCGTGCCAGCAGACGGCCCGTGGGCCGCGCTGCGCCTGCCCTGTGGGGCTGTCAGGGTCTGCCTGCCGCGGCGTCCAGGAGCCGCCGCCGGGGGCCACCAACGCCAGCTGCCTGTTCTCCCCCTGCCTGCACGGGAGCTCGTGCATCCCGGAACCTTCCGCGCCCTTCTTCCGCTGCGCGTGCGCTCCCGGCTGGGGCGGGCCCCGCTGCGAGGTGCTGGCAGCGGTGCCCGAGGCCCCCGAGGAGCCGCTGTGCCCGAGCGCCGCCTGCGAGGCCAAGAGCGGGGACCAGCGCTGCGACCGGGAATGCAACAGCCCGGGCTGCGGCTGGGACGGCGGCGACTGCTCACTGAGCGTGGGCGACCCCTGGCGGCAGTGCGCGGCGCTGCAGTGCTGGCGCCTCTTCAACAACAGCCGCTGCGACCCCGCCTGCAGCTCCCCCGCCTGCCTCTACGACAACTTTGACTGCCGGGCTGGAGGACGAGAGCGCACCTGCAAGTGAGCCCCTCCCTCTGTCTGTTTATGGGCCCGGCTCTGTCCATCTATCCATCCATTCACCCCAGTCTGTCTTGTCTGTCCACGTGCCACATCTCACCGTCCACGGGTCCTGCCTCTCTATCTGTCCATTCATTTGCTTGGTCTGTCTGCCTGTCAGTCCATCCTTAGACTGTGGGCTGTTCATTCATTTGCCCTGTCTGCTCCTTAGTCTACCTGTCCTGCCCAGCTGAGTGCCACTTCTGTCTGTTGGTCCATCCTTGTGCCCTGCCTGTCCCAATGTTCCCATCTGTCTGTCCATCCGTGTACCTGCCTCTCTCTTTTTCCGTGCACTTGTGCACTCCATCTTTCCTTCCCTGTGCCCTGGTTGTCCATCTTGCTGTCCATTCATGAATTCCTTTCACCCCTCTGTGTGCCAAGCTGGATGTTGTCCATCTCGTCTGTGCATCTATCTGTTTGCATGCCAGTCTGTCTGTCCATGTGCCCCATATATCGGTCCATCTGACCATCTTTGTGTCCCACCTGTTCATCTATGTCTCCTTGTCTGTCCTCCTGTCCTTCCACGAACCCCTTTGCCCCTTTCTATGCCCACACAGCTGTCCTTGCCCTTGCCTGCCTGTCCTGCCCCTCTCTGTGTCCACTCATGCCCCCATCTGTCTGTCCCATGCATTCCATCTGTCCATCCTGTGCTCTGTTCCACTGCTTCCTTTTCCTCCTTAGCATGTCATCTACACAGCATTCTGTGTGTGTTTACATTTAGCTTTTACTGTCGTGTAAAGGAAATGCTGTTATACCCTCTCATTTGTCTCCTTTACCATCTGTCCCCAACCCCCCGAATGCCAGCTCCACGTGTTCACGGGTATGCCTGAACCTATCCTGGGTGCCTGCAGCAGGCTCAGCACCTACCAGGTGTTATCTATAGTGATTTATTCATAGTTACTGAGCGAGTGGCTGGATTTTCAGAAAGCCTGACATATTCGGATACATTCCAGTCCTCTGTGCTTGCTCTCTGATCCCCTTCTGTGTCCGCAGCTGGGGTGCTCTGTGTGCGGGGGGCTGGAGGCCCGCTGACAGTGCCCCCTTCCTGCCCCCAGTCCGGTCTATGAGAAGTACTGCGCGGACCACTTTGCAGACGGCCGCTGCGACCAGGGCTGCAACACGGAGGAGTGCGGCTGGGACGGGCTGGACTGCGCGGGCGAGGTGCCAGCGCTGCTGGCCCGCGGCATGCTGGTGCTCACTGTGCTGCTGCCGCCCACAGAGGTGCTGCACTCGGGCACCGACTTCCTGCAGCGGCTCAGCGCCATCCTGCGCACTTCCCTGCGCTTCCGCCTGGACGACCATGGCCAGGCCATGGTCTTCCCTTACCACCGGCAGGACCCTGGCTCGGAAGCCCCGCACTTGCGCGAGCTGGCCCCCGAGGTGATTGGGTGAGTGGCTGTACCCTGAGAGCTGTGGGGGCCGCGCAGTACCTGCGTGGGGGACGGGGGGAGTGCACCGCAAGTGAGGTCTGGTATGTTTCACTTCCCTTAACATCTTGGGGAGCCTTCTTGTTGACAATAAGTCCAGCACGTCTCAACCTTGACAGTGTGAACATTTGGGGCAGGATCATTCTTTGCTGCGGGGTGTCCTGTGCACTGTAGAATGTTGAGCAGCATCCCTGGCTTCCACTCACTAGATACAAGTAGCTGCCCACCCCCAAGATATGGGCAAGGGTCATTTGGGGAGCAGAATTGCCCCTGGATCTAGACCTACCTCCTTCTGGAGAGGCAGGGGTATAGCAGAATTGTTAAGAACATGTGTAGTTTTTTCTTAGAAATGGAAAGCATAGGACTCTCCGGTTGGTGGCCTGGTCTACCCGGCCGGACAGTGCCAGAGAGCGGTGTGGGCCCTGAGCAGGGTGGGCCCTGACACAGAGGAGGGATGAGTTTTAGAGATGGGAGTGTGGGCGCTCCGATGGGATGCAGCTGGGCTAGGGGGGATGGAAGAGAGTGGCTTATGTGCCAGACCCTGGGTGGGATGAGCAAGTGGCTGGAGGGCGTCTCATCAAATTGAGGACACAGGGTGAAAAATAGGGTTGCTTTGGGGCTTGTAGCATCTGAGGAGTCTGGAGATGCCCAGAAGGCAGCTCGTAACAGTCTGGAGATGGATGCAGCAACCTGATAGACACAAGAAAGACAAAGGGTGTTGGCAATCATTGAAGTCATGAGAGGGACTCAAAGAAATGGCGAGAGAGGTGGGGATAGAAGAACAATCTGAGGCCCAGCCGTGTGGCTCAGCGGTTGAGTGTCGACTTCTGACCAGGAGGTCATGGTTTGATTCCTGGTCAGAGCACATGTATGAGGTGTGGGCTCCATTCCCAGTGGGGGGCATGCAGGAGGCAGCCGGTCAATGATTCTCTCTCGTCATCGATGTTTCTATCTCTCTCTCTCCCTCTCTGAAATCAATCCATCAATCAATCACTCTATCTATATTTTTAAAGAATGATCTGGGAACACTGAGACCTAAGGATTGGTTGAGGGAAATTAGCTCAGAAAAAAGTGACACCAAGCAACAGCTCGCTTCCTGATGTGCATAGAAGCCAATACTATGGCACTGGCAAGGCTCAAATCTGTTTCCCTGATGCAGGGTTTGGAGCAAGATTTACGGGGTTTCAGTGTCAGATCTTCGGACCCTTCACCTCTTAAAAGGTTCTAGCATTCAGGTCCTGGTCATGTTCTGGTTCTTGGTTCTATGGGGAGGGCAGTTGAGGGTTCATAAGTTACTCGTGAGTCATGTATCCAAGGTGGTTTTTTTGTTGTTGTTGTTAATCCTTACCTGAGGGTATTTTTTTCCATTGATTTTTAGAGAGGGGAAGGGAGGGAGGGGGGGAGGAGAGAGAGAGAGAGAAACATTGATGTGAGAGACACATGGATTGGCTCCCTCCTGCATGTGCTCTGGCTGGGGCTGGGGTTGGAACCTGGAATCAAACTGTGACCCTCGGGCCGATGCTCTAACCACTGAGCAACACCAGCTAGGGCTACCCAAGGTTTAAACTTTAGTTTTGGGGTCTTGTTAGAAATGGGATAGGGCCAGTTCTGTGGTTACAAGAGGAAAAGGGGCAGCAGGAGAAATAGGAAGAGATGGGTTATGGGGTACTTGGGATCCCAAGGAAAAAGGGATTTGGAGGGTTTGGGTTCCTGGAAGCAGAGCCTGAGATGGGAACTCAGATATATGTGCCCTATGGAAGGGTGCTCTCAGGAGAGAGGGATGAGGGAAGCAGGATGGGGTAGGGGAGAAACTGAGGCAGGAGGGAGCCCAGGCCACTGTCTGCCTTCAGCCTGATTCCCTGGAGTGCTCTGGAGCATGAATAGCACCTCCGTGCCAGTCCCACCTTGAGACAGGAGGGCCAGCGTTTGTATATCTCACACAGGCCGGTCTCTGGCTGACACTCCCCAAGAGGTGTCACTTCCCAAGAGAGAGGGAGTCCAGTTCTCCCGAGAAGGGGGGCTCCTGCTGTTAGAAGCCAGAGCTCCTAATAGTCTGGAGATGGATGCAGCAACCTGATAAGGGAGATCTGGGCCTGTGCCCACAGCAACCATGAGAGATGTTGCCATGGAAACAGTGCCCATTGGAGCCATGGTCTGGGGGACGCTGGTGGCCTCAGCAAAACTGGTTTGGGGAGTGTGGTGGGGTTGGATACCAGATGGAGGCAGGTGGGCCATGGTGACATGGTGAATGGACGCAGCTCTTCGGAGCCTGGGCTGGGGTGGGAGATGGGGCTTGGTGCCAGCCTGGCAGTCGGTGCCCCACCAATCCAGCCGATCCCTCCTTTGTGTCCCCACAGCTCAGTGGTGATGCTGGAGATTGACAACCGACTGTGCCTGCAGTTGCCCGAGAATGACCACTGCTTCCCTGACGCCCAGAGTGCGGCCGACTACCTGGGAGCACTGTCCGCGGTGGAGCGCCTGGACTTCCCCTACCCGCTGTGGGCTGCGCGAGGTGAGCCTGCCTGCGGGCGACCAGGGCGCACCGGGGCTGCCCGGTGGGTCCAGGCCGTGGGTGAAGTCCCGCATTTCCTGCCTGCAGGGGAGCCGCTGGAGCCGCTGGAGCCTAGTGTGCCACTGTTGCCGCTGCTGGCTGCCAGCGCGGTCTTTCTGCTGGTCATCCTTGTCCTGGTGGTCATGGTGGCCCGGCGCAAGCGTGAGCACAGCACCCTCTGGTTCCCTGAGGGCTTTGCGCTGCACAAGGACGTGGCCGCTGGCCACAAGGGCCGGAGGGAGCCTGTGGGCCAAGACGCGCTGGGCATGAAGTGAGGACCCTGCCCTTTCCCTGTCCCTGACTTTAGGGGCCTTGTGAGCCCTTGAGTCCACCTTGACCTGACTCTGACCCCAACTGGACCCTAACTTCCGACTGCAGCCTGGACCCCAGTATTTACCCCCTTGACCACTGACTGACTCTATGATTCCTGGGGGATCACCCCTGATTCGTGACCCCTGATTCCATTTCCTATGTCCCAGTTCCTCTAACTCAGATTCTATCCTGACGCCACTCGGACTCGACCCCAACCCTTGCCTCTCAGATTTCATGCTAATACTCAGCATTCATTCCCACATGACTGCTGGCTCCATGACCCCTATCGGGTACCCCAACCCCTTCCTGACCCCTGAGCCTTTCCTCTGTGACCCCCAGTATCACCTCTGGCTCTAATCCACCCTGACCTTTGACTTCCTCTCTGATCCCCTTTCCATCTCAACTCAATGTCCATTCCCCACCACCTTCAATCCTGGCCTTGATCCTAGACTCCACCTCCAACTCCCTAATCTGTCCCTCAAGACCCAAACCCCACCCTGGCCTAACCCCTGAATTTACCCCTCCCCTGTGACCTCCTGACTCCCTGACCCCTCAACCTCCTTATCTTGGCTATGTCTCTTACCTGTTATGAGGTTAACTCTATTCTGTACAACATCATCCTCTCTAAGCCCGGATGTATGCCCATGACCCTCACCTATCCCACAGCTCACTACTCTGACTCCTGACCCTACTCCTGTCTCCTTCCACAGTTCCACCTTTAGACCCTGGCTGTCACTCATCATAAGTTCTGACTGCACTCCCTGTGACCTTGACCCCATTCTGCACTCCCCCATTGGACCCTGTATCTCGACCCTGCTCCCTGTGCCTACTGACCTATCCCAACTTCAGACCCTGACCTCACCTCTGGAACCTCTACTGTGACCCCACCCAAAATCTTCTTCCAGATCACATGTCTCAATTGTCCCCTTTACCTTTCCCCTTTCCACTGTCTCCACAGGAATATGGCCAAGGGAGAGAGTCTGATGGGGGAGGTGGCAACAGACTGGATGGACACAGAGTGCCCAGAGGCCAAGCGACTGAAGGTTGTGCCCCCTCTTCTGAACCCTGCTTTCAGGGTCTTGGGTGGGACCCCGAAGGTCAGTGGGAGAACTCAGAGGACGTCACCTGGATCCTTAAGCTCAGGGCTAGCTTGATCAGGCTCTGTGTTTGGTGCCCAAAGGCTCTTAAGTGAGCTGGCAGACTGGTTAAGAATATTCTGTCCTGTTTCCATAACATCATTCACGCCTTTTGGGCCATGAGTCTGAAATTTATCAAGCTCCTGCGAGGGGCCCAGTTGCTATGCTCATGAAGGTGCATCGATACATTTGTGTGTGACTATTTGGTCCCTATGCCTCATGATCATATTCACGTTCCCAGATTAATACTGATACTTGAAGGATTCCCTTACCCCCACATTTCTTTTCCAATGATTTTTAGTTTCCAGAGTACAAGTTTTGCATTTCTTCCTATGAAATATAATTCTAAATATTTTATTCTTCTTGATGCTGTTGTCAGAATTGTCAACTTAATCTTGTTTTCAGTGTGTTTGAGTCTAGTGTATGGACAGATGTGTGCTGACCGTTATGATGCTGTGTCTCTTCCTTGATCACCCACCTTGGGTTCCAAGCCCTTCCCCCCTTTCAATTTGGATTAAAATTCCAGTTTTTCCTCTAACGAGTTTTCTGACCTCCTATATGTCAATTTCCTGTTTCCTGATCTAGGAAACAATCGGGTTTTTGGGGGAGGCTGTGTGTGCATCTCCATGAGAGAAACCCATACTGCCCCTCTGTCTCTCCAAACTCCTGGTGAGAACCTGGGTCCTTGTGCCTCCAGGTGGAGGAGCCTGGCGTGGGGGCCGAGGATGCTGTGGATTGCCGCCAGTGGACTCAACACCACCTGGTTGCTGCTGACATCCGAGTGGCGCCCGCCATGGCCTTGACACCACCGCAGGGCGATGCGGATGCTGATGGCATGGATGTCAACGTGCGTGGCCCAGGTCAGTGATGGCACCTCCCGCTCCCCCTCCTGCTTGTGAGAGTTTGTGTCTGGGTCTGTGTTCTGGGGAGAGCTAGGTATGTCTGGGTGTTTGTCTGTGGGGCTGGTTGTTAATCAGGACTCTTGGTTGTAAGTGATAATAGCCCAGTTCATCCAAGTTTAAGCAAAACAAGGGATTTACTGGCTCTTGTAACTGGAAGCATCAGATGCATTTGGATCCAAGGACTCACCACCCCTTGGCTCCAGCCCAGGAAGGCTTTTTCCTGGGGACACTATGGCCACAGGCGGGACCAGCCTTATAAAACCTTTTTTCCCATCTATACCAGAAAAAGCCCCAGAATGAGTTCTGATTGGACAGACCAGGGTCACGTGCCCATCCCTGAACTAGTCATTGTGGTCTGGGGCCTGGAATATGCAGACTGACCAAGCCTGGGCCATATGCCTGTCCCTAGGGGAGGGGGTTTGGCTCTAACCAGAGCTTGAGGATGGAGAATGGGGTGCAAGTGTCTCCCTAAGGAAACCAGGCCAAATGCTCACAAAGTGCTGCTGACAATGTTATCTGGATCCAGTTGGATTCATCTTTGCCATATTTCAGGGTATTCTCCCCCTAGCGCTGTTTTGCTCCAAAAGGTCTGCGTCTTTTGAAGTCCCTAAGGGATTTAATGTCCCTGGGGGGTGCTCATAACTGGTGGGTGTGGGCATTTGAAAGGCACAGCTCCTTTGCCTTGAGTTGGATGGTAACTCTAGGTATAACTCAGCCTCCAGCCTTCCCCTTTGGGATCAGGCTGAAATAACCCACTGGGAATTTGTCTGAGGGCCATGTTGTTTGTCTTCCTCCCTCCCTTGTCCTTTATCCTTTTCTGCCTCGGAGCCCTTCTGGGGCAAATCACATGCCCATGAATCTTCATCCTGGGTTGGCTTCTGGGGCCCCTGACATAGATGTGTGTGTGTGTGTGTGTGTGTGTGTGTGTGTGTGCATGCATATGTACTTCCGTTTGTCCCACTTTCTCCTAATATAGTGTCCTCAGCAGGATTCCCTGGAAAGGCCCCTATATCCACCTTCCTGTGATATGTTCCTGTTCCCTGCAGATGGCTTCACCCCGCTAATGCTGGCCTCCTTCTGCGGGGGGGCTTTGGAGCCCATGCCAGCTGAGGAGGACGAGGCAGAAGACACGTCTGCCAGCATCATCTCAGACCTGATTTGCCAGGGGGCCCAGCTTGGAGCGCGGACTGACCGCACGGGTGAGACGGCCTTGCACCTGGCCGCCCGTTATGCCCGGGCTGATGCAGCCAAGCGGCTGCTGGATGCTGGAGCAGATACCAATGCCCAAGACCACTCAGGGCGCACCCCCCTGCACACGGCTGTCACTGCCGATGCTCAGGGCGTCTTCCAGGTGAGATGGGCCTGCCTCTTTGGACATCAGAGCTGGGACAGGCATCGAACTGATCTGGGTTGGAGCCCCAGTTCTGCCTTTCAGATTTTTTTTTTTTTGGTAAAATGGGGATATATGGGAGTACAGTTTCTGGCAAGTAGCTGCTCCCTGAATCTCATTGATTCCAGGAGATGTGGGGATTGGGTCCTCATAGGGCTTAGAGGTGCTCCTGGTCCCCCTATTTCTGCCATGACTCCCCCTGCTACACCCTCCCTCCCCTAGATTCTCATCCGGAACCGCTCCACAGACCTGGATGCCCGCATGGCAGATGGGTCGACCGCATTGATCCTGGCAGCCCGCCTGGCGGTGGAGGGCATGGTGGAAGAGCTCATTGCCAGCCATGCTGATGTCAATGCTGTGGACGAACTTGGTAGGCTGGTGGGTGGTGGGGCTGAGAGGATGTCACATGGACCCTGACTGTCTTGTTGGTGTGAACTGTCACCCACTGTGAACACTGCGACCCAATCACTGAAGTTCCTGTACACATAACAGGGCTGCAGCATGGACTTACACTCTCATGCATTTTCTTATGGCATCCGCTAGCTCATCGACACATCAGTGACTTAGGAAAAGGTGCCCTTCCCCAAGACACTTCATATCCACCTACTTTGTTAGAAGTAGTCCCTGCTACCATCTGCTAGGCAGCTGTTATAATAAATTTGCTAACCAGCCCATTTATATGCGGTGGCCTCTCCCTCCCAGTGGCTTGCTAGCAGAGTCCCTGGAGGTGGCTTCTTTCTTTTTTTAAAAATATATTTTATTGATTTTTTACAGAGAGGAAGGGAGAGAGAGAGAGAGAGAGTTAGAAACATTGATGAGAGAGAAACATCAATCAGCTGCCTCCCGTACACCCCCTCCCGGGGATGTGCCCGCAACCAAGGTACATGCCCCTGACCGGAATCGAACCTGGGACCCTTGAGTCCGCAGGCCGACGCTCTATCCACTGAGCCAAACCGGTTAGGGCATGGAGGTGGCTTCTTGCACAGAGTTGTGGAGATTCACATCCTGTCCTTATATCCATAGGACCTCACACAGATGCAGACACACTCAGATGCTCACAAACATCCTTTGGAGTAGGTGTTCTTAACCTACCGGTGACATTTGGGATTGGAGCATCTTTGGTCATTCGTGGGGGCCATCCTTGCATTGCAGGGTGTTAAGCAGCACCCCTGGCCTTGAATTATTAGATGCTAGTAGCCCACCTCCCAGTTGTGGCAACCAAAAATATCTCCCAACATTGCCAAATGCCACTGGGGGGACAATGACCCCTGGTTGAGAAATACGGCTTTAGAGGAGCACTAGAACTTTCTGTGATGAGGGACTGTTTTCCACAGTGGCTGCCCCATTTTTCACTCCCACCAACAGTGTATGAAGGTTCCAATATCTCCACATCCTTGCCAACACTTTTTATTATCTGTTTTGTTGTTTATAGTGGGTGTGAATTGGTATCTCATTGTGGTTTATGATTTTCATTTTCCTGATGGCTAATGATTTTGAGCATCTTTTTATATGCTTATTGGCCCTTTGTATGTGTCTTTTTTTGCAAAATGTCCATTCAGATGTTTTGCCCATTTTTAATTGGGTTATTTGTCTTTCTGTATTTTTAAAATCTACTTTTATTGATTTCAGAGAGGAGGGGAGAGGGAGAGAGAGATACAAACATCAATGATAAGAGCAAATCATTGATAGACTGCCTCCTGCACACCCCATATTGGGGATTGAGCCTGCAACCTGGGCATATGCCCTGTCCGGGAATCGAACCGTGACCTCCTGGTTCATAGGTCAATGCTCAATTACTGAGCCAAGCTAGCCAGGCTGTCTTTCTATTATTGAGTTACAAAGGTTATGTATTCTAGGTTATGTTTCTTATCAGATATATTTCTCCCAATTTGTAGGGGGAGAGAGAGAGAGAGAAACATTGATTTGTTGTTCCACTTAATTATGCATTCATTGGTTGATTCTTGCATGTATCCTGACTGGGAATAGAACTTGCAACCTTGGCATATCAGGATGGCACTCTAAACAACTGAGTGAGGACTTCACTTTCTTTATGTTGTTCTTCAAAGCACAAATGTTTTAATTTTGATAATGTCTAGTTTATGTATTTTTGTTGTATCATTGCTTCTGTTTTTGGTGTTATATCCAAGAATCTTTGTTTAATTCAAGATCAAAAAAGATTTACTCCTATATTTTCTTCTAAATATTTTATAGTTTCAGCTTTTACATTTAAGTCTTTGAGTTATTTTTTTTTTAATATGGTGTGAGGTAGGGGGTCCAACTTATTTTTTTTTGCATGTGGAGATCTAGTTGTCCCAGCACCATTTGTTGAGAAAGCTGTTCTTTCCCCATTGAATGGTTTTGTCACCTATTTTATTTAATTTTAGTTAATTTAAATGTAAAAAGGCACATGGGATTGGTGGCAACTGCATCAGATAGCACACCTCTAGGAATAAAAAAGTGAGGGCTGCATAGTTCCCTTTGTATACGGAGAGTCACATGTACAGGAGCCCCAGGCTATGGAAGACACATGTACAGTGTCTCCCTTGGACAGAGAGTCATTCTACAGATCTGCACACATACACAGAGCCATACACAGGTGCTCAGATACTCATGGCAGGTCCACTCCTTCTCACCAGGCCATATTCTGGGCATTTCCTGCTTCTCTGCCTTGGAGGGCCAGGACAGGAGCCTGATTCTGACCTTGACCTCTCTTCACTCCCCCTAGGGAAATCAGCCTTACACTGGGCTGCAGCTGTCAACAACGTGGAGGCCACCTTGGCCCTGCTCAAAAATGGAGCCAACAAGGACATGCAAGATAGCAAGGTGAGCCCCAGCCCTTGGCTCACCAGGAGGTCATCCCTAGCACAGAACGCCCCCTACCAGGTAGCAGAGAGTGGGGTGGGGTAGGCAAGTGGGAGCGTTCACCCAGCCTGCAGCCAGCTTTCAGGGGTGGGCACTGGGCTCAAGAGGCTCCAACAGTAGATCAGAGGAGGAAGTGTGTGGCAGTTGCTATGTGACCTTGGGAAAGTTGCTTAACTCCTCTGGACCTCAATGTTCTCATCTGTGAAATGGAGAAGCAACAGTGCCTATCTCATTGCCTCTTCCAAGGATTCAGTGAGGTAATGTGTTGGCTCAATAAAAGGTGACTTTTTGATTGTTGTTTAAAAAGCCTTGGAAGGTGGTGTTACTCTACTTAGATAAGCAGAGTGAGGCTCAGAGGGGTGCAGGATGGATTCTGTCCTTATTTAAAATTTCCATATTTTATTTATTATGAAATTTTTTGCATTAATTGAAATTATTTTTTTTAAAAAAAACATTGCATTAAAATATTTATTTTGATGACTGAGAGTTTTGGTGCCCCTTTAAAATTTGTGCCGAAGGCGAGTGCCTTACTCTTCTCACCCTATTCCTGGCTCTGGGGCCTGGCACTTAGTAGGTGTGCCACGAATGTGGTTTAAATAAAAGAACTTGCCTCGCTTCCCCATCCAAGCGGGGAGTTGAACCCAGGTCTTCTCAGGCTGGAGAGGATGAACTCTTAGCTCTCAGGTTCCATCAGAGGATGGAGGCCCTGGTGTTGCTGGCCAGGAGTTTGTCCTGGCCCTTGTGACCCTGACACCTTGCTGGTTCTCGGCTCCCCCCAGGAGGAGACACCACTGTTCCTGGCTGCCCGGGAGGGCAGCTATGAGGCTGCCAAGCTCCTGCTGGATCACTTTGCCAACCGGGAGATCACTGACCATCTGGACAGGCTGCCCCGTGACGTGGCCCAGGAGAGGCTGCACCAGGACATCGTGCGCTTGCTAGACCAACCCAGTGGGCCACGCAGTCCCCCGGGCTCCCATGGCCTGGGGCCCCTGCTCTGCCCGCCCGGGGCCTTCCTCCCTGGCCTCAAGGCGGCACAGTCGGGGGGCAAGAAGAGCCGAAGGCCACCAGGGAAAGCAGGGCTGGGACCACAGGGCACCCGGGGCCGGGGCAAGAAGCTGACGCTGGCCTGCCCGGGTCCTCTGGCTGAGAGCTCAGTCACACTGTCGCCTGTAGACTCTCTGGACTCCCCACGGCCCTTTGGTGGGCCCCCTGCGTCCCCTGGAGGTTTCCCCCTCGAGGGGCCCTACATGAGTGCCACCACCACGGCTGTGTCCCTGGCACAACTTGGTGGTGCGGGCAGGGCAGGTCTAGGGCGCCAGCCCCCCGGGGGCTGTGTACTCAGCCTGGGCTTGCTGAAACCTGTGGCCGTTCCCCTCGACTGGGCCCGGCTGCCCCCACCTGCCCCACCAGGTCCCTCGTTCCTGCTGCCACTGGCACCGGGACCCCAGCTGCTGAACCCTGGGACCCCCATGTCTCCTCAGGAGCGGCCCCCACCATATCTGGCTGTTCCGGGACATGGTGAGGAGTATCCAGTACCTGGGGCCCATGGCAGCCCCCCCAAGGCTCGCTTCCTCCGGGTCCCGAGTGAGCATCCCTACCTGACCCCGTCCCCTGAGTCCCCTGAGCACTGGGCCAGCCCTTCGCCTCCCTCACTCTCAGACTGGTCCGACTCCACACCCAGCCCAGCCACTGCCACTAGGGCCACGGCCACAGCTGCTGGGACACTTCCGGCCCAGCCACTCTCCCTGTCTGTCCCTGGCCCCCTAGTTCAGGCCCAGACCCAGCTGGGGCCCCAGCCTGAAGTCACTCCCAAGAGGCAGGTGTTGGCTTGAGATGCTCCTCAGTTCTTGTATTTTGGGCAACTGAAGAGACACCCTATCTTGATTCTGTTCTCTCCCCCATTTTCCTTTAATCCTTTTCATTCTCTTTTCTCTTTTCCAATCTCCCTGCACCCCCTACTCCCACAGTGTGACTGACATAGTTTACCAGCCTAGGGCTTCAATCTTCCCTTGTTTGTAAGGGGTTCAGGCTGACCTCCACCCATGGGTCTTGTGATGAGTCTGGGACCTCCTCCTGTCCTCCCCTCTTCCTGTTCCCCAACTTACCCTTCCTCCCTTTCTTGCCTCCTCTGGCCTCTTTCACTCATCACACTCTGACACGAGTGGATTTTAATTTTTTTTTTACATTTTTGTATAGAAACAAAATTCATTTAAACAAACTTATTATTATTATTATTATTATTATTATTTTTTACAAAATATATATATGGAGCTGCTCCCTGCCCCTGCAAACCCCCCAGTGCCCCCATGGGGCTGAGTCTGTGGGCCCATTTGGCCAAGCTGGATTCTGTGTACCGAGTACACAGGCATGACTGGGATCCTGTGTACCGAGTACATGACCCTGGTGTGTACCAAGTAGTCACCCTTGGGCGCACCCTCTGGGGCCAGGGGTTGGCAAGATGTGGGAGCTTCCTTCCCACCCCACGTCCCTCACTTCACTGCATTCCAGATGGAACTTGTTCTATAGCTTTGCTGGGGGAAGGGCCCTTCTGCCTCAGAGAGCCCACCCCCAGATAGTCTCCCCTCCCTAGACCCTGGGCCACCTCCCTTTGGGAACTTGGGGGTGGGTGGTGGGAACATGGGACAAAGTGAACATGCATTTCACTTTGTCTCCCTGTACATATGGGACTGCAAGATGGGAAGGAGCTGCCTGAGTGGCACCTCTCCTGGTACTCCCCTGGCCCAGTCCCATGGCAGAATATAAGTATTTTTAGGCTATTTTTGTAATATGGCTTCTGATCACAATTTCTGTGTAGCTAAGTTCCCAGGCCTTACATTGTACAGCCCCCACTCCCCTCACCACCTAATAAAGGAATAGTTAACACTCAGTATCATTGATCTGTGTCTAGATAAGGTGGAGAGTGATAGTGGTGGATCTTCTCTCTCTCCAAGGCTAACGAGCTGCCATCCTAGGTTAAATCCATTTAACTTGCCTACCCACTTGAGTTTCTTCTTCTTTTGGCAGATGACTCCACTGATTGTATCAGGGGTGGTCACCTGACCTATGATGATTCAATCAGATTTTCTTGGAAACATTGTTTAATGGAAATGCTAAGAAAGCTGCCAGTTGGTGGAGCTTTTAAGGTCACCAGCAGATTAAGAAATATGGGTGGTCAGTTTGGAGTGGTTGGTACTTCTGCAAACAGCAGAAGAATGGAGCTAGTATTCAGGAGAGTCAGAGAAAAGTGCTCCAATGGTTCTAGAGTTGGAAGGCATGAGTATCTTAGTTTCAGAAGTATCAATTCCAGTTAATTGAGTATTCATTCTATTGACATCACAGTTATTTTTTCATTGCCTTCTAAGTGCCTGATGCTAGTTTTGCATAAAAGTCATCTTTACTTTATGTTTCCTTTGGTTATGGAGACAATGTTGCACCTATGTAATAAATACTCCTTTACATATCGGTGGGTTTCTATGTCTTGCAACCAATTGTACTCCAAGAGAAGGTTGTGTTCACATAGGGGGTCCTCCAGGAAAAGACGATGGGTTAATGTTCATTGATTCCCCTGTCTCTTGGAGTGCTCTTGGTTGCATGTGACACAAAAATTAACCCAGCTGGTTTAAACAAACAAATAATCAAACAAACAAAATTATTAGCTCATGTAACTAATAAGGACGAGCTTCAGGAGAGATTTGATCTAGTGACAGATATTAGGGCTGAATTTCTCTTCCGTTCTACAGATTTTTCTCTAAGCATCAGTGTCATCCTCAGGCTCCACATGGTACCCAATCCAATTTGTCTTCCCACTTTCACAGCTATAGCCTTCTTTCTGTGTTAGCAAAATAAGAGCAAAGATCATTAACCATAGGGCTCTTTCCAGGGACCTGAGAAGCTTCTAGACTTGGAGTTGATTTTGTATTGACTCCAATTGGGTCACGTGCCCATCCTCTTACTGACAGTTTCTCAATGCTGGCATTATTGATTCCTGGGGCCAGGCCATTCTTTACCAAAGGGGGCTCTCCCGTGCATTGTAGGAGGTTTAATGGCATCCCTGGCCCCGACCCACTAGATGCCCCTTTTCCATTGTGATAACCAAAAATGTCTCCAGGCCTTGCCAGTTGTCCCCTGGTGATGGTGGTTGGGGGATTGCTTTTCAGCACTGCTGCTCTACTCAGGCATTATGATAATGGGATATGGGATGTGCTGATTTTTTAAAGCAAACTGTCTGTGCTCTGGAACTGGGGATGGGGTAAATTGAGGGGCAATCAGGTTTGCAGAAGCAGGAATTTTGTGGAAGCAACTAATAAGTACTCCATGCTGTTTCCCAGAGGTTTCCAGTGGGAATGAATCCCAGCTGCCACAGGGGTAAGTTGCCTGATAACATACGCTCTATTAGCTTCTTTTTCTGTCTTTTCTCATTATTCCACATCCTTGCTTGTATTTTCTAGGGTCACTTCCAAAGTAAACTTACTTCTACTCAAATCCTTGTCTCAGGGTCACTTCTGGGGCGGGGGAGGGGGTGGGAGGGTGCAAATATGACAGGGGTTGTTGGTATAGGGCAGGAGTTTGCAAAATTATGAGACTCATGTCCAGTCATGAAATTTAATTCATGAAGTTAAATTTCTCAGCCAGAACTCCTGTGCTCATTGTAGCACTATTCACATTAGTCAAAATATGGAAACAACCTAATGTCAGTCAATGGCTGAATGGCTAAAGATGTGTGTATATCTTCTTTATGCTAGAGATGTGTCTTTCAGCAGGGCTAGGAGTTTGCCAGGAGGCTAAGTGGAGGGGAAAAGAAATAGCATAGGGAGGGCCAAAATGGTGTGATACAGCATGGAAATCTCAGGAAGGGTCAGAGATTTGGAATGCCTGGGTCTATGCCTCACTTTCTTGTTGTTAATTTAATAAACGGATGTGTGACCGTTTGCATGGAGCAATGGATGGATTTGGAACTGGAGAAGGTACCAGGGGCCAGATCAGAAGGGTCTTAAATGTGAAGATGGGGAATTTAAAACTTTACACTGAGGCAATGGAGAGCATTGGACGGTCCCTGAGTAGATCGGGAACACAGCCAGAACTCCTGTTCTGGTGGCCGGTGCAGAGGACAGACGAGAGGAAGGTGATGCTGCAAACTTTTACAACAGGTGGGAATGTTGTAGCCGGAGTTCGGGTGGGCCTGAGGGGATGGGAACTTGGGGAGGAAGAGTGGAGATTTGGCCACTAATTCTGAAGAGAACAGGGAGAGGGATCGAGGGGCTGTGGTCACTCTAAGCAGTTGAGCCTGGGGAATATTTGTATAACACCATCAAGTGATCCACTTCTTCCTTCCCTCCTTCAGGTCAGGGCTGAAGGTGCATTTTCCGTGGGGTGGCAGCTTTGCCCTGCAGGGTGGGCACTGACAGGCCCTGGGGAGCACTGATGGAGTGGAGAGAGCATTTGTGACAGCCATCCACAACAAGAAGTCATAATTAGTCCTTTCCCATTTTTTGCCATGAGAGCCTGGGAGCCGGAGAAGTGGACCCTGGGGTCTCCAGTTTCCAGGAGGGAAAAAAACCCATAGGGTCTCTCCAGCCTGAGCCCTGGGGGCTTGTTAGTGGCTGGGGGCCCCTGAGACAGCAGCTCTAGGGATCCCCTGTATAACAGGACCCAGGTCCTCAGTCCCTCCCTTCTTAGGCTACAAGCAGTAAGGGATGCAGGCAGGAAACTCCCTTGGCCATGGTGAGTATGAATTCGGGACCTTTGCCGGGCTGGAGAAGCCACCCAAGCTCACCCCCAGCTCATGTGTGGTCTGAGCACATGGGGTACCAAATGCATACACGCATGCCCTGCAAGCAGCAGGCACACACATGCACACATATATCCAGGAGCTTCATAGGCGTGAATGCACACATACTCATTGAGTTACTCAGCAGCGAGGACTTAAAGGTGTTGGGGAAGGGGCTCCTTCTTCCAGGGTGGCTTCCTGGTGAGAAGAAAGAGGAAGAGGAAAAGAAAAGACTCCAGACCGTGTGTGTTCCTGCCATGGGCCTGCCCCCAAGCTCAGTACCCACTGCCTCCCACTAACTGTCCCACCAAGCCAGCAGCTGGCCCGGGTATCTCGCCATAGGTGGGATTTTCATAGGTTCCAGGTATGCAAATAAGGAACTTTCTAGTTGTGTAACCTGACTTCCTTTTGGCCAGACACTCACCTGTCACAATCTGGACACTTTGAGGCAAACTCAAAGTCTCAGGTTCTCAGATGTTGCAGGGTTCAGTTTCAGCCCCATTCAGGAAGTCCCCCTTCTTCCTTCTCTCTGAGGTGTGTGCCGGGGGCTGGCACACCTGCCACCTGTGTGGTCAGGGTGGACCGGGGCCTGGCTCTCAGTATGAGTCCATCGTGTTAGGTGTGTGCCTGCCTCTGGCATTCCCGGAGCTGAACAGAGTCTCCTCTGACGTCTGGCTGGATGGACTCCACCCCACCCTCCTGTTGCAGCTCTGCCAGCTCCCACACACTGCTTTCTCTCACACCCACATCTTGTCAGAAGGTCCAGTGGGCTCCACCTGCACAATCTGTCCATGAATGGCCATCTCTCACCACCTCCCTGGTCCAGCCCTCATCCTTCCCACTCATGTTCTCCAAACTCTGTTCTCCCACAGTGGCCAGAGGGCACCCGGGAACACCCCAGTTAGGTCACGTCCCTCCTCTGCTCAGAGCCCTGGCTCCCACATCACTAGGTGTAGAGGCTGAAGTCCTCGCTGTGACCCACAGGACCCTATGAAACATGCTCTTATCACCTCCCATCCCCACCTCCCTCTCTCTCACTGCCTCCTCCTGCCCCTCTCAGCCTCCTTGCTGCTCCTGTTCCAGGCACAGTCCAGCCCCAGGGCCTTGGCAGTGGCTGCAGCCTCTACCTAGGACACTTCCTTCCCCTAGTATCCTCTTGACTCATTTGCTCATTTCTATTTTTTTCCTTTTAATCTTTATTGTTGACAGTATTACATAGGTCCTACTTTCCCTCCCATTAACCTCTTCCAGCCTGCTCCCATCCTCCCCCCCACCCCCCAAAGCAGGCCTTCACCCCCCTCCATTGTCTGTCCAAGGGTCATGCATGGATGCATACAAGCTCATTTCTTTCAAGTGTGAATTCAGGGCCTTTGCTTGGCTGGAGAAGCCACCTCGGCCCATCCCCAGCCCTACTGGTGAGATCGGAAAACGAGGGAGGGGAAACAAGAGATTCTAAGTGACTGAACTTTAAGCCTCAACAGGCCCTGTCCTGACCATTTTATGTAAAATTGCCACCCTCCTCAGACACCCCGATGACCCTTTACGTATACTGCTTCTCTTTCTCAGCAGCGCTTACTGTCAAAAATGCTGTCTCACTTATTTGGTTATCACGTTCCTTATTTATTGCCTGGTTCACATCACTGGAACTTTCTGCTCCTCCAGAGCTGGGATCTCTGCCTGTTCAGTTCCCTGCCGTGTCCTCAGTGCCCAGGGCCGCACCCAGCACAGAACAGGTGCTCAACGAATAAGCGTAGACTGAAAAGCGAGCCTGCAGACTCGCAGCCCTCTAAAGCACAGCCTCCAGCCACACACTCCTGGCTTTGAATCCTGGCACCACAATGGTGAGAATGAGAGATTATCCCATATATGCTCCGCTTCCTCAGCAGTGCAAAGCCGCGAATGACCATCCTGTCTCTCCTTGCAAGGAGTCTGAGACCGAAGGGTTTGTAGCATTGTTCAGGGCATCTTACGAGCTATTATCTGAGAGCTCACGGATCAGTCTCCACGTTCATAGAAGGGGCTCCCAGGGCCCAAACCACCTGCCCAAGGTCACACTGCCCTAGGAAGTGCAGGCACCCACTTTCTTTCTTTTTTTTTAAAATATATTTTATTGATTTTTTACAGAGAGGAAGGAAGAGGGATAGAGAGCTAGAAACATCGATGAGAGAGAAACATCAATCAGCTGCCTCCTGCACACCCCCCACTGGGGATGTGCCCGCAACCAAGGTACATGCCCCTGACCGGAACCGAACCCGGGACCCTCCAGTCCGCAGGCCGATGATCTATCCACTGAGCCAAACCGGTTTCGGCCAGGCACCCACTTTCAAACGTAGGCCTGTCTGATTCCAGAGCCCAGTGTGGTTGTCCTTGCAGGTACCAGAAGGGCTGTTTTGAGCACAGAATTTCTGCTCCACGTCATGGGATTTTTGTCAGGGAGTGACTTCCTTGTCCTTGGAGGCATGCCAGCAGAGGGTGGATATTTGGTAGCAGAGACTCCGTGTACATGGAGTGCATCTTTAAGATGCCTAAGAAGGCCTGACCTATTCCCGTAGGCCATTCACAGGTCATTAGGAAGGTGAGGAGTTAGAACATACTTCACTTAACTGTTTGTTAATTTTCAATATTCAGGCATATGGTACATGAGCCTTCATTTGAATTCCACAAATATTTGGGTAGGAGTAAGACAGGCCTGGGTGCTCATTTTTTTCTTTTTAAAATGAAAGTATAATTGACGTGTTAGTTTCGGGTGTACAACATAATGATTTGTTATGCATGTCTATTGCAACTTGAGCACCTCCATAAGTCTAGTTAACATCCATTACCACACATAGTTACAAAGTTTTCCTTGTGATGAGAACATTTAAGATCTACTCTCTTAGCAACTTTAAAACATACAATACAGCATCATTAACCAAAGTCACTGTGCTGTGCATTACCTCCCCAATGCTTATTTAGAATGAGAAGTTTTCATTTTCTCCTTAATGATTTGTAAGAGCTAAACACTTTTTAGGATCACAACTTTTTCTAGTCTGTGGTTTGTTTCAATTTAACAATGTTTAATGATATTCAGAAATTATATTTTTTGAGAGTCATATCCAAATACTTTGCCCAGTGTGCCGTTTCTTAGATCTGGATTTCCTAAGTAGAGTCTGAGATTCTTGGTTTTAGACTTTCATTTGGCTTTAGTTTCTGAACATTTCAAGTCAGGCTTTCCTTTTTTTCATAGCATGAATCCTTCAGAGGACCTCATTGGAGTTTTCCTAAGCTGAATATTCTTTTAGTTTTTTTGTGCTAGGTCTGGAGCTGGCAAACTACAGTCTGAGGGCCAAATCCGGCCCCCTGCCTGTTTTGTAAATAAAGTTTTCTTTTCAATTTAATAAATCTTTATTGTTCAGATTATTACAATTGTTCCTCTTTTCCCCCCCATAGCTCCCCTCCACCTGGTTCCCACCCCACCCTCTGCCCTTACCCCACCCCCGCCCCCACTGTCCTCATCCATAGGTGTACGATTTTTGTCCAGTCTCTTCCTGCAACCCCCACACCCCTTTCCCCCTGAGAATAGTCAGTCCACTCCCTTTCTATGCCCCTGATTCTATTATATTCACCAGTTTATTCTGTTCATCAGATTTTTATTCACTTGATTTTTAGATTCACTTGTTGGTAGATATGTATTTGTTGTTCATAATTTTTATCTTTACCTTTTTCTTCTTCTTCCTCTTCTTAAAGAATACCTTTCAGCATTTCATATAATACTGGTTTGGTGGTGATGAACTCCTTTAGCTTTTTCTTATCCGTGAAGCTCTTTATCTGCCCTTCAATTCTGAATGATAGCTTTGCTGGGTAGAGTAATCCTGGCTGTAGGTTCTTGCTATTCATCACTTTGAATATTTCTTGCCACTCCCATCTGGCCTGCATAGTTCCTGTTGAAAAATCAGCTGACAGTCGTATGGGTGCTCCCTTGTAGGTAACTAACTGTTTTTCTCTTGCCGCTTTTAATATTCTCTCTTTGTCTTTTGCTCTTGGGATTTTAATTATGATGTGTTTTGGTGTGGTCCTCTTTGGATTCCTTTTGTTTGGGGTTCTGTGCACTTCCTGGACTTGTAAGTCTATTTCTTTCACCAGGTGGGGGAAGTTTTCGGTCATTATTTCTTCAAATAGGTTTTCAGTATCTGGCTCTCTCTCTTTTTCTGGCACCCCCATAATTCGAATGTTGGTATGTTTGAGGTTGTCCCAGAGGCTCCTTACACCATCTTCATATTTTTGGATTCTTTTTTTCTTTTTGCTTTTCCAGTTAAGTGTTTTTTGCTTCTTTGTAATTCAAATCTTTGACTTGATTCTTGCAATCCTCTAGTCTGCTTTTAGATCTCTGTATAATATTTTTTATTTCAGTCAGTGTATGCTTAATTTCTAGTTGGTCCTTTTTCATATCCTGGAGGGTCTTGCTAAATTTATCGGCCTTTTCTAGGAAATTCTTGAAGAACCTTATAACCATGGTTTTGAACTCTATAGCCAGTTGTTTGCTTTCCTCCGTTTCTTTCATTTGTGATCTGTTTCTTTGTCTCCGCATTTTGGCTGCTTCCCTGAGTTGATAGAGTGGCTTTGTGTGCTAGGTGTCCTATAGGGCCCAGTGGCTCAGCCTCCCCAGTTACCTGAGGTGGACACTCTTGGTGCACCCCTTTGTGGGCTGTGTGCACAGTATTGTTGTAGTTAAGTCTTGATTGTTGTTGGTATCACTGGGAGGAATTGACCTCCAGGCCAATTGGCTGTGAAGATCAGCTGTGTCTTTGCTGGAAGAACTTCTGTGCTGGGGACACCCTTATGAGCAAAAAGCCTCTGTGCTCAGCTTGGATGGGACAGAGTCTCAGGGCGGAGCAGACATTGGCTTCCCGTCAGCCTGCCCTAAGAGGCCCCTGGATCTCAGTGTCCTGTGGTAATCACTGCAAGCACCTCTGAGAGAAAGCCGCTCTTGAGTTCCGCCCACTGTCAGACAGTCCAGTTTCTCCCAGAATGAGTCTGGGTCCCCAGAGTCTCGCCCAGAGCTGGAGTTCAGTACAGTCGGGAGCTTTTTGTCTCCCTCCTGCTTGAGAAAGCCAGCCGTGCACTCAGTTGCCAGTCCTTTCCGCGTGCGCTCATCTCAGAACCTCTGCCTTTTGCAGCTCCTCTGAGTCTCAGTGTGCTTTTCCCTTTCCCTCTAGTTGTAGAATTTCCACTCAGCCAGCCTTCCTGTGTTTCTGGATGATATCCATTTTGTCTTTCAGTTGCAGTTTTGAAATTGTTGTGTGAGGCAGCAGTTCAGGTGTTTACCTATGCCACCATCTTGGTTTCTCCCCCCAAAAGATGCAAATTCTGTAAGTAAAGTTTTATTGAAACACAGCCATGCTTTGGCCACTGTGGCTCAGTTGATTAGGTGTCATCCCATGCACCAGAAGGCCGCTGGTTCAATTCCTGGTCAGGGCACATACCCAGGTTGTGGGCTTGAGCCTTGGTGGCGGCCATACAGGAGGCAGCTGATCGATGTTGCTCTCTCACATCAATGTTTCTCCTTCTCTCTCTCTCTCTTTCTCTCTTTCTAAAAATCAATAAAATATCTTTAAAAAGAATAAGAAACACAGCCATGACACTTGTTTATATGTGTCTATGACTGCTTCTACACTAGAATGGCAGAATCGAGCAGCTAAGACAGAGCTCAGAGAGCCCACAAAGCCTAAAATATTCACCATCTCTCTCTTTACAGAACAAGTATGCACTTTGTGCTTGATCAACATGGCTGCCTGCTGCCTGCTAACTGGTTTTGCTTTCTTCATGAAAAACATGGGCATCCCTCCCTTATTACCTATTTGCTTCTGTTAAGTTCTCTGACGGTCCTGACTTGTCTGATCTTCATAATCAGAATATCTCTGGACTTGACCAAGCACGTATTTTTGTTGCTTTTCTCCATATAACTTCAGAACTAAAATCTATAATTGATTTTTGCAGAATTAAACTTGCAAAAATCAATTAAACTTCCAAGACATTTAGGTGGCCATTGTCCATTTCTCTGGCCCCATTGCTGTGGGTGAGTATTTTCAGGGGCACACTTTGTTCTCTTCTTATAAGGATCACTGGTTTGCCGATCACCCCAAGTGCCACCAGATGGCGGATAAATCAGGACTCTGCTCTCTGTGGACCCCACCTTATCTGAGTTGGTGTTGTTTGAAGATTTCCAGGCCGAACTACTAGCATGTTTATCTCTCAACCAATTAACTCTGAATAAGCAGGGAAAGATTGCATTGGGACCATTTCCCTTAAAACAGAGTCCCATGTTCCAACTGAGTGAAAAATACCCTCAAAAACACTCTAATATAGATACTGTATCTTTTTCTCTGAGGTAGAGAGTAATCAATGATAACCATTCAGTATTTCTACTGATGTCTCATAATTTGAATTAAAATGGCCAATTATTTCAGAGTAATGTTCCATTTAATGAATACAGATGTGTCCATGGAGCACAGTGTCTGGGGCCTGCAATACATTTAAGGGGGCCCGGGATGTTGTTTAAATTTCTCTTAAGATCAGAAGAAATAAATGCAGTTTTAGGATTGAAGCGTGCATTCATCTTTACATCAATGCAGCCCTAAAGCGTAAAAATTTGAAAATTAAAAAAACATGTAGACAACGACAGTGTTACAAGCTTTGCTTTTCTCGGGTATTTGAACTGTAGCAGACACAGCAGTAAATGCTTGGCCCACACCCCCTTGGCTTTTATTATTTCCTTGAATTCTCTGTACATGTTGGCAAATTGGAAGTGCTGGGAGATTAATGTCTCCTGGTAGAAACTCTCAAGCAATGGCAAACAAGGAATCGATGGGCAGACACCCCAGCTTCCTCACCGCCCCAAGGGCTCCTCAGGCGGGGCTGAATTCTAGTCGCCAGTGGTGCTTTCCTTGACAACTTGCCTTTGTTGTCTCTCCCTCTCCCCCGAGTCTCCTGCCTACGATTTGGAGGATGACGGTCCAGATGAACTATTTGCCCTTGAATCCTTGCCTCAGAATCTGTTTCTAGGGGACTCAGATTAAGGCACTGATGTTCTTACCACCTCCCCCTAACCCCAATATAAGTATCTATTCCTTATAGATTTTTGTGGTTTTTTCTTTTTTAAAAATTGAAATGAATTTGCCTGGCCAGCGTGGCTCAGTGGTTGAGTTTCAACCTATGAACCAGGAGGTCACGGTTTGATTCCTGGTCCGGACAGATGCCCGGGGTTGCAGGCTGGATCCAATCAATGATTCTCTTTCATCATTGATGTTTCTATCTCTCCCTTCCTCTCTGAAATAAATAAAAATATATTTTAAAAAATGGAAATATATTTGACATGGAACATTGTGTAAGTTTAAGGTGTATAACATTCTAATGTGATACATTCATATGTTGTTCTATAATTGCCATTGTAGCAATAATTAGCACCTCTGTTGTGTCACAAAATTATAATTTCTTTTGTGTGGTGGGAAGAGTTAAGATCTGGTCTCTTAGAAAGTTTGATAATTATAATACAATATTGTTGTCTATATTCACTTTTCTGTGCCTTAGATCTCTAGGACTTATTTGTCTACTAGTTGAAAGTTTATATCCTTAAACAATATTTCTCCTCTTCCT
The DNA here is from genome assembly GCA_026230045.1 of Corynorhinus townsendii. NCBI lineage: Eukaryota > Metazoa > Chordata > Mammalia > Chiroptera > Vespertilionidae > Corynorhinus > Corynorhinus townsendii. Next base: position 79,581,341 of record JAPDVU010000006.1, read on the forward strand.
CCACCCTCCAGCTCCTGGCAACCACCATTTCACTCTTTTTTTTTATGAAAGTTTAACTCTTTCAGATTCCACATGTGAGTGAGATCAAATGGTATTTGTCTTGTTCTGTCTGACTTATTTTCCTTAGAATAATGCCCTTAAGGTTCACCCATGTTGTTGCAAATGGCAGGATTGCAGTCTTTTTCATGCCTGAATAATATTCCACTGCATATGTCACCACGTCTCCGTTATCTACTCATCTGTTGACAAGCACGTAGGCTGTTCCCACATCTGTGATTTTCTTGTTATTAAAGAGACACTTGCTAGCTGGGTCATATTAGGAAAACAAGTGACATCATTTCTTTTTTCTCCATCACCATTTGTTCCCCCCTACACCCTCTTCCACCTCCACCATGTCCCCCCATCCCACACTGTTGTCTGTGTGACACCATTTCTGGGTCTCTCTTTTCCTTTTTGTAAAACAAGGATGCGTAGCTGACCCCCTGTAACTTGCTCTATTGCATTTACTCTGTCCTCTCTTCTCAGACTCCTAAAAAGCAGTGGGAAAATGCCACCTGGCTGGTGACAGAGTTTGTGCTGGTGGGTTTCTCCGACCTCCCACACCTGAGGACCACCCTCTTCACGCTGTTCTTCCTCATGTACCTGGTCACCCTCAGTGGCAATGTCACCATCATCACCATTATCCATGTGGATCGGACCCTTCACACCCCCATGTACTGCTTCCTGGCGGTGCTGTCCCTCTCGGAGACGTGCTACACGCTGGTCACCATCCCGAATATGCTGGCTCATCTACTCACGGAGAGCCAGGCCATCTCCATTGCTGGCTGTCGGGCTCAGATGTTCTTCTTCCTGGGGCTGGGTTGCAGCCACTGCTTCCTCCTGACCCTGATGGGTTATGACCGCTACGTAGCCATCTGCCACCCGCTGCGGTACTCGCTGCTCATGAGACCCAGAGTCTGCCTCTGCCTGGGAGCCCTGGTTTTCTGTTCGGGGTTCTCCGTGGCCCTGATGGAGACCAGCATGATCTTCTCGTCGCCCTTCTGCAGCAGCGACCGAGTGGAGCACTTTTTCTGCGACATCGCCCCCGTCTTGAAGCTCAGCTGCGCCGAGAGCGCGGGCAAAGCGCTGGCCATCTTCTTCCTCAGCGTCCTGGTGGTGCTGGCCTCCTTCCTCCTCATCCTCCTCTCCTACGCCCTCATCGCGGCTGCCGTCCTGAGGATCCCCTCGGCCGCTGGCCGGCGCAAGGCCTTCTCCACCTGCGCTGCCCACCTCACCGTGGTCGTCGTGCATTTTGGCTGCGCCTCCATCATCTACCTGCGCCCCGCGTCCGGGGGGAACCCTGCCCAGGACCGCCTGGTGGCCGTCTTCTACACGGTGGTGACGCCGCTGCTGAACCCCGTGGTGTACACGCTGCGCAACAAGGAGGTGCGGGTGGCTCTGAGGAGGACCCTGGCGCGCAGCTGCGGGGTTTTCAAATAAACACCCGCTCTGCATTCCGGCTCTAGCTTTTTCGTGGTCGTGTGCCCTGCCTGACGTTCATTTCTCCGTTTGGAAACCGGGGCCGCTCCCAGAACCTTAAATAAAATAGTCTGCTCTAGGCGGTTTGACTCAGTGGATAGAGCATCGTCATCCTGGGTTGGATTCCGGCCAAGGGCACATGCCCAGGTTGCGGGATCAATCCCCAGTGGGGGGCATGCAGGAGGCAGCCAATCAATGATTCTCTCTCATCATTGATGTTTCTATATCTCTCTCCCTCTCCCTTTCTTTCTGAAATCAATAAAAATATAAAGAAAACAAAACATAAAGCACATATGTACATAAGTCCAAATGATGGAACTTTTTAAAAAAAAAAAATAAACTAGAGGCCCGGTGCTCAAAATTAGTGCATAGGGGAGGGCAGGGTCCCCTCAGCCCAGCCTGCACCCTCTCCAATCTGAGACCCCTCGGGGGATGTCCGACCCTCTCACAATCCTGGACTGCTGGCTCCTAATCGCTCACTTGCCTGCCTGCCTGCCTGGTCGCTCCTAACTGCCCCCCCCCCTCCCCACCAGCCTGATTGCCCCTCACTGCCTCTGCATGCCAGCCTGGTTGCCCCCAACTGCACCCCCACTGGCCTGGTCATCCCTAACTGCCCCCCCGCCCCACGCTGGTCTGGTTGTCCCCAACTGCCCCCCCCCTACTGATCTGGTCATTCCTCACTAACCCCCCTGCTGGTCTGGTTGCCCCACCAGCCTGCTTGTTCAGTCATTTGCTCATCCCCCACTAACCCCCTGCTGGCCTGGTCATAGGCAGCCATCTTGTGAGGGCGTGAGGGTGAATTTGCATATCACCTCTTTATTATATAGAATGGGAGATGGTGACATAACTACAAAATGACATACGTTGAGTATGATGTAACCCAAGGACTGCCTGTATTTCTTTGGTGCATGATGGGAGAAAAAGAAAGAAGGGGTATTTAAAAAATTTTATTGCTGTAAAATATATAGAACATAAAACGTGTTGTATTAACCTTTTTCATGTACCATTCAGTGGCATTAATTATATTCACAATTTTAAAAATCTATTTTTATTGATTTCAGAGAGGAGGGGAGAGGGAGAGAGAGATACAAACATCAATGATAAGAGCAAATCAATGATAGACTGCCTCCTGCACACCCCACCATGGTCTATATTCCAAACTTTTTTCATCTTAAACTGAAATTCTGTACTCATTAAGCAATGACTTCCCATGTCCCCTTCTCCCAGACCCTGGTCACCTCTAATCTACCGTTTGTTACTGTAAATGTACCATGCTAGATATTTCACATAAATCGCATAATTTAATATATGTCCTTTTGTGTCTGGCTTATTTCACTTAACATGTTTTGAAGGTTCATTCATGTTGTAACATGTATCAGAACCTCCTTATTTTTTATGGCTGAATAATATTCCATTGCATGGATATACATTTTGCTTATTCACTCATCTGTTAATGGAAACTTGGGTTGTTTCCATCTGTTGGCTACTGTGAATAGTGCTGCTATGAACATTCATGTGTAAGTATTTGTTTGAGTCCCTGTTTTCAATTCCCTTTGGGCGTGTACCTAGGAGTGGAATAACTGAATAATGAGGTAGTTATTTGTTTAACCTTTTGAGGAATCACCAAACTGTTTTCCATAGCGGTGTATGTTTCCACCAGCAGTGTAGCAGGGTTGCAATTTTTTCACATTGTCTCCAACACTTGTTATATTCCATTTAAAAAATTATAGCCATCCTAGTAGATGCAAAATGGTATCTCATCATGATTTAATAGTTCACTTTTGTTTAATTAAACCCTAGTGATGGATTGAAATAATAAAAAATATCTTCTCTGATCCCAATGAAATGACATGAGAAATCAGTCACAGGAGGAAAACTGGACACTTCACAAATGTGTGGCAATTAAACAACACATTCTTAACCAATGGGCCAAATAAGAAATTACAGGTTAGATTAGAAAATACTTTGAGATGTAGGAACATGAAAACCCAATATACCAAAACTTAGAGGGTGCAGCCAAAGCATTGCTCAGAGGAAAATTCATAACTGTAAGTGCTTCCATTTAAAAAGAAGAAAGATTCCAATTTAATAATTTAACTTTGTATCTCAAGGAACTACAAAAGAGATCAGAGAAATACCGGTGGTGGGTCTTCCAACATGATATTTTCCAGGAAACTATCGTCTGTGCTTAATGTGCTGCACCTTCCCCTTGTCCCAACAGGTCCACCTGCTCTACGTCTCAGGAGACCAACCTGTGTGGACCACAGTGGTTGTTCTCTGCTCTCCGGCTTTTGGTTGGTTTTGGCCAATGGTAGGCACAGGCAGGAGGTGGAGGACAGGAGGAGGGATAGGTCAGGGTGTTACTCTCCTGGATCTCTCTCTAACTGGTGCCATCGGCGACTGTTGTCTTAAAACTGTTGTATTTGTAAATCATCGAATGAGATACAAGATGCCTTAATGAGCCAATTAGTTAGGAGTCATTTATTGCGCAAGGCCCAGAGGGAGGTGTCTCTTTCCAAATCTCTGAGCCCCGACATAGAGGAAGTGTCTCGTATTTATACTTTTCGAGCCCATTTGTTTGTAGATATTACAAAGGGCTCTGTGTGAGTTATTGTTACAGACAATTGTAACCTTGAATACATAATGAGTTTGTACTTGGCATAGGAATAGATAATGGGAATTATCTATTACATTGGATGGCTAGCTTGCAAGGTCAGACAGTTAAGTTTATCTTTTTCTATTATTTGAACTAAAATACAAAGTCATTTTACAGAATAACAGACTGTCTTAAAGTGACAGAGTTTATAATGATAGAGTTTACAGGACTAGGGACTATCTAACAATAGCAGAGAATTCAAACAGCAGTTTTTTATACAAGATGGAGGTTACTATGCTTCAAAACCAGAGACCACAGTCCCTTCCACAAAGCCGCTTTCTCTTGTAGCTGTAACCACACTCTCCTTTGTACCTTTAGGCAAGTAGGTATGAACAGATTTCCAGTTTTGCTAGCTCTGGGGTGCTTCACCAGCCCCTAACTCTACCCATACGTTTACCAAGAGCCCCTTTAAGAATCGGTTCCTGTATTATCCATCAGGAGTGTGTCAACCCTTTCCTGGTTGGTACACTTACAAGTAGAATCTCTTAAAAAGGAGGGAGGCTAAACCTAAGAAAAACTCTCCCTATCTACACACTTCTGATCGTAGTGGGGAAACCCAGCCACCATTTCTGGAAACTCTGACTTCTCACAGGGTCCACTGTGCCTTGCCTTTGGGGTACCTCTTCTGGCTTCTTTGTTTTCTAATTTTATTGCCCATTTTGCATAGCTCAGCATGTATATGATTATATGACTCTCAAAGGAATAAGATTTTGAAAATCCTAAATGGATGGGTTTCTTGAAATCCTCCCCTCTCTCCCATTGAGTTGGGTTCCCCTGAAATTATTCTGCTGTTGTTGTACAGTGAAAAAAAGAGGGCGATGCCTATTTCAGGCAGGGGTTGGGGGGTGGGGTGGAGAACGCCTTTCTAGTACCAGGAGGAGAGAAGAGAGGGTGGAGGTGGAAGTTGGAGAAACAAGTGGTCAGGCACTGAAATCCTGAAATCTAAAAGAGGGGGCAGCCCTAGCCGGTTTGGCTCAACACTCAGGACAGAGTGTTGTCCTGTGGATCAAAGGGTCCTGGGTTCGATTCTGGCCGAGGGCATGTACCTTGGTTGCAGGCTCCTCCCCAGCCCGGGTCCTGACCGAAGCTTGTGGAGGAGGGCAACCAATTGATGTGTTGCTCTCTCATCGATGTTCCTCTCTGTCTTTCCTTCTCTCTTCTACTCTCCCTAAAAATCAGTGGGAAGATATCCTTGGTTGAAGAGTAACAACAATAATAACAAAATAAATTAGTAAAAATAAAAGGGGGCAGAGAGGGGATGGAAGCCTTTAAGATGGTCTCCAGTGATCCTACCTCCTGGTGCTTATGACCTCATGTAATTCTCTCCCTTTGAGTAACTTGTTTCTAACCAACAAATTATGAAAATATTGAGGGAATGTCACTTCCACGATCAGGTTGCAAAGCCTCTGACTTCCATCTTGCTCGCAGTCTCTTTCCTTTGCTGGCTTTGATGAAGCAAGCTGCCATGTTAGGGTAGTCTCCAGCCAACAGTGAGGAACTGAGGATCTTAGTCCTGAAGGTCTTGAGAAACTGACTCCAGCCTAAAACCAAATAAGAGAACCAGGAAAACAATCTTCTCCAGTTGAGCCTTCAGAGAAGATCTCAGCCCTGACCAACATGAGATACTGTGAAGCAGAGGTACCAGTTATGCCATACTCAGATTCCTGACCTACAGAAAATTTGAGATAAAAAACATGTGTGTTTTTAAGTCACCAAGTTTGGGGTAATCTGTAATGCAGCATTAGGTAACTAGTAAAGGGTGTGTATTGGGGAAGAAGCACATTGAAGGCCTTCTTCTCTCTGATGTGAACTCTAGGAAGAGCCTACAATGCAAGACTGCTCGCACAGCATCCGTGTTCTCTCTTCTTCTTTTTAAAAAAATACATTTTATTGATTTTTTACAGAGAGGAAGGGAGAGGGATAGAGAGTTAGAAACATCGATGAGAGAGAAACATCGATCAGCTTGCCTCCTGCACACTCCCTATTGGGTATGTGCCTGCAACCAAGGTACATGCCCTTGACCGGAATCGAACCTGGGACCCTTGAGTCCACAGGCCGATGCTCTATCCACTGAGCCAAACCGGTTAGGGCCATGTTCTCTCTTCTTGCTCACAGAACCCTGCTTTAGATTAGGTCTCAGGGAAATCTTGGAAGTTGGGCTTCTGCTAGATCCAGAGTTGAAAATTTTGATTATTATAAGCCAATCATAACTACATTCTCTTATTAGAGATTGATAAGAAATGGGCACATGCATGACTCCGTTATGGCCAATATGAGTGGGAGGGAAGACAACAGAGGGGGAGTCTGTAGTCTCCTTACATTTAAAAAAGCTGTGAGAAGAGACATTCTCTTTTCTTGCCTCTGAGTCTCTGCGAGAAGGTGATGTCCGCAGCTTCTGCAGCCATCTTGTGACACCGCATCCAGGAATGGCAGAGTAGAAAGGATGAAAAAACTCTGTCCTCTGACATGTCTTGGTGTGTAAAAGAACAAACTGTCATTTTATTTATGGGTCTCATTTTAACCCACTTGCATTTGGGTTTTTCAGTACTTGAACCCCCAAAGCCCACCCCTCAAGCTGAAATGGTTTTACTTCCCACCCCTTCCCTTCCTACTATCCAGATGCCAACAACTGAGGGCCGAGATTTAAAAAGTTATAGGAAGTAAAGATGGCTCATTTTCTTTCCATATCTAGCTTTGTCCTCTGGGAGGCTCCTCTCTGGCCTCTGTCCCCAGGGCCTCTACTGAAACTTTCTCAGCTCCTTTCCTGCTGGTACAATTTTGGAGGAATTGGGTGATTGTTCTAGAAAACAATTAGTCAGAAATAGTGCATGAACATCATGTTGGGAAACATGGATCGTAGTGCTCCTTTAGTGTGACTGGATTACCTTAACCCCCTCTTTGGGATAACAGAATTAAAAAAAAGTTTTTATTGATTTTTTAGGGAGAGAGAGAGAAACATTGACGTGAGAGAAACATTGATCAGTTGCCTCTTGTATGCACCCCATCCAGGGATTGAAACCGCAATCTGGGCATGTGTCCTGACCAGGAATCGAACTGGTGACCTTTCGGTGCATGGGACAGTGCTCAACCAACTGAGACACAGTGGGTAGCACAACAGAATTGGACATGTGTGCTTGTGTTAGGGTAGGGCTTTCATTCTATTGCTTTTCTGGGAGAAGCATTGGCAAAACCAAAGAAAGAATGACTGTTGACAAAATGATGAATTGAAAGTATGCTATCGCTTCTATCAGGATGGCTAGTTCACCCCTCCTTCCCCCCGAAAATAACAAGTGTTAGCAGAGGTATGGAGAAATTGGAACCCTTGTACACTGTTGTTGGGAATCTAAAATGATGCAGCTGCTGTGAAAAACATTATGATGGCTCATCAAAAAATAAAAAATCAGAACTGCCATATGATGTAGCAATTCAACTTCTGGATACACATCCAAAAGAACTGAAAGCAGGATCTCAAAGATGTATTGTGCACCCATGTTCATAGCAACGTTACTCACAATGGCCAAAAGGTAGAAGCAACCCAAGTGTTCATCAGTGGGTGAATGGATAAGCAATACGTGGCATAGCCATACAATGAAATACTATTCAGCTTTTAAAAGGAAGGGCATTCTGACACATGCCACAATGTGGATGAACTTAGAGGACATTATGCTAAATAAAATAAGCCAGATACAAAGTTACAAAATATCCGGGTATCCCTCCTTCTCATACATACAGTACCCCCCTCCAAGGAATATAGCCTGAAGAGTCAGCCATTCACTGCATCCAGTTTGAAATTTAAGGTCTGTCCTTCAAGCCCTGGGAAGGCCTCTCTTGGTCTGGTGTCCTACAAGCTTTAAAAAAAAAAAAATTCAGATCACCCTGGCTGGATTTCTCAGTTGGTTGGAGTGTCAACCCATAGACCAAAAGGTTGCAGTTTCAATTCCCGGTCAGGGCACATACCTAGGTTGTGGGTTTGACCCCGGATTCAGGCATGTATGGGAGACAACTGACTGATGTTTCTTTTTCACATTGATATGTATTCCTCACCCCCGCGCCACTCCCATTCCTTTCTCTCTAAAATCAATTAAAAAATACCCTTGGGTGAGGATTAAATTTTTTTTCCTGATCTATATGAGAAATAAATGTTAAAACCACAGTAAAAAAAATTTAGTAGAAGCGTGGGAAACACACAGAAGTCTCTGAATCTTGCAATTTATAAATTTTGTTAGGCAGGAATTGTGAGGTTTCCTTCCCTTGCTGTGAATAAGTTCTTTGTTTCCTGTCCTCCATGGTCCTTGGCTCTGACCTCGGGGAGGCTCCTCACTGTCCTCTGTTCCCCATGGCTACTACTGCAGCTTTTGCACCTCATTTCCTGTTGGTCCAATTTTGAGGGCCTCATGGTTCAACCTTGGGACATTGTTTTATAAGCCAAATAGCCATAGTGTCTTCCAGTCCAGGCATGGTTTCTCTAAAAAATTTAGTAGGCATCCCATCTTTTTGTTTCCAGGCAGCTCCATGTGCAAGTAACCACAGCCAAACATCTCCTCTGGTAAAGTTATTTTCTTTTTCAATTTTAAAAATTGTGGTAAAATACCACATACAATACCACATGTGGTAAAATTAAATAAAACGGACCATATTGCCCTGGCCAGTGTTGTTCAGTTGGTTGGGCATTGTCCCATGCATCAAAAGGTTGCTGGTTCAAATCTCCGTCAGAATACATTGCCTGGGTTTGGGCTTGGATCCCCAGTAGGGGGTGTGCAGGAAGGAGGCAGGCAGTTGACATTTCTCTCTCACATCGAAGTTTTTCTCTCTCTCTCCCTCTCCCCATTTCTCTCTCTCAAAAAAAGAAAATCAATACAATTTTTTGACCATCTTAACCATTTTAAGTGTGCAGTTCAGTGCCTTTAAATACATTTATATGGTTAAGCAATGACCATCCATCTTCAGAACTTATTTACCTTGTAAAACGGAAACTCTGTCCCCATTAAACCCTAACTCCCCATTCTCCCTCCTCAGTCACTGATAACCATCAGTCTACTGTCTGCCTTTATGATTTTGAATGCTTTAAGTACCTCATGTAAGTGGAAACATTCAGTATTTGTCTTTTTTGTGCTTATTTCACTTAGCATCATGTCCTCAAAGTTCATCCATCTGACATAGTCCTCAAACCTGAATGCTGCCCTCATTCATTTCCTGACCTCTATGCTTGGACCTTGGTGTTCTCTTGATGCTGAGAAAGGCACAATATCTTGCTATAATTGTCTCCTCAGGGTCACCTTTGCATTATTGCTTCCCTGTGAATTCCAAATCACTAGAAATAGTCAATTTAAATTGTAGCCTGCATGAAGGGAGACTACTTTAATATGATTATGGTCCCTTCCATCTCTGCTTGCCCAGGCCACCTCTCTCTCTCTTTAAACAGAGTCAAGAAGTAGCAAACACACAAATAGTGTGGCTTCTCCCAACCACTTGCTGGAGGGCTACAGACTCAATGGTCAATACACTGAGTGGCCAGATTATGATGATCTCTGAACGCATAATAATCTGGCCACTCAGTGTATATCCTATATAATAAAAGGCTAATGTGCAAATTGTCTCCTCGACCAGGAGTTCGACCAGCAGGCAGGCCGGCCAACTGCCCATGTCCCCTCCCCCTGGCCAGGCTGGCCGGACCCCACCCATGCACCAATTCATGCATCGGGCCTCTAATATATATATATATATATATATATATATATATATATATATATATATATATATATACTGAGTGGCCAGATTATTATGTGTTCAGAGATCATAATAATCTAGCCACTCAGTGTAATCTGTCATGGAAGACATTGCGTAGATCACTGGCTTTCCACCTTGTATCTGTGTCTTCATGACCTCATTGGTAACTCAATGCCTCATAGTACTAGAACACCACTTCTGGCACTTATTACTGCAGAACCAACTTCTGGTATTAACTTTTATGTAGTTTTTGTACAGTATGAGCGACTATAAAAAGAGATGCTGAAACACAGTAGCTGAAAATAGAGAGATATTATGTTTTCCTCAAACACAGTCTGGAGGTGTGTGGTTCAGGGCTGGTAAAGTGGCTCCGCTTTAATTAAATCATGGCTTCCATCTCTGGGTTCAAAGTAACTCCTTTAGTTCCAGCCATCATATCTATATCCCAGCCTATAGGAAACAGTGTAGTGCTCAAAGGGGCATACACCCCTCCCTTTTAAGGGCTGTGAGTGTGGTGGTTATCATATCCATTCATATCCCACACTTCCGGCCACCAGTCATCTGTACTCCCTCACTGTGGTTTTGTTACTTGGAGAATATCATATCAATGGAATCATATAGTGTGTAACTTTTTTGTTGTTGTTAATATTCACCAGATCCATTGATTTTTAGAGAGAGTGTAAGGAATGGGGAGAGACACACAGAGAGAAACATTGATGTGAGAGGGACACATCGATTGGTTGCCTCCCATGGCCAGGGATTGAGCCTGCAACCATGCCCTTGACTGGAGTGAAACCTGGAACCCTTCAGTCTGCAGTCCAATGCTCTATCCACTGAGCAAAATGAGCTAGGGCTTTATTGCTGAATAGTGTTCAGTGGTGAGGATGGACCACAGTTTGTTTAACCACTCATCTATGGAAGGACATTTTGATTTTTCTAGTTTTTAGCTATTACAAATAAGGCCCCTATAAACAACCTTGTGCATTTTCTGTGACTTATTCTGTTCAAAATTCTCTCTGGCTTCCCAAATAACTTAGAATAAAATCTGATGTCAGTACAAGGGGACCTGGGTGGGCCCCAAACACTGCATCCTGCAAGCATTGGGAAACCATATGGTTAAAACACTGTACCCATTCTTTTTTTTTAAAAAATAAATCTTTATTGTTCAGATTATTACAGGTGTTCCTCTTTTATTTTTCCCCATAGCTCCCCTCCACCTGATTCCCCACCCCACCCCATGCCCTTACCCCCCGCCACTGTCTTCATCCATAGGAGTAAGATTTTTGTCCAATCTCTTCCCGCACCCCTCACACCTGCTTCCCCTGAGAATCGTCAGTCCACTCCCTTTCTATGTCCCTGATTCTATTATATTCACCAGTCCATTCTGTTCTTCAGATTTTTCATTCACTTGATTTTTAGATTCACTTGTTGGTAGGTATGTATTTGATGTCATTTTGTTGTTCATAATTTTTATCTTTACCTTTTTCTTCTTCTTTCTCTTCTTAAAGAATGCCCTTCAGCATTTCATGTAATCCTGGTTTGGTGGCGATGAACTCCTTTAGCTTTTTCTTGTCTGTGAAGCTCTTTATCTGACCTTCGGCTCTGAATGATAGCTTTGCTGGGTAGAGTAATCTTGGTTGTAGGTTCTTGCTGTTCATCACTTTGAATATTTCTTGCCACTCCCTTCTGGCCTGCATAGTTTCTGTTGAGAAATCAGCTGACAGTCGTATGGGTACTCCCTTGTAGGTAACTAACCGTTTTTCTCTTGCTGCTTTTAATATTCTCTCTTTGTCTTTTGCCCTTGGCATTTTAATTATGATGTGTCTTGGTGTGGTCCTCTTTGGATTCCTCTTGTATGGGGTTCTGTGCACTTCCTGAACTTGTAAGTCTATTTCTTTCACCAGGTAGGGAAAGTTTTCTGTCATTATTTCTTCTAATAGGTTTTCAATATTTTGCTCTCTCCCTTCTTCTGGCACCCCAAAAATTCGGATGTTGGTTCGCTTGAAGTTGTCCCAGAGGCTCCTTACACTATCTTCATATTTTTGGATTCTTTTTTCTTTTTGTTTTTCTGGTTGGATGTTTTTTGTTTCCACATATTTCAGATCTTTGGTTTGATTCTTGGGGTACGTTGATCTACAATTGAGTTTCTGTATATTCTTTATTTTAGGCAGTGTATGCTTCATTTCTGACTGGTCCTTTTCCATTTTTTTGGCATTCTCATTAAGGTCCTTGAAGGTCTCACTAAGCTCCTCAGAAGTGTCATCAAGTTTCTCAGCGGTTTTTAGAAGATTCTTGAGTAACCTTATACATGTGGTTCTGAACTCTATGTCATCCAGTAGTTTGCTTTCCTCCGTTTCTTTCATTCGTGACATGTGTCTTTGTTTCTGCATTTTGGCTGCTTCCCTGTGTTGATGGAGTGGCTTTGTGTGGTAGGTGACCTATAGGGGGCAGTAGCTCAGCCTCCCCAATCACCTGATGTGGACGCTCTTGGTACACCCCTTTGTGGGCTGAGTGCAAAGTCTTGGTGCAGTTAAGCCTTAATTGCTGTTGGTACGCTGGGAGGAATTGACCTCCAGGCCAATTAGCTGTGAGCACTCCCTGTGTCTATAATGGAAGAACTGCTGCGCTGAAGACATGCTTATGGGGCAGGACTTGTTTCAATGGGGCTTTGGTGCTCACTGAGTCTGCCTCTTGAATGTGTCACTTATGGATGTGAGGAGTTGAAATCTGGTTTCTTACACTGACCACTAGGTATATTGGCTTCTGGATCTCCAATGGGGTGCAGGTCAGCTACTGTCTGAGGCCACTCAGCAGGAGCTACAGTGAGAGCTGCAGTTTTCTCCTCTTTGCTTGGGGTTTGGAGGTTTTGGAGCTGTCTGACCCAGGCTGCAAGTTTGCTAGGTTAAGCTGTGATAGGGCAGGCCTTTCTTATGCTAACTCCGCTGCTTGGAGCTTGAGTGGGTTTGTAGGTTGTGCAGGGTGGGGCCTCAGGGTGTCACTAGGTTAGGGCGTGGCAAACAGCAATGGCTGCTAGTTAGCCGGCTCTGCGTCCCCAAGGGCATCCGCGAGTCCCGTGCCCCAGTGCAGTAAACAATTATTCCTGCGCGCAGCTCTGCAAGCAAGCCACCCTCACTGGCAGACAGTCCAGCTTCTCCCCGTAGGAGTTTGGGTCCCCTGCGTCTCCCCAGAGACTGGATTTCAGAGTAATTGGGGGCTTGTCTCCGTTCGGGTTGAAAAAAGCAATGCACCCAGTCGCCCACAGCCAGCCCAGATCACGCGCCTCCATACCTCAGCTTTTCAGCACTCGTGCACGTCTCAATGCTCTTTTCTCTTTCCTTCTAGATGTAGAACTTCCACTCAGCCAGCTTTCCCGTGGTTCTGGGTGATAGACGTTTTGTCTTTTACTTGCAGTTTAAATTGTGGGAGGCAGCAGTTTAGGTGTTTACCTACGCCGCCATCTTGGATTCTCCCTCCCCATTCTTTTTTTTTTTGTGTGTGTGTACCCATTCTTGAGATGCTCTCACTATGGGAACCCAGGCAGCACTCTTTCTCTTACAAGCTATGTGATCTTGGGCAAATTCCTTAACCTCTGTGTGTTTCAGTTTCCTCATCTATAAAATAGGATGATGAGGGGGGCTGAGGGGACTGGGGACTCCGGAGGTAGACATGCCTGCCACCCTGGCTGGGCTGAGGGTACTGGGCGCTGCCATCTTGTGGCTGTGGGTGCCGCCATCTTTGAGGGCATGGCAGTCAATTAGCATATTCCCTCCTTATTGGCTGTGGGCCCCACCATCTTTGCAACTGTGTGAAGGTCAATCAGCATATTCCCTCTTCATTAGATTGGATTATAGAGGGGTGAGGGGGTGTTGAGCTGGTGGGTGAGAGAGAGGAAGGAGAGGGGACCTGTTTGGAGACTGTTGGAATAATACAGAACAGCTCTCAGAGTGATGGGGAAGAGCCTGTTTAAAGTTTTTTCAAGAAGATAAGTAGGAGGGTTCAGGGGGACAGTAAGTGCAGAAAACTCATTGGAGGAATTTTGCTAAAAAGGAGCAAAGGACAGCAACAGGTAGAGAATGTGGGGCCAAAAGAGTTAAAAATATTTTTTTCCTTTTTCTTTCTCTCTTTTTTAAAAAATAGGTTAAATTAAAACCTAGGAATGATTCATTAGATGATAAAATTAACGATGAAATCCTCAGAGGAAAATCCCAAAAGTTGTCAAGGGATGGGAGCCAGTGTAAAAATGGCAGGGCTTGTCTTGGACCAGAAGCAGAGTGCTCGGTACTAGAATTATTCTCCTTTTACTGATGGGGAGACAATTTTCCCGAGGCCAGAAGGCTGGAATTCGGGCTTGAACCACGGACCACCAGGTTTCGGAGCATCCAAAACTCCAAGGGCGGGGCGGGGCCAACAGTAGAGGCGGGCCTACCGGCGGGGGGCGGGGCATCTGCCTTTGCCTGGTTACGATTGGCTAGGAGGCGGGATCTGGTGTTAGAACGAGGGGCGGGACTTGTTTGGGAAGAGGCCCCGGATGGTGGACTTCGGGCAGCCGGCCCGTGACCTTCCACGACCGCCCAACCTGAAGGCTTGTACCGCACCTCAGGGATGAAAAGCGGGCTGGACTCGGAAGGCCCGAAACAAGGGCCTGCAATGTGGGGCCAATGGAAGACCACGGAAAATGGGCCTGAATGGGTCTTGGCAAATGGCAGACGTCGATGGGCGTGGCCTCCTGTACAGCCGGTCGTGAGGCTTGCACTGCGAACCAATGAAAAGCGAGAAAAGGCGGGGCCTGTGTACAAGGCGGCCAGTAGCGACAGAGGTCATATAGGAACTGCTTATGAAGTGTGGTTACGACTCTGCGCACGCGCGAGTGGCCATACTACTTGGCGCTGCGGATCAGTTTGGGTGAAAGGAACGCGGCCGTTCGCCTGGTTCACGTGACTAGAAGGTGCCCTGAATTCCTGTGAAGTCATTTCTTGTAGGTGAAGGTTGAAGTGCTCCGGAGGTTGGAGAAACATCCTGATGTGACCTAACCTCGGTGTTGGGGTCAGGCTGGGGCTCTGGCGCTCGCTCGGGGGCGGGGCCTGGCTAGACCGGTGGGGCTCTCCACTGGGGCTGAGATTCGGCACCTTGACGAAAAGGTAAGTGATTCATTGAGAAGTAGGTAAGCGGGAAAAAACTATTTTGAAGCCACTGTAGTTGCATTGACCTGTAGTCGCCTAGTCTGGGGGTGTTGGCAACTTAAAAGGAGGGAACCTAGAGTGGCAAGGGGCTCGGTCTGGATCCCGAGGGGCGTGGCCTGATCTTGAGGGGCGTGGGTTTTGACCAAGCTTAGTACGTAAGGGGTGTGGCCATGCAGAAACTCCGGAGGAGAGGCGTGGCCCGGGGTCCGTGCGGGAGACGGGGCGTGCCTTCCTCTGAATAATTTATCTCTGCGGTCTGGCCCTGGAACTGCCCTTTCTCCTTTAGGTGTCACCATAAGGAGATGTCCACGGCCGCCGCCCCTGCGGGGAGCTTCTTCCCCTCCTTCCAGCTCCTGGTCAGCGGGATGCTAGTGGCTGCCGTGCTGGGTGCCGCGCATCGCCTGGGGCTTTTATATCGGTTGATGCACAAGGTGCGTTGGGGGCACCAATGGGAGGCGAGTTGGGGGCAGCCAAAGGAAGACCTAGCGAGGGACTGTCAGGAGAGTCTTTCTAGGGTCCTGCCCCATACAAGCCCTGGACCTTGCCTTGTGAGAGGTAATTGGGAAGTTACAGCTGCCAGGGCACTCAACACTCCATCCACCTCCTTCCCCAGGGGGCTCGAGTCCTTTTCCCTGAACACGGGGGGGTGGGGGGGGGTTATTGCTACTGCTAGGAAGGCAAGCACAGGAGAATGTGGCTGGGACAGTTGCTCTATGCTGAGCTCTGTGTTTCAGAGTGATTATCCCATGTACCCAACATGCCCCAGAATAGATGCCCTTGTTTCTGTCTGCATTTTCCTCAGAGAAAACTGAGGTTCAGAGAGGTTGTGTAGTAGCTTGCCTCAAATGACCTCTTTGGGGAAAAGCTTGAGCTGTCTCTGAACTACTTGGCACCTCAGAAATTTACCCCTTCCCCAGATTTCTGCCCCAATCTTCCTAGCCTAGAGCAACCTTGATCTCTTCCCGGAACTTCCTCTTTTAGACAGAAGCAACACCACTGGCCTTGAGGACTTGTGGAGCTTCAAGGCAAAAGGCTGTTGGTGTTTGGGGTTGTGTGGAAGCTGGGCTGGGAGCCCGCTCCCACTGCCAGGCATTTGGTGGCTGGCAGCTTGTCAACTGGGCCTGGCCCTGGAGTGGGAGGGAATCTGGTAGTCTGGAGTCAACAGTCAGGCTGCCAGGCCCTGATATTAAAGGGCAGGCAGTTCTGGAGTCACAGCTGATAACTCCTGCCTTGTGCTTTTGGCCACACTTCCCTGGGTGTTATAGATCCACCGTCCCCCCTCTCTTCCTGATTCTCTCAACATCTCTGGGCGGACAGTGTAACAGAGCAGGGTGCTTAACAATGTTGATTTTATGGGACTTTGAATCTTGCTTGGGCAAGTCTTGGTCCCCTTAGCTGTAAAAGGATATACAGTTGACCCTTGATTAACATGGGTCCTCTTATGTGCAGATTTTTTTCAATAAATACAGAATACAGTAAATGTGCTTTTTCTTCCTTATGACTTTCTTTTTCTATCTCTTTTTCTAAATATATTTTTATTCTTTCAGAGAGGAAGAGAGAGGGATAGAAAACATCAATGATGAGAGAGAATAATTGATTGGCTGCCTCCTGCACGCCCCACACAGGGGATCGAGTCCACAATCTGGGTTTGTGCCCTGAGTGGGAATGAAACCGTGACCTCCTGGTTCATAGATCGACTCTCAACTACTGAGCCACGCCAGCTGGGCTTTCTTATGATTTTCTTAATAATGTCATTTCCCCCCCTAGCTTATTTTATTGTAAGAATACAGCATAATCTACATATAACCTACAATATATGTGTTAATCAACTGTTTATATTATTGATAAGACTTCCGGTTAATAGGCTATTAGTAGTTAAGTTTTGGGGGAGTGAGAAGTTATTAGTGAATTTTTGACTCTAACCCCTGTGTTGTTCAAGGGTCAACTATAATGACATGAGGATGGTAAGATGATGTGCCTTCCCCACATCCCTCGGCCCTGCTCCCTCCCTCTTTCCTGGGTGTGGGGGATCACCCCTCTTCCCACCTGCCCTGGTACCCTTGCCCTGGTTCTTGATAGTGTTCCTCTTCTGCTTCATGGGCTTAGGTGGACAAAGTGAGCATCCGGCATGGTGGGGAGAGCGTAGCAGCTGTGCTGAGGGCTCATGGTGTGAAGTTCCTCTTCACACTAGTTGGTGGGCATATTTCCCCGCTGCTGGTGGCCTGTGAGAAGCTGGGCATCCGTGTGGTGGACACGCGCCATGAAGTCACAGCTGTGTTTGCTGCTGATGCTGTGGCCCGCCTGACTGGTGAGGGCAGAGCAGAGAGGGCTAGGAGCTGGGATGGGGGATCTTTGAGGGGCAGGGTTTTCTTTGGGGGGTGGCCAGTAGGATGGGCATGGATGCAGAGGGTGACAGAGTCTATGTTCCAGGAACGGTGGGCGTGGTGGCAGTGACAGCAGGCCCTGGCCTGACCAACACAGTGACAGCAGTGAAGAATGCCCAGATAGCTCAGTCCCCAGTACTGCTTCTGGGTGGGGCCGCCAGTACTCTGCTGCAGGTACTCTGCCCTCAGGAGGTGGTAGGAGCTCCAGGGAGGTTTGAAGGGCTCCTACCCCATAACTCCCTTGAACCCGTTTCCACCAGAACCGGGGCGCACTCCAGGCCATTGATCAGATGTCCTTGTTCCGGCCACTCTGCAAGTTTTGTGCTTCTGTGCACAGGGTGCGGGACATCATGCCCACTCTGAGGACTGCAATGGCTGCTGCCCAGTCGGGCACCCCAGGTAGGTGGTAGAGGGCTGGGTAGTGGTCAGGTCCTAGGACCTGGGGATTAGGGAAGTCCAGCAAGCTCAGTGTCCTCCCTGCTCCCGCAGGCCCTGTGTTTGTGGAGCTGCCCATTGATGTGCTGTATCCCTACTTCATGGTCCAGAAGGAGATGGTGCCAGCCAAGCCACCCAAGGGCCTCATGGGTCGAGCAGTCTATTGGTGGGTAGCCCCACTCCCACCATGACTTCCTCCCTTCTGCAACCTTTTGCCAGCATTTATCCCTCTTTGAGCCACTTATGGATTTGCACATTAATGGAGAGGAACCAATCATGGGAAGAGAATTCTAGGAGGAGGGTATAGCATATGCAAAGGTCCTAAGGCCGGAATGAACTTGGTGGGTTGGGAAAGCAAGGTGGCCTGTGGCAGCAGCAGGTGAGCAAAGAGGAGAGGGGGCAGGGCTAAGTTTAGAGCAGCCAGCATGGCTTACTGGGAGTGCCTGCAGTTTTATTTTTAATTTGAGGTCCATTAAGAAGCTTTGCAGGGCCTTAATCAGTGGTGTGGGGTACCCTGATTCAGGTTTTTATTATGTTTCTCTGGCTGTTTGGAGAATGGACTGTGGTTGGGTGGAAGGTGGGAAGCCAGGGATGGTTGTGCCCAGGATGAGAGGTGATGATGGCCTGGATCTGGGTAGTGGCTGTAGGATGCAGAGACATGGATGGATCACTTATGAGTACCTGGAGAAAGGGACTGGAGTGGGTCCCTGCAAGCCTGTGACATGGGCACAGCTGACTCTGGGGCTTTGAGTGGCAAGTGGCTAGGGTCTTGGAGAGAGCAGGGTAGTGGGGCTGGTCTGGGACAAACCTGAAGGGTTTAAAAGACCTAAGGAGTTTGAGGGGCACTTCCTTTAGTTGAGCAGATAAAGGGGGTAGGGGCACAGCTCAAGCGGAGGTATGCGAAAGGGTCCATTTTTGGTCACCACTAGGTGGGCCTGGCTGAAACTGCACAGGAGGAGGAAGAATCAATTCCCCTGCCCCACCCCTACCCCCTTTGTCTGTCCTTGCCCCTGCTCCTTTATATATTTAGCAAGTGCGCTATGTGCCATGTACCAGGATGAACATGGGTGACAGTAAACAAGACAGACAAGTTTCTGAACCCTGGGCATGGGAGATGCACCTTGAGGGGCAGTTCAAGGATTAGCGGTTTTACTCCATGTCTCTTATAACAACCCTTCGAATTAAGGTATTTTGCTGAATGACTTGCATGAAGTCATCCAGCTTGTTAATGGCACACGAGGATTCACCCTGGAGGAGCCTTCAGCGCTTTACCCACAGAGCTATGTGCCATCGCTAATGAGTGAAATGGAAGTCCAGAAACATGGGTTCAAATCGCAGGACTGCTGTTAACTAGCTGTGTTAACTTGAGCAAATGGTTAAATCATTTCCCCACATTTTTATTGAGATATAATTGACAGACAGCACTTTAAGTTGGTGTACAGCATAATGATTTGACTTCCATATAATGCGATTAAACCTTCCTTGGCTTCAGTTTCCTCATCTGTAAAATGGATGAACGTTGTCTGCTTTTCTTTCTAGACTAAGAGTCTGTGAATAATAAAATGAGATAGTTTTGATAGTGCAAATGCTGAAATCTAAAAGAATTAAACATTATCCTATACTAAAGGCCCAGTGCATGGATTCGTGCACTGGTGGGGTCCCTTGGCCTGACCTGCGTTCTCTTGTAATCTGGGACCCCTTGGGGGATGTTAGAGAGCTGGTTTTGGCCCGGTCCCTGCTGGCCAGGCTGAGGGACCCCACCGGTGCACAAATCTATGCACCGGGCCTCTTGTATGCATATAAGATCTTTGGTTAAATCTCTTCCCGCCCTGCCCCCTCAGCTCTTCCCTCTGAGATTCATCAGTCTGTTCCATTAGGCCTGCATCGAGTGTCTGCCCCCTGGTGGTCAGTACAGGTCATAGCTTAGGCTTTTATATACTAGAGGCCTGGTGCATGAAATTTGTGCATGCGGGGGGGCTGGTCCCTCAGCACAGCCTGCACCCTCTCCAATCTGGGACATCCCTTTCACAATCCAGGACTTCTGGCTCCCAACTGTTAGCCTGCCTGCCTGATTGCCCCTAACCGCTTCTGTCTGCCAGCCTGATCACCCCCTAACCACTCCCCTGCCAGCCTGATCGACGCCTAACTGTTCCCCTGCCTGCCTGGTCACCCCTAACTGCCCTTGCCTGCTGGCCTGGTCACCCCTGACTGTCCTCCCTTGCAGGCCTGATCGCCCCCAACTGCCCTCCCCTGCTGGCCTGGTCCCCCCCAACAGCCCTAACCTGCAGGTCTTGTCCTTCCCAACTGCCCTCCCCTGCAGGCCTGGTCTCCCCCAACTGCCCTCCCCTGCAGGCCTGGTCTCCCCCAACTGCCCTCCCCTGCAGGTGTGGTTGCCCCTACTGTCCTCCCCTGCAGGCCTGGTTGTCCCTAACTAACTGCCCTCCCCTGCAGACCTGGTTGCTCCCAACTGCCCGCCCCTGCTGGCCTGGTTGCCATAACTGCCCTCCCTTGCTGGCCTGGTCGCCCCAAACTGCCCTCCCCTGCAGGTCTGGGTTCCCCCCAACTGCCCTCCCCTGCAGGCCTGGTCTCTCCCAACTGCCCTCCCCTGCAGGCCATCTTGTGGTGGCCATCTTTGACCACATGGGGGTGGCCATCTTGTGTGTTTGAGTGATGGTCAATTTGCATATTAGGCTTTTATTAGATGGGACTAGAGGCCCGATGCACGAAGATTTGTGCAAGAATGGGCCTTTCTTCCCCTGGCTGCCGGCACCACCTTCGGTCTGGCTGGAGCTGCCTTTCCGCTCTGGCCCAGAGCCGCCTTTCTGCCTTCCCACACTACCCAGAGGCCCCACCCCAGGCTGCTCAGTGCCTGCATATGCAAATTAACCTGCCATCTTTGTTGGGTTAATTTGTATACTCACTCCTGATTGGCTGGTGGGCGTCATGAAGGTATGGTCAATTAGCATGTTACTCTTTTATTTGGTAGACTAGAGGCCTGGTGATAAAATTCGTGCACTGGGTGGGGTGTCCCTCGCTCAGCCTGCATCCTCTCCAATCTGGGATCCCTTGGGGGATGTCTGATTGCCGGTTTAGGCCCGATCCCACAGGGATCGGGCCTAAACCGGCAGTCGGATATCCCTCTCACAGTTGGGACTGCTGGCTCCCAACCCCCCACCTGCCTGCCTGCCTGATTGCCCCCTAACCGCTACCCTGCCAGCCTGATTAACACCTAACTGCTCCCCTGCCAGGCCAATCGCCCCCAGTTGCCCTCCCCTGCCAGCCTGATCTTGCACCCAGCTGCCCTCCCCTACTGGCCTGATGGTCCCCAACTGCCCTTCCCTGCCAGCCTGGTCACCCCCAACTGCCCTCCCCTGCCGGCCTGGTTGCCCCCAACAGCCCTTCCCTGCAAGCCTGGTCCTCCCCAACTGCCTTCCCCTGCAGGCCTGATCTCGCCCCCAACTGCCCTCCTCTGCTGGTCAATTTGGTTCTGATTGGTCGGTTTCTATGCCAGTCAGTGTCAAAAGCTCCGCCTCCTGGCAGCCATTGGCTTCTCACACTTCACCCAGATTTGGTTTGATTGGTTGGTTTCTATTCCAGTCAGCATCTCTGGGCCTATCAACGGGGCCTGATCAGAAAGGTGGGGCTGATCAGCAACCCCAGTGGAGGCCTGGAGAAAAATGGAGGTGTGGTTGCTGGAGAGAAAGAGAGAGGCAAGTGCTGATCAACAGCTGCCACAGAGGCTACAGATCAGACCCTGCTTCTTTCTTCAGGCCTCTCTGGGCCGGATTCGCAGCCCCCTCAGCAGTCAGTGCTGGGTCGCCACAGCAACACAACTCTGACTGCAGGACTGATTTCTGGTTGGTTGAGCTTCTGGTCATGATGGACCCAGGGTTTTTATATATTAGGATAGATAATAAAAGCCTAATATGCTAAGTGTCCGGTCGTCTGGTTGTCCATTTAACCAATCAAAGCGTAATATGCTAATGATACACTAAGGCCACTCAATTGCGCGCTATGATGTGCACTGACCACCAGGGGGCAGACAGTTGACTGGTTGACCAGTCGCTATGACATGCACTGACCACCAGGGGTCAGATGCTCCAACTAGTAGGTTAGCTTGTTGCTGGGGTCTGGCCAATCAGGACTGAGTGAGATAGGCCGGGCATGACCTGGAGCCCTCCTGTGGTCCCACCCTGGCTGGCCAACCTCCTGTGTCCCTCCCTGGCCCCGATCATGCACAGGTGGTCATGCACAGGTGGGGTTCCTCGGCCTGGCCTGTGCCCTCTTGCAATCCAGGACTCCTTGGGGGATGTCAGAGAGCTGCTTTCGGCCCAATGGCAGAACAACCGGTTGCTGTTACGTGCATTGACCACCAGGGGGCAGATACTCAATGTAGGAGCTTCCCCTTGGTGTCAGTGCACTCCCACTGGAGGGGGCGCTGCTCAGCCAGAAGTCGGGCTTATGGCTGGTGAGCACAGCGGCAGTGGCGGGAGCCTCTCCTGCCTCCATGGCAGTGCTAAGGATGTCCAACTAATGGCTTAGGCGGGGAGTGGGCCTAAGCTGTCAATTGGACATCCCCTGAGGGCTCCCAGACTGCAAGAGGGCCCAGGCCAGGCTGAGGGACCCCCCTGAGTGTATGAATTTCGTGCACCGGACCTCTAGTTTTAAATAAGAACAGGGCTGAATCCATTGTCATGTCAGGTGAAAGGCAAGTTGTCTCCTGTCCTTCCTTCAACATGGTTAGGGAACCAGAAATAGAGAGTGGGGTTCAGGGTCCTAACACATAGGAAATGGTCAGTAGTCAGATCTGGGAGGCAGAAGTTTTAAGCAGTTCTGTTCTGTGGCCCTGACAGCCTCTTTGCTCCCTGGCCTCATAGTCCTCTCCACTCCCCTCCTCTTAGGCTTCCCTCCTCAGCTCCCTGCAAGGCTGGCTTTTACCTTTTCTTTCCATGTTGGGTGTCTCCATGGTTCCTTCTTGGCCTCTTCTCATTCTCTGCAGTCTTGACTCCAAAGAGAAACAGAAGCTTCCCGTTCCGACTGCTTCCTGTCAACACCCATATATCTGGTTTTGGCTGGATTGGGTATTCTTAAGGGCAGGGCCGAGCAGGATTATCTGTGTATCTCCAAAGCCCTACATGGGGCTTCATGGACAGCCAGGGCCCTGTGACCCAATGAGTAAGGAGACAGAGAAGGGGATGTCAGAAGCTAGAGAAAGGCAAGTGTACTGATGATGTGAATAGCTCCACTGATGGAGGGTTTTGCAAAGTGCTTTATATCCTGAATGGATAGTTCACTGAACCTTGGGAGGGAGGCTTCCTTTTACATTTTATAGAGCAGTATGGTCAGAAAAGTTATATCATTTGCCCAAAGTCACACAGCTAGGAAGCGGCAGAGCCACTTCTGCCTAACCCTGTAGCTGTGGCCCTGATCCTGGCACTCCATGCCTGTGTCACTTGTTTCTGAGGGTCTGTGTCAGGTTGGAGTGGTCATCAGAAGCTTCCAAGGGGAAACTGGCTGCTAGAGACTTGATCACTGGGGTTTGTCCATGGCCATTGTTTGACCACCCCTGTGCCTGTCCAACTTCCGTGCCTGTCCAACTTCCCTCCTTCAGCTCTTGGAACCTCAGTAATGAATCCTGGTAACCACTCTTTCCTTTCCTCTTCACAGGTACTTAGAGAATTACCTGGCCAATCTCTTTGCAGGAGCCTGGGAGCCTCGGCCTGAAGGGCCGCTGCCTCTGGACATCCCCCAGGCACCCCCCAAGCAGGTAAATTGTCTCTCTTTCCTGGCCGAGGACCCCACCTGGCAGGACAGCCTATTCCTGAGTCAGTATTACGACTTTGATCTTGGGGGCTAATGGTGACTCAGGGTCGGCTCTTTGAGCTCCACCTCTTGCCCCAGGTTCAGCGCTGTGTGGAGATCTTGAGTCGGGCCAAAAGGCCCCTTGTGGTGCTGGGGAGCCAGGCCCTACTGTCCCCGACACCTGCCAGCAAGCTTCGGTGAGAAGCCTCAGACCTGCCTTTACTATCACATTCCTGGTCCCTGGTTCCCTGGTGCCTTGTGGGGACTGGCAAGCCTGTGGCCACACTCACTTCTGTTTACCTGGACCTGCAGGGCTGCCATGGAGACTCTGGGTGTCCCCTGCTTCCTGGGCGGGATGGCACGGGGGCTGCTGGGCCGAAATCACCCCCTGCACATCCGGCAGAACCGCAGTGCTGCCCTGAAGAAGGCAGACGTTGTTCTCCTGGCAGGTGGGCTTCAGCCTCCACCCCCACACTTCCCTTTCCACTCCGGGATCCCCTTTACCCTGTGATCCTGCCCCTCCTAATCTGTCACTCACTGGCCCTACTGCTTCCCCTTTCAAGGTTTTTGAATTTGAATTTTACCTCAACTCTTGCCAGGTTGTAGTTGTGTGCTGTGACCCAGCTTTGCGCAAAGGAGGACTCACAGATAGTGGGCTCTGTGGGACTTTCTGCACAGCATTTGCATTTGTACACGTTAGACAGCATTTATATTTTATACAACATGTACACATACAGCATATACATTGCCACATAAAGTGCTTTGAAGTCTGCCGGACACATAATACTTGTCTCAGTTAGCTATTGCTGTGTAATACCATTCCAAAATTCAGTGGCTTAAAATGCAATTATTATTTCTCAAGACCCACCAACAGGTAAGGTGGTAGTTTTTCTGGTTTTGGCAGGGCTCATTCAGGAGTCTGCGTTTGGGGAGGCAGGAGAGCAGCTGTGCCGATCTAGGCCGGGCTGGCTCAGCTACTTGGGGATTGGCTGGGGCTGTAGCTGGGTTGGCGTGGGCTCAGCTAGGATTCTGAGTTCTCACTCTTCTCTACCTCCTCCTCCATGTTCCTCATCATCCAGCAGGCTGGCTTGGGCTGGTTCACTTGTTGGAGGATGAGAAACATGTAGGGCGGGGGGAGCAAGGTTATTTAAAGGAGAGAGTGGAAGCTGCAAGGCTTATGGAAGCCTGGTCTCAGGAACGCATGCCAGCACTCCTGACACATTCTGCTGGCCAGAGCACATCCTGAGGCCAGCCCAGGTTTAAGGGCTGGGGAGCTACAAAGTCATCACAGGTGGCATGGGTCCATGGAGAGGTGAAGAACGGGTACCCTTTTATATTCAGTTTGCTATGGTGGATTAAATTAGGTAGTGGGCATCTCCCAGGACACTGGCCCTCCATCCACTGTTCCCCTATCTCCCACCCTAGGAGTTGTGTGTGACTTCCGTCTGTCCTATGGCCGTGTCCTCAGCCGAAGCAGCAAGATCATCATTGTCAACCGTAACCGGAAAGAGATGTTGATCAACTCAGACATGTTCTGGAAGCCCCAGGAAGCTGTGCAGGGTGAGCCCCTAATGCCCCACCCACGTGCTCCTGGGCCCTCTCTTGGCCTCTGCTGCAGCTGGCTTGAGCTGGGTTCTGGGTTCTGGACCTTGCCTGAGGGAGCACCCAGTCAGCCAGAGCCATAGATCTGGCTTTCAGATTGATGAATGCTTCTGGATGAACACATAGTGGGTCTGCACCAGAGGGAAGGGCTAGGAATGTGCATGTGATCGTGTCCCCTGCTGCAAATCCTCTCAAGCTGCCCGCTGCCGTTAGGACAGAGAGCTCACTCCTTGGCCCCTGAGGTCTCTGTCATCTTGTCATAACCTCAACCCCTGATCAGTCCTCTCCCCTGGCCTTTGTGTGTCCTGCTTTGCCATTGTGGCAAGGACATTGACTTCCCTGCAGTGTTGGTGACAGGGAACTCTGTCAAGTGGAGAAGTGGCAGCTCATGTTTGGGAAGGCCCACTGTAGCAGTTGGGTGGGCAGCGAGTTGGAGGGGCCAGGTGGTGTCAAGGGGCCTGTTAAACTAGGGTCAGGACAGAAATGACAAGGCCTGGATTGAGGATGGACAGGGAAAGAGGAACTCAACTTCTCTGAGCCCTGAGGTGATTATTTCTGAATGCAGATGATGAAAAGTACACCACCACCAGCTCGTATATTTGCTCACAAGCACTCTGTGCGCCCGGGTTGTAGAGATGTACTTGGCAGATGGAGGTGTTTTTAGTGATATTTTTCAGAGGAAGAACTGATAGGACCAAATGATCTGGGGTGTGATGGGGAGGCTGGTGATGAGGTTGGCTTGGGTTTCTTTGTCCTCCCTAAATCTTGTTTCTCCAGCCTTGCCCTCCCTCTCACCCTGGCTGCCCTAATCTGGTTCCCAGTATGTTTTCCCCGGTTTGCTCAAGGAGCGTCCCTGGCCTGCCTCCTTGCCTCCTGTTCCAATGCTACTGTTGGCTTCCTGTTGGCTTGGGCCTCCTGTGCTGGAAGAGCAGGAGGTGGCCACCTCTCTGCAGCTGTGCCCTCTTCCTTCCCCAGGAGACGTGGGCTCCTTTGTGTTGAAGCTGGTGGAGGGCCTCCAGGGCCAGACATGGGCCTCAGACTGGGCAGAGGAGCTTCGGCAAGCTGACCAGCAGAAGGAGAAGTCCTTTTGGTGGGGGCAGGTGGACACGGAGGGTGGTAGGTTCCCAGCAAGGTCTGCTCCTGGTCCTGCTGACCTGCACTGATCCATTGCAGGGAGAAGGCGATGATGCCTGTATCCCAACACCTGAACCCGGTGCGGGTGCTGCAGCTGGTGGAAGAAACTTTGCCTGACAATTCAATTCTGGTGGTAGATGGCGGGGACTTTGTGGGCACTGCTGCCCACTTGGTGCAGCCCCGTGGCCCCCTGTGCTGGCTCGATCCTGGTAAGGAAGGGCCTACGCCTGGGGCAGCTTGTACCATCCAGTTCCGTTCACACCCACATGCTCTTGGTTCTCCTAGGGGCCTTCGGGACTCTGGGGGTTGGTGCAGGATTTGCACTTGGGGCCAAACTGTGCCGGCCAGATGCTGAGGTGAGTCAGAGCCTGGAGGCAGGAGGCTTGTTTTCTTGGGCCATGAACAACCCCAACTATGTCCTGTCCCACCTCAGGTCTGGTGCCTGTTTGGGGATGGAGCTTTTGGGTACAGCCTCATCGAATTTGACACCTTTGTCAGACACAAGGTAACCGGCTGTCCTAGGTGAAGCCTGAGGTTCTGGGAGATGTCATCAGGGTGGGCTGGGCTGGGTAGGGGACTGCTTCTGTCTGGCGGAGGTCCTCTGGCTGGCCAAGCCTGAGGCTGAATATTGTCGCCTGGCCTCATTCTCTCCCTGCAGATCCCAGTGATGGCGTTGATAGGGAATGATGCTGGCTGGACCCAGATTTCGCGGGAGCAGGTGCCCACTTTGGGCAGCAATGTGGCCTGTGGCCTGGCCTACACTGGTGAGGGGCCTGGCATGGGGGAGGCTGTTCCTGGCTCGGCTGGGTGTGTCTTTCTCTCTTGGGCTGGCTGCATGGGCTGGGTCCCTGCCACCATCTGACTTGATCTCCCTTTTTAGATTATCACAAAGCAGCCATGGGTCTGGGGGCCCAGGGCTTGCTGCTCTCACGGGAGAATGAGGATCAGGTGGTTAAGGTGCTTCGTGATGCCCAGCAGCAGTGCCGAGATGGCCATCCAGTCGTCGTCAATATCCTCATTGGGAGGACAGACTTCCGCGATGGCTCCATTGCTGTGTAGGGCCTCGTGGGTGCCTTCCCACACCTGGACTGCTTAGCTGGTCTGGATTCTCTTCCTTGCCTGCTCTGGGCTATCCCATAGGGCTCAGTGACCCCATAATCCTCCCTGCGGTCAGGGAGGGGCTGGAGGGGTCAGGGTTCAGAAAGGCTCCCTGGAGTACAGGAGAGCTCTAGGGCCTTTCTCTTTTTTTTCTTACACACTGAATAAACCACCTGTGGTCCATGTGGGCCCAAGTACTCATCCCAGAACCTGTGCATATTGATTTATTGTTCACAAAGTTGGAAGTGAGGGGAAGAGGGGGGTAGACAGAAGGGGACCCTACTCTCCCACTGGAACTCTGGGACCCACGGGGCACCAGTACTGGGGATTTCAGGGTACTCAGCATTGTGAACCCCTTCCCCGCTCTGTGGTCCCTGAAAGAGCCCCACACGTCTGCTCCAGACATGTCCATGCACACTCATCCACACACACACACACACGGAGACAATAAATATGTTCCGTACCAAAGTGCCCCAGCCTGACACTTCAGGTGGGGCCCCTCCAAAAGGGAGGTCTAAGTGCTCAATTTCTTCAAGGACGCTAAGGAAGAATTGGGGAGGGGAAGGGCCAAACTCTACGATCTCAATATGCTGGTTTGAGGCAATTGTGGGGTTTTCCCTGGGAGAAAGTGGGGAAACCTACTGTTTTTCTATAAGCCCAGGCTGCCCCTGTCCAGCTGGAGCCCAGTAAGGGGCTGCTCTTGACCCCACCCCAAACCGCCTCCTCATAGTTCTTGGGCCCTCCCCTCCCAAAGGGAGGGAGAAGCAGAGTGCAATGCTCAAAGCTAATACTGATTTGGTTGGCAGCAGCAAGAGGATTGACTGGGGGGTGTCTCACCATCCCAGGGTGATGCTCACATTAACTGTTGTCCCGGCCAAGGGGAGGCAAGAGAGGCCAGCCCAGCAAGGGGGAGATGCTCTTGGTACTCAGAAAAGATGGCCACAACAGCTGGTCCCCAAATCTTCAGTCCCTGGCCTTAGCAACCAGTACCCAAATAATTTAGCACTGGAAATAAGAAATGAAATCTCAGCATCTGCTGGCTGGTCGCTAGGCAACTCCCCAGCAATCAGGAGCTAGGCCTGAAAGACAGGTCTGGTCCCTTTCTATCTTTAGAGCACTGGCTTAGCAACCAGGAGCCCGGCCCTTAGTAACCGGGGTCCCGCCCCACCCGGCTCAGAGGCATACATTGATCTGCTTGGAAAGTTCTCTCTCTAGGTCCAGAATGAGGGCATCAAAGTCTTTGAGGTTCAGGTGCGCGTTGAAGGGCGCTTCGAAGTCATCCTCGAAGTCTGCGGCGCCCGTCGGCTCCCCTGCTTCCTCATCTTCGCTGTCGCTGCCCGTCACGTGGTCGTAGTCGGGCCCGGAAAGGAAGTCCCGCCCACAGGGCAAAAAGTCCCTCCCGCAAACGCTCCAGTCGCCGGCGTAGCGGTTACTCGGAGGGCTCTCGGGGCCGCCCCGGCCGCGGGGCCGAGTCACTACTTCAGGAGCCGCCAGCGGCAAGTGCAGCGGCGGCTGTTGTTTGGGCCGCAAGTACGGGGCGAGTTCCGTAACCTCTGGGGACCTGCGGGGATCTGCAGAAGGAGAGGGAGGGCTTGTGATGACATTACATAGAGGCGGCAGCCAGATCTCCGATTGGCTGTTTAGGTAGCCAGCCAGATCACGATATCTCTGATTGGCATGTTAAAAAAGCAGCGTCAAGCCTGGATTGGCTGGCTCTGAACTGGTTGCTGAGGCAACCAGGCGTTTACTCTGATGAGGAGGCGTGACTTACTTGAGGCCCGAGAATATGATTGGCTGCTAGAGAAAGCATTACTGCAGCAGCATGGCTAGGATTGGCGGCGTGAGCTGGGGGCGGACTCACCTGGCCAGGCCTGCAGCAGGTAGTGCAGAACTTCGATGTGTCGTTTGAAGTCCACTGTGTTGGCAAGGCCTGGGCCAGAGCTGCGGCTGCGGGGCCTGCCAGGGTCCTGGCGCGCTGGCAGCAACACGGGGCCGAAGCACACAGCCAGGTTCTGCGCGGTCATGCGGTTGTGGGTGTGGAAGGAAGAGACGAGGCGCAGGTGGTCCAGGAGAAGCGTCAGCGTGGCCTGAGGAAGGAGGGTTGGGAGGGCATGAGGGAGACTAAGACGGCTTGGAATGGGAAAACTGAGGTTCAAGGTCTCACAGCTGGGAGATGACAAAGCTAAGACTTAACCATCAGGTATTAGTATTATGATCCCATTTTGCTGGAGGGGAGACCAAAGGTCACAGCTTTGGAATGACAAAGCTTGGACTTGAACCCATTTCTCTGTGTGTTAGGCTGGGTTGATATTAATCCCATTTTATAGACGAGGGTATTGAGGCACAGATAGGGTCTGGGCTTGTCCAGGATCCTGTAGCCAGGAACTCCCTTGTGCATTTTTGATACATCCTGGCTGTGCAACCATGGGTAACTCACTCAACTGCTTGGACCTCGCTTTCCACTTTTATGAAGTGGGGATACCAATAACTCCTACTTAATGATGCCACAAGCTCCTGGCCATTACCGGCCCAGGCATGGGTGAAACGTTCTACTAATGTCAGCCCACTCCTTGTCC
This sequence comes from Corynorhinus townsendii, assembly GCA_026230045.1. Taxonomy (NCBI): domain Eukaryota; kingdom Metazoa; phylum Chordata; class Mammalia; order Chiroptera; family Vespertilionidae; genus Corynorhinus; species Corynorhinus townsendii. The sequence continues at coordinate 79,611,453 of JAPDVU010000006.1, forward strand.
TACCCACTCCCACCCATGCCCAACTCACCCTCTCGACATCTGGCAGGCAGCTGAGGAGCCCACGGGTACCCTCAGCGCTGGGGGGAGCCCTGCTTGGGGGCCCTCGGGCCATGGCTTCCAGCACCACTTGATAGAGGGGCTGGGTGATGAGTGGTGTGGGCAACTCTCGAAGATAATCCTTGAGGATGCCTGTGGACACAGGGCCCACTCTGGTCAGGGCAACCCTGGCTTCTGGAGGGGTCAGCTGGGGCTGAGAGGAGGGAAGAGGAGGAGGACAGGTGCAGGAAGGTGAAAACAAGGCCATACAGAAGATGTGAGATCCCAGAGGGGCCACAGGGACTGCCATGAGGTGAGGGTTGAATGAGGAGCAGGCAGGAGAGGGGAAGAGGCATGCTGACCAGTGATGACATTGATATCGGGGTACAGGTCTTCAGAGAGGCAGACTGCTGCACTGTCCCGCTCAAAGGCATCCCGAAGCTCTTTCTTCACAGCTGCTGAGCCACATAGACGGTATAGCCCCACTACCTAGGAGTGGGAGCAGAGAGGGCATGTCTTTTTGCTGGGGCTACAGATTGATAAGGGCTGGGTGGGGTGGGGTCTGGAGTTCTGGGCCAGGGTGGCAGTGGGCTGAAAAGTTGGGGGCTAGCTGTAGCCTCATTGGCTGCCTTCCTGCTCCTCTGACACCTGTCATGGGGTCCCTACCTGGCTGCCTGGACAATGTGGATATGTAAATCCTCTGCTTCTATCACTTGTCCTGGTACCCACATCCTTTGACTCAGGAACCTCTGACTCCTTTTCAGTTCACTTGTCACCTCCTCTAGGATGCCTTCCCCGACTACCCAGCAGGTGAGGTCCTGCTCTAAGCTTTCCCAGCTTACTCAGTCTTATCTCAGCCACAGTGTGATATTTGTACGTTATTATTGGAGTTATGTCTTTGCGTCAGGAGACTCTGAGCTCCAGAAGGGGTGGGATCTGGTGTCACTAATTGGGTGGATGACCCATAGGTTTGGGGCTGAGTGCCATGGTCTAGGGCAGTGGTTGGCAAACTTTTATTAGTCAACAGAGCGGCAAACCGTGGCTCGCCGACCACTGGTTTAGGGGGACCTTCTGCCCTTGTCTAGGCTGGGATTGGAGCTAGGAGTATCCCAGGCAGGGTCGGGAGGAAGTCCTTGCTTCACTATATAGGGCATCCTGGGGAATGGATCTGAGGTCTGGGGGCTAGTTGGGGTGTGGGATGAGGGGCTCACCCGCAGCCCTCGGCGCTCGATCTGCCCAACACACTTCTGAATGACAAGGGGCACCTGGCCCGGGGGCTGCTCCCTCTCCACCAGCAGCCGAAGGGGCAGCCCAAAGACACGGGGCTCAGCTGTGTTGGGTGCTTCCTGCTGCTCCGACAGGGTCAGCTTGGCATACAGCAGCCCCTGAGGCTCCAGGCGCACAGCCAGCTGCTGGGCCTGGCACCCTAAAGACACAAAGGGACTTAAGTGGGGTCTGCCCTCACAGGCTTCTGTGCCCTGGCCTCCTACTCCAAGCCACACCCCCACCCTGGGCTTAGTGCCTTGGGCACTCTGGGAGAAGTGCTGAATCCTGTACCCTACGGATCCTTCCCCCGCAGCCAGGCATCCTACCTCGGAAAACCGTGGGCAGCAGCACAGTGCCCTGGGCACAGGGCCGGTGCCTCCGCACACAAGGGTCCCACACCAGCACCAGGGCTCGCAGCAGCCGGGCAGCCTCAAGTTCCAGGTGGAAGGTGTGGTCTAGCCGCAGGAAGTCTGGCCCTCCACGCAGCGGCCCAGTTCGGGCTCTGGCCACTCCATCCACCTGGAGCAGGCAGCAGAGGTCTCTCGGGGTGGCCCCAGGTGCGGGCCGCAGTCCCCCCAGCCCATACAGGTGCAGGCTGAGGCGGCCCCAGAGTGCGGCCGGGGGTGCCCGGGCCGATGGGCCCACCTCATACGGCTGGAAGGCAGTAGGTGACAGGGGCCCTGCTGGGCGCTCCGGTGAGTCACCATCACTGAGGTACCCAGCCCGCAGGCCTCGAGAGCCTCCGGCCACTGCTGCCCGCCCAGGGGTCCCTACACTGCTGTCCAGGTGGTAACGGCTGATGACGGAGCCAGCGGGGGCGGCCCGCTCACGCTCACGCTCCCGGCCAGCCCGGGTGCTCCGCAGGCTCAGGCGGCGCCGTAGCTCCGGCAGCTTCTTCATTTTCATGGAGAGGCGTCTGGCGGGGCCTGGGGACTTAGTTCGAGAGGCTTTGGTTGGGGAGTTGGAAGGGGCCACACCTGTGGGAACATCAGAGTTCAGCAACCTGGGCTTGGCATGGGGCTGAGGCCTGTGGTCATCTTGGGGAGCTGGGGTGGGGGTAGGGGAGTGGGTAAGGCTGTGCTCACCTTGTGGGGCCACACCCTCTGGCTCAGCTAAGCCTGGCTGTGGCCCTGGGGTCTCAGGTGCTGGGGGTCTGGGGTCCTCCTCAGGGATGGGGTTGTACCAGATCTCGCCTGCAGGCTCCCCACTGCCAGGTACCCCAGGCCCCAAACTGGCCTCCTCTGGGGGCTTGGCCCCACCCAGCACCCATCTTCGGCTGCTGGGCTCCAGGCTCTGCAGGTAGGCCCCCCGTGAGGGACTTCGAGATGCCTCAGGGCTGGGGGGCCCCTCTGCTCCAGCCTGGGACCCTTCGAGGGCCTGGGGCTCTGGCTCTGGAGGGCTGGGCTCCAGGCGTTGGGCTGGGTGACCTGTTGGAGAGCAAGGGAGTCAGGCCCAGGCCCTCATCCCCCCAAAGAACAGCCGCAGCCCAGGCTCTTCCCCCAGCAGGGGCTGGGATGTTTGTTTGGAAGAGGATTAGTTGCCAGTTTAGAGTCCACCCCATCTTAGTCCCCAAGGCCACTAACGTCCCTCTGCCTCTGGCCTCAGGGGTCCTCTGGTGGGGCTCTGTGTTCCTGGCTGATTCTCCACCCCTCTCATGATCCCCGGCATGGAGCCTTGTCCCTGTCGCTTCTTTCTCACTGGGTGGCTTAGGGCAAGTCACTTCCCATCTCGGAGCCCCAGTGTGTCCGGTGATGGGGCATTTGATGCTCTTTCCAGGGGGGCTTCAGGGAGCTGGACGTGGGGAGCACTTCCGAGGCCCCCATGTCGTGGTCAAGCACACAGTGGCTTGCTTGCTCAGAAGACAGGAGCATGACTGCGAGCACAGGGTTCTCCTTTCCCGCAGCATGTTACCCTCCTCCCCGCAAGTCTGTCTTCCAAATTCTGCCCCTCCCGGGAGTGGGCCATCTCTCAGCCCAGACCAGAACCCTGGGTCAGGGCCTTGGCGCCTCCCTTTGCTCCACTCTCCCCTCCGACATCCCAGGCTGTTTCCTGTGTGTGTTTGTGCGTGGGCACCAGTCCCATCTCTCTACTCTGGGAATCTTTGGGAAGGGCTGGTGGGGAGGCCCGATCCAGGAGTCATCTGGTCTCCCTCCTTAACTCCTTCCTTCCTCGGACTTCCTTTCCTAGGCAGCTCCCATTCTTTTAGGTCTCGTCTTGCTTGCCTGCAGATTCCCTCCTCCCCTCACCTCCGACTTCTACCCACCCGACTTCTACCCACAGGACTCTCTCCTGGCTCTCTATTAGGAGCATAGTCCAAAGAGCTGTTTCAGTCACTTCACTAACCCTGGGCAAATTACCCAACTGTGGCGTGCCTCAGTTTCCCCATCTGCATCAAGGGGACAGTTGCCTGGGGTTGCTGAAGGTGGATGCAGCTGCGGTCACTGCTTAATAATAGGTGGGAGGGTGAGGGGCGCCTACTAGGATTGAGACGCCAGATCTCCCTCCTGCAGAAGTGCGCTCCCCATCTCCCATCTCGGGTCTCCAGGGCTCAGAGTGCCCCTTGTCCTGCCTGGGCTCAGTGTCCTAGCTCCCAGTCCTCCTCAGCGCCTCCACTCTACAGGCGCACCGTATCGGCCCATTTCCTGTCAGGGGCGAGGCCCCCTCCCGGGCCTCCCAAGGAGCCCGCAGCGCTGGCATCCTGGGCTGGGCGCACATAACGGTCCGCGCCCATCTCCCCCCAGCCCCTTCCTTCCAGGACCCCTGCCCGTCCCGATCCCTCACCCCAGCCCGCAGCGGGCTCCGCCGGGCTCCCCTGTCCCCTCCGCAGCCTCTCCTTGGGCCCCGGGACCCCTTCCAGGCCAGGCGGTGCTCGGCGCCCCTCCTTCGTCCCCTGTCCCGCTCACCGCGCTCCTTGGCATCCGACTTTTTCCGGGGAAGTTTCTCCCGGCCCCGCAGGCGGGAGAAGGTTTTCCTGAGCAGCGGCTCAGCCATGCTGGGCCCCCGGCCGGGCCGAGTGCGAGCCCTGGGTCCGGCCGCGCCGCCCCCCCGCCCGCCCCACCCGGGCAGTCGCGCCCCGCCCGCCTCCCGCCCAGCTCCAGCAGGAAGCGCATTCCGGGAATGCTTGGCCCAAACTTTTTTTTTTACCCCTTCCCGCGCCTGAGCGGGCGATGCTGGGAGTTGTAGTCGCCCCGGCCGGGAGGGGAGAGAAGGAGGGCTCTGGGCTACCTCCCTGGGCTCCAACTCCCGATATCTATCGCGGCGCAGCCCCGGGCCCCAGTCCTCCCTCTTTCCCCCTCTCCCTTGGTGATCGCTAATTCTCTTGGTTTTATCTCCAAAACGCATCCTGCACGTGACCTTTCTCCTCCCCCATATACTGCTCTAACCTGTTGCAAACTTAGTCTCCTGGATGCCACAGTGCCTCCCTCCTCCTCCTCCATCTAATTCTATCTCCTCCCCAATTCCAGTTCCTACTGCTGTTTAACAAACAATCCCCAAACTCAGTGGCGTAAAACAGCCATTGTATGATGCGCACAGACGTGGTGGGTCAGGAGTTGGGGCAGGGCAGAGCTGACACTGATTGCCTCTGCCCCTTAGTTGGAAAGATGTTGAGGCGAATCATCTGGAGGCATGTTCACTCACAGGTCTTGCAACTGATACCAGCGGTGGACTGGGGCACCTACAGGGGCCTCTTGTCCTGGGAGGTATGCAGGCTTCTTACACAGCCATCCAGGGCTCCAAAAGTGCTGTATTACCTTTCCACCCACCCACCCTCGAGGATCACACTGTGCCACTCTGGCACCAGATTCAAGGGGAAGGGACATAGACGCCATCTCTCTCAGTGGGTGATGCATCAAGGTGACCTTGTGCAAGAGGATATGGGATGAGAGAGACTATTGGGGTGGTTTTTGGACAAGTTAACTCCCCTCATCCCTACATTCCATTCTCCACACACAGCACCCAGAGTGGACTTAAAAAGCTGAAATCTGATCATGGCACACCCCTCCTGAACAGTCTTCTTGTGACTGCTCACTCCACCTAGAATAAAATCCAGATGCCCACGAATAAAATCCAGTTCCAACAAAACTTCTGTCTTCATCTCCTTTGTTGTCCCCAGCACTCACTTCAGCCTCCTCTCTGGGACTCATTCACAAACTATTCCTGCCCCAGGTCCTTTGTACATGCAGTTTCCTCTGCCTCAGAAACGTTGGTGGTTCTTTTAAAAAAATGTATTTTCGAGGAATCCAAGATGGCGGCGTAGGTAAACACCTAAACTGCTGCCTCGTGCAACAATTTCAAAAATTCAACTAAAAGACAAAACGTCTAACACCCAGAACCACGGGAAAGCTGGCTGAGTGGAAGTTCTACAACTAGAAGGAAAGAGAAAGGAGCATCGAGACGTGCACGAGCGCTGAAAAGCTGAGGTACGGAGGCGCGTGATCCGGGCTGGCTGCGGGCGTTGCTTTTTTCAACCCAAAGGGAGACAAGCCCCCGATTACTCTGAAATCCAGTTTCTGGGGAGACACGGGGGACCCAAACTCCTACGGGGAGAAGCTGGACCGTCTGCCAGTGAGGGGGGCTTACTTGCAGAGCTGCGCACAGGAATAATTGTTTACGGCACTGGGGCACGGGACTCCGGGACGCCCTTGGGGACACAGAGCCGGCTAACTAGCAGCCATTGCTGTTTGCCACGCCCTAACCTAGTGACGTCCTGAGACCCCGCCCCACACAACCTACAAACCCACCCAAGCTCCAAGCAGCAGCGTTAGCAGAAGAAAGCCCCGCCCTATTGCAGCTTAACCTAGCAAACTTGCAGCCTGGGTCAGACAGCTCCAAAACCTCCAAACCCCAAGCAAAGAGGAGAAAACTGTAGCTCTCACTGTAGCTCCTGCTGGATGGCCTCAGACAGCAGCTGACCTGCACCCCATTGGAGATCCAGAAGCCAGTATACCTAGTGGTCAGAGTGAGACACCAGATTTCAACTCCTCACATCCATAAGTGACACATTCAAAGGCAGACTCAGTGAGCACCAAAGCCCCACTGAAACAAGTCCTGCCCCTAAGTGTGTCTTCAGCGCAGCAGTTCTTCCATTATAGACACAGTGAGTGCTCACAGCTAATTGGCCTGGAGGTCAATTCCTCCCAGTATACCAATAGCAATTAAGGCTTTAACTGCACCAAGTCTTTGCACTCAGTCCACAAAGGGGTGTACCAAGAGTGTCCACATCAGGTGATTGGGGAGGCTGAGCTACTGCCCCCTATAGGTCACCTACCACACAAAGCCACTCCATCAACACAGGGAAGCAGCCAAAATGAGGAGACAAAGAAACATGTCACGAATGAAAGAAACGGAGGAAAGCAAACTACTGGATGACATAGAGTTCAGAACCACATTTATAAGGTTACTCAAGAATCTTCTTAAAACCGCTGAGAAACTTGATGAGACCTTCAAGGAGCTTAATGAGAATGCCCAAAAAATGGAAAAGGATCAGTCAGAAATGAAGCATACACTGTCTGAAATAAAGAATATACAGAAACTCAACTGTAGATCAACGTACCCCAAGAATCAAACCAAAGATCTGAAATATGTGGAAACAAAAAACATCCAACCAGAAAAACAAAAAGAAAAAAGAATCCAAAAATATGAAGATAGTGTAAGGAGCCTCTGGGACAACTTCAAGCGAACCAACATCCGAATTTTTGGGGTGCCAGAAGAAGGGAGAGAGCAAAATATTGAAAACCTATTAGAAGAAATAATGACAGAAAACTTTCCCTGCCTGGTGAAAGAAATAGATGTACAAGTCCAGGAAGCGCACAGAACCCCATACAAGAGGAATCCAAAGAGGACCACACCAAGACACATCATAATTAAAATGCCAAGGGCAAAAGACAAAGAGAGAATATTAAAAGCAGCAAGAGAAAAACAGTTAATTACCTACAAGGGAGTACCCATACGACTGTCAGCTGATTTCTCAACAGAAACTATGCAGGCCAGAAGGGAGTGGCAAGAAATATTCAAAGTGATGAACAGCAAGAACCTACAACCAAGATTACTCTACCCAGCAAAGCTATCATTCAGAGTTGAAGGTCAGATAAAGAGCTTCACAGACAAGAAAAAGCTAAAGGAGTTCATCACCACCAAACCAGGATTACATGAAATGCTGAAGGGTATTCTTTAAGGAGAGGAAGAAGAAGAAAAAGGTAAAGATAAAAATTATGAACAACAAAATGACATCAAATACATACCTACCAACAAGTGAATCTAAAAATCAAGTGAATAAAAAATCTGAAGAACAGAATGGACTGGTGAATATAATAGAATCAGGGACATAGAAAGGGAGTGAACTGATGATTCTCAGGGGAAGCAGGTGTGAGGGGTGCGGGAAGAGCTTGGACAAAAATCTTACTCCTATGGATGAAGACAGTGGCGGGGGTAAGGGCATGGGGTGGGGTGGGGAATCAGGTGGAGGGGAGCTATGGGGGAAAAAATAGAGGAACACCTGTAATAATCTGAACAATAAAGATTTATTAAAAAAAAAAAAATGTATTTTCATTGATTTCAGAGAGGAAGGGAGAGAGAGATAGAAACATCAATGATGAGAGAGAATAATTGATCAGCTGCCTCCTACACGCACCCCACTGGGGATCGAGCCCACAACCCAGGCATGTGCCATGACCTCCTAGTTCATAGGTCGATGCTCAACTGTGGAGCCAAGCTGGCTGGGCAAAACCTTCGTTCTTCTGAAGCTGTCTCTTTTACATCTTTTAGTTTCAATGGCACCTCCTTGGGAGGCCCTCCCTGACAACCTACCACCACCCAGGCACGATTACATCACTGTATTTCATTTCTTTGAATACTTGCTTCAGCTTAAACTTAATAGCACCAATAGTTTGTTCTAGTTCAGTGGCCGGCAAACTCATTAGTCAACAGAGTGGCAAACCGCGGCTCACGAGCCTCAGTTTGCTGACCACTGTTCTAGTTTATCTACGTCCACCAGATGCTTGTCTGCCTATTTCACTGCTGAATGTTCAGGTAGGAGATCAGGTGCCAGGTGATGGAGTTTTGAACTAGATGGGTGGCTAGAAGGCCTGGACAGAGAAAGTGTGTTTGCTTATGGTGTCTCAATGTAGATCTATGTGTTTATTCTACTTAGTGATCTTTGAGCTTCTTGAATGTGTAGATTCATAACTTTCATCAACGTTGGGAAGTTTTTGGCCATTATTTCTTCAACTATTCTTTCTGCCCCTTTCTCTTTTCTCTTTCTGGGAGACCCATTATATAGATGTTGGTATGTTGGTAGGGTCTCACAGCTCTGTGTATTTTCCTTGGATGTGTGTATATTTGGGAGGAGTCAGGCTGGAGAGGATGGGGTGCACCTCATCAGATCCCTGCCCAGATGTCTTTGAGGTAGCTGCTGGTAGTGGGGAGAGTGGTTGGGGTTGTAGACAACACCTATTTACCCGTGCAAGTCAGGGGGTGTAGGACTAGGGTTTTCTTGGGGTACCCTAGAACCTCAGTGGAGCTGGAGGCCAATATGGGGGTGAGAGCAGCCCTTGGCCCCACCATATCACATCACATAATTAAAAAGCAGCCATATCAATATTTATTATTTTTCTTGGTAAACCTTTTGGGAGGGTTTCTGTACGTTTTTTGTTGCATTTATTTGGCTATGAGCTCATATTACATTTGTCTCTGGTTCTTTCTCAGCAATAAGGAATTCTTGATAAGTGAGAACAAATAATCTATAAACTGTATAATGAAATCATTATAAATGCTAAACTTCACACTTCGTGATATTTGTACTATTATTCATTGGGATTTTGGTAGTTGCTATTTGGATTTTGGAGCCTGTGTGTGTGTGTGTGTTTTCTTTTCCTCAAATGTTCTCACTGGCTGTAGAACCTGATGCGCTGTGCTTATGGTAACTGGTGGATAATTCAGCCCCCAATATATATGTGGAATTTTGGAAAGAAGAAATGCAGGTAGAGGGGGGTGGCCAGGTTTGAGCAGAGCTCTGCACCCCTGGGGCAGACAATGGGATTTGGTGGATAAGTAAGCCAGCTCCCTCACTCCTCACGTGGGAGGACTGAGGTGTATGCTCCACACTGACTCCCAGAAATCCCTATGGGATTAAGCTCCAGCTGCCCACAGTGGAAACTTGCATATCATTGTACTCTGCCAACTTCACTCCCTTCCCAGTTGCACTTCTCCAGCTCCCTTCCACCACTTCCTGGATCACTTCCCAAGTAAACTGCTTGCACTTGAATCTTTATCTCTAGGTCTCCGTTTCCTCATCAGGTCAAGGAGAGAGGACTCAGAAGGAACCAACCCTACTGATGCCTTGAGGTCTGTAGACGCTCAGCCTTCAAAAATGAGAAAATAAATTTACATTGTTTAAGCCACCCAGTTGGAGTGTTTTGTTATGGCAGCTCTAGGGACCTGATACAGTGGCCAACCCTCAATAAGAACCCTGGACACTCAGACTCAGGTAAGCTTCCCTGGTTGGCAGTGCATCACACACAACATTGTTGGGAGAATTAAGCACTGTCCACACAACTATAGGAAGGACAACCGAAGCTTGTACCTGGTCTCTCCCGCACCCCATCCCATGTGCCTTTTATCTTGGCTGATTTTAATCCATATTCTTTCCCTGTAATAAACTATGAGTATAACAGCTTTGCTGAGCTCTGTGAGTCCTTTTAGTGAGGAAGGTCTTGGGGATCTCCCACTATGCAGGTTCACAGAAATGGTAGTGACTTCTCAAGTCCCTGTCATGTGTACACTTGGGAGTAAGAGCTCCCCCTCCAGGACCTTGGGTGCCAGTCTTACTGAGTCCTTCTTCATGCTTTGCCAGCAGCAGCTTTGTAGCCACTGATCTACCTTTTGCTCCCCAGAGCCCCACATGGGGCAGGATTTGAGCCGTTCCAAGCTGCAGTGTGACTTTAGCCAAGTCACCCACCTGGGAGGTCATCAGTGTCATGATGGAGAGAGGAGAGTTCAGGTTTTGGGGGTCACTCTAAGCTGGACTGGAATCCCCCTGCCCAAATCCAGCATGTGGCCTTGTGATAGTCACTTGCCTTCTCTAAGCTGTATGTAGTGTTTGAATCTCCAAAATTGCTTTGAATCACCCAACAAAATCCCATATGGAGAGAAAGAAGTATTATTGTACTCTAACAATGGCCAGCATCACTCTGATCCTTCAGATTTAGGTAAAATGGGCTCAACCCCCTTCCAACCCATCACTGAGATATTGGAGAATCCCTAGATGATTATTTTCTCACAGTTACTGCTGAGTTAAATAGTTCTACTGTGAGTTTGCTGTTCCTGCTTCTTTCCTTGATGTCACCAAGGTGATAAACTTTGCTGAAAGTTGGGAAGTGGAGGAAGAATTTACATCACATACCACAGCAACTTAACCTTGGCATCTCTGTTCCAACCCAGCCTACCTCAGTCACCTCATCTGGCATCCTACAGTCTTTTTATCATGCTGTCTCCTTATTCATTCTTTCATTCACTCAACAAATATATTTTGAGTGGCCACTGTACTAATACTAAGTGTGAGGGTATGGAGCTGGGCAAGGTAAACAGAATGTGGTCTCACCCCCCAGTTCTCAGTCAAGTGGGGGAAATAGACATTCATCAAAGAATCACACAAATGGCCTGGCTGGCATAGCTCAGTGGTTGAGCATCAACCATGAACCAGAGGTCATGGTTCGATTCCTGGTCAGGGCACATGCCTGGGTTTGAGGCTTGATCCCCAGTGGGGGCTGTGCAGGAGGCAGTAGATCAATGATTCTCTTTCATCACTGATGTTGCTCTCTCTCTCTTCCTTCTTCTTCTGTAAAATCAATAAAAATAAAGAATCACACAAATGAATATAAAAGCACTGATGTAGTGAGAATGAGAGGATAGTGAGTATATCAGGGCACATGATTATCTGGGGCAGGGAAGGGGAGAGGAGAATCTTCCTCGAGGAAGTGGGGTTTGCATGGCATTAACTTGGGTAGGATGTGAGGAAGTGGGAGTAGTATATGCAAAGGGCCTGTGGCACCACCTTCAGAAGATCTATTTCTGCAGTATTTTTTACTTTCTTAAAAAAAACTTGCATGTCATATTTTATCACTACATTTTGGGAGAGAAGAGCACATAGAAGGTAGGTATTAGTTGTGAATCTTTCTGAACCCTTTTGATGACTTCAGTACGTTCTTTCAATGGAGCAGTAAAGAAAAGGACAGTATTTCATTACATGTAAAATGATATGATATTCAAGGTTCAGTGTCGGTAAGGTTTCATGGTGCTCGGCCATGTCCCTTCCTTGATGTATTTTCTGTGGTGCCTTCCACTCTAAGCAGCAGAGTTGAGTCATTGTGACAGAAACTGCCTGACCCATGAAGCCGGTGATATTTACTCTCTGGCCCTTTACAGAAAAAATCTTCTGACTTTGGATCCATGGCTCACTAGGTTCTATAGCACAGGCGGAGGCATGTCTCTGCTTAACTCTATCACGGTAGCCTCTACCCTGTGGACCCAGCGGTGGTGAGGGCTGACCCCTACCACCCTCCACAGCCCCCTACACACCCCAGTCCCTTCTCACTGTGGGTTGTTTCTCTGGACGAGTTGAGGCTTCATCCCACCATGGGAACTTTGCACGTGCTATTCCCCCTCAAGGGCAGATTACACTTGTGGAGCTGGGCCAGTTCACAGCTAGGATGTTTCTGAAAAGGGCTTTAGATCCATCTTGTAAAATGATACTATCGCCACCTGGTGGCCACTGCCTCAAACTGTAGCTGCATTAAAAAATAATTAAAAAATAAGTATTTTTATTGCTTTCAGAGAGGAAAGGAGAGGGGGAGAGAGAGAGAAACATCAATGATGAGAGAGAATCATTGAATGGCTGCCTCCTGCATTGGGGATTGAGCCCACAACCCTGGCATGTACTCTGACTGGAAATCAAACCATGACCTCCTGGTTTATAGGTCAACGCTCAACCACTGAGCCATGCCTGCCAGGCCAAATTCTCCCTTCTTATAAGGACAACAGTAGTCATACTGGATCAGAACACATGATCAAATTCTGAGGTCCTGGAGCTTAGACTTTGACATAGTTTTTTTGGAGGACAGTTCATAACCCTAACACTCTGACATTCCAGGCCACCCCATCTGCTTGTTGCTGATCATGCCTGTAGAATTATATTGGGTTTGGAGTCAGTTATAGGACATCACAGGAAACACATGGATTCTGGAGCTCACCCAGGGCCTGTGTCCTCAAAACTGTGACCCATGGAATCACATCAGCCGCCTGGAGAGTTTATGGAGAAGGCAGATTATTTTGTAAAAAAATATTTTTATTGATTTCAGAGAGGAAGGAAGAGGGAGAGCGAGATAGAAACATCAATGATGAGAGAGAATCATTGGTCGGCTGCCTCCAGCATGCTCCCTATTGGGGACCGAGCCCAGGCATGTGCCCTTGACTGGAATTGAACCTGGGACCCTTTAGTCCATAGGCTGATGCTCTATCCACTGAGCCAAACCAGCTAGGGCAAGAAGGCAAATTCTAAAGTCCAGTGTCAGCCCAATGAATCACAATCCCCTGAGCCCATGTCATGGTCTCCTGGGATCCAGTGTGGAGCTGGGAAGGCATGCATTGAAGGCCTGTTGATGAGGACAATCCCCACCTAAAGTTATGGGCACAAGGCCCTCCGTGATATGTGGTGGCTGCTGAAACCAATTACAAGAGAGATAACCTAATCAGATACTATCAAAGTTCTTCCTCAAGTCACTAAGGAAGCAAGGCTAAGTAGCTGGCTTTATCAATATTAAAATGAGAGTAGCCAGTCTTTTGTTTGGCTAGTATTATCCACATAGCAATCCTATAAGGCTGATACCCCAGAGAGGGCTAACTGAAAGTATTCCCTGATACTGTGATCTTCACAGGGATGATAAATCCGGGGAAATGCATGCCTCTTCCTTTGGGTTCCTGAGGCTCTTCATTCATTTCTTTGTGATGCATTTGTCATATTGTAATGATTTATTTACATGTTTCTATCCCCCACTAGATCTGAACACCTTGACGTCAGGGGTAGCGTGCATCTCATTCTCCCCAGCACCCTACTGTGGTCCTGGAACACAGTAGGTGCTCAATACCTGTTCTGCCCTAGGACTGAGAGGAGGTGGTTCTGCTGAAGAGCTTCCTCAGGGCTGCCTTTATGTCCTTGTTCCTTAGACTGTAGATAAATGGGTTCAGCATGGGGATGACCACCCCGCACATCAGGGCAGCGGCCTTGTCCTTCTGGGAGGAGGTGAGAGATGCGGGATGCAAGTACACGGCAAAGATGGTGCCATAGAACAGTGACACCATGGTGAGGTGGGAGCCACAAGTGGAGAAAGCTTTCCATTTGCCCTGAGCAGAAGGGATCTTGAAGACTGCCCGGAAGATGCAGGTGTAAGAGAGGAAAATGCACGAGAGTGGGCTGATGCCCATGAGAATGCCAAAAGCAAAGATCACCAGCTCATTGGTGTGGGTGTTGGAGCAGGAGAGCTTCAGCAGGGGTATGAGGTCACAGAAGAAGTGGGGGATTTCAGAGCCTGTGCAGAAGGTCAGCTGAGCCATGAGGCAGGTGTGCACGAGGGACTGGAGGTTGGTGATCAGCCACGGCCCACCCACCAGCAGCCCACAGACACGGGGGCTCATGATGACCAAGTAGCGCAGAGGGTGGACAATGGCCACAAACTGATCAATGGCCATTGTTGCCAGGAGGAAGCTGTCCATGGTCCCGAACAGGTGGAAGGCATACATCTGGACAAGGCAACCGGCAAAAGGGATGGCTCGGCTCTGGGACCAGAGGTTTGCCAGCATCTTGGGGACAGTGGTAGATGAGAAGAAGGCATCGACAAGGGACAGGTTGGAGAGGAAGAAGTACATGGGCGTGTGGAGGTGGGAGACTGAGACGATGGCCAGGATGATGAGCAGGTTTCCAAAGACAGTGATCATGGAGAGGAACAGCCCAAAAAGGAGGGCACGGTACTCTGGGTTTTCTGAGAGTCCCAGGAGGAGGAATTCTGAGACTGCTGTTTGATTTCCTGGTTCCATGAGCAGCCTTTGTCTATTGAAAAAAAAGGGGGGATGGGTGGTGGGCGGGTGCGAGAGGGAAGCAACATAAAGCGGGGAGTCAGAGATGCAGTCCTAGTCCCGGTTCTCCACTGAGATCTGTCGGATTCCGTGACAATCTATGGAATCCTTACAGCAAATCTCTTTGTTCTGCTACCTTCAGTGGATTTCTGTTTCTCCAAATTAAACCATCCATGCCTGAGATAGTCTGTATCTCAAAGACCTGAGTTGTTTAAACACAACTTGCATATTTTTCATAAACATCTCTGTGTCTCTTCAGAAGAGCAAAGATTTGTAAAAACAAAATAAAGTGGGACCAACCTAAACTAACACAGTTTTATTTTTTTAGATTAAAAAATGTTTATTGATTTTAGAGAGAGAGGAAGGGAGAAGGATAGAGAAATAGAAACATGGACGAGAGAGAAACATCCATCAGCTGCCTCCTGCACACCCCCTACTGGGGATTGAGCCTGAAACCTGGGCATGTGCCATGACAGGGAATCAAACCTGTAACCGCTTGGTCCATGGGTCAGTGCTCAACCATGAGCCACACCAGCCAGGCAGCAATTGTTTTTGTTCTTTAATGATGCCTTTTTATCAAGTCTTTCCAAAACATTCAACTTGTGTTTCATAAAATCACATTTCCCCTCTCTCCCTCCCTCCCTCCCTTTCCTCCCTCCCTGCCCTTCTTCTTGTAGTTCTTTCATTTAGGTAATATCTAATTAAATGATACAATTGCAACAGCAACTATAACCAGTGTAACCGGGTTGAGGATTACCTAAAGTGATTAAACTCAACTGATTAGAGTAGAAATGCTCCAGTGAGCTAGCATGTAGTTTTCTGGCCCGAGCATGCTGTGTGCTGGGACAGCAGTCAGTGCATTTTCAGGGGAAATGGAGACCATGGATGGACCCAGAAAGCTAGTTACATGGACATGTTTTTTTTTAAAAAAATATTTTTATTGATTTCAGAGAGAAAGGGAGAGGGAGAGAGAGATAGAAAGATCAACAATGAGAGAGAATCATTGATTGGCTGCCTCCTGCACACCCCACACTGGGGATTGAGCCTGCAGCCCAGTCATGTGCCCTGACCAGGAATCGAACCATGGCCTTCTGTTTTGTAGGTTGATGCTCAACCACTGAGCTACCCCGGCCGGGCTAACCAGAGCTTTTACAGAAAAAATTGACATATGGAATCTTAAAACTAATGGCTTTAAATATATGTTTTGGAAATATATTTGCCACCACCAGTAGCTTTGCAAGACAAGAAATTTTGTATTTTCTCATGTTCTACACAGACTGTCACTATTAACTGAAACAGCTTTGCATTCTCAGTAATACAGCTGTTAAAAAAGTTTGTTCAAGCCCTAGCTGGTTTGGCGCATGGTATAGAGCATCAGCCTGTGGACTGAAGGGTCCCGGGTTCGATTCTGGTTAGGGGCACATGCCCGGGTTGCGGGCTCGGTTTCCATTGGGGGGTGTGCAGGAGGCAGCCCGATCGATGATTCTCTCTCATCATTGATGCTTCTGTCTCTCTCTCCCTCTCCCTTCCTCTCTGAAATCAATAAAAAAATATTTAAAAAGTTTGTTAAAAATGAAAACTCTGAGACACAGCCCAGACTGTTCAAAGGTAAACCATTTTTATAAAAAATGACAAAGGTGTGAGCAAATGCCTACTTGATAGAGAGCAGAGTGTGCTATGTGCTTATCCCTGTAGTTGATATGACAGGAAAAGGGAGTTTATAAAATAACATTCTGCTATAAACTAATTCAAAAATAACGATGAATTGCTGAAGCAATGAATATAGGAGAGCACGATTTAACAAAATGCAAACACGTAGGTATGTTCTTACCATAGTCTCATTTACCCATTTTAAATTGCGATGACCCAGGTAGTATTTCCCCATCCATTTAGGAAGGGATTTGGAGTTCATCCCAGTCCATTTTAATAGAAAATCAGAGGTGACTTTTGAACTCTGCTTTGTCTTCAGCAGTTTGGGCCTTAGAAGCAGCTTTGTGTCAAAAGCCCAGAGAGAGCAGGTCTTTATTGAATCCATATAAGACCAGCAGAGCCTGGTTGCATGTGCACTTCTAAATCTCCATTTTCCAGTGGGTGTATTTATTCTTCCTTCTACTTAAATGAACATTTAGGGAGGGAGAATGGATTAGGTGTCAGGCACTATCCATGTCTCCTATGATACAACGATGACACAGAAAAACAATCCAGCATGGCATGACTCATCCAGTCCTTGTAAAACCTTAACATCGTCTCTTTCCTTTGCTTAACTCATTTCTTACCTGGTTAGGTGCCCATGTATTTTAACCAATTGCAGACAAGAACACGTCAGAGGAGTTTAATGACAATGTCTGTGATATGTTGAGCCTTTTAAAGAGCCATGGGGTTTGTTTCTTTTTCTTTTTGTTCTCATTTGAGGATAAATTTTTATTGATTTTTAGCCCTAGCTGGTTTGGCTCAATGGATAGAGCATCGGCCTGCAGACTGAAGGGTCCCAGGTTCGATTCCAGCCAAGGTCACATGCCTGGGTTGCGGGCTCGATCCCCAGTAGGGGGCGTGCAGGAGGCAGCCAATCAATGATTCTCTCTCATTGATATTTCTATCTCTCTCTCACTTCCTCTCTAAAATCAATACAACATATTAAAAAAATTTTAAATTGATTTTTAGAAAGAGGAAGGGGGAGAGAGAGTGAGAGAGAGAGACATCGATCTGTTGCCTTCCATACACGCCCTGACTAGGGATTGAACCCACAACCTTTTGGTGTATAGAACCATACTCCAGCTAAATGCGCTACCCTGCCAGGGCGAGAGCCACATGATTTTTATGTGTAGGTCTCACAACCACTCCGAGAAGGAGCTGGTGTTGGCAACCACTGACGATGAGAAGACGGGGGCTGAGAAGGGTGCCAGGGGCACTTAACTTGCAAGTGCTTGATCTCTCACTGCAGCTGAGCTTTGTTTTCGATCCCTTACGCTCCATTGCTTCTCTGAGTGTGGCCAGTAGCACTCTTTTCTACGCACAGGCGTTTCAGAGCCACTCAGTGCTAGCTCAACATGTGCCTGGGAGAGCTGCAATTACAAGCACTTAGAAGGGTCATTGTTGCTGCTGCTGCTGTTGTTCAAATCAAATGTTGATTCCCATCTTTGTGAGGGTCAGTTGGCATATTCCCTCTTCATCCGATAGGGCAATAAAAGCATAATATGCAAATTGACCGAATGGCCAAAGAGGGAACGACAGTCCGGAAGACCTTCCAGATGACCTTCTGGATGAAGCCGGGCCTGCAAGGGTCTACTCTTGTATGAATTTTGTGCACCGGGTGTCTAATATATATATATATGAAAGAACTGTCAAAACGGGCTTTCAGGAAAATTAGCAGCATGCTCTTCTCTCTGGCAACTGCAAGAGATCTCCAGCAAAACTTTATGTTACTTTTTACACAAATTTTTGGAGTTGGGTTTGAGGATTTTGTCAGGTGATGCTAAGGTTTCTGTGGGTTGCCTGTACCACGTGAACAGTCCTTGGTTGGGACATGAAGTCCTGGGCTGCACTAGGGCAGTGGTTGGCAAACTGCGGCTTGCGAGCCACATGCGGCTCTTTGGCCCCTTGAGTGTGGCTCTTCCACAAAATACCATGGCCTGGGCAAATCTATTTTGAAGAAGTGGCATTAGAAGAAGTTTAAGTTTAAAAAATTTGGCTCTCAAAAGAAATTTCAATCATTGTACTGTTGATATTTGGCTCTGCTGACTAATGAGTTTGCCGACCACTGCACTCGGGCAGTGGTTCTCAAACTTGAGCCTGCATCAGTGTCACCTAGAGGGCTGGCTAAGACAGGTAGCTCTGGACCAATGCCTCAGAGTACCTGAGGAGGTGCTTGGGAATCAGCACTTCTAGGAAGTTCCCAGGGGTTGCTGATGCTGGCATGGGGACCACTCTTGGAGAACCCTGCATTGGAGAAAGCAGGTTTGCAGTGTCTCTCCCATTTGTGCAGGTGTCCGCCAACCACAGACAATAAATGCCTTTCCCCCACAGGACCTTCTACAGAGGCCTGCCCTCTTGTCTTTGTCCACTCAGCAGGTATAGTACTGACCTCAGTCATTTCTCTCTTTCTCTCTGGCCATCCAGGAAGGAG
The DNA here is from genome assembly GCA_026230045.1 of Corynorhinus townsendii. Lineage (NCBI taxonomy): Eukaryota > Metazoa > Chordata > Mammalia > Chiroptera > Vespertilionidae > Corynorhinus > Corynorhinus townsendii. The sequence continues at coordinate 79,630,003 of JAPDVU010000006.1, forward strand.
AAGGAGTCCTCTTCCCCAATCCCATCAGTTAACTCCCCTTCTCCATCATTCACTGACTTACCAGTATGGTGTCACCAAGGGGACGGTCTCGCAGGCCTCTTGCACTGGCTGCCAGAGGATCCTGAGGTCAGCACTAAGCCTGCAAAAAGGACAGGGGTGACCACTCCGCTGTGATGGCCGGGGCCAATCTGATGTCTGTGAGGGAAAAGCAAGTGTCCCGCCCCCCAGCCTGGGGCAGGAGAGCAGGGGATCAGGGACACAGCAAGATATTTACTGTTTGGGGTTTCTTGGGGTCTCCAATCCCATGGCTCCTTGTTAAGAAGGAAGATGCTAGTTATTTTGTTTCTACTCAAGTCACTAGGGGTTCACTCTCATGAAGACAACCTCCTAGTGTTTCCTCCCAGCTCAGATGGAGACCATGGCAGGTCCCAGGCAGGGTGGTCTGGAGGTCCAAATGCATTCAGATGTCTGTATTCCAGATGTTCTTTCACTTGTTCCATCATAATGGAAAATCCATGAGGAAAGGGACTTTATATTGCTGGGTTCACCAATGAGATCTCCTGGAAAGTGATAAACAATCAATAAATATATGTTGAGCGAATGCATTTATCAAGTGTTTCTTGGTCACCTGTCATAGGTCAGGTGCTGTGCTTGGCCCTGAGGTTTTGAACCATGTTCTTGTTAAAATTGTCTTCCTGTCAGTGACACAAAAGGGCTCACTCTTTATTAACCTATTGTAGTGCCTACCAAACCCACTTTGCATGGGAATGAGGGAATCTCTCTTCTACTTTTGCCCACCAATTTTGATGGGCTTTGTTCTTTGCCATTGGGGTGCCCACATCATGACTCTCCTTTCTGTTTCCCCAGGAAGCCTCTGTATCTTTTTTAAAAATTTTATTTATTTATTTAAATTTAATAAATCTTTATTGTTCAGATTATTACAATTGTTCCTCTTTTTCCCCCCATAGTTCCCCACCCTCTGCCCTTACCCCCCCATCCATAGGTGTACAATTTTTGTCCAGTCTCTTCCCGCACCCCCCACACACCTTTCCCCTGAGAATTGTCAGTCCACTCCCTTTCTATGTCCCTGATTCTATTATATTCATCAGTTTATTCTGTTCATCAGATTTTTTGATTCACTTGTTGATAGATATGTATTTGTTGTTTATAATTTTTATCTTTACCTTTTTCTTCTTCTTCCTCTTCTTAAAGAATACCTTTTAGCATTTCATATAATACTGATTTGGTGGTGATGAACTCCTTTAGCTTTTTCTTATCTGTGAAGTTCTTTATCTGCCCTTCAACTATGAATGATAGCATTGCTGGGTAGAGTAATCTTGGTTGTAGGTTCTTGCTATTCATCACTTTGAATATTTTTTGCCACTTCCATCTGGCCTGCATAGTTTCTATTGAGAAATCAGCTGACAGTCATATGGGTACTCTCTTGTAGGTAACTAACTATTTTTCTCTTGTTGCTTTTAATATTCTCTCTTTGTCTTTTGCTCTTGGCATTTTATTTATGATGTGTCTTGGTGTGGTCCTCTTTGGATTCCTTTTGTTTGGGGTTCTGTGCGTTTCCTGGACTTGTAAGTCTATTTCTTTCACCAGATGGGGGAAGTTTTCAGTCATTATTTCTTCAAATGGGTTTTCGGTATCTTGCTCTCTCTCTTCTTCTGGCATCCCCATAATTCGGTTGTTGGTACGCTCGAAGTTGTCCCAGAGGCTTCTTACACTATCTTCATATTTTTGGATTCTTTTTTATTTTTGCTTTTCCAGTTGAGTGTTTTTTGCTTCTTTGTATTTCAAATCTTTGACTTGATTCTTATGATCCTCTAGTCTGCTTTTAGATCTCTGTATAATATATTTTTTTAATTTCAGTTAGTGTATGCTTAATTTCTAGTTGGTCATTTTTCATATTCTCGAGGGTCTCACTAAATTTATCAGCCTTTTCTAGGAAATTCTTGAAAAACCTTATAACTGTGGTTTTGAACTCTATATCCATTTGTTTGCTTTCCTCCATTTCTTTCATTTGTGATCTGTTTCTTTGTCTCTGCCTTTTGGCTGCTTCCCTGAGTTGATAGAGTGGCTTTGTGTGCTAGGTGTCCTATAGGGCCTAGTGGCTCAGCCTCCCCAGTTACCTGAGGTGGACACTCTTGGTGCACCCCTTTGTGAGCTGTGTGCACAGTCTTGCTGTAGTTAAGCCTTGATTGTTGGTATCATTGGGAGGAATTTACCTCCAGGCCAATTGGCTGTAAGGATCAGCTGTGTCTACGCTGGGAGAACTTCTGTGCTGGAGACACCCTTATGAGACAAGACTTGCAAAAGCCTCTGTGCTCAGCTTGGATGAGGCAGAGTCTCAGGGCAGAGCAGACAGCATTGGTTTTCTGTCAGCCCTGCCCTAAGAGGCCCCTGTTTCTCAGTGTGCCGTGGTAATCACTGCAAGCACCTCTGAGAGAAAGCCGCCCTCAAGTTCCGCCTGCTGTCAGATAGTCTAGTTTTTCCCTGAATGAGTCTGGGTCCCCAAAGTCTCGCCCGGAACTGGAGTTCAGTGCAGTTAGGAGCTTTAGTCTCCCTCCCCCTTGAGAAAGCCTGCTGCACACTCAGTTGCCAGCCCTCTCCACGTGCACTCATCTCAGTACCTCTGCCTTCTGCAGCTCCTCTGAGTCTCAGTGTGCTTTTCTCTTTCCTTCTAGTTGTAGAATGTCCACTCAGCCAGCCTTCCTGTGGTTCTGGATGATGTCCGTTTTATCTTTTAGTTGTAGTTTTGAAATTGTTGTGCGAGGCAGCAGTTCGGGTGTTTACCTGTGCTGCCATCTTGGTTTCTCTGCCTCTGTATCTTCTAGAATCCTCCTATTTTTACCTTCTCCTCCATTAGCTCCCCCACCCAAGTCTTTGTTTGTTTTTTTAAAAATTGAATTTATTGGGGTGATGTTGGTTTGCAAAACTATACGTGTTTCAAGTGTACAACTCAATAAAACATCATCTACACACCCCAAGCAAAGTCTCTTTCTGTCCCCATTTCCCTACCGCCACCTACCCCCATTCCTTTTCCCTCTGGCTATTATTACACTGTGCCTGTGTCTATGTGTTCTGTATATATGTTTTTTGTTTAATTCCTTCACCTTCTTTTATTCAGTCTACCCTCCTCCCACCCCTCTGAGAGCTGTCAGCCTGTTCCATGTATCCATGTCTCTGTTTCTATTTTGTTTGTTCATTTATTTTGTTCATTAGATTTCACATATAAGTGAGATCATGTGGTATTTGTCTTCCTCTGACTGGCTTATTTCACTTAGCATAATAAATGCAGGTCCATCCATGCTATCACAAAAAGTAAAATTTTCTTCTTTTTTACTTTTTGATGTCTTACAAATTTCATGTTTAAAAATGTGTAATGTTGACTTTGGTTAAGAAAGGATTCATGCCATGAAATAATGAAATGCCATCCCTCAACTTAGGTGCCCCTAACCCTCCAGTTGTTAGCAATCCTTTGCCCATTTCCCTTTCCATTTGTTGATCTTTTTCTTATTAATTTCTAGGAGTTCTTTATATATGAGGTGAATTAGCCTCAATGGTTAATCCCTGTTAATGGTTCCTTATGTAACCTTCCATAGTTTCTACACACACACACACACACACACACACTTATTTGCCACTCCCTTTTGTACATAAAAGTAGCATACCATAATACTGTTTTAGACCTTAATGTAGCTTGGTGATATTTTAATATCCTTAATATTTTTAAAGCTCCTATTTTTCATTGAACAAATGGTACCATAATCCATGTAATTAATTTTCTATTGATGGTGCCATAATTTGTGCAATAAATTTTCTATTGATGAATGTTTCCAGTCTTTGCTAAAATGAATACTTTATACACATATTATTTCACACTATAGTTTTGTCACTTTCAAAATGTTATATTAATGGAATCATACAGTATGTAGATTTTTGACATTACTTATCTTTTTTTCACTCATCGTAATATTCTTGAGACCCATTTGAGTAGTATTGCATATATCAATAGTTCATTCCTTTTTATGGCTGAGTAGTATCCATGGTATGAATGAACCATAATGTGTTTATCCAGCCATTCGTTGAAGATTGTTTTCAGTTTTGGCTATCCTATATAATAAAAGCCTAATATGCAAATTGACCAAACGGAGGAACGACCAGTTGCTATGATGTGCACTGACCACCAGGAGGCAGACGCTCAATACAGGAGCTGCCCCCAGCCTGCAGGCCCCAGGCCAGCTAAGGTGGTGCCAGCAGGGGTCCCCCACCCCAATCGCCCCGCCAGTTGCCCCACAGATCAGCTCTGATGGCTGGCCAGGCCTAGGGACCCTACCCGTGCATGAATTTCATGCACTGGACCTCCAATTGAAAATAAAGCTGCCTTGGATATTCATGTGTAGTTGTTTTGCATGGACATACATTTTCATACCTTTAGGAGTATGAATTCTGGGTTATATGTAAAGGTTATGTTTAACTTCATAAGGAACTATTTATATAATAGAATATACAAAAATTCTTATATGCTTATAAGAAACTATATATAAAACTATATTTGCTCTCCTCTCAGAATGTGTAAGAAATAATGCTGCATTTGAAGAGTCTTGCACAGTATAATTTTCTTCTACTCTTAGCCCATATGCATATTTATTTTACCTCTCTCTCTCTGCAGCACCCCAAAGCCCATTTATGGCTCCCACATTCTCACTCTATCTCTTCTACGCAACAATAACCACTTTCCTGATTTCTAACACCATATATGAGTTGTGCTTTTTCCTGGACTTCATTTAAACCCAGTCATATAGTATGTGTACTTTTTTCTGGTGCCTTTGACCTAGCATTATATTTGTGAGATTCATTCCAGTTGTTGTATTTAGCAGTATTTTATCTCTTTTTACTGCTTTACACTACAATTTGGTTAAGATATTTTGAGTTGAGTTTTTTTTCTTGGAATAAAGAATCCTGAAAATTGATATCCAGTATTTAAGTGATCATCACAAATAAATACTCCAAAGACCTAAAAACCCACATCACAGGTGCTCAATAAACATTCTCCAAGAGAGGTTGGCTCAGAGTCAGCTGGCTGGAAGGTGATAGAATCTGAATTTTGCTCAGTTCGTTGGACCTCTTTCTATGGTACCGTACATTTTCCTCTGTACATGGCTGTGATCTCTGGGAACGTTGGGAGGTAAAAGAGCACAGTGGTTAAATTCAGACAAGCCTTAGCTCTTCCACTTTGCAGCTGTGTGGCATGCTTTGGAAGTGAGTAAATACAACGGAGCCTTCCTTTCCTCACCTGAGATAGGAGGATGGCACTGTTACTCACCTCACAGGCAGGTTGTGAGGCTTACGTGGCACAGCGCGTGTATAGTTCCTAGGGCAGCTACTGCACACAGCAAACACTCAGTAAAAGTGCCTGTGGTTATTTCACGGTAGCTCCGTTGAATGCTGGCTTCTAGAGCTCAGCGGGCTTGCATATGTTTCCAGCTCCTGAGATGTTCCTCCAGAGCGAAGCTGACAGTGTTGCATTCTCAAAGTCACAGCCCTTCGTCAGCTCTAGCCAAGAGGTACTGAAGTCTAGCTGGGGGAAAAAAAGAAGAGAAAGGCTATTCTGACCAGTCCAATGAACTGTGGCCAGTTATATAGTCAACAAGGAATTGATTCACTTGAGGCAAAGCACAAAGTTTCAGATGGTGCCACACCTTAATGCGGATTGTTGTTACTGATCAACATCGAGGAGCACTGAACAAGACTGTTCTGGGGCTCTCCTGCAGGGGGCAGGCACACCTCACTGTGCAGAGCTGGTCAATCGCCTGTGCCTCCAAATGGGTACTTTTGCACCTCTGGGCTTCTAGAGGCTGATGATTCCCTCAGAGGAGATGCTAGGCCATTGCAGCAACCGGACACAGACAGTTAAGGATTTGTGGCTGTAATTGGGTAGCTCTAGGCTTCCTCATCGACAGCAGTGGGTCCAACAGGGAAAGCTCTGGCTTTGTAAACAGACCACATTAGATAATCCTTGTTACCTACACAGTGCAGGAATGTAGGCACATGATGTCACCTCTAGAGTCTCTTTCCTTATCTGTGAAAAAGATTGATAATTATCGCTGTCTCCTCTCAGGATTGTTTCTGTGAACCCTTCAACCTCTCAAGTCTTAATCCTTTGTCCTGACTGGGTATCCAGTACACTCTTAGCTCATCCCACTCAGGACAGCCCAGCCTTGTAGTGAATCTGCTCAAGGGAGAAGACAGGCGTAACAGCCAAAAAACTCCATTATAATAAAACAAGTGTTATAACTGAGTGACGAGGAGAAGACACTGGGTCTGGTCACTGCTGTATTCGCAGCTCCTGGAGGAATGTCAGTGCTCAATTGATATTTGTGGGATGAAAAAAAAGTGAATGAACAGAGTTCGATAATGGAGGAAGGAGCAACTTGTACAACCTGAAAGGGCCAGGCACGCTTCACAGAAGTGGTGGTGAGAGCCAGCTCTTGAAGGAGAAGGGCGTGTCTGTGAGTATGTTTGTGTGCGTGAATTGTGTGGGCACATGTGCATGTGAGTATACTAGTATAAGTGTACATGTGTTTGTGAATGTGTACATATGTGTGTTCTGTGAGCATAGGTACATGTATATTACCGTCTTAGGGCTGCCGAAACAAGTTACAACAGACTGGGTAGCTTAAACAACAGACATCTATTTTCTCAAGTTCTGGAGGCTGAAAGTGTGAGATGGAGGCGTCGACATGTTTGGTTTCTTTGAAGATGTCTCTTCTTGGCTTGTAGATGGCTGTCTTCTCCTATGTCCTCACCAGGTCTCTCTCTGTGTGTTCTAATCTCTTCTTCTTAGAAGGTTGACAATCATATTGGATTAGGGCCCACCTGTAGGGCCTCATTTTACCATAATTACCTCTTTAGATAGCTTGTCTCCAAATACAGTCACATTCTGAGGCCCTTGGGGTTAGGACTTTAACAAATGAATTTTGGGGGGACACATGCAGTCCAAAGCAGTGTGCTCAGAGTATATACATGTGAATGTGTACTTATGTGTGTACATATATGTATGCATGCATATAAATGTGTACAAGTGTGTACTTACGTGTGTGTATGTGTATTGTGTGGACATATGTATAATGGTATATATATAAGTGTATATGCCTATATGTGAATGTGTACAGCTGTGTGTGTCTGTATGTGTCAGAACATCCCAGGCAGAGAAAACAGAATGTTAAAAAATAATGCTGCATTTGAAGAGTCTTGCACAGTATAATTTTCTTCTACTCTTGGCCCATATGCATATTTATTTGTGCTGAGTTGAAAATGCATGGAAGACATCATTTTCCTCTGAACTTTTCTCTCCCCAATATCCTATGATAACTCTCCCCTCTATTGCCACACATTCTTCATAATTACCACTTCAGTGGCTGCTTAATATTCCATGGAGTGCAGAAATCATGATTAACTTAACCTTTTTTGTTTTGTTATTCCTCGTCCAAGGATATTTTTTCCATGTTAGAGAAAGCTGAAGGGAAGGAGGGAGGGGGAGACACACACACACACACACACACACACACACACACACAGACACACAGACACTAATGTGAGAGAAACACATCGATTGGTTGCCTCCTGCACAATCCCCAACCAGGGCTGGGGATTGAACCTGCAATCCAGGTACATGCCTTTGACCTGGAATGGAACTGGTAACATTCTAACCACTGAGCAACACTGACCAGGGCTACCTAACCTCTTGGTTGCTTTTAAAAATTATAGGTAAGGCTGAATTAACCACTTACACTTTTCCTTCTAGAGTTGAATTATTTTTTTATGCTAACTTTCCCAAAGTGGAATTACTGGATTAAAAGAAGACAGAACATTTTTATAGCTCTGGACAAAGCCAGTGTTTCCAAAGGCTGTAACAATTTTACCCCCGCCTGAAGGTGTGAGGTTTTCACATTTGCATTTCGTTGACTCCCGGTGGTTCCCTGTGATTTGCATAGACTCTTTGGGCGATTTTCCTTCGGGGATTGTAGTGGATAAGCTCTGTCTGCTTAAATAGCTTCAGAGGTGAAGGTCCTGAGGAGGGAGATGCTGAAATTCAGAGCTGGATGGTTTCAAATGGTGGCGGAGAGTTTATAGTGCTAGATGTTCTTCCTGAGGTTAAGCTCAAATCCGCTTCCTTAACAGTTCTGCCGGTGGGTCCCTGTTTTGCACTCAAAGCTGCAAAGAGTGGTCTCCCCTTTAAGAGCATAATATTTTCAAGCCCCATCCATGCTATGGAATGAATCAGTACTTTTTGTCCCTTAAATTGCCAAGTAATATTCCATTGTATGGATGATAGTTTATTTTTAAGCAATAAAAGGAATTACTTTAAAGAAAAATATGAATAAAAGAATAGTACAGAGGTGAAGGTTACATGCAAAGATCATTAGATCTTCACATGGTTCTCATTTGCTCTTCCTTCAGATAGATCTCTGTTCAAATACCTCCTCCCTGCCCACCCACCAGGGCATGAGGTTTCCTTTTGGGGTGATGAGAATGTTGTGGAACAACACTGCATGTACTAAATGCCACTGAACTATACCCTTTAAATGGTTAAAGTGATATTTTGCCACAATTAAAAAGTATCTTTCATCCATTTTGAGTTCCTTTTTTTTTTTTAAAACCTCACCCAAGGATATATTTCTATTGATTTTTATAGAGAGTAAAGAGAGAGGAAAAGACAGAAACATCGAGGTGAGAGAAACACATCACTTGGTTGTCTCCTGCACACGCCCCACCAGATCCTGGGCTGGGGAGGAACCTGCAAATGTGGGCCCCTCAGTCTACAGGTTGACGCTCTATCCACTGGGCCAAACCAGCTAGGGCGAGTTTATTCTTGTGTATGGTGCAGGTTGATGGTCTAGTTTCATTTTATTGCATTCACCTGTCCAATTTTCCCAACACCATTTATTGAAGAGACTGCCTTTACTCCATTGTATGCTCTTGCCTCCTTTGTCAAATATTAATTGAGCATAATGGCTGAGGGCGATTTCTAGGTTCTCTGTTCTGTTCTATTGATCTATATGCCTATTCTTATGCCAGGCTGTTTTGAGTATAGTAGCTTTGTAGTATAACTTGATACCTGGTATTTTGTTCCCTCCAACTTTGTTCTTTTTCAAGATTGCTGCAGCTATTCAGGGTCTTTTTTGGTTCTACATCAATTTTTGGAGTATTTGTCCCAGATATGTGAAATATGCTGTTGGTATTTTAATAGGGATTGCATTGCATCCATAGATTGCTTTGGGTAGTATGGATATTTTAATGATGTTAATTCTATCAATCCACGAATACGGTATATACTTCCACTTGTTTATATCTTCCTCTATCTCTTTTTTCAATGTCCTGTAGTTTTCCAAGTACAAGTCTTTTACCTCATTGGTTAAGTTATTTCCAAGGTATTTTATTCTTTTCATTGCAATGGTAAACAAGATTGTTTTTTCAGTTTCTCTTTCTGAGAGATCATTATTGGTGTATAAAAATGCCATTGGTTTCTGGGGGTTAATTTTGTATCCTGCTACACAGCTGAATTTTTCTCCATTGTATTTAGCACTACTAAAAATAATGTTATATGATAAAAATAATTTATGGTGTCATTTATTTGTTTATCGACAGCCTTCCCACCAGAATGTAGGTTCCATGAGATCACGGGCTTTGTCAATCACACTATTGCCAGTACCTAGGACAGTATTTGGCATTTGACAAGGTTTGATAAATTATTTCAGTGTAATGAATGAGTGAACACACCTATAGAAATAAAAATGCTTGTATCTTTGACTTAGCAATTCTGCTCTCAGAGAAATGTTTGTATGTGTGCACATAGAGGCATACAGCAGGATACTGCTCATGGTATTGAGAGGCAGTATATGGAACTCATATTGGTGATACATTGAGATAACTTTAGTAGTTCATATATGAACATTTAAAATTTTTATTGCATACTTTATTTATATGCTTGTTTACTGTTGATGGCAAGTGATACTATTATAATAGGTAACCGTTTCATTTTTAAAATAACAATTTTACTGATATATAATTCACACATCATAAAATTCACCCTTTGAAAGTATACAATTCAATGGTCTTTGGAATATACAAAGAGCTGTGCAGCTGTCACCAATATTCAATTTTAGAACTTGTTCATCACCCCAAAAGGAAACCCTGTGCCCATTAAGCAGTCACTCTCTACTTCTCCCTCCCTGTTAACCCTTCAACTACTAAAATGCTTCCAGTCTTGACGATTGATCTCTGCTGAACATTGGCCCTAGGCACCTCTCTCGGACACCACAGAGGTGCTCTTAGACCTTCCTCTGAGTCAGAGGGAAAGGGCTGTCCCCACCAAGGTTCCTGTCATGCTTGTAGGAATGAATACAAACAAGTGACTCCAGATAATTGCATTGTGTTAAAGTGAACGTATTAAAAAATTAAAGTATGCACCTTCATTAAAAGAGCAAGGCAAGCAAATCTATCACCTGACTTAAGAAGCACAGGTGGGCTCTCCCCTAATCTGAAGAGTGAGTTGGATGGGGGTTCTAGCCATTATAAAACCTTCTCTCTAAAAAAATTCCTCTGTAGAGATTCTGGTATAGATGAACTCTGAAGGGCTCCCCCTTTATTTGTAATGTTTTCCCAGAATTTAGGAGAAGCAATGAAATCTTGAGACTGTTGGCTTCTCTGTTTAAACAGTGGGAGGAGCTAAGATTGCGCTCTTCCTTCCCGCTCCTCCCTTCTCCCTCCTCTCTGCTATCTTTTAGTGGGTTTCAGGGCGATTTAAATTATGTATTTTCTAGTTGCATTAAGATTACTCCTGTCTCCCTTTTCCTTCCCCCTCCTCCCCTGCATTCTTTTGTGAGGAGAGGTTTTAACTCTTTGTTCTCAAGATAAGGCCCTGCTACAAGTGGCCTGCAAAGCTTTTGGGCTTTGTTTAACTTTCCTCTTTCAATTTCCCTATTCCAGTTGCCCCAGAATTTTCCGAGGTTTTCATTATCCTACAACAATTTCATAGAAAACGTGTTTTTTTCTCCCCCACTTAGCATAATGTTTTCAAAGTTCATCCATGATGCAGCTCATATTAGCTTTCATTCCTTCTTAATTGCAAATAATATTGCATTGTATGGATAATTGCAGTGTTAATAGTGTCCTTTTCAATAAAAAATAAAATTGCTTTAAAGAAAAATATCAATGAAATAATAATATAGTGACATGTAGAGATGGATGAAGGTAGCATGCGAAAGACCAAAGTTTGGGAAACTGTAATTAGAAACCCCATTTGGATTCATGTACAGTCAACGTGAACAACCAGGGGTGTGTCTTCTGAGTGGGCAAATATTCTTTTAATTCTGTGGTTTAAGTGGGTGGATCATTCATTCAGTCTTCCCACCAAAGCTGGTTTCACCCACTTCTACAGAATAGGAAAATGTTGGGTGTGGTCTGGAAATGCTCAATATCTGTTCCCTAGTCTCTTCCAACCCTCCCCTCTCCTCAACCTGTTCAGAGGAATAGGTGTGTTGCCTTAAAGAGATAAACCCACCCAGGAAGGTGTAGAGTGGTTGAATGACACTTCGTTTTGACACAGTAGCGTTCTAATCCCAAGCACCAGGGGAAGAATCTCACTTCTCAAGTTAAGTATAATATCAAAATTTAACATGCTCTCACTCACATGTGGAATCTAAAACAGAGCACACAAAACAAAATAAAAGCAAAAATGAAAACAACACCCTGCCCCAAACTCAATGAGATCAGCTTTGTGGTTACCAGGGGTGGAGTTGGGTGTGGGAGAAGTGGAGGGAGGTAGTCAAAAGGTACACACTTTCAGTTATAAGATAAATAAGTACTAGGATGTAATGTATGGCATAGTGACTATAGTGAACAGTGCTGTATGGGATATTTGAAAGTAGCTAAGAGAGTGGATCCTAAGAATTCTCATGACAAAGAAAAACACCTCTTTTTTTTTTTTTTGGTATGTATATGAGATTATATATCAATGTTAGCTAAACATATTGTAATTATTTCACAATATATGTAAGTCAAATTATTATGCTGTACACCTTAAACTTCTACAATGCTGTGTGTCAAGTATATTTCAATAAAACTGGAAAAATATTGAAATGCTAAAATGAATTAGCATTGATTTGCTAATCTTTTATCACGCCTGAGAAATTACATTGTATTCTAATAGCAACAGATTAAACCTGACACTCATTTACATAGATTAGATACTACTGTATAGGTCTACTTCCTTTATTTTAAAACCAATGGTGATTACACCTGTAGCACTCAGGGTTAAGTCAGGGAAACAAAGACTGCCCAGTTACTATATTTCTTTGTTTTAAATAAACTATTTTGTAATCCTTTTAGATTTACAGAAAAGTTGTAATAATAATACAGAAAGTTCCTGCTCTATTCCTTTAGTGTTAACATCTTACTTAACCAGGTACATATTAGTATATTAAAACTCACATTGACACAGAACTACTTAGCTAAACTCTCGAACTCAGAGTTCATCAATTTATCCACAAATGTGCCTTTTCTCTTCCAGGATCCAGTGCAGGATACCACATTGCATTTAGTAATTTTTTGTGTGTGTCTCCTCTAATCTATGGTAATTTCTCTGTCTTGTCTTTGTTTTCCATGACCTTGACAGTTTTAAAGAGTACTAGTCCCCTATTATAGTGTTCCATAGGTTTGTTTGATGTTTCCTCATTGTTAGAATGGGGTTATGGAATCTTGGGAAGAAAACATCCCAGGTAGTTATTTTTTAAATACTAAATTTTTAGACTTTACCAGTTTTTCTATCTTTGCCTTCTTTCTGTTCCATGCTCCAATCCTGGGTACCACATTGGGTTGGATTGTCACATCTCCCTATCTCCTTCATTTTGGGTTAATTTCTCACAAGTTTTTCTTATTTTTCTTTTTTAAAAAATTTATTTATTGATTAAGGTATTACATATGTGTCCTTATTCTCCCATTACCCCCCACCTCCCATTCATGCCCCCACCCCACTGTTGTCTGTGTCCATTGGTTAGGCTTATATGCATGCATGTAAGTCCTTTGGTTGATCTCTCCCCCTTACCCCCACTGTCCCCTACCTTCCCTGAGGTTTGACGTTCTGATTAATGTTTCTCTGTCTCTGGATCTATTTTTGTTCATCAGTTTATGTTGTTCATTATATTCCATAAATGAGTGAGATCATGTGATATTTATCTTTCTCTGCCTGGCTTATTTCACTCAGCATAATGCTCTCCATTTCCATCTATGTTGTTGCAAATGGTAAGAACTCCTTTTTTACTGCAGCGTAGTATTCCATTGTGTAGATGTACCACAGTATTTTAATCCACTCATCTGCTGATGGGCACTTAGGCTGTTTCAAAATCTTAGCTATTGTAACTTGTGCTGCTATGAACATAGGGGTGCAAATATCATTTCTGATTTGTGTTTCTAGTTTCTTGAGATATATTCCTAGAAATGGGATCACTGGGTCAAATGGGAGTTCCATTTTTAGTTTTTTGAGGAAACTCCATATTGTTCTCCACAGTGGCTGCACCAGTCTGCATTCCCAATCAGCAGTGCAGTTCCTTTTTCTCCGCATCCTTGCCAACACTTGTCATTTGTTGACTTGCTGATAATAGCCATTCTGACAGACGTGAGATAGTACAGGGCGCTCCCATTAGATTATCAAATGATTTCTCAACAGAAACACATCAAGCCAGAAAAGAATGGAAGGAAATTTACAAAGTGATGCAAACCAAGGGACTGAATCCACGAATACTCTATCCAGCAAGATTATCATTCAAAATTGAAGGGGAAATAAGGAGCTTCACTGACAAAAAAATGCTAAGGGAGTTTATCACTACCAAGCCAGCAATGCAAGAAATGCTAAAGGGACTGGTGTAAAAAGAAGAAATAAAAAGGTAAGAAGGAACACAGACACAAAAAATAAAAATGGCTACAGATAAGTTCCTTTCAATAATAACTTTAAACGTAAATGAATTAAATGCTCCAATCAAAAGACATCGAGTGGCTGAATGGATAAAAAAACATGATCCATATAAATGCTGTCTACAAGAGACCCACCTCAGAACAAGGGACTCACACAGACTGAAGTGAAGGGATGGAAAAACATTTTCCAGGCAAATGGAAATGAAAAAAAAGCTGGGGTAGCAGTACTTATTTCTGACAAAATAGACCTCAAAGTAAAGGCCATAACAAGAGATAAGGAAGGCCACTTCATAATAATAAAGGGATTGATACAACAAGAGGATATAACCCTGGTAAACATACATGCACCCAATGCAGGAGCACCCAAATACATAAAAAACCTCCTGGAAGATATCAAGGGAGAGATCGACAACAAGACAATCATAGTAGGGGATTTTAATACACCACTGACATCACTGGATAAATCCTCCAGACAAAAAATCAGCAAGGAAACAGCAATTCTAAATGACTCGCTAGATCAGATGGACCTAATTGACATCTTCAGAGCATTTCACCCCAAAGCCACGGAATATATGTTCTTCTCAAGTGCACATGGGACATTTTCAAAAATAGACCACATATTGGGTCCTTATTTTTCATGACCTTGTCAGTCTTGTGGAGGGCTGGCCAGGTAGTATTAGATGTCAACCAATCTGGTTGTCTGATGTTTTTCTCATGATTAGACTGAGATCATGGATTTGAGAAAATTAATAATGTTGAGAAGGAAAATAGGGGGGCAACTTTGGGGGCTTACAGCCTAGTTCAGTATCTAGCTAAACAGTAATCTTACTTCCCCATTCTAACTGACTTGGGTGGAGCTGCAAAGCTCACCCTGAGGGGCCCGCCACAAGAAGAGATATATACATATATATATATATCTCAACCCCCGCCCCCCATTGTCAGTTCAGGCTTTGGATCAATGTTCCCTGGACTAGCAGCGCTGCGTAACAAAGGTTTTACTTTCCTGATTCCTCTGGGGGCCAGCTGTCGTTCTCTTGGGCCATTTGCCACAACATTCTCACGTATCAAAAAACAATGAATTGTACACTATAAATGGACAAATTGTATGGTATCTCAATAAGCTTTAAAAACCTGTTTCGAAAGAACACCCCAAAGATGAATCACATTACATCATATTATTTAATTACATCATATCAAGGAATACATGAAATCCACATGATGTTAACTTCCTTTACCTGGTTAATAATTCATTGTGTTTTTTTTGTATGATATTATTAATTTAAGAAAACTGTGATAAAGTATATATAACAAAATTTGCCATGTTAACAATTTTTAAGAATATATTTTTATTGATTTCAGAGAGGAAGGAAGAGGGTGAGAGAGATAAAAACACCAATGATGAAAGAGAATCATTGATCGGCTGCCTCCTGCCCACCCCACAGCCCTCAACCTGGGATTGGGAATCGAACCGTGACCCCCTGGTTCATAGTTTGACACTCAACCACTGAGCCACACCATGTATGTTGATGATTTTTAAGTGTACAATTCAATGAAATGAATGACATTTGTGATGTGCAACCAACACCACTATCTATTTCTAAGGCGTTTTCACTGATAGGATGAAGAGGTACCTGGAGATGAGAACCTAGAGGTCAAATTAAGACTTTACTCCCTTATCTAAAAAGCAGTGCAAGACTTTAAGGTGTGCAGCAGGTCACATTTTCATTTTATAATGACTCCGGCTGTAGTTGGAGAATGACTTGGAGAACAGATGCTGTGAAGTGAATATAGGGCCTCACATCCTGGCCCCTCCACGGCCTGGGAGAGACCTGACAATGTGCTCGTGGTGCTGTACTGACTCTGTGTCGGTATTTTGTGTTTTTCTTAAGGACGGACTCCTGCACCAACTGTACAGGTTCTGGATCTGCCCCTCCTACTTAAAAATAAATTTTCAGGATAAATTTATCAATCCTTACTAAGTAATTAAGGGCAGCCCTTACTCAGGGAAAAATTAAGCCACTGTGTCACCTGTTGAATCAGTTATGGTTCTCGGTGGTGAGCCATTCTGGCCGACTTAAGCAAAATGAGAATTTGTTGGAGAGGTATTAGGGCAAGGTTAGTACATTTTTCTATAAAGGGTCAGCTTCGCAGACCATATGTTGTTTATTGTACAGTGTAATGAGCCATTGACAATGAAGCATCCATTTTATATAAATACTGCTGTTTGAAATATTAACCCTGCTATTTGGCTTCTGTAAATTCTTGCTTGCTAAGACTACTCCCACTTCAGAGAGGCCATTAAACCTTTCCCAGACAAGGTTATCAGTGCTGTCACCAGGCCAGGCCCCTGGTTGAGGTCTCAAGGTCCCGGCACATACAGGCTCTTTAAGAACTTGTAAAAGGTGCCGGAAACACCCCATATTTGGGAGACAAAGAAGGTGGAAACATATAAATAGGGAAGGTTCCTGCATGTTGGGGCCCAGAATTTGAGAGACCTTTTCCTCTGGACCCGCGTGTAATAAATGTAACTCCATCTCTCTAAGTATTGCTTTGTTCTTCTTTGGTTTTCTGTAACTTTATTGGTTCCATGACTGGGAAACAAATGTGCTTGACCTTTTTGGCCTCCGGTGAATGGGTCGGGTTTGGGGCCCAGGGAGCCAGATAGGTCTCTGGGAGGTGCCGCTCTGCTGATTTAGCAGAATTGAACCGGGGGTCTCCGGGCACTCCTGGACCTCAGCCCAGGACCTGGCCGGCATCTGGAGAGAGTGGACAGACACTTCTGGACCTGTCGACAGAATCTGTAAGGTAGGGGCCCCGTCAGTTCAGCTCACTCCAAGTGAGTGGAAGGGGGAGCTTGATCACCTCCCTGGAAGCCATACGGCTTCCTCAGGCAAATTAATCAGGAACCAGGAATCAGGTGGCTGTTTAAACTCTGGGTAAATATCCGGTAGAAGTAAAAAACTCAGACTAGCTAGTATATAAATGTGGGACTCTGGAGGTAAGTGAAGGAATTATGAGTTCACTCTGCTGTTTGTTTGTGTGGGACTAGACAATTTGCTACCGAGAAGGGGGACTGGACGCAGTCTTAACTCCTCCAGTAGGTTCTCACCAAGACATTGGTTGAGAATTCTGTTCTGGGGCGTGGGTGCCGGGAGTGCCCCATGCCCATCTGGGGAGTTGGGCATTGTTTCATTTATCTGCTCAGCTCCAGTTTGGGCTAGTCTACTGAGAGAGTGTGAGTATAGATGTTTGTCTGTCTTGGCATAATTATCTGCTCATTAACTGGTCTGTGTGAAGCGAAAGCTACTTTGATTTATTCTGCATTTCTGTTGATTCAACTGGCTAAAATGTTTTATTTATTAAAGACTGAACCTGAGATGGTCTGCAAATGTCTTAAGCAGCACTGCTGAATTATTTTTCTCAGAGATGTTTGCTCTCTATCACAGTGGGAGGGAATCAGCCCATTTAGATAATAAAAATTTCTCTCTAATTTTGTATAGTAAGGGTTTCTTTCAGTTTGCTCTGATTTGTGAATTTGCTGTATTAAATTGAAATTTTAAAGTCCTAGGGTTAATTTAAAGGCATAAATTTATAACATTTCAAAGAACAAAGAACTTTTGTTTATGGCTTTCTTATCTCTTTTGGTGGTCGGAGACTTCAAGGGGCAGGGTTTACAGCTCCGCGGGGTGGAGAGATTTACAGGCCCTGTCCCTGCCTGTGACATCATAATCCAACATGAGCCACCTGTGGTGGAACTAAGGCTGAAGTTATTATTAACTATCTATAGACCCCCAATTCTAATAGCATCTGTAACTGGATTAAAGATCTTTTCTTTCAGGAGGCCATCCAGGCTTTCAGTTCGAAAGAAATCTCCCTACACACCCTTATCTTCCTCCTCCCTATCTTTCCAGGCTGATTAAGGGTCATTTTTCTCCACAGGTCGGACCTCAGCCTTCGAAAGGGAGGGCTACTACAGCGGTAGTCTGTAGTTTTCTCTGAAGCTCCCACTGTTTCTATTTCTCCCCTCTGTAGGAATTGTCTTCCTCTGACTCACAATCGGGAAGAGAGACAAGCAACTGGACTGGGGGATGGGTCGGAGGAGGGCGCGTTGTTGGCAGTTAATTATAAAGCAGGGAGAAATAGGTTTTTGTTGATTTTACTGGCTGCAGACTGCTCTGCTCGCGTAGGGATATGGTCCAGGTGTCTTATCAGAACTTCATTAGATTTAAGGTTGCAAGTTTTCTGCAAGCATAATTAATCTAGCTGCCCTGGTGATTTAAAACTGGTTGCTAGGCAGACTCATCCCCCAAGAGCCAGATGAAAGAAGGGGGTGAGGGGGGCTGGATGCCTGAGCTGCCTGCAGTGGCCCTGGAAGAAGCCACAGCAGCGAGAAAAGTGGGGACAGCAGACATTTACCTGACACTAGAGCTGCCCCGCTGCTGCCCAGTGAGTAATGAATGTTTTACAACAAGCAATACAAGACTTGGGCCTTTGGCTTGCTGGCTGCAGCAGTTAAACCAGAAGCCAGTGACTGCTACTGGCCTTCCTGCAGCCCCAGGAATAGAGCAGCAGGCCCGGGAGCTGTAAAAGCAGATAGATCTAGTGAAAGCTCCCTGTTTGCAAATGTACAGAAAGGGTTCCGTACCTGTTGCTGCTGGAAGAGGAGGGGCTGAGATCCCTTTCCAGTGCACTCCCTTGGGAGAGGCCTGGTGGCTGCTCTGCCACAAAGGGGTCTGGCGGGAAGACAAGGGGCCTAATACCCAAGCCACTGCCACAGAAGCGCTTTGCAACATGCAAAGCTGCTTCTAACTGCAACTCTGGCTGTTTTGGACTGGCAGCTTAAAGCCAAAGAGCAAAGGAAAGGCGCTCTCCCTGGACCGGGGAGCCTTCAGGACTTTGAGATTCTCCAAGAGAGGAGGAGTCTGACTGAGGGATGGCAGAGACCCTGTTGTGTTGGAAGGACCGAAGGCTGCATGTTAAACTGATAGGTTACAGCTTTCTAGGCAGATGTCCAAGCCCAGTTATGTAGGGGTTAAGCTGCCTGTTTACAGCAAAACAACTTTCTCCCATGCCAGAATAAAATTTAGGGAAATTAGACAGGCTGTGTTTGTGGTTAGAAAGAAGAACTGGCCACCATGCACAGACCTGACAGTGACCTGCAGAAAACTGTATAAATAGACTTAGATGATACCTGCGATTTCATGGACATGACTCCAGAAAGACAAGGACAATTTTACTTTGTGTGGGAAAGTCAAGAATAGACCTTAGTCACCTCCCTAAGATATTTGTATAGCCCTACCATGTGTCATATATGGTAGCAGAAGATTTGGCTACCTTAGATGGCCACAGTGCCAGTGTTACTGTCTTGCAGGCCTGTGTGACCATGCCCACGTCAGGGGTGGCACAAACCTCCACTTTAGGAAACTGGGAAGGCCTGTTTGGAACAGAGGGAAGTGGTGAGTACCAGCCCTTTGTTACAGGAATTACAGACCCCGTGAGGTCCTGTGACATATGAGATCCTATAAAGCAATAAAGCTCTCTTAGTCCTTTCAGAGAGCATGCCACCCCTCCCAGAGACCATATGAAATTTTAAGGACAAGTCAAGTAGGGGGAACCCTACTACAGGGACAGCTGTAACTGTCTATTTGAATATAGACACATTTTGAATTTCTCCTTGTCATTTGAAGACAGTTATATTTCTCTGAAGAATCCATAGAAAGGACTAACAAGGAAAATCAGAAGATCTTAAAGCAGGTCAGTATATTTTTCTCCTTTTTAATTCCTCTGAAATTTGGCAATGCTTAATAAATCATGGCAATACATTTCTTTGCATAAGTTCAATAAGACCGGTTTCTAATAGTGGTTTTATTGACTGGAAACTTTGACTGGAGTGTCATGTTTTAAAGAGCCCTGCCTGAACTCTGAAGACTTGGAGCCAATAATAATGCCAAGGAAAAGCCTGGTATCCTGTTTGGGAGCCCTGAAAATGGCTGGCGCTGGAGTGTCAGGCCCATGCCCTACCATCACTGGCGGTTGGTCAGAGTAGAAGGGGAGCAATAAGGGCGCCTCTGTGTCCCTGCGGGATCCCCACACACTCTGAGCTACGATGAGTAGGAGGGCTGAGATGGGCTTTGAAACCTAGGTCATGGGCCGGGGTAGAGCCACTACAGGTGAGGACTTCACCTAACTCAGCAGATACTACAGGCCGGCCTGACGGCAGCTGGATGACTTGGCTTCCTGTCCCTACGGGGCACATTAAGATTCAATCATGAAATTCCGGCAAAGGCAGTTAGTTACCATTCTTGTTGTGTTTATGCAAACAATCAGGCCAAAATTAAATACAACAGGTAAATTAGTCTTTATCTGGCTCTTTTGATAAGCATAGAGGTAATTTTGAGGAGAAAAATTCTATTTCAATAGAAGTTATTAAAACTGAAAGGTTTTCTTTTCAGACCATTTGTTACAGTTTGTCTCCGCTAGGTCACAAGCCCACCTCCTTCTGTGCCCAGGCCTCATTGTCCCTCTGACAGACAGCAAAGATCTCTTGGCTCTGAGACAAACTTCTGACCCGCCTCAGCAGGAAGTAGCTAGAAGAGCCCACCGACGCCCATTTTCCCTAAAAGAATTCAGAGCCAGGATCCTTGAGGTAATATATTAGGCAGTTAGACAGATATGAGCAGAGCAGGGACAATGGGCCAACTAGCTCTATAGGATGTAACTAAGTCTTTCCACCTCTATGTATGTGAGACAAGAGGCATAGCCAAAGAGGTACTCACCAAAGTCTCAGCCCCTAGAGAAGGCTGGTAGCCTATTTGTCCAAAAGACTTGACCCCTTTGCATTTGAGTGACCTACTTGCCTCTGGGCGGTAGCAGCTACAGCTATGCTTATTTAAAAAGCAAATAAGTTAACCCTAGGGCAGTAACTAATCCTAACTGCCCCACATGAGGTCGAGGCTTTACTCCGGAACACACTAGAGCACTGGATGTCAAACACTAGGTCACCCAGTTTCAGGCTCTCCGGTGGACAAAAGAAAAAATCAGTAACAATTTATACTGATAGCAGGTATGCATTTACAATGGCTCACGTACATAAGTGTTATTTACAAGGTAAGGGGTCTCCACAGAAGCAAGGGGGAACCGGGCCACAGATGAAGCTGCCCGGGAGGCTCCCCTAAAACCAGTGGGGCCTCCACCGATTCTAGTGACTCTTCCAGATCCTGACCTACTCAATCTAGAAAAGCTAAAATCCATAACCAGTCTTTATTCAAGTTCTTACAGGCTTTACAGTCTACCCAGGAAGCAATCCAAAGCACATCTGAGATGCTCTTCCTGTACCAATTTCTGGTCTGGTTCATCCCTTCCACCCTGGTGACTCTGTTTGGGTAAAGAAATTTGCCACCCAAGGACTGACTCCTACCTGGAAAGGACAATCTCTGTGGCAATCAAGGTCAACGGAATCCCAACGTGGCTTCATCATACCCGGCTTAAGACAGCCCAGGAAAAATTGAGAGTCTAGGACTCTTCGGACTCTCTAAAGATTACTCCTGGCCCTCATTCCGGGCTCTTATCTTATAAGCAGGCCCACTAACTTTATTAGGCATAAAATTAAGATTATAGTCCTCAGGGGTAAATATAACTACAATGACTAAGAGTCAATGATTTGACTCATGTACATCAAACCAGTGGGGAATGAAGCATCCATCTTATATAAATACTGCTGTTTGAAATATTAACCCTACTATTTGGCTTCTGTAAATTCTTGCTTGCTAAGACTACTCCCACTTCAGAGAGGCCATTAAACCTTCCCCAGACAAGGTTATCAGTGCTGTCGCCAGGCCAGGCCTCTGGTTGAGGTCTCAAGGTCCCGGCACATACAGGCTCTTTAAGAACTTGTAAAAGGGGCCAGAAACACCCCATATTTGGGAGACAAAGAAGGTGGAAACATATAAATAGGGAAGGTTCCTGCATGTTGGGGCCCAGAATTTGAGAGACATTTTCCTCTGGACCAGTGCGTAATAAATGTAACTCCATCTCTCTAAGTATTGCTTTGTTCTTCTTCGGTTTTCTGTAACAACAATATGTAAATGAATGAGCATGACTGTGAGGCAATATTTTATTTATAAAAAAAGGCTGCAGTCTGGGTTGAGTGAGTGGGTCATGATTTGCTGACTCCTGTATTTGGAGACTCCAAGATCATTGAGTGTTTGGAGCACAGGTTTGCATATGGGTGAGTCTAGAGGACTCAGTATATGCATCACCCCAGATCTACTCAGTCCTGTGTACTCATCCCTGCCTCAGCCACTTGCTCTGCTTTTCCTGTGGATACAACCCCAATTTCTGCCATTGTAATTACGGGATCATAGGTGAGGAGCTTGGGTTTATTGCTTAATAACTTGGTGACTCTAGACAAGTTGTTCCCTCATGAGCAGGTTAAACTGGATCAGGAATAATGTGCCTGTGCTTCCTGGGGTGCTGAGAGGAGAAAGACTTTGAGGCTAGACCCTAGTTAAGTAGAAAAGAAAGTGTGATTGATTAATTATGTCTGCAATGAGTCCTGTAACTAGCTGATCACCAAGGTCCCTTCTGAAAAGCTACAGTTATGTGTCTGGGTACTTCTTTGGGAATATCCCAGAGATGGAACCATCGTGCAAAATATAGTCACTGGCATGGAAGTGTGGCCTGGAACTTTACAAATGCCTAACACATCGGCTTTTATGAAAGAGACAGGATGAGATCCTGATGCTCTATTCATGACAGACACAGCAGGGAGACAGCTGGCCATCAGAAAAAAGAAGCCAGATCCACAATGCCGTTCACATCAGCCTCATGGTTTAAGTTCATAGCAAAGATTCCAACATACAGTTTTAGTTTGACAACTGTTTATTGAGCATCCATTATAACCATCAAAGATTTGTTCCCTGCCCTCAAGAAATTGTAACAGTGTCATCCTAGTAAGAGAGCAGAATTAACCAGGAAGACTATTCAGGATGACTTTCTGGAATAATTAGGGGTGGGAAGTTGTGGAAAGTAGGTGAAGGGAGAGAGAGGGCACTCCAGCTTGGGGAAATGGCTTAGAGGCGGGTATGAATAAAAGGACATTAGTCTTGTTGGAAGGGTGAAGTCATGATGGGGGAAAGTGAGGGATGAACTTAGCTGACTGCTGGTTGGAAGTGGAATTATAAGGGTGTGAGATATCAGGATGTGAGTTTGGCCCTGGTCTCTAAATGATGGGGTGCCATTGTGTTTTCCTGAGTGTTCTAGGAAGATAAAGAATTATAGATAGTATGGAGCACAAAGGAGGGGCAAGATGGTCAGGTGGAAAGGCAAGAAAGGAACCTGGTGTAAACATGTAAAGAATGTAGACATGTGAGACTTGAGCCTGGAGAATGACATGTTAGGGAAGAGAAGACAGATCTGAGAAGTGTTTCAGAGTCAGGCTGGGCTGGGCATGGTGGTTGGTGGCATTGGAAGGTTGCAAGAGGAAGAGTGTTATAGATAATGGCTGATTTCCGAACCTGGGGTCTGAGTTTGAGGGTGACAGGGAACGAGGTTGGACCAGGAAGAAAAGACATCTTTAACCATGACTTTTCAATGGTGGTGGATGTGACCACAGGTTATATCATGAGGAAGGTTAAGGGTAGAAATATAGAGACATGCATCTCAGAATTGGAAGACAGTACATCTGATCCAGCTTCCAGGCCAGAGCTGGAATTCCATGGATGTAACCTTAAATGCTGGTTATCAAGGATTTCTGGAAGTCTTCCAGCGAGCTCCAATCTCCAAGGTGGGAGAACTTTTATTAGGTGGTTCCTCTGATTAGAAAAGTTTTCTGATAGATCAAGATTTAGTAGGCAGTGGAAAGGGGGCTGGGATGGAAGCCAGACTTACTGTGTAGCATTTGACAAGCCATGGATCCTCTCTGAGCTTCTATCATGCTGTCTACAAAATAATAGGGTGATGCTAGGGAATTTGCCATAGTTTTAATTTGTTCTGATTCAGAGTGGTGAAAGTTGTAATCATAAGAATGGATGAATGGATGGAGTTTCTGGAGACAGGGTAGAGCCCAGGGCCTAGTGGTGGAGGTGGGGGGGAGGGGGACGGGCAGGCAGTGTTAATTAGGAGGGAGAGATCCAGAAAAGGAGGAGGCATCTCTATTAGCCAGAGAGAGCCCATAAACTAGAACAGTGTCAAGGCACCAGCTTGCTAGCTAAGAAAGAGAGAGAACGATTCTTGCCTTACTGAATTTTTAGGAATTGGGAGGGAATCCCTGGAATGGATGTGGGCTCAGGAAGAGGTTACAACTCTAGGTGAGATTTAGAAGCCAGCAAAAATTTGATTGAGATGGGAGGAGGTGAGTGAGCATTGGTTTATTAGTGAAAAATCTTGAGCTTTATTCAGTTACATTTGTATGGGTATAACTCATAAAAGCTAGCATGAGTTTCAGATAAGCATAGGAGCAGAAAGTGTGATAAGTGAGTACCCTCTTGGTTGCATTAATAGAGGTAAATAGCCCAACCTGAGGGAGGTGATGTTTTTGTTACAACCATGCCTGTGCTCAGTTTTAGATGGATTGCTTTAAGAAGGACAGGGACAGATTGAACCTGTGTAAGGGGTGTGATGAAAGGACTGAGTGACATTTACCTTTTGGGGGGAGGGGGAGGAAAGAAGATTTTGGGGGAGTAGTGAGAGCTGCCTTTAAACATCTAAGGGGGAGACAGAACACCTGAAAGGATGCCCCTCCCAGTCCTTTCTACATCTACTGCAGATAGAGCCGTTTCCGAAGGGTGCTTTGTACTTCAGGGTTCACTTTCCTTGCTTCCCCTTCCTGAACCACCTCTGCTTCTGCCATCCTCCGGGTTACCTGCAATAAGAGGTGTGGTCATCTTGAGGCTGGGCCCTGGGAGTGTTGGTGTCACAGGCTTATGGGGCGAAGATTAAAGATGAAAGCAAGTGGGTATTCCTGTCCTCAGAGGGGTGACATTTATAGTCTCAATTATATTATCATCTCTATGGAATCATTGGTTGGACATTCTTGTTATGTGTTATTTTCTAATCCACCATAAAATCATATAACCATTAGAAAAAAAAGTTGGCCCAAACTTTTAACAGAATATTTTGATTTATTTACAGAAATAGATCTGTATATTATCTAAATTATCTCACGTATTGTGGACTTTGAAGTTTCCTGCATTAAGGAAAGTCATTGCTAGGAAATGGGCACCCTAGTTTCTGTGTTGGGACATGGGTTGGATTTGGGGCTGGGAATAGGGGAAGGGAAAATGCAGAAAGGTTTGGGGGAGTCTCAGCCCACTCTGCTTTTTCCCTGCTCAGGCTGGGTAGGGATTCCAGGTACCTTGTCCCAACTCACCTCAGTCAGAAGCTCCAGGATGGGTCCTTTTCTCTCTGTGAACACATCAACCAGGGTCTGGATGAAGCAGGAGCCTTCTTTGTCATGTCTGTAGGAAAGGTACCCTGTGGATTGCAGAGAGGTGGGCTCAGGGGAGCTCTAATGGAGGTGGAAGGGTGGGAGTTGGTGTGGGGTAAGAGGGCCTGGAAGAGGGTAGGTCCTGGAGGAGTGTCTCAGGGGTCAGGAGCAGTGGGCAGGGTGGGGCAGCAGAGGCCACCTTGGGTGGGTTGGGAGCACATACCCTCCACCGTGGAGTATACGTGGAGGGCATCTGTATATGTTGGGATGGTTTGGGGACTGTCTTTTGTGATCATCTCAATATTGCCTCCACCTACTGTTTCACCAGGGTCCTTTTGCTCTGAAACACCAAGAAGAGGAAAAGTCAAAGTCAAAGAGAAAGATGGGGTAAAGGAGAAGGTCATAAGATAAAGTAGCAACACAAGACAGCTGGGGCTCTAGATCTGGGATAGGACTGGATCAGGAACACAAGCTCTGTGTTCTTGGCTCTGTCCCCACCTCCTCGACAGGCCTGCATGATGTAAACCTTAGGCTTGGCTCTCAGGGCCTGGCAATTCTTGTTATTTAGAACCTCAAAGAGGTTCTCCAGCTCGACCATCTGCTCGTCTTCTCCTTCGAGGTGACCTTCTAGCCCATGTGCCATGAGCACCACGAAAGCACAGCTGACGAAGTCTTTCCGGGCATCAATGGCCTGCTGGAATTTTTCCAGTTCTTCCTGGAATTGCTAAGAGCAAGAGGAATGGCCAGACTCAGGTGCATCCCTGGAGCCCACCTTCCGGTCCAGCCCTTCCTCCATTGGCTGGGACTGGCTTCACAATACCTGAGCAGTGGGGTCTCTCTTTATGGTACTCTCAAATCCCAGCTGCTGAAACATGCGTTCCAGGGCGACTAGGTCTGCCTCCGAACCTTCCCGGGCTTTGGTGACACACAGCGTCAGGGCTACGCGGGCACCTGACATGTCATATGCCTCCTGAGCCAAGAGATGACAAAAATCATCAAAGGGGTAGAAAGGTCAAGGAGAAGCACATGTGGTCCAAAGAGGGGTTAGGGCAAAATACTGGATGCCCACTTACACTCAAGTTTCAGATTACTAAAAAAAAGAAATTTAGATTTTTTAGTGTAAGTAAGTGGAAACTTGGTTCTCAAACTTAATTCGTTTCGGAAGGCTGAGGAACAATTTGTTTGAAAGCGGAATCATTTTTTACCATTAGAAAATGCTCATACACAATTTCCTGAGGTGTTAACAATGTGAGGTTCAGTGGTAAACTGACTGAAAATCCCGCAATCTCTCTTTGTTTGTCACCTGAGATACCCATGATTGATCATACAGGTATCAGCATGAAAGGGTTGTCTGGTCGAGAACTGCAGTTTTGTTTGACAACCAAATTTCTGAAGCTAATACTGAGATCCTATCTTATCCCATCTTATGAAGAAGAATGTTCTTCTGGGTCAAAATTTCTTTCCAGAAGAGAAGCATGATACTTTGAGAGAGATGTAGTAGGGCTGCTCCCTGTCTCTGGCTTGTGTTCCATCTCTGAGTGTGTGTTTTTTTCCATTTGAATGATTACAACGCACCTTCTAGCTCTGAATTCAGGTCATGATTTCACATCCTCTCCACTGTCTCTGAAACATTAATCTCTTCACCTCCCCTCTCCTCAGAGGCTCCCATCCTTCTCCCCAAACCTGCACCCATCACACCTCCTCCAAAGGCCGAGGATTGCTCATGTCTCCTCTGATTCTGAGTCCGGTTCTCAGCAACCTTGACTGATCCTGGGGGTTCAAGAGAAGAGAGATTGAAGGTCTCCAAAGGAAGGCAGAGGGGATCGGGTACAGGCTAGTTTGTACATTGGATTTTTGAGTCCCCAGTGGTGGGGACTTGTTTCATGGTCAAATCTGAGCAAGAGATGACAGTCCATGAAGTATGTCCTTTCTACTGGGACACTCCAGTGGTGTTTTTCTCCCCTGGATGTTCCAGAACTCTTGCTAGGCCCACCCATAATGCCACTTATCTGGAAATTTCCCTCTCTCTCCCCCAGGACGCTCACAAGCCTGTGACAGACTGCACTCATTACTGGACTGATGAGCAGGACAAGTGGCCTATGTATTCCCCTTTGCCACCCAGGAGTTGACTGGTTGAAGAGGCATCAACAAGGAGATGGGTTGGGTTTAAAATGAGAAGATCATCAAAGTGGGGAATACTACCGTAGGTCCTCGGGTTACATCGGAGATCTGTTCCTACAGCGTGATGTAATGCGATTTTTGCCGTAAGTCGGAACCCACCTACATAAGCGCCTAAGTCACTTATATGGAGCACACACACAGCAGTAATGAAATGAAACAGTAAAAAAAATCTAAAAGATAACAATTCCTGACCTTTATTTGTGGTAAAATAAATAATAAAAAACATAAAGACATAAAGCACATATGTTGAAATGACTGAACTTTTTTTTTTTTTATAAATAAATGGGAGATGGCGACATAATCACAAAACAACATACGTCGAGTCTGATGTAACCCGAAGACTGTCTGTACTTTGAAACACTCCCTCTCTCTGCCTTGAGCCGGAACCTTTAAGATCTTCATTCTCATCTGAGTCCTGTTCTACTTTCTGGCTGAATAGAATGACTTTTGCCATATTCTTGGTGTTTCCCCATCTCCTTGCCTTTTCTTACACTTCTTCCTCAGCCTGGAATGCGTCATTACTACTCAAGGCCCTTCTCTGCCAATTTGGGTAGGCATTATGTCTGTCGTGTCTTTCCCTACCACCCACTTATCTCTCCACTCATCTATCTGCTTATTCATCCATTGATCTATCATTTGATCAGTTGATTGACCCGTCCATCCATTCACTTATCCACCCAATCACACATGTATCTATCTATCCAGTAAATATTTTCTGGGTATCTATTATGAACTACACACTGAGAATACACTATATAAGACAGACATGCCCCCTGCCCTCATGTAGCTCTAGTCTATGACATAAATGAACATTAAATCTTTCTCAATCTTTTTCTCTTACACACACACACACACACACACACACACACACACACACACACAATGGAACCAATGCTGTAAGGAAAGAGAAGCCAAATACTGTGAGGGAGAGAAAGTAGAAGGACAGAAGGAACATGGATTCTGGAGCCAGATAAACCAAAACCAAAATCAAGTCCTGCCTTGGCTTCTTCCCAGCTGTGTGACCTTGAGTATCTCACTCTCCTCTCTGAGACTCAGTTTTCCCATCTGAAAGGACCTTGAAAGAGCACTAGATGCTTTACAGTCAGAGCAAGCAAGGTAGGTTTAATGGTCCCTGTTAAGCCACTGAAAGTTGCCTCTCCCTTTTCCGGACTCCACAGCTCTGCCTGTTTAGACTTGCATTACAGCGGTGCTTTTGATTTTTATTTTCATGGCTGAGCTGACAGCTCAGCTTTTAGCACTTGAAAGCCTGATTTCTTTATCTCCATCTCCATCAGAGTTACGGGTGCGGGAGTAGGCACAGAGGAGGTGCTGGGGAGAATTTGTTGAGCAAACCAATAATAAACAAATGAAAGAAAGGATGGATGGATGAATAGGTGAAGAACTGGCCAGAATATGCATTCATTCAGTGAGAGTGGAGAGAGAGAGAGAGAGAGAGAGAGAGAGAGAGAGAGAGAGAGAGAGAGAGAGAGAGAAATATCTGCCAAATCACTTACTGATTCTAGAAGTAGCTGCTTCTTAAAGCCAGGTTGTCTCACCACTTTCTTAGTTGCCAACAAGGCTGGGCACCAAAGAAGGGTCAGGTCCACGTGCTGACTTTAGAGAGGGAGCTGATAGTGCAGACTCTTCCCAGTTTCTCTGGAGGGGCCTGTCTGTAAATTGAGCAGCACAGCTGTCTGGGTCTTTATTGCCCCTAAGTTTTCTGTCACTCAAGAAACATCATGACACAAGGGACACACCCTTGATGAAGAAATGGACACAAACGCCCACAGATTGAGTGATGGCAAAGCTCAGCCAACACCCCCTGGCTAAGGAGGCTGAGGCAGAGCATCCACACTAGCTAGAGATTTTACACCAGTCCTGTCCCCATCAAGAACAGTTCCCTCCCTCTCCCCTGTCCAGCTCATCTGGCTATTTCCAACCCATCATTTCCATCATCATGCCCACTTCCATCGCTTCCACATTCAACAGTGCAGATAATACCAACTTCACTTATTTATTCTCTCATCGAGTATTCAACAACCCGAAGAGACCAGCATGGTTTGCTCCCATTTTTTCAGAAAAGCAAACTGAGACTCATAGAGGTAAAATGACTGCCTAGGGTCACTCAACCAGTAATTAGCACAGTTGGCATTCAAACCCAGGAAGGCCCAGCCTCTGAGAGCCCAGTCCAATGGCCTCACCTGATACTTCACAGCTGATTCAGCTTTTCTCTTCTCTTCCTCATGACCTTCCTCCTCTATTCTTTTTCAGCCTTTATTTTATTTTACTTCATTTTATTTTAACAGCTTTAAAAATATAAAATTCACATGTCATGCAACTCACTCATTTGAAGCGTACAACTCAACGCGCGCGTCTGTGTTTTACTATATTCACAGTTGTGCAACCACCACCACGGTCAGCTTTAGAACCTTTTCATTATTACAAAAAGAAACCCGTGCCCTTTAATAATGTCCCCCAATCACCATCCAAATCTTTCAGCCCCTGGCAACCACTAATCTATATTCTGTCTCTATAGATTTCCCTGTTACAGACACTTCACATGAATAGAATCATATAATTGTGGTCTTAAGTGTTTGACTTCTTTCAGCATAATATTTTTAAGGTTCATCCATAAACCTTATAGCCTATATCAGTATGTCATCCCTTAATGGGTAAATAATATTGCGTATAGATATACCTCATTTTGTTTATTTATCCATCTGTATATAGATATTTGGATTGTTTCCAACTTTTGGCTATTATGAATGATGTTACCATAAACATTAGCAGACAAGTCTTTGTGTGGATATAACTTTTCATTTCTCTTGGGCTTCTATGTAGAAATGAAATATTCAGCAGAACTGGAACATTCCCATAAAATGCTGTAGCCACTGTGAAAAACAGTAAAGATGGTTCCTCAAAAAATTAAACACAGAATTACTATTTGATAAAGCTATTACTATTCCATTTCTGGGTTTATTTTATACCCCCCAATATTGAAAGTAAATATTGAAAATATTTTTGTGCACTTGTATTCATGGCAGCTCATTATTCACAATGGTCAAAAGGTGAAAGCAACCCAAGTGTCCACTGACAGATGAGTGGACAGAAAAACGTGGTCCATCCATGAATATTACTCAGCCTTAGAAAGGAAGGACATTCTGACACTTACTACAACACAGATGAACCTTGAGGACATTATGCTAAGTGAAAGAAGCCAGACACATACGGACATATATTGTCTGATTCCACTTATATGAGGTCTCTAGATGAGTCAAATTCATAGAGAGAGAAAGTAGAATGGTGAGTGCTAGGAATTGGGGGAGGTGGATGGGGAGTTACTGTCCCATGGGAACAGAGTTTCAGTTTTGCAAGTTAAAAATGTTCTATAGAGCCCTAACCAGTTTGGCTCAGTGGATAGAGCGTCGGCCTGCGGACTGAAGGGTCCCAGGTTCCATTCCGGTCAAGGGCATGTTCCTTGGTTGTGGGCACATTCCCAGTAGGGAGGTGTGCAGGAGGCAGCTGATTGATGTTTCTCTCTCATCGATGTTTCTAAGTCTATCCCTCACCCTTCCTCTCTGTAAAAAATCAATAAAATATATACTTTTTAAAAAGTTCTGTAGGTGGACAGTGGTGATGTTATACAATAATGTGAACGTACTTCATGCCATAGAACTGTAAACTTAAAAATGGTAAAAATGCTAACTTTTATATTATGTCTATTTTACCACAATAACAAACAAGCAAACAAAATCTGGGACATTATCATTCCCCCAAGTCTTCCTTTTGTTTCAAGGTAATTCAGGCACCAGACAGGGCAGTTTCTCCCCAAATCCTCATCTCTGCATCGACTTGCACATTTAGAGCTGTTGGTTACTTGGCACCTGGCATGGCTCATAAATGCCTGGTGTTGTCAGAATTGACACTTGTGTTCCCTAACCCTATGGGTATAAATTGGGAATAATACTACCTCTGCCATTACAACTATAGTATGGAAACATCTAACATAAGTTTTGGGTGTGGAAGGGGGGATCAAGAATAGATGCTCAAGAAATCTTAGTGGGGCATGAACCAGAATGGTACGGAGAAAAGAATGATTCTCCACAGATGAGAGCAACTGTAAGTTAATTAATCAACTAATTAAATTGATAAATTATATTGATTATTACTAATGCAATAGA
This sequence comes from Corynorhinus townsendii, assembly GCA_026230045.1. Classification (NCBI taxonomy): domain Eukaryota; kingdom Metazoa; phylum Chordata; class Mammalia; order Chiroptera; family Vespertilionidae; genus Corynorhinus; species Corynorhinus townsendii. The sequence goes on from JAPDVU010000006.1 coordinate 79,661,773, forward strand.
TGCCTACTTTTATTACTTGATGAAATTTGTTTTATTTTCTTACAGTGAACTATCTTCATGAAGCTCTTATGGGGGATCCAGATAGCCCTTAGAGGTTGAGGTGACCAGTGCTGAGGTAAGGGTACAGGGGGCTCTGGGAGCCTAGGGGACACCCTTGACCTGGCCCAGCACAGAAAGCAGAATGGACTGTGTTCCCATTGTGATTGGCTGCAGGCTGATTAATGAAACGTTCTGAGCCAAAATTGCCTTACCTGTTAAAACCTATTTTGAGAACTGTTCTGAGGATAAAACAAAATGATTACTGTGAGGTGACCTAGCATCCTCTGACCAGTGGACAGGTTCTGGGTGAGACCATGTTTTTGGAGCTGTGGTCTTCATGAAAACAGGCATCAGGGCAGTGTTTCTCTTCCATGGCCGCACGATGCAATTGCTTGGGGAGTTCTTAAAAATACAGATGCCTGGTTCCTCCTCCAGAAGATTTTGATTTGAACTATCAAGGTGGGGTCCTGACAGTGGTATTTTAAAAAAAGGAACCCAGGTGAATTGGATGTGTTGCAAGGTAAAATACCATTGGTTTTGTGAGAAGGGACAGAGAAAAACTGAATAAATAAGATAATTCAGATGGTGACACATGTTTAAAATGGAAATAGACAAGATGAGGTGATGGAGAATGACTAGGATGGTTGGGGTGGGTCTTGGGGGAGATTGCACTCACACTAAGTCTTGGGAAGTGTAGGTGCTTAATTTACAGGGCTGCTTCTTCTTCCCCTTATACCACTGGTTCTCCAACTTGGCTGCACATTGGAATCAATGAGGGAGTTTTAAAAAATTAATGCCTGGCTCCCATCACTAGAGATCTGATTTAGTTGGGGCTGAGGCCATGCATAACATATATTTACCATTGTAGCCATTACTCTGGGTTCATTCTGTCTCTATAGATTGGCCTATTCTTATTCACAATAACCAAATGTGGAAGCACCCAGATGTGCACCAATGGGTAAGTGCATAAACAAAATGTCCATATAATGGGACATTATTCAAAATATAAAAAAGAATGGAACTCTGATATATGCTGCACTATTATTTTTTTAAATCCTCACCTGAGGATCTTTTTTTCACTAATATTAGAGAATGGAAGAGAGAGGGAAAGACAAAGAGAAACATCGATGTGAGAGATGACCAGGGCCCGGGCCGAGGAGGAGCTTGCAACCGAGGTACGTGCCCTTGACCGTAATCAAACCCGGGACCCTTTTGTCTGTAGGCTGAGGCCCTATCCACTGAACCAAACTGGGTAGGGACTATGCTGCACTATTGATGGATCTTGAAAGCATTATGCTCAGCTAAAGAGTCCAGATACAAAAGGCCACATAGTATGTGGTAAGATAGGATTTTTAGAAGCCTCAGATGACTGTGATCACCATAGTTTTCAAAGCACTGCCTTATACTATATTGCATTTCAATCAGTAAAAGATTGATGCCCAGGTAGATATGGGTGACACTGTTCACAATTACATTTAGCAATGACATCCCAAATTTGGAAGAAACTTATTTCTCAAGCAGATGTGGGTGAGGGTGCCCTGTCCCCAAGCTGCTCAGCTGCTCTGACTGTTCTGCAGAAAAGTGAGGGGAGATGCTTCATTGAGCATGCACTTGCTTCCTGAGCACCACTTTTCTGTGAGTTTACAGGCAGGGTTGGGCGTGCTCTGCTTTTGCACACTGCCAGAGAATGGCCATCTACCCAAAGGGCTCATGCTCATCCCCTAGACACATGCATGATCTCATCTTTACAGCAATCCATCCCTTTCCTTGCTCAATGCCTCTATTTTCATTTGTGTCACCAGCCCATGGTTCCATTTGAACCTCACGTCCTGACCTCAGAGGCACCCTTTGCCTATGGAGCTGCAGCCATGAGAACTCATTGTAATGAAAGGAGGTGGTGTTGCTTAAAGACGTAGCAACTTCTTGTCATTCCAGGCTCCCTCGGAGGGTAAATAACCCAGGGCACCTGACAAGACAAGACTTAGTTGGTATCTTGTTCGACAGGATTTTATCAGCCACAGTCAGGGAAGACACCCATGTTTACCAAGAGGTCCTTCCCTTTCAGAACATCTTAAGCTTGCAATAGAACGGGGAGCATAGGCAAGCAGCTTTCATTTCTCAGGCTCCCACTCCGAGCATTTGAAGAATGGGAACTTCTGTGCTGATGACTGTGAGATTGCACAGAGAAAACAGGGTTAGAAAAGTGAAGTAAGTTGGCTCAAAAGTGGCAGCTTTCTCAGACTCCTGAGTCCATTTATTTTTCTTCCTTCTGACCAAAGACTCAGATCAAAGAAAAAGAAATTAAAAAAGGGCTTAGCTATTCTCTCAACTTCAGCCTGAAAATGTCACATGAATAAGTGAGCCGCCCAAGTTGCTCAGGGTGACCTGAAGCAGGTTTGGAAACCAAAGAGTTCTCTCTCTGACCTTCTCTACATGGCCTGGGCATACATCTTTTATTGTAGAGTGTAAGGTAGTGGTTCGAAAGCTTTGCTTATATGACATCACAGTTGTCTGAGGCTTTTAAAAATCTTGTGACAACACATACCATGTGGCTTTTTGTGTCTGGCTCCTTTAGCTGAGCATGCTTTCAAGAACCATCCACAGTGTACCATATACCAGAGCTTCCTTCTTTTTTATGTCTTGAATAATATCCCATTGTATATAGCTAGACCACGTTTTGTGTATGCACTCATCCATTGATAGGCATTTTTTCTTTTTTATTTATTTATTTTCTTTTTTTAAATGTTTAAAGTATTACAAATAGTAGTACATATTCTCCTTTTCTTCTCCCAATTGACCTTCCCCCAGTCTTCCTTACCCACCGGCACATGCCCTCACCCCTCTCCCAGTGTCTTGCATCCATTGGTTATGCTTATATGCATGCATACAAGTCCTTCAGTTGATCTCTTACCTCCCCCTCACCCCCCAACAATCCCCAGCTTTCCCGCTGTTGTTTGACAGTCTGTTCAATGCTTTACTGCCTCTGTATCTATTTTTGTTCATCATTTTATAATGTTCTTTATTATGCATAAATGAGTGAAATCATGTGGTATTTTTCTTTCACTGACTGCCTTATTTCACTTAGCATAATGCTCTCCAGTTCCATCCATGTTGTTGCAAATGGTAAGAATTCCTTTTTAAAAAAAATTTAATAAATCTCTATTGTTCAGATTATTACAATTGTTTCTCTTTTTTCCTCCCATAGCTCCCCTCCACCAGGTTCCTACTCCACCCTCTGCCCTTACCTCCCCGCCACTGTCCTCATCCATACGTGTACGCTTTTTGACCAGTCTCTTCCCCCACCCCCCAATCCCCTTTTCCCACAAGAATTGTCAGTCCACTCCCTTTCTATGCCCCTGATTCTATTATATTCACCAGTTCATACTGTTCCTCAAATTTTTTATTCCCTTGGTTTTTAGATTCACTTGTTGATAGATACGTATTTGTTGTTCATAATTTTTATCCTTATCTTTTTCTTCTTCTTCCTCTTCTTAAAGAACACCTTTCAGCATTTCATATAATACTGGTTTGGTGGTGATGAACTCCTTAAGCTTTTCTTTATCTGTGAAGTTCTTTAACTGACCTTCAATTCTGAATGATAGCTTTGCTGGGTAGAGTAATCTTGGTTGCAGTTTCTTGCTATTCATCACTTTGAATATTTCTTGCTATTCCCGTCTGGCCTGCATAGTTTTTGTTGAGAAATCAGCTGACAATCATATGGGTGCTCCCTTGTAGGTCATTAACTGTTTTTCTTGTGTTGCTTTTAATATTCTCTCTTTGTCTTTTGCTCTTGGCATTTTAATTATGATGTGTCTTGGTATGGTCCTCTTTAGATTCCTTTTGTTTGGGGTTCTGTGTACTTCCTGGACTTGTAAGTCTATTTCTTTCACCAGATGGGGGAAGTTTTCAGTCATTTCTTCAAATAGGTTTTCAGTATCTTGCTCTCTCTCTTCTTCTGGCACCCCCATAATTCAGATGTTGGTACGCGTGGAGTTGTCCTAGAGGCTCCTTACACCATCTTCATATTTTTGGATTCTTTTTTCTTTTTGCTTTTCTGGTTGAGTGTTTTTTGCTTCTTTGTATTCCAAATCTTTGACTTGGTTCTTGTGATCCTCTAGTCTCCTGTTGGATCTCTGCATAATATTTTTTATTTCAGTCAGTGTGTGCTTAATTTCTAGTTGATTCTTTTTCATATCCTCGAGGGTCTCATTAAATTTATCGGCCTTTCCTAGGAAATTCTTGAAAAACCTTATAACTGTGGTTTTGAACTCTATATCCAGTCATTTACTGTCCTCCATTTCCTTCATTTGTGACCTGCTTCTTTGTCTCTGCCTTTTGGCTGCTTCCCTGAGTTGATAGAGTGGCTTTGTGTGCTAGGTGTCCTAGCAGGGCCCAGTGGTTCAGCCTCCCCAGTTACCTGAGGTGGACACTCTTGGTGTGCTCCTTTGTGGGCTGTGTGCACAGTCTTGTTGTAGTTAAGCCTTGATTGTTGTTGGTATCACTGGGGGGAGTTGACCTCCAGGCCAATTGGCTGTGAGGATCAGCTGTGTCTCCGCTGGGAGAGCTTCTGTGCTCAGTTTTGATGGGGCGGAGTCTCAGGGTGGAGCAGATAGCCTTGGTTTCCCGTAAGCCCCACCCTACGAGCTCCCTGTGTCTCAGTGTCCTGCAGCAATGCTGCACGCACCTCTGAGAGAAGGCTGCCCTCGAGTTTCGCCCACTGCCAGACAGTCCAGTTTCTCCCTGAGTGAGTCTGGGTACCCAAAAATCTCACCCAGAACTGGATTTCAGTGCAGTCAGGAGGTTTTGTTTCACTCCAGAATGAGACCGCTAGCCGCATGCTTGCTGCCCGCCCTTTCCCCACACCGCGAGTAAGCCAGCCTCATATTCAGCCACTCGCCCTTTCCGCGCGGGTTTCCACACCTCTGTCCTCCACAGCTCCTCTGGGTCTCAGTGTCTTTTATCTTTCCTTCTAGTTGTAGAACTTCCATTCAACCAGCTTTCCAGTGGTTCTGGACGATGTCCGCTCTGTCCTCCAGTTGCAGTTCTGAAATTGTTGTGCGAGGCAGCAGTATAGGTGTTTACCAATGCTGCCATCTTGGTTTCTCTTCTCCTTTTTTTTTTATAGCAGCATAGTATTCCATTGTGTAGATGTACCACAGTTTGATAATCCACTCATCTGTTGATGGGCATTTAGGCTGTTTCCAAATCTTAGCTATTGTAAATTGTATATATGTGTTGCCTACAGGAGACCCACCTCAGAGCAAGGGATTTACACAGACTGAAAGTGAAGGAATGGAAAAATATGTATCAGGCAAATGAAAAAAAAAAAAAGAAGCTGGGGTAGCAATACTTATATCTGACAAAATAGACCTCAAAGTGAAGACCATAATAAAAGACAAGAAAGGCCACTTCATAATTCTAAAGGGATTGATACAACAAGAGGATATAACTCTGGTAAGCATATATGCACCCAATGCAGGAACACCCTAATACATAAAAAAACTTCTGGAAGATACCAGGAGTGAGATGGATAGCAACACAATAATAGTAGGAGACTGTAGTACCCCATTAACATCACTGGATAAATCCTCTAGACAAAAAAATTAGCAAAGAAACTTCAATCCTAAACGACTCACTAGATCAGATGGACTTAATTGACATCTTTAGAACACTCCACCCCAAAACTACAGAATATACATTCTTCTCAAGAGCACTTGGGACATTTTCAAAGATAGACCACTTATTGGGAGACAGGCAAAGTCTCTCCAAATTCAAGAGGATTGAAATCATATCAAGCATTTCTCAGATCACAATGGCATAAAATTAGAAATCAACTACAGTAAAAAGAATCACAAAAATTCAAACACTTGGAGGCTGAATAGCATTATTAAACAATGAGTGGGTTACCAAAGAGATCAAAGAAGAAATAAAACACATCCTCGAAACAAACGACTATGAAAACACAATAATCCAAAATCTTTGGGACACAATGAAAACAGTACTGAGGAGGAGAATCCAAGATGGCGGCATAGGTAAACACCTAAACTGCTGCCTCCCACAACAATTTAAACTGCAAGTAAAAGACAAAGCGTCTATCACCCAGAACCACGGGAAAGCTGGCTGAGTGGGAAGTTCTACAACTAGAAGGAAAGAGAAAAGAGCATTGAGACGTGCACGAGCGCTGAAAAGCTGAGGTACGGAGGCGCGTGATCCGGGCTGGCTGCGGGCGACTGGGTGCATTGCTTTTTTCAACCCGAACGGAGACAAGCCCCCGATTACTCTGAAATCCAGTCTCTGGGGAGACGCGGGGGACCCAAACTCCTACGGAGAGAAGCTGGACTGTCTGCCAGTGAGGGTGGCTTGCTTGCAGAGCTGCGCACAGGAATAATTGTTTACGGCACTGGGGCATGGGACTCGCAGATGCCCTTGGGGACGCAGAGCCGGCTAACTAGCAGCCATTGCTGTTTGCCACGCCCTAACCTAGTGACACCCTGAGGCCCCGCCCTGCACAACCTACAAACCCACCCAAGCTCCAAGCAGCGGAGTTAGCATAAGAAAGGCCTGCCCTATCACAGCTTAACCTAGCAAACTTGCAGCCTGGGTCAGACAGCTCCAAAACCTCCAAACCCCAAGCAAAGAGGAGAAAACTGCAGCTCTCACTGTAGCTCCTGCTGAGTGGCCTCAGACAGTAGCTGACCTGCACCCCATTGGAGATCCAGAAGCCAGTGTACCTAGTGGTCAGTGTGAGACACCAGATTTCAACTCCTCACATCCATAAGTGACACATTCAAGAGGCAGACTCAGTGAGCACCAAAGCCCCACTGAAACAAGTCCTGCCCCATAAGCATGTCTTCAGCGCAGCAGTTCTTCCATTATAGACACAGGGAGTGCTCACAGCTAATTGGCCTGGAGGTCAATTCCTCCCAGCGTACTAACAGCAATTCAGGCTTAACTACACCAAGACTTTGCACTCAGCCCACAAAGGGGTGTACCAAGAGCATCCACATCAGGTGATTGGGGAGGCTGAGCTACTGCCCCCTGTAGGTCACCTACCACACAAAGCCACTCCATCAACACAGGGAAGCAGCCAAAATGCAGAAACAAAGAAACATGTCACGAATGAAAGAAACGGAGGAAAGCAAACTACTGGATGACATAGAGTTCAGAACCACATTTATAAGGTTACTCAAGAATCTTCTTAAAACCGCTGAGAAACTTGATGAGACCTTCAAGGAGCTTAATGAGAATGCCAAAAAAATGGAAAAGGATCAGTCAGAAATGAAGCATACACTGTCTGAAATAAAGAATATACAGAAACTCAACTGTAGATCAACATACCCCAAGAATCAAACCAAAGATCTGAAATATGTGGAAACAAAAAACATCCAACCAGAAAAACAAAAAGAAAAAAGAATCCAAAAATATGAAGATAGTGTAAGGAGCCTCTGGGACAACTTCAAGCGAACCAACATCCGAATTTTTGGGGTGCCAGAAGAAGGGAGAGAGCAAAATATTGAAAACCTATTAGAAGAAATAATGACAGAAAACTTTCCCTACCTGGTGAAAGAAATAGACTTACAAGTTCAGGAAGCGCACAGAACCCCATACAAGAGGAACCCAAAGAGGACCACACCAAGACACATCATAATTAAAATGCCAAGGGCAAAAGACAAAGAGAGAATATTAAAAGCAGCAAGAGAAAAACAGTTAATTACCTACAAGGGAGTACCCATACGACTGTCAGCTGATTTCTCAACAGAAACTATGCAGGCCAGAAGGGAGTGGCAAGAAATATTCAAAGTGATGAACAGCAAGAACCTACAACCAAGATTACTCTACCCAGCAAAGCTATCATTCAGAGTCGAAGGTCAGATAAAGAGCTTCACAGACAAGAGAAAGCTAAAGGAGTTCATCACCACCAAACCAGGATTACACGAAATGCTGAAGGGTATCCTTTAAGAAGAGGAAGAAGAAGAAAAAGGTAAATATAAAAATTATGAACAACAAAATGACATCAAATACATACCTACCAACAAGTGAATCTAAAAATCAAGTGAATGAAAAATCTGAAGAACAGAATGGACTGGTGAATATAATAGAATCAGGGACATAGAAAGGGAGTGGACTGACGATTCTCAGGGGAAGCAGGTGGGAGGGGTGCGGGAAGAGATTGGACAAAAATCTTACTCCTATGGATGAAGACAGTGGCGGGGGGTAAGGGCATGGGGTGGGGTGGGGAATCAGGTGGAGGGGAGCTATGGGGAAAAATAAAAGAGGAACACCTGTAATAATCGGAACAATAAAGATTTATTTAAAAAAAAATAAATGGTGTTGGGAAAACGGGACAGATACTTGCAAAAAAACTAGTGAAACTAGACCACCAACTTACACCATACTCAAAAATAAACTCAAAATGAATAAAGGACTTAAACATAAGTTGGGAAACCATAAAAATCTTAGAAGAAGCCATAGCCAGCAAAATAGCAGAAATTTGTTGTAGCACTTATAGGCATTTGTGTCGCTTCCACCTTTTGTTTATTGTGAATAAGAATAGATTGATCTATGGAGACAGAATGAATCCAGAGTCATGGTTGCAAGGACTGGTAGGAAAGAACGGACTGTTTAACGGGTATGGGGTTTGCATTTGGGCCAGAGAGAGTAGCTATTTATTTATTTATTTATTTATTTATTTATTTATTTTTGATCTGGCATTTTCTGGCCTGGTCCACTCTGGGGCATCTATGTCTCAGTTCCTCCCATCTACCAATTTGCTGTAGATGTGGGTGTATAATGAAGGCTGTTGTGCTATAATGAGGCATGAGATGAAGATAAAAGACTATCATGTATTAATGACATGAACTAGCAGAAATGGCAATTGTGCTTACTCTTGAAAAGAAGTCAAAAACATGTTTTCATGTTCAGAAATGGGTGAGCAAAGAGATGGAAACAAATGAGTGAGATAGAATCCCAGCCAGTGTATGAAAAGGTGCCTGGGTGGAAAATTGCTACTGGAAATGGATTACAATAGAATTGCCTATGATTGTTCAAACCTTGAAACATCTCTGGCTCTAAATATATCCTAGGAGGAAGTGAACTTTGAACTCTGCACCCTCCCTCCCCAAGGTTTCATCTCTTATGCCCACTTAAGATGTATTTTTGGAGAGGGATGAACAAGGAAGACCCTCCAGGAGCAAATCTAGAAGTCATGGAGGTTAGTGGACAAGGACATTTCTCTAAAAGAGAAGAAGGAAGTAGAAAAGTAAAACTTTAAGTCCACCCTTAGCTTATCCAAATTCTCATCATGCCTAAACATGCATATCACACATGACACTTAGGGAACCTCTTGCATCCTAAGAAAACTACACAAAAAAGTGTATCTGGTCTTTTCTTAAATCACTCAATAGTTTTGCTTAACACTAACCCCTAAATAGATTAAATATTGGGCCCTGTGGTAGGCAGCTTCTAACATTGCTCTCTATGGTCCCATCTCCTGGTATTCTCTCTCCGTTTGTGCGACCTGCTCACCTTGAGTGTGGACTGGACCTAGTGATTTACTTCTTTTTTTGTTTGATAAATATATTTACTAGATTTTATTTTTAAACTTTATTTTGTTGTTGATGTTTATAGATGTCCCCATTTCTCCCGCTCCTCACCCTTTGCCTTCCTCCACCTAGCCTTCACCCCTTCCCTCTGGTCATCACCATACTGTTGTCTGTGTCTATGAGTTATGAATATATGTTCTTTGGCTGATCCCTTCACCTTCTTTCATCCATTTACTAGATTTTAAATGGTGAGATTAAATCATGGGTTTATCCTCTGCTTCTGAAAATAGAACTGCTAACTGAGTAAGTCCCTGGAGGCTGAAAGACCAATACCTTGGCTGGGATTAATTATTCTTTTATTATTTATTTTTTTGTTTTGCTAATCCTTGCCAGAGAATATTTTTTCCCATTGATTTTTTAAAAGAGAAAATGGAAGGGATGGGGAGAGACAGAGAGAAAGAGAAACATTGATGTGAGAGGGACACACCGACTGGTTGCCTCTCACATGTACCCTGATCAGAGTGGGAGATCAAGCCTGCAACCAAGGTACTTGCCCTTGACTGGAATCAAACCCATGAGCTTTCATTCCACAGGCTCATGCTCTAACCATTGAATCAAACTGGCTAGGGCTCATTACTCTTTCCTTCTGAGAGCAGCTGCTCCACACAGAATCTAGCTCTCATCACATAAAGACCACTCTTTCAATCAATGTGACCCCTTTGTTCAAGCTGAGCCTCTCCATCTTGTATTTATCCTCACTAAGCCTTCTGGTTACTGGTTGTTTTTCTCACTCCACTGATGTATTGATGTCTGTTTCATTGTTTCAGGTTATATTTCACTGAGTCTTTCATTAGAAGTGTCCCTTCTATTTATCTGGTGAATGAAGTGACTCACTTCTAACGAATAGACTATGACAACATTGACAGGATGTCTCTTCTGAGATTAGATTACAAGAAGCCTATGACTTCTGTTGTGTTCTCTCCCTAGCTTGTCTCACTTGCCTTGTGTTTTTTTTTCTGGTGCAAAAGGGAAGAGATTTATTCAGGTGACAACCTGGGAGAATGGTGGACTCTCGTCTCAAAGATCATCTCCTTGCTTGCCTTGGTTTTCACATGTTGGGGACATGAGCTGCATGTTGGGGAGGCCCATGTGGAAGGAATGGAGGGCAGTCTCTGTCCAACAGCCTGTGAGGAACTGAATCCTGCCACAACCTGTGAGTGAGGCTGGAAGAGCGGCCTCCCCCAGTCAAGCTTTCCAATGAGACCACAGCCCCACCTGCCATCTTCAGCTTTGTAAGAGGAATGAGAGATAATAAATGTTGTTTCAAGCCACTGAGTTTTTGGATAATTTTTTCATAGCACTAGATAATGAATACAGGCCCATATGTTTCTGACTTCTTAAAAGAAGACAATGTACCTGTTTTGCTGATATTTTGCAGTACTGGCACCTACACAGGACCACAGTGAGGAACTACTATTTTCCCTCCACCAATTAGAATGTTGAACATAATAACCAAACTTTTGTGGGTTTATATTTTAAATATATGTCAAATATTATTATTATTTTAAAGTTCTTTATTGTTGAAAGTATTATATATGTCTCCTTTTCCCCCCATTGACCTCTGTCCACCAGATCCTGCCCCCAGCAACCTGTCTCCACCCTGCTATTGTCTGTGTCCATTGGTCATGCTCATATGCATCAAATCTTATTTTTGAGAGCCAGTTCTCTGAAGGTGAGGCTCTCTTGCAATTAACCAAACAGATTAATTAAAATAGGTTTTAAGAGTTCAAATTTACTCCTGTTTTATTTTTTAAGCCATTACAAAAATTGAGCCACAATTGACATATAACATTGTGTCAATTTAAGGGATACAGGAATACCTCATCTTATTTACTTATTTATTTAAATTTTTACTGAATTTACTGGGACGACATTGGTTAATAAAATTATATAGATTTTGAACGGAAAAATGACTAGAAAGAACCAAGGTGGCAGCGTAAGTAAACACCGGTACTCACTGCCTCCCACAACCACATCAAAATTACAAGTAAAATACAGAACAACCATCATTCAGAACCACCTGAAATCTAGCAGAATGGAAATTCTACAACTAGAAAAGCAAAAAAGAAAGCACAGAGAGACTGGTAGGAGGGGTGGAGGTGCAGAATGGCTAGTCCAACATCGCATTGGTGTTTTTTTGTTTGTTTGGTTTTAATCAGGAGAGATACTGTGATTGCAGAGGCCTTTGTGAGGAGGAAGGAGTCCCAGACCCACACCAGACCCCATAGCACAGGGTTTCAGTACTGGGAAGAGAAGTCCCCGTAACTTCGTAACTTCGGGCTGTGAAAACCAGCAGGGATTGTGGCTGAGTGACACGGAGGCTGCTGGAGACCCAGGCAGTTTCTCTTAAAGGACTGGCACATGAATTACTTGGACTCGATACTTCTGGGCTCCAATGCTGGGGCAGAGGCTTGAAAGGAACTTAGGACATTCAGAGAGGAACTGGATTGTCTGGCATGGGGGCAGAAACTCGGGGGCGGCTTTCTTCCCAATGGGGGTGCTTGCAGGGGTCATTGTTCCTATGTGGAGACCTCCCCTGCCACAGAGCTGACTGGCAGCCATATCTGAGTTTCCATCAGCCTAGCTTACACTGTTTGCCTGGTGATTCCCTGAGACCCCACCCCATTCAATTTGCAGCTGCAACCAAGCTGTTTGCAGTGGCTTTTTCATAGGAATGGCTTGTCCTGGTTCAGGCTTTAGACTTTCATAAAATCTCTTAAACAAGCAGCAGCTGACATCATCATGCCCCATACATATCAATAAGAGTCCTAAGACCTGGCACTAGCACCAGTCTACCTTACTTCACAGCTGGGCCTTGCCTGGAGGCTTCCAAGCTCAATAGAAATAGCAGACATCTGAAGATCATTCTGTAGCTTCTGCTGGGTGGCCCAGATAGTGGCTGACTCTGCACCTCCTAGGAGGCCCCAGAGCCAGTGGTCCTTGTGGACAGCTTCAGACCACAACAGATTACAACTCTACATATCCACAAGTGACACACTCAAGGGGCAGACTCAGTGAGCACCAAAGCCCCATTGAAGCAAGTCCTGATCTATAGGGGTGTTTCCTGCACAGTAGCTCTCCCACTGTAGTTGTAGCTAGTCCTCACAGCCAATTGGCCTGGAGGCCAATTCCTCCCAGTGACTCCAATTGCAATCAAGGCTCAACTACAATAAGACTTTGCACACAGCCCACACAGGTGACTGGGGAGTCTAAGCCACTGGGCTCTACAAGACACCTATTACACAAGGCCATTCTATCAATTCCAGGAGACATAGCAGCTCTACCTAATGTGTAGAAACAAACATAGGGAAGCAGCCAAAACACAGAGACAAAGAAACATGTCTCAAATGAAAGAAATGGAAGCATGCAAACTACTGGATACAGAGTTCAAAATAATGGTTATAATGTTGCTCAAGGATCTTAATGAGAGCTTCAAGGGACTTAATGAGAGCTTCAAGGGATTTAGTGAGACTTTCAAGGATCTTACTGAGAATTTCAAGGATCTTAGTGAGAATTTCAAAGACATGAAAAAGGGCCAATCAGAAATTAAGCATACATTAACTGAAATAAAGAATTTACAGGGATTCCACAGTAGATTAGAAGATTCTGAGAATCAAATCAATGATTTCAAATATGAGGAAGCAAAAACCACCCAATCAGAAGAGCAAAAAGAAAAAAGAATCCCCAACTGTGAAGATAGTGTAAGGACCCTCTGGGACAACTTCAAGTGTACCAACATTCACACTACGGGGTGGGGGGTGGGGGGCGGTACCAGAAGGAGAAGAGAGAGAGAAAGCAAGATATTGAAAACCTATTTGAAGAAATAGTGACAGAATATTTCTTTTACTTGGTGAAAGAAATAGATTTACAAGTCCAAGAAGCACAAAGAGTAGTCTTGGTGTATGACCTCTTTGGAGAAGTGTCTATTCAGATCCTCTGCCCATTTTTAAATTGGATCTTTGTGTGTGTGTGTGTGTGTGTGTGTGTGTGTGTGTGTGTGTGTTGAGTTTTATAAGTGTTTTTAAAAAAATAAAATTTGGATATAAAACCCTTATCAGATGTATCATTGGTGAATATGGTCTCTCATTCAGTGGGTTGTCTTTTCATTGTGTTGATGGTTTTCTTTACTGTGAAAAACCTTATTTTTTTAAAAAAATAAGGAGTGTTTCATGAATTTGTGTGTCATCCTTGCACAGAGGCCATGCTAATCTTCTTTGTATGGTTCCAATTTTAGTGTATGTGCTGCCGAAGCGAGCACTGAAAAACCTTTTTACTTTGACGTAGTCCCATTTGTTTATTTTTTTCTTTCGTTTCCCTTGCCTGAGGAGATATATCAGAAAAAATATTGCTACAATTAATATCAGAGAGTTTACAGCCTATTTTTAAGAAGTTTTATGGTTTTGCATCTTACATTTAAATCTTAAATCCATTTCAAGTTTATTCTTATATATGATGTAAGAAAGTAGTCTAATTTATTTTTTTTGCATGTATCTGTTTAGTTTTCCCTACACCATTTATTGAATAGGTTGTCTTTAACCCACTGTATCTTTTTTGCATCCTCTGTCACATATTAATTGATCATTTGACATCGGTTTATTTCTGGGCTCTCTCTTTTTTCCATTGATCTATATGTCTGTTTTTATGCCAATACTCTGCTGTTTTGATTACTATGGCCGTGCAGTATACTTTTATATTATGTAGAATGATACCTCCAGCTTTGTTCTTCTTCCTCAATATTGCTTTGGCTATCCAGGGTCTTTTGTGGCTCCACATACATTTTTGGAATATTTGTTCTAGTTCTATGAAAAACACCAATGGTGCCTTGATAGGGATTGCATTGAATTTATAGACTTCTTCGGGTAGTATGGACATGTTAATTCTTTCTATCTATGAGCATGCTATATACTTTCATTTATTTGTATTTCTTTTCTTTAAAAAAAATCTTTATTGTTGAGACTATAAAGATGCTCCTCTTTTTACTCCCCATTGCCCCCCTCCACCCAGTTCCAATCCTACCCCAGGCCTTCACCACCCTATTGTCTGTTTCCATAGGTAAATATGCAAAGAAGTTCATTGGTTAATCTCTTCTTGCCCCTCCCCCTTCCCTCTGAGACTTATCAGTCTGTTCCATGTTTCTATGCCTCTGGTTCTATTTTATTCAGCATTTTATTTTGTTCATTAGATTCCTTGTTCGTTTATTTTGATTTTTAGATTCAATTGTTGATAGATATGTACTTATTGCCATTTTATTTTTCATATATTTGATCTTTTTCCCCCCTTCTTCTTACTAACTGCTTTTCTGTTGCTCTTTTTAAAATTCTCTCTTTGTCTTTAACTTTTGGCATTTTATTTATTTTTCTTTTATTTTATTGTTTAAAGTATTACAAATAGTAGTACCTATGTCTCATTTTCCCCCCTCATTAACCTTCCCCCAGCCTCCCCTACAACTTTTGGCATTTTAATTATGTGTCTTGGTGGGGTCCTCTTTAGGTTCCTCTTTTTTGGGACTCTGAACTTCCTGAAGTTGTAAGTGCTTTTTTTACCAGGTATGGGAAGTTTTCTGTCATTAATTCTTCCAAAACGTTTTCAATATCTTGCTCTCTCTCTTCTCCTTCTGGCACCCTCATAATGTGAATGTTGTTATATTTGAAGTTGTCCCAGAGGCTTCATACACGATCTTCATATTTGGGGATTCTTTTTTCTTTTTGCTCTTCTGATTGGGTGTTTTTTTTTTGCTTTCTAATAGTCCAAATAATTTATTTGATTATCAGAATCCTCTACTCTCCTATGGGAGCCCTGTAAATTCTTTTTTATTTCAGTCAGTGCATCCTTCATTTCTGACTGGTCTTTTTTCATGTCTTTGAAATTCTCACTAAGATCCTTGAAAGTCTCACTAAGTCTCTTGAAGCTCTCATTAAGATACTTGAGAAACCTAATAACCATTGTTTTGAACTCTATATCTAGTACAGAGGTTGCCAACCGGTGGTCCGTGGACCACTGGTGGTCAGTGAGGTCTGAAAGGTTGGTGATCGCTGATCTAGTAGTTTGCTTGCTTCCATTTCATTTAGTTCTTTTTCTGTAGCGTTACTCTGTTCTTTCATTTGTGACATGTTTCTTTGTCTCTGCTTTTTGGCTGCTTCCCTATGTTTGTTGCTACACATTAAGTAGAGCTGCTATGTCTCCTGGAATTGGCCTTGTGTAGTAGGAGTCTTGTAGGGCCCAGTGGCTCAGCCTCCTCAGTCACCTGAGCTGGGCACTCTAGGTGCACCCCTGTGTGGGCTGTGTGTACAGTCTTGTTGTAGCTGAGCCTTGATTGCTGTTGGTGTCACTGGGGGCTAATGACCTTCAGGCCAATTGGTTGTGAGGACCAGCTGCAACTACAGTGTGAGAGTTACTGTGCAGGAGACACCCCTATTGATCAGGACTTGCTTCAATGGGGCTTTGGTGCTCACTGAGTCTGCCCCTTGAGTGTGTCGCTTGTGGATGTGTAGAGTTGTAATCTGCTGTGGTCTGTAGCTGTACACTGGGAGCACTGACACTGGGGCCTCCTAGGAGGTGAAAAGCCAGCCACCATTTGGGGCCACCCAACAGGAACCACAGAGATATCTGCAGATGGTTGTTACTTGCGTTGGGCTTAGAAGTGCCCAGGCAAGGCCAAGCTATCTCGGGCCACATATTGATAGGTATGGGACATGCTGACAACGACTGCTGCTTATTTGAGAGATTTTAGGAAAGTCTGAAAGCCTGAGCCAGGATAGGCCATTCATACAGAAAAGCTGCTGCAAACAGCTTGGGTGCAGCTGCAAACTGCATGGGTGGGGTCTCAGGGAATCACCAGGGTGGGGCAAACAGTGTGAGCTAGGCTGATGGAAACTCAGATATGGCTGTGTCATCTCTGCAGTGGGTGAGGTCTCAGTATGGGAACAATGACCCCTGCAAGCACCCTTGTCTGGGAGAAAGCCACTCCTGAATTCTTGTTCTGATGGTAGACAATCTAGTTCCTCTCTGTATGGCCCCTGGATCCCCTCAAGCTGCTGCCCACGCTCTGGAGCTCAGAGGGAGTGAGTCCATGTAAGTTCATGTGCTGGCTTTTTCCCCCCTATTTTTTAAATTAAGGTATTATATGTGTACATATTTTACCATTGTCCCCCACCCCCACCCCACTCCCCTACATGCCCTCACCCCCAATGTTTTGCATCCATTGGCTATGCTTATATGCACGCATACAAGTCCTTCAGTTGATCTCTTATCTCCCCCACCTCTCCCTAACCTTCCCGCTGTAATTTGACAGTCTGTTTGATGCTTTACTGCCTCTGTATCTATTTTTTTGTTCATCAGGTTATAATGTTCTTTATTATCCACAAATGAGTGAGATCATGTGGAATTTTTCTTTCATTGACTGGCTTATTTCACTTAGCATGATGTTCTCCAGTTCCATCCAGGTTGCTGCAAATGGTAAGAATTCTTTCTTTTTTATGGCAGCATAGTATCCCATTGTGTAGATGTACCACAGTTTTCTGATCCAGTCATCTGCTGACGGGCACCTAGGCTGTTTCCAAATCTTAGCTATTGTAAATTGTGCTGCTATGAACATAGGGGTGCATATATCCTTCCTGATTGGTGTTTCTAGTTTCTTAGGATATATTCCTAGGAGTGGGATTACTGGGTCAAATGGGAGTTCCATTTTTAGTTTTTTTGAGGAAACTCCATACTGTTCTCCACAGTGGCTGTACCAGTCCGCATTTCCACCAGCAGTGCATGAGGGTTCCTTTTTCTCCACATCCTCGCCAACACTTGTTGTTTGTTGATTTGTTGATAATAGCCATTCTGACAGGTGTGAGATGGTACTGCATTGTCGTTTTGATTTGCATCTCTTGGATAATTAGTGACTTTGAGCATGTTTCCATGTGTCTCTTGGCCTTCCTTCTGTCTTCTTTCGAAAAGATTCTATTTAGGTCCGTTTCCCATTTTTTTATTGGATTATTTATCTTCCTTTTATTAAGTTGTATAAGTCGCCTGTAGATGTTGGAGATTAAACCTTTATCAGTAATAACATTTGCAAATATGTTCTCCCATACAGTGGGGTTTCTTGTTGTTTTGTTGATGGTTTCTTTTGCTGTGAAAAAGCTTTTTATTTTGTTGTAGTCCCATTTGTTTATTTTCTCTTTAGCTTCCATTGCCCTAGGGATAGTATCAGTGAAGATGTTCTTTCGGCATATGTCTGAGATTTTGCTGCCTGTGGATTCCTCTAGTATTTTTATGGTTTCCCGTCTTATGTTTAAGTCCTGTATCCATTTTGAGTTTATTTTTGTGTATGGTGTAAGTTTTGTGTATGGTGTGATTTAGTTTCATTTTTTGCATGTATCTGTCCAATTTTCCCAACACCATTTATTGAAGAGACTGTCTTGACTCCATTGTATGTTCATGCCTCCTTTGTCAAATATTAATTGAGCATATTGGTTTGGGTTGATATCTGGGTTCTCTATTCTATTCCATTGGTCTATATGTCTGTTCTTGTGTCAGTACCAGGCTGTTTTGAAAACAGTGGCTTTGAAATAAAGCTTGAAATCTGGTATTGAGATCCCTCCTACTTTATTCTTCTTTCTCAGGATTGCTGTGGCTATGTGTGGTCTTTTTTTTTTTATTAAAGATAAATTTTTGGAGATTAAAGATAAATTCTTTCTAGTTCTGTGAAATATGCCAT
Organism: Corynorhinus townsendii; assembly: GCA_026230045.1. Taxonomy (NCBI): domain Eukaryota; kingdom Metazoa; phylum Chordata; class Mammalia; order Chiroptera; family Vespertilionidae; genus Corynorhinus; species Corynorhinus townsendii. Next base: position 79,680,118 of record JAPDVU010000006.1, read on the forward strand.
TGGTATTTTAACGGGGAGTGCATTGAATCTCTAGATTGCTTTGGGTAGTATGGACATTTTAATGATGTTGATTCTACCAATCCATGAACATGGTATGTTCTTCCATCTGTTTACGTCTTTCTCTATCTCTTTTTTCAGTGTCTTGTAGTTTTCTGCGTATAGGTCTTTTACCTCCTTAGTTAAGTTTATTCCTAGGTATCTTAATTTTTTTGGTGCAATGGTAAATGGGATTGCTTTTTTAGTCTCTCTTTCTGTAAGTTCATTATTGGTGTATAGAAATACCAGATTTCTTGGCATTAATTTTGTATCCTCCTACATTGCCAAATTCGTTTATTAAGTCTAATAGTTTTTTGATGGAGTCTTTCAGGTTTTTGTGTACAATATCACATCATCTTCAAATAAGGACAGCTTTACTTCTTCTTTTCCAATTTGGATGCCTTTTATTTCTTCTTCTTGTCTAATTGCAATGGCTAATACTTCCAGTACTATGTCTAACAGGAGTGGTGCGAGTGGGCATCCCTATCTTGTCCCTGTTCTTAGGGGAAATGGTTTTAGTTTTTGCCCATTGAGTATGATGTTGGCTGTGGGTTTATCATATATAGCTTTTATTATGTTGAGGTATGATCCTTCTATTCCCACCTTGTTGAAAGTTTTTATCAAGAAAGGGTGTTGGATTTTGTCAAATGCTTTTTCTGCATCAATTGATATGACTATGTGATTTTTATCTCTCAATTTGTTTATGTGATGTATCACATTTATTGATTTGCGGATATTGTACCATCCTAGCATTACTGGGATAAATCCTACTTGGTCACAGTGTATGATCTTTGTGATGTACTGCTGGATCCGATTTGTTAGAATTTTGTTGAGGATTTTGGCATCTGTGTTCATGAGGGATATTGGCCTGTAATTCTCTTTCATTGTGTTGTCTTTATCTGGTTTTGGTATTAGGGTGATGCTGGCTTCATAGAAGGAGCTTGGAAGTGTTCCTTCCTCTTGAATTTTTTGGAATAGTCTGAGGAGGATAGGTTTTAGTTCTTCCTTGAATATTTGCTAAAACTCCCCTGTGAAGCCATTTGGCTCCGGGGTTTTGTTTGTTGGAAGCTTTTTGATAACTGCTTCAATTTCTTCCATAGTTACTGGCATATTGAGATGTTTAGATTCTTCCTGATTGAGTTTTAAAAGGTTATATTTTTCTAGGAATATGTCCATTTCCTCCAGGTTGTTCAGTTTGTTGGAATAAAGTTGTTCATAGTATATTTTAACAATCCTTTGTTTTTTGGTGGGGTCTGTTGTTATTTCACCCCTTTCATTTCTGATTTGGTTTATTTGTGTCCTCTCTCTTTGCTTCTTGGTGAGCCTGGCTAGAGGTTCATCAATCTTGTTTATCCTTTCAAAGAACCAGCTCTTGATTTTGTTGATCTTTTGTATTGTTTCTTTGGTCTCTATGTTGTTTATCTCCGCTCTGATCTTTATTATTTCCTTCCTTCTGCTTACACTGGGCTTTTCTTGTTGCTCTCTTTCTAACTCTTTGAGTTGAAGGGTTAGGTAATTTATTACCATTGTTTCTTGTTTTTTTTGCAGTAGCCTTGTAGAGCTATGAACTTCCCCCTCAAGACTGCTTTCGCTGTGTCCCATAAATTTTGGATTGTTGTGTTTTCATTGTCATTTGTTGCCATGATGTTTTTTATTTCTTCCTTGATCTCTCTGGTAACTCAGTCATTGTTTAATAGCATGCTGTTTAGTCTCCATGTGTTTGATTTTTTTGGATTGTTTTTATTGTAGTTGATTTCCAGTTTTATGCCACTGTGATCTGAGAAGATGCTTGATATGATTTCTATCTTCTTGAATTTGAAGAGACTTTGCCTATGGTCTATCTTTGAAAATGAGCCATGTGCACTTGAGAAGAATGTATATTCTGTGGCTTTGGAGTGAAATGTTCTGAAGATATCAATTAATTCCATCTGGTCTAGTGAGTCATTTAGGATTGATGTTTCTTTGCTCATTTTTTGTTTAGAGGATTTGTCCAATGGTGATAGTGGGGTATTAAAGTCTCCTACTATGATTGTATTGCTGTCAATCTCTCCCTTGACATCCTCCAGGAGTTTTTTATGTATTTGGGTGCTCCTGTATTGGGTGCATATATCTTTACCAGAGTTATTTCTTCCTGTTGGATTGCTCCCTTTAGTATTATGAAGTGGCCTTCCTTATCTCTTGTTATGTCCTTCACTTTGAGTTCTAATTTTTCAGATATAAGTATTGCTACCCCAGCTTTTTTTTTTCATTTCCATTCGCCTGGAAGACCTTTTTCCATCCCTTCACCCTCAGTCTGTGTGTGTCTTTTTTTCTGAGGTGGGTTTCTTGTAGACAGCAGATATATGGGTCTTGTTTTCTTATCCAATCCATTACCCTATGTCTTTTGATTAGGGCATTTAATCCATTTACATTTAAAGTTGTTACTGATAGGTACTTATTTGTTGCCATTTTATTCTTTACCCCTGTGTTCCTTGTTTGATTCCTATATATATATATATATATATATTTTACAGCAGACCCTTTAGCATTTCTTGCATTGCTGGTTTGGTGGTAATAAATTCTCTTAGTCCTTTTTTGTCTGTGAAGCTCCTGATTTCACCTTCAGTTTTGATTGATAGCCTTGCTGGATACAGTATTCTTGGATTCAGACCCTTCCTTTGCATGACTTTGTATATTTCATTCCATTCCCATCTGGCCTGATGAGTTTCTGTTGAGAAATCAGTTGCTAGTCTGATGAGGGTTCCTTTGTAGGTAACTTTCTGTGTCTCTCTGGCTGCTTTTAAGATTCTTACTTTGTCATTGGTGTTTGCCAATTTAATTATAATGTGCCTTGGCATTGGTCTTTTGAGGTTCATTTTTCTTGGGACTCTGTGAGCTTCTTGGATTTGTGTGGGTTTTTTCTTCCCTATATCAGGGAAGTTTTCTGTCATTATTTCTTCAAACAGGTTTTCTATTCCTTGCTCAGTTTTCTCTTCTTCTGGAACCCCTATTATGCAGATGTTGTTTTGTTTCATGTTGTCCCAAAGTTCCCTTAGGCTCTCCTCCTGCTTTTTCATTTTTTTTTCTAGAAGCTGCTCTACTTGGGTAGTTTTTCCTACCTTGCCTTCAAGCTCACTGATGCGGTCCTCTGCTTCTTCTAGTCTACTCTTGATGCTTTCTATTGAGTTCTTTACAGCAGTGATGTCATTTTTCATTTCCTCTTGGTTCTTACTCATTGTTGAATTTGTCTTCCATTCTTTTTCAGCCACCTTTTGACCATTTCTCTGAATTCTTTCTCTGACTGGTTGTTTGCCTCTATTTCGTTTACTTCCTTTTCTGGTGGTGCCTGCTTTTCTTTCATATGTGGGCTGTTTCTTTGTCTCCCCATGGTCGCTCTTCTCCGGATGTCTGGTTATGTAGTTCTCTCTCTCCTGCGTTGACTTAAAGGCACAAAATACAACACAACCAGGTACAACACACAAGGCCCTGAACAGAAATGTATTCATGATATTAATAACCCCCAATAAAGGTGACCACCAGAGAAAGGCAAATTAGGAGATAGAAGAGAAAGAAGAAGAGGGAAAATAAAAATAAAAAAATAAAAAGGAGTGCCAAAATGAAATTGGGAAAAGGAAAAAAGAAAAAAAAGTAAGAGAGAAAAGAAAGAGACTAAGAAAGAAGAGGGCAACAAACTATATATATGGGGACAAAACTCCAAGAGAACAGCCATTAATCCCAGCAAATGCCAGCAACAAGTACCTGGAGATTAATACAAACTACAAATAACAACTAATATCAAGTGAGGCAACAGAAAACAGAAGCAAAAAACAAACAAAAACAAAGCTAACAAAAAACCAAACAAAAAAAAAAGAATAAGCAAAACAATCTCACAAAAAGCATAAAGAATCAATATAATCAACATTCAAGCAAACAACAACATAAGGACAGGAGAAAAACAATTTTTTTGGATAGGTGAGACAGAGAAGAGAGAGGTGTGTATGGACTTGGAGCAGGGGATTGGAAAGTAGATGTATAAGTAGGGTGAAATTTTTACAGGGGTAAACACAAAGACTAGGGAAAATCTAAAGCAGGAAAAGGGTAAGAGAAACAGGACACTAAAACGGGAAAAGTTAGGAAGAGAGTGATGGCATAAAGGTAGAGTTGAGATAGAGTAAAACAATGTTAAAGGAAAGATGAAAATAGAATGTAGAACACTAATTCCAAAGTAAAATAAAGTGAAAATAAAATGACACCTTTTTTTAAAAAAAGGTAAAATAGTAGTAGTAATACTGATTGAAAATAAAAATGTAATAATTAAAAAGGTAAAATGAAGTGAGGAAAAAAGAAAAAAATTAGTTTCTCAAGTAAAAGATGAAAAAATAAAAATAAAAAATAACAAAAATAAAAAATAAAATGTGCAGTAGTGAAGGTCATTCACTTCCTCTATTGTTCTGTTTAGCATGCCTGTTTTCCAGTCAGGACAATATTGCAGATCCCTGCATTATTGCTCCTCAGTGTTGTAAGCCAGTGCTGGATTTTAAGCAGGCGGTGTCTTAATTTCTTGTATTCCATTATTTTTGATTACACAAGAGTCAATTTGTGATTCAGCCCCTGAGTGGCAGTGTTTCTGGATTGACTTCCGGGTCTATATGGCCTCCCTAGCCTGCTTTTCCTGTGGCACTCAATACTGGTTTGTGGGAGTGGGCTGCCACAGAGCTGGCTCTCCGATGGTCACTCCCCGCTCTGATCCCCAGGTTCCAGAAAAACAACTTTCCCCTGCAGTCTCCCAGGGTGTCCCCAACTGGGTTTTCCTATGTATTGGGCTTAGCAATCAGAAGCAAGGACTTGAAGAGGAAAAAGCCCAAGTGTGCTAACAACAGGGCTGCAGGCAAGTCTGCGCAATCCCTCTTTCCCCCTTAGGTCCAAGCAGCCGGCACACTTTTAAAATCCCTAGGCTGTCCCCTTGCATCAGATCAAAATGGGCCGCCCTTTAGAGATCCCTTTTGTTAGCTGCTCTGAGGACCCCCCCTCCACATTCATGGATCACATCAGCCCCAACGGCCACGGATTCCTCCAGGCACAGACTTTCCTTGGTCCTCCAGCTCCTGCTTTCTCCCCCCCCCCCCTCCACCCGGGACCAGAGACCTCACCTTATCCCAGGCGAAATCTGACCTTTCTGTGGTGGAGTGCCAATTGGGGACCAGTGTTCTGGAGTTTGCAGCTGTTTGGTGGTTGCCGCAGCTGTAGACTTTCAAGCTTCCTATAACATCCACTTCCCCCCTCAAGATGGTGAGGTCTCCGAGTCCAAGTCCGTAGCTCTGGGAGGGGACCCAGCAGCAGTGGAGGCTGCCCGGTCAGGGGAGCCCTGGCCAGCAGTCCCCCACCTTCTCCTGGAGTATAGCTGTCTCTTAACTCGCCAACAAATATGCCCTGTGCAACCCTCAGGTGTTCTTTCTTTCTGCTCCTGGACAAGGCTCGGGACCCGTCTGTCTATTCCGCCGCCATTTTTCTTCCTCCATGTGCTGGCTTTTTAAGAAGAACTGCCTGAGGATCCAACTGCCTCTGTGTCACTCAGCCACTTTCCCAGCCCGAAGTTACGGGCTGAACTTTCCATCGCTGAAACCATGGGCTGGAGGTCTGGTGTGGGCTTGGGAACCCTTACACCTAATAGGAGTCCTCTGCAGCAGAGATATACCTCCCAATGGACAAAAACGCCACGTTTGGGTGTCGGACCAGCCTGTTCCAGGCATCCACTCTCATACCAGTCTCGGTGCTTTCTTTACTTCTCTAGTTGTAGGACTTCCATTCAGCCAGATTTCAGGCAGTTCTGAATGATGGTTGTTCTGTATTTTAGTTGTAATTTTGATGTGGTTGTGGGAGGTGGAAAGTACCTGTGTTTACCTAGGCCACCATCTTGGGTCTCTCTTGTATTTGTATCTTCTTCAGTATCTTATAAATTTCTGAGTACAGGTCTTTTACCATCTTGGTTAAATTTATTCTTCGTTTTTTAAAAAAATACAATTGCACATGGGATTATTATCTTAGTTTGATTGTTGCCATATTTTAGATGAGAGCATTATTTTTAGCAATAAAGTATTTTTAATTAAGGTATATACATTTTTAAGACATAATGCGAGTGCACATTTAATAGACTGCAGTATTGTGTAAATATAACTTTTACATGGACTTGGAAACCAAACATTCTATGTGACTCATTTAATTGTGATATTCACTTTATTGCTATGGTCTGGAACCAAACTGACAATATCTCCAAAGTATAGTTGTATAACCTAGTGATTTGATAAATTTATGTTGCAATAAAATTGCCATTGTAGCACTAGCTAACACCCCTGTCATGTGACATAATGAATCATTTCTTTCAGTGGTGGGAACAATTAGGATCTAGTCTCTAAGCAAATTTAATGCTTATAATACAGTTTTGTTGTCTATAATTACTGTATATGTGTTAGATTTTTAAGACGTATTTATCTACTAGTTGCAAGTAAGTACCTTCTAATAACATCCCGAGTTTGTCTTGAGCAAAAGAAGCTCACTCACCTGGCTGATTTGGCTCAGTGGTTGAGTGCCGGGGTTCTCGTTCCGGCATTAAGAAGGGTTCAACAATCTGGAGAGAGGCTGTGTATAACTTAAGTAAGAGTCCAGAGACAAAAGATAATTTCAAAAGGCATTGGGGGTCAGAGGAGCCTAGTTAAAGAAACTAAGTTCTCCTTGTCTCAGGTCCCCTTTCTTTTTATTAACACAATTTGTCCCAAGGCAAGGTGGAGATATACACTTCAAAGGGTAGGGTTTTGTCTACAGAGTCCCATTGTCAGAATGGGGAATTGCCTGCAGCTGTTCAGGTGTTTGGCCAGTAGGAGGCAACAACATGTATATTAAGATACCCTGAGCTGTCTGTCGGCAAACAATCAATTTAATGCATCCTTTTCAGGTTTGGGGAAATGCCTTGAGCCATTCCCAACAGGCGATAACATATGTGACTCAGCCCTTGTTGAGTCTCCAAGTTCATCAACCTTTTGATGAAACTCTTGCAATTATGACATGCTGGAACTGGCTTCTGGCAGTTGAGTATCAACCTATGAACCAGGAGGTAATGGTTCAATTCTTGGTGAGGGCACGTGCCCGGGTTTCTGGCTTGATTTCCAGTAGGGAGCATGCAGGAGACAGCCAATCAATGATTCTCTGTCATCATTGATGTTTCTCTCTCTCTCTCTCCCTCTCCTGTCCTCTTGGAAATCAATAAAAAAAAATTTTTTTTTTTAAAAAGAGAAGCACACTCTATTCCCAGAGAAGAAATTCTTTAATAGTCTGCCTGAAAGATTTGCCATTTGCTAATGACCAGGGACTGCTCAGTGTTAACTCTTCTCATTTTATCATAGTGGTTTTATTTACTTTTATTTTGTTTTATTTTCTTGGTCAATCCTCTCCAGAGGGCATTTCCCATTGATTTCTAGAGAGAGTGGAAGGGAGGAGGAGAGGAGAGAGAGAGAGAGAGAGAGAGAGAGAGAGAGAGAGAGAGAGAGAGAGAGAGAGAGAATCATCAATGTGAGAGAGACACATCAATTGTTTGCCTTTCACATGGGTCCCAACCAGGGCTGGGGATTGAGACTGCAACCGAGGTATGTGCCCTTGACTGGAATAAAATCTGGGACCCTTCAGTCCTCAGGCAACACTCTATCCACTGAGTCAAACTAGCTAGGGCAATTTCATCGTAGGGGTTTTAAGTCACTACTCACCTGTTTGATTCCCAACACTTTATTTGATGTGTATGGGGCAGATAACTTATTGTTTAGTTTACTGACTGAAAGACTGCCATTGGACCTGTTGGAGGGAACTTCTCATCACCCAGAGGTCCTCGAGTTTGAGGTAGAAGTATTTATGATGGGACTGTGTCACCTTAAATAGAAAAACTGTTGCTCTGAAGTAACCACTCCTATCATGTTGCTGTGTTTAATTTTATGTCACCTGAATTTCACACCAATAAAAAACACTGAGCATGTGTTTTATCATTATGGAGATGTCCTTCTATTTCAGGCACTGAGGTAAATGACCTACAGCATTGTCTCAATGAATCCTGACAGCGACCTGGTGAGAGAGATACTGCTATACCCACAGTTGTATAGGTGAGAAAACAGAGGCTCAAAAAGGTTAAGCAAGTTGCTTAAGGTAACATAGCTAGGAAGGGTCAAGCAAGCCCGGGTCTACTTCTCTCCCCGGTAGTGCCGTACTGCCTCCTCTGCCAGTCTCTTATTTTCCAGGAAAACTGGAAAGATAATAAGGAAGCCAGCTAAGTGACAGTGAAATAGAGGATTACTAAGGAATCTTTGTATTTCTTTTTTTAAAAGTTTCAATTACAGTTTACTTTTAATATTGTTTTCTATTGATTTAAGGTATATAGCATAATGCTTAGATAATAATATGCTTTGCAAAGTGTTCCCCTTGGTATTTCCAGTACCCAGCTGGCACCATACATAATTAACAGAATATTATTATTATTATTATTTTTTTTTTCTTAATTAAATCTTTATTGTTCAGATTATTACAGGTGTTCCACTTTTTTTTCCCCCCATAGCTCCCCTCCACCTGATTCCCCACCCCACCCCATGCCCTTACCCCCCGCCACTGTCTTCATCCATAGGAGTAAGATTTTTGTCCAATCTCTTCCCGCACCCCTCCCACCTGCTTCCCCTGAGAATCGTCAGTCCACTCCCTTTCTATGTCCCTGATTCTATTATATTCACCAGTCCATTCTGTTCTTCAGATTTTTTATTCACTTGATTATTAGATTCACTTGTTGGTAGGTATGTATTTGATGTCATTTTGTTGTTCATAATTTTTATCTTTACCTTTTTCTTCTTCTTCTTCTTCTTCTTAAAGAATACCCTTCAGCATTTCATGTAATCCTGGTTTGGTGGCGATGAACTCCTTTAGCTTTTTCTTGTCTGTGAAACTCTTTATCTGACCTTCAACTCTGAATGATAGCTTTGCTGGGTAGAGTAATCTTGGTTGTAGGTTCTTGCTGTTCATCACTTTGAATATTTCTTGCCACTCCCTTCTGGCCTGCATAGTTTCTGCCGAGAAATCAGCTGACAGTCGTATGGGTACTCCCTTGTAGGTAATTAACTGTTTTTCTCTTGCTGCTTTTAATATTCTCTCTTTGTCTTTTGCCCTTGGCATTTTAATTATGATGTGTCTTGGTGTGGTCCTCTTTGGGTTCCTCTTGTATGGGGTTCTGTGCGCTTCCTGCACTTGTAAGTCTATTTCTTTCACCAGGTAGGGAAAGTTTTCTGTCATTATTTCTTCTAATAGGTTTTCAATATTTTGCTCTCTCCCTTCTTCTGGCACCCCAAAAATTCGGATGTTGTTTCGCTTAAAGTTGTCCCAGAGGCTCCTTACATTATCTTCATATTTTTGGATTCTTTTTTCTTTTTGTTTTTCTGGTTGGATGTTTTTTGTTTCCACATATTTCAGATCTTTGGTTTGATTCTTGGGGTATGTTGATCTACAGTTGAGTTTCTGTATATTCTTTATTTCAGACAGTGTATGCTTCATTTCTGACTGGTCCTTTTCCATTTTTTTGGCATTCTCATTAAGGTCCTTGAAGGTCTCACTAAGCTCCTCAGAAGTGTCATCAAGTTTCTCGGCAGTTTTTAGAAGATTCTTGAGTAACCTTATAAATGTGATTCTGAACTCTATGTCATCCAGTAGTTTGCTTTCCTCCGTTTCTTTCATTCGTGACATGTTTCTTTGTTTCTGCATTTTGGCTTCTTCCCTGTGTTGATGGAGTGGCTTTGTGTGGTAGGTGACCTATAGGGGGCAGTAGCTCAGCCTCCCCAATCACCTGATGTGGATGCTCTTGGTACACCCCTTTGTGGGCTGAGTGCAAAGTCTTGGTGCAGTTAAGCCTGAATTGCTGTTGGTACGCTGGGAGGAATTGACCTCCAGGCCAATTAGCTGTGAGCACTCCCTGTGTCTATAATGGAAGAAGTGCTGCGCTTATGGGGCAGGACTTGTTTCAGTGGGGCTTTGGTGCTCACTGAGTCTGCCTCTTGAATGTGTCACTTATGGATGTGAGGAGTTGAAATCTGTTGTCTCACACTGACCACTAGGTACACTGGCTTCTGGATCTCCAATGGGGTGCAGGTCAGCTACTGTCTGAGGCCACTCAGCAGGAGCTACAGTGAGAGCTGCAGTTTTCTCCTCTTTGCTTGGGGTTTGGAGGTTTTGGAGCTGTCTGACCCGGGCTGCAAGTTTTCTAGGTTAAGCTGCAATAGGGCAGGCTTTCTTATGCTAATTGAGCTGCTTGGAGCTTGGGTGGGTTTGTAGGTTGTGTGGGGCGGGGTCTCAGGGCGTCACTAGGTTAGGGCGTGGCAAACAGCAATGGCTGCTAGTAAGCCCGCTCTGTGTCCTGACCGTGTCCTGGAATCCTGTGCCCCAGTGCCGTAGACAATTATTCCTGCGCGCAGCTCTGCTAGCAAGCCACTCTCACTGGCAGACAGTCCAGCTTCTCCCCGTAGGAGTTTGGGTCCCCCGCGTCTCCCCAGAGACTGGATTTCAGAGTAATCGGGGGCTTGTCTCCCTTCGGGTTGAAAAAAGCAATGCACCCAGTCGCCCGCCGCCAGCCCGGATCCCGCGCCTCCGTACCTCAGCTTTTCAGCGCTCGTGCACGTCTCAATGCTCTTTTCTCTTTCCTTCTAGTTGTAGAACTTCCACACAGCCAGCTTTCCCGTGGTGCTGGGTGATAGACGTTTTATCTTTTAGTTGCAGTTTAAATTGTTGTCGGAGGCAGCAGTTTAGGTGTTTACCTATGCCGCCATCTTGGATTCCCCTCTATTATTATTATTTTAAAATAGGTCTTTATTGATTTCAGGGAGAAGAAGGGAGAGGGAGAGAGAGATAGAAACATCAATGATGACAGAGAATCATTGATTGTTGCTTCCTGCATGGCTCCTCTGGGGATTAAGCCGAAAACCAAGCTCGTGCCCTAACCTGATGGATGATCAACTACTGAGCCACACAGGCTGAGCTATTGCAATATTAATGACTGTCTTTACATCCCTGTGATTATTTTGTAACTACCAATTTGTAGTTTTCAATCCCTTTATCTTTTCCACCCAGTCCTCTAAACCCCTCTCCTCTGGCACCACCCCTCTCTATGAGTGTGTTTCAATTTTGTTTCTTTGCATTTCTTTTAAATATATTTTATTGATTTTTTACAGAGAGGAAGGGAGAGGAGAGAGAGTTAGAAACATGGATGAGAGAGAAACATCAATCAGCTGCCTCCTACACACCCCCTACTGGGAATGTGCCCGCAACCAAGATACATGCCCCTGACCGAAATTGAACTTGGGACCCTTGAGTCTGCAGGCCAATGCTCTATCCATTGAGCTAAACCAGTTAGGGCTGCATTTCTAAAATGGAAAATTAAATAAGGCAATGAACAACTGTAAGGACCTTATTTGGAATTGTGCTTTGAAGAATATGTTTTTTTAAATTACCTAATTGGACAAAGTTAAATGCTAACTATGATATTTGATATTATTAAAAAACCAGAGGTCCAGTGCATGAATTTGTGCACCTGAGGGGTCCCTTGGCCTGGCCTGTGGGATAGGACCAAAATCAGCTCTCTGACATCCCCTGAGGGGTCCTGGATTCTGAGAGGGCACAGGCAAGGCCGAGGGACCCCACTGGTGCAGTCAGAGCCAGGGAGGGATGCAGGAGGTTGGCCAGCAGGGGAGAGACGGGGGGAGGGCTCTAGGATGTGTCTGGCCCATCTTGCTCAATCCCGATTGGCTGGATCCCAGCAGCAAGCTAACCTACTGGTCAGAGCTCTGCCCCCTGGTGGTCAGTGCATGTCATAGTGAGCGGTTGAGCAGCCTTAGCATATCATTAGCATATTACGCTTTGATTGGCTGAACACAGCATATTAGACTTTTATTACATAGGATTATTGTTTTTGTTGGTGTGAAAAAGATAAGGCAATGCACACAGAAATACTCTTCAAATTTAAAGTTAACTGTTTATTTGTTTATTAATTCAAGTAATAAATGTTTTCCCAATGTTTGTTATATGCCTGCTCTTATGGCTTAGCATAGTGGCTGGATTCAGTTGATGTTACTGAATGACTTTGTGGGCCCCTTCGTAAAAATATTTAAAAATTATTTTAAAACTACATCAGTATAACTTAAATGAGGTCCCAAGAGTAGTTAAATCATAGTGAAAGGAAGTAGAATGGTAGTTGCCAGGGGTTGGGTAGGAAGATGGGGAGTTAGCTTTTAACAGGAACAGAGTTTCAGTTTTGCAAGATAAAGAGTTCTGGAAATGGATGGTGGTGATGGCTGCACAACAGTGTGAATGTACTTACTGCCACTGAACTGGACACTTCAAAATGCTTAATTCCTAGCTGGGATGGCTCAGTTGGTTAAGCATTGCCCCATGCACCAAGAGGTCGCCAGTTCGATTCCGGGTTAGGGCACATGCCCGGGTTGCAGATTTAATCCCCACTAGGGGGCGTTCAGGACACAGTTAATCATTGTTTCCCTCTCCCTTCATCTCTTTCTCTAAAATCAATAAAAAAATATTTTAAAATGCTTAAGATGGTAAATTTTATGTTATGTGTATTTTACCACAATTAAATATATTGATAAAAACTGCATTGGTATAAAGATAAATACAATTTTAAAATTCAGATTGTTATACAATTACTAATGTATATAATTATACAATTATATTGTATGACAAACTATTGTATATTATATAAACAAATTATAGTTCCATGTTATATATTCATGTTTCTTCTGACTTTAAAAGAAATTAAAATGGCCTGGCTGGTGTGGCTCAGTGGTTGAGTGTCGACCCACGAACCAAGAGGTCACTGGTTGGATTCCCAGTCAGGGCACATACCCGGGTTGCTGCTTAATCCCAGTAGGGGGTGTGCAGGAAGCAGCCGATTGATGATGTTTCTCTCTCATCATTGATATTTCTATCTCTCTTTCCCTCTCCCTTTCTCTTTCTCTAAAATCAATAAAAACATATTAAGAAAAAAGAATCTAAAAAAAAAAAAGGAAATTAAAATGAAAACATTTGTACCAGCCCCTCCATTAGTGTCTACTGGGGTTGGTGAAGAAATGGGCCCTGGGAAGTTGGCAGCAGGGAGGAAATGCATTTCTTTTTTCCTTCTTTCTTTTTATTGTTGACACTATTACTGATGTCCCCATATTCTCCCCAGGAAATGCATTTCGAACATTGGCATGCATCAGACTTCCCTGGGACGCTCATTAGAAATGCACAGCCTTCAGCTCTGCCCACTGGGATTCAGATTCTGGAAGGTGGCACAGGAGGTGTTCTCAGGAGGATGGGACATGGACCCTTCTTTGGGGGCAGTGGCATATCTCCAGTGGGGGGTTGTGGGGGACACACCCTCACTTTTTAAAGCCCTGACTTGACCCCTCACTTGCTGGGTGGCTTTTGAAATCTTTCCACTGTGTGGAGCCTATTTCTTCATCTTTCCCGTAGGGATGATGACACCCACATTATGGTGTCACTGAGAGGCTCCCTGGGTGCCCACAACTCAGCCTGGGGCAGCAGCTGAAATCTCAGCTCTGAGGCAACAAAGGGGGTTTTGCAAACGTTGTTGGGGAACACTGGGTGACTGAGGTGATAAATGGGCTGGTTCAATCGAAGGTAAGACATTGTCCAGAGGGGAGCATTTGCATCCCCATGCGAGGATCCTGGGAAGAATGGATGGACAAAGATTCAAGAAAAGGGACAACCCCCAGCCCCAGAAAGGACCTGCAAGAGGCTCAAAAGTCAGTAGGGTGGAGGTGGCAGCACTGTGTCCTGGAAGGATATATGGATTGCACCAATGGGCTCCGTTCTCTCTGGCTTTGAACAGTAGGTGACCACTGACCAATGGTGAGAGAGGGGATATTGCCAGGCTGCCTGTTTCTGACTACCTTGTCCCTTCGGACTTACCAAAGGCAAGGCAGCTCCCCACAATAATTAGCAGCTTGGAAGTGACCCTACATCCTTTGCAAATAAAGGCAATTCTCATCATTCACTGTTGTTATATTCTATAACGTTGCCCAAATAAGCAACCATTGCTCCCAGTGGAAATACTTTAAGGGATAGGTTCTTTTGAGCCTCTGGTCATAACATTTTTGTCAACTGCTCAACACATAATCTTGTATTTTTTTTTTAAAAAAGATATATCTTTTCTTTCCTTTTTTTAAAATATTGATTTCAGAGAGGAAGGGAGAGGGAGGGATAGAAAGAAACATCAATGATGAGAGAGAATCATTGATCAGCTGCCTCCTGCATGCCCCCCACTGGGTACCGAGCCTGCAACCCAGGCACATGCCCTTGACCTGAATCGAATCTGGGACCCTTCAGTCTGCAGGCTGATGCTCTATCCACTGAGACAAACCAGCTAGGACCATAACCTTGTTTTTTGTGTGTTTCTGTTTAAAGATGCCTTAGTTAATACACATTGTTCAAAAGTATATTATTATTGTGAGTCACTAATATTAAACTTTAGGCAACAGAGTTATAACTCATGGCCAAAGGAAGCTTGTCTAACACACCATTTTCTCTGTGAGGCACATCACAGTCTTTTTGCCTAAGGAATACTATAGAGCACTTCAGAAACATGCTTAGGAAACATTTTAAAGAGCAAAATTACCAACGAAAACACCAAAAATATGAAAAACATGGCACTAGGTAGACCTCAAAAATGATGCTTGGTTTTAAAAGAATTATAATTGCTATATATCTGCTTCCTGTTGGTAGGTATCCTGATTGGTATAGAGAGGAAGAACATTTCTTTAAAAAAATATTTTTATTGATTTCAGAGGGAGAGAAAGAAACATCAATGATGAGAGAGAATCACTGATTGGCTGCCTCCTGCATGCCCCCTACTGGATCAGCCCGCAACCTGGGCATGTGCCCTTAACCAGAATTGAACCTGGGACCTTTCAGTCTGCAGGCGGAAGCTCTATTCACTGAGCCAAACCAGCCATGGCAGGAAGAACTTTCTTGACCCTCAGGAGCCCCTGATGACCCTCAGGCTGTGAAGTCCCTCTTGAGATAAGGAAAATGGCTGTGATGTCTAATGGTTCTGAGTCAGAGATGGTTCATTTGAACCCCTCAGCCCTATTCCTTCTCATTTCTGTGATCCTGGGTAGGAAGCTACTTATTTTCTGTGTATTTCCTGTCCAATGGGCATAAGTGACACCCATCTTCACTTGGTTGTTAAGGAGACCAGTGAAGATCATGGTGAACCCACGGCTGATGCTTGCAGTGTAGAGCAAGGGAGAGTGCAGACCCAGGTTTAGCCCTACTTCCTCTCTGGTTCTGTGACCCTGGGCAAGTGCGCTCACCTTCCTGAACTTCATTGCCTTCTCTGTAAAATATTGGCAGGACTAAGTTGTGCCCATGTGACTGGTTGGCTCTGCCAAAAAGATAATATTTGTGAGGACCATTCTCCACATATCCACGGCCAGTTCCATGAGGGAGGGGCCATGCCTCTGTTGGTCTTCAGTGTATCCTCAGCACTGAACACAGCCTCTAGAGAACAGTTGCCTAGGAAATATTTGTGGCTCGATTGAACACAGTGTATACTATGTATGCCACACCCTGAGACCTCCCCATGGAGAGCAGATGATTGTGACAGCTTGGTGTGATGGGAGGGTGTCAACAGGCTAGGACAATGGTCGGCAAACTGAGGCTCGTGAGCCGCGGGTTGCCGCTCTGTTGACTAATGAGTTTGCCGACCACTGACCTAGACTCTTGATTCCAATAATTACAGGCTATTGTTGTTCCTTGTGATTAAGCCCCTATCCCAGGGTCGGCAAACTCATTAGTCAACAGAGCGGCAACCCGCGGCTCATGAGCCGCATGTGGCTCGCGAGCCACAGTTTGCCGACCACTGGGCTAGGAGAACAGAGAGGAGAAGCTGATGGGTGGGTGGTTGCAGGTGGTGGGCTTCCTGTACGAGGCCATGCTGCAGCTGCATCCAAAAGGATGATGTTGGCTGCACTTGGTCTACTTGTGAGCTCCCTGAGATCCGGGGCCACGGCAATCTTGCTCACTGTTGCACTCTCAGTGCCTGGCTCAGAACCTGAAACTTTGTAGGGTGTGTGTGTGTGTGTGTGTGGGGGGGGTGGGGAAAGAAAGAAAAGAAAGAAAGAAAAAAGAAAGAAAGAAAGAAAACAAGCAGGCAAACTATGGATTTTGAAGAAGCTGTCCGCACCCCACCCCCCAAACCCCTCTTGGTAAATGGAGCAAAGGGCGGTGGAACTCAACCCCAACCTTCCAATTGAGCTGCTTGGGGTCTGGGAGAGTAAGTCTCCACTGGAGAGGGTTTCGGGGAAGCTGCTCAACCTCACTGTGCCTGTTCCCTCAACTGGAAAATGAGGATGATGATGACTCAGTGCATCGAGGGTACTGACTACGCAGTCACCATTCTACAGGCATTCTGCATATGAACTCACCTAGCCTTACAAGCCTTTGAGGTGGGTGCTGCAATTCTTCCTATTTACTGGTAGAGACACCCAAGGCCACATAGCTTGGAAAGCCAGGTTTTGAACCCCCAGAAACCTGGTACCCAAATCCATCCAGTTGACTTCCAGGATACACCGCTCCCAAAGTGCTGTAGGGTAAATGATTGATATACAGGAGATGTCTAGTAAGTGTAATTATTGTTCTTTTAAATTATAAATCTGCTCGAGGGCGCTCGGAGGGAGGGTGAGTCAGGGAAGAGGGAGGGTCACCAGGCTGAGAGTTTCCCAGGGGAACCTGCCATGGGGATGGGGTGTGTGTGTGGGGGGGGTAGGTGGTGCGCCTGCTACTTGGCAGCCTTGCTGTCCGCTTTTGGCGGCGGCGCTTGTGGGTGGGTCCCAGTCTTTGGCGGTGTGCGTGGGTCCCAGTCGTTGACCAGGCCCTGCGCCTGCTGGTAGTTGACATGCGGGTGCCTCTGGCGGAGGCGCAGGCGCACCACGTTGTAGTCCACCTCGTGCCCGATCCTCTTGCAGTCGAGGCTGCGGGTGAGGTTCTTGTGCGTGGTGCGCAGATCCTCCAGGTTCTTTTCCACGTGCGAGATGTGGCGCTGCAGCTTGTCAGTGCCCTGGGGAGAGGGCGTGCCGTGTTGCGGGACCGCCCAAGGGGAGCCAGAAAAGGAAGGGGGGAGGAGATGAGGGGAGGGAGGAGGGGGGTAGACACATCTGGGCCAGATGTGCGTGTGAAAGGAGCAAGCTGAAGGAAGGGCGGGCCTCGGGTTGGGGGTGGGGGTGGGGGGCACACCTGGGCCAGAAGTGCTTGAAAAATAACCGGCGACAGGGCGGGGCTGAGGGAGGGGTGAGGGCCAGCATCTGGCCCAAGTGTGCCAGGAGCTTCCTCAGGGCGGGGCTGAGAGAGGAGTCGGACCATGAGTGAGTGGGGCGGGTGAGGGGCCAGGGGTTGAGGGGACTTACTTGCGGGGACTCATTTGGGAGGTAGTTGAAGGACTGACAAAGTCGGGTGAGAGGCTCTTCCCTGGGCCACGTGTCCTTGAGGCAGAAGTCTCACCCAGGGCATGAGAGGGGCGTACCTGGGTGAGGTGCGCGGGCTCCGGGAGTTGGGTGCCCACGTGTCTCTGGTGCACGCGGACGAGGGGTCTATCCAGTTTCTCTCGAGTCTCCAGGTGATTTTTTGACAGAGGACCCTGGCGAAGGGGGGGGGGGGGGTGCCGAGTAATGAGGCCCTCTGTACGCGGGCATCCCCGGCCTCCTCCCGGCAGGCCCTGCCCCCAAACCACACCTTGATGAGGCCGCGGGTGATGTACATCTCCTGGTTGAATTTCGTGCACCGGTGGATGGTCCCCCTCATCAGTCCTACCGTCATGTTCATTTTTTCCTGGGTGGGTGGGAGCGCAGGGGGATCAAGCTGGCTCCCGTCCACTCTCTTTCCGTGCCCCGCTTCTCGGCCTTGGTACTCTCCCACCCTAGCCCCCCAGACACCACCTCCGAGTTGCGCCCACGCGCACCTTCAGCTCCGTGGTCTCGCGCATCTTTCGGGCCAGCAAGGAGCACACGCTATCGCTGATCTGCCGCTGTTGTTCCCGGACTTCCTCCTCATTCTTTGCCATTTCTTGTAAGGTGTCCTTGGACTCCATCAATAGTCGCTTGGCTTCGTTCAGCGCCGAGGCGCACTCTGCAGGAGGGTGGGACCCGCGTGGGTGCCAAGCCCTCCTTCCCCCCCCCCCCCCCCCCGCTCTTCCTGTCCCTGTCTTTTGTTTGTTTATTTATTTTTTGTTGTTAATCCTTACCCGAAGATATTTTTCCATTGACTTTCCCCCCTTTTTTTAGAGAGAGTGGAAGAGAGAGGGAAAGACAGACAGAAACATGATGTGAGAGAAACACATCGATTGGTTGCCTCCTGCAGGAGCCCAGATCAGGTCCTGGGCTGGGGGAGGAGCCTGCAACCAAGGTACGTGCCCTTGACCAGAATTGAGCCTGGGGCCCTTTGGTCCGCAGGCCGAAGCTCTATCCACTGAGCCAAACCAGCTAGGGCTGCATCCCTTTCTTTATTGCTACGGTGGTGCTGGGCCTTGGGCAAGGGGGCTTTCCTGAGGGCCTGGGAGAAGGCCCAGGGGAGGGACTAGTGGAGTGAGGGGAGGTGTGGGAAGCAGGAGTAGGCAGGGTGAAGAGCTGTTCCAGAAGGGGGGCTCAGCTGGAGCCTGGCTCTCAGCCCTCTTGTTTGGTCTAAGGCCGTGGTCGGCAAACTGCGGCTTGCGAGCCACATGCGGCTCTTTGGCCCCTTGAGTGTGGCTCTTCCACAAAATACCACAGCCCGGGCGGGTCTATTTTGAAGAAGTAGTGTTAGAAGAAGTTTAAATTTAAAAAATTTGGCTCTCAAAAAAAATTTTCAATCGTTGTACTGTTGATATTTGGCTCTGTTGACTAATGAGTTTGCTGACCACTGGCTAGGGGGACAATGCCCCAGGAAAAAGGGCATTGAGAAGTGGAGAGGCAGTGGATGGGCACCCAATACAATGGACTCCTTTCTGAGAGGGCCTACCTGGTGTGTACGTGCCCATGGGGTCTGGAGGAGGCGTTTTCTGACCCTGAGTGTTGGGGGTGGGGATGCGGGAGAGGTCCACCCAGGAGTGGCGGCCTGCCAGCTCCAGAACCTTGTCCAGGGGCTTGTTCATTAAGTCCACAGCTTGGAGCCTCTCCTTGCAGCAGAAGGCCAGGGTGTCTCGGCAGGAGGCCAGGTTCTGGGGGTGCGGAGTGGGAGAGAGGTCGAGCTGAGGGCAGAAAGCGTGCTAGGAGGATGGGGGTGACTGGAATTGATTTTTCTGCTGGGGCCTGAAAACTGTTTTTGCCTCTGAACTGACTCTCTTTGGTTCTAACTGCGGCTGAAAAGAAGCAATTTTCAAGTCGAAGTTCAGACAACCCCACCCTCTCACCCTCTGTCCAGAAGCCTTCGTGACCCTGGGAGTGGGGAGAGTAGAAGCAGCAGGGCCTGGTGGCAGCTTCCCTGTCCTTGTGTCCATTGCTTAGGTTGTGTGTCTGGCTTTGCCCTGGCACCCTGAGAAAGCACCCTCCCCCACCGACTTCCCTATCTCTACAGTGGAGAGGGAGCCCCGGCTATGCTCACATCTCTGTCTTCCTGTGCCATCCTTTTCCTCCTCAACTTGCATTCACCTCATGCCTAACCTCAGAGTCCCACTTTCTCTTCTCTAATGAGTATCAGGAGCCCTCTGCAGTCCCCAGAGTCCCTCTTTCTGGATCTACTGCATCTGGACCTTCACCTCATCCAAATCCTATTTCCACCATTATAAAATAAAGCATCTTATCTAATAAAAGAGTGATATGCAAATTAACTGTCACTCCCACCAAAAAAATGGCAGCCCCCATAGCCACAAGGTGGCGGCGCCCAGTCCTCTAAGCCCCGCCGGAGCCCTGGCAGAGTAAGCAGCCTGGCAGAATGCTGCCCAGAGGCCCTCCTGACCCTTTATAAAAAACAAAAACAAATTCACTCCCCACGGAGCCTGGGGTCTCAGCCTGGGAGGGACCCACAGCCCCATGGAGCGATCCCCTCCCAGCCCCAGCCTGAGGTCTCAGCCACTGAGTCACACCAGCCAGGCAGATATGGAGGAATCTTAAATGTTTCTTTTTTTTAATATATATTTGATTGAAGTTTTACAGAGAGGAAAGGAAAGGATACAGAGCTAGAAACATCTATGAGAGAGAAATATTGATCAGCTGCCTTCTGCACACTCCCCACTAGGTATGTGCCCCCAACCAAGGTACATGGCCTTGACCGGAATCAAACCTGGTACCCTTGAGTCTGTAGGCCATTGCTCCATCCACTGAACCAAACCATTTAGGGCTGTCCAATATGTTAAAGAAAAAAACCTTATCTAATAAAGAGGGAATATGCAGGGGAGGGCATTTGGGGGTGACCTGGCTGTCAGGGGAGGGCAGTTGGGGATGAGCAGGCCGGCAGGGGAGCAGTTAGGCATAGATCAGGCTGGCAGGGGAGTGGTTAGGGGGTGGTCATGCTGGCAGGCAGAAGCGGTTAAGGGCAATCAGGCAGGCAGGAGAGCAGTTTGGAGGCAGCAGTCCCAGATTGTGAAAGGGATGTCTGACTGCCTGTTTAGGCCTGACAGTCAGACATCCCCCAAGGGGTCCCAGATTGGAGAGGTTGCAGGTTGGGCTGAGGGACACACACCCCCATGCACGAATTTTGTGCACCGGGCCTCTAGTCCTAATATATAAAAACCCTAAGTCCATCACATCCACAAAGACCAGAGGCTCGACCAACTAGAAGTCAGTCTTGCAGTCAGCACTGGGTTGCTGTGGAGACCCAGCACTGACTACTGCAGCTGCAGGTGTGGTGACTCAGCACTGACTGCTGAGGGGACTGTGAATCAGGCCCAGAGAGAGGCCTGAAGAGAGAAGCAGGGTCTGATCTGTACCCTCTGTGGCAGCTGTTGATCAGCACTTGCATCTCTCTTTCTCTCTGGGCCTGGCCAGCAGCCCACTTCCATTTCTCTCTAGGCCTCCACAGGGCTGCTGATCAGCCCCGCCTTTCTGATCAGGCCCTGTTGATAGGCCCAGAGATGTTGACTGGCATAGAAACTGACTAATCAGAACCAAATCTAGGTGAAGTGTGAGGAACCAATGGCTGCCTAGGAGGTGGAACTTTTGACGCTGACTGTCATAGAAACTGACCAATCAGAACCCAAACTGGGTCAACTGTGAGGAGCCAATGGCTGCCTAGGAGGTAGAGCTTTTGACTCTGACTGGCATAGAAACCGACCAATCAAAACCAAATCTGGGTGAAGTGCAAGGATCCAATAGCTGCCTAGGAGGCAAAGCTTTTGATGCTGACTGGAAAAGAAACTGACCAAATCAGAACCAAATCTGGGTGAACTGTGAGGAACCAATGGCTGCCTAGGAGGCAGAGCTTTTGATGCTGACTGGCATGGAAACTGACCAATCAGAGCCAAATTGGCCGGCATAGAAGGACAGTTGGGGGTGAGATCAGGCCAGCAGGGGAGGACAGTTGGAGGTGAGATCAGGCCAGCAGAGGAGAGCTGTTGGGGGCAACCAGGCTGGCAGGGGAGGGCAGTTGGGGGTGATCGGGCTGGCAGGGGAGCAGTTAGGTGTCGATAAGGCTGGCAGTGGAGTGGTTAGGGGGTGATCAGGCTAGCAGGCAGAAGTGGTTAGGGGCAATCAGGCAGGCAGGCAGATGAGCAGTTAGGAGCCAGCAGTCCCAGATTGTGAGAGGGATGTCCTATTGCCAGTTTAGGCCCAATCCCTGGGATCAGGCCTAAACCGGCAGTCAGACATCCCCTGAGGGGTCCCAGATTGGAGAGGGTGAAGGCTGGGCTGAAGGACCCCCCCCCCCAGTGCATGAATTTCGTGCACCAGGCCTCTAGTATATCTATAATAATAAAAACATAATATGCTAATTAGACTGGGCAGCTGAATGACCTTCTGGACGTCCTTCCAGATGTTCTTCTGGACAATTCAGATGAAGCTGGGGCTGTGAAGGCCAAGGCCCTTGCATGAATTTCATGCATCGGGCCTCTAGTATATACACTGAGTGTCCAGATTATTATGATATCTGAACGCATAATAATCTGGACACTCAATGTATATATACGAATTTCAGGCATCGGGCCTCTAGTATCTATATATATAAAAAGCCAGTGACTGTAACATCATAACAACCGGATGACTGGTCACTATGACACCCAGCTCCTGTCCCCGGCTGGCCCCACCCCCTGATCAGCCTCTCCCACCCTGATTGAGGGAGGGGCAGCTGGCCAACCCCCCTCCCCCCCCCCCGTGGCCCCTCGCCCAGGCCAGCCCCGCCCCCCAGTGGGGACCCCACCACCCTGATGGGGGTGTGGCTGGCCTGCAAACCGCCTGCAGCCCCTCTCCCAGGCTGGCCCTGACCTCCAATGGGGACTCCCCACCCAGATCTGGGGCCCTCATCAGGGCAGGCCAGCTGGCTCCCATCTATGCACCATGCCTCTATCCTATATAATAAAAGGGTAATATGCAAATTGACCCTAAAGGTGGAATGATCAGAACAACTGCTGCATCAGTCACTATGAGGTGCACTGACTACCTCTAGGTTCCTTTCCCTGGCCATCAGGCTCTGATCACCTGATGACAAATGAAGAACTGGGGGTGGGTGGCCGGGGATGCGGGCAGTGACAGGCCAAGGCTCTTGCCCTGCCAGTTGCCCCCCACACAGAGGGCAATCCACAGTGGGGGCAGGGCTGGTGAGCAGGCAGTAACAGCTGACCTCTCAGTCCCTTCCCCCGGCCGTCAGGTACTGATCACCCTATGGCAAAAGGGGAACTGGGGGTGGGTGGCGGTGGGTTTCAGGCAGCCAGGGAGCATGGCCCTGATTGCAGGCCAGGCTTACGGACCGTACCTGCATACAAATTTCATGTGCTGGGCTCTAGTATACATACACAAATACATACATACATACATACATTCAGCCTTAAAAAAGCAGAAAATCCTGTCATTTGTGACAACATGGATGAAATAAGCCAGATGCTTAAAGACCAATGCTACATGATCTCACTTATATATGGAATCTAACATAGTCAAAGCTATAGAAGCCAAGAGTAGAAGGGTGGTTGCCAGGGGCTGAGGGGAGGGGGGAATGGGGAGATGTTGGTCAAGTGGTACAAAGTTTCAGTTATGCAAGATGAGTAAGTTCTGAAGAGCTAGTGTCTAGCAATGTGCCTATAGTTAACAATTCTGTATTTTATAAGTGACATTTGCTTAAAGGGTGGATGGTAAGTGTTCTCACCACACAGCATAGTAACTATGTAAGGTTCTGTACACCTTGATTGTGGTGATTATTTCAAATGTATACATATAACATATCTCAGGTTGTAGATTTTAAATATCTATATCTATATATCTATATGTTTATCTATATTAGTATACTTATTGATTTCAAAGAGGATTGGAGAGGGAGAGAGAGAAAGACGCATCAATGATGAGAGAGAATCATTGATTGGCTGCTTCCTGCATGTCCCCCACTGAGGATCGAGCCCACAACCCTGGCATGTGCCCTGACCAGGACTCAAACCGTGACCTGCTGGTTCATAGGTCGATGCTCAACAACTGAGCCATGCCACCCAGGCTATATGTATAATTTAAAATTGTTAATTATACCTCACTAAAGCTGGGGAGAAAAGGATACTTGACCTAAAACCACAATCCTGCCACTGGCTAGTCCTGTGCCTGGGGCGGGGCCATCTCTCTCTGAGCCTCAATTTCCCCATCTCCAATAAGAGATCACAGTTTCTACTTCACAGGAGTGTTTAAAGGAGCTGACTCAATGACTGCACAGGGCTTGGCACAGAGAGGGTGTTCATTGTTATTCTGAGGCCCAACTCCGTCCCTCAGAGCAAGGCAGAAATCCAGTGAATGTCAAGTCACAGTGAGTGAGTGGTGGGTGGGTTGAGAGATTTGTTGTTGTTGGTCCCCAAGGGTCAGAGAGGTTCGTTCATTAAGCAGCCAGGGGTACCCCTCCAGCCCACTTCACTGGGTCCCAGGGATTCCCAACCTTGAGCATGGCCTCTGATTTTTCCATGTCTTTCTCCATTTTCCTCTTCATGCTCTTTAACTCCTCTTTCTCCCAGGTAAGCATACTGTCAGCTTTGTCAGGGATCTGGAAAGCGAGGAGAGACGCTCTCACTCCCAGGAGAGGCCAGCAGGAGAGTTCTGCTGGCCAGCAGGAGGGTGGTAGAGGTTTGCCAACCTTATAAACTCTGGGTTGGGGGGATGGAGTCAGGGGTCTCTCTGAGAAGACTTTATCCTTTCAGGGGGCTAGAGAGTGGGGCTGGGTGTCTCCCTTTCACAGGTAGGAGTCCAGTGAGCTAGGATGAAGGTTTCTCTAGGGCTGGGGGACCCCCTTCTTTGGCAATGGTGTTTCCCCCCCCCTCTCCCCCCACCACCTCCCTGGCCAGTAGTGAGGAATTTCATTATAGGGATGATGAGAGCTTGCCTTTTTGGGATCTTACTCTCTGAATTTCGGGGCTGGGACTAGGAATACGACCCCCTGAGTGGGGTTTCATTCCTTCCTAGGGAGGCTGGAATGTTCCCGCTTTGGGGTCCAAGTCTAGGGTTTCACTTTGGAGGGAGATTTCATAGGGCTGGGACTAGGTAGGGGCTCTCTCTCCCTGGCTGGAATTAACTTTTGGGTGTGGGGGCTGGGAATCTGAGGGTCTCAACCTGTAGGCAGGACCTGTTCCTTTATTTTCCCATGAGGCCTGGGGAAGGTTTCTCATTCACTGGGGCTGGGGAGAGGTTTTTTGTTTGTTTGTTTTGTTTTGTTTTTGTTTTTATAAACATTTTGAGGCGAGTTTCATGGGTTGGGACCAGGACATCCCCCATTCTTCTCAGCTGCATATTTCACTGGGCATGGCATTGAGGGTCTCATGATCACAGGCAGGTCTCACACCCTGGGCCTGGGGGCTGGGTGGGTGACTGCATGCCTGGGTTGGGGGGTGTGAGCTTCACTGGGAAGAATTTCATCTTCCATCTTCTCTTCCTCACTGGGGGACTGGGAAGCATCCCATATGGGGTAAGGCGACTGAGGATCTCATCTTCATGTGGGGGTGGGGGTGGGGGTGGGGGTGGGAGAGGGAGGGAGTCTTCCTCTCTGGGGCTGGGGACCAAGGCACCTTATCTTGGGGGTGTCCTCATCTTCTTGGGCCCTTGCTCACTGGAACTGGGGCCTGGGATGGGTGCTCTCTCTGCGGGGCGGGTTTCTTCCAGGGTGAGCTAAGTAAGGCTTCAGTCTTGGCGCCTGGGCTTGGGTGGAGGAGGGGTATCCCACCTTCTCAGACTTGGGCCGGTAGCCCCGCAGCTTGACGCTCTGCTGGTTAATTAGCAGGCCCTTGCGCACCTCGCTGAGCCTGTGGTCAGTGGCCTTGCGCTGGCTCTGCAGCAGCTGCAGTTGCCCATTGATCTGCTGCTGCGCGCGGCCCAGGCGGGCAGCGGTGAGGCGCGCCCCGCGCGCGTGCGCCTGCACCAGATCCACGGTCTGCAGGGCGCGCGCATCGCGATTCAGGGGCAGCGGCAGGCGCGCATGCCAGGCCGGTGGCTTCATCTTGCTCCTCCACAGCGTGACGCCCTCGCCCGGCGGCGGCTTCTCCAAGGTGCTCCCATCTTGGAGCATCTCCACGTGGAAGCGCCAGGGAAGGATGTAGGCAGCCCTGCAGAGGTGGTGCGCCACGTGCGGGTCCCACACGCTGTCCTTGGGTTGCCACATAGTCACGGCCTCCTGCCCGCAGCGGTCGGTCAGCTGCTGTGCCTCCAACATCTTGGCCTGGGCCTCCTTGAGCCATTCCGGAGCCCCGACGCGCGTGCTCTGGCTTTGCTCAACCTGGGGTATCAGCACGGGCATGGCTCCTGCTTGGTGCCCTGCCTGGGCCGCGTCCTCCACGGGGAGAGGCAGGGACACTCAACTACACGCACTGCTTTCCTGTCCTGAAGCTTGGTTGAAGCGGAGGCCTCATCACAATGACCACGGTGACAGGAGAGCACGCACAGGAGAGCGCGCGGAGTTCCAGAGCTGGGGGAGGGGGAAGGCGACCGGGAGGCGCTCGCGGCTAGATGGAGCCTTCGGAGTTCTGCAGAGGTGGCTTGGAATCCTAGCTCCTGGAGAAAGAGGACCTCATTTACCCACCTCTCCCTGTTACTTCTCACCCGCCAGCAACACGGGCCCTTGTCCTGCTCTTAGGACACGCTAAGCTCTTCCTCCCTTCAACGCGTTGGATTTGCTGTTCCCTCTGCGTGGCATACTCCTTCCCTTGTTCTTCCCATGGCTGGCTCACGTTCAGTCTTCAGAACCCAGCTCAAACATCACCGTCTTCAAAGGATCTTTCCTTAGCACTGTATCTAAGCCTCACTGCATCTAAGCATCACGCAAGATTTTTAGTGCAAGAAACAGAAAAGGTGACCTCCCCATCAGAATCACAGTAAAACATTCAAAGAAATAGAGTCCTGTCTGAACTTCTTGTTTCCATGGAGGAAGAAAAACTGTTTCCCACTGAGACTCATATGGGGAATTCCTCCAACATAGGAAGCAGGCCGGAGTCTGGGGAAGAAAAAAAGGGACAACTACTCTCTATTACTCCCTCTCCCCCCCCCCACCCTCCCCCCGCCCCATTCTCCACTCCCTTTCCTCTCAGCAGTAGCATCTTTACTTGGGCATTTGGTAGGTGCCTCAAATCATGGTCAAGATCCTAGAGCCAGGAGAATCCAAGATGGCGGCATAGGTAAACACCTAAACTGCTGCCTTGCAACAATTTCAAAAATTCAACTAAAAGACAAAACGTCTATCACCCAGAACCACGGGAAAGCTGGCTGAGTGGAAGTTCTACAACTAGAAGGAAAGAGAAAAGAGCATCGAGACGTGCAGGAGCGCTGAAAAGCTGAGGTACGGAGGCGCGTGATCCGGACTGGCGGAGGGCATTGCTTTTTTCAACCCAAAGGGAGACAAGCCCCTGACTACTCTGAAATCCAGTTTCTGGGGAGACACGGGGGACCCAAACTCCTATGGGGAAAAGCTGGACTGTCTGCCAGTGAGGGTGGCTTACTTGCAGAGCTGCGCGCAGGAATAATTGTTTACGGCACTGGGGCACGGGACTCCGGGACGCCCTTGGGGACACAGAGCCGGCTAACTAGCAGCCATTGCTGTTTGCCATGCCCTAGCCTAGTGACACCCTGAGACCCCGCCCTGCACAACCTACAAACCCACCCAAGCTCCAAGCAGCAGCCTTAGCAGAAGAAAGCCCCGCCCTATCGCAGCTTAACCTAGCAAACTTGCAGCCTGGGTCAGACAGCTCCAAAACCTCCAAACCCCAAGCAAAGAGGAGAAAACTGTAGCTCTCACTGTAGCACCTGCTGGATGGCCTCAGACAGTAGCTGAACTGCACCCCATTGGAGATCCAGAAGCCAGTGTACCTAGTGGTCAGTGTGAGACACCAGATTTCAACTCCTCACATCCATAAGTGACACATTCAAGAGGCAGACTCAGTGAGCACCAAAGCCCCACTGAAACAAGTCCTGCCCCATAAGTGTGTCTTCAGCGCAGCAGTTCTTCCATTATGGACACAGTGAGTGCTCACAGCTAATTGGCCTGGAGGTCAATTCCTACCAGTATACCAACAGCAATTAAGGCTTTAACGGCACCAAGTCTTTGCACTCAGCCCACAAAGGGGTGTACCAAGAGTGTCCACATCAGGTGATTGGGGAGGCTGAGCTACTGCCCCCTATAGATCACCTACCACACAAAGCTACTCCATCAACACAGGGAAGCAGCCAAAATGAGGAGACAAAGAAACATGTCACGAATGAAAGAAACGGAGGAAACCAAACTACTGGATGACATAGAGTTCAGAACCACATTTATAAGGTTACTCAAGAATCTTCTTAAAACCGCTGAGAAACTTGATGAGACCTTCAAGGAGCTTAATGAGAATGCCCAAAAAATGGAAAAGGATCAGTCAGAAATGAAGCATACACTGTCTGAAATAAAGAATATACAGAAACTCAACTGTAGATCAACGTACCCCAAGAATCAAACCAAAGATCTGAAATATGTGGAAACAAAAAACATCCAACCAGAAAAACAAAAAGAAAAAAGAATCCAAAAATATGAAGATAGTGTAAGGAGCCTCTGGGACAACTTTAAGCAAACCAACATCCGAATTTTTGGGGTGCCAGAAGAAGGGAGAGAGCAAAATATTGAAAACCTATTAGAAGAAATAATGACAGAAAACTTTCCCTACCTGGTGAAAGAAATAGATGTACAAGTCCAGGAAGCGCACAGAACCCCATACAAGAGGAATCCAAAGAGGACCACACCAAGACACATCATAATTAAAATGCCAAGGGCAAAAGACAAAGAGAGAATATTAAAAGCAGCAAGAGAAAAACAGTTAATTACCTACAAGGGAGTACCCATAAACTGTCAGCTGATTTCTCAACAGAAACTATGCAGGCCAGAAGGGAGTGGCAAGAAATATTCAAAGTGATGAACAGCAAGAACCTACAGCCAAGATTACTCTACCCAGCAAAGCTATCATTCAGAGTTGAAGGTCAGATAAAGAGTTTCACAGACAAGAAAAAGCTAAAGGAGTTCATCACTACCAAACCAGGATTACATGAAATGCTGAAGGGTATTCTTTAAGGAGAGGAAGAAGAAGAAAAAGGTAAAGATAAAAATTATGAACAAAAAATGACATCAAATACATACCTACCAACAAGTGAATCTAAAAATCAAGTGAATAAAAAATCTGAAGAACAGAATGGACTGGTGAATATAATAGAATCAGGGACATAGAAAGGGAGTGAACTGACGATTCTCAGGGGAAGCAGGTGTGAGGGGTGCGGGAAGAGATTGGACAAAAATCTTACTCCTATGGATGAAGACAGTGGCGGGGGTAAGGGCATGGGGTGGGGTGGGGAATCAGGTGGAGGGGGCTATGGGGGAAAAAATAAAGGAACACCTGTAATAATCTGAACAATAAAGATTTATTAAAAAAAAAAAAAAGATCCTAGAGCCAGACAACTCGGGTTCATATTATAATTCTGACATTTCCATCCGTGTCACCTTGGGAAAGTCACTTGACTTCTCTGTGTCCTTTGTTTCCTTACCCGTTAACTAGGATAACTGGATTGTGGCATGTGTTAAAGGAGTTAATAAGAGTGAAGTGCTTAAACAGTGGCTGACATTAGAGTAAGCACTCTGTAAGTGCTTCCTTTTCTTTTTTATTCACTGAATGAAAAGATGAATGAGCTTTTCTAATACCAGGAGATGCAGAGAGGGTTTCACAAAGAACCAGGGAGATAGCTTACTTGGGAAAACATTCAGCACTCAACCATCCATCTTTGCTTTATTCATTTAGTGCTTCCATTTTCCCAACTGGAGGATTTCACTGTCTTGGTTTGCGGCCTGGTGTATGGAGTATTTCTGTTGGGTAGTGTTGTACCAAACTACCTTGTTCTTGTGTCAGATCTACATAAAGATGATTTTGGCTTCCACACAGGTCTGTGGTGAAATTCATTATGGCTATGGGTGGAGGTGTAGTCTGTCTTTTAATTGGTTCAATGTATTCATGCCAACAAGCCCCAGTGTATACCACCATTGTCTGAGCACTGAAATTAGTATATGCCACTGCCCATTGCTCAGTCCACCAACTTCTCACTTACATCTTCCAACCCCAGTTTATATCAACTTCTAAAACTCTCCTCTGATTCTTAGTTTTGATGGTCCATTTTGGACATTTTTCTCTAGTTTGACACTAAGCCTGTGTTTGAGGACAAGGCAAACCACTTTCTGCTTTCAAAGCCTGCTGATCACAGCTTGGGTTGGCAGTTTCTATAGACTGATGTTTGTGTCTCTCCACTACTTCCCCCCCCCCCCCCCCGCTGCCCCAAATTCATATGTTAAATTCTAATGCCCAATGTGAGGGTTTCAGGAGGAGGGGCCTTTGAGAGGTGATTAGGTCATGAGAGTGGAGACCTCATGAATGGGATTACCGCTCTTACAAAAGAGACCTCAGAGAGCTCCCCTGCCCCTTCAGCCCTGTGAAGACAGTGAGAAGACAGCTGTCTACAAACCAGGAAGTGAGTGGGCCCTCACCAGACACTAAGTCTGCTGGCACCTTGATCTTGGACTTACCAGCTTCCAGATCTTTGAGAATTAAGTTTCTGCTGTCTCTAAGCTACCAGTCTGGGGCATTCTTTATAGCAGCCCAAACAGACTAAAATAGCAGGTACCTGGAAGGAACCATAGTAGGGCTGGGACTAACTCTCAGTCTCCAAGATATTTAACTGCATGTGCCTGAAGAGAAATGATGCTCAAAAAACGCTACAGAAACATTTAGCTGGGAAAATTTTTCACTATTACAAAAACTCAAATACCTCTCTTAAGCTAACAAATAAGCCTGTTTTCACGCTATGAAAGTAATGTATGCACTGAATCTATGTTGCCTAGCCTAGTTCCTGGCATAAACTCAGAAAAATATAATGAAGAAAAGAAAAATCATCTATAATTTCATCATCCAGAGATATCTATTCTGAACATGTTTTGATTTCACTCTAGCCATTTCCTGAAACTCCCCTTCCTCCATATACAGGGGTGGACAAAAGTAGGTTTACAGTTGTTTGTATAGAAAATAATACAACAATTAATAAATAATAATATAAGAACAAACTCTGTGTTTCATGTACTCACAACCATAAACCTACTTTTGCCCACCCTTGTGTGTGTGTGTGTGTGTGTGTGCACGTGTGTGTATGTATTTATACACATCTCCCTCCTCCCAGTATACTAAAGCTCAAATATGTCCAACTCAGACCAATGGGGAATAATATTTGTGAAATTAGCTCTCTGATTTTTATAATGAAGGTTGTTTTACAGAAATTCCTTTGCATGGCCATCTTTGCAGGGACCACTCATTCTATGTTTTGAGCATTACAAAATGGGGAGCGGAATTCTGTCCTTGGATTACATAGAATGAAATTGCAGGATGTATGAGGAAGAAAAACCTTCTAAAACTTCTAGGTTTTCTTTCCTTTTTTCCTTTGTTATTGCACGTTGATGCCCTTCATTCTGAAATCTTGGCAGGTAATTATCAGAGACCCCTTTTCCGGTTCCCTGATGTCTTCCCTTCTGGGGCACCAGCTCCTACTTTTAGTAGGTGCCCCCTTTCTCTTGGAGATAATCACATCAGTTAGACTCTCATTCCAGGGGGATATGACCTAGAATCAGTTTTGTCTTTGAGAAATGAGGTCGCTTTCCTGGGGGAGGTGTCAGGAGAGAGTGGGAAGCCCCAGGCTGGGAGGGGAGATTCTTCCTGGCTTTTACCAGTCCCTCTTGGAAAGGTGGTGACCCTGCTAGTTGGTGAGGAATGAGGACTGGTCTGTATGACTTTAGTCCCCATCAGTCCCCTAAAATGGTCAGGCAAAAGTTAGTCATGTCCTCCTGCAATTCACAAATTCCATAGTTTCTTTTCTATTCCATTCAACTTGACCCGTAGGTAGAATTTGAAATTGTTTACTACCTGAAACTTTAATCTCCCCTGTACACTTTCACACTTTTCCCTTTTGCCTCTGATCTTGATCCTTCACTGGCTGGTTGTCTGCCACCCACCCCCTCAAATATAGTGTTCTTCAGTCTTAAAGATGGCTCCCAGGGGCCCTCATCTTCTGGTCTTCATGCCCCGTGTCATCCCCTCCCTTTGCATGTAGGTTGGATCTAGTTCTAACCAATAGAATGTGACAAACATTAAAGGATATTCCTTCTAAGATTAGGTTATAA
Organism: Corynorhinus townsendii; assembly: GCA_026230045.1. Taxonomy (NCBI): domain Eukaryota; kingdom Metazoa; phylum Chordata; class Mammalia; order Chiroptera; family Vespertilionidae; genus Corynorhinus; species Corynorhinus townsendii. The sequence goes on from JAPDVU010000006.1 coordinate 79,712,008, forward strand.
GAGATCATGGTTTCTACCTCACTCTTTCAGAAATGGAAAGACCACGTGGCAAAGAATTGAGGGAGCCTCTGGCCATCGGCCAGCAAGGACCTGAGGTCCTCAGTCCAATAACCTGTGAGAAATTGGAGCCTGCCAAAAACCACATGAATGAGCTTTGAAGTATACCTTTTCCAAGTCCAGCCTTCAGATGAGATAACAGCCCCAGCTGATGCCTTGTCTGCAACTTGGTGAGAGACTCTGAGCCAGAGGACCCAGGTAGGCCATGACCAGATTCCTGACTCACAGGAACCCATAAAATAAATATTTGTTGTTTTACGCTGTTAAGTTTTGTGATAGTTTGTTATGCACCAATAGCTAACTAATGTATTAGGTTCCCATGTTCTAGTCACTTCTCATTCCTCACCCTTCCCCTGGAAAAGCTCATGGTGGATTTAGATGTTACTTATTGGATTAGGGCAACTGTGGCTTTAAGACTGATGGGTAGGCAAGTGCCAACTTTAGAATAGCATCCAAGTTCCCATCATAATCTGCAGAATATCGGTTCCTTATCACCTGGCTCCTGCCCACCTTTCCTTCCCCATATCCAAACACTCTGTCCTTAGATCATTGAGGATCAGCCATGCTGGTGCTCAGACTCACCAAGTTTATTTAATCTTATGGGCTTTGTGCTTGCTTTCCCATTCTTCAGATGTTCTGAATTTTCATATGGATTACCCCCTTTCATCCTTTAAGTTTTTGCTCAAATTTTATATCCTAAAAACCCTTTTTTGACAATCTGACCTGAAGTATCACACACCATACCATACTGTATCACTCCTTCTCCTCCTAATACTCATCCGTTTGTGATTCTCTCACCTCCTTCTCTATATATTAGCCCTTTAATGGGACTCTTTTTTTTTTATTGGCCTGCCACAGTGTTTTTTTTCTTTATTGATTAAGGTGTTACATATGTGTCTTTATCCCCCCATTGCCCCTCTCCCCCCCGCTCATGCCCTCAACCCCTGGTGTCTGTGTCCATTGGTTATGCTTATATGCACGCATACAAGTCCTTTGGTTGATCTCTCCCCCTTACCCCCACCCTCCTCTGCCTTCCCTCTGAGGTTTGACAGTCTGATCAATGCTTCTCTGTCTCTGGATCTGTTTTTGTTTATCAGTTTATGTTGTTCATTATATTCCACAAATGAGTGAGATCATGTGATATTTATCTTTCTCCAACTGACTTATTTCACTTAGCATAATGCTCTCCATCTCCATCCATGCTATTGCAAATGGTAGGAGTTCCTTAGCATAATGCTCTCCAGGTCCATCCATGCTATTGCAAATGGTAGGAGTTTCTTCCTTTTTACAAGCAGCGTAGTAAGTATTCCATTGTGTAGATGTATCACAGTTTTTTATTAGTGGGACTCTTATCTCCCTTAGTCCTCACTGAATCTATGCTGTCTAGCCTAGTTCCTGGCATAAAGCAGGCCCTTCATACTTATTTTTTGAATGACTGAATGATGCTGGCTCTGTCATACTTGGACATAGTCCATGAGTGGACTAACTAAGACTCTCTGCTGCTTCTGCCATGGACGTTTGTGTTCTGGCTGCTCCATTTCCAAGCACTTTTCTAATTTATGGGGGAACCCAAATTAGGTGAGAGGCAGGGTTGATGGAGGGCCTCACCCATTGTCATGAGTTGAATTGTGTCCTCTCAAAAAGATGCTGAAGTCCTGACTCCAGGTACCTGTGAATGTGTCCTTGTTTGGAAATAGGGTCTTTGCAGATGTAATTAGTTATTACACAAGGTGATACTGCAGTAGAGTGGAACCTTAATCCTGTGATTCTTGTTCTCATAAGAAGGCTGCATGAAGACACAGAGACATACAGCGAAGATGGCCACATGAAGAAAGAGGCAGAGACTGGAGTGCTGCATGTATAATCTGAGGAACACCAAGGATTGCTGGCAACCACTAGGAACTGGGAGGGGCAAAGAAGGACCCTCCCCTAGAGCCTTTGGAGGGAGCACGACTCTGCCAACACCTTCACTTCAGACTTCTGGCTTCCAGGTTTGTGAGAGAATAAATTCCTATTGTTTTAAGCCACCCAGTTTGTGGTAATTTGTTATGGAAGTCCTAGGAAACTAATATAATGACATCTGTCTCTTTAGTCAGAGGTCCCTTGCCTACCCCTGGCCTGTCTCTCTATGGGGCATTCCCAATCACCTGTGCACACTGAAAGCATCTCTTCAGTGAGCAAGGAGCAGAACCAGAGAGAGGCAGCTGTGTTCTCTCCTGGTGTTCTGAGCTCATCATCATTTTCTCCTTTTTAAAAAATATACTAGTATATTTTTATTGATATCAGAGAGAAAAGAAGAGAGAGAAGAGATAGAAACATTCATGATGAGAGAGAATCATTGATTGGCTGCCTCCTGCATGTTCCCCCCATCACCCACCCCTGCCTCCACTGGGGATTGACTCTGCAACCCGTGCCTGTGCCCTGACTGGTAATTGAACCGGGTCCTTCTGGTTCATAGGTCAATGTTCAACCACTGACCCACACTGACCGGGCTGAACTCATCTTCTATATGTTAGTTTCCCACCTTAATTTTAATGCTCCTGTCATCTCCTGCTGGACCCTCCTTTAAGTCAAACCCACCTGCCAGATTCCTGGAAACAGGGAGCCCATTGATATGGTCCACACAGATCCATCCATTACCTGGGGTGCAGAGCAGGTTGGAGATGAGTGAGGGGTGGACTTGGGGATCTACCAGAAAATCTCTTTCCTAATGGTTGATTGATTGAGTTATTTGACAAATATTACTGAGCTCCTGCTCTGTGTCATCACTGGGCTTAGAACCAGGAGCCAAGAGTGATGAGAGACCAAGACCCTTCCCTTATGAAGCTTCTCATCCAGTGGGGGAGATGGAAAATGAAACTAAACTAAGCCACCAAGTAGTCAGCCTTTATGGTTCCCAGCTGCCACTGCAACCTGTCCATGGCCACTTCTCAGGTGCAGAATGCTGCTTCCAGGGTTGGCTGGCCCATCGGTAGCCCCATCATGGCTGAGGGGGAAGAGGGCAGCGCTGTGAAGGCCACCCTGCTCCGCAGCAGCTCCTTAGGGTGGACGTTGGTGGGAGCACAGGGCTGCAGAGAGCTGTACCACTTTTCTGGCATCCTGTGCCAACATATCTGTTGGGAAAGATGTGTTTGATGCTTACATAAAGAGGCTGAAAAATCAGAATCTGGAAGGCTGATTTATACTGGGATTCTGGCCCAAACAACATCTGGTGTGAAATGTTTCTCTTATTCTGCAAGTGTGATCAGCCTTGCCTTTCTGTCACACATTCTTACACAGAATAATATCATATATGGAAGCCTGCCTTTGCAAATCTTATTTTATGGCATCATAGGACGCTTCCTAGTGACCACCCCAGCGCTGTTTCTCTTTGTTACAAAAGGCTAGGTCACTGGTTGTGCCACGAGGCCACAACAGACACTGATAAAGCCATTTCTTATAATGTTGTGCTTTCAGAAATGAGTACAGTGTTTCACCAGAATGACATGAAGATTACAAACACCACATTTTATGCTAAAGCAAAACCACTGTTAGTGAATCCAGGTCTCTTTCCAAACCCTGAAGACTATGACCATCTAATGGGCTGTGACAAACCATTCACTTTTGATATGGAAGAAACCAGTGAAAACTAATGAGTCTACTGCTTTGATGTTTGTGCTTGACTGTGATTTATGTTCCAATGTATAATAGTCATATTACTATTACCTTTGTTTCCTGTTAAAAAATAAAATAAAATAAACCACTGAGATCATGTCTGATAGAAGTAATTGCTTAAGGTGCAATAAATCATCATCATCATCATCAAATAAATGCCATCATAAGCAAGACAATAAACTGCCAAAATGACATGTTTCTATTTTTAAAAAAATCATGGTAAAATATACATAACATCAAACTTATCATCTTAACCATGTTAAGTGTTCAGGTCAGTGGCATTAAGTACATTCACATTGTCCTGCAGCCCTCACCATCCATCTCCAGAACTTTTTCATCTTCCCAGACTGAAACTCTGCCCCATTAAACACTAATTCCCTATATTCCTCCCCAGCTCCTCCAGTCCCTGGCCATTCCACGTTCTCCCTCTGAATCTCATTGCTCTAAGTGCCTCATATAAGTGGAATCACACAGTATTTGTTCTTTTGTATCTGGCTTATTTCACTCACCCAGCATGACTGCCTCGTGGTTTTTCCATGCTGTAGCATATAGGCATGATTCTAATTTCGATAGGAAAAATAACCTTACCTAAAAGTAATCCAACACGTTAGTGAAGGTTAGGAATGGGATTTGTTTGAATTTTTCTTTAATTTTCAATTTCAGTTTAATTCCATATTATTCTGTATTAGTTTCAAATGTACAGTATAGTGATTAGGTGACAATCATGTACTTTATGGAGTGCCCCCCCCCCCAATATTTCAAGTACCCATCCGGCCCCATACATAGTTATTACATTATTATTGACTAGATTTCCTATGCTGTAATTTACTTCTCTGTAGCTATTCTGTAAATACCAATTTCCACTTAATCCCTTCACCTTTTTCACCCAGCCCCCCCCAACTCCCCTGCCCAACTCTCAGTCTGTTCTCCGTAATTATGAATCTGTTTCTATTATTTGTTTATTTATTTTGTTCTTTAGGTTTCACACATAAGTGAAATCATATGATATTTATCTTTCTCTGCCTGACATTTCATTTACCATAATATCCTCTAGGTCTATCCATGCTGTCACAAAAGGTAAGATTTCATTCTTTTTTATGGCCAAGTAATATTCCATTGCGTATATGTATCACACGTTTTTTACCCACTTGTCTATTGATGGACACTTGGGTTGCTCCCATATCTTGGCTATTGTAAATAATGCTTGAATGAACATAGGGGTGCATATATTCTTTTGAATTAGTGTTTTAGGTTTCTTTATATATACCCAGAAGTGGAATCGCTGGGTCATAAGGCAGTTCCATTTAAACAATGTTGAGACGTCTATGCACTGTTTTCCATAGTGGTTACACCAATCTGCATGGTCACCAAAAGTGCATAAGGGTTCCCTTTTCTCCACATTCTTGCCAACACTTGTTGTTTGTTGATTTATTGATGATAGCCATTCTGACAGGTGTGAGGTAGAATCTCATTGTGTTTCCATTTGCATTTCTCTGATAATTAGTAATGTTGAGCAACTTTTCATGTGTCTATTGGCCATCTGTATGTCCTCTTTGGAGAAGTGTCTATTCAGGTCTTCTGCCCACATTTAAAAAATATTTTTTATTGCTTTTTAGAGAGAGAAAGGGAGAGGGAGAGGGGCAGGGAGAGGAAGAGAGAGAAAGAGAAACATCCATGTGAGAAGATCAATTGGCTGCCTCCTATAGGCCCTCCCACTGGGAATCAAGCTGGCAACCCAGGCATGTACCCTGACCTGGAATTGAACCAGCAACCTTTGGTGCACAGGACGATGCCCAACCAACTGAGCCACACTGGCCAGGGCTCGTCTGTCCACTTTTTAACTGTGCTGTTTCTTTTTCTTTTTATTTTTTAAATTCGTTATTGTTTAAAGTATTACAGATGTCTCTTACTGGGTTCTTTTTCTGGCATTTAGTTGTATGAGCTCTTTATATGTTTTTGATGTTAACCTTTTATTAGATATATCACTGGCTAATATGTTCTCCCATTCAGTAGGTTGTCTTTTTATTTTCTTGATGGTTTCCTTTGCTGTGCAAAAACTTTATAGTTCGATGTAGTCTCATTTGTTTATTTTTTCTTTTGTTTCCCTTGTCTGAGGAGATCCATCAGAAAAAATATTGCTATGAGAAATGTCCGAGATTTTACTGCCTATGTTTTCTTCTAGGGTTTTTGTGGTTTTGAGTCGTACAAGTTTTTAATCCATTTTGAATTTATTCTTGTATATGGTGTAAGAAGGTGGCCTAGTTTCTTTTTTTTCATGTATCTGTCCAATTAACCCAACACCATTTTATTGAATAGACTATCTTTACCCCATTGTATATTCTTGACCATATACATGTGGGTTTATTTCTGGGCTCTCTATTCCATTCCATTGATCTATATGTGTTCGTATGCCAGTACCATACTGTTTTGATTAACACATTCTTGTAATATATATAGATTGATTTCATGTAGTGTGATACCTCCCATTTGTTCTTCTTTCTCAAGATTGCTGTTGCTATTCCGCGTCTTTTATGTTTCCATACAAATTTTTGGATTATTTGTTCTAGTTCTGTGAAAAACACCATTGGTATTTTGATAGGAATTGTGTTGAATTATGGATTGCTTTGGGTAGTATGGACATTTTAATGATGTTAATTCTTCCTATTTATGAGCATTGTATATGTTTCATTAATTAGTGTCTCCTTCAATGTCTTAAAATTTTCTGAGTAGAGGTGTTTTACCTCTTTGGTTAAATTTATTTCTAGATATTTTGTTTTATATTTGATGAAGTTATAAATGGGGTTGTTTTCTTAGTTTCACTTTCTGATAGTCCATTATTGCTGTATAAAAATGGATTTGTGTGACTTTTTTGTTTCCTTCTACATGTTATGCATTTTCCAAATTTTCTACAATAAACAGGTATTACCGTGATCATAAAAAAAATCTTTAAAATGTCTGTCCCCCGTTCCTTTTCGCTCTCTGCCTGTGGTGCTGCTGCTTTCTAGTGTTTCTCGCTCAGGATCCCCAGCTCCTGCAGCTGCCACCAAGGACACACTGAGATCCTACAGTGTGTTTCTCATTGCCTGTTTATTGGAATTTTATTTCTTCTTAAGTTGTGATGGCTACTTTTCTTTGCAGTAGTCCCCCTTTATCCATGGTTTTGTTTTCTACAGTTTCAGTTACCCATGGCCAACTGTGGTCTGAAAATAGTAAATGGAAAATTCCAGAAATAAACAATTCACACGTTTTACATTGTGCACCATACTGAGTAGCGTGATGAAACTAAGTCACCCCACTGTGCCCCAATGTGAATCATCCCTCTGTTTACCATGTGTGCTGTATATACTCCCTGCCCATTAGTCACTTAGCAGCCATCTGGGTTATCAGATTGACTGCCATGGTATCGCACTGCTTGTGTTCAAGTACACTGATTTTATTTTTATTTTTTAAAGTACATTCACTTTACTTAATAATGGCCCCCAAACCACTCATGTAGCTTTTATTACAGTACATTGTTTTAATTGTTCTATTTTATTATTATTTTAATTTCTTCTTATGTCTAACTTATAAGTTAAACTTTATCACAGGTGTGTATGTATAGAAAAATAGTATACAAAGGACATCACTAGCAATCTGGGAATGTAACCTCCATGGGTAAGGGCGTGACTACTGTGTTTATTTTTCAAATTTATTTTTATCCTATATAATAAAAGGCTAATATGCAAATTGAACAGTGGAACGACCAGTTGCAATGACGTGCACTGACCATCAGGGGGCAGACGCTTAACGCAGGAGCTACCCCCTGGTGGTCAGTGCGCTTCCATGGAGGAACCCTGCTCAGCCAGGCTCATGGCTGGCGAGCACAGTGGCAGTGGCGGGAGCCTCTCCTGCCTCCGCCGCAGTGCTAAGGATGTCCGACTGCCAGCTTAGGAATGAGCTGGCAGTCAGACATTCCCCAAGGACTCCCAGATTGCAAGGGCGCAGACCAGGCTGAGGCCCCCCTCCCCAAGTGCACGGATTTTGTGCACCGGGCCTCTAGTTGAAATATAATTGACATACAACACTGTGTAAGTTTAAAGTGTACAATGTGTTAATTTGTTACATTTATACATTGCAATATGATTAAATGGTAATGTTAGTTAACGATCACTAAGCTGTGCATTAGACCTCCCTTTATCCGCGTCTGTTCATTTTTCTACTGCCGCTTCTAAGTGCCTGTCTAGAGGGAAGACTCAGCAAGAGGAAGATTCAAACAGGAGAGTTGGTGAAGGTGTGGTGGTGGGGGAAGGAAGCAGTATAGGATGGTGCAGTAACCTGGAGCGAGCAGCACCTGGGAGCTGTTACTGTCTCTGAGCAGGAGCAGGAGGAGGAGGGAGCAGTTACTGCCAGATTCTGAAGAGGGCCACCTGCCAGGACCTGTGGTCTACAGTCCAGGGGCACAGCCATCTGCAGTGAGAGCGGAAGGAGGGGCCTGAGGGCAACATGCCCTGGCCTCACTCTCCTCCATCCTTCGGACCTCCCGCCAGTCTCTTCCTTTACCTGAACCCAGCCAGGACGAGAGAGTGAGGGAGCCTGTTGGTAAAACCCACGAGGGTCAACGTCCTAGGACACAGAAGCAGGGGAGGAAGGGGAGTGTCCCAGGAGGTCATGGGGAAGGTCTCCAGTGCTACTTCTCACGGAGACAGAGCATTGAGGGCAGAGCTATGCTTCCCTACCCAGAACAATGCTGGGCACAAAACAGATGCTCAGAAAAGTTAAATAAAAAATCAGGGACTAGAAGGAGACTGATTTTTAAATTGTGAAGTACACATAACAAAACTTACCCATTGTAACTATTTCCCCAACTTTATTGAGATATAGCTGACATGTAACACTGTGTAAGATTAAGCATGTGATGATTTGTTACATTTATGTATTGCAAATGATTACCATCATAGCCGTTATAACCACTTAAAAGTCACAGGTCAGTGGTATTAAGTACATTCATGATATTGTGCAATCAACATCTAGTTCCAGAACTTTTTCATTGCCCCAAGAGGAAACCCCACATCCATTAGCAGTCACTCTCCATTCCTTTCCCCCTTCAGCCCCTGACAACCACTCAGCTGTGTTCTGTCTCTGTGGATTGACGTATCCTGACTATCTTATATCAGTCTAAACCCAGGCTGAATTTGGAGGGAAATGAATTCATCCCCTCATCTTTGACTCTCCTTTCCTTTTCTCCCCTGAAATTCTGCCTGTGGTTTCAGGCACTTCACTTGCATATCGGGCCACTCTGGTAATAAGGAGGGAGGGGGGGGCTCAGAGTTGGGGGACCTGGCCTTTCTCTCCCTTCTCCTCTGCTCCCTTTGGAGCCCTGGGGACGATGGGGAACCTGACAGCTGATAATGAGACTCCCTCTCCCTTAATGACTCTGGGGGCTGCGGGGATGCTTCAGGCCAACTCTGCCCTAATTAATTAATAGGGAGCACTTCCCACAGAGGATTAGCCTCAATTCCTCCTGTCTCAGCTCCTCTTGGTTTAGCCCCTGTTCAGGCCCCACCCCTCAGACAGGGCAGTCATCTGGGACAGGCTGGGGATGCTCCATCCTAATGCTGGGCCAGAGTTGGAGCCACTGGTCAGAGTGGACCTGAGGTAGGCTCAAGCTCTGGCTCAACAATGTGGGCTGTGAGCCCCTTTCACATCTGTAAATGTAGCCAGCAACCTTTCTCTTATTGAGAGAATGAGACACTCCCAGAGCCAGGGTGAGGGGGAGAGTGGGCACTCTCTTTGGGTGTATCTGTAATTTCAAAAGAGTGACATATGTCAGATTCTTTTTATTACTTATTTATTTATTTATATATTTATTTACTGGAGGCCCAGTGCACGACATTTGTGCACTGGGGGTGGGGGTGGGGTGGGGAGTGGGGTTTGGGGTGGGGGGGTGTCCTTCGGCCCGGCCTGTGCCCTTTTGCAGTCCCAGAGCCCTCAGGGGATGTCTGACTGACTCCTATGGGAGCGGCCTAAGCCCTCAGTCAGACATCCTTAGCGCTGCACTCACCAGCTGTCAGCCTGGCTGTGGCTGAGCAGCACTCACCCTGTGGGAGCGCACTGACCACCAAGGGGCAGCTCCTGCATTGGGCGTCTGCCCCCTCGTGGTCAGTGCTCCTTATAGCGACTGGTCATTCTGCTGTTTGGTTGATTTGCATATTACCCTTTTATTATATAGGATTTTTCTCTTTTAAAAAACTATTTTCAATTATAGTTCAGATTCTTTTTTTCTTTATGAGTCATTCTTTGGAGATATAGTTACACTATCTTTTCTCCACTCGGAGGTACTAAAGATATGCTCCTAAAAAACATAAGTCATATTTCAATGTCAGTTGAACCCTCCTCCCAATAAAACTAATGCAAAAATCAGTGATGATCTTTAAAAACTACTTTAAAAAAATAGTAAAGTAGGTACAGAGTATTCAGTGCATTGATAGAGCAGGCTCTGCTTAGTCCTGTTGTTTATCCTTGGGTTTGGGGTTGTTTCCAATTTTTTAACATAGTGAATAAAGATATTATATACATCTTTGAAAAAAAATCAGTGGTGAGCTAAATATAAAAATTTAAAGACAGAATCTGTGAGTGTTGAGCCAAGCCATATGGTAGACCGAAGCAAAAGAAAAATCAGGAATTATGATCCTGTCCTTTTTTGGGAAATGTTGACATTTTGTTAATTGTGGATATTTTGTATTCATTTTGGATATTGAATAATGAAATGTGTTAATTTGGGGGATCTTTGTAATTCAGTGAACTAATATTTTTCGAATGACTAGTGCATGATGTTTCAAAATCATGCATGGGTAAAGATGCACTCAATGGACTTTAATGTTAATTTAAAAAGTACAAAACTTCACTGACTATTCAGATCCCACTTTGCAACTATCCTTTAAGAAACTAAAACGTGTTGCGTTTTGGTGCAGTCTCAAAGAATGGTCACAATGACCTGAAAAACTGAGCAAAATACTCTTTCCTTTTTAAATTACCAGTTAGTGTGAGATTGAATTTTCTTCAAATACTTCAATCAAAACAACATATCCCCGCAGATCCAATGCACAAAATACATTTAATTCTTGTGATTCATGCTGACTGTGTTCCAGACAGTTGTGCAAACACTGAATTAATGGATGAACTGTTGCTCCCAGGGAGATAGACTGGGTGAGGTTGCTGCGAGCCTCTGCTCACATTGTTGTCCATCAGTCATCAACCAATCAATGTCTGACTGTTTTATGGGCGTTTCTGTTTAAAGACACCAATTTAATATAGGCCACGATAATACGTATCGATATGTAATTCATTGACATTGAATTCACAGCCAACTGCATTATAACTCATGCCTGAATGAAGCTTACCTACTACATATTTTCTCCGTGGCACACATCACAGCCTTCTTATGCTAACAAACAGTAGACAGCACTTCAGCACTATGCCTGGGAGCCGTTTTAAAATCTACAAAAATGAGAAAAACGTGGCAGCAACTAGACATGGGAAGGCCATCTTTCATAGTAAGACAGCTGGTCCAAGAGGCAAAGCATACATAGCCTTGTTCAGCCGCAGCTGGGAACACACCTGTTGGCCAGTTCAGATTTTGCACTGCTCTGAGCAAGCTCACTAATGACCACAAAAGTGCCACGAGCATTGATTTTGGGTTACAAATAGGTTTACGTGAGTGGGTGGATTGCTACGATGGAGTCTATAATCAAGATCAACTGTATGAACACCCCATTTTCTTTTTATGAAGCAGGACATCAAAGCCATTTGCAAAAGTGTGAAACATTGCCCCTCTTCTCACTAATTTTTTCTTGTTTTGGAAAATGTTATTTTTCATAAAATATGCTTTTTATGTGAAAACGAATAAATACTTAAAAACCCTCAGCTTTAATTTCTAATACAGCAATTATTAATTGGTATAACTCATATAGATGCATATTCTTTGGAGTCCTTCAGGATCTTATTATTTTATTTATATTTTAAAATTAAATGTTGGCATATAATATTATATTAGTTTTAGGTGTACAACATAGTGATTCAACATTTATAAACCTTATGATGTAATTGACCACCACAATAAGTCTCATAACCATCTATCACCATGCAAAGTTATTACATTATTGACTCTATTCCCTGTACTGTACATGATTGTTTTAATCAACAGATAAAATTTCTTAGAATAATTTTAGATTTACAAGAAAATTGAAAAGATAGTACAGGGAGTTCCCTTATTCTCTCCACCCAACAATTTCCATTATTATTATTATTATTTTATTTAAAAAATTTTTTTATTGATTTCAGAGAAGACAGGAGAGGGAGAGAGAGAGAAACATCAGTGATGAGGGAGAATCATGGATCAGCTGCCTCCTGCATGCTTCCCACTGGGGACTGAGCCCACATCCCAGGCTTGTGCCCTGACTGGGAATTGAACTGTGACCTCCTGGTTCATAGGTTGACACTCAACCACTGAGCAACACTGGCTGGGCTATTGTTTTTAATCTTCACTCAACCATATGTTTTTTGATTTGAGAGAGAGAGACAGAGAGAGAGAGAAAGAGAGATGTGAGAGCAATATTGATTGGTTGCCTCTCATATACACCCTGACCGGGGATGGAACCCTCAACCTTTCCATGTATGGGATCACTCTCTAACTAACTGAACCACCCAGCCAGGGCTCCCTTATTATTAATATTGTCCATTATTAGGATACATTTGTTATACTTAATGAGTTAATATTGATACATTATTATTAAAATCCACACCCTATTGAGATTTTCTCAGTTTTCTCTTAACATCCTTTTTCTGTTCCAGGAGGCTCTGCAGAACCCCGTCTTATATTAGTAGTCATCATGTCTCCTTAGTCTCCTATGACAGTTTTTCTGATTTTCTTTGTTGTTATCAGTATTATTTTTTAAAGATTTTTATTGATTTCAGAAAGGAAGGGAAAGGGGGAGATAGAAACATCAGTGATGAGAGAAAATCATTGATTGACTGCCTCCTGCACGCCCCACACTGGGGATCGAGCCCACAAGCCCGGGGCATGTGCCCTGACTGGGATTCGAATCGTGACCTCCCGGTTCATAGGTTGACACTCAACCACTGAGCCACACTAGCCGGGCCTGGCTTCCTTTGTTTTTGATGACTTGACAGTTTTGAGGAGCGCTGGTCAGATTTATTGCAGGATGCACCTTCCTGGAATTTATCTAATTCAAAAAAACAAAAAACCTAACCATGCTTCGGGGGGTCCTCTATAACTTTTCAGAGTGTAAAGGGGTTCCGAGGCCCAATAGTTTGAGAACTGCTGCTATTATTTTGTGTAAAAGAGCAAGTGTGCCCTGTCCTCTTCCTTGCTCTGTCTCCAGCCTCTAGTACAGCCTGGCGCACATGGAAGCACAAGAAATTCGTGGACAGAGTGACTTCAAGAGCCAGGAGCTCAGAGGCAGCTCCAGGCTCAGAGAAGGATGCAAAATCCCCCGTGCACTGTTCCTGACTGAGACGGAGGGAGTGAGAGCATCAGGGAGGAGTTGCAGGAGAACCTAGTGCAGGGGTTCAGCCTTAAGCCACGTACTGAAACCACTTGGGGAGCATTAAAATATGCCATGCTTTAGCCGGAGCCCGGTGCCCAGGGACGCCGAGGTGATTGGTCTGGGTGCCACAGAGGGAATCAGAATTTTTAAAAGCTCCCCTGGTGATTCTCAAGTACTGCTAAGTTTGAGAACCACCTGGATAGCAGATTTGCCAAGGAGGAGAGTCCAGGCTGTATGTCCAAATGATTGGAATGGAGGTGGCTGCTCTCTGGCTCTCTCCTGGGCAAGTTACTGAACCTCTCCGAGGCCCATCCCCTTCTCTGCAACCGGGGGTAGTGATATCTACCTCAGAGAGGTGTGCAGTTCCGATAGACGTCAACGAGCCTGCAGGGCAGGAGGCTCCACTAACGGAGCCACAGGGGCCAGGGCTAACATGTATGGATTTTTAAACCACTCGTGTGGCTCTGTGCTCACCTTTAAAACATGGCAATTAGCTTACAGAAAGGCGGGAGTTGTTGGCAGCGATGTCAGTACCCTTTGAGAAGAAAAGCAGGATCAGCGTGCTCGATAAATTACTGCTGAAGACAGCAAAGAATAATGTTAATTACAATAGTAACAGGTATGCGCTTTAATTTCCTGTGGGGTCAGCAGAGTCTATCCGTTGTTTAGAGAAGGAGGCCAGTCTCAGAGAGGGAGAGGGGCTGGCCCACGCACACCCAACGGCCAAGGCACACGGCCCCCAAGGGGAGCAGCGGGCCGAGGAGCCCACGCGCGGGAGCTGTGGTCACTGGGAGTCCCGCACCCACGCTTTCCCGGGGCCTCCGCCCAGGATGCGGACGCGGGTCCACTCCAGGGGTGCCAGGAGCGAGTCCGGGCTCTCAGGGATGTTCAGGTCTCCGAGGGCTGGGGAGGCAGCCGGAGGCTGGGGCTCAGAGGCGCGGCTCTGCGCTGGGGGCGGGGGCAGGACGCGAGAGAGCCACCCACCCCGCCCCCCTCAGGATCCCCCTCCTTCAGCGCGGTGCGCCCTTTCCTGCGCTGTTGCGGAGTCTGGGCTGGGCGCAGGGGAGGCGGGGGGCATCCCTGAGGGGATCCCTTCCCCTCCCCCGGCTGCCTGGCGCCCCGGCACCCACGTGAGCGCACGGCCGGCGCGGATCCCACCGGCTGCACAGCGCATCCTGGCTCTGCACCCGTGCCTCCGCCGTCTGGGTCCCCACACCAGCACCGCGCTGTCCCTGGCGGGTCCCCGCTGCCCGAGCCGGGCGCTTTGCGGGGCTCCGGCTCCTGCATCCGGGACGCAGCGTACAGGCCGAGGCGCCGCTCCAGACGCGGGTGAGTGCGGACACCACGACCCGCACCCAGGCGGGTTTGGCCCACCCTGGGGTCAGGCGGTTGGGGCGCCATCTCTGGCCGCTCTTTCAGTTCCTCCTTGCCCCTTAGAGCCGCTGCCGCCGCTCACCTCCCGGTAGTCCTGCTGAGTTTCCTTCCGTTAGTTACCTAGCCCGGGTCTCCCTGCCCCCTCCCTCGTCCCCATCCAGTCCCTCTACCCGTGGCCTCTGTCTCTCTACCTGTGGCCTCGGCTTCTGGGCAGGTTCCAGCTCTGTGTCTGATGCCTTGACCTTTTCCAGGGCTCCGTCCCTGGTCTATCAGAGGGTTTTGCTCCAACCCCACAGACCTGGTTGTGACCGAGACTGGTCACCGCTGCAGGGAGGCTAGGTCCAAAGATGTGTGGGAGGTAGTGGTGGTGATGTGTGTGTGTGTGTGTGTGTGTGTGTGTGTGTGTGTGTGTGTGTGTGTGTTTGGGACAATTTATGAGCGGGGCTGCCTTCCCAAAGGAAGAGGTGTGTGTGGCTGAAAGTTTAAACGTGGGAATGAATTGAATGTCTGAAGTTTTTCCGTCTTGTGTTCCAAGTTGTGTGTGTGTAGGAATTGTTTAACTGGCCCTGCATGTTTAGAGTGTCATTTACAAAGGGGACTTGCCTAGGGCTGTGAAGGTGTGTGTGGGATTGCATGCTTGAAGAGGAACGTGGGGTTGTGTGGTGGATGGTGTGCATGAATGTGGCGCGTGTGTGCGCATGTATCTGTGCGTGTAAATATTGTGTGACGGATGCTGCATTGGGTGCAGTTGCATTTCTGAAGCTGTGCCTGAGGCTATATGTCTGAGCAGTTCTCTATATGTGATTGTGTGTCTCTGTGTGAAGGCGTATGTGTCAGTTGCACACAAGAGGTGTGTGTGGTTGTGTGTCAAGTGTGTGTTTGTGAGATGTGTGTGATTTCCTTCTTCTCTTTCCCCTCACTCCTCCAGTTAGGCTAGCAGAGGACTGAGATAAAATGTATGGAGAGCCACCTTGCTTTGGCTACCATAGTTTGTTTCAGCTTTAGAACATAAGAGACTTTATTTTTTCCCCTTGGCTCTGAGGGCCACCAGCACATCTCATCAGAGCCTGGAGGTTGGGGGAACCAGTTGGGAGATGGATTCTTGAATCTCTGCAGAGACATGGGGGCACTAGAAGGGCCATTCCCCAAGCAGGAAACCTAAGAAACAGGGGTAAGAGAATACCTAGTACCGAGAGAGACTAGAAAAGAGAGAACTCAGGTGAGGGGAGAAGCCCCCAGGTGTCCAAGAGAGACTGAGAAAAGCCTAAGTGGAAGCAAAGGTCCTGGGAAAACCATTTCAAGTCAAGTATTGCCTGACAAGTGACGCGGACAGGACTGAGAAAAATGGAGAGGAAGACATTCTCCTCCTTCAGCATTTTTCTCTGTCCTCAGTCATGAGTCTGTTGGGTCTCTGCTTTATATGAACCACAGTTGGCATCTATTTCATGCTCGCTAGGCGCTGTTGTAAGCATCACCTGAACTGGGCCATCTAAACCACGTAGAAGGAGACTGGTTCCTGCAAGGTGGAGCAGGCTTTGAAACAAGAGCTCAGGGATGCTCTTCTAATAGGCCAGCAAAGTTTCATGGCCCCATTGAGCAAAGTTTTTCATTAAAGGGCCAGAGAGACTGACTGTTTTGTAGCCCATATACTCTCCCTTCCAGTAACTCACCTCAGACATTATAGCACATAGGCAATATATAAGGAATGAGTGTGGCTGTGTTCCAATAAAACTTTATTTACAACAACAAGCAGGGGGCTGGATTTGGCCCTCAGACTATGGGTTTGCCCATGCCTGCTCTATGCCATACTATTTTTTTTTTTTGTAAAGAAGAGAAAGAAAAGAGACAAAACTAGCTCTGGAATTGTGACAAGTTTAGATCTCAGCTGAACAGTCCCTTGGGACCCTTGGGCAGCTCGGAGCCACCACTGCTCAAAGACTGGAAACATACATCCTAGAGGAGAGGGAGAAATTATGCGTTTCCTGTGTTATGTGTGGTCCCATGTCTGGGATCTTTCACAGCAAGGTGAGAAGCAGCATCAATGGATCCATTTGGAGCAGGACCCAACTGGGGTTTGGCATTTGGGACCTGGAACTGAGATCTGGAAAGCTGAGGCAGATGACCCATCCCTCAGATGTAGGGAGAAGCAAAGGAGGGCAAGGAAGACAGTGAGCTCAGAAAAGTAGCTGCTCAGCCAATGGCAAGAAAAAAACAAGAAGTCCAGAGGCCTACCTGCTGGTGGAACTGAGACTTCCTACAGACTCCCAGCTCTGACCTGGATGTATTCAGGCAGTGGGAGTGGGGTGAGGAGACACATCCAAAACTCTGATCCCTCAGAGACTAGCTGGGTGAGACCAAGTTCTTACCAGTGCAGCAATCCCAAGCAAACCAAATATGCAGAGTTCCGCAGTTTACTGCCTTCCTTTGGCTTAGAGAGTTGTTTTTTTTTTTTTTTTTAATATTTTTATTGATTTCATAGAGGAAGGGAGAGGAAGAGATAGAAATATCAATGAGGAGAGAGAATAATCGATCGGCTGCCTCCTGCATACCCCACACTGGGGATTGTGCCCACAACCCAGGCATATGCCCTACTAGGGAATCAAACCGTGGCCTCCTGTTCATAGGTTGATGCTCAGCCACTGAGCCATGTCTGCCACGCTTGGAGAGTTTTTTCTGACAGTGGGTGAATCTGGTGTATTAGTCAGGAGACAAGCACACTGAAAAGACTTTAAGATAAGGACTATTTGCACAGGTCTGAGCAGGGTTAAAGGAAACCAGTAAGGCTGGCGTAGCACTCAGGGACCAGCATGAGTGGAAATTCGCAGCGAGGGAGCAGGAGAAGGACCCAAGGGGAGTGGAGGCTGTAACAGAGGACGTAATTTTTAAAAACTGAAATATATTTGAGAAAATTAAGGTGTACAGCATGTTGTTTTGATACATTTATGTATTATACTATGATTGCCATTGTAGTAAGAGTTAGAACCTGTATTGCATCAAGAGGTCCAAGAGCACCCTTAGGGGAAAGGACAGTCTCTTCAACAAATGGTGCTGGAAAAACAGGATGAACAAAAGCAGAATGGCGAAACTGGACCCCTGTCTCACACCACTCAAAAAATTAACTCGAATTCGGTCAAAGACCTAAACATAAGTCCTGAACCATATAATTCCTAGGAGAGAACAGAGGAAAGAAGCTCCTTGATATTGGGCAATGATTTTTGGATATGACACCCAAAGTACAGGCAACAAAACAAATCAACAAGTGGGACTACATCAAATTTAAAAGCTTCTGAACAGCAGAAGAAAGAATTAACAAAGCAAATTAACTTTAATCTTGCAACAATCCTATCTAATAAAGAGGGAATATGCTCATTGACCCTCACACCATCGCAAAGATGGTGGCACCCACAGCCAAGAAGGAGGGAATATGCTAATTGACTACCCCGACCTCAAAGATGGCAGTGCCCAGTCCCCTCAGCCCCGCTGGGGCCCGGCCGATCCACGTGCCTGCCTCCAGATTCCCCCAGTCCCCTCAGCCCTCAAGTCGTCCAGGGCCAGCCCGAAGTGCAGGCAAGCCTCGGATGGTGGCTGCCTAGCTTCCCAGGGCCGCCCAAGGCTGCAGAACGGGAGAAAAGTTTTTGCAAACCATATATTGGAAAATGGGTTCATATTCAAAATACATAAAGAACTCATACAACTCAATAACCAAAGAAACTTCCCAAGTGCAATTTAAAAAATGGGCAGAGGAACTGTATAGACATTTTTCCAAGGAAGACATCTAGATGCCAATAGGCAGAGAGGATTGTCTGATGGGAGCTGTGGCCTTAGGTAGAGGAACATAGCCACTGCCAAAGAGGGGCATGGCAGGGGGAACTGGGAGAACCAATGTTCCATCCCCTCCCCCTCCACTCTGCTGTTGCCTTCCACTGGCCTGACCCAGAGGGGAGCCAGTGGGCAAGGGAGCCTAGGCAATGCCATCTCTAGTGGTCAGCCTTTTACCTGGGAGTGAATCTAGAGGAATAACAGAATTCCAGGACCCACTTTTTTTTGCTGTAAGATCAGTATAGGCAAGGCTGCCTAGCCTTCAGGAACTGGATGCCCAGGGTCCATGAAACTTTTAGGAATCTACAGAAATGTTTTCACTTCTTTAAAAATCAGAAGAAAGAATTAAACTTCAAGTCAAAGAAAATACCCTAAATAATAAAAGCCTAGGTGGTGTCACTCCCTTGCACGATGCTCTCACGTGACGTCGTCACCAGATAGCCACCACAAGATGGCTGTCACAAGATGGCCATCACAAGGTGGCTGCCACAAGATGGCCATGCGCACAGTGGAGGCGGGGCCTGGTGGCTGCTTGGCGCAGTGATGCCTGGGGGTCCCGCTGCTTTATGTGGCACGGAGGAGGCTGGTCTCAGCAGAGGAAGCAGATCTCGGCAGGGGAGGGCAGCTGTGGGTGATCAGGCCGCCAGGGGAGGGCAGTTGTGGGCGATCAGGTCAGCAGGGGAGCAGTTAGGCATCAATCAGGCCGGCAGGGGAGTGGTTAGGGGGTGATCAGGCTGGAAGGCAGAAGTGGTTAGGGGCAATTAGGCAGGCAGGCAGGCAGGCAGGCGAGCGGTTAGGAGCCAGTAGTCCTGGATTGTGAGAGGGATGTTGGACATCCCCCAAGGGGTCCCAGATTGGAGCGGGTGCAGGCCAGGTTGAGGGACACCTCCCGCCTCGCCCCCATGCACGAATTTCATGCACCAGGCCTCTAGTTTTAATATATAATAATGAGGTGAAATTTACATAACAGAAAACAAACCATTTCAAAGTGGCAGTTAGTGGCATTTGGTACTTTCACAATGTTGTACAACCATTACCTCTACCTAGTTACAAGATTATATATTCATCTTTATGTCCATGCAGTTGTAAAATACAATTTTATTATATTTTTTTTAGTGTAGGAAGGAGTCCACAGAGGTAAAAGTTCCTCAGGCCCATGAAAGTCACAATTTCTATGCTGCCCTACACATGTAAGGCAAGCATGTCAAACTCGTGTCTCGTAGGCCACAGGCCTTGTTTAAATAAACTCCCAGGCCGGGAGTTTGACATGCTTGATGTAAGGTGTTGCGTTGGTAAAAGGTTAGGAAGGTGTTTATTTTTATATGTATTTTATTTAATGTATATTAAAACATAATTAGCTGGGATGGGGGTAGGGGCGGGCTAGAAGAGGTCAATGGGGAAAAGGGGGACATATGTAGGACTTTCAACAATAAAGATGAAAAAAACAACATAATTAAAGACCCAATGTATCTAAAGTTTCCATTTGAGATACATTTATTTAGAACATAAGTAAGATTATATGGATATGGCTAAATTTAAAGAGCAGACACAAAAGTCTGAAGTAGGGAAAACAGTGAGATTCTGAACATCACATTTACCTTCAAAAGTGGATCCTAAAGGACCATCAGGGTCAAGGATTATAACCATTTCCTTCCCAAGAGACTCTTCTCCCTTCCTGTTGCTCACCCAGGCACTCAGGCAGAGCAGCTGCATTTATTAGGCACCTACTGTTTGCCAGGCACTTGCTGTCATTGATTTTGTTGTTGAAAGGCCATTTGTGAGGCCAGACACAAAACCACATTAAAATGGAGTGGGGGCTAGCCCCAAGGAACCATGTTTAGGGCTCTGCATGCAGTGGTCTTGTTGGATTGGTTTATTAGATGGGACAGCCACCAATTGCTTGTGATGATCTTATGGAATAAGGACAGGGCTGGAGTCAGGGAATGGCAAAAGAATCTATTATATAGTGGTCTCCTTCCCTGCCTCGTCCCAGACAAGCAGGGACGCAATTCTGAGACTTTCACTCTTTTCTGCCAAGTCGTGACCCTTGAACTCTAGGCAGCGTCCTCAGGTGTCCCAACCTGGGCACATCCCAGCAGATGCCCCTCCCCTGCTGTCTGGATTCTCTTCGAGTTTCTCACCAGCTTCCTCCACCCTGCCACCCTCCTGCCTCTGCCCACATCCTACTCTGTCCTGTTCCTCACCAGGCCCAGGGCCCTCTGTTCCCTGGAGATAGACGATGAGCAGCCACGCCAACAGCCTGTTTCTGCGGGAGAGTGGCCAGCGGCTTGGCAGGATGGGCTGGCTGCAGCGGCTGCAGGAGAGCATGCAGCAGAGAGCACTGCGCACGCGCTTGCGCCTGCAGACCATGACCCGCGAGCACGTGCTGCGCTTCCTGCGTAGGAACGCCTTCATCCTGCTGACCATCAGCGCTGTGATCATAGGTGAGTGGGCTGGGAGGGTGGGGACTTCAGGGAAATTCCTTGCACGCATGTCTCTTCATTCCACCGACTCATTCTCACCTGCACACATTCACGTCTTGTCCTACCAGTGACCGTTCCTGTGTAGAACATACACACAGATAGTGCACACTTATGCAGAAACAGCTCTGTGCCCACACAATGTCATATGAATATGTATGTGTGCACATGTGTGCAAACACACTTCCTGCATATGAATACACAAACACGAATACATTATTTTTATGCATGCACAGAACTTACATTTGCACACATACTGGAACTTGCATGCACATTCACACATGCACACACATTCCTCTGCACACACTTTGAGCTTAAATACACATACACTTCCATGTTTGAAAACTATATACATACTAAAGGCCTGGTGCACGAATTCATGCATGGGTGGGGTCCCTCTGGGTGGCCTGCGAGGATCGGTTGAAAACCCACAGTCCAATACCACCTGCAGCTCCCACCTGCCGCTCCCACTCATCCCAGACCCACTGTGCCTGCTATGGGCTCCTGTCCAATCAGTCCCAATCGGGAGAAGCTTGTGCTGCCACAGCAGTGCTCACCAGCCATGAGCCCTGAGTCTGGCACCCTGCCAAGGGGAGTAGCCTAAGGGATCTGGCTGAAACCAGCTCTCCGACAACCCCCAAGGGGTCCTGGATTGTGAGAGGGTGCAGGCCAGGCTGAGGGACCCCACAGGTGCATGATCGGGCCGGGGAGGGACCTTGGGAGGGCTCCAGGGTGTGTCCCGCCCATCTTGCTCAGTCCTGATCCATAGGCTGGACCCCAGCAGCAAGCTAACCTACCAGTCAGAGCATCTGTCCCCTGGTGGTCAGTGCACATCATAGTGAGTGGTTGAGCAGCCTTAGCATATCATTAGCATATTATGCTTTGGTTGTTCGGTTGTTCTGCCTTTCGGTCTATTTGCATATTACCCTTTTATTATATAGGATAAGTCACACCTCTATACACATGTGGGAAAAACATGCGCATGGGTCCACATATACAAGTATACACATGCACAAATGAGTGTATGCTGTCACATATGCATGCATGTGTGCAGATCTTTTTTTTTTTTTTAATGTATTTTATTGATTTTTTTACAGAGAGGAAGGGAGAGGGATAGAGAGCTAGAAACATCAATGAGAGAGAAACATCGATCAGCTGCCTCCTGCACACTTCCCACTGGGTATGTGCCCACAACCAAGGCACATGCCCTTGACCGGAATCGAACCTGGGACCCTTGAGTCCGCAGGCCGACCCTCTATCCACTGAGCCAAACCAGTTAGGGCAGTGTGTGCAGATATTTACACACAAATTTACACAGTATCAACATGGTAACATAAATCTATTCATTGCTACAATGTACACACACACACACACACACACACACACACACACACTGCTCTTTTTCTCACTTCCATTGACACACACCCTTCTTGGGATGGATGGCACCTGCTTGGGGCTGAGTGACCCAAACTCCACTCCCTAGGGGTCAGCCTGGCCTTTGGCCTACGCCCGTACCAGCTCACCTACCGCCAGATCAAGTACTTTTCTTTCCCTGGAGAACTTCTCATGAGGATGTTGCAAATGCTGGTGCTGCCGCTCATCGTCTCCAGCCTGGTCACAGGTGAGAGAGCCCAGGCCAGTGTTGGCCTCCAAGACCCACCCCGCAGCCCAAGCTTAAACCTGGAGCCAAAGTGGTATCAAGCATGGGACCATCTCCCTAATTTAGGACCTCAAACATGGAGTGTACACCTAGCCCAGAGTCCTTGGCCAAAGCTCAGATCCTGATCAGACCCAGGTTCTAGACCCCATCTTACCTATACCACTTATCTCAGTAAGTTTTCCATACTTTTCATTGGAGATAAAAATACCAGCATGCCAGGAGCTTAGTATCATGCAGAGGTGAAAGGAAGGCTATGGTGGGAGAGCCAGGGAAGGTAGGGGGTATAAGGCATGGATGGTCAGGGAGTGTGACATGGATCAGGTGTTTGAGGTAGAGGTGACAGGATGGTGGGTGGGGGTGGGATGCACTATGCAGGGGTCAGTACATTTTTTTCTGTAAAGGACCAAATAGTAAATATTTCTACATTAGGGGCCATATGGTCTCCTTCATGACAACTCAATTTAGCCACTGTAGCACTAAAAAAGATGCAGATTAATATGTGAATAAATGGGTGTGGTTGTGTTCCAATAAAACTTTATTTACAAAAACAGGGAGTGGGCCAAATTTGGCCCTTGGGTGGTTGCTTGCCAATCTCCAGATTTTGTGATAGGCGTGAAGACAAAGGCATGAAAAATGCTTTCTTGGGTTGGGTTTCCTGGAAGCAGAGCACAAGATGGGGATATTTGCAAAGGTAATTTATTCAGGACTGCTCTCAAAGAAACCTGTGAGGAAGTGAGGGAGAGGTTGAGGTGGGGAAAGAAACTAAGCAGAGATGTTCAGAAGACTGGCCGCTGGAGGGAGCTCTGGAGCATGAACAGAATTGTTCCTCCCAACTCTGGTCCCATTGGAGTCAAAAGAGCTGGATTTTTGAATCCTTGTACCAGACACTGACTGTAGGTCTGCTTTGGGGCCTTTCTGAGCACAACTCTCAGGGAAGGGGACAGCATGAACTGTTAACAGTCACACACTCAGCAGCTAAAGGATTAGGGGTATCAGCCTGGTAAAGGGTGTCTAGATAGGGCACCAAAAGCATCTACTACAGATAGTGTTCAGTGAGCTGGGTTGCAGGGAGGTGTCGCTATGGGGTGGATAGTGGGATGGAGAGTGGAACAAAAGTGAGGTTATAGTGCACAATAGGGGTAAATGATGGCTGGGGTGGGGTTGAAAAGGTTAGCTTAGAGTAGAGGGAAGCTTGGTTAAGTGATGTTTGGGTAAAGGATGGGGAGGAAGATGTATAGAGAAAATAGAATGGGGTTTAAAGAATGATGATATGGGTAAAAAATGATGGTGTGGGTGCTGGGTGGGTTATAGGAGGAAGGGATGCTTGGTGGAATGGTTGAGTTGGTGGTATGGGGAGAGAAGAGTGGCTGGATGGGAGAGTGGGTGGTGGGTTGTGAATGGAGATGCTTGGGACTGTACCACCTGTCCTCCAGGTATGGCATCCCTGGATAACAAGGCAACAGGGCGGATGGGGATGCGGGCAGCTGTGTACTACATGGTGACCACGGTCATTGCGGTCTTCATCGGCATCCTCATGGTCACCATCATCCATCCTGGGAAGGGCTCCAAGGAGGGTCTGCACCGTGAGGGCCGGATTGAGACCATTCCTACAGCTGATGCCTTCATGGATCTGGTCAGGTGACGTCCTTTCTAATTTTGATGGGAATTATGGCCCTATGAGCAACAATGTATACTCAAGCAAAAACAAAGGGGACAGGCTGACCCAGCCTGAAAGTGCAATATCCAAGTTGAGCCTAGTTTTATTGATGTCCATATTCTGGCTTGGAGCTTTGCATAAATTCTCTGAGAGCAGCTGACCCTTAGTTTAGGGAAGCTATATCTTGGACTAGGCTCAGGACAGATGATGTTTGCTGTTCCCAAGATCTGTTGGAGGGTGAATGATTCTCTTAGAACAGCAAGATTTTGCCAGCCCAATTAAGGTTAGCCATAGTTCCACCCTAGCCACGGATTTAGGGGGAGGTGGAGGAGTGCAGGAGCTGTCTGGTTTATTTTATTCTTTTTTTTTTGAAGCATTACTGGCACATGTATATGAACTGAAGTCCCTGTATATGAATAGGGTCCTACTATAGGATTTAGACAGACCTGAGATGGATTTGAGGCCCATCTGTATGCCTTAGCAGCTATGTAGCTTTGGGTAACTTACATAAAATATTTTGTTCTGTGTGTGTGTGTGTGTGTGTAAAATGGGGACAGCAATAGCATTCGCTTTTAGGGATATTGTTGTGTTTAAATCAGAACATATAGGTAAGGCACTTAGCTTACTTAGCTTGGACTAGAGTAAGTGTTCAAATGTTGGCTGCCATTATTACTGTTGCCTTTGCTATTATTATTACTATTATCATTCTAGACGCCTTTCTAACAGCTAATCTCTTCCCTTTATTTGATGTTTTTCTGCAGAAATATGTTTCCGCCCAACCTTGTGGAGGCCTGCTTTAAACAGGTCAGGGAAAAGTACAGTTTGATCAAGGAGGTTTGGAGGGTGGTGGGAGCTTGCTGCTGAGCAAACAGACCAGGGATCAGGGATGGGAAGACGGGCCTGACAGAGCAATGGCCATTGGTATGATGTTCAAGGGAAGGTTGGAGAGAAGGATGTAGGGTAAGGGCTTCCTGGGGATGGTACTAGAGGAGGAACCAAGGCTTTTGACTGGAGACAGGCCCCCAAATCTGAGCATTGCCCAGAGAGCTTGTGAGAAATGCAGACTCTACTCATTCTTCGATGATCTGGTCATTCACTCTCTCATTCTTCTACTCATTCACTCATTCTTCTATGCATTGGTCAAGTCATTCATTCGTTCATCAGATCTATTGAATAAGGCTCTCCAGGCTGTGAGAATCAGGAATTGGTGTTTGAAAGACATTTCTTCAGGTGATTCTGATGCATCCATTGAATCGAATTTGGCCCCAAATCTCTCCATATTTCAGTTCAAGACACAGTACAGCACGAGGTTGGTAACCAGGACCGTTGTGAGGACAGAGAATGGATCTGAGCAGAGCGCCTCCATGCCTCCTCCATCTTCAATGGAGAACGGAACCAGCCTCCTGGAAAATGTCACACGAGCCTTGGGCACCCTGCAGGAGGTGCTGACCTTTGAGGAGATTGTGCCTGTGCCTGGCTCAGCCAATGGCATCAATGCCCTGGGTCTTGTGGTCTTCTCTGTGGCCTTTGGGCTGGTCATTGGTGGCATGAAACACAAGGGCCGAGTCCTGCGGGACTTCTTCGACAGCCTCAATGAGGCTATTATGAGGCTGGTGGGCATCATTATCTGGTGAGTGCTGGACTGTGATAGGGTGTGTGGTGATGACACAGGGAAGGATGGAGCCAGGGATGGGAAGTCAGTCAGTGGGGCAGCTGCTGACAGGGTCATCAGGACCATTTGGTCAAAGTAATTTATATATGCATTGTTTAATTCACTCTTTCATTTACTCATTTGATCACTTATTTATTCACTCTTTTCTGCAATGATTTATTCACTCATCTACTTCTGTATTCATCTGTGCATTGGTTAATTCACTCATTCATACATTCATTCATTTATAAATTCATTAATGAACTCATTCATAATTAATTAATTTACTTACTTATTCAGTCATTTATTCATTTGGACCCACTTATTCATCTCTGCATTTATTCACTCATATTTCCTGCATTTATTCATCCATTTACTTAACACACTCATTTGTTCACTCTCCCTCTCACTCATGTCTCATTTACTAATTTTTTTACTCATTTATCCACTCACTAATTATTCCTTAATTGATGCATGTATTCATTTGTTCTTTAAATCCCTTCACACCTTCACCAATTTCTTATCTCTTTTTTTAAAAAAAAATATTTTATTGACTTTTTACAAAGAGGAAGGGAGAGGGAGAGAGAGTTAGAAACATTGATGAGAGAGAAACATCTATCAGCTGCCTGCTGCACATCCCCTACCGGGGATGTGTCCACAACCAAGGTACATGCCCTTGACCAGAATCAAACCTGGGACCCTTGAGTCTGCCGGCCCACACTCTATCCACTAAGCCGAACCAGTTAGGGCACCAATTTCTTCTCTTATTTAGCAGACATTTCCCAGGCTAACATTGTCTTGAATTCTGGAACAAAGATGTATTAGTCCTTATCCTCAAGGATCTTAAAAGTCTTGGGAGAGACAGACACGTACTAGATCAATATAATACAAAGTGGAAAGTTCTATAGTAATGGGACGTTAAAAAGTGTGAACATGAGAAGGGAGCCAATGGAGGGATATGCAGTGAACTCTTTCTGGGAAGGTGAGGAGGGTGTAATGAAGAAGGTCACCTATTAGCTGGGCCTTGAGAGGTGAGTAGGAATCCAACAGGACAGAAAGAGGGAAGAGGTACTTCAAGCAGAGGGAAGAGACCATGCAAAGCTGAAAAAAACCCGAGTTGTTTGGAGCATGGTGAGGAGTTCAGGAAGGCAGGAGCATACTGTAACTTGGGAGTTGTGGTGAAAGATGTTAACAAGGCTCTCTGGTTCCAAATCAAGAAAGGCTTAGTATATCATCCCAAATAATTTTAAAGTTTTGTAGGGGGTTAGAGGCCAATTTAAGAACTTGGAAAAGCAGCTTAGGAGGAAGGGAGGGGGACTTATCAAAGTTAAGCAAGAAGTTTGATGAGTATTGAAGGCTCAACTGAATTGAGAACCATGAGTTAATAGTGGTGTCCTTGGCATGGTTGGGGGAAATATCCATATGTGCCAGGTGGCTGAGTATAGGAGGAGAGAAGTAATATGCAATTGATTCAGAGTTAGGAATTTTGCAGAGGATGAGATGGATGGATGAAGGTGAGAGAGTTGGGAAAGGAGTTTGCAGAGTAATCATAGAGATAGGTGTAGACTTGGAGATAAATCAACAACCATTGACCAGAGCTAACCCTGAGACCAGCTTGAGTTTGTCTGGAGAAGACCCTGCATCCTCATTCTCACGACTTAGCTTCCGTTTCATGATTTCTGACCCAAGTTGTTGAACCAAATTCCCGAGAGTTCCTCACCTCCTCTAATTCATCCACCATGACAATGGCCAACCATAGACTTCAATTTCTAAAGAGAGAGGAATAATAATTGAAACCCAATGATGGGTGAATGATGGCATCACTGGCAGACACACACAAGACTAAGCGATGGGTTAGTGTGTGGGGGAAAACAAGTGAGCCATTGAAGAACTCACTTCTGTCTCCTCTACTCTCCTTTTCACTCAATGTCCCAGCCAGTTGGTCTTCTTTCTGTTCCTCCAGTACTCCCAGCTCATGCTCATCTCAGGGTCTTTGCACTATGCCTGCAATGCTTCCCCCTCAGAAATACATGGTTCCTTCTCATGATTTAGGCCTCAGCTTAAATGTCACCTCTTCCGAGAAGCTCTTTCTGACCTCTCACATTTAAGCAGCCCCAGTCAATGACTATCTTTTGCAGTTATCACCACCTGAAGTTCTTTTAATTACATGTTTCTATGTGTACTACATAATTTCCTCATTTGAATGTAAGCACCATAAGGGCAGGGGCTATGTGACTGCAACATAATAGGTGCTCAATAGATATTTATGGAGTGAATGAATAAACAGATGATTGATGAGATAGGTTATTTGAAATGTCTGTGGGAAATCCAGGTGAAATAGCTCAGGGCTAGTGAATGAGTGAGAATATGCACTTATATAGGCAAGAGAATGGAGGCATGGAAGTGAGAGGTGTAGAACAAAGAGTTGGGGGCAGTGAATAGGGAAGTTAGAAGACCAGAGCTAGGGATTGTCTGGGCAATGTTTCGAGAAAGAGTCCTGAAGAGAGTAATTTTGGGGAGGGGGACTTGAATGGGGGTGTGGATGAAGGAGAGACCTTATAAGATTGCATGCCATGGAGTTGTAGGAAGTTTTCTGCTGTCTGGGGTTGACCTGTAGGTGGCAGGAAGAGCAGGTAGGACATGTTTGTGGGTGGTGTTGAGTGCTGAATGCTGGGCACTGTCTTGCTCTAGGGTCTTATAGGGACAAAGCCCTGGGGATGCCAGCTCTGGGCTTGTAGGAGAAGTTATGAGGGAGCCCTGACTGGTGTCTGGTTTGGCCCAGGTACGCACCTGTGGGCATCCTGTTCCTGATTGCTGGGAAGATCCTAGAGATGGAAGACATGGCCGTTCTGGGGGGTCAGCTGGGCATGTACACCCTGACTGTAATTGTGGGCTTGTTTCTCCATGCTGGTGGTGTCCTGCCTCTCATCTACTTCCTCATCACCCACCGGAACCCTTTCCCCTTCATCGGGGGCATGCTGCAGGCCCTTATCACTGCCATGGGCACGTCTTCCAGGTATGACCTTGTCTCCCAACACTGGTACACTTCCTAGGTTTATTTGTCTTTCATGGGCTCTTCTAGGGTACCTGCCCTCCCCCTGCTGCAGAACATCTTCTGAGTTGTTCAGTAATGTCAGGGGTTCCTGAAGGTGGCTTATCTGGGCACTGTTTTTGTCCTGGGCTGACTCTCTTGACCCCTTTTCTCCTTTCCTGTGTCTCTATTTTATGTGGAGGAGAACCAGCTGCCACTTTAAAAAAAAAAAAAATATATATATATATATATATTTTTATTGATTTCAGAGAAGGAGAGGGAGAGATAGAAACAGCAATGATAAGAGAATCATTGATTGGCTGCCTCCTGCACGCCTCCTAGTGGGGATTGAGCCTGCAACCCCAGCATGTGCCCTTGGCTGGAATCCAACCCAGGACCCTTCAGTTCGCAGGTTGATGCTCTAGCCACTGAGCCAAACCAGCTAGGGCCAGCTGCCACTTTTGAGGTTAGGGTGAGGGCTCCAACATGCCCCATGTTCCCAGTCATTTTCTAGCTCAGAGAGTCTCACTCTCTTTGAGATGGTGCCTGGAAGCTCTCTTGGCTTCCTTCTCTCTCTCTCTTTTTTTTTTTTTTTTTTGGGGGGGGGGAAGGTTTCAGGTGGTTAATAAAGAGCTACCCTTTCCCTCATCCAAATTCAAAATAATTTGAGATGTATCACAAACACCAACCAGATGGGAGAAAAATATCATTTTTTATTGCCCCTAATGCTGATTGGTGAATGTGCCTTTTGATCTGTGGCCAAGTAGGACTGATGCCACTATATGCCAGAATTGAACTCACCTGGGCCCAAGCTAGGGCTTGTCTGGGCAATGTCTAGGGAAAGTGTTCTGAAGAGAGTAATTTGGGGAGGGGGGGACTTGAATGGGGCTGGACGCCCAAAGGCCCTCTCGGTGTTCAGGTTTCTCACTGCATGACATAAAGCTGACCAGACGGAGCACATGTTTTGTGGACAGACTGATTCCCAAATGAGATGCCCACTTTTTTGACAAAACTCACCAATCAGTTAAGTCACTCTTTCTCCTCTAGGGAGTGGTAGGGAGAGAGACTGAGAGGATTAGTGTAGCTGAGGTCACTCCCTGACCAAACACAGGGAGTGAGGAATGGTGGTCCTCTATAATATCCCTCTCTTAGCCCTGAGAGAAGGAAAGTCAGAATACCTTTAGTCCTCCCTTTCTGTGGGTGGATAGATAGAGTGAACTAGTGGCATGAACTAGTGTAGTAATTATCCTTAAGCTATTGGCTTTAACTGGGACAAGGAACCTTTAGCCTGGAGGATACCATTGCTGTGTGCTCCCTGTGTTGTGAGGCGTCCCTCTTCCGCATGCAGTTATCAGCCTCTGAAATGTTAGACCCCTGCCATCTGCCCCTGGCTCTGGCTTCCACCTGGCCTTCCAATGTTCTCAAGGGGAACCCTCCTTTGGCCTATTGCTGCTCCAGCCCCGCACCGCCATCCCCTGCTCTCAGCCCCTGGGGCTCTCTCTCCCAGCTCTGCGACACTGCCCATTACCTTCCGCTGCCTGGAGGAGGGCCTGGGTGTGGACCGCCGCATCACCAGGTTCGTGCTACCTGTGGGGGCCACTGTCAACATGGACGGCACTGCCCTCTATGAGGCTCTGGCAGCCATCTTCATTGCCCAAGTCAACAACTACGAGCTCAACCTGGGTCAGATCACAACTATCAGGTGAGATAGTCTTTGTGGGACCTGCCAGCAGTTGAGACCTAAGGAGTCATTAGCGTGGCTAGGGGAGAGGCAGCTCAAGGTCAAGGGAGGCCTTGGGTGCTAGCAGGGAGATGTGGGTAGAGGCCAGTCACCCATGCCAGATGAAGTTCAAGGTAAGACTGCAATCCGAGGCTGTCAGGAGCTAGCCGGGTGTTTCAATTAGATCTCCTCTCACATGCTATTGTGGGAGACCTTTGTTCAGTATTTTCCAAATGGCCTGAGGTTCTTGTTATAAATATGGATTCCTGGGCCCCATCACCCAGAAGTTCTAACTTAATCATTATAAAAATAGCGCAAACGCGATCACCTCCTTCAGGTCCATGCGCCAATGTCACCTTTTCAGGGAAGCATTCCCTGAATACCCTATTTAAAATTGCACATCTGGGCTTTCTTAGGCTGAACCATTTCTCCATGGCACAATCTGTTTTAGTAAATATTTTACTATTCCTTTGCCTATTGCCCGCGTCCCCCACTAGATTGTAGCTCTGTTTGGGCAAGGCTTTTCTTCTATGGGAATTTCTACTAGTTACATAGCACATGGTAGATGCTCAATAAATATGGGTTGAACTAGTTAATTTGTTGAAGGGTCTAAATTCTTACGTAAAGTGCCTTCGTGCCCATTTGCTTGATTCCCACCATACCCCATTTGGTGAGTCAAATAATTGTTTTAGAGAGGAAGAAATGAAAATTGAGGCAGGTTAAGTTTCTTGCCCAAGGTCACCTAGTGGGAAGAGGTAGAGAGTCTGGTAAGGGCAGAGCATGGGGTGGGAGGAGGGATGGATGGATGGGAGGAAGCTGTGTTAGGAAGCAGAGGTACATATATGTGGGCAGTAGTTTCAGATTCTCTTGCCCACGGGTAGGTTTTGAGTCACCAGACCTGCCTTCTTCTGTCCCACACATGCAGCAACCCAATGCTGCCTTCATGTGCCAGGAAGTACCTGGAGCTCATGGGGTTGGGGTTCTCTATTTCCTGTGGCTCCTGTAACAGGTCTCATAAGTATTCACTATTAGGGAATAGCCTCTTGTTCAATCA
Organism: Corynorhinus townsendii; assembly: GCA_026230045.1. NCBI lineage: Eukaryota > Metazoa > Chordata > Mammalia > Chiroptera > Vespertilionidae > Corynorhinus > Corynorhinus townsendii. The sequence goes on from JAPDVU010000006.1 coordinate 79,743,710, forward strand.
GTCAGCAAATGTTGGTTGTAGTAGTACTGACTTGGTTCCAGGAGCTGGGAATATGGCTGTGAGCAACACACTCATGGTTCTGCACTGGGTCTTTCGAAATCAGATGCACAGCTGACTCAGGGTCCTGGGAAGGTGCCATTGAGGATTTTCATCATGGCTTGGGCTCCTGGTAGTAAGGACTCTGCATGCACTCCCAGCAAAGGCTGGGTAGAATGTGCTGGACACAGCTCTTCAAGGCTCTTCTCTTATTCAGGGATTTTTTTTGGGAGGACAATGACACTCAGTGTGACTCCTGTGCTGATAGAGGCCCAAGGGCCAGTTTCTTGGCTGGTTGGGAGATCTTACTTTGGACCTGATCTGAGCTTAACCCAAAGAAGTTCGAGTTGGCTTCTTGGATCAAGCTAGAATTAGCTCATCCCATTATGAGTGTGCTATGTGCCTCCCGAAGGTACCCGCATGCCAGGGCTGGTGTTTAGGGGAGATAGTCTCTCTTACTTAGAATAATGGTAATAATAGCCCTTCCTGAAGCCCCATTCATGAAGCACTGTGCTCTCTTACTGTTCACAATAACCTATAAGATGAGGAAATAGAGGCTCTGAGTTTATGTACAAGGTCATGTGGCTAATGAATGGGGTCTACTGGATCCCAAAGTCCATTCTTTGTCCACGAACCCAAGTGCTCAGTCACTGTCCTGATAGAGACATCATCTTAGCTCAGTGTCCTAAGTGGCTTCTTGTTCATAATTATACAATTTGGGAAGGGTCTTTTAAGGCTACAAGATAGAGGGGTGTAACTTCAGGGCACTAAAGCCTTTCCTGGCAAGCTCAGTGGCTTTAGAATTCTTAGCACCCCATATCAGGCAATCAGAGTTGATGTAGGAGCTAAAATCTAGCTTACTCCTGATCCAGTCAGACTTGTACCTGACGTTGGGCCACTATCTCTTTTATTTTCCATGGGTTCTACCTTTTAGTTTTTCAAAACCATATAATTATTTTTTACTTGCTCAGCATCATAGACAATTTCTTCTTTTGGTTCTAAACTTGGCCCCTCTTCCAGAGTTCCATTCCTGGCAGTTGTACCAACCTACTTATTTCCAATATATGGGCATACAAGGAATTCGACCTCCTGGGTCACGGCTGCTGCCCGGGGGATTCTTCTGCCCTCTTCTAGCCCACAAGGCAGTTCATTTAAACACCTGCTCTTGCATTTACAATATGAGTTGTCTAAATGTTCAAAAGTCCGTCTTTGATGGACTTCCAACCAGATCCCAACGAAGGATGAGAAGACCTATCTGTACTGGCACTCCATGAATCACACTGGATTTGCCTTTTACTTGGGAGACTTTGATTTAAAATGCTCTGGGGAACTCACTTCTTTCCTTCTGCATACTCTTTCTGACTATCTTTGTCATCTCTCCCTTTTCGTTTCCTGCTTCCCTGTGTTCTATCCCCATTTGCAGTATCACTGCGACAGCGGCCAGTGTTGGGGCTGCTGGCATTCCCCAGGCGGGTCTGGTCACCATGGTCATTGTGCTCACATCAGTCGGCCTGCCCACTGAAGACATCACGCTGATCATAGCTGTGGACTGGTTCCTGTGAGTGTCCTTCAGACCCTGTTGCTATCTCTCCTCGAACCCCTGCTTTCCATTCAGGATCCCCCAACCTATGGGTCCTCATTCTAGCAAGGACACAGAGTTCTAGAATTTTAGAGTGAAAAGGGGCCTTAGAGGGTACTCCTAACTATGGCCTGTGGATCCCAAAGTCCATAGAATTAACCTTGGGCAGTAGGGCAAAAAGGAGATAAGTGATGGAGGTTTTACCCACCAACCAGAAAGGCCCCCTTTTTACCTGTTTTATGTAGAAGTCACAAAAGGTGATCTGTGGGACAGAGCTGGAATGCAAATATATTTTTTAAAAGTCTCAACTTTAAAAATAGGAGGTTTACATAAAATAAGGCTGGACTTCCTCATTCTGTATGCTGGTCAGCTCACAACTCCTAATTTTCTATATTGAATGTTTACATCCTTAAAAAATTTTGTGTTGCTGAGATCAAATGTGAGCATATCAGAGCTGACCTTAATTACTCATTCCTCTCCATTCTCTTTCTGTTAGGAGGGGAACTGAAGACAGAGAGGGGAGGAGACCTGCTTGGTCTGGAATTGGATTGGAATGTGAATCCCCAAACTCTCAGACATAGAGAACCCCCTCTGCTGTATTATCTCCCCTCTGCTGCTCTTCCAGCCTTAATGGAAGTTAATGTTCTCTCCTCTCCCTTCCCCAGGGATCGACTTCGCACAATGACCAATGTGCTGGGGGACGCCATTGGAGCAGCCGTCATTGAGCATTTGTCTCAGCGGGAGCTAGATCTGCAGGAAGCTGAGCTCACCCTTCCCAGCCTGGGGAAGCCCTACAAGTCACTCATGGCACAAGAGAAGGGGGCATCCAGGGGACGGGGTGGCAATGAGAGTGCCATGTGAGGGGTGTCTTGGGAAAGACCCACTGCCTGAGTGACCCACACCCTGAACACATATTCTGTCTGACGTGTTTGGTGGAAACTAAGATAAAGGAGCAGGAATGAAAGGATGTCCACAGTCTTCATTTCTCTCTGAGCTTATACTGAGAACTTGAGGGAGGGTGGGCAAGGGTGGAAATTGGAAATGTTTTTCCTGGGGTTGTGGGTATAGGAAGCTTCAGGATCAAAAGGTGAGGGGTCATCTCATGTTCCTTATATTTTTAAGGAGCAGTGTAATTGAAGGAGTTAAAGGGAAACCACTATTTTTTATAATAAAACAATATCCATGGCCTCTGTGTTGGGAGGTCCTCAAGACCACTTTCAGGTTCCATGATTGGTTAAAAGGACTTACAAAACTTAGAAAAGCTTCGATGCTCACATTTCTGGTTTATTGCAGTGAAAGGACACAGATTAAAATCAGCAAAGGCAAGAAGCACAGGGGGCAGGGTCCAGGGGACATCAGATGTGAGCTTCCAGTTGTCTCTTCTTAGTGGAATTGCATGGCTGGCACTTTTTCTGCCACCAACAATGCATGACAACACACAAAGTATTGCCAGCTAGGGAATCTCACCTGACCCTTGGTGTCCAGGGTTTTTAGTGGGAGTTTGTTGTGTGGGTGTGAAGTGCCTGCTGACCTTAATTACTCATTCTTCAGTTCCCCCAGAGATCAAACTAAGACAGCATTGCCCAGTGAACAAAAACAGGCATTTGCTGTATATTACACTGCCAGCATAGACTACCTGGCATGGCTCAAGACTACAAGCATACAAAGACACTTAAAAAAATTTAAAAAATTATTTTTTGCTGTAGTCGGTATGGCTCAGTGGAGAGAGTGACAGCCTGCAGACTGAAGGGTCCTGGGGTTCGATTTTGGCCAAGGGCATGTACCTTGGTTGCAGGCTCCTCCCCATTCCAGGCCCTGCTTGGGACAGGTGCAGGAGGCAACCAATCCATGAGTTTCTCTCACATCACTGTTTCTCTGTCTTTCCCTCTCTCTTCCACTTGTTCTAAAAATCAATGGGAAAATATCCTCATGTAAGGAATAAGATAAATAAATAAATAAATAAAGAAAACATTTTCCTATGATTTAAAAATAATGTAATTGTTAAAAAGATACTTTTACTGATTTCAGAGAGGAAGGGAGAGGGAGAGAGAGATAGAAACATTAATGATGAGAGATAATCATGGATCAGCTGCCTTCTGTATGCCCTCTACTGGGATCAAGCCTGCAATCCAGACATGTGCCCTGACCAGGAATCAAACCATGACCTTCTGGTTCATAGGTCAATGCTCAATCACTGAGCCACACCAGCCAGGCCAAAGATACTTTTATCAGGCAAGATATCCCAAGGGCTCAAAGGTCACCTCTCAGGAACCAATGAAGATCCAATCTTTTATTTGGGATGTCCAGGCTTTGAGCACCCCTAGTCCTCTGACTTAACCTTTTATTTCATAAATAAAAGTTGAGAATAGAGAAAGCAGCTTCCAATAGGGATAAATAACCCCAACTCTTGATTCCTGAGAGCAATTGGCCTAGACACCCCACCCCATGCTAGCGTCAGGGGGCTCTGTGTCTCCTAACTACTCAAGGGTGGACATTGGCCTCTTAGCATTATTTTCCTGCAGTCTAGTAAACCAGGTGGGACATTGCCTGGGGCCTTAATAAAACTTTGGGGAAAACTCATGTGAAGTAAATAGAGTAAAATGATTCTACTATCAGGTAACGCAACTCCATGACCTTTTTGTCCAGGAAACATGACATTAATTTGTTTTTCTAAGTGAAATTAAGCTTCACTTGAGCACCTATCCTTTCCAAGGAATATTCAAGCACAGGTATGTTTTGGAATGCCCCCATCCTAATCTTTAGGATCCTAAGAGAACCACTGGACATAAATAATTGAGAGAATTTGGAAGAGAATTCTAGAATTCTTTAATCTATTTGTAGTTACCATGGAGACATTTATGGTCAGAGACGAGGAATAATTCATGCAAAGGCAAGAGCCTCTTCTGTTTATGGTTAACAAGTCCCCAATCTGAGGTGTGGAAAAGAGAGACTTTAGTTAGGTGAACAGTTTGCATATAGCGGAAATGCAGCCTCTGGTGGAAATTGAAAGTGTGTCTGCTGAGGCAAAGGGAGTCTGCCTTTTACATAGAAAGTTCCCACCCTGGTTTCTGATTGGTCCATTTTTGGGTGAATGAAGAATCAAATGGGCACAGTTTGGTTCAAATAGCACTATCCTGATTGGTCAGCATCATGTGTTCTGATTGATCACCATGGAGCTGCTCTGATTGGTCAGTATAGATGCAAATGAAGATGTAACTGTGTAGTTGCAAGATAAGACAGGTTTCAGCCCATGGATTGGAAGATGTTATCAGGAACTCTCTTAAGGGTAGACTCAGATGGCAGAAACTCAGTGCAGAAGGCTGGCAGCTCAGTCTGTGGCTTTCCCCTGAAATGCACAGTGCAGGGGAGGCCTCTCTCAGCAATGGCTGCGAGACTCTGGTTACAAATTTGTGCCCAGTTAACCACAAGGAGACCTTCTTGGCAGATAAGTCCTTCTTGAGGTTTACACTGTAAAACATCCTACTCCACATTTGACCCTGGGGAACTTTTTCTGGGATCCCAGGCTCAAAGCAGAAATTCAGCCTCTGGCCTCACACCACCCCATGGTCAGTGGTCTGTGTTTCCAGTATGCTCCTTGTAGGAGCAGAGTATATTGCTTTGCTAGGGCTGCATGACAAAGTACCATAGACTGGGAGGCTTAAATAACAGAAATGAATTTTCTTATACTTTTGGAGGCTGGAAGTCTGAGATCAAGTTGTCAGCAGGACTGGTTTCTGTTGAGGCTTCTCTCCTTAGCTGGTAGATGGCTTTCTTCTCTTTGCATGTTCATATGATCAATGGATTTTTACATATTGATTTCATATTCTGCAACTTGACTGAACTTCACATAACCTCAGAAATCATCTCTATAAATGAGTTTGCAGGGCACTGCTTCCAAACTAGGTACACATCGCATCACTTCTGAGGATACATTTTAAAAGCTGGAGACATTTTTTGAGAGCTCTAGTTTGTCTTATTGGTTAGTTGACATCAGTTCCAATTTAACTCTAATAACATTGACAAAGTCTATCAAAAGCAATGTCAGAGGAAAAAGGGTTATCATTGCCTTCTTCAATCTTTCAAGGAAAATAATCTTAAAAGTTGACAAGTTTAAAAAAATGTAATCTTACATTTCACTTTTGGAAATCTAGATGGTAGGCTGCAAAGAGACATATGAGCACATGATAGGTGTATTAAAATGAGGCTTTCTTAACAAGTTACCTGTGAACCAAGGGAACCTAGACATCACATCTGGAGGTTAATGCAGCTGCCCTAGGAGTGATCCTGGCTCAGCAGGCAGTGCCCTGGGAACAAGCCAAGCTCTGTCTCCACCTCCATAACTCTGAACCCCTGTGACCAAAGCAGGGCACGGAGTCTCCATATAGGAGATACAATATGAGACTTACTATTTTTTAAAATTCCAAACCATTACTTAAGATAACTGAGAAAACACCAGGCTTTATTCATATAAAGTTAAAATGACTAGTTGTAAAGTGAAAAAGAGAATCCAAGATATGATCTGAAGAAAAATGGTGAGAGAACAAAGAAGACCCAAGGAAAGTTTTGCTTTAAAACATATAAAATTAAGAAACTGGCCTGGCCTGTGTGCTCAGTGGTTGAGCGTTGACCCAGGAACCAAGAGGTCCCTGGTTCGATTCCAGGTCAGGGCACAATGCCTGGATTTTGGGCTCGATCCCCAGTAGGGGGGGTACAGGAGGCAGCTGATGGATGTTTCTCTCTCCTTCATGTTTTTATTTCTCTATCCCTCTCCCTTTCACTTTCTCTAAAAAATCAATTAAACATTTTAAAAAGAAGAAAATGAAAAATATTGGATAAAAGAAGTCAGGATTTCTGGTCCTCAGTGTTGTGTGCTCAGCTACTCACCAGAGTCATGTAACTGTGTTATCCCTGACAGTTACCACCCCGATAAGGAGTTCCCCCGGGGCCCTCTTCATGTCCCTGTTCCGAAGACTGTAGATGAAGGGGTTCAGCATGGGGGTGACCATGGTGTACATCACTGAGGCCACCAAACTTATCCTAGAGGATGAAGTGGCTGCAGAACTGAGGTAGACTCCCAGACCTGTGCCATAGAACAAGGAGACCACTGACAGGTGAGACCCACAGGTGGAGGAAGCTTTGTACTTGCTGCCAGCTGAGGAAATCCTCAGGATGGAGGACAAAATCTGAGCATAAGAAAAGAGGATTCCAGAGAGGAGGAAAACAGCTAGGACAATAGTCACAAAATATACCACCATGTGATTGACGAAGGTGTCAGAACAGGTGAGTTTCAGGACTTCAGGGAGATCACAAAAAAAGTGTGGTATTTCAATGTTTGTGCAGAAGGACAGTCTCAAGATGGTCAAGGTTTCAAGCAGGGAGCCTATGACACTGATGCACCAGGATCCCAGAGCCAGTAGTCCACAGAACCGAGGGCTCATGATGACGGTGTAGTGCAGGGGGTGACAGATGGCCACAAAGCGGTCATAGGCCATGATGGTTAGGAGTAAATTGTCTAAGCATCCAAACACAATGAAAAAAAAAAATCTGGGTGATGCAGCCTTCATAGGTGATGTCTCTGCTCTGTGTCTGGATGTTCACCAGCATCTTTGGGACCGTGGTGGAGGTAAAACAGATGTCTACCAAGGACAGGTTGGAGAGGAAGAAATACATGGGTGTGTGGAGGTGGGAGTCTGAGCTGATGGCCAAAATGATGAGCAGGTTCCCGGTAAATGTGACCAAGTACGTGAACAGAAACAGCCCAAAGAGGAGAGGCTGCAGGTCTGGCTTCTCTGAGAATCCCAGGAGGAGAAAGTTTCCGACTCTTGTTTCGTTTCCTCTTTCCATAGAGCTGCTGGGTTTGCCCAGAAGGAGGAAAAAAACACCCCCCAAAAACAACAACAACAACAACAACAAAAAACGCAACACAGATTTCACTTCAAATAAGGAATCCTTGGAATGATAGAAATATCCTTAATCCAAACTCCAGGAAAATCATAGTCATTCATCTTAGGCAATGAATGGTTGGCTGTCTTTGCTGGAAAATTGTGGTTACTGTTGTTACCTGGGAAAATGTCTGTCTCTAGGTCCAGTGGTTCTCAAGTTGCGGTCCCTGACCAGCATCATTTGGTAAGCTGTTGGGGATGCACATTTTGGGGCTCACCTGACCTATTGAATCAGATGCTTTGGGTGTGGAGCCCGTGTCTGTGCTTTAACATGCCCTCTCAGGAACTCTGATGCTCGAAGTCGAGGACTACTTCTTGAGCAGTGGTTGCTTGTATCCCTAAGCAGTCATCCCATTCCCAGCATCTCTGGCACCTTTTGCTCAGTACTTGTAGAAAAGGGGATTTTCCTAACTCTAGGCAGACCTTCCAGTAACTAAGAGGTTCCCTTATTGTGCTGTGGTTTCTGTATATTAGATCTTCTGGACCTTGGGTTCTCCTTCTGCTAACAAAAATAATAACCCATGTTATTATTAATCATAGTCTACATTTCATGTATACTACTAGTGTTCCTAGATAAAATAAAAAACTGAATTTCTAAATATAATCTCCTAATGCTTCTAAACATTCAGTTTGTTTTTCACATGAGTTCATCTTTTCCTTTTAGCTTTACTGAGGTATGAGATTTATAAAAATTTGTACCTATTTAATGTATACCATATATCTTGATAAGTTTAAACACATGCATACAACCATGATACCAACACTACAATCAAGGTAATAAACATAACCATCACCTTAAGAAATGTTCAAGTATTCTTTGTGTGTGTATGTGTGTGTGTTTGTGGTAAGAATACTTAGGATATATCCTCTTGACACTTTAAAGTGCACAATACTGCACTATAGCAGATCTCTAGAACTTACTCATCTTGCATAACAGAATTTTATATCCACCGAGGAACCCTTTCCCATTTCCCCTCCCCCTGGCCCCTGCTTCTATGTGTTTGTGACTATTTTAGAGTCCTCATATCAGTGGAATAATGCAGTATTTATCCTTTGATGTCTGGACACTTAGCATAGTGTCCTCCAGGTTCATACATGGTATTGCAAATGGCAGAATTTCTACATAGTATTTTCATGCATTTTAGGCATAATGTCATTAAGAATAATGCTCCTCTACATTTTGTCTCTGGTATTATTATTATGTTAGGAAAACTTGTAATTTTTCTGCATTTGTAAGGTGTCCTACTCATTTTCTGATTAATTTTAAGATTTAAGAAAATAAAAAAATTCAAATACAGTTTGCATGCAATATTATTTCGTATTAGTTTCAGGTTTACAGCATAGTACTGCTTAGACAATCCCATACTTTACAAAGCATTCTCCCTATCTCCCAAACCCACCTGGCACCATATATGATACAATATTATTACAATATTATTGACTATATTTCACATGCTATACTTTAAAGATTTTCTCTAATATTTACCTACTTTCTCCAAATAATATTCATTTACAACACCTAATTATCTTTAAGTCTTATTGCATTGGCATGAAATTTGAGAACACTTTAAATTTATGGTAAAAGTTGGAATTCTTATTCTTTCTTTCTTTCATGGGAATAATCCTAGCATTTTGTGATTTAATTTCATTTTCACCATAATTTAGGATATATACTTTTTAAAAAATAAACCTTTTTTGGCTTTATGAATTGGTACTTTTATTTCTGTGATATAAATTCCCAAAGGTGAATTAGATCAGTCAAAGGGTTTATATACATTTTATTTTAGTAGGTGCTATTAGATTACCTTCCAAAGAAACTTAGCACTTCACATTTCTTTCATTAATGTAGGAGAATACCTGTATGAGTCTGAATAGACTCAGTTATGCTGCAGCGACTAACAGTCCGAAATTTCAGAGGCTAACACAATAAATGTTTATTTTTCATTCATGCAAAATCTGATGTAAGGACAAACAATTTTCCAAGCCAATTGTTCTTTAGGAAGTAACCGAGGCTTCTTTGAATTTTGGGCTGTCATTTCACCAATCATCTGGAAGCTTCAATCGTGTGAAGTCTCATCCACAAGCATGACAGCTGGTGAAAAGGGGAGATAGGCTAACTGCAATGACAATTAAGCACTTTGACACAGAATTCACACATATCCATATTGCCCATTGATTAGTCAGAACTCGTGACACTGCCACACCTAATTGCAAAGGGTCAAGGAAAAGCAATCTTGTGTGTCCAGCACCAACTTGCAATTTTTATCCCTGGTTACCTTAAAGGGACTTTTAAAGGTACAAATAATTGTTTAGAGAGTAACTACTTAGAAAAAAACAATGTTAAGTCCTATCTTCATGTTCCCAAACAAATTTCAAATGTTAAGTGTGGAGCAGGAGACTATTAGAAGAAAATAGATAAACATATAGGTAATATAAATTTATACATGAATATATGTACTCTTTGAAAGTAGAAGTTCTCTCTGACTATAAAGACTTTGGTATAAATAAAAGAAAAAAAAGTCAATAATTGGGTCATAAATTGAAAAATTCTGAATGAGAAAATGTGCCTTGCAGAAAATTAGAATGCAAAAATACCCTATTTGGTTGATAAATTTTAATATCTTTATAAAGCCTTTATCACAAATTATAAAAAGATTAATGTGTTAACTAGGAAAAAGGCATGCATTGTTAATTATTCATAAAATGAAACATAAGGGTGACCTAGCTGGTTTGTTCAGTGGTTAGAGCGTTGGCTTGCAGACTGAAGAGTCTCAGGTCAAGGGCATGTACCTGGGTTGCAGGCTCAGTGCCGAGCCCCGGGAGGCAACCAATCGATGTGTCTCTCTCACATTGATGTTTCTCTCTCTGTCTCTCCCCATCCCTTCCATTATCTAAAAAAATCAATGGGAAAAATATCCCCAGGTGAGGATTAACAACAACAAAAAAAGGGTAATTAAATATTTGAGAAAATTTTTGTTCTTACTCTAAATTTACAAGGGTGAAATTAAAGTAGATACCTTTTTCACTGAGGGAATTAAGAAGCCTTTTAAAAAAGAAAGAAAAATGCAAAATTCATCATGTAGAAAGAGAAATAATAGTAAGACACTGCTATAAAAGGATACTTTGTCTACGTTCCTGGACTGGAGAAATCAAAACAGCATACATATCTTTTATATTTAAACACATATTTGCACAACATCAAGAAAAACTGATCTAAAGCAAGATACACCAAAATAGGACAAGAATAATCTTTGAGTGGTAACATGAATCTTGATTTTTAAACTTACTTTCTCCTACTACTTCATTCAAAAGTACAAATGAACACACATGCAGTCTATCTTCAAGAAACAAACACTTAATAAAATGTGAAGATGTTAAGAAAACAAACCTAGGTATAGCAGAAAATTAAGGTAAAAGCAGAGTTAATGCATTAAAAAGACGAAAAATTTTAAAACTGTAAAATAAAATGTATAGCTAATTCTTGACAAAAGCAAACAAATAGACAAAATTAGACAGGAGTCTAATAAAAAAAAGACAAAAAGATCGAAAGAACAGAAATGCCTAAAATTAGGAATGAGAAAAATGAACACAGAGGTAAGGAAATGCTTAAATTCACTGGGTAATATTGTGAATTTGTTTTTTATGAAAATATGAGTGTCCAAAGTTGATTCAGGATGTAGGATAACAGATCAACAATACAGGAAGGAATTAAATACACATTAAAACTCACCACCTTACCACCAAAAATGCCTGATGGGATCTTCTGGCAGGAACAATAGAAGAATTCTCCTTTAAGTATTAAAGAAGAAAAGAAAGTCTGCCATCATTAATGTTATTTATTAACTCTTGGGAAGTTTCAACCAATGCAATGCAAGGAGAAAAAGATATGAGTCCTAAGTATTGAAAAGGCAATTCTTCATTGTTTGAAGATGATGCATTGGCTGGAGATACTGAATTGGCAGCTGAAAACCTCTTTTAGCTGTGTATAGTTTTAGGAAGGCAGTTACCACAAAACAAATATGTAAACCAGTAGCCACTTATTTTTTTTATATTTATTTATATTTATTTTTAAATAATCACTCAAGGATATTTTTTTGCTGTTGATGAGAGAGAGAGAGAGAGAGAGAGAGAGAGAGAGAGAGAGAGAGAGAGAGAGAGAGAGACATCAATCAGTTGCCTCTCAGACACGCCCTGACCAGGGGATCAAACTGCAACCTAGGCATGTGGCCTGATGGAGAATTGAACCGACAATCTTTTGTTGTATGGGTCAAAGATCCAGCCAACTGAGCCACGTAGCCAGAGCACCAGTAGCCATTTTAAAGTGGCATTCAGTGACATAAAGTATTTTCAGAATGTTTTGCAACCATTGTTTCCATCTAGTTCTAAAACATTTCATCATTATGGGAACTCACTGTACTGTATTTGTAAGTTTTCTATAAATCTAAAATTATTCAAAAATAAAAATGAACAAAAAGTGGGTACAAGGGAAAAAAACCCCCAGCAGTGTTTGCATGTCTAGGAAAATCTCTTAGAAAATAGCAATTATTTCACATATTAACAAAAATTTAAATGTCTTGGAAACTTGCAAATACACAAAAATGAGAGTGATAAATTTACTAAGTTAGCTAAAGTTTCTTGAGGCTCTCCATGTGTTGAGCACTTGTGTTATATTTTATATGCCTTGGCTTATTTTACATCATCACTATTTTTTTATTTAACAATGAATAATTGCTTACGATAATACAATGGTGACAATTAAAATGTATAGGTGTTCACTAGGTGATAGATACAAAAATTTCCCCATTGTTTATCTTTTTAAATTTAGTTCTTCTATTATCCTTATGAAGAGGATACTATCAGTATTCTCATTTTACAAATGTGGAAACAAAGACACAGAAACATTAGTTAACTTGAGATTACAAGAGGTATGAATAAACTTATAAGTCCTCACTGGGCAGAATTCCAGAGAATCTTTGTTTGAATTAATGAGTGAGTAAATGACTGAATACAATTTTATAGATAGAAGAATATGGGTGAATCTTTGATAGAGGAACTTGTAGTGGCTCCTGAATAAATGGCCAAGATGGCTGGGTATGAAACTCTTGACAGATGTTGGGGGCAGAGAGAAAGTCAATTTCCTTTAGGAAGGTCAGAGATCCTTAGAACTGAGTCCCAGAAGAGGGAGAAAAGGAATCTGAGAGAAAGAGAAATGGGGAGAGACACAGGAGTTGTATTGTATAGAATGTTTTAAGTAAATGGATTCTCACTCTTGTGCTATCCCCATTGATACTATCAAAGTTCATCCTTTGAGAGCTCTGCCTGCCTCCATACCTGTTTGCACAGCAGATGTCTGATGGTGTTGCCGAACCACTAGTTCCCTTGGTCCTTCCTTCCCTGGGTGATGGATGTTTAACCCAGCTCCAAGGACGGGCAGGGAGGGGGCATCAGGCATCTGTGCTCGGAAAAGCACAGCTGGACTCCCTCCTTCCTGGAATAGTTGGTCTGTAGGTGAGAGAAGTAGGGGACATAGGTACTGTTTCTGGGGCTTTAGGGATTGAGTTCTCACAAATCCTCATTAAAATAACTGTTCCATGGTTACTACTCTCTTCTCTGAGCAATTTGGTTCCCATGAGTGAAGGAACAAAAATAAAACAGAACTTTTTTTCTTCTGGTTTTGTACCCTTGGGGTCATTTTAGAGGCCAGCTACATTTATCCCACCCCTTTATTACTGGAGTGGGTTTGCCTCAGGCTGGCCTCTAGTGTGTGGGTCCTTGACTTCCTGTGGGAAAGATTTCCCAACATAGGCCCAGGCGGACTTGAGAGTATGTTTATTAACGCTGGGGACAGTGCAACAAAGGGAGAAACGAGGGTGGAAGAAACAACGGGGGAGAGCCTCGGTGGTGCATGGTTTTGTTTTGTTTTGTTTTGTTTTTTTTGAGATCATCGTAGGCTGTTTTATTTTTGTCTTATTTTTTAAATTAAATTTTATTGGGGTGACATTAGTCAACATGAACATACAGGTTTTATGTGTGGATTACTAAGTTACAAAATCTGTATATAGGACCATGTGCCCACCACCCAAAGTCAAATACTTTCCTGCCTGTCACCTCATATTAGGACCCCTTTCTTCCCCCACCCCCTCCCTCTGGCAGCCACCACACTGCTGTTTGTGTTCATAAGTGTCAGTTTTATATTCCACATATGCGTGACATCATATAGTTCTTAGCTTTCTCTGTCTGACTTATTCACCTAGCACAGTGGTCGGCAAACTCATTAGTCAACGGAGCCAAATATCAACAGTACAACGATTGAAATTTCTTTTGAGAGCCAAATTTTTTAAACGTAAACTATATAGGTAGGTACATTGTTATTAACATAATTAGGGTACTCCTTCAATTGCACTGTACGTGCGCACCCGCACGTGGTATTTTGTGGAAGAGCCACACTCAAGGGGCCAAAGAGCCGCATGTGGCTCGCGAGCCACAGTTTGCCGACCACTGATGCTAGCATAATGTTCTCAAGGCCCGTCCATGTTGTTGTAAATGACGCTATTTCATCCTTTCTTATGGCTGTGAGGTACTCCATTGTGTATATACCGCATCTTCTTTATCCAGTCCTCTATTGCAGGGTGCTTTGGCTGTTTCCAAGTCTTGGCCACCATGAATGATGCTGCAATGAACATGGGGGTGCATATATCTTTGCATATAAATAATTTTGAGTTTTTCGGGTGCATGCCCAGGAGTGGGTTTGTTGGGTGATACGGTAGCTCTATTTTTAATTTTTTAGGAATTGCCAGACTGCTTTCCATGGTGGTTGTACCAGTCTACATTCCCACCAGCAGTGAATGAGGGTTCCCTTTTCCCCACAATCTCTCCAACACTTGTTGTTGCTTATCTTGTGGATAATGGCCACTCTAACTGGTGTAAGGTGATGTCTCATTGTAGTTTTAATTTGCATTTCCCTAATTGCCAGTGAGGTTGAACATCTTTTCATATACTTTGTCTATTGGCTATTTGTATGTCTTCTTGGGAGAGGTGTATTTTCAGGTCCTCTGCCCACTTTTTGATTGGATTGTTTATTTGTTTGGTGTTGAGTTTTATGAGTTCTTTATATATTTGGAAATTAAACCTTTGTCAGAGCTATTGTTTGCAGGTATTATTTCCCATCTGTTTGGCTGCCTATTTGTTTTGTTGTCCTTTTCTTTTGCTGTGCAGAAGCTCTTCAGTTTGATATAATCCCATTCATTTATTTTTGCCTTTACCTCTCTAGCCTTTGGGGTCAAATCCATAAAATGTTCTCTACCACCCTGGTCCATAAGTTTGGTACTATATTTTTCTCTATGTGACTCATAGTTTTGGGTCTTAGTCTTTGATCCATTTTGAATTAATTTTTGTACATGGAACAGACTGCAATCCAGTTTCATCCATTTGCATGTGGCTTTCCAGTTTTCCTAGCACCATTTATTGAAGAGACTATCTTTACTCCAATATGCATTTCTGGCTCCTTTGTCAAAAAATTATCTGTCCATATATGTGTGGTTTTATAGCTGGGCTCTCTATTCTGTTCCATTGATCTGTGTAACTGTTTCTCTGCCAACACCATGCTGTTTTGAGTATTGTAGCTCTGCAGTATATTTTGAAATCAGGTAGCGTGATACCTTCAACCTTGTTTGTTTTTTTTCAGAATTGCTTTGGCTATTCTGGGTCTTTTGTGCTTCCATACATATCTAATGATTTCTCATTCTATTTCATTAAAAAATGACATTGGGATTTTGATGGGGATTGCATTAAATCTGTATATTGCTTTGGGTAAAATAGCCATTTTAACTATGTTGATTCTTCCAATTCATGAATATGGGATATTTTCCCATTTCTTTGTGTCTTTTTCAATCTCTTTTAATAATGTTTTGTAATTTTCAGTATGTAGGTCTCTCACATTCTTTGTTAAGTTTATTCCTAGTTATTTTTTTCTTTTGGTTGCTATTGCAAAAGGAATTGTTTTCTCCATTTCTTTTTCTGAATGTTTGTTGCTAGTATACAGGAAGGCAATGGATTTTTGTACATTGATTTTGTATCCTGCAACTTGACTGTATTTATTTATTGTTTCCAGTAGTTTTTTTTTTGGTAGAATCTTTAGGGTTTTCTATATACAGCATCATGTCATCCACAAAAAGTGACAGTTTGACTTCTTCTTTCTCTATTTGGATGCCTTTTATTTCTTTCTCTTGCCTTATTGCTCTGGCTAGAACTTCCAGTACTATGTTGAATAAGAGTGGTGAGAGTGGACATCCTTGTCTTTTTCCTGATCTTAGGGGAAAAGCTTTCAGTTTTTCACCACTGAGTATGATATTGGCTGAGGGTTTATCACATATAGCCTTTATTATGTTGAGGTACTTTCCTTCTATTCCTATTTTATTGAGCATTTTAATCATAAATTGATGTTGTATCCTATCAAATGCTTTTTTATGCATCTATTGACAAGATCATATGATTTTTATCCTTTCTTTTGTTAATATGGTGTATTATGTTGATTGATTTATGGATGTTGAACCATCCTTGTTCCCCTGGAATGAATCCCACTTGATCGTGATGTATTATTTTTTGGATGTACTGTTGTATTCGATTAGTTAGTATTTTGTTTAGGATTTTTGTGTCTCTATTCATCAGGGACATTGGTTTGTAGTTTTCTTGTGTGTGTGTGTGTGTGTGTGTGTGTGTGTGTGTGTGTGTGTGTTATCTTTGCCAGGTTTTGGTTATCAGGGTTACATTGGCTTCATAGAATGTGATAGGAAGTATTGCCTCTTATCAATTTTTTGAAAGAGTTTGAAAAGAATAGGTTTTAATTCTTCCTTGTATGTTTGGTAGAATTCATTGGTGAAACCATCTGGTCCTGGACTTTTGTTTTTTGGGAGGTTTTTGATGGTTGTTTCAATTTCCTCAATGCTGATGGGTCTATTTAGATTTTCCAGTTCTTCATAATTTAGTCTAGGAAGGTTATATATTTCTAGGAATTTATCAGTTTCTTCTAGGTTATTGAATTTGGTAGCATAGAGGCTTTCATAATATTCTAGTATGATCCTTTGTATATCTGTGATGTCTATGGTGATTTCTCCTCTCTCATTTCTGATTTTGTTTATATGGGTCTTCCCCCTTTTTTCCTTAGTGAGTCTAGCTAGGGGTTTGTCAATTTTATTAATCTTTTCAAAGAACCTGCTCTTTGTTTTATTGATTTTTTTTGTGTAGTCTTTTTGTTCTCTATTTCATTTAATTCTGCTCTAATTTTTATTATTTCCTTTCTTCTGCTAATTTTGGGTTGCTTTTGCTCTTCTTTCTTTAGTCTTTTAAGGTGTGATGTTAGGTTGTTTACTTGGAACTTCTCTTGTTTCTTGAGATAGGTCTGTAGTGATATAAACTTCCCTCTTACTACAGCTTTCGCTGCATCCCAGAAGTTTTGATATGTTATGTTATCATTCTCATTTGTCTCTATGTTTCTTTTGAGCTCATATTTTATTTCTTCTTTGATCCAGTCATTTTTTTATTAGTATGTTGTTTAATCTCCATGTATTTGTAGGTGTGTTTTTTTTAACCTCCTTTTTGCTGTTGCTTTTTAATTTCAAACCATCATGGTCAGAAAATATGCTTGGAATAATTTCAATCTTTTTGAATTTGTTGATGCTTGTTCTGTGACCCAACATATGGTCTACCCTTGAGAATGTTCCATGTGCACTGGAGAAGAATGCATAATCTGATGTTCTGGGATGAAATGTTCTGTAAATGTTGATTATATCTATTTGGTCTAGTGTTTCATTAAGGCCTATATTTATTGATTGATTTTTTATTTGGTTGATCTGTCTAGAGCTGTCAATGGAGTATTAAGGTCTCCAACTATAATTGTGTTTTGATCTGTTTGTCCCTTTAGTTCTGTGAGTAGCTGTTTAATATATTTTGGGGCTCTCTGGTTGGGTGCATAAATATTAAGAAGTGTTACGTTTTCTTTTTCTTTTCTTTTTTTGTTTTGTTTTGTTTATTTTCTCCAAGTAAAGCTTGGAGTAAGTTTTATTACCAAGTAAAACTTTCTATTGGGCATTTTTTTTGGAGATTAAAAAAAAATCTTTATTGTTCAGATTATTACAGGTGTTCCTCTTCCCCCCCCACCCCCCGCCCCATAGCTCGCCTCCACCTGATTCCCCACCCCACCCCATGCCCTTACCCCCTGCCACTGTCTTCATCCATAGGTGTAAGATTTTTGTCCAATCTCTTCCCGCACCCCTCACACCTGCTTCCCCTGAGAATCGTCAGTCCACTCCCTTTCTATGTCCCTGATTCTATTATATTCACCAGTCCATTCTGTTCTTCAGATTTTTTATTCACTTGATTTTTAGATTCACTTGTTGGTAGTTATGTATTTGATGTCATTTTGTTGTTCATAATTTTTATCTTTACCTTTTTCTTCTTCTTCCTCTTCTTAAAGAATACCCTTCAGCATTTCATGTAATCCTGGTTTGGCAGTGATGAACTGCTTTAGCTTTTTCTTATCTGTGAAGCTCTTTATCTGACCTTCAACTCTGAATGATAGCTTTGCTGGGTAGAGTAATTTTGGTTGTAGGTTCTTGCTGTTCATCACTTTGAATATTTCTTGCCACTCCCTCTGGCCTGCATAGTTTCTGCTGAGAAATCAGCTGACAGTCGTATGGGTACTCACTTGTAGGTAACTAACCATTTTTCTCTTGCTGCTTTCAAGATTCTCTCTTTGTCTTTTGCCCTTGGCATTTTAATTATGATGGGTCTTGGTGTGGTCCTCTTTGGATTCCTCTTGTATGGGTTTCTGTGCACTTCCTGAACTTGTAAGTCTATTTCTTTCACCAGGTAGGGAAGGTTTTCTGTCATTATTTCTTCTAATAGGTTTTCAATATTTTGCTCTCTCTCCTCTTCTGGCACCCCCAAAATTCTGATGTTGGTACACTTAAAGTTGTCCCAGAAGCTCCTTACACTATCTTCATATTTTTGGATTCTTTTTGTTTTTCTGGTTGGGTGTTTTTTGTTTCCTCATATTTCAGATCTTTGGTTTGATTCTTGGGGTACGTTGATCTACGGTTGAGTTTCTGTATATTCTTTTTTCTTGTGTGTTTTTTATATTGTTTTCTTCTTCTTCTTTTTTTATTGTTTGAAGTTTTACAAATAGTAGTACATATGTCTCCTTCCCCCCCCATTGACCTCCCCCCAGCCTCCCCTACCCCCCAGTACATGCCTTCACCTGCCTACCCCCCCAGTGTCTTGTATCCATTGGTTATGCTTATATGCATGTGTACAAGTCCTTCGGTTGATCTCTTACAGTCCCCCTTCCCCCCCTTAACCTCCCCTGCCTTTCCGCTGTAGTTTGACAGTATGTTCAATGCTTCTTTGCCTCTGTATCTATTTCCCCCCCATTTATTTCCTTTATAATATCTTGCCTCTGCAGACTAGAAATAAACATATAATAACAAAAAATGTTTGAGTCCCAATTTCAATGTCCAACAGTTCTGAGTCCCCGTTTCAATGTCAAACAGTTCCTTATGTGTACATGTCAGCAATGATATATGGATGGTGGGCACATGGTGGCAATGCAGGTCTGACCCTCTCTGGTTTGGTCCTAGGCAACCTGCAGTGACTCACAGCTGCTGACTGCTAGCGTGGCAAGGCATCATCAGCGTCTTCCATCTCTGGACTGTTTTTCCTCTTGTCTTCGTGGTTGGAGCAGACCTGTCAATTCCTCTCTGTTGCAGGAATCCACATGGTCTTGGAGTTGTTTTCTGAAAATATACAAACATATTCTTGACCACAAGTTAATAAAGGAATCTTTTCTATATAATTGATTTGGGATTCTTTTTATTTTTGCCCAAACTATTTTCCTTTGTCTTATTTAGACAGCATATGTGTTTTTCATGGGTGTCTTGCTGTTAGCATTACAAATGAAAATTAATTTTGTAAAGTAAGAATTCTCTAGGTGTAATTTACTTATAGGATATTTTTCCTTACATGATATTACCCTACTACCTCCCCCCCTTTTTTTTTGATTAATGGGGGCTTTTGTAAACTTTATAATGCAGTCTTGATAACTTTAAATTTTAATTTTTTTGCCCCAAAATATGACTGCTTTAGGTTCATTGCTTGTTCAGGAATTTTACCATGAGATGAACTACCAATAGAAATTTTAGTTATTACTTTAGGAACAGCTTTTTGTCCAGTACAATTAAATTTTCTTGACTATTCACTTATTTCAATTAGCCTATTTAAATTAATCTGAAAACGTGATTACTATTTTACTGTCAAATTTAATACTCTACCAACAATCTTAGTTTACCCTGTAAATATTAGTGGAAAGGATTATTTGCATTCTTGAGTAGGCCCTGAGCATTCCTGATGCTAGGCTGGATTTAGATATAGGGCAGCTGCTGTCGGCCAAGTGTCTGTCTGTTGCCTGGGTACTGATCTGAGCCCGGCCAAGTCTCTGTCTGTCACCGAGTTTCTGTATATTCTTTATTTCAGACAGTGTATGCTTCATTTCTGACTGGTCCTTTTCCATTTTTTTGGCATTCTCATTAAGATCCTTAAAGGTCTCACTAAGTTCCTCAGAGGTTTTTAGAAGATTCTTGAGTAAACTTATAAATGTGGTTTTGAACTCTATGTTGTCCAGTAGTTTGCTTTCCTCCATTTCTTTCATTCGTGACATGTTTCTTTGTCTCCGCATTTTGGCTGCTTCCCTGAGTTGATGGAGTGGCTTTGTGTGGTAGGTGACCTATAGGGGCCAGTAGCTCAGCCTCCCCAGTCACCTGATGTGGACGCTCTTGGTACACCCCTTTGTGGGCTGAGTGCAAAGTCTTGGTGTAGTTAAGCCTTGATTGCTGTTGGTACATTGGGAGGAATTGACCTCCAGGCCAGTTGGCTGTGAGGACCCGCTGTGTCTATAATGGAAGAACTGCTGTGCTGGAGACACGCTTATGGTGCAGGACTTGTTTCAGTGGGGCTTTGGTGCTCACTGAGTCTGCCTCTTGAATGTGTCATTTATGAATGTGAGGAGTTGAAATCTGGTGTCTCACACTGACCACTAGGTACACTAGCTTCTGGATCTCCAATGGGGTGCAGGTCAGCTACTGTCTGAGGCCACCCAGCAGGAGCTACAGTGAGAACTACAGTTTTCTCCTCTTTGCTTGGGGTTTGGAGGTTTTGGAGCTGTCTGATCCGGGCTGCAAGTTTGCTAGGTTAAGCTGCGATAGGGCAGGCCTTTCTTATGCTAAAGCCACTGCTTGGAGCTTGGGTGGGTTTGTAGGTTGTGTGGGGCAGGGTCTCAGGGCATCACTAGGCTAGGGTGTGGCAAACAGTGATGGCTCCCAGTTAGCTGGCTCTGCATCTCTGACCACGTCCCCGCGTCCCATGCCCCAGCGCAGTAAACAATTATTCCTGCGTGCAGCTCTGCAAGCAAGCTCCCTTCACTTTCCAACCCGATGGCAGACAGTTCAGCTTTTCCCCATAGGAGTTTGGGTCCCCCGTGTCTCCTCAGAAACTGGATTTCAGAGTAATCGGGGGCTTGTCTCCCTTTGGGTTGAAAAAAGCAATGCCTGCGCCAGCCCAGATCACTCGCCTCCGTACCTCAGCTTTTCAGCACTTGTGCACGTCTCAATGCTCTTTTCTCTTTCCTTCTAGTTGTAGAACTTCCACTCAACCAGCTTTCCCGTGGTTCTGGGTGATGGACATTTTGTCTTTTAGTTGTAGTTTTGAAATTGTTGTGCGAGGCAGCAGTTTAGGTGTTTACCTATGCCACCATCTTGGATCCTCTCTGTTATGTTTTCTTGATGTAGTGTTCCTTTTATCATTGTAAAGTGTCTATCTTTGTCTCTTGTTACCTTGAGATTTATTTTATCAGATATAAGTATGGCTACACCTGCTTTTTATAGACGTTATTTGCTTAGAGAATCAGTTTTCACCCTTTCAATTTGAATCTACCTTTGTCTCTGCTGTTTAGATGAGTCTCTTGTAGGCAGCATATGGTTGGGTTTTGTTTTTTGATCCACTCTGCTACTCTGTGCCTCTTTAGTGGTGAATTTAGACCATGTATATTTAGGGTAATGATTGATGTATGAGGATTTCCTATAGCCATTTTATCTTCTGTTTTCTGGTATCTCTGTGCCTCCATTGGTTCTTTTCCTTTGTGCTTCTATCTGTTGTTTTTGTTTGGTGGTATTCCATTCATGTTTCCCCTGCTTTCTTTCTTTTTTTTTTTTTAAGCTATATGTCTTGTTTGGGGGATTTTTGTGTGTGATTGCCATTAGTTCGATAAAAAGTGAAGTGCATATATATCATAGTTTTTTCCCTTTTGAGTGTATCTAATCTTCATCTTCCTCTGCCTATTCAGAGCTGTCCCTCTTCCGCTTGTATGTTTTTGTTCTCACAAATTATCCCCATTTATGCTATGAGTTTTTTGGCAATCCTACCAATAGTGTTATGACCTTACTTTCTTTGTTTCAGGTAGAATAACTTCCTTAAGTATTTCCTGCAATGGAGATTTTCTAGTGATAAAATACCTCAGCTTCTGTATGTCTGGGAATGTTGTTATTTCTCCTTCATATTTAAAGGATAATTTTGCTGGGTAAGTTCTCTCTTTCAGATATTTGAATATTTGGTTCTGCTCTCTTCTGGCTTGTAGAGTTTCTGTTGAGAAGTCAGGTGAAATTCTGATGGGTTTTCCTTTGTAGGTCACTTCCTTCTTTTTCCTGGATGCTTTGAGATATTTTTTTCTTTGTCACAAATTTTTGACAGCTTTATTACCAAGTGCCTTGGAAAGGCCTCTTTGGATTGAGGTAACTAGATGTTCTGTTTGTTTCTTGGATTTGAGGATCTAGTTCTTTCCATAGATTTGGGAAGTTCTCATCCACTATTTGTTTTAATAGACTCTCCATTCCATACTCTCTCTCCTCCTCCTTCGCTATGCCTATGATTCTGATTTTTTTTTAATGGAATCAAAGAGGTCTCAAAGGACTATTACATTCTTCTGTATTCTCAGGTCTCGCTCTTCTTCCCTCTGCATCATTTCTTGATTCCTATCTTCAATATCAAAAATTCTTTCCTCTAACTGGTTGGTTCTATTTTCTATGCTCATCAGCTCACTCTTAATTTCTTTAATTGCCTGCTTCATTTCCAGGATTTCTACTTGATTCTTTTTTAAAATTTCAATTTCTTTGGAGAAATACTCATTTTGTTCATTGATTTGTTTTCTGAGTGCCCTGAATTGCCTTTCAGCATTTTCTCGCATCTCATTGAGTATTTTCAGAACTGCAACCATGAAATCCTGTCATTCAACTTGCATAATTCCATGTGTTCCAGTTTGTTTTCTGGGGATTTTTCATTTTCTTTCTGGTCATCCTTGTTGTTGTGATTGTTATGCATTCACTGTTCTTTGTTTTTCCATTTATCTCTGAGGAGGTCTTTCTACTCTGTTCCAGTAGATGGCGCTGAATTGCAAGATTTTTATACTCTGTGGCCTCACAGTTTTGAGCCTCTGGGGCGTCCATAGGGCTGTACCACCTTTGTTGCTTGGGGGTGAGGTTTGTTTTTCCCTGACAGTAATGGCTGCTCTTGACCTCTGCAGGTCCAGCCCAAGCACCCCTCCTGGGGTTCAGTCACAGAGGGAAATTGTGTTTCTACTGCAACAGCTCTTGGCCTACAGATAATACACTCCTGGAGCCAACTCCAAGGGCGATGGGAAGCGAGATTTGGGAGTCTAATCAGTGGCAGGGCTCTGCGATTTCCTTCCTTTGCAGAGCAGCTCTGTAGGGCGGGTGTGCTGACTCGCAGCTCACGCATGCAACTTAGACCCCATTCACAACACTCCCTCAGCTTCAGACACTCTCTGCTTGCGTGCACGACCACACAATGCCGCTACTCCAGTGGCAACTCCAACAGCTAGCCACTTGCCGGGTTAGCTCTCCGTTTGTCCCAACCAGCTGAGGGAAGTGCACATAATTGCCACTGCCAGTTTCCAGCCGCGCAGACACGCTGCTGCGCTGTAGCCGTGTTTGGCACCCCTCCTTTCTCATCTCTCCGCTTATTCCAAGGAGCCCACCTTAGTTGTTCCAGTGTGCAGGTCTCTCAGGCGTGCACTTGTGTTGAGCAGGGACTTCTTTATTGAATTGTAGGTGGTTATTTTGTTCAGATGTTAGGGGGAGAGGATAGATGCGCCCTTACACCGCCATTCCTCTGACTAGGCTGTTTTCTTGGCTCTCTAGAAATGTTACAGGAAAGAAGTGAGCCCAGTGGGGCTGCTTTAGCTCACTGAGAGGTCAGAGATAAAGGGGGCCTTGGAGACAGGATCAGGGGTGGAGCTACCACTGCCCATGCCCCCCTGGTTGCAAATCGAGTGGGAACCCTTAGAAATAAAAAGTTGATGCCTGGAAAGGGGCATGGGTGTGCTGTAGGGCAAGCTCACATTGAGTCTTTGTCCTGAGGGCTTTTTATCCTTTTTTCCCCTGCAGGCAAGAATCTTAGGGGAGGATTTAGTAGAATATTCATCAGCTTTCCAGGTGCATTTTTAATATGCTGATGCATCAAAATGAATGTATAGGGGAGTTTTGGTTTATTCTTTGGTCTGATTTACTGTTTCACTTTTATCTTAGGTCTGTCTGGCTTTAATGGGGTTTTTGTTATTTGTTCCTCTGACTTCATTTGTCCTTGGGTTTAGCTGGCACAAATGGCTTTAATTGGGTATTTGTTCTCTATTTTCATAGGCCAGCTAAGCTATGTTCTTTACAATAGCTAAGATTTGGAAACAGCCTAAGTGCCCATCAGTAGATGAATGGTTATCCATTTTTTATAAAAGCTGTGGGACATTTACACAACAGAATACTATGCAGCTGTAAAAAAGAGAGGGGAATCTCTTACCCTTTGGGACAGCATGGATGGACCTGGAGACTATTATGCTAAGTGAAAAAGCCAATCTGAGGAAGACAAATATCACATCATCTTACATATTTGTGGAATCTAATGAACAAAATGAATTGACCAACAAAATAAGGCCTGAAGCATGAAGGCATGGAACAGACTGACATACCTCGATGTGGGGATGGGAGGACAAGAAGAGATAAACCAAAGAACTTATATACTTATATGCATAGCCCATGGACACAGGCAATAGAGTGATGAAGACCTGGGTGGAGGTGGGGGGCAGAGGCTGGGAGGAAGGGGGTAAAGGGGGTGGGGAAATGGGAGACATCTGCAATCTATTAACAATAAAAGTACATATTAAAAGTAAAAAATTAGAAAAAAGAATAAAAAAATGAATATAAGGGCTTTTTTTTTTTTTTTTAAAGTCTCTTCTTCAGCTAGTCTTCAGTTGCTAATTGAGAGTAAATGTTCCCAAAAGAGTTTTACTTCCAGTTTGGATCTGAGAGGAGGTGCAATAAAGATCCATCTACCCCACTGCCGTGACCTTTGAGGCAAGGTTCAGGATCTGAAGGAGGGGCCAATGCACAAATTAAAATACTATACAAGAAATATGAATTTAGAAGGCATTGGGGGCCAGGTGGAAATCTCTTTCTTGAAGAGGCAGACTGACCTCTCTTGCCTGGTCACAGGCAGATCAAAGGTAAAGTTTGGTAAACAGTATAACAATTATCAGGTTAGGAAATTGCCTTGAGCCATTGAGCCCACAGCAGGGTAATATTATGCTGATTTTCAGCCCTGCTGAATATCAAATTCCATTGGTATGCCAATGTTTCTTTTTGCATTAATATGCTAACTGCTGTTTGCTTTAGCCTCCGGAAACCCACTACTATCTTGAACACCCTTGGACCTGGAGGTTATTATGTTAAGTGAAATCAGCCTATCAGAGAAAGACAAATACCATGTGATCTCACTTACATGTGGAGTCTCATGAACAAAATAAACTTAAGAACAAAATAGAAATATTGACATGGATATGTGGTAAGACTGATAGCTGTCAGAGGAGAGGGAAGTGGGGAGACTGGAAGAAAGAAGATGAAGGGATTAGCCAAAAACATATATGCATAACACATAGACACATACAACAGTGTGGTGATGGCCAGAAAGAACGGGGAGTGGAGGCGAGGGAGAGGTGGGCAAAGAGGGGGGAATGGAAATGGAAGAGACTTTGGGATGATGGGCTCACAATGTAGTGTGCAGATGATGTTTTCTTGAGTTGTACACTTGAATCCTGTATGGTTTTGCAAACCAACATCATCCCAATAAATTAAATTAAAAAATATAATGGGGGTTTCATTTTTTAATTTTTTTGAGGAAATTCCATACTGTTTTCCACAGTGGCTGCACCAGTCTGCATTCCCACCAGCAGTGCACAAGGGTTCCTTTTTCTCCACATCCTCACCAGCACTTGTCATTTGTTGATTTGTTGATAGCCATTCTGACAGGCGTGAGATGGTACCTCATTGTCATTTTGATTTTCGTATCTTGGATGATTAGTGGCTTTGAACATGTTTTCATATGTCTCTTGGGCTTCTGTATGTCTTCTTTTGAAAGGGGTCTATTCAGGTCCTTTGCCCATTTATTTATTTATTTTTTAAATAAATCTTTATTGTTCAGATTATTACAGGTGTTCCTCTTTTTTTTCCCCCCCATAGCTCCCCTCCACCTGATTCCCCACCCTACCCCATGCCCTTACCCCCTGCCACTGTCTTCATCCATAGGAGTAAGATTTTTGTCCAATCTCTTCCCGCACCCCTCACACCTGCTTCCCCTGAGAGTCGTCAGTCCACTTCCTTTCCATGTCCCTGATTCTATTATATTCACCAGTCCATTCTGTTCTTCAGATTTTTAGATTCACTTGTGGGTAGGTATGTATTTGATGTCATTTTGTTGTTCATAATTTTTATCTTTACCTTTTTCTTTTTTTTTCTCTTCTTAAAGAATGCCCTTCAGCATTTCATGTAATCCTGGTTTGGTGGTGATGAACTCCTTTAGCTTTTCCTTGTCTGTGAAGCTCTTTATCTGACCTTGAACTCTGAATGATAGCTTTGCTGGGTAGAGTAATCTTGGTTGTAGGTTCTTGCTGTTCATCACTTTGAATATTTCTTGCCACTCCCTTTTGGCCTGCATAGTTTCTGCTGAGAAATCAGCTGACAGTCGTATGGGTACTCCCTTGTAGGTAACTAACCGTTTTTCTCTTGCTGCTTTCAAGATTCTCTCTTTGTCTTTTGCCCTTGGCATTTTAATTATGATGTGTCTTGGTGTGGTCCTCTTTGGATTCCTTTTGTTTGGGGTTCTGTGTGCTTCCTGGACTTGTAAATCTATTTCTTTCACCAGGTAGGGAAAGTTTTCTGTCATTATTTCTTCTAATAGGTTTTCAATATTTTGCTCTCTCTCTTCTTCTGGCACCCCAAAAATTCGGATGTTGGTACGCTTGAAGTTGTCCCAGAGGCTCCTTACACTATCTTCATATTTTTGGATTCTTTTTTCTTTTTGTTTTTCTGGTTGGGTGTTTTTTGTTTCCTCATATTTCAGATCTTTGGTTTGATTCTTGGGGTACGTTGATCTACAGTTGAGTTTCTGTATATTCTTTATTTTAGACAGTGTATGCTTCATTTCTGACTGGTCCTTTTCCATTTTTTTGGCATTCTCATTAAGGTCCTTGAAGGTCTCACTAAGCTCCTCAGAAGTGTCATCAAGTTTCTCGGCGGTTTTTAGAAGATTCTTGAGTAACCTTATAAATGTGGTTCTGAACTCTATGTCGTCCAGTAGTTTGCTTTCCTCCGTTTCTTTCATTCGTGACATGTTTCCTTGTTTCCGCATTTTGGCTGCTTCCCTGTGTTGATGGAGTGGCTTTGTGTGGTAGGTGACCTATAGGGGGCAGTAGCTCAGCCTCCCCAATCACCTGATGTGGACACTCTTGGTACACCCCTTTGTGGGCTGAGTGCAAAGTCTTGGTGTAGTTAAGCCTTAATTGCTGTTGGTACGCTGGGAGGAATTGACCTCCAGGCCAATCAGCTGTGAGGACTCGCTGTGTCTATAAGAACTGCTGTGCTGGAGACACGCTTATGGTGCAGGACTTGTTTCAGTGGGGCTTTGGTGCTCGCTGAGTCTGCCTCTTGAATGTGTCACTTATGGATGTGAGGAGTTGAAATCTGGTTTCTCACACTGACCACTAGGTATACTGGCTTCTGGATCTCCAATGGGGTGCAGGTCAGCTACTGTCTTTAGTCCACCCAGCAGGAGCTACAGCAAGAGCTACAGTTTTCTCCTCTTTGCTTGGGGTTTGGAGGTTTTGGAGCTGTCTGGTCCGGGCTGCAAGTTTGCTAGGTTAAGCTGCGATAGGGCAGTCCATTCATATGCAAAAGCTGCTGCTTGGAGCTTGGGTGGGTTTGTAGGTTGTGTAGGGCGGAGTCTCAGGGCGTCACTAGGCTAGGGCATGGCAAACAGCAATGGCTGCTAGTTAGCCGGCTCTGTGTCTCCGACTGCGTCCCATCCCGTGCCCCAGCCCAGATAAACAGTTATTCCTGTGCGCAGGTCTACAAGCAGGCCCCCTCACTTTCCGACCCGGTAGCAGACAATCCAGCTTCTCCCCGTAGGAGTTTGGGTCCCCTGCATCTCCCCAGAAACTGTATTTCAGAGTAATCGGGGGCTTTTCTCCCTTTGGGTTGAAAAAAGCAACGCCTGCCACCAGCCCAGATCCCGCGCCTCCGTACCCCAGCTTTTCAGTGCTTGTGCATGTCTCAGTGCTCTTTTCTCTTTCCTTCTAGTTGTAGGACTTCCACTCAGCCAGCTTTCCCGTGGTTCTGGGTGATAGACATTTTGTCTTTTAGTTGCAGTTTAAATTGTTGTGCGAGGCAGCATTTTAGGTGTTTACCTATGCCACCATCTTGGATTCCTCTCCCTTTTCCCATTTTTTAAACTCATAAGTTGTAAGTGTTCCCTATAAATTTTGGCGATTAAACCCTCATCGGATATACTAGTAACATTGGCAAATATGTTCTCCCCTGCAGTGGGCTCTCTTGTTGTTTTGTTGATGAATCCAGAAACATAGAAGTATTGAACAGACCATTCAACCTCATAGGGAAGGCGTGGGTGGGGGGTGGCGGGATGGAGGTGGGGGAAGATCAACCAAAGGACTTGTATGCATGCATATAAGCATAACCCATGGACACAGATTGTAGGGGGGTGAGGACAGGTGCTAGGGAGGTTGGGGAGGGGGGAATGACTAGAGAGAGGTCAATGGGGGAAAAAGAAGACATATGTAATACTTTAAACAGTAAAGAATTAAATTAGGGGAGAAACCAAGATGGTGGCATAGGTAAACACCAAAACTGCTGCCTCACACAACAATTTCAAAACTACAACTAAAAGACAAAACAGACATCATCCAGAACCACAGGAAGGCTGGCTGAGTGGAAATTCTACAACCAGAAGGAAAGAGAAAAGCACACTGAGACCCAGAGGAGCTGCAGGAGGCAGAGGTACTGAGGCGCGCGCTCATGCAGAGAGGACTGGCAACTGAGTGCACAGCTGGCTTTCTCAAGTGGGAGGGAGAGAAAAGCTCCCAACTGCACTGAACTCCAGTTCTGGGCAAGACTCTGCGGACCCAGACTCATTCGGGGAGAAACTGGATTGTCTGGCAGCGGGTGGAACTCGAGGGCGGCTTTCTCTCAGAGGTGCTTGCAGTGATTACCACGGGACACTGAGACACATGTCCAGGAAGCGCACAGAACCCCAAACAAAAGGAATCCAAAGAGAACCACACTAAGACACATAATTAAAATGCCAAGAGCAAAAGACAGAGAATATTAAAAGCAGCAAGAGAAAAACAGTTAGTTACCTACAAGGGAACACCCATATGACTGTCAGCTCATTTCTCAGCAGAAACTATGCAGGCCAGAAGGGTGTGGCAAGAAATATTCAAAGTGATGAACAGCAAGAACCTACAACCAAGATTACTCTACCCAGCAAAGCTATCATTCAGAATTGAAGGGCAGATTAAGAGCTTCATAGACAAGAAAAAGCTAAAGGAGTTCATCACCACAAAACCAGTATTATATGAAATGTGAAAGGTATTCTTTAAGAAGAGGAAGAAGAAGAAAAAGATAAGGATAAAAATTATGAACAACAAATACCTGTCTATCAACAAGTGAATCTAAAAATTAAGTGAATAAAAAAATCTGATGAACAGAATAAACTGGTGAATTAATAGAATCAGGGGCATAGAAAGGGAGTGGACTGACAATTCTCAGGGGGAAAGCGGTGTGGGGGCTGGGGGAAGAGACTGGACAAAAATCGTACACCTATGAATGAGGACAGTGGCGGGGGTGGGGTAACGGCAGAGGGTGGGGTGGGGACCGGGTGGAGGGGAGCTATGGGGGAAAAAAGAGAAACAATTGTAATAATCTGAACAATAAAGATTCATTAAATTAAAAAAAGAATTAAATTAAAAAATATAATGGAGGGATATAATGTGACTGACTGACAGAACTGACCACACAAAATTTATAAAATTCACATATTCCCCCAATACATCTACGCATCCATAAAATAATACACTGTCAAACACTAAAAAACTTTGACAGAAACTTCAATTTTGTTTGAAAGTATAGAATTCAAAACCACAAGAAACCAGCTCTCACTCTATAAACGGTGTAAAGAGCTTGCACAATTTACAGTGAAGTAAAAGGCTTATAATCCTAAATATAAACATTTGCATCAGGAATAAAATAATTGCAAAGTAAAATTACTTAGTATTCTCTTTTAGACTTACAAAATATATTTTATGTGAATAGTTAACGAGAGATGATACTATGAAATGTTTCTCTCAGGAACGGATGTGGCCAGGTTTTAGCTACTGCCATAGAGCTGAATCTTTTTAATGAGTACAAAACAGCTACTACATAAGCACTCATGTTGCCCCCACCCATGAAGTTCCCCTTTTATTTTTAACTAGAGGCCCGATGCACAAAATTCCCGCAAGAGTAGGCCCTTGTGGCCCCCGCTGCCTTGCGCCCCATGCCCCACCCACTGGTTGTTCTGGAAGGTCATTCCAGAAGGTCGTTCTGCCGTCCAGTCTAATTAGCATATTAGGTCTTTATTATATAGGACTTGATTTAATTATATTTTTTGGAACTTGAAATATATGCAATTTTATTTTTAATGAGAAGCAATTTCAATATAAGCAAAGGGAGAAAGTACACATTAGACAATGGATATATTGAGGGAGCAAAGTTTATTTGGAATCACACATAGAATTTTTTTTATTTTTACATAAGAATTAACATACTATAAAATTTCCCTTGTATTAACCCCTGAGTAACCTAGATAACTGACCATAGGGGTGACTCTGCTTTTCCTTCCCTGGCCCCAATTCCAACTCTTATGTTTTAAATAAAAAGCAAACCCACAAAACCCTACCCATCCTGCCTTTGGCCTCCAATAAAGGCAGAGCCCTTTAGTCAAAGTCCATTTTCTCTATCTCTGTCTCTCTCTTACACACACACACACACACACACACACACACACACACACACACACACTTTCCTGTATGGCTTTTGGGCTTGCAGGATCTGTGAGTAATAAAACTTACATTTTCATAACGCCATGATGGTTATTTCAATTATAATAACCATCCTATTGCATCACTATCAACAGACTGAGACTTATAGGGAACAATCATAAAGTCTACAGTATCAGGAAGATAAGTTAAGGTACCAATGTACAAAGAATGAGAGACACATGGTGAATACAAGAACAAATTACTTACAATGATATAGTATGTCATTTGAGAAGAAATTATTGTTAAGACATCAATGTTGCCAATGAAGTAAAGGAAAATTTCCAAATATTTCTGATCACAATTGGAAAAAAGGACAAAGGGAAAAACTGTGTACATAATAGACAAAGCAGAAAGCTTAATAAAATGGAACCTGAAATTGTATAGAGAAGTTAAAACAAAGATAGGAAACTCAAGGACAGAAATAAAAGGAGCGAGTCTGAAAAACCACAATCTGATTAAAGAATCACAATTTCTGATTTTGAGCCTTGGATCCTCAAAATCAAGGCCACTTTTTTTCTACCTGAGGATGATTGTCCCCTTTGTACCTGCCATCCCCAAAAATCTTTTCAGGGCCCTCTTTATGACTTTGTTTCTCAGGCTGTAGATGAAGGGGTTCAGCATGGGTATGACCACAGTGTACATCACTGAGGCTGCTGCACTTGAGTGTGAGCTGTGGGTAGCAGCAGAGCTGAAGTACTCACCTAAGATTGTACCATAAAATAAGGAGACAACCCAGAGGTGAGACGCACAGGGAGAAAATGCTTTATACTTCCCCTGAGCTGATGGCATTCTATGAATGCAGGACACTATCTTTGAGTAGGAGTAAATGATACCAGTGAGGGGACCAGCACCCAGTAGCACAGTTAGAAAATACATCACCGTGTTATTAAGGAAGGTGTCGGAACAGGCAAGTTGGACCACCTGTTTAAGTTCACAGAAAAAGTGAGGGATTTCCAAGTCCATACAGAAGGACAGCTGCAATACCATTATGCTTTGTAACAAGGAATTCAGGGCACTCATGATCCAGTCACCAGAACCAGCAGTCCACAGAGCCGGGGGTTCATGATGACTGTGTAGTGCAAAGGGTGGCAGATGGCCACAAAGCGGTCATAGGCCATTATGGTCAAGAGGATGTCATCCAACATTGCAAATAGTATGAAAAATGCATCTGGGTAATGCAACCTTTATAGGTTATGACTTTGCTCTGTGTCTGGATGTTCCACAACATCTTTGGGATGGTGGTTGAGGTGAAACAGATGTCTACCAAGGACAGGTTGGAGAGGAAGAAATACATGGGTGTGTGGAGGTGGGAGTCTGAGCTGACAGCCAGGATGATGAGCAGGTTTCCCAACACAGTGATCAGGTACACGGAGAGGAAAAGTCCAAATATGAAGGGCTGTAATTCTGGTTCTTCTGAAATTCCGAGAAGAAGAAATTCTGAAATTGGGGTATCATTGCCTCGTCCCATGTGGTGAAGGTGACTAGTGGGAAAGGAAAAATAGCATGATTAGTTTTTACATAAATGGGCATTACTAATGTAGTTAAAATGCTACAAGTATATTTTGCAGTGAAGTAATATATACGTTTTGTATGTATCATGGCCTATAAGACACAACCCAGCCCATGACAACTCTGATTTGGACTTTCTGTCCTCCTCAGACCTTTTCCCCAAGGTGGTCATGGATTACACAGTGTTTTTATTTTGTTTTCAAATCTTTATTGTTGAGAGTATTATAGATGTCCCCCTTTGTCTCCTTATTACACCCCTCCACTCAGTTCCCACCCCACCCCAGTCCTCTACCACCCTACCACTTGTGTCCATAGGTAATGCATATATGCAAATAACTTCTTTGGTTAATCTTTTCCTGCCCTCCCTCCCCGCTTCCCTCTGAGATTGGTCATTCTGTTCCATGTTTCCATGCCTCTGGTTGTATTTTACTCATCAGTTGATTTTATTCATTAGATTCCTTGTTCATGTGTCTTGATTTTTAGATTCCATTGATGATAGATATGTTTTTTATTGCCATTTTATTGTTCATATTTTTTAAATCTTTTTCTTTTTCAATGTTTCTGTTGAGAAATCAGTTGACAGTTGTATGGGCACTCCCTCATAGGTAACTAACTGCTTTTCTCTTGCTGCTTTTAAGATTCTCTCTTTGACTTTAACCTTGGGCATTTTAATTATGATGTGTCTTGGTGTAGGTCTCTTTGGGTTCCTCTTGTTTGGGATTCTCTGCACTTCCTGAAGTTCTAAGTCTGTTTATTTCACCAGGTAGGGGAGGTTTTCTGTCATTATTATTATTTTTAAGTATATATATTTTTTATTGTTGATAGTATTACAGATATCTCCCATCCCCTCATTCCTCCTTCTCTCAGCCCCTTCCCAGCCCCTCAGGTCTTCACTACCCTATTGCCTGGGTCCATGGGCTATGCATATAAGTGCGTAAGTTCTTTGGTTTATTCAAATAGGTTTTCAATATTTTGCTCTCTCTTTTGTCCTTCTGGCACCCCCATAATGCAAATGTTGGTACACTTCAGTTGTCTCAGAGGCTCCTTACACTATCCTCATATTTTTGGATTCTTCTTTTTTTTACTCTCCTGATTGGGTGTTTTTGTTTCCTCATATTTGAAATCACTGATTTGATTCTTGGCATCCTCTATTCTACTGTTGAAACTCTGTAAATTCTTCTTTACTTCAGATAGTGCTTAATTTCTGACTGGTTCTTTTTCACGTTTTTGCTGTTCTCTCTAAGATTTTTGAAATTGTCACTAAGGCCCTTGAAGCTCTCATTAAGATCCTTGAGCATTCTTATAACCATTGTTTTGAACTCTATCTTGTAGTTTGTTTTCTTTCATTTCATTTAGTTCGTTTTCTGGAGATTTTTTTCTATTCTTTCATTTGTGACATGTTTCTTTGTCTCTGCATTTTGGCTGCTTCCTTGTGTTTGTTTCTATGTATTAGGTAGAGCTGCTATGTCTCCTGGAGTTGGTAAAATGGCCTTGTATAGTATGAGTCCTGTAGGGCCCAATGGCTCAGCCTCCTCAGTCACCTAAGCTGGGCACTCTAGGTGCACCCCTGTGTGGGCTGTGTGCACAGTCTTGTTGTAGTTGAACCCTGATTGCTGTTGGAATCACTGGGAAGAATTGAACTCCAAACCAATTAACTGTGAGGACCAGCTATGTCTATAGCAGAAGAGTTGTTGTGCAGGAAATACCCCTGTGGAGCAGGACTTGCTTCAGTTGGGGCTTTGGTGCTCACTGAGTCTTCCCCTTGATTGTGTTGCTTGTGGATGTGTAGAGTTGTAATCTGCTGTGATCTGAAGCTGTCCATTGGGTGCACTGGCTCTGAGTCCTCCCCGAAGGTGCAAAGTTAGCCACTTCCCGGGGCCACCTGGCAGGAGCCACAGAGATATCTGCAGATGGCTGTTTCTTGTGTTGGGCTTACCAGTGCTTATGAGAGGCTAAACTGTAAAGCAAGGCAGTCTGCTGCTAGTGCCAGGCCTTGGGCCTTTTATTGAGAGGTATGGGGCATGCTGATTGCAGCTGCTGCTTGTTTGAGAGATTTTAGGGAAGTCTGAAGCCTGAGCCAGGACAGGCCATTCATATGGAAAAGATGCTAAAAATAGCTTGGGTGGGGCTGCCCATTTGCAGGGTGAGGTCTCAGGGAATCAACAGGGTGGAGCAAACAGTGTGCTCTAGGCTGGTGGAGACTCAGATATGGCTGCCAGTCAGCTCTGTGATGGGGGAGGTCTCAGCATAGGAATAATGAGCTCTGTGAGAACCCCAGTCTGGGAGAAACCCACTCCCAAGTTCTTGCCCTGATGCCAGACAATCCAGTTCTTCTCTGTATGTCCCATGATCCCCCCAATCTGCTGCCCTAGTTCTGGGGCTCAGAGGGAGCGAGTCTGGGTAAGTTCATGTTTTGGCCCTTTAAGAGGAACTCGGGCTCCTGAAGCCTCCATGCCACTCAACCACAATTCCCACTGGTTTTTATAGCCTGAAGTTATAGGAACTTCTCTTCCTGGCACTGGAACCCTGAGCTGAGGGGCCTGGTGTGGGGCTGCGACCCCTTGCTCCTCCTGGGAGGCCTTCACAGCTGAGATATCCCTCCTGCTCAAAAAAATGGCACACGTGGTGTCAGACCAGCCCATTCAGCCCCTCCGCCCATCCTACCAGTCTCGGTGTACTTTCTTTTTTACTTCTCTACTTGTAGGACTTCCATTCAGGCAGCTTTAAGGCACCTCTAAATGATGGTTGTTCTGTATTTTAGCTGTAATCTTGATGTGGTTGTGGGAGGCAGTGAGTACCGTGTTTACCTATGCAACCATCTTGGTTCTTCTACACAGTTTGAATGAGAAATGTTTTCATGCACTTGAGCGATATATGTTGAGTAATGGCCATCTCTAGGGAAAGGGTATAGTATGCTGAGGAAAAAAAAATCCTTAAAATATAATGATGATGAAAGAATATACACAAAATATAGGCCATATATACCATGCCATATGGTGTCATGTGAAGAAAAAGAAAGTACATATAAAATAGAATGGATGGGATGTTAATTTATCCTGGGAGTTCAGGCAGCCCTGCAAACAAGGTAACATTTGAACAGGGACCTCAAGGAAGACAGAGTGGGAGACACAAGGTTATTAGGGGTGCAGGAAAAGAGTCAGTGCAAAAGCCGTGAGATGACACTTGTTCCCGTTATTCAAGACTCAAAAAGGATCCAGCATGGTGAGGGGAATAGTCAGGGGGAACTATAACAGATGGTGTCAGAGAATGTGAAGGAACAAGGTGGCCTCCATGCTCACCAAGAATCCCTTGTTTACGTGCTGTTCTCTGCACTTTATTAATTTTGTTTCAAAAAATGTTGTAAATAATAACGGATTCCCCTTTTATATTCATGTGTTGGTCAACATTCTGGCATCTGCATTTTAACCAGTTAACTGCCACAATATTTTAAATTTAATTAAAAATAGCCTGCCACTTGCGTCTATGGACTCCTACGGCGTACAAATGGTTAAGGAACACATTATGGAGTATATGGGCTCAGATCCAACTGCCCCCTAACACACACACACACACACACACACCCTCCCCCGACACACCAGAGTGCACTACGAATTACTTTCTGGGGCCATGTTATCACCAGGCTTTTCTCACCTCTTCATAATAATTAGAAAAATAATGATACAAGGAATAATGTCAACACCAGTTTATCTTTATCTGAAGAATATAGAAGTAGTATCAAATTTCAGTTGGTAAGCCTCCTGTGGACATGTAAACAGGGGACTCTATTTTCTTATGGCTATGTTGTGTCCCCTATTTAAAGAAACTTTAAAAATTGGTTAAAAAACAGAGAGAAAAAATGGACATAAAGGGGAAAAAGATCTAATAGCCTAGGTGAGTGACTGAGATGAGGCAAAGCTCCTTAGTTCTGGCAGAATTCCAGCCCCAGTTCTGTTACCTGATGCCCAGAATAACTAAAGAAGCAACAAAAAGCAGTTTATCCAAGAGAAAGAAGTGATATTTCACATTGTCAAGATGCTGTACAGATTGAACATTCCTTTGGAAAAAGGAGCAAAGGAAACAATCTACATCAGCAAATACAACATACAATAATGGGGGTTATTAAAGATGAAATGGATGCCCTAGTCTAGTGGTCAGCAAACTCATTAGTCAACAGAGCCAAATATCAACAGTACAACGATTCAAATTTCTTTTGAGAGCCAAATTTTTTAAACTTAAACTTCTTCTAACACCACTTCTTCAAAATAGATTCACCCAGGCCGTGATATTTTGTGGAAGAGCCACACTCAAGGGGCCAAAGAGCCGCATGTGGCTCGCGAGCTGCACAGTTTGCCGACCACAGCCCTAGCCAGTTTAGCTCAGTGGATACAGCGTCAGCCTGCGAACTGAAAGGTCCCAGGTTCAATTCTGGTCAAGGGCACATGCTTGGGTTGTGGGCTTGATCCCCAGTGGGGAACTTGCAGGAGGCAGCCGATCCATGATTCTCTCTCATCATGGATGTTTCTATCTCTCTCTCCCTCTTCCTTCCTCTCTGAAATCAATAAAAATACATAAAAAAAAGATGAAATGGAAAACAGTTTGTAAATGACAATAATACATGCCAGCATTTTGTAATTCAAACTTTTCAGTTGAACTACCACGTATTAGCTGTTTAAACTTG
The DNA here is from genome assembly GCA_026230045.1 of Corynorhinus townsendii. Lineage (NCBI taxonomy): Eukaryota > Metazoa > Chordata > Mammalia > Chiroptera > Vespertilionidae > Corynorhinus > Corynorhinus townsendii. Next base: position 79,780,990 of record JAPDVU010000006.1, read on the forward strand.
CAGATCATTTGAACCATTTCATTTCTTTAAATTAATTATATTTTTTGGTACAGCCTACATGGTTATTACATGCTTTCTTTATTTCTTTTTTACCAATTTAAATTTTTTATTGATTTCAGAGAGGAAGTGAGCAGGAGAGAGAGAGAGATAGAAACATCAATGATGAGAAAGAATAATTGATTGCCTACTTCCTGCACCACCACACCAGATATGGAGCCCACATCCTGGGTATGTGCCCTGACCAGGAATCAGACTGACCTCCTGGTTCATAGGTTGATTCTCAACCACTGAGGCACACTGGCTGAGCTAATTTATTTTTTGTTAATCCTTACCTGAGAATATTTTTTTCCATTGATTTTAGAGACAGTGGAGGAAGGGAGAGGAAGGAAGAGAGAGAGAGAGAGAGAGAGAGAGAGAGAGAGAGAGAGAGAGAGAGAGAGAGAGAGGAATATTGATATGAAAAACATTGATTGATTGCCTTCTGCACATGCCCTGACCTGGAGCAGCCAGGGAATGAACTTGCAACCCAGGTATGTGGCCTTGACTGGGAATTCATCCCATGACCCTTGGGTGTGCAGGACAACACTCTACCACTGAGCAACACTGGCCAGAACTATATGCCTTTTTAAAAAATGAGGTAACATTGGTATATGACATTATCTAAGTTTCAGGTATACAACATGATAACTATTAATATCCTCACCTGATGGTGAAGATTGCAGCATTCATCAGCCTATGGTGATGGACAGATAATCAATATACTGTATGTAGAGTGCTTGTTATACTTCCTTCTTGTTGGTAAATGAATGGCTACCACTGTGATGGAATGAGGCTGATTATTCTACCTCTGAAATGTTGTTAATGCTTCCAACATCTTGGTCTCCAATTCCACAGACATGTTTCAATTCCCTGTCATCTCTCCCACCTAACAGGCAGGCACCCCTTTAGTCAAATACTCACATTGACTTAGAGAGAATTTTAATGCTAATCATTGAACTTTCTGATTTAAATTCCTCTCCTAGTGACTCCTTACTTGAGATAGAAGCCCAAATTCTGTAGCTTCAAACACGAGGCTCAAGTGTCTGTGAACTTTCAGCCAGCTTCACCCTCACAGAGCCCTGGCCTCCCTCACACTGGTCTCCTACACATTGAACTTGACTCCAGCTTCACCTGACACCACAGCTTCAGGCCTGAGACCATTTATGGGGTGCTTTCCTCTGCTTGGGGTCTCCCCACTGGTCTTTTTGGAATTTTCACCTCCCTATCCATCCTCCAAAGTCCAACTCCTCTTTCAGAGAGAAGGGATCCTCTCTTTCATGAACCTTTTCTTTTTCTAACATCAGCACAGGAAAAGGTCCCTTTCTCATGCTCTTAATCTAAGTGTTAGGGCACCCATGGTGAGACTTTTATTTAATCCCATGTCTTTGTTTCTTGCTAGACTGGGAGTACCTGAGGCATATAGCATGTTATACAAACTCATTCTCGCCCTTCAGATATAGTTTAGTGTGGCTGATAAACATGTATTATATGACAGGATTCTATGAAGTTAGATGAGGAGGACATGCTTGAGGAAGTTCTCTATATTCTGAATTCAGGAGCCCTTAGGGTGTCAGATTACAGTTGTAAGAATGGAATAGAATGGAGTAAAGGAGGCACAAAAGAAAGTATTAGAGTGTGTCACACAGTGAGGGTACATACATAATCATTTCATGGTTCTCTTTGTTCTCTCTCGTGTGTGTGTGTGTGTGTGTGTGTGTGTGTGTGTGTGTGTGTGTCTGTGCGTGTGTTTGTGTGCATGCAGAAATACTGGATAACAATGTAAAAGGCATGTCTTATTTTGAGGCACAGTAAAACAGATCTGGAATTCAACACAAGAAATGCAAGACCTGTGTAAAAGGCCATTCCTACTAATGAAGGAAAAGTAATAATAGTGAAGAGCCCAGCGGAGGGCCAGTGCAGAGAAAAGAGGGAGCTAGTGTGGGTGCTGAAGTTATCTGGGACTCAAGGGACCACACACCAACTAGATCATCCCTGCTCCACTGGCCTCATCACAGCGTCCTCCCCAGCCTCTGATCTAATTGTGATTCCTGCACCCTTTCCATGTTTATTAGAGCACTCTGGTGTTTATATGGCTCAATAACATCTTTCCTTTGCTATTTTTGGCTTTGAGTTTTGATTTCTTTTGTGACACAACTGATGGGTGGGCACTAGTCCTGGTTCTGTTCCTTGTCAACCTACAAATCGTCCCTGAACATTTTTAATAAAATCCTGCTTATGCCACAACTATTGATCCCCTTTCTTCACATAATTATTCCTGAGAATACGATATCATAGCATACTTATTTCATTATACTGGGCCTTCTTTGCATAATGGTAGGTCAAATAAGCAGGGAGCCCACTGATTTTCCTCATTTATGTAATTTTATAAATGTGTGCTTTTATATAGAAAAAAGTTAAGGTATGGAATATTCATAATATAAAAATGGCAGGGGAAAATAAACATGGTTGAATATTGTGTATTCACATAACGTCTTCAATAAAATTGAATAAACTGTAAAACTAATTAAAAAAAAGGCAAAAAAGTATAAAACTTTAATCACATCAATATAGGTCTCCAATTCCAGATATATGGGCAAGTGTGTGGAAATAAAAATACAAACATATACTTTTAAAAGGCAGTGGAGAAAGCAGAATCTACAGTTATAATTTCTACCTATTAAACATAAGTACATTATGCTTATAAAATGGATAGAAAAGATCATTAATTGAATGTAAAAGAATGTTTTTGCCAAGGTGAAAGATGTACAACTGTTTATGTTTAAAAGTAATGGGAGAAGACACAACATGACAGAGTGATAGAATTGGCCACACAAAATTAATACATTTTCATCCAGTCCCCTAAATCCATCTATACACATATAAAGGAATTCTATGCCAAACAGCAATGTTTTTAGGAGAAAACTAATTTAGCATACTAAATGTACTAACTATATATTCGCCTGCCTAGCAAACAGATATGGCAGACTTTCAGCTCTGAGCTGGCCTGGTTAGGCTCTCAGGTTACCTCAGGGAGAAATTCTGGGATGCATTCCTTGACTCTTCCCACAGCATCTGCTGCACTCTCAGACTCACCTGTATGTTCTCTGAAAGGAAGACCTCTTTGTAGAAGTCTGAATTGCTCCCTGGATGGTTAATGTTGAAGACGAATGCTCTGTTCTCAGACAAAAGAGCAGGAAGGAGTCAAGCATTAGTCTCAGAGTCAGACTTGAGACTCCAAAAGAAAAAAATATGTTTTGTTCCAGCCTAACGCTGCACATGTTGCGAGTCTGCTGCAGAGGAGATATTACTCCTCCTTTATCTGCTCATTAGATGCTGTTGGCATGATTGTTTCCATCTCTGAGCCCCTGGTTTCCCTGTGGGACACACTGGTCCAAACAGAATGGAACATTTTCCTGCCGATTCTTTGTTCCCAAGGGACCAGGTTAGAGGTTAAGTGAATCCTGTTTTTGTTACTTCTTCCCCATGACCCTCTTGAGGTCTCACTCCCAGCTCCTTACCCAACTTTGAATTACATTTTCTCAAAGGTCTAAGGCTGAGGAGACTGGCTTGACTAGGAACCTTGGATTTTGAAAGCACTCATTGTTGTGAGACACAAGCCATGATACCTCCAGAAAATTGCAATTTCTTTCTTCAACAAGGGAGAGAACTGTGTGACTTTGATGTAAAGCCATACTCCTTGGCTTCATGACACATTTATCAAATCAATGAGAAATTTCATACTTATATCAGAAGATAAGAGCTGCTATTTAGTTCCACATTGTAAGACCTTTATTAATTATGAACCCTAGTTATATAACTTATGCCATATCATCTGTTTTTAGTATCTTACAGGCTTTGTTTGATTTAAATTTTAGGAAAATCCATTCTATGAACTTCATTCTGCATTGCAGGAATGGGGCTGGAAGGAGTTTAGTGACCTACCCAAAGTTATAATTGGAATAAGGAATGGGTGTTGATTGGAATTCTGTCTGCACACTTCCACTTTTCCTTTCCTTTAAAAAAATATGTTTTTACCTCATGCACACGAGGGGTCCCTCAGCCCATCCTGCACCCTCTCACAGTCTGGGACCCTTGGGGGATGTCCATCTGCTGGCTTAGGCCTGTCCCTGGGAACAGATGATCTAAAAGAAATAATCATATCCATGGGTAAGGATTTCTTAAAAAAGTAATGGTCACATGAAAATTCACTGCTGGCTGGGCTAAGGGGACTGGGTGCCACCAACTTGTGGCTGTGGGCGCTGCCAGTCAATTGGCATATTGCCTCTTTATTATATAGGAATGAGTTGAGAGAGAAAGGAAAGGAGAAGGAGAGAGAAACATTGATATGAGAGAGAAACATTGGGTAATCAAATTATGCAGGTTTCAAGTGTACAAGTCTATAATGCATCCTCTGTATTATGTATTGTGTGCTCACCACAGAAAATAAGTCTCCTCTTGTCACCATATGCTGACCTTCTTTTTTTTAATTAAGGTATTATATGTGTACATATCTTGCCATTACCCCCCCTCCCCCCCCCCACTCCCATAGATGCCCTCACCCCCCAATGTTTTGCATCCGTTGGTTATTCTTATATGCATGCCAGAAGTCTTCGGTTGATCTCTTATTTCCCCCACCTCTCCCTAACCTTCCCGTTGTAATTTGACAGTCTGTTTGATGCTTTACTGCCTCTGTATCTATCTTTTTGTTCATCAGTTTATAATGTGTTTTTTATTATCCACAAATGAGTGAGATCATGTGGTATTTTTCTTTCATTGACTGGCTTATTTCACTTAACATAATATTCTCCAATTCCATCCTCGTTGCTACAAATGGTAAGAATTCCTTCTTTTTTATGGTAGCATAGTATTCCATTGTGTAGATGTACCATACTTTTCTGATCCAGTCATCTTCTGACAGGCACCTAGGCTGTTTCCAAATCTTAGCTATTGTAAATTTTACTGCTATGAACATAGGGGTGCATATATCCTTTCTGATTAGTGTTTCTAGTTTCTTAGGATATATTCCTACGAGTGGGGTTACTGGGTCAAATGGGATTTCCATTTTCAGTTTTTTGAGGAAACTCTCTACAGTGGCTGCACCAGTCTGCATTCCCACCAGCAGTGCACGAGGGTTCCTTTATCTCAACATCCTCACCAGCACTTGTCATTTGTTGATTTGTTGATGATAGCCATTCTGAAAGGTGTGAGATGGTACCGCATTGTCGTTTTGATTTGCATCTCTCTGATAATGAGTGACTTTGAGCATGTTTTCATGTGTCTCTTGGCCTTCCTTCTGTCTTCTTTCGAAAAGTGTCTATTTAGGTCCATTGCTCATTTTTTATTGGATCATTTATCTTCCTTTTATTAAGTTGTATAAGTTGCCTATAGATGTTGGAGATTAAACCTTTATCAGTAATAACATTTGCAAATATGTTCTCCCATACAGTGGGGTTTCTTGTTGTTTTGTTGATCGTTTCTTTTGCTGTGAAAAAGCTTTTTATTTTGATGTAGTCCCATTTGTTTATTTTCCTCTTTAGCTTCCATTGCCTTAGGGGTAGTATTAGTGAAGAAGTTCTTTCGGCATATGTCTGAGATTTTTCTGCCCGTGGATTCCTCTAGTATTTTCATGGTTTCCCATCTTATGTTTAAGTCTTGTATCCATTTTGAGTTTATTTTTGTGTATGGTGTAAGTTGGTGATCTAGTTTCATTTTTTGCATGTATCTGTTCAATTTTCCCAACACAATTTATTGAAGAGAGTGTCTTGACTCCATTGTATGTTCATGCCTTCTTTGTCAAATATTAATTGAACATAGTGGTTTGGTTTGGGTCGATATCTGGATTCTCTATTCTATTCCATTGATCTATATGTCTGTTCTCGAGCCAGGACCAGGCTGTTTTGAGAACAGTGGCCTTGTAATACAGTGTGAAATCTGGTATTGAGATCCTTCATACTTTATTCTTCTTTCTCAGGATTGCTGTAGCTATTAGGGGTCTTTTTTTTATTCCAGATGAATTTCTGAAGAGTTCTTTCTAGCTCTGTGAAATATGCCATTGGTATTTTAACAGGGAATGCATTGAATCTATAGATTGCTTTGGGTAGTATGGGCATTTTAATGATGTTGATTCTACCAATCCATGAACCTGGTATGTTCTTCCATCTGTTTACGTCTTCCTCTATCTCTTTTTCAGTGTCCTGTAGTTTTCTGCATATAGGTCTTTTACCTCCTTGGTTAAGTTTATTCCTAGGTATCTTATTTTTTTTTTTTTTGGTACATGGGATTGCGTTTTTAGTCTCTCTTTCTGTAAGTTCATTATTGGTATATAGAAATGCCATAGATTTCTTGGCTTTAATTTTGTATCCTGCTACATTGCCGAATTCATTTATTAAGTCTGTTAGTTTTTTGATGGAGTCTTTTGGGTTTTTTATGTACAATATCATGTCATCTGCAAATAAGGACAGCTTTACTTCTTCTTTTCCAATTTGGATGCCTTTTATTTCTTCTTCTTGTCTAATTGCAATGGCTAATACTTCCAGTACTATGTTGAACAGGAGTGGTGAGAGTGGGCATCCCTGTCTTGTTCCTGTTCTTAGGGGAAATGGTTTTAGTTTTTGCCCATTGAGTGTGATGTTAGCTGTGGGTTTATCATATATAGCTTTTATTATGTTGAGGTATGATCCTTCTATTCCCACCTTGTTGAGAGTTTTTATCAAAAAAAGATGTTGGATTTTGTCAAATGCTTTTTCTGCATCAATTGATATGACTATGTGACTTTTCTCTCTCAATTTGTTTATGTGATGTATCACATTTATTGATTTGCAGATATTGTACCATCCTAGCATTACTGGGATAAATCCTACTTGGTCATGGTGTATGATCTTTCTGATGTACTATTGGATCCGATTTGCTAGAATTTTGTTGAGGATTTTGGCATCTACGTTAATGAGGGACACTGGCCTGTATTTCTCTTTTATTGTGTTCTCCTTATCTGGTTTTGGTATTAGGGTGATGCTGGTTTCATAGAAGGAGTTTGGAAGTGTTCCTTCCTTTTGAATTTTTTGGAATAGTCTGAGGAGGATAGGTTTTAGTTCTTCCTTGAATGTTTGGTAAAACTCTCCTGTGAAGCTGTCTGGCCCCGGGCTTTTGTTTGCTGGAAGCTTTTTGATGACTGCTTCAATTTCTTCCATAGTTACTGGCATGTTGAGCTGTATAAATTCATCCTGATTGAGTTTTGGAAGGTTATATTTTTCTAGGAATATGTCCATTTCCTCCAGGTTGTCTTGTTTGTTGGAATAGAGTTGTTCATAGTATTTTTTTTTTTTTTTAACAATCCTTTGTATTTCGGTGGGATCTGTTATTATCTCACCTCTTTAATTTCTGATTTCGTTTATTTGTGTCCTCTCTCTTTGCTTCTTGGTGAGCCTGGCTAGAGGTTCATCAATCTTGTTTATCCTTTCAAAGAACCAGCTCTTGATTTTGTTGATCTTTTGTATTGTTTCTTTGGTCTCTATGTCGTTAATCTCCATTCTGATCTTTATTATTTCCTTCCTTCTGCTTACACTGGGCTTTTCTTGTTGCTCTTTTTCTAAGTCTTTGAGTTGTAGAGTTAGGTAATTTATTACCATTGTTTCTTGTTTTTTGCAATGGTAATTTATTACCATTGTTTCATGCTTGTAGAGCTATGAGCTTCCCTCTCAAGACTGCTTTCCCTGTGTCCCATAGATTTTGGATTGTTGTGTTTTCATTGTCATTTGTTGCCATGATGTTTTTTATTTCTTCCTTGATCTCTCTGGTAACCCAGTCATTGTTTAATAGCATGCTGTTTAGTCTCCACGTGTTTGATTTCTTTGGATTGTTTTTATTGTAGTTGATTTCCAGTTTTATGCCACTGTGGTCTGAGAAGATGCTTGATATGATTTCTATCTTCTTGAATTTGAAGAGACTTTGCCTATGTCCCAACATATGGTCTATCTTGAAAATGACCTATGTGCACTTGAGAAGAATTTATATTTCATGGCTTTGGGTTGAAATGTTATGAAGATCTCAATTAATTCCATTTGGTCTAGTGAGTCATTTAGGCTTGATGTTTCTTTGCTGATTTTTTGTTTAGAGGATTTGTCCAATGGTGATAGTGGGGTATTAAAGTCTCCTACTATGATTGTATTAGTGTTAATCTCTCCCTTGATATCCTCCAGGAGTTTTTTATGTATTTGGGTGCTCCTGTGTTTGGTGCATATTTGTTTACCTGAGTTATTTCTTCTTTTTGGGTTTCTCCCTTTAGTATTATGAAGTGGCCTTCCTTATCTCTTGTTATGTCCTTCACTTTGAGATCTAATTTGTCAGATATAAGTATTGCTATCCCAGATATTTTTTTCATTTCCATTCGCCTGGAAAACCTTTTCCCATCCCTTCACCCTCAGTCTGTGTGTGTCTTTTTTTCTGCGGTGGGTTTCTTGTAGACAGCAGATATATGGGTCTTGTTTTCTTAACCAATCTGTTACCCTGTGTCTTTTGATTTGGGCATTTAATCCACTTACATTTTAAGTTATTATTGATAAGTACTTATTTGTTGCCATTTTTTTTCTTTATACCTGTGTTCCTTCCTCACTTCTTATTTCTTTTCTTTTCTTTCTTTCTTTCTTTTTTTTAACAGAAGACCCTTTAGCATTTCTTGCATTGCTGGTTTGGTTGTAATAAATTCCCTTAGTGATTTTTTGTCTGTGAAGCTCCTGATTTCACCTTCAATTTTGATTGATAGCCTTGCTGGGTACAGTATTCTTGGATTCAGACCCTTCCTTTGCATGACTTTGTATATTTTATTCCATTCCTTTCTGGCCTAATGAGTTTCTGTTGAGAAATCAGTTGCTAGTCTGATGGGGGTTCCTTTGTATGTAACTCTCTGGATGCTTTTAAGATTCTTACTTTGTCTTTGGTGTTTGCCAATTTAATTAGAATGTGCCTTGGCATTGGTCTTTTGGAGTTCATTTTGCTTGGGACTCTGTGAGCTTCTTGGATTTGTGTGAGGTTTTTTTTCCCCCTGTATCAGGGAAGTTTTCTGTCATTATTTCTTCCAACAGGTTTTCTATTCCTTTCTCAGTTTCCTTCCCTTCTGGAACCCCTATTATGTGGATGTTGTTTTTTTTCATGTTGTCCCAAAGTTCCCTTAGGCTCTCTTTCTGCTTTTTAATTTTTTTTTCCTGCTCTACTAGGGTATTTTTTCCCATCTTGTCTTCTAGCTGACTGATGCAGTCCTCTGCTTCTTTTAGTCTACTCTTGATGCTTTCTATTGAGTTCTTTACAGCAGCGTTGTCATTTTTCATTTCTTCTTGGTTCTTCTTCATTTTCTCTTGGTTCTTACTCATATTGTCGAATTTGTCTTCCATTCTTTTCAGCCACCTTATGACCATTTCTCTGAATTATTTCTCTGGCAGGTTGCTTGCCTCTATTTCATTTACTTCCCTTTATGGTGATGCCTGCTTTTCTTTAATATGCGGGCTGTTTCTTTGTCTCCCCATGTTCTCTCTTCTCTGGATGTCTAGTTATGTAATTCTCTCTCTCCTGTGTTGACTTACTTGCACAAAATACAACACAACCAGGTACAACACACAAGACACTGAACAGAAATGTATTCTCGATGTTAATAACCTCCAATAAAGGTAACCATCAGAGAAAGGTAAATTAGGGGATAGGAGAGAAAGAAGAAGAGGAAAAAGAAAGAAAGACAAAAAGGGAGTGTCAAAATGAAATTGGGAAAGGAAAAAAAAAGTAAGAGAGACAAGAAAGAGACTAAGGGAGAAAAGGGAAACAAACTATATATATGGGGAGAAAACTCCAATAGAACAACCACTAATCCCAGCAAATGCCAGCAACAAGTACCTGGGGATTAATACAATGTACAACACCAACTAATATCATGCGAGTCAAGGGAAAACAGAAGGAAAAGAAACAAAAATGAAGCAAACAAAAACAAACAAACAAAAAAAAGAATAAGCAAAACAATCTCACAAAAAACCATAAAAATTCGAAATAATCAACATTCAAGCAAAAACAACAACAAAAGGAAAGAGAGAAAAACAGTTTTTTGGATAGTTAAGACAGTGAAGAGAGAGGTGTGTTTGGACTTGGAGCAGGGGATTGGAAATTACATATATAATTAGGGTGAAATTTTAACAGGGGGTAAACAGAAAGAATAGGGAAAATCTAAAGCAGGAAAGGGGTAAGATAAACAGGATACCAAAAGGAGAAAGGTTAGGAAGAGAGTGATGGCATAAAGGTAGAGTTGAGATAGAGTAAAATGATGCTAACGGAAAGATGAAAATATTATATAGAACACTAATTCCAATTAAATAAAGAGAAAATAAAATGCCACTTAAAAAAAATAGTAGTAGTAATAATACTGATTGAAAATAAAAATGTAATAATTAAGAAGTTAAAATCATGTGAGGAAAAAAGAAAAAAATTAGTTTCTTAAGTAAAAGATGCAAAAAATGAAAATTAAAAAAAGGAAAAATATATAATGTGCAGTAGTGAAGGTCATTCACTTCCTCTATTGTTCTGTTTGGCACACCTGTTTCTCAGTCCAGACAGCATTGCAGTTCCCTGCGTTCCACTCTTCCTCAGTGTTGTAAGCCAGTCCTGATTTTTAAGCAGGTGGTGTCTTAATTTCTCATATTTCTTTATTTTTGATTACACAAGAGTCAATATGTAATTCAGCCCCTGGGTGGAAGTGTTTCTGGATTGACTTCTGGATCTATTTAGCCTCTCTAGCTGTATTTAGATCCTTCTTTCCCTGTGGCACTCAATGCCGGTTTGTGGAAGTGGGCTGCCTCAGAGCTGGCTCTCCGATGGTCACTCCCTGCTCCGATCCCCAGGTTCCAGAAAAACAACTTTCCCCTGCAGTCTCCCAGGGTGTCCTCAACTGGGTGATCCTATGTATTGGGCTTAGTAATCAGAAGCCAGGATTTGAAGAGGAAAAAGCCCCAGTGTGTGAATAATGGGTCTGCGCGCAAGTCTAAGCAGCCGGCACACGTTTGAAATTCTTAGGCTGTCCCTGCACATCAGATCAAAATGGGTTGCTTTTTAGGGATCCCGTCTGTTAGCAGCTCTGAGGACCCCCTTGCACATTCATGGATCACGCCAGCCCCAACAGCCACGGATTTTTTTTAGGCACAGTCTTCCCTGGTCCTCCAGCTCCCACAAAACACATGTTTCTCTCTCCCATCGGGACCAGAGACCTCACCTTGTCCCAGGTGAAATCTGACCTTTCTGTGGTGGAATGAAGAGCTCCTTTGAATTCGCGTGTTTGCACCAATTGGGGACCAGTGTTCTGGGGCTCGCAGCTGTTCGGTGGTTGCTTCAGTTGTGGATTTTCAGGCTTCCGATAAGCTCCACTTTCCCTATCAAGATGGCGCAGTCTCCGTGTCTGAGCCCGTAGCTGCAAGAGGGGACCCAGCCGCAGTGGGGGCTGCCCGGTCAGAGGAACCCCATCTAGCAGTCCCCCACCTTCTCCTGGAGTTTAGCTGTCCCTTAACTTGTCAACAAACACTCCTCGTGCAACCCTCAGCTGTTCTTTCTTTCTGCTCCGGGACAAGGCTTGGAACACGTCTGTCTATTCTGCTGCCATTTTTCTCCTCCTCCTGCTTTTGTTTCTCTTGACGTTAGTGTCAAATTCATAAAATTCTCTCTAAGACCAAGGTTCATAAATTCTGTACCTATGTTTTCTTCTATGTATTTGTGTTGGCATGACATTTTGAGTAAAAACTGTATAGTCATGTACCAGTAAATGATGGGATACATTCTGAAAATGCATCATTAGGTTAGGTGACATCATAGAGTCACTTACATACACCTAGATGGTACAGCATACTGCACATCTAAGTGATGTCTATAGCCTATTGCTCTGTAGAGGAGGAAAAATAATCATACCTCTTACTTTCTGAATTCTTGGCTGATACATCCTTATAATAAAATGCTTAATAGGAGAAAAAGTAATAAAAGTTTAATAACATGTATACCCTCTGTATGCCTGGGGCAGACTTAAGAAAACTAACTCCTTGAAATGCCTGAGCTACCACATTGACTAACATCTTTAAGAAGCTGTTGGAATAGGAGTCAGTCAGTTTTTGGAGGTTACCTGGAAAAAGCCCAGTAAACGGGGTCAAGTTGTTATGCATATTTAAGTAATTGTGTTTTGCATTAATAAGGTCCCCTTATCCACTCCTGGTATGGCAAAGGAGATTTCCTTAAAAATGGATTTTTTTCTTAAAATGTAAATGTCTCTTACAGAAAGCGGCTTGCATTTCTACTATGTCTGCTGTTGCTTAAAATTAACCAGCTTAAAATAATTGTTATGCCAAAGAGACATATTTTGGGGTGACAAACTCTGTTCCCCTACAGTGCCTAGGCTATAAACCTGTGTAGCATGTTACTGTATTGAATATGGTAGGCAATGGTAACATGATGGTAAGTATTTCTCTCAAGCATTACATTATGAGATTACCCTGGTTATAATGTCAATAGGTGATGGGAATTATAATTTTACAGAATCACTGCATAGATACAGATGTGAAGCAGACTAATTTCAATTCTGTGTGCTGCATTTCATTTGATATTTAAGTTTCATGCTGTGACTTTTGACTAACCACACTGTCCTTAGTAAGCATATCAAACCTTTCTAATTTTTAAAAATATAGCTATGAATATTTTTGTTAATAATAGCTGGAATGGCATGACAACTGAGATAAATATCAATCTGGTGATAGTAATGATTATAAATAACCATCTATCACAAGCCCACCAGGAGGTGTGGTCCCTGACAATCTTTTGTCTTGTCAATCCTTCATATCCTAGTCTTATATAATAAAGAGGTAATATGCAAATTGACCATCACTCCAACACATAAGATGGCTGCCCCCATGTGGGAACAAGATGGCTGCCACACAATGGCCAGCAGGGGCAAGCAGTTGTGGGCAACCAGGAATGCAGGGGAGGGCAGTTAGGGGTGACCATGCCAGCAGAGGAGGGTAGTTGGGGGTGACGAAGCCTGCAGGGGAGGACAGTTGGGGGAACCAGGCCTGTAGGGAAGGGCGGTTGTGGGGAGCCAGCCCTGCAGGGGAGGACAGTGGGGGAAGTCAGGCCTACAGGGAAGGGCAGTTGCAGACAACCAGGCCGGTAGGGGAGAGCATTTAGGGGTGACCAGGATGGCAAGGGAGGGCAGTTAGGGGTGACCAGGCCTGCAGGGGAGGACAGTGGGGGAAACCAGGCCAGCAGGGAAGGGCAGTTAGGAGTGACCAATGCTGGCAGCAGAGTGGTTAGGGGCAATCAGGCAGGCAGGCTGGCAAGTGGTTGGGAGCAAGCAGTTCTGAATTGTGAGAGGGATGTCTGACTGCCCATTTAGGCCTGATCCCACCGGGATCAGACAGTTGGACATCCCTCAAGGGGTCCCAGATTGGAGAGGGTGCAGGCTGGTCTGAGAGACATCCCCCACCCATTCCCCCCACCCCTCCGTGCATGTGTTTCATGCACCGGGCCTCTAGTTATACTATTAAAAAACACACTAAATGGGTCTGTTAGTGGAGAATAATCTGCGCAAAGTTTCTGGGTTGTCTCTTCCACTCCAACCCAATCTTCTGTAAATAAATTACCTTATAGTAAATTCTGTTATATCCTACAGCATTGCCTGCTCTGTTTCTTCATCTTTGCCCCACCATCTGGGAACCACTTTGTATACATGGTCCATCATTGACTGAAATGACCCAGAGGATGTGATAAATGCTGTGTTTAGTTAATTTATGTAAGTATAGATAAAGTAGGCACTACATACTAAACCCAACAAGCTCAGGGGAAACCCACATGGTGGGCCTTACAAGCCCAGAGAGCAAAGTAAGCACACAGGGGGCCTGAACATAATTTTCTTTTTACTAAAAGCGGGTCATGGTGGGTAGTCATGTCCTAGGCCTGTAGCTTCCTTGACATAAGTCAATCTTGAACTTAGAAATTGTCTATTGCCTTTGTGCATTTAAGATAGCAGACCTTTGAAATGTCAATGCAGTCTTTTTTCCAGACCCTTCGAAGTCACAACCATGGCACCAGACCACAAGACCACATGGTTATTTTGCTGCCCACATACCATCCCTGTGTGCTGTAAAAGTCAACTATCATGTACCCACCAATGTAAAAGAATGTGCATCTGTTTGTTTTACTTTTTATCCAATCTCAGAGACTTCTCTGCTTTGCTTTCTTCCATCCTCTTAATCTACCAGCAATGGATTACATGTAACCCCCTGACATCTCACCCTTTGATTCTAAAGTATGAAATAATCTGCAAAATTTCCATTCTCTGGATCATTTTCCCAATCCCTTGAGATTTTCTTCCCAGCAGTTGTCAGTTTGGCTCAAATAAATTCATAAAAATTCCAAAAAATTATAACATTGGTTGTGACTATGTAGGTGGAAACAATGTAATCACCGTGGTCACAGAACATGGAAGAATAGTTGAAATCAGAGGAAAGATGCTACACTGCTGGCTTTGGAGACAGAAAATGGGTCACGAGCCAAGGAATGCTTGTGGCCATGAGAAACTGGAATGGGAGAAGAACTGGGTTTTCCCATGAAGCTTGCAGAAGACACAGAGCCCTTCGAACATTTTGATTTTAGTCCATTGAGATGCATTTCAGGGTTCTGATCGCAGACAGTAAAAGCATAAAATTGTTTCTTTTGTACCCGACTGCTGTGATTAGTTATAGCAGCAGCAGGAATTTAATACATTTATCAAATAACAATTTTTGGGAGAAAATCTTAATTCCTTTTTATTAGCTTTCTTTGGTAAGGACATTTGTGTTGAAAGTTCACATCAAGTAGAAGAAAAGAATTCTAAAGTCAATTTGGTGATTCTGCTCCATTAACTGATGTAGTGAATTCCCAATTTCACAAAATCGAAACCAAGCCAGAATCCCTTCTCAACCAAACCCCTACCCTCAGTGGCCCACCTGCAAGGAAACAGACCTTGGAACCTTTTCCTGATATTCACCAAAGTAACTTTTTCAGACATCAATCAGGGTCTTGTGGCACTAGTCCCTGCTCTGGAAAGTGTGATAACATAGTGACATATACCTTGAGTTGTTTTTATAACAACTGAAATGTCCTACCAGGTAGAAAATCATTGACTCTCATGGACTACAGTCACATAAACCCCAGTCTAGCTGCCATTGGCTGACTGATGATCACAACTCCTAAAATATCTCATTGTAACACCAGCTCCAACCAATCAGAATATACACCTGAGCTGATCACCCACTGAAGACGCCTATCCCCAATTTCACCCATTAAACCAACTGCCAGTAAAGGAACCAGGAGTTCGGGTTTTGAGCACTAGCTTTCCCATTCTCCTTACACAATGCTACCAATAAGGTGAATCTAATCTCTCCACCACAAATCTCATGTTCAGTGTGTGTGACTCACCTGGTGCCTGGTGGACAAACTCTTCAGTTACAGAGTTAATGTGGTTCAGACTTTGAGGTCTTTGTGCGTTAATGTAGGAAATGTAATTTGTTACTAAAATTAAGGTCAACCTTCTGTGTTACACTGATGTATCTAAATTTCTAAATTATATTAGTTTCATATTAATTTAATCATTCATTCCTTAATTTCAATGTCACCAAATTTCTTTAAAATCTTATTTCAACATTAAAGGTGAGAATATTAGTGTGTCTGTGTTGTGTCTTTGTGTGTTTTGTCTATTTGAAAGAAAATCATGTACAAATGTGCATACATGTATATGTACACACACTTCCTACCTATGGAAGAGTTATGAGACATACTATATGTTTAAAAAACATTTTATTTATTTCTACCAATATCTAACAGAATTAAGTTTATTAATCTACATCACCAGCAGAAATAAGGAAGCAGACAATCAGGCTACTTGCATTTTTTATAATTATATAATAAAGCAATTAAAGCTTTTGTATGTTTTTTTTTCTTTTCTTTTCTTTTTCCATTTTTTAAATTAAGGTATTATATGTGTACATATCTTACCATTGGCTCACCCCCTACCGACTCCCATACATGCCCTCACCCCCCAATGTTTTGCATTCATTGGTTATTCTTATATGCATGCATATAAGTCCTTCGGTTGATCTCTTATTTTTGGAATTGTATACATGAACCTATGCAGTATGTACTCTTAATTTTTGCATAACTCCTTTAATTCAGCAAATATTGCTGTTAACTATTAGTATGTTCAGTTTATTGTATGTTATTATACTCCAATAAATTATTTTAAAAATTTCTTAGAACCCATAAACAGGTTCAATAATAATGCATGATACTAAATAAATATATAATAATCATTTACATCTATGTGAACAGTCAGAAGAGAAATTAAGAGAACACTTCCATTTCTAATTGCATCAAAAAGGATTAAATATTTAGAAGTAAAGTATAAAACATTGCTAAATATATTGAAAAAGTGACAAATAAGTGAAAGATATTCTGTGTTTATGGATATTCTGTGTTTAATGTTGTTAATGTGCATACTATTGTTAAAGAGACAACCACAGGGCCAAAATGGCATCACTCCAGTTAAAAACCCATGATGCTAAATCTAGACTTCATACCGGATTTAAAGGAAGTTTCAACATCTCCCAGAAGCTTAATTGTAATCAAGCAGCCTTGAATTTTCTGGTCAAGAACCAGTAAGGTAATCTGTCACATGGGCCCTCCATATTCCCCACAGAAAGAAGAGGGAATCTGTCTGACAGAAATCCTTCCTCCCCTCTTCCTCCAAATAAAAGATGTCATGGCCCCCAAATAATCATTTTTACCCTGTTTTTAATAGCTCCTTTGTCCCTCTCATTTTTCCTATAAAAACCTTCTATTCTGTACATCTCCTCTGAGCTCCCCTTTAGTTGCCAGATAGGAACTTTTACCACTCGCTTAAAGAATTTAAATTTTGATTCTTGCCAATAATAAGAGTTATAATCAGAGATAGCATTTTGTGACCTATATCTAGGGCAGGGCAAATTTCTAATTACTGAGCATCTTTTCTTCTTATTGTCCTACAATGTCCTTCCTCCCTTCTGTAGCTCCAGGTGCTTTACCTCATCTTTAGCTCAGAATGTCATATAAATGTTACCTCACTGTCTCTTTCTGTCTCTGAACCTCTCATGCATGCTTCCAAGTAGATTCCACTGGGAGATTGATATTTGGTAATCAAGTTTTGCCAGTAAATATGGTAGTAATGATTGTTCCCTATAAGTCTCAGTCTATTGGTAATGATGCAATAGGGTAGGAGTGCCTGAGCACTGTCCTAGGTCCTACTACTTCTTTTGAGACCAGAGTCAATATTGTGACTAGATATACCCTTGTGGTTCTTATAATTGCCACATTGGACCCTCAGCTAAATAAGACAATAACACCTGGAAGTTATGTATGAAATACAGTACCATGTTGGTGGCACAAGTACCTGACTAAGCTTTTTTTTCAAGGACATCCATCTCAGATAATCATATTGCTAGATGTATGACACTGCTACTACATAAGCACTCATGTGGCCACCACCCATGAAGTTCCCCTTTTATTTTTAATTTAATTTGGAACTTGAAATACATGCAATTTTATTTTTAATTAGAAACAATTTCAATACAAGCAAAGGAAGGAAGTTCACATTAAACAATGGGTATATCTAGGAAGCAAAGTTTATATGGAATTAAACACAGATTTTTTGTGACTTTTACACAACAGTAACATGTTATAAAATTCCCCTTGTAGAAACCCTGAGTAACCTAGATAACTGACCATTTGGGTGACCCTACTTTTCCTTCTCCTGCCCTAATTCCAACTCTTGGGTTTAAAGAAAAAGTGAACCCACAAAAGCCAAGGCATCCTGTCTTGGAACTCAATACAGGCAGAGCCCTTCAGTCAAAGTCCATTTTCTATCTCTCTGTATGTCTCTCTCTTGCACACACACACACACACACACTCACTCACTTTCCTGTGTGGCATGCTGGACCTGCGAGTAATAAAAATTACATGTTCATAGCTCCATGATGGCTGTTGCAATCATAATAAGGACCATAAGGATCCATCTACTCATAACAATGGCTCTGGTCTGAGGAACAAGTAGTAGGACCCAGGCCAGGGCCCAGGAATTCTTATCCTATTGCATCACTATCAATAGATTGATACGTAGAGGGAAAAACCATAAAGTCTACAGTATCAGCAAGATCAGTTAAGGTACTGATGTACAAAGACTGAGGGAAACATGTTGAACACAAGAACAAATTACTTACAATGATACAAGTCATTTGAGAAGAAATTATTGTTAAGACATCAATGTTGCCAGTGAATTAAATGAAAACGTCCAAATATTTCTGACCAAGGTTGGAAAAAACTTTGGGAAGGTAAAAAAAGACAAAGGGAACAACTGTCATATAACAGACAAAGCAGAAAGCTTAATAAAACGGTTACTTAAATTGTATAGAAGAGTTGAAACAAACAAAGGAAATTCAAGGGCAGAATACAAGGACCAAGTCTGAAAACTACAATCTGATGAAAGAATCTCAATTTCTGGTTTTGTGTCTTGGAGCACTTTCTCTACCTTAGGAGGATGGTACCTTTTGTACCTGCCATCCCACGGAATCTTTTCAGGGCCCTCTTTATGTCTTTGTTTCTGAGACTGTAGATGAAGGGGTTCAGCATGGGTGTGACCACGGCATACATCACTGAGGCTGCTGCACTTGAGTGTGAGCTGTGGGTAGCAGCAGAGCTGAGATACACTCCTAGGCTTGTACCATAAAATAAGGAGACAACTGAGAGGTGAGATGCACAGGTAGAAAATGCTTTATACTTTCCCTGAGCTGATGGGATTGCACGTATGGAGGACACTATCTTAAAGTAAGAGTAAATGATACCAGCTAGGGGACCATCACCCAGTAGCGCAGTTACAAAATACATCACCATGTTATTAAGAGAGGTGTCGGAACAGGCAAGTTGGACGACCTGTTTCATTTCACAAAAAAAGTGGGTGATTTTAATATCTGAACAGAATGACAGCTGCAATACCATCATGCTTTGTAACAAGGAATTCAGTCCACTTATGAGCCAAGACACCAGAACCAGCAGTCCACAGAATTGGGGGTTCATGATGACCATGTAGTTCAGGGGGTGGCAGATGTCCACAAAGCGGTCATAGGCCATCCCAGTCAAGAGTATGTTATCCAACATAGCAAATAGTATGAAAAAATAAATCTGGGTGATGCAGCCTTCATAGGTTATGACTTTTCTCTGTGTCTGGATGTTCACCAGCATCTTTGGGATTGTGGTGGAGGTGAAACAGATATCTATCAAGGACAGGTTGGAGAGGAAGAAGTACATGGGCGTGTTGAGGTGAGAATCTGAGGTGACGGCCAGGATGATGAGCATGTTTCCCAACACAGTGATCAGGTACATGGAGAGGAAAAGCCCATATATGAGGGGCTGCAGTTTTGGTTCCTCTGAAAATCCCAGAAGAAGAAATTCTGTAATTGGGGTATCATTGCCATGTCTCATGTGGTGTAGGTGACTAGCAGGAAAGAAAAAATAGCATGATCAGTTTTTAAACAGATGGCTATTACTAACACAGTTGATATGCTACCATTATATTTTGCAATAAAGTAATCAATAGCTATTTTTTCAACATATCAAACCCTTTAAGACACAAACCCCAACCCATGACATCTCTGATTAGGAATTTCTGTCCTCCTCAGACCTTTCCCCAAGATGGTCATGGATTACACATGTTTTTGTTTGTTCTTTTTAAAATTGTTATTATTGATAGTATTACAGATGTCCCCCTTTTTCATCCCATCATCCCCTTTACCCAGTTCCCACTTCACTGCAGGCCTTCACCATCCTATTGTCTGTATCCATAGGTAATGCATATATGCATATAAGTACTTTGGTTAATCTCTTTCCTACTATCACTTTTCCCTCTGAGATTCATCAGTCTATTCCATGTTTCCATGCCCCTAGTTCTATTTTGTTCATCAGTTTATTTTGTTCATTAGATTCTTTGTTCATTTATCTTGATTTTTAGTTTCAATTATTGATAGATATGTTTTTATTATAATTCTATTATTCATGTTTTCGATCTTTTTCTTTACCTCCTTTTTTCTTCCTCCCCCTCATCCTGCTCCTTCTTTTCCTTCCCTTTTTCTTCCCCCTTCATCTCCTCCTCCTCCTTCTTCTCCCTCTCCTTTTCCTTCTCTTCTTTCCTCCTCCTCCTCTTCTTTTTCTTCTTCTTCTAAAGAATACCCTTCATCATTTCATGTAATACTGGTTTGATGGTGATGAACTCTTTTAGCTTTTTCTTGTATGTGAAGCTCTTTATCTGACCTTTAATTTTAAGTGGTAACTTGGCTGGGTAGAGTGATCTCAGTTGTAGGTCCTTGATATTCGTCCCTGAATATGTCTTACCACTCCCTTCTGGCCTGCAACGTTTCTGTTGAGAAATCAGCTGAGAGTCATATTGGTGCTCCCTTGTAGGTAATTAACTGCTTTTCTCTTGCTGCTTTTAGGGTTCTCTCTTTGTATTTTCCCAATAAATTTTTTATTGATTTCAGAAAGGAAAGGAGAAAGAGAGAAAGAGATAGAAACATCAATGATGAGAGTGGATCATTGATTGGCTGCCTCCTGAACACCCCTTACTGGGGATCGAGCCCTCAACCCAGGAATGTGTCCTTGACCAGAATTGAACGTGGTATTCTTCAGTCTCAGGTTGATGTTCTATGCACTGAGCCAAACCAGTAGGGCTACAGCTTAATAATTGTTAATATCCTCACCTTATGGTGAAGATTGCAGTGTCCATTGGCCCATGATGGTGGGCAGATAATCAACATACTGTACTTATAGAGCTTGGTGTACTTCCTTCTTGTTGGTAAAGGAATGGTTACCACTGTGATGGGATGAGGCTGATTATTCTACCTCTCAAATGTCTTTATTCCTTCCCAACACCTTGGTCTCCAGTTCTACAGTCATATTTCTGTTCACTGTCACCTCTCCCATCTAACAGGTGGGCCCCCCTCTAGCCAATGCACACATTGAGTCTGAGAGAACTTTAATGCTGATCATTGAACTCTCTGATTTAAATTCCTCCCCTAGTGATACCTCACTGGAGATAGAAGGCAAAATTCCATAGCTTCAAACACAAGGCTCAAGTGTCTGTGAACTTATAGCCAGCTCCACCCTCACAGAGCCCTGGCCTCCCTCACACTGGTCTCCTACACATTGATCTTGACTCCAGCTTCACCTGACACCACAGCTGCAGGGCTCAGAGCCTTCATGGACTTACTTTCCTCTGCTTGGGGTCTCCCACTTCTCTTTTTGGAATTTTTTAACCCCTCTCCACCCTCCAAACTCCAACTCCTCTTTCAGAGAGACTGGATCCACTCCTTCATGAACCTTTTCTTTTTCTAGCATTAGCACAGGAAAAGGTCCCTTTCTCATGTTCTTAATCTAAGTGTTAGGGCACCCATGGTGAGACTTTTATTTAATCCCATGTCTTTGTTTCTTGCTAGACTGGGAGTACCTGAGGCATATAGCATGTTATACAAACTCATTCCCCCCTTCAGATTTAGTTTAGTGTGGCTGATAAACATGTGTTCTATGACAGGATTCTATGAAGTTAGGTGTGGAGGACATGCTTGAGGAAGTTCTCTATATTCTGAGTTCAGGAGCCATTAGGGTGTCAGATTACAGTTGTGAGAATGAAATAGAATGGAATCAAGGAGGCACAAAAGAAGGTGTTAGAGTGTGTCATACACAGTGAGGGTATATACATAATCATTTCATGGTTCCCTTTGTTCATTCATGCGTGTGTGTGTGTGTGTGTGTATGCAAAAAAGCTGCGTCACAATGTAAAAGGCATGTCTTATTTTAGGAAACAGGGAAACAAATCTGGAATTTAACACAATAAATGCAAGGACAACTTAAAAGGCCATTTCCTGATGATAAAGGGAAAATAACACTGAAAAGCCCAGCAGAGAGCCAGGTGCAGAGAGAAGAGGGAGTCAGAATGGATGCTGAAGTTACCTGGGACTCAAGGGACCACACACTGACTGTACCTTCCCTGCTCCACTGGCCTCATCACAGCGTCCTCCCCAATCCCTGATCTAATTGTGATTCCTCCACCTTTTCCATGTTTATTAGATCACTCTGTTGGTTTATTGGCTCAATAGCATCTTTCTTTGTTATTTTTGGCTGTGACTTTTGACCTCTTTTGTGACATAACTGATTGGTGGGCACTAGTCCTGATTTTGTTCCTTGTCAACCTACAAATCATCCCTGAACTTTTTAAATAAAATCCTGCTTATACCACAACAATTGATCCCCTGTCGTTACATTTTTACCCCTGAGACTGTGATATCATAGCACCTTATTACATTGTACTGGGCCTTCTTTGTATAATGTGAGGTGAAATGAGCAGGGAGCTCACTGAGTTTGTTCACTTACATAGTTTTATAAATGTGTGCTTTTATATGGAAAAAAAGTTAAGGTATGGACTATTCATAATATAGTAAATGGCAAGGAAAATAAACATGGTTGAATATTGTGTATTCAATTAATGGCATTAATAAAATGAAATACAATTGTAAAACAAAAGAAAAGCCAGCCCCCCTCCCCTACACAAAACTTTAATCACATCACTATAGGCCTCCACTGCCAGATATATGGGACAGGGTGTGGAAATAAAAATACAAAAATATACTTTTAAAAGGCAGTGGAGTAAGCAGTATCTACAGTTATAATTTCTACCTATGTAAGCATAAATAGATTATGCTTAGAAAATGGATGGAAAAGATCATTAGTTGAATTCAAAAGAATGTTTTTGCCAAGGTGAATGATGTAGAAATGTTTATGTTTACAAGTAATGGGAGAAGACACAATATGACAGACTGATAGAATTGACCACACAAAATTAATACATTTTTCATCTAGTCCCCTAAATCCATCTATACCTATATAAAGGAATTCTATGCCAGACAGCAGTGTTTTTAGGAGAAAACTAATCTAGCATATTCGCCTGCCTAGCAAACAGATATGGCAGTCTCTCAGCTCTGAGCTGGCCTGGTTAGACTCTCAGGTTACCTCAGGGAGAAATTCTGGGATGCATTCCTTGACTCTTCCCACAGCATCTGCTGCACTCTGAGACTCACCTGTATGTGTCTCTGAAAGGATGGACTCCTTGTAGAAGTCTGAATTGCTCCCTAGATGATTAATCTTGAGGACTGAAGCTCTGTTCTCAGGCAAAAGAGCAGGAAGGAGTCAAGCACTAGTTTCCCAGTCAGACTTGAGACTCCAAAGAAGCAAATATGTTCTGTTCCAGCCTAATCTGCAGATGTTGCGAGTCTGCTGCAGAGGAGATATTACTCCTCCTTTATGTGCTCATTAGATGTTGTTGGCATTGTTGCTCCCACCTCTGAGCACCTGGTTTCCCTGTGGTACTCACTGGTCTGATCAAAATGGAAAAATTTCCTGTTGATTCTTTGTTCCCAAGGGACCATGTTAGATGTTATGTGATTCTTGTTTTTGTTACTCCTTCTCCATGACCCTCTTGAGGTTTCATCTCCCAGGACCTTAGCCAACTTTGGATTACATTTTCTTAAAAGTCCAACACTGAAGAAACTGGCTGACAAGGAACCTTGGATTTTGAGAGCACTGGATTGTTGTGAGGCACAAGCGTGATTTGTCCAGAAAATTGCTATTTCTCTCTTCAACAAGGGAGAGAACTGTGTGACTTTGATGTAAAGCTTTGGGCACCACCCTCCTTGGCTTCATGACACATTTGCCAAATCAATGAAAAGTTCCATACTTATATCAGAAGATAAGAACTGCTATTTAGTCCCACATTATAAGACCTTTGTTAATTATGAGACATAATTATGTAATTTAATGCTATACAATCTGAGTTTAACACCTTATATGCATTATTTGAAATAACGTTTATAAAAGTCCTTTCTCTGAAGTGATAAAATTATCAGCTTCATTCTCCATCACAGAAGTCAGGCTTGAGGAAGTTTAGAGACCAAGTCAACATTATAATGAGAGTAAGGTGTTGATTAGAATCTGCCATGATGCTTTCAGTTCTCAAACTGTTCAGTGGTTCCCAATGTGGGAATATCTGAAGGTAGGCTGCTAAATACTTGCAATACCCAACACACATATTTATGTCATACTTAGAATTCCTAGTCTAGTGAGCCCTTCTCCAACTTCACAGTGCATAATATTGACTTAAAAATAATATTGACTAGGTGTTTCATCACCAAAAGGATTTATTCAGGAAATAGAAAGTATTGCAACCCATGCATGCAGACATGACAAGCCACATGCGCACTCTTGCCCGTGTGCCAAGATGGAGGGGTAATAATGAAGGGGAAAGGAAGAGGCAAGGGGAATTTAGAACCATGGAGTTTTATAAACATAGAGTTCTTCTTGTAGGGCTCTCCCAATTACATACAGTGTGAGAAATTCCATTAGTGCTAGCTCCTCCCATAGCCCCTCCTGACTGGTTATGTTTGCTTAAGTTCCAGTTAGTCTTTATCAATACGAATCACCCACAATTCTAGTTCAAGTACAGACACTGATTAAACAGGTGCTGGTGGGCCCAGGGCATCTGCATTTCTCATAAGTTCCAGGAAAAGCTGGTTTTGAGGTCCTGGTCTGAGGACCACTCATTGAGTAGCAAGTTTTGGTCCTGTTGTAGAGTAAGGGGCAAGTAGTTGTAGGCCATCTTCACCAAAAATTGTGTTGGCTTAAGATTTTGAATGAAAGATGAACAGTCATCCACTGCTTAACAAAGAGGGATATGTTCTGAGAAATGCATCCAAAGGCGATTTTGTCATTGAGTGCGAATCAGAAAGTGCACTTACACAAACCTAGATGGTATATCCTTCTACTCCCCTAGGCTATATGGTATAGCCTGTTGTTCTGTAGGGTGTGCTACGCCAGCACAGCCAAGAGTTCGGTGAACCTGAGGAGGGGTGGTGAAAGATTAAAGAAAAGACAGACAAGAGAATACAGTGGAGGCTCTGTGGATCTCCCGTGCCTGGATGAGGACATGGACAGACGCAGCCTGCAAATGGAGGCTTTATTTTATAGTGAGATTAAAACAAGGAAAGTGGTCAACATGTTGATAATGTTCTTGTGAGTTTCACTTTGTTTTGGCAGCACTTGTTGCACCTCCCACAGATCATTGGCTACCTAGGAAGGAACTAGGGAGGGCTATAAGGTTAAGCTTAATTAAACTAAGAGGGCTCTGCCCTCCAAGCTGGGACTTGTTTATGGCCTTGCCACAGGTCAGTCCGAGGCTTAACTCTAGAGCTGCTCCCTACAATAGGGGAGGAAAAATAATTTAATCTATGCCCGCTGGGTTCTTGGCTTACACATCTTTGTAATGAAAGACAGATTGACAGGACAAAAACAAACAAAAGTGTAATAATATGAATACCTCCTATATATGTGGGAGTGAACTAGGAAAACTAAGTAACTCCTGAAAATACCACCTTAATCACCATTATTAGCTGAAGACATAAAAAGGTGTTGAGGGAGGAGAGTCAGATATAGGTGGTTACCGGGAAAAGCACAGTAAACAGGGTAAGGTTGTTATGCAGGTTTAAGTAATTGTCTTTTGCATTGACATGAGTTTCTAGAAATAAGGTCACTGCCTCCCCATTCCTAGTACAGGCTCAAACAGCAGACTCCTTTGTGGGGTGTGAGCTCAGACAGGATGGCAGAGGTGCTGGGAGCATGGGGCTTGTGCCGTCCCCTAGGCTGGTGCAGATTGGAGGGGAGTGCTTGCCCCAGGAAAGATGGCACTGGTCTCCATGTGGCTTCTTCTGCAAATATTTGGTTGTAAAACTTCTGTTCAGCTGTTTTCAGTTGGATCTTCAGGTTGATTGCTGTATAATTTAGTTGTGATTCCAAGACCTGGCTGGGAGGAGTAGAGAGCCACTTCCACCAGCTCTGCCGACATCTTCCTCAACAATTCTACTTTAAATCTTCGTGTCTACATTTCTTTCTTTTAATTTCACTTTAATTTAACCATTTGCTCTTTTAGCTCCTATTCTCTCCAATTTTTTTCCAGTTCTCTTTAACATGAAAGATGAAAATTTCAACAAGTCTGTGTTGGACATCTATGTGTGTGTGTTCATTAGAAAGAAAATCATATAAAATGGAACACATGTCACATAGATATACTCCATACCTGTGAAAGAATTCTTCGACTCACCAAATATTTTATTTATTAACAAAATTGACTGAATTACGTTTATCACCTCACATCACCACCAGAAATAAGGAAGCAGAGGATCAGGGTAATTACATGCACTCTTAATTTCTGTACGGCTTCTTTATTTCAGTAAAGTTTGCATTTTAAATACATTCAGTTTATTTCATTCACTCACTCCAATAAATTATTTAAAATAAAAACAATTTGTTAGAATCAATAAATGAATTCAGCAACATCGTGGGATACAAAATGAATTTATAGAAATCTGTGGTGTCTAATAACAAACTGCCAGAGAGAGAAATTAAAAAAATAATCCCACTTACAACTGCATTAAAAAGAATAAAACACTAGGAGTAAACATAACCTAGGAAGTGAAAGACCTGTACATTGAAAACTATAACATATTGCTGGATGTTATTGAAGAAGAGACAAAAAAAATGCCTTAGCCAGTGTGTCTCAGTGGATAGAAGGTTGGACTGTAAACTGAAGAGGCCTGAGTTCAATTCAGGGTTTCAGGCTCAATTCCCAGTGGGGGGATTGTGGAAGGCAACCGATAGATGATTCTCTCTCATCATTCATTGATGTTTCTCTCTTTCTTTCCCTCTCCCTTCCTTTCTGAAATCCATAAAAATATGTTTAAAAATATGAAAAAAAGACACAAAAAAATGGAAAGGTATACTCTGGCCACTGATTGGAAGAAGTAATATTGGCATCACTCATGCTAAAAGTCCAGGATGCCAAACCTAAATTTAATTCTGGATCGAATGGAAGTGTCTACATCTCCCAGAAATACAATTTTTATCAACCAGGTTGGAATCTTTTGGTCAAGCACCAGTAAGGTAATCTGTTACATGGGCCTTCTCCATCCCTGTAGAAAGTAGAAGGAATCTGCATGATAAAACCCTCTTGTTCTCATCTCCTTCCCCCAAAAACAAAGTCAAGTCTCTTCCAAATCCTTTCTTTTCCATTTTTTATTTCTTTATTAATTAAGGTATTATATATGTGTCCTTATTCCCCCATTACCTCCCACCTCTCTTTCATGCCCCCACCCCCCTGTTGTCTGTGTCCATTGATCAGGCTTATATGCATGCATATAAGTCCTTTGGTTGATCTCTCCCCCTTACCCCCACCCTCCCCTACCTTCCCTGAGGTTTGACATTCTGATCGATGTTTCTCTGTCTCTGGATCTAATTTTGTTCATCAGTTTATGTTGTTCATTGTATTCCACAAATGAGTGAGATCATATGATATTTATCTTCTCTGACTGGCTTATTTCACTTATCATAATGCTCTCCATCTCCATCCATGTTGTTGCAAATGGTAGGAACTCCTTTTTTACTGCAGCGTAGTATTCCCTTGAGTAGATGTACCACAGTTTTTTTTTTTTTTGCCTTTGCTCATTCCAGTACATTTATTCCATTGCATCCCAAGGCCTAGAAACACTTTATATATATATATATATTTTTCTTTTCTTTTCTTTTTTATTTATTTATTTTTTATTGTTTGAAGTATTACAAATAGTAGTACATATGTCTCCTTTATTTCCCCCATTGACCTCCCCCCAGCCTCCCCTACCCCCCAGTACATGCCTTCACCTGCCCGCCCTCCCCCCTCAGTGTCTTGTATCCATTGGTTGTGCTTATATGCATGCGTACAAGTCCTTTGGTTGATCTCTTACGTCCCCCTCGCCCAATCTCCCCTGCCCTCCCAATGTAGTTTGACAGTCTGTTCAATACTTCTTTGCCTCTGTATCTATTCCCCCCCCCCATTTCTTTCCTTTAAAAAATTTTGCCTCTGTAGACTAGAAATGAACATATAATAACAAAAAAATAATAATAGTAAAAAAATGTTTGAGTCCCAATTTTAATGTCCAACAGCTCTGAGTCCCCGTTTCAATGTCTAACAGTTCCTTATGTGTACATGTCAGCAATGATATTGGGATGGTGGGCACATGGTGGCCACACAGGTCCGACCCTCTCTGGTTTGGTCCTAGGCAACCTGCAGCGGTGCACAGCTGCTGACTGCTTAGGTGGCAAGGCGTTGTCAGCGTTTTCCATCTCTGGACTGTTTTTCCTCTTGTCTTCTTCTTGGTTGGATGTGAGGGTGATCTGGCTGCGACATCTGTCACCCCATTGATCGCCAGGGTTGATTTGGCTGATCTGGCTGGCTAGGCGGGTGTCCCCCTCCTCCTTCACCAATCCATGTGCATCCCTCCTGAAGCTGCGCGCTCGGTCGAAGAGGATGACCTTCCCCCCAGAGGAGAGGACTGGTCTTCGGTCAAGGGTATACGAATAGCTGCGCTCTCCTGCTAGAACCTCCAAACAAGCTCTCAAGGTACCACAGTTTTTTAATCCACTCATCTGCTAATGGGCACTTAGACTGTTTCCAAATCTTAGCTATGGTGAATTGTGCTGCTATGAACATAGGGGTGCATATATCCTTTCTGACTCGTGTTTCTAGTTTCTTGGGATATATTCCTGGAAGTGGGATCATTGGGTCAAATGGGAGTTCTATTTTTAGTTTTTTGAGGAAACTCCATACTTTTCTCCACAGTGGCTGCAGCAGTCTGCATTCCCACCAGCAGTGCACGAGGGTTCCCTTTTCTCCGCATCCTCGTCAGCACTTGTCATTTGTTGGCATGTTGATA
Source organism: Corynorhinus townsendii (assembly GCA_026230045.1). Taxonomy (NCBI): domain Eukaryota; kingdom Metazoa; phylum Chordata; class Mammalia; order Chiroptera; family Vespertilionidae; genus Corynorhinus; species Corynorhinus townsendii. The sequence continues at coordinate 79,809,939 of JAPDVU010000006.1, forward strand.
TTAGCCATTCTGACAGGTGTGAGATGGTACCGCATTGTTGTGTTAATTTGTATCTCTCTGATGATTAGTGACTTTGAGAAGGTTTTCATATGTCTCTTGGCCTTCCTTCTGTCTTCTTTTGAAAAGTGTCTATTTAGATCAGTTGCCCATTTTTTGATTGGGTTGTTTATCTTCTTTTTGTTAAGCTGCATGAGTTCCCTGTAAATGTTGGAGATTAAACCCTTATCATTTGGTAACATTGGCAAATATGTTCTCCCATGCAGTGGGCTTTCTTGTTGTTTTGTTGATGGTTCCCTTTGCAGTGCAAAAGCTTTTTATTTTGATGTAGTCCCATTTGTTTATTTTCTTTTAGTTTTCATTGCCCTAGGAACAGTATTAGTGAAGAAATTGCTTCGGCATATGTCAGAGATTTTTCTGCCTGTGGATTCCTCTAGTATTTTTATGGTTTTCTGTCGTATGTTTAAGTCCTTGATCCATTTTGAGTTTATTTTTGTGTAAGGTGTAAGTTGGTGGTCTAGTTTCATTTTTTTGCATGTATCTGTCCAATTTTCCCAACACCATTTATTGAAGAGACTGTCTTGACTCCATTGTATGCTCATGCTTCCTTTGTCAAATATTAATTGAGCATAGTGATTTGGGTCAATTTCTGGGTTCTCTATTCTATTCCATTGACCTATATTTCTGTTCTTGTGCCAGTACCAGGCAGTTTTGAGAGCAGTGGCTTTGTAATATAGCTTGGTATCTGATATTGAGATACCACCTATTTTGTTCTTCTTTCTCAGGATTGCGATAGCTATTCGAGGTCTTTATTTATTCCAGATTAGAGGCCCAGTGCACGAAATTCGTGCATGGGGGGGTGTACCTCAGACATCCCTCTCACAATCCAGGACTGCTGGCTCCCAACTGCTCACCTGCCTGCCTTCCTGATTGCCCTTAACTGCTTCTGACTGCCAGCCTGATCACCCCCTAACTACCCCACTGCCAGCCTGATTGATGCCTAACTGCTCCCCTGCCAGCCTGTTTTCCTCTAACTGCCCTCTCCTGCAGGCATGGTCACCTCTAACTGCCCTCCCCTACAGGCCTGGTCCCCCCCAACTGCCCTTCCTTGCAGGCCCAGTTGCCCCCAACTTCCCTCCTCTGCTGGTCTGATCACCCCCAACTGCCCTCCCTTGCATGCCTGGTCCTTCCCAACTGCCCTCCTCTTCTGGCCACCTTGTGCTGGCCATCTTGTGTCCATATGGAGGCAGGATCTTTGACCACATGGGGGCAGCCATCTAGTGTGTTGCAGTGATGGTCAATCTGTATATTACTCTTTTATTAGATAGGATAGAGGTCTGGTGCATGGGTGTGGGCCAGCTGATTTGCCCTGAAGTATGTCCTGGATCAAGGTGAGGGTTCCCTTGGGGCATGGGGCAGCCTGGGTAAGGGGCCTGTGGTGGTTTGCAGGCCGGCCATACCACCCCCCCGCCAAACCTGACCCAAGCGCAGGCCCTGGTATCTGGGATTTATTTATCTTCCACAATTGAAACTTTGTAGCCTAGAGCAGAGCTAAGCCTCCTGCTCGCTCAGTGGTGGCAGCTATTTCTGTTGGGATTTATTTATCTTCTATAATTGAAACTTTGTAGCCTGGACTGGAGGCCTGGGCTGGCCAGGGTGTGCGGAAAGCTTGGCTTCCTCCATCACCGGGGAAACCCAAGCCTCCCTCCTGCTCTCTCTGTGGCTGCAGCCATCTTGGCTGGGTTGATTTGCATACTCGCTCCTGATTGGCTGCTGGGCATGGCTGGTGGGCGTGGCTTGTAGGTATAGCAGAGTGGTGGTTAATTTGCATATTACTCTTTTATTAGATAGGATGAATTTTTGGAAAGTTCATTCTAGGTCTGTGAAATATGTCATTGGTATTTTAATGGGAAGTGCATTGAATTTATAGATTGCTTTGGGTAGTATGGTCATTCTGATGATGTTGATTCTACCAATCCATAAACATAGTATGTTCTTCCATCTGTTTATGTCTTCCTCTATCTCTTTTTTCAGTGTTGTGTAGTTTTCCACATATGGGTCTTTTACCTCCTTACTTAAGTTTATTCTTAGGTATCTTATTTTTTTTTGGTGCGATGGTAAATGGGATTGCTTTTTTAGTCTCTCTTCTGTACGTTCACTATTGGTGTATAGAAATAACATCAATTTCTTGGCATTAATTTTGTATCCTGCTACATTGCCGAATTCATTTATTAAATCTAATAATTTTTTGATGGAGTCTTTAAGGTTTTCTATGTACAGTACCATGTCATCTGCGAATAAGGGAAGTTTTACTTCTTCTTTTTCAATTTGGATGCCTTTTATTTCTTCTTCTTGTCTGATCGCAATGGCTAGTACTTCCAGCACTATATTGAATAGGAGTGGTGAGAGTGGGCATCTCTGTCTTGTTCCTGTTCTTAGGGGAAATGGTTTTAGTTTTTGCCCATTGAGTATGATGTTAGCTGTGAGTTTTTTATATATGACTTTTATTATGTTAAGGTTTGATACTTCATTCCCACCTTGCTGAGAGTTTTTATCAGGAAAGGGTGTTGAATTTTGTCAAATGCTTTTTCTGCATCAATTGATATGACTATGTGATTTTTATCTCTCAATTTGTTTATGTGATGTATCATGTTTATTGATTTGTGAATATTGTACCATCCTTGCATCCCCAGGATAAATCCTACTTGGTCATGGTGTATGATCTTTCTGATGTAGTGCTGGATCCGATTTGCTAGAATTTTGTTGAGGATTTTGGCATCTATGTTCATGAAGGATATTGGTCTGTAATTCTCTTTCATTGTGTTCTCTTTATCTAGTTTGGTATTAGGGTGATGCTGGCTTCATAGAAGGAGCTTGGGAGTGTTCCTTCTTCTTGAATATTTTGGAATTGTCTGAGGCAAATAGGTTTTAGTTCTTCCTTGAATGTTTGGTAAAACTCCCCTGTGAAGCCATCTGGCTCCCGGCTTTTGTTTGCTGGAAGCTTTTTGATGACTGCTTCAATTTCTTCCATAGTTATTGGTCTATTGAGATTTTTAGAATCTTCCTGAGTGAGTTTTGGAAGGTTGTATTTTTCTAGGAATGTGTCCCTTTCCTCCAGGTTGTCTAGTTTGTTAGAATAGAGTTGTTCATAGTATTTTTTAATAATCCTTTGTATTTCTGTGGGGTCTGTTGTTATTTCTCCACTTTCATTTCTGATTTCGTTTATTTGGGTCCTCTCTCTTTGCTTCTTGGTGAGCCTGGCTAAAGGTTCATCAATCTTGTTTATCCTTTCAAAGAACCAGCTCTTGGTTTCATTGATATATATATATATTTTTGGTCTTTATGTCATTCATTTCTGCTCTGATCTTTAATATTTCCTTCCTTCTGCTCACTGTGGGCTTTTCTTGTTGCTCTCTTTCTAATTCTTTGAGTTGTTGAGTTACATGATTTATTACCATTTTTTCTTGTTTTTGGAGGTAGGCCTGTAGAGCTATAAACTTCCCTCTCAGTACTGCTTTCATTGTGTCCCATTGTATTTGCATTGTTTTGTTTTTATTGTCATTAGTCTCCAGGCTGTTTTTAATTTCTTCTTTGATCTCATTGATAACCCAATCATTGTTTAATAGCATGCTATTCAGTTTCCAAGTGTTTGAATTTTTTGGAATGTTTTATTGTAGTTAATTTCTAATATTATGCCATTGTGGTCTGAGAAAATGCTTGATATGATTTCAATCTTTTTGAATTTGGGGAGACTTTGTTTGTGACCCAATATGTGGTCTATTTTTGAAAATGTCCCATGTGCACTTGAAAAGAATGTATATTCCGTGGCTTTGGGGTGAAATGCTCTGAAGATGTCAATTAGGTCCATCTGATCTAGTGAGTCATTAAGAATTGCTGTTTCTTTGCTGATATTTTGTCCAGAGGATTTATCCAGTGATGTCAGTGGTGTATTAAAGTCCCCTACTATGATTGTATTGTTGTCGATCTCTCCCTTGATATCTTCCATCAGTTTTTTTTTTATGTATTTGGGTGCTCCTGCATTGGGTGCATATATGTTTATAAGGGTTATATCCTCTTGTTGTATCAATCCCTTTATTATTATGAAGTGGCCTTCCTTATTTCCTGTTATGGCCTTTACTTTGAGGTCTATTTTGTCAGATATAAGTATTGATACCTCAGCATTTTTTTCATTTCCATTTGCCTGAAAGATGTTTTTCCATCCCTTCACTTTCAGTCTGTATGAGTCCCTTTTTCTGAGGTGGGTGTCTTGTAGACAGCATATATCTGGGTCTTTTTTTATCCGTTCAGCCACTCGATGTCTTTTGATTGGAGCATTTAGTCCATTTGTGTTTAAAGTCATTATTGAAAGGAACTTATTTGTAGCCATTTTTATTTTTCTGTGTCTGTGTTCCTTCTTACATTTTTATTTCTTCTTTTTACATCCGTCCCTTTAGCATTTCTTGCATTGCTGGCTTGGTAGTGATAAACTCCCTTAGTATTTTCTTTGTTAGAAGCTTCTTATTTTCCCTTCAATTTTGAATGATAACCTTGCTGGTTAGAGTATTTTTGGATTCAGTCCCTTGGTTTGCATCACTTTGTAAATTTCCTTCCATTCTTTTCTGGCCTGATGTGTTTCTGTTGAGAAATCATTTGATAATCTAATGGGAGCTCCCTTGTATGTAACTTTCTCTCTCTCTCTCGTAGCCTTTAAGATTCTCTCTTTGTCCTGAATATTTGCCATCATAATTATGATGTGTCTTGGTGTGGGTCTTTTTGGGTTCATACTGTTTGAGACTCTGTGTGTGTGTGTGTTTTTTTTAAATAAATCTTTATTCAGATTATTACAATTGTTTCTCCTTTTTCCCTCCATAGCTCCCCTCCACCTGGTTCCCACCCCACCTTCTGCACTTACCTCCCCCACACTGTCCTCATCCATAGGTGTACGATTTTTGTCCAGTCTCTTCCTGCACTCCTCCATACCCCTTTCCCCCTGAGAATTATCAGTCCACTCCCTTTCTATGCCCCTGATTCTATTATATTCACCAGTTTATTCTGTTCCTCAGGTTTTTAATTCACTTGATTTTTAGGTTCACTTGTTGATAGATATGTATTGGTTGTTCATAATTTTTATCTTTACTTTTTTCTTCCTCCTCTTCTTAAAGAATACCTTTCAGCATTTCATATAATACTGGTTTGGTGGTGATGAACTCCTTTAGCTTTTTCTTATCTGTGAAGCTCTTTATCTGCCCTTCCATTCTGAATGATAGCTTTGCTGGGTAGAGTAATCTTGGTTGTAGGTTCTTGCTATTCATCACTTTGAATATTTCTTGCCACTCCCATCTGACCTGCATAGTTTCTGTTGAGAAATCAGCTGACAATCATATGGGTGCTCTCTTGTAGGTAACTAACTGTTTTTCTCTTGCTGCTTTTAATATTCTCTCTTTGACTTTTGCTTTTGGCATTTTAATTATGATGTGTCTTGGTGTGGTCCTCTTTGGATTCCTTTTGTTTGGGGTTCTGTGTGCTTCTTGGACTTGTAAGTCTATTTCTTTCACCAGGTGGGGGAAGTTTTCAGTCATTATTTCTTCAAATAGGTTTTCAGTATCTTGCTCTCTCTCTTCTTCTGGCACCCCCATAATTCTGATGTTGGTATACTTGAAGTTGTCCCAGAGGCTTCTTACACTATCTTCATATTTTTGGATTTTTTTTTCTTTTTGCTTTTTTGGTTGAGTGTTTTTTTGCTTCTTTATATTTCAATTCTTTGACTTGATTCTTGCATTCCTCTATTCTGTTGTTGGGTCTCTGTATAATATATTTTTTATTTCAGTCAGTGTATGTTTAATTTCTAGTTCGTCCTTTTTCATATCTTCTAGAGTCTCGTTATATTTATTGGCCTTTTCTAGGATATTCTTGAAAAGCCTTATAACCGTGGTTTTGAATTCTATATCCAGTCATTTGTTTTCCTGCATTTCTTTCGTTTCTGATCTGTTTCTTTGTCGCTGCATTTTCACTGCTTCCCTGAGTTGGTAGGGTAGCTTTGTGTGCTAAGTTTCCTATATGGCCCAGTGGGTTGGCCTCCCAGTTACCTGAGGTGGACACTCTTGGTGCACCGCTTCATGGACTGTGTGTACAGCCTTGTTGTAGTTAAGTCTTGATTGTTGTTGGTATCACTGGGAGGAATTGACCTCCAGGCCAGTTGGCTGTGAGGATCAGCTGTGTCTATGCTGGGAGAAGTTCGGTGCTGGAGACAGCCTTATAGGATTAGACTTGCCAAATTGCAAAAGCCTCTGTGTTCATCTTGGATGGGGTGGAGTCTCAGGGTGGAGCAGACAATCTTGGCTTCCTGTCAGTCCTGCCCTTGTGCGTGTGCACACCTCCAGACCTCTGCCTTCTCTGGCTCCTGAGAGTCCAGATTTCCCCCGCAAGAGTGTGGGTCCCCAGGGGCTCGCCTGGAATTGGGGTTCAGTGCAGTCAGAACTGGAATTCAGTGTAGTCAGGAGCTTCTGACTCCCTTCTGCTAGGGAAAGCCTGTGGCAACATCCTCAGTCTTTGTGTGCACTGGCGTGCGCACCTCCCAACCCCCTCCCCCAGGTCTCTGAGTCTCCGAGTGCCTTTCTCTCTCCCTGACTGTCCAGACTCCCCCTGTATGAGACTGGGTCCATGGGGTTTCACCCGGAACTGGGGTTCAGTGTAGCGGAACTGGGGTTCAGTGCATTCGGGGGCTTCCTTCCCCTTCCCACCAGAGAAAGTCAGCCAGGCTCTCAGCCGCCCTCCCTCTCTGTGCACACAAAGACCCTTTGCCGTACCTCAGCCCTTTGCTGTTCCTCCAATTCTCCGTGTGCTTTATTCTTTCCTTTTAGTTGTAGAATTTCCACTCAGCCAGCGTTCCTGTGGTTCTGGATGGTGTCCGTTCTGTCTTTTAGTTGTAGTTTTGAAATTGTTGTGCGAGGCAGCGGTTTAAGTGCTTACCTTTGCTGCCATCTTGGTTTCCTCTCTTGGGACTCTCTGTGCTTGTGTGACTTTTTTTTTGCCATGTCAGGGAAGTTTTCTGCCATTATTTCTTCAAATAGTTCTTCTAATCCTTGTTCTTCTTCCTGTTGTTCTGGCACCCATATTATTCATATGTTGTTTTGTTTCATATTGTCCCATAGCTCCCTTAGGCTCTCCTCCTGTCTTTTAATTTTTTTCTCCAGTTGCAATTCAGTTTGGTTGTGTTTTGCTTCCCTGTCTTCTAGTTCACTAATTTGGTCTTCTGCTTCTCCTAGTCTACTGTTGAAACTTTCCATGGTGTTTTTTTATTGCAGCTATATTACTCTTCATTTATTCTTGATTCTTACATAAGTTGTTGATTTTTTCATCCATTTCTTCTTGATTCTTACATAAGGTCTTGATTTTTTCTTCCATCCAGTTTATGAACTGTATGACCCTTATTCTGAATTTTTTCCTGACATATTGCATGCCTCTGTTTCACTTAGCTGCTTTTCTGGTGATTCCTCCTTCTCTTTCCTTTGGGTGTATCTTTGTCTACCCAGTTTTGGTCTCACCGACTGATCTAGATGTTGAGCTATGCAGGGGCTGCTCCTTGGGTGGCAGTGGATTCTCTGGCTGCAGTTGTTCCTCTGGTGGTTACGGTAGCAGCTGCTTCTCAAGTGGGTTCTGTTTGCTGCAGTGGTGCCTCCTCTGGCTGATGGGTAGGCTGCTCATATAGCTGCTGTTCCTTGGATGGGGGTGGGCTGATTATGAGGTTGCTGCTCCTCAGATGGGGATGGGTTGCTCATGTCTGCTGCTCCTTGGACAGGGGCTAGCTTCTCATGTGGCTGCTGGTCCTTGGACAGGGGTGGACTGCTAGGGTGGCTGCTGTTCTTTAGATGGGGGCTGGCTGTGTGCTGCTGCTGTTCCTCAGATGGGACAGGCTACTCGTGATGCTGCCACTCCTTGGACAAGGGCAGGTTGCTTGAAGGGCTGCTGCTCCTTGTATGGGTGTGGATTGCTCATGCAGCTGCTTCTCCTCAGATGGGGGGGTGGTCTGTGCATGTGGCTGCGTCTCCTTGCATGGGAGTGAGCTGCTTGTGCTATTGATGCTCACCTGGCTCCTTTTTGTCAGACACGTGCAGGCTGCATGTGGGTGCTGCTCCTCGGACCAGTGTGGACTGCACAAGGCTGCTGCTCCTTGGACGTGGGTAGTCTGCTTATGTGGCTGCTGCTCCTCAGATGGGGGGAGGCTTCTCACACAGCTGCTGCTCCTCAGAAGAGGGTGGGCTGCTCACACAGCTGCTGTTCCTTGGAAGGTGGCTGGCTGCTCATGTGGCACAGCTGCTGCTCTTCAGACAGGTGCAAGGTGTGGGCTGAGCATAGCTGCTGCTCCTCAGAGGGGGTCCGGCTTCATGGGCTGCCACTCCTCAGTAGTGGGCGAGCTGCTCGTGTGGTTGCTATTCCTCAGATGGGGGAACTGGCTGCTCACACAGCTACTGCTTCACAGGGGCAGGCCACGTGAAGCTGCTGCTCTTAGGCCTGTGGCGGGTTTCTCGCAGGGCTGCTGCTCCTTGGACAGGAGTGGGCAGCTCATGTGTCTGCTATTCACGTGGTTGCAGTGCCCTGGGCTAAAGCGTTGGGCCGGTCAGAGGGGAGCCTGCTTCTGAACTCACAGGAGCCTGCACCAAGGGTGGCTGGAGCCTCGTTGACTGTGGGATCACAGCCTAGGTAGCATGTCCTTGGCAGGGGTGGCTGTAGAGTCTCAGGTGTTATCTGAGGGCACTCTGGGTGGAGTTGAGGCTGGGAACCCAGTTACAGCAGCTCTCCCCTTCAAAAAGGCTGGGTCTCTAAGGACAAGCTGGCTTTCTGGTACTGTTTGCAATGGTAGCAGAAGCTGCCCAGTTAGGCAAGCCTGATTAGTCTGCCCCTGAAGGGCCTGTTGGATCAAACTGTACCTCTCTCTCTCTCTCTCTCTCTCTCTCTCTCTCACACACACACACACACACACACACACACACACACACACACCACCTGACCACATGCTCCTCTTTTACTCTCTCACTCACTCATGCTCTTTCCCTCACTGCCGCATTCTTCCTGCCTCTATAGTTGGGTCTGGGGTGTTATTGACTCATTCGTGGATGGAGTTTCCGCTCCAGGTTTCTGGTTATGTGGCTTGCTCTCAAGCCCCTTGACCAGATAGGATAAAATTCACCTCAACAAGACACAACACAGAGGGAACTAAGCACAAATGTACACATGACACCAATAACACCAATATAAGTGACCATCTGAGCAAAGAGAGTTAGGGCAGAGAAAAGAGAGCACAAATGCTATCAAAGAGAGAGAAAAAGATAAGGGATAAAAGACAAAGAAATAAAAAGGAGAATATATATATGTATGTGGGGGTAAAACACCACAGAACCAATAGGTAAACACACACACACACACACACACACCAACAATTCCCCCCCCCCCCCCCCCGCCCCAAACACCACACACCCAGCAAAGAGGATTGGGGCAGAATCTGTAGAGGCTGAGCTTATATAGTGAAAATAAGATTAAGAATTGGATGAATATGGGGAGGACCTCAATTTAGTATTGAGGAAGTAGAAAGGGAATAAGTGGATGAGAAGAAAGAGAATGAGAAGAAAAAATAATAAATTTACAAAAAAATTGATTTCAAAAATGGTATAAAAAATTAAAACTAGCAAATAAAAAATAGTGATGGAAAATAATGTGAAAAAATAAAAAAAGCAACAAACAAAAACAGGAAAACAAAGAAGAAAAAAAAGAAAAAAAGAAAAAAGGGATAATAAAAAAAAAAAGTGAAAAAAGTGGAGTGTCGTTCCTTTGGCTGGCTTATGATTCCAATCATCTGCACTATACTGTTTCTCAGTTTCTGGTTGCTGGGGCTAAAGATTTTTCTTTAGGCCAAGTCCTATGACCTCAGGGAGTATTCAGATTCCTTTGTATTATTCAGGGTGGGATCTGGGTGTGGCTATATTGGTTGCCTGGAGACTGGAGGGAGGGGCTATTTCTCAGGAGAAAATGGCAATTGGGGCTTAGATATGACTCAGCACCAGACTCGCTACCACCTCTCCTAGACCACCATCTACTCTCCCCAGATTCCACAAGTCCACACCTTCTCCCACACCTCAGCCACGGGTAAGTGTCTGTATCTAAAAGGTCCTATGAACTAGGTTCAGTGGAGAAAGGCACAGGCCCCAGCTCGAGGAGGGACTGCGTCTCTGCAAGCTCCCTCTTGCCAGCATTGCGTGATCTGGCCAGCCCTTCAGGGGTGCCTCTGAGCTCAGATCCAAAATCCAGACTCCAAGGTCCAAAATCCCCTACCTCCTGCAGTCCCATGGTCCCTTTCCCCCCCCACAGTCAGACGCTTTGCCTGTCCTCAGGGACGTGGCTTGGCGTCCTGTAGTTTCTCCCTGACGCTCTGGGCACAGAGGTCTGGAAGACTCTCTTGCCTAGATCCTTGATTTCACCTTTATCCAGTGTACCTCTGCCCTTCCCGGCTGCAAACTGTCTCACCAGCTGCGTCTCCTTCACCAATTCGGGCTGAATTCCACTTGTTTCAGCTGTTCACTCTATTTGCTCTGGGACAAGGCTCAGGATACGTCCGTCTATTCCGCTGCCATTTTGTCTCTCTCTTTTCCATTTTTAACAGCACCCTTATGCTATTCTTTTTTTTTTTCTGTAAAAACTTTCTACTTTTGTACAACCCTTCAGAAATTTGTCTTACTTGTTAGGTGGGATGCTGTCTGACTCATGAATCACTTAATAAAGCCAATTAGATCTTCAAATTTACTAGATTGAATTAAAAAAATACTCAAATAGATTCAATGCAGTCTCTATCAAAATTCCAATGTCATTTTTCAGAGAAATAGAACAAACAATTCTTAAACTTGTAGATCACTACAAAAAAATCCTGGATAGCCAAAGCAATCTTGAGAAAGCAAAACTAAGCTAGAACCATCATGCTCACAGATTTCAAACTACAAACAAAGCTAAAGTAATTAACGCAGTACAGTACTGGCATAAAAACAGACTCACAGATCAAAGAAACAGAAAAGAGAGCCCAGAAATAAACCCATGCACATAAGGTCATTAATTTAGGAAGAAGGAGCCAAGAGTATACAATTGTTATAGGGCGACCTGCAAGAGACGACCACCAGAGACAGAGATCAAAATTTATGAGCCTTTATTAAGCTGGCCAGTGACTATAGTTGTTGCACTTCACGATGGCAAAGGCCGAACTGCAGTGCAGACTACAGGTGTTACAGCAAATTTGTACTCGGAAACCACAAGAGGGAGTTAGGACAGTTACAATGACAACCCAAAGGTTCCAAAAGCTATTTCAGCCATTTCCAAGAAACTCAGGGCGCAGGTGCAACGCCTGGGCACGCTTGGCCGGAGCGTGAACCACCACCTCCCTCCAAATTCCAACCGATCCATTGTTCGGTGACCTACTCCACCTCCCTCTGTCTTAAGGCATCCTGCCTCCAGGCAGCGGAGGAGCTGTGCTATGTTTGCAGCCCAGAACATTCCCTACTGGTCTTTACGGTGAATCAAATCATTGATTCAGATTCCTCCCCACCTTCCCCAGGGATTCGCTGGTAATGGGTGTGGAGGACCATGAGCTTTACAGTCTGTATTCTACTTTGGATGAAGTTTAGTGAGCATTTGGCAAAGCACGGGCCAAACAGTAAAATGAGGAGCAGGAGAACCAGAGGTCCGGCTATGGCTGACAAGAGGGTAGTTAGCCATGGTGACCAAGTGAACAGGTTTTCATACCAATTTCCTTCGGCCTTCTCCTTTCTTCCCAATCTAAGAGGCGTTTCCTAAGCTGACTTAGACTCTCCCTGATGATGCCAGAGTGGTTTGTGTAAAAACAACAGGCCTCTCCTAGTGCTAAGCACAAGCCTCCTTGTTTGAGGAACAATAAATCTAATCCCCTCCGATTCTGCAGGACTACCTCGGCTAGGGAGCTTAAGAAGTCTTCTAGCTGTCCTACTGATTTTTCAAGGGTGCTAAGGTCCTGATTGACCTGTTGTCCTAGCTCTTTGTAGTTCTGATGTCCTGTTATTAGAGCGGCAGTTCCAACGGTGGTAGATCTAGTCCCACTAGGAGGGGGATCAGGACAGGTGCCCTCTTATACCTTCTAGGTTCTAATCTTAAGTGTCCCCTACCTCCTTCCCCAGAGTAATAGTATACTTGTGGTAGGATATGAGTAATGATACATATGCCAGGATCTGTTGGTGAAAGCAAAGAAGGGGGGAAGGCACAAGGTACTATCCCATTGCTGTATGTCCACCAAGTTCCCTCTGGTGCTACAAAATACCTATTTAGGGACTCATCATACTCTTGAGGCAATTCTGTTACCTGAGTGCATGAGGAAGAGTATGGGGAGGACTCTAAGGGGTAGTTCACTGGGGCTATGCATGTTCCAGCCCCCTGTAGGTCCTCCAGAGTAAGGCCTCCATATTCAAAGGACTTCCAGAAGGCTTTGGACAGAATAATTACATATCTCAGATGAATTCTGCCCAAAGGAAATATTTTCCCCGATACCCACATAATACGGGGTTCGGGATTTAGGCACAGCCCACAGTCTTTGGTTATGTTGGGGGAGGTCTGATTAAGGAAGCGGAATATGGCCTCCAGTGTCCCCAGCAGGCCTCGATGGGACGTCTCTGGTAGGAGCCTAAGTTCTCCTGAAGCCTCGGTTGGTCCTGGAGCTGGTTTTGGCGTCTCCGTGTTGTTCCATCCAGGGGTTCTTGTCACCACGGGGGCCTGTGTCACCTTAGGGGCCTCAGAGGTTCGGGTTGGAGAATGGGAAGTAAGGGACCCACAGGGTTTCGGGCCTGGGGTAGGGTCTGTCTCTGGACAGAAAATAAGTGCTCCAGGGTCCCAGCCGGAGACATATAGCTGGATACCCCAGGTCTTACCTCCCTCCCAATAATCTGCCCTCCAGTTTAAGGGTTGGATTATAATTGGGTTACAGTTCCTGATTGTGCAATTAGCGGTGGGGGGCCCCTAGCCTTACTACCTGGGTGAGCCGGAGTGTCGAATCAACTGTCTTCCACAGGGCTAATGTCTCACATCCCCTCGAGGCACAAAAATAGTCCTCTTCACTTCCACTCCCGGGGGGTCCTTCTCGAGGACATATATAATGTTGGGTTCTCCAAAGTCTTCTCTAAGGTCTAGCGTCCTGCACCCATAGGTTTTTGTAGCAACATACCCGTATTTCCCCTAGATAACACCGTACCCCTTACTGTAGGGGGGCGATTCATCCTACTCTGAATCTTACATAGGTCAGCCCTAATTGTGGGGGCTCCAGAGGTGGTTACCTTACTGATGGTTTTTCCATCTAGGGTGCAGGTAACTTCCCACATATAAACTGAAGCTTGGTGCGGGTTTCCAATTGCTTGGGTATTCTCTGTACAGGCAAGGAGGCATAAAAGAAGGGTACTTATGTGGGATCCCATGTTAGTCTGACCTTGAGGGGTCTCGGTACAACTTGCTGTCCATCTTTCAGCAGTCTCGTCAGCTTTCTTGACCTGAGTCCAATGGATCCAACGCTTCTTTCCCCCAACCTTAACAGCAGTTGGGGTGCTCAGGATGACCTGGAATGGCCCTTTCCACCATGGCTCAAGCGTACCTGGGTCGTGCCTCTTCACCCAAACTAGGTTGCCAGGAGCACACCCAGGTGGGCTGTCTGGGTCCGGTGGGTGGGCTTCCTGGTGTGCTGCCCTGACGATTCACCTTGCAGCTGCTCTACTGCTCTGGAGTGCTAGACTTGAGGAGATTTCTATTAGATAACACAGCTAGCTCTTCCTCCCTTAGCCGCGGGTGAAGAGGTGGTGGACGGCCAAACATGATTTCAAAAGGAGTCAGCCCTTTTACATATGGGGTACAACGAACCCTGAGTAGGGCAAAGGGGAGGAGACTTACCCAGTTCTCGCCAGTCTCTAATTTTAGTTTATTAGGGTATCCTTAAATGTCCGATTCATTCTCTACCTGCCCAGAACTCTGAGGTCTATAAACACAATGTAATTTCCATGTGACCTTAAGGGCCTTAACTAAAGATTGTGTTACCTTAGCGATGAACACTGGGCCATTGTCGGACCCCATGAATAAAGGTAGGCCAAACCGGGGGAGAATTTCAGAGAGGAGTTTCTTAACTACTACCTGTGCTGTTTCAGCCCTGGTCGGGTATGTCTCTGGCCAACTGGAGAAAGTATCCACAAATACTAGGAGATAGCGGTTTCCTCCCAATCCACTGGGCAAGTTGTCTTCCCAGTGTTCACCAGGGCTTGAACCTCAAAACCGAGTTCCTGGCGGGGCGGTTATTGGAGGTCCTGGGTTCATTTGTGCACAGATCTGGCATCTCCTGGCTATATCGCAGGCCATTTTATGCAACCCAGGGATATAGTATTCTCTTCCTAAAAGCTCAGCTAACTTAGTTCCTCCAATATGTGTGTTCCTGTGCGTTTGGGAGGTGATAGTCCATCCAAGGGCTTCTGGGACTAATGGTCTCCCATCTGGTAACTGCAGCCACCTATTGGTGGTTTCCTTCGCCTATAACCTCCTGGCTGTATCCTCTTCCTCGGGGGTGTACCTGGGGCTGGGCTCCAGATTCTGAGTAGGTATGGCTGCCAGCACTTCTAAGGGCCCTACTGGTCTTTTTGCAGTCTCTTAAGCCATTTTGTTGGCAAATTGGTTCCCCTTCGTCACAGGGGAATTGTCCTTTTGATGCCCTTTGCAGTGGATGACTGAAACTTCTTTAGGGCCCCAAATGGCTGAAAGAAGGTTTAGTATCTCTGGAACATTTTTAATATCCTTTCCCCCTGAGGTAAGGAGGCCCCTCTCCTGATATAAGGCTCCATGTATATGCACTGTGGCAAAGGCATATCTACTGTCCGTGTAGATATTGATTCTCTTGTCCTTTCCCCACCGTAAGGCCTGGGTGAGGGCTATGAGTTCTGCCTTCTGTGCTGAAGTCCCATGTCCTAGGGATTGTGTCCATATGACTCTTTCTTGTGTAACTACAGCTGCCCTGGCATACCTGACACCGTCCTCCACAAAGCTGCTCCCGTCAGTGAACAGGGTCTCCTCAGGGTTGGAGATGGGCTGGTCTGTTAGGTTGGCCCTCAAGGAGGTGAGGGTAGTCAGGGTCTCTTCACAGTCGTGGAGGGGAGTTTCAGCTCCCTCATCGGGGAGGAGAGTGGCCGGGTTTAGGGCTGTAGTCTTTAAGAAGCTTACCCTCAGGGGGTCTAGCAGGAGCACCTGGTACTGGGTAATAAACGAGCATTTGATAACCAGCACTCAGGTGGGCTGTGCAGTAGGGTTTCTACTGAGTGGGGCACAACCACTTGTAAGTCTTGGCCAAAAGTCAGTTTAGAGGCTTCCTTAACCAGTATGGCCCTGGCTGCTATAGCCTTCAGACAGCCGGCCATCCTGCGGCCACTGGGTCCAACCTCTTAGACCAGTAGGCAACTGGCCTCTTCCAGGGCCCCAGAGTTTGTGTTAGTACCCCTTGGGCAGCCCCCTGAGACTCTGCCACATAAAGCTGGAAGGGCTTGGTGAGGTCAGGCAGTGCCAGAGCTGGAGCACGCGTGAGGGCCTGCTTTAACTTTTGGAATGCCTTTTCCTCTATGTCCGTCCAGGAGAGGCTTGGGTTTTTACCCCCTGTAGCTGAATATAGGGGCTTGGCTATTTCAGCAAAACCCAGGATCCAAAGTCTGCAGTACCCTACGGCTCCCAGGAATTCCCATACCTGTCACTTCGTCTTTGGGGTGGGTATTGAGAGGATGGCCTGAACTCTACTATTTGAGAGGGTCGCTTACCTTCTTTGATGTTGTATCCTAGGTATGTTACCTTGGTTGAGCAGAGCTGGGCCTTCTTGGCCCATACATGGTACCCAAGTTGATCCAGCATCACCAGCAGGTCCCGGGTTGCCTGTTGACATTTCTGCCGGTCCCCAGTAGCAAGTAGGAGGTCATCGACATACTGGAGTAGGGTGACGCCCGTGTGACTATGATGGTACTCCTTTAAGTCCTGGTTCAGAGCCTCATCAAACAAGGTAGGGGAGTTCTTGAATCCCTGGGGAAGCCTTGTCCAGGTTAACTGTCCTGATTCCCCCTCTTCTGGATCTGTCCATTCAAAAGCAAAGATTGGCTGGCTCTGCAGCACCAATGGGAGGGAGGAAAAGGCATCCTTTAAGTCTAAGACTGTATAATATCGGTGCTCAGGCCGGAGCAGGCTCAGGAGGGTGTACGGGTTGGGCACCATTGGGTGGATAGTCTCTACTCTTTTATGAACTTCTCATAAGTCCTGGACTGGCCTAAAGTCCTCTGTCCCAGGACAGGGAGTAAAGGGGTGTTCCATGCCGACTGGCAGGGAATCAGGATCCCGGCCTCCCTTAATCTTAGGATGTGCTTTGCTATCCCTATTTTCGCCTTCTGGCTCATAGGGTACTGCCGCCCTCTAACTGAGGTGGCCGTACTGGTTAGTTGGATCACTATAGGGGGTCTGCAAACTGCTAATCCAGGAGGGTTCCCTTCCACCCAGACCCCCAGTATTTCCTCTTGGAGTGTCCCGAGGTAAGGATTCTGCGGAGGGGTCCCGAAGGTCCTTCATGTAGCCTGTATTCCTCTTCTACAGGGCAAGTGAGGAGGAGGATCATTTTTTCTGCAGATGCTCGAAGAAGCACCTGAGGCTCCCCTCCTTCAAAGAAAATTGTGGCCTGGAGTTTGCTGAGCAGATCCCTCCCTAGGAGGGGATAGGGACATTCAGGCATAACAAGGAGGGAATGGGTAACAGTCTTTTTCCCGAGGTTAGCAATCTGGGCTTGTGACCAGGGGTAAGACTTTACTCGTCCTGTGGCCCCCTGGATGGGAGTTCTGTCCTTAGAAACTGGCCCGGCCAGGTGCTGCTGTACAGAGAAGGCGGCTCCGGTGTCTATCAGAAAATCTACTTTCTTGGTCCCCACATTTAGCATTACCCGGGGCTCCTGGGGGCCCACAGAGCCCTGACGCCTTCAGTCCACTTCTTCCACTAACACCGGGACTGCCTTATTCCCTGGCCGCTCAGGACACTCCTGTTTCCAGTGTCCTTCTTTCTTACAGTAGGCACACTGGTTTTTCCCCAGCCAGGTCTTTTGGTTCTGTCCTCTCTCCTCCCATTCTTTTCTTCCCGTCCCTCTTTGCTGTCCCTTCACTTCATTCATGGCTAGAAGGACCTTTGCCATTCTGGTGTTTAGGTTAGCAATCTGATCTTCTCGGTTGTTAAAGACCTTCTGGGCAACATCGACCAGTTCTGAAAGTGACTTCCCCTCAAAGCCCCCTAACTTCTGTAATTTTTTTCTGATATCTGGGGTCGACTGGGATAGAAATGCTACACTGATAGCCCGCCGATTCTCTGGGGCATCAGGGTCTATTGGGGTGTACACCCGATATGCCTCACAAGCCTCTCCAGGAAGGCAGTGGGGCTCTCGTTTGGTCCTTGGACTGTTTCTGTTACCTTGGAAAGGTTGGTGGGCTTCTGAGCTGCCACTTGGATGCTCCTCAGGAGACTCTGGCGATACCTGTCGAGAGCCTCCCTTCCCCATCAGTATTGTGATCCCATTGTGGCCTTCCCGATGGAAAAACAGCCTCGATCCTCCCTGGGTCTGTGGTGGGTTGGCCATCTGGCCCAAGGACTTCCTCCCTCCCTTCCCCTTTTACTCTCTCTCTCTTCTGAGGTGAAAAGGGTCTGAAGTAGCTGCTGGCAGTTGTTCCAGGTCGGCTGGTGGGTGAAAAAGACCGACTCTAGGAGCGAAATCAAACCTTGGGGATTCCGGGAGAATGATGGGTTTTGGTTCTTCCAGTTGTATAGGTTACTGGTTGAAAATGGGACATAGACCATAAAAGGCTGACTATCAGGTCCTAAATCAGGTGGACCCGCCTGGCGTAGAGGGAACATGGGAGCAGGGCCACCGAGACCCGTCTCTCTCTACCCTCTGCTGGTCAGGTCCGGTGGGCCATAAGGGGTCCTGGTCCAGGTGTGGGGCCGACTGAAAGGGTTGTTTGCGGATAGAGTATGAGTGGGAGGCCAATTGTCCAGGTCCCCCAGGGGCCATGGACTTGGGTCCGGATTTTCTCTCACTCCAGGCGGAGGCGTCTGCGGGATGGCAGGGTAGAGGGGTGTCACCGGGGTTGGGTTCCCAGGGGCTCCTCCTGTCTGTCCCACTGATAATGTTGGTGCTGAAGGCAGTGGGGCAATGGAACTAGGAGGCATTTGTGAGGGTATTGGGGCCTCCCGCAAGGCAGAGGGGCCCACCTCCGGTTGGGGCTCCAGAGGGGGAAAATAAGAGGGGGGAGCAGCGGTCGGAGGCCCCGTCCTCCGGATCATTTGGTAAGACCTTAGGGTCTACCTTCTTGTCTCCTTTTGTGGGATGAGCCAATAAAACGGTCTGTCTCTCCCAATTTCCTTTCTTGGTCCTGGCAATTTTTCAACCACCGGGGTTTTTCAGCGAGGATGTCAATCCAAATTTGAATATAAGGGATTTGGTCAGGGTGACCTGGACGGCCATAAACAATATAATGAACCCTATAAGCCGTTCCTAAGTCATAGGTCCTGGTGGACGGCCACCCAACCCCAAATGGCCATTCTAATTCACACAATCTCTGCAAATCAAAACTATTAACTGACACCCCGTAGTCTTCTCTGCACTGTTTGAAGTCCTGAAAATTCTTAAGAAAATATTGTAAGAGGGTAGATGTAGACGACTGGCCCTGACCCATTTTAACAAAGACAAGACAAACCAGACATGTGCATCCTAAGGTCACACGTAACAGGGACCTCGGACGTCGCGTCTGGGTGTCCAGACTTGGAGGCTCCGCTGCATCCACCCCTCCTGTAGTCCACCAGGGGAACGTTCCACAAACAGAAACCAGGTGCTTACCTCCCCACTGGAGGTCCAGGTGGCTCTTACGTTCAGATCGCGAATTTTGGAGGAGACACTCTGCCTCCCTGGAACCTGGGACGGAGACTGGAGTGTCCTCACCTGGGGTGTCCACCGGCAACGTGGCTGGAGTGTATCTCGCAGGGGCCTCCAAATGTTATGGGGCGACCAGCCAGCAACGACCACCAGATACAGAGATCAAAATTTATGAGCCTTTATTAAGCTGGCCAGCGACTATAGTTGCAGCACTTCACCACGGTAAAGGCCAAACTGCAGTGCAGACTACAGGTGTTACAGCAAATTTATACTCAGAAACCACAAGAGGGAGTTAGGACAGTTACAATGACAACCCAAAGGTTCCAAAAGCTATTTCAGCCATTTCCAAGAAACTCAGGGCGCAGGTGCATCGCCTGGGCACGCTTGGCCGGAGCGTGAACCACCACCTCCCTCCAAACTCCAACCGATCCATTGTTCGGTGACCTACTCCACCTCCCTCTGTCTTAAGGCATCCTGCCTCCAGGCAACGGAGGACCTGTGCAATGTTTACAGCCCAGAACACAATGAGGAAAGGGTAGTATCTCCAATACCTCTCTTTAGCTCAGAATGTCACATATGCCTCATTTCCCCTTTGTCTCTGTACCTCTCATGAATGTATGTGTTACTGGACTGCTTCTGTGCTGGGGGTTGGGAACTTTCGAGTGTCAGGTGACCTCCAGATCCTTGACTCATCCAGGAAAGATTTCAAGAATGAATCAAAGTGAGAATAAAGCAAGTTTTATTCAGGTATAGACAAAGAAAGAGGCCTGCCTCATATCCACATAGAAGCCACTGGGACATATACAGTATACTTGATAATGAATAGTCCCAGGCATTATTCTAGGTATTCTGGACACTGAGTTGAATAAGATAATAAAACTAGGAGATTAGTTATAAATCCTAGTAGCATGATACTAGTGTAAATACCTGACATTAAACTTTTGATGTATGAGGCATCTGTTTCAAAGACATCTATCCAATATAATAAAAGCTTAATATGCTAAGTGTCCAGTCATCCATTCACCAATCAAAGTGAAATATGCTAATGATATGCTAAGGCCACTCAACCGCTCACTATGAGGTGCACTGAACACCAAGGGGCAGATGCTCCAACCAGTAGTTTGTCTTGCTGCTAAGGTCTGGCCAATTGGACTGAGCAAGACGGTCTGGACATGCCCTGAAGCCCTCCCACCATCCCTCTCCAGCTGATCAACTTCCTTCATCCCTCCCTGACCCTGATCATGCATTGGTGGGGTCCCTTGGCCTGACCTGCACCCTCTCACAATCCAGGACCTCTCGGGGGATGTCGGAGAGCTGGTTTTGGCCTGATCCCACAGGCCAGGCTGAGGGTCCTGACTGGTGCACGAATTAGTGCACCAAGCCTATAGTCTCAAATAATCCTCTTGCCAGCTTTATGACAAGGCTACTAGAGAAGCACTCAGGTCTCCCCTCCCAACTCAGCCTATTCTCTCTGTCTCTCTCCTCTCTCTCTCTCTCTCTCTCTCTCTCTCTCTCTCTCTCTCTCTCTCTCTCTCCCTCCTCTCTCTCTCTCCCTTCTTCCTCACTTTCCGCATTCTGAGACCTTCTGATGTGGCTCTTAGGATGCTGTGTATCCTCCAGGACCTGTGAGTAATAAACCTTTTAATTTCATAGATCTCTCATAATTGTTGCAATTTTAATAAGGATCACAAGAGCCTGTCCAGCCACAACATTGACTGTGTTCTGAGGAACAAGTAGCAGGGCCCAAGGCTAGTGCCCAGACATTTTCAGCCTATAGCATTACCATCAATAGGCCGAGACTTATAAGGAACAATGATTGAGTCAACATTGTCAGGAAGAGCAGTTAGAGTACTGATGTATAAAGAATGAGAAACAACAACAAAAAAAGTTAAAATTGAGGTGTCAGATTTTTCTGTAATGAAATTATATAAATAGTGTGAGTAACCAAGCAAAGTTTATCCCAGTGAATAATACAACTTATGACTATTGTATCTATAAAATAAGAACAACTTCCTTACAATGATGTGTGTCATTTGAGAATAAATTAATCTTAAGAAATCCATGTTGTCCATGAAATAAACTGGAATTAGCATTCTGATCAAGGTTGGAAAAAATGATGTGAGTTTAGAACAAAGGAGAAAGGGAAAACTGTGTATATAATAGACGTAGCAGAAAGTGTAATGAAATGGTTACTTATGTTGTATAGAGAAGTTGAACTCGAACAAAAGGAAATTCCCGGAAATAAATAAAAGAAGCAAGTTGTACAAACACAATCTGATTAAAGGATCTTAATTTCTGGTTTTCAGTCTTGAAGCCTGAAATCAAGTGCACTTTTTCAGACTCAGCACAGCTGTTTTTTTTATAGCTGCCATCCCAAAGAATCGTTTCAGGGCTCCTTTTATGTCCTTGTTCCTGAGACTATAGATGAAGGGGTTCAGCATGGGTGTGACCACAGTGTACAACACTGAGGCTGCTGCACTTGAGTGTGAGCTGTGGTTAGCAGCAGAGCCCAGGTACACTCCTAGGCTTGTACAATAAAATAAGGACACGACTGAGAGGTGAGATGCACAGGTAGAAAATGCTTTATACTTTCCCTGAGCTGATGGGATTGCACGTATGGAGGACACAATCTTAGAATAAGAGTAAATGATACCAATGAGAGGACCACCACCCAGTAGCACAGTTATAAAATACATCACCATGTTATTAAGAAAGTTGTCGGAACTGGCAAGTTGGGCCATCTGATTGAGTTAACAGAAAAAGTGGGGGATTTCTAAGTCTGTACAGAAGGTTAGTCGCAACAACAGTAAACTTTCTAACAAGGAATGCAGAGCACATGTGATCCAAGATACCAGAACCAGCATTCCACAGAGCCAGGGTTTCATGATGACTGTGTAGTGCAGTGGGTGACAGATGGCCACAAAGCGATCATAAGCCATCACAGTCAAGAGGAAGTCATCCAATGCTGCAAAGAGTGAGAAAAAATAAATCTGACTGATGCAGCCTTCATAGGTTATATGTTTGTTCTGTGTCTGGATGTTCACCAGCATCTTTGGGACGGTGGTGGAGGTGACACAGATGTCTACCAAAGACAGGTTGGAGAGGAAGAAGTTACATGGGTGTGTGGAGGTGGCAGTCTGAGCTGACAGCCAGGATGATGAGCAGGTTTCCCAACACAGTGATCAGGTACATGGAGAGGAAAAGCCCAAATATGAGGGGCTACAGTCCTGGTTCCTCTGAAAAACCCAGGAGAATAAATTCTGACACTCCTGTAAGATTCCCTGGTTCCATGAGGTGGGGGTGACTTCCAAGAAAGAGGAAAGGAGCATGAGGACTTTTCATACAACCTAGTGTTACTCACATGGCTCTAATGCTACAGTTTGTCTCCTGCAGTCAAGAAAGTAGTTTCAGTATTTTGGTCTGGATTTGCTTCCATCTAGGACCTTCCTGTGTCATTTCAGAGTAGGAATTTTTGTCCCAATCTCCTTTTTACCTAAGACAGTGGTTGGAAAACCGTGGATCGCAAGCCACATGCGGCTCTTTGGCCCCTTGAGTGTGGCTCTTCCACAAAATACCACTGCCTGGCCGAGTCTATTTTGAAGAAGTGGCATTAGAAGGAGTTTAAGTTTAAAAAATTTGGCTCTCAAAAGAAATTTCAATCGTTGTACTGTTGATATTTGGCTCTGTTGACCAATGAGTTTGCCGACCACTGACCTAAGATGTCAGGTATACTAGAGTTTTAATGGGAAATTTTTCATGCATTTCAGGAATATGAACTGAATGCTGACTATGCTTTCAATATTGTCTGGGCTGTGAGTAGAGGATGCTGAAGAACAAAAGTCCCTACAACTCAATTTGGGTAAAGAATATAGAAGCAAATAATAGAAATATATAAAACTAACATTACAAATGGTGAGAGATCTGCTCAAAGTTAATATCAGAGTATGTGATGGGCCTTGAGTATAATTTAGTGCATCTGTCTCAACCAGAAATGATTTTGCCCTGAGGGTGTCTGGCAATGTCTGAAGGGATACCACTAAATACCTACAATTCACAAAAAAGCACCTCCCTCAATTATTATCCCTCCCCAAATGTCGACGGTAAAAGGTGAGAACACCTAGTTTAGATCAGCACTTCTCCAATTTCAATGTTCCTATGCAGTCTCCAGGATTCGGGCTCAAATGCAGAATTTGATGCAGCAGGTCTGGAGGGTTCAGAGATTCTGCATTTCTGACAAGCTCCCTGGTGGTGTGATGCTGCAGGACCTGGCCTGAGGACCACTCTCTGAGTAGAAAGGCTGTGGTTCTGTGTTTGACTTAGCTGCAGCTAATTTTAGGTGTATGATCCAATTATTGACTTTGCATGGAGTTTTAAAGAAATAGTTATTCACGCATTCCAGAGGCTATGATTATTTATTGTTTCCTTTATATAGGGGCCCTTGAGTGATACAAAATAATACTGAAAAATGATTTGTAGCAGGTAGAATAAGAGTCTCTCAAAGGTGTCCACATTCTAATTCCCAGTACTTTAAATGTATTTTTTTTTTTTATAGCAAGGGAAACTTAGGGTAGCAGATGGAACAAGGTTGTTAATTGGCTGACTTTATTTTATTTTTAAAATATATATTTTCATTGTTTTTGGAGAGGAAGGGAGAGGGAGAGAGAGCTAGAAACGTGAATGATGAGAGAGAGTCACTGATCAGCTGCCTCCTGCATGCTCCCAATTGGGATTGAACTCGCAACCTGGGCATGTGCTCTTTTCTTTAAATCTTTATTGTTTAAAGTATTACTTATGTTTCCTTTCCCCCACATTGACCTCTCTCTGGCACTCCCACTCCCCAGCACATGCAGGGCATGTACTCTTTTTTTTTTTTTTTAAATTTCTTTATTGATTAAGGTATTACATATGTGTCCTTATTCCTCCTTTACCACCCACCTCCCATTCATGCCCCCACCCCCCTGTTGTCTGTCCTATTGTCTGCATGCATATAAGTCCTTTGGTTGATCTCTCCCCCTTACCAGTGGGTAGGGCATGTGCTCTTGACCGAAACCCAACTGGGACCCTTCAGTCTACTGACCGTCGGTCTATCCACTGAGACAAACCAGCAAGGGCGCTAATTGACTCATTTTAAAATAGAAGATGAGCCTAGATCATCCAGGTGGAACTAAGGTAAACACAATGGTCCCCTAGATGCAAAAGGGGACACAAGATGAAAATGTACACTATTGGTTTTATTTTGTTTTAAATATATTTTTATTGATTTCAGAGAGGAAGGGAGACTGAGAAAAAGAAAACAATGATGAGAGTGAATCATTGATTGGCTGCTTCCTGCAAGCCCCCTACTTGGAATTGAGCCCGCAACCCCACCATTTGCCCTTGACTGGAATTAAACCCAGCACCCTTCAGTCCACAGGCTGATGTTCTATCCACTGAGCCAATCCAGCTAGGGCTACACTATTGGTTTTGATGAAGGCGGAAGGGCCCTGAGTCTAGGAATGCAGGTGGCCAGAAATGCAAACTGGAATTGGGAAGAAAACAGATTTTCCCCTGAGCCTCAGAAGGAACCCAGTCCTGCACACATCTTGATATGAGACTCATTTCAGGCTTCTGGCACCTAAGCCTGTATATGGTCACTTTCAACAAAGACTGCAGGAATATTGTACAGCAGCAGTGGAAATCTAATGGAGTAACTTATTTAATAAAATACATTTGATGGAACTGAGTTTAAGTTTCTCTATTCATTAGGTTCCTTGAGTAAGGGGATTTTACAATGAAATCCCACATGAAGTAAAGAAGAAATTTTTAAACTATTTGGAGATATTCCACCCCATTAGCTGGAACAGTGAAGTCCTCATTACATTGAGGTAAACTGTTGTGAACTATGATGCCTTTGTGTCATTAAGACTTAAGGTACAATGTGTGGCCTTAATTTCTCTATCACTGAACTGTAAGAAGTATTGTTTCTCAGCACACTCTACTCTTTGGCTAGAAGATGGTCAGTCCTCAATTTATATTCCCCACGTGCATGGCAGAATTTCTCATTCAAAGTATGGAAAAATGATCACTGCAGGAAAAGGCTGAGCGTGGGACAGGAATTTCCACTAATTATGCAATATAGAAAGTAAAGGAGTACAAAACCCCAACATATATGCAGCCTCACAAGTGATGAGGGAGAACTATTTAGTATTGCCCTTTAGACTTAGTAAATATTTTTTGTGTGAATACCAGCTTTGGAGAAGAGACTGTAATGTATGTCTCAATAACTGCTGTTTCAAGCTACTCATATCTACATTCATTAGTCTGAATCTTTTCAAAGAACACAAAGCAATTTCAAATACACCCATCTTAGAAATTTAATACAAACACTCTCACTTCACTGCATTGTCCTCCACACCTAATACTCTATTTCCTTCTCCCTGAACAGCAAAGCTCCTCAATATGTTTTCATTTCACTACAGCCATTTTATGCATCTCACTCATTCTACAATGTCATCGAACTGGACTCCCATTCCCACCACCCCATTGTCAACTCTGGGCCATATATTACAGATTGAAAGAGATACATACATAGTAATATATTAAATAAATTAAAATAAGTTAGTTACTTTACCTAACCAAGAATACAAACAAAGATAAAGGGTCTCTGGGCTGGGCTGATTAGGGTCACAGTGACTCAGGTAAAAGCTGACAGGTTCCATCCTCCCTGACCCTTTTCTGATATACTTGCTGGCCTCCCAGGCTCACCTGGATGGGTCTCTGAGAGGAAGGTGTCCGTGTGGAAGTCTGAATGCTCCCTGGATGTTTGATGATGAGACTGAAGCTCTGCCCCACATGAGACAGCAGGAAGGAGTGAAGCATCAGTCCCTGAGCCAGCTTAGGAATCAAAAGCAGCAACCATGCCCTGTCCCCTAGCGCTGTACAAGCTGAGGACTGCACAGGGGAGATTTTTACAGCTCTCTCTATACCTGCTCATCTGGCACATTTCCCTTGTGTCATTTAAACATCTAAGCACATGATTTCCCTCTAGGCCTCTGGAATAAACAGAAAGAAATTGTTCCTAATGATTCTCTGATCCCAAGAGACCAGGTCAAAAATCAAGTGAGTTCAGTTTTTATGATGCCTTGTCCTGATCTTACATGCTTTCCAGAGATCTAACCTCTTACTACCTTATTCCAACACTGATTGACCATTTTCTTCAATGTCTGAGATTATGGAGCCCATCAGGACCAGGTCCCTGTGATCCTCAAGCACTGATCTGTGGTGAGGACACAGCCCTGATGGCTCTAGAGAATTGCTCTTCTCCTCTACAACAAAAGGACTGAGTTCCTTTGATATGGAATCCTGGGTTTCACACTCTTTGGCTTCCTGATACACTTGTCAAAATAATAAGGAATTTTGTACTCATTTCACAAGTGAAGAGCTGTCATTTGGTACCTCATTAGAAGATATTTGTTAAGTATGAGATACATTTTGAAAGTTTTATGCCATACAGTCTGAGCTTAGTACCTTATAGAGTTTGCCTGATTTAATTTTTCAAAATGCCCATTCTATTATGAATTCCATTCCCATTACAAAAATTGAGTTTGAAGGAGTTTATTGATTTGCTCAATGTTATGACTTAAATAAGGGATGGGCCTTGATTGGAATCTGTCAGGTTGCTTCCAGTTTTCAAACTCTGGGCCAGTGGTTCTCTACCTGAGATGATTTTGTCCCTGGAAATATTTGGCAATATCTGGAGGAAGGTTGCTAAACACCTATAATACCCTACACCAATAACTATCCTGCCCTACTTGCCAACATGAGAAGGTGAGAAAATCTAATGTAGACCAACACTTCTCCAACTCCAATGTGTGTATAAGTTACCAGGATTATAGTTCAAATGCAGGTCTTGGTGGGCCCAGAGATTCTTTGAATCAATCAAGTGCCCAAGTGGTGTTGATGCTGTAGGTGCTGGTCTGTGTATCACACTTTGAGTAGAAGGGTGTGGCTGTGTTAGAGTAAGGAGTAGGTATTTCTAGATTTTTAGAACCAAAGATCATTTTGCATGTAATTTTGAATGTATAGTGTATTCACTCACTCTAGAAGCTGTTATAAATTCATTGTTCAACTATTTTTAATAAGGTTTTATAAATGACATCATATGATGGTCTTCTGAAAAAATACCTTTTTTGATTTTTTAAAAAATTAATTTCTTTATTAATTAAGGTATCACATATTTGTCCTCATCCTCCCATTCCCATCCCAAACCCCTCCCCATGCATCCCCCCACCCCCCTGTTGTCTGTGACCACTGGTTAGGCTTATATGCATGCATATAAGTCCTTTGGTTGATCTCTCCCCCTTACCCCCACCCTCCCCTACCTTCCCTCTGAGGTTTGACAGTCTGATGGATGCCTCCCTGTCTCTGGGTCTGTTTTTGTTTATCAGTTTATGTTGTTTATTATTTCCCCCAGATGAGTGAGATCATGTGATACTAGAAATACACTTATAAGAACCGAAAATGAGACAAGCAATAATGGTTATGCTGAGAGGCAAATGAATCAGTCTGTAGTGAGTTTCTTTCTGGGCCAACAGTTCTTTTGAGTCCCAATTTCAATGTCAAACAGTTCCTTATGTGTACATGTCAGCAATGATATTTCAGTTCTGGATGGTGGACAAATGGTGGTAAACCCTCTCTGGTTTGGTCCTGGGCAACCTGCCGTGATGCACAGCTGCTGACTGCTAGTATGGCACGGCGTCATCAGCGTCTTTCATCTCTGGACTGTTTTTATATAAGGGCCCTGTTGTGACACCATGGAATACATTATTGAAAAGATTTTCACAGTGGGCCGAGCTTCTAAAAAAATCCACATTATAATCCCCAGAAACTGTAATATGTTACTTTTCATTGCAAGATAGAATTAGAGTAACAGATTGAATAGTTGGGCTAATCAGCTGACTTTAAGATAAGATTGGTCCTAATAATGTAGGTGGGACTAATGAAAACATCGTGGTTCTAACATTTGGAAGAGGAAGGAAGAATTGTTGGAATCAGAGGGAGACTAAAAGATGCTACACAGCTGGCTTTAAAGATGGAGAAAGGGCCATGTGGCATGAGAAAATGTAGTAGGAGAGGAAATGGATTCTCCCCTGGAGACTCCAGAAGTAACACACCCCTACAGACATCTTTTTAAAAAATTACCATTTTATTATTTTTTTTATTTTTATTGTTGAAAGTATTACAGATGTCTGCCAATTCCTCCATTGTTCCCTCCCCCATCTCCCCTCCCCCAGCCGTCACCACACTATTGTCTATGTTCATGAGTTATGCATATATGCATACAAGCATATAAGTTCGTTGATTATTCTCTGCCTGCCCGTCCTACCCGCTTCCCTGTGGGATCCATCAGTCTGTTCCATGCTTCCATGCCTCTGGACCCATTGTTCTGGTCAGTTTATTGTGTTCATTAGATTCCACAAATAAGTGAGATCATGTGATACTTGTTTTTCTCTGACTAGTTTATTTCACTTAGCATAATACTCTTCAGGTCCCTTCATGCTGTCTCAAAGGGTAAGAGACCCTTTTTTATAGCTGCATATTATTCCACAGTTTTTTTTATCTATTCATCTGCTAATGGGCACATGAGCTGTTTCCAGATCTTAACTGTTGTAAATTGTCCTGCTATGAACACAGGGGCGCGTATATTCTTTCTGATTGGTGTTTCAGGATTCTTAGGATATATTCCTAGATATGGCACCATGAGGTCAAACAGCAGTTGGATTTTTAATTTGTTGAGGAAATTCCATACTGTTTTCCATAGTGGTTGTACCAGTCTGCATTAGCACCAGTAGTGTACTAGGATTCCCTTTTTCCCACATCCTTGTCAATGCTTATTTGTTGGTGTTATTGAGTTACCACATGACACCTACCAAATGTATTATTGGCAAATATGTTCTCTCAGACAGTGGGTTCCCTTTGCATTTTGAAGATGTTGTGTTTTTGTTTGTTTGCTTTTTGCTGTGCGGAAGCTTTTTAGTTTGATGTAGTCCCACTTATTTATTTTTTCCTTTGTTTCTCTTGCCCTAGGAGATGTATCTGTGAAAATTCTGCTATGTGAGATGTGTAAGATTTTGCTGCCTCTGTTTTCTTTTCAGATTTCTATGGTTTCATGATTTACAATTAAGTCTTTTATGCATTTTGAGTTTATTCTTGTGTATGGTGTAAGTTGGTAGTCTAGTTTAATTTTTTTGTATGCATCTCTCCAATTTTCCCATGACATCTTCAATTTTACATGACATTGTACATAGACAACCTTAAAGCCTCCACTGAAAAACTATGAGATTCAATAAACGAATTAGGCAAAGTAGAAAGATATGAAATTAACATCCAGAAATCAGTGTCATTCTTATACTCCAATAATAAACTTTAAGAAAGAGAAACTAAAAACAATACAATTTACACTGCAACAACAACAAAAATGAGGTGCCTAGGAATAAACTTAACTAAGGAGGCAAAATATCTGTACTCAGAAAACCATAGGAGAGTGAAGAGAGAAATAGAAGAAGATAGTAACAAAATAAAGCATATACTGTGTTCATGGATTGGGAGAATTTAAGTCATTAAAATGTCTATACTATGCCCTACCAGTTTGGCTCAGTGGATAGAGTGGCAGCCTATGAACTGAAAGGTCCCAGGTTCGACTCTGGTCAAGGGCCTGTACCTTGGTTGCGGGCACATCCCCAGTAGGGGGTGTGCAAGAGGCATCATTGATATTTCTAACTCTCTATCCCTCTGGCTTCCTCTATGTAAAAATAATCAATAAAATATATTAAAAAAAATAAAATGTCCATACTATCCAAAGCAATCTATAGATTCAATGCAATCCCTATTAAAATACCAAAAGCATATTTCAGCGATCTAAAACAAATACTCCAAAAATTTATATGGCACCAAAAAAGACTCTGAATATCCTCAGCAATCTTGAGAAAGAAGAACAAAGTTGGAATGGTGACAATA
The DNA here is from genome assembly GCA_026230045.1 of Corynorhinus townsendii. Taxonomy (NCBI): domain Eukaryota; kingdom Metazoa; phylum Chordata; class Mammalia; order Chiroptera; family Vespertilionidae; genus Corynorhinus; species Corynorhinus townsendii. Next base: position 79,839,898 of record JAPDVU010000006.1, read on the forward strand.
CCAGATATCAAACTATACTACAAAGCCACTGTAATTGAAACAGCATGGTACTGGCACAAAAACAAGCATATAGATTAATGGAATGGAACAGAGACCCCAGAAATCAACTCAAGCCATTATGGTCAATTAATTTTTGTCAAAGAAGTCAAGAGCATGTAATGCAGCAAGATGGTTTCTTCAATAAATGGATTTGGGGAAAATGGACAGGTACAAAGAAAACATGAAATTAGACCACCAACTTACACCATACACAGGAATAAATTCAAAAGGATAAAAGACTTAATTGTAAGCCACAAACCCATAAAAATTCTAGAAGAAAACATAGGCAGTAATATCTCAGACATCTCATGTAGCAGTATTTTTCCTGATACATCTCCTAGGGCAAGGGAAACAAAGGATAAAATCAACAAAGGGGACTATATCAAACCCAAAAGCTTCTGCACAGCCAAAGGAAACCATCAACAAAATGAAATGGGAACCGACTCTATGTGAGAACATATTTGCCAATGATGCATCTGATAAGGGGTTAATTTCCAAAATATATAAAGAACTCATACAGCTCAGCACCAGGAAAACAAATAATCCAATTAAAATTGGGCAAAGGACCTGAATAGACACTTCTCCAAAGAGAACCCACAGATGGCTAATAGACATGAAAAAATGCTCAAGGTCACTAATCATCAGAGAGATGCAAATTAAAACTACAATGAGGTATAACCTCGCACCTGCCAGAATGGCCACCATCAACAAATCAACACACAACAAGTGCTGGTAAGGATGTGGAAAAAAAAAAAAAGAGCACTAATACACTGCTAGTTAGAATGCACACTGTTGCAGCGACTGTGGAAAACAGTATGGAATTTCCTCAAAAAAATAAAAATCAAACTGCCGTTTGACCCAGAGATCCCACTTCTATAGCCTAAGAATCCCCTAACACCAAATCAGGAAGAATATATGCACCCCTATATTCATAGCAGCATTATTTACAATAGTTAAGGTCTGGAAACAATCCAAGTGCCCATGAGTAAATGAGTGAATGAAAAAGCTGTAGTACATTTACACAATGGAATACTAAGTAGCTGTGAAAAAGCTCTTACCGTTTTTGATAGCATAGGTGGACCTGGAATCTATAATGCTAAGTGAAATAAACCAGCCAGAGAAAGAAAAATATTACATAACCTCATTTATATGTGGAATATAATGAGCAAAATAAACTGATTTACAAAATAGGTCCAGAGACATGAATACATGGAACAGATGACACATGGTAGCGTAGAGGAGGTTGGGTGGGGACAGGAAGGAATTAACCAAAGACCATATATGTACATTTGCATAACACATGGACACTGACAATAATGTGGTAAAGGCCTGGGGTGGGGTGGGTGCTGAGTTGAGGGGGCAAAGAGGAGAATGGGGGATTCTTGCAATACTGTCAACAATAAAAAAAGACAATAGATATCTTCATTAAGGCAAAGATTGACTTTTGTCATGGAAGATTCTAGCCTAGGAGATGACTGCCTGCTATAACCTGGTTTTAGTTAGAAAGTTTTACTTTCAGACCATCTTATGTGGTTGCATTAGATTTTTGAGTTTTTAAGGCTACTATGCACCACCCCCCTCGCCCTCTCCGAGCTTTTCGGTTTTCGTTTGTGGTGCTTTTTTCGTCCACATGACAAAATTTAGAAAAGGAGAAGTAATTTCCTTGGAGCTATGGAGGAGTCATAATTGTAGACAGCACTGGAATTTTCAAGCAGAAAAGAAAATATAATTTATTAAAAGTAAAAAATACACTAACCAATCACTGACCCTAATGCATAAAGCCCCTTATACATGGACATCAATCTTCCATACTTTGATAAGTACAGCATGAAAAAGCAATATTTTGCATAGTAACAAAATTAAGGCTTAACAATTTTGCTTCCTCATATTTCAGGTCATCTCTGACATTAAAGCCATATTAGATTAATTGATGAAAACTTGCCTTTCCATGTAGACGTCACTAGTAGATATACATTTGATAGTCAATTTTTGTCAGAGTCTATAGTAGAAATTGAAGACACTGAATAGCACCATAAAGCCAGGAGACCAGTTATAAAGCAGAGTACCATGTTTGCAGGGTAATTGCCTGACACTGAACTCTTAATTTCCAAGGCATTCATTTGAAAGATAACCATGTTGAATAAACATATGGCCACCTGTGTGACACAGCTATGAGATAAGCACCTAAGCCAACTGGTTCAGGAAGTTCTCCTTATGGAAAGCCCTGGATAACTGACCTCATAAGCGACTCTCCTTTTCACTTTTCACACACTAACCCCTGCTCTTAAGTTTTAAGAATTTAGTGACTGTAATAGATGCAAGAAAGAGTGACTGTAATAGATGCAGAGACCACAGTTGTGTTCTCTCTCCTACCCCCCTCTTCTTCCTCCTCTTCCCTCTTTCTCTCCTCCTCCTCATTTCCTCCTACTTCACCCCGCCCCCCTTCTCCCCATGACCTCCTGTGTAGACTTCAGGCAGGGTGTGTGAGCAGGATTTGTGAGCAATGGACCTTGCTTTTACCAGGGTCTCTGATTGTTGCTACTTGTGTGCATCTTGCAATCATAATAAGAACCACAAGGGCTGGTCCAGCCACAACATTGGCTCAGGTCAGTGTCACAAGAATTCATGCCCACGTGAGTGTCCCAGGCATTTATAATGCATCTCCTTCTTATCAATAGGATGAGACTTAAATGGAACAACATTTAAAATCTACATTATCAGGAAGAGATAGTGATGTAAAAATGAATGACAGATACAAAGTGAAAACTGGTTTCATATTTTCCTGTACAATATAATTAAATAAAAGTCCTTAAATGCCACATATAGTTTTGTCCATATGAGTAATACAACCCTGATTATTTTTTCAGGAAAATTTCTTAGCATAATATATGTCAACTGAGAAGAAATTATTTTAGAGAAATCCAAGTTGTCCCATGAAAGATATGAAAATTTCCGAATATTTCTAATGCAAGGTTGAGAAAAATTTTGAGATTGTATAAAAATGGTAAAAACAGAAAACTGTCTATATATTATACCAGAAACTTGATAAAGTGAGTTACTTATATTATAGATAGAAGTTGAATACAAAAAATGGACATGCCAGGGAATAAAGAGAAGGATCCAATTCTCTTTCACATGATCAGTCACAGTTTCTGGTTTTAAGGGGTTGAGCCCTGCAATCAAGGGTACTTTTTCAGCCCAAAACAATTGTCCCCATTTATACCAGCCATCCCTAAGAAGCTATTCAGAGCCATTTTTATGTCTTTGTTCCTGAGACTGTAGATGAATGGGTTCAGCATAGGTGTGACCACGGTGTACATCACTGAGGTGATTGCACTTGACTGTGAGGTGCGGGTAGGAGCAGAGCTGAGATACACGCCTAGGACTGTACAATAAAATAAAGAGACTACTGAGAGGTGAGACGCACAGGTAGAAAATGCTTTATACTTTCCCTGAACTGATGGCATTCTATATATGGAGGACACTATTTTAGAGTAAGAGTAAAGGATCCCAGCCAGGGGACCACCAGCCAACAGCCCAGTTGTAAAATACATCACAGTGTCATTAAGAAAGGTGCCAGAGCAGGCAAGTTTGATCATCTGCTTAATTTCACAGAAAAAGTGGGGAATTTCTAATTCTGCAGGGAAAGACAGTCTCGATATCATTAAGCTATGTAACAAAGAATTGAAAACACTAATGATCCAGGACACCAGAACCAGCAGTCCACAGAGCCGGGGGTTCATGATGACTGTGTAGTGCAGTGGGTGGCAGATGGCCACATACCTGTCATAGGCCATCACAGTTAGAAGGAAGTTGTCCCAACCTCCAAAGAGTGTGAGAAAATACATCTGTGTGATGCAGCCTGCATAGGTGATGGCTTTGTTCTGTGTCAGGATGTTCACCAGCATCTTTGGGATGGTGGTGGAGGTGAAACAGATGTCCACCAAGGACAGGTTGGAGAGGAAGAAGTACATGGGTGTGTGGAGGTGGGAGTCTGAGCTGACAGCCAGGATGATGAGCAGGTTTCCCAACACAGTGATCAGGTACATGGAGAGGAAAAGCCCAAATATGAGGGGCTGCAGTTTTGGTTTTTCTGATAATCCCAGAAGAAGAAATTCTGAACTACCTGTGTCATTCCCTGGTCCCATGTGGTGGAGGTGGTGACTAAGAATAAAAAAATACTATAATTAATTTTCATATAAATGGGCATTACTAACCATTAAAATGCTACAATTTGTATTTTGTGGTAATGTAATCTATCTATCTATCTATCTATCTATCTATCTATCTATCTATCTATCTATCTATCTATCATCTATTAGGAGCCCAGAGCGCGATTTGAAATTGCGCAGCGCCGCCCACCCTCGAGTTGCAGTTCTGGCCCTGCCTCCCTCCCTGGGCCCCGCAGCAGCTACGGCCACTGCCGGTCTGGCCCTGCCTCCCTCTCCAGCCCTTGAAACAGCTGCGGCCACTGCTGATCAGGCCCTCCCCCAACACAGGTGTTGAGGCCCCTGCCACCCCACCCCGACGCTGGGCATGCGACCTCCTCCTGTCCAGTTGACCCATTATGGCGTCCTGGTTAATTAGCATATTTCTCTATATTATATATATATATATATATATATATATATATATATATATATATATATATGTATGTATTTGTAACATATATATATTACAAATCATACCCTTTAAGGCATCCCCTGTGACATCTCTGATTTAGGAGATTAAGTACATTCAGACTATTTTTCCCAAGGAGGTAATGTATTTCACAGTTTTACTGAGAAATGCTTTCATGTCCCTAAGGAATATATTTTGAGTACTGACCATCTTAGGAAAAAGGTGTAGGATGCTGAGAAGCAAACTCACTAGAATATAATGATGGTGAAAGACTATATGCAAAATAAATAGCATATGTTAGATGGTGTCAGGTGCCCTAAAAAAGCAGGTATAAAAGAGAATGGATGGGTGTTATTTTTTACTGATAATTCAGGAAGACATGCAAACAAGGTAGCATTTGAAAAGAGAACTTAAGGAAGTCAGAGTGGGAGACATGAGGTTATTTAGAAAATTGTTTGAGGAAAGAACCAGAGCAAAGGTCCTGAGGATAACATTGGTTTCAGATATTCAAGACATAGGTGATGACTTTGCTCTGTGTCTGGATGTTCCAGAGCATCTTGGGGATGGTGATGGAGGTGAAAGAGATGTCACCTGCATAGGTGACATCTCTTTCTGAAATTTGTGTATCATTGCCTGTACCAAGTGCTGGTGGTCGTGATTAGGAATAAAAAATATTGATTTTCACATAAATGGGCATAACTAACATGGTGGAAATGCTACAGTTACAATGCTATGAGGGAACAAAACTCATGTATAAAAGTGATGTGGGGTGTAATTACTGTGAGTTCAGGGAAACCTAAGAAAAAGGTAACATTTGAACAGGGAGCTCAAGGAAGAGAAAGCAGGAGACATACAGGTTTTTATGAAGCCTGTGCCCTGCGGGTGAAAGAACCAGTGCAAAGTCCATGAAAGTGACACTTGTTTCAGATATTCAAGGTTCAAAACGGAGCCAGCATGGTGAGGGGAATGAGCAAGAGTGGAATGATGAGAGATGGTGTCAGAGAATGTGTGCAAATGAGGTGGCCTTTCTGCTGATATGAAATTTCAAGTCACAGGGAATCCCTTGTCCAAAAGTTGTTCATTGCACTTTATTAATTTTGTTTCTATGTAATATATATTTTTTAAAAATATATTTCTATTGAATTCAGAGAGGAAGGAGAGAGAGATAGAAATATCAATGATGAAAATCATTGATTGGCTGCCTCTTTCATGCCCCCTACTGAGGATTGACCCTGAGCCACACTGGCTGGGCTATGTAACTGAATTTTGAAACTTAGATCTGCCACATGTTAGCTGTTTGAATTTGGACAGACAACCAATCCATTCTAAATGTTAATATTCTCACCCAAATAGAAAGGGCAGCAATGTCCATTCCCCTAATGTGGTCAACATATTTGGTTAATAGCTACAAAAGTTTACCACAGTTTCTTTCTGTTAGTAAATATATGGGTATCACTGGTGATAATTTTCATTGTTTTTCTCTGTGTGTACATTCATGTGTATTTGTGTGTTTTCATGTGCACACATGCCTGATCACAATGGAAAAGGCTTATACTGTGAGATATGTTAAAAACTGGAATAATGCTGTAAAAGAAAATATAGTTTTAAAAGGATAACGGTTCCTGCAAAGGAGAGGAAAACAGTGAGTGAAGAAACCAGCAGAAAGCCAGTGTAGAGAGAAGAGGCAGCCAGTATTGGTGCTGAAGTTACCTAGGGCTCAAGAGACCACACACTGACTGGACCTTTATTGCTCTGCTGGCCTCATCATTGCATCCCTCTCACCACCTGATCTGATTGTTATTCCTGTATCTATTTCATGTTTTCATATGACCCAATAGTGGATGAGGCTGGCCCTTCTCTTACTTTTCTTTGTGGCCTCATTCCTTTGTTGTTCTTGAACTTCAGGATATTATCTCTTTTGTGACATACCCAATGGTTACACTCTAGTCCTGGTTCTGGTCCACAAAGTCCTCCCAAAATCATACTTTATAAAATCCAACACAAGCCAGATAATCTATCCCCTTTCTTCATATGTTTATAACTAAAGACATTGTGCCATACACACATTTACTTCACTGCACCCTTCCTTCTCCACTTAGTGTAAAGTTAAATGAGCAGGGACTTCACCTCCTTTGTTCACTTATATGTTTTCACAAAGGTGTGCATTTGCATAGAAACAAATTTTAAGAAAAAGAGAATTGATGAAATAAAAATTGGTAGGGAAAATAAACCTATGTTATATATAGTGACTTCAAATGAAATTGAATAAAATGGAATAAAAATATAATATTCACAGCTGAAAGAAACTCACAATAATTCATCTCTAATTCAAGGTGAAATGGGTAAAAAGGAGATAAAAGACTAGGAAAATATATTCTTTAAAACACAGTGGAGAAAACAGTACCTAAAGTTATAATTTCATCCTATATAAATATAAATGGACTCATCATACTTATGAAAAAGATATAGGTGATCTTCAGTTGAATATAAAAAATATTTTTCAAAACATCATAGAAGATGATTGCTATTTCAGAAAATAGATCTAATCACAACACAAAACATGGTAGAAATATCAAAAAGTAGATGTGAAATCAGATGCCAAAATGATTCATTACTACTAAGGACGCAGAAGAGCTTTCAGTGTCCAAAGCAATGAGGGAACAACACAATGTGACCAACTGGTAGATCTGAGCATACACAACTTATAAGCTCTCACACAGTGCCATAAATGCACCTTTACATACATACAAAAATCAAGTGGAAAAGAGAAAACGTGGTGAAAAAATGTGATTCTTCTTTTGAAAGAATGCAATAAAAACCAATAAAAACATTGAGCCCCCCAATATATTAAAACAAAGAACTTGCACAATGTCATCCCAATAAATTCAATAAAACAAACAAAAAACAAAGTGCTTCCAAAGACAATTTGCAATGTAGAAAGTAAATGGCTATATATTAAAAAATATATTCAGCCTCCCAGGAAATAAAATAATTGGAAAGTAATGCTCCTTATGAGAGATACTTTGAAATATATGTCTAAAGATCCAGTGTTGCAAGACAGACTCTACCTACATTGGTCTGGATCCTTTTAATAAATACAGAATTTGCTCAAATACACCCCATCTGAAAAAAATTTAAATGCCCTCACTTCACTGCTTACACATTCACATCTAATACTGTTTCCCGACTCCCCTGAATTTCAAAACTTCCTTGGAACCACTTTATGCCCCCTCATTCTTTCCTCCGTCTTATCCAACTGGACTTCCATCCCACCATGTAACAGTCAACAATGATCCTTGTATTGTTCAGTCCAATTAACACTTCTTTTTTTCAAATATTAAATATGTTACTTTTAAACTCATTAGTAAACAAAACTGGCAATCTCTGGGCTCTGGGTGAGGCTGGTTAGGCTCTCAGGTGACCTCAGGTAGAAATTCTCATCTTCCATTCTCTCAGATCTTTTTCTTCAGTACCTATTGGGCTCTCAGACTCACCTGGATGAGGCTCTGGGAAAAAATTTTTGTGTGGAAGTCCAAATTCCTCTTGGTGGTTGATGATGGAGACTGAAGCTCTGTCCCCAGTCAAGTGAACAGGAAGGAGTGAAGCACTGGTCTCCAGCAATTAAGGAATCCAAAGCAACAACCGTGTTCTTTCCAGATCAAGGTTGCACATGCAGCAGAGATATTGTCAGCTACCTACACCTGCTCTTTAGATACTGTTTCCATTGTTATCTCCCCCTCTGAGTATGTCATTTCCCTTAGGGTACTGATCTGGACAGAAAGAGCCTTTTGTCCTGACGTCTTCCCAGTAGACCATATTAGAAGTCAGGTGAACCCAGGCTTAATTTTGTTTTTCCATGAACTCACCTGCCTTCCAGGGTCTAACCTCCTTGCACCTTTTTCCAAATTTGTGTTAGTATTTTCTCCAAATCTAATACTGAGGAACCTGTCTGGACCTCTAAAGTATTGAAAGCTGGAGAGCAACAGCTCCTCATATCTCTAGAAATTGCTAGTCCTCTCTTGAACAAGGAAGAGAGGTCAGTTTCTTTGCTATAATACCATGATACCTTAATCCTTGGCTGCATGATGCTTTTGACAAGTCAATTAGGAGATTTGTGCATATAACACAAATTAAGAGTTGGCATTTAGTGCTTCACTTAAATAATGTTTATCCATTGTAAGATAGTATTCAGATCTTTTTATACACCATGGACTGAAATTAGATTCTTTATTTTATTGTTTAAAGTATTACATATATAAGTACATATAGCTCCTTTTCCCCCCATTGACCTGCCCCCAGCCTCCCCTACCCCCTGTCACATGCCCTCATCCCACCCCCTGCCCCCAGTGTCTTGTGTCCATTGGTGTGCTTATATTCATGCATACAAGCCTTTTGGTTGATCTATTTCTCTCCCTCCTCAACACTCCCCAGCCTTCCTGCTGTAATTTGACAGTCTGTTGGGTGCTTTACTGCCTCTGTATCTATTTTTATTCATCAAGGTATAATGTTATTTGTTTTCCATAAATGAGTGAGATCATGTGGTATCTTTCTTTCATTGCCTGGCTTATTTCACTTAACACAATGCACTACAGGTCCATCCATGCTGCTGCAAATGGTAAGAATTCCTTCTTTTTTAAAGCAGCATAGTATTCCATTGTGTAGATGTACCATAGTTTTCTAATCCACTCATCTGCTGATGGGCATTTAGGCTGTTTCCAAATCTTAGCTATGGTGAATTGTGCTCCTATGAACTTAGGGGTGTATATATCCTTTCTGATTGGTGTTTCTAGTTTCTTGGGATATATTCCTAGAAGTGGGATTACTGGGTCATATGGGAGCTCCATTTTTAGTTTTTTGAGGAAACTCCATACTGTTCTCCACGGTGGCTGCACCAGTCTGCATTCCCACCAGCAGTGCACAAGGGTTCCTTTTTCTCCACATCCACGCCAACACTTGTCTTTTGTTGATTTGTTGATGTTTGCCATTCTGACAGGTGTGAGATGGTACTGCATTGTCATTTTGATTTGCATCTCTCAAATAATTAGTGACTTTGAGGATGTTTTCATGTGCCTTCCTTCTGTCTTCTTTCAAAAAGATTCTATTTAGGTCAGTTGCCCATTTTTTTATTGCATCATTTGTCTTCCTTTTATTAAGCTGTATAAGTTGCCTGTAAATGTTGGAGACTAAACCTTTATCAGTGATAACACTTGCAAATATGTTCTCCCATACAGTGGGCTTTCTTGTTGTTTTGTTGATGGTTTTTTTTTGCTGTGAAAAAGCTTTTTATTTTGATGTAGTCCCATTTGTTTATTTTCTCTTTAGCTTCCATTGCCCTAGGAGCAGTATCAGTGAAGAAATTCCTTCAGCATGTGTCTGAGATTTTTCTGCCTGTGGATTCCTCTAGTATTTTTATGGTTTCCCGTCTTATGTTTAAGTCCTGTATCCATTTTGAGTTTATTTTTGTGTATGGTGTAAGTTCTTGGTCTAGTTTCATTTTTTTTGCATGTATCTGTCCAATTTTCCCAACACCATTTGTTGAAGAGACTGTCTTGACTCCATTGTATGTTCATGCCTCCTTTGTCAAATATTAATTGAGCATAGTGATTTGAGTCGATATCTGGATTCTCTATTTATTCCATTGGTCTATATGTCTGTTCTTGTGCCAGGACCAGGTGGTTTTGGGAACAGTGGCTTTGTAATACAGCTTGAAATCTGGTATTGAGATCCCACCTATTTTGTACATCTTTCTCAGGATTGCTGTGGCTATTCGGGGTCTTTTTTTATTCCAGATCAATTTTTAGAGAGTTTTTTGTAGGTCTGTGAAATATGCCGTTGGTATTTTAAGGGGAGTGCATTGAATCTATAGATTGCTTTGGGTAGTATGGACATTTTAATGATGGTGATTCTACCAATCCATGAACATGGAATGTTCTTCCATCTGTTTACATCTTCCTCTATCTCTTTTTTCAGTGTCCTGTATTTTCTGCATATAGGTCTTTTACCTCCTCAGTTAAGTTTATTCCTAGGTATCTTCATTTTTTTGGTGCGATGGAAAATGGGATTGCTTTTTTAGTCTCTCTTTCTGTAAGTTCACTATTGGTGTAAAGAAATGCCATAGATTTCTTGGCGTTCATTTTGTATCTTGCTACATTGCCGAATTCATCTATTAAGTCTATTAGTTTTTTGATGGAGTATTTCGGGATTTTTTTATGTACAATGTCATGTCATCTGCAAATAAGGACAGCTTTACTTCTTCTTTTCCAATTTGGATGCCTTTTATTTCTTCTTCTTGTCTAATTGCAATGGCTAATACTTCCAGTACTATGTCGAATAGGAGTGGTGAGAGTGGGCATCCCTGTCTTGTTCCTGTTCTTAGGGGAAATGGCTTTAGTTTTTGCCCATTGAGTGTGATGTTAGCTGTGGGCTTACAATATATAGCTTTTATTATGTTAGGGTATGATCTTTCTATTCCCACCTTGTTAAGAGTTTTTATCAAGAAAGAGTGTTGGATTTTGTAAAATGCTTTTTCTGCATCAATTGATATGACTATGTGGTTTTTCTCTCTCAATTTGTTTATGTGATGTATCACGTTTATTGATTTGCAGATAATGTACCATCCTTGCATTCCTGGGATAAATCTTACTTGGTCATGGTATATGATCTTTCTGATGTAGTGCTGGATCCGATTTGTTAGAATTTTGTTGAGGATTTTGGCATCTATGTTCATGAGGGATATTGGCCTATAATTCTCTTTCATTGTGTTGTCTTTATCTGGTTTTGGTATTAGGGTGATGCTGGCTTCATAGAAGGAGCTAGGAAGTGTTCCTTCCTCTTGAATTTTTTTGAATAGTCTGAGGAGGATAGGTTTTAGTTCTTCCTTGAATGTTTGGTAAAACTCCCCTGTGAAGCCATCAGGCCCTGGGCTTTGTTTGCTGGAAGCTTTTTGATGACTGCTTCAATTTCTTCCATAGTTACTGGCATATTGAGCTGTTTAGATTCTTCCTGATTGAGTTTTGGAAGGTTATATTTTTCTAGGAACATGTCCATTTCCTCCAGGTTGTCCAGTTTGTTGGAATAGAGTTGTTCATAGTATTTTTTAACAATCTTTTGTATTTCGGTGGGATCTGTTGTTATTTCACCCCTTTCATTTCTGATTTTGTTTATTTGGGTCCTCTCTCTTTGCTTCTTGGTGAGCCTGGCTAGAGGTTCATCAATCTTGTTTATCCTTTCAAAGGACCAGCGCTTGGATTTGTTGATCTTGTGTATTGTGTTTTTGGTCTCAATGTCGTTTATCTCTGCTCTGATCTTTATTATTTCCTTCCTTCTGCTTACACTGGGCTTTTCTTGTTGCTCTTTTTCTAAGTCTTTGAGTTGTAGAGTGAGGTAATTTATTACCATTGTTTCTTGTTTTTTGCAGTATGCTTGTAGAGCTATGAACTTCCCTCTCAAGACTGCTTTCACAGTGTCCCATAGATTTTGAATTGTTGTGTTTTCATTGTCATTTGTTGCCATGATGTTTTTTATTTCTTCCTTGATCTCTCTGGTAACCCAGTCATTGTTTAATAGCATGCTATTTAGCTTCCATGTGTTTGATTTGTTTGGATTGTTTTTATTGTAGTTGATTTCCAGTTTTATGCCATTGTGATCTGAGAAGATGCTTGATATGATTTCTATCTTTTTGAATTTGAAGGGACTTTGCCTGTGACACAATATATGGTCTGTCTTTGAAAATGAGCCATGTGCACTTGAGAAGAATGTATATTCTGTGGCTTTGGGGTTAAATGTTCTGAAGATGTCAATTAATTCCATCTGACCTAGTGAGTCATTTAGGATTGATATTTCTTTGCTCATTTTTTGTTAAGAGGATTCATCCAATGGTGATAGTGGGGCATTAAAGTCTCCTACTATGATTGTATTGCTGTTAATTTCTCCCTTGATATCTTCCAGGACTTTTTTTTTATGTATTTGGGTGCTCCTGTATTGGATGTGTATATGTTTACCAGAGTTATTTCTTCTTGTTGGATTGCTCCCTTTAGTATTATGAAGTGACCCTCCTTATCTCCCATTATGTTCTTTATTTTGAGATCTAATTTGTCAGATATAAGTATTGCTAACCCAGCTTTTTTTCATTTCCATTTGCCTGAAAAACCTTTTTCCATCATTTCACCCTCAGTCTGCATGTGTCTTTTTTTCTGAGGTGGGTTTCATGTAGATAGCAGATATATGGGTCATGTTTTCTTATCCAGTCTGTGACCCTATGTCTTTTGATTGGGGCATTTAATCCATTTACATATAGAGTTAATATTGATAGGTACTTATTTTGTCTCATTTTTATTATTTTCCCCTGTGTTCCTTCTTCGCTCCCTATTTCTTTCTTTTTTTTTTTTTTTACAGCAGACCCTTTAGACTCTCTTTTTTTTTTTTTGCCCTTTAGACTTTCTTGCATTGCTGCTTTGGTGCTAATAAATTCCCTTAGTCCTTTTTAGTCTGTGAAGCTCCTGATTTCACCTTCAATTTTGATTGATAGCCTTGCTGGGTACAGTATTTTTGGATTCCCACTCTTCCTTTGCATGACTTTGTATATTTCATTCCATTCCCTTCTGGCCTGATGAGTTTATGTTGAGAAAGCAGTTGCTAATTTAATGGGGGGTTCTTTGTAGGTAACTTTCTGTTTCTCTCTAGATGCTTTTAAGATTCTTACTTTGTCGTTGGTGTTTGCCAATTTAATTATAATGTGCCTTGGTGTTGGTCTTTTGGGGTTCATTTTGCTTGGGACTCTGTGAGCTTTTTGGATTTGTGTGGGTTTTTTCTTCCCTATATCAGGGGAGTTTTCTGTCATTATTGCTTCAAACAGGTTTTCTATTCCTTTCTCAGTTTCCTCTCCTTCTGGAACCCCCTATTATGTGGCTGTTGTTTTGTTTCATGTTGTCCCAAAGTTCCCTTAGGCTCTCCTCCTGCTTTTTAATTGTTTTTCTAGAAGCTGCTCTACTTGGGTATTTTTTCCTACCTTATCTTCTAGTTCACTGATGCAGTCCTCTGCTTCTTCTAGTCTACTCTTGGTGCTTTCTATTGAGTTCTTTACAGCAGCGATGTCATTTTTCATTTCTTCTTGGTTCTTCTTCATTTCCTTTTGGTTCTTACTCATATGTTCCAATTTATCTTCCATTCTTTTCAGCCACCTTATGACCATTTCTCTGAATTCTTTCTCTGGCAAGTTTCTTGCCTCCATTTCGTTTATTTCCTTTTCTGGTGATTCCTGCTTTTCTTTCATATGCAGGCTGTTTCTTTGTCTCCCTATGGTCTCTCTTCTCCGGGTGTCAGTTATGTAGCTCTCTCACTCCTGCATTGATTTAAAGACACAAAATCAACACAACCAGGTAGTATGCATAAGGCACTGAACAGAAATATATTCATGATATTAATAACCCCAAATAAAGGTGACCACCAGAATAATGCAAATTAGGGAATAGGAGAAAAAGAAGAAGAGAAAAAGAAAAGAAAAGAAAGGAGTGCAACAATGAAGCTGGGAAAAGGAAAAACAAAGTAAGAGAGAAAAGGAAAAGAAAGAGAATAAGAAGGAAAAGGGGAACAAACTATATATATGGTGGGAAAATTCCAATAGAACAGCCACTAATCCCAATAAATGCCAGCAAAAAGCACCTGGAGATGAATACAAACTACAATCATCAACTAATATCAAGTGAGGTGAGGGTAAACAGAAGCAAAAAACAAACAAAAACAAAATAAAGAAAAAAACAAAACAAAAAGAATAAGCAAAAGAATCTCACAAACAAGCATAAAAAAATGATATGATAAACATTCAAGCAAACATCCACAAAAGGACGGAGAGAAAAACAAATTTTGAATAGTGAAGACAGAGAAGAGAGAGGTGTGTATGGACTTGGAGGAGGGGATTGGAAATTAGATATATAAGTAGGGTGAAATTTTAACAGGGGGTAAAAAGAAAAAATAGGGAGAATCTAAAGCAGGAAAAGGGTAAGAGAAATAAGACAACAAAAGGGGAAAAGTTAGGAAGGGAGTGATGGCTTAAAGGTAGAGCTGAGATAGAGTAAAATGATGCTAAGGAAAGATGAAAATGGAATGTAGAACTCTAATCCCAAAGTAAAATAAAGAGAAAATAAAATAACACTTTTTTTTAAAAAAAAGGTAAAATAGTAGTAGTAATAATATTGATTGAAAGTGAAAATGTAATAATTAAAAAGGTAAAATCAAGTGAGGAAAAAAGAAAAAAAATTAGTTTCTTAAGTAAAAGATGAAAAAAATTTTAAAAATTTAAAAAAGTGCAGTAGTGAAGGTCATTCACTTCCTGTATTGTTCTGTTTGGCATGCCTGTTTCCCAGTCAGGATAGTATTGCCATTCCCTGTGTTCCACTGCTCCTCAGTGTTGTAAGCCAGTCCTGATTTTTAAGCTGTCAGTGTGTCTTTTTTTCTTGTATTCCTTTATTATGATTACACAAGAGTCAATTTGTGATTCAAACCCTGTGTGGCAGTGTTTCTGTATTGACCTCCGGGTCTATAGGTCCTCTCTAGCCTATGCTTAGGTCCTGCTTTACCTGTGGCACTCAATACCGGTTTGTGGGAGTGCACTGCCCCAGAGCTGGTTCTCCAAAGGTCACTCCCCACTCTGATCCCCATGTTACAGAAAAACAACTTTCCCCTGCAGTTTCCCAGGGTGTCCCCAACTGGGTGATCCTATGTATTGGGTTTAGCAATCAGAATCAAGGATTTAAAGAGGAAATCACAAGTGCTTGAACTCTGGGGTTGCACACAAGTCTGCGCAGTCCTTTTCCCCCCCTTGTGACCAAGCAGCCGGCACACTTTTAAAATTTCTAGGCTATCTTGCACAAGTTCAAAATGGGTTACCTTTTAGAGATCCCCCCTGTCAGCAGCTCTGAGGACCCTCTTCCACATTCATGGATCACATCAGCCCCAACAGCCATGGATTCTTCTAGGTACAGACTTGCCCTGGTCCTCCAGGACCTGCAGTGCATGCACTTCTCTGTCCTACCAGGAACAGAGACCTTACCTTATCTGACCCCTCTGTGGTGGAGTGTAGAGCTCCTCTGAATCTGTGTGTTTGTGCCAATTAGGGACTGGTTTTCTGGGGTTCTCAGCTGTTTGGTGGGTGCCATAGTTGCATATTTTCAGGCTTCTGATAAAACCCACTTTCCCCTTCAAGATGGCGCGTTCCTGAAATTAGATGCTTATGTGGATTCTCTTATTTCATTTTTATAAAAGTTCATTCTCTGTATATTCTTTATTTTAGACAGTGTATGCTTAATTTCTGACTTGTATTTTTCCATTTTTTTGACATTCTTGTTAAGATCCTTAAAGGTCTCACTAAGTTCCTCAGAGGTTTTTGGAAGACTCTTGAGTAACCTTATAAATGTGGTCCTGAACTCTATGTCGTCCAGTAGTTTGCTTTCCTTCATTTCTTTCATTCGTGACATGTTTCCTTTTCTCCACATTTTGGCTGCTTCCCTGTGTTGATGGAGTGGCTTTGTGTGATAGGTGACCTATAGGGGCCAGTAGCTCAGCCTCCCCAATCACCTGAGGTGGACGCTCTTGGTACACCCCTTTGTGGGCTGAGTGCAAATTCTTGGTGTAGTTAAGCCTTGATTGCTGTTGGTACACTGGGAGGAATTGACCTCCCTGTCAATTGGCTGTGAGGACCTGCCATCTCTATAATGGAAGAACTGCTGTGCTAGAGACACACTTATGGTGCAGGACTTGTTTCAGTGGGGCTTTGGTGCTCACTGAGTCTGCCTCTTGAATGTGTCACTTATGGATGTGAGGAGTTGAAATCTGGTTTCTCACACTGACCACTAGGTATACTGGCTTCTGGATCTCCAAAGGGGTGCAGGTCAGCTATTGTCTGAGTCCACCCAGCAGGAGCTACAGCGAGAGCTACAGTTTTCTCCTCTTTGCTTGGGGTTTGGAGGTTTTGGAGCTGTCTGATCCGGGCTGCAAGTTTGTTAGGTTAAGCTGCGATAGGGCAGGCCTTTCTTATGCTAAAACTGCTGCTTGGAGCTTGGGTGGGTTTGTAGGTTGTGTGGGGCGGGGTCTCAGGGCGTCACTAGGCTAGGGCGTGGCAAACAGCGATGGCTGCTGGTTAGCCGGCTCTGTGTCTCCAACTGTGTCCCTTGCCCCAGCGCAGTAAACAATTATTCTTGCTCTGCAAGCAGGCCCCCCTCACTTTCCAACCCGGTAGCAGACAATCCAGCTTCTCCCCATAGGAGTTTGGGTCCCCCGCGTCTCCCCAGAAACTGTATTTCAGAGTAATCGGGGGCTTGTCTCCCCTTTGGGTTGAAAAAAGCAACGCTTGCCACCAGCCCAGATCCCGCGCCTCTGTACCTCAGCTTTTCAGAGCTTGTGCACGTCTCAATGTTCTTTCCTCTTTCCTTCTAGTTGTAGAACTTCCACTCAGCCAGCTTTCCCGTGGTTCTGGGTGATAGACGTTTTGTTTTTTAGTTGCAATAAAGAACACATTGGAAGGCTTAAACAGTAGAGTAGAAGAGGCTGAGGACCGCATCAGCGAATTAGAAGACAAGGTAGGAAAAAACACACAAACACAGCAGCAACTGGAAAGAAGACTTAAAAAGCAAGAGGAGAGCCTAAGGGAGCTTTGGGACAACACAAAATGAAACAATATTCGAATAATAGGGATACCAGAAGGAGAGGAAGAGAAGCAAGGAATAGAAAACCTGTTTGAAGAAATAATGACAGAAAACTTCCCTGATATTGGCAAGAAAAAAAACTATGCAAGTCCAAGAAGTACATAGAGTCCCAAACAAGTTGAACCCCAAAAGACTGACACCAAGACACATCATAATTAAATTGGTGAACACCAACGACAAAGTAAGAATCTTAAAGGCTGCCAGAGAGAGACAGAAAGTTACCTACAAGGGATCTCCTATTAGAATATGAACTGATTTCTCAACAGAAACACACCAGGCCAGAAGGGAATGGAATGAAATATACAAAGTGATGCAAAGCAAGGAACTGAATCCAAGAATACTATACCCAGCAAGGTTATCATTCAAAATTGAAGGGGGAATCAGGAGCTTCACAAACAAAAAAGGGCTAAGAGAGTTTATCACTACCAAGCCAGCAATGCAAGAAATGCTAAAGGGACTGCTGTAAAAAGAAGAAAGAGAAAGGCAAAAAGAAACACAAACTCTAAGGGAAAATATGACAACAAACATGTACTTGTCAATAATAACATTACATGTAAATGGATTAAATGCACCAATCAAAAGACATAGGGTAGCTGAACAGATAAGAAAACATGACCCATATACTTGCTGTCTATAAGAGACCCACCTCAGAGCAAAGGATTCACACTGACTGAGAGTGAAGGGATGGAAAAATATTTTTTCAGGCAAATGGAAATGAGAAAAAAGCTGGGGTAGCGATACTTATATCTGATAAAATAGACCTCAAACTAAAGGCAATAACAAGAGATAAGGAAGGACACTACATAATACGAAAGGGAGCAATTCAACAAGAAGATATAACTCTGGTAAACACATATGCACCCAACGCAGGAGCACCCAAATACATAAAAAACTCCAGGAAGGTATCAAGGGAGAGATCGACAACAATACAATCATAGTAGGAGACTTTAATACACCACTGACATCACTGGATAAATCCTCTAGAAAAAAAATCAGTAAAGAAACAGCAATTCTAAATGATGCACTAGTTCAGATGAACCTAATTGACATCTTCAGAGCATTTCACCCCAAAGCCATGGAATATACGAGTGCACATGGGACATTTTTAAAAATAGACCACATATTGGGTCACAAGCAAAGCACCCCTAAATTCAAAAAGATTGAAATCATATCAAGCATTTTCTCAGACCACAATGGCATAATGTTACAAATAAACTATAATAAAAACATCCCAAAAAATTCAAACACTTGGAAACTGAATAGCATGCTACTAAACAATGATTGGGTGATCAATGCAATCAAAGAAGAAATTAAAAACATCCTGGAGAATAATGACAATAAAAACACAACAATGCGAATGCTATGGGACACAATGAAAGCAGTCCTGAGAGGAAAGATTCTAGCTCTACAGGCCTACCTCCAAAAAGAAGAAATAATGGTAATAAATCTTCTAACTCTTCAACTCAAAGAATTAGAAAGAGAGCAACAAGAAAAGCCCACAGCGAGCAGAAGGAAGGACATAATAAAGATCAGAGCAGAAATGAATGGCATTGAAACCAAAAAACAATAGAGAGGATCAACAATACCAAGAGCTGATTCTTTGAAAGGATAAACAAGATTGATGAACCTCTAGCCAGGCTCACCAAGAAGCAAAGAGAGAGGACCCAAATAAACAAAATCAGAAATGAAAGAGGTGAAATAACAACAGACCCCACAGAAATACAAAGGATTATTAAAAAATACTATGAAAACTCTATTCCAAAAAACTACACAATCTGGAGGAAATGGACACATTCCTAGAAAAATATAACCTTCCAAAACTCACTCAGGAAGATTCTAAAAATCTCAATAGGCTGATAACTATGGAAGAAATTGAAGCAGTCATCAAAAAGCTTCCAGCAAAGAAAAGCCCGGGGTCAGATGGCTTCACAGGGGAGTTTTACCAAACATTCAAGGAAGAACTAAAACCTATCCGCCTCAGACAATTCCAAAAAATTCAAGAAGCAGGAACACTCCAAACCTCCTTCTATGAAACCAGCATCACCCTAATACCAAAACCAGATAAAGATAACACAATGAAAGAGAATTACAGGCCAATATCCCTCATGAACATAGATGCCAAAATGCTCAATGAAATTTGAGCAAATTGAATCCAGCAGTACATCAGAAAGATCATACACCATGACCAAGTAGGATTTATCCCAGGGATGCAAGGATGGCACAATATTCACAAATCAATAAACGTAATACATCACATAAACAAATTGAGAGGTAAAAATCACATAGTCATATCAATTGATGGAGAAAAAGCATTTGACAAAATCCAATACCCTTTCTTGATAAAAACTCTCAGCAAGGTGGGAATAGAAGGATCATACCTCAACATAATAAAAGCCATATATGACAAACCCACAGCCAACATCATACTCAATGGGTAAAAATTAAAACCATTTCCCCTAAGAACAGGAATGATACAGGGATGCCCACTCTCACCACTCCTGTTCAATATAGTGCTGGAAGTAATAGCCATTGCGATCAGACAAGAAGAAGAAATAAAAGGGCATCCAAATTGGAAAAGAAGAAGTAAAACTTCCCTTATTCGCAGATGACATGATACTGTACATAGAAAACCCTAAAGACTCCATAAAAAATTACTAGACTTAATAAATGAATTTGGTAATGTAGCAGGGTACAAAATTAATGCCAAGAAATCTATGGCATTTCTATACACCCATAATGAATGTACAGAAAGAGAGACTAAAAAAGCAATCCCATTTACTATCGCACCAAAAAAATTAAGATACCTAGGAATAAAATTAACTAAAGAGGTAAAAGACCTATACATGGAAAACTACGCGACATTGAAAAAAGAGATAGAGGAAGACATAAACAGATGGAAGAACATACCATGTTCATGGATTGGTAGAATCAACATCAGCAAAATGTCCATACTATTCAAAGCAATCTATAAATTCAATGCACTTCCCATTAAAATACCAACGACATATTTCACAGACCCAGAATGAACTTTCCAATATTTTATCTGGAATAAAAAAGAACCCGAATAGCTACAGCAATCATGAGAAAGAAGAACAAAGTTGATGGGATCTCAATTCCAGATATTAAGCTGTATTACAAAGCCACTGTTCTTAAAACAGCGTGGTACTGGCGCAAGAACAGACATATAGATCAATGGAATAGAATAGAGAACCCAGAAATTGACCCAAGTCAATATGCTCAATTAATATTTGACAAAGGAGGCATGAACATACAATGGGGTCAAGACAGTCTCTTCAACAAATTGTGTTGGGAAAATTGGACAGATATATGCAAAAAAATCAACCTAGATCACCAACTTACACGATACACAAAAATAAACTTAAAATGGATAAAGGACTTAAACATAAGACGGGAAACCATGAAAATACTAGAGGAATCCACAGGCAGCAAAATCTCACACATATGCCAATGGAAATTCTTCACTGATACTCTCCGAGGGCAATGGAAGCTAAAGAGAAAATAAACAAATGGGACTACATCAAAATAAAAAGCTTTTGCACAGCAAAGGAAACCATCAATAAAACCACAAGAAAGCCCACTGTGTGGGAGAACATATTTTCCAATGATATCAATATTAAGGGTTTAATCTCCGACATATACAGAGAACTCATACAACTTATCAAAAAGAAGAAAAACAACCCAATCAAAAATGGGCAACTGATCTAAATAGACACTTTTTGAAAGAAGACAGAAGGCAGGCCAAGAAACATATGAAAACCTGCTCACAGTCACTAAGCATCAGAGAGATGCAAATCAAAACAATGATGAGGTACCATGTCACATCTGTCAGAATGGCTATTATCAACAAATCAACAAACGACAAGTGTTGGTAGGATGCGGAGAAAAAGGAACTCTTTTGCACTGCTGGTGGGAATGCAGACTGGTGCAGCCACTGTGGAGAACAGTATGGAGCTTCCTCAAAAACTAAAAATGGAACTCCCATTTGACCCAGTGATCCCACTTCTAGGAATATATCCCAAGAAACTAGAAACGTGAATCAGAAAGGATATATGCACCCCTATGTTCATAGCAGCACAATTCACCATAACCAAGATTTGGAAACAGCCTAAATGCCCATCAGCAGATGAGTGGATTAAAAAACTGTGGCATATCTACACAATGGAATACTATGCTGTGGTAAAAAAGAAGGAGTTCCTACCATTTGCAACAAAATGGATGGAGATGGATAATATTATGTTAAGTGAAATAAGCCAGGCAGAGAAAGATAAATATCACATGATCTCACTCATTTGTGAAATATAATGAACAGCATAGACTGATGAACAAGTATGGATCCAGAGGTTGAGAAACGTCTATCAGAACATCATACCTCAGGTAAGGTAGTGGAGGGTGGGGGTAAGATGGAGAGATCAACCAAGGGACTTGTATGCATGCATATGTACCTAATCAATGGACACAGACAACAAGGGGGCGGGGCATAAGTGGGGAGTGGGGGGTTATGGAGAAATAAGGACACATATGTAAAAAAAAATTAAAAAATTAATTAAAAAATTATAAAATAAAAATAAAATGCTAAATCTAACCAATACTAGTGGTCACCATAGCCTTAAGAGTAATTGTTTCATGTGACAAAAATTTTTAAATGAAACTCTCTGTAGACTGAAAATTATTTTGGAAGGAAACAAAGAGAAGTTTCTTTCAAAAGTCATAAGGATTGTAATTGAAAGTCAAAATCTTTGGCCTCTTGAACTAAAGTAAGTAATTTGTGTTTTTGCCTCCCTGACAAAGTTTATATAAAGCTACAAAAAGAAATTGACAGCCAGTTTGAAATGGAATTGCCAGGGCCTAAGGCAAAGAATATCCTTACATGATATTATTCTGCAATGTCATTATAATTTTAGATATTTTACAACAGCATATTTTACAATTATCCCAAACAAACTTACAAACTAATTCTTTGAATGGTTGGCAGCAATTAAAAAAAAAAAAAAAGGACATGAAAGGATTTAATTCCTTGCAGAAGGAATTAAGGCACTGGGAAGGCAGTTGAGCATCCTATATTGGCCCCTCTGGCCCTTTATGCCAAGAGGGACCCTCTTCTCACAATCCAATTGCCCTCAGCTGTTACCTGAGCTTTCTGTTCACGCTGAGCTTGAAGCCTCACGGGGGCTGGTACCATGGATCTGTCTCACACCCAATTGTGTGAGCTGGGCCTTCACTGGAGAAGAAACCCAAGTTCCCTGAGATATGTGATCAGCAGTGGGACCCTGCCAGCAGGCCAGAGGTTCCCAAGGCAGGTGCTGGGTGTGGAGGCCACAGGGGCATAGGCTACCAAGGAGACAGAACTGAACCTCACACCACCCTGCTTGGCCCCGGAGGATGGCTGGTTAGCCAGAGACGGGTAAGATTCCTCAAGGAAGGAACAACCTAAGACAGGCACAGTTGCAGAGGGGCCATCAGGAGAGAACTTGGGGGTCAACAGAGGTGGGGCACAGACCCCCACCCCCCAAACCCTGAAGGGGCCTGAACCCTCACCCCTTCTGAGGGAGGTCTCCTGCGCCCATGGCTGCTTTGCTTCCCACACCCAGCTCAGATTAGGACACAGGTGACAGACAGAGAGACTTTGTCCAGCTTAGATCGGGACCCAGGTAACAGACAGAGACTTGGCCAACAGCAGCTGCCCTATATCTAAATCCAGCCTAGCATCAGGAATGCTTAGGGCTTACTCAAGAATGCAAATAATTCTTTCCAGTAATATTTACAGGGTAAAGTAAGATTGTTGGTAGAGTATTAAATTTGACAGTAAAATAGTAATCAAGTTTTCAGATTAATTTAAATATAAATCTAATTGTACTGGACAATTAATTGAATTAGTCTAATATCCACAATTGTGTTTTATAATCTATTGAAACACAATTTCCCCCTAAAATTATCCCATTTTTATTAGAGTCAAATTAAGACTAATTTATTTATTGTATTAAATCGTTTCAATTTTGCCTGATTGCATGAACACAATACTAATAGCAATTGATCATATAGGCTTTTAAAAATCTGCTTTGCTGGAATCTCATAATTGAGCTTTAATTAGCCCCTCAGGGCAAAGAAGCTGAGCCATCTAACTGCCATCAGGTTTTCTTTCAATCCCTGTAGACTTGGGTGAATTCCTCAAGTTGAGATCCGGAATGAAGTCTTGAGGTTCCTTTCTTGCCATCTCTCAGGAGAGCAACCTTTGTTCCTTACCTGGAAATACTGCTATGAACCACCTGATCAAGCAAGGTACCAGGCTTTCCCCCAGGGGCTCTTATTGGCTTCTTAAGGCTTTTTGGTGGCATCCAGAGCCAGGCATATCTCCCTCTTAGACACGAAATTTCAAAGTCTTGGTTAATAAAACCACAATTGAAAACTGGTCTTATTGAATTAATTTAAAGAAACATATTGCCATGACTCACTCATTAAGAATTGCCAAATTCTGGAGGGATAAAGTAGGGGGAAAATACAAATACCTCAATATTGCTTATCAAAGAATAATTTACCAAATTTCTTTATTTCTGAAAAACAAAAATATGAAAAATAAGCAATACTTTCAACAATAAAATTACAAAAAGTATAAATATTTTCAGTCCCATAATCAATTTTAGTTTCTCCTGATTTTTCTTGCCAGTGCTTTTATAAATATAGATACTCTATAGAGTTTTAACGATTTTCATACAGATCTGAAAATTTATTCTCAGAGATATGTAATTTAAAATAACGATTTTCATACAGATCTGAAAATTTATTCTCAGAGATATGTAATTTAAAATAAATCAGCGTCTTTTCCATAGATCTCTCAAAAGATGTAACATTTTTGCAAATGCATTATAACAAAACTGTCTCTAAATGACAAGAAGAAATTAAAAATTTGAATTTGATTATAATGCATTGACATAACCAGTAGGGAACCCTTCCCTTTGCAAAACACAGTATTTCAGAATAGCAATTAGAGTTATAAATGAAAGTATATACAAATTTTTAGACTTGTGGAGATTTTTATGCAATTTCCAGAACATCTATATATATAAAAAGCCAACGTAATGCCGTAACGACCGAATGACCGGTTGCACACTGACCACCAGGGGGTATATGCTCCACACTGACCACCAGGGGGTATATGCTCAATGCAGGAGCTGCCCCCTGGTGGTCAGTGTACTCCCACAGCAGGAGAGCCATTCAGCCAGAAGCTGGGTGCCCAAACCTCTCCCACCTCTGGCAGGCACATCTCCAGCAAACAGATTGCAGTTCCAAAGCCTGGGTGGTGGGGCTGTAGCCAGAATAACCATGGATCAGCCGTCGCTGGCCCCTGGAACTCTCCCTTCAGACCCTGTGGCTGCACCTCACCCCTTACCTATTGCCCTCTGGGTCTCCAGATGCAGTCTCGGGAAAAACCCACAGAGGTGCTTCACAAATGTACTGCCTGGGCTGGTCCCCATCTCAAGAGCAAGTGCTGGTAAAGTCCAGCCCAATGACTAATACCCACACATGTCCAGAGGTGAGCCCTTCACAACTTCCACCTATCACCTGGCCCTGGCCCCATCTCGTGGAAAGGTCCACAACCTGGCACCGAATACCCGCTCCTGGATCTCTGCAGAGTGCTGGTCAGCTCTGGTGGGTGGAGGGGTACCAGAAGGTGCTGGCCTGACCTGTTTGCTTCAGGCCACCCTACACTTGGGCCAGGAGTTGCATGGAAAAATCCCCTATACTCTGCTGGTACAATCTACTATGAACAAATGCAGCATGGAACATTTGTGCGTAATTGGGACAACCTTGATACTGACACTGGCCCCCTGGAACTCCCCCTCAGGCATCAGGGCCATGTTCCACCCCTTAGCTATTGCTGTGCTCCTTCGGATATGGAACTGAAATATGAAGAATGTGCCTTACCCGGGACCATGATCTGCCTCTCCCTCCTTACTTCCTACCACCCTCAGCTGCCACTTCCAAGCTGGACTGGTCCTGAAAAAGTGAGAAAATCCAAATCTGATGAGCGGGTCTCCCACAAGTGTCTGCAGCGGAGTCCATAGCACCCTTCCCAGGCCTGGCCTGCATGCAGGCTCCCTCTGGGTTCCCATGTTCCTCACATATTCTGGTGGCTCCTGCAGGTGGATGGGCCCACAGATTGCAGATCCTGTGGGTGGATACCTTCCCCTTAGCCCCCCACCTCACGGTACTGATACCCGTCCCAGGGACTCCCACAGCTCAGCCAGAACTTGCCAGGAAGCAAGCCTACAGGTACAATCTCTGGGGAACAGATGAATCAGGACAGTCAGAGAAACCAGGATGAGCCTGATATCACTGCCAGGCTCCTGGAACTCTGCCTTGGGCATAGAGATAAAATCTCATCTCTTACCAAGTGTCCCAGAGCTACAGAGGAAGGCAGCAATATAAAAATGGCCACAAGGTGGCGACTGACAATCGGAGTAAAAGTCAGAGAGATGAATCTGAAGGGTGGGGGCATGGGAGAGAGAGCACACCCTCCCTCCAAGATCCCTAACATTTTATTGTTCACCTCCAAGCATCTCTTATCTGGTTCTGAGCAGTGGAAAGCATTCAGCATGGCCCAAGGTGCTCACTGGGGACCTCTTGGCTGGCAAGGCACAACCCTGGCTGCAGAAGGGACATTTGGAAATATTTTTTCAGGAAGCTGTGGGGAGGAGGACAGACTCCCTACATGACTTCCCAGTGGCTCAGGGAATGTGGAAACTCCCCAGGCACGCGGGCACAGACTCCCAATTTCCTTCCAATGTGCACGAGTTTGTGCACCAGGCCACTAGTCTATTTAATAATATGCATATATAAATAAAATATAGTTACTTTTTCTATATTTGGCAAAGCTTCCCATGTATCTTAAGTATAAAATTTTCCTTCATAAGGAGAGAAAAACAAATTCTTAAGGCATTCCAGGGCCTATTGGAATGACCTAAAGCCAATTCTTGGTCCAGAAAAAGTGTCTTAAAATTCAAACCCTGAGAAGGTTGTCAAACTTATTTGAAGGAAAGATCATATATCATCGTTATTATTATGGAGCAGTATTAGACTCTGTATTCATTCAAAGTGACAAAAGGGTATTAAACACAAATATAGGCTAGCAAAACTTCAGTTCCCATGATAAAGAAGATGGCTTTAGTAATCAAGTAACGGATTTATATAATCCAACATATAAGCATTTCAATAATTTATAGAACTTTTGCTTCCTGGGAAAATACAGGAAAGACATTTTCCCTTTCAACAGACTGGAAAAGGACTAAACAAATTCTATATTAGCTTACTTCAGATTCATTTATGTAATTAAATTTATTATTCAGATTACCTATAATTTTCTTTTAAGATTTCTCTTCACGGGGGATCCAAGATGGCTGCCAACAGCACGGCAGGCTGAAAGATAGTGTGTGAGTGAGAGAACAAACGAAGAGTGTGTGGATGTGTAGGGAGTGTCTGTGTTTGTGAGAGAGGGACAGCTATATTCCACGGGACTGTTGGGACTGGTGGACTGGGCTCCTCTGGCCTGGCAGCCTCTACTACTGCTGAAATCTCTCCCAGAGTGGCTGGCTGTGATTGGGAACCCAGCCTTGCCTTCAACCAGGGAGACCTCGGATACCTCCTGGGACCCTACAACCACAACACCCAGGGACCAGCTGCCTCAGCTGGACTCCAGCTTCCCTGACCATTGGCACCTAAAATGTCTGTCCAGAGGTAGACAAAGTGGCACCAAATATGCAGACAGTCCCCGTGCCTTCTCAAAGAGCAGATAGAAGGATCAGCTGAGTCAAACAACACCCACCTGCAATTGGCAAATTAAACACAGCTGGTGAGGCAATCCATGGATGGAAAGGTCAGTTATCATCTAGAGAAAAGTGAGATCTGGGATCCAGGCTGGAGGGAGAAACGTGCATAGTGGGGACTAGAGTCTCAGAGGAAGACTGTGCCCCACAAAATCCACAGACATTTGGGTCAGTGTAGCCCTTGAATGTGGAGGGGGGTCTACAGGGCTGCTGGCAGAAGGGGGCTCTAGGTATTAGCCCACAGCTGGGCTGGGCCCTAAAAGGCAGACTGGATTTCTATACCGGCTGCGCAGTGCCAGGGGGAAAAGATGCGAGTTGGCTTTGGCTTTTTTCCTTTTTATCTTCTTGCTTTTGCTTGCTAAGTCCAGTACATAAGATCTTCCAATTAAAAACACTCACTGAGACTGAAGGGGAAAGTTGTTTTTGTGGAAACTGGGGATTAGAGTGGGGAGAGAAAAACAAGCAACCAGCTCTGGAGCAGTCCATCCCTCCAACCCAGCATTAAGTGTGGCAGGGGGAAAAGAAATCTAAACACTGGGTAGAGGGGCCTTTTAGCCCCGGATATTAATACAGAAACACTGACACCCAAGGGTTGTACCAGAAATTGACTCTTGTGTAAATACAACTAAAGGAGGCTGAGAAACAAAGGGACCAGAGAGATACTGCCTACTTGAAAACAGGATTGTGGCTTATGACACAGAGGAGTGGTGGATTGAAGGAACTTCATTACTGTGCTGACTACCTGACAGGAAACAGAAGTGCCAAACAGAAGAATAGAGGAAGTGAATGACCTTCACTGCCTCACTTTTTTATTTTTTATCTTTTACTTAAGAAACCAAATTTTTTTCTCATTTGATTTTACTTTTTTATTATTATATTCTTATTTTGAATTATTATTATTACTATTATTATTTTACCTTTTTAAAAAGTTTTATTTTATTTTTTCTTTATTTTATTTTATGTTATTTTAGGATTAGTGTTCTACATTTTACTTTTATTTTTTCCTTTTAGCATTATTTTACTCTATCTCAGTTTTTCCTTATGCCAACACTCTCTTCCTCACTTTTCTCCTTAATTGTCCTGTTTCTCTTACCCTATTCTTGCTTTACTTTTTTTCTCTATCCTTTCTTTTTACTCCCTGTTAAAAATTGATCTTACTCATATATCTAATTTCCTCTCCCCTGCTCCAAGTCCATGCACACTTCTTTCTTCTCTTTCTTCACTATCCCCCAAATTTTTCCCCTTCTCTTCCTCTCTCTTTTTCCTTTGTCTTTCTTTCTGTCTTCTTATTGTTGTTTGTTTGATTGTAGGTTAGTTTTTTTTCTTTTTTTGCTTCTGTTTTTCCTCTCCTCTCTTGTTCTCTTCTTCTACCAATAGTTTAATTAATTCCAATCACCAACTCAGGCCATCTACTCTCTATTTTCCTTTTCCAATAGTAAACAAAAGCGTAGATAGCTAGATTAAAGAAATTTTACACACATACACACACACACACATAAATTTTCATATATATATGTATATATAATATATTTATTTTTTCTATTTTGTTTTTTACTTTTCTTCTTATACACTCATTCTTTTTCTACCTCGTCTATACTGAATTGTGGCTATTTCCCCATTCATTCAATTCCTTGACCTTACCTTCTGGAAATAAGCTCTGCCTCCTCAGATTCTTCTGGGAGTTTGTTGTTTGGGTGTTTGTTGTTTGCATTTTTTTGGGGTTAGTTGCTGTTTTGTTGGAGTTTTCTATATATATATATATATATATATATATATATATATATATATATTATATGTATATATATATATTTTATTCTCATTATTTTCTCTCTTACAATTTTTCCTTTTCTCAATATCTTTTTTGTACTCTTTTCTATCCTGTAATTCTCTTTTCTCTGGTGGTCACCTTTATTTGGGGTTATTAGTACCATGAATACATTTATGTTCGGTGCCCTGTGCAATATATCTTGCTGCACTGTATTGTGTGCCTTTACTTCAACACAGGAGAGAGAGAGCTACATAACCAGACACCTGGAGAGGAGTGATCAAGGGGAGATAAAGAAACAGCCCACATATGAAAGAAAAGGAGGTATCACCAGAAAAGGCAGTAAACAAAATGGAAGCAAGCAATATGTCAGAGAAAGAATTCAGAGCAATGGTCATAAGGACATTGAAAAGGTTGGAAGACAAATTCAACAATATGTGTAAGAACCAAGAAGAAATGAAGAAGAACCAAGAAGAAATGAAAAATTGCATCGCTGCTATAAAGAACTCAATAGAAAGCATCAACAGTAGACTAGAAGATGCAGTGGACTGAATCAGTGAGCTAGAAGACAAGGTAGACAAAAATACCCAAGCAGAGCAGCATCTAGAAAAAAAGAAACTTAAAAAAAGGAGGAGAGCCTAAGGGAACTTTGTAACAACACAAAACAAAACAACATCCACATAATAGGGGTGCCAGAAGGAGAGGAAACTGAGCAAGGAATAGAAAACCTGTTTGAAGAAATAATGACAGAAAACTTCCCTGATATAGGGAAGAAAAAACCCCACACAAATTCAATAAACTCACAGAGTCCCAAACAAAATGAATCCCAAAAGACCAACACCAAGGCACATTATAATTAAATTGGCAAACACCGACAAAGTAAGAGAGAGACAGGATCCCCATCAGACTAGCTACTGATTTCTCAACAGAAACACATTGGGCTAGAAGGGAATGGAATGCAATATACAAAGTCATGCAAAGGAAGGGTCTGAATCCAAGAATACTATACCCAGCAAGGCTATCAATCAAAATTGATGGGGAAATCAGGGGCTTCACAGATAAAAAAGGACTAAGGAGTTTATTACCACCAAACCAGCAATAGAAGAAATGCTAAAGGGTCTGCTGTAGAAAGAGGTAATAGGGAGCAAAGAAGGAACACAGTGGTAAAGAATAAATATGTCAACAAACAAGTACCTATCAATAATAACTTTAATGTAACAAACAAAAGCCCTGGACCAGATGGATTAACAGGGGAGTTTTATAAAAAATTCAAAGAAGGAATAAAACCTATGTTCTTTAGACTATTCCAAAAAATTCAAGTGGAAGGAACACTTCCAAACTCTTTCTAAGAAACCAGCATTATCCTAATCCCAAAACTAGATAAAGACAATATAAAGAAAGAGAATTACAGGCCAATATCCCTCATGAACATAGACGCCAAAATCCTCAACAAAATTCTAGCAAATAGAATCCAGCAATACATTAGAAAGATCATACACCATGACCAAGTGGGATTTATTTTGGGGATGCAAGGATGGTATTGATATCCGCAAATCAATAAATGTGATACACCATATAAAGAAACTGAGAAATAAAAACCATATAATCATATCCATTGATGCAGAAAAAGCATTTGACAAAATCCAATACCCTTTCTTGATAAAAACTCTCAGCAAAGTGGGGATAGAAGGATCAGACCTCAACATAATAAAAGCCATATATGACAAACCCACAACAACATCATACTCAATGGGCAAAACTAAAACCATTTCCACTAAGAACAGGAACAACACAGGGATGCCCACTCTCACCACTCCTCTTCAACATAGTACTGGAAGTACTAGCCATTGTGATCAAACAAGAAGAACAAATAAAAGGCATCCAAATTGCAAAAGAAGAAGTAAAACTGTCATTATTCGCATGACATGATATTATACATAGAAAACCCTAAAGACTCCATAAAAAAACTATAAGACTTAATAAATGAATTTGGCAATGTAGCAGGATACAAAATAAACACCCAGAAGTGTATGGCTTTTCTATACACCAATAATGAACTCACAGAAAGAGAAATTAAAAAAGCAATCCCATTTACCATTGCAACAAAAAAAATAAGATACCTAGGATTAAACTTATCCAAGGAGATAAAAGACCTGTACTCAGAAAATTTCAGAATGCTGAAAAAAGAGATAGAGGAAGACATGAACAAATGGAAGAATATACCATGTTCATGGATTGGTAGAATCAACATCATCAAAATGTCCATATTACCGAAAGCAATCTATAAATTCAATGCAATCCCAATTAAAATACCAACAGCATACTTCAAAGACCTAGAACAAATTCTCCACAAATTCATTTGGAATAAAAAAAGACCCTGAATAGCTACAGCAATCTTGAGAAAGAAGAACAATGTTGGAGGGATGACAATATCAGATATCAAGCTATACTACAATGCCATTGTTTTCAAAACTGCCTGATAGTGGCACAGAACAGACACATAGACCAGTGGAACAGAACATAGAACCCAGAAATAGACACAAGCCATTATGAGCAATTAATATTTTACAAAGGAGGCAAGAGCATACAATGGATTCAAGACAGTCTCCTCAATAAATGGTGTTGGGAAAACTGGACAGACACTTGCAAAAAAAAAATGAAACTAGACCACCAACTTACATCATACACAAAAATAAACTAAAAATGGATAAAGGACTTAAATATAAGATGGGAAACCATAAAAATGTTAGAAGAAGCCATAGGCAGCTAAATAGCAGACCTTTGTTGTAGCAATATATTTAACGATACAGCTCCTAGGGCAATGGAAACTAAGGAGAAAATAAACAAATGGGATTACGTCAAAATAAAAAGCTTCTGCACAGCAAAAGACACCATCAACAAAACAACAAGAAATTCCACTGCATGGGAGAACATATTTGCTAATGTTATCTTCAATAAGGGTTTAATCTCCATCATTTACAGGGAACTCATACAACTTAACAAAAGGAAGATAAACAATCCAATAAAAAAATGGGCAAAGGACCTAACTAGACCCTTTTTGGAAGAGGACATTCAGAAAGCCAGGAGACATATGAAAACATGCTCAAAGTCACTAATTATCAGAGAGATGCAAATCAAAACATCTATGAGGTACCACCTCACACCTGTCAGAATGGCTATCATCAACAAATCACCAAACGACAAGTGCTGGAGAAGATGTGGAGAAAAAGGAACCCTCGTGCACTGCTGGTAGGAATGCAGACTGGTGTAGCTATTGTGGAAAACAGTATGGCGTCTCCTCAAAAAATTAAAAATGGAACTGCCATTTGACCCAGTAATACCACTTCTAGTAATAGATCCTAAGAAAACAGAAACACCAATCAGAAAGGATATATGCACCCCTATGTTCATAGCAGCACAGTTTACAATAGCTAAGATTTGCAAACAGCCTAAATGCCATCAGCAGATGAATGGATTAAAAAACTGGTACATCTACACAATGGAACACTATGCTGCTATAAAAAAGCAGGAATTCTTACCATTTGCAACAGCATGGCTGGAACTGGAGAGCATTATGCTAAGTGAAATAAGCCAGTTAGTGAATGAAAAAATACCACATGATCTCATTCATTTATGGATAATAAAGAACATATAAACTGATGAACAAAAAATAGATACAGAGGCAGAGAAACATCGAACAGACTGACAGCTGGAAGGCTGGGGAGGGTTGGGGGACAGGAGGTGGGAAGTAAGAGATCAACCAAAGGACTTGTATGCATGCATATAAGCATAACCAATGGCCGCTAGACACTGGGAAGGGGCTGAGGGCATGTGCCGGGGGTAGGGGAAGCTGGGGGGAAAAAGGAGACATATGTACTACTATTTGTAATGCTTTAAACAATAAAAAAGAAAAAAAGATGCCAATATCCTAATTCGGAAAACTTTGGAATAGTTAGCTCACAGAGCAGGGTAACTGAGATAGATAAAATTATTAGCTAAGGAGATTAGCTCAGATTACGCAGATTGGACTAATGTCATCTCAATAGTCCTCTAAATGTGGAAGAGAGTAGAAGAAGAATTGGAGTCAGAGAGACATTTGAAGATGTCATGTTGCAGGTATTGAAGATGGAGGAAGGGCCTTGGGTCAAGGAATGCAGGTGGCCTCTAGAATCTGGAATAGGAATTCAGAATAGGAAAGGATTTGGACTGAGATTGCATTCTTCCCTGAATCACCCAGAGAAACCCAAGCCTGGCAGTCATTTAGATCTAAGCTCTTTAACACGCATTTCAGGTATTTGAAGATCTGTAAGAGAGAGGGCTGTTTGTTTTATGTCACTAGTGTGGTAATTTGTTACAACAGCAATGAGAAACTGATACAGTCATTTTTCCAGTAAGACATTATTAGAGAGAACTGAATTTAAGCATTGCAAATCATTCAGATACCTTTCCTTGGCAAAGGCATTTTGTGTTTGAAACTCCTCATTAAGTAGAAAATATGAGAGCTCATTTAGAGCTATTTGGCCTGATAGATGGTACAAAGAATTTCCCATTGAATAAGTGTTACTGTGGTTTTGACCTGGAGGCCTTAGCGGCATTAAGATACAATAAATAATTTATTAAAGTTAAGTTCCCACATTTTACTTTAAGTCTTTGTGTCAAATTTCTCCATTTTTTTGTATTTCATGTTAATTTGCACATTTCTTTTATTAAATTTCTGTATTTTCCAAATTTCTCTCAAGGTTTCTTTCATCATAATAGATGAGTCTATGAATGAGTCTGTGTGCATGTACATAAATATGTGTGTGTTTATTTGAAGGGTGTATACATGTGCAAACACAAACCCGCACTCCTCACTCTTGAACATTTTCTTTGGACTCAAAAAATATATTTAACATTTTATTTATACTTTACAATATCCAGTTGAAGTAAGGTTTATTATTCCACATTATCTTCAGAAAGAAGAAATCTGAAGCCAGGTGGATAACATTTTTAAAATTACATAATGCAGTTAAAACTTATTGTGTATTATCTCAAGTTATATACAAATGGGACCACCCACCAAGTACTCTTAATTTCTGTATGGCTTCTTCAATTCAGCAAATTGTACTTTTAAAACATGTGCAGTTTGTTGTATGTAATTATACTCCAATATGTCAGTTTGAATGAAAAATTTCAGTGATGTATAACTCATGTCAGATCAAGAACATAGGCAGCTAAGTCACACCAGACATTGGTGGGAAATATTTGTATATATAAAAGCCCAGCCACCAGAATGGTAACTGCATTGAAAGTGACTCCATTGAAATTCCCTTCTAGGTAACCAGAAGAGCTTGAAAGAATATGCATGTTTGTGTAAACCTTATAACTCTGAATAACAGACCTGGACAGAAATTCAAACTCTCTGGTGAGTTACTCTTTACTAACTTATGTACATACTAGAGGCCTGGTGCATGGATTCATGCACCAGTGGGGTCCTTTGGCCTGGCCTGTGCCCTTTTGCAATCTGGGACACCTTGGAGGATGTCGGAGAGCCAGTTTTAGCCCAATCCCTGCAGGCCAGGCTGAGGGACCCCACTGGTCTAAGAATTGGTGCACTGGCCCAGTTTCAGCCTGATCCCCACAAGCCAGGCCAAGGGAACCCACCAGTGCATGGATTCTAGTCTATATGAATAAAAGGGTAATATGCTAATTAGATCGGACGTTTTCTGGATGTACTTTGTGATGTCCTTCTGGACAAAGCTGCAGTGGCTCTGAGGGCTGAAGGCAGGCAGCTATGGTGGCAGCTGTGAGGGCTGAAGGCAGGCTGCTGTGGAGGCTGGCAGTGGCGGCAGCAGCAGCAGCAGCAGCAGGGTGATGGGGGTGCCCCTTCCCCTGATCGCCGGTCACCTCCTGCAGAGGGAGGCCAGATGCAGCAGCAGTGGAGGATGATGAGCCAGAGCCTGCAGCAGTGGTGGGGTGATGGGGGAGGCGCCTTCCTCTGATCGACCCTTCACCTCCTGCAGAGGGAGGCCAGACTGCGGCTTAGGCCCGCTCCCCATAGAGATGTCCTACCATCAGTAGGACATCTCCTGAGGGCTCCCAGACTGTGAGAGGGGGCAGGGGGTAGACCAGGCTGAGGGACCCCCGCCCCCCCACTCCCAGGTCCTGGGTACCTGAGGCTGGCCAGAGGGAGGGAAGCTCAGGTCCCAGTTGCCTGCAGCTGGCTGGAGGAGGGAATCCTGGGGCCAGGTGCGGAGGCCAAGGCAGAGGTGGTTAGGGGTGATCAGGCAGGCAGGGGAGCAATTAGGGATGATCAGGTAGGCAGGCAGGTGAGTGATTAGGAGCCAGTGGTCCCAGATTGTGAGAGGGAATCCCTACTGGCAATTTAAGCCTGATCCCAGATTGGAGAGGGTGCAGGCCAGGCTGAGGGACCGCCCCCCCCCCCACCCCGCACAAATTTTGTGCACCGGGCCTCTGGTATGCATATAAGATCTTTGGTTAATCTCTTCCCGCCCTCTTTCTCCCCTCTTCCCTCTGAGATTCATCAGTCTGTTCCACGTTTCCATGCCTGTGGTTTCTGCTCCTGCATTGAGCATCTGCTCCCTGGTGGTCATTGCACATCATAGCTATTGGCTGGTTGGCCAATCACTAAGGCTTTAATATATATTAAATATCTAAAAAAAATCTATAAAGCACCTATTAGTGTATATCATCAATAGATGATAACGATATAGTTCATTCCCTTCCCTTTAGTGGTTAAGACAATATTTACAGCAGGAGAACATGCTTTATTTAGAATAACAGAGGGACTCCCATTTTAGGTAGCAATGAAAGTTTTCAAGTGGAAGCAGGAAAATAGTTCAGTAGGAAACATCATTACACCAAACAAAGCACCACAGTGGTAAATCCCTTTGCACATGGACACCAATCTTACATATATCAATAATTAAACTTACACCATGAAAAAAATACATTGCATTGTAATAAATGTATGCCTTGAAATTTTGCTTCCTTATATTAAAAATCATCTCTGACTCTAAGGGCATATTATGTCAAACAATTAGGACCAGAATTAAAGATATGGACTTGATTATCAGTATAATAATGACTATGATAAGAATGTGGACACCAAGTGAAATAAAATACAGGATCCTAATGAGGAAACACAGCCAGATGACCTCTTACAACAAACACTATGTTAAAGTCTGCATTTTCAGAAAGAGCAGGTATGGTAGTGATATATGAAGAAATAATGTATAAAAAGGGTTAAACTGTGCTCTTATATTTTTCTCTCCTATGAAATGATACAAATGGCTTTGGTTACTAAATGCAGTGTGATTCAACATTTATATACATAATGGTGTACATCTGAAACTAATATATTATTGTATACAAACTATACTTAAACAAACAAAAACAGAGTAAAAACACTTTGATAACACTATCAAAAGCAAAGAACTTTCAAGTGTATAATATAGTGACAGTTATATTGGATGTCAACTATATTTTAAGTTAAAATAAATTAATTAATATTCAAGTAAAGCCAAAAACGTATGCAGACAAATTTTAATAATACTCTAAATGACTTACAAACCCATAAATTTCATTACTCATTCTTGTAGGTAAAGAAATAATTACAAAGTGAATCTCATTACCTTACTCTTTTTCATCTACCAAGTAAATTTTTGAAATGTGAATAGTCAAGGTGAGGGAACGTATTGTGAAATGTATGTCTCATGCACTGTTACTGCATGGGTGTATTTGCAGCTTTCCTGGGTCTGGATCTTTCTCATCCATGTAGAAACATAGTCTAATATGCCCCATCATACAATTTTAAAAAGGCTCTCACATCAATGTATATTCCTCCACAGTTCATAACCTATTTGTCTATTCCTATTAGTTGATAAAGTCCTTGAACTAATGTTCTACTTCTTCTGGAAGGACTTTACACCTCCAATGTCCTTTCTTAATTTGTCTTCTATTGGTACCACTTATTTGTCAACACTGGCACTTGCATTTTTTAGTGCAGAGTTCACTTTCCTTTGAGCATCATGAATAAATACATTAATGTATTAGTAAAGCCAGCCAACAATCACAGTGATCTCTGGTATCTGGGCTATAGTCAGTGGTCGGCAAACTCATTAGTCAACAGAGCCAAATATCAACAGTACAACGATTGAAATTTATTTTGAGAGCCCAATTTTTTTAAATTTAAACTTCTTCTAATGCCACTTCTTCAAAATAGAATTGCCCAGGCCGTGGTATTTTGTGGAAGAGCCACACTCAAGGGGCCAAAAAGCCACATGTGGCTCGCGAGATGCAGTTTGCCAACCACACTTCTAAGGTAACTTCAGGTACAAGTTCTTGGCTTCCAGTGTCTCTGATCCTCCCCTGCCATCTCAGTTGGGCTCTCAGACTCACCTGCATGGGAACTCTGAGAGGAAGGTTTCCTGTGGAGCTCCAAATCCTTGCCTGGATGGTTGGTGATTCAGACCAGAACTCTGTCCCAGACAAGACAAGCATTGGTCTGCCAGACAGATTTAGGACTTCAAAAGCAATGTCCACGTTCCTTCCTACCAAAGGTTGCACGTGGTGAGAGTCTGCAGTAGAGTTGCGATTTATGTGCTCTGTGTCTGCTCATTAGGCACACTTACTTCCTGTTACTCTTACCTGTAAGCACAAGATTCCCCTGGGCACACTGGCCTGGACAGAATGGAAACTCTTCCTGCTGATTCTCTGTTCCCAGGAGACTATGTAATAAGCCAGCTGAGTGCAGTTGTGATTAGACCTTCATTAGTGCCCTGCTTCCTGACATCTACATCTTCTAGCACCTCATCTCAACTCTGAGTCAAAGTTTCTGAATAAATGGACCTCGAGGGTACTATGCTCAGTGAAAGACAAATACCATGTAATTTCACATATATGTTGAATCCAAAGAGCGAAAAATAAAATTGAAACACACTCATGGACATAGAGAAAGGATGGGTAGTTGCCAGATGAGAAGGGGCTTGGGAGATTAGGAGAAGAAGGGATTAAGAAGTAAAATAGTAGTTACAAAATAGTCATGGGCTGTATAGTACAGCATAGAGAATATAGTCAATAATATGGTAATGATTATTTATGTGGCCAGTTGCATACTGACAATATCAGGGTAACACTTTGTAAAGTATATGATAGTCTAAGCACTATGTTGTGCCCCTGCAACTAATAAAAAATATTGGAAGTTAACAGTATTTGAAACAAGTCTAATACTGAGAAATCTGTCTGACTGGTCTTTGGGCCTTCAAAGCATAGGTTTTTGTGGGGACACAACCCCTGGTATCTCTAGAAAATGACTATTTCCTTCTTTAAGAAATGGGGGATATTGGTTCCTTTTGTATAAAACCTTGGGCTCTACTCTATTTGGCTTCATGATAAAACAATTAGGAATTCTATAACTACAGCACAAGTTAGGAACTGCCATTTAGTCCCTCACTATAAAATGTTTATTAAATATAAGGGATACATTTAGATTTTATGCACCATAACCCAGCTTAGCACATTATAACAACTGGCAAATGTATGTTTTGCAAACATGCATTTTGTGAGGTAGTCCATCTATAAACTACCTTCTCCAATACAGAAATGGGGCCCAGAGAAATTTATTGTTGTGCTCAAAGGTATAAACCAAGAAAGAGACGGGGTTTTGATTGGAATCAGTCAGGACACTACCAGCTCTGAGATTCTGGGGCAGTGGTTCTCAAACAGAGATGACTTTGCCCCTGGGGATATTGTAATGTCTGAAGGAAGCCTGGTAAACACCTACAATTCACAGGACAGCACCCAGCAGGAATAGTGATGCAGCCCCAAGTGCCAATAGTAAAAAGGTGAGAACACCTATTCAAGAGCAGCTCCTCACCATTTCATAGGCAAACAGATCACCAAAGTTTGTAGCTCAAATGCAACTTCTAATTGATCAAATCTCCACGGGGCCCAGAGACTACATTTCTGACAGGCTCCCAGGTGATGTTGATGCTGCAGGTCCTCCTGGTGGACTGTACTTTGAGTAGGTGGGCTGTGGCTCTGTGTCAGAGTCTGGTGTAGGTAATTTTAGATCTTGTCCACCAAGTTTCTTTTGAGTATTTAACTTTGAAAGACAAGTTTTTCTCTCACTCTAAAGGGGAGGATAAATTCTGTGTTTGATTCTTTTATATTAGGGATCCTGGTGACATCAAATAATTTAAACCTGAAAAAGGCTTTGTAGTTGGGAGAATAAGGACCTCAAAAGATGGCAACATGCTAAAATTCAGAGACCCTTGGAATATGTTATCTCAAAGAGCAGGGTAACTAAAATAGATGAAATAAAATTATTAGCTAAGGAGATTAGCTCAGATTACCCAGGTTGGACTAATGTCATCACAATGGTCCTCTAAATGTGGAAGAGAGCAGAAGAAGAATTGGAGTCAGAGAGACATTTGAAGATGCTATGTTGCAGGTATTGAAAATGGAGGAAGGGCCATGGGCCAAGGAATGCAGGTGGCCTCTAGAATCTGGAATCGGAACTGAGAATAGGAAAGGATTTGGAATGGGATTGGAAAGGGATTTCATTCTACCCTGGACCACCCAGAAAATCCAAGCCCAGCAGGCATTTTGTTCTAAGCCCTTTATTACCCATTTCAGGCATCTGCTCTCTAGAACTTTAAGATAGAGAATGTTTTTTTTTTAAGGCACTAGTGTGGTAATTTGCTACAACAGCAGTGGGAAACTGATATAAACATTTATCCAGTAAGATATCGTTAGAGGGAACTGAGGTTAAGCCTTGCAAATCATTCAGCTAGCTTCCCTTGGGCAAAGGTATTTTGGGTTGAAATCTCACATTACATAGAAAAAATTAGAGCTTATTTATTTATTTATTTATTTATTTATTTATGAGCTGCAATTTTTAAAATTTATTCTCTATTTCTTTTTTTATTGTTTTAAGAATTACAAATAGTAGTACATATGTCTCCTTTTTTTTGGTCCCCCATTGACCTCCCCTACTGCCCAGTACATGCCTTCACCTGCCTGCCCCGCCCCCCACCCCCAGTATCTTGTATCCATTGATTGTGCTTATATGCATGTGTACAAGTCCTTCGGTTGGTCTCTTACAGCCCCCCTCGCCCAACCTCCCCTGTCTTCCCGATGTAGTTTGACAGTCTGTTCAATGCTTCTTTGCCTCTGTATCTTTTTCCCACCACTTCTTTCCTTTAAAAAGTTTTGCATTTGCAGACTAGAAATAAACATATAATAACAAAACAAAACAAAAATGTTTGAGTCCCAATTTCAATGTCCAATAGTTCTGAGTCCCCGTTTCAATGTCTAACAGTTCCTTATGTGTACATGTCAGCAATGATATCTGGATGGTGGGCACATGGTGGCAATGCAGGTCCGACCCTCTCTGGTTTGGTCCTACGCAACCTGCAGCGGTGCACAGCTGCTGACTGCTCGCGTGGCAAGTAGTTGTCAGCGTCTTCCATCTCTGGACTGTTTTTCCTCTTGTCTTCGTGGTTGGAGCACACCTGTCAATTCCTCTCTGTTGCAGGAATCCAAGCTATTGGCCCCATACATGGTATAAAAAATTTCCCATCACGTAAATGTAAATGTGGTTCTGACCTTGTGGCCTTTCAGGCATTAAGATAGAAAAAATAATTGATTAAAATTAAGGTCACACATTTCTCTTTAAATCTGTGTCAAATTTTCTATTTTTTTCTATTTCATGTTAATCCACACATTTCTTTTTTATTTATATATTAGAGACCCGGTGCACAAAATTCTTGCACAAGTGGTGGAATCCCCTCAGCTCAGCCTGCAGCCTCTCACAATCCAGGACCACTGGCTCCTAACTGCTCACCTGCCTGACTGCTTGATCACCACTAACTTCCCCCTTGCCAGCCTGATCAACCCTAACTGCCTCTGCCTCCCGGCCTGATCACCCCCAACTACTGCCCCCCACCAGCCTGGTTGCCCTTCACTGCCCCCCCTGTCGGCCTAGTTGCCCCTCACTGCCCCCGCCCCCGCTGGCCTGGTTGCCACCAATTACCCCCTCTGCCAGCCTGGTCTCCTCTCACTGCCCCCCACCCCCTGCCAGCCTGGTTGCCACCAACTACCCTCTCCTGCCAGCCTAGTTCCCCCTCACTGCCCCCCTTGCCAGCCTGGTCGCCACACGGAGCCTGCTGTTCAGTCCTTTGGTGGTCCCTCACTAATCCCCCTGTCAGTCTGGTAGCCCCATGCAGCCTGCTTTTCAGTCGTTACTGTGAAGGTGTCCGGATCAATTTGCATATTACTTTTTTATTAGTATGGATTCTTCAAATTTCTCTCAAGGTTTATTTCATAATGATAGATGGGATTATGAATGAGCATGTGTGAATGTACATATGTATGTGTTAGCGTGTACATGAAATATATATACAAGTTAACACACACACACTGCTCATGCTTGAACATTGTCTTTGGACTCAACAAAGTATATTTAACATTTTATTTATCCTTTGCAGCATCCGTTTGAAGTAAGGTTTATTATTCCACATTATCTTCAAAAAGAAGAAAACTGAAGACAGGTGGAGTACATTTTTGACGGTAACATAATGCAGTTAAAACTTATTGGACATCATCTCAACTTACATATAAATGGACCTACTCACTATATACTTTTAATTTATATATGGCTTTTTTTTAATATATGGGTTTTTTAATTCAGCAAGTTGTATATTTAAAATGTTTGCAGTTTGTTTTATGCAATTATACTTCAATAAATTAGTTAGAATTAAAAATTCTAGTGATTGATAACTCATGTCAGATCAAGAGCACAGAGAGCTGCATAACACAGGACAGTGGTGGTGAATATATCTTATAACTGGGAAGAAAGCAAGATTTCATATACAAATATGGGAACTGTGATTTAAATTAAGGCAATTCACATTTGATAAACTATTTTTACATAAACTGTAAGATCAACACAAACACACACATATATATGTATTAGACATCACATATTGATTGAAGAAAGAAGTGCAATACAGATGCACAAAACATCATGAGAGAGGTTTAGAAACATAGCAAAGTGACTCATGATGAGCCCAGAATAGATCAGAACAATGTCCCACCATATAATCCCATTAGATTATGAAGGCATTATAGTCAAACAAGTCCTTTTAGGATGGCATGTTATATAGCAACAGCTATCTGATACAATAATAAAAGCAAACAAAACTGAGATCAATTATAATCATATGCTTTCCCCTATTTTAGGCATTTGTACAGATATTTGAAGATAACATTCATGATTACTCTGTCATGGAAGCTTATTTCCGATAACTGTGTTAAAAGTAACTCCATTGAGGTTCCCTTGTAGGTAACCAGAAAAAAGGTTAAAAGAATATGCATGTTTGTGCAAAACTTATGACATAACCACAGAACTGGGCGGAAATCCAACCTCCCTAGTGTGTGTCATCCTTTGGTTATACATATATGACATATCTATAGATCACATATTAGTATACATAATGAATGATATGGTTAATTCCCTAACCATTTAGTGGTTATGACAATAGAGGAGGGTGAGATGCTTCATTTAGGACAATAGAGGGAATCATCGTGGAAGCAGGAAGATAGGTCAATAGAAAACATCATTATGCCAAGGAAAGCATCAAAATAGTAAATCCCTTTACATATGAACACTGATCTTACATACAACAATAAGTAAACATACACCATGAAAAAAATAGTTTGCATAGTAGTAAATGTATGACTTAAAGTTTTGCTTCCTCATACTTAAAGTCATCTGTGACCCTAAGAGCATATTATGTCAAACAATTTATAGAAATTTGTGTTCCAGCATTGATTGGAGTAGGAGACATGTATTTGATTGTCAGTGACTATGGTAAGAATATGGACACCAAGCTAAATAAGATACAGGGTCCTAATGAGGGAAGAGAAGCCAATGACCTCTTACAACACACA
The DNA here is from genome assembly GCA_026230045.1 of Corynorhinus townsendii. Taxonomy (NCBI): domain Eukaryota; kingdom Metazoa; phylum Chordata; class Mammalia; order Chiroptera; family Vespertilionidae; genus Corynorhinus; species Corynorhinus townsendii. The sequence goes on from JAPDVU010000006.1 coordinate 79,882,815, forward strand.
CTGTCTATTAAATTCTACATTTTCAGAAAGAGCAGTTATGGTAGTGATATATGAAGAAATGAAGTACGAACAGGGTTAATCTGAGCTCTTATATTTTCCTCTCCTATGAAATTATATAAATGGTGTTGGTTACCAAGTGCAGTTTATTTCAACTGAAGTAGTACAATTCGTGATTTTTTGTTAGTAAAATGAAAGCAAAATTACTCAGTATGATAAATTTCATTTAAAAAAATGTTCTTAAGAAATACATGTAATCTCATGAGATAAATGGTAATTTCCAAATATTTCATCCAAGGTTGGGAATCGTTTGGGAGAAGAGAAAAAAACAAAGGAAAAGCTGTCAGATATCACAACATCAAGAAATTGATAAAGCGACACAATTAAATTATATAGAAATCGTAGAAAAAGAAAACCCATAAAATGAGCAGAAACTACATTCTACTTCCACAACCAGATCTAAAAATCACGACATCGGGCTCTGAGGCTTTGAGTCCAGCTCTCATGTGCATTCCTCCAGCCCTAGCACAATTGCTCCTTTCATAAATGCTATCACAAGAAATCTTTTCAGAGCCCTCTTTATGTCTTTGTTCCTGAGACTGTAGATGAAGGGGTTCAGCATGGGTGTGAGTACGGTGTACATCACTGAGGCTGTTGCACTTGAGTGTGAGCTTTGGGTAACAGCAGAGCTGAGGTAAATTCCTAGGCTTGTTCCATAAAAAAGGAGAAAATCAAGAGGTGAGATGCACAGGTAGAAAATGCTTTATACTTCCCCTGAGCTGATGGGATTCCACAGATGGAGAACACTATCTTAGAGTAAAAGTAAAGGATACAAACAAAGGGACCACCACCTAGGAGCACAGTTCCAAAATACATCACCATGTTATTAAGAAAGGTGTCAGAACAGGCAAGTTGGACCATCTGTTTGAGTTCACAGAAAAAGTGGAGGATTTCCAAATTAAATAGAAAGACAGCCTCAACACCATTAAGCTATGTAACAAGGAATACAAGGCACTCATGATCCAGCACACCAGAACCAGTAGTCCACAGAGCCGAGGGTTCATGACAACCAAGTAGTGCAGGGGATGGCAGATGGCCACATACATGTCATATGCCATCACAGTCAGCAGGGAGTTGTCCAGTCCTGCAAATAGTATAAAAAATACATCTGTGTGATTCAGCCTCCATAGGTGATGGCTTTGCTCCGTGTCTGGATGTTCCACAGCATCTTTGGGATGGTGGTAGAGGTGAAACAGATGTCTACCAAGGACAGTTTGGAGAGGAAGAAGTACATGGGTGTGTGAAGGTGGGAGTGTGAGCTGATGGCCAGGGTGATGAGAAGGTTTCCAAACACAGTGATCAGGTACGTGGAGAGGAAAAGCCCAAATATGAGGAGTTGCAATTCTGGTTTTTCTGATAATCCCAGGAGAAGAAATTCTGAAAATCCTGTGAGGTTCCCTAGTTCCACGTGGTGGAGGTGACTACCAGGATATAGGAAAAGTAACATGACTAGTTTTCCAACAAGCAAGCATTAGTAACCTAGCATAAATGTTACCTCCTATATTTTGGAATCAAGGAACTAATTTCTGTATTTGGTGTATGTCTGGTCTCCTTTAGAATATCTCTAGTTCCATTTCTCATTAAAATTTTTTTCCATGTGAAGATGCATAAAAAATTCTTGTGTACTACTCAGTTCTTTCATTAAGAAAAATAAAAATAAAAAGAATGGAATGGTTGTGGTGTAACACTGTGACTATAGTTAATAATACTATTTTGTGTACTTGGAAGTAGCTAGAGTGTATATTTTAATTGTTCCTATGACAAGAAAGAAATGTAGCTGTTGTTGTGACAGATGTTAATTAGACATGCTGTGGAGGTCATAATGCAATATATGTAAATACAGAATCATTACGTGGTACTCCTGAAACTAATAAAATTAAAGCAATGGAGGGACACTGTAGGACTGACAGTTTGGACCACACAAAACTATTGAACATTATTCATTCTCCACAAACCTTTATAATACCTGTAAGAACTAAATGGAAAACAGTGTGTTTAAAAATCTCCAATTCTTATTAGAAAGAGTCCAATAAAAAATTGAATAAGGGAATATAGCCAACAATATTTTGATAAGTCTGCACAGTCACAGACGATTACTAGACTTAGTGTGGCAATCACAGTGTAATGTATATAAATGTTGAATCAATATGTTGTAAAACTGAAACTAGTTTAATATTGTATACAAACTATACTTCCATAAAAAAATGAAACAACTTTGATTACACTTTTCAAAAGCGACAAACTATCAGGGTACAACACAGTGAACGTTAAGTTATATTGGTTGCCATCTATACTTTAATTTAAAATAAATTAATAAACAAGTAAAGAAAATAACTCGCACAAACAAATTTTAACACAGACTTAAAATGGCTTACAAACCAATAAATTTCATTACCCATTCTTATAGGTAATTAAATAAATACAATGTGAAACTCATTATCTTACTCATTTTCACCTACCAAACAAAAATTTTTTAATGTGAATAGCCAAGGTGAGAGAACATACTGTGAAATGTATGGCACATGCACTGTGATTGCAAAGGTGTATTTGCAGCCTTCCTGGGTCTGGATCTTTCTCATCCATATAGAAACATAGTCTAATATGCCCCATCATAAAATATAAAAAATGCTCTCACATCAATATATATTACTCCATAGCTAATAACCCATTTGTCTATTCCTGTTAATTGACGAAGTCCTTGAACTTATGTTCTACTTCTACTGGAAGGACTTTACACCTCCAATGCACTTTCTTAATTTGTCTGCTACTAATACCATTTAATTGGCAACATTGACACTTACGTTTCTGAGTGCAGTGTTCACTTTCCTTTGAGCATCAGGAATAAATACATTAATGTATTAGTAAAGCCAGCGGACAACCACAGTGATCACTGGTACCTGGGCTATGTTTGGATGGTTCTGTGGTGACTTTATGTATAAGTTCTTGGCTTTCTGTCTCTCTGATCCTCTCCTGCCATGTCTGTTGGGCTCTTGGACTCACCTGGATGGAAATTCTGAGCAGAAGCTTTGCATGTGGAGGTCCAAATCCTTGCCTGGATGGTTGATGATGCAGACCAGAGTTGTGTCCCAGACAAGACAATAAGGTGTCAAGCATTGGTCTCCCAGACAGATTTAGGACAAAAAAAACCCCACAAAACAAAAACGACCAAGTTCCTTCCAAGCAAAGGTTGCACATGGTGAGGGTTGGCAGTAGAGCTGCTATTTACATGCTCTGTGTCTGCTCATTAGGCACATTTACTTCTTGTTACTCTAACCTCTAAGCAGAGGATTCCCCTGGGGGACACTACTCTGGACAGAATGGAAATTTTTCCTGCTCATCCTGGGTTCCTAGGAGACTATGTAATAAGCCAGGTGAATGCAATTGTGATTAGTCTTTCATTAAATGTCCTGCTTCCTCAAGTCTATGCCTCCCAGCACCTCATGTCAACTCTGAGTTAAAGTTTCTGAATGGATGGCACTAGAGGGTATTATGCTCAGTGAAATTAATCAGTCAGAGAAAGACAAATGCCATATGATTTCACATATTTATCAAATCTGAAGAGTAAAATAAAAAACAAAACAAAACAAAATTCCAACAGACTCATAGACAAAGAGTACAGTCTGATGGTTGCCAGAGGAAGAGCAGGTTGGGGAACTGGGATTAAATGGTAAGGGATTAAATCCTCATGGGTGATAACATTGGCATATATGTTCTCCCATGCACTGGGCTTTCTTGTTGTTTTGTTGATGGTTTCTTTTGTGTGAAAAAGCTTTTTATTTTGATGTAGTCCTATTTGTTTTTTTTCTCTTTAGTTTTCATTGCCCTAGAAGCAGTATTGAAGAAATTGCTTCGGCATATGTCTGAGATTTTGCTTCCTGTGTATTCTTCTAGTATTTTTATGGTTTCCCGTCTTATGTTTAAGTCTTTATCCATTTTGAGTTTATTTTTTTCTATGGTGTAAGTTAGTGGTCTAGTTTCATTTTTTTACATATATCTGCCCAATTTTCCCAACACCATTTATTGAAGAGATGTCTTGACTCCATTGTATGTTCATGCATCCTTTGTCGAATATTAATTGAGCATAGTGGCTTGGGTCAATTTCTGGGCTCTCTATTCCATTGATCTATATGTCTGTTCTTGTGCCAGTACCAGGCTGTTTTGGGAAAAGTGGCTTTGCAATACAGCTTGAAATCTGGTATTGAGATTCTACCCACTTTGTTCTTCTTTCTCATGGTTGCTACAGCTATTTGGGGTCTATATTTATTCCAGATGACTTTTTGGAAAGTTTGTTCTAGTTCTGTGAAATATGCTGTTGGTATTTTAAAGGGGAAGGCATTGAATCTGTAGATTGCTTTGGGTAGTATGGACATTTTAATGATGTTGATTCTACTAATCCATGAACACGATATATTCTTCCATCTGTTTATGTCTTCCTCTATCTCTTTTTTCAGTGTCCTATAGTTTTCTGCATATAGGTCTTTTACTTCCTGAGTTAAGTTTATTCCGAGGTATCCTAATTATTTTTGGTGCAATGATAAATGGGATTTTTAAAAAATCTCTCTTTCTGTAAGTTTATTATTGGTGTATAGAAATTCCACAGATTTCTTGGCATTAATTTTGTATCCTGCTACAATGCTGAATTCATTTATTAAGCCTAATAATTTTTTGATGGAGTCTTTAGGGTTTTCTATGTACAATATCATGTCATGCGAATAATGACAGTTTTACTTCTTCTTTTCCAATTTGGATGCCTTTTATTTCTTCTTATCTGACCGCAATGGCTAGTACCTCCAGTACTATGTTGAATAGGAGTGGTGAGAGTGGGCATCCCTGTCTTGTTCCTGTTCTTAGGGGAAATGGTTTTAGTTTTTGCCCATTGAGTATGATGTTGGCTGTGGGTTTGTCATATATAGCTTTTATTTTGTTGAGGTATGATCCTTCAATTGCCACCTTGCTGAGAGTTTTTATCAAGAAAGGGTGTTGTATTTTGTCAAATGTTTTTTTTCTGCGTCAATTGATATGACTAAGTGATTTTTACCTCTCAATTTGTTTATGTGATGTGTCATGTTTATTGATTTGCAGATAATGTACTATCCTTGCATCCCCAGGATAATCCTACTTGACCATGGTGTATGACCTTTCTGATGTACTGCTGGATCCGATTTGCTAGAATTTTGTTGAGGATTTTGGCATCTATATTCATGAGGGATATTGGCCTGTAATTCTATTTCATTGTATTGTCTTTATCTGGTTTTGGTATGGGGTGATGCTGGCTTCATAGAATGAGCTTGGAAATGTTCTTTCCTCTTGAAATTTTTAGAATAGTCTGAGGAGGATAGATTTTAGTTCTTCCTTGAATGTTTGGTAAAACTCCCCTGTGAAGCTGTCTGGCTCTGGGCTTTTGTTTGCTGGAAGCTTTTTGATGACTGCTTCAATTTCTTCCATAGTTTTCAGACTATTGAGATTTATAGAATCTTCCTGATTGAGTTTTGAAAGGTTGTATTCTACAGGGAACTCATGCAACTTAACAAAAGGAAGATAAACAATCAAATAAAAAAATGGTCAATGGACCTAAATAGAAATTTTTCAACAGAAGACAGAAGGAAGGCCAAGAGACATATGAAAACATGCTCAAAGTCACTAATCATCAGAGAGATGCAAATCAAAAGGAAAATTGATACCATCTCATACCTGTCAGAATGGCTATCATCAACAAATCAACAAACAACAAGTGCTGGTGAGGATGCAGAGAAAAAGGAACCCTCATACACTGCTGGTGGGAATGCAGACTAGTGCAGCCACTGTGGAGAACTTTATGGAGTTTCCTCAAAAAACTAAAAATGGAACTCCCATTTGACCCAGTGATCCCACTTCTAGGAATATATCCCAAGAAACTAGAAACACCAATGAGAAACGATATATGCATAATTCACTATAGCTAAGATTTGGAAACAGCCTAAGTGCCCATCAGCAGATGAGTGGAATAAAAAACTGTGGTACATCTACACTATGGAATACTACTCTGCAGTAAAAAAGATGGAGTTCTTACCATTTGCAATAGCATGGATGGAACTGTAGAGCATTATGTTAAGTGAAATAAGCCAGTCAGAGAAAGATAAATATCACATAATCGCCCTCATTTATGGGATATAATGAACAACATAAACTGATGAACAAAAACAGATCTAGAGACAGAGAAACATTGATCAGACATCAAACCTCCGAGGGAAGGTAGGGGAGGGTGGGAGTAAGGGGGAGAGATCAACCAAAGGACTTGTATGCATGCATATAAGCCTAACCAATGGGCACAGACAACAGGGGGGTGAGGGCATGATTGGGGGGCATGGAGGTGTAGTGTGGGAATAAGGACACATATGTAATACCTTACTCAATAAAGAAATTTAAAAAATAAATGGTTAAGGGATTAAGAAGAGAACATTGGTAGTTACTAAATAGTCATTGGGGGCCCTGGCCGGCTTGGCTCAGTGGATAGATCCTTGGTCCAAGGATTGAAAGGTCCTGAGTTTGATTTCTGGTCAATAGCACGTGACTTGTTTGCAGGTTTGTTCCCAGTCCCTGGCCAGCGTCCGTGCTGGAGGCAACCAATAGATGGGTCTCTCTCACATGGCTGTTTCTCTTTCTCCATCTCTCCCCCTCCCTTTCACTCACTGTAAAAACCAATGGGAAAATATCCTCAGGATTAACAACAACAACAAAATAGTCTCAGGGATATAAAGTACAACATAGGGAATATAGTCAATAATATTGCAATAACTATGTATGAGGTCAGTTTGGAACTGAAATATCAGAGGGGGACACACAGGTAAAGTATATGACATTCTAACCACTGTGTTGTACACCTGAACGCAACATAAAATAATACTGAAAGTAAACTGTATTTGAAAAATGTCTAATACTGACAAATTTGTCTGACTGGTCTTTGGGTCTTCAAAGCATTGATTTATGGTGGGGACACAACCACTGATACATCTAGAAAATTACTTTTTCCCTCTTTAAGAAAAGGGCAATATTTGTTTCTTTAACATAAAACCTTGGACTCTATACTACTTGGTTTCATGATGGTTTAGCCAAAACAATTATAAATTTCATAGTTAAAGCACAAGCCATTTAGTTCCCCACTATAAAATGTATATTAAATATAAGAGATACATTTAGATTTTATGCGCCATAACCCAGGTTAGCACATTATAACAATTGCCAAATGTATGTTCTGCAAAAATGCATTTTGTGGGGTAGTACATTTATAAACTACCTTCTCCAATACAGAAATGGGGCACAGCGAGATTTCCTTGTATATATACTAGAGGCTCAGTGTGTGGACTTTTGCACCTGTGGGGTCCCTCAGTCTGGCCTGTGCCCTCTCACAGTCCAGAACCCCTACGGGGATGTCAAAGGCCTGGTGCACGGATTTGGCCCAATCCCCACAGGCCAGGCTGAGAGACCCTACTGGTGCATGGATACATGCACCAGGCCTCTATTATGCATATAAGATCTTTGGTTAATATCTTCTTGCCCTCCACCTCCCCTCTTCCCTCTGGGATTTATCAGTCTGTTCAATGTTTCCATGCCTGTGCACTGAGCGCCTGCCTCCTGGTGGTCAGTGCGTGTCGTAGCTACTGGTTCAATGGTCGGTCACTTAGACTTTTATATATATAGATTTTTTATTTATTTCAGGGAGGAAGAGAGAGATAGAAATATCAATGATGATGCTCTACAGGGATTTTCTACAAGCCTCCCTCGGGGATTCTCCTGTATACTCACTACCAGGGATTTAGACTACAAACTGGGCATGTGCCTTCACTGGAAATTGAACCATAAAATCCTGGGTCAACATAGGCGGGCAACAGAGGGATTTAATGTTGTGCTCAAAGGTATAAGCCAAAAAAGAGATGGAGTTTTGCCGTGGCTGAACAGCAGACCCTGAACAATGGATGAATGTTTACTCTGACACAGGACTGCTGTGAAAGAGAGGGCTAAGGGACTGCTTGGCTATAGGAAGCAGACAGCCTTGTTCACCTTCCGCTACTGGCTTTTATTGTAACAGCAGTTGGGATAATGTTTTAACTTTTATATGTAATCAATAGGGTAAGTATTCTTGAGAGGACATGTGTCTACAGTGTCCTTTAAGCAAGGACCTAAAGATTAAAAATAAAGATTCCAGTAAACAAAACAATCCAATCAAAAATTGGGGAAAGGACCTAAATAGACACTTACTGAAAGAGGCCATACAAATGGCCAAGAGACATATGAAAACATGCTCAAAGTCACTAATCATCTGAGAGATGCAAATCAAAACAACAATGAGGTACCATCTCACATCTGTCAGAATGGCTATCATCAACAAATAAAGAAATAACAAGTGCTGGAGAAAAGGGAACCCTCATGCACTGCTGGTGGGAATGCAGACTGGTGCAGCCACTGTGGTAAACAGTATGGAGTTTCCTCCAAAAGTTAAAAATGGAACTCCCATTTGACCCTGTAATCCCACTTCTAGGAATATATCCTAACAAATCAGAAACACCAATTAGAAGGGATATATATCCATTTCTTCTCCTACTCTCTCTCTCTGTTTTCTCTTTGAATCCCTACTTTCGATTACTAAGCCCAATACTTAGGATCTCCCAATTGGGGACACTCTAAGAGACTGCAGGGGAAAGTTGTTTTTGTGGAACCTGGGGATCAGAGTGGGGAATAACGATCAGAGAACCAGCTCTGGGGCAACCCATTCCCCCAAATGGTATTAAGTGCTACAGGGAAAACAAAATCTAAACACTAGCTAGAGAGGACCTATAGACCCAGAGGTCAATCCAGAAACACTGCCACCCAGGGGTTGAATCACAAAATGACTCTTGTGTAAACACAAATAAAGGAGTATAAGAAATAAAGACATACTGCCTGCTTGAAAATCAGGACTGTGGCCTACAACACTGAGGAGCAGTGGAAGGCAGAGAACTTCAATATTGTACTGACTAGGACACAGGCATGGCAAATAGAAAAGTAGAGGAAGTGAATGACTTTCACTACTGCACATTTTTATTTCATTTTTTACTTAAGAAACTAATAAATGAATTTTTTTCTTTTTTCCTCACTTGATTTTACCTTTTTAATTATTACAGTTTTGTTTTCAGTCAGTATTATTACTACTACTATTTTACCTTTTAAAAAAAGTGTCACTTTATTTTCTCTTTATTTTACTTTGGTATTAGTATTCTACATTCTATTTTCATCTTTCCTTTAGCATTATTTTACTCTCTTTCAGCTTTAACTTTATGCCAACACTCTCTTCTTCACTTTTTGGCTTTTGTTGTGCTGTTTCTCTTACCCTATTCCTGCTTTATATTTTCCCTATTCCTTCTTTATACCCCCTGTTAAAATTTCACCCTATTTATATATCTAATTTCCAATCCCCTGCTCCAAGTCCATAACACCTCTCTCTTCTCTTTCTTCACTATCCAAAAATTTCTTTTCTTGTTTAAAAAATTGCTTTATTGCTAACGTATTACATACATGTCCTTATTCCCTCATTACCCCCCACCTTCCATTCATGACCCCTACCCCCTGTTGTCTATGTCCATTAGGCTTATATGCATGCATATAACTCCTTTGGTTGATCGCTCCCTCTTACCCCCACTCTCCCCTACCATCCCTGAGGTTTGATGTCCTGATTGATGTTTCTCTATCTCTGGTTCTATTTTTGTTCATCAGTTTATGTTGTTCATTATATTCCATAAATGAGTGAGATCATGTGATATTTATCTCCTCTGCCTGGATTATTTCACTTATCATAATGCTCTCCATCTCCATCCATGTTGTTGCAAATGGTAGGAACTCCTTTTTTACTGCAGCATAGTATTCCCTTGTGTAGATGTACAGTTTTTTAATTCACTCATCTGCTGATGGGCACTTAGGCTGTTTCCAAATCTTAGCTATGGTGAATTGTGCTGCTATAGACATAGGCGTGCATATATCCTTTCTGATTTGTGTTTCTAGTTTCTTGGGATATATTCCTAGAAGTGGGATCACTGAGTCAAATGGGAGTTCCATTTTTAGTTTTTTAAGAAAACTCCATACTGTTCTCCACAGTGGCTGCACCAGTCTGCATTCCCACCAGCAGTGCATGAGGGTTTCTTTTTCTCCGCATTCTCACCAGCACTTGTCATTTGTTGATTTGTTGATAATAGCCATTCAGACAGGTGTGAGATGGTACCTCATTGTTGTTTTGATTTGCATATCTCTGATGATTAGTGACTTTGAGCAGGTTTTCATATGTCTCTTGGCCTTCCTTCTGTCTTCTTTTGAAAAGTGTCTATTTAGATCAGTTGCCCATTTTTCGATTAGGTTGTTTATCTTCTTTTTGTTAAGCTGCATGAGTTCTCTGTAAATGTTGGCGATTAAACCCCTATCATTGATATCATTGGCAAATATGTTCTCCCATGCAGTGGGCTTTCTTGTTTTTTTATTGATGGTTTCTTTTGCTGGGCAAAAGCTTTTTATTTTGATGTAGTACCATTTGTTTATTTTCTCTTTAGCTTCCTTTGCTCTAGGAGCAGTATTAATGAAGAAATTGCTTCAGTATATGTCAGAGATTTTTCTGCCTGTGGATTCCTTTAGTATTTTTATGGTTTCTCTCATATGTTTAAGTCCTTGATCCATTTTGAGTTTATTTTTGTGTATGGTGTAAGGTGATGATCTAGTTTCATTTTTTTTTTTGCATGTACCTGTCCAATTTTCCCAACACAATTTACTGAAGAGACTGTCTTGACTCCATTGAATGTTCACGCCTCCTTTGTCAAATATTAATTGAGCATAGTGGTTTGGGTCGAGTTCTGGGTTCTCTATTCTATTCCATTGATCTATATGTCTGTTCTTGTGCCAGTACCAGGCTGTTTTGAGAACAGTGGCTTTGTAATACAGCTTGAAATCTGGTATTGAGATCCCACCTACTTTATTCTTCTTTCTCAAGATTGCTGTGGCTATTCGGGGTCTTTTTTTATTCCAGATGAATTTTTGAAGAGTTCTTTCTAGGTCTATAAAATATGCCCTTGGTATTTTAATGGGGAGTGCATTGGATCTATAGATTGCTTTGGGTGGTATGGACATTTTAATGATGTTGATTCTACCAATCCATGAACATGGTATGTTCTTCCATCTGTTTACGTCTTCCTCTATCTCTTTTTTCACTGTCCTGTAGTTTTCTACATATAGGACTTTTACCTCCTTGGTTAAGTTTTTTCCTAGGTATCTTAGAGTTTTTTCTGCAATGGTAAATGGGATTGCTTTTTTAGTCTCTCTTTCTGTAAGTTCAATATTGGTGTATGGAAATGCCATAGATTTCTTGGCGTTAATTTTGTATCCTGCTACATTGCCAAATTCATTTATTAAGTCTGTTAGTTTTTTGATGGAGTCTTTTGGGTTTTTTATGTACAATATCATGTCATCTGCAAATAAGGATAGTTTTACTTCTTTTCTAATTTGGATGCCTTTTATTTCTTCTTCTTCTCTAATTGCAATGGCTAATACATCCAGAACTATGTTGAACAGGAGTGGTGAGAGTGGGCATCCCTGTCTTGTTCTTATTCTTAGGGGAAATGGTTTTAGTTTTTGCCCATTGAGTGTGATGTTAGCTGTGGGTTTATCATATATACCTTTTATTATGTTGAGGTATGATCCTTCTATTCCCACCTTGTTGAGAGTTTTTATCAAGAAAGGGTGTTGGATTTTGTCAAATGCTTTTTCTGCATCAATTGATATGACTATGTGGTTTTTATCTCTCAATTTGTTTATGTAATGTATCACGTTGATTGATTTGCAGATATTGTACCATCCTTGCATTCCTGGGATAAATCCTACTTGGTCATGGTGTATGATCTTTCTGATGTACTGCTGGATCCGATTTGCTAGAATTTTGTTGAGGATTTTGGCATCTACGTTCATGAGGGAAATTGGCCTGTAATTCTCTTTCATTGTGTTGTCTTTCCCTAGTTTTTGGTATTAGAGTGATGCTGCCTTCATAGACGGAGCTTGGAAGTGTTCCTTCCTATTGAATTTTCTGGAATGGTCTGAGGAGTATAGGTTTTAGTTCTTCCTTGAATGTTTGGTAAAACTCCCCTGTGAAGCCGTCTGGCCCCGGGCTTTTGTTTGCTGGAAGCTTTCTGATGACTGCTTCAATTTCTTCCATAGTTACTGCCATATTGAGCTGTTTAGATTCTTCCTGATTGAATTTTGGAAGGTTATATTTTTCTAGGAATATGTCCATTTCCTCCAGGTTGTCCAGTTTGTTGGAATAGAGTTGTTCATAGTATTTTTTAACAATCCTTTGTATTTCGGTGGGATCTGTTGTTATTTTACCTCTTTCCATTCTGATTTTGTTTATTTGGGTCTTCTCTCTTTGCTTCTTGGTGAGCCTGGGTTGAGGTTCATCAATCTTGCTTATCCTTTCAAAGAATCAGCTCTTGGTTTCGTTGATCTTTTGTATTGTTTCTTTGGTCTCAATGTCATTTATCTCCACTCTGATCTTTTTTTTTTTTTTTTTTTTAGTTACCTTGTAAAATTTTTTTTTATATTTTTTTAAATAAATCTTTATTGTTCAGATTATTACAGGTGTTCCTCTTTTTGTTTTCCCCCTATAGCTCTGCTCCACCTGATTCCCCACCCCACCGTACCCCATACCCTTACCCCCCGCCACTGTCTTCATCCATAGGAGTAAGATTTTTGTCCAATCTCTTCCCTCACCACTCACACCCGCTTCCCACTGAGAATTGTCAGTCCACTCCCTTTCTATGTCCCTGATTCTATTATATTCACCAGTCCATTCTGTTCTTAAGATTTTTTATTTACTTGATTTTTAGATTCACTTGTTGGTAGGTATGTATTTGATGTCATTTTGTTGTTCATAATTTTTATCTTTACCTTTTTCTTCTTCTTCCTCTTCTTAAAGAATACCCTTCAGCATTTCATGTAATCCTGGTTTGGTGGCGATGAACTCCTTTAGCTTTCTCTTGTCTGTGAAGCTCTTTATCTGACCTTCAACTCTGAATGATAGCTTTGCTGGGTAGAGTAATCTTGGTTGTAGGTTCTTGCTGTTCATCACTTTGATTATTTCTTGCCAATCCCTTCTGGCCTGCATAGTTTCTGCCGAGAAATCAGCTGACAGTCGTATGGGTACTCCCTTGTAGGTAACTAACCGTTTTTCTCTTGCTGCTTTTAATATTCTCTCTTTGTCTTTTGCCCTTGGCATTTTAATTATGATGTGTCCTGGTGTGGTCCTCTTTGGATTCCTTTTGTTTGGGGTTCTGTGCGCTTCCTGGACTTGTAAGTCTATTTCTTTCACCAGGTAGGGAAAGTTTTCTGTCATTATTTCTTCTAATAGGTTTTCAGTATTTTGCTCTCTCTCTTCTTCTGGCACCCCAAAAATTCGGATGTTGGTTCGCTTGAAGTTGTCCCATAGGCTCCTTACACTATCTTCATATTTTTGGATTCTTTTTTCTTTTTGTTTTTCTGGTTGGGTGTTTTTTCTGTCCTCATATTTCAGATCTTTCGTTTGATTGTTGGGGTATGTTGATCTACAGTTGAGTTTCTGTATATTCTTTATTTTAGACAGTGTATGCAACATTTCTGACTGGTCCTTTTCCTTTTTTTTTTTTTTTTTTTTGGCATTCTCATTAAGGTCCTTGAAGGTCTCACTAAGTTCCTCAGAAGTGTCATCAAGTTTCTCGGCGGTTTTTAGAAGATTCTTGAGTAACCTTATAAATGTGGTTCTGAACTCTATGTTGTCCAGTAGTTTGCTTTCCTCCGTTTCTTTCATTCGTGACATGTTTCTTTGTCTCCGCATTTTGGCTGCTTCCCTGTGTTGATGAAGTGGCTTTGTGTGGTAGGTGACCTATAGGGGGCAGTAGCTCAGCCTCCCCAATCACCTGATGTGGACGCTCTTGGTACACCCCTTTGTGGGCTGAGTGCAAAGTCTTGGTGTAGTTAAGCCTTAATTGCTGTTGGTACGCTGGGAGGAATTGACCTCCAGGCCAATCAGCTGTGAGCACTCACTGTGTCTATTAGAACTGCTGTGCTGGAGACACGCTTATGGTGCAGGACTTGTTTCAGTGGGGCTCTGGTGCTTGCTGAGTCTGCCTCTTGAATGTGTCACTTATGGATGCGAGAAGTTGAAATCTGGTTTCTCACACTGACCACTAGGTATACTGGCTTCTGGATCTCCAATGGGGTGCGGGTCAGCTATTCTCTGAGTCCACCCAGCAGGAGCGAGATCTACAGTTTTCTCCTCTTTGCTTGGGGTTTGGAGGTTTTGGAGCTGTCTGACCCAAGCTGCAAGTTTGCTAGGTTAAGCTGTGATAAGGCAGGCCTTTCTTATGCTAACACTGCTGCTTGGAGCTTGGGTGGGTTTGTAGGTTGTGTGGGGTGGGGTCTCAGGGCATCACTAGGCTAGGGCGTGGCAAACAGCGATGGCTACTAGTTAGCCGGCTCTGTGTCTCAGACTGTGTCCATGCCCCAGCGCAGTAAACAATTATTCTTGCACGCAGCTCTGCAAGCAGGCCCCCCTCACTTTCTGACCCGGTGGTAGACAATCCAGCTTCTCCCCATAGGAGTTTGGGTCCCCCGCGTCTCCCCAGAAACTGTATTTCAGAATAATCAGGGGCTTGTCTCCCTTGGGTTGAAAAAAGCAACGCCTGCTGCCAGCCCAGATCCCGCGCCTCCGTACCTCAGCTTTTCAGCGCTTGTGCACTTCTCAGTGCTCTTTTCTATTTCCTTCTAGTTGTAGAACTTCCACTCAGCCAGCTTTCCCGTGGTTCTGGGTGATAGACGTTTTGTCTTTTAGTTGCAGTTTTGAAATTGTTGTGCGAGGCAGCAGTTTAGGTGTTTACCTACGCCACCATCTTGGATTCTCCTCCATTCTGATCTTTATTATTTCCTTCCTTCTGCTTACGCTGGGCCTTTCTTGTTGCTCTTTTTCTAACTCTTTGAGTTGTAGGGTTAGGTAATGTATTACCATTGTTTCTTGTTTTTTGCAGTATGCTTGTAGAGCTATGAACTTCCCTCTCAAGGCTGCTTTCGCTGTGTCCCATAGATTTTGGACTGTTGTGTTTTCATTGTCATTTGTTGCCATGATGTTTTTTATTTCTTCATTGATCTCTCTGGTAACCCAGTCACTGTTTAATAGCATGCTGTTTAGTCTCCATTTGTTTGATTTCTTTGGATTGTTTTTATTGTAGTTGATTTCTAGTTTTATGCCTCTGTGGTCTGAGAAGATGCTTGATATGATTTCTATCTTCTTGAATTTGAAGAGACTTTGCCTATGTCCCAACATGTGGTCTATCTTTGAAAATGAGCCATGTGCACTTGAGAAGAATGTATATTCTGTGGCTTTGTGGTGAAATGTTCTGAAGATGTCAATTAATTCCATCTGGTCTAGTGAGTCATTTACGATTGATGTATCTTTGCTGATTTTTTGTTTAGAGGATTTGTCCAATGGTGATAGTGAGGTATTAAAGTCTCCTACTATGATTGTATTGGTGTTAATCTCTCCCTTGATATCCTCCAGGAGCTTTTTTATGTATTTGGGTGCTCCTGTATAGGGTGCATATATGTTTACCAGACTTATTTCCTCTTGTTGGATTGCTCCCTTTAGTATTATGAAGTGGCCGCCCTTATCTCTTTTATGTCCTTCAATTTAAGATCTAATTTGTCAGATATAAGTATTGCTAACCCAGCTTTTCTTTTCATTTCCATTTGCCTGGAAAACCTTTGTCCATTCCTTCACCCTCAGTCTGTGTGCGTCTTTTTTTCTGAGGTGGGTTTCTTGTAGACAGCAGATATATGGGTCATGTTTTCTTATCCAGTCTGTTACCCTATGTCTTTTGATTGGGGCATTTAATCCATTTACATTTAAAGTTATTATTGATAGGTACTTATTTGTCACCATTTTTAGTCTTTACCCCTGTGTTCCTTCTTTGCTTCCTAGTTCTTTTTTCTACAGCAGACCCTTTAGCATTTCTTGCATTGCTTGTTTGGTGGTAATAAATTCCCTTAGTCCTTTTTTGTCTGTGAAGCTCCTGATTTCACCTTCAATTTTGATTGATAGCCTTGCTGGGTACAGTATTCTTGGATTCAGACCCTTCCTTTGCATGACTTTGTATATTTCATTCCATTCCCTTCTGGCCTGATGAGTTTCTGTTGAGAAATTAGTTCCTAGTCTGATGGAGGTTCCTTTGTAGGTAACTTTCTGTCTCTCTCTGGCCGCTTTTAAGATTTTTACTTTGTCATTGGTGTTTGCCAGTTTAATTATAATGTGCCTTGGTGTTGGTCTTTTGGGGTTCATTTTGCTTGGGACTCTGTGAGCTTCTTGGATTTGGATGGGTTTTTTCTTCCCTATATCAGGTAAGTTTTCTGTCATTATTTCTTCAAACAGGTTTTCTATTCCTTGCTCAGTTTCCTTTCCTTCTGGAACCCCTATTATGCAGACGTTGTTTTGTTTCATGTTGTCCCAAAGTTCCCTTAGGCGCTCTTCCTGCTTTTTAATTTTTTTTTTTCTAGAAGCTGCTCTACTTGGGTATTTTTTTCCATCTTGTCTTCTAGCTCACTGATGTAGTCCTCTGCTTCGTCTAGTCTACTCTTGATGCTTTCTATTAAGTTCTTTACAGCAGCAATGTCATTTTTTCATTTCTTCTTGGTTCTTCTTCATTTCCTCTTGGTTCTTACTCATATTGTCGGATTTGTCTTCCATTCTTTTCAGCCACCTTATGACCATTTCTTGAATTCTTTCTCTGGCAGGTTGCTTGCCTCTATTTCATTTACTTCCTTTTCTGGTGATGCCTGCTTTTCTTTCATATGCGGGCTGTTTCTTCATCTCCCCATGTTCTCTCTTCTCCAGATGTCTGGTGATGTAGTTCTCTCTCTCCTGCATTGACTTAAAGGTACGAAATACAACACAACCAGGTACAACACACAAGGCACTGAACAGAAATGTATTCACAATATTAATAACCTCCAATAAAGGTGACACCAGAGAAAGGCAAATAAGGGGATAGGAGAGAAAGAAGAAGTGGAAAAAGAAAGAAAAAAAGGGAGTGTCAAAATGAAGTTGGGAAAAGAAAATAAGAGAGACAAGAAAGAGACTAAGAGAGAAAAGGGGAACAAACTAAAAAACTCCAATAGAACAACCACTAATCCCAGCAAATGCCAGCAACAAGTACCTGGGGATTAATACAAACTACAACACCAACTTATCCCGGGCGAAATATGACTTTTCTGTGGTGGAATGAAGAGTTTTGAGTCCGCGACTTTGCGCCAATTGGGGACCAGTGTTCTGGGGCTCACAGCTGTTCAGTGGTTGCTGCAGTTGTGGATTTTCAGGCTTCTGATAAGCTCCACTTTCCCTATCAAGATGGTGCATTCTCCGCATCCGAGGAGGGTACCCAGTCGCAGTCTGTGTAGCATCTTTTAGTCTCCCTCTGATTCCAACAATTCTTCCTTCCTCTTCCAAATGTTAGAACCACAATAATTTCATTAGTCCCACCTATATTATTGTGGCCAATCTTATCTTAAAGTCAGCTGATTAGTCCAACTATTCAATCTGCTACACTAATCCTATCTTGTAATGAAAAGTAATGTATTACAGGTCTCTTGGGATTATGATGTGGATGTCTTTGGAGGCTCTGCCTGCTATGAAAATTCATTCAATAATGTATTCCATGGTGTCACACAAGGGCCCTTGTTAAAAAAAATAAAAAAAAGGTATTTTTCAGAAGAATATCATATGATGTCATTTATAAATCCTTATAAAAATAATTGAACAATTGTATATAATAAAAAGGTAATATGCAAATTGGCAACCACTCCAACACACAATATGGTAACCCCTGTGTAGTCAAAGATGGCCACCCCATGTGGACACAAGATGGCTGCCACAAGATGGCCGGCAGGGGAGGGCAGTTAGGGGTGACCAGGCCTGCAGGGAAAAGCAGTTGGGGGGGGAACAGGCCTGCAGGAGAGGGCAGTTGGGGGTGACCAAGCCAGCAGAGGAGGGAAGTTAGGGGTGACCAGGCCAGCAGGGGAGATCAGTTAGGGGTGACCAGGCTGGCAGGGGAAGGCAGTTAGGGGCAATTGGGTTGGCAGGAGAGCAGTAAGGCGTCAATCAGGCTGGCAGGGGAATGGTTAGGGGGTGATCAGGCTGGAAGACAGAAGCAGTTAGGGGCAATCAGGCAGGCAGGCAGGTGAGCAGTTGGGATCCAGCAGTCCTGGATTGTGAGAGGGATGTCCCAGATTGGAGAGGGTGCAGGCTGGGCTGAGGGACACACCCCCTCATCCCCAAGCACAGATTTCATGCACTGAGCCTCTAGTGAATTTATAACAGCTTCTAGAATGAGTGAATACACTATACATTCAAAATTACCTGCAAAATGATTTCTGGTTCTAAAGACCTAGAACTACCTTCACCTGACCCTAACACAGCCACACCCTTCTACTCAAAGTGTGGTCCACAGAGCAGCACCTGCAGCAACAACACCACTTGGAAACTTATTTGATTCAAAGAATCTCTGGGCCCACCAAGACCTGCATTTGAACTATAATCCTGGTGACTTATATGCACATTGAAGTTGGAGAGGTGCTGGTATAGACTAGATTTTCTCACCTTCTCGTGCTAGCAAGTAGGGCTGAATAGCTATTGGTGTAGGGTATTATAGGTGTTTAGCAACCTTCCTCCAGGCATTGCTAAATATTTCCTGGGGCAAAGTCATCTCAGATAGAGAACCTCTGGCTCAGATTTTGAAAATTGGAAGCAACCTGACAGATTCCAATCAAAGCCCATCACTTATTTTGGTCATAACTTTGAGCATATCAATAAATTCCTTCAAACTCACTTTTTGTAAAGGAAATGGAATTCATAATAGAATGGACATTTTGAAAAATTAAATCAGGAGAAGACTATAAGGTACTAAGCTCAAAATATATTACATAAAACTATCAAAATGTATCTCATACTTAACAAATATTTTATAATGAGGTACTAAATGACAACTCTTCTCTTGTGAAATAAGTACAAAATTCCTTATTATTTTGAAAAATGTGTCAGGAAGCCAAAGAGTGTGAAGCCCAGGATTCCATATCAAAGGAACTCAGTCCTTTTGTTGGAGAGGAAAATAGGAATTCTCTAGAGATATCAGGGCTGTGTCCCCACCACAGATCAGTGCTTGAGCATCACAGGGACCTGGTCCTGATGGGCTCCATAATCTCAGACATTGAAGAAAATGGTCAATCAGTGTTGGAATAAGGTAGTAAGAAGTTAGATCTCTGGAAAGCATGTAAGATCAGGACAAGGCATCATAAAAACTGAACTCACTTGATTTTTGACCTGGTCTCTTGGGATCAGAGAATCATTAGGAAAAATTTCATTCTTTTTGTTCCAGAGGCCTAGAGGGAAATCATGTGCTTAGATGTTTAAATGACACAAGGGAAATGTGCCGGATGATCAGGTATGGAGAGAGCTGTAAATACCTCTCCCGTGCAGTCCTCAGCTTGTACAACGCTGGGGGACAGGGCATGGTTGCTGCTTTTGATTCCTAAGCTGGCTCAGGGACTGATGCCTCACTCCTTCCTGCTGTCTCATGTGGGAGCAGAGCTTCAGTCTCATCAACAACCATTCATGGAGCAACTCAGACTTCCACATGAAGACCTTCCTCTCAGAGACCCATCCAGGTGAGCCTGGGAGGCCAGTAGTTACATCAGGAAAGGGTCAGGGAGGATGGAACCTGTCAGCTTTTACCTGAGTAACTGTGACCCTAATCAGCCCAGCCCCGAGACCCTTTATCTATGTTTGTATTCTTGGTTAAGTAAGGTAACTAACTTATATTTAATTTATTTAATATATTTCTATGAATGTATCTCTTTGAATCTGTAATATATGGCCCAGAGTTGACAATGGGGTGGTGGGAATGGGAGTCCAGTTCGATGACATTGTAGAATAAGTGAGATGCATAAAATGGCTGTAGTGAAATGAAAACATATTGAGGAGCTTTGCTGTTCAGGGAGAAGGAGATAGAGTATTAGGTGTGGAGGACAATGCAGTGAAGTGAGAGTGTTTCTATTAAATTTCTAAGATGGGTGTATTTGAAATTGCTTTGTGTTCTTTGAAAAGATTCAGACTAATGAGTGTAGATATGAGTAGCTTGAAACAACAGTTAGTGAGACATACATTGCTGTCTCTCCTCTCATAATGGTATTCACATGAAAAATATTTTCTAAGTCTAAAGGGGAATACTAAATAGTTCTAATTCATCACTCCTGAGGCTGCATATGTTGGGGTTTTGTACTCTTTTACTTTCTATATTGCACAGTTAGTGCAAATTCCTGTCCCTCACTCAACCTTTTCCTGAAGTGGTCATTTTTCCGTACTTTGAATGAGAAATTCTGCCATGCACTTGGGGAATATAAATTGAGGAATGACCAACTTCTAGCCAAAAAGTAGAGTGTGCTGAGAAACAATATTTCTTACAGTTCAGTGATAGAGAAATTAAGGCCACACATTGTACCTTAAGTCTTAATGACACAAAGGCATCATAGTTCACAACAGTTTACCTCAATGTAATGAGGACTTCACTGTTCCAGCTAATGGGGTGGAATATCTTCAAATAGTTTAAAAATTTCTTCTTTACTTCATGTGGGTTTTCCAAGTAAAATGCCCTTACCCAAGGAACCTAATGAATAGAGAGACTTAAACCAAGTTCCATCAAACATGTTTTACTGAATAAATTACTCCGTTAGATTTCTACTACTGCTGTACAATATTCCTGCAGTCTTTGTTGAAAGTGAACATATACAGGCCTAGGTGCCAGAAGCCTGAAATGAGTCTCATATTAAGATGTCTGCAGGACTGGGTTCCTTCTGAGGCTCAGGGGAGAATCTGTCTTCTTCCCAATTCCAGTTTGCATTGCTGACCACCTGCATTCCTTGACTCAGGGCCCTTCCTCCTTCATCAAAACCAATAGTGTAGCCTTAGCTGGCTTGGCTCAGTGGATAGAGCATTAGCCTGTGGACTGAAGGGTCCCGGGTTTGATTCCAATCAAGGGTACATGCTGGGGTTGGGGGCTCAATTTCAAGTAGGGGGCTTGCAGGAAGCAGCCAATCAATGATTCTACTCTCATCATTGTTTTCTTTTTCTCAGTCTCCCTTCCTCTCTGAAATCAATAAAAATATATTTAAAACAAAATAAAACCAATAGTGTACATTTTAATCTTGTCTCTCCTTTTGCATCTAGGGGACCATGTGTTTACCTTAGTTCCACCTGGATGATCTAGGCTCATTTTTTATTTTAAAGTCAGTCATTTAGCGCCCTAGCTGGTTTGGCTCAGTGGATAGACCATCAGCCAGTGGACTGAAGGGTCCCGGTTGGGTTTCAGTCAAAAGGACATGCCTGGCATGTGATGGCGTGTGGGAGTACCAGAGAGAGATCAATGTGGGGAAAAGGAGACATAAGTAATACTTTAAACAATAAAGATTTAAAGAAAACAAAAAAAAAGAGCACATGCCTGGGTTGTGAGTTTGATCCCAATTGGGGGCATGCAGGAGGCAGCTGATCAATTATTCTCTCTCATCATTGATGTTTCTAGCTCTCTCTCCCTCTCCCTTCCTCTCTGAAACCAATGAAAATATATATTTTTAAAATAAAATAAATAAAGTGAACCAATTAACAACCCTGTTCCATCTGCTACCCTAATTTTCCCTTGCTATAAAAAATAACATGTTTAAAGTACTGGGAATTAGAATGTGGACACCTTGTAGAGGTTCTTATTCTACCTGCTGCAAATCATTTCTCAGTATTATTTTGTATCACTCAAGGGCCCTTATATAACAGAAACAAGTATTTCATCATAGCCTCTAGAATGAGTAAATACACTATTCCTTAAAACTCCATGCAAAGACAATACTTGGATCATAAGATGAAAACTACCTGAGCTAACTCTAACACAGAACCACAGCCTTTCTACTCAGAGAGTGGTCCTCAGGCCAGGACCTGCAGCATCACACCACCAGGGAGCTTGTCAGAAATGCGGAGTCGCTGATCCCTCCAGACCTGCTGCATCAAATTCTGCATTTGAATCCTGGGGACTGAAATTGGAGAAGTGCTGATCTAAACTACGTGTTCTCACCTTTTACCATTGACTAGTATTTACATATTTCTATTATTTGCTTCTGTATTCTTTCCCCAGATTGAGTTGTAGGGACTTTGTTCTTCAGCACCCTCTACGTATAGCCCAGACAGTGCTGAAACCACAGTTAGCATTCAGCTCATATTCTTGAAATGCATGAAAATTTTCCCATTAAAACTAAACTATACCTGACATCTTAGGTAAAATGCAGATTGGGACAAAAATTCCTACTCTGAAATGACACAGGAAGGTCCTAGATGGAACCAAATCCAGACCAAAATGCTGAAGCTAATTTCTTGACTGCAGGAGACGCACTGTAGCATTAGAGCCAAGTGAGTAACACTAGGTTGTATGAAAAGTTCTCATGCTCCTTTCTTCTTTCTTGGAAGTCACCCCCACCTCATGGAACCAGGGAATCTTACAAGAGTGTCAGAATTTCTTCTCCTGGGATTTTCAGAGGAATCAGAACTGCAGCCCCTCATATTTGGGCTTTTCCTCTCCATGTACCTGATCACTGTGCTTGGAAACCTGCTCATCATCCTGGCCGTCAGCTCAGACTCCCATCTCCACACCCCCATGTACTTCTTCCTCTCCAACCTGTCCTTGGTAGACATCTGTTTCACCTCCACCACCGTCCCAAAGATGCTGTGGAACATCCAGACACAGAGCAAAGTCATCACCTATGAAGGCTGTATCACCCAGATGTATTTTTTCCTACTATTTGCAGGACTGGACAACTTCCTCCTGACCGTGATGGCCTATGACCGGTTTGTGGCCATCTGTCACCCCCTGCACTACACAGTCATCATGAAACCCCAGCTCTGTGGACTGCTGGTTCTGGTATCTTGGATCACAAGTGCTCTGCATTCCTTGCTAGAAAGTTTACTGTTGTTGCGACTAACCTTCTGTACAGACTTGGAAATCCCCCACTTTTTCTGTGAACTCATCAGATGGCCCAACTTGCCTGTTCCAACACCTTTCTTAATAACATGGTGATGTATCTTGCAGCTGTACTACTGGGTGGTGGTCCCCTCATTGGTATCCTTTACTCTTACTCTAAGATAGTGTCCTCCATATGTGCAATCCCATCAGTTCAGGGAAAGTATAAGGCATTTTCTCCCTGTGTGTCGCACCTCTCAGCTGTCTCCTTATTTTATTGTACATGCCTAGGAGTGTACCTCAGCTCTGCTGCTACCCACAGCTCACACTCAAGTGCAGCAGTGTCAGTGTTGTACACTGTGGCCACACACATGCTGAACCCCTTCATCTATAGTCTCAGGAACAAGGACATAAAAGGAGCCCTGAAACAATTCTTTGGGATGGCAGCCAGAAAAAAAAACAGCTGTGTTGAGTCTGAAAAAGTGCACTTGATTTCAGGCTTCAAGACTGAAAACCTGAAATTAAGATCCTTTAATCAGATTGTGTTTGTACAACTTGCTTCTTTTATTTATCTCTTGGAATTTCCATTTATTTGAGTTCAACTCTCTATACAATTTAAGTAACCATTTTATTATGCTTTTTGCTACGTCTATTATACAGACAGTTATTCCCTCTCTCTTTTCTTCTAAACTAACATACATTTTCCAACCTTGATCAGAATGCTAATTCTAGTTTATTTCATGGACAACATGGATTTCTGAAGGTTAGTTTATTCTCAAGTGACTTAGATCATTGTTAAGAAGTTGTTCTTATTTTAAAGATAAAATAGTCATAGGTTGTATTATTCACATTGGAAAAACTTTGCTTGGTTATTCACACTATTTATATAATTTCATTCCAGAAAAATCTGACACCTCAATTTTAACTTTTATGTTTCTCATTGTTTATACATCAGTATTCTAACTGCTCTCCCTAATAATGTTGCCTCTTAATGTTCCTTATAAGTCTCGGCCTATTGATGATAATGCTATAAGCTGAAAATGCCTGGGCACTGGCCTTGGGCCCTGCTACTTGTTCCTCAGACCACAGTCAATGTTGTGGATGGACAGGCTCTGGTGGTCCTTATTAAAATTGTAACAATCATGAGGGATGTGAAATCACAAGGTTTATTACTCACAGGTCCTAGAGGATACACAGCATCCTAAGGGACCCCTCTTCTCAGAATGGGGAAGAGAGGAAGAAGGGAAAGAGACAGAGAGAATAGATTGAGTTTGGAGGGGAGACTTGCGTACTTCTCTAGTAGACTTGTCATAAAGCTGGCAATAGAACTATTTGAGATAGATGCCTTTGAAACTGATGCCTCATGCATCAAAAGTTTAATGTCAGGAAGATGGCAGCGTAGGTAAACACCTAAACTGCTGCCTCGCACAACAATTTCAAAACTACAACTAAAAGACAAAACGTCTATCACCCAGAACCATGGGAAAACTGGCTGAGTGGAAGTTCTACAACTAGAAGGAAAGAGAAAAGAGCATTGAGACGTGCACGAGCGCAGAAAAGCTGAGGTACGGAGGGACGTGATCCGGGCTGGTGGTGGGCGTTGCTTTTTTCAACCCAAAGGGATACAAGCCCCCGATTACTCTGAAATACAGTTTCTGGGGAGACGCAGGGGACCCAAACTCCTATGGGGAGAAGCTGGACTGTCTGCCATTGAGGGTGGCTTGCTTGCAGAGCTGCACGCAGGAATAATTGTTTACTGCACTGGGGCACGGGACTCAGGGATGCCGTTGGGGACACAGAGCCGGCTAACTAGCAGCCATTGCTGTTTGCCACGCCCTAGCCTAGTCACACCCTGAGACCCCGCCCTGCACAACCTACAAACCCACCCAAGCTCCAAGCAGCTCAATTAGCATAAGAAAGGCCTGCCCTATCACAGCTTAACCTAGCAAACTTGCAGCCCAGGTAAGACAGCTCCAAAACCTCCAAACCACAAGCAAAGAGGAGAAAACTGTAGCTCTCACTGTAGCTCCTGTTGGGTGGCCTCAGACAGTAGCTGATCTGCATCCATTGGAGATCCAGAAGCCAGTGTACCTAGTGGTCAGTGTGATACACCAGATTTCAACTCCTCACATCCATAAGTGACACATTCAAGAGGCAGACTCAGTGAGCACCAAAGCCCCACTGAAACAAGTCCTGCACCATAAGCGTGTCTTCAGCGCAGCAGTTCTTCCATTATAGACACAGCGAGTGTTCACAGCTAATTGGCCTGGAGGTCAATTCCTCCCAGTGTACCAACAGCAATTAAGGCTTAACTACACCAAGACTTTGCACTCAGCCCACAGAGGGGTGTACCAAGAGCATCCACCTCATGTGATTGAGGAGGCTGAGCTACTGCCCCCTATAGGTCACCTACCACACAAAGCTACTCCATCAACACAGGGAAGCAGCCAATATGCGGAGACAAAGAAACATGTCACGAATGAAAGAAACGGAGGAAAGCAAACTGCTGGACTACATAGAGTTCAGAACCACATTTATAGGGTTACTCAAGAATCTTCTTAAAACTGCAGAGAAACTTGATGAGACCTTTAAGGATCTTAATGAGTATGCCAAAAAAAATGGAAAAGGATCAGTCAGAAATGAAGCATACACTGTCTGAAATAAAGAATATACAGAAACTCAACTGTAGATCAATGTACCCCAAGAATCAAACCAAAGATCTGAAATATGTGGAAACAAAACACATCCAACCAGAAAAACAAAAAGAAAAAAGAATCCAAAAATATGAAGATAGTGTAAGGAGCTTCTGGGACAACTTTAAGCAAACCAACATCTGAATTTTTGGGGTGCCAGAAGAAGGGAGAGAGCAAAATACTGAAAACCTATTAGAAGAAATAATGACAGAAAACTTTCCCTACCTGGTGAAAGAAATAGACTTACAAGTTCAGGAAGCGCACAGAACCCCATACAAGAGGAATCCAAAGAGGACCACACCAAGACACATCATAATTAAAATGCCAAGGGCAAAAGACAAAGAGAGAATCTTGAAAGCAGCAAGAGAAAAACGGTTAGTTACCTACAAGGGAGTACCCATACGACTGTCAGCTGATTTCTCAACAGAAACTATGCAGGCCAGAAGGGAGTGGCAAGAAATATTCAAAGTGATGAACAGCAAGAACCTACAACCAAGATTACTCTACCCAGCAAAGCTATCATTCAAAGTTGAAGGTCAGATAAAGAGCTTCACAGACAAGAAAAAGCTAAAGGAGTTCATCACCACCAAACCAGGATTACATGAAATTCCGAAGGGTATTCTTTAAGAAGAGGAAGAAGAAGAAAAAGGTAAAGATAAAAATTATGAACAACAAAATGACATCAAATACATACCTACCAACAAGTGAATCTAAAAATCAAGTGAATAAAAAATCTGAAGAACAGAATGGACTGGTGAATATAATAGAATCAGGGACATAGAAAGGGAGTGGACAGACGATTCTCAGGGGAAGCAGGTGTGAGGGGTGCGGAAGAGATTGGACAAAAATCTTACTCCTATGGATGAAGACAGTGGCGGGGGATAAGGGCATGGGGTGGGGTGGGGAATCAGGTGGAGGGGAGCTATGGGGGAAAAAAAAAAGAGGAATACCTGTAATAATCTGAACAATACAGATTTATTTAAAAAAAAGTTTAAGGTCAGGTATTTACACTAGTATCATGCTACTAGGATTTATAACTAATCTCCTAGTTTTATTACCTTATTCAACTCCATGTCCAGAATTCATAGAATAATGCCTTGGAACATTTATTATCAAGTATATATGTCCCTGTGGCTTCTATATGGATATGAGGCAGGATAGAAAGAAACCAGAGCCTCCACAGCTGGGCATGATCAAAGAGAAAACAGTTTATGGAAGGAAACCCCCTGCAGTGGTTAGAGGTCACAACTACAAGGACTGACTAGAACCAGATCATTCCAAGATGGAAGAAAATTGACCAAAGACCAACCCCAAAACTCATTATGCCATCATTACAATGAAAACTGACACCACAAATAGAAAGGTGACCAAGGGAGACAAACTCCATGACACTTCCAAAACACCCCTGTTAGGAACAAGGCTCCCTCACACCCAAAAGGCAGAGTCAGAATTTGGTGCCACAGCGCTTGGAGACCACCCCTCCCCCCCTTTCCACCCTGAACACACATAAAATCCCTGGAACTAACTGACCACCTGCGCAACTCACTCTCATGTTAGTCCACTCATGTGGGTACTTTTCTTCTACAGTGGTACCCACGCCCAGGCCTCTTTCTTTGTCTCTACCTTGCTTTATTCTCACTTTGATTCATCCGTGAAATTTTTTCTGGATGAGTCAAGGATCTGAAGGTCACCTGACACTCGAAAATTCCAAATTGTACTAGGGCTGGGCCAGCCCCCAGCACAGAAGCAGTTCAGTAACATATACATCCATAAGAGGTACAGAGATAACAAGGAAATGAGGCATATGTGACATTCTGAGCTAAAGAGAGGTATAGGAGATACTACCCTTTCCCCACTGGGTACTCTTGGCTCCTTCTTCCTAAATTAATGACCTTATGTGCATGGGTTTCTTTCTGGGCTCTCTGTTGGGTTCCATTGATCTGTGAGTCTGTTTTAATGCCAGTACTGTACTGCTTTAAGTATTATAGCTTTGTATGTAGTTTGAAATCTGTGAGCATGATGGTTCTAGGTTAGTTTTGCTTTCTCAAGATTGCTTTGGCTATTCAGGATTTTTTGTAGCTCCTACAAATTTAAGAATTGTTTGTTCTATTTCTGTGAAAATGACATTGGAATTTTGATAGAGATTGCACTGAATTGATATAGATTGCTTTGGGTATTTTTCTAATTCAATCTAGTAAATTTGAAGCTCTAATTGGCTTTATTAAGTGGTTCATGAATCAGACAGCATCCCATCTAACAACTAAGAGAAATTTCTGAAGGGTTGTAGAAAAGTAGGTTTTTACAGAAAAAAAAAAAGAGTATCATAAGGGAGTTATTAATAACAGAAAAGAAAGGATTGGTGGGGGGGACTTGACATCTTTTCTTTGGGAGATGAGAACAAGAGGGTTTTATCATGCAGATTCCTTCTTATTTCTAGAGGGATGGAGAGGGCCCATGTGACAGATTTACCTTACTGTGCTTGACCAAAAGATTCCAACCTGGCTGATTAAAATTATATTTCTGGGACATGTAGAGCTCACAGCCCACAAATGAGTGTGCTGTCTGAGCCTGTACTAGGGATGAGGAGGCGGTGACCTTATTTCTAGAAACTCAAATCAATGCCAAAGATAATTACTTGAACTTGCATAGCAACCTTACCTTGTTTACTGAGCTTTCCCTAGTAACCTCCCATATCTGACTCCCTTCCCTCAACACCTTTTTCTGTCTTCAGTTAATGATGGTGGTTAAGGTCGTATTTTCAGGAGTTACTTAGTTTTCCTAGGTCTCTCCCACATATATAGGAGGTATACATGTTATTAAACTTTTGTTTGTTTTTGTCCTGTCAATCTGTCTTTATTACAAAGACTAGAGACCCAGTGCACAAGATTCCTGCCTTGAGAGTGTGGGGGGAGTTGGAGGGGGAATGGGTCATTCAGCGGCCTGCACCTTCTCACAGCCCAGGAGCCCTCTGGGGAATGTCTCACAGTTAGACATCCTTAGCCTTGCCATGGAGGCGGGAAAGGCTCTCGCAAGCACTGCTGTGCTAGCCAGCCTTGAGCCGGGCTTTTGGCTGAGCAGTGTTCCCCCATTTGGGAGCATACTGACCACCGGGGGCAGCTCCTTCATTGAGCGCCTGCCCCCTAGTGGTCAGTGCGCATCATAGCGACCAGTCATTCTGCTGTTCATTCGATTTGCATATTACCCTTTTATTATATAGGACCTGTAAGCCAAGAACCCAGAAGGGTATAAGTTAAATTATTTCTCCACCCCTACAGAACAACAGGCTATACCATATAGCCTAGGGGAGTAGAAGGCTATACCATCTAGGTTTAAGTCAGTGTACTTCCTGATTCGCACTCAATGACAAAATCGCCTATGGATGCATTTCTCAGAACATATCCCTGTCTGTTAAGCAGTGCATGACTGTTCATCTTTCATTCAAAATCTTAAGCAAACACAATTTTTGGTGACGATGGCCTACAACTACTTGCCTCTTACTCTACAACAGGACCAAAACTTGCTACTCAAAGAGTGGTCCTCAGACCAGGACCTCAAAACCAGCATTTTCCTGGAACTTATGAGAAATGCAGATGCCCTGGGCCTACCAGCACCTCCTGAATCAGTGTCTGTGCTTGAACTAGAATCGTGGGTGATTCATATTCATAAAGACTAACAGCAATTTAAACAAACATAAGCAGTCAAGAGGGTCTATGGGAGGAGCTAGCATTAATGGAATTTCTCAGGCTCTGTGTAATCCTGAGAGCCCTACAGGAGGAACTCTATGTTGATTAAAAAAAAAGAAAAACATGGTTCTGAGAGAAACCAAGATGGCAGCATAGGTAAACACCTGAACTTGCTGCCTTGAACAACCACTTCAAAACTACAACTAAAAGACAAAACAGACATCATCCAGAACCACAAGAGGCTGGCTGAATGGAAATTCTACAACTAGAAGGGAAGAGAAAAGCACACTGAGACTCAGAGGAGGTGCGGAAGTGAAGTGGGGAGGTATGGAGGTGCGCGCAGAAAGGGGCTGGCAACTGAGTACACTGTTGTCTTTTTCAATTGGGAGGGAGACACAAGCTCCTGACTACTCTGAACTCCAGTTCTGGGCGAGATTCTGGGGTCCCAGACTCATATGAGGGCAACTAGACTGTCTGGCATCGGGCCGGAATACAAGGGCGGCTTTCTCTCAAAGGTGCTTGCAGCGATTACCGTAGGACACTGAGACCCGATGCATCTTAGGGCATGGCTGATGGTCAGCCATTACTGTTTGCTCATCCCAGAGACCCTGCCCCACCAAATTTACAACCCCACTCCACCTGTGCGCAAAGGCTTTTGCATATGAATGGCCTGGCCCTTTGCAATCTAAAATTGCCTAACAAACTGCAGCTGCTTCAGAGAGCCCCAGATCTTCCAAAATAAGGCCCAAGGCTCCACAGCAGCTTGCATTGTTTCACAGCTGGGCATCATCTGGGCACCTCCAAACCCAAAAAAAGAAGAGGAATCTGTAGATGTCTCCATAGCCCCTGCTGGGTGGCCTCATGCAGACCTAAATTTGCACCTCCTTGGAGATCCAAGAGCCAGTGTACCCAGTGGTCAGAGTGGGACCATCCAAATTACAACTCCTCAGACCCTTAAGGGACACACTCAGAGGGCAGACTTAGTGAGCACCAAAGCCTAACTGAAGCAAGTCCTGCCCCATAAGGGTGTCTCCAGCACAGGAGTTCTCCCAGCGGAGACACAGCTGATCCTCACAGCCAACTGGCCTGGAGGTCAATTCCTCCCAATGATACCAATAGCAATCAAGGCTTAACTACAACAAGACTGTGCATACAGCCCACAAAGGTATGCACCAAGAGTGTCTACCTCAGGTAATTAGGGAGGCTGAGCCACTGGGCCCTATAGAACACCTAACACACAAAGCCACTCTATCAACACAGGGAAGCAGCCAAAATGTGGAGACAAAGAAACAGGTCACAAATGACAGAAATGGAGGAAAGCAAATGACTGGATATAGAGTTCAAAACAACAGTTATAAGGTTTTTCAAGAATCTTCTAGAAACTGCAGTAAATTTAGTGAGACCCTTGAGGATATGAAAAAGGACCAACTAGAAATTAAGCATACACTGACTGAAATAAAGATAATATACAGAGATCCAATAGCAGACTAGAGGATCCCAAGAATCAAGTCAAAGATTTGAAATACAAAAAAGCAAAGAACATCCAACCAGAAAAGAAAAAAATACTCCAAAAATATGAAAATAGTGTAAGAAGCCTCTGGGACAACTTCAAATGTACCAACATCCGAATTATGGGGGTGCCAGAAGAATAGAGACAGAAAGATATTGAAAACCTATTTGAAGAAATAATGACTGAAAACTTCCCCCACCTGGTGAAAGAAATAGACTTTACAAGTCTAGGAAGTGCACAGAACCCCAAACAAAAGGACTCCAAAGATGACCACACTAAAATACATCATAATTAAAATGCCAAGAGCAAAAGACAAAGAGAGAATATTAAAAGCAGCAAGAGAAAAACAGTTAATTACCTACAAGGAAGTACACATACGATTGACAGCTGATTTCTCAACAGAAACTATGCAGGCCAGATGGGAGTGGCAAGAAATATTCAAAGTGATGAATAGCAAGAACCTACAACCAAGATTACTCTATCCAGCAAAACTATCATTCGGAATTGAAGCTCAGATAAAGAGCTTCACAGATAACAAAAAGCTAAAGGAGTTCATCACTGCCAAACCAGTATTATATGAAATGCTGAAAGGTATTCTTTAAGAAGAGGAAGAAGAAGAAAAAGGTAAAGATAAAAATTATGAACAATAAATACATATCTATCAACAAGTGAATCTAAAAATCAAGTGAATTAAAAAATCTGATGAACAGAATAAACTGGTGAATATAATAGAATCAGTGGCATAGAAAGGGAGTGGACTAATAATTCTCAGGGGGAAGGGGGTGTGGGGGTGCAGGAAGAGGCTGGACAAAAATCGTACACCTATGGATGAGGACATTGTGTCGGGGGGGTAAGGGCAGAGGGTGGGGTGGGAACCGGGTGGAGGGGAGCTATGGGGAGTAAAAAGAGGAACAAATGTAATAATCTGAACAATACTAACTTCCCCTTCCCTTTTCCTTCCCCTCCATTACTACTCCTCCATCTTGGCACACAGGCCAGAGCGTGCATGTGGCTTGTCATGAGTTGCAATACTTCCACTTTTCCTTAATAGATCCTCTTGGTGATGAAACACCTAGACAATAATATTCTTTAGTCAATAATATGCACTCTGAAGTTGGAGAAGGACTCATCTAGACTAGGAACTTTACCTTATAAATGTGACATAATGATGTGTGTTGGGTATCGCAAGTATTTACCAACCTACCTTCAGATATTCCCTCGTTGGGAACCACTGCACAGTTTGAGAACTGAAAACATCATGACAGATTCTAATCAACACCTTACTGTAATTATAATGTTGGCTTGGTCTCTAAACTTCCTCAAGCCCACCTCTGCAATGGAGAATGAAGTTGATAATTTTATCACTTCAGAGAAAGGACTTTTATAAACTTTAAGTCAAATAATGCATATAACGTACTAAACTCAGATTGTAAAGCATTAAATTATATAATTATGTCTCATAATTAACAAAGGTCTTAAATGTGGGACTAAATAACAACTCGTATCTTCTGATATAAGTATGAAATTTCTCATTGATTTGGCAAATGTGTCATGAAGCCAAGGAGGGTGGTGCCCAAGCTTTACATCAAAGTTACACAATCCTCTCCCTTGTTGAAGAGAGAAATAGCAATTTTCAGGCCCCACAATAGGTCAGTGCTTTGAAAATCCAAGGTTCCTAGTCAAGCGAGTCTCCTCGGTCTTGGACTTTAAGAGAAAATGTAATTCAAAGTTGGGTACGGTGCTGGGAGAAGAGACCTCAAGAGGGTCATGGAGAAGGAGTAACAAAAATAGGATTCACTTAACTTCTAACCTGGTCTCTTGGGAACAAAGAATCAGCAGGAATATTTTCCATTCTGTTCAGACCAGTGTGTCCCACAGTAAAACCGGGTGCTCCGAGGTGGGAGCAACAATGCAAAAAGGTATCTAATGAGCAGATAAAGGAGGAGTAATATCTCCTCTGCAGCAGACTCACAACATGTGCAGCGTTAGGCTGGAACAGAACATATTTCTTTCTTTTGGAGTCTCAAGTCTGACTGGGAGACTAATGCTTGACTCCTTCCCACTCTTTTGTCTGAGAACAGAGCTTCAGTCTTCAACATGAACCATCCAGGGAGCAATTCAGACTTCTACAAGGAGCCCTTCCTTTCAGAGACACATACAGGTGAGTCTGAGAGTGCAGCAGATGCTGTGGGAAGATTCAAGGAATGCATCCCAGAATTTCTCCCTGAGGTAACCTGAGAGCCTAACCAGGCCAGCTCAGAGCTGAGAGACTGCCATATCTGTTTGCTAGGTAGACGAATATATAGTTAGTACATTTAGTATGTTAAATTAGTTTTCTCCTGAAAACATTGCTGTTTGGCATAGAATTCCTTTATATGTGTATAGATGGATTTAGGGGACTGGATGAAAATGTATTAATTTTGTGTGGTCAATTCTATCAGTCTGTCATGTTGTGTCTTCTCCCATTACTTGTAAACATAAGCACTTGTACATCTTTCACCTTGGCAAAAACATTTTTTTGCAATCAATTAATGATCTGTTCTATTCATTTTCTAAGCATAATCTATTTATGTTTGCATAGGTAGAAATTATAACTGTAGATACTGCTTTCTTCACTGCCTTTTAAAATTATATTTTTGTATTTTTTTCACATCCTTGCCCATATATCTGAGATTGGAGACCCATACTGATATAATTAAAGTTTTATGGGAGGGGGGGTTGCTTTTTTTTAAATTAGTTTTATAATTTTATTAATGTCATTATTTGAATATAAAATATTTAACTATGTTTTTCCCTGCCATTTTTATATTATGAATATTCCATACCTTAACTTTTTTTCCATATAAAAGCACACATTTATAAAACTACACAAATGAACAAAACCAGTGAGCTCCATGCTCATTTGACTTCACATCATACAAAGAAGGCCCAGTAGGAGGGAGACAAAATGGCGGCGGAATAGAAGGACGTGTCCTGAGCCTTGTCCCAGAGCAAATAGAGGGAACAGCTGAGACGAGCGGAAATCCAGCCCAAATTGGTGAAGGAGGCACAGCTGGTGAGACAGTTTGCAGCTGGGAAGAGCAGGGATCCCCCAGATAAAGTGGTCACCATAACCTTAAGAGAAATTGTTTCATGTGACAAAAATTTTTAAATGAAACTCTCTGTAGACTGAAAATTATTTTGGAAGGAAACAAAGAGAAGTTTCCTTCAAAAGTCATAAGGATTGTAATTGAAAGTCAATATATTTGGCCTCTTGAACTAAAGTAAGTAATTTGTGGTTTTGCCTCCCTGACAAAGTTTATATAACGCTACAAAAAGAAATTGACAGCCAGTTTGAAATGGAATTGCCAGGGCCTAGGGCAAAGAATATCCTTACATGATATTATTCTACAATGTCATTATAATTTTAGATATTTTACAACAGCGTATTGTACAATTATCCCAAACAAACTTACAAACTAATTCCTTGAATGGTTGGCAGCAATTAAAAAAAAAAAAAAAGGACATGAAAGGATTTAATCCCTTGCAGAAGGAATTAAGGCACTGGGAAGGCAGTTGAGCATCCTATATTGGCCCCTCTTGCCTTTTGTGCCAAGAGGGACCCTCTTCTCACAATCCAATTGCCCTCAGCTGTTACCTGAGCTTTCTGTTCACGCTGAGCTTGAAGCCTCGTGGGGGCTGGTACCATGGATCTGTCTCACACCCAATTGTGTGAGCTGGGCCCTCACTGGAGAAGAAACCCGAGTTCCCCGAGACATGTGATCAGCACCGGGACCCTGCCAGCAGGCCAGGGGTTACCAAGGCAGGTGCTGGGTGTGGAGGCCATGGAGGCATAGGCTACCAAGGAGACAAAACTGAACCTCACACCACCCTGCTTGGCCCCGGAGGATGGCTGGTTAGCCAGAGACGGGTAAGATTCCTCAAGGAAGGAACAACCTAAGACAGGCACAGTCGCAGAGGAGCCATCAGGAGAGAACTTGGGGGGCAACAGAAGTGGGGCACAGACCCTCACCCCCCCAACATAGCAGGGGCTTGAACCCTCACCCCTTCTGAAGGAGGTCTCCTGCCCCCATGGCTGCTTCGCGCTTCCCACACCCAGCTCAGATCGGGACCCAGGCAACAGAAAGAGACTTGGCCCAGCTCATATCGAGATACAGGTGATAGACAGAGACTTGGCCCAGCTCAGATCGGGACCCAGGTAACAGACAAGAGACTTGGCCGACAGCAGCTGCCCTATATCTAAATTCAGCCTAGCATTTGGAATGCTCAGGGCCCACTCAAGAATGCAAATAATCCTTCCCACTAATATTTACAGGGTAAACTAAGATTGTTGGTAGAGTATTAAATTTGACAGTAAAATAGTAATCGAGTTTTCAGATTAATTTAAATAGGCTAATTGAAATAAGTGAATATTCAAGTAAATTTAATTGTACTGGACAAAAAGCTGTTCTTAAAGTAATAACTAAAATTTCTATTGGTAGTTCATCTCATGGTAAGATTCCTGAATATGCAATAAACCTAAAGCAGTCATATTTTTGGGCAAAAAAAAAAAAATAAAATTTAAAGTTATCAAGACTGCATTATAAAATTTACAAAAACCTCCATTAATTAAAAAAGGGGGGGTAGTAGGGCAATATCATATAAGGAAAAATATCGTATAAGTAAATTACATCTAGAAAATTTTTACTTTACCAAATTAATTTTCATTTGTAATGCTAACAGCAAGATGGCCATTAAAAAACACACATGGTGTCTAAATAAGACAAAGGAAAATCATTTGAACAAAAATAAGAAGGATCCCAAATCAATTATATAGAAAAGATACCTTTATTAACTTGTGGTCGAGAATATATTTGTATATTTTCAGAAAACAACCCCAAGACCAGGTGGATTCCTGCAACAGAGAGGAATTGACAGGTGTGCTCCAACCACGAAGACAAGAGGAAAAAACAGTCCAGAGATGGAAGACGCTGACAACGCCTTGCCACGCGAGCAGTCAGCAGCTGTGCACAGCTGCAGGTTACCTAGGACCAAACCAGAGAGGGTTGGACCTGCATTGCCACCATGTGCCCACCATCCAGATATCATTGCTGACATGTACACATAAGGAACTGTTAGACATTGAAACGGGGACTCAGAACTGTTGGACATTGAAATTGGGTCTCAAACATTTTTTTTGTTTTGTTTTGTTTTGTTATTATATGTTTATTTCTAGTCTGCAAAGGCAAAACTTTTTAAAGGAAAGAAATGGTGGGAAAAAGATACAGAGGCAAAGAAGAATTGAACAGACTGTCAAACTACATTGGGAAGACAGAGGAGGTTGGGCGAGGGGGGCTGTAAGAGACCAACTGAAGGACTTATATGCATGCATATAAGCACAACCAATGGATACAAGACACTGGGGCGGGGGGGAGGACGGGCAGGTGAAGGCATGTAATGGGGGGTAGGGGAGGTCGGGGGGAGGTCAATGGGGGTAAGAAAAGGAGACATGTACTACTATTTGTAATACTTAAAACAATAAAAAAAAAAAACACACACACACACACACAAAAAAAAGAAGGCCGAGTACAAAGAAATAAGTGTGCTACGAAATCATATTCTCAGGTGTAAATATGTGAAGAAAGGGGATCAATTGTTGTGGCATAAGCAGGATTTTATGAAAAATGTTTGGGGATTATTTGTATGTTGACAAGGAACAGAACCAGGACTAGTGCCCACCCATCAGTTGTGTCACAAAAGAGATCAAAACTCAAAGCCAAAAATAAGATAAGATGCTATTGAGCCATTTAACCACCAGAGTGCTCTAATAAACATGGCATAGGTGCAGGAATCGCAATTAGATCAGAGGCTGAGGAGAACACTGTGATGAGGCCAGTGGAGCAGGGAAGATCCACTTGGTGTGTGGTCCCTTGAGTCCCAGGTAACTTCAGCACCCACGCTAGCTCCCTCTTCTCACTGCACTGGCCCTCTGCTGGTCTCTTCACTATTACTACTTTCCCTATTAAGCAGTTCTTGCATTTCTTGTGTTTAATTCCAGATCTATTTTACTGTATAAGAATAAAACATGCATTTTACATTGTGATTCATCGTTTTGCGCACACAAACAAGAGAGAACAAAAGGAACCATGAAATGATTGTGTATGTACCCTCACTGTGTATGACACACTCTAATACTTTCTTTTGTGCCTCCTTGATTCCATTCTATTTCATTCTTACAACTGTATTCTGACACCCTAATGGCTCCTGAACTCAGAATATGGAGAACATTCCTCAAGCATGTCCTCCACACCTAGCTTCATAGAATCCTGTCACAGAATACATGTTTATTCAGTCACACTAAACTAAATCTGAAGGAGGGAATAAGTTTCTATAACATGCTATATGCCTCAGGTACTCACAGTCTGACAAGGAACAAAGACATGGGATTAAATAAAAATCTCACCATGGGTGCCCTAACACTTAGATTAAGAGCATGAGAAAGGGACCTTTTCCTGTGCTAATGTTAGGAAAAGAAAAGGTTCATGAAGGAGAGTATCCAGTCTCTCTGAAAGAGGAGTTGGAGTTTGGGGGAGAAAGTTAATCAGAGTGTTCAATGATCAGCTTTAAAGTTGTCTCTGAGTCAATGTGAATATTTGGCTAAAGAGGTGCCTGCCTGAGAGGAATCCAAGATGGCGGCGTAGGTAAACACCTAAACTGCTGCCTCGCACAACAATTTCAAAAATACAACTAAAAGACAAAATGTCTATCACCCAGAACCACGGGAAAGCTGGCTGAGTGGAAGTTCTACAACTAGAAGGAAAGAGAAAAGAGCATTGAGACGTGCAGGAGCGCTGAAAAGCTGAGGTACGGAGGCGTGTGATCCGGGATGGCGGCGGGCATTGCTTTTTTCAACCCAAAGGGAGACAAGCCCCCGATTACTCTGAAATGCAGTTTCTGGGGAGAAGCAGGGGACCCAAACTCCTACGGGGAGAAGCTGGACTGTCTGCCAGTGAGGGTGGCTTGCTTGCAGAGCCGCACGCAGGAATAATTGCTTACTGCACTGGGGCACGGGACGCCTACCGGACGCAGAGCCGGCTAACTAGCAGCCATTGCTGTTTGCCACGTCCTAACCTAGTGACGCCCTGAGGCCCCGCCCTGCACAACCTACAAACCCACCCAAGCTCCAAGCAGCGGAGTTAGCATAAGAAAGCCCTGCTCTATCGCAGCTTAACCTAGCAAACTTGCAGCCCCGGTCAGACAGCTCCAAAACCTCCAAACCACAAGCAAAGAGGAGAAAACTGTAGCTCTCACTGTAGCTCCTGCTGGGTGGCCTCAGACAGTAGCTGACCTGCACCCCATTGGAGATCCAGAAACCAGTGTACCTAGTGGTCAGTGTGAGACACCAGATTTCAACTCCTCACATCCATAAGTGACACATTCAAGAGGCAGACTCAGTGAGCACCAAAGCCCCACTGAAACAAGTCCTGCCCCATAAGCGTGTCTTCAGCGCAGCAGTTCTTCCATTATAGACACAGCGAGTGCTCACAGCTAAGTGGCCTGGAGGTAAATTCCTCCCAGTGTACCAATAGCAATTAAGGCCTAACTACACCAAGACTTTGCACTCAGACCACAAAGGGGTGTACCAAGAGCATCCACATCAGGAGATTGGGGAGGCTGAGCTACTGCCCCCTATAGGTCACCTACCACACAAAGCCACTCCATCAACACAGGGAAGCAGCCAAAATGCAGAAACAAAGAAACATGTCACGAATGAAAGAAACGGAGGAAAGCAAACTACTGGATGACATAGAGTTCACAACCACATGTATAAGGTTACTCAAGAATCTTCTAAAAACCGCTGAGAAACTTGATAACACTTCTGAGGAGCTTAGTGAGACCTTCAAGGACCTTAATGAGAATGCCAAAAAAAAATGGAAAAGGACCAGTCAGAAATGAAGCATACACTGTCTAAAATAAATATACAGAAACTCAACTGTAGATCAACGTACCCCAAGAATCAAACCAAAGATCTGAAATATGTGGAAACAAAAAACATCCAACCAGAAAAACAAAAAGAAAAAAGAATCCAAAAATATGAAGATAGTGTAAGGAGCCTCTGGGACAACTTCAAGCGAACCAACATCCGAATTTTTGGGGTGCCAGAAGAAGGGAGAGAGCAAAATATTGAAAACCTATTAGAAGAAATAATGACAGAAAACTTTCCCTACCTGGTGAAAGAAATAGACTTACAAGTTCAGGAAGCGCACAGAACCCCATACAAGAGGAATCCAAAGAGGACCACACCAAGACACATCATAATTAAAATGCCAAGGGCAAAAGACAAAGAGAGAATATTAAAAGCAGCAAGACAAAAACAGTTAATTACCTACAAGGGAGTACCCATACGACTGTCAGCTGATTTCTCAACAGAAACTATGCAGGCCAGAAGAGAGTGGCAAGAAATATTCAAAGTGATGAACAGCAAGAACCTACAACCAAGATTACTCTACCCAGCAAAGCTATCATTCAGAGTTGAAGGTCAGATAAAGAGCTTCACAGACAAGAGAAAGCTAAAGGAGTTCATCACCACCAAACCAGGATTACATGAAATGCTGAAGGGTATCCTTTAAGAAGAGGAAGAAGAAGAAAAAGATAAAGACAAAAATTATGAACAACAAAATGACATCAAACACATACCTACCAACAAGTGAATCTAAAAATCAAGTGAATGAAAAATCTGAAGAACAGAATGGACTGGTGAATATAATAGAATCAGGGACATAGAAAGGGAGGGGACTGACGATTCTCAGGGGAAGCAGGTGTGAGGGGTGCGGGAAGAGATTGGACAAAAATCTTACTCCTAAAGATGAAGACAGTGGCGGGGGTAAGGGCATGGGGTGGGGTGGGGAATCAGGTGGAGGGGAGCTATGGGGAAAAATAAAAGAGGAACACCTGTAATAATCTGAACAATAAAGATTTATTAAAAAAAAAAGAAATGGCATTGTTCTTTTTTAATATCTCTTCTAACTGTCCATATAGAAGCAAACGATTATTATATACTTATTTTGTATCATTGTTGAACCTATTTATTGGTTCTAATTAATTTTTTAAATAATTTATTGGAGTATAATAACATAAAATAAACTGAACATAGTTAACAGCAATATTTCTGAGTTAAAGCAGTTATACAAAAATTAAGAATACATACTGCAAGGTTCATATACATAACTCAAAGAAACACAAAAGCTTTAATATCTTTGTTATGTAATTGTAAAAAATGTAATTAGCCTCTTCCTCTGTTTCCCTATTTCTGCTGGTGATGTGGAATAATAAACCTAGTTCTGTTAGATATTGATAGAAATAAATAAAATGTTTTTTAAACATAGAGTATGTCTAATAACTCTTCCATAGGTAGGAAGTGTATGTACATATACACGTATGTACATTTGTATGTGATTTTCTTTCAAATAAACACAACACACAAAGACATAACACAGACACAATAATATTCTCATCTTTAATGTTGAAAGAAAATTTTAAAGAAATTTGGTGACAATAGAAATTAAAGAATGAATTATTAAATTAATATGAAACTAAAATAATTTAGAAATTTAGATACAACTATATAACGCAGAAAGTTAACCTTAATTTTAGTAACGAATTACATTTCCTCTATTAATGCACAAAGACCTCAAAGTCAGAACCACATTAACTCTGTAACTGAAATGTTTCTCCACCAGGCAACAGGTGAGTCACACACACTGAACATGAGATTTGTAGTGGAGAGATTAGATTCACTTTATTGGAAGCATTGTGCAAGGAGATGGGAAAGTTAGTGCTCAAAACTTGAACTCCTGGTTCCTTTACTGGCAGTTGGTTTTAAAGGGTGAGATTGAGATAGGAGTCTTCAATGGGTGATCAGC
This sequence comes from Corynorhinus townsendii, assembly GCA_026230045.1. NCBI lineage: Eukaryota > Metazoa > Chordata > Mammalia > Chiroptera > Vespertilionidae > Corynorhinus > Corynorhinus townsendii. The sequence goes on from JAPDVU010000006.1 coordinate 79,923,714, forward strand.
TCATGTGTATATTCTGAGTGGTTGGAGCAGGTGTTACGATGATATACTTCAGGAGTTGTGATCATCAGTCATCCAATGTCATCCAGTCTGGGGTTTATGTGACCGTGGTCCATGAGAGACAGTGGTTTTTTATCAAGTAGAACATTTTAGTTCTTATAAAACCAACTCAAGGTATAAGTCACTATGTTATCACAGATTCCAGAGTGGGGACTAGTGCCACAAGACCCTAATTTATGTCTGAAAAAGTTACTTTGGTGAATATAAGGAAAAGGAACTCAGGTCTGTTTCCTTGCAAATGAGACATTGGGGGTATGGGATTTGGTTGAGAAGGGATTCTGGCTTGGTTTCAATTTTGTGAAATTGGGAATTCACTAGATCTGTTAATGGAGCAGTATCACCAAATTGACTTTAGATTTTTTTTCTTCTACTTAATGTCAAATTTCAAAGCAAATGACTTTACCAAAGAAAGCTAATAGAATAGATTAACAATCATTGGGATTGATTGAATCACTGACCCCTATCAATGGACTCTTTGTATTCTCTCACTTTGCAATATGACTTTCACCCACCCATAACAGATTGAGTCTATTTGACCACCACTTGAATCTTATGGGTTTCTTTGACCAGAATAATGTGGTAGAAGTGATGTTGTGCTAATTCTGAGCCTTGTACACATCTGTCTCATGGAATACAGCCATGGCTGTGTAAACAGACCATCCGGAATAAACCTCCAGCCCCAGTGTTCCAGCTGAAGCCACTAGACAAGCCTACCACCAGTCAATCCAAAACTTGTGTGAGAGACTCATCTAAGGTCAGCCAAACCACTGCCCTGACCAGAAGTATAAGAAAGTTCAGATCTACCCAGTAATCCCTACTTACACACTTTAAGTTATGGAGTACTAAGGCAATTTGATACATGAAAATCACTAACTGGCACAATAACTTTATTAAGTAAAATTGAGAAAATTGAGGAACCTGAAGGTTAAGCAAATTGCCCAAGGTCACAAAGCTAGTAAGTGCTAAAACGGGGGCACAAACACAGGATACTTAGCTCCAGAGTTTGCTCTCCTAATCAGCATTCGTTCTTCTGCTGCTGCTATAGCAGTGCATGAAATGGTGTTCTTATTTATAAGATAGCATTCCACCAATTATGCAACCACATTCAGAGGCAGATCCCAACCTGGGGCAACTGATCCCTACTATGGCCACCTTGACCAGTTATGAGACCAGCAAGATCTTAACCTTGCTGGATGTGAGGCACTTCATATGTATAAGTCAGTAGCATTTAGAAATAGAATTCCACTGTCTTAACACCTGAGGGCTGAAGAGTCATTTTGTCACAAAAATAGAACAAACCTAAAATTTGTGTGAAAATGCCTAAGACCCTGATAAACCAAAGCAATTTTGAGAAAGCAAAACAAAGCTAGAGGCAACCCATTTGAAATTGCCGGATTTCAAACTATATTATAAAGCTATAGTAATAAAAGCAGTATAATACTGGCATAAAAACAGATACATAGATCAATGGAAAAGAGTAGAGAGCCAAGAAATAAACTCACACACATAAGGTCATTAATATAGGAGAAAGGAACCAAGAATGTTAAATGAGGAAAGGACAGTATCTCCAAGAAACTATGCTGGGAAAACTGGACAACCACAGGCAAAAGAATGAAACTGGGTCACTATTGTAATGGTTCAGAATGAGTCACCCCAAGACATGTACTTGGATTATTTTTAAGCTGAACGCAACTGAGACCCTGGGAGTCCAAGAGGAACTTTTACTTCTCCCTTAAAGAATTTAAATTTTGGGTTTTGCCAATAATTAGTGTTATCATCAGAGATAATATTTATGACCTATACCAGTACATAGGGCAGGGCAAATTTCTAATTACTGAATCTGCTCTTCTCATTGTCCTGCAATGTCCTTCCTCCCTTGTGAAGCCTCAGGAGCTTTACCTCATCTTTAGCTCAGAATGTCATACGTACACTACCTCACTGTTCTTCTTGTCTCTGATCCACAGACATATGTTTCCAAGTAGACTCCACTGGAAGAGAGATATTTGATAATCAAGTTTTGCCAGTAATTATGGTAGCTTTTCTGGATGCTCAGCTAAATACAACATTGAAACCTGGAAATTAGGTATAAAGTACAGAAGCGTGTCTGACCAAGCTTTTGTTTCAAATACATCCATCACAAATAATCATATTGCCAGATGCATGACATATATACTACATAAGCACTCATGTTGCCTTCACCCATGAAGTTTCCCTTTTATTTTAAATTTAATTATTTTGTTTTGGAATAATTAATATATGCAATTTTATTTTTAATTAGAAGCATTTTCAAAACAAGCAAAGGGAGAAACATCACATTAGACAATGGATATATGTAGGGAGCAAAGTTCATTTGGAATTACACACAAGAACAGACACAGAATTTTTGTGATATTTACACAAGAATTAACATGTTATAAAATTCCCCTTTTGAAAACCCTGAGTAACCTAGACAACTGACCACATGAATGACCCTGCTTTTCCTTCCCTTGCCTTAATTCCTATTTTTAGGTTTCAAATAAAAAGTAAACCCAAAATATATAAAGTACGCATACAACTCAACAAAAGGAAGACAAACAGCCCAATCAGAAAATGGACAGAAGACCTAAATAGACACTTCTCCAAAGAAGGACACACAAATGGCCAAGAGTCATATGAATAAATCCTCAACATCACTAATCATCAGAGATATGAAAATTAAACCACAATGAGGTGCCTCTTCACACCTGCTATAATGGCTACTAAAATAAATCAACTAACAACAAGTGCTTGTAAGGATGTGAAGAAAAGGGAACCCTAGTACACTGCTGGTGGGAATGCAGAACTGTAGACCCACAGTGGAAAACAGTGTGGAGTTTCCTCAAAAAAATTAAAAATGGAACTGCCATTTGACGCAGTGATCCCACTTCTAAGAATATAACCTAAGAAGTCTGAAACACTAATCCGAAAGAATAAGTACCTCTAGGTTCATAGCAGTGTTATTTACAATAGCTAAGATCTGGAGACAGCCCAGCTGCCCATCCATTAAAGAATGGATAAAAAAAACAAACAAACAGTGGTACATTTACACAATGGAATACTATGCAGTTGTGAAAAAGAGGTATCTCTTACCCTTTGAAATAGCATGGAGGGGCCTGGAAAGTATTATGTTAATGAAATAAGTCAGTCAGAGAAATACAAGTATCACATGATCTCACTTATATGTGAAATCCTTGAACAAAATAAAGTGCCAAACAAAATAGATCCAGAGACATGGAAGCACACAGCAGACTGTGGATCTTCAGAGGGAAGGGGAGAAGGGGAAGATATTAACGAAGAACTTACGTGCATGTATAAATAACCCATGGACACAGATAATAGTGGGGCGAAGGCGTGGGGAGGGGACGGAAGAGGGGAGGAGTGGAGTCAATGGAGGGAGAAAAGGAGGACATCTGTAATACTTCCAATAACAAAGATACATTTTAGAAAAGCAAACCCACAAAACCATAGCCATCCTGCCCTCGGTCCCCAGTACAGACAGAGTCCTTCACCGCAAGCCCATTTCTCTCTCTCTTTCATACACACATGCATACACACAGCTTCCTGTGTGGCGTTTGGGTGTACAGGACCTGTGAGTAATAAACCTTACATTTCATAGTTCCATGATGGCTGTTGTAATTATGAGAAGGACCACAAGAGTCCATCCACCCAGGACACTGACTCTGGTCTGAGGAACAAGAAGTTGGATTGAGGCCAGTGGCCACGCATTCCTATCCTACTGCATCACTAACAATAGACAGAGACTTATAGGGAGCAATGATAAAATCTATAATATCAGGAAGAGCAATAAAGGTACCAATGTACAGAGAATGAGGGACACGGGGTGAAAACTGAGGTTTAACATTTTATGGAATGAAAATATACAATGGATTAGGTAGCCAAGTGCAATTTTTCTACATGAGTAATACCACTTATTACTATTCTGCCTACAAAACAGAACAAATTACTTACAATGATATATGTCATTTGAGAAGAAATTTTTCTTAAGACATCAATGTTTCTAGTGAAGTAAATGAAAACTTCTTACTATTTCTGACCAAGGTTGGAAAAAACTTTGGGAAGGTTAAAAAAGGACAAAGGGGAGAACTGTCTATATATCAGACAAAGCAGAAAGCTTAATAAAATGGCTATTTAAAATGTATAGAGAAGTTGAAACAAACAAAAGAAGTTCAAGGACAGAATACAAGGAGCAAGTCTGGCCTGGCCTGTGTTTCTCAGGGGCTGAGTGCCAACCTATGAACCAGGAGGTCTCCATTAGATTTCTGGTCAGAAGCACATGGCCAGGTAGTGGGCTCAATACCCAAGAGGGGATATGCAGGAGGCAAGCAATCAATACTATTCTCTCATCACTGATGTTTCTCTCTCTCCATCCCCCTTCCTCTCTGAAATCAATAAAAATATGTTTTAAAAAAAATAAAAGGAGCAAATCTAAAAAACACAATGTGATTAAAGAGTCACAATTTCTGGGTTTTGGTTCTGTAGCCCCAAAATCAAGGGAACTTTTTTCCCCAGGATGATTGTCCCCTTTGTACCTGCCATCCCAAAGAATCTTTTCAGAACTCTCTTTATGTCCTTGTTCCTGAGACTGTAGATGAAGGGGTTCAGCATGGGTGTGACCACAGTGTACAACACTGAGGCTGCTGCACTTGAGTGTGAGCTATGGGTAACAGAAGAGCTGAGATACACTCCTAGGATTGCACCATAAAATAAGGAGACAACTGAGAGGTGAGATGCACAGGTAGAAAATGCCTTATACTTCCCCTGAGCTGATGGGATTGCACGTATGGAGGACACTATCTTAGAGTAAGAGTAAAGGATACCAGCGAGGGGACCACCAGCCAGTAGCACAGATACAAAATACATCACCATGGTATTAAGAAAGGTGTCGGAACAGGCAAGTTGGACCACCTGTTTAAGTTCACAAAAAAAGTGGGGAATTTCCAAGTCCGTACAGAAAGACAATCGCAACACTATTAAACTTTGTAACAAGGAATTCAGGGAACCCATGATCCAGGACATCAGAACTAACAGTCCACAGAGCCGGGAGTTCATGATGACCATATAGTGCAAGGGGTGGCAGATGGCCACATACCTGTCATAGGCCATCACGGCTAGAAGGAAGTCATCCAATCCTGCAAAGAGTAAGAAAAAATACATCTGTGTGATGCATCCTGCATAGGTGATGGCTTTGCTCTGTGTGTGGATGTTCCATAGCATCTTTGGGACGGTGGTGGAGGTGAAACAGATGTCTACCAAGGACAGGTTGGAGAGGAAGAAGTACATGGGCGTGTGGAGGTGGGAGTCTGAGCTGACGGCCAGGATGATGAGCAGGTTTCCCAACACAGTGACCAGGTACATGGAGAGGAAGAGCCCAAATATGAGGGGCTGCAGTTCTGGTTCCTCTGAAAATCCCAGAAGAAGAAATTCTGAAATCAGAGTATCATTCTCAGGTCCCATGGGGTGGAGGTGACTCGTAGGGAAGAAAAATAACATGATTAGTTTTTGCACAAATGGCCATTACAAGCACAGTTGAAATGCTACTATTATATTTTATAACAAAGCAACAATATTTATTTTTTTGTACATATCATCCCCCATGACATCTCTGATTAGGAATTCCTGTTTTCCTCAAACTTTATATCCAAGGTTGACATGGATTACACTATCTTAATGAGAAATGCTTTCATGCACTTGAGAAATATTTATTGACATTTCCCACCTCTAGGGAAAGTGTACAGGATGCTCAGAAACAAAATTCTTAGAATATAATGATAGTTAAAGAATATATACAACATATATGTCATATACCAAGTTAGATGGTATCATGTGAATAAATAAAGAAAGTAGGTATAAAGAGAGTGGATGGGTGTTATTTTATACTGGGAATTCAGGAAGCTCTGCCAACAAAGTGACAATGAACAGAGATCTCAAGGAAGACAGAGTGGGTGACACAGGGTTAGTTGGGGATGGAGGATTATGTAAGAAAAGTGTCAGTACCAAAGCCCTGAGATGACACTTGCCTTAGGACTCAAAAAAGGAAACAGAATGGTGAAATAGAATCGAGTCAAGAAGACACAAAAGAACATATTACAGTGCATCATACATAGTGAGGGTATATGGTTCCCTTTGTTCAGGTGTGTGTGCGTGCGCGCGCACGCAACAATTGCTGGATCACAATGTAAAAGGCATGTCTTGCTTTGGGACACAGTAATAATAATCTGGAATTCAATGCAATAAATGTGAGAACAGTTTCAAAGGCCAGTTCCTGCTAATGAGGGCAAATAATAAGAGTGAAGAGCCCAGCAGAGAGCCAGGTGCACTGGTCCTGACACTTGATCCATGGCACCTGCTCTTCTGAGAGCATTCTCTGAGATCTCCTTCTATTCACTCTTGTGCTGATGAGAGAAAGACCCACAGAATGCAAGAAAAGTACCCAGGTCCATCGGGCACTAGCTGTAGAAGAGTGAATTAGAACTCACAAGCCCCTGACTCTAAGTCACTGCTTTTCTACTCTGCAAGGCTGCCTCACTCTGTCAATGCTTCACAAAGAAAAGGAAATGCTAAGGTTGAAATAAAGCAGAATCCTGAGAGCTGAGCAGATAGAACGGAGGGTCAGTTTCTGCTGTGGGAGGAGCAAGGCCATGGAATTGTGCTCTGAGATGGTGAGAAGAAAGGAGCTGAGAAGAAATGAGTTGCAAGAAAGCCCTACAGAATGAAAAACACCAAAGGTGTGGGATCTTGAGTCCATCCCTTTCACTATTTCATCAGCCTGACTGTTCCCCCAGAAGACTCGGTTATTACAAGCTTTACTTCTCCCCAGGATGCTTTCCCATAGTGCTCACTCTGGCACCCCAATGGCATCACTCACTGGATTTGGTTCTACTGGTCCTTCCTTCCTTGGATGATTGATGTGGAAAGGGCAAGAAATGGAGGTCAGTTTCTGGTTTTCCAGAGCAGTTGAACATGTTAGAGAGGCACAGAGAGGATGCTCTTATCCATGGCTGAGGAGCTGCAGGTGAGTCTGCAGAGGGAGGTCCAGAGGCTGAATTCTCAGAGCTCCTCATTAAATGAACTGTGTTACTGTTGCTCAGTTCTCTAAGCAATTCAGCTCCCTTGAACCAAGTGGCCATAAATACAAGGCAACTTTTCTGCCAGTTGGGTCTCCATGGGTTCACCTTGGGGGCCAAATGCATATTCTCTTCATACTGATGGGTCCACCTCCCCTGGAATGATCATCTCTGCAGGGTATGTAAGTGCTCATGCATGGACAGGATAACATCATGAGCTTCTGAGCTGCTGTAAGTCACGCAGTGTCTGACCCAGAGATTTAGTGATGTCCCTGACCACATCCATCCCAAACAGGAACCTCCCAGAAACTTCCCCTTGACCTCAACTTTGAAAACCAGAGATTGATTCTGAACATACAGTTGATGGGGGATAAACTTTGGCTACAGAGGTAGGGTGTCCTTTGTACAAGTTCCCCAGATCTAATTATCCAATTTTTTCATCTGGAGTAAATGCATTCACATCTTTAAACTCATATAGGTACATATATTTTTTCTGGCCAGTGAGGCTATTCAGAACATTTCTTTATGATGGGGAAGAGTACTTTGAATATAAAACCAGCACCTGATAGTGACTTTAGGAGTTGTGATCATCAGTCATCCAATGTCATCCAGTCTGGGGTTTATGTGACCGTGGTCCATGAGAGTCAGTGGTTTTTTATCAAGTAGAACATTTTAGTTCTTATAAAACCAGCTCAAGGTATAAGTCACTATGTTATCACAGATTCCAGAGGAGGGACTAGTGTCACAAGACCCTGATTGATGTCTGAAAAAGTTACTTTGGTGAATATAAGGAAAAGGAACTCAGGTCTGTTTCCTTGCAAATGAGACATTGGGGGTATGGGATTTGGTTGAGAAGGGATTCTGGCTTGGTTTCAATTTTATGAAATTGAGAATTCACAAGATCTATTAATGGAGCAGTATCACCAAATTGACTTTAGATTTTTTTCTTCTACTTAATGTCAAATTTCAACGCAGATGACTTTACCAAAGAAAGCTAATAGAATAGATTAACAATCATGGGGATTGATTGCATCAATGATCCCCATCAATGGACTCCTTGTATTCTCTCACTTTGCAATATGACTTTCACCACCCATAACAGATTGAGTCTGTTTGCACACCACTTGAATCTTATGGGTTTCTTTGACCAGAATAATGTGGTAGAAGTGATGTTGTGCCAATTCTGAGCCTTGTACACATCTGTCTCATGGAATACAGCCATGGCTGTGTAAACAAGCCCAGACCATCTGGAATGAGCCTCCAGTCCCAGTGTTCCAGCTGAAGCCACTAGACAAGCCTACCACCAGTCAATCCAAAAGTTGTGTGAGAGACTCATCCAAGGTCAGCCAAACCACTGCCCTGACCAGAAAGAAAGTCCAGATCTACCCAGTAATCCCTACTTACACACTTTAAGTTATGGAGTACTAAGGCAATTTGATACATGAAAATCACTAACTGACACAATAACTTTATTAAGTAAAATTGAGAAAATTGGGGGACCTGAAGATTAAGCAAATTGCCCAAGGTCACAAAGCTAGTAAGTGCTGAAACGGGGGCACAAACACAGGATACTGAGCTCCAGAGTCTGCTCTCCTAATCAGCATTCGTTCTTCTGCTGCTGCTATAGCAGTGCATGAAATGGTGTTCTTATTTCTAAGATAGCATTCCACCAATTATGCAACCACATTCAGAGGCAGATCCCAACCTGGGGTAACTGATTGGCCCCTACTATGGCCACCTTGACCAGCTATGAGACCAGCAAGATCTCAACCTAGCTGGATGGGAGGCACTTCATATTTATAAGTCAGTAGCATTTAGAAATAGAATACCAATGTCTTTGTTTATATTTAATAAATCTTTATTGTTCAGATTATTACAATTGTTTCTCCTTTTTCCCCCCACAGATGCCCTCCACCTGGTTTCCACCCCACCCTCTACCCTTATCTCCCCCACACTGTCCTCATCCATAGGTGTATGATTTTTGTCCAGTCTCTTACCATACCCCCCAACACCCTTTTCCCCCCCTGAGAATTATCAATCCACTCCAATCCTATGCCCCTGATTCTTTTATATTGACCAGTCTATCCTGTTACTCAGATTTTTAATTCACTTGATTTTTAGATTCACTTGTTGATAGATATGTATTTGTTGTTCATAATTTTTACCTTTGCCTTTTTCTTCTTCTTCCTCTTCTCAAAGAATACCTTTCAGCATTTCATATAATACTGGTTTGGCGGTAATGAACTCCTTTAGCTTTTTCTTATCTATGAAGCTCTTTATCTGCCCTTCAATTCTGAATGCTAGCTTTGCTGGGTAGAGTAATCTTGGTTGTAGGTTCTTGCTATTCATCACTTTGAATATTCCTTGCCACTCCCGTCTGGCCTGCATAGTTTCTGTTGAGAAATCAGCTGACAATCATATGGGTGCTCCCTTGTAGGTAATTAACTGTTGTTCTCTTGCTGCTTTTAATATTTTCTCTTTGTCTTTTGCCCTTGGCATTTTAATTATGATGTGTCTTGGTGTGGTCCACTTTGGATTCCTTTTGTTTGGGGTTCTGTGCACTTCCTGGACTTGTAAGTCTATTTCTTTCACCAGGTGGGGGAAGTTTTCAGTCATTATTTCTTCAAATAGGTTTTCAATATCTTGCTCGCTCTCTCTCTTCTTCTGGCACCCCCATAATTCTGATGTTGGTACGCTTGAAGTTATCCCAGAGGTTTCTTACACTATCTGCAACTTTTTGGATTCTTTTTTCCTTTTGCTTTTCCAGTTGGGTGTTTTTTGCTTCTTGGTATTTCAAATCTTTGACTTGATTCTTGCGTTCCACTAGTCTGCTGTTGGGTCTCTGTATAATATTTTTTATTTCAGCCAGTGTATGTTTCATTTCTAGTTGGTCCTTTATCATATCTTTGAGGGTCTCGTTATATTTATCGGCCTTTTCTAGGATATTCTTGAAAAGCCTTATAACCGTGGTTTTGAATTTTATATCCAGTCGTTTCTTTTCCTCCATTTCTTTCGTTTGTGATCTGTTTCTTTTTCTCTGCATTTTCACTGCTTCCCTGAGTTGGTAGGGTAGCTTTGTGTGCTTGGTGGCCTATATGGCCCAGTGGGTCGTTCTCCCAGTTACCTGAGGTGGATACTCTTGGTGCACCCCTTTGTGGACTGTGTGTACAGCCTTGTTGTAGTTAAGTCTTGATTGTTGTTGGTGTCGCTGGGAGGAATTGACCTCCAGGACAATTGGCTGTGAGGACCCACTGTGTCTATAATGGAAGAACTGCTGTGCTGGAGACACACTTATGGTGCAGGACTTGCTTCAGTGAGGCTTTGGTGCTCACTGAGTCTGCCTCTTGAATGTGTCACTTATGGATGTGAGTAGTTGAAATCTGGTGTCATCTCACACTGAACACTAGATACAGTAGCTTCTGGATCTCCAAAGGGGTGCAGGTCAGCTACTGTCTGAGGCCACCCAGCAGGAGGTACAGCGAGAACTACAGTTTTCTCCTCTTTGCTTGGGGTTTGGGAGTTTTGGAGCTGTCTGACCAGAGCTGCAGTTTGTTAGGTTAAGTTGCAATAGGCAGGTCATTGATATGCAAAAGCCGCCGTGTGGAGCTTGGGTGGGTTTGTAGATTGTGTGGGGCAGGGTCTCAGGGAGTCACTAGGCTAGGGGGTAGCAAACAGCGATGGCTGCCAGTCAACCGTCTCTGCGTTTCCGCATTTCCACATCCAATGCCCCAGCACAGTAAACAATGATTGCTGGGCTCACCTCTGCAAGAAAGTCACCCTCATTTTCTGATCTGATGGCAGACAGTCCAGCTTCTCCCCATAGGAGTTTGGGTCCCCAGCATCTCCCCAGAAACTGGAGTTCGGAGTAATCGGGAGCTTGTCTCCCTTCAGGTTGAAAAAAGCAGTGCACCCAGTAGACCTCCGCCAGCCCAATTCACGTTCCTCTGTACCTCAGCTTTTCAGCACTTGTGCCCTTCTCAATGCTCTTTTCTCTTTCCTTCTAGTTGTAGAATTTCCACTCAGCCAGCTTTCCTGTGGTTCTGGGTGATAGACGTTTTGTCTTTTAGTTGTAGTTTTGAAATTGTTGTGCAAGGCAGCAGTTTAGGTGTTTACCTATGCCACCATCTTGGGTTTTTTTTCTCCCTAGAATTCCGCTGTCTTAACACCTGAGGCTGAAGAGTCATTTTGTCACAAAAATAGAACAAACCTAAAATTTGTGTGAAACCGCATAAATCCTGATTAACCAAAGCAATTCTGAGAAAACAAAACAAAGCTGGAGGCAACCCATTACCTGATTTCAAACTATATTGTAAAGCTATAGTAATGAAAGCAGTATAGTACTGGCACAAAAACAGACGCTTAGATCAATGGAAAAGAATAGAGAGACAAGAAATAAAACCACACACATTAGGTTCTTAATATAGAAGAAAGGAGCCAAGAATGTTAACTGAGGAAAGGACAGTATCTCCAAGAAACTGTGCTGGGAAAACTAGACAACCACATGCAAAAGAATGAAACTGGGTCACTATTGTAAGGGTTCAGAATGAGTCACCCCAAGACATGTACTTGGATCATTTTTGAGCTGAAGGCAACTGAGACCCTGGGAGTCCAAGAAAACCCTTTACTTCTCCCTTAAAGAATTTAAAATTTGGGTTTTGCCAATAATAAAAGTTATAATCAGAGATAACATTTATGACCTATACCAGTATACAGGGCAGGGCACATTTCTATTTACTGAATCTGCTCTTCTCATTGTCCTGCAATGTCCTTCCTGCCTTCTGAAGTCTCAGGAGCTTTACCTCATCTTGAGCTCAGAATGTCATACATACACTACCTCACTGCTCTTCTTGTCTCTGAACCGCTCATGCATGTTTCCAAGAAGATTCCACTGGGAGATAGATACTTGATCATCCGTTTTTGCTAGTAAATATGGTAGCTTTTCTGGATGCTCAGCTAAATAAGACAATGAAACCTGGAAATTAGGTACAAAGTACAGTATTGTGTTTGACTAAGCTTTTGTTTCAAATAATCCATCACAAATAATCATTTTGCCAGATGCATGACACAGCTACTACACAAGCATTCTTGTTACCTTCACCCATGAAGTTTCCATTGTATTTTAAATTTAATGATTTTTGTTTTGGAATAATTAATATATGCAATTTTATTTTTAGTTAGAAACATTTTCAAAACAAACAAAGAGAGAAACTTCACATTAGACAATAGATATATCTAGGGAGCAAATTCATTTGGAATTACACACAGGAACAGACACAGAACGTTTTTGATATTTACACAAGAATTAACATGTTATAAAATTCCCCTTTTGTAAACCCTGAGTAACCTAGACAACTGACCACATGAATGACCCTGCTTTTCCTTCCCTTGCCTTAATTTCTGCTCTTGGGTTTTAAATAAAAAACAAACACAAAATATATAAAGTACTCATACAACTCAACAAAAGGAAGACAAACAGCCCAATCAGAAAATGGGCAGAAAACCTAAATAGACACTTCTCCAAAGGACACACAAATGGCCAAGAGTCATATGAAAAAATCTTCAATTACTAACCATCAGAGAGATGCAAATTAAACCAAAATGAGGTGCCTCCTCACACCTGCCATAATGGCTACTATCAATAAATCAACTAGCAACATTGCTTTAAGGATGTGGAGAAAAGGGGACCCTGGTACACTGTTGGTGGGAATGCAGAACTGTAGAGCCACAGTGGAAAACAGTGTGGAGTTTCCTCAAAAGAATTTAAAATGGCGATGGCGAAGAAGGTTGTAGCGGCAGCATGAAGCGAACCCCGACTGCCAAGGAACGAGAACGCGAAGCTAAGAAACCGAGGCTTCTGGAAGAGCTTGAAGACACGTGGCTTCCTTATCTGACCCCCAAAGACGATGAGTCCTATCAGCAGTGGCAGCTGAAGTACCCCAAGCTCGTCCTGCGCGAAGCCAGCGGCGTGCCCGAGGAGCTGCACAGAGAGGTGCAGGCGCCTTCGCCACGCTGCACAAGCACGGCTGCCTGGCCCGGGGCCTGATGAGGGTCCAAGGCAAAGACCTGCTCCCTCCGGTCGCCTCCTCGTTGGCAACCCGAGCTGCACCTGCACGTACCTGAACACCCGGCTCTTCACGGTGCCCTGGCCAGTGCGGGGCTCCAGCATCACCTACCACGAGGCAGAGATCGCTGCCGCCTGTCAGACCCTCCTCAGCCTCAACAGCTACCTGCAGCTCCAGACCATCTAGGCGTGGGAGGAGCTGGTCGCCAAAGAAAGAGCGAATATCGACCAAGTGCCAGTGTGCATCGGCCCAGACTGCGGCCTGGGCGTTTTCCACAGGCCGGACGAAGCGGACATCAGGAGCAGGTCTGCGTACCACGTGACCTTGCTGAATTTCATGGATCCCCAGAACATGCCCCGCCTGAAGGAGGAGCCTTATTGCGGCATGGGGGAGATGGCAGTGAGCTGGCACCATGCCTGGCACCTGGTGGACAGGTCGGCGGGGGCCGTGTACAGTCACAGCTGCGAAGGCCGGGAAGAGGAAAGCGAGGAGGACTCCCCACTTGGGGGCAGAGATCCTGACTCTTGGCACGTTGGTTTCAAGGTCTCCTGGGACATAGAGACACCTGGTTTGGCGATACCCTTTCACCAAGGAGGCTGCTACTTTATGCTTGATGACCTCGACGCCACCCACCAGCACTGCGTCTTGGCTGGCTTACCACCTCGGTTTAGTTCCACCCACCGAGTGGCAGAGTGCTCCACGGGGGGCCCTGGATTACTTCTTGCAGCGCTGCCAGCTGGCTCTGCAGAATGTCAGCGATGTGACAGATAGTGGGGGTGTCGCTCTGAAGTCCTTGGGGCCTGCGGTTTTGAAACAAGAAGAAATCCACAATGAGGTCGAGGTCGAGCGGCCGAGATAGTTTTGGTTCCAAGGCAGTCGACCCCGGAAGTGCACCGACTGGTGGTGTGAGCCCAGGGCTCAGCTGGAGGAGATGCGGTGGAAGGTGGGAGGGGTGACAAATGGGGTGGGTCATGAAGTGCGAAGAGAGGGGGTCCCCGTGGGACGGAGGAATGCCATGGTGACCGCCATCCTTGCCTCGCTCACCACGCGCCAGACCCTGCGGAGGGAGGGGCATGCCAGGTGCCAGTCCCAGATCGCTCGCACTTTACCCGCCGACCAGAAGCCAGAGTGCCGGCCGTACTGGGAGGAGGAGGATCCCTCGATGCCCCTTCCCTTCGACCTCACGGACATCGTCTCGGAACTCAGAGGCCTGCTGCTGGAGCCCAAACCTTAGGAGGCGTGTGTGTCTCGGGGGGAGGAGGAAAAAGCCATCTTTGGCTCCTCTCCTGGATCCCCGCCACGGGCAGTGTGGGTAGACGCGGCCTTTAGTTGGTAGAACTCGGGTCCCAGCTAGAAACGGCTGGGGAGTGGGGCCCTGGGATGTGACGGTGTCTGGACATAGCCCATTGTGATCACCCTATTTGATATTAAACAGGACCTCTCCTCCTCCCTGCCCCCCCCCTTCCGATTGTCCCCACTTGGATTTTTCATGTGAGCCGCCCAACTCCAAGGCCAAGGGAGGTGACCCAGCCTGTGACAAGCCCAGCCTCCTTCCTTCTTAAGCCTCTACCGAGCAGCAAGGTCAGTGACTAGCGCCGCCTGGGGTCCACAGAGCTTAGGGACGTCCCTCCTGGTCCCCACCGCATCACTTAGAGGCTGTGGGGCCTAGTGTGGCAGTCACCAGCCACGCGTGGCTCCTCCTTACATTTAAATTGGAATTTCGTTGCAACGAAGCATTCAGTTCCTTGCGGGCGGGAGCCACGTGGCAGGTGGTGAGTGGCCACGTGTGGCTGCCGACTGCTGCCCTGGCCAGTGCCCAGAACATCTCCATCCGCAAGGGAGGCCCTCGGGGACAACCCTGCTAGACACAGCGTGGGAGCAGGCCGTGGGCTCCCCCCCCCACACACACACCCCCTCTGCAGTCCCGTCCTCACAGCCCCAATGAACTGGAAGGCCAGCGGCTCGTGGAGTCACCTCTCTCTTCTCTAAGAAACACCTAGGAAAGGCATCCTGGACTCTGCACACAGAGACCGGGAGTGATGGCCATTCAAAGCAAGCCGCCCTGACCCCATGAGAGAGACACGGCCCCATTCACAACGCTTCATGGCGAGAGCACAGCGTAGCTGTCAGTCTTTTCTCCGATCCCCCCATTTGCGCATAATGACAGGCGGGGTTGATGGTGTTAGGTCGAGGCAGTGGGGAAGTCCAGAGCCTATGCATGCATCTGCAAGGTAGATGGTGACAGATAACTGGCGCCTTCCTAGACCCCTGGCCCAAGGCAAATTCCACACCTCTCGTGCCCTCCGCCCTCCCCTCACTAAACCGCTGTATAAAAGAAGTGTCTATGCCCCCTTTTTGGCACGAACTTCCCTGGCCCACCCTCGGACCAGCGAATTTCGCCCGGGAGCGCAAGATTAAAACCTCCCCTTTCTAATCACCTGGACTCTCTGTGTTTTGTCTCCTGCTCGAAAACCTCTCAGATGGCATTGGAGCCTTAGAGACGAGGTTGAAACCGGAGCCCGATCCCAACTCCCTCCACTAGCCTGCTGACCTTGGGCCCGTTGCTGGGCCTCAGTTTCCTCACCTGTCTAATGGGGACACTGAAGGCACCCACTCCCAAGGGGAAGTTATTTTGCCACAGACGTCTTGGGACACTTTCTGACATGTCATTAAATGCCCCATACAAAACATTAGAGCCATTATGTACCAGTGAGCCGGCCCCGTGGAGACGTGTTCCCCTCCCGTCCGCACTCCTTGCACCAGGTTTGTCTGGTGATGCCGAGACATGCCAGCTGCCCTTTGGTGACCCCTAGACATGGTGAGACTAGATCGCCCCTCCCCCGGCCCGTGATTCTCTCGGAACTGTGTGCAGTATCGGGAGGTGAGGAGCGCTGCCTTAGCCCATCAGAGGCTCGCTAGGCCCAGCCTCCCTGCCATCAGGACCTCATCGCTGGTTCAACGCATGCGTTCATTCCTGGGAGCTCACCTCCACAGAAAGGTCACACCAGGCAAAGCGGCCAGGGTCCTCTCCGGAGGCTGTCTCCGACCTTGGGTGAATCCCAGATGTCCTTGAGCCTCCCTATCCACACCAGTGAGGGGAGCAGGAAGCCTGGTCCCTGGGACCTCCTCCACTCACCAAGCCCTGCCTCTGGAGTTTGCAGGGCGCATGGAACCGTGTCAGTGAGCGGGGCCTGGCACAGAGGGGTCGCAGCCCCGGCACCTCCGGGCCATCTCGCCCGGGTTTTATGTAGCCCCCACGGTGCTGGTTCTCTGTTCTGTTTCACGAGGGCCGATATTTGAAAACTTGGGAGATTTCCTATAAAATAAAAGCGTGTGCTGTCTCTTTATGGTTCAGAAGATCTGGCAGCCCTGGGCATGGCAGCGAGCCGAGTGTCTTCCGGCTCCGAGGTGGAGGTGGGCGTGAGCCCTGCAGGTGCCCCGCGGCTGCCCGGCGTTATGCATTGTAAACCTGATTTGCTCCTCCCCTCATGTTACTGCCCCCACACCTGCTTGCTTGCACCCCTGTAGGAGAAATAAATGGTGAGTGCTTACCCCCCCCCCAAAAAAAAAAAATTAAAAATGGAACTGCCATTTGACCCAGTGATCCCACTTCTAGGAATATAGCCTAAGACGTCTGAAACACTAATCAGAAAGATTATATGGCCTTAGCTAGTTTGGCTCAGTGGATAGAGTGTCGGCCTGTGAACTGAAAGGTCCTGGGTTTGATTCCGGTCAAGGGCACATGCCTGGGTTGCAGGCTCAATCCCCAATAGGGGGCATGCAGGAGGCAGCCAGTCAATGATTCTCATCACTGATGTTTCCATCTCTGTCTCCCTCTCCCTTCCTCCCTGAAATCAATAAAAATATATTTTTTAAAAGAAAGAATATATGTTCCTCTATGTTCATAGCAGTGTTATTTACAATAGCTAAGATCTGGAGACAGTCCAGGTGCCCATCCGTTGAAGAATGGATTAAAAAAAACAAAACAGTGGTACATTTACACAATGGAATACTACCCAGTTGTGAAAAAGAAGGATCTCTTACACTTTGAAATAGCATGAAGGGGCCTAGAAAGTATTATGCTGAGGGAAATAAGTCAGTCAGAGAAATACAAGTATCACATGATCCCACTTATATGTGAAATCCTTGAATAAAAATAAAGTGCCAAACAAAATAGATCCAGAGACATGGAAGCATGCTATAGACTGTGGATCTTCAGAGGGAAGGGGGGGAGAAAAAGTTAACCAAAAACCTTATATGAATATGTAAATGGACACAGATAATAGTGGGGCGAAGGCCTGAGGAGGGGAGGGAAAGGAGGAGTGGGGTTAATGGAGGGCAGGGCAGGGAAGGAGGACATCTGTAACACTTTCAATAACAAAGATACATTTTAGAAAAGCAAACCCACAAAACCATAGCCACCCTGCCCTTGGTCCCCAATACAGGCAGAGTCCTTCAGCCCAAGCCCATTTCTCTCTCTTTCACACACACACATGCATACACACAGCTTCCTGTGTGGCGTTTGGGTGTACAGGACCTGTGTGTAATAAACCTTACGTTTCATAGTTCCATGATGGCTGTTGTAATTATGAGAAGGACCACAAGAGTCCATCCACCCAGGACACTGACTCTGGTCTGAGGAACAAGAAGTTGAAACCAGGCCAGTGGCCACGCATTCCTATCCTACTGCATCACTAACAATAGACAGAGACTTATAGGGAGCAATGATAAAATCTATAATATCAGGAAGAGCAGTAAAAGTACCAATGTACAGAGAATGAGGGACACGGGGTGAAAACTGAGGTTTAACATTTTATGGAATGAAAATATACAATGGATTAGGTAGCCAAGCGCAATTTTTCTACATGAGTAATACCACTTATTACTATTCTGCCTACAAAACAGAACAAATTACTTACAATGATATCTGTCATTTGAGAAGAAATTTTTCTTAAGACATCAATGTTTCTAGTGAAGTAAATGAAAACTTCTTACTATTTCTGACCAGTGTTGGGAAAAACTTTGGGAAGGTTAAAAAAGGACAAAGGGAAAAACTATCTATATAACAGACAAAGCAGGAAGCTTAATAAATTGGTTACTTAAATTGTATAGAGAAGTTGAAACAAACAAAGGCAATTCAAGGACAGAATACAAGGAGCAAGTCTGGCCCGGCCTGTGTTTCTCAGCGGCTGAGTGTCAACCTATGAACCAGGAGGTCTCCATTGGATTTCCGGTCAGGACACATGCCTGGGTAGTATGCTTGATCCCCAGGAGGGGGTATGCAGGAGGCAGGCAATCAATACTATTCTCTCACCATCAATGTTTCTCTCTCTCCATCCCCCTTCCTCTCTGAAATCAATAAAAATATGTTTTAAAAAAATAAAAGGAGCAAGTCTAAAAAACACAATGTGATTAAGGAGTCAATTTCTGGTTGTAAGTCCAATAGCCCCAAATCAAGGGCACTTTTTACCCCAGGATGATTGTCTCCTTTGTACCTGCCATCCCAAAGAATCTTTTCAGAGCCCTCTTTATGTCCTTGTTCCTGAGACTGTAGATGAAGGGGTTCAGCATGGGTGTGACCAGTGTACAACACTGAGGCTGCTGCACTTGAGTGTGAGCTTTGGGTAGCAGCAGAGCTCAGATACACTCCTAGGCATGTACAATAAAATAAGGAGACAACTGAGAGGTGAGACGCACACGTAGAAAATGTCTTATACTTCCCCTGAGCTGATGAGATTGCACGTATGGAGGACACTATCTTAGAGTAAGAGTAAAGGATACCAGCGAGGGGACCACCAGCCAGTAGCACAGATACAAAATACATCACCATGTTATTAAGAAAGGTGTCAGAACAGGCAAGTTGGACCACTTCTTTGAGTTCACAAAAAAAGTGGGGAATTTCCAAGTCCGTACAGAAGGACAATCGCAACACTATTAAACTTTGTAACAAGGAATTCAGGGCACCCATGATCCAGGACATCAGAACCAGCAGTCCACATAGCCGGGAGTTCATGATGACCGTATAGTGCAGGGGGTGGCAGATGGCCACATACCTGTCATAGGCCATCACAGCTAGAAGGAAGTCATCCAGTCCTGCAAAGAGTAAGAAAAAATACAACTAAGTGATGCAGCCTGCATAGGTTATGACTCTGCTCTGTGTCTGCATGTTCACCAGCATCTTTGGGATGGTGGTGGAGGTGACACAGATGTCTACCAAGGACAGGTTGGAGAGAAAGAAGTACATGGGTGTGTGGAGGTGGGAGTCTGAGCTGACGGCCAGGATGATGAGCAGGTTTCCTAACACAGTGATCAGGTACATGGAGAGGAAAAGCCCAAATATGAGGGGCTGCAGTGCTGGTTCCTCTGAAATTCCCAGGAGAAGAAATTCTGAAATCAGGGTATCATTCCCAGGTCCCATTGGGTAGAGGTGACTAGTAGGAAAGAAAAAATAGCATGATTAATTTTTACACAAATGGCCATTACAAGCACAGTTGAAATGCTACATTATATTTTGTGACAAAGCAACAATATTTATTTTTTGTACATATCATCTTCCATGACATCTCTGATTAAGAATTCCTGTCCTCCGCAAATATTTTTCCCAAGGTGGTCATGGATTACACTGTCTTCATTAGAAATGCGTTCATGCACTTGAGGAATATTTATTGACATTTCCCACCTCTAGGGAAAGTGTACAGGATGCTCAGAAACAAAATTCTTAGAATATAATGATAGTGAAAGAATATATACAATAAATATGTCATATGCCAAGTTAGATTATGTCATGTGAATAAAAAAATAAAGTAGGCATAAAAGAGAGTGGATGGGGTGTTATTTGATACTAGGAGTTCGGGAAGCCCTTTAAACAAGGTAACGATTGAACAAAGACCTCAAGGAAGACACAGGGGGTGACATGTGGTTACCTGGGGTGGGGGTTAAGTAGGAGAAGAGGCAGTGTCAAAGCCCTGAAATGACACTTGTTTTAGGTATTCAAGACTGAAAAAGGATTCAGAATGGTGAAATGGAAGAGTCAAGAAGGCACAAAAGAACATATTAGAGTGCATCATACATAGTGAGGGTATATCGTTCCCTTTTTTCAGGGTGTGTGTGTGTGTGTGTGTGTGTGTGTTTCTGTGTTTGTGTGCAAAAGTTGCTGGATCACACTGTAAAAGGCATGTCTTGTTTTGGGACACAGTAATAATAATCTGGAATTCAATGCAATAAAGGGGAGAACAGTTTAAAAGGCCAGTTTCTGCTAATGGGGGCAAATAATAAGAGTGAAGAGCCCAGCAGAGAGCCAGGTGCACTGGTCCTGGGCACTTGATCCATGGCACCTGTTCTTCCGTGAGCATTCTCTGATATCTCCTTCTACTCACTCTTGTGCTGATGAGAGAAAGACCCACAGAATCTAAGAAAAGTGCCCAGGTCCATCCGGCACTAGCTGTGGAAGAGTGAATTAGAACTCACACTTCCCTGACTCTAAGTCACTGCTTTTCTACTCTGCAAGGCTGCCTCACTCTGTCAATGCTTCACAAAGAAAAGGAAATGCTAAGGTTGAAATAAAGCAGAATCCTGAGAGCTGAGCAGATAGAACGGAGGGGTTAGTTTCTGCTGTGGGAGGAGTGAGGCCTTGGAATTGTCCTCTGAGATGGTGAGAAGAAAGGGGCTGAGAAGGAATAAGTTGGTAGAAAGCCCTTCAGAGCTAAGGACACAAAATGTGCAGGATCTTGAGTCCATCCCTTTCACTATTTCATCAGCCTGACTGTCCCCCAGAAGGTACAGTTATTAAAAGCTTTACTTCTCCCCAGGAAGCTTTCCCACAGTGCTCACTCTGGCACCCCAATGGCATCACTCACTGGATTTGACTCTACTGGTCCTTCCTTCCTTGGATGATTGATGTGGAAAGGGCAATAAATGGAGGTCAGTTTCTGGTTTTCCAGAGCAGTTGAACATGTTGGAGAGGCACAGAGAGGATGCTTTTAGCCTGTGGCTGAGGAGCTGCAGTTGAGTCTGCAGAGGGAGATCTGAGGCTGAATTCTCAGAGCTCCTAATTAAATAAATGGTTTTACTGTTGCTCAGTTCTCTAAGCAATTCAGCTCTCTTGAAACCAAGGAACCATAAATAAAAGATAACTTTTTCTGCCAGTTTGGTCTCCATGGGTTCACCTTGGGGGCTAGATGCATATTCCCTTCCTACTGATGGGTCCACCTCCCCTGGAATAAACATCTCCATAGGGTATGTAAGCTCTCATGCAGGACACATGGACAGGATAACATCCTGAGCTTCTGAGCTGCTGTGAGTCACATGGAGTGTCTGACCCAGAGATTTAGTGATGTTCCTGACCACACCTATTCCAAAAAGGAACCTCCCAGAAACTTCCCCTTGACCTGAACTTTGAAAACCAGAGATCAATTCTAATGATGCACTTGATGGGGGGTAAATTATTTTGGCTACAGAGGTAGCTCCTTTGTACAACTTCTCCAAATTCAATTATTCAATTTTTTCATCAAGAGTAAGTGCATTCACATCTTTAAACTCACATAGGTACATACTTTTTTCTGGCCAGTGAAGCTATTCAGAGTGTTTCTTTACAACGGGAAAGAGTACTTTGAATATCAAACCAGTACCTGATAGTGACTTAGAGCAGTCACTGCCAAACATATTTGTAAAGAACTTGATAAAGATTATTATTGGACCATCAGTGCTCTGTTGCAGCTGCTTAACTCTGCCATGGTAGTGTGCAAGCACTTGTAGGAAATACCCACACGGATGGGCTTGGCTGTAGGTATTAATTTTCTGTGGATTCTGTAACAACTAAGCCCAAACTGCGGTGGCTTAAAACAACAGGAATTTATTTCATCAGGATCTTGATGCCAGAAGTCTTTCTCAGGATGTCAGGAAGGCTGCACTCCCTGTAGAGGCTCAAAGCAGGGCTGCGCTCCTTGCCTCAATCTGCTTTTAGTGCCTCCACGCATCCCCGGGCTTTGTGGCTGCATCACTCCAATCTTGGGAGACATATGGTCTCCTTTTCTCTGTGCCTCTCCACTGTATATCTTATAAGGAGCCTGGTCATTGGTTTTAAGGTCCATCTGGATAATCCAGGATGATTTCATCTTGAGATCCTTAATTATATCTATAAAGAGCCTTTTTTCAAATAAGGTCACATTTACAGATACTGGGTGTTAGAATGTAGACATATCCTTTATGGGGCTACCGTCACTCTACTAATAAAGCCTCTTTACAAAAACAGGCTGTGGCTGGGATTTGCTCTTTGGGGAGTACTTTGCTGACCCCTGATTTAAGTGTGTAAATTCAGACATGGGCAGTAAGTAAATCAGATACAAAATTGTAAAAATTTTAAAAAGTTAAATCTGGCTTGTTCTCTGTTAGTGGGAAGGTCCAGGAAATCTATAGCATGCAGGCTCTGCTCAGTCTCCCCAAATTCTGGCTGATGTAGCTGTCAGACCCATCCACCATCCTGACTTTCTTCCCAGTATAACTCTCCCTATTCCAGTGTCCACTAAAGTCAACCTGAAGTACTTCAAAACTTAGCTCTAGGAGAACTTAGCTGAGTGGAGGACCAGACATGAGCTGTCCTTGGATTCCGCTCTTGGTTCCAATAACCTGACAAGCAATTCTCTTACAAAGGCACCCTTCGAATCTATAGGATATTCTGTGGAGTCCAGATTACCTGATTTAAATTATGAACAGAAGCAGTCCACCCATAAAAGCCATGAGCCTCTAATGTTGAGAATGTATTAATTATCTTAGAATAAATTAATAGAAAAATCATCTAAGTATAATAGCATCATCTTAAAAATATGCAATGATGCTGTATAAAAAGTTCTGAGAAAACATAAGATTATTTCCCAGCTATCATAAAATAGTTTCCTTGATCATCAGCTAATATCAGACCT
This sequence comes from Corynorhinus townsendii, assembly GCA_026230045.1. Classification (NCBI taxonomy): domain Eukaryota; kingdom Metazoa; phylum Chordata; class Mammalia; order Chiroptera; family Vespertilionidae; genus Corynorhinus; species Corynorhinus townsendii. Next base: position 79,946,853 of record JAPDVU010000006.1, read on the forward strand.
GACAAAGAAAATGTTTGAGGAATATTCAAATTCAGACCTCTGCTTGAAGTTCATACAGAGGACAAATATGACTGCTACTGTCATGTATGTCATCACTGTTCTGAAATTTCAAACAATGCAACCAAAGAAGAAAAAGCAATCATAGATTCATGTCTTGGGTAAAAGCAAATTTAATCACATTTTCAGATGATAAAATTGGCTACCTAAATGAATTGGAAGGCAATTACAACTAAAAGGTAATTTTTGGTCAGGCTAGATTTAAAAACTACAACAAAAATTGTGTATTGCCCAGCCAGTGTTGCTTAGTGGTTGAGTATTAACCCATGAACCAGGAAGTCATGGTTGGATTCTCATTCAAGGCATATGTTTAGGTTGCAGGCTCCATCCCCAGTAGGGAACATCCAGGAGGCAGCTGAGGAATGATTCTCTCTCATCATTGATGTTTCTATCTTTCTCTTCCTATCCCTTCCTCTCTCTGTCTGGTTCCACAATAAACTAATACATAATAGGGAAAAATCCTTTTCCAAGTTGTGTAAAATGTAACATACACAGAAAAGAGTCTGGCTTGAAGCCCTCAGGAAATGATATAAATAGTAACTAATATTAGCACTTACCAAGTGCAGGAACTGTGCTTATCTCTTCTCCTGAATGGACTCATTTAGTCTCTCTAGAAACAGGTGGGTGAGAGGCTATCATGCGTGCCCATTGCAGAGACAACTAAAGGTGGCTGTGAATGCTTGTAAAATGTGTGAGTAAATGAGGAGTGAGGTCCCTCCAATGTGCAAGTGCCAGTGAAGTGAGCAGAAAGAGACTGGGCAGTGGGTAAGATATCAGGGGAAGCCCAAGGTCACCAGGAGAGAACTGGGAGAGACAGTTCATGATGAGGAAGGGGAGGGCTGTGCAGGTGATGTTAGAACAAGCTGAGAGCAAAGGAGATACTGAGAGAAAAGAGGCTGCGTTTTTAACCTGAGGCTTCCTTCTTGGTTAGACTCTTGAACTTTACAGAACCATTTTGAGTCTATAGATGTTCCCAATTTTCTTACTCCTGGCCAGAAATGTCTCATTCCTAACATTGAGAGAACAAGCATAAAGTAGGTTTCCTTAGACTTACTGATAATTTGTCTTTAACTTGGCCTATTTGAATTACAGGGAACCCTCTACCCATACATCATATCATACACAAAAATTTACTTGAACTAATACCAGATATCAAGCTATACTACAAAGCCATTGTTCTCAAAACAGCCTAGTACTGGCACAAGAACAGACATATAGACCAGTGGAACAGAACAGAGATCCCAGAAATAGACCCAAGCCATTACGCTCCATTAATATTTGACAAAGGAGGCAAGACCATACAATGGAATCAAGACAGGCTCTTCAATAAATAGTGTTGGGAAAACTGGACAGATGCTTGCAAAAAAAATGAAACTAGACCACCAACTTATACCATACACAAAAATAAACTCAAAATGAATAAAGGACTTAAACATAAGATGGGAAACCATAAAAATCTTAGAAGAAGCTCTAGGCAGCAAAATAGCAGACATTTGTCATAGCAATATATTTAATAATTCAGCTCCTTAGGACAATGGAAACTAAGGAGAAAATAAACAAATGGGACTACATCAAAATAAAAAGCTTCTGCACAGCACAAGAAACCATCAACAAAACAACAAGAAAGCCCACTGCATGGGAGAACACATTTGCCAATGTTATCTCCAATAAGGGTTTAATCTCCAACATTTACAGGGAACTCAGACAACTTAACAAAAGAAAGATAAACAACCCAATCAAAAAATGGGCAAATAACCTAAATAGACACTTTTCTAAAGAGGACATTCAGAATGCCAATAGACATATGAAAACATGCTCAAAGTCACTAATTATCTGAGAGATGCAAATCAAAACAACAATGCAGTACCATCTCACACCTGTCAGAATGGCTATCATCAACAAATCAACAAATGACAAGTGATGGAGAGGATGTGTTAAAAAGGAACCCTCCTTCACTGCTGGTGGGAATGCAGACTGGTGCAGCCACTGTGGAGAACAGTATGGCATGTCCTCAAAAAATTAAAAATGGAACTTCCATTTGAACCAGTGATCCCACTTCTAGGAATATATCCCAAGAAAACACAAACACCAGTCAGAAAGGATATATGCACCCTATGTTCATAGCAGCACAATTTACAATAGCTAAGATTTGGAAACAGCCTAAATGCCCATCAGCAGATGAGCGGATTAGAAAACTGTGGTACACAATGGAATACTACACTGCTATAAAAAAGAAGGAATTCTTACCATTTGAAACAGCATGGATGGAACTGGAGAGCATTATGCTAAGTGAAATAAACCAGTCAGTGAAAGAAAAATACCACATGATCTCACTCATTTATGGATAATAATGAACATTATAACCTGATGAACAAAAATAGATATAGAGGCAGAGAAGCATTGAACGGACGCTAGGGAGGGCTGAGGGACGGAGGGACGTAAGAGATCATCCAAATGACTTGTATGCATGCATATAAGCATAACCAATGTATGCAAGATACTGGGAGGGGGGAGGGCATGTGCCGGGGGGTAGGGAAGGCTGGGGGAAGGTCAATTGGGGGGGGGGAGAAAGGAGACATATGTACTACTATTTGTAATACCTTAAACAATAAAAAAAGAAAAAATGTACTTGAACTGAATCTTAGATATAAATGAAAAATATGGTCTTCTTCTGATTAAATACCTTCAATGGTTTTTCACTGTGTTAAATGAAATGTCTATGTACTAATTGATCCTATAATCCCTTTTGTTTGCCTCCCTAATCGGACCTCTCTGTCCTTACAAACAGCCCTCTAATATTATTCAGAAATAGCTATCACTTGCTCATACCACACCAATATGTTCATACTACCCTAATGTGCTCATAGCAAACCAACAAACTCCCAACAACAGCCCCACGGGAGGAACCACAATACCTGTATCTATATTACATGCTATTGGTGCCTCATTCGTATCACTTTGATTCCTTCATTTCTGAGATTTTTCATCCCAATTGCCAACTGCCAGCTCCTGGATCTTTTTGCCTAGAAGTTTCATCTGACCAACAGAACACTCTCTGCCCACCTGTTATCTGAGAGTTGCAGTGAGATGGTACCCATACCCCCTGCAGAGGAATTTCATTCTCACTGTATCCGGTCCACACCTGGCCTTTAGAAATTAATTAAGATTTTACCTGAAATATTGTATACTTGTATGTTGGCCCTGGGTTCTTCTCATGTTATTTCCCAGGCAAGCTCTTTCTCCTACCCATGTCTCTTGTTAGAGTCATCTCATTTTCTTCAGATTTCAAGCTATTTGGCTGGTCTGTGACCTCACCTCTCTCAAGGGCTCAATAAAAGTTATTATTTCATAGATTATTTGTCTTTTTCTTGGTAACGTGGGAGAGATGTGCTTCCCAAGTTTCTACCTTCTAAGACCAAACTGGAATTTGCAACTTTTTATCAGGGGTTTAGAAGGAAAGACAGAAAGAGAGAGGGGGAGGATTTTCTTCACATCTAGTAGAAGATATAGTACAAGTAAGTCCTCACATGCAAAACTACTTGATTCTCAAATTTTAGAAAGTGAGAGCTGTCTGAGTCCAGAAAGCAAAGTATACATATAAATATTTGGAGTGTTATTCTTATGGTTTTGTATTCAAATCAGTGGGAACTAAAATGAAATTGCCTTGGTTACAGTAGAAATATCTTTAAAGCCTTAGGCTCTGTTTTTATTTTGGAGTTTTAAACTTCCATATACAAGTCATCTGGAGATACAAACTTGATCTCCAGATACAAACTTGAATAAACCTGTATCCTGCAGTGTCCATCCAGCTGTAGTTAAAAATAAGTTATTATTAAGAATCACACATAGGAGTGTATTAGTCAGATTTGGTAGCAAGCAACTCTCAACGTCACAGTGGCTTCAAATGACAATAGTTTATTCCTTATCACAGTATGGGTAGACTGCAGAGTATTTGTGGCTCTTCCTCAGCTGTGCTTGGCTCGGTGTAAGTCTTCATTCTGGGACCCAGGCTGATGGAACTCTTGTGTGAGAGCTCTTCGTTCACATGACATGAGTAGGGGAAAGGGTGGAATGTCACATTGCCTCTTCCAGCTTCTTCTTAGACATTGTCTCTTTACATTCTCTCCACCAAAGCGTGTCACATGTGCAAATCAAAGCCAAACAGCAGGGATACACAGGCCTTCCTCCTGAATCTCATTCAAGGCTCAAAACAGTGGGTGGGGATGTACAGTCTGCTTGAGTGAATAAGGCAGTAAATCTATAATTTTGAAAAATGAAACAGATTCTACTTGGGGCAGAAAACAGACACACAGGTATTTTATACTTCTGATGACACCAAAAGTTTACTAGATACATGCTGTAGACTTGCAAGAAGGAAGATAAGAAGAGATGGAATAATTTTATTCACCAAGAAATAGCAACTTTGCAGATATTCCCAAGAGTGGAACAGCTTGAAGAGTCTACAAATTCTTACTATGGACATTTGGCATCAGCATGAATGGGTCAGAGGTTGTGTCACTGAGTACATCAGAGCATGGATCATTGACCTCTCAAACACTCTGCTCCTTGTGTGGGTCCCCTGAGGAGGTCCACCTTCGAGATCACAACTCTCTCTCTCTCTCCCAGGACCAGGGCAATGCTGTACTCACTTCTGTCACTACAGATTCTCTGGTGTCACAATGAGCTTAAAATTGCAGAACTGGGACAGTGTCACAATCGCTGCTATAGATTGAGCATGTGTTCTGTCCAATAATTTCCCATCAGCTCTAAAATATTACTAAATTCTCATACCAACTCCATAGCATACATGGAAATTCCCCATCTATATTAATAAAAGTGTAACATGCTAATTAGACCAAGTCAACTGACATCTTCCAGACTACCGACTTCCTTCCAGACAAAGGCATGGTGGCAGGGGCTGAGACAGAGGCAGTTAGAGGCAATCAGGCCGGCAGAGGAGGGCAGTTGGGGGCGATCAGGCCAGCAGGGGAGAGCAGTTAGGGGGAAATCAGGTCAGCAGAGGAGGGCAGTTGGGCCAATCAGGCCGGCAGGGGAGCCATTAGGCCACGATTAGGCCAGCAGGCAGAGGCAGTTAGGGGGCGATCAGGCAGGCAGGCAGAGGAGGTTAGGGGTGATAAGGCAGGCAGGCAGGCAGGCAGGTGAGTGGCTAGGAGCCAGCAGTCCCAGATTGCGAGAGAGATGTCTGAGGAGTCCCAGATTGCAGAGGGTGCATGCTGGGCTGAGAGACACCCCCCCCCCGCACGAATTTTGTGCACCAGGCCTCTAGTTCTATATAATAAAAGCCTAATATGCTAAGTGTGCAGTCGACAGGTTGGCAATTCAACCAATCAAAATGTAATATGTTAATGATATGCTAAGGCCACTCAACTGCTTGCTATGATATGCACTGACCACCAGGGGGCAAACAGTGGACCAGTCAACCAGTCACTATGATGTGCAATGACCACCAGGGGGAAGATGCTCCAACTGGTAGGTTAGCTTGCTGCTGGAGTCCAGCTGATTAGGACTGAGTGAGAAGGACCATACACGCCCTGGAGCACCCCCGTGGCCCCTCCCCAGCTGGCCAACCTCCCGCATCTCTCCCTGGCTTCGAACTGTGCACAGGTGGGGTCCCTTGGCCTGGCTTGTGTCCTCTCGCAATCTGGACCCCTCAAAGGATGTCAGAGAGCTGGTTTTGGCCTTATCCCACAGGGAGAGCACCGCTCAGCCAGAAGCCGGGCCCACAGTGGCAAGCACAGTGGCGGTGGCGAAAGCCTCTCCCGCCTCCGCAGAAGCGCTAAGGATGTTCAACTGTCAGCTTAGGACCACTCCCCTTGGAGCCATCAGTCAGACATCCCCCAAGGGTTCCCAGACTGCGAGAAGGCACAGGCTGAGTGGAGGGATGCACACCCCCCCCCCAGAGTGCACAAATTTCATGCACCAGGTCTTTAGTTTGTAGATAAGGGACCAAGGGCTTAAACTTATTATTTCCTGTCATGAGAGAAATACTCAAGAGGAACATGTGAATTTGGTATTCATAAGCTGAGCTACTGAGCCCAACATCTGACAGCCTAAAGCCAGACCTGAGTATGTGAGAAGGTTCTTATTGAAGAAGGCCAACAACTAATAACTCCTGACTCTAACACAGGACTACAGCCTTGACACTCAGAGTGGTCCACAGACCAGGACCTGCAACTTTGATATTAATTAGGAGCTAGTTACAAATGTAGGATGTCTGGGTCAGCCGAGACCTGACAGATAAGAATCTGCATTTGAACAACATCCCAATTCATATACACATTGATGTTAAAGAAGTTCTGGTCTAGAATGTTATTCCTCATCTCTGCACTGTTGATATTTCTGCTGGGTAATTCTTTGAGGTGGGGCCATTCAATGCCTTATAAGATGTTGAGAGGCATCTCTGCCCTCAGTCCACTAGGGCCAGTAGCATTTCCCTACTTGTGACAACTAAAAATTTCTCCAGACATTGCCAGGTGTTCCCTGGAGGGAAAATCAGCCCAGTTGAGACTCACTGGCCTGGAGTGAAGAACTAGAAACATCTTGAGGGAGTTCCAAACAAAGCCAATCCCTTTCTCATTTCACAACTTAAGGCAGACTGTATCACTCTCTTAGCCCCATTTCTGCTGATGTAAAATGTACCCCTCTCTTAGCCCCATTTCTGCTATTGTATGTACTGGCTACATACAACAGACTTTTGTAAAAATGAAATAAGACAATTCATATAAGATTCTAAGCTCAATCCACAGTGCATAGAAAAAAATCTAAATAGATCTTATAAATAAACTTTTTTTAATCTCACCTGAGGACATAGTTAGAGAGAGGGAGAAACAGAGAAGCATCAATGTAAGAAAGAAACATCAACAGGTTGCGTTCCACATGGATCCCAACCAGGGATCAAACCCACGACCCAGGCATGAGCCTTGACCAGGAATCGAACTGGCAACCTTTCGGTGCACAGGACAACATTCAACCAACTAAGCCACTCTGTTTTGGATATAATTAAACATTTTTAAGTGAAGGAATAAATGATATCTCTAAATTAAAGTAGGACATCTCATAATTGTTTTGTCAAAAGTCATATCATGGTCATTACTAAGGCTTTTAGAATGCAGTTTCTCATTTGCCATGAACATGACCACAAAACATTTTCCCAATAGGTTTTCTTTCTGCTATGTTGCTAGCATTGATTGCTATGTTTAGCCTTTTGGGAACATTTTTTTAAGTCATATCAATCAAGGATTTTAGCTCAATTTGTTTTGTGGCGAAGGAACACAACTCTCTCTCTTATTGAAGAGGGGTTACCAATTTCCTGAAGATATCAGGAGTTGTTCCCCGCCACAAGTCAATACTGTGGAAGTCTGTGTCAAGTCCGGTTCCTCAGTTGTAGATATGGTGAAAATACTAACTCAAGGTTATGATAAAGTGCATGGAGGTTCGTTCTCTGGAAGGCAAGTGAGTTCATGGTGAAGAAACAAAAACTAGATTCACCTGACTACTAATATGGTCACCTGGGAACAATGAATCAGTAGAAAATTTTCTTTTCCTTCCAGACCATTGTCCCATGGGATACAATGTGCTCAGAGGTGGGAGTAACAATGAAAACAGTGCCTAATGAGCCGATGAAGGGAGCTGAAAATATATCCTCTGTTACAGACCACTAGTGACACAGTACACAAAATTCGTGCGCATTAAAAGGGGATTAATTAGAGGAAATAATTTAATATTGCTATTTGCCCTTTCTCTATAATAGAAGTGTCAGAGATGAAAGAAAATTAGTAAAATGTATATGAAAACCTTCCTCCTGTCAGAGTCTGGGGCTCACCATGGGACCCAGAGTCAAGTCCCCGCCCACCCACATGCACCTCAAAATCACGTGAGACCCAGACCCGGCCGCCCCCCACCCCATTGGGCTAGATCCAGACCCAGCCAGTCCCACCTCCGTCAAGTCCTGCTGGGCAGGGAGCATAGCCTCAGGTCCCCTGGCCCGGTGCCAGGATGGGGGGCAGGCCTGAGGTCCCCCAGCCCAGACTGGGGCGGGGGGCATGCCTTGAGGTCCTCCGTCAAGCCCCACCAGGTGGGGGACACGGCCTGAGATCCCCTGTCAAGCCCCGCTGGGTGGGGGTCCTGGCCTGAGGTCCCCTATAAAGCCCTGCCAGGCGGGGGGTGCGCAGCCTCAGGTCCCCTGGCCCAGCACCGAGAGGGGGGTGCAGCCTCAAGTCCCCTGTCAAGCCCTGCTGGGCAGGGGCGTGGCCTGAGTTCCCCTGACCCACCACTGGGGCTGCACCTTGAGGTCCCCCCGTCAAGCCCCTCTGGGTGGGGGGCTTTGCCTGAGGTCCCCTGTCAAGCCCTGCCAGGCAGAGGGTGCAGCCTGAGATCCCCTGGCCTGGTTCTGGGTTGGCCAGTACCCTGCCAAGCCCCACCTGGTGGGGGGCGTGGCCTGGAGGTCCCCTGGCCTGGCACCAGGATGGGAAGTGCACCTTGAGGCCCCTGTCAAGCCCTGCCAGTTGGGGGGAGTGGCCTCAAGTCCCCTGTCAAGCCCCACAGGGGCAGGGGAGGGCGTAGCCTCAGATCCCTGCTGATTGCTCGTTAAGGCTCCTTATGGGAACTTGGCCTCAGCTGTGGGTGCAGCCATCTTTGTGACAGAGTGATGGTCAATTAGCATATTCCCTCTTTATTAGATAGGATTAGGATGTGTGCACCTTAAACTGGACAGAACATGGTAGAGTCCTAAGTCCGGTTGGGGACCAATGCTTCACTCCTTCCTGCTGTCTTTTCTGGGGACAGAGCTTCAGTCTCCATCATCAGTGATCTGGGGAGGATTTCAGATTTTCACATGAAGAATTTCCACTCAGAGACCCCATCCAGGTGAGTCTGAGAGCCCAGTAGCTGCTTCAGGAAAGATTCAGAGAGACTGGACCCTGAGAACTTCTATTTGAAATCACCTGAGAGCCATACCAGCCTAACCCAAAGCTGAGAGAGTGCCATGTTTGTGTGCTATGTTGCTAATTAATTTTTAAATAGTTTGTTTAATGTTACAAAGAGAAGTTCCTGTTGGACTCAGCAATACAAGGGTAATTGTTGACAATTAAGTGATAAGAATGGAAGTCCAATTGGATGAGACTGAAGAAGGAATTGGAGGCATGAAGTCTTTTAATAAAATTAGAACATATTAGAGCAGTTAAGGGGAGTAGGCAAATAGAGTAAAAGAAGGCATTTTTTTCAACTATTTAAGATAGGATGTATTTGAGCCTGTTTTGTATTTTTTAAAAAGATCCAGAAACATAGGAGTAAATATTACCTTTCAATAGCAATTCTTGAGGCATACATTTCACAGTACCATCATACACGTTGGGCATTCACATGAAAATTTGTATTTAAGATGCTAATGAGCATTGTTGTGCAATACTTGATTACCAAGAGGTGGGGAAGCAATGGAGACATTTGTGAAGTAGGGGGGAAAATCAGCCAAATCTTATCACCAGTGATAACTAGTCGTTTATCACTCCACACAGGGAGGAACCATGCTAAGCTTCAGAGGAGAATATTAATTTACAATGATTAACTTAGAATGAATCTGTTGTCTCTCCAAGTTCAAGCAGCTAACATGTGGCAGATCAAGATTGAAAACCGAGATTCAGTTTTCTGATTCAAAGAGCTTTGCATCTAAAATAATTTAGAAAAGTCTTACCATTTATCTTTTCAAAATCCTCATCTCTTGTTGTACATCGTATATTTGCTATTATAATTTGTATGTTTGTTCCCTTTGCCTAGTTTTCTAGGGGATGTTCAACTGGTAATATAGCTTGACATCAAAAAGATAGCTCTCCTTTCTCTTTTGCATAAATTCCTTTCTCTTTGCATAAATTGGTTTTTGCTGTTTTGTTAGTTATTCTGGGCATCAGGGGATGGAACTGGGGTTAGAATCCTGCCGGAAACAAGGGGCTCTGTCCTCAGCACAGTCTCTCAGGGGGCCCTCTGAGCTTGTCAGATCTTGTTCTTCTCCATGTCTACTTCTTTCCTCTCTCACTTTTTTCCAAATGGATTTTAATTTGTTTAATACAGGACATAAAATTATCTTAATGGTATAATGGAGTCCCAAGTTCATAGGAGGCTTACCAATTTGAATTGGGGGATTATTTATACACTCTTTATGGTAAAGATAATTTTATTTTAACAACCTGCCCTAAATCATTCCTAATTACTGTGGTTTCGAGAAGAGCAGGGAGTAACTGTTATATCACAAATCACTGAGCTAAACAAGATGCCTAATGAGCCAATTAGTTAGGAATCATCTTTATTGTGCACAGATTCAGAGAAGATTACCTCTGTCAAATTCTGAACAAACACAGGAGGGAGTATTTCCTTTTTATATCTTTCTACTTCTTTGTGTAAGACAGCTTGTAACTTTGAATACATATCGTATCTAACAAACACCTGTCATATCTATACAGACAACTTGTAACTTTGAGTACATATTATATCTATATAGACTCCTGGCATCAATATCAGTGAATCAGTTTGATGGCTAGCTTGCAAGGTCAGACAATTAAGTTCATCTATTCTATTATTCAAGCTAAAAACAAAGTTATTTTACACTCTAAAAATAACAGAGTTGACCTACAGAATAAGAGACTAAGAATAACAGAGTAGTTCAAACAGCAGTTTCAAACAGCAGTTTCCCAAAGGTGGGATTACTATGCTTTATAACATGGCCCCATGAGGGCATAGTGTGCTGTGTGTGTGTGTGTGTGTGTGTGTGCGCGCGCGCGTGCACGCGCACGCACGCCGCATGCACACATCTGCACTTGTGTGTATTTTGTGAAGCATGAGCAGTTCTCTGAGCAGTGGTACCTAAGCTCATATACTCCAAATATGACCCTTTAAAAACAGACATTACAGCACTGGCCAGTGTGGATCAGTTGGTTGGAGTGTCATCCTGTGCACCGAAACGTGGAAATTTTGATTCCTAGTCAGGGCACATACCTAGTTCTCAGGTTTAATCCCCAGTCAGGACACATTCAGGAGGCAACCAAATGGGGGGGCATCCAGATGATGTTTCTCTCTCTCTCTCCCTTCCTCTCTCTCTAAAAAAAAATCAATAAAAAGCACATCCTTGGGTGAGGATTTTAAAATATATAAATAAAATATTTTAAAAATAAAGACACTAAACATTTCTATCCATGGGAATCCTTTGAAATAAAAGTTAAAAAGGAAAAGAATGACATGTAGGCAGGGGACTACCTCTGTCTTGATTTCAGCAGCAGTGAGGCCACATTTTTCCTCCACATTCTCTGATGCTCTCTCTCTCATCACTCTCCCTCTTGCTCATTCCCCTTCACACTCTGGCTTCCCAAGAACCATGTGATTTCACTCATATGTGGGATATACACTGAAAGCAACAAATGGACAAACTGGAAAAACAAATGACAACTCATACACACAGACAACAGTGTGGTGGTTACCAGAGGGAATAGGGGTGGGGGGCAGCTAGTAAAGGGTAAAGGAGGTCAAGTATATGGTGATGGAAGAATATTTGGCTTTGGGGGGTGGGCACACAAAGCAATAAACAGATGATGGATCATAGAATTGTGCACTTGAAACCCATATAATTTATTAACCAATGCACTGCGATAAATTTAATTTTTTAAAAAGAGCCTTGAGTATCTGAAACAAATGCCACCCTCTGGGTCTTTGCACTGACTCTTCCCACAGCACAGCACACACTTTCCCTAGATAACGTCACAACTCCCACTCTGTCTTCCTCTGGGACTCTGTTCAAGTATCACTTTGTGGGTCTTTCGGAACTCTCAGTAAAATACAACACCTCCATTCATTCTATTTTATGCCTGCTTTTCTTTTTCATAAAATCTGTCACCATCGGACACAGCATATGTTTTTCTATTTGGTAATCTATATCCTTTCTCCATCATTGGATTGTAGAAAACTATTTCTCAGCATTCTATATTCTTACCCTAGAAGATAGTCAGTACTCAACATAAATTCCTCAAATGCATAAAAGAATTTTCCATTAAGACTGTATATTACATGACCTCTTGGGGGAAGGCTGAGTGTAGGACAAGAATTCCTATTCACAGTTGTCACAGCAGATTCCTTAAAGGGGATATGATCAATATAAATATACAATATTTTACTGAAAAATATTTTTAAAAAATTCTACCATTTCACTCTGTTAATACCCACAAGTGTAAAATTAATCATACTGTTTTTCTTCCTAGTTATGACCACTACCACATGGTACAAGGCAATGATACAGAAACTTCAGAATTTTTTCTTCTGGGACTTTCAGAGGAAGCAGCACTGCAGCCCCTCATATTTGGGCTTTTCCTCTCCATGTACCTGATCACTGTGTTGGGAAACCTGCTCATCATCCTGGCTGTCAACTCAGACTCTCACCTCCACACACCCATGTACTTCTTCCTCTCCAACCTGTCCTTGGTGGACATCTGTTTCACCTCCACCAACATCCCGAAGATGCTGGTGAACATCCAAACACAGAGCAAAGTCATCACCTATGAAGGCTGCATCACACAGATGTATTTTTTCATACTTTTCGCAGGGTTGGACGTCTTCCTCTTGACCGTAATGGCCTATGACCGCTTTGTAGCCATCTGTCACCCCATGCACTACACAGTCATCATGAACCCTCGACTCTGTGGACTGCTGGTTCTGGTGTCCTGGATCATGTGTATCCTGAATTTCTTGTTACAAAGTTTAGTGATATTGAGACTGTCTTTCTGTCCAAACTTAGAAATCCACCACTTTTTCTGTGAACTTAAACAGGTGGTCCAACTTGCCTGTTCTGACACCTTTCTTAATAACATGGTGATGTATTTTGGAGTTGGGCTGATGGGTGGTTGTCCCCTGGCTGGTATCCTTTACTCTTACTCTAAGATAGTGTCCTGCATACGTGGAATCTCATCAGCTGAGAGGAAGTATAAGGCATTTTCTACCTGTGCATCTCACCTCTCTGTTGTCTCCTTATTTTATTGTACAAGTGCAGGAGTGTACTTTAGCTCTGCTGCTGCCCACACCTCACACTCAAGTGCAACAGCCTCAGTGATGTACACGGTGGTCACACCCATGCTGAATCCCTTCATCTACAGTCTCAGGAACAAAAACATAAAGAGGGCTCTTAAAAGATTCATTGGGGTGGTAATTATAAAAAGACCAATCATCCTGGGGCTGAAAAAGTGCCCATGACTACAGGGCTGCAAACATTAAGAGCCAGAAATTGCTGTTCTTTGATCAGATTGGAGAAAGCACTTGCTCCCTCTATTTAATGCCTGAAATTACCATGTATTTGATTTTAAATCCCCTATACAATTTAGTAACTCCCTTGTTGGAGCTTTCTGCTCCATCTGATATATGCAGAGTTTTTCTTTTTTTATTTTCCTAGTCTCCCCAAGTTTTTCCCAAACTTGATTGAGGGATATTTGGAAATGTACATTTCTTTCATAGGACAAATTGGATTTATTAAAAATGTTTTTCTCTGAAATGATGTCTAATTCCCTAGTAAATTTTCTATAGTTTTCCTGAAAGAGATTGTATTACTCACATGGAAGCAAAACTACACGTGGCAATTAAGGCCACTTATATAATTTTATTGCAGAAGAAAATTTGAAAACAAAGTGTCATTTTGGGTCTGTCATTCTTTTCTACATCATTATCACCAACTTAACTGCTTTTCTTGATAATGTAAACTCTAACATGTTGCTGTGTTGTGGTTTTTTTAATCCTCACTCAAGGATATGTTTTTATTTATTTGAGAGAGAGGGGTGAGGGGAAAAAGAGAGAGAGAGAAAGAAATATCACTGTGAAAGACAAACATCCATCGGTTGCCTCCTATACATCCCCGAACAGAAATCAAATCTGCAACCTTTTTGTTTCAGAAAACCAGAGAAGAACCAAGAAACACTTAGAGAGATGGAGTTACATTTATTACACATGGGCCCAGAGGAAAATGTCTCTCAAATTCTGGACCCCAACATGGAGGAACTTTCCCTATTTATATGTTTTTACCTTCTTTGTCTCTCAAATGTGGGGTGTTTCCAGACCCCTTTGCAAATTCTTAAAGAGCCCCTATGTGCTGGGGCCTTGAGACCTCAACCAAAGGCCTGGCCTGGTGCCAGCACTGATAACTTCATCCAGGGAAGGTTTAATGGCCTCTCTGAAGTGGGAGTAGTCTTAATTTCCTTATTATTTAAGCAAGCAAGCATTTACAGAACCCAAATAGCGGGGTTAAAATCTCAAACAGCAGTTTTTATATAAGATGGATGCTTCATTCCCCACTGGTTTTTTGTACATGAGTCAAATCATTGACTCTTAGTCATTGTCAAGGAGGGAGTTATATTTACCTCTGAGGACTATAATCTTAATTTTCTGCCTAATAAAGTTAGTGGGCCTGCTTATAAGATAAGGGCCCAGAATGAGGGCCAGGAATAATCTCTAGAGAGTCTGAAGAGTCCTGGACTCTCTATTTTTCCTGGCTGTCTTAAACCAGGTGTGATGAAGCCACGTTGGGATTCCATTGACCTTGTCCGTCATGGAGGTGGTCCTTTCCAGGTAGGAGTCAGTCCTTGGGTGGCAAATTTCTTTACCCAAACAGAGTCACCAGGGTGGAAGGGATGAAACAGATCAGAAGTTGGTACAGGAAGAGCATCTTGGACGTGCTTCTGGATTGCTGGGTAGACTGTAAAGCCTGTAAGAACTTGAATAAAGGCTGGATATGGATTTCAGCTTTTCTAGATTGGGTAGGTTAGGGTCTGGAAGAGTCACTAGAATCTGTAGAGGCCCCACTAGTTTTAGGGCAGCCTCCGGGCTGCTTCTTCTGTGGCCCGGTTCTCTCTTGCTTCTGTGGAGACCCCTTACCTTGTAAATAGCACTATGTACGTGAGCCATTGTAAATGCATACCTGCTATCAGTATAAATTGTTACTGATTTTTTCTTTTGTCCACCGGAGAGCCTGAAACTGGGTGACTCAAGTGTTTGACATCCAGCGCTCTAGTGTGTTCCGGAGTAAATCCTCAACCTTATGTGGGGCAGTTAGGATTAGTGACTGCCCTAGGGTTAACTTATTTGCTTTTTCAATAAGCATAGCTGTGGCTGCTACTGCCCAGAGGCAAGTAGGTCACCGAAATGCAAAGGGTTCAAGTCTTTTGGACAAATAGGCTACTGGCCTTTTCTAGGGGCTGAGACTTTGAGTGAGTACCTCTTTGGTTATGCTCTTGTCTTAAATACTTAGTTACATCTAGTAGCGCTAGTTGGCCAATCATCCTTGCTCTGCTCATGTCTGTCTAACTGCCTAATATATTACCTCAAGGATCCTGGCTCTGAATTCTTTTAGGGAAAATGGACATTGAATTTCTTCTGTAGCTGCTTCATGCTGAGGAGGGACGACAGAGTTTTCTCTCAGAGCCAAGAGATCCTTGCTGTCTGTCGAAGGGACAATGAGGCCTGGGCACAGAAGGAGGTGGACTTGTGACCTTTCAGAGACAAACTGTAACAAATGGCCCAATGGAAGGGAAAGAAAATGTTTCAGTTTTAATAACCTCTATTGAAATAGAATTTTTCTCCTCAAAATTACCTCTATGTTTATCAAAAGAGCCAGATAAAGACTAATTTACCTATTGTATTTAATTTAGCCTCATTGTTTGCATAAACACAACAAGAATGGTAACTGACTACTTTGATGGAATTTCATGATTGAATCTTAGTGTGCCCCATAGGGCCAGGAAGCCAAGCCATCTAGCTGCCGTCAGGCCTGCCTACAGTATCTGCTGAGTTAGGTGAATCCCTCACCTGCAGCGACTCCACCTGGGCTCACACCCTAGGTTTTAAGGCCCATCTCAGTAGCCCTCCTACTTGTCACGGCCCAGAGTGTGTGGGGTTCCACAGGGACGCAGAGGCATCCTTATTGCTCCCCTTCTATTCTGACCAATTGCCAGTGATGGTAGGGCATGGGCCTGACTCTCCAGCACCAGCCATTTTCAGGGCTCCCAAGCAGGATACCAGGCTTTTCCTTGGCACTCTTATTGGCTCCAAGTCTTCAAAGTTCAGAGAGGGCTCTTTAAAACATGACACTCCAGTCAAAGTTTCCGGTCAATAAAACCACTATTAGAAACCGATCTTATTGAATTTATGCAAAGAAATGTATTGCCATGATTTATTTATTAAGAATTGCCAAATTTTGGAGGAATTATATAAGGAGAAAAATATACTGACCTGCTTTAAGATCTTCTGATTTTCCTTGTTAGTCCTTTTCATGGATTCTTTAAAATAATATAACTGTCTTCAAATGGCAAGAAGAAATTCAAAATGTGTCTATATTCAAATAGACAGTTACAGCTGTCCCTGTAGTAGGGTTCCCCCTACTTGACTTGTCCTTAAAATTTCACATGGTCTCTGGGAGGGGTGACATGCCCTCTCAGAAAGGACTAAGGGAGCTTTATTCTTTTACAGGGTCTCACATGTCACAGGACCTCATGGGGTCTGTAATTCCTGTAACAAAGGGCCGGTACTCATCACTTCCCTCTGTTCCAAACAGGCCTTCCCCAGTTTCCTAAAGTTGAGGTTTGTGCCACCCCTGACATGGGCATGGTCACACAGGCCTGCAAGACAGTAACATTGGCACTGCGGCCACTTCTGACAGCTAAATTTTCTGCTACTAAACATGACACATGGTAGGGCTATACAAATATCTTAAGGAGTTGACTAAAGTCTATTCTTGACCTTCCTACACAAAGCAAAATTGTCCTTGTCTCTTTGGAGCCATGTCCATGAAGATGCAGGCATCATCTAAGTCTATTATACAGTTTCCTGCAGGCCACTGTCAAGGCTGCGCATAGTGGCCAGTTCTTCTTTCTAGCCACAAACACAGTCTGTACAATTTTCTTAAAATGTATTCTGGCACAGGAGAAAGTTGTTTTGCTGTAAACAGGCAGCTTAACCCCTACATAACTGGGCTTGGACATCTGCCTAGAAAGCTGTAATCTATCAGTTTAACATGCGGCCTTAGGTCCTTCCAACACAACAGGGTCTCTGCCATCCCTCAGTCAGACTCCTCCTCTCTTGGAGAATCTCAAAGTCCTGAAGGCTCCCCAGTCCAGGGAGCGTGCTTTTCCTTTGCTCTTTGACTTTAAGCTGCCAGTCCAAAACAGCCAGAGTTGCAGTTAGAAGCAGCTTTGCATATTACAAAATGCTTCTGTGGCAGTGGCTTGGGTATTAGGCCCCTTGTCTTCCCGCCAGACCCCTTTGTGGCAGAGCAGCGACCAGGCCTCTCCCAAGGGAGTGCACTGGAAGGGGATCTCAGCCCCTCCTCTTCCAGCAGCAACAGGTACTGAACCCTTTCAGTACATTTGCAAACAGGGAGCTTTCACTAGCTCTATCTGCTTTTACAGCTCCCGGGCCTGCTGCTCTATTCCTGGGGCTGCAGGAAGGCCAATAGCAGTCACTGGCTTCTAGTTTCACTGTTGTAGCCATCAAGCCAAAGGCCTAAGTCTTGTATTGCTTGTTGTAAAATGCTCATTACTCACTGGGCAGCAGCGGGGCAGCTCTAGTGTCAGGTAAATGTCTGCTGTCCCCGCTTTTCTCGCTGCTGCGGCTTCTTCTAGGGCCACTGCAGGCAGCTCGGGCATCCAACACCCTCTCCTCCTTCCCCCACACCCTCCACCTTCTTTCACCCGGCTCTTGGGGGCTGAGTCTGCCTAGCAACTAGTTCTAAATCACCAGGGCAGCAGTGGACTTCAGCTCTGTTTCTCCTTCACTTGGCTCCTGGGAGTTTAGCTTTTTAATGTATTAGAATTCTTTACTCCTAGAAACCTCAATCTTTTAATGATTATCAAAAGTCAATAGTCAGCATTTTTAGATTAATATTTATGAACATATTTTAAATGTACTTTTACTTTCAAGAAAATATATCTAGACCTTCTCTGATAAAACTAAGAACAGGTAAATTAGTCTAGTAAAAACTGCTATATTTTTCCTTATGCAATTTTAAGTATATTGTATTGGTCTAATTTAGTATTTCAAGGGTTAAAAAAATAAGCTGGGGCAATTATGCCTGCAGAAAACTTGAGACCTTGAATCTAGTGAAGTTCTGATAAGACACCTGGACAAGACCCCTATGCCAGCAGAGCAGTCTGCAGCCAGTAAAAATCAACAAAAAACCTATCTCTCCCTTCTTCATAATTAACTGCCGATACCCCCCCTTTCTGTATTAACCATTTACTCTGTCCTGAAACAAGGCAAATGGTTTGAGATCCTGTATATTTAGGCTTTTTACATTTAAGGATACTTTTTTCTTTCTGTAACCGTTGTTTCCCCTCATAGATTTTTTCCTCTTTACTCTAAACCTCTAGAGGATCTTAAATCCTCCTCCTTTACCACTCTTGATTTCTCCGATAACCCCCCCACCCCAGTCCAGTTGCTTGTCTCCCTTTCCGATTGTGAGTCAGAGGAAGATAAGTCCTACAGAGGGGAGAAATAGAAACAGTGGGAGTTTCAGAGAAAACTACAGACTATCATTGTAGCAGTCCTCCCTCCCAGAGGCTTGAGTCTGACCTGTGGGAAAAAATAACTCTTAGTCAGCCTGGAAAGATAGCAGATGAGGATAAGGGTGTGTAGGGAGATTTCTTGCGAACTGAAAGCCTGAAGGGCCTCCTGAAAGAAAAAATCTTTAATCCAGTTACAGATGCTATCGGCAAACAGGGAGGAAGGGAAAGACCAGGTTATGTCCTCTATGGGTATCCTAAATAACTGAAAACAGTAAGTCAAACAAAACACACAACCACCAAGACAACAGACCACACAAGAAACACAACCAGGGTTAATGGGGTCCATAGATAGTTAATAACTTCAGCCTTAGTTCCACCTCAGATGGCTCATGTTGGACTATGATGTCACAGGCAGGGACAGGGCCTATAAATCTCTCTGTCCTGCGGAGCTGTAAGCCCTGCCCCTGGAAGTCTCCAACCACCAAATGAGATAAGAAAGCCTTAAATAAAAGTTTTTTGTTCTTTGAAATGTCACAAATTTATACCTTTAAATTAACCCTAGGACTTCAAATTTTCAATTTAATACAGCAAATTCACAAATCAGAGCAAACTGAAACCCTTACTTATACAAACATAGAGAGAAATTTTTATTAGCTAAGTGGGCTGATTCCCTCTCTGATGGAGAGCAAAGGACTCTGAGAAAAAGAAATCTCGAAGTTGCTAGAGAGTTTTGCATTCCATCACAGCAGGTCCACCCTATCTTTAAACAAATTAAACAATAGAAAGATATAACAAATAATCTCCTCCTAACCCAACAGGGTCTCGGCTAGTCCCAAGGAAGTTCGTGACTTCTGGGGAGATGATCAAGCTCCCCCTTCCACTCACTCAGAGTGGGCCTAACCAACTGGGGCCCCTATGTTGCTAATTCTGTCGACAGGTCCAAAAGTGTCCATCCACTCTCTCCAGATGCTGGCCGGGTCCTGGGCTGAGGACCAGGAGTGCCTAGAGTTCCCTGGTTCAATTTTGCTAAATCAGCAGAGCAGTGCCTCCCGGAGGCCTATCTGGCTCCCCTGGGCCCCAAACCTGGCCCATTCACCAGAGGCCAAAAGTTCAAGCACAGTTGTTTCGCGGTCAGGGAACCATTAATGTTACAGAAAACCAGAGAAGAACCAAGCAACACTTAGAGAGATGGAGTTACAT
This sequence comes from Corynorhinus townsendii, assembly GCA_026230045.1. NCBI lineage: Eukaryota > Metazoa > Chordata > Mammalia > Chiroptera > Vespertilionidae > Corynorhinus > Corynorhinus townsendii. The sequence goes on from JAPDVU010000006.1 coordinate 79,966,643, forward strand.
TTATTACGCACGGGTCCAGAGGAAAATGTCTCTCAAATTCTGGGCCCCAACATAAAGGAACTTTCCCTATTTATATGTTTTTACCTTCTTTGTCTCCCAAATATGGGGTGTTTCTGGCCCCCTTTGCAAGTTCTTACTGGGGCCTTGAGACCTCAACCAAAGGCCTGGCCTGGTGCCAGCACTGATAATTTCGTCCGGGGAAGGTTTAATGGCCTCTTTGAAGTGGGAGTAATCTTATTTTCCTTATTTTTTAAGCAAGCAAGCATTTACAGAAGCCAAATAGCAGGGTTAAAATTTCAAACAGCAGTTTTTATATAAGATAGATGCTTCATTACTAGATCAATATTATTTATTATATGATGAAAGGATATGCAATTAGAGAGTTTGAGTTCCTGCCCACTCTTGTGGTTCAGGTACCAACTTTTGTTAAAAGGGGCATGTCCTCCCAGCTTCCTGCAAGTGAACCTCAATGCAAGTGAACCTCAGTAGAGTTACTTTTTAATGCAGTTATCTGAAAAAACTTCAATAACAGAGTAATCATGAATGCTCTCTTCAAATATCTGTACAAATGCCTAGAATGGGGAGAGGTATATTATTGTACTTGATCTTGTTATATTGTAAATCGGCGAGTTTAACAGAAGACACTTTAGTGAGCCAATTAATTTGGAGTCTTTTATTACGCTAGCTGGCCCAGACTGCTTCCAAAGTCTGAGCAATGCAACATGGAGGAAGATCTCCCTTTATACCCATCCCCCAGTCCCTTTGTCTCCCAAATATGGAGTTTTCAAAGAGCCCCATGTATGCTTAGTAGATATCTTGCAGGAAGCCTGTTAGCTTGAGTATGACACAGTTCTATTCAGATAACTAAAACAGCTGGCATGAGAGTATGGGAGTATCAGTCCCTAGCCTACAAGGTCAGAGAGCTAAGTTTATCTTCCCTATTATTCAAGTAAGCTAAAAAGCATATGTTTACAGAAGCTAATAAGCAGAGTTAATTTACAGAATAAGGGGCCGTCTAAGAATAGCAGAGAATTTCAAACAGCAGTTTTATAAAATAGAGATTACTATGTTTCAATCTCAGTTTATTATTGTATCAGTTAGCTATTGCTGTATAACAAGCCATCCTAAGGGCACTTGTTTTAATATAATAGCTTTATAATCAAATGGGATTGTATGGTGGGAAGTTGTTTTGATCTCTTCTGGGCTCATCATTGTGAGATCCTCCCTCCCCCTAACTGGTGGGCGGAGTTATGACATCCCGGGACATTGAACCACCAATCAGCACGTGCCGAGTGCCCTGGGGCCCACTCCTTCCCGTTCCGCCCTGGGCCCAATCCCTTCCTGTTCCTTCCCTTAAAAATGACACTCCACCCACACACATGTACTGTATTTCCCTTCTGCAGGGAGCAGTCCGACTGGGCCCCTTCTTCTCCCTCCTCCTCCCCATAAGGAATAAACCTCCCTTTTAATGGATCTTGGTTTCTGACTCCCTTTTCCTGTGCCTCAAACCTTACATCTGGTGCCGAACCCGTGTGGGGGCATGCTCCCTGTTTGAACTTTAATGGTCCGCCCTCCCCCCCCCGACTCTCCCCCTTCTTCTTTCTTCATGGCTCAGGATACTCAGCCTTCTTCCCTTGGCTAGGCAATGTCAGCAGTAAGTCCCAACCCGTGCTAATTACTGGTGGTTTTTCCAGCGTCTCTGTCCATAAATCGTGGCCACATCAGAGATTGCCTTCTGGGCATAGCCCTCCGGACCTCTCCAGGAGAGGTTCCGAACCTGAGGAGGCAGCAAAGACATTCCTGCCCCCCTCAGTTCCTGGCCTCTGGCCTCCATCCAGACCCCAGGAAGTAGAGGAGATGTCCTCTACTGTCCCTTGGGTTCCCAGTCGTAGCATTAGCTCAGGGATTGGGACGCTGGTCTTTGACTTTTTGCTACCCGACCCCAGGAATTGGAATGGGCGCTCACCAAAGACACCTCTAGGGTGTCTCCTCCCCAATCTGGCTACTAAGTGGGTCCAGATGACCCTGAAAGTGGGACTAACATAACCTCAGTAATTTCTGCCGGAAAGCCAGAAGTGGCACGAGGTTCCATATGGCCAGGCTTTTTTCCTATCTGCTCTCCCGTCCCTCCCTCAGATCCTTCTGTTCCACAGCCCAGGTTCTCCTAACTCGCGAGAAACCCCCTCAAACTGGTCCTCAGCCAGTCTCTGATCCCCTCTGTCTCTGACTCTTTGGACCCAGCCGCTCTCTTACTTCCATTCCTCTCGTTCCCACTGCCTGCTTTCTGTTCCCTCTCTTCCTCCTCCTTCTTCCCCGAGGCTGCCCCCGCTGCCGCGGGAACCACCGTCACCACCTCAGGCCTCGAGCCGATCAGAGGCTGCCACGCAGCGCAGAGCACACCATCCCACCAGGAGCTCCAAACAGCTAAGTGAGATTTCTGTTTTGGGTTGCTCTTCCCTTGTGTATTGTGGGCAGCCAGCCGCCATGTGACCGCGTGGTCTGCGGTTCCCAAGGAGGGCTGCTATCTTGAAATGACTAGTCCCACCTCTCTCTGACCACATGGTCTGCCGTGGGGGCCGCCATTTTGAACCACAAAGTCCCGCCCCCGTAGGCCCGGCCTGGTGTGGCCACCACACCAGGTTTAGTTACTTCCGGGAATTAACAGAACAAAGGACCATCTGTGTTGTGTGGAAAAATTTAAATGGCAGTTCTTACAAAATGGAGGTTACAGGAACAACATGGAGTGCCTATGGTTCAGATGGAGGCCAAGGGACAGGATGGAGTCAGTCCTTTCAAGGCCCACTGTTCACAAATACTAGTAGTTATCCTGCCTCAATTGTCAAGTGAAAGGTGAAAACCTAGTGCATTGGTCGGCAAACTCATTAGTCAACAGAGCCAAATATCAACAGTACAACGATAGAAATTTCTTTTGAGAGCCAAATTTTTAAACTTAAACTTCTAACGCCACTTCTTCAAAATAGACTCGCCCAAGCCGTGGTATTTTGTGGAAGAGCCACACTCAAGGGGCCAAAGAGCCATATGTGGCTCACAAGCTACAGTTTGCCAACCACTGACCTAGTGAGACCAGCACTTCCAAAACTTCAATGTGTGTGCGAATCACTCAGGATTCTAGTTCCTTTGCAGATCTGGGTGGGCCCTGAGATTCTGAAAATCAACATCTCCCAAGAGGTGTTGATGCTGCTGATCCTGGTCTGAGGACCACTCTGTGACCACCAAGGTTGTGGCTCTGTGTCAGAGTCAAGATCTAGGTCTTCTGAACCAAAATTTTATTTCTGTGTAGTTAAAAAATGCTTTTATTGATTTTTAGAAAGAGATGAAGGGAGAAGGATAGAGAGAGAGAAACATTGATGAGAGAGAAACATCACTGATCAGCTGCCTTCTGCCTGCACTCACTGGGGATGGAGCCTATAACTCAAGCATGTACCCTGACCAGGAATCGAACCATGACCTCTTGTCTTGATTCCTGGGTCGATGCTCAACCACTAAGCAACACTGGCTAGGCTATTTCCATGTAATTTGAATCAATAGTGTATTTATTTATTCAAGAAGCTCTTATATCATCTGTGTTTCATTCTTTTATATAAAGATCATTGAACAACATCAAATAAGCTTCTGAGAAAGGCTTTGTCCATTTTTAAAATAAAGGTCTTAGAGTGAGTTTCAATAATGTATTTCTGAAAAAGACCATGTAGCAGATAAATAGGAGCCTCCAAAAGATGTCTGCATCCAATCCCATAAACTTTGAATATATTATTTTTATACTGAAGGGAGGGGCATTAAGGTAGTAGATGGAATATTTTGCTAATCAGCTGACTTTTAAAAAATGTTTATATCTTTAATGTCCACATTTCATCCCTGCAGAGAGAACAATAGTACAATGATCTCCCTTTTAGATTAGAAGTTGGAACAAAATTATGCAGGTGGGACTAATGTAATCACCACGGTCCTAGAATGCAGAAGAAAAATATAGTTGGGATCAGAGGGATTTTTGGAGATGGTCTGCACTGGTGTCTGTGGAGATGGAGAAGAGGCCACAAGCCAAGGAATGCTTGTGGCCTTGACAACCTGGGAAAGGAGAGGAAACAGATTCTCTCCTGGAGCCTCCAGAAGGAACTGTCCCTGCAGACAACTTGATTTTAGTCCATTGAGACTAGTTTCAGACTTCTGACCTCTAAAACAGTAAGAGCATAAATGTGTTTCTTTTATGCCACCAAGTGCAGTATTTTATTACAACAGCCACAGGAACATAACACAGACATTTATCTAAACATTTTATTTTTTTAATATATTTTTATTGATTTCAGAAAGGAGAGGGAGAGATAGAAACATCAATGATGAGAGAGAATCACTGATTGGCTGCCTCATACATGCCCCATACTGGAGATCAAGCCTGCAACCCAGGCATGTGCCCTGACTGGGAATTGAACCTTGATCTCCTGGTTCATAGTGATACGGAATTTTTGGACTGGAACCCGGATTCTTTGTCTGCCAGAATTGAAGAATGAATCCACAGACAGAAAGTGGTATAGCAAAGGTGGAAATTTATTGAAGAAAAAGTACAGATTCCCACATGGGGAGAGAGAAAGAGTCCCACAGAATGGACTCCCACGTGGGAAGGGGGAAAGGGTCCCACTGAGTTCCTTTTCCCTATAGCTTATAAAGGTTCCAGATCCTGGTGCCTTGATATCCCCTCTGATTGGTCACTAGTCCCTTAGACTGGTTAGTATAGTAACTCCTGGGCTCAAAGGTTGAGTCTCACATGAGACATGTGAGGTTCTCCCCCCGCCTTCCCTATTGTTTTCTTATTCCCTTTGGGCTTTCTTCTTCTTCTGGATGAAGGGCTTCCTTCTCTTTTTTCTGTAAATACAGACCTTTTGCTGTTCCCAGCTCTCTCATTCTATGCAAATGTACTTGTTGCAGCTTTCCAGCTCCCCCATTCTATGGAAATGTACCTTCTGCTGCTCTGCAGCCCTGTGCTTTCTCCATGGTCCCCCTAATTTCCAAAATTTCTAGTATTTCCTAAACTTGTCCTATTTTACCCCCAAAATTCTTGTTTCAATAGGTCCACGTTCAACCACTTAGCCACACCAGCTAGGCCAAACTTTTTTTTCCTGGAGGAAACAGAATATTAGCTTCTCAATTAATTCACTTAGCTTCCCTTGGTAAGAATAGTTTGTGTTAAAGTTGTAGACGAAAGGAGCCACATGCTAACCTGACAAGCTCAGGGGAGGCCTGCATGGCAGTCTTGCAAACTCAGAGACCTAAAATAACCACAAAAGATGGTTTGAAAATTAAATATTTAACTACAAACAGGTCATAGTGGGTAGTCATGTCCTAGGCTGATATTTTCCCTGACAAAGATCAACCTAGATCTTTACTGAGCCATTTGCCTTTTTGCCTCTAAGATAACATATCTGTGAGATGTCTGGGTAACTTGTAACTTCCTTTTTACCCCTAACCCCTCAGGCCACAACAAATGGCACCGGGACATTCCCTCATTGTTATTGTTATCAAGTTAATTGTCAACTGTTAATTATGTTGAAGTATCCTGTATCCATCTCTGTAAAAGCAGCACATGTCCATCATTTCACTTTTTACCCTATCCCAGAGGTTTCCCACTCTGCTTTATCCCACCTCCCTAATCTATCACCAATGAATTTCATGTAACTCCCCTACGTCCCTTTCCTTTGATTGCAATGTATAAATACAGATGTAACCCTCCATTCTCCGGAGCATTATCTCAATTCATTGAGGTTCTGCTTCCCGGCATATGTCGACAGTTTGGCTCAAATAAACTCACAAAAATTCTTTACAGGTTTCAGTGGTTTGTTTTTTGTTTTTTTTCGTTAACAAAGTCTAACCTTAAGTAGTAGTAAAATATCTAAAGTCAATTTGGAGATTATGCCCCATCAGCTGGTACCATGAATTCCCTATAGTGTATTTGTGCCTGAATTTCTATATTCCTTTATTTCACATTCATTCAACCATTTATTCTTTTAATTTCTATCCTACCCAAATTTCTCACTAATTTTCTTTCAACATAAAATATGGGATTAGTAATGAGTCTTTGTATATATGAGTGTGAGTGCACTTATTTTAATCATCTACAAATGGACACACATATACAGATAGATATACTTCTTACTTGTAAGAGAGTTCATGGACTTAACAAGTATTTCCAAATATTTTATTTATTTCTAACAACATTCATCTGAATTAGGTTTATTATCACACTACCATCATAAATAAGGCAAAGAGGCTCAGGCTGGTTGCATTTTTTATAGTTATATAACAAAGCAACACACTTTGGTGGAATTATACAGACACAGACGCGTGCAGTATGCATTCTTAATTTTTGCATGGCTCTTTTAATTCAGCAAATTTCATACTTTACTTTTAATATTGGTTTGTAATATGCTTTGAAAGTCCTTTTTAAAATCTTTATTGTTGAAAGTATTATAGATGCTCCCATTTTTCCCCTTTGAACCCTGTCTAGCCTGCACCTGCCCTCTGCCCCAGGCATGCACCACACTATTGTCTAGGTCCATGTGTTAGAAATAAGGCGAGCCTCCCAAGTCAGGAGTCCTGGTAGAACACAAAGCATACTCGGAGCCAGACAGCAAGGCAAGCATCTTTACTTCTACGTAGGACGGTGTGCACACTGCGCAGGTGGGCTGCTCGGGTTTATAATCCCTGACTCACCTGACCGTCCTTTGCTCTTGATTGGAACTCAGGTGCACAGTCTTTCGCAATTGGATAATTAAAAGGGAGGGGCTGGCCTTTGTTGTTTCAAGATGGTGGCCCCAGGGGAGCTGCAAGCCATGTGGCCAACATGACGGCTGCCAAGTCACCCAGTCCAAAATGACATGTGTCTAAACCAGTGGTTCTCAACCTTTCTAATGCCGTGACCCTTTAAAACAGTTCCTCATGTTGTGGTGACCCCAATCATAAAATTATTATTATTATTATTATTATTATTTAATTTCTTTATTGATTAAGGTATTACATATGTGTCCTTATTCCTCCATTACCCCCAACCTCCCATTCATGCCCCCACCCCCCTGTTGTCTGTGTCCATTGATTAGGCTTGTATGCATGCATATAAGTCCTTTGGTTGATCTCTCCGCCTTATCCCCACCCTCCCCTATCTGCCCTGAGGTTTCACTTTCTGATTGATGTTTCTCTGTCTCTGGATCTATTTTTCTTAATCAGTTTATATTGTTCATTATATTCCACAAATGAGTGAGATCATGTGATATTTATCTTTCTCTGCCTGGCTTATTTCACTTAGCATAATGCTCTCCATCTCCATCCACGTTGTTGCAAATGGTAAGAACTCCTTTTTCACCACAGCGTAGTATTCCATTGTGTAGATGTACCACAGTTTTTTAATCCACTCATCTGCTGATGGGCACTTAGGCTGTTTCCAAATCTTAGCTAAGGTGAATTGTGCTGCTATGAACATAGGGGTGCATATGTCCTTTCTGATTCGTCTTTCTAGTTTCTTGGGATATATTCCTAGATATGGGAACACTGGGTCAAATGGGAGTTCCATTTTTAGTTTTTTGAGGAAACTCCATACTGTTCTCCACAGTGGCTGGACCAGTCTGCATTCCCAGCAGCAGTGCAGGAGGGTTCCTTTTTCTCTGCATCCTCACCAGCACTTGTCATTTGTTGATTTGTTGATGATAGCCATTCGGACAGGTGTGAGATGATATCGCATTGTTGTTTTGATTTGGATCTCTCTGATGATTAGTGACTTTGAGCAGGTTTTCATATGTCTCTTGGCCTTACTTCTGTCTTCTTTCAAAAAGTGTCTATTTAGATCAGTTGCCCATTTTTTTTATTGGGTTGTTTATCTTCTTTTAATTAAGCTGCATGAGTTCCCTGTAAATGTTGGAGATTAAGCCCTTATGGTTGATATCATTGGCAAATATGTTCTCCCATGCAGTGGGCTTTCTTATTGTTTTACTGATGGTTTCCTTTGCTGTGCAAAAGCTTTTTATTTTGATGTAGTCCCATTTGTTTATTTTCTCTTTAGTTTCCATTGCCCTAGGAGCAGTATCGGTGAAGAAATTGCTTCGGCATGTGTCAGAGATCTTTCTGCCTGTCATTCCTCTAGTATTTCTATGGTTCCTCATCATATGTTTAAGTCCCTGATCCGTTTTGAGTTTATTTTTGTGTATGGTGTAAGTTAGTGGTCTAGTTTCATTTTTTTGCATGTATCTGTCCAATTTTCCCAACACCATTTATTGAAGAGACTGTCTTGACTCCATTGTATGTTCATGCCTTCTTTGTCAAATATTAATTGAGCGTAGTGATTTGGGTCAATTTCTGGGTTCTCTATTCAATTCCATTGATCTATATGTCTGTTCTTATGCCAGTACCAGGCAGTTTTGAGAACAGTGGCTTTGTAATACAGCTTGAAATCTGGTATTGAGATCCCTCCACTTTATTCTTCTTTCTCAGGATTGCTGTAACTAATCTTTTTTTTTTTTATTCCAGATGAATTTTTGGAGAGTTCTTTCTAGGCCTGTGAAATATGCCATTGGTATTTTAATGGGGAGTGCATTGAATCTATAGATTGCTTTGGGTAGTATGGACATTTTAATTATGTTGATTCTACCAATCCATGAACATGGTATGTTCTTCCATCTGTTTACGTCTTCCTCTATCTCTTTTTTCAGTGTCCTGTAGTTTGCCGCGTATAGGTCTTTTACCTCCTTAGTTAAATTTATTCCTAGGTATCTTAATTTTTTTGGTGCGATGGTAAATGGGATTACTTTTCTAGTCTCTCTTTCTGTAGGTTCACTATTGGTGTATAGAAATGCCATAGATATCTTGGTGTTAATTTTGTATCCTGCTACATTGCTGAATTCATTTATTAAGTCTATTAGTTTTTTGATGGCGTCTTTCGGGTTTTTTATGTACAATATCATCTCATCTGCAAATAAGGACAGCTTTACTTCTTCTTTTCCCATTTGGATGCCTTTTATTTCTTCTTCTTATCTAATTGCAATGGCTAATACTTCCAGCACTGTTTTGAACAGGAGTGGTGAGAGTGGGCATCCCTGTCTTATTCCTGTTCTTAGGGGAAATGGTTTTAGTTTTTGCCCATTGAATTTGATGTTAGCTGTGGGTTTATCATATATGGCTTTTTTTATGTTGAGGTATGATTCTTCTATTCCCACCTTGTTGAGAGTTTTTATCAAGAAAGGGTGTTGGATTTTGTCAAATGCTTTTTCTGCCTCAATTGATATGACTCTGTGGTTTTTATCTCTCAATTTGTTTATGTGGTGTATCATGTTTATTGATTTGCGGATATTATACCATCCTTGCAATCCTGGGATAAATCCTACTTGGTCATGGTGTATGATCTTTCTGATGTACTGCTGGATCCGATTTGCTAAAATTTTGTTGAGGATTTTGGCATCTACATTCATGATGGAAATTGGCCTGTAATTCTCTTTCATTGTATTGTTTTTATCTGGTTTTGGTATTAGGGTGATGCTGGCTTCATAGAAGGAGCTTGGAAGTGTTTCTTCCTCTTGAATTTTTTGGAATAGTCTGAGGAGGATAGGTTTTAGTTCTTCCTTGAATGTTTGGTAAAACTCCCTTGTGAAGCTGTCTGGCCTCGGGCTTCTGTTTGCTGGCAGCTTTTTGATGACTGCTCCAATTTCTTCCATAGTTACTGGCTTATTGAGCTGTTTAGATTCTTCCTGATTGAGTTTTGGAAGGTTATATTTTTCTAGGAATATGTCCATTTCCTCCAGGTTGTCCAGTTTGTTGGAATAGAGCTGTTCATAGTATTTTTTAACAATCCTTTGTATTTCGGTGGGGTCTGTTGTTATTTCACCTCTTTCATTTCTGATTTTGTTTATTTGTGTCCTCTTTCTTTGCTTCTTGGTGAGCCTGGCTAGAGTTTCATCAAACTTGTTTATCCTTTCGAAGAACCAGTTCTTGCTTTTGTTGATCTTTTGTATTGTTTATTTTGGTCTCAATGTCGTTTATCTCTGCTCTGATCTTTATTATTTCCTTCCTTCTGCTTATGCTGGGCTTTTATTGTTGTTCTCTTTCTAACTCTTTGAGTTATGGGGTTAAGTAATTTATTACCATTGTTTCTTGTTTTTTAGCAGTAGGCTTGTAGAGCTATGAACTTCTCTCTCAAGACTGCTTTCACTGTATCCCATAGATTTTGGATTGTTTTGTTTTCTTTGTCATTTGTTCCCATGATGTCTTTTATTTCTTCCTTGATCTCTCTGGTAAGCCAGTCATTGTTTAATAGCATGCTGTTTAGTCTCCATGTGTTTGATTTTTTGCATTGTTTTTATTGTAGTTGATTTCCAGTTTTATGCCACTCTGATCTGAGAAGAAGCTTGATATAATTTCTATCTTCTTGAATTTGAAGAGAGTTTGTCTATGACCCAACATATGGTCTATTTTGGAAAATGACCTATGTGCACTTGAGAAGAATGTATATTCTGTGGCTTTGGGGTGAAATGTTCTAAAAATGTCTATTAATTCTATCTGGTCTAGTGAGTCATTTAGGATTGAAGTTTCTTTGCTTATTTTTTGTTTAGAGGATTTGTCCAATGGTGATAGTGGGGTATTAAAGTCTCGTACTATGATTATATTGCTATCAATCTCTCCCTTGATATCCTCCAGTAGTATTTTTATGTATTTGGGTGCTCCTGTATTGGGTGGGTGTATGTTTACCAGAGTTATTTCTTCTTGTTGGATTGCTCCCTTTAGTATTATGAAGTGGCCTTCCTTGTCTCTCTTTATGTCCTTCACTTTGAGATCTAATTTGTCAGATATAAATATTGCTACCTCAGCTTTTTTTCATTTCCATTTGCCTGAAAAACATTTTTCCATTCCTTCACGCTCAGTCTGTGTGCGTCTTTTTATGGGGGGGGGTGGGTTCCTTGTTAACAGCAGATATATGGGTTGTGTTTTGTTATCCAGTCCGTTACCCTATGTCTTTTGATTGGGGCATTTAATCCATTTGCATTTAAAGTTATTATTGATAGGTACTTATTTGTAGCCATTTTTATTCCTTACCCCTGTGTTCCTTCTTTGCTTCCTAGTTCTTTTTTCTACAGCAGACCCTTTAGCATTTCTTGCATTGCTGGTTTGGTGGTAATAAATTCCCTTAGTCCTTTTTTGTCTGTGAAGCTCCTGATTTCACCTTCAATTTTGATTGATAGCCTTGTTGGGTACAGTATTTTTGGATTCAGACCCTTCCTTTGAATGACTTTGTATATTTCATTCCATTCCCTTCTGGCCTGATGAGTTTCTGCTGAGAAATCAGTTGCTAGTCTGATGGGGGTTACTTTGTAGGTAACTTTCTGTCTCTCTCTGGCCACTTTTAAGATTCTTACTTTGTCGTTGGTGTTTGCCAATATAATTATAATGTGCCTTGGTGTTGGTCTTTTGGGGTTCATTTTGCTTGGGACTCTGTGAGCTTCTTGGATTTGTATGGGTTTTTTCTTCCCTATATCAGGGAAGTTTTCTGTCATTATTTCTTCAAACAGGTTTTCTATTCCTTGCTAACTTTCCTTTCCTTCTGGAACCTCTATTATGCGGATGTTGTTTTGTTTCATGTTGTCCCAAAGTTCCCTTAGGCTCTCTTCCTGCTTTTTAATTTTTTTTCTAGAAGCTGCTCTACTTGAGTATTTTTTTTCCATCTTGTCTTCCAGCTCACTGATGAGGTCCTCTGCTTCTTCTAGTCTACTCTTGATGCTTTCTATTGAGTTCTTTACAGCAGCAATGTCATTTTTCATTTCTTCTTGGTTCTTCTTCATTTCCTCTTGGTTCTTACTCATATTATGGAATTTGTCTTCCATTCTTTTCAGCCACCTTATGACCAGTTTTCTGAATTCTTTCTCTGGCAGGTTGCTTGCCTCTATTTCATTTACTTCCTTTTCTGGTGATGCCTGCTTTTCTTTCATATGTGGGCTGTTTCTTTGTCTCCCCATGTTCTCTCTTCTCCAGATGTCTGGTTATGTAGTTCTCTCTCTCCTGCGTTGACTTAAAGGCACAAAATACAGCACAACTAGGTACAACACATAAGGCACTGAACAGAAATGTATTCACGATATTAATAATCTCCAATAAAGGTGACCATGGAGAGAGGCAAATTAGGGGATAGGAGAGATGAAGAAGAGGAAAAAGAAAGGAAAAAATGGAGTGTCAAAATGAAATTGGGAAAAGAAAGAAAAAAATAAGAGAGACAAGAAAGAGACTAAGAGAGAAAAGGGGAACAAACCATATATATATGTGTGTGTGTATATATATATATATATATATATATATATATATATATATATGTATAAAAATCCAATAAAAATCCAATAGAACAACCACTAATCCCAGCAAATGCCAGCCACAAGTACCTGAGGATTAATACAAACTACAACACCAACTAATATCAAGAAAGGCAAGGGAAAACAGAAGCAAAAAACAAAGAAACAAAAAAAAAAAAGAATAAGCAAAAAAATTTCACAAAAAAGCATAAAAATTTGATATAATCAACATTCAAGCAAACAACAACTAAAGGACAGAGAGAAAAACAATTTTTTGGATAAATAATACAGTGAAGAGAGAGATGTGTATGGACTTGGAGCAGGGGATTAGAAATTAGATATATAAGTAGGGTGAAATTTTAACGGCGTAAACCGAAAGAATAGGGAAAATCTAAAGCAGGAAAGGGGTAAGATAAACAGGACACCAAAAAGGGAAAGGTTAGGAAGAGAGTGATGGCTTAAAGGTAGAGTTGAGATAGAGTAAAACGGTGATAAGGAAAGATGAAAATAGAATGTAGAACACTAATCCCAAAGTCAAATAAAGAGAAAATAAAATGACACTTTAAAAAAAAAAAAAGGTAAAATAGTAATAGTAATAATACTGATTGAAAATAAAAATGTAATAATTAAAAAGGTAAAATCAAGTGAGGAAAAAAGGAAAAAAATAGTTTCTTAAGTAAAAGATGCAAAAAAATGAAAATAAAAATAAAAAATATACAATGTGCAGTAGTGAAGGCCATTCACTTCCTCTATTGTTCTGTTTGGCCCACCTGTTTCTCAGTCCGGACAGCATTGCAGTTCCCTGCGTTCCACTGTTCCTCAGTGTTGTAAGCCAGTGCTGATTTTTAAGCAGGCGGTGTCTTAATTTCTCATATTCCTTTATTTTTGATTACACAAGAGTCAATTTGTGATTCAGCCCTTGGGTGGCAGTGTTTCTGGATTGACTTCCGGATCTATTGGCCTCTCTAGTCTGTGTTTAGAGCCTTCTTTCCCTGTGGCACTCAATGACAGTTTGTGGGAGTGGGCTGCCTCAGAGCTGGCTCTCCAACGGTTACTCCCCACTCCAACCCCCAGGTTCCAGAAAAACAACTTTCCCCTGCAGTCTCCCAGGGTGTCCCCAACTGGGTGATCCTATGTTTTGGGCTTAGTAATCAGAAGCCAGGATTTGAAGAGGAAAAAGCCCAAGTGCGGGAACAATAGGTCTACGCTCAAGTCTAAGCAGCCGGCGCACCTTTGAAATTCTTAGGCTGTCCCTGCACATCAGATCAAAATGGGTTGCTTTTTAGAGATCCCTTCTGTTGGCAGCCCTGAGGACCCCCTTCCACATTCACGGATCACGCCAGCCTCAACACCCAAAGATTTTTCTAGGCACAGACTTACCTGGTCCTCCAGCTCCCGCAAAACGCGTATTTCTCTCTCCCGCCAGGACCAGAGACCTCACCTTATCCCAGGCGAAATCTAACTTTTCTGTGGTGGAATGAAGAGCTCCTTTGAATCCACGAATTTGCACCAATTGGGGACCGGTGTTCTGGGGCTCGCAGCTGTTCGGTGGTTGCTGCAGTTGTGGATTTTCAGGCTTCCAATAAACTCCACTTTCCCTATCAATATAGCATGGTCTCCGCGTCCGAGCCCGTAGCTCTGGGAGGGGACCCAGCCACAGAGGGGGTTGCCCGGTCAGGGGAACCCCGTCTAGCAGTCCCCCACCTTCCCCTGGAGTTTAGCTGTCCCTTAACTTGCCAACAAACACTCCTCGTGCGACCCTCAGCTGTTCTTTCTTTCTGCTCCGGGACAAGGCTCGGAACACATCTGTCTATTCCGCCACCATTTTTCTCCTCCACATAAGAATTAAAGATTAAAAAAGAATCTTAAAGGCTGAAAGAGAGAAACAGAAAGTTACATACAAGGGAGCTCCCATTACACTGTCAGCTGATTTCTCAGTATAAACACCTTGGGCCAGAAGAGAGTGGCATGAAGTATACAAAGTAATGAAAAATAAGAGACTGGATCCAAGACTACTCTATGCAACAAGGCTATTGTTCAAAATTGAAGGTGAAATAAAGAGCTTCACAAAAAAAAAAAAAAAAGAGTTTATTACTACCAAACCAGCACTGCAATACATGCTAAAGGGACTGTTGGAAGAAGAAGAAGAAAGAGATCAATGGAACAAAATGGAGAACCCAGAAATCAACCCAAGCCATCATGCTCAATATTTAACAAAGGAGGCAAGACAGCCTCTTCAATAAATGGTGTTGGGAAAATTGGACAGGTACATGCAAAAAAATGAAACTAGACCACCAACTTACACCATACACAAGAATAAACTCAAAATGGATAAAAGACTTAAATGTAAGTCATGGATCTATAAAAATCCTAGAAGAAACCATAGGCAGCAAAATCTCAGACATCTCTCATAGCAATATGTTTATAGATACATCTCCTAAGGCAAAGGAAACTAAGGAGAAAATAAACAAATGGGACTAGATCAAAATAAAAGGCTTCTGTACAGCAAAAGAAACCATCAACAAAATGAAAAGGGAGCCCACTGTATGGGAGAACATACTTGTCAATGATATATCTGATAAAAAGTTAATACCCAAAATATATAAGGAATTCATACAACTTAACAAAAGGAAGACAAACAATCCAATTAAAAAACGGGCAAAGGACCTAAATAGACACTTCTCCAAAGCAGACATACTGATGGCCAGGAGACTATGAAAAAAATGCTCAAAGTCACTAATCATCAAAGGGATGAAAATTAAAAGAAAAATGATGTATCACCTCACACCTGCCAGAATGACTACCATCAACAAATGACAAGTGCTGATGAGGATATTGAGGAAAGGAAACCCTAGTATAGGGAGTGGCAATAGGGTCAAGCCTCGAATTGAACTGTGGCATGGCCACAAACAAGTCCCAGCTTGGAGGGCAGAGCCCTCTTAGCATAATTAAGCTTAACCTTATAGCCCTCCCTAGTTCCTTCCCAGGTAGCTAATGGGCTGTGGATGGTGCAGCAAGTGCTGCCGAAACAAGAATTTTAAACATGTTGACCACTACCCTTGTTTTGAACTGACTATAAAATAAAGCTTTGGCTTGCAGGCTGGGTCTTTCTGTGCCTCATCCAGGCACAGGAGATCTGCCGAGCCCCAGCTGTATTCTCTTGTCTGTCTTCTTTAATCCTTCACTGTCCCTCCTCATGTTCACCCTTAGCCGTGCTGGCACGGCACAACCTAGTACACTGCTGGTGGAAATGCAGACTGGAGTAGCCATAATGAAAAACACTATGGAGTTTCCTCAAAAAATTAAAAATGGAACTCCCATTTGTCCCAGTCATCCCACTTCTAGCAAAATATCCTAAGAAACCTGAAACTCTAATCAGAAAGAATATGTGCACCCCTATGTTCATAGCAGTGCAATTTACAATAGCTAAGATCTGGAAACAGCCCAAGTGCCCATCAGTAGATGAGTAGATAAAAGAGCTGTGGTACGTTGACACTATGCAGTGTTATGCAGGTGTAAAAAAGAAGGATCTCTTACCCTTTGAGACAGCATGAAGGGACCTGGAGAGTATTATGCAAAGCAAATAAGCCAGTCAGATAAAGACAAGCATCACATGATCTCACTCATGTGGAATCTAAAGGACAAAATTAACTGATGTATGAAATAGATCCAGAGACACCAAAGCATGGAACAGACTGTCAAATATCAGAGAGAAGGCAGAGGTGGATGGTAAAAGGAAAAAGATTAACCAAAGACCTTGTATGCATATATGCATAAGCCATGGACCTAGACAGTAGTATAATGAATGCCTGGGGCAGAGGGCAGGTGCAGGCTAGACAGGGTTCAAAGGGGGCATCTCTAATACTTCAACACTAAAGATTTTTAAAAGAATTTTAAAAGCATATAATAAACCAATAATAAAGATCAAGTACAAAATTTGCTGAATTAAAAGAATGATGCAAAAATTAAGAATGCATACTGCATAGGTCTGTATGATTCCAACAAAGTACACAAAACCTTTCATTGCTTTGTTATATAACTGTATAAAATGCAATAACCCTGAGCCTCTTTACCTTACTGGTGATGGTAGTGGGATAATAAACCTAATTCAGATGAATGTTGTTAGAAATAAATAAAATGTTTGGAAATACTTAAGTCCATGAACTCTCTTACAAGTAAGAAGTATATCTATGTGTATACATGTGTGCATTTGTAGATGATTAAAATAAGCACACTCACACAGAGATATACAAAGACTCATTAATAATCCCATATTTTATGTTGAAAGAAATTTGGGTAGGATAGAAATTAAAAGAATAAATGGTTGAATTAATGTAAAATAAAGGAATGTAGAAATTCATGGTACCAGCTGATGGGGCATAATCTCTAAATTGACTTTAGATATTTTACTTCTACTTAAGGTTAGACTTTAACACAAACTATTCTTACCTAAGGGAAGCTAAATGAATTAATTGAGAAGCTAATATTTTGTTTCCTCCAGAAAAAAAAGTTTGACCTGGCCAGAGTTGCTCAGTGGTTGAGCATGGACCTATGAACCAAGAGGTCAAGGTTCAATTCCCGGTCAGGGCACATGCCTGAGTTGAAGGCTCAATCCCCAGTGTGGGGCATGCATGAGGCAGCCAATCAATGATTCTCTCTCATCATTGATGTTTCTATCTCTCTCTCCTGCTCCTATCTGAAATCAATAAAAATATGTATTTTTTTTAAATAAAAAGTTTGGGTAGATGTCTGTGTTACATTCCTGTGGCTGTTGTAATAAAATACTGCACTCGGTGGCATAAAAGAAATACACTTATGCTCTTACTGTTTTGGAGATCAAAAGTCTGAAACTAGTCTCAATGGACTAAAATCAAGTTGTCTGCAGGGACAGTTCCTTCTGGAGGCTCCAGGAGAGAATCTGTTTCCTCTCCTTTCCCAGGTTGTCAAGGCCACAAGCATTCCTTGGCTTGTGGCCTCTTCTCCATCTCCACAGACACCGGTGCAGACCATCTCCAAAAATCCCTCTGATCCCAACTATTTTTCCTTTTTCTTCTGCATTCTAGGACCATGGTGATTACATTAGTCCCACCTGCATAATTTTGTTCCAACTTCTAATCTAAAAGGGAGATCATTGTACTATTGTTGTTCTCTCTGCATGGATGAAATGTGAACATTAAAGATATAAACATTTTTTAAAAGTCAGCTGATTAGCAAAATATTCCATCTACTACCTTAATGCCCCCTCCCTTCAGTATAAAAATAATATATTCAAAGTTAATGGGATTAGATGCAGACATCTTTTGGAGGCTCCTATTTATCTGCTACGCAGTCTTTTTCAGAAATACATTATTGGATGTTACTATAGGGTCTTTATTTTAAAAATGGACAAAGCCTCTCTCAGAAGCTTATTTGATGTTGTTCAATGATCTTTATATAAAAGAATGAAACACAGAATTTGTAACAACTTCTGGAATAAGTAAATATACTATTCATTCAAATTACATAGAAATAGCCCAGGCAGTGTTGCTCAGTGGTTGAGCATCGACCCAGGAACCAAGAAGTCATGGTTCAGTTTTGGTCAGGGCACATGCTCGGGTTATAAGCTCCATCCCCAGTGAGTGCATGCAGGACGCAGCCGATCAATGATGTTTCTCTCTCATCAATGTCTCTATCTCCCTATCCTTCTCCCTTCACCTCTTTCTAAAAATCAATAAAAGCATTTTTTTAATGACACAGAAATAAAATTTTGGTTCAGAAGACCTACAACTACCTACAACTTGACTCTGACACAGAGCCACAACCTTGGTGGTCACAGAGTGGTCCTCAGACGAGAACCAGCAGCATCAACACCTCTTGGGAGACACTGATTTTCAGGATCTCTGGGCCCACCCAGATCTGCAAAGGAACTAGAATGCTGAGAGATTCATATGCACATTGAAGTTTTGGAAGTGCTGGTCTCACTAGGTTTTCACCTTTCACTTGACAATAGAGGCAGCATAACTATTGGTGTTGGATATTATAGGGGTTCAGTGGCCTCCCTCCAGACATTGACAAATATTCCCTTGGGCAAAATCATCTGAGGTTGAGAATCACTGGCCCAGAGTTTGAAAACTGAAAGCACCGTGACAGATTCCAATCAAGGCCCATCCCTTACTCATTTGTAACTTTGAGCAGATCACTAAACTCCTTCAAGGCCCATTTCTGCAAAGGGGAATAGAGTTCATAATAGAACTATCTTATAGAGTGGATTTTTCAAAAATTAAATAAAATTATGCTTATAAGATGCTAAGCGCAGGTCATGTGGCATAAGAATATCTACATATATCTCATAATTAACATATATTTTATAATGAGGGACTTGATGACAGCTCTTAACTTGTGAATCCTTTATCATTTTAACAAATGTGTCCTGAAGCCAAAGACTGTGGTGTCAGAATTGCAATTGCCTATCCAAAGAATACAGCTCTCCCGTGTTGAAGAGAAAGACAGCAATTCTCTGGAGACATCAGGGCTGTGTCCCCACCACAGATCAGTGCTGTAGGATCAAAGGGACTTGGCCTCAGACACTGGGGAAAATGTTAACTCAGCGTTGAGGTAACTCAGCGTAGGAGGTCAGATCTATGGAAAGCAAGAAGATCAAAGACAAGGGAAAATCAAAACTAAATTTACTTGACTTCTAACCTGGTCCCTTAGGATCAGAGAATCATTAGGAAATTTTCCTTTCTGTTTATTCCACAGGCCTACAGGGAAATCATGTGCTTAGCAGTTGGAATAACACAAGGGAAATGTGCCTGATGAACAGGTATGGAGAGAGCTGTAAATACCTCTCCTGTGCAGTCCTCAGCTTGTACAACGCTGGGGGACAGCACATGGCTGTTGCTTTTGATTCCTAAGCTGGCTCGGGAACTGATGCTTCACTCCTTCCTGCTGCCTCGTGTGGGGACAGATCCTCAGTCTCATCATCAACCGTCCAGGGAGCAATTCAGACTTCCACACGGAGACCTTCCTCTCAGAGACCCAACCAGGTGAGTCTGAGAGCCCATTAGGTACATCAGGAGAGGGTCAGACAGGATGGAACCTGTCAGCTTTTACCTGAGTCATTATGACCCTAATCAGCTCAACCTGTTAATTAATTTATTTATTCTTAATTTACTTAATAGGTTAATAAGGATGTTTCTTGTTGAATCTGCAATACAGGGCCCATAGTTGACAATTAGGTGGTGGGAATGGGAGTCCAGTTGGATGACATTGTACAATGAGTGAGATGCATAAAATGATTGCAGTAAAATGAAAACATATCTGAGGAGTTCTGCTGTTCGGAGAGAAAGAAATAGAGAGTAGGTGTGGAGGACGATACAGTGAAGTGAGAGTGTTTGTGTTAAATTTCCAAGGTGAGGTGTGTTGGAGTATGTTTTGCATTTATTGAAAAAACCCTGACTAGTGCAGGGAGATGGTACCTTGCAACAGCAGTTGGTGAGACGTACATTGCAGCATCTTCTCTCATGCTGGGTATTCACATGAGAAAAATTATTTAAAAGTCAAAGAGGAATACTAAATATTAAATTGAAAGACAAGCTTTGCAATAAGGTAAATGTTTATATGCATTGGGACCTAATTCCGGAATCATTAAATGAATAACAACTGAGCATCTGCTATGTGCCAGAACATTCTAGGAACATTATGTATTATATTCTTCTAAATTTACAATTTAATTATTAACCAATATTGATATCTTTAAATTATGTCTTCTTTTGGTTAATATTTGATTCTTCATTCAATTATGTTTATTATGTTTGTTTTGAAACTATTCATTTTAACCTGGTTTATTATCCCTTCCTTCTTTCCATGTTTTGTTTCTATGTAAGTGTGTATCCATGCACATACCTTTGTGAAAAACTCAAAATGTGAACAAAGCAGGGCAAGTCCCTGCTCTTCTTCTTTAATTGTTTAAAGCCTCACAAATAGTAGAGCATATGTCTTCCTTTTCCCCTATTGACCTCCCCCCGGCCTCCCCCACCCACCCAGCACATGCCCTCACCCCCCTAGTGTCTGTGTCCATTGGTTATGCTGCTCTTTTGATCATGCAGTGTGGCAGTGAGTGCAGAGAACAATGAAATAAATGTGTGCTTAAAATAATGTCCTCAGGAAGAATCATGTGAAGAAAGCTATTCAGTGTAAAAATTGTCATGGTGTGGCAGGATTTATAAAGCATGGTCTGGGAAGTTTTGCATGTTAGATAAAGACCGGACCAGGACCAGAGTGTGCCCACTGAGTCTGTCACAAAAGAGATCAAAACCCAAAGCCCCAAGCTATGAGCGGGGGTGGGAGGGCGGAGGGAGCTACACGAGGGCGGCAGCGAGCTACTGGAGAGCTGCTGGTGCACGGATTCATGCGGAGCGCTACTAGTCCTAACATAAACAACACATATTTCTCCATTTATTTAGGTCTTTATTTCTCTCAACAATGTTTGTAGCTTTGAGCACACAAACAACTGTTGTACATTTTATCTGGAGACTTTTAGATTTTAGGCAATTATAAATGAAACAATTTATTTTTTTTAATTTTAATTTTTATTTTTTGGGGGGTGACATTGGTTCATAGGAACATATAGGTTTCAGGTGTGGATTTGTTACAAGGTCTGTATATTGCACTGTATGCACACCACCCAAAGTCAAATCCTCTTCTGTCATATATATTAGTCCTCCTTCCCTCCCCACCCTAAAAAAAAAAAAAAAAAACAAAGCCCAAGAAATAATAGAAAAAATGCCACGTCAGAAAAGGAAGAAAGGGGCTCATCCTCCCTCAGACCATATAAAAATGAACTGGTCAAACAATTACAAAATAGGTCCAGAAAAAACAAGTCTTCACTCCTTGATATTTAAAATGTTCCCCTTGAAAAAAAGGAGATATATGTACTACTATGTGTAATAATTTAAACAATAAAATTAAATTTAAAAATAAAATAAAATGTTCCCCTTGATATTTTCTTCTGTGAAGTGTTGGTTTATCCCTTTGCTTAGGGTGTACAATATGTAAAGTGACACCATAAAGATATCACCTCTTTTGTCTTTTAGACACGTTTCTTTTCGTTCTCTTATTATTTTGCTGTGCATCCGGGGAATGTGTTTAGGGTTCAAATGCTACCAGAACCAAGGAAGATTTTTCTTCCTCACACCTGAGCTTATTAAATCATTTTTAACTCCTCATTTCATTTCATTCCTTTTGCTCTCACTCTGTTTAGTCAACAGAATTTTTATACAATTACAACTATTATTTTACAGTTTATTCTTTTTTTTTACCTTTTTTTATTGTTTTAAGTATTACAAATAGTAGGACATATGTCTCCTTTTTTCCCCCCATTGATCTCCCCCGACCTCCCCTACCCCCCAGTACATGCCTTCACCTGCCCGCCCTCCCCCCCGCCCCAGTGTCTTATATCCATTGGTTGTGCTTATATGCATGCGTACAAGTCCTTCGGTTGGTCTCTTACAGCCCCCCTCGCCCAACCTCCCCTGTCTTCCCAATGTAGTTTGACAGTCTGTTCAATGCTTCTTTGCCTCTGTATCTTTTCCCCGCCATTTCTTTCCTTTACGGTTTATTCTTTATTAAAGTATGCTTAGCATACAATATTATATTAACTACAGGTGTACAATATAGTGATTCAACAGTTATATACTTACAATGTGGTCACCACAATAAGTCTAGTACCCATCTGTCACTGTGCAAAGTTATTAAGATATTATTAACTATTTTCTTTGTGCTATCCACTACATATACATGATTTATTTATTTTATAACTGAAAGAGTGTACCTCGTATTCCCCTTCACCTTTTTCACCCATTCCCTCACCTCCATCTGTTTATTCTGTATCTATGAGTTTGTTATTGTTTTGTTTGGGTTGTTTGTTTATTTTGTTTTAAGATTCTACATGTAAGTGAAATTATATGGTATTTCTCTATCTGTCTGACTTATTTGACTTAGTATAATGCTTCCGAGGCCTGTCCCATGTTGTTGCAAATAGCACGTTTCATTCTTTTTATTGCTGAGTAATATTCTATAGTGTATATACATACAGGTAGAGCAAAAGTAGGTTTATAGTTGTGAGTACACAACACAGAGTTTATTCTTGTATTATTACTTTTTAATTATTGTATTACTTTCCATGTGGACAACTGTAAATCTACTTTTGCCCCACCGTGTGTGTGTGTGTGTGTGTGTGTGTGTACCACATTCATTATCCATCCATTTATCGATGGACTCGCAGCAATGCTACTTCTGGTATTTATCTGAAAAAAACAAAAACATTAATTCAAAAAGATATGGCCACCCTGTGTTCATTGCAGCAGTATTTACAATAGGATGTAAACAGATTTTTCAAATGTTTGTTTAAATACACAGCAGAAAAATGGCCATCCCCATATGGAGCCCAAGTTTATTTGTCTATGGGAGGAATACAAATTGGAATTGCTAGAAACCATTTCTACAGTATACTCGTGAGTGATCTGGCCAACTTGGGTTATAGCCACTCCTTGTCAAATCCGTCTGAGAAAGGCCCGGAAATAATATAACCATGTTATAGTGTGTGTGCATGTTAGAGAGAGAGCAGTCCTCAAAACAGGAGGACTAGGGATCATATATTCCGAGGTAACTCTAACAATACAGGAGCAAGAACTCGATCAAGAGAAGGTACTAAGGAGGGATCTGTTTGCATGCATGGGCCACCTTTGCAACAAAGTGCAAGAGGCAGTGTGAACAACGAAGTCCCTGTGCCTGAGGTTTCAACAGTAGCAGAGAGGCCCCACCTTGTCTGACACCTTCTCTCATCCTCTTCCTCATGCTCAATCACCTCCAACACTGGTTTCCTTTTCTGGCTGAACATTAAACAAACTTCTTCCTCAGGACCTTTACCCTGGCCCTTCCCTCTGCCAAGCACATGCTTTCCCACAGAACTTTGCATCTCCCTCTCTTACTTGAGGTCTCTTTACAAATGACCTCTTGTTGCCCTAACCGGTTTGGCTCAGTGGATAGAGCATTGGCCTGCAGACTCAAGGGTCCCAGGTTCGATTCCAATCAAGGGCATGTACTTTGGTTGCGAGCACATCCCCAGTAGGGGGTGTGCAGGAGGTGGCTGATTGATGTTCCTCTCTCATCCATGTTTCTAACTCTCTCTCCCTTCCTCTCTGTAAAAAAACCAATAAAATATATTTAAAAGAAAAAAATGACATCTTGTTTGTATGTCTTGCTAAAACACCCTATTCATTTTTTTATACCTGCTTTCCTTTTCTTCATAACACCTGTCACCATCTGAAATGTTATATATATACTGGTAGTTAATCCTCACATGAGGATATTTTTTCCATTGATTTTGAGAGGGGAGAGGGAGAGGAACATCCATGTGAGAGAGACACACCAATTGGTTGCCTTCCACACCCACCCTAACCCAGAGCCAGGGATCATTTCCATCATTGAATTGTAGAAACTTTTGCTCTTCAGCACCTTATACTTACAGCCTGGACAGTGCCAAAAACATGGTCAGCACTCAATTCATATTTCTGAAATATATGAAAAATATCTCATTAAAACTGTAGAATACATAATACCTTAAGGGAAAAGTATGATTGATGCAAAAGCTTCATATCACAGGTGGCACAGGGGCTTCCCTGAAAGGGGACCAAACTCATACACAACCTATTAAAATTAATCCTTTCTCTACAAATATAAATTTTAGCATTTCAAATATGTAATACAAGTTTTTGTGAATTGGTCATATTATTTCCTTTTTCCTGGTAGTCACCTCCACCATATGCCACCAAGGAATGGTACACAAATTTCAGAATTTATTCTCCTGGGATTTTCAGAGGACCCAGAACTGCAGCCCATCATATTTGGGCTTTTCCTCTCCATGTACCTGATCACTGTGTTGGGAAACCTGCTCATCATTCTGGCCGTCAGCTCAGACTCCCACCTCCACACGCCCATGTACTTCTTCCTCTCCAACCTGTCCTTGGTAGACATTTGTTTCACCTCCACCACCATCCCAAAGATGCTTGTGAATGTCCAGACACAAAACAAAGCCATCACCTATGCAGGATGCATCACACAGATTTATTTTCTTATACTCTTTTCAGTGTTGGACGTTTTTCTCCTGACAGTGATGGCCTATGACAGGTATGTGGCCATCTGCCACCCCCTGCACTACATGGTCATCATGAACCCCGGGCTCTGTGGACTACTGGTTCTGATGTCTTGGATCATGAGTATCCTGAATTCCTTGTTACAATGCTTAATGGCGTTGAGGCTGTCCTTCTGTGCAAACTTGGAAATCCCCCACTTTATCTGTGAACTCAATCAGATGATCCAACTTGCCTGTTCGGACACCTTTCTTAATAACATGGTGATGTATTTTGCAGCTGTCCTGCTTGGTGGTGGTCCTTTCGCTGGGATCCTTTACTCATATTCTAAGATAGTGTCCTGCATACGTGGAATGTCATCAGCTCAGGGGAAGTACAAAGCATTTTCTACCTGTGCATCTCACCTCTCGGTTGTCTCCTTATTTTATTGTACAACGCTAGGCGTGTACCTCAGCTCTGCTGCTATCCAGAGCTCACATTCAAGCGAAACAGCCTCAGTGATGTACACTGTGGTCACACCCATGCTGAACCCCTTCATCTACAGTCTCAGGAACAAGGACATCAAACAGGCACTGAAGACATTCTTTGAGAAGAAAACTACAAACAGGCCAGTTGTCCTAAGACTGAAGACGTATCCCTGATGGCAGAAGTCAAAGCCTCAGAGTCAGACATAAAAGCATGGGACAGACTGTCCAATCTCAGAAGGAAGGCGGGGGTGGGGGTGGGGGCTGAGTGGGTTGAAAGAGATCAACCAAAGAACTTATGTGCATATATGCATAACCCTTGGACACAGACAATAAGGTAGTAAACGCCTGGGGCAGGGGATGAGGGTGGGCTAGAAGGGGTCAATGGGCGAAAAAGGGGGACATATCTAATACTTTCAACAATAAAGATGTTTTTAAAAATAAAATGCAGTTTCTGAGTCCTGCTCCAGAAGGGCCCAGTACTCTGCATTTACAATGATTAAAAATGATTCATAAACAGGTTGAAAAAGCACACCTAGATAGTGGGTATCATTGCACAGATTATTAAGTTATTATTAGTTGGGGGTTTTTTTGGCTTTTTTATTTCCTTTTTTCTTAAATATTTTTTATTGATTTTTTACAGAAAGGAAGGGAGAGGGATAGAGAATTAGAAACATCAATGAGAGAGGAACATAGATCAGCTGCCTCCTGCGCACATCCTACTGGGGATGTGCCTGCAACCAAAGTACATGCCCTTGACCGGAATCGAACCTGGGACCCTTCAGTCCACAGGCCGGTGCTCTATCCACTGACCCAAATCGGTTAGGGCAAGTTATTATTAGTTTAAAAACAAGGTGGGAATCTGTGTTAATGGAAAGGCCATGATTTAATGCATTTTGACTTAATTACCAGCATACTAGTATGTCTTCTTAAACTGATATTTTTCACATGAAAATAATCTAAATTTGCCAGCAATACTCAAATCCATTTATGATCATAGATATAGCTTTGCAAATAAGAGAATTTGAGCTATTCACTCTTGTTACAAATTGCATGAAAGGTAGGAATAAAGCGTGTCTTTGGATTCATTAAAAAAAAAAAAAAAAGCCTCAGAATCAGATACTGTGATTCAGACTGTGGAAGCAGAGCCTTCTCTTTCTTTCTTTCTTTTTAATTTATTTTTTTTATTTCTTTATGGATTAAGGTATCACATATTTGTTCTCATCCCCCCATTCCCATCCCAAACCCCTCCCCATGCATGCCCCACCCCCTTGTTGTCCGTGACCACTGGTTAGGCTTATATGCATGCATACAAGTCCTTTGGTTGATCTCTCCCCCTTACGCCCACCCTCCCCTACCTTCCCTCCGAGGCCTGACAGTCTGATCGATGCTTCCCTGCCTCCGGGTCCGTTTTTGTTCATCAGTTTATGTTGTTCATTATTTCCCCCAGATGAGTGAGATCATGTGATAGTAGAAATACACTTATAAAAACCGAAAATGAGACAAGCAACAATGGTTATGCTGAGAGGCAAATGAATCAGTCTGTAATGAGTTCCTTTCTGGGCCAACAGTTCTTTTGAGTCCCAATTTCAATGTCAAACAGTCCCTTATGTGTACATGTCAGCAATGATATTTCAGTTCTGGATGGTGGACAAATGGTGGTAATGCAGGTCCGACCCTCTCTGGCTTGGTCCTGGGCAACCTGCAGCAATGCACAGCTGTTGACTGCTAGTATGGCAAGGCGTCATCAGCGTCTTCCATCTCTGGACTGTTTCTCTTCTGTCTTCATGGCTGGAGCAGTCCTGTCAATTTCTCTCCATTAACAGACAGAGACTTGGCTGACAGCAGCTGCCCTCTCACTGCAACAAGACTTGTTTGAGGAGAAACCAAGATGGCGGCATAGGTAAGCACCTAAACTGCTGCCTCACACAACAATTTCAAAACTACAACTAAAAGACAGAACGGACATCATCCAGAACCACAGGAAGGCTGGCTGAGTGGAAATTCTACAACTAGAAGGGAAGAGAAAATCTCACAGAGAATCAGAGGAGCGGCAAAGGGCTGAGGTACGGAGACACATGTGCAGAGAGGAAGGGCGGCTGAGTGCCTGGCTGACTTTCTCTGGAGGGAGGGGGAAGGAAGCCCCCGACTGCACTGAACCCCAGTTCCAGGCAAGCCCCTGGGGACCCACGCTCTTACGGAGGGAATCTGGACTGTCAGGCGGAAACTCAGGGGAGCCGCGGAAGGCAGAGGTCTGGAGGCGCGCGCAAGGGCAGGGCTGATGGGAAGTCAAGACTGTCTGCTCTGCCCTGAGACTCTGCCCCATCCAAGCTGAGCACAGAGGCTTTTGCAATTTTGCAAGTCTGATCCTATAAAGCTGTCTCCAGCACCGAATTTCTCCCAGTGTAGACACAGCTGATTCTCACAGCCAACTGGCCTGGAGGTCAATTCCTCCCAATGATACCAACAACAATCAAGACTTAACTACAACAAGGCTGTACACACAGTCCACAAAGGGATGCACCAAGAGTGTCCAACTAAGGTTAACTGGGGAGGCCAACCCACTGGACCATATAGGAAACCGAGCACACAAAGCTACCCTACCAACTCAGGGAAGCAGCGAAAATGAGGAGACAAAGAAACAGATCACAAACGAAAGAAATGGAGGAAAACAAACAACTAGATACAGAATTCAAAATCACGGTTATAAGGTTTTTCAAGAATATCCTAGAAAAGGCCAATAAATTTAGCGAGACCCTCGAAGATATGAAAAAGGACCAACTAGAAATTAAACATACACTGACTGAAATAAAAAATATTATACAGAGACCCAACAGCAGACTAGAGGAACGCAAGAATCAAGTCAAAGATTTGAAATACAAAGAAGCAAAAAACACTCAACCGGAAAAGCAAAAAGAAAAAAGAATCCAAAAAGTTGAAGACAGTGTAAGAAGCCTCTGGGACAACTTCAAGCATACCAACATCAGAATTATGGGGGTGCCAGAAGAAGGGAGAGAGCAAGATACTGAAAACCTATTTGAAGAAATAATGACTGAAAACTTCCCCCACCTGGTAAAAGAAATAGACTTATAAGTCCAGGAAGCCCAAACAAAAGGAATCCAAAGAGGACCACACCAAGACACATCATAATTAAAATGCCAAGAGCAAAAGACAAAGAGAGAATATTAAAAGCAGCAAGACAAAAACAGTTAATTACCTACAAGGGAGCACCCATACGATTGTCAGCTGATTTCTCAACAGAAACTATGCAGGCCAGACGGGAGTGGCAAGAAATATTCAAAGTGATGAATAGCAAGAACCTACAACCAAGATTACTCTACCCAGCAAAGTTATCATTCAGAATGGAAGGTCAGATAAAGAGCTTCACAGATAAGAAAAAGCTAAAGGAGTTCATCACCACCAAACCAGTATTATATGAAATGCTGAAAGGTATTCTTTAAGAAGAGGAAGGAGAAAAAGGTAAAGATAAAAATTATGAACAACAAATACATATCTATCAACAGGTGAATCTAAAAATTAAGTGAATAAAAAATCTGAGGAACAGAATAAACTGGTGAATATAATGGAATCAGGGGCATAGAAAGGGAGTGGACTGATAATTCTCAGGGGGAAAGGCTGTGGGGGCGCAGGAAGAGACTGGACAAAAATCGTACACCTATGGATGAGGACGGTGGGGGGGAGGTAAGGGCAGAGGGTGGGGTGGGAACCGGGTGGAGGGGAGCTATGGAGGGCGGGAGGGGGAGAAGAAACAATTGTAATAATCTGAACAATAAAGATTTATTAAATTAAAATATATATATATAAATAAAATTAAATTAAAATTAAAAATAAAAACTTGTTTGAGTTGTCTTGTACCCATCGTGTGGGGAAGTGGGTTTTTGATATCCAAATCCAGCCTAGCACCAGGAATGCTCAGGGCCTATTCAAGAAGGCAAATAATCCTTTCCACTAATATTTACAGGGTAAAATAAGATTGTTGTTAGAGTATTAAATTTGACAGTAAAATAGTAGTCAAGTTTTCAGACTAATTTAAATTAACTAATTGAAATAAGCGAATATTCTAGTAATCTAAATTAATGGTACTGGACAAAAAGCTGTTCCTAAAGTGTTAACTAAAATTTTTATTGGTAGTTCATCTCATGGTAAAATTGCATAACATGTAATGAACCTAAAGCAGTCATATTTTAGTACAAAAAATTAAAATTTAAAAGCTATCAAGACTACATTATAAAATTTCCAAAAGCCTCCTAATATTTAAATAAAAAAAGGGGGGATACTAGAAGAATATCATGTAAGGAAAAATATCCTGTAAGTAAATTACATCTAGAAAATTTTTACTTTAGAAAATTAACTTTTATTTGTAATGCTAACAGCAAGACACCCATGAAAAACACACGTGGTGTCAAAACAAGCCAAAGGAAAATCGTTTGGACAAAAAATGAAAAAGGATCCCAAGTCAAATTTATAGAAAAGATTCCTTTATTAACTTTTGGTCGAGAATATGTTTGTATATTTTCAGAAAACAACTCCAAGACCATGTGGATTCCTGCAATAGAGCCTTCTCTTTCTACTCATTTCCTAGAATTTCCATTTCTTTGACCTTAACTTCTGTATTCAATTTCAGTAACTCACTTTATTAAACTTTCTTCTCTCTCTGTTATCCCAGTTTTTCCCTTTGTTGTTTTTTTAGCTTCCCAATTTTATTTCCATCATGGATCAGAAATGTTTGGAAAATCCCATTAACATAATGAGACAACATGGATTTTTTAGAATAATTTTTCTCGAGTGATATATATTGTATCAACTGTGTGTATTTTTTTTATTTTTTTTATTGTTTTAAGTATTACAAATAGTAGTACATATGTCTCCTTTTTTTTCTCCCCATTGACCTCCCCCCGACCTCCCCTACCTCCCAGTACATGCCTTCACCTCCCCCCCGCCCCAGTGTCTTGTATCCATTGGTTGTGTTTATATGCATGCGTACAAGTCCTTCAGTTGGTCTCTTACAGCCCCCCTCACCCAACCTCCCCTGTCTTCCCAATGTAGTTTGACAGTTTGTTCAATGCTTCTTTGCCTCTGTATCTTTTTCCCACCATTTCTTTCCTTTAAAAAGTTTTGCCTTTGCAGACTAGAAATAAACATATAATAACAAAACAAAACAAAACAAAAAAATGTTTGGGTCCCAATTTCAATGTCCAACAGTTCTGTATTTTTTAACTAAAAGAATCATCCAGAATTTTACCTCCACTACGGGAAAAACTACATTTACTGACCAAGGAATTCATACAGTTTTGTAAGAGGAAAATCTGAGACCTCTGTTGTTCACTTTTATGACTGACATTCCTTTGTATAGCACTATCTTAACTGCTCTTCCTGATAATGTAGACTCTGACATACCAGTGTGTTTAATAGCTGGTCACTGGGTTTTATTCTCCTCATTAGGATCCTGTTCTCTCTCAGCTCAGTGTTCACAATCCCTACCTTACCCACTTGCAAAATGATTATTAAATCCATGTCTCTAAGAGGACTCTTCACTGAAAGGCAAATTTTAATAAATAGGTTGACCTAATATGACCTTAGAATCACAGATGACCATCAATACAATGAAGTAAACTTTTAAATCACATATTGTATTACTATGCAAAATATTTCTTCTTCATGCTGTACATCTAGTCACCGGAGTATGAAAGATTGGTGCCCATGTATAAGGGGTTTATACTTATATTGAAGAACTGATTGGCATTTTTTTTATTGAATTTTCTTTGTGTTTCTCCTTGAAAACTTCCAGAGCTACCCATAATATGACTCCTTTTATTTCTATAAAAGCCATATATCTCCCCCTTCTAAATTTTGCCATAACCACTGAGTATATCTCCATTATACTCAGGATTCTACCCATCTTTTATCTCTACTAATAAAAGGGTAATATGCTAACTAGACCAGACATCTTTCGGACATCCATCCGAATGTCCTTCCAGACAAAGCCACGGTGGTGGGGGCCAAGCCAGAGGCCATTAAGAGCAATCAGGCCTGCGGGGGAGGTCAGCAGGGGAGCAGTTAGGCATCGAGCAGGCTGGCAGGGGAGTGGTTAGGCGGTGATCAGGCTGGCAGCCAGGCAAGCGGTTGGGAGCCAGCAGTCCCGGATTGTGAGAGGGATGTCCAGCAGTCAGAATCCCCCGAGGGGTCCCAGATTGGAGAGGGTTCAGGTTGGGCTGAGGGATACTCCCCCTCCCACGTGCATGAATTTCGTGCACCAGGCCTCTAGTGATCAAAGAATGACTCAAGAGGGAGCTTGCATGCCTATCAGTCATGTAAATCAGAATCACTAGTTTTCCTGCACATGCCTGTCCTCCTAACTTCTCCTGGTTACAGGAAAATGAACCCCAGTGAGAGTTTTTAAGTACAAGTTGTCTGTCATAGATACAGAAAACAAACTGGAGGTTGCTAGAGGGGAGAGGAGCTGGGGGCTGTGGCTAAAAAGGTGAAGGAATTAAGGAGTACAAATTTGTAGTTACAAAATTGTTACAAGGTATAAAATGCAGCATAAGGAATATCGCCAATAATATTGTAATAACTTAGTTACTGCTAAGTATGATGCCAGGTGAGTACTTAAAATACTGGGGGGGTCACTTTGCATGTAAATTATATGATTGTCTAACCACTATGCTGTACCTGAAACTAATATAAAATAATATTGAATGACAGCTGTAATTGAAAAAATTAAATTAAAACAAGAAAGTACACTAATCATATGCCAGAAAATGTAGAAGAGAAATAAAAAAAATTAATGTTATTTTCAGCATTAAAAAAATAAATTGCTCTAGAGTATTGAAAGTTAAATAAAGTTGTCTGAAGTAAATGGAAATGATAAAGTAACCATGAAGGCTATTTTTAAATATGAGAGCAACTGCTAGAATGTTCTTCTGTATAGTTAGTGCTAATACATCAACTTTTATACATATTTCTAACTTGTTTTTACATCTGTTATCCCTTATTGTTCCTTTTAGCCTTTGTGATTAGATCTATTTCTAAACTTTGCATCATTCCCAACCATTATATTCACATTTGACTAAAGATCAGCTTTCCTTCTGTAAGTATACTACTTAAATCCATAAGAAATTATAACTGAGAGACTGCTTCCACCCCATGTTTAAAAACCTCTCTATTATATTCTTTTATTTCCAAGTCTTTGAAAATCTACTGGACTAGTGAGCCATGTTAATATCATTAAAATATTATTTTATCTCTTTCTATAAATTATCAGAACCAGCATAATATTGTCTACGGAATCCCAACCCCCTGCTTTCCTACATGTGTCTCAGGTCGAACTGGGGAGTCTCTGACAGAGAAGGCTTACCCTGCATTGTAACAGGACCACAGATGTGTTTTGCAAGTTTTTGGGTTTTGTATTCATGAAAGGGACCCACACAGTACTCACTGTCTTGGGAGCAGTTAGTATTACTAGTAGGTTTATGGGGTGACTACTTCGTATTGTGTTGTTTGTTTTTTTTTGTTTGTTTTTTTTTGTTTTTTTGTTTTTTTATTTTATTTTATTTTTATTGTTTTAAGTATTACAAATAGTAGTACATATGTCTCCTGTTTTTTTCCCCCTTTGATCTCCCCCCGACCTCCCCTATCCGCCAGGACATGCCTTCACCTGCCCACCCTCCCCCCCCACCCCAGTGTCTTATATCCATTGGTTGTGCTTATATGCATGCGTACAAGTCCTTCGGTTGGTCTCTTACAGCCCTCCTCGCCCAACCACCTTGTGTTGTTTGTTAATGTGGATTCTGCTGTGGAGTTCACTGGTGCAGAGAGCACAGGATTTGTCCGCTCTCCTGCTGAAGAGCGTTTGCTCAGCTATTACGTCTCCAGGTGCTGTAGCCACACTGACACGTGTCTGTGGTGGACACAGGCACACAATTACATTGGGATTGTTTGTGTGGGGAACAGGGTAAGTGCATATATGGCTTTAGTAAATGCTGCCAAAGAGGTGTTTTGTTTTGTTTTGTTTAATTAAACCAATAAGTAACCAATAACCAAATTGGTTCTCTAGGTCTTCATGAACAATCTGATAGCTCCATAGCCTTGGCTGCACTTGACATTATTCTTTTTTATTTTAGATAAAGTGATGTGTGAATATAAGTACCATGTGATTATTATTAGTATTTCCTTGCTGCTAACAGAGGTCAAACTTTTTTTCACATTTTGGCAGACCATTTGTTTACCCTCTTTTGTGTAGTGCCTATTCAAGTTTTTTACAGCTTTTTATAATGGGTGTTCAGTATATTTTTGACAAAATTCTTTATATATTCTGGCTTAATGTGCTTATATGTTGAATCACTATATTGTACACCTGAAACTAATAAAATTAATATTATACTGGATATCAGCTATATTTAAATAAAAATGTTTATAAATAAATAATCTAGCCTGGTTGGTGTGGCTCTCTTGTTTGGGCATCATCCCGTACACCAAAGGGTTGCTGGTTCAATTCCCGTTCAGGGCACGTGACCTGGTTGCAGGCTCGATCCCTTGTCAGGGGTATGGAGGGGGTAGCCAATCAACGTTTCACTCTCACATCTATGTTTTTCTCTCTCTCCTTCTCCCTCTCTCTCTCTAAAAATCAATAAAAAGTGTTTTTAAAAAGAAATAATCTAAAATGCACAAATGATTACATGAAATGTAAATGCTCCAGATATTAATTTTATGACTATATGATGTACTCTGTAGAATTATTGATTAATGGGCATTCTTTTATTGATGAACATTTAATTTTAAACAGTCTCAAATATTGTTTTTAAATTACTTAAAATTTGGTGGTGGGAAATGGGTAGAGGAGGCAAAAAGGGGAAATATGGGGCATCTTTAATACTCTCAACAATAAAATAATTTTCTTTTTTTAAAGAACTGTGCATTTTACTGCATATAAATTTTATTTCAAAAAAATCTGTAAACAGCCCAGTCAGTGTGGCTCAGTGGTTGAGTGTCAACCCATACACCAGGAAGTCACGGGTTCGATTCCTGGCCAGGTCACATCCTGGGTTGTGGGCTCAGTCCCCAGTAGGGGGCATGCAGGAGGCAGCCAAGCAATGATCCTCTCTATCATTCATGTTTCTATCTCTCTCTCCCTTTCCCTTCCTCTCTCTGAAATCAATCTATACTAATAAAAGGCCTGTGGCGCCAAAACATTGTCACAACCAAATGAGCAGCAGCTCTCATGGTGGGCGGGGCAGGGTGGGACGGGGCACAAGCTATGAGTGGCAATGGGTGGGGTGGCTAGCTGAGGCAAGCGAGCTACTCCTACACACTGGGCCTCTAGTAAAAATATATTTTTTTAAATCTGTAAACAAACCTGAATTCTAGTTAATGATATGCACATGGATGTGATTATAGAAATGCATATTGTATGATTCCATTTATATAAAACTAGAGGCCCAGTGCATAGCATTCGTGCACTGGGTGGGGGCGGGGGAGTCCATCAGCCCACCTGCACCCTCTCACAGTCTGGGACCCCTGGGGTGATGTCTGGGGCTCTCACAGTCCAGGACCCCTCGCTCCTTACTGCTTGCCACTGCCACTGCACTCGCCCGCCATGAGCCGGCTGAGCAGCACTCCCCCTATGGGAGCGCACTGACCACCAGGAGGCAGCTCCTGCATTGAGCGTCTGCCCCTTGGTGGTCAGTGCGTGTCATAGCAACTGGTCGTTCTACCATTCGGTCAATTTGCATATTAGTCTTTTATTATATAGAATTCTAGAAAAACACAAATGCATCTGGAGTGACAAAATTAGACAAATGTCTGCCTCAGGATGAGGAGGCAGGGAAGGCAGGAAGGAGAGACTTCCAAAGACATGAGGAAAGTTTAATGAATGTAAAGACATATTCATTATATTGATAGTGATGGTTTTGTGGTTAAATGCAAGTGTCAAAGCTTATGAAACTGTGCATGTTAAGTGGATACAACTTATTATATGCTATTTATACATCAATAAAGCTGTTTTAAAGGAAGAAGAAGAGGGCCCAATGGTTGATAGTGCTAAATCACGCAAACCAATCAAGGAGGAAGAGAATTTGGTCACATAGTATGGGGATAGATTGTAAAGGGCCACCTTCCATCAAGAGGCGGAATCTTGTCATATCCCTTGATTCTGACTGACCTTGTGACTTGGTTTTACCAACAAAATGTGACACATTGTACAAGTTCTGAACCTAGGCTTCAGAGACCTTGCAGCTTCTACTTTTGCGTTCTTGAGATTGTACTGCCACGTGAATAAGACTGAGCTATTCTTCTGTGGAGACCATGTGGAGGAAAATCAAGGAACCTATGTAGCAACCTATGCATAACTAGACCTGAGAGTGAGGCCATGCTAGACCCTACAGTTTCAGGTCATCCACCGACTGATGGCGGCCACAGGAATGGGCAAGAGAAGACCTACAGAACTACACAGCTGAGCCCAAATCACATATCTGAACTCCAGAAAGATTGAGTTCATAATTGTTTCATTATTTAAATTTGGGGGTTGTTTGTTACCCAGTGAAGGCTGTTTTAAGAGGCGTTTGAACCTTGATAGAGCATCTTGAACTCAAACGGTTAGAGGATACCAAAAGCTTGACTGAAGCATGTTGAGAATAGAGGAAGATTGAGAGAGTTTGTTTAGAAAAATATTTTGAGCCCTAACCAGTTTGGCTCAGTGGATAGAGCATTGGCCTGTGGACTCAGGGGTCCCAGGTTCGATTCTGGTCAAGGGCATGTACGTTGGTTGTGGGCACATACCCAGTGGGGAGTGTGCAGGAGGCAGCTGATCGGTGTTTCTCTCTCATTGATGTTTCTAACTCTCTCTCCCTCTCCCTTCCTCCCTGTAAAAAATCAATAAAATATATTTTAAAAATAAAATAAAATATTTTGAGAACATTTTCCATGAAAAGTGGCATAAAAACATATAACAACAGGAGGTAAATGATGATCAAGAACAGAGTTCTCTTTAGTTGTCACACATTGAACCATGTAACAATTAGGAAGTGGTGGAAAATTGTCAATGGGCAAAGCACAAAACATCAGACTGAGAAGCAAGGATTTAACTGTAGGGAGTAACAAATTTTTAACCTCTGGAATGTAGTAAATTATACAACTCGTTGAAAATCATTTATTCCAGGAGAATATCATAAACCTGAGTGATGTTAGGACAGTGTCTACTATGAATTGCACAGGTACTCATCAATGGCTAATGTTGGCCTTCTCCCTTCTTGCTAAAGCATACTGTGGAATATTCTACTAGGCCTCTTGTTGGTTCTAACACCAGCTCTTTCTAACCCTGCCCAGTCCCTCAGGGCAGTCTCCTGACACAAATACTGCCAGCCACTTGTGGACACAGCATTACAGAGCCCTCTGTGTCAGGATGCAGTGGTCCCCAGAGCCTGACTAGACCATAATGAAGTCATAAATTCCAGGGGAGGAGGAGAGCCCCAAACATATCTTTTCAGGTTGTTTCTCACCGGGATGTACAGAGACAGTTGTGGAACCCCAGGTGTCATCCCTAGAGCTTCTTTATGGGACTGAAATAAAGCTGTGAGAACAAGGAGAAGCCAAGCTGCCCTCATCACAGGAAACTAAGGGAGAGATCTCAGCACTGCTATCCCCTTATAAATGCCCCTTTTTCCTTCTAGCTGTTCCTTCCTCTGGCACACCAGCCTAGCACATGTGCCATGGTATTTCCACAGGATGAGAGCTTACAGTGATGGTGGGGATCTACTGCCCTACACAGAGGTCACTTTTCCCCTCAGAGAGCTGATCCTGCAGACTCCCTCCAGCTCCATCCTCTCCTCAGCATAGCTTAGATGCAGGGCTTTGAATCTATTGGGCAGCCACTGCCATGTTGTTCTCTCTGATTTGTCTCTTCCTAACCCTGCAGCCTTTACTCACTCCTTGCAATATGACTTATTGGAGATG
The DNA here is from genome assembly GCA_026230045.1 of Corynorhinus townsendii. NCBI lineage: Eukaryota > Metazoa > Chordata > Mammalia > Chiroptera > Vespertilionidae > Corynorhinus > Corynorhinus townsendii. The sequence goes on from JAPDVU010000006.1 coordinate 80,003,534, forward strand.
TTTTCAACACCTAAAGCCAAGTGTCTATAGAGATAGATGGGGACTTGGTATTCACTGGGTTTTTCCCCTTTTATGTCTTAAATCAAGAACCAGACAGCCCTAGCCAGTTTGGCTCAGTGGGTAAAGTGTCAGACAGTGGACTGAAGAGTCCCAGGTTCTATTCTGGTCAAGGGCACATACCTGGTATGCAGGCTCAATCAGGGTGCGTGCAGGAAGCAACCAATTAATTTGTCTCTCTCATGTTGATGTTTCTCTATATATATCTCACTCCCTCTCTTCCATTATCTCTAAATATCAATGGAAAAAATATCCTTGGGTGAGGATTAACAAAACAAAAAAAGTAAAAGAAAAATGTTTAAAGTGGAACTAGAATTTGACCCAATACTCCCACCCCAAGGAATAACCTAAGAACCCCAAAACACTAATCATAAAGAATTTTTGTACCCCTATGGTCATAGCAGAGCTATTTACAATAGCCAAGATCTGGAAACAGCCCAAATGCCCACCAGTAGATGAGTGGATAAAAAACATGTGGTAGAGAACACAAGATGGCGACATAGAGAAACACCTAAACTGCTGCCTCCCACAACAATTTCAAAACTAAAACTAAAAGACAAAATGTCTATCACCCAGAACCACGGGAAAGCTGGCTGAGTGGAAGTTCTACAACTAGAAGGAAAGAGAAAAGAGCATTGAGACGTGCACGAGCGCTGAAAAGCTGAGGTACAGAGGCGCATGATCCGGGCTGGCTGCAGGCGACTGGGTGCTTTGCTTTTTTCAACCCGAACGGAGACAAGCCTCCGATTACTCTGAAATCCAGTGTCTGGGGAGACGCGGGGGACCCAAACTCCTATGGGGAGAAGCTGGACTGTCTGCCAGTGAGGGGGGCCTGCTTGCAGAGCTGCGCGCAGGAATAATTGTTTACTGCACTGGGGCACAGGACTCGCGGATGCCGTTGGGGACACAGAGCCGGCTAACTAGCAGCCATTGCTGTTTGCCACGCCCTAACCTAGTGATGCCCTGAGACCCCGCCCTGCACAACCTACAAACCCACCCAAGCTCCAAGCAGCAGCGTTAGCATAAGAAAGGCCTGCCCTATCGCAGCTTAACCTAGCAAACTTGCAGCCCGGGTCAGACAGTTCCAAAACCTCCAAACCCCAAGCAAAGAGGAGAAAACTGCAGCTCTCACTGTAGCTCCTGCTGAGTGGCCTCAGACAGTAGCTGACCTGCACCCCATTGGAGATCCAGAAGCCAGTGTACCTAGTGGTCAGTGTGAGACACCAGATTTCAACTCCTCACATCCATAAGTGACACATTCAAGAGGCAGACTCAGTGAGCACCAAAGCCCCACTGAAACAAGTCCTGCCCCATAAGCGTGTCTTCAGCGCAGCAGTTCTTCCATTATAGACACAGGGAGTGCTCACAGCTAATTGGCCTGGAGGTCAATTCCTCCCAGCGGACCAACAGCAATTCAGGCTTAACTACACCAAGACTTTGCACTCAGCCCACAAAGGGGTGTACCAAGAGCATCCACATCAGGTGATTGGGGAGGCTGAGCTACTGCCCCCTATAGGTCACCTTCCACACAAAGCCACTCCATCAACACAGGGAAGCAGCCAAAATGCAGAAACAAAGTAACATGTCACGAATGAAAGAAACGGAGAAAAGCCAACTACTGGATGACATAGAGTTCAGAACCACATGTATAAGGTTACTCAAGAATCTTCTAAAAACCGCTGAGAAACTTGATGACACTTCTGAGGAGCTTAGTGAGACCTTCAAGGACCTTAATGAGAATGCCAAAAAAAATGGAAAAGGACCAGTCAGAAATGAAGCATGCACTGTCTAAAATAAAGAATATACAGAAACTCAATTGTAGATCAACATACCCCAAGAATCAAACCAAAGATCTGAAATATGTGGAAACAAAAAACATCCAACCAGAAAAACAAAAAGAAAAAAGAATCCAAAAATATGAAAATAGTGTAAGGGGCCTATGGGACAACTTCAAGCGAACCAACATCCGAATTTTTGGGGTGCCAGAAGAAGGGAGAGAGCAAAATATTGAAAACGTATTAGAAGAAATAATGACAGAAAACTTTCCCTACCTGGTGAAAGAAATAGACTTACAAGTTCAGGAAGCGCACAGAACCCCATACAAGAGGAATCCAAAGAGGACCACACCAAGACACATCATAATTAAAATGCCAAGGGCAAAAGACAAAGAGAGAATCTTGAAAGCAGCAAGAGAAAAACGGTTAGTTACCTACAAGGGAGTACCCATACGACTGTCAGCTGATTTCTCAACAGAAACTATGTAGGCCAGAAGGGAGTGGCAAGAAATATTCAAAGTGATGAACAGCAAGAACCTACAACCAAGATTACTCTACCCAGCAAAGCTATCATTCAGAGTTGAAGGTCAGATAAAGAGCTTCACAGACAAGAAAAAGCTAAAGGAGTTCATCACCACCAAACCAGGATTACATGAACTGCTGAAGGGTATCCTTTAAGAAGAGGAAGAAGAAGAAAAAGGTAAAGATAAAAATTATGAACAACAAAATGACATCAAATACATACCTACCAACAAGTGAATCTAAAAATCAAGTGAATGAAAATCTGAAGAACAGAATGGACTGGTGAATATAATAGAATCAGGGACATAGAAAGGGAGTTGGCTGACGATTCTCAGGGGAAGCAGGTGTGAGGGGTGCAGGAAGAGATTGGACAAAAATCTTACTCCTATGGATGAACCCAGTGGCGGGGGGTAAGGGCATGGGGTGGGGTGGGGAATCAGGTGGAGGGGAGCTATGGGGAAAAATAAAAGAGGAACACCTGTAATAATCTGAACAATAAAGATTTATTTTAAAAAAAAAACAAACATGTGGTACATTTACACCGTGGAATATTATGCAGCTGTAGAAAAGAAGAATCTCTTCCCTTTGAGACAGCATGGAGGGAAATGGAGAGTATAATGCTAAGCAAAATAAGCCAGTCAGAGAAAGACAAGTATCACCTGATCTCAGTCATATGTGGAATCTAATGAACAAAATAAAATGAGCAAAATAGATCCAGAGACATAGAAGCATGGAATAGACAGATGAAATGTCAGAAGCAAGGGGGGAGGGGTGGGAAGTAATTAAACAAAGAACTTATATACATACTAGAGGCCCGGTGCACAAATTCATGCACCAGTGGAGTCCCTTGGCCTGGCCTGCAGGATCAGGCCAAAACTGGCTCTCTGACATCTCCTGAGTGGTCCCAGATGGTCAGAGGGTGCAGGCCAGGCTGAAGAACACCACCAGTGCATGATTGAGGACAGGGAGGGATGCAGGAGGTTGGCCAGCCAGGGAGAGACCGTGGGAGGGCCCCAGGGCATGTCCAGCCGGTCTCGCTCAGTCCCAATCAGCCGGACCCCAGAAGCAAGCTAACCTACCAGTCGGAGCATCTACCCCTTGGTGGTCAGTGCACGTCATAGTGACTGGTCAACTGGTCGACTGTCTGCCCCCTGGTGGTCAGTGCACATCATAGCGAGCAGTTGAGTGGCCTTAGCATATCATTAGCATATTATTACACTTCAATTGGTTGATTGGATGACCAAACAACCAGACACTTAGCATATTAGGCTTTTATTATATAGGATACACATAACCCGTGACACAGACAATAGTGCAGTGAGGCTTGGGTGCAGGGTTGGCGTGAATGGTATCAATGTGGAAAAAAGGCACATATGTAATACTTTCAACAATAAAGATAAAATATTTTAAAAGTGCAAATTAGTAGTCAAAACAGTCACAGGAATATAAAGTACAGCATAAGGACTATAGTCAGTAATAATGTAATAACTATGTATGATGTCATGTGGGTACTAGAGTTATCAGGGGATCACTTGATAAATTATTGTCTAACCACTATGCTGTACGTAGAAAACCAATATAAAATAATATTGAATGTCAAATGTAATTAAAAAATAAAATAAATATAGAACAATGGAATAGAATAGAGAATCCAGATATAGACCCAAACCACTATGCTCAATTAATATTTGACAAAGGAGGCATGAACATACAATGGAGTCAAGACAGTCTCTTCAATAAATGGTGTTGGGAAAATTGGACAGATACATGCAAAAAAATGAAACTAGACCACCAACTTACACCATACACAAAAATAAACTCAAAATGGACACAGGACTTAAACATAAGATGGGAAACCATAAAAATACTAGAGGAATCCACAGGCAGAGAAATCTCAGACATATGCTGAAGCAATTTCTTCACCGATACTGCTCCTAGGGCAATGGAAGCTAAAGAGAAAATAAACAAATGGGACTACATCAAAATAAAAAGCTTTTTCACAGCAAAAGAAACCATCAACAAAACAACAAGAAAGCCCACTGTATGGGAGAACATATTTGCCAATATTATCAATGATAAAGGTTTAATCTCCAACATCTACAGGGAACTTATACAACTTAATAAAAGGAAGATAAATGATCCAATAAAAAAATGGGCAAAGGACCTAAATAGAATCTTTTCGAAAGAAGACAGAGGAAGGCCAAGAGACACATGCTCAAAGTCACTAATTATCAGAGAGATGCAAATCAAAACGACAATGTGGTACCATCTCACACCTGTCAGAATGGCTATCATCAACAAATCAACAAACAACAAGTGCTGGTGAGGATGCAGAGAAAAAGGAACCCTCGTGCACTGCTGGTGGGAATGCAGGTTGGTGCAGCCACTGTGGAGAACAGTATGGAGTTTCCTCAAAAAACTGAAAATGGAGCTCCCATTTGACCCAGTAATCCCACTTCTAGGAATATATCCCAAGAAACTAGAAACATGAATCAGAAAGGATATATACACCCCTATGTTCATAGCAGCACAATTCACCATAGCTAAGATTTGGAAACAGCCTAAATGCCCATCAGCAGATGAGTGGATTAGGAAACTATGGTACATCTACACAATGGAATACTTCGCTGCTATAAAAAAGAAGGAATTCTTACCATATGCAGCATCATGGATGGACCTGGAGAGCATTATGTTAAGTGAAATAAGCCAGGAAATGAAAGAAAAATACCACATGATCTCACTCATTTATGGAAAATAAAGAACATTATAACCTGATGAATAAAAAGATAGATACAGAGGCAGTAAAGCACCGAACAGACTGTCAAATTACAGGGGGAAGACTGGGGAGTGTTGGGGAGGGAGGGAAATAGATCAACCAAAGGACTTGTATGCATGCATATAAGCACTCCAATGGACACAAGACACTGGGGGGGTGGGATGAAGGCATGCGACAGGGGATAGGGGAAGCTGGGGGAAGGTCAATGGAGAAGAAAAGGAGATATATGTACTAATATATGTAATACTTTAAACAATAAAAAAAAGAAAAACAAAATAATTTTTAAAACCCCAATAAATACTTAACAAAAAGTAAAAAGAATAAAAACAATCCCATTTACTATTGCAACAACAAAAAAAGTAAAGTACTTAGGAATAAATTCAACCAAGGAGGTAAACAACCTATATTCAGAAAATTATAGGATATTGAAGAAAAAATTGAGGAAGATACAAATAAGTGGAAACATATAATGTGTTCAAGAATTGGAAGAATTAAATCTTTAAAAGTCCATACTACCCAAAGCCATCAATAGATTCAACATAATTCCTATTAAAATACCAATAGCATATTTCCAAATCTAGAACAAATATTCCAAAAATTTATACGAAACCAAAAAATCCCCAAATAGCTTCAACCATCTTGAGAAAGAAGAAAAAAGTTGGAGGGATCACAATACAGGATATCAAACTATACTACAAAACCACTGTAATCAAAACATCCTGGTATTGTCATAACAACAGGCATACAAATCAAAGGAGCATAACAGGGGGCCCAGAAATAAACCCACACCTTTAATTAAGGTCAATTAATATTTGAAAAGGAAGCAAGAGCATACGAAGGAGTAAAGACAGTCTCTTCAATAAAGGGTGTTGGGAAAATTGAACAGGTACATGGAAACAAAAAATTACCATCAACTTATACCAGACACAAGAATAAACTCAAAAGGAATAAAAGACTTAAATGTTAAAAATAAATAAATAAAAATCGTAGAAGAAAACAGGCCACATGGCCCTCTCCTGCTGGAATGCTCCTTGAATCTCTGCTCCTCCCTATTGGAAGACAGTGCTAGCAGCAACCTGATTTCTCCTCTCTCCTAGCTGAAGCCCGAAGTGAGCATCAGGCTGCAGGGCTGCGTCCATGGCTCCTCTCAGTTCTTCTCCATGTCTGCCTTCCAGGTTCACTGGCACTTGCCTTCAGATGTTTCAATGCATGGATATCTCAGATGTGTTTGTGCATTGAACAGGAAAACCTTTGCTGAATTAAAGCAGCTCAAATCATTGAAACTTCAAGGAGAAATATCAAGGGGTTCTCTCACACCACCATTCCTCTGCTGTCACTCTCCAGGCCTGTTGTAAGTGGCATTTCAAGCTACATTTCACCCCTTCTTGCAAATTTGCCATCTCTGAATTTTTGCATCAGACATATGTAAGGTATTGAAGAATTAATACTTAATGAATTGATACATCATATATACTTAATGATGTCTCTAGATAGTAGTTTCTGGCATCATCCCTACTTTGCAGGTTGGATCGCTGGGGAGCCCCAAAGAGAGACAATGGCTTTTCCAGGACACTAAACTGATCAGACTAAAAAAAGAGGTCTGAACTCACTTAGCTCTTCTGAAAACTGAAACACTGGTTACTTTCCCAGGGAGGGCTGTGTTGGAGATCTGTGTGTATTTATGGAGGTATCATGGGTGAGCAGTTAACAGCCCTGAGTGGACTTCAGGTAAGTTGAGCCAAAGAAAAGGCCCAGGTAACGGAAACTTGAAGAAGTTACCTCGCTTCCTTGGTGACAAAACAAAACAGAAGTTAGAGCTCTGGTAACCAGGCACCCACATTCTAGCAACAGGCCCCTATCTAGCTCACTTGACTGGAGACAGTTGAGAGAGTGCAATGTTCTCCTGTTGTGTCCGGACTTCCTTAGGCTGTGACTTTTGAAAACCCATAATACAAGCTGTTTCACTTCTTGTAGATGGTGACTCTGGCCTCCCCTCTAATGTCAGTGGTCATTTAACAATGTGTAGCCTCAGGTAACTTATGGCCGACAGAAGCAAGCCAATCGAGGTAAGCCTAAAACTGTGATCCTACGTGGGCAGCATTTCAGCCTTTGCCACTTCTTGTGTGTGTTGGGATGGGGAAATGGCAGGAGGAAAGGGTGGCCTTCCTGGGCAGGAGCAGTTTGTTAGTTATTGGAAGACTGTAGGTCAGGGCTGGCAGAATAAGAAGTCAGTGCTTGGGAAGAAGCTCTTCCAACCATTTGTAATTTGGGGCCACTGAGGTGTGAATTTGTTTCCTTCATAGCTTAGGGTCTACACTAGGTAGACCTCTATCCACCCTCTATCTACACTATCTACCTAAGATGCCTCTCTGTACCTGATAAGAGAAGAAGAATTTATTGTGGGGGTCCCTTCTGTAATGATGCCCAGGCGGCCCCCTGATGTTACCTGGCCTGGATACCAGACAGTCTTTATAGAGCTCCACCCAATAGATAATGGAGCAGCAAATGGACAGGTACAGCTTCGCCATCCTTGGACAGGTAGCAGATGCACGAGGCCAACAACATTCAGAGGTGAGAGTAGGCACAGAGGCATCTGTACACCAGGATGTTAAGATGATCAGGATGAACCCAGATCCCAGACTCCAATCTGGAAACTCTTTTGTGGGTCTCCCAGGTTTTGCCACTAGAGTATCCCACTCCCAAAAGAATCTGGATCTCCATTCCCCCCACCACCAGCTACATGAAAGGATAGAAATCAGCCCTCAGGTATTTGTGGATGTAATAGAAAAAAATGGTGTGTTATTTGGCTCCACAGTAGACCATGAGCATCTGGCATTTTCCTAACTGTTGTTTGAACTCCCTGCTCCAACTATCCTGCGTAGCAGTCAGCTCCACTGTTGCTCCAGGCCCACTACTAGCCTTACTTGTTATCATATGTAATAGAATGATTTATATATGGAAAGGAAGAATGAGATTAAGCTCATCTATAGGTGTGTATGCAACCTGCTACCTCACAGAAAAGGACCACCAGGTCAGAAGCTGGGGCCTCACTTATTTTCACAATGTCCCATGAGAGAGTCCATTTGCCACATGATGCAACCTTTCAATGTCCTTGGACCTCGGCATAATTTCACCTGGTGAAAGAAATAGACTTACAATTGTTCCTCATAATGCTGTTTCTTTCACCTCGGCATAATTCAATTCATTTGACACGTCAGCAGTCAGTGGGAAACAACTAAGTGTGTTTTAATGACATGTTATTAGCTTGCTTGTGCTGCCAAAACGTGGTGCCATGTTGGTTGGTGTAAACGACAGACATTTATTCTTTACTATTCTGGGAGCTAAAAGTTTGAGATCGGGGTGTGGCAGAATTGGTTTTTCGTGAGGCCACTCTTCTTCTCTTGAGCACCTTTCATATTCTTGTTCATGTCTGTTTAACTGGTGCTTCTCTGTTACCTGACCTATTCTTATAAGGACACTACCTATATTGGATTAGATTCCACCCCAGTGCAACTCTATTAACCTTATTTCCTTAAAGACCATCAGTCCAAATACAGGCTCATTTTGATGTCATAGGACTTTAGACTAACAATTATGAATTTGGGGAACACAGTTCAGCTCTAAGTGTTGGCTGCTTCCTTGCATTCAGCCTGACTTGGAATTTTCCATTCTTTTACATTTCAACCAAACTGGCATCAGGTCATCCAGTGCTATCCCGGTAGTCCTTGATGTGCACTTGTTTCAGTGATACTGAGTCACCTGTCAGCTTCATGCCAGCCACAGGGATTTCCTCCTTTCTCAGTCATCTGCTCAGAACCTTTCCCTGTGATGGGCAATCTCCCTTCCTGAAAGCTCCAACTATTTGCTCCTTTGCCAAATCTGGAATCTCCATAACCAGTGTATCAAAACTCGATTTAATATAAAAGGAAAAACAATCAGTATCTTCATTTGAAATCAAGAGAATTCTCATAGTAAGTGTCTATGTACACGGTCTCCAAATTGGGGAGAGATGGCATTCTCCAGGAACTCTCCCTCCTTGTCAGGGGCAGATCAAGCCTCAGTAGCTTATAGAGAGAATGTGGTGCCGCCCTCTAGAACTCAGAACCTTTAGACGGTTCAAAGGTTCTCAGTTTTTTTTTCTTTACTTAAATCTTTATTGTTGAAAGATTATATATGTCCCCCGCTTTCCCCCATTGACCCCTTCTAGCCTGCCCAAAGGTTCTAAGTTCTGACCTGAAGGAGCTTGAGCAGCCATTTGACATCCCTAAGTCTCTGTTTTCTCATCTCAATAATCAAGTTGTCGGTTCGTACTCACAGGGACAATGCTCCTAATACAGACAATTCATAGAGGAATATGTGCTATTCCTCAGCTATCGGGAATAATTGTATAATACTCCCCACCCACTACACTCACATTGTACATAAAAAGATTGACATTTTTTCCTGGCTGGGCACTCCTGCCCCTCCACACACGTCCCCGAAGAACTAGGAGTTCCTGGTGAGATCCAAACCTTGATCCTTTCAGTGGCTTATGGTGATGTTGCTGACATTATGTCCCTTCTTGTTTCACTTAGTGTGAAGATGACATAAGCTTGTCCCTGGATGAGGCTTGCACCTGGAAGGCCCTCCAGAAAGGATAACACAAAAGGGTCTTGTACTGTCTGTGGTATCAGCCTTCCCATTTAGAACCATCATTTACATAGCTACTTACCTGCTCACCTGTCTGGCATTCAACACCACCCAACATCTCCTGGGCCAGCTTTTCACTAGATGAGCACTGGCCACCTCCTCTGCCCACCTCCAGCTTGTATCCTGGAAATATCTCCTCATCACTCGGAGCCTCGGGGTGCTTCTCTGAAAAGTGGAAGGTAGAAAATAAACCTTATATACTTTTGGTGGGGTTAACTGGTAATTACCTGTGCCAGGACCTGCAGAATATACTGCTGGACCTGCGTAGTTCTTCATCTTTATGCATTTTATTCCCCGATGAATAGACCTCTGTCTTTTTCTTCAGTGGTCTGTGACCATTTTGACTTTGGCAAAGCACATGGAAAAAGCAACCTGTCAAAGAGATTGAGATGCCTTCTATTTGGTGCTGGGTTTTGTCCTATATGTGGCCAGATTATGGAAACTTGGGATCAGCAGAGAAGCCCCAGGCTCACTCAGATATTTCAGATAATTTTGGATGGAGTTCATTCATTCAACAATGCATATTACACACCTGCTACATGTGAGCACTTTGAGACATTTAGCATCACTCATTGAACAATCTCTGAACTTCAGTTTGGTCACAGAGTCAGACAGTCAGACTGGACACATTTGAGGTCTCTTCCCCATGTATTACAGATGGTATCCTCATAGCATTCTCTGCATCGGGAGGTATTTTCCAAATGCTGGCCAGAATGATGGATCTCAGGACAATATAAAAATAAGTGATCTTTGAGTCCAGAAGAAGGGCCTCATGTTTCTACTGAAGGAATAGCATCAGAATACATGTGAAGTGCCAGCATATATGTGTGTGTTTTTTTAAATAAATCTTTATTGTTCAGATTATTACAATTGTTCCTCTTTTTTTCCCTCATAGCTCCCCTTCACCCGGTTCCCACCCCACCCTCTGCCCTTACCTACCCCCCACTGTCCTCATCCATAGGTGTACAATTTTTGCCCATTCTCTTCCTGCACCCCCCACACCCCTTTTCCCCTGAGAATTGTCAGTCCACTCTCTTTCTATGCCCCTGATTCTATTATATTCACCAGTTTATTCTGCTCCTCAGATTTCTTATTCACTTGATTTTTAGATTCACCTGTTGATAGATATGTATTTGTTGTTCATAATTTTTATCTTTACCTTTTTCTTCTTCTTCCTCTTCTTAAAGAATACCTTTCAGCATTTCATATAATACTGGTTTGGTGGTGAACTCCTTTAGCTTTTTCTTATCTGTGAAGCTCTTTACCTGACCTTCAATTCTGAATGATAGCTTTGCTGGATAGAGTAATCTTGGTTGTAGGTTCTTGCTATTCATCACTTTGAATATATCTTGCCACTCACATCTAGTCTGCATAGTTTCTATTGAGAAATTAGCTGACAGTCATATGGGTACTCCCTTGTAGGTAACTAACTGTTTTTCTCTTGCTGCTTTTAATATTCTCTCTTTGTCTTTTGCTCTTGACATTTTAATTATGATGTGTCTTGTTGTGGTTCTCTTTGGATTCCTTTTGTTCGGGGTTCTCTGCGCTTCCTGGACTTGTAAGTCTATTTCTTTCACCAGGTGGGGGAAGTTTTCTGTCATTATTTCTTCAAATAGGTTTTCAGTATCTTGCTCTCTCTCTTCTTCTGGCACCCCCATAATTCAGATGTTGGTATGCTTGAAGTTGTCCCAGAGACTCCTTACACTATCTTCATATTTTTGCATTCTTTTTTCTTTTTGCTTTTCCAGTTGGGTGTTTTTTGCTTCTTCGTATTTCAAATCTTTGACTTGATTCTTGGGATCCTCTAGTCTGCTGTTGGATATCTGTATATTATTTTTTATATCAGTCAGTGTATGCTTAATTTCTAGTTGGTCCTTTTTCATATCCTTGAGTGTCTCACTAAATTTATCGGCAGTTTCTAGAAAATTCTTGAAAAACATTATAACCGTGGTTTTGAACTCTATATCCAGTCATTTGCTTTCCTCCATTACTGTCATTTGTGACCTGTTTCTTTGTCTCCACATTTTGGCTGCTTCCCTGTGTTGATAGAGTGGCTTTGTGTGCTAGGTGTCCTATAGGGCCCAGTGGCTCAGCCTCCCCAATTACTTGAGATGGACACTCTTGGTGCACCCCTTTGGGGCCTGTGTGCACAGTCTTGTTATTGTTATAGTTAAGCCTTGATTGTTGTTGGTATCACTGGGAGGAATTGACCTCCAGGCCAGTTGGCTGTGAGGATCAGCTGTGTCTATGATGGGAGAACTTCTGTGCTGGAGACACCCTTATGGGGCAAGACTTGCTTCAGTGGGGCTTTGGTGCTTACTGAGTCTGCCCCTTGAGTGTGTCCCTTATGGATCTGAGGAGTTGTAATCTGGATGGTCCCACTCTGACCACTCGGAGATCCAAGGAGGTGCTAATTTAGCCTCTGCCTGAGGCCACCCAGCAAGAGCTACAGAGAGATCTGCAGATTCCTCTTCTTTGTTTGAGGTTTGCATGTGCCCAGATGAGGCCCAGCTGTGAAGCAGTGCAAGCTGCTATGGGGCCTTGGTCCTTCTTTTGGTGGCTCTGGGGCTCTATGACTCAGCTGCAGTTTGTTAGGTAATTTTAGGTTGCAAAGGGCCAGGCCATTCATATGCAAAAGCCTCTGCACACAGCTTCGGTGGGGCAGGGTCTCAGGGTGGAACAATAAGCTATGGCTGATCCTCAGCCCTACCCTGGGTCTCAGTGTCGCAGTAATCGCTGCAAGCATCACTGAGAGAAAGCTGCCCTCAAGTTCCGCCCGAAGCCAGACAGTCCAGTTTCTCCCAGTATGAGTCTGGGTCCCCAGAGTCTTGCCTGGAACTGGAGATCAGAGCAGTAGAGAGCTTGTGTCTCCCTCCTGGTTGAAAAGGTCAACAGCGTACTCAGTTGCCAGCCCTCACCTCTGCACTTTACTCCCGCACCTCCTCTGAGTCTCAGTGTGCTTTTCTCTTTCCTTCTAGTTGTAGAATTTCCACTCAACCAGCCTTCCTGTGGTTCTGGATGATGTCCGTTTTGTCTTTTAGTTGTAGTTTTGAAGTGGTTGTGTGAGGCAGCAAGTTCAGGTGTTTACCTATGCTGCCATCTTGGTTTCTCTCAGCATATATGTGTTTATGTAGTAGTCACTGTTCCTGATAATCTACACTAATAAAAGAGAAAGATGCAAATTGATTGTACCTTTGTGACACCCATCAGCCAATCAGAAGTGAGTATGCAAATTAAGCCCACAAAGATGGAAGGTTAATTTGCATATGCAGGCGCCAAACAGCCGGGGGCGCGGCAGGACACTTGTGTCATCACCATGGCAATGATGCAGGTATTCTGCACCACCCCAGCCGCTCAGGGCCTCTGGGCAGCATGGGAAGGGGCCAGAGTGGAAAGAGGAGGCTCCAGGGCCAGAGTGAAGGCAGTGCCGGCAGCCAGGGAAAGGAAGGCCCATTCTTTTTTTTTTTTTTATAAATCTTTATTGTTCAGATTATTACAATTGTTTCTCTTTCCCCCCCCCCCAGCTCTCCTCCACCCAGTTCCCACCCCACCCTCTGCCCTTATCTCCTCCCCACTGTCCTCATCCATAGGTGTATGATTTTTGTCCAGTCTCTTCCCGTACCCCCACACACCTTTCCCCCTGAGAATTATCAATCCACTCCCATTCTATGCCCAATTCCATTATATTCACCAGTTTATTCTGTTCATCAGATTTTTTATTCACTTGATTTTTAGATTCACCTGTTGATAGATATGTATTTGTTGTTCATAATTTTTATCTTTACCTTTTTCTTCTTTCTCTTCTTAAAGAATACCTTTCAGCATTTCATATAATACTGGTTTGGCAGTGATGAACTCCTTTAGCTTTTTCTTATCTGTGAAGCTCTTTATCTAACCTTCAGTTCTGAATGATAACTGCTGGGTAGAGTAATCTTGGTTGTAGGTTCTTGCTATTCATCACTTTGAAAATTTCTTGCCACTCCCGTCTGGCCTGCATAGTTTCTGTTGAGAAATCAGCTGACAATCGTATGGGTGCTCCCTTGTAGGTAATTAACTGTTTTTGTCTTGCTGCTTTTAATATTCTCTTTGTCTTTTGCCCTTGGCATTTTAATTATGATGTGTCTTGGTGTGGTCCTCTTTGGATTCCTTTTGTTTGGGGTTCTGTGCACTTCCTGGACTTGTAAGTCTATTTCTTTCACCAGGTGGGGGAAATTTTCTGTCATTATTTCTTCAAATAGGTTTTCAGTATCTTGCTCTCTCCCTTCTTCTGGCACCCCCATAATTCTGATGTTGGTACGCTAGAAGTTGTCCCAGAGGCTTCTTACACTATCTTCAAATTTTTGGATTCTTTTTTCTTTTTGCTTTCCCGGTTGAGTGTTTTTTGCTTCTTTGTATTTCAAATCTTTGACTTGATTCTTGCGTTCCTCTAGTCTGCTGTTGGGTCTCTGTATAATATTTTTTATTTCAGTCAGTGTATGTTTCATTTCTAGTTGGTCCTTTATCATATCCTCAAGGGTCTCACTAAATTTATTGACCTTTTTTAGGAAATTCTTGAAAACCCTTATAACCATGGTTTTGAACTCTATATCCAGTCTTTTGTTTTCCTCCATTTCTTTCGTTTGTGATCTGTTTCTTTGTCTCCTCATTTTCGCTGCTTCCCTGAGTTGGTAGGGCGGCTTTGTGTGCTAGGTGGCCTATATGACCCAGTTACCTGAGGTGGACACTTTTGGTGCACTCCTTTGTGGACTGTGTGTACAACCTTGTTGTAGTTAAGTCTTGATTGTTGTTGGTATTGCTGGGAGGAGTTGGCCTCCAGGCCAATTGGCTGTGAGGACCCTCTGTGTCTATGATGGAAGAACTGCTGCACTGGAGACACGCTTAAGGGGCAGGACTTGTTTCAGTGAGGCTTTGGTGCTCACTGAGTCTGCCTCTTCAATGTGTTATGGATGTAAGTAGTTGAAATCTGGTGTCATCTCATACTGATCACTAGATACACTAGCTTCTGGATCTCCAATGGGGTGCAGGTCAGCTACTATCTGAGGCCGCCCAGCAGGAGCTACAGCAAGAACTACTGTTTTCTCCTCTTTGCTTGGGGTTTGGAGGTTTTGGAGCTGTCTGACCAGAGCTGCAGTTTGTTAGGTTAAGCTGCAATAGGGCAGGCCATTTATATGCAAACACCGCTGTGTGGAGCTTGGGTGGGTTTGTAGATTGTGGGGTGGAGTCTCAGGGAGTCACTAGGCTAGGGCGTGGCAAACAGTGATGGCTGCCAGTTTCCAAGTCCGCGCGTCCGGCGCCCTAGCACAGTAAACAATGATTGCTGGGCGCACCTCTGCAAGAAAGTCACCCTCCCTTTCCTACCCGATAGCAGACAGTCCAGCTTCTCCCCATAGGAGTTTGGGTCCCCAGCGTCTCCCCAGAAACTGGAGTTCAGAATAATCGGGAGCTTGTCTCCCTTAGGGTTGAAAAAAGCAGTGCACCCAGTCACCCGCCGCCAGCCCGATTCACGTGCCTCCGTACCTCAGCTTTTCAGCACTTGTGCACTTCTCAATGCTCTTTTCTCTTTCCTTCTAGTTGTAGAACTTCCACTCAGCCAGCTTTCCCGTGGTTATGGATAATAGACGTTTTGTCTTTTAGTTGTAAATTTGAAATTGTTGTGCGAGGCAGCAGTTTAGGGGTTTACCTATGCCGCCATTTTGGTTTCTCTCCTCCAGGAAGGCCCTTTTTTGTTCGTGCATCAGGCCACTAGTGTTTTATAATCATTGCTGTTCATTTCAGTGCTTCATTTGACTCACACATCAGTCCTTTGACATAGAGTCTGATGCCAAGAAACCTCAAGCCCGTGAAACTCAATTTCAGATGACTCTAAGAAAAATAGTTCATTTTCAGCTTCTCTACTTTTATTGTTGTTGTTGTTGTTGTAAGGTCCTGAGTGTTGTAAGCTCTTTACATGTCAGACCTGAAACCAAAAGTTGTCATTAATTACGTTTTAAAAGGGATTGTGAAAGGATTTCAATCTAAAATGGAACTGGAGGCTGTGAAATGGAGAAAGAAGCTCATGCACATGCTCTTAGAATGGAACTTGAGAAGTGAGAGACTGACTTCCTGGAAATGCCTGGTTTACAGATCACAAAGACTTACCTCCTGACCAAGGAACATCTGCCAAAAATTTATCCCCACATTCAAGGCAATACATTTACTGCTTGGACTCTGCCTGGAATTCCTCCCTTTTGTACTCCTTGCCCGTAAATACAGCCCACCCCAAAACCTCAATGGATTCTCCTATAGCTTGCTACCACATATTCCTCAAATTGCAATTCCTATGTTATTCCCTAATAAATCCAATTGTTGTTAGTTCAAACTTGCCTCAGTTTACCTCTTCATTTAGGTTGAACAGAATAACTGACCCCAAATGAATATATGTTTGCATGATTATAAGTTTGTTATGCTCATTACAAAAAAAAATTAGAAAACAAACTCAACTGAGGATAACAATAACATAAAAATTAGACTCTCTAGTAATTTCTACTACTAAGATTTTTTTCAATATTCATGCATATACATATTTTATTTTCATTTCCCCTCTAAGCCTTTTTAATTTCTTAATTTTTTTCTCTCCATCAAAAAATCATGAAGAATTATTCACAAACATAATTCTAATGGATGGACCCTAAGCAGCTAGATGGTTCCTAATATCCACAGAAATGGGTGATTTCCCCCAAAGAAGGTGAGTGAGCAATGAGAGAAGCGATCTACTATGAGTGATTCTGTAGAGACCATTTGGGTGCCAATAAGAACCCTCCTTGCCTGTGAGCCTGGAAATGGAGCCAGAAAAGACACTGGGAAGGATGTGGAGGTCACAGAAGCTGAGGAAAGAAACAGAAATTAAATCTAAAGTGTGCTATACCTGTAGGAGAGTGGTGGTGGCTCTAATTATAAAAATGTATTCATCTCTCTATGCACTATTTACCCTGGAGTCAGGGTATCATTCTTGGTTGCATGTGGGAAAAGAGGAGTGAACCCTGTCCCCCACAATTTAGTGCACACTTCTATGCACATCCTCTAAAGTCCTTCCCATCCAGTTTGGAGGCAGGTTCCTATTTTTAAGTAAAGGGTGGGAATAACAGGTACACGGGAGTTTGAAATATTCACTGTTGGGATGGTGAGTGAGGCCCTACGGGTATAACCTATAAGGATAAGGAGAGATTGTGAGGAAGGGGGAAAAGAGATCTTTAATGAAGACACAACTCACCCATTAGAGTGATGGTGGCTGGACCATCTCAGCTGGGAGTCATTAAAAGACAGAGTACTCACCTGGCAGACAGAAAATCCACCCTCCCAGCCAAAGAGAGGCAAAGAAAGCTTTGCTCAAAGCACTTTGAAATGTGAGGCCAGAAGCCTGCTGCCACAGAGCCCACTCAATGGGAAGGAGACCCACACAGCCCTCACCAATGATGTAGACACTGACATCACAGAAGCTGGGGAGAAAACATCCCAAGTACTGGGGTTGGGAGCCTCATCATTTCAAAGATGGCAGGGAAAAGATACCTAGGTCTAGGGCTCTGTAAGTATTGGTCCACGTTCTCCCACACCTGGATGTGAGGTTGGGGTGGGGAATGGCCCTTTTCATTACTATGTGCTTGGGCTTCTGTAGCCTCCTAATACTCACTGCTGGGGGGTGGCCCAAGTTTGGTGGTATGAACCGCACAGGTAGAGAAAGATAAGGTGAGGAGGAGATGGAATGAGGAAAAGGGAGGAATAAAGAAGGAGTATATGGGACCAACTAAGATGAAAAAGAAAAAATAGCAGCGTCTCACCATTGAAGTAGAGACTGTCCTGGACAAGGGTGAGTGGCCCAGTGGAGTCAGCTGGCTCAGCTCCCAGTACAGTCATTCTCTGTCCAGCTTGGGAAGCATGGTTTCAGGGTGATGGGTGCAGACAGCGTCCAGTCCAGTGGCTGTTCCATCCTTCTCAGGCCTGAGGAGGGTAGATGGGGAGGATAATAATAAAATGCGTAGGGAAGGATCTTGAGACCTCTAGGGCCAGGACAGGAAGGGTCCAGAGAAAATGAAGAGGCTGGCAAAGAGGTGAGAATCCAGATTAGATGCTCTGAGTGCACTGACTACAGGCCATGCTGAGACTGTGAGCAGAATCAATGGGTGAAAGAATTCTTGTTAAATTGAAGAAAACTTATCTTCACAGCATGGGGATAGGACACATGAAGAGCTGAAATTGGGATTAAACCAAGTGAAAAGGGGATGTTTGTCTTGAGAGAAATCTTGGGGACAGAATTGAAAAACTAAAGGAAATGCCCTCATTGATCAAACAAAGGGGAGAAAAATACAGAAGGATGGCCAGGCTAGGGGCTGTCTCTAGCAGGCGGGTGCCTGGTTATCAAAGTTCTAACTTCTATTTCATTCAGTTACCAAGCAAGTGAGGTTACTTCTTTAAGGTTCTGTTACCTGGGCCTCTTCCTTTAATTAGACCCACCTGAGCTGCTTGCTCTTCTTGCCCATGTCATCTCCATAACTACACACAGATACCCAAAGCAGCCCTTCCTACTGCTCCCCGGGAATGTAACCATGGCCCAGCTTTGAGGAGACAGAGCTGAGTTCAGACCTCTTTTTTCTGATCAGTTCTATGTCCTAAAAAAAAGCCATCAGCCTCTCAGGGCTTCCCCAGTATCACAGCGAGCACAGTGAAGATAACGTCAGGAACTATTTCCTAAAGTTAATGTCAGGTGTATCTGACACAAACCCTACAACACCAGTGGGCTGAGTGTCACAGGTGCCTGATGCAAAAATTCAGAGATGGCAGAATTACAAAAAGGAACTGGATGGAGCCTGGAATACCACTTAAAATAGGCCTGGTTTTCAGCCATGTGATCTGGTAAAAGTCTCACCTTCCTTGGGCACATTTTAAGGCTTTCACCTTTAAAGGGTTATCATTCATACATATAACCTTCTATGATCTCCTGTTATAGTTAGAATCAGAATGTGTGCCTCCTGTAACCCTACATAGCTTCCACAATGGCTCCCAGTGGTCCCTGCCTCCTTGTATGCACATCTTTGTGTCACCACTAAGTGGCTGACAACCAGCTTCTGAACAACAGAAAATAGCCAAAGTGATGTCATTTTGTCCCAAGTAATATTTGCATGGGGGATGTGAGACTCAAGATGACAGAAAGATCCAGAGAAGGGCGTGGGGATTAGTAATCCAAGGGACAGTGGCTGTCCCAGGTGGAATGCTAGAAAGAGCTTGAAGCCAAAAAAAAAAAAAATAGTCCTAGAGAAATGTGGGCAACTATTTGACATCAGTCTGGATACATCCAAATGCAATGCCATGTCAAGTTTCACTTACAAATTACGTCACTTCCCTCTTATTTACTTTGAGCTCATTTCCTTTTTCTTTCCTGCTGTTTTAATTCCTTTCTCTCTCCCTGTCTCTAGCTCCCTCTCTCTTTATCTGTCATGTCTTTTGGGGGGGAGGGGGTTAGGGTACTACAAGTATCTAAAGGGTATGGGAAAATATGCTGCCAATTATCCTACAATGCAGAGGACAGCCTTCGACCACAAAACTATGGGACTAGAACAGTGGTAGGCAAACTGCGGCCGACCACTGGGATAGGAGCTTAAGCACAAGGAACAACAACAGCCTATAATTATTGGAATTGAGAGTCTAGGTCAGTGGTCGGCAAACTCATTAGTCAACAGAGCGGGAAACCGCGGCTCGCGGCCAGTTTGCCGACCACTGGACTAGAATGTCAATAGTGACCATACACCAAGAGCTCCCATGTCAGACAATGTCATGCCTTTGTGGTAAGAAAAGATGCTTGGTATAATTTCAGTCTTCTTGAACTTATTGAGGTTTGATGTGTGGTCTAGTATGTAACCTATTCTAGAAAATATTCCACGTGCACTTGAGAAAAATATGCAAGCTGCAATTTTTGGATGAAATGCTGTATACATGTCTATCAAATCAAACTGCTCTACTATGCTGGTTAAGGCCATTATTTCATTATTAATTTTCTAAAACACAATATTTTTTAAAACAGCTGACTAATCATCTCATGCAACATTTAACTCTCAAAATGACCCACTAAGTCAAGTGCTTTTATCTTCATAGTTATTACAGATGAGAAAATAAAGCCAAAAGGCCAGATCAATAATTCACAGTCAAATCACTTGTCTGTGGTAATTCCAAGTTTTAAAGATGGAACTGTCTGCCTCCCCAGCCCTCTACACACTCAAAACGGTGGAGGGGAAGACGGGAAAAATAGTGAGCAGAAAAAACTCTCACCAGGTATTGTGCAACTAAGTCTGAGTAGCTAAACTTCCCAGAGAATGGCTGCATGTCCTCTGCATGGCACAGGTTGCTGTTGGTAAAGTTGAGGGTGAAGGGCACCGGGCCAGGGCCAGCAGCTGTAGTGAAAGAAGAAGGGAGAGGCCATGCCCTAAGTCAGATTGGACCACTGGGGCAAAGGGTCACTGGCACACAACCCCTGCCTGCTCAGAGAACCCCATCATCTTGGAGATACCAGAGAAAAAGTGTTCACGCCTTGGGCTTTTTATACGTATCATTTTCTGTACATCAGAGGCTGGGCATGGAGTGGGGTTAGGAAGTGAAGGCTGTGATATGTTTTATTTTATATGGTTTCCAATTATGACCACAGACAGAAACCAAAAGAGGGTGTTACACGAATGAGCAAAAGATGGTGCCTGTATATGAGCCCTTATGTTATTTATTTATTTATTTACAGCAGGATGGGATTTATTAGCACAAAAGCCTTCAGGACTAAACTCAATGTTATGTGTCCAACTGTTTCACAAAAGAGCCCAAACAAGTATATATTAGCCATTGTACAACAAAAGACTCTATTTTGTGGTTTAAGGAAAATAAAATTGACTACGCTTTAAAACAAAAAAAGTGTATATTAGCCATTTAGAGCCTGCCCACTTCCCATAACCTGTAACTTTGAACCTGACATCTGATAGCTATACAAAGGATAAACCTTACTCTTAGTGATCTTATGACCCAGCTCTGCGGACCAGGACCTTAAAGATAGCCATGGTCGCTTAAAATGGTGATGAAAAAATGGCTGCTTTGGAGGCCAAAATCTGTCATCAAATTGAGTATTATTTTGGTGACTTCCATTTACCATGGGACAAATTTTTAAAGGAATAAATCAAAGTAGACGAGGCTGTGTATCTTTGGAAATAATTTTAAAATTCCATAGGTTAAATCGTCTAACAACAGAAGTTAATATAATAGTAGAAACATTGAGTAAATGAAAGGCAGAACTGGAGATTGAAAAAATGGCGGTGGAATAGACAGACGTGTCCGGAGCCTTGTCCCGGAGCAGATAGAAAGAACAGCTGAGGGTCGCATGGGGAGTGTTTGTTGGCGAGCTGAGGGACAGCTATACTCCAGCAGAAGGTGGGGGACTGCTGCACCAGGCTCCCCTGACTGGGTAGCCCCCACTGCTGCTGGGTTCCCTCCCGGAGCCATCGGCTGGGACTTAGAGACCTCGCCATCTTGAAGGGGAAAGTAGATGTTATCAGAGGCCTCAAATCTAAACCTATGGCACCCACCAAACAGCTGCGAACCCCAGAGCACTGGTCCCCAATTGGCGCAAACACGCCGATTCAGAGGAGCTCTACACTCCACTACGGAAAGGTCAGATTTCGCCGGGGATAAGGTGAGGTCTCTGGTCCCAGCAGGGGAGAGAAGCGTGCACACCACGCACACTGCACACACTGCGGGAGCTGGAGGACTGGGGGAAGTCTGCGCCTAGAAAAATCCGTGGCTGTTGGGGCTGGCGTGATCATGAATGTGGAAGGGGGTCCTCAGAGCTGCTAACAGAGGGAACTCTAAAAAGCAACCCATTTTAATCTGACGCAAAAGGACAGCCTAAAAATTTTAAAACTGTGCCAGCTGCTTAGACCCAAGGGGGGAAAAACTGCACAGACTTGGGTGCAACCCCGCAGATCTCACAATTATGCTGGCTTTTTTTCTTTTTCTTTTTACTTTTACCTCTTTAAATCCTTGCTTCTGATTACTAAGCCCAATACACAGTATCACCCAATTGGGGACACTCTAAGAGACTGCAGGGGAAAGTTGTTTTTCTGGAACCTGGGGATCAGAGCGGGGAATAACCATCAGAGAACCAGCTCTGGGGCAACCCACTCCCACAAACTAGTATTGAGTGCCACAGAGAAAGCAGGATCTAAGCACTGCCTAGAGAGGACCTGTAGACCCAGAGGTCAATCCAGAAACACTGCCACCAGGGGTTGAATCACAAATTGTGTAAACACAAATAAAGGAATACAAGAAAGTAAGACATACTGCCTGCTTAAAACTCAGGACTGGCTTACAACACTGAGGAGCAGTGGAACACGGGGAACTGCAATACTGTCCTGACCAGGAAATAGGTGTGCCAAACAGAAGAGTAGAGGAAGTGAATGACCTTCACTACTGCACATTTTTATTTTTATTCTTTTCATCTTTTACTTAAGAAACTAATTTTTTTCTTTTTTCCTAACTTGATTTTACCTTTTTAGTTCTTACATTTTTATTTCCAATCAGTATTATTACTACTATTATTTTACCTTTTCTTTTTTTAACTGTCATTTTATTTTCTCTTTATTTTACTTTGGAATTAGTGTTCTTTTTTTAACTTCTTTATTGATTATTACATATGTGTCCTTGTTCCCCCATTACCCCCACCTCCCATTCATGACCCCACCCGCTCTATTGTCTGTGTCCATTGATTAGGCTTATATGCATGCATATAAGTTCTTTGGTTGATCTCTCCCTGTTACTCCAACCCTCCCCTACCTTCCCTGAGGTTTCACGGTCTGATTGATGTTTCTCTGTCTCTGGATCTATTTTTCTTAATCAGTTTATATTGTTCATTATATTCCACAAATGAGTGAGATCATGTGATATTCATCTTTCTCTACCTAGCTTATTTCACTTAGCATAATGCTCTCCAGCTCCATCCATGCTGTTGCAAATGGTAAGAACTCCTTCTTTTTTACCACAGCGTAGTATTCCATTGTGTAGATGTACCACAGTTTTTTAATCCACTCATCTGCTGATGGGCACTTAGGCTGTTTCCAAATCTTAGCTAAGGTGAATTGTGCTGCTATCAACATAGGGGTGCATATATCCTTTCTGATTGGTGTTTGTAGTTTCTTGGGATATATTCCTAGAAGTGGGATCACTGGGTCTAATGAGAGTTCTATTTTTAGTTTTTTGAGGAAACTCCATACTGTTCTCCACAGTGGCTGCACCAGTCTGCATTCCCAGCAGCAGTACACAAGGGTTCCTTTTTCTCCGCATCCTCACCAGCACTTGTCATTTGTTGATTTGTTGATGATAGTCATTCTGAGAGATGTGAGATGGTACCACATTGTTGTTTTGATTTGCATCTCTCTGATGATTAGTGACTTTGAGAAAGTTTTCATATGTCCTTTGGCCTTACTTCGGTCTTCTTTAGAAAAGTGTCTATTTAGGTCAGTTGCCCATTTTTCGATTGGGTTGTTTATCTTCTTTTAATTAAGCTGCATGAGTTCCCTGTAAATGTTGGAGATTAAACTCTTATCATTGATATCATTGGCAAATATGTTCTCCCTTACAGTGGGCTTTCTTGTTTTATTGATGGTCTCCTTTCCTGTGCAAAAGCTTTCTATTTTGATGTAGTGCCATTTGTTTATTTTCTCTCTAGTTTCCATTGCCCTAGGAGCAGTATCGGTGAAGAAATTGCTTCAGCGTGTGTCAGAGATTTTTCTGCCTGTTTATTCCTCTAGTATTTTTATGGTTTCCCGTCTCATGTTTAAGTCCTGTATCCATTTTGAGTTTATTTTTGCATATGGTATGGTATATCTAGTTTCATTTTTTTTGCATATATCTGTCCAATTTTCCCAACACCATTTATTGAAGAGACTGTCTTGACTCCATTGTATGTTCATGCCTCCTTTGTCAAATATTAATTGAGCGTAGTGATTTCACTTGATATCTGGGTTCTCTATTCTATTCCATTGGTCTATATGTCTGTTCTTATGCCAGTACCAGACAGTTTTGACAACAGTGGCTTTGTAATACAGCTTGAAATCTGGTATTGAGATCCCTCCAACTTTGTTCTTCTTTCTCAAGATTGTTGTGGCTATTTGGGGTCTTTTTTTTATTCCAGATGAATTTTTGGAGAGTTCTTTCTAGGTCTGTGAAACATGCCATTGGTATTTTAACGGGGAGTGCATTGAATCTCTAGATTGCTTTGGGTAGTATGGACATTTTAATTATGTTGATTCTACCAATCCATGTCCATGGTATGTTCTGTTTACATCTTCCTCTATCTCTTTTTTCAGTGTCCTGTAGTTTTCCGCGTATAGGTCTTTTACCTCCTTAATTAAGTTTATTCTTAGGTATCTTAATTTTTTTGGTGTGATAGTAAATGGGATTGCTTTTTTAGTCTCTCTTTCCATAGGTTCACTATTGGTGTATAGAAATGCCATAGATTTCTTGGTGTTAATTTTGTGTCCTGCTACATTGCCAAATTCATTTATTAAGTCTATTAGTTTTTTGATGGAGTCTTTCGGGTTTTTTATGTACAATATCATCTCATCTGCAAATAAGGACAGCTTTACTTCTTCTTTTCCCTTTTATTTCTTCTTCTTGTCTAATTGCAATGGTTAATACTTCCAGTACTATTTTGAACAGGAGTGATGAGAGTGGACATCCCTGTCTTGTTTCTGTTCTTAGGGGAAATGGTTTTGGTTTTTGCCCATTGAGTTTGATGTTAGCTGTGGGTTTATCATATGTGGGTTTATCATATATGGCTTTTATTATGTTGAGGTATGATCCTTCTATTCTCACTTTGTTGAGACTTTTTATCAAGAAAGGGTGTTGGATTTTTGTCAAATGCTTTTTCTGCATCAATTGATATGACTATGTGATTTTTCTCCCTCAATTTGTTTATGTGATGTATCATGTTTATTGATTTGCGGATATTGTACCATCTTTGCATTCCTTGGATAAATCCTACTTGGTCATGGTGTATGATCTTTCTGATGTAGTGCTGGATCCGATTAGCTAGAATTTTGTTGAGGATTTTGGCATCTACATTCATGAGGGATATTGGCCTGTAATTCTCTTTCATTGTGTTGTCTTTATCTGGTTTTGGTATTAGGGTGATGCTGGCTTCATAGAAGAAGCTTGGAAGTGTTCCTTCCTCTTGAATTTTTTTTTGAATAGTCTGAGGAGGATAGGTTTTAGTTCTTCCTTGAATGTTTGGTAAAACTCCCCTGTGAAGCTGTCTGGCCCCGGGCTTTTTTTGTTTTTTCTGGAAGCTTTTTGATGACTGCTTCAATTTCTTCCATAGTTATTGGCCTATTGAGCTGTTTAGATTCTTCCTGATTGAGTTTTGGAAGGTTATATTTTTCTAGGAATATGTCCATTTCCTCCAGGTTGTCCAGTTTGTTGGAATAGAGTTGTTCATAGTATTTTTTAACAATCCTTTGTATTTCGGTGGGGTCTGTTGTTATTTCACCTCTTTCATTTCTGATTTTATTTTGGTCCTCTCACTTTGCTTCTTGGTGAGCCTGGCTAGAGGTTCATCAATCTTGTTTATCCTTTCGAAGAACCAGCTCTTAGTTTTGTTGATCTTTTGTATTTTTTTTTTGTCTCAATGTCGTTTATCTCTGCTCTGATCTTTATTATTTCCTTCCTTCTGCTTACTCTGGGTTTTTCTTTCTGTTCTCTTTCTAACTCTTTGAGTTGTAGGGTTAGGTAACTTATTACCATTGTTTCTTGTTTTTTGCAGTAGGCTTGTAGAGATATAAACTTCCCTCTCAAGACTGCTTTCGCTGTGTCCCATAGATTTTGGATTGCTGTGTTTTCATTGTCATTTGTTGCCATGATGTTTTTTATTTCTTCCTTGATCTCTCTGGTAACCCAGTCATTGTTTAATAGCATGCTGTTTAGTCTCCATGTGTTTGATTTTTTTGCATTGTTTTTATTGTAGTTGATTTCCAGTTTTATGCCACTGTGGTCTGAAAAGATGCTTGATATGATTTCTATCTTCTTGAATTTGAAGAGACTTTGCCTATAACCCAACATATGGTCTATCTTTGCAAATGAGCCATGTGCACTTGAGAAGAATGTATATTCTATGGCTTTGGGGTGAAATGTTCTGAAGATGTCAATTAATTCCATCTGGTCTATTGAGTCATTTAGGATTGATATTTTCTTGCTGATTTGTTGTTTAGAGGATTTGTCCATTTGTGATAGTGAGGTATTAAAGTCTCCTCCTATGATTGTATTGCTGTCAATCTCTCCCTTGATATCCTCCAGTAGTATTTTTATGTATTTGGGTGCTCCTGTATTGGGTGCATATATGTTTACCAGAGTTATTTCTTCTTGTTGGTTTGCTCCCTTTAGTATTATGAAATGGCCTTCCTTATCTCTTGTTATGTCCTTCACTTTGAGATCTAATTTGTCAGATATAAGTATTGCTACCCCAGATTTTTTTAATTTACATTTGCCTGAAAAACCTTTTTCCATCCCTTCACCCTCAGTCTGTGTGTGTCTTTTTTTTTTTTTTTTTTTTGAGGTGGGTTTCTTGTAAACAGTAGATATATGGGTTGTGTTTTCTTATCCAGTCCGTTACCCTATGTTTTTTGATTGTGGCATTTAATCCATTTGCATTTAAAGTTATTATTCATAGGTACTTATTTGTAGCCATTTTTATTCCTTACCCCTGTGTTCCTTCTTTGCTTCCTAGTTCTTTTTTCTACAGCAGACCCTTTAGCATTTCTTGCATTGCTGGTTTGGTGATAATAAATTCCCTTAGTCCTTTTTTGTCTGTGAAGCTCCTGATTTCACCTTCAATTTTGATTGATAGCTTTGCTGGGTACAGTATTCTTGGATTCAGACCCTTCCTTTGCATGACTTTGTATATTTCATTCCATTCCCTTCTGGCCTGATGAGTTTCTGCTGAGAAATCAGTTGCTAGTCTGATGGGAGTTCCTTTGCAGGTAACTTTCTGTCTCTCTCTGGCCACTTTTAAGATTCTTACTTTGTCATTGGTGTTTGCCAATTTAATTTTAATGTGCCTTGGCGTTGGTCTTTTGGGGTTCATTTTGCTTGGGACTCTGTGAGCTTCTTGGATTTGTGTGGGGTTTTTCTTCCCTATATCAGGGAAGTTTTCTGTCATTATTTCTTCAAACAGGTGTTCTATTCCTTGCTCAGTTTTCTCTCCTTCTGGAACCCCAATAATGCGAATGTTGTTTTGTTTCATGTTGTCCCAAAGTTCCCTTAGGCCAGGGGTCCTCAAACTACAGCCCGCGGGCCAGATGTGGCCCACCAAGGACATTTATCCAGCCTGCCAGGTGCCGCTGCCTGTCCTGCTTAGCAGCCAACTCGTCCCGGGCCCACAGTGCACATAGGAATTTGTTCATAGTTTTTTTTAAAACTATAGTCTGGCCCTCCAATGGTCTAAGGGACAGTGAACTGGCCCCCTGTTTAAAAAATTTGAGGACCCCTGCCTTAGGCTCTCCTCCTGTTTTTTAAATTTTTTTTCTAGAAGCTGCTCTACTTGGGTAGTTTTTCCTACCTGTCTTCTAGCTCACTGATGCAGTCCTCTGCTTCTTCTAGTCTACTCTTGATGCTTTCTATTGAGTTCTTTACAGCAGCGATGTCATTTTTCATTTCTTTTTGGTTTTTCTTCATTTCCTCTTGGTTCTTACTCATATTGTCGAATATGTCTTTCATTCCTTTCAGCCACCTTATGACCATTTCTCTGAATTCTTTCTCTGGCAGGTTGCTTGCCTCCATTTCGTTTACTTCCTTTACTGGTGATGCCTGCTTTTCTTTCATATGTGGGCAGTTTCTTTGTCTCTCCATGGTCTCTCTTCTCCCGGTGTCTGGTTATGTAGTATTTCTCTCTCCTGCATTGAATTAAAGGTACAAAATACAACACAACCAGGTACAACACACAAGGCACTGAACAGAAATGTATTTATGATATTAATAACCTCCAATAAAGGTGACCACCAGAGAAAGGCAAATTAGGGGGATAGGAGAGATAAAAGAAGAGAAGAAAAAAAGAAAGCAGTGCCAAATGAAATTGGGAAAAGGAATAAAAAGAAAGTAAGAGAGAAAAGAAAGAGAATAAGAAAGAAAAGGGGAACAAACTATATATATGGGGAGAAAACTCCAATATAATAGCCACTAATCCCAGCAAATGCCAGCAACAAGTAACTGGAGATGAATACAAACTACAAACAACAACTAATATCAAGCCAGGCAAGGGAAAACAGAAGCAAAAAAAAAAAAAAAAAAAAAAAGCAAACAAAAAAAAAATAAAAAGAATAAGCAAAACAATCTCACAAACAAGCATAAAAAATTGATATAATCAACATTCAAGCAAACAACAACAAAAGAACAGAGAAAAACAATTTTTTGGATAGCGAAGACAGAGAAGAGAGAGGTGTATATGAACTTGGAGCAAGGGTTTGGAAATTAGATATATAAGTAGGGTGAAATTTTAACAGGGGGTAAAAAGAAAGAATAGGGAGAATCTAAAGCAGTATAAGGGTAAAAGAAAAAGGACAACAAAAGGGGAAAAGTTAGGAAGAGAGTGATGCCATAAAGGTAGAGTTGAGATAGAGTAGAATGATGCTAAAGGAAAGATGAAAATAGAATGTAGAACACTAATCTCAACGTCACATAAAGAGAAAATAAAATGACACTTTTTTTTAAAAAAGGTAAAATAGTAGTAATAATACTGATTGAAAATAAAAATGTAATAATTAAAAAGGTAAAATCAAGTGAGGAAAAAAGAAAAAAATTAGTTTCTTAAGTAAAAGATGAAAAAAAATATAAAATGTGTAGGAGTAAAGGTCATTCACTTCCTCTATTGTTCTGTTTGGCATGCCTGTTTCCCAATCAGGACAATATTGCAGTTCCCTGTGTTCCACTGCTCCTCAGTGTTGTAAGCCAGTCCTGATTTTAAGTAGGCAGTGTGTCTTACTTTTTGTATTCCTTTATTTGTGATTACACAAGAGTCAATTTGTGATTCAGTCCCTGGGTGGCAGTGTTTCTGGGTTAACCTCCAGGTCTATAGGTCCTCTCTCTAGCCTGTGCTTAGATCCTGCTTTCCCTGTGGCACTCAATACTGGTTTGTGGGAGTGGGCTGCCCCAGAGCTGGTTCTCTGATGGTCACTCCCCACTCTGATCCCCAGGTTCCAGAAAAACAACTTTCCCCTGCAGGTTCCTAGGGTGTCCCCAACTGGGTGATCCCATGCACTAGGCTCAGCTATCAGAAGCAAGGATTTAAAGAGGAGAAAGAGCAAGTTTGCAAACTCTGGGGCTGCGTGCAAGTCTGTGCAATCCTTCCTTCCCCCCATGTCCAATCAACTGGCACACTTTTAAATTTTGGGGGCTGTCCTTCTGTGTCAGATCAAAATGTGTTGCTTTTTAGAGATCCTCTCTGTTAGCAGCTCTGAGGACCCCCTTCCATATTCACAGATCACACCAGCCCCAACAGCCACGGATTTTTCTAGGCCCAGAATTCCCCGTTTTCTCTATCCTGCTGGGACCAGAGACCTCACCTTATCCCCGGTGAAATCTGACCTTTCTGTGGTAGAGTGTAGAGCTCCTCTGAATCGGCATGTTCGTGCCAATTGGGGACTGGTGCTCTGGGGTTCACAGCTGTTCAGTGGGTGCCACAGTTGTAGATTTTCAGGCTTCTGATAACATCCACTTTCCCCTTCAAGATGGTGCAGTCTCCGTGTCTGAGCTGTGGCTCTGGAGGGAACCCAGCAGCAGTGGGGGCTGCCCAGTCAGGGGAACCCTGTCCAGCAGTCCCCCACCTTCTCCTGGAGTATAGCTGTCCCTTAACTCTCCAACAGACACTCCCCGTGCAACCCTCAGCTGTACTTTCTATCTGCTCCGGGACAAGGCTCGGGACACATCTGTCTATTCCACCGTCATTTTTTCCCCCCACTCTCTCTTTAAAAAAAAAAAATCAATGGTAAAATAAATAAAAATATTTTTTAATGATCCAATCTTCTATAAATATAAAAGCATAATCAACCGAAAGACCCAACAACTGGCCACTATGGCACACACTGAGCACAGGGGCAGACGCTCAACACAGGAGCTGCCCTCTGGTAGTCAGTGCACTCCCACAGTCGGCCCACCAGTCCGGCAGCATCCACTCAGTAGTCCTGCAGGTCCAATCTCTGGAGAACAGGCTAGGCACCAACACGCTGGTGTCACTGGCATGATCCTGACAGCGCAGCCAGCCTCCTGGAAGTCAGCCTCCGGCACCGCGGCCGCTTTCCCTCACAAGGGAGAAATGATATAAAAGCGCCCACCAGGTGGCTCCCAACAACTGAAGCAAACCTCAGCGGGATGGATCCCAGGCCAGCCAGAGCATCCTACCACTCGCCCAAAGGGCCAATCTCACATCCCAGCCTCACTCCCACGCCCCCTGGGGCAGGTGCCAGACACAGGGCTCATGGCTACTACTGTGACACAAGCCTCTCCCAATCAGTGCTGACTGGGTGTGAGCCCGCAGCCAGTGCAGCAGGCCAGGATGAGCAGGAGCGGCAGGTGGAATTGAACTGCCAGTTTCGGCCCAATCCCTGCAGGCCACGCTGAGGGACCCCACCCGTACACGAATTCGTGCACCGGGCTTTTAGTAAATCTTACCTAATATTAGACGAACATGTAAATTGACCATACCTCTGCATCACCCACAGCCAATCAGAGTGAGTATGCTAATTAGAAGGCCAAAGATGGAAGCCACCCAGCTGCTCCAGGTGCGGAGTGGCCAGGCAGGGCAGGACATCTGCTATGAGAGGGAGGGTAGGGGGCAAAGGGATCTACAGGAGCAGAGTGCCCTGGCGAAGACAAGACTGCAGACTCTGGAGTCTGCAGCGAAGTCGAAGATGGCAGACTCCAGCTGGAGTCTGCAGCAAAGACGAAGACAGCCTGGGTCCCAGGTGCCAGAGGAAAACTGGTGCGGGAAGCCAAGGGAAGAAAGGCCTATTGCACAAATCTCTTCAGGCAACAGGCCTCTAGTAAATACATAAAGAGAAAGAAAGAAACCATGGTGCTGGAGGAGGTCACCCTTCTCCCAGATTCCTTAATTCCCTGGGTGGTTCCTTGGGATTCACTGAATGCACAGTACTGCCGAGTGCACACACATTCAGGAGGACAATACACATTCCTACATGATGGAACTCCTTGGAGAGTTGCTCCTCCTATTCATTCATTCTTCCCTCCAACCCCTAAATTCTTCAAACGCAAAAATTTTTATTGGCTCATAATTTTGTCTGATCCAGGTTATCATGTACTCAGAACATATAATGTGTGGCCTTGTCGGCTTGGCTTCTTTCACTTAGCAATGTACTTTTAAGTTTCCATCTATGTTTTCATGGCCTAATTAATTCCCCATTTTTTATTATCACTGAAAAATATTTCGCTGCATGGATTTACCACTGCTTGTCTGTTTGCTTCTTTTTTTAATATATCTTTATTGATTTCAGAGAGGAAGGGAAAGGGAGAGAGAGATAGAAACATCAATGATGAGAGAGAATCATTGATTGGCTGCCTCCTAGTGGGGACTGAGCCTGCAACCCCGGGCATGTGCCCTTGACTGGAATCGAACCTGGGACCCTCTGGTCCACAGGCCAACACTCTATCCACTGAGCCAAACCTGTCTGTTTGCTTCTTGAAGGACATCTTGCTTAACTCTAACTCCTGCCATTATGAATAAAGCACCTACAAATATCCATGTACAGGTTTTGGTATGAGCCTCAGGTTTCAATTCATTTAGGTTTATACCAAGGAGTGTGATTGCTGGATCTTACTATACATAGTAAGAGTACTAGTACATTTAGTATTGAAAGTTCCTGTCTCCAATTCCATTCCCACCAGCAATGAATGATTACCTGCAGCTTCACATCTCCACCAATATTTGATGGTCTGAGTGTTTTGAATTCCAGCCATATAATAAGTACATATTGATACCTCATTGTTCTTTTATTTGCTTCTAGAATTTCTTAAATGTTATCTTGTAGGAGCTTATTACTTTTGCATTTTACATTTTGATCTACAATGTGTGTTGTTGTTTTGTTTTGCTTTTTGTTCTTTTTTTCAATCCTCACCTTAGGACATATTCATTGATTTTTAGAGAGAAGGTGAAGGAGAGAGAGAGAGAGAGAGAAACATCTATGTGAGAGAGAACACATAGGCAACGTCAATCAGTTGCCTCCCATACCAAGAACCAAACTTGCAACCTAGGTATGTGCTCTGATCAAGATTCAAACACGACCTTCAGTTGTACAGGATGACACTCTAATCAACTGAGCCACACAAACCAGGGATGTGTTTTGAGTTAATTTTTGTGTAAAGTGTAATATCTGTGTCTCTTTGTTTTTGTGATTTTGTGTGTGTTTGTATGTGCCTCTCCATTATTTCCAGCATGATTTATTTAAAATACTGCATATTTCCATTGAATTGTCTTTCTTCCTTTGTTAAAGATCAGTTCAGTATATTTGTGTGGGTCTAGAGGAAAACAGTTAACTTGTGTATCCTTAATCCTTACTATACTCGCATTAATTTCAGGAGTTATCTCTGTTGCTGTGGGCTCTTTCACATAGACACTCATGTCATAAGGAACAAATGTGTTGAGTTTACATGTTTTGAACATGTTCTTTCTCAAGAAGTGGAAGTTTCCCTCTATTGCTAGTTTGTTATCATAAGTGGGATGTTCAGTTTTATCAAATCCTTTATTTCCCCCTCCTTTACTTTCTAATATTAGTAATTTGTCTTTCTTTTTTTCTTAGCTATAGTATCTAGATGTTTATCAATTTTATTCATCTTGTCAATACAGCAACTTTTAAATGTTTTTCTTCCATTGATTTTCCACAGTCATATTGATTTCTTTTCTAATTTTTATTATTTCTTTTATTCTACTTACTTTGGGTTTAATTTACTCTTCTTTTTATTAATTCCTGAGGTAGATGCTTACATTATTGATTTTAGATCATTATTTTTTCTAGTATATTTGATTAATGACCTAAATTTCCCTGTAGACACCACTTTTGCTATATCTCACAAAGTTTGATTATGGTGTACTTCTATTTTATTTGGTTCAAAATATTTTTTTGTTTCTCCAGAGATTTCTTTCTTGATCCTATGTTATTTAGAAATGTGTGGTTGAATCTCCACATAATTGGGGCATTCCTGATTATCTTTCTGTTACTGATTTCTAGATTAATTCCTGGGTGACCTAAGAGCATATTTTGTATGATTTCTGTTCTTCCATATTAAGGTGTGCTTTATGTCCCAGGATCTCTTGTGTCTTGGTTAATGCTCCATGCAAACTTGAGAAGAATGTGTATTCTGCTGTTGTGGCATGAAGTATCCCACAGATTACAGCTAAATTCAGTTGTTTCATAGTGCTGTTCAGTTCCACTCTGTTCTTCTTGATTTTCTGCTACTGGAGTTTATAATTCATAATAAGGGGATATTGAAGTCTTTAGCCATAGTAGTGGATTCATGTATTTCTCCTGCATTCTATCAACTCTTGCCTTATGTAGTTTGACCCAGGTTCATACACCCAAAGGATGGCTGTCACTTATTGGAGGTGGGCCCCTTAGTCTTATGTAATGTTCCTCTTTATCTCTGAGTTTTCCTTAGTTTGAAGTCTTTATTGTGTATAATTCATATATCTGTCCTTTGATTTCTGTTGGTATGGCCTACTTTGCTTCATTCCTTTACCTTTTTTTAATCTATCTGTGTCTTCATATTTAAAGTGTGTTTCTTATAGACAACAAATCTGATATTACTCTTTCAATGGTATTGAGAGCATTGATAATTTAACTGGTTATTGATGCAATTGGATTAATATGTGCCAAACCTTAACTGTTTTCTATTTGTTGCCCTTGTTTACTGTGTCTATACTCAATCATTTTCTGCCTTCTTTGCTTTAATTAAGGATTTTGCTAATTGTTTTCTCTTCTCTTTCAGAAAAGCAGTCACATTTTTTTAAAAAAAACTTTTTTATTAGTTTCCCTTGAGTTTTGAGTACACATTTACAACCAACCCACATCCTCTGTCAAGTCACACTGTACCACTTCACTGTTTATGCAAGTACCTCCTACCACACTACTCCCAATTCCCCCATCACTATCCCCCATCACTATTGTCATTTATTTCCCCCATCACTATTGTCATTTATTTCCATTACCTGTGAGCTTACAATATTTGACATATTATTGCTAATATTTTAAGAAGTACAAAAGATTTTTACCTCCATTTACTTCTTTTTATTTTATTTTTAATCCTCCACCTTTTATCACTTATATCTTTGTGATGAATTTTTGAATGTTTCATTTAAAGTAGGGGTACTAGTGACTAATCCCCTCAATTTTTGTCTCAAGAAATTCTTATTTCTTCTTTATTTTTGAAAGATTATTGTCCTTGATATAAAATTCTGCAGAGTGTTTTGTCAACTTTAATATGTTCAATATTTTACTACACTCTGTTCTTACTTGCATGGTTTCTAAAAAGAAGTTTAATTTAATTCAGATCTTTGTTTCTCCATACCTAAGATCTGTTTTCACTTCTGGCTTCTTTCAATATATTCCCTTTGTCTTTGATTTTTGTCGAACTTGAATATGATATACTTGGGTAGGTATTTTTAGTGTTTTAGAGCTTTCTTGATCCACAGTGTGTCATCTACTATTAATTTTAGAAAATTTCAGTGATTATTACTACACTTACCTGCTGTTTCTTTCTGTCTTGCTTTTTTTTTTTTTTCCAGGTATTCCCATTATGTGTATTTCAATGCTCATGCTAAGGATGGTTGTTTTAGGCTTCATGGATATTGTGTTCTGTCTGTCTTGTTCTTCATTGTCTTTCTATAGACTCTGGTGAAATGGAATTTTTTTTAGCACAGACCTCATTGAAAACAGAATGTTTGGGGCATAGTTCAAAACACTATATTTTCTCTTTCCTAATTATGGAGATACCATTTCCCCAGTGAGCTCAAGGATCTGGTGGATCTAAGAAGAGTAGTTTATTTCAAGTTATTTTCTTTTTCTTTTTGTTTTGTTATTAGTGTCGTTAATCTTCACCCAATGATATTTTTCTATTGGTTTTTTAGAGAGAATGGAAGGAAGGAGAGGGAGGGAGGGAGAGGGAGAGAGAAACATCAATGTGAGAGAAACACATCAATTGGCTGCCTCCCACACCCACCCTGACCAGGGCCCAGGATTGAATCTGCATCCCAGGTATGTGTCCTTGACCAGGAATCAAACCCAAGACCCTTTGGTGCTCAGGCCGGCATTCTTACCACTGAGCCACACAGGCCAGGATATTTTTTTAAAACAAGATTGAGTATGACAGCTACTAAGTTCCTTAAGTGCCAGAAGATGGTGGGCAGCCTCCAGACTGACTTGTCAGAAATTTTTCTTCTCCTAAAATTGGAGAATGGAAATTTTGTATACGTTTAGTAATCCTCACCTGAGGATATTTTTTCATTGATTTTTAGAGAGTGGAAGAAGGAGAGACAGATTGAGAAACATAGATGACACATCAATTGGTTGCCTCCTGCAACTAACCTGACTAGGGCAGGGATTGAGCCTGCAACTGAGATACGTGCCCTTGACCAGAATCGAACCCACAGCCCTTCAGTCCAGACTGACACTCTATCCACTGAGCCAAACTGGATAGGGCCATTTTGTGTTCTTTTAGAGGAAAGCACTGTTCCTTTATGTATCCTATAATCATAGGCAAATTCATCATCAAATGATGTGGACTTAAATGAATTCCCATACAATCTACAGCTTTTAACCTCTTCCTCAAGGGCAGCAAGTCCCAGGGTACACTGTTAGAAGTTGACCAGATAAAACTCCTATGGCCCATTCTCATACTATGTGTTCTAAAATTTGGCTGGAAGCAGTCCTGAGCACATGACGATAGGGGTTTTGTGGTCTAACTTTTCACGCCTTTGTCCTTGTGTCTGAGCTCTAAATTCCAAATAACTCTCCAGCCCCATTAAACTGAACAGAGAGAGAAGAAAGCACTGAGTCTGTGATAAATACTACACAAGTTACAATGCTTCTCCATAAGCATATTTACACTGAGCCAGCTGCCCCTGATTAGGGTAAAGGCCCAGAGAACTTTAGGACACATGGTCAGCTGACTTTGTTGGAAGTCATTTTCACAGGCCTCCTGGACTCTCATGTTTGGTGATGGAATAAGAAGGAAAAGCTTCCAGTTCTTCACTAAGTTTTATTTACTAAGACCTCATGCAGATTTAAGCCTCTACATCATGGAATGCTGAAATGGTGGGTAATAAAGAAAATGAAAGAATTTTTCTCACAAGGAATTCATGATCTTAGAATGAAAATATTTGCTGGGGGTGGCCGGGGAGAGGTCAATGGGGGGAAAAAGAGACATATGTAATAATATATGTAATACCTTAAACAATAAAGAATTTTTAAAATGATAATATTTGTTTCATTTGAATAGCATTTCTGTCATTTCCAAACATTCTGTGAATCCTGTCATTAGAAAAAAAAATGTAATGTGATCACAGTAACAATGTGTAAGTCATTTCCATGTGTTCATGATGGTGTTAAATTTATAAGAAAATAAGTATGAACAGAGTACATTTTTTATGATCAAGTCATAAGAATAATATTTAGATACAAGAAAATCATATGTAACCTTCCTATAAATTGAGTCTGGGTGCCCAGTGCTATCAGTCTCACTCATCCTACTGTACACACATTTGGGATGTTTTAGGTCTCAGTGGCCTTTGAGGATGTGGCTGTGAACTTCAGTCTGGAGGAGTGGTCTTTACTGGAGCCTTCACAGAAGAAGCTCTACAGAGATGTGATGAGGGAAACCTTCGGGAACCTGGCCTCCATAGGTAAGGATGACATTCCTTCATTTGTCAATTACAGAATAAGTGTTTCTTGCTCATCAGCATTGTTCTAAGATGTGTAATGTGAAAAGGGAAGACATTGGTAAATTAATTTGGCCTGGTCACAGTTTATCATAATTCTAGAAGATAATTATTTTTCTATAATATGAATTCTTTGGACTCATTTTCTGAGTCTGGATTTTAGGAAGAACATGACATTGAAAATCACTACAAAAACCAGGGGAGGAAACTAAGGTGAGTTGGACAATAGAAAGCAGAATTCTAGTATGTTATAAAATGTTTAAAAGAAGCAAACAAAACTAATAAATTCTGCTTTAAATGTCTTCTTAGAAAATTTGTACCAAAAATACTTTATCAAATGTGCCATATATGGTCAGAGTTTGCAAAATAATTCACTTGGAAACAGTATTAATAAACTGTATATATGCATATATATCACAGTTTGATAATAGCATGGGTGAAGTGTTCTTAGAAAACATTCAGTATTTTTAATTTCAGAAAATTCAGACAACACAGAATACCTACACTTTTCCTATAAATATAATATAAAATCATTAACGAATAATCATTACCTGGCTGCTGTTGCTTAGTGGTTAGAGCATGGGCCCATGCACCAAAGGGCCATGGGTTGATTCCTGGTCAAGATCACATACCTGGGTTTCAGGTTCACTCCCTGAACCTGGTGAGGATTAATCAAAAATAATAATAATCATTAATACTATGCTTTTCATGGTTTACAGAAGTCAAATGGTGGAGAAAGTCTGTGGAAGTAAAGAGAGTACTCAATGTGGAGAAAACTTCAGCCTTATTTCAAATCTCAGCCTGAACAACAAAACCACTGGAGTGAAACTATGTGAATGCAGTGTGTGTGGAAAAGTCTTCATGCAGCATTCATCCCTTAACAGGCACATCAGATGTCACACTGGACACAAAGCATATGAATTTCAAAAATATGGAGAGAAGCCTTATAAGTACAAAGAATGTGGTAAAGCCTTCAGTTATCTCCAGTATTGTGAAAAACATGAAAGAAATCACAGTGTAGAAAAAAACCTATAAACATAAAGAACGTGGGAAAGCCTTTAGTTGTCCATGTTCACTTGTATTACATGGAATGGTCACTGGAGACAAACCCTATGTGTGTAAACACTGTGGTAAAGCCTACACATCTTACAGTTTCTTACTGAGACACAAAAAGATTCATACAGGAAAAAAGCCTATGTATGTAAAATATGTGGTCAAACCTTCTATGCTTTAGTCATGTTCAAGCACATGAAAGAACTCATACTGGAGAGAAACCCTATGAGTGTAAACAATGTGGTAAAGCCTACAGAGATCACAGTTCCTTAAAAACCCATGAAAGAATTCATACCAGAGAGAAACCCTATGAATGTAAAATCCGTAGCAAAGCATTCACTTATCCCAGTTCTCTTCAAAAACATAAAAGGACACCTACTGGAGAGAAGCCCTATGAATGTAAAATATGTGGTAAAGCCTTTAGTTCTTCCAGTCAAGTTCAAGTGCAAGGAAGAACTCACACTGGAGAAAAACCCTATGAATGTAAAACATGTGGTAAAGCCTTCAGCTCTTCCAGTTACGTTCAAATACATGAAAGAACTCACGCTGGAGAGAAACCCTATAAATGTAAATCTGTAGCAAAGCATTCACTTATCCCATTTCTCTTCAAAAACATGAAAGAACACATACTAGAGAGAAACCCTATGAATGCAAACAAATGTGGTGAAGCTTTCCATTTTCATGAGGATTTCCAGATGCATAAAGGAACTCACACTGCAGAGACACTATGAACATAAAGATGTGTGGTGACATTCAGGTGTTCCATTGGTCTTGGAATACATGAAAAAATGCACACTGGTGAAAACCCTATGAATGTTAGCAATGAAGTTAAAGCCTACCGTCCCTTAAAAACACGTGAAAGAACTGGAGAGAAACCTTGTAAGTATGAGGAGCATGGGAAAGCCTGAAGACATAACAGTACCTTTCAGAGAGGTACAAAAGGACTCAGTCTAGAGAAAAAAACCCGTGAATATAAGTAATTTAGAAAAGCATTCAGATATTAAGTTTTTAGACCCATGATAGGAATCAACCTAGAGAGAAATCATATGTATTATTAAAATGTAGTAAAGCATTCAGTTGTCTTAGTTATCTTTAAAAACATGAAAGAGGGGGAGAATCCAAGATGGCGGCGTAGGTAAACACCTAAACTGCTGCCTCCCACAACAATTTAAACTGCAACTAAAAGACAAAACGTCTATCACCCAGAACCACGGGAAAGCTGGCTGAGTGGAAGATCTACAACTAGAAGGAAAGAGAAAAGAGCTTTGAGACGTGCACGAGCACTGAAAAGCTGAGGTATGGAGGCGCGTGATCCGGGCTGGCTGTGGGCGACTGGGTGCGTTGCTTTTTTCAACCCGAATGGAGACAAGCCCCCAATTACTCTGAAATCCAGTCTCTGGGGAGACGCGGGGGACCCAAACTCCTACGGGGAGAAGCTGGACTGTCTGCCAGCGAGGGTGGCTTGCTGGCAGAGCTGCGCGCAGGAATAATTCTTTACTGAACTGGGGCACGGGACTCGCGGATGCCTTTGGGGACACAGAGCCGGCTAACTAGCAGCCATTGCTGTTTGCCACGCCCTAGCCTAGTGACACCCTGAGGCCCCGCCCTGCACAACCTACAAACCCACCCAAGCTCCAAGCAGTAGCGTTAGCATAAGAAAAGCCTGCCCTATCGCAGCTTAACCTAGCAAACTTGCAGCCCGGGTCAGACAGTTCCAAAACCTCCAAAACCCAAGCAAAGAGGAGACAACTGCAGCTCTCACTGTAGCTCCTGCTGAGTGGCCTCAGACAGTAGCTGACCTGCACCCCATTGGAGATCCAGAAGCCAGTGTACCTAGTGGTCAGTGTGAGACACCAGATTTCAACTCCTCACATCCATAAGTGACACATTCAAGAGGCAAACTCAGTGAGCACCGAAGCCCCACTGAAACAAGTCCTGCGTGTCTTCAGCACAGCAGTTCTTCCATTATAGACACAGGGAGTGCTCACAGCTAATTGGCCTGGAGGTCAATTCCTCCCAGCGGACCAACAGCAATTCAGGCTTAACTACACCAAGACTTTGCACTCAGCCCACAAAGGGGTGTACCAAGAGCATCCACATCAGGTGATTGGGGAGGCTGAGCTACTGCCCCCTATAGGTCACCTTCCACACAAAGCCACTCCATCAACACAGGGAGGCAGCCAAAATGCAGAAACAAAGAATCATGTCACGAATGAAAGAAACGGAGGAAAGCAAACTACTGGATGACATAGAGTTCAGAACCACATGTATAAGGTTACTCAAGATTCTTCTAAAAACCGTTGAGAAACTTGATGACACTTCTGAGGAGCTTAGTGAGACCTTCAAGGACCTTAATGAGAATGCCAAAAAAATGGAAAAGGATCAGTCAGAAATGAAGCATACACTGTCTAAAATAAAAAATATACAGAAACTCAACTGTAGATCAACGTACCCCAAGAATCAAACCAAAGATCTGAAATATGTGGAAACAAAAAACATCCAACCAGAAAAACAAAAAGAAAAAAGAATCCAAAAATATGAAGATAGTGTAAGGAGCCTCTGGGACAACTTCAAGCGAACCAACATCCGAATTTTTGGGGTGCCAGAAGGGAGAGAGCAAAATATTGAAAACCTATTAGAAGAAATAATGACAGAAAACTTTCCCTACCTGGTGAAAGAAATAGACTTACAAGTTCAGGAAGCACACAGAACCCCATACAAGAGGAACCCAAAGAGGACCACACCAAGACACATCATAATTAAAATGCCAAGGGCAAAAGACAAAGAGAGAATATTAAAAGCAGCAAGACAAAAACAGTTAATTACCTACAAGGGAGTACCCATACGACTGTCAGCTGATTTCTCAACAGAAACTATGCAGGCCAGAAGGGAGTGGCAAGAAATATTCAAAGTGATGAACAGCAAGAACCTACAACCAAGATTACTCTACCCAGCAAAGCTATCATTCAGAGTTGAAGGTCAGATAAAGAGCTTCACAGACAAGAAAAAGCTAAAGGAGTTCATCGCCACCAAACCAGGATTACATGAAATGCTGAAGGGTATTCTTTAAGAAGAGGAAGAAGAAGAAAAAAGTAAAGATAAAAATTATGAACAACAAAATGACATCAAATACATAGCTACCAACAAGTGAATCTAAAAATCAAGTGAATAAAAAACCTGAAGAACAGAATGGACTGGTGAATATAATAGAATCAGGGACATAGAAAGGGAGTGGACTGACGATTCTCAGGGGAAGCAAGTGTGAGGGGTGCGGGAAGAGATTGGACAAAAATCTTACTCCTATGGATGAAGACAGTGGCGGGGGGTAAGGGTATGGGGTGGGGTGGGGAATCAGGTGGAGGGGAGCTATGGGGGGGGGAGTGGAACACCTATAATAATCTGAACAATAAAGATTTATAAGAAAAAAATAAAAATAAAAATATCTTTCAAGGCAGAAAAAAAATAAATAAAAAATAAAAACATGAAAGAAATCTCACTGGAGAGAAACCCTTTGAATGTAAACAATGTGCTAAAGCCTATGGAGATCACAGTTCCTTCAAAATACGCAAAAGAACTCACACTGGAGAGAAGCCCCACAGATGTAAGAAATACAGAAAAGCCTTCATTGATCACAACCTTTAGAAAACCATATAAAAGTGAAGAATGTGGGGAAGGCTTCTGTTATTCCAGTTCCTATCAAAAGCATAAAATGACTCACTGAATAAAACTTGAATGTACACACAATGGGAAACATTTTAATTGATCCACATTCTTACATGTGAAAACTCCCATGGAAGACAAATAGAAATGTAAGTAACATAAGAAAGCTTGATAGAAATTAACCTCAGCCATAAAAAAGAATGAAATATTGCCATTTGTGGCAACATTGATGGACCTAGAGAGTGCTATGTTAAGTGAAATACATCAGTGAAAGACAAATACCATATGATTTCATTTATATGTGGAATCTAAAACAAAAATAAATGAACAAACAAACTCATAGATACAGAGAACAAATTCATGGTTGCCAGATGGGAGGAGGTTTGGGGGGATTGGTGGAAAAGGTGAAGGGATTAAGAAGAACAAATTGCCAGTTATAAATATAGTCACAGGCTATAAAACACAGCATAAGGAATGTAGTCAATAATATTGTAACAACCATGTATGGTGTCAGATGGGTACTACACCTATCGGGATGATCATTTTTCAAGTTATATAAATGTCTAATCATTATGTTGTACACATGAATCTAATATAATATTGTGTGTCAAGTATAACAAAATTTTTTGAAAATTTTTTTATTGATCCTCACCTGAGGATATTTTCACCACTGATTTTTAGAGAGAGTAGAAGGGAAGGGGAGAGACAGAGAGAGAGAAACATCAATGTGAGAGAGACACATGGGATTGGTTGCCTACCTAATGTACCCTGACCAGGACCGGGGATTGAGCCTGCAAACGAGGTACATGCCCTTGACCAGAATTGAACCCAGTTCCCTTCAGTCCTCGGGCCAAAGCTCTATCCTCTGAGCCAAACTGGCCAGGGCTTTAAAATTTTTTTAAAGATGAATGAAGTTCTGACATCAGTTTCCCAATGTCAGTGTACTGCTCACTACTGCACTGTACACCTAACATGTAAATTTTAGCCTTGACCAGTGTTTCTCCATGATTAGAGCATCGGTCCACACACCAAAGGGTTGAGGGTTCTATTCCCTGTCAAGAGCACGTACCTGGGTTGCAGGTTCAATCCCTGGCCTCAGTCAGGACACATGTGGGAGGCAATCAATCAATATGAGACACAGTGATGTTTCTCTCTTCCCCTCCCTCTCCCTGCCACTCTCCTTTTCACTCTCTGAAAAGTAATGGAAAAAAATATCCTAGGAGAGAATTAACACAAAAAAAAAAAGAATTTTAAAATATAAATTTTATACTATGTGTATATTACCACAATTAAAAGTAAAAATGTTAAAGCAAGAGGGTGAAAACAATTCACTGAATGGGAGAAAAAATTGCAAATCATATATCTGATAGGGATTTGTATCAAAAATATGTAACAAACTCTTACAACTCAATAATAAAAAATAACCAAATTATAAAACATTAAAAAATGCAAATAGACATTTTTCCAAGAAGGTATATAAATAGCCAAGAGC
Organism: Corynorhinus townsendii; assembly: GCA_026230045.1. Taxonomy (NCBI): domain Eukaryota; kingdom Metazoa; phylum Chordata; class Mammalia; order Chiroptera; family Vespertilionidae; genus Corynorhinus; species Corynorhinus townsendii. Next base: position 80,046,547 of record JAPDVU010000006.1, read on the forward strand.
ACATGAAAAGATGCTGGACATCATTAGTCCTCAAGGACATTTAAATCAAAACCCCAGAGAGAGAATCCAAGATGGCGGTGTAGGTAAACACCTAAACTGCTGCCTCGTGCAACAATTTCAAAAATTCAACTAAAAGACAAAACGTCTATCACCCAGAACCACGGGAAAGCTGGCTGAGTGGAAGTTCTACAACTAGAAGGAAAGAGAAAAGAGCATTGAGACGTGCACGAGCGCTGAAAAGCTGAGGTACTGAGGCGCGTGATCCGGGCTGGCGGCGGGCTTTGCTTTTTTCAACCCAAAGGGAGACAAGCCCCCGACTACTCTGAAATCCAGTTTCTGGGGAGACGCGGGGGACCCAAACTCCTACGGGGAGAAGCTGGACTGTCTGCCAGTGAGGGTGGCTTGCTTGCAGAGCTGCGCACAGGAATAATTGTTTACGGCACTGGGGCACGGGACTCCGGGACACCGTCGGGGACACAGAGCCGGCTAACTAGCAGCCATTGCTGTTTGCCACGCCCTAGCCTAGTGACACCCTGAGACCCTGCCCTGCAAAACCTACAAACCCACCCAAGCTCCAAGCAGGGTATTTAGCATAAGAAAGCCCTGCCCTATCGCAGCTTAACCTAGCAAACTTGCAGCCCGGGTCAGACAGCTCCAAAACCTCCAAACCCCAAGCAAGGAGGAGAAAACTGTAGCTCTCACTGTAGCTCCTGCTGGATGGCCTCAGACAGTAGCTGACCTGCACCCCATTGGAGATCCAGAAGCCAGTGTACCTAGTGGTCAGAGTGAGACACCAGATTTCAACTCCTCACATCCATAAGTGACACATTCAAGAGGCAGACTCAGTGAGCACCAAAGCCCCACTGAAACAAGTCCTGCCCCGTAAGTGTGTCTTCAGCGCAGCAGTTCTTCCATTATAGACACAGTGAGTGCTCACAGCTAATTGGCCTGGAGGTCAATTCCTCCCAGTATACCAACAGCAATTAAGGCTTAACTGCACCAAGTCTTTGCACTCAGCCCACAAAGGGGTGTACCAAGAGCGTCCACATCAGGTGATTGCGGAGGCTGAGCTACTGCCCCCTATAGGTCACGTACCACACAAAGCTACTCCATCAACACAGGGAAGCAGCCAAAATGTGGAGACAAAGAAACATGTCACAAATGAAAGAAACGGAGGAAAGCAAACTACTGGATGACATAGAGTTCAGAACCACATTTATAAGCTTACTCAAGAATCTTCTTAAAACTGCTGAGAAACTTGATGAGACCTTCAAGGAGCTTAATGGGAATGCCAAAAAAATGGAAAAGGATCAGTCAGAAATGAAGCATACACTGTCTGAAATAAAGAATATACAGAAACTCAACTGTAGATCAACGTACCCCAAGAATCAAACCAAAGATCTGAAATATGTGGAAACAAAAAACATCCAAGCAGAAAAACAAAAAGAAAAAAGAATCCAAAAATATGAAGATAGTGTAAGGAGCCTCTGGGACAACTTTAAGCGTACCAACATCCGAATTTTTGGGGTGCTAGAAGAAGGGAGAGAGCGAAATGTTGAAAACCTATTAGAAGAAATAATGACAGAAAACTTTCCCTACCTGGTGAAAGAAATAGACTCACAAGTCCAGGAAGTGCACAGAACCCCACACAAGAGGAATCCAAAGAGGACCACACCAAGACACATCATAATTAAAATGCCAAGGGCAAAAGACAAAGAGAGAATATTAAAAGCAGCAAGACAAAAACAGTTAATTACCTACAAGGGAGTACCCATACGACTGTCAGCTGATTTTGCAACAGAAACTATGCAGGCCAGAAGGGAATGGCAAGAAATATTCAAAGTGATGAACAGCAAGAACCTACAACCAAGATTACTCTACCCAGCAAAGCTATCATTCAGAGTTGAAGGTCAGATAAAGAGCTTCACAGACAAGAAAAAGCTAAAGGAGTTCATCGCCACCAAACCAGGATTACATGAAATGCTGAAGGGTATTCTTTAAGAAGAGGAAGAAGAAGAAAAAGGTAAAGATAAAAATTATGAACAACAAAATGACATCAAATACATACCTACCAACAAGTGAATCTAAAAACCAAGTGAATAAAAAATCTGAAGAACAGAATGGACTGGTGAATATAATAGAATCAGGGACATAGAAAGGGAGTGGACTGACGATTCTCAGGGGAAGCAGGTGTGAGGGGTGCGGGAAGAGACTGGACAAAAATCTTACTCCTATGGATGAAGACAGTGGCGGGGGGTAAGGGCATGGGGTGGGGTGGGGAATCAGGTGGAGGGGAGCTATGGGGGAAAAAATAGAGGAACACCTGTAATAATCTGAGCAATAAAGATTTATTAAATAAATAAATAAATAAATAAATAAATAAATAAATAAATAAATAAAATCCAAACCCCAATGGGATACCATGTCACAACTACTAGGATGGCTAGAATAAAAAAGTGAAATAAGTTTTGTCAAGGTCATGAAAAAGTTGAAACCCTCATCCACTGCTGATGGGAATATAAAATTGTGCCGCTACATTAGAAAACAGTGTGGCAGCTTTATTCCAGGGATGCAAGAGTTGAAGATCCTTATGGACCACAACTTTGTCTTTTTCATCACTGTAATCCTAGCACCTGAATCTGTACCTGCACATTAAAGATGCTCCAATATTTAAAACGAAAGGAAGAGAAAACTATGGCAGTTTCTAAAAAATTAAACCTAGAATTACCATAGCACCCATCATTCCATTCCTAGTATATGCCTCAGAAAAATGAAAATATACATCCAAACAAATCTTGTACTTGACAGTTTACTGCAATATCATTCATAATAGCCAAAAGGTAGAAATAAAATATTCATTAGGGATAAATAGATAAACAAAATATGTTTTACCCATATAAGTCCACATTATTTGACCATAAAAACAAAGTATCCATACATATTACAACATGGATGTTCCTTGAAAAATTATGCTAAGTGATTGAAATCATTTGCAAAGATATTCATATGTAAGTCTAGAAAAGGAAATCTATGGACAGTAAACTTAGAGGTTGCCTAGAACTGTGGCTCAGAATCAGAAGATGGGAAGATAGAGAAATGATAGCTAAAGCACACAGGGGTTTGGTTTTGAGGTGACAAAAAATTTTTTTCAAAAATTGTGGTGCTTATTGCACTTACCTGTGAATATACTAAAACCCAACAAATTTTACCCATTAAAGGGATGCATTGTATAATATGTGTATTCTGTCTCAATAAACCTTTCAAAAAAATAAGTGTGTTCAGAGTTTTGAATCAATGTATTAAATATATTGAGCTTCCAGGTATCTCCCACATTTCCAGAACCTTTATTGTTTTTTCTTATATTGGTGATAATAGGAGTTCATTTGCCTTAGGGATGCCATAGCTGTTTACGTTTCAAAATCTCTGGACACGGGCACACACTCAAAAACCATTTAAATTGCCTGGCCTGCAATGCTCAGTAGTTGAGGTGTAACTCTGAACCAGGAGGTCACGGTTCGATTCCTGGCCAGGGAGATCAATGATTCTCTCTCGTCGTTGATGTTTCTATCTCTCTCTCTGAAATCAATTTGAAAAAATATGTCTTTAAAAAACCACTTAAATAAATTTCCCTGTATTGTAAAATGTACACCTGAGAGTTTACTGAACATATCTTACAATTTATGGTTAGTCAGGGCCTGGGCTTCGAGGTTCCAACTTCCCAGCTGAATCAAGACCTTGGGCGGCCATGAGACTCATTTGCTAAAATACCACATGTGTGGATGTGAAGAAGGTACTGGTAGAAGCCACAGCGCTGACAGCAAGGATCAAAATGGAGCCAGAATCTTTATTGCATATGGTGAGATCATTTTTAAATGGGTTTGTAAACAAGGATCACCGTTCGATGGATGGCCTCCGAGCCTAGGTCAACCCCTGACCCAGGGAGGCCTTCTGAGCCTCTGGTCCCAGGGGCTTGGTCTCGCCTATACGCCCCTCTTGCTCCGACATGGGCATCGCTCCGTCTGGAAACTGCAATTCCCTGCGCACACCTGTGTCCCGCGTTCAGGTAAACAGCACAGCCCCTCTTAGGCCAGGAACAAGTTTTATTTAAAAGCAAACGTCGCTCAAAAATAAAATTAAAAATTAAAAAAGCAACCGCCTCTCGAGGGGACACCCGCAAAAGCTACTCCCGGTTAGCCCGACCTTCCCGGTTGTCACTCAGGAAAACGGGGGGGGGGGGGGGGGCGGGTCCTTGCGAGCTGTCCAATCAGGACGCAGCAGCAGGCACGCTCCAGAAACCGCGTGGACGCTCCCGGCGGCGCTCCGGGCCACGTCCCACCTGCGGGTAACAGTCCAGGTGTCTCTGCCGCAGCATCAGCCCAGCCCACCTGGACCTGCATCCGCAGCGGAGCCTCAGGGATGGAGCCCGGGGACCCCCGACGCCGGGAGGTGGTGAGCGTGAGACCCGGGGATGCCGGGACAAGGATAGGGGCTGCTTGGAACCGGCTGTTACCAGACCTGGCCTCCAGCGGTCAAGTCCAAAGTCTGCGGACCCGAGTTCCCTGGGTTCCGCTGGGACCTCGGTCCTCTTGGGCTCGCAGCGCGGGGCTGGGCGGGCAGCCGGGACCCCAGTGTCCTGTCCGGTCACAGGCGCGGCGAGTTCGGCCCGGAGACTCTCGGCAGCTCTGCGCCCGCAGCCCCTTGTCTCCCCATATGGTGCGGGGACCACGGAGAGGGGGAGGGGGAGGGTCACCGGGGGAAACCGTGACTCGGTCTGCGGGGTTTGTGCACAGGAGGCGCTGTGGTCTGTAGGGTCTTCAGCCCCTCCTTTCTCCTCAGGGGCACCCGTTTTCTCCTCGGTTGTCCAGATGCCTGGAAAGCAGGGTCTCCAATCCAGGACCGGTCTCTCCCGCCCCCTGACCCAGGGCGGAGCGATACATTTCTGAATTTCCGGTCCTGCCTTGCGTTCCTGAAGGCTAACTTGGTCTGTCCGGTTCACAGCATCATTACCAACTATTTATCATTTTTCCACAGGGCCATGGATTGCTCTTTTTAAAGATATATTTATTTTTTTCTCTGTGGATATTTTACATGAGAAGAAGGCCGAGAATAGCCATCTGGAGTCGTTGAATGAAATCCCTGTCCCCCTCCCCAGGATCTGCCCTAGGCACAGACACGCAGGGCAAGTCCTTTGGGTGGAGGTTCCTCTTCGGAAACTTTCCTGGGTGTCTTGTCCCGTGAGCACAGTCCCTCCCTATGTTTGTCACCTGAAAAGACTTGCCGACTTAGGTATGTTTTTGCTTTTCATTAAGGGTTAAATATATTCCATCAGTAGAGCTTGAAAGACAACATAAAATAGTTCCAATCAGGCAAGAAAGAGGTGGATTTCGGGAAATTTTTTTCAGTATTGCTTTACATTTGTATAGAATTCTTCTTTGACTCTTTCTTCCCCTGTAGTAAGTTTCTGACGTCTGTTGTGTGTGTGTGTTTTTTTTTTTTGGGGGGGGGGGGGGGTGTTTTCAATTAAAATTCCAGGTTCAGACTTGCAGAGCAGAAGTGTTCAAGTGTGAGAAATTATTTACAAACCAATTAAGTTTCATCTAAATAGAAATAATTGACACCTTTTTCTGAAAAGAATACATCTTAGAGGTTTTCTAATTGAACTAGTAAAAGACACTTATTCCTCCTTCCTTTTCCCATAAATGCTGGGATTATGTGATTTTGGTGGATTGTTCAAAAACGGTATTTGTCTCATTCAAAATATCAAAGCAACTCCAGTGGTGTGTAGAGACCTGAGGGTAGTGTATCTAAGGCCCCCTTGAGCCTGCAAAGGGAAGTACTTGAAGTCCCAGTGGTTCTTCCTGGAGAGCCTCCCCTACAGGTGTCCTACCTACTCACACCCACCAGGGAAGGAGCCTTTACAGTGAGAAGCTACAGCCCTGAAAGCTGGGGGTGCAGGTGCACCTGGACGAGGGGGTGAAGCCCCTTCTGAGGTTTTAGTTGTGCTTCCCCTGGGCCTGTTTCTAGATATAGGTTGGAGTTTTGCATCCACAGTGTAGGTGCACTCAGAGTGTAATTCATGTGCGTTGAGAAAGTCTGGAGTTCTGTGTCCTGAATTAGGGTTCATGAATTTGGAGTTAATCTGGGTCAGAACCTTAAACTGAATCTAGCTGAGCGTTTCCTCACTGTGGGATAAGGGTGTTGGAGCTCCCAGACTTTATTCCTGGGGCTGCTCAGGTGTCCCTCCCCTCATTCCCCAGGGACTGGCCCACTCCAGGGGTTCTTTCTGTCTCAACCTGGAGAGTCTAGGATGTGGAACCTTCTGAAAGTGGCTTTCCTTCTGTCCTGTGGGAAGCAGGTTGCTCATTTGGCTGATTGCAATGCTTGTGTTTCTTTACTTTGGATCCTTTATCCATTGAATACTGCAACCCTTTGGCTCTAGTTTCCTGGAGCACCTTGTAAGAACTAAATAGAATTTTTGTTCCTTTTAGGCAAGAGAATTTCCAGATGAGATGAATGTACTTAAGTGCTCAGGTTAATTTTTCGTTTTTACATCAGTTTTTGTATGTGCACATCCCTGGAGAACATTGACATTTAAAAGGCTAAAGCAATTGAATTTCTGTTTTAAGTGATGTGAGGTAAACTAATCAAAGTTTATATAAGTCTTTAAAAATCCTACTACATTTTAAAAAGCTACACCCAAATGCCTATTGCATAGTAATATGCTACTTATTCCTGAAACTACCCCTGTGTAGAGACCTGAGAGCAGTGTATCTAAGGCCCCCTTGAGCCTGTGCAATAAAGGGGAAGGATAAACTGGGATACAATTTGTCCTTTTAGTTAGCAAGGTATTTGAAATTTTCATTTTGTATGGTTACACTTTTGCAACCCTTAGTGTTTTTTTGTGTGTTTTTGTAACCCTTAGTGTTTAAAGGAACTAAATCTTAGAAGGGGTTCCTATGTACAAAAGTTGTAGTTAAAGAAAGACTAGTAAAATAGTAGCATAACTCTCTCTGTTTATTTTAAATAAATCTGTAAGATAGAAAAAGTCTAACTTAAGAAGGTTCACTGAGCAACCAATTCAAAGTTGGACAGCTGGTACTGCTCATTTGACAGCTGAAAGACTAACTGTTCACAGGGCCATGGTTTGCTCTTTTTAAAGATGTATTTATATTTATACTAGAGGCCCAGTGCACAAAATTTATGCACGGGGGTGTGTGTCCCTCAGCCCAGCCTGCACCCTCTCCAATCTGGGACCCCTCGAGGGATGTCCGACTGGCCTGTAGGATCAGGCCTAAACGGGCAGTCGGACATCCCTCTCACAATCTAGGACTGCTGGCTCCCCACTGCTCGCCTGCCTGCCTTCCTGATTGCCCCTAACTACTCCCCTACCAGCCTGATTGATGCCTAACTGCTCCCCTGCCAACCCGATTGCCCCTAACTGCCCTCCCCTGCAGGCCTGGGTCCCCCCCCCCCCAACTGCCCTCCCCTGCAGGCCCGGTTGCCCCCAACTTCCCTCCTCTGCCGGCCTAGTCACCCCTAACTGCCCTCCCCTGCAGGCTTGATTGCCCCCAACTGCCCTCCCTTGCAGGCCTAGTCCCTCCCAACTGCCCTCCCCTGCAGGCCTGGTCACCCCTAACTGCCCTCCCCTGCAGTCCTGGGTCCCCCCCAACTGCCCTTCCCTGCAGGCCCGGTTGCCCCCAACTTCCCTCTTCTGCCGGCCTAGTCACCCCTAACTGCCCTCCCCTGCTGGCCTGATCTCCCACAACTGCCCTCCCTTGCAGACCTGGTCCCTCCCAACTCCCCTCTCCTGCTGGCCATCTTGTGGCAGCCATCTTGTGTCCACATGGGGGCAGCCATCTTTGACCACATGGGGGCAGCAATCTTGTGTGTTTGAGTGATAGTCAGTTTGCATATTACTCTTTTATTAGATAGGATTGTCCACAAATCCTGGTCCCACCAATGCTGTTACTCTAGCCACCTCCAAATACACAGTTTTGATAATTTCTTGAGCTCCTTTTAGTATTCCTTTCTATAAAAACAAGTCACTTCAAATGCATATTGTTCTTACCCATGTTTGTCCTTATAATGAGCAATCAGTCTGAATTGTTTGGTATTTGCTGACAGCTTAAGCCTCCTTCCCCCTCCCTCTTTCCTTGTGTCCACCCCTGGACAGGCTGATGAGAAAGTCCAGGGCTCCCTCCTCTGGCACTGGCTTCAGATTGCAACCACACAAGCCCCAGTCTGTGTGTAGAATTCTTGCCTTGGCCCCGCCCCTGACAAGGAATCTTTGCTTGAACAACTTCAATCTGGCTCCTGAACTTTTTCCTAGGCCTGTCTTTGCACTTCTTCGTAAAATCCAGTTTTAGCAGGAACCTTGCTAAGTTGAGTGAACCCAAATCCCCCACCCTCATATCTGACCACCCTCCATATCTGATCACTTTCCTCCTCTTCCACCATCAGGTGATGACTGATCTCCCGGCATATCTGCAGTAGGAATCCTGTTTGGTCGGGTTAGTCAGAACACCCTCACCCCAATTCCTTTTTTAGTAATATTCTATCCACTGAACCCCACCCTATTCTCTGACAGTGGATTCCCACTTGTATTCAAAATTGAGCCCAATCTCATTTCTCACCTACTGTGAAATCCCGTCACAATGGTGTGTATACCTTTTGCAATGGTTCTGAATTAACCCTGCTTTACCATCTTTGACAGATGTCATTAAATATTTTTTCTTTAATACCCCAGCTACAGTAAAATCGCAGGCCAGGCTCCTTTCCTTGCTCTCTCAAGCCACTTCAGAGCTTCTTAAGCCCACCCTGTCCTACCCTGAGACCTCAATTCTGAGAGTCATAGGCCTTTTCCAATGTGGGTGACCCAAACTATTGGCACTGTGAACAGCATGTCCCAATATGACCACCCTCATGGGTCTATCTTCTCTTGCTCTGACTCACCTGCTCTACTGCCTGAAGGTGACCTACACTGTGGGCTGCTGAGTGCTGGGGAGCTGGTTCTATGAGCTGTGCTAACCCATGTGACAGTGTTGAACCTACCAAGCCTCAGTTCTAGATGCAATGGACCAGAGCTGGCTGTTTTAAGAATTACTAGGCATGTTAAGGGTTTTTGCATCTATGTTCATTGGGAATATTGGCCTGTAATTTTCTTTTCTTGTGTCTTTCCTAGCTTTGGTTATCAGGGTAATATTAGCCTTGTAAAATGAGTCTGGAATTTGTTTGCTTCTCTCCAAGTTGTTGGAAGAGTTTGAAAATGATTGATATTAATTCTTTTTTAAATATTTGATAGAATTAACCAGGGAATCCATCTGTTCCTGGACTTCTCTTTGTTGGGAGGTTTTTTATTACTGATTCAATCCTTATTATCGGGCTGTTCAGATTTTGTATTTTTATAATTCAGTCTTAGTAGGTAGTATGTTAATTTAAAAATGTATTGAATACTACTAGGTTGTCACATTTGTTAGCATATAATTTTCATAATATTATATTCTGATCCTTTGTATTTCTGTGGTATCCATTATAAATTCTCCTTTTTAGTTTTTATTTTATTAATTTGAATCTTTTCTTTCTTTTCCTAGCTAAAGTTTTATCTATTTTGGTTTATATTTTTAAGGAACCAATTCTTATTTAATTTATTTGACCAGTTAGTTTTATACTTTCATATATGTTCATGTGATTAATTAGCAATCTTTCATTTTAGTTTGAAAATCCTTATAGCATTTCTTGTAAGGCAGGTGTAGTGGTGATGAACTCCCTCAGGTTTTATTTGCAAAAAATGTTTTCCTTCGTTTCTGAAGGGCAGCTTTGTTGAGTAAAACATTCTTGATTAGTAGTTTAATTTTCTCAATACTTTGGGTATATTATGTCCCTCTCTCATGTCCTCAAGATTTCTGCTGAGAAATTTGTTGATAGTCTAATTGGGGCTCTCTTGTAAGTGACCAGTCATTTCCTTCTGCTAGTTTCAAAATTCTTTTTATTTTTGATATTTTGATTTTTTTAAATTTCTTTATGAAGTATTTTTCTAGTTTCAACCTGTTTCAGGGTCTTTGAGTTTCATGTAGCTGGATGTCCATATCTATCCCAAGAGTTGGAAAGTTTCCAGCCATTATTTCTTTAAATGAGATTTCTATCCTTCTCTATTCTCCTCTAGGATTTCCATAATATATTTATTCTTTCTTTTGCTGGTATCCTTGAAATCAAATAAGCTTTCTTCATTGCTTTTCATTATTTTCTTATTTTTCTCCTCTGAGTAATTTCAAATGGCCAGTCATCAATTTCACAGATTCTTTCTTTTGATTCATCCAGTCAGCTCTTTAAATTCTCTTACATTTTTCATTTTATTTATTGTACTAGTGGCCCGGTGCACAAAATTCGTGCACGGTGGGGGAGGGGGTGTCCCTCAGCCCAGCCTGCATCCTCTCCAATCTGGGACCCTGTGGAGGGTGTCCGACTGCCAGTTTGCACCCAGTCGGGCCTAAACTGGCAGTCAAACATCCCTTTTACAACCTGGGACTGCTGGCTCCTAACCACTCACCTGCCTGCCTGCCTGATTGCCCCTAACCACTCTGCCTGCTGGCCTGCTCGCCCTCAACTGCCCTCCACACTGGCCTCCTTGCCCCCAACTGCCCCCCTGCTGGCCTGCACACCCCCAACTACCTCCCGCCAGCCTGACCCTCCCCAACTGACCCCCACTGACAGCCTGCTCACCCCCAACGCCCCCCCCCACACCGGCCTGATCACCCACAACTGCCCTCCCCTCTTGGCCCCTAACCACCTCTAACTTGGCCCCGCCACCATGGCTTTGTCCAGAAGAACGTCCGAAAGGTCTCCTGGAAGGTCTCCCAGTCTAATTAGCATATTACTCTTTTATTAGTATAGATAGAGGCCTGGTGCATGGGTGGGGCTGGCTGGTTTGCCCTAAAGGGTGTCCCAGATCAGGGTAGGGATTCCCTAGGGGGCGGGGCAGCCTGGGCAAGGGACCTGTGGTGGTTTGCAGGCTGGCCACGCCCCCATTGAGGTGGGGGTTCCCACTGGGGATGGTGTCAGCCTGGGAAAGGGCCTGGGGCAGTTTGCAGGCCAGCCATGCCCCCATGGGGTGAGAGCCCCCCCAGTGGGGAAGCTTGGGTAGCCCCCGGTGACGGAGGAAGCCAAGCTTCATCCCTGGGGGCAACCCAAGCCTCCCACTCGCTCTGGCCTCCTCCGTGGCCGCCACCCACAGGCCCCTCCTTCGGCAGCCGGCCCAAGCGGGCGGGAAGCTTGGCTTCCTCCATCGCCGGGGGTGACCCAAGCCTCCCACCCACTCTGGCTGGCTTAGTGGCTGCCACCATCTTTGTCCCACTAATCATTTTTATGGTATGGGGTACTGGAAAGTGGTGTCATTTTTCGTGTGTGTGTGTGTGTTCCTTGAAGCATTGCATTGCTGTGTTCACATTCAAAGCAGTCACCTCGTGCAGTCATTCCTGGGTTTGGGAGAGAAACACTTTCACCAGTCAGCCCCATAGGGATTCTGAGGCTCTCTCCAATCTTTTCTGTGGATATGCTCACTTCACACCACTTGTTCCCTCTTTATGGGGAATTTTTAAGGTGGTATGCCTTATCGGAATACCTCAAAGCCAAGTAGGGTGCTGAGAGCCTCCTGTTCTTCTTTAGGTAATCCCCTGAAATCCTCAAGTTTGTGTGTCTTCTCCCAATCCCACTGAATTGAACCAGTTGAATGTGTGTGCTAATAAGACATTGGAGGGAGAGAAACCAAGATGGCGGCATAGGTAAACACCTAAACTGCTGCCTCGCACAACAATATCAAAACTACAACTAAAAGACAAAACAACACCATCCAGAACCACAGGAAAGCTGGCTGAGTGGAAATTCTACAACTAGAAGGAAAGAGGAAAGCACATTGAGACTCAGAGGAGCTGCAAAAGGCTGAGGTACGTGTGTGCACGGAGAGGACGGGCAGCTGAGTGTACGGCTGGCTTTCTAAAGTGGGAGGGAGACGGAAGCTCCCGATAGCACTGAACTCCAGTTCCAGGCAAGTTTCTGGGAACCCAGATTCATTCAGGGGAATCTGGATTGTCAGGAAAAGAGAAAGCACACTGAGACTCAGGGGAACTGTGGAAGGCAGAGGTCCAGAGGCGTGCGCGTGCAGAGAGGACTGACTGCTGAGTGCATGGGCAGCTGAGTGCGCAGCTGGCTTTCTAAAGTGGGAGGGAGACGGAAGCTCCCAACTGCACTGAACTCCAGTTCTAGGAGAGTTTCTGGGAACCCAGACTCAATCGGGGAGAAACTGGATTGTCTGGCAGCAGGCGAAACTCGAGGGTGGTTTTCTCTCAGAGGTGCTTGCAGCAATAACTGAGGGACACTGAGACCCAGGGGCCTCATAGGGCAGAGCTACGGGAAGCCAAGGCTGTCTGCTCCGCCCTGAGACTCCACCCAATCCAAGCTGAGCACAGAGGCTTTTGCAATTTTGCAAGTGTTGTCTCATAAGGGTGTCTTCAGCACAGAAGTTCTCCCAGTGTAGACACAGCTGATCCTCACAGCCAACTGGCCTGGAGGTCAATTCCTCCCAGTGATAGCAACAACAATCAAGACTTAACTATAACAAGGCTGTGCACACAGTCCACAAAGGGGTGCACCAAAAGTGTCCACCTCAGGTAACTGGGAGGCTGAGCCACTGGGCCCTATAGGACACCTACCACACAAAGCCACTCTACCAATGCAGGGAAGCAGCAAAAATGCAGAGACAAAGAAACAGATCACAAATGAAAGAAATGGAGGAAAGCAAATGACTGGATATAGAGTTCAAAACCACGGTTATAGGTTTTTTAAGAATTTCCTAGAAAAGGCTGATAAATTTAGCGAAACCCTCGAGGATATGAAAAAGGACCAACTAGAAATTAAACATACACTGACTGAAATAAAAAATATTATACAGAGATCTAACAGCAGACTAGAGGAACGCAAGAATCAAGTCAAAGATTTGAAATACAAAGAAGCAAAACACACTCAACCAGAAAAGCAAAAAAGAAAAAAGAATCCAAAAATTTGAAGATAGTGTAAGGAGGCTCTGGGACAACCTCAAGCATACCAACATCCAAATTATGGGGGTGCCAGAAGAAGAGAGAGACCAAGATACTGAAAACCTGTTTGAAGAAATAATGACTGAAAACTTCCCCCGCCTGGTGAAAGAAATAGACTTACAAGTCCAAGAAGTGCACAGAACCCCAAACAAAAGGAATCCAAAGAGAACCACACCAAGACACATCATAATTAAAATGCCAAGGGCAAAAGACAAAGAGAGAATATTAAAAGCAGCAAGAGAAAAACAGTTAACTACCTACAAGGGCGCACCCATATGATTGTCAGTTGATTTCTCAACAGAAACTATGCAGGCCAGATGGGAGTGGCAAGAAATACTCAAAGTGATGAATAGCAAGAACCTACAACCAAGATTACTCTATACAGCAAAGCTATCATTCAGAATTGAAGGGCAGGTAAAGTGTTTCACAGACAAGAAAAAGCTAAAGGAGTTCATCACCGCCAAACCAGTATTATATGAAATGCTGAAAGGTATTCTTTAAGAAGAGGAAGAAGAAGAAAAAGGTAAAGATAAAAATTATGAACAACAAATACATGTCTATCAACAAGTGAATCTAAAAATCGAATAAAAAATCTGAGGAACAGAATAAACTGGTGAATATAATAGAATCAGGGGCATAGAAAGGGAGTGGACTGACAATTCTCGGGGGCAAAGGGGTGTAGGGGGTGCAGGAAGAGATGGACAAAAATCGTACCCCTATGGATGATGACAGTGAGGGGGAGGTAAGGGCAGAGGGTGGGGTGGGAACGGGGTGGGGGGACCAATGGGGGGGGGAAAGAAAAATTATAATAATCTGAACAATAAAGATTTATTAAATTAAAAAAAAAAAAAGACATTAGCCGAAACCGGTTTGGCTCAGTGCATAGAGCATCAGCCTGCAGACTGAAGGGTCCCAGGTTCGATTCCAGTCAAGGACATGTACCTGTGTTGCGGGCACATCCCCAGTGGGGGGCGTGCAGGAGGCAGCTGATCGATGTTCCTCTCTCATCGATGTTTCTTTTTTTTTTTTTTAATAAATCTTTATTGTTCAGATTATTACAGGTGTTCCTCTATTTTTTCCCCCATAACTCCCCTCCACCTGATTCCCCACCCCACCCCATGCCCTTACCCCCCGCCACTGTCTTCATCCATAGGAGTAAGATTTTTGTCCAATCTCTTCCCGCACCCCTCACACCTGCTTCCCCTGAGAATCGTCAGTCCACTCCCTTTCTATGTCCCTGATTCTATTATATTCACCAGTCCATTCTGTTCTTCAGATTTTTTATTCACTTGATTTTTAGATTCACTTGTTGGTAGGTATGTATTTGATGTCATTTTGTTGTTCATAATTTTTATCTTTACCTTTTTCTTCTTCTTCCTCTTCTTAAAGAATACCCTTCAGCCTTTCATGTAATCCTGGTTTGGTGGCGATGAACTCCTTTAGCTTTTTCTTGTCTGTGAAGCTCTTTATCTGACCTTCAACTCTGAATGATAGCTTTGCTGGGTAGAGTAATCTTGGTTGTAGGTTCTTGCTGTTCATCACTTTGAATATTTCTTGCCACTCCCTTCTGGCCTGCATAGTTTCTGTTGAGAAATCAGCTGACAGTCGTATGGGTACTCCCTTGTAGATAATTAACTGTTTTTGTCTTGCTGCTTTTAATATTCTCTCTTTGTCTTTTGCCCTTGGCATTTTAATTATGATGTGTCTTGGTGTGGTCCTCTTTGGATTCCTCTTGTGTGGGGTTCTGTGCGCTTCCTGGACTTGTGAGTCTATTTCTTTCACCAGGTAGGGAAAGTTTTCTGTCATTATTTCTTCTAATAGGTTTTCAACATTTTGCTCTCTCCCTTCTTCTGGCACCCCAAAAATTCGGATGTTGGTACGCTTAAAGTTGTCCCAGAGGCTCCTTACACTATCTTCAACTTTTTGGATTCTTTTTTCTTTTTGTTTTTCTGCTTGGATGTTTTTTGTTTCCACATATTTCAGATCTTTGGTTTGATTCTTGGGGTACGTTGATCTACAGTTGAGTTTCTGTATATTCTTTATTTCAGACAGTGTATGCTTCATTTCTGACTGATCCTTTTCCATTTTTTTGGCATTCTCATTAAGCTCCTTGAAGGTCTCATCAAGTTTCTCAGCAGTTTTAAGAAGATTCTTGAGTAACCTTATAAATGTGGTTCTGAACTCTATGTCATCCAGTAGTTTGCTTTCCTCCGTTTCTTTCATTCGTGACATGTTTCTTTGTCTCCACATTTTGGCTGCTTCCCTGTGTTGATGGAGTAGCTTTGTGTGGTACGTGACCTATAGGGGGCAGTAGCTCAGCCTCCCCAATCACCTGATGTGGACGCTCTTGGTACACCCCTTTGTAGGCTGAGTGCAAAGACTTGGTGCAGTTAAGCCTTAATTGCTGTTGGTATACTGGGAGGAATTGACCTCCAGGCCAATTAGCTGTGAGCACTCCCTGTGTCTATAATGGAAGAACTGCTGCGCTGAAGACACACTTACGGGGCAGGACTTGTTTCAGTGGGGCTTTGGTGCTCACTGAGTCTGCCTCTTGAATGTGTCACTTATGGATGTGAGGAGTTGAAATCTGGTGTCTCACTCTGACCACTAGGTGCGCTGGCTTCTGGATCTCCAATGGGGTGCAGGTCAGCTACTGTCTGAGGCCATCCAGCAGGAGCTACAGTGAGAGCTACAGTTTTCTCCTCCCTGCTTGGGGTTTGGAGGTTTTGGAGCTGTCTGACCCGGGCTGCAAGTTTGCTAGGTTAAGCTGCGATAGGGCAGGGCTTTCTTATGCTAAATACCCTGCTTGGAGCTTGGGTGGGTTTGTAGGTTTTGCAGGGCAGGGTCTCAGGGTGTCACTAGGCTAGGGCGTGGCAAACAGCAATGGCTGCTAGTTAGCCGGCTCTGTGTCCCTGACGGTGTCCCGGAGTCCCGTGCCCCAGTGCCGTAAACAATTATTCCTGCGCGCAGCTCTGCAAGCAAGCCACCCTCACTGGCAGACAGTCCAGCTTCTCCCCGTAGGAGTTTGGGTCCCCCACGTCTCCCCAGAAACTGGATTTCAGAGTAGTCGGGGGCTTGTCTCCCTTTGGGTTGAAAAAAGCAACGCCCGCCGCCAACCCGGATCATGCGCCTCCGTACCTCAGCTTTTCAGCGCTCGTGCACGTCTCAATGCTCTTTTCTCTTTCCTTCTAGTTGTAGAACTTCCACTCAGCCAGCTTTCCCGTGGTTCTGGGTGATAGACGTTTTGTCTTTTAGTTGAATTTTTGAAATTGTTGCACGAGGCAGCAGTTTAGGTGTTTACCTACGCCGCCATCTTGCTCTTCCTCATTGATGTTTCTAACTCTCTATCTCTCTCCCTACCTCTCTGTAAAAAATCAATAAAATATATATATTTTTTAAAAAGACATTAGAGATTTGCACTTGCTTTCTGGAAAAGGCAGTGAGGTGCAGAACATTGGGTATGCCCAAGTGGCTGAAAAGTAAGCCTGCTGGTGGGGTAGCCAACAGTTGGGTCTGCAGCCATTTGTTGAGTTTAGAACCCTGGTTCTTGTGTGTCCTTGTAACTTTTTTAAAAACGTATTTTTTCTATTGAATTCGAGAGAGAGGAAGGGAAAGGGATAGAGAGATAGAAACATTGGTCGGCTGCCTCCTGCATGCCCTCCCCTTTCCCCTCTGGTGATCAAGCCCATAACCCTAGCATATGCTCTGACCAGGAATTGAACCGTAACCTCCTGATTCATGGTCAGAAGCTCAACAACTGAGCCACATGGGAAGGGCTCCTTGTAACTCTTTCTTTCTCCCTGCCTTCCGGCCACTCAGCTCTGCTGATTCCCTCAGTATTCTTAGTAAGATGGGAAATTGGTGAGCCTCTTAGGCAGTGTCCCACACCACTGAGGAAGCCATGGCTCAATCACTACACTGTCACTTTCCCCATGGGAAGAATCTCAGGCCAAGGTGATCTTGGCAGTGATCTGTGCCACCTTTTGGAGGGGTAATATATGTAAAGTGAAACTTTTTTACCCTGTCATAGTGTCTATTCTTAGATTTTATGTTCCACTTGTATGCAGGAACTTCTCCACTGGAGCCCCAGACTTCCACAAAGGTACACTCATCCTTGGCTGGTTGTCAAAATTAGTGCGCTGTGCATTGATGTTGGTGGAAAACTCCTATTCCACCATCTTGTTGACATTACTTTCTTATTGATTTGTGTTATTTAGAAGTGTGTTGTTTAATCTTAAAGTATTGGGAGGTTTTCCAACTATTGTTCTTGTTACTGATTTCTAGAAAAATGCTGCTGTGGTCTGCAGCATATCTTCTTTTCATAATTTTGTTATTTCTGCATTTATGTTTTTAATACATTTTTATTGATTTTTAGAGAGAGAGGAAGAGAGAGGGATAGAAAGATAGAAACATTGATGAGAAAAAAACATCATCAATTGGCTCCCTCCTGCATGTCCCCCAACCCCCGCCAGGGATCAAGCCTACAACCCAAGCATGTGCCCTGATTGGGAACCGAACCAGCAATCTCTTGGTTCCTGGGTAGATGCTCAACCACTGAGCCACACTGACCGGGCTCTGCAGCATATCTTACATGATTTCTCTTTTTCCAAATTTGTTGAGGTATGTTTTGTGTCCCAGAATATGGTGTGTCTCGGTGAGTGTTCCATGTAAATCTAAAAAAAAATGTATATACTGCTATTTTTGGATAAAGTGTTGCATGGATTTCAGTTTACTCTACTTGTTTGATGATGCTATTTCATTTCACAATGTCCTTCCTGATTTTCTGTCTGCCAGAATTCTTCATTATTGATGAGGGCAGGTATTGAAGTCTCCAACTATAAGAGTGAATGTATTTATTCCTCCTTGCAGTTCTCTCAGTTGCCTTGTGTATTTTGCCTGTCTGTTTTGCATGTACACATGAAGAATTGCTATGTCCTCTTGGAGAACTAACCCTTTTATCATTATGTAATGCCTTTTTTATCTCTGTGAATCTTACCTGCTCTGAAGTCGGTTTCATCTGAAATTCATACACCTATGCCAGCTTTCTTTTGTTGGTGTGGTATATCCTTTTCCATCCTTTTAATCTGTCTCTGTCTTTATAACTAAAGGGTGACTCTTGTAGACAATATATAATTGTTATTTTATTATCTGCTGTCACAGTTTGTCTTTCCCTTGTTGTATTTAGACCATTAATGTCTAAAGTGATTACTGGTATCATTGAATTGACATCTATCATTTTTTACTGTTTTCTATTTTTTGCCTTTGTACTTTGTTCCTTTTTTTAAATTTTATTTTTATATATTTTATTGATTTTTACAGAGAGGAAGGGAAAGGGATAGAGAGCCAGAAACATCGATGAGAGAGAAACATCAACCAGCCTGCCTCCTACACACCCCCTACTGCGGATGTGCCCGCAACCAGGATACATGCCCTTGACTGGAATTAAACCCAGGACCCTTCAGTCCCCAGGCCGACACTATCCACTGAGCCAAACCAGTTAGGGCCTTTGTTTCTTTTTTGACTTCAATCTTTGTTCTGCCTTCTCTGCCTTTTTGTTGCATTTGAAGTAAATTTTTTAAATAAATTTATCGGGGTAACATTTGTTAATAACATTATATAAATTTCAGGTGTACAACTTTATAATACAACATCTGTATACACCTTTGTATGTTAACCATGTAAAGTCACCATCCTTACCTGGCCGGTGTGGCTCAGTGGTTGAGCGTCGACTATGAACCAGGAAGTCATGGTTCTAGTCCCGTCAAGTCATATGCCCAGGTTGCAGGCTTGATCCCCAATGTGGGACGTTCAGGGGGCAGCTGATCAATAATTCTCTCTCATCATTGATGTTTCTATCTCTCTATCCCTCTCCCTTCCTCTCTGAAATCAATAAAAATATATTTTTTAAAAACACATATTTTTTTAAAAATAAAATAAAGTCACCATCCTTCTGTCACCATGTATTTGACCCCCTTGACTTTCTTCCCCCTTTGCTAACCATACATCTATTGTCTGTATCTGAGTTTGTTTGTTTGTTTGTTTGTTTGTTTTGTGTTGCATTTTATTTTATATCCCACATATGAGTGAAATCATATACTTATTGTCTTTTTCCATCTGACTTACTTTATTTAGCATAATACTCTCACGATTCACCCATGTTGTCACAATGGCAGTATTTCATCATTTTTATGGCAGAGTAATATTCCATTGTATATATGTAATCACATTTTTCTATCTTCATCCATCGAAGAGCACTTAGCTTGTTTCCATGTCTTTGCTATTGTGACTATTGCTGCAGTATACATAGAGGTATTATGTCTTTATGAGTAAGTGTTTTCAGATTTTTCAGGTAGATACCCAGAAGAGGAATTTCTAGGTCACATGGTAAATCTATTCTTAATTTTGTGAGGAACCTCCATATTGTTTTCCATAGTGGCTGTACTAGTTTACATTCCCAGCAGTAGTGGGCCTTTCTCTGCCTTTTATTGAGCATTTTATCTGATTCCATTTTTCTCCTCTCTTAGTATACCATTTTACATTTTTTCAGTTGGGCTTGAGTTTGCAGTATACACATACAACTAACCTAAGTTCTCTGTAAAGTAACACTGTACCTCTCTACTGGAGGTGCAAGAGTATTTCCAATCCCTTCCTCCCTGTCTCTTGTAACATTGCTGTTACTCATTTCACTTATCTATAAGCTATAATTACTGAATATATTGTTACTATTAGGACTTTGAACATAGTGTTATTTGTCAGATTAAATAACAAAAATAAATTATTTTACTTTCATTTATTCTTTCTCTACCTTTCTTTATCGTTACCTTCTTCCTGACAAATCTAACATTTCTTACAAAGCAGGTGTACTTTATTAGGTGACAAATTCCCTAATTCTTGTTTGTCAGAAAGTCATTATTTATCCCTCTTTTTTTAATCCTATCCTAGAGACCTGGTGCACAAAATTCGTGCACAGGTAGGGTCCCTAGACCTGGCCAGCAATCAGGGCCGATCTGTAGGGTGACTGGCGGGGCAATTGGGAAGGCCCCCACTGGTCACCCGCTTTGGCTGGCCTGGGGCCTGCAGTCTGGAAGCAGCTCCTGTGTTGAGCGTCTGTCCCCTGGTGGTCAGTGCACGTCATAGCAACCAGTCGTTCCGCCGGTCATTTGGTCGATTTGCATATTTTTAAAATATATTTTATTGATTTTTTACAGAGAGAAATGGAGAGGGAGAGAGAGTTAGAAACATCGATGAGAGAGAGACATCGATCAGCTGCCTCCTGCACACTCCCTACTGGGTATGTGCCCACAACCAAGGTACATGCCCTTGACCAGAATCGAACCTGGGACCCTTGATTCCGCAGGCCGACGTTCTATCCACTGAGCCAAACCGGTCAGGGCCGATTTGATATATTGGATATAATAAAAGCCTAATGGGCAATTTGTCCCCTTAGGCAGTCCTTCAACTGGGAATTCGAGCAGAAGACCGGGAGTTTGACCACTTGCTATGATGTGCACTGACCACTAGGGGATGGTGCAGAACATGGCGGGTGTCGGGGACACGACGCTGGCAGTGGAGGCGCTGACAGCCCCAATGGGCCCCAACGAGAGCGGGACCACAACAGGATGGTGGAGCAGGTGAGCAGGCGGCACCAGGCCAAAGTGGGGGCCCAGTCACCCTGCCAGTCACCACACAGATGGCAACCTGCGGGGGCAGGGGGCAGAGCTGCCACCCGGCTCCCAGGCGCTGAGGGAGCTGGGCAGGGGGCCCGGCCCCAATTGATCATCTCACAGGGAGGATGGTGGGCAGCACCAGGCCAAAGCGGGGTGCCAGTCAGGGCTGTGGGGCTGCAAGCCTAGGGGCGCAAGCTGGGGCGTGATCCCCGCAAGCCACCTCGAGGGACCCCACCCGTGCACAAATTCATGCACCAGGCCTCTAGAACAGGGGTCCTCAAACTTTTTAAACAGGGGGCCAGTTCACTGTCCCTCAGACCGTTGGACTATAGTTTAAAAAAAACAACTATGGACGAATTCCTATGCGCACTGCGGGCCCGGGACGAATCAGCTGCTAAGCAGGACAGGCAGCAGCACCTGGCGGGCCGGATAAATGTCCTCGGCGGGCTGCATGTGGCCTGCAGGACGTAGTTTGAGGACCCCTGCTCTAGAATGTACTTTTTTTTCTTGATTTCAGAGAGGAAGGGAGAGGGAAAGAGAGAAACATCAGTGATGAGAGAGACTCATTGATTGGCCGCCTCCTGCACGCCCCCTACTGGGGATTGAGCCCACAACCCGGGCATGTGCCCTTGACCAGAATTGAACCTGGGACCCCTCAATCTGCAGGCCGACACTCTATCCACTGAGCCAGACAAGCTAGGACTATCCCTTATATTTAAAAGATAAAATTGCTCTACACAGACTTCTTGTGTGGTGTTTCTTTCAACATTTATTTCACAGACTCTTCCTGTTTGCATAGTTTCTGAAAATAAGTCTGATTTCATTCTCATCCTTACTTCTCTATAACTATGGTTCCTCCTCCCCAGCTTCATTCACGATGTTCTCTTCATCTTGGATTTTATTTTTCTCAAGTTTGAATATGATAATTCTAGGTGTGCATTTTTTGGTTTTTATCTTGTTTGGTGACCTGAGATTCCTGGGTTTGTAGTTTGGTGTCTATCATTAATTTGGGGAAACTCTCAGTCATCATTGCTTTACTTATTTACTGTTTTTTAAAATCTTTATTCTCCTTCATGTGTATGTTGCACCTTTTGTAATTGTCCCAAAGTTCTTGGGTTTCTTCCTTTTTTTTTTCCCCCTGTGCATTTTAGTTTTGGAAGGTTGTATTCACATTTCCCCTGTATCAATGAGCTGCTACTGTCCCCAACCCCCGAGGAATTCATTTATGTTCTGTTGTTTTAACATTTTCTTTTATATTTGCTTGCATTTCCCATTTTTTTTATTTCTTAGGGTTTTCATCTCTGCTTACATTACCTATCTATTCTCCGTGTTGTCCACTAGTTCCATTAGCACTTGACACATTAATCATGGTTGCTTTACATTTCTGGTCTGATCATTCCAACATGTCTGCTACATCTGAATTATGTTCTCTTACCTGTCCTGTCTTTTCACACTGTGTTTTAATTTTTAGCATGCCTTGTAGTTTTTGTTGAATGCTGGACATGAGGTTATTTGCCAGATTAAATAACAAAAAGGAACTGAATGAGGAACTGAGGAACGTAGGCCTTTAGTGTGAGGTTTTATAGTTATACTAGAGGCCTGGTGCATGAAATTTGTGCACGGGGTGGGGAGGTCCTTCGGTCTGCCTGCACCCTCTCCAATCCAGGACCCCACGGGGGATGTCCGACTGCCTCCTGGACCACTGGCTTCTAACCACTCACCTGCCTGCCTGATCACCTCTACCCCCTCTGCCTGCCTGCCTGCCTGCCTTATCACCCCTAACCACCTCTGTTTGCCTGCCCGATCGCCCCTAACTGCTCCCCTGCTGGCCTGATCGCCCCTAACTGCCTCTGCCTCGCCCCACACCTGGGACCCGGGCTTCCCTCCCTCTGGCCAGCCGCAGGCACCCAGGACCCCGTCCGGCTTCCCTCAGGCTGGCCAAAGCCACAGGGGATTGTGGGAAGGTGGCTTCGCCCAGGCTGCAACCATAAGTGCTGGTGCCTGGGATCGCAGGGCGGGCAACTTGTCCCTCTCCCAGGCTGCAACCACAGCTGCTGGTGCCTGGTACCATGGGGCAGGCGGCTTGTCCCTATCCCAGGCCACAGGTGCTGGTGCCCGGGACCGCGGGGTGTGCGGCTTGTCCCTCTCCTGGGCTGCAGGCACAGCCACTGGCACCTGGGACTGCAGGGTGGGTGGCTTGTTCCTCTCCCGGGCCACTAGTGCAGGCGCAGCCTCTGGCATCCGGGACCACGGAGCGCACGGTTTGTCCCTCTTCCAGGCCACAGCCAGGCTGTCCCATTCCTCTCTCACGAGCTCATTTGTGCCTGGCTGGTCCCCATTATGGCGTGAGGGTGTGACAACCATTTGCATATAACTTTATTATATAGGATGACTAGGGTTTAGTCTGTGTTTACTGTTTGCTGTAACAGAGGCAAATATCCTAAGGTGTCCTTGCTTTTGTCTCCATGTCATCTTTAGGGTTTTACAGAGGCTTCTTAAATAAGTTCTGAAACTATAGTTCTTCCAGTATGTTCCACTGCTGTTAAACAGGCGTGTTGGTGCTATAGTGCTATGTTGTGGTAGAGAGGAAGTGTTCTATAGTCCTAGGATTTGGTCTCAGTATTTTATTTTTTTTATTTTTTATTATTTTTTTGTCTCAGTATTTTAATGAGCCTGTGTCCTGTGCAGTGTCTTTCTGTGATATAACGAGAAAGATGTTATATCTTTGTCCATCGTTCCTAGCAAAGACCTCACAAAGCCCTTGGACTATCAGAATGACAAGGGTGATAGGAGCATAGTATGTTCTGACTAGTGGCCCAGTGCATGAAATTCATGCACGGGGGCTGGGGAGGTGTCCCTCAGCCCGGCCTGCACCCTCTCCAATATGGTACCCCGACCCCTGTGGGATCGGGCCTAAACTGGCAGTCGGACATCCCTCTCGCAATCCAGGACTGCTGGCTCCTAACTGCTCACCTGCTTGCCTGCGTGATTACCCCTAACCACTCTGCCTGCCGACCTGCTCGCACCAACTGCACCCCTGCCAGCCTGCTCGCCCCAACTGTTCCCCCCGACCCCCCACGCCGGTCTGATCACCCCCAACTGCCCTCCCCTCCTGGCCTGATCACCCCTAACCACCTCTGCCTTGGCCCCGCCACCATGGCTTTGTCCAGAAGGATGTCCGGAAGGTCTCCCGGTCTAATTAGCATATTACCCTTTTATTAGTATAGATGAGGTGACTGTTCACAGGCCTCTCAATTGCTTCAGGATGGGGGTTGCTCACCAGGAAGATCAAGCTTTGATTAGAGGCTTCGAACTTTCAACCTAGCCCTAACCTCTGGGGAGGGGAGAAGGCTACTGATTGAGTTATTCACCATTGGTCCGTGATTTGATCAGTCATGCCTACATAAAGAAGGCTCATTTGAATACTAAACCTTGGGGTTCAGAGAGATCTGATTGGCAAACACATCAGTGTGCTGGGAGGGTGTCATGCATGGACAATGCATGGAAGCTCCTACTGTACCCACCCCCACTTGCGTGGAGCATCCTTTCCATTTGGCTGTTCCTGACTCCTGTGTTTTACAATAATGTGATAATAATAAGTAAAACACTTTTGTGAGTAGCAAATTAGCAAACATGAGGGAGTGTCCTGGGAACCTTCGAATTTGTAGTTGGCTATGGCCTGAGCCTCATTTGCAGCTGGCATCTGACACGTGGCAGTTTGTGGAACTGAGCCCTTAAACTGTAGAGTCTGATGTTAACTCTGGTTAGTGGTAGAAATGACTTGTAGGCCACCCAGTTGATGTTGGGGAGATGGAGAAATGGTTTGGAAAACACACCACATACTTGCTGTCAGGAGGAAAAAATCGCCTATGGGCCTCACAAGTGTTTCTGAGTCTGTGCCTCCAGTCTTAAGTTAGATCAGGCAGAAAGGCTAGAGGGGACTTCAGCTGGCAACTTCCGTCCCCATGTCAGTTTGGCTCTGGTAAAATCCCAGTCAGTTCGGTTCTGGTGAAACATAATCTTTGAGGAAAGGCCTTGTTAAGAAGAGAAGAATACTGTGGACACATTTCAAAGTGGCTATTTTCCTCTCTCTCCAATTTTGGAGATAGAAGTTTGCCCTGTGACCTCAACTCTTTGATAGCTCTACAAAGAGTTGTTAATTTTAAGTTTGCTTGCATATATATATATATATATATATATATATATATATATTGATTGATTTTTTTTTTACAGAGAGGAAGGGAGAGGGATAGAGAGTTAGAAACATCGATGAGAGAGAAACATCTATCAGCTGCCTCCTGCACACCCCCTACTGGGGATGTGCCCGCAACCCAAGGTACATGCCCTTGACTGGAATTGAACCTGGGACCCTTCAGTCCGCAGTCCGACACTCTATTCACTGAGCCAAACCGGTTAGGGCAGTTTGTTTGCCTTTTTTCTGGTGATGATGGGACTGTCACTTGAGCTCCTACAATGCAGACGAGAAACCAGAGGTCTCTGACTCCATGTTTTAATGTTTGACTGCTGGTCTGTTGGAAAAACCAGTATTACTCCTGAGTAGAGAAAACCCACTTCTTTCCTCCACTTTTACTCAGAACCCTTCAATTCTGACACTTTTGGTCACCAAATATGTAAAGTCTTTTCCCCCACAACAAGTAATTATCTGTGATACCAGCTGGTATCCTGTAATTTAATCATAACACTGTCTCTCTGGAGATATTGTCATATCCTACAGGTTAAGGTCTCAGTCCCAGGAGACTGCCCCACCCACGCCACCCCCACTTCAGATGCCAGTCACAAAGAGGAGGTCTAGAGGTTACTCACAACGTCTTTCTGACTTGGTTACACATCAGAGGTTCCTATAAACCCCCTCGTTGGGTTTGATTAATTTTCTAGAACTCCGGGAAACACTTAAGTTTACCAGTTTATGAAAGGCTACAGAGGAATAGATAGGTGAAGAGACACTCTCAGTGAGTGCTGTAAGCTCCCTGTGAATTTGGGTGCATCACCTTCCCGGTACATGGATGTTCTCACCAACCCAGAAGCTCTCCGAACCCCATACTATTGGGAATGTGCAATCTTCCTCACATAGGTATGGTCAATTATTAACACCATTTTCAACCCCTCTCCCCGCTCTGGAGGACAGAAGGGGGTAGCTGAAAATTCCAAGCTCCAAGTCATTGCTTGGTCTTCTGGTGATAGTCCCCCTCCAGGAGCCATCAGCAGCCCAACCAGGGTCTCCTCATTAGAACAAAAGATGATCTTCCTGCCAGGAGTCAGGGTCAGAGATACAGGCAGACCTCACTTTGTTGCACTTATGTTGCATTTTTTACAAATTGAATGCAAGACCCTCAAGCAGTAAAAAGATTCTAACTCGCTCTATTGCAATACTCACTTATTGTGGTAGTCTGGAACTAAACCTGCAATATCTTTGAGGTATATATTTTCTGTTATCTAACATCTGACAACTTGAAAGCCTTAGCCCTCCTTCTTCCCCCTTGTGTCCCATGTCTGTACAAGGTGATTTTAAAAAGCCTGGCTCCTCACTTCTTTGGTGCTGACAAGATATTCCGTCCATGAAAGCCCTCTCTGTGTGTCTGTGTGTGTGAACTCTCACCCTAGCCCATACCTAACCTCAATTAAAAAAAGCCCAGTTCAGCCCAGCTGGCGTGGTTCAGTGGTTGGGCATGGACCTGTGAGCCTGGAGGTCACGGTTCAATTCCCAGTCAGGGCACTGCCCAGGTTGCAGACTCAATCCCCAGTAAGGGGTATGCAGGAGGCAGCCAATCAATGATTCTCTCTCATCATTGATATTTCACTCTCATTCTCTACCTCTATCTCTGAAATCCATAAATATATATATATATAATTTTTTTTTAATCCAGTCCAGGCTTCTTTCCTTGCTCTCTCAAGCCATTTTCCACTTGCTTGAGAGGCCTGCCCAGCTCTCCCTAGAGACCTCAGTTACAGAAGTTATAAACCCTTTCATATGTTCCTGGTAGGTGTGTATTGGTCTCAACTATTCATCCAAACTTTGGGTGTGGTTGGGGGAGTCCGCCTTTCAATGCAGGTTATAGGAAACGTAACATAGTGTGTATAGATATTGCAACACACTTAGCTTTTTTTTCTATTGATAAATCCTCCAGATCTTTTCATAGCAATACCCTTTGTTTTTAGAAAGTACATATAGTGAATTTATGTAACCCATTCTTTCTAAATAGACACTTGGCTTGTTACCAATTTTTGCTGCCAAAACCATGAATGAAAACTCAGATTGCAACTTTACAGGGCAAACAAACATATACAAATTATGTTCTTTTCCAATCTTAATTACTTCTTAATTTTCCAATCTTAATTACTTCATAAACTATATTCAGAAAAGATTGTACAAACTGAGTTATGGTAAGATTTAGTAATAGAACAAACACCCTTGGAATCATCATCAAGATTCATAAATGGCCTGTGGGCAGTGGTGAGGATCTCCTGATGTTCCCATCCCTGACTCATTGCTGTCCTGCCCGCTAGATGACCACTGTCCTGATTTATTCTTCGTACCTTTCATATATTGTTTTTCACTAAGCAGTGTTATTTCCGTTTAGCCTCCTTTTACCTTCCAAAGAATGAGTATTGATGGAGTTCCTTGAAAAGGTTTTCCCTTGGATACTTAGCCTCCGTGGACAAAAAGGGGACACATGCTAACCTGACAGCTTAGGAAATGCCTTGCAAACTCAGAGACCTAAAATAACCACAAAGGATAGTCTGAACTTAAAACTTTGTAACTAGCCTTAGCTGGTTTGGTTTAGTGGATAGAGCATTGGCCTGTGGACTGAAGGGTCCCGGGTTCTATTCTGGTCAAGGGCACATGTCCGGATTGTGAGTTTGATCCCCAGTGGGGGGTGGGGGGGTGCAGGAGGCAACCAATCAATGATTCTCATCATTGATGTTTCTATCTCTCTGTCCCTCTCCCTTCCTCTCTGAAATCAATAAAAATATTTTTTTAAACTTTTTTAACTAAAAGCAGTTTATGGCAGGTAGTCATGTCCTAGGCTAGAATCTTCCCTAACAAAAGTCAATCTTTACCTTAACTGAACTTGTCTATTGTCTTTTGCATTTAAGATAACATACCTTTGGAATGTCAGGGTAACTTCTCTTTTTCCGGACTCCTAGGGGTACCAGAGCAGAGACTACAAATCCTCTCATTATTATTTTTGTCATATTAATTGTTTACTATTAACTATCCTGTACCCACCTATGTAAAAGATGTATATGTCTGTCACTTTATCTTTTGTTCAATCCCAGAGGCCCCCCACTATGTCTTTACTTTCTACCACCTCTCTAATCTATCACAAATGAATTAATTTTCTTTTTTAATATATATTTTTATTGATTTCAGAAAGGACAGATGAGATAGAAACTTCAGTGATGAGAATCATTGATCGGCTGCCTCCTACACGCCCCCTACTGGGGATCCAGGGCAAACCCAGACATGCGCCCTGACTGGGAATCCCGTGGTGACCTCCTGGTTCATAGGTTGATGCTGGCATCTGGGGCTTGGGGCCTGGTCTAGGACTATGGGCTTCAAACTTCCCACCGTAGCCAAGTGCCCCCGAGACCACAGGACTCTTTAAAGTACCAGATAAGTGGGGGTAGGGAGGCGGAAGAGCGGACATCTCCTTGCTGGAAATGGTCAACCATCAAAATGGAACCAGAGTCATCATTACATATGAAGAGGTCATTTTTAACTGTCTCTGCTTTTGTTTTTTAATATGTTTTATTGACTTTTTACAGAGAGGAAGGAAGAGGGATAGAGAGTTAGAAACATCGATGAGAGAGAGACATCGATCAGCTGCCTCCTGCACACCCCCCCACTGGGGATGTGCCCGCAACCCAGGTACATGCCCTTGACCGGAATCGAACCCGGGACCCTTCATTCCGCAGGCTGACCTCTATCCACTGAGCCAAACTGGTTTTGGCTAAGTGTCTCTGTTTTTTGAAGAAGGGTCGTGAGTGGCCTGACAGCCTTATGGTTAAAGGTCAGATTCAGACCCAGTGCTAGGACAAGGTTGGCTCAAAGACGTAACCTCCAGCTTGCTGTCGCTCGGGCATGAGGGGGCGGGATCTCGCAAACTGTCCAATCAGGGGAGTCGCTGGTAATGTACGTGAGGGCGGCGCTCTGATGACGCATGGACTGTGGTTTCGTCGCTTCTCTCGCCATCCGCCGGCTTTTTAAGGCATCTGGTAGCTTCTCCACACCCTCTGCCACTGAGACCTGCAGTTGCTGCGAGAGTCAGTGTGGACAACAGGGACCCCCTGAAGTCGAAAAATGGTGAGTGTGTGGGCCGCCCGGCTGTGGGAAGTCAGGGAAGGAGGAGTTGAAAGCACCGTGGCTGGACCCGGCCTCCCAGAGGACACTCCGGAGTTTGGGGATGGAGGTCGCCAGTGGCGCGGCACGCAGCTTGGGGGCTCGGCGGCAATCAGACCCGCCGGTGTTTTCTCCGGTCACCGGCTGTGTCTCCCCGAGAATGTTCAGTGGTCATAGGGAGGACCATCAGGAGACAATCGTGACTCAGTCTTGGGGGTTCCTATGTGGGAAAAACTGGTCTCTGTGGTTCCCCAGGCCGTTCTTTCTCCCCAGGAGGACCCGTTTTCTCTTGAGTTTTATAGATGTTTGGGGAGCAGGGCCTCAAATCTACGACGCTGTCCTCCCAACCTAGGTCTTTCTGGGACTGGCATTAAACCCCTAAATTTCCAAATCTTTCCCGCATTCCCAAACGCCATCTTCCCCTCCCTAGTCCACGGCATCATTATTAACTGTTTGACCGCCATGGTGCATTTCACACTACATAGTATTTTAATTGTGTCATTTCTCCACACAGCCATGAATGTTTCTCTTTTTACAGTTTGGGGGGGGGGGGTTGCTTTTTGGTTTTTTTTGTCGTTGTTGTTTTTTGCCTATGGATGTTTTATGGAAAGGAAAGTGTGGAATGACCACCTGGAATTGTGTAAAAAGCCTTGTGTCTCTCCCCCAGGATCTTTCGTGGGTGCAGACATCCTATGGGTGTCCCTGTTTGGAAACTTCCCTGGGTGATCTGCCCTTTTCATCACAGTTCCAGGTCTCTGCGTTTGTGGTTTTATTCACTTTAATTTTCCTTTTTTTTTTTTAATAAATATAAATGTATTTAATCAATAGATCTTGAAAGACTATAAAATATTTCCAAGGAAAAGGTGAATTTCAGGAAAAAATTCCACTATTACATCCATTGGTTAAAATTTTTTTCCTTTTTCCATGAGCAGGTGTAGAAATATTATGAGGTCTGTTATTTTGGTTGATTTCAAATGCAATATCAGGGCTTAGACTCGTAACATCTAACAGTGTGTTTAATATGATCGTTTCCCAAACAGTTACTTGCCATGGAAATAATAATTAACTAACATTTATTATATAAAGGAATAGATATTTGGCCCTAGCCGGTTTGGCTCAGTGGATAGAGTGTTGGCCTGCAGACTGAAGGGTCCCAGGTTCGATTCCGGTCAAGGGCATGTACCTTGATTGCGGGCACATCTCCATTAGGGGGTGTGCAGGAAGTAGCTGATCGATGTTTCTCTCTCATCGATGTTTCTAACTCTCTATCCCTCTCCCTTCCTCTTTGTAAGAAATCAATAAAATATTTTTTTTTTTTAAAAAGGAATATATATTTGCAGAATTTCTTGTTGAACCAGAAAAATGCCTTACAATATTCTCCCATCCTTTACACACAAACACTGGATTTGAGTCATTTTGCTGGATTGGTCAAACACTCGGTTTGTGTATTTAAAATATCGGTGTCCAAAGCAACTGGGTGGGAAGCAGAAGCCTGAGGTCTGTGTCTCCAAGCTTAGGCCAGCTTGAGCCTGAAAGGAAAGTACTTGAAGGCCCAGTTTGTTCTTTCTGGGGAGCCTTCCCTCATAGGTGTCCTACCTGTTCACACCCACCAGAGAAGGAGCCTTTATGCTGAGAGAAGCTACAGCCCTGAAAGCTGGCGATAGGGAAGGAGGGGGAGGGGGCGGGGGCGGGAGGATATTCCTTCTAAGGTTGTAACTGTGATTTCCTTGGTCCTGTTTCTAGATACAGGCTTGAAGATTGCATCCATTGTGTAGGTGCACTCAGTAATTTGTGTACATTGAGAAAGTCTGTGAAGGTCAGTTCTGTCTTGGTTTATGAATTTGGGAGTTTTTTGAGGGGGTGAGACCTTAAATTGAATCTGACTAAGAGTTTCCTCGCTTGTGAAAATTAAAGCCTGAGAGAGGAAGCCTTTCCGTTACCTCAGGAGAGGGGTGTGTAGAGCTCCCAGGGTCCCCCAACCTTCTATCATCAGGGACTGACCCACTTTAAGAGTTGTATTCCACCTGGCCAGGTGACACTCAGTGGTTGAGCATCAACCTTGAACCAGGAGGTCACTGTTCCATCGATTCCCAGTCAGGGCACACAGTCCTGGGTTGCAGACTCAATCCCCAGTAGGGGACATGCAGGAGATGGCAGATGGATGATTCTCTTTCATCATTGATGTTTCTCTCTCTCTCCACCTCTGAAATCAATAAAAAAAATTTTTCTTAAAAAGAGATGTCCATACACCCGATAGGGGTGTATGGACTGCAAGCTTCACAATGTGGGTTTTCTTCTGAACTATGGGAAAGAAGGCAGTTTATCTTACCAGATTTGAAGATTTACATTTCTTTCTTTGGATACTGATAATATTGCATATTGAAGCTCTGTACTCTAGTTTTCCTTAGCAGTCTGTAATATTTTCTGGGTGAGTGTGTAAGATTTTTAGTTCTTGGGCTTTCAAAATGTAAGTTAATTGAGAGAGACATGGGAGTAAGGTAAGAAAATCTGGAACCAAACAAAATGTTTTTTTTAGGCAAGAGATCCTCAAGATATGAGATGAGTGTATTTGAGCTCTTAGGTAGATTTTACATTTTAGGTCAGTTTTTGTATGTGCATGTCCCTGGAGAGCTTTAAATTTTAAATGCTGTAATATTGCTTAGGCAAAAGGGAAATGAAACGTTTGCCCAGCCTATGTGGCTCAGTGGTTGAGAGTCAACCTATGAACCAGGAGGTCACAATTCAATTTCCAGTGTGGGGCGTGCAGGAGGCAGCCAATCAATGATTCTCTCTCATCATTGACGTTTCTCTCTCTCTCCCTTCCTCTCTGAAATAAATAAAAGTATTTTTTAAGTATAATATGGCCCTAGCTGGTGTGGTTCAGTGGATAGAGCATCGGCCCATGGACTGAAGGGTCCTGGGTTCGATTCCAGTCAAGGGCACGTATCTCAGTTGCAGGTTCCCCGGCCCTAGTCAGGGTGTATGCAGGAGCAAACCAATTAATGTGTCTGTCTCACATCAATGTTTCTGTCTCTCTCTCTCCCACCCTTTCTAAAAGTCAACAGAAAAATATCCTCGGAGGATTAACAACAACAAAAAGTATAATGTCCTTTTATAACTGAATAATACCCAGTGTGATATGTAAGGAGAAGCTATAATGCCTCTGGTTAGTTTGGTTAGAAAAAGATTTGAGATTTCTCGTTTTTTTGTGGTTTAAACTTTTATAAACATTAGTGTTTAAAGGATTATATCTTAGAATGGTTTTCTATGTTGAAAAGAAAAACAGTAAATTTTAAATTAAAATTTAAAAAGCAAAAGTAGTTTAAAATAATGACTATTAAATAGGAAAAATATTATACACACACACACACACAACACACACACATACTAGATGCCCAGTGCATGAAAATTCATGCACTGGAGGGGTAGTCCCTCAGCCTGGCCTGCCCCATCTCAGTCCAGGAGTCCTCACTCAGGGGCGAGAGGCAACCCGGCGATCAAGGGAAGGCAACACCTCTGCTGCTGCCACTGCCGGCAGCGCAAGCCTCGGGCAGCCCTGGGCAGCTGGGCAGCCACCTTCTGAGGCTTGCCTGTGCCTCAGGCCGGTCCTGGGCAGCTGGGGGGCTGAAGGAACTGGGGGACTCCAGAGGCAGGTGTGTGGAGCGGCAGGACCTGCCTGGGAGCAGGCCTGGCCATGCCACGCACCTGCCGCCCTGGCGGGGCTCAGGGGACTGGGCACCACCATCTTGTGGCTATGTGCGCCACCATCTTTGAGGGCATGGCAATCAATTAGCATATTCCCTCCTTATTGGCTGTGGGCACCACCATCTTTGAGGGCAGGACAGTCAAATTAGCATATTCCCTCCTTATTGGGTGTGGGTGCTGCCATCTTTGTGACAGCATGAGGGTTAATTAGCATATCCCCTCATTATTAGATAGGATTACTCAGAAAAACAATGCATGCAATGGCTAGCAAAAGTCTATGTAAGATAAGGTTTAAAGTCAACTCACTGCTCAAACATCCTGGTCCCCTCCAAGCTCTTGTTTCAGCCATCCACAGTAACCAATGTTAAATTTCTTTTTTTTTTTTCTTTTTTTTTTTTTTCTTTTTTTTGAAATTTCTTTTTTCTTTTTTTCTTTATTGATTAAGGTATTACATATGGGTCCTTATTCCCCAATTACCCCCCACCTCCCATTCATGCCCCCACCCCCCTGTGGTCTGTGTCCATTGATTAGGCTTATATGCATGCATATAAGTCCTTTGGTTGATCTCTCCCCCTTATCCCCACTGTCCCCTACCTTCCCTGAGGTTCCAATGTTAAATTTCTTAAGCATCCTGTTAGTGTTTCTTTATAACGAGCAGTTGAACCCCACACTTTTTAGTATTTGACTGCTCATGACTGATTCCCCCTCCCTCTGCCCTGCAGGCTCCCACCTGGACAAACTGATGAAAAGGTCTGAGTGGTCTTTCCTCTTCAGATGGCAGGAAATTCAGATCACACAAGCCCCTGCCCTTGGACAAGGATTCTTGCCCCAGCTCCACCCCAACCAACTATAACAGTTGGTGCCACAAGCCACCCAGTGCATCTGTCTTCTCTTGCTCTGACCTGATCTGCTGCCTAATGGCAGCCCTCGCTGTGTGCAGCTGGAGAGTAGTGCTGTGAGCGGTGCTAACCCCTGTAGCATTGCTGAACCTACCAAGCTTTAAATTGATTTTCAGCCTACCAGAATTGACTGTTTCAAGAATTCTGAGCCCTGGTCAGTGTGCCCCAGTTGGTTGGGTGTCGTCCCAGGCACAGAAGGTGCTGGGTCTATTCCCAGTCAGGGCACATTTGCAGATTTTGGGCTCAATCCCAGGTAGGGGGCATCCAGGAGGCAGTGGATGGATGATGTTTCTCTTTTTTTTTTTTTTTTTTTTTTTTTTTTAAGATATTTTATTGATTTTTTACAGAGAGGAAGGAAGAGGGATAGAGAGTTAGAAACATCGATGAGAGAGAAACATCGATCAGCTGCCTCCTGCACACCCCCCACTGGGGACGTGCCCGCAACCCAGGTACATGCCCTTGACCGGAATCGAACCCGGGACCCTTCAGTCCGCAGGCTGACGCTCCATCCACTGAGCCAAACCGGTTTTGGCTGATGTTTCTCTCTCATCGATATTTCTATCTCTCTAGCCCTCCCTTCCTCTCTCACTAAAAATCAATACTTAAAAAAAAAAAAAAAAAATCCGAGGCATTTGGAAACAGGAGTATGGTATCAGGGCCCTCCTTAACTTAATCCTGGGTCTTTGTTGGGATTTATCTATTAGAGTGATTCTGTGACAGAGGCTAGGTTGGCCCCAATGTGTAGGGCACAGGTGGGAGAGGGGGTCTGTCCCCTGTGCAAGAGGTGGACCCATCAGCTGGTTGTTCCTAGAAGAGCAGTTTTTATAGAGAGAAAAGAGGGGGAAAGGCAGCCAGTAGGTGGCAGACTGATCCACACTCCTAATTCCAGAGGGATCCCACTAAATTTAATAAGCAAATACCCCGATAAGGGAGTTATTGAATATAATATAGAACACAAAGAGGGATATTTCACCTTAACCATGAAAACTATGGACTTACCTAATTTCTCCATGGTCATAGCACCCATTTTCTTAAAGTATACCACAACCAGCAGGGAAGGTTTAAACCACTGAGTTATAAGTTAAATTGTAATTTAGTCTTTGGCACTTCCAAATTATAACAAAGTGGGACTCCACTGTCCTTAACACCAGTTAAAGTCATATGGCCTAATGTAAACTAAACAGGGCCTTGAAGGATTGAAAACCACTGTACACCGTTTTAGTGAAGAAGTGATTATCCCCTCTGCTTTACCTATGAACAGCTAAATTTGTCCTTTTATTTTTAAAGATAGTTTGAATTTAACTTAATAGAATAAGTTCCTAAATGAGCTTAACATGCTTAAAGATCCTTCATTGACTGATGGAAGAGCAGTCTTTAATTGCATTGATTATAATAACTGGATAGTTTATAACTTTCTATTAAAATCATAAATAGTTACATGATTTCACTATGATTGGCAAAGGTGAATTTTTACTTGGCTTGTTCTTCAAGAAAGAATGACTCCTCACAGTGGATTACTGCAACATTGAGCAGTAATAAGCCCAACATCATAGAAATTACTGTCTCTATCCACTCAGCAACTGGTAAATATCCTGTCATCACAGATTTGACTGTTTGTTCTGCTCAGTACCTATGTCAGCAGCCTCTCAGCTGCAGTTGCCCTTCACCTCTGAAGGGACATGATACACCTTTACCTGGTTACCCTCAGGGAACCTCAGCACCCACAGTCTCCGCAGCAGGATCTGAACGGTTTTCACTTGCTCCAAGAGCACAGGTATGACACTACACCAATGACATCCTCTTCTGAGAGTGTTTAGGACATAAAAATAGTGACAAAAAGAGCTCATAAAAAGGCGAGAGGCCATTGCCACATAAGAGGTGAGTGCCTTGTTTAAATTCCCAAAAAGTATTCAGTAATTGGGACACAGTGAAGAAATCGCTATTATCTCTCTTAGCACCCCCAACATTGTCTAAATTCTTTTGGTGCTCTGGAGGCAACATAGTCTTTGTTTACACATTTTACTTGAATCTATTCATGTTATTACTTACAAGCTGGCCCACCTTGAATAGGTACCCCTAAAAAAGAAAAAAGGGCTCTGGATTTGGTCAGATTGCCATACAACAGGCACTCCCTTAGCACCGTCAGATACTGTTTCCCAATAGAGGCTTCAGTGACTTCCTGTCATGCCTCCTGGAGTTACCCATGATGGCTCCAAACTGTATGCCCTTAGGACTAGAGTTGTCACTGCTTTTACAGAGCTATCCTAAAAATAACCCTGGAAATATCACCTCTTGGGCAGCTACCCATTATGCCCTGAGACGTGTAAACATCACCTCAAGAACTCAATTCCACTGTAGAGACTCCTTCAGACAAGATATGGCTAAACCTATGCCCTTTGGCCCAGCTGGCATGCCTCGGTGGTTGAGCGTCAACCTATGAACCAGGAGATCACTGTTTGATTCCCAGCCAGGGCGTAGTCCCCAGGTTGCAGGCTCCATCCCAGTGTGGAGTATGCAGAAGGCAGCTGATCAGTAATTCTCTCTTATCATTAGTGTTTATATCTCTCTGAAATCAATAAGAAAATTTTAAAATAATAATAATAAACCTGTGCCCTTTGGCATATCCTACTGGCAGGAGAGGGTGGCTTCGCCTCTCCTCAGTTCCTTGCCAGGTGCCATGGAGCTGAAGGAGGTCACCCCTTTCTAAGAATTCCAGACTTACTGGGGAGCTTCTCAGGATTCCCTGAGTTAAAAGCAATGGGAGTTTACAGACTTCTGGGATGACATCACCTCATTCCTAAATGATGGAGCTCAGGCAGACTTACTACTGTTATCCCTTAATTGGAACATCCTTTTAAAGGATGGGACTCAAGGGTTAACATGACTGACCAAATATCAGGCAATCATCTTACCACTGACCAGCAACTGGCTTTGCTGGCTATGTTTACATACTCTTGGATGATTGCCTACAAGTTGCCCTTTTGTGGTATACAAATTCTATGATTTTTCTTGCTTGCCACAGTACAAATCAAGGTAACACCTGTCTCCACATTTACTAAGGCCATAACATGAGATCTTTCCAAGACGCTCCTCCTCCAGGTGGGAGTTCTAGACACTAGGACTGGTAACAAAGGAACTCATTTCACTTCTCAGATATAGGGTAGTAGGCTCTTGAAAAAGGCTTCAGTGGAAATTTCTCTTCCAAGTCTCAGGGTGCAGTCCTCATAGAACACCGTAATGGCTTACTGAGATAACTTCAAATCAGTTGAATGAAAGATGGCTTCTTTCAGCCATCAGTCATCAGCAATCATTATTAATGTATGTCTTGCCTTTTTTTTTCTTATTCTTCTTAATGGACTTGGCTTTTCTTTACAGCAATTTTAGGTTTGCAGAAAACTTGATCAGAAAGTAGAGAGTTCCCACATAACCCCTCTGCCTCCACATAGTTTGCCTTATTTTTTATATCTTACTAGAGGCCCAGTGCACGACATTCATGCACTTTGGAGGGGATCCCTCAGCCCGGCCTGTGCCCTCTCACAGTCCGGGACCCCTTGGGGAATGTCCACCCGCCGGCAGTGACCGGGCCTAAGCCAACAAGCAGACATCCCCCAAGGGGTCCTTAGTGCTGCAGTGGAGGCAGGAAAGGCTCCCGCCACTGCCTCTACACTCACCAGCCCAGGGGGCAGCTCCTGCATTGAATGCCTGCCCCCTGGTGGTCAGTGTGCATCATAGCAACCTGTCATTCCCCCGTTTGGTTGATATCCATATTAGGATTTTATTATGTAGGACATTACTGTGGTACATTTTATATCAGTGCAATAAATTCCACAGTTTATATTAGTGTTGAGTGTTGTACAGTCTCTGGGTTTTGGCTAATGTAAAATGATGTGTGTCCATCTTTTCTGCATCATGTAGAAAACTTTCACTGCCCTAAAAATCCCGTGCTCCACCTATTCATTCATTTCTTCCTCCCACCCCCAAATCCCTGGCAACCAAAGATCTTTCACTGTCTCATAGCTTTGTCCTTCCCAGAAGTATGCTTGGAATCACACGTGTATAGCCATGATGTCATATTGGCTGCTTTCACTTAGTAATATGGTTTCAAGGTTTTTTCATGTCTTTTTGGCTTGATACCTCATTTCCTTTTATCACTGAATATTTCATTGTATGGATGTTCCAGTGATTAATTTTAAAATATATTTTTATTGATTTCAGATAGAGGAAGGGAGAAGGGAGAGAGAGAAACATCAGTGATGAGAGAGAATCATCAATCGGTTGCCTAACCACACGCCCCCCACCAGGGATCGAGTCTGCACCCGGGCATGTGCCCTGACCGGTAATCGAACCATGATTCATGGGTAGACACTCAACCACTGAGCCACACCGGCTGGGCCAGTGATTATTTTTCCATTCACCTATTGGAAGATATCTTTGTTACCTCTAAGTCTTAGTAGTCGTGAATAAAGCTGTTATAAACATTCAGGATTTTTTATAAACATAAGTTTTCAACTTATTTGGGGAAATAAGGAGTATGATTGCTTGCTTGTATGATAAGAATAGGTTTAGTTTGCCCTAGCTGGTTTGGCTTAGTGGATAGAGTGTCAGCCTGCGGACTGAAAGGTCCTGGGTTTTATTCCAATCAAGGGCACATGCCTATGTTGTAGGCTCAATCCCAGTTAGGGGTGTGCAGGAGGCAGCGGGTAACTAATTCTCTCTCATCATTGATGTTTCTCTATCTCCTTCTCCCTTTTTGAAGTCAACAAAAATATATTTTTTAAAAAAAGAATAGATTTAGTTTAAGAAAATACCTATCTTCAAAAGTAGGCATACTGTCTTCCATTCCCCAGCAGTGTATGAAGGTTCCCTTGCTCCACATCTTTGCCATTATTCAGTGTTTGCTCTCAATGTTTTGAATTTTAGTCATTGTAATAAGTGCCTAGTAATATTTCATCCTTCTTTTATTTGCAATTCCTAAAGATATATGATGTTGAGCATTTTTTCCTATGCTTATTTACCATTTGTGTGTCTTCTTTGGTGAAGTAGATGTTCAGATCTTTTGTTCATTTGTGTTGCTTGTCTTCTTATTGTTGGATACCAATCCTTTATCAGATAAGTGTTTGGAAAGATTTTTTCTCCCAGTCTGTGGCTTGTGTTTTCGATCTCTTAACACTGTTTTCGCAGAGCAAGTTTTATTTTAATGAAGTCAAACTTATTTTTTTCTCTCAACAATCTTGCTTTTGGTGTTGTATCTAAAAAGTCATCACAAATCTTGGGTCACCTAGATTTTCTCCTATGTTATCTTCTAGGAGTTCCATAGTTTTGCACTTTATATAAGATTTATTATCTGTTTTGAGTTAGTTTTTGTGAAAAGTGTAAGATCTGTGTCTAGATTGATAGATTGGATTGATTTTTGCATGTGGATATCTAGTTTTCCTGGCACTCTGTGTTGAAAAGACTATGTTTTCTCTATTGACTTGCCTTCGATCCTTTGTTGAAGATAAGTTGATCAGCCCTGGCCAATGGCTCAGTTAGTTGCGGCGTTGTTCCATACACCAAAAGGTTGTGGATTTAGTTCCAGGTCAGGGCACATACCAAGGTTGCCAGTTCAATCCCTGGTTGGGGCACGTACCAGAGGCAACTGTGATTGATGTTTATTTCTCTCTCTCTCTCCCTCTCTCCCTTCCTCTCCCCCTTCATCTCTCTCACTAAAATCAATAAGAACATATCCTCAGTTAAGAATATTTTTAAAAGACCAGTTGATTATATTTGTTTAGATCTACAGGAAAAAATTTACTTCTGTGTATTAATTTAATTTTTCAGTCTTACTCTATTCTCTTATTAGTTCAAGGGGTTTTCTTTGTTGTTGTTTTCTTTGAGATTTTCTCCATAAATAATCATGTCATATGTGACAAAGACAACTTTAATTTCTTACTTCTCATTCTGTATACCTTTTATTTATTTTTCTTGTTTTACTGTATTAGCTTAGACTTTACAGTGTCGTCTAGTACTGATGTGAGGGGACATCATTGCCTTCTTGATCTTACCAGGAAAGCATCCAGTTTCTCACCATTAAGTAGGTTAAATGCAAGTTTCTTATTAGAGGGTGTTTCTTAAGAGGGTGTTTCCTAGTTTGTTACCATAAATAGATTTGAATTTTGTCAAATGTGGTGGTTTGTGTTTTTTTACGTTTCCATAGCCCCTTCCTCATTTTTTTTTTAATATCTTTTTATTGATTTCAGAGAGGAAGGAAGAGAGAGAGAAACATCAATGATGAGAGAGAATCATTGATTATCCACCTCCTGCATGCCCCCTACTGGGGATTCAGCCTGCAACTCAGGCATGTGCCCTTGACCGGAGTTGAACCTGGGACCCTTCAGTCGGCAGGATGACACTCTGTCCACTCAGCCAAACCAGCTAGGGCTCATTCTTGATATTAATAATTAGGTCTTTTCTCCTTTTTTCTTGGCTTGTATACGTGTTGCTCAATTTTATTAATATTTTCAAAGAACCAGCTTTTGGTTGTGTAGATTTTTTACAATTTCCCTGTAACTTCATTGATTCCTTTGGTTTTTATTCCTACTCTTGTGCTTACTTTAGGTTTAATTTGCTCTTCTTTTTCTAGATTTGTAAGGTAGAGGCTTAGGTAATTGATTACAGATCTCTTTTTTCAATTGTATACCTTCAATACTATAAATTTCCCTCAAGGCACTGTTTTTTTTGGAAATAGTACTTTGATT
Organism: Corynorhinus townsendii; assembly: GCA_026230045.1. Lineage (NCBI taxonomy): Eukaryota > Metazoa > Chordata > Mammalia > Chiroptera > Vespertilionidae > Corynorhinus > Corynorhinus townsendii. The sequence continues at coordinate 80,087,005 of JAPDVU010000006.1, forward strand.
TTCATTTAGTTCAAAGGTTTTCATTGCTTTTGAGACTTCTTCTTTGATCCATGAGTTATTTTTTTAATAAATATTTATTCAGATTATTACAATTGTTTCTCCTTTTTCCCCCCATAGCTCCCCTCCACCCGGTTCCCACCCCACCTTCTGCCCTTACCTCCCCTCCACTGTCCTCATCCATAGGTGTACGATTTTTGTCCAGTCTCTTCCTGCATCCCCCATTCCCCTTTCCCCCTGAGAATTATCAGTCCACTCCCTTTCTATGCCCCTGATTCTATTATATTCACCAGTTTATTCTGTTCCTAGATTTTTAATTCACTTGATTTTTAGGTTCACATGTTGATAGATATGTATTTGTTGTTCATAATTATTCTCTTTACTTTTTTCTTCTTCCTCTTCTTAAAGAATACCTTTCAGCATTTCATATAATACTGGTTTGGTGGTGATGAACTCGTTTAGCTTTTTCTTATCTGTGAAGCTCTTTATCTGACCTTCCATTCTGAATAATAGCTTTGCTGGGTAGAGTAATCTTGGTTGTAGGTTCTTGCTATTCATCACTTTGAAAATTTCTTGCCACTCCCACCTGGCCTGCATAGTTTCTGTTGAGAAATCAGCTGACAATCATATGGGTGCTCCCTTGTAGGTAATTAACTGTTTTTCTCTTGCTGCTTTTAATATTCTCTCTTTGTCTTTTGCTCTTGGCATTTTAATTATGATGTGTCTTGGTGTGGTTCTCTTTGGATTCCTCTTGTTTGGGGTTCTGTGCCCTTCCTGAACTTGTAAGTCTATTTCTTTCACCAGGTGGGGGAACTTTTCTGTCATTATTTCTTCAAATAGGTTTTCAATATCTTGCTCTCTCTCTTCTTCTGGCACCCCCATAATTCTGATATTGGTATGCTTGAAGTTGTCCCAGAAGCTTCTTACACTATCTTCAACTTTTTGGATTCTTTTTGCTTTTTGCTTTTTCGGTTGAGTGTTTTTTGCTTCCTTGTATTTCAACTCTTTGACTTGATTCTTGCATTCCTCTAGTCTGTTGTTGGGTCTCTGTATAATATTTTTTTTCTTATAAATCTTTATTGTTCAGATTATTACAGGTGTTCCACTTTTTTTTCCCCCCATAGCTCCCCTCCACCTGATTCCCCACGCCACCCCATGCCCTTACCCCCCACCACTGTCTTCATCCATAGGAGTAAGATTTTTGTCCAATCTCTTCCCGCACCCCTCACACTTGCTTCCCCTGAGAATCGTCAGTCCACTCCCTTTCTATGTCCCTGATTCTATTATATTCACCAGTCCATTCTGTTCTTCAGATTTTTTATTCACTTGATTTTTAGATTCACTTGTTGGTAGGTATGTATTTGATGTCATTTTATTGTTCATAATTTTTATCTTTACTTTTTTCTTCTTCTTCCTCTTCTTAAAGAATACCCTTCAGCATTTCATGTAATCCTGGTTTGGTGGCGATGAACTCCTTTAGCTTTTTCTTGTCTGTGAAGCTCTTTATCTGACCTTCAACTCTGAATGATAGCTTTGCTGGGTAGAGTAATCTTGGTTGTAGGTTCTTGCTGTTCATCACTTTGAATATTTCTTGCCACTCCCTTCTGGCCTGCATAGTTTCTGTTGAGAAATCAGCTGACAGTCGTATGGGTACTCCCTTGTAGGTAATTAACTGTTTTTGTCTTGCCGCTTTTAATATTCTCTCTTTGTCTTTTGCCCTTGGCATTTTAATTATGATGTGTCTTGGTGTGGTCCTCTTTGGGTTCCTCTTGTATGGGGTTCTGTGTGCTTCCTGAACTTGTAAGTCTATTTCTTTCACCAGGTAGGGAAAGTTTTCTGTCATTATTTCTTCTAATAGGTTTTCAATATTTTGCTCTCTCCCTTCTTCTGGCACCCCAAAAATTCGGATTTGGTTCGCTTGAAGTTGTCCCAGAGGCTCCTTACACTATCTTCATATTTTTGGATTCTTTTTTCTTTTTGTTTTTCTGGTTGGATGTTTTTTGTTTCCACATATTTCAGATCTTTGGTTTGATTCTTGGGGTACGTTGATCTACAGTTGAGTTTCTGTATATTCTTTATTTCAGACAGTGTATGCTTCATTTCTGACTGATCCTTTTCCATTTTTTTGGCATTCTCATTAAGGTCCTTGAAGGTCTTACTAAGCTCCTCAGAAGTGTCATCAAGTTTCTCAGCGGTTTTTAGAAGATTCTTGAGTAACCTTATACATGTGGTTCTGAACTCTATGTCATCCAGTAGTTTGCTTTCCTCCGTTTCTTTCATTCGTGACATGTTTCTTTGTCTCCTCATTTTGGCTGCTTCCCTGTGTTGATGGAGTGGCTTTGTGTGGTAGGTGACCTATAGGGGGCAGTAGCTCAGCCTCCCCAATCACCTGATGTGGATGCTCTTGGTACACCCCTTTGTGGGCTGAGTGCAAAGTCTTGGTGTAATTAAGCCTGAATTGCTGTTGGTCCGCTGGGAGGAATTGACCTCCAGGCCAATTAGCTGTGAGCACTCCCTGTGTCTATAATGGAAGAACTGCTGTGCTGAAGACACACAGGACTTGTTTCAGTGGGGCTTCGGCGCTCACTGAGTTTGCCTCTTGAATGTGTCACTTATGGATGTGAGGAGTTGAAATCTGGTGTCTCACACTGACCACTAGGTACACTGGCTTCTGGATCTCCAATGGGGTGCAGGTCAGCTACTGTCTGAGGCCACTCATTAGGAGCTACAGTGAGAGCTGCAGTTTTCTCCTCTTTGCTTGGGGTTTGGAGGTTTTGGAACTGTCTGACCCGGGCTGCAAGTTTGCTAGGTTAAGCTGCGATAGGGCAGGCTTTTCTTATGCTAACTCGGTTGCTTGGAGCTTGGGTGGGTTTGTAGGTTGTGCAGGGCGGGGCCTCAGGGTGTCACTAGGTTAGGGCGTGGCAAACAGCAATGGCTGCTAGTTAGCCGGCTCTGTGTCCCCAAAGGCATCCGCGAGTCCCGTGCCCCAGTGCCGTAAACAATTATTCCTGCACGCAGCTCTGCAAGCAAGCCACCCTCGCTGGCAGACAGTCCAGCTTCTCCCTGTAGGAGTTTGGGTCCCCCGCATCTCCCCAGAGACTGGATTTCAGAGTAATGGGGGGCTTGTCTCCGTTCGGGTTGAAAAAAGCAACGCACCCAGTCGCCCGCAGCCAGCCTGGATTACGCGCCTCCGTACCGCAGCTCTTCAGCGCTCGTGCACATCTCAAAGCTCTTTTCTCTTTCCTTCTAGTTGTAGAACTTCCACTCAGCCAGCTTTCCCGTGGTTCTGGGTGATAGACGTTTTGTCTTTTAGTTGCAGTTTAAATTGTTGTGGGAGGCAGCAGTTTAGGTGTTTACCTACGCCGCCATCTTGGATTCTCTCCTCTGTATAATATTTTTTATTTCAGTCAGTGTATGTTTAATTTCTAGTTGGTCCTTTTTCATATCTTCTAGGGTCTCATTATATTTATCAGCCTTTTCTAGGATATTCTTGAAAAGCCTTATAACTGAGGTTTTGAATTCTATATCCAGTCCTTTGTTTTTCTCCATTTCTTTCGTTTGTGATCTGTTTCTTTGTCACTGCATTTTCACTGCTTCCCTGATTTGGTAGGGTAGCTTTGTGTGCTATGTTTCCTATGTGGCCCAGTGGGTCGGCCTCCCCAGTTAACCTGAGGTGGACACTCTTGGTGCACCCCTTTGTAGACTGTGTGTACAGCCTTGTTGTAGTTAAGTCTTGATTGTTGTTGGTATCACTGGGAGGAATTGACCTCCAGGCCAGTTGGCTATGAGGATCAGCTGTGTCTACGCTGGGAGAAGTTTGGTGCTGGAGACAGCCTTATAGGATTTGACTTGCCAAATTGCAAACGCCTCTGTGCTCAGGTTGGATGGGGTGGAGTCTCAGGGTGGAGCAGATAGTCTTGGCTTCTTGTCAGCCCTGCCCTTGTGCGTGTGAGCGCGCACCTCCAAACCTCTGCCTTCCCCGGCTCCCAAGCCTCCACCTGAGAGTCCAGATTCCCCCTGCAAGAGCATGGGTCCCCGGGGGCTCACCTGGAACTGGGGTTCAGTGCAGTCAGAACTGGGGCTCAGTGCAGTCAGGAGCTTCCAACTCCCTTCCGCTAGGGAAAACCTGTGGCAACCTCTGCAGTCTTTGTGCGCATTCGCGCGCCTCAAGACCTCTGCCCGCCGGGGCTCCCCCGGGTCTCCGAGTCTCTGAGTGCCTTTCTCTCTACCTGACAGTCCAGACTCCCCTGTATGAGCCTGGGTCTACAGGGTTTGCCCGGAACTGGGATTCAGTGCAGTCGGAACTGGGGTTCAGTGCAGTCGGGGGCTTCCTTCCCCCTCCCTCCAGAGAAAGTCAGCCAGGTTCTCAGCCGCCCTTCCTCTCTGCGCGCACAAAGACCCTTTGCCGTACCTCAACCTTTTGCTGTTCCTCCAATTCTCCATGAGCTTTTCTCTTTCCTTCTAGTTGTAGAATTTCCACTCAGCCAGCTTTCCTGTGGTTCGGGATGGTGTCCGTTCTGTCTTTTAGTTGTAGTTTTGAAATTGTTGTGCGAGGCAGCAGTTTAGGTGCTTACCTATGCCGCCATCTTGGTTTCTCCTTCTCGATCCATGAGTTATTTAGAAGTATGTTGTTTAATCTCCCAAGTATTTGAGGGTTTCCCAATCTTTCTGTTAATGGTTTCTAGATTAATGCCTTTGTGGTGTGAGAGCACATTTTGTATTATTTCTTTTCTTTCAAATATGTTAAGGTGTGTTTTATGTTAGAATGTGTTCTATCTTTATGAATTTTCCATGTGAACTTGAGAAGAATGTGTATTCTGCTGTTGCTTGATGATAAAGTATTCCACAGTTTTTAGTAAATTCATTTGTTTGATGGCACTGATCAATTCAGCTGTGGCTTTTCTGGTTTTCTTCTTGCTGGTCCTGGTAATTGCTTTTTTTTAATTGACCTCTTCTTAATTTTTTAAAATTTTGTTTTTATTGATTTCAGAGAGGAAGGGAGAAGGAGAGATAGAAACATCAATGATGGGAGAGAATCATTTCGGCTGCTTCCTACACACCCCCAACTGGGGATAGAGCCCAAAACCCCAGCATGTGCTCTGGCCAGGTATCAAACCATGACCTCCTGACTCATGGGTTGATGCTGGTGAATTTTACCACTGTATTGTTATGCACAGTAGCACTAAGGAGTGCTGTGTCTCCTTAAAGACTTGACCACTGTAAAAACTCTTTTCCCTGTGCTTTGTCTGAAAACATAGACATGCCAACTTTCTCTTAATGTTAACATACATCTTTTCCACCCCTCAATTTCAATCTATCTGTCTTTATTGTTAACGTGACTTTAGTATTATAGACAATATAGAATTGGAAGTTGTTATTTCTTATTCACTGTGACAGTATCTTTCAATTGTTTTTTTTTATATAACATTGACTTTTAAAATGATTGCTGATATAGTTGGATTAACATCTACCATAATGTTTGATGTTTTCTATTTGTTGCCCTTGTTCTTTGTTTCTCTTTTGCCTTTCACATTTTTTTTTTCCTTCTCTGGCTTTGAGCATTTTACCTGATTTTATTTTTTCTTCTTTCTTGGCATATTTATACTTCTTTTTTAACTTTCTTATTAGTTGCCCTTAAATTTGCTGTATATAGTTACAGTTAACCCAAGTCCTCTTTCAAACAATGCTAAACCATTTCACTGGTTGTATACATTTCTCATAACAGAGTATTCCCAATTCTTCTCTCTCTGCACCTTATAACATTGTTACTGTACATTTCACTTACCCATAAGATGTAATTACTGATTACTTGGTTACTAGTATTATTTGAACAGTGTTATCTTACAAATTGAGAATTTTTAAGGTAATGTTATTTTACCTTCATTTATTCCTTCTCAGATGCTCTCCCTTTCTTCATCATTTTCCTTCCTCCCTTTTATTTCAGAGATGAAGGAGAGGGAGGGAGAGATGGAAACATCAATGATGAGAGGCATTCATTGATCAGCTGCCTCCTATACGCCCCACACTGGGGCTCGAGCCACAACCCGAGCATGTGCCCTAACTGGGAATTGAACCATGACCTCCTGGTTCATAGGTCAATGCTCAGCCACTGAGCCACACAGGCTGGGCTCATTTTCCTTCCTTTTGAATAATTTCCTTTAATACTTTTTGCAAGGCAAAGCAGATGTACTGGTGAAAAATTTTCTCAATATTTGTCTCAGAAATTTCTCTCACTTTTGAAGGATAATTTCACTCAACACAGTTTTAGTTAGGTTGTTTTTCCATCAACACTTTAAATATTTTATTCCAGTCTCTTCTTGCTTGCATTATTTGAGACTCAAAAAAAAGTCTGACTTAATTCTTGCTGTTGTATATTCATAGCTAAGGTGTGTTTTCCCCCCCCCCGGCTTCTTTCAAGATTAAGTCTTTAAGTGTGCTATGTGATTTTGGTGTTGTTGGAAGCTAGACATGATGTACTGTGAAGAAGGAATCTTGGTAAATAGGCCTTTAGTGTGAGGTTTTTAAGTTTATCTAGCAAGGGTTTAACCTGTGTTTACTATTTGTATACCTGTAAGTATCAGGCTACATCTGGTATCCTTCCTTTTCTCTCTCCTGTCATCTTTGGGATTCTCTAGAACAGTGGTTCTCAACCTTTCTAATGCTGCGACCCTTTAATACAGTTCCTCATGTTGTGGTGACCCCAACCATAAAATTATTTTCGTTGCTACTTCATAACTGTAATTTTGCTACTGTTATGAATCATAATGTAAATATCTGTGTTTTCCAATGATCTTAGGCTCTACAGAAGCGGTTTTCAACCTGTGGATTGCAACCCACAGGTTGAGAACCACTAGCAGGGTTGCAGTTGCTTCTGCCTGGAGACTAATTGTTATTTTTAATCCCTTAAGTGGCTTCAGGGCAAGGTGTTTTTCAATAGGGTGTGTCCACTGTCTTCCCCTCAGGCAAGGCAGATGTCTATGTGGGAAAGATGTCCTCTGCTGTGTGAGGGAATGACTCAGCCAGGAAACTTGGGGTGTCTGCCTTCTGAGCTCTATCTCCTGAGTCCCCAGTCCTGGGTTCTGCTCTCACAGCTCCAGTCCATTTCTCCTTCCTTCTGCCAGAGCACAAGGTGGATGGCTCCACAGGGAATTTTTGTGCATTGGTGCTTTAAGAGGGTGCCCAAACTTTCAGCTGCCACTCCCTGGCAGACCCTTTTCACAGCTAGATGTTATGTGGGTACCCTCCTCAGTTTGGTGCTCTCTGCTGGGGAGCCCAGCTTTGGGATTAGATCCCAGAGTTCTCAGTGGCAACTTCTCCCCCCCTCCCCCCGGAGAGATCTCTCTGGGACTTCAGTTGCCGCCTGTGGGTGCCCAGCCAGACCTTTTGTGCCTCTGCCCTTCCTACCAGTCTCTATGTGGTCTCCACCTTTGGTCCTTGGCTATGAGGGTTCTCTCCTGTGAGTTTTCCATTGATTATTCAGGAAGCCTTTCCATATTTCAGTTGTAATTCCAGCTTGTTCTTGGGAGCATGTCCATGTAGCATCCTCCTACTCTGCCGCCATTTTTCTAGAATATTTTGGTATCACAACATATGTGAACTTCTTATCAATACACATGTGGGATGCTTTAGGATTCAGTGGCCTTTGAAGATGTGGCTGTAAACTTTACCCTGGAAGAGTGGGCTCTGCTGGATCCTTCACAGAAGAAACTCTACAGAGATGTGATGCGGGAAACCTTGAAGAACCTGACCTCAATAGGTAAGGGTGTCAATATTCCTTCATTTAGCAACTTAGAGAACAGATGTTTTTTGTTTATCAGCATTGTTCTATGATTTGGAATGGGGAAGAGAACACTTTTGTAAACAAACCAAGCATAGTCAGAGGTCATCAAAGACCTGCAATATAATAATTCTTCTGCAACTTTTTTAATTTTCTGGGTCTGCATTTCAGGAAGAAAATTGGAAGACCATAACATTGACGATCAGTACAAAAATCAGGAAAGAAATCTAAGGTAAGCTATATTCACAATAGAAATCAGTGTCCCACAAGGGGATCATTGTATGTCATGAAAATTTAAAAACAAGCAGACACTCCTCAAAAAATTAAAAATGGAATTGCCTTATGACCCAGTGACTCCACTTCTGAGTATATATCTTAGGAAACCCAAAACATTAATTCAAAATGCTATATGCACTTCCATGCTCATTACAGCACTCTTTACAATAGGAAAGATATGAAAGCAACCCAAGCGCCCATCAGTGGACAAGTGGATAAAAATATTGTACATATATACAGTGCAATACTACTCAGACATAAAAAAAGAATGAAATCTTATCACTAGCAACAGATGACCCTAGAGAGTATTATGGTAATGGAAATAAGTCACACAGAGAAAGACAAATACAATATGATTTCACTTATATGTGGAATTTAAAGGACAAAATAAACAAAATAGAAACACTCAAAGATACAGAGAACAGACTGGTGGTTGTCAGATCAGAGTGGGGTTAGGGTTGGGTGAAAAAGGTGAAGGGATTAAGAACTACAAATTGGCCCTAACTGGTTTGGCTCAGTGGATAGAGCGTCGGCCTGCAGACTCATGGGTCCCAGGTTTGATTCCAGTCAAGGGCATGTACCTTGGTTGCAGGCACATCCTCAGTAGGGGGTGTGCAGGAGGCAACTGATTGATGTTTCTCTCTCATTGATGTTTCTAACTCTCTCTCCTTCTCCCTTCTTCTCTGCAAAAAATCAAAATATATTTTTTTTAAAAAGAAGTTACAAAATAGTCATAAGGATGTATGGTATAACATAGGAAATGTGGCCAATAATTTTGTAATAGCTATGTATGAAATATCAAGGGGACAACCACTATGCTGTACACATGACACTAATACAAAATAAAAATATATGTAAACTATAATTGAAATAATAAATAATAAAAACAGACATAGCTTTAAATTTATTTAATTTTAGAAAAGTTTTACTAAAAATGTTTTCTAAATTGTGACATAAGATGTTCAGTGTTTCCAAAATAGTTTACTTGGAAACAGTATTCAGAAACTCCATATATGAATAGTACTATTTTAATAATAGCTATGGTCAAACCTTCTTTAAGAGCATTGATTATATTCAGTTTCAAACAATTCAGACAGGGCAGAAAACCTACTCTTTCCCTATGAATTGTAAAAACATAATTCTAATGTTTGTGAATAAATGTAAATTAATAAAGAAATCACTAATCATGTACTCCTGGTTTTTTTATAGACATCATATGGTAGAGAGACTCTGTGAAAGTAAAGAAGGTAGTCAATGTGGAGAAAACTTCAACCGTATTTCAAATCTTAATCTGAACAAGAAAACTTATAAAGTAAAACCATGGGAGTGCAGTGTGTGTGGAAAAGTCTTCATGAGTCGTTCATCCCTTAATAGGCACATGAGATCTCACACTGCACCCAAATCATGCAAGTATCAGGAATATGGAAAGAAATCTTACAAATGTAAGATATGTGGGAAAGCCTTCAGTTATCTTCAACCTTTTCAAAAACATGAAAGAAATCACAGTGTAGAGAAATCATATAAATGTAAGGAATGTGGGAAATCCTTTAGGTATCGTCAATCTGTTCGCAAACATGAACGGACTCACACGGGAGAGAAACCCTATCAATGTAAACAATGTGGAAAAGCCTTTAGATATCATCAAACCTTCCAAACACATGAAAGAACTCACACAGGAGAGAAACCCTATGAATGTAAGCAATGTGGTAAAGCCCTCAGTTGTTCCAGTTCCTATCGAAGTCATGAAAGAACTCACACTGGAGAAAAACCCTATGAATGTAAAAAGTGTAGTAAAGCCTTCAGTTGTCCCAGTTCTCTTCGAAAACATGAAAGAACTCACACTGGAGAGAAACCCTATGACTGTAAGGAATGTGGGAAAGCCTTTATTTCTCTTGGAAGCTTTCAAAGACACATGATAACACATACTGGAGAGGGACGTTATAAATGTAAGGACTGTGGGAAAGCATTCAATTGTCCCAGTTCATATCGAATACATGAAAGATCTCACACTGGAGAAAAACCCTACAAATGTAAACAATGTGGTAGAGCCTTCAGTTGTTCCAGTTCCTTTCGAACACATGAAAGAACTCACACTGGAGAAAAACCCTACCAATGTAAGGAGTGTGGAAAAGCTTTCCATTGGCTCACGACTTTTCAAGTCCATGTGAGAACTCACACTGGAGAGAAACCCTATATATGTAAGCTATGTGGTAAAGCCCTCAGTTGTTCCACTTCCTTTCGAAGACATGAAAGAACTCACAGTGCCGAGAAACCCTATGAATGTAAACAGTGTAGGAAAACCTTCAGTTCTGCTCTAGGTTTGCAAATACATGAAAGAACTCACACTGGAGAGAAACCCTATAAATGTGAGGAATGTGGGAAAGCATTTGTGTCTCTCACAAGCTTTCGAAGACACATGATGACGCACACTGGAGATGGCCCTTATAAATGTAAGGACTGTGGGAAAGCATTCAACTGTCCCAGTTCATTTCGAATACATGAAAGAACTCACACTGGAGAGAAACCTTATGAATGTAAAATATGTGGTAAAGCCTTCAGTTGTTCAAGTTATGTTCAGGTACATGAAAGAACTCACACTGGAGAAAAACCCTATGAATGTAAAGAATGTGGGAAAGCTTTCATTTATCGCACAACCTTCCGAGGACATATGAGAGTGCACACTGGGGAAAAACCTTATAAATGTGAAGAATGTGGGAAAGCCTTTAGTCGACCCAGTTCATTTAGAAGCCATGAAAGAATTCACACTGGAGAGAAACTTCTTCAGTGTAAGCATTGTGGGAAAGCTTTCAATTGGCCCACATCCTTACATAAACATGTCATGAGAATGCACACTGGCTAACTTATAACTGATAAATGCAGGAAGGTCTTCACTCTTTACAAATACACTCAAAGTTATGTGAAAACTCCATTGGAGAGAAATAGCTATAAATGTAAGTTATGTGGGAAGGCCTGATGCAAATTAATTCACATATAATACTCCAGTGACATGAAAGAAATGTTTCAAAGCTAAAAATATATTTTTTTTATCAGAGACTCATCCTGAAATTCATTCTCTGGACTATGAAACTCAGTCTCTGGGTGTGTTACTTTTGCAAATAAGCAGTTAGTACAGACAATTCTGTAAGTACTCTTTAAGCAACAGTGTAAGCTTTTAGTAGGTAGTTTTTCTTAAGTCAGCTTATAAAATTTTTGTTTTTCCATTTTAAAGTCTGTTGGATCCATGGGTGAGTTGAAATATAATTGTACTACATACTAGTAGGATTAATTTTTATACAAAAACTTAACCCTGTAAGTTAAGGGGAATAGTGACATGTTGGTATTTGTTAGGGTTTTCCTATTGGCTTATGTGGCAAGTACTGGATATTTCTTATCCATGGTAAATATTACTCTTTTCTTAGGAGAAAACCTTTCCTTTCATCAAAAAAGCCTTACTAATTTTCCTTACTAAAGGATAGTTGGCATAAATTTGTAAATATGCAAAGTTTATTTATAGAGTATAATATCACTTGAATTACTATTTACATCTTTCCCTGCACTCTGTCATTCCTTCTGACTGTGATTTGGAAAGCAGACTTCACATTAAGAAGAGCTTCCTGGCCATAGCAAATTTGGCTCAGTGAATAAGCATTGGCCTGTGGACCAAAGGGTCCCAGGTTCAATTCCAGTCAAGGGTATGTACCTTGGTTGCAGGCTCCTCCCAGGCCTAGGCCCTGGTCGCCTCATGCAGGAGGCAACCAATCAATGTGTTTCTCTCACATCACTGTTTTTTTCTGTCTTTCCCTCTTCCACTCTCCCTAAAAATCAGTGGGAAAATTTCCTTGGGTGAGGATTAACAAAAAGAAGAAGAAGAAGAGCTACCTGTATTAACATCAGCTTCAAACTTACAGAATAATCTTAAGATGTTTACAAGTATAATTATTTTATATTTAAATTCACAGCTACAACATATTTGCACCAAAGCTACATTTTCCCCTCCAATAAATCCTCCTATGATACTCTGATGTCATTACTTAAGGTATTGTTTACCCATAATACAATTAGAATTATTATATGCTATCATTCAAATAAACCAGTGGCATCGCCATCCCTCTATTCATATTGAGTACCTACTATGTGCCTGAGCTGGACACTAGAAATACAACAGTGAACATAAAGTGGTTACTGCTCGCAATGTTTCAAGTCTGTGAGATTAAAATTACATTTCTAGCTACTTTCCTATGTATTTTTAACACTTAAACTCTGATTCATTTTTCATAATAACATTATCTTAGGTAGACCAATAAGCTTTTATATTTTCCACACACACAAAAAAAGATAACTGTGACAGGACAATAAAATGTAGATTTGGAGATGGCTCTCCTGAAATGTGTTATGTCAACATGAGTAAGGTTGTGCCCTACATTTTCTAGAACATTTCCTGTTCTTTTTATGCTTTCATGTTAAAATTCACTAATAACCTCATTTGCATGAGATTCGGAAGGCCTGTTTTTGAACCATAGAGCACAGAGAAACAGATGCATAGACGTTTCATATATACCTGCTTTCAACCCATTGTCATTTGTCCTGCCAGTCAAGAGTGTCCTCAATGCCACCAGCAACTACATGACTTCCAGTTTCTCAGAACTGTAGGTTTCCACAGATGCCTCCACAAGATCCATAGCAAAGATCTGTCCTTTTGGCTTTTTCTACAAGCCCTCAAGTGTCCACCAAAAAACAAATTCAGACTGTTGTGTTTGAGAATGTTCTCTGAAATGCTGACTTCTCTAGACTCTACTTGTATAAGGTCTAAATTGCAAAGTAAACAACTCATTCTGTTAATATTGCTAGTGACTATGTGTTCCTGATTCCACCAAGACAGCTACAGAGGTGCTGTCAAAAAGAACTACATGGAGTCTTTCCCTGCTGCAGTGTGCAGTGACTGCTCTGACTCAGTCCTTCCATGGGAGAACTAGCACCTTTCTCACATCAGGCAGATTGTGGATATTTCCAGTTACTCACGGCTGAACATAAGTCCTTAGGACATTTTCAATTATGTTTGTGTGTGATTTAAAACTGTGTTGTTTTTTGTCAAACAAATGCTTCTATAGATGTTCCTTAGAAATGTTTTCTATTGTTTCAAACAGCTTATGTACTAACATTTATGTTACACTTCCTGACAAGATATATTAATAAAACATCCCATTGCAATTGTGGATTTTTAGATCAATTTTGTGATTTTTGTCAAGTTAATCATACATTTTAAATCAGTGTTACCATGTGCTTTTTCCTCAGGCAAGTTTTTTTTTTTTTCCTATAGTTAAAAATGTTTGTGATTACACTAACCTCTCATTAATTCTTCAATAAACCTTACATCATGGTTTTGTTGGTGCCTTCTTGCCAAAAACTGTAGGATCACATCTATACTGAAGAAAACTGTGTAATGAATTGTGATAAGAATGACCATAAACGATAATGGGCTGTATTAGTGGGAAATCTTATGCAGTTTGGATTTGTGGTAAGTGATGGGATAGGTATTCCAGGAAGGGAAATGTTCCTGTGTATTGGATACTGTGAGGAGGAAAACTAAATTCTGTCTTTGATAATCATATTAGTTCTTACCTAAACATGGGAATATTCGCTATGGTATATGGGACACTGTTTTCTATGAAGTACCTCAGTTAAAATGTATAAAGTTGCTTGGTCTTTAGCAAACTTTATAATATCAACTGACCCTTTGGATTCAGCTAAATAGAACAAACCTAGCAAGAAAGAAAGATAAGGTCCCTATTCCATTTGAGCCTTTTTTGCTCAGAAACTAAGGTCTTGATGCAGTTTTTTAATGTTCCTCTCCTGTTGGGCACTAGACTCAAAATACCCACCATTTTTTGTACAGCCACTATGGAAAACAGTATAGAGATTCCTCTAAAACCTAAAATGAAACTCTCATATGATCCAGCAATCCCACTTCTGAATATATGAAGAAAATGAAAACACTCAAAAATTATATATATGGACCCTATGTTCATTGCAGCATTAACCTATATATTAAAAAGGTAATATGCAAATAGACCAAATGGGAGAACAACCAAAGCATAATATGCTAATGATATGCTAAGGCTGCTCAACCACTCACTATGACGTGCACTGACCACCAGGGGCAGATGCTCCAACTGGTAGGTTAGCTTGCTGCTGGGGTCCAGCCGATTGGTACTGAGCGAGATGGGCCAAACATGCCCTGGAGCCCCCCCACTGACCCTCCCTGGCCTGATCATGCACCTGTGGGGTCCCTCAGCCTGGCCTGTGCCCTCTCACAATCTGGGACCCCTCGGGGGATGTCAGAGAGCCAGTTTCAGCCCAATCCCACAGGCCACTCCTCTTGAGAGGGCACCAGACACAGGGCTCATGGCTGGCAAGAGCTGCAGCAGCACAAGCCTCTCCTGATTGGGCGAAAGCCCATGGCAGGTACAGTGGGACCAGGATGAGCGGGAGCAGCAGGTAGGAGCTGCAGGCAGTGTTGGACTGCGGGTTTCAGCCCAATCCCTGCAGGCTACCCAGAGGGACCCCACCTGTGCACGAATTCATGCACTGGGCCTCTAGTTTATAATAGTCAAGACATGGAAACAAACTAAGTGTCCATTTGATAAGTGAATGGATAAAAGAAGTGGTGCATATATACAATGGAACATTACCAATGAAAATGAATGAAATCTTGCCATTTGCAACAACAATGGACCTAGAGGGTATTATGCTAAGTGATATAAGTCAAAGAAAGATAAATATATGGTTTCACTTACATGTTGAATCTAAAAAAAAAACAAAAAGACTAAACTGATGTTTGATAGAAGTGGGAGAATGGGTGAAAAGGAGATAAGGGAAATATAGTTAATATGATAAATTTGCATGGTGACAAATGATTATTAGGCTTAGTGTGGTGGTCACATTGTAAGCTATATAAATATTGTACACCTGAAACTAATACAGCATTGTATGCCAACACTTTGGGTATATAAGAAGGAAATAAAGGCTTTCAAGAAAAACAGTATCTTGTGAGGTCATAGATGGCTGGATATGTGTGTGTCTCTCTTCTCTATGAAGGGTCAGGGCCTCAGTGAATGAGGATGTCCTTGTTGATCATTTTTACTTCCACCATCTAATTAATTTTAAACACTCCGGTGCAGATATCAACATGGGGTGCAATACAGGCAGTTGATGGCTGTGATTAACAGTAATGATTCCAAAAAGGTATAGATGTGGTTAAAAGTTTTATTGCATGCCCAGCCAGAGTGGCTCAGTGGTTGAAGCGTAAACCTATGAACCAGGAGATCATAGTTCTATTCCCGGTCAGGGCACATACCCGGGTTGCACTGTGGGGCATATAGGAGGCTGCCGATCAATGATTCTCTCTCATCAATGATGTTTCTATCTCTCCTTTGCCCTTCCTCTCTGAAATCAATTTTTTAATTAATAAAAGTTTTATTGCACGTAATAGTAATTACAAGTTTAGACATGGGTAATCTGATGTAAGACTTCCTATTGCTTTGGGCCACAGGTATTTGCCTTTTTTGTTTCCATTATCATTTTGGGGCTACACAGACTGAGCGAGGGAAGAGTTCTGGTCATCCGCACAGTTGTAACCCATCATGGATTTTCCTGTGAGTCGAGTGATACTCAAGTCCAATGTAATTTTCTGGTTAAAACGCCAAAAAGGTCTACAGAAGTTTAAAGGGAAGTCATCCAAGGAATGGTTGAGGTAAGCTGCAGACAGTGAGTGCATAATCTTGAGTAATACCTTATTTAATGGAAAAGAGGTATGTTTGACAACCTCAAAATGAGACTTTTTTCATGTCTTTCATAAGAAGAGACCTGGAAGCTTTTTGTTTCAATGGTCCACGAAGTTGCAAAGTCCATTTTGCTGTTCACAGAACTCATTTCCATATTCTTAGACTTCCAGCACTTATTATGGAAGGGGGATGGTGAATATTGACAGCTTTGTGTTTTATTAAAGAGCAAAGGAAGTCCAAAGTTCACCCACTTTTCCAGTGATGTTTGTTTTGCATGGTATAAATTATGTGATTTCATAATTATTTGTCTCAGTTGTTTTGCCTCCTTCCAATCATTCATCTTGTCTTACAAATGAAAGTTAAATGCAGGCCATACCAAACTCATATAGCTTAGAATAATGCCATCTCTGTTTTAAAGGCCTGCAACCACCTCTACTGGGTACTGTCAAAAATTTTAGGTATTCCAAGATGATGGTGGAATAGGTGGAAGCTGCACTGACCTTCTCCCAGAACCCAACTGGAATTACAACTAAAATGTAGAAAAATCATCCTGAATAACCAATTGAAGACTCACTAGAAAGAAGCCTTATAACCAAGTACTTAAAAGAAGGAAGGAAATAAAGATCAGAACGGAAATAAATGAAATATAGTCTAAAAAGCAATACAAAATATCAATGAAACCAAGAGCTGGTTCTTTGAAAAGATAAACAAGATTGCCAAACCTTTAACCAAACTAATCAAGAAAAAAAGAGAGAGGCCCCAAATAAAATTAGATATGAAAGAGCAGTAACAACTGACACCAAAGAAATACAAAGGTTTGTAAGAAAATATTGTGAACTACCAACCACCAACAAGTTGGACAATCTGGAAGAGATGGATAAATTCCACCCTAGACAGTTTGGCTCAGTGGATAGAGTATTGACCTGCAGAACAAAGGGTCCCAGGTTCGATTCTAGTCAAGGGCACATACTTCGTTTGCAGGCTCCTCCCAGCCCAGGGCCAGGAGGCAACCAATCAATGTGTTTCTCTCATATCAATATTTCTGTCTTCCCCCTCTCTCTAAAAATCAATGGAAAAATATCCTCAGTGGTTGAATGTAGGCCTATGAACCAGGAGTTCACCATTCAATTCCCAATCAGGGCACATGCCCAGTTGCAGGCTCCATCCTGTGTGGGGCATGTAGGAGGCAGCCGATCAATGATTCTCGTCATCGATGTTTCTCTCTCTCCCTTCATCTCTGAAATCAATAAAAAATGTATTTTTTAAATAAAAGATTATACACCATGACCAAGTGGGATTTATTATGGGGGGTGCAAGGTTGGCACAATATCCACAAAACATAAATGTGATATACCACATACACAAATTAAAGGATAAAAACCACATGATCTTTTTTTAAATATATTTTATTGATTTTTTACAGAGAGGAAGGGAGAGGGATAGAGTCAGAAACATCGATGAGAGAGAAACATCGATGATCAGCCACCTCCTGCACACCCCCTACTGGGGATGTGCCCGCAACCAAGGTACATGCCCTTGACTGGAATCAAACCTGGGACCCTTCAGTCCACAGGCAGACACTCTGTCCACTGAACCAAACCAGCTAGGGCCACATGATCTTTTTTTTTTATATTTTTTTATTGATTTCAGAGAGGAAGAGAGATAGAAACACCGATGAGAGAATCATTGATCAGCTGCCTCCTGCACGCCCCCTACTGAGGATCAAACCCACAACCCAGGCTTGTGCCCTTAACCAGAATCGAACCTGGAACCCTTCAGTCTGCAGGCCAACACTCTATCCACTGAGCCAAACCGGCTAGGGCCACATGATCTTAATTGCTGTAATTTCATCATAAATTTTTTTTTTTTTTGGTATATTGATTTCAAAGAGGAAGGGAGAGGGAAAAAGAGATAGAAACATCAATGATGAGAGAGAATCATTGATTGGCTGCCTCCTGTGCATCCCTTAATGGGGATCAAGTCCGCAACCCAGGCACATGCCCTTGACTGGAATCGAACCTGGGGCCCTTCAGTCCACAGGCTGACGCTCTATCCACTGAGCCAAACCAGCTAGGACTCATCATAAATTCTGATATATGACAGGACATGTCTCCTCTCCTAGCTTGTTTAGACATATCCTGATTATTGTTGGCCTTTCACATTTCGATAAAAATTTAAGAATCAGCCTTGTTCAAAGGCTAATTATGTAAGAGATCAACCAAAGGACTTGTATGCATGCATATGAGCATAACCAATGGACACAGTGGGGGGGGGGGGGGTGAGTGCATGTGCTGGAGGGTGGGGTGGGGGCGGCCGGCGAGAGGTCAATGGGGGAAAAAGGAGACTTATGTAATACTTTAAACAATAAAGAATTTAAATTTTTTTTTAAAAAAACAACACATGATCATATCAACAGATGCAGAACAAGCATTTGATAAAGTCCAGCAGCTATCCTATAAAATAAGAGAGGAATGTGCTAATTATCCGTTACACCCTGAGGCATAATGACCAACGGGGGAACCACCAGATCACGGATCTGCAGGAGGGTGGGGCAGCGAACTACAAGTGGGCTGCAGAGAGCTACAGGAGGGGGCAGGGCAGCAAGCAAGTGGGAGGCAGAGAGCTACAGGAGGGGGCAGGGCAGCAAGCTATGAGAGGCAGGCAGGGGGGAGCTACAGGAGGGTGGGGCAGTGGGTGGAGAGCTACAGGAAGGTGGCAGTGACCTACTGGTGCACAGATTCGTGCGCAGGGCTACTAGTTTACGATAAAAACTCGGCAAAGTGGGAATAGAGGGAACACACCCCCCAGAGGTTCCTAGCTGGCCTAGGCCCATGCCTATCCTCTCCAACACCCCAATCCTGCCCCAAAGAGGCCTTAGAAATATCTGAAGGCACATCCAACTTGGGGAGAGGGTGCAATGCTGGTCTCTCATGGGCTGCAGGTGGAACCCGTTCCCACCTGACACCACCTTTTCCCAGGCTCCAGTCCCACCTCATTGGTTCAGCCCTCCCCTTCCCAGCTGAGCTCAGACCTTCCCCTATTAAACTCTGCCCTCTTGACCAGGGTTAAGCCCTCCATGGCCTCAATGAGCCTTCAAGGAGCCTGCACACCAAAGTCACTTCGTTTTTACTCTAAACCTCCTATTTCATCACAAGGTCTCCTTCCAAAATTGACCCCAGAGCACACCAGAATGAGGGCAGACCAGACTCTGCCTCTGTCTCCTGGGAGGTCTGCAACTCCAATATCCACCTGTCCCAGGCCCCACTTTGGGACCTACTTCTGAATCCACTTCCTCCCCCAGGACCTCCCAGATTCCTCTCCTCAGGGCCAGGCCTAGGAGGCCCCAGGTGTGTCTGATTCACTGAGCGTGTGGTGTGGTGGACAATGAGGCGGGTGTGAACAGTATAGAGTCTGATGTAAGGATCCAGGTCAAGGGTCAGCTCAAGTCTGGAGACCTTTCTGGTTCATAAATTCTATCACCCTCAAAAAACAATTTCAGTTTTTACCCAAGGCTTGGTAGTGGCACTTTAATGGCTTTCACTGGTGTTAACAGAGCAAGAAGAGAAGAGGAAGGTGGCCTGAAATGTGAAGAGGAGGGGGCTCAGCTGGGAAGGGGGCAGCCTGCCCCAGCAGGTCTAGCTTTCCTCTTCCCATTGGACGGAGGCCAGGAATGTGCGGATTTCCATGGGCTGCAGTGTGATGCTGGCAGGGTCCAGCCGGGAGGGAGAGGGCTTGAGTGTGGGGCCTGGGGAGGTACAGGGGAAGAGTGAGGGGCGCAGACTTACTCTGCCTCACTCCCCACCCCTGTGCTCCCTCCCCTGGGCCTGGACACAGCCATACACCCTCAAATCTGTCGCCAGGGCCTCACTACCAGACTCTTCAATTGTTTGCCAGGACCTGGATACCACCCCCAGGTCCCCAAATCCCTCCCAATGCCTGGCCACTGCCCTCACACCTTCAAGTCCCACCTCAAGGATTGTCAAGCAAAACCCAAGGTTGATGAAAAGCCCCACCCCACTCCCAAACTAGACAGTGGCAGAGACTCAGATCTTGTTTTTGGGTCTGCACTCCAACCTCAAACACCGAAGATCCACCACTAGTTTGCTGTACTCATTTAAGACCCTTACACCCCCAGCCTGGATCTGAACACCACTACAGACCCTGGAGCTGCACTGGGTCTTGGCCAACACTCCCACACCTTCCACACAGCCCCCAGCTCCCAACCCCAGGGGCAAGCCCTCACCCGTGCTCGGTGTCCACTGGAGCCTGGAGGCCCTGGCCCGGAGCTGGTTGGCAGCCAGCGTGGTCTCCTTAAGGTCGGTGATGGTGAAGGCAGAGAACAGGTCCTGCAGGCAGCGGATGGGCAAGGCTGAGCGGCGGAGGGTCCACGCGAGGTTTCCCCTCTCCCTTCTCTGGCTTCTCTCCTGTTTCCTTCCCACCTCTGCCCTCCTCACCCTCAAGTCCAAGGTCACTGGAGAGCTCAAGTTGCCGTCCATGTCCTCCCCTAGGGCGAACTGGTGCTCCAAGCGCAGCAGCAGCATTTCCCGGCCCCAGCGGGCTAGAGTGAGCAGGTGCACATTGGGTGGCAGCTCGCGTCGCAATCCCGAGAACTGAGGGAAGGAAAGAAGGGGACGGGGCGGGGCTGAGCCAGAAGGCGAGGACACGACGTGAGGGGAGGGGTTTAGCCGTGGTCATGGGGCAGGATCTAATGTGGGACGGACGGGGCCCAGCCAGAAGAAACGGAAAGGCTGAGCTAATGGGCGGATGGGCTGGGGCCAGTCCAAAAGATCTGGCCTGAGACCCCAGAGAGGCGGGGCTGAAGCACGGAGAGGCGGGGCTGGCCGAGGGGCGGGGCGGAGCGGGGGGGGGGGGGGGGAGTAAAAAGGGCGAGCAGAGGTGCGGGAAGGGTCAGGAGCGGAGGGTGTGAACCCAGCCCATGAGGGGTGGGACTGCGCTGCGACTGGACGCTAGCTAGATCCTGGCCTCCCGGGAAGAGGTGGGGGCCAGCCACGTGGGTCCTGGCTGAGCCTAGAGCGATCTGCCGCCACCTCAGGCTTCGTCCAGCTCCTCTCTTTCTGCGGGCCCCGCAGCCCTCACCTGCCTGCGCGGGGCGACCTCCAAGTGGTAGGGGGTGCCGCCGCCCCTGGCCAGCACAAGCTGCGGGGCCAAGAGCTCCTTTTCCGCCTGCAACCGGTGCCCTACGGCCGCGGTCCGGGCCTTGTCCAGCAGCACGAGGTGCCGCCCTCGTACCCACAACCCCGCCATCTCTGTCTCTAGCAGTGGCTCCCCAACTCCGCGATCGTCGTCTCTCAGCAGCCTTCGGTGCACCTGTGGGGAAAGTGGCCAAAAGAGGGTGAAGGCTCCTCTGGCCAATTTCAGGGCCAGAAATTGTGGGAACTTCCAGATAAATTGAACATTGGTGTGATCAGATGGAATGAAGGTATGGTATGGGGGACCCCAGCAGATGAGGGGCTCCTACCTACCAGAAGAGAGGGAGTAGAGACCTAAAGGAAGCCTGGGGAGAGCAGGTCGGGAATTGGAGGGGCGCCTGAGTAAGGATTGAATAGAAAGTATGGAGTAGCTCACCCTAACCCTAACCCTCAATCTCACCCTCAAAAAAAAAAACATGGAGTAAACTTCTTACATAGGAATGGAGGTCTCAAGCTTGGTGGGACCCCAAACAGAAGGGTGCAACTAGCAGAGAACTGGAAGAGAACCTAGCTTCAAGGCCCCGCAGGGGCCAGGGGGCACTGGTGGGAGAAGCCTGGCTTAGACGGGGCTGGGACTACTCACCATGAGCTCTATGGAGCCATCGCTCAGGCTGCTGCCCCCCTGGGAGCGGTCAGTCAGCACTGTCAGCTGCATGTTCCCATCCTGGGGGCAAGGGATGAGAGTGAGGAAGCACACTGCCAGGCAGCCCGGGCCCCCAGGCAGGCAGCACAGGGCATGGTGGACACGGCCAACGGCAGCTGGGAGATGCTAAGTGGTGCTACCCAGAGGGGTGACACCACTGGGTAGAAGTGTCTGGAAAAGGTGGGGAGCAGGACAGGGGAAGGGGTACCGTAATGTAAATGCGGC
This sequence comes from Corynorhinus townsendii, assembly GCA_026230045.1. Classification (NCBI taxonomy): domain Eukaryota; kingdom Metazoa; phylum Chordata; class Mammalia; order Chiroptera; family Vespertilionidae; genus Corynorhinus; species Corynorhinus townsendii. The sequence goes on from JAPDVU010000006.1 coordinate 80,108,914, forward strand.
TGTTGACTGGATAGTAGTTTCCTGCCACTGGCTCAGTCTGGTTCAGCTTCCAGGTAGGACGATAATCCCGCCTGGGGAGGGGAGGGGGAGTTAGGTCAGACCTGGGTTCTGTTCCCTTTCCCAGGCTCACCCACTCCTCACTCCCCCTTCATACTCTCCCATCCACACTCATAGGATCGTCAGGTGCCCCCATCACCCATGGGCCCCAACACACCACAGTCCACTCCTGGGTGCCCCCAGTCACCCCACCTCCTCTCCAGGATCTCCCGGCCATTGCTGTCGGTGAAGAAGAGCCCCTTTGTCTCCAGCGCAGTGTCAAAACGACTGATGACTTCCTTCCCCCAGCCATCACTAGACCCAACAGAATAGCAAAATTGTGAGCCAGGCCTACCATCTTTCTGCCCTGGCCCCTCCCCGGAGGCCCAGGCTGTGCCACTCACCCCACGGGTATTGGTCCCACCGTCCACTCCAGCTCCAGGTGCCGCTGTCCCGGGTACAGGCGAACCACCTGGGAACACCAGGCTGAGAAGTTCTGGTGTACCTCCTGCACCAAGGCAGTCTGCGGGCACATTGGGCAAGTGTGAGCTTGCACCTGAGCAGAGGGGAACCCTACAAATGTCCACTGCTGCCGTGAACCTCACAAACGCTTACATCAGGGTCAACCCCACTAACAGCATGAAAACACAACCTACCTGCCTCGTCTGCCTAGGTGTGAGGCCCATACTTCCCACCATAGTCAATGCCACATAATTCTTGCTTGCTACCCCATCCTCCTCTTTAGAATAGGATTCTAGCTGGGCATGTGGCTACCTAAAATAGCCTTCCCTGAGGCTATCAGTAGCTGTGGTCTGCCCAACGCAAAGTGATTAAAGTGGTATGAACAACATTTCTTGCCCCTCCCACTAGCTCAAATGCAAATGTATGGCTGGAGCTTGAGCAGCCATCTTGGGTTATGCGGTAGAAGCTGAATGCTGAGGAAGGCAGAGCAATGAAATGGAAGGGGCCAGGATGACTGCAGAACCACCCCATCCACCCTGGGTGGTGCAGCCAGACTCTCTGTTCCATGGAAAGACTCTGTCTTGTTTTAGGCAGTTAATTTGGGTAATTCTGTTACAACAGTAAAACTATATCCTAACCTTCACGTCAAAGGTGAGTCTTACCATTACCTGCCCCCATTACCATCCTAACAGGAAATGTCCACAAGAAACCCCGGGAAACCCCACACGCATGAGCCTGTTCCCAACCAGATGCATGCTCAGCTACCCACCTAGTGAGACCCACCCAAGCCCTATCCAAGTGTGAACTCTCCAATATCCATCACAAACAGAATCCTGTCCTAGCACAGATCCTTGGTGAACTCTCCAAGATACTCTACCTATTTCTCCCCATTCACTCCACACCCAGCTTCAAAAGCTAAGTATTCTACTGACCCCCGCAGCAGATGTGAATGCCTTTGTATGCCACAACATAAAAGCTGATGAATACCAGCCCTGTGGGAGAATTTCCAATCTTCCCCTCAGTCTTAGCCCTCCCTCTCCCCCACTCTCACCCTGCACATTGCATACCACCCTCCCAGGCTGCACACACACATACACACACATAACCCAAATGCCCACTCATCATTCCTGGCCCCGGACCTTCACCAGGCGGGTTTGAGCCCAACGGCTGATGAACAGTGGTTCCTGTTGGTTGGGTCTGAAGATGTAGGCACCTGAGGCCTGGGAGCTTAGTTTGTTTCCTGTACTGGCGTTGTACCTGGGGCCGGGAAAGGTAAGTGTCAGGTAAGAGACCCCAGCTCTCCTCCCAGCCCCTCTCTGGCCTAGTGGTCATCTCATCTCTCACCAGTAGAAGGCCTGACGAACAGGCAGCAGGAGGTCCTGCTCCAGGTTCTTCATCTCCACCAAGAGCCCCGTGTCAGGGTCAAACCTGGCTGAGATGTACTGTGCAGAAGAGGGTGGACAGATGTTAATGACCATCCCTTCAGCCAAGGGCAATTTCCTCCTTCCTGGAACTCAGGAGAAAACCCTAGAGTCACTCTGCCCTCCTCTCCTGACCCTACTGGCAAATCCTAATAGCTCCACCTTCTACCTTATCCTCAGTCTGCCCTTTCTGACCATCTCCAAGGCCTTCCTGGACTAATGAGTGCTGCTGACTAATTCCTGGTCTCCCAGGTCTGTTTCCCCCCATAGCTGCCAGAAGTCACTGCGACCCCTACATCCAATCTTTAGCTGGTCTGCTGAGGAACCAGGGCAGCTAGTGTAACTGACAAGAATCACAGTGCCAAGGTCCAGCAGACTTCTGAAGACCCATGAAGCCCTGGCTGATTTGGCTCAGTGGCTAGAGTATTGGCCCTCGGACTGAAGGTCACGGGTTTGATTCCGGCCAAGGGCACATACATCAGTTGCAGGCGGGATCCCTGGGTGCATGGGGGAGGCAACCATCAATGTGTCTCTCTCACATCAATGATTCTCTCTCTCTGTCTCTCCCCCTCCCTTCCACTCTCTCTAAAATCAATGGAAAAAAATATCTTCAGGTGAGGATTAACACCAAAAAAAAGAAAATTTATATATTTTATTTTAGCACTTTTGTCTGCTGTTCCCTGCCTGCCTGGATTCCTCTTCCCCCAAAATGTCCTCCAAGTGGCCACATGGCTTCCTCCCCTCAGGTCTCTGACACACCTTCACTTAATCTGCAGGCCCCAACCACCATCAGCTTTGACGTATCTGTCAAGTGCCACCCATAATCACACCAGTCCCTCAGAATAGCTCTGGTAGAGAATATTGAAACTTAAAGGAAGGCAGTCACTCACTCAAGGACACACAATGGGGGGTGGTGACATTAGACCATGAACCCAAGACCTGCTGACCCAGAGTCAATACAGCTCACTATGACATCTCAAACTTGTCGCTGGCGCAGAGTAGGGGATCTGAATGGGTTCTCACCTCATTTTGGATGGTCAAGTCACGGAACGAGGACTTGACATGTAATGAGGACTTGACGTAAGAAGAGGACTTGATCCAAGATAAAGACTTCCAGAATCTGAGCTCAGGGGGGTGAGCCCGTGGGCTCCAGCCAGGTACCTGGGTTACTGAGTAGATGCTGAAGCCGAGGGCAGGCACTGAGGCTGAGAAAAGCAGCTCCTGTATATTTGAGCTGGGCATTGTCACCACCTCAGGACAAGGAGAAGGGAGTCTGAGTCAAGAGGCTTTGTGTACACATATAGAGGCGTATAACCGGGAGGGGTCACGCTCCAGAAGGAGAAGGAGTCCCAGGACGGGGAGAAGAAATGTAGGTGTTGAGCAGGATAATGACGGGGGAGAGGAATTCTGAGTTCAAGATTGCAGAGAAGCCCTAGCTGGTTTGGCTCAATGGATAGAGCATCAGCCTGTGGACTGAAAGGTCCCAGGTTCAATTCCAGTCAAGGGCACATGTCCGAGTTGTGGGCTCAATCCCCAGTGGGGGACTTGCAGGAAGCAGCCGATCCATGATACTCTCTCATATTGGATGTTTCTATCTCTCCCTCTTCCTTCCCCCTGAAATCAATAAAAATAAAAAGGTTGCAGAGAAGATTTAGTAGATAGAAAACAACCCACAGGGAGGGTAGAGAGACTGTAGGAGGGGGGAGAAGTGAGGGAGTAAGTGGGGGAAGGGATCTTTGAGGCAGAAGAGGGAAAAACAAGATTCCTGGGGAAGGAAGAGGTTCATGGGAAGAGGCCTTCCAGGATGAGAGGAATATCCATAAATAGAAAAATATTTCAGCCCCAGCCGGTTTGGCTCAATGGATAGAGCGTCAGCCTGCAGACCGAAGGGTCCAGGGTTCCATTCCAGTCAAGGGCACAGGCCTGGGTTGCAGGCTGGATCCCTAGTAGGAGGCGTGCAGGAGGCAGCCAATCAATGATTCTCTCTCATCATTGATGTTTCTCTCTCTCCCTCTCCCTTCCTCTCTGAAATCAACAAAAACATATTTTTTAAAAAAGAAAAATATTTCATGGGGAGATATTAAAAAGAGGGAGACACAGGGGAGGGATGTTCCCAGGAGATTTGATATTAAGGGGCAGATTCAGAGGAGGAAGAGAAAGTATTTGGTGGGAGGTACTCATGGAAGGGCAGGTATCCATGAAGACAGGTATCCAAGAAGGCAGGGCATCCAAGAGAGGAGGCGTCCATGGGGGGAAGGGAGAAATGCCCATGAGGGTAGGTAGTCATTGGAGGAGGGTGGTCATGGGAGGAATATTCATTAAATAAGCTCACATCACTGGGCACAACTGCACCACTGGGATCCTTCACAAGGAAAACGTATTTGCTGACTGGAAGCCGCACCATCCAATTTACTTTCCGCCCCAAAGGGTTATAAACGATCACCTGGAACTGGGGTGGGAGGATCAGAGTGCGCATGAGTCACAGCAGGCCTTTTCCAAACCCATCCCCGATGCACTGCAACAACCCTGGGTGATCAAAGGCCCTATGTGGTCTCCATCCAGCCCCGGCTACACTGTGGCCCACGTGCTCTGGCCCAGAGGGATCCTTCAAAATAATTTGGCTACCAGTCCCACCTCATCTTCTCCCAGTCACGGATTTGCAACTCTCATCCGCAACTCTCATCCTACCCATTAGACCTGCCTTCCGGCCCCGCCCCCCAACCCACCCATCCCAAGCGTGGCTCACGCTCTTTGAAGTCTGGCTGAGCGGACACAGGCTGGTGTTGAGATTGCGGCAGAAAGCGAACACCTCCTTGGAGCCGCTGAGCCGCGCTAGCGCATTGCTCAGGAGAACCTGGGGAGGAACATAAAGGCATGCGTCTACTCTGCAAGCACACGGGGAGCTTCCTCGCCCACCCCGGCCCCACCCTACAAGACCTTCTGGGCCCTGCCCCATTTGTCTCCGCACTCCCACACCCCACCCCAGTAGCCCTTCCAGGCCTCGCCCCATTCAAGACCCCTCATTCCACGCCCCGCCCCACTAGCTTATAGGTTCCGCCCTGCTGCCTTGTCCTGCCCCATTCTTATCTATGCCCCTCCTACCGCAAGCCCCGCCCCACAAGTCCTTCTAGACTCCACTCCACTGCTTTGACCACGCCCTTCCTGTCTCCGCCCTTATGCCCCAGACCCCCACCAAGCACCTCACAGGGTTCCCAGCCTGCTGCCAGCTGGCGAGCATAGTCATCGGCCACATGTTGCTTGGAGGTCCCACTGACTGCATCGTGGTGCTGGAGCACAGCCATTGCCTCATCTGCAGGCAGATGGTGGTGAGCGAGTGGTGAGCTGGGTGGGGTCTGTGCAGGACTCTGAGCCCTGATCTCAGAGAGATGCGAATGGTCACATGCAGAGCGCCAAGGTTCTTAGGGGCTTTCAGAAGGGACTCAAGGATGTGGCCATGGTCTGGTGTCCAGCTTGGGCCCCGCCCCCACCCCCTCACCAACCATACACCTACTGAGGGGTGCACTGTCTCCAGCGCCATAGGGTCCCATGTTGGCCGCTGGACCTGCCAGTGCCTCCAGCTGGTTGCACACCTAGGAGAAGGGAGTATGTTGAGGCATGGGGCCAGCTGGAAATACTGGGCTTCCCCCTTTAGTCTAGCACACACCCACCTGCAGGAAGTTATAGCTGAGGCGCTCGTAGCGTTTGAGGGCCGGCCGGCTGGTAAAGAAGCCGGTCCAGAACATGTGGGGGCCATCCGCATAGGGGAAGAAGTCATCCTGTTTCACCGACCTGCAGCAGCAGAGGCATTGCGGGCAGAGTCACTACCCACAGGGCATGCGAACCCCCCTCAAGCTCCCCAAGCCCCCCAAATACCAGGTGAGGTTGGCCTTGTTCAGCTCCCAGAGGTAACAGGCCGGAGTGGAGTAGAGAACATTGACACGGCTCCCATTGGCCTGCTGCTGGGGGAAGGTGTTGCATGTGTGAGCCCTCTGGAGTCTGCAACTTCCTGAGGGGGTGGGCCCACAGGTGGGCAACACATACACACATTTATGCATCCAGTGGGTTCAGATTCTCTTAATACACATTTTGAATGCAAACCAATAACCAAGTGTGAAAATGTATTTTGGCCAAACCTAAATATTACCAGCCTGGAAAGAATTTCAGTGATGCAAGAATAAATCTGAAATATTACTAAACTTTTAAATAACTTCAATTATATTATTAAAAACTTTCATGGAAAAATTAAATCTGACATATAGGGCAGGAATAATAATTTCTCAACACTGTCAGGTTATTGCTAAATGACACAATTGTCATAATGAATAGAGGCTCACTTTCAACTGAGGGAGGTAAAGGAACAAGCTCGGTTGGTTAGCGTGTCATCCCAATATGGCAAGGTTGTGGGTTCAATCCCCAGTCAGGGCTCATACAGGAATCAACCAATGAATGCATCAATAAGTGGAACAACAAATCAATGTTTCTCTCTCTCCCTCCCTCCCTTTCTCTCTTCCTCTCAAATCAATCAATAAAAACTTTTTTTTCTTTAAGAAGGTGACATCTTCCATGAGGAAAGGATGTTTGTACCAGTACCTGGTACAAGTAGATGCTCATTCACTCACTTGAAGGGAAGTGCATGAGACCACAGGCCTTTATGGGCGGACACACATCTACACTTCTTCAGCATAGTCATATACACCGTTACATACACAGACCCACATACACACTGTATTCACTCAGCAATCACTCGATTCTTCAACTCAATGCTCAGGATGGCTGACGCAATCTAGAAACACAGGCCAGCCCCACTCTCATGGGATTCACAGCCAAATGCAAGAGAGAGACTGGACGGACAGTCAGTTGGTTACAATCAGCCTGGATGTGACAGGTATTTGTGAAGACTGGTGTGAGTAGAGAGGAAGAGCAAGAGCTCTGCCTGGGGTTTGTGAAGGCTTCCTGAAGTAGGAGATATTGGATCTTTTTTTTTTTTTTGAGATATTGGCTCTTAAAGGAGAAGCAGAATGTTTTCAGCCTCAAATCCTATCTAATAAAAGAGTAATATGCAAATTGACTTGCCTCTGCTATACCCACAAGACACGCCCATCATCCAATCAGGAGCGAGTATGCAAAATAACCTAACCAAGATGGCTGCAGCCATGGAGAGAGCAGGAGGCTTGGGTTTCCTCGGCAATGGAAGAAGCCAAGCTTTCTGCCTGCCCTGGCCTGCCTTGGCCTCCACTCAAGGCTACACAGTTTCAATTATAGAAGATAAATAAATCCCGACAAAAATGGCGGCAGCCACGTAGCTGGAGAGAGCAGGAGGCTTGAGTTGCCCCTGGTGATGAAGGAAGCCAAGTTTCTGCAGCCCTGGCCTGCTTTGGCCTCCGCTCAAGGATATAAAGTTTCAATTATAGAAGATAAATAAATCCCAGATACCAGAGCCTCCACTTGGGTCGCTGGGGGGCGTGGCCAGCCTGCAAACCACCACAGGCCCCTCACCCAGGCTGCCCCATGCCCCAAGGCACCTGATCCGGGACACCCTTCAGGGCAAACCAGCCGGCCCCCACCCGTGCACCAGGCCTCTATCCTATCTAATCCTATATAATAAAAGAATAATATGCAAATTGACCATCACTCCAACACACAAGATGGCTGCCCCCATGTGGTCAAAGATGACTGCCCCCATGTGGACACAAGATGGCCACGACAAAATGACCAGCAGGGGAGGGCAGTTGGGAGGGACCAGGCCTGCAGGGGAGGGCAGTTGGGAGGGACTAGGCCTGCAAGGGAGGGCAGTTGTCGGCGATCAGGCCAGCAGGGGAGGGCAGTTGGGAGAGACCAGGCCTGCAAGGGAGGGCAGTTGGGGGCGATCAAGCCTGCAAGGGAGGGCAGTTAGGAGTGACCAGGCCAGCAGAGGAGGAAAGTTGGGGGCGACCGGGCCTGCAGGGAAGGGCAGTTGAGGGGGGACCCAGGCCTCCAGGGGAGAGTAGTTGGGGGGTACCAGGCCCGCAGGGGAGGGCAGTTAGGGGCAAACAGGCTGGCGGGGAGCAGTTAGGGGGTGATCAGGCTGGCAGGCAGAAGCAGTTAGGGGCAATCAGGAAGGCAAGCAGGCGAGCAATTGGAAGCCAGCAGTCCTGGATTGTGAGAGGGATGTCCGACTGCCTGTTTAGGCCCGATTCTACCTGGATTGGGCCTGAATGGGCAGTCAGACATCCCTCAAGGGGTCCCAGATTGGAGAGGTGCAGGCTGGACTGAGGGACACACACCCCCGTGCATGAATTTCATGCACCGGGCCTCTAGTAATAATAATAAACAAAAACCATAATACTTATTATTTACCTAGCACTGTTCTGAGCTGTGTAAATGAACTCATTAAACTCTTATCCACAGCCTTATCAGGTAAGAACCACTATTATGCCCTTTTTCTAGGTAAGAATATGGGGAGGCACTGAGTGCTAAACGTTTCTGAAGGTCACAGAGCCAGTTAGTGGCAGAGCCAGGATTTGAACTGAGAGATTCCCACTTCCAGTAGAAAGGAGTGGTCAAAGAAGCCGTCAGTGGCGGGAGAAAAACCAAGAAAGTGTGATGTCCTGACAGCCCAGGAACATGATATTTGCAGAAGGAAGTGATCAGGTTGTTCAAGGCTCCTCAGGGACATGGGGAAGACTGAGAAAAGTCTTTTGGAAGGTCCTTGGTGATGTTCCTGAGAGCTGTTTTGGTGAAACAGCTGTGCAGAGAGCAAGTAGAAGTTGAGGACACAGAGATTGTGCTGGTAGGCAATTCTGAGGATGAAAGTGATGGGAAGGGACATCTTAGATGGAAGAGGTAAGACAGGTTCTGTGCTGATGGGAGAGTGACTGCCTGCCCACACAGCTACAAGCCACAGGCCAATTACAAGAGCCACACCAATACATCTGTATAATGGCCACCCAAAAATGTCCATGTCCTAATACCTGTGACATGGCAAACAGGAATTAAGTTTGCAGGTGGAATTAAGTTGCTAATCAGATGAACTTAAAACAGATATTATCCTAAATTATCTGGGTGACCCCAATGTAATCACAAGGGTCTTTAAAAGTGGAAGAGGGAAGTCAGAGTGAGAGAAAGAGATGTGGCAGTGGAAGCAGGATCAGACTTTAAGATGGAGGGAGGGTGCCATGAGCCAAGGAATGTGGGTGGCCTCCAGAAGATGAACAAAGCAAGGAAACTTTCCCCTAGAGCTTCCAGAAGGAACACAACCCTGCTGACATGTTGATTTTAGCCCCATGAGACTAGTGTTCAACTTCTGACCTGAACTATAAGATAACATATTTTTGTTGTTTAGAGCTGCTACGTTTCTGGTGATTAGCTTGTTATAGGAGCAAAAGAAAACTAAGAGAGCACCCTCTTGACCCAAGGCCCAGGGATATAAGCACACATGTGGACACACTCACCTGGGCATTGACCAGCTGGATGAGCTTGTCCAGGTTCTTGAACCACATGTTGGCATTCTCATATTGGAAGTCCGAACCCATGGTCATCACAGTGTGGTTGGTGCGGTAGAACTGGCCCTGCAGACAGAGTGGGGGTGTCCTCAGGCCAGAGTGTCCTGGCCACTCCTTGCACAGCTGTGTCTTGGTATATATGTGGTCAATTGTGAATGCACAGTAGCATGGGGAGAGGGGTGTGCAGAAGTATGTCACATGGGAACATAGGGACATGAACAGAAATAGCCACAAGTTGTTGGGTGAATTCTCTTGGGCCTGCCATGCTGTTTCGTGACCATGGTGAGTGTGTGTGATGGGGAAGGGCTCCACAGGCTTCTGATGAGGAGCACGCAAATCCAGAAGGAGGACATGGTGAGGTGAAGAGACTATCACCTTCCTCTGAGGGTATGAGGAGGTGTTAGGGAATCAATCCCTGGGTGTGAGAAGGGCCTGATGCATTATGTACCCCTGTTTTCCAGGTTCTGGACACTGGGGTTACCTGGTCTTTGGCTAACTTTAGGAAGTAATCAACCAGTTCTTTGGCGTTGTACTCAGGGCTGCGGCGGTCATCCACGATGGGTTTGTCAGCACACAGGACGTCCCAGCACAGGTTCTCCGGTGGGTTGTACATGTTGGGGAGCACACCTGTGGCCACACTTGACTCAGGGTGTAGCCCAGCAACCCGGACCTGCCCTGGAGTCATAGTCTGCCATGCCCCACCCAAGTCCAACTTCAGAATTTGCAGGGGCCCAGTGCAAAGTGCTGAGCCCTTGGTGGTAAATTATTAAAAACTTCAAGATGATGACAGCAGAGTGTAAAGCCATGCCTTTGGAGGCAGCCCTGCCCCCACCTATCCACCCCCTTACTGGTGAAGAGGTCGGCAATGGGGGGCTTCAGGCTGGCACTGGCCCGCCACACCTGCTCCATCTCAAGCTTCATCTTCCGCACCAATTTATCTTGGTAATCCAGGCGCCCGAAGAAGAAGCCGTCAAAGCCCATCTGGGAGTGGTGGGGGATGAGGACAGGAATGGAGGGCACGATGACTAAGTGGGAGGCCTTCTCACCACCACCCTCCAGCCCCCTCCGCATGAAGGGGGGGGGGGCGGTCAGAGCACAGAAAAAAGCAGGTCTATCCCTCTCTTCCTCTCTCTGACATATATATATTTATTATTATTATTATTATTATTATTATTTTAAGTGTGTATATTCCCACTTCTGCAGGCTAAGGATGGAAGGGGTCATGGCACTGGTCAGAAGCCTCTAGCAAAACAGGGCAGGCCTCCACCTGCCACCTGGCTTGGGGAGGAGCCAGGATCCTCGCAAATGGGGCAGGACCAGGAGAGGGGGAGTTGGCAGCTAGAGGGGGTGACCAGCCTGGGCTGGGGCAGAGAGAAGCCAAGGACAGAGAGGAAAAGGAGTGGGACTCCAAGGGCAGGGTCTCAAGAAGTTAGAGAGACAGGTCCCAAGGATGGGTGGGGATTGAGTGATCGAAGGAGGAGTCAAAGCAATGAAGGGGAAGGTCCAAGGGAGGCAGGGAAAGTACCTGCGCAAACAGTGAGGCCTGCTCCCGAGAATGGCCAAAGGGGTCGATATGCCAGGCCACACGGGGGCGCCCGTCGTTGCCAAACGTGTCCTCAAGGAAGCGGAGCCCTAGTGTCATTTGGTCTATGATGGCTCCGTAGTGGGTGGCCGCCTCGTCATTCATCACCCAGCCACCGTTGGCAAACTCCAGACGCCCTGTGCCAATAGGGGCAAAATCCAGGTAGGCTGTCAGGGCCAGGAGTGGGGCTGGGGTTGGCGATGCAGGGGATGAGAAGACCTGCCTGCATGCCCAGGCCTGGAAGAAGAGAGGTACCTCCCAGGCCAGTCTAGCCAGATATGGAACAGAGGGCCTCCTGCATGGCAGGCTTCCCAGAGGATCTATTGGAGATGGGGCCTTGCAGGATGCATAAGAGTTCTACAAAGAAAGGGAAATTCCAGGCAGGCAGATCACATGCACATAGCATGATAAAATCTCAGAAGGCAGGGTGGCAAAAAACAGAAGTTAGGCTGAGCTTCCTCTTTTCACTTCCTTGGGACAGCTCACCCTGGCGCACCAGGTCCCGCACAACATCCTGTGTTGCATTTGTCTGTTGATGCCACCAACGGGAGAAGAAGGCCATCTCCACATAGACGAAGCGACGGGTGGGCTCCGCCAGCAGGGAAGAGATGACAGAGTCTAGGATGTACTGAACACCTGCATGTTGGATTCTGTTGTGGACTGTGGACACAGGGGTCAAGCAATCAGGGACAAGCAAGCCAAAGGGGACATTCCTAGACACAGGACCCCAAGTTGGGCATTGCCTCCACCCTAATATCCAGGACCCAGAGAGGATTTGAAGAGCTCAGAGGGATCATGGGAGTCCCAAGCGTCAGTCCCCACCTCTACTCACTGCCATAAAAGTACTGGTCCACTGTCTTGAGCCAGCCCACGTCATCATGTGTGTGGGCCACCAGGTGCACATTGAGCATGTTCGGCTTCACCGTGGGGCATGTCTGCACAGGGATCCCAAATACACACTCACACACCCTGTCACCTACCCCAAAGTTAAGAGGGCAGGTTGGGGTAGGAGTAGGGGTGGGGGGCACGAGGGAAGTCGATCTAGAGGTGAGTAACTCAGAGAGGTCGGGACAGGCACTCCCAGGGAGGACACACACATAGTTGCGCTGACAAATACAACTCCCTAGTGGCACACTCCTCAGGGCAGCTCTCATTCACACCCTGGGAAAACAATAGTAGTAGCTAATATTTATTACACATTTATAAATGCCAAGCAGCCACCTTGCGGGACAGGGACACTATTATCTCCAGTTTTCAGATGAGAGCGCTGAGATCAGAGAAGTGTAGTGACAGTCACGCAGACAGGAAGTGGAAGAGCTAGGCTGGATCTCCAGGCCGGCTGACTCGAGTTCCAGTTCTCAACCAGCACCCCCACCCCCCAACCCCCACACGCACAAGCCCAATCACACGGTTCAATCAATGCATGCAAAGTCCAGGCAAACTGACCCACAGAAGCAGGAAAGCAGGTATCGGCAGCCCCATTCTCAGACGCGCAGAGCCAGACCTCCCACTGACACAAAGCACGCACTCAGACCACACAGTGATATTAGCAACCATAAACTAGGCAACCCCAGAACCTCCAGACCCTACTCGGGGCTTCCCTCTGGCTTGTGGACATTTCCGCTCGCGGACTCCCGCTCACCTCGTATCCCGCGGCCCGAACGCTGGGCGCAGCCAAAAACAAAAAAAGGAAGGAAATAAGTGGGAGCGGTGGGCACGGTGCACGGGAGCTCATCCAGGGCCACGCTGCGCCCCGGCCGCCGCCGGCGCGCTCCCCCAAAGGCCGCGCGTCGGCTCCCATGGCTGCTCCGCCGCCGCCGCCTCGCCGCCACCACTGCCTACAGCCAGTTCCCGGCTAGCACAGGCCCAGCAAAGGTCCCGCCTCCATATTGCGGCCTAACCAATGGGAGCTTGTAGAGGCGGGGCTAGGGCGCAACTCGGCCTGTTATTGAGGCCGTGGTTCTGGATACCCCCTAGAAGCGCTGGCCCGTCCCACCCTCGGTTTGGCAGAAGAGCCTTTAACGTTTTGCCGCCTTCGTGTGGACTTGGGGATCCCCTTTGTCCCTGTGAGTGCAGTGGTCTCAGGTTTTCCTACCAGTGCCGGGTTGCCTAGGAGGTGGAAAGTGTGCCTGGGGTCCTCCGGCGTTACATTAACCTTCAGGGCTAGGAGCAGGGAGGGTTTGATGGGGGTCCTTTTCTGTCCAATGGGAATTGAGACGTTGGGTAAAGGATCTGTCCTTGGAGCGCTGGGAATGGGAGACATCCAGCCTACTTGAGAGAAGTTAGTACACGCAGACCCAGGAAAAAGCCCCAAAGCTGAAAATCTATCTCCATAAGCAGAGAGCAGGGGGAAACGAAAGAACGAGTCTTCCCACTAGTCTAATAATTAATGGAGCTTATTACGGGAAACTTACCTAAGAGGAAATGGTTCCCTGTGCCGCTTGACAGGTGCCAACGAATTATATAGGGTAAGGGGAGTGGGGTGAACAGTCATAGGTACTAGTACACGAATGCTACCAGGTATGGAAATTATTTCACATGCTTGAACGAGTCAGAACAATAACCTGTTACCGGAACCAGCGCATAGCAGGGGTCAAGGAGACGTACTGGTTTATGTCAGAATGAACATCAAATACAGTCAGACAGTGTCTAAGGGAGGTTTGCAGTAAGCAATCTCCCCCTTATGGCCCAGGTCCAGCTTTTGGGTCCAGCAGTGGTAACTTCATGGAACAGTCTCTCCTCCACACTCTACCCCTCATGACCAGCTCTTACATGACCCCCTTCCCCAAGGTGCCCTGAGAAGTCGGCAAGGGGCTTCAGTAGCAGGGAAGTAGCTCTCTTAGTTGCCAATTGACCTCATTGGAGACAGTCAGCAGCAACAGTACAGACACATACAAGAAAAGAGACCAGTTAAAAGAAGCAATCCAAGTATTAGTAACTTTTTCTTTTTTTAATATTTTTATTGATTTCAGAGAGGAAGAAATAGAAACATCAATGATGAGAGAGAATCATTGATTGGCTGCCTCCTGCACGCCCCCTACTGGGGATCAAGCCCACAACCCAGGCTTATGCCCTGGACTGGAATCGAACCTGGGATTCTTCAGTCCACAGGCCATCGCTCTATCCATTGAGGCTAACCGGCCAGGGCTATTAGTAACTTTTTCCATCATGCTTCCCCTCTGTCAGGACCTAAACCGCTGGGTTAGTAAGTCACCTAGGTTTGGGCTGGGTCATTTAAGGCATTTACATGAATTTTCATATGTACTAACAAAGAAGAAATATTAGCAGATTCATTTGGTATAAGAACACAACATTCAGCTTGGATAATGGCACAGGTCCCCTCACCCCAAACCCCCAACACACACATACACAGGCTTGTAACTGGTTGCTACAGGAACAGCAGGAAGTCTAAGGTCAGAAAGACAAATATTTAGCCCTACCTGGTTTGGCTCAGTGGATAGAGCATCGGCCTGCAGACCAAAGGTTCGCAGGTTTTATTCCAGTCAAGGGCACTTACCTCAGTTGCAGGTTCCTCCCCAGCCTGGGCCCTGGTCAGGCTCATGCAGGGGCCAACCAATCAATGTGTTTCTCTCACAGCCACATCAATATTTCTGTCTTTCCCTTGCTCTTCCACTCTCTCTTAAAAAAAAAAAAATCGCCCTAGCCGCCTTGGCTCAGTGGATAAAGCATCAGCCTGTGAACTGAAGGGTCCCGGGTTCGATTCTGGCCAAGGGCACATGCCTGGGTTGTGCGCTTGATCCCCAGTAGGGGGCGTGCAGGAGGCAGCCTATCAATGATTCTCTCTCATCATTGACGTTTCTATCTCTCTCTCCTTCTCCCTTTCTGAAATCAATAAAGAAGTATATTTAATAAAATAAAAATAAAAATAAACCAATGGAAAAATATCCTCAGGTGAAGATTTAAAAGGAAGACAAATATTTAGTAGGGACTTGAAGTGGGAGATCTGTCAGAATTATACTTGCAGTCTGATCTTTAGATGTTAATATAGCCGCAGTGTTTGGAACCTGGCCAGGCTATGTAACCCATATTTGTTGGTCAGGAAGAAGTGGTGCTCTTCCTGACCAAAAAATAAGGAGGTGAATAGGGGGAGGACTATATCAGATCAGGACCCCTCTTTCAATGGTGCATGTACCAGTCTGAGTATAGCCTGTCTCTATGGCTCCTGACGGCATGAGAATAACAGGGTCCTACGGGAGACTGAGCAGCTCCTCTCCCCCAGGTGCATGAAGTAACCAACCCATCACAGGGTAGTATCTCATTGCAGATTCCAGTAAATGTTCCAGGGACAATAAAGCCTGGTGCCTTCAATATCATGGCCCACTGGTCCATGACAAGCATCAAGACTATTATTGTGTTGTTTCTCACACCTTAACCATCTTGGGTGCTTCGTTTGAGCTCCCAGTCTGGCATATAAGGAAATAGGCCCCACTGCTGGTCATTTAAGAGTATTTACACTTGGGAAACATCTTTGTATACTGGCCAAAGTTGGTTTTCCAGTTAGTAAGGAACCAATTTTTAAAAATATATATTTTTTTTTATTGATTTCAGAGGAAGGGAGGAGAGAGAGATAGAAGCATCAATGATAAGAATCATTGCTCGGCTCCCTCCTGCATGCCCCACACTGAGGATCAAGCTCAAAACCCGGGTATATGCCCTGACCAGGAATCAAACCATGACCACCTGGTTCATAGGTTGATGCTCACCAACTGAGCCACACTGTCCAGGCAAGGACCCCATTTTTCCATTCTAACAAACCCAGTTGCCTGTGGGTTATTTAGGAAATGGAACCTGCATTCAATAACTGAATTGAGCCCTAGCCAGTTTGGTTCAGTGGATACAGTGTCATCCTGTGGACTGAAGAGTCCCAGGTTCAATTCTGGTCAAGGGCACATGCCTGGGTTGTGGACTCGATCCCCTAGTAGGGGGCATGCCAGGAGGCAGCTGATCAATGATTCTCTCTCATCATTGATGTTTCTATCTTTCTCTCCCTTCCTCTCTGAAATCAATTATATATCCTATATAATATAGCCTGTGTGCATCACGTCCTCACACTGTAAGGAACAATCACCAGGAGGCTGCATGCGCAGCAGGTGTGCGCGGTTGGGTGAGGGCTTGATGCTACATGCGCAATGCATAGGCAGGATCCCCAGCTCTGGCCTCTTTGGGGCAATCCATCGAGGAGCCCTGGATGGGTGGGTGGGGCCTACCTCTTTGGGGTGATCGATCCCGGGGCTCCTGCACTGTGAGAGGGCACAGGCCAGGCTGGGGGACCCGCCCACCGAGTGCATGAATTTTGTGCACTGGGCCTCTAGTATATATATAAAATTCTTACTCTAGTGAAAAAAATAACTGCATTGACCAGGTCACTGTATGTTAAAGGCAACCCTGCTTCCTTGGCTATGTGCTATCCTATTTGGGCAATACCTGGCCCACTCGTCCAGCACACCCAATCTGCAGTTATCAACTAACGGGTCAGTTGCTAAGGCATGTATTTTTGCCAAAGCATCTGCTTCCTAAGTACCTGGAGATGTCTTATGGGCAGGGACATGGATGATACAAAGATTTTCCCTGGGCTCTTGTGAGCCCAAATATCTTTCCACACCTCTTGTCCCCAAAAAGGTTTGTTCATAATCATCCACCCCTCCATTTCCGTTATCCAAGAAATAAAATCAGCCCCTTTAAAATGGCCCAATTGTCAGTACACAGGATCAGTGGCCAAGATTCATGTGTGATACCAACCACACAGCTTTTAATTCAGCCCACTGACTATTGTGGCTTGTTCCTGTTTCCACCCGGTGTCAATGGGAAATTGAATGCAACTGCAGTCAAAGTAGGTAAATCACCCTACCTAGAGCAATTAGTATACCAAGTGCCAGCAAGAAGTTCCTCTAGTCCTTCTTCCCAGGTTGCAGGGTCCAATCCAGGGATGGGAGCAGGAGCATTTGGAGGCTCAACATATTTAATAGAACCTAAGAGTTGCTGCATCTCTAGAGACAACGAACTATTTGACAAAGCACTCCTCTGCTGTCGGTAGGCATGCCACTAAGTCAGCGTTGGAGTCCGAACCATAGCAGAGGCAAGTTGATGGGTCATGTTATCTATCCACCCCTTGATGAAGCACTGTATACACTGACAATCAGTATTGTTCTCTCAAGGTTGATCTGATTTCTGCCCCCTTCCACAATTGGGACCAAAAGCCACGGTGCACTTGCTTCTTTTGCTGATTTTGCACATGCCTTCTGGGGTAATTGAAATATCTGATTCGAATGGTACCCTGGCCTGGCAGACTCCAAGGGCTGTAATCTGCTGGACCAGTATTTTTGTTTTCTCAAAGGCAGCTTGTTGTTTGGCTCCCCAGGCCCATATATGTCCCTTCTTAACTAGACGATATAACGGGCAAAGGATATGTGCTAAATGGAGTATAAATGTTCCCCAGCACCCCAAATTTCTCACAAAAGGCTGTACTTCTTTCACACTTTTTGGTATTGGGTAGGCTTGCACCTCATCTATGACAGCCTCAGGGACAATGCGGGTCTTACCCAACCATATGACTCCAAACAACTTTGCTGCAGTGCCCAGACCTAGAATTTTCTATGTATTCACTCTCCATTCTCTCTGTTCCAGATGGTCCAGAAAAATCTGCAAGGTTTCCTGCAGCAGAGGCAAATCTTCACAGGATAGCACTATGTCATCAATACGATTCCATTTCATAGAGATCAGGAAGGAAAACGGTGAACCACCATCGCATGGCATAGAGTGGGGCTATGTACATAGCCTTGAAGAAGCACTTGGAACGTATATACCCCAAGTGCAAAACACAATTTCTCATAGTTTGTTACTGTGAGGGCATCAGTCTTGTGGCAGTGAAGGCTTCAACCCATCCAGAAAATATACATACAACAACAAGAACATATTGATAACCCGTACTAAGTGGCACTTAAATAAAAGTCCAGCTTAAATACCCTATCGTGCATGGAGGAATGCCATAACAAAAAATGGGGCTTACCAGGGAGCCAGAAAGAACCCAGCAACTGTCTTGGGTTTCCCTTAGCCCCACTGTTTATTTAATTCACAATCATTGTTTACTCTTTGTTTTTTTCAAATTATAAGGGAGTTTACTTAGAAAGTTTCAGAGGTTGTAGAAGTGGGCCAGCTGGGCTGAATAGGCTCAAGAAACAAGCACAGAAGCAAAAGAAGGGCACGTGAAACTTAGTTGAGAGAAAAGCAAAGGGACTAAGCCTGGGAGAAGAAGAGGGAGGAGGGAAAGGTATGGGTGCATCCCAGAGGGAAACTGCCCATTGTTTACCCATCTTAATTTCCCTGACTGAGAAGCTGATAATTGCCACATTACAAGAACATCAAGATGGCAAAAGTACAGCACTAATGGGTTATTTTTGCAAAAGTAGAATGGGCTTCATCTACACATGCCTCAATATTTATACATTTACTAAAGGCCTGGTGCACGAAATTCGTGCATGGGTAGGGTCCCTAGGCCTGGCCGGTGATCAGGGCTGATCGGGACCTTCCAGTTGCCTGCCGGGGTCTCCCTTCCCTGGCTGCTGGCCGGGGTCTTCCTTCGTTCCACGCTGCCTCCTGGCGGTCAGCACACATCATAGCGAGCGATCAGTCTCCTGGTTGAACTCCCGTAGGGACAATTTGCATATTAGGCTTTTATATAGAGATTTGTTTGTTTTGTGGCTGAGTTTTCATGAAGTCAGCTAGGGTATTTCAAATACAGAAGGTTAGTTTTTACATTGAAAAGATTCCACTTTCTTAAGTAATCAAAGACTTGGTAAGACAACATAAAACACAGAAAATTATTTTGATAAAACATAGAATCTGTGCATTCAAGACAGAAAACTTGTTAAAATATCAGGAGCAAACCCACAGTCCAAGAAAAGTTTGTCCATTTAACAGAGAGAAAGAGATCCAAACTCTATTACTTTTAATGCTTAAATCCACTTAATTAAATCTATACTAATCTTAGCTTGACCACATATTAAAATTTTTTTTCAAAAAAATATTTTCATGGCTCACTCTTCCGGGTGGGGTTGCCTGCGCAGTAAGTCCGCACAGTAGTTGTGGCCCCCTAGGCCGTTAATCGAGAGGCTGTGCACGCCGGGGGCGGTACTGTCCCGCGCGCCGCCTGCTCATTACTGCGAGGCAGGTGGCTCTCAGGCCGGCGCAGGTCCGCCGCGGTTCGTCGGACCCAAGGTCTGTGAGCTGCCACGATGTCGATCTTCACCCCCACCAACCAGATCCGCCTAACAAATGTGGCCGTGGTGCACATGACGCGCGCCGGAAAGCGTTTCGAAATCGCCTGCTACAAAAACAAAGTCGTTGGCTGGCGGAGCGGCGTGGAAAAAGACCTTGATGAAGTTCTCCAGACCCACTCGGTGTTTGTAAATGTTTCTAAAGGTCAGGTTGCGAAGAAGGAAGATCTCATCAGTGCATTTGGAACAGATGACCAGACGGAAATCTGTAAGCAGATTTTGACTAAAGGGGAGGTTCAAGTATCAGATAAAGAACGGCACACACAGCTGGAGCAGATGTTTAGGGACATTGCAACTATTGTAGCTGACAAATGTGTGATCCCTGAAACAAAGAGACCATATACTGTTATCCTTATTGAGAGAGCAATGAAGGACATCCACTATTCAGTCAACACCAACAAGAGTACAAAACAACAGGCTTTGGAAGTGATAAAGCAGTTAAAGGAGAAAATGAAGATAGAACGTGCTCACATGAGACTTCGGTTCATTCTTCCAGTGAATGAAGGGAAAAAAGCTGAAAGAAAAACTTAAGCCACTGATCAAAGTTATAGAAAGTGAGGACTACAATCAACAATTAGAAATTGTGTGTCTAATTGACCCAGGCTGCTTCAGAGAAATTGATGAGCTAATACAAAAGGAGACAAAAGGCAAAGGTTCTTTGGAAGTGCTCAATCTGAAAGATGTGGAAGAAGGAGATGAGAAATTTGAATGACATTCATCAGTCTCTTCTGCTTTGAAACACTAAAACGTTTTCATTTCCCACGGTCCTGTTTTCTTTCTGTGGTCTGCCAAATACTTGCTCAAATTAGTTTGTTTTCTACCTTTGTGTTAAACAAAAAGACTTTGCTAAATTACAACTGTGGTTAATTTAGTTTTATTTGTAAATTGGGATTTTAGGGGGAAAAAGAAAAATTCAAGACACAGAAGTCCAGAGTAGCATTTTGCTGTCTCATGCCATTGTAGCTTTCCAAGGTGAAAGTTATTTGAGGCAGCTCTTGTGGATAAAAAGTTGTTTTGTACATTATAATAAGAGTAATTTCGGAAGGATATATCTGTATAATCAAAAGGGAGTATTTGCTGAAAAAGAAAACAGTGCTTATTTCTACGTAATGAAATGCATGTATAGGGGTAACTATATCTTGGCCTAAAATACAACTTGGATAATGGCTTCCTGATCAGCTGAAAAATATATATGATGACTGTGCAACATACAATTTTCATTAAACATGCTGCCATAACATAGATTATTCCTGGTTAAAAAAAAGTCATTTATTTCTAATTCTTAAAATTTATAATATATGTTAATATAGCCAAAATTATGAAATCAATAAAGCCACTCTTTATTGTTACTAAAATATATATTTTTTTTTTTCATGAAATAGGGGAATCCAAGATGGCGATGTAGGTAAACACCTAAACTGCTGCCTCGCGCAACAATTTCAAAACTACAACTAAAAGACAAAACGGAATCCAAGATGGCGGCGTAGGTAAACACCTAAACTGCTGCCTTGCGCAACAATTTCAAAAATTCAACTAAAAGACAAAACGTCTATCACCCAGAACCACGGGAAAGCTGGCTGAGTGGAAGTTCTACAACTAGAAGGAAAGAGAAAAGAGCATCGAGACGTGCACGAGCGCTGAAAAGCTGAGGTACGGAGGCGCGTGATCCAGGCTGGCGGCGGGCGTTGCTTTTTTTCAACCCAAAGGGAGACAAGCCCCCGATTACTCTGAAATCCAGTTTCTGGGGAGACGCGGGGGACCCAAACTCCTACGGGGAGAAGCTGGACTGTCTGCCAGTGAGGGGGCTTACTTGCAGAGCTGCGCACAGGAATAATTGTTTACGGCACTGGGGCACGGGACTCCGGGACGCCCTTGGGGACACAGAGCCGGCTAACTAGCAGCCATTGCTGTTTGCCACGCCCTAGCCTAGTGACACCCTGAGACCCTGCCCTGCGAAACCTACAAACCCACCCAAGCTCCAAGCAGCAGCGTTAGCAGAAGAAAGCCCCGCCCTATCGCAGCTTAACCTAGCAAACTTGCAGTCTGGGTCAGACAGCTCCAAAACCTCCAAACCCCAAGCAAAGAGGAGAAAACTGTAGCTCTCACTGTAGCTCCTGCTGGATGGCCTCAGACAGTAGCTGACCTGCACCCCATTGGAGATCCAGAAGCCAGTGTACTTAGTGGTCAGAGTGAGACACCAGATTTCAACTCCTCACATCCATAAGTGACACATTCAAAGGCAGACTCAGTGAGCACCAAAGCCCCACTGAAACAAGTCCTGCCCCTAAGTGTGTCTTCAGCGCAGCAGTTCTTCCATTATACACACAGTGAGTGCTCACAGCTAATTGGCCTGGAGGTCAATTCCTCCCAGTATACCAACAGCAATTAAGGCTTTAACTGCACCAAGTCTTTGCACTCAGCCCACAAAGGGGTGTACCAAGAGTGTCCACCTCAGGTGATTGGGGAGGCTGAGCTACTGCCCCCTATAGGTCACCTACCACACAAAGCTACTCCATCAACACAGGGAAGCAGCCAAAATGAGGAGACAAAGAAACATGTCACGAATGAAAGAAACGGAGGAAAGCAAACTACTGGATGACATAGAGTTCAGAACCACATTTATAAGGTTACTCAAGAATCTTCTTAAAACCGCTGAGAAACTTGATGAGACCTTCAAGGAGCTTAATGAGAATGCCAAAAAAATGGAAAAGGATCAGTCAGAAATGAAGCATACACTGTCTGAAATAAAGAATATACAGAAACTCAACTGTAGATCAACGTACCCCAAGAATCAAACCAAAGATCTGAAATATGTGGAAACAAAAAACATCCAACCAGAAAAACAAAAAGAAAAAAGAATCCAAAAATATGAAGATAGTGTAAGGAGCCTCTGGGACAACTTTAAGCGAACCAACATCCGAATTTTTGGGGTGCCAGAAGAAGGGAGAGAGCAAAATATTGAAAACCTATTAGAAGAAATAATGACAGAAAACTTTCCCTGCCTGGTGAAAGAAATAGATGTACAAGTCCAGGAAGCGCACAGAACCCCATACAAGAGGAATCCAAAGAGGACCACACCAAGACACATCATAATTAAAATGCCAAGAGCAAAAGACAAAGAGAGAATATTAAAAGCAGCAAGAGAAAAACAGTTAATTACCTACAAGGGAGTACCCATACAACTGTCAGCTGATTTCTCAACAGAAACTATGCAGGCCAGAAGGGAGTGGCAAGAAATATTCAAAGTGATGAACAGCAAGAACCTACAACCAAGATTACTCTACCCAGCAAAGCTATCATTCAGAGTTGAAGGTCAGATAAAGAGCTTCACAGACAAGAAAAAGCTAAAGGAGTTCATCACCACCAAACCAGGATTACATGAAATGCTGAAGAGTATTCTTTAAGGAGAGGAAGAAGAAGAAAAAGGTAAAGATAAAAATTATGAACAACAAAATGACATCAAATACATACCTACCAACAAATGAATCTAAAAATCAAGTGAATAAAAAATCTGAAGAACAGAATGGACTGGTAAATATAATAGAATCAGGGACATAGAAAGGGAGTGAACTGACGATTCTCAGGGGAAGCAGGTGTGAGGGGTGTGGGAAGAGATTGGACAAAAATCTTACTCCTATGGATGAAGACAGTGGCGGGGGTAAGGGCATGGGGTGGGGTGGGGAATCAGGTGGAGGGGAGCTATGGGGGAAAAAATAGAGGAACACCTGTAATAATCTGAACAATAAAGATTTATTTAAAAAATAAAAAATAAAAATTATGAACAACAAAATGACATCAAATACATACCTACCAACAAGTGAATCTAAAAATCAAGTGAATAAAAAATCTGAAGAACAGAATGGACTGGTGAATATAATAGAATCAGGGACATAGAAAGGGAGTGAACTGACGATTCTCAGGGGAAGCAGGTGTGAGGGGTGCAGGAAGAGCTTGGACAAAAATCTTACTCCTATGGATGAAGACAGTGGCAGGGGTAAGGGAATGGGGTGGGGTGGGGAATCAGGTGGAGGGGAGCTATAGGGGGAAAAATAGAGGAACACCTGTAATAATCTGAACAATAAAGATTTATTTAAAAAAAAAAAAAGAGGGAAGGAGGACACATATTAAAAGAGATCCAATTTTATATGTGGATCTTGTTTGGAAACCTGACTCAAATAAACGAACTGGTAAGGGAAGAGATGTTTGAGATAATCAAGAAAATTGGACACTGACTGGATATTTGACAATATTATTATTATTAATATTTAGTTATAATAGGAGCGTTGTAACAACATTTTTAAAAAGAGACCTTAGTTTTTAGTAATACATACTAATATATTTGGAAATGAAATGAAAAAATAAAAAATAAAATAAAATAAAATAAAAGACAAAACGTCCATCACCCAGAACCACAAAAAAGATGGCTGAGTGGAAGTTCTACAACTAGAAGGAAAGAGCATTGAGACATGCACAAGCACTGAAAAGCTGAGGTACGAGGCGCGCAATCCAGGTTGGCAGCAGGCATTGCTTTTTTCAACCCAAGAGGAGACAAGCCCCCAAATACTCTGAAATCCAATTTCTGGGAAGAAGCGGGGGACCCAAACTCCTACGGGGAGAAGCTGGACTATCTGCCATCAGGTCGGAAAGTGGGGTGGCTGGCTTGCAGAGCTCCGCGCAGGAATAATTGTTTACTGCACTGGAACGCAGGACATGGGGACACGGTCGGGGATGCGGTCGGAGACGTAGAGCCGGCTAATGGGCAGCCATCGCTGTTTGCCATGCCCTAGCCTAGTGACTCCCTGAGACCCCACCCCGCACAACCTACAAACCCACCCAAGCTCCAAGCAGCGGCTTTAGCATAAGAATGGCCTTCCCTATCACAGCTTAACCTAGCAAACTTGTAGCCCGGGTCAGACAGCTCCAAAACCTCCAAACCCCAAGCAAAGAGGAGAAAACTGTAGCTCTCGCTGTAGCTCCTGCTGAGTGGCCTCAGACAGTAGCTGACCTGCAT
The DNA here is from genome assembly GCA_026230045.1 of Corynorhinus townsendii. Lineage (NCBI taxonomy): Eukaryota > Metazoa > Chordata > Mammalia > Chiroptera > Vespertilionidae > Corynorhinus > Corynorhinus townsendii. Next base: position 80,133,201 of record JAPDVU010000006.1, read on the forward strand.
CCCATTGGAGATCCAGAAGCCAGTGTACCTAGTGGTCAGTGTGAGACACCAGATTTCAACTCCTCACATCCATAAGTGACACATTCAAGAGGCAGACTCAGTGAGCACCAAAGCCCCACTGAAACAAGTCCTGCCCCATAAGCGTGTCTTTAGCGCAGCAGGTCTTCCATTATAGACACAGAGAGTCCTCACAGACAATTGGCCTGAAGGTCAATTCCTCCCAGTGTACCAACAGCAATCAAGGCTTAACTACACCAAGACTTTGCACTGAGCCCACAAAAGGGTGTACCAAGAGCATCCACCTCAGGTGATTGGGGAGGCTGAGCTACTGCCCCCTATAGGTCACCTACCACACAAAGCTACTCCATCAACACAGGGAAGCAGCCAAAATGTGGAGACAAAGAAACATGTCACGAATGAAAGAAACGGAGGAAAGCAAACTACTGGATGACATAGAGTTCAGAACCACATTTATAAGGTTACTCAAGAATCTTCTTAAAACCGCTGAGAAACTTGATGAGACCTTCAAGGATCTTAATAAGAATGCCAAAAAAATGGAAAAGGACCAGTAAGAAATGAAGCATACACTGTCTAAAATAAAGAATATATAGAAACTCAACTGTAGATCAACGTACCCCAAGAATCAAACCAAAGATCTGAAATATGAGGAAACAAAAAACACCCAACCAGAAAAACAAAAAGAAAAAAGAATCCAAAAGTATGAAGATAGTGTAAGGAGCCTCTGGGACAACTTTAAGCGTACCAACATCCGAATTTTTGGGGTGCCAGAAGAAGAGAGAGAGCAAAATATTGAAAACCTATTAGAAGAAATAATGACAAAAAACTTTCCCTACCTGGTGAAAGAAATAGACTTACAAGTTCAGGAAGCGCACAGAACCCCATACAAGAGGAATCCAAAGAGGACCACACCAAGACACATCATAATTAAAATGCCAAGAGCAAAAGACAAAGAGAGAATCTTGAAAGCAGCAAGACAAAAACGGTTTGTTACCTACAAGGAAGTACCCATACGACTGTCAGCTGATTTCTCACAGAAACTATGCAGGCCAGAAGGGAGTGGCAAGAAACATTCAAAGTGATGAACAGCAAGAACCTACAACCAAGATTACTCTACCCAGCAAAGCTATCATTCAGAGTTGAAGGTCAGATAAAGAGCTTCACAGACAAGAAAAAACTAAAGGAGTCCATCACCACCAAACCAGGATTACATGAAATGCTGAAGGGTATTCTTTAAGAAGGAGAAGAAGAAGAAAAAGGTAAAGATAAAAATTATGAACAAAAAAATGACATCAAATACATACCTACCAACAAGTGAATCTAAAAATGAAGTGAATAAAAAATCTGAAGAACAGAATGGACTGGTAAATATAATAGAATCAGGGACATAGAAAGGGAGTTGACTGACAATTCTCAGGGGAAGGAGGTGTGAGGGGTGCGGGAAGAGATTGGACAAAAATCTTACACTTATGGATGAAGACAGTGACAGGGGGTAAGGGCATGGGGTGGGGTGGGGAATCAGGTGTAGGGGAGCTATGGGGGGAAAAATAGAGGAACACCTGTAATAATCTGAACAATAAAGATTTATTTAAAAAATATTTTCACAAACCTATAATTACTGCTAAAGGTCTCACCTAAAAAACTTTTATTCTACTTCATCTATTTATTAGTTAACAATTATGTTGGGGTTACCCACAAAAATTTCATGAGATTTTAGATACAATCAGCCCCCTTTTTTTTTATTCAGCCCGTATTCTAAGTTATTACTTTTTGTCATTGTTGGTAATCCCCACCCAAGGATAGATAGATATATATATATATATTTTTTTTTTTAGATAGAGTTGAAGAGAGAGGGAAAGACAGAGAAACATCAATGTGAGAGGAACACATTGATTGGTTGCCTCCTGCATGAGCCCCACCCAGGTCCCAGGCCAGGAAGTAGTCGGCAATCAAGGTAGGTGCCCTTGACCGGAATTGAACCTGGGACCCTTTGGAATGCAGGACGACCCTCTATCCACTGAGTCAAACAGGCTAGGGCTAAGTTATTACTTTTGCTGACAAATGTATAAGCCTAGGTAAAATAAAGGTATCATACTTAATTCTGATAACTCTAAAGACATATCTGTTTGATTTTTTTGGTTCTTTTATTTTTTTTTAATATATTTTTATTGATTTCAGACAGGAAGGGAGAGGGAGAGATAGAAACATCAATGATGAGAGAGAATCATTGATTGGCTTCCCCCTACACACCCCACACTAGGGATCGAGCCTGCAACCCGGGTATGTGCCCTTGGCCAGAACTGAACCTGAGACCCTTCAGTCTGCAGGCCAACGCTCTACCCACTGAGCCAAACCGGCTAGGGCTCTGTTTGATTTTTTTTAAATATTTTTATCACTAATAGAAAAAACAGAGGGGCAACTTGTATGGCATTAACATTGTGGTTTTAGGAGATTAAGAATGGCGGCAGAGTAAGTGGATGCTGCATGTACATGCTCCCAGGAACAAACTGGAATTACAACTAAAATATAGAAAAACTTCCTGAATAATCAACGGAAAATTTGCAGGAGAGAACCCTGATACCCAAAGACTGAAAGTGGAGACCACATAGAGAATAGAAGGAGAGGTGGAGGCAGGAAAGGGCAGTGCCCACAGACAGCAACTGAAGTTCCTGAGAGATATCTCAGCTGTGGGGGGTTGTCACTGAGAACTCTGGGATCTAATCCACAAGCTGGGTCCCCTAATAGAGAGCACCAAAACTGAGGAGGATACCCACATAACATCTAACTGTGAAAAGCAGCAGGGTGCTATCTGCCAGGGAGTCACAGCTGAAAATTCAGGCACCTTCTTAAAGGGCAAATGCACAAAATTCCCTGTGGAGCCACCCAACTTGTGCTCCAGCAGAGGGAGGGTGAAGTGCACTGGAGCTGTAAGAGCAGAACCCAGGACTGGGGACTTGGGGTATAGAGCTGAGAAGGCAGACACCCCAAGTTTCCTGGGTTGAATCATTCCCTCACACAGAGGAGGACATCTTTCCCACACAGACATCTGCCTTTCCTGCAGGGAAGACAGTCAACACACCCTATTGGAAACACCTTGCCCTGAGGCCACTTAAGAGATTAAAAATAACAGCCTCCAGACAGAAGCAACTTCCCCAGCCTGTTGGGGAAAAAAAAACTCTCCCTACAAGTGAGGATAATTGCCTGGGAGGCAATTCAAGTCAGAATCCTGTCAGTCTTAAGGCTTTGAGTCTTTGCCTGATCCAATTAGTCAGAAACAACCTTTAACACTGTCCTGCACTAGAGATTGAGAGGTCTAAAGGATCTCCCTAATACATAGTCACAAACACAGACAGCCAAAATGAGGATACAAAGAAACAACCCCCAAATGAAAGAACAGAGAATTCTCCAGAAGAGGAGATAATTGAAGGAGAGATAAGAAATTTATCTGAGCCCTAGCTGGTTTGGCTCAATGGATAGAGCGTCAGCCTGCAGACTGAAAGGTCCCAGGTTCAATTCCAGCCAAGAGCACATGCCTGGTTTGTGGGCTCAATCCCCAGTAGGGGGCCTGCAAGAGGCAGCCAATCAATGCTTTTCTCTCATCATTGATGTTTCTATCTATCTCTCCCCCTCCCTTCCTCTCTAAAATCAATAAAATACATTTTAAAAAAAGAAACTTACCTGAGCCCAACCCGGTTTGGCTCAGTGGATAGAGCATCAGCCTGCAAATTGAAGGGTCCCAGGTTCCATTCCAGTCAAGGCCACATGCCCTAGTTGCAGGTTCAATCCCCAATAGGGGGAGTGTAGAAGGCAGCCAATCAATGATTCTCTCTCACCTACCTCTCTCTCCCTCTCTGAAATCAATAAAAATATTTTTTAAAAACAGGAAAAAAAAACCTACTAGACTTCATAAATGAATTTGGCAATGTAGCCAGGATACAAAATTAACACTCAGAAATCTATGGCTTTTTTATACACCAACTAGTGGCCCAGTGCACGAAATTCATGCACATTAAAAGGGGGACCCAGAGTCAAGTCCCCGCCCACCCACATGCACCTCAAAATTGCGTGAGACCCAGACCCAGCTGCCCCTTCCCACTGGGCTAGATCCAGACCCAGCCAATCCCACCCTTGTCAAGCCCCACAGAGCAGGGGGCGTAACCTCAGGTCCCCTGGCCCGGTGCCAGGAAGGAGGGCGTGGCCTGAGGTCCCCCAGATGGGACGGGGGTCATGACTTGATGTCCCCCGTCAAGCCCCGCCAGACGGGGGGCGCAGCCTCAGGTCCCCCATCAAGCCCCACTGGCAGGGGGATGCAGCCTCAGGTCCCCCGTCAAGCCCTGCTAGGCGGGGGGGCGTGGTCTGAGTTCCCCCGACCCAGCAGTGGGGGTGCACCTTGAGGTCCCCCATCAAGCCCTGCTGGGTGAGGAGCACAGCCTGAGGTCCCCTGTCAAGCCCCACCAGGCAGGGGGATGCAGCCTCAGGTCCCCTAGCCCAGCACCAGGACAGGAAGCACATCTTGAGGTCTCCTGTTAAGCCCCACCAGGAGGGGGGCGAGGCCTGAGGTCCCCGTCAAGCCCTGCTGGGTGGGGGGCATGGCCTGAGGTCCCCCAGCCTGGTGCCAAGGCAGGAGGCATGGCCTGAGGTCCCCCAGCCTGATGCCAGGGGAGGGGGCATGGCCTGAGGTCCCTTGTCAAGCCCTGCTGGGTGGGGGGCATGGCCTGAGGTCCCCTACCAAGCCCCACAGGGGCAGGGAGAGGGCATAGCCTCAGGTCTCTGCTGATTGCTCGTTAAGGCTCCTTAAGGGAACTTGGCCTCAGCTGTGGGTGCAGCCACCTTTGTGATGGAGTGATGGTCAATTAGCATATTCCCTCTTTATTAGATAGGACAATGAACTCACAGAAAGAGAAACTAAAAAACAATCCCATCTACCATTGCAACAAAGAAAAAGTAACACACCTAAGTATAAATTTAACTAAGGAGGTAAACTATAGGATAAAAAAACTACAGGACGTTGAAAAAAGAGATAGAGGAAGACATAAACAAATGGAAGAATATACAGTGTTCATGGATTGGTAGAATCAACATCATTAAAATATCCATACTACTGAAAGCAATCTATAGATTCAATGCACTCCCTATTAAGATACCAACAGAATATTTCACAGACCTAGAACAAACTCTCCAAAAATTCATATGGGATAAAAAAGACCCCGAATAGCTGCAGCAATCCTGAGGAAGAACAAAGTTGGAAGGATCACAATACCAGATATCAAGCTATATTACAAAGCCACTGTTCTCAAAACTTCCTAGTACTGGCACAAGAACAGACATATAGACCAATGGAACCAGGGAACCCAGAAATCGACCCAAGCCATGATGCTCAATTAATATTTGACAAAGGAGGCAAGAACATACAATGGAGTCAAGACAGTCTCTTCAATAAATGGTGTTGGGAAAATTAGACAGATACTTGCGAAAAAATGAAACTAGACCACCAACTTACACCATATACAAAAATAGACTCAAAATGGATAAAGGACTTAAATGTAAGACAGGAAACTATAAAAATCTTAGAGGAATCCACATGCAGCAAAATATCAGACGTATGTTGTAGGAATATCTTTACCAATACAGCTCCTAGGGCAATGAAAACTAAGGAGAAAATAAGCAAATGGGACTACATCAAAATAAAAAACTTCTGCACAGTGCTCGCTTTGGCAGCATATATACTAAAACTGGAACAATACAGAGAATATTAGCATGGTCTCTGTGAAAGGATGACACACAAATTTGTGAAACGCTCCATAAAAATAAAAATAAAGATTCTGCACAGCAAAAGAAACCATCAACAAAACAACAAGAAAGCCCACTGCACGGGAGAACATATTTGCCAATGTTATCTCCGATAAGGGTTTAATATCCAAAATTTACAGGGAACTCATACAACTTGACCGCACTCATTTGTGGAATATAAGCCTATATAATAAAAGGCTAATATGCAAATTGTCCCCTGACCTGGAGTTCCACCGGGAGTTCAATCAGGAGTTCAACCAGGGGGTGGGGCCAGCCAGCCAACTGCCTGCATCCCCTCCCCCAGCTGACCCAGCCCGATCAGCCCCATGGGGTGAGTGAGTCTGCCAGACCTCCCCCTCACTCCCCCCCCCCCGCCACATGAATTCATGCACTGGGCCTCTAGTGAACAACATAAACTGATGAACGAAAATAGAGCCAGAGAAAAAAAATATTTTAGAAGTATTCTATTATTTGCAGATTTTTAATATTTCCTACAACTTTTGTGATATTGTACTGTTAGTACAGTTTTGGTAACATTATTATATTTACAATCTTTTTTTCTTGAAATATTAATGTTTATTGCATGTAACATTATATTTAAAGTTGTTTTTCTTGAAATATTAATGTTTACTGCATGTAAATGGCCAATTATTTTTATCTATAATCTGCTAATAGATTTATTTTGTATATTGAAAAATAAATAAAAATAAAAATATTGTTATTGATTTAAGAGAAGAAGGGAGAGATAGAAACACCAATGATGAGAATCTTCTGCACATCCTCTACTGGGGATCAAGCCCACAATCCCCCCGCCCTGACCAGGAATCAAACCATGACCTCCTGGTTCATAGGTCAATGCTCAACCACTGAGCAACACCAGCTGAGCAAGACATATCTGTTTTAATTAAACTAACACACTTAAACTAGCTTTAATGACAAATATTTTCCCAGATCATGCGATTCTGAGAAAGCATTTGGGTTAATATCTGTATCTCTGAGAATTTTAGAATATCTAATCCTTAATTTATAGAAGCACTTAATTCCATTAAACCAATTAAACATAGCTCTTTTACAAGTTAGCAACACCATTCTGAGGTAGAAACTACTACACCAAAACAACACATACTGTATATAGACACACCTGAACATATGGCTTCTGAAAAAGAGGTGGGATCTGTTCAAAGGAGCTTCCTCCCCGCCCACCCCACCTTTATCTGCCAGTCCCTATGCTAACAGAGGTGTAGACATTCTAACATCTTTTTCTAGTTTCAGTTCTTCCTTTCTAAGCCTGTCTTTTGCCTCTAGGTGGGCATCTGTGACCAGCCTACAGTTGCAGTCATAAATGTCCTCCCTTGCCACAGTGCAGTTCTTTAAACAAGTACGAGACCAGCCAGCATTTTCAGAGTGTCCCCCGTACTCATGCGCAGTCCACTTGTGTCTAGCATACAGTTCATTCCCTCCCCACATAGAGGTCAATGGCCAGGTCGACTCCCTTTACCAAAGCCCATTTCTTTGGTCTTCTGGCTGGCTTGCCAATTGTTAGTAAACACACACCCAGGAAAAAGCCCCAAGACTGAAAACCTACCTCCATAAGCAGAGGGTGGGGAAAGACCAAAGAAAGCTGCCACTGCTCTCTAATAATGGTTTTTAAAGGGAAGCTGACATAGAGGTGCATCTTGAGTGGCTGCAAGTTGAAACTGATCCCATGCTGCTTGGCAGGTGCTAAAGAATTGTATGGGGTAAAGGGAGGAATAGTCATATATACCAGTGGTTGGCAAACTGTGGCTTGTGAGCCACATGCGGCTTGCGAGCTGCAGTTTGCCGCTCTGTTGACTGAGTTTGCCGACCACTGTCATATACTACCCTTTACCTCTTTGCACACAATGTGCCACAATTGCCTAATCCTCACAGCTTCCACCTACACAGTAACATTTAGTCTAGTCCAGTGGTCGGCAAACTCATTAGTCAACAGAGCAGCAAACAGCAGCTCTCGAGCAGCACGTGGCTCACGAGCCGCGGTTTGCCGACCACTGATATATACTAACTAGAGGCCTGGTGCACGAATTTGTGCACCAATGGGGTCCCTTGGCCTGGCGTGCAGGATCGGGCCAAAACCAGCTCTCCAACATCTCCTGAGGGATCCCAGATTGTGAGATGGCGTAGGCCAAGCCGAGGGACCCCACCAATGGGAGGTTGGCCAGCAGGGAGGGGCCGTGGGAGGGTTCCAGGGCATGTCCAGCCCATCTCCCTCAGTCCTAATTGGCTGAACCCCAGCAGCAAGCTAATTTACCAGAGCATCTGCCCCCTGGTGGTCAGTGCACACATCATAGTGAGCGGTTGAGCAGACTTAGCATATTACCCTTCAATTGGTTGAAAGTCCAACCTGACAACCAGACACTTTGCATATTAGGCTTTTATTATATACGATATGTGAATGCTACGAGATATGGGAAATTACTTCACATGCTTGAACATGTCAGGACAATCTGTTCCAGGAACTGGCACATAGCAGGAGGCAAAAGAGGGGTGATTTGTGTTAGAATGAACATCAATTACAATCAGAAAGTGGTTGGTTTTTTTTGGTGGGGGGAGGTTTACTAAGCAATCTCCCTGTTCTAGTCCAGGTCGGCTCTCAGGTCCTAGAGCAGTCAAGTCATGGAACAGTCTCTTCCCCTCTGGGGGAAGAGTTTTTCATGCCTTTCTGATTCCCTATCAGTCCATCTAGTTTAATGACATTATCTCACTCCTTTGATAAGAAAATCAAAGCCCTGCCCTAACTGGTTTGGCTCAGTGGATGGAGCATTGGCCTGCGGACTGACGGGGCCCAGTTTCGATTCCAGTCAAGGGCACATACCTTGGTTGCAAACTTGTCCCCCATCTCACACTGATGTTTCTCTCTCTCTGTTTCTCCTTTTCCCACTCTCTCAAAAGATCAATGGAAAAATATACTGGGGTGGGGATTAATAAGAACAAAAAGAAAATCAAAGCCCAGTTTCCTCAGGTCAGCAGGGCCACCTGCTGAGTTGCCAGAGGTCAGGGTCACTGTCCTGTCTCCGGCAGCTGACTTAAGGCATGAAGGTTGTGAATAAGCAAGTGAAGCAGAAGGCTCCAGACCGGCCTCACCCCAGGCCTGAGTAAGTGGAGGAACTGGAGCCCTTCTAGGAGAGCACCCACAATGCGCAGGAGAGGTCTCAGAGAACAGCCAGAATGTAAATCTTTATTACGAACTGGTTTCAACAAGAAAATGAGTGTTTATACCTAGAAACATGGACAGCTCTCCCCAAGCAGCACCCAGGGTGGGGAAGGAAGGCAGGAGTATATCTAGGGTTCTCCCTTCCCTGCCCCAGTAGAAGTGGGACCCCAGGGAAAGGTCCAAGTTCCTTCCATCCAGCTGGAGGCCCTGAGACTACCTCACCCAGGACAGCCAGCAGCTGAGGGCAGGAGGCTGAGCAGCCAAGGACCAGCCCTGGAGGAAGGTGTACAGAGAGGTCCAGGATGTGACCCCTCTAGGCTGACATCAATCACCAAGGGGGTGTCATGGGCTGAGGGTTCTGAAGATAAGACATCACCACGGCAGAGATGGACAGCCTGAGACCGGAAAAAGGTCAGTCAAGATGGGAAGGCTTGGGTCCTCCCTCCCCTTACTTAGGAGTCCCTCCTTCTCTAGGCCCAGCCTCACATGAAGCTACTCATCATTTGCTTAGTGTCTTCAGAGCTCCGGGAGTTGGCGAAGCTGATGAAGGAGCAGTAGACGGCAACCCAAGCGCACCACTTCAGCTGGGGAAAGGTAGGTAGATGGGTGGGTTAGGCCAGTGGAAGACAAGGGGCATTCCCAGGCACTGGTTCCAACCCACTGGTTTCAACTGGGGCAGCTTAAACCTTGTCCCCCTCACCCTCAGGAGTCCCTCAGTCTCATCCATCCATAGCCTACTCCAGGTACAGAGTTTCTGGCCCTACCCCCGGGCCAGTGCCTCTGACTCCACCCTCAGACCTAAAATGACTAGACTTCGACGTAGCCCATCATGCTAATGACCCCTCTCTTTCTCCACCATCCCCTCCAAGCTGCTTTACAGTCTGGCCCCACCCTCACACCAACCTCCCACAAACCCACCCAGACCTGGATTCCTGACTTCCCCCAAGGCTTTGGCTTCCTTCGTCCAACGTCACCCCAGCCCCGCCCCCTCAGCGCCGGCCCCGCTTCATTCCGAATCCGCCCCTGGCCTCGTAGTCCAGCAGAGACACGCAACCCTGCCCACCTTAAGCATGAGGCCGCACATGCTGAAGATCATGCCGAGCAGGTTCATGTAGTCCGGCGTCGGGTCGTCCAAGGCCGGATTACACTCGCTCGGCGGAGGCTTGTACCTGCGGCGGGATTGAGGGTCAGGGGCACTCACGTCCCGCCCCCGGATGGACAAGTGCTTCCCTGCGCCCCGACCCACAGTCCGAGCTTCGTTCCCATGACGCTGGGGTCCTTACCTCAGCACTTTGTTCGGCCTCCGTGGGTCCGACATATTGTTCGTGGACATAGCGAGTCGGAGAACGCCCCTCTTCCGCTGCCGGAGTTGCCCCTTCCGGCGTGGAAAACGAGGGTGCTTTTCACAATCACACCCGCGGCCCTCGCGCTTCCGTACCTAGCGGCGGGGGAGGGCGGGGGGGGGGCAGGTAGTGGCGGGAGAAACCTGGAACCTAGAGGCAGCCTGCAGTAATGGTATTTTCCAACATTACCTCCAAAAAGCCGGAACTTTGAGTCCGGACGTGGGAAACCGGAAGTAGGCCGTAGGGACAATAATAAGGTTGCACCAAGCGAGAGAAGCTCGGAAACTTCGGAGTCATGTCTTTCCCTGAGCCAAAGCCGCGTGGCCCGGTGCTGCCGCAGAAACGGTTGAGGACGCTAGACTGCGGGCAGGGAGCGGTGCGAGCCGTGCGATTTAATGGTGAGCGCCCTCATCTTCATTCCGAGTCGGCCTATGGCCTCTCGAGGTCAGCAGCCCAGTAACCCCCGCCTGGTCTTCCCAAGTGGATGGCAATTACTGCCTGACGTGCGGCAGCGACAAGACCCTGAAGCTGTGGAACCCACTGCGGGGGACGCTGCTGCGGACGTACAGCGGCCACGGCTACGAGGTGCTGGACGCTGCCGGGTGAGCAGAGGCCAGGCCGGGAAAGGGGCATTGAGGCGGGGATCCCAGGTCGATGCTGACCTTCCCTCCCCTGCCCTCTAGTTCCTTTGACAACAGCAATCTCTGCTCCGGCGGCGGGGACAAGGCGGTGGTGCTGTGGGATGTGGCATCTGGGCAGGTCGTGCGTAAATTCCGGGGTCACGCAGGGGTGAGTACAAGCAGAGTGGATAGCGGAGAGGACAGGTACCCTCCCCCACACACATATTACAGCCCATTCACCAGGCCTCTTCCTTGCAGTACTCTCAAAACCTTTCACCTCCCCTACCCCTAGCTTTTGTCCTCACTTTAATCTGCACTGGGAACCCTGTCTTTATCCCAATCCTTCAAAGACCAGCCACGTCTGAGTGGTAGTTCCTGTTTCTCAGAAGGTGAATACGGTGCAGTTTAATGAAGAGGCCACAGTCATCCTGTCAGGTGAGTATGTGGCCTAAGCAGGGGAGCCCCTGCCCCTAAAACCTGACCTCACCTTCATGCTGGCCTCACAGGCTCTATCGATTCCACTATCCGCTGCTGGGACTGCCGTTCACGGAGGCCGGACCCAGTGCAGAAGCTGGACGAAGCCAAGGATGGTGTATCCAGTGTGAAGGTGTCGGACCATGAGGTCCTGGCAGGGTGAGTGGAGCTAGATCGTTGCCCCTCCCCCTGCATATCATAGCTGCCTCTGTGCTTAAAGTCCACTCTCCTCACCGTGCCTCCCAAGACCCTGACCTCTCAGCTTTTATGCATTCCCAGCCTCATTTCAAGTAAATATGCCAAGCATGCTTTGCAACTGCTCTTCCTCTACCTGGAATGCCTTTCTACTACTTATTGCAAGTGTTTTTGAGCACCTCCCACAGGCCACATTTTTAGGCAGTGAGCATGTAGCTGTGAATAAGACAGGGAAATAAGGGAAAAATTCCTGCCTACATAGAGTTGATATTTAAAAAAGAAAAAATTCCCATGCAGAGCTGCTCAAGTGTTGCCACAGCCCAAGAGAGTGCCATTCCCACTGTGGGGGGAGTTTGGACTGTCCAGCCTGTTGACTGGCCGTTCCCACGCATCTCCCCACAAGGTGGCTCCTTTTCGTCCTTCAAGTCCCAGTTCAGATGTCACCTTGGGAAGGACTTCCTATATTACCCTCAGTCAATGAGGCCCCAGAAATTTCTCCTGGCTTGGTTGGAGCTGTGTCCCAAGCCATCCCTTCCTGCTATAGAATCTGGCCCAGAGAGGATACTCAAAGCCTATCAGAAACAAATTGAGTAGTTCCTGATTGGTCCCTGGGTCTGGGTCTCAAAGCCAGTGCCTCAGAATTCCATTCATGAATTCTCTTCAGTGTATGTTTTCTTTTTTTGTTAATCCTCACCTAAGGATATTTTTTCCCTTGATTTTTAGAGAGGGTGGAAGGGAAGAGAGACAGAAAAACATCGATGTGAGAGAGACACATTGACTGGTTACCTCCTGAACTCACCCCTACCAGGGCTGGGGAACTACAACTGAGGAATGAGCCCTTGATCCAGAATTGAACCCTCGACCCTTTAGTCCAAAGATTAACACTTTAACCACTGAGAAAACTGGCTAGCCTTGAGAAGGGAGTATGATAGTGAGGGGTGCATAGAAAGGATAGGCTCAGCCTTGTCCTTGGGGCCCTGGCAAGGTGGAAGTGTAGAGGGACACTGAACCTAGAGCCATGGAGCCACTGGCCCCAGCTGAAACTTTAATTGGATACACCCTCTCTTGTAGCTCTGTCGATGGCCGGGTCAGGCGCTATGACCTGAGGATGGGACAACTCTTCTCAGACTACGTGGGCAGTGAGTGTGGCCAGGCTGTGGGCCAGGCAGGGGAGGCAGAGGCAGCCAAAGGGGCCCAGGCCCACCTGCCTATCCACCTCTCCCCTCCCCCCAGGCCCCATCACTTGCACCTGCTTCAGCCGGGATGGCCAGTGCACCCTGGTATCCAGTTTGGACTCCACGTTGAGGCTTCTAGACAAGGACACAGGGGAGCTGCTAGGCGAGTGAGTCCTTGGGGTTGTTGGGCCCCTCCTCCCACCTCTGCCCCTGGTAAGGCCCAAGCCCCACTGATCCCATCCACCCCCAGGTACACAGGCCATAAGAACCAAGAGTACAAGCTGGACTGCTGCCTGAGTGAGCGTGACACGCATGTAGTCAGCTGCTCCGAGGATGGGAAGGTGTTCTTTTGGGACCTTGTGGAGGTGAGCCTCTCCACCCCCACACTGCACTCTGTCCCCACTTTGTCTTTACCTCAGTCATTCCCAGACCTGAAAAGAGAGTGCTATTAGAACAGTAGCTAGAAGGAGTGAGAGGGCAGGAAAGGCATTCTAGCAAAGGGAATAGTATGTGCTAAGGCTTGAAAGTGTGGTCAGGAAATAGCACTTCAAGATGGCAGTGGCAGCAGCAGGAGCCACGTCAGGCAGGGCCACCAACGCCAGGCTGAGCCACTGGGATTGACCCTGAGGCGGGGGAACCAACAGCGACATCTAACCCTGGCGGAGATGAGGCTGTAGTTGTTCAGTAAACCTGAGCTACTTCTGAGCATCCCTGTAGTTTCTAGCTCACAGCCCTGTGAGCCCTATCCTGATGTGTCCCAGCCTGGTGGTGGCATCAGGCTGAGAATAGACAGGCTGGACTTAGGGGTCCCAGGGCTAGACAGTCTCATGGAAGATGTGGGTGCTGGGACTTGACCAGGGCAAGTAAGTCCCTTAAGAGGATGGAAGAAACTGGGAGACCTTGGGAACTTGAGCCAGCTCTTGCTTGGGGGACTAAGAAAGAGCCAATATCCTGCCTACTTCTTGATCTGATAGAGCGGAGGTCACACTGAAGGAAGGGGACATTTCAAGGCAAAGAGGAACTGTGGCCTACTTGAGAAACTGTATGGAGAGCTGCTGTGTCTGTGGGTTGATGAAGGAAGTGCAAGCACTGATGCTGTCAAGCAGACCTGTAGAGCCACCATGGCGGCAGAGGGAGGGCAGCTGAAAGCCAGACATAACTGGCTCAGAGCAGGGTGGTGGCCTCTGAATATAGTCTAAAGCAGCGGTTGTCTGCCCTGACAGGTTTGGCTCAGTGGATAGAGCGTCAGCCTGCGGACTGAAGGGTTGCGGGCATCCCCCGTAGGGAGCATGCAGGAGGCAGCTGATCGATGTTTCTCTCTCATCAATGTTTCTACCTCTCTCTCCCTCTTCCTTCCTCTCTGTAAAAAATCAATAAAATAAAAAAATAATAATAAATAAAAAATAAAGCAGCGGTCGCCAACCTTTTGGACCACCAGATGGCGACCACTGGTCTAAAGGCAGAACCAAGAGGATTTACAGATAAAGGGATGTGAGGTGTGAAAAAGACAAAGACACCCAAGGTTTTGGCTTGAACACCTGGAAGGACAGCCACTGAGGGGCTCATTTTTGGGCAGACTAGTTTTGCAGTGACTGGAAAGCCATTAGAAGCAGATGGCTGAAGGTCAGGGGATGGGAGGCTCACTGATAACTGCTCCCCTCCGCCTTGTTCCGCAGGGTGTCCTGGCCCTGGCCCTGCAAGTGGGTCCTGGTGTGGTGCAGTCACTGGCCTACCACCCAACAGAGCCCTGCCTGCTGACTGCCATGGGGGGCAGCATCCATTGCTGGCGGGAAGAGGCCTACGAGACTGAGAGTGGCACAGGTTGAGGCCAGGGGACCTACCACCACTAAGGACACAGATGCAGACTCTGGACCACTGAGACCATTTATTCCTGGTGTGCTACTGACCAAGGAGTTGGGGAGGGGGCAAGTATGAAAATAAATATGGGGAGGGCCACAGCTGTCAGTCTTTCTTCTTCTCAGGCATGAAGGCATCTACCTTCTGGGCAAAGGTTTCAGCCACAAGCAAGGGGAAGACCAGGGAGGCATCAGCATAGACCTGTGGAGGGGACCCAGGTAACCATGGGACCCAAAGCTACAGCTTGGGAGACCCTATACCCCAGCAGGCTGGCTGGCCCTCACCTTGACAGGCTCTGCATCCACCTTGATCTTGCCCCAAGAGACAGCTTCGTCCGGCCGAGCCCCAGAGTCAGAGCCATCAAACTCCTGGGCGGTATTGATGTAGACAGCATAGTCGGCCCCATTCCGCTGGCGGGGTGGGGAGCGGGGGACAGGACAGAGTCAGCCAGTCACAGGAGACAGACACACACACATATAGAGGCAGGGCACTGCAGCTAGAGAGGCCGAGCCATGTGTCCTAGATAAAGGAGGGCCCCTCTCTACATCAATGCTGGGGAGTTAGGGGTTGGAGAGTTACTGGGCAAATAATAGGTAGTGTTGCCCCAGACCAACGTCCTAGATAGCAATAACCCTCTCACATCTGCCACCAACTCTATCTTCAGAAGACCTCTGAACCCAACCACTTCTTCCCTGCCTTGGTTCCCACCCTGGTCCTGGCCTTAGTTGTTCCCCGTGCAGCAGCCAAAGGGCACCTGTGAGCACCTGAGTCACAGCCCTCAAGGCCCTGTAAGTCTTGGCTCTCACTTTCCCACCTCACCTCCCACTCTCTCCTTCACAGGCCTCCTAGCTGTTCTTAACTTATTTCAGCCACCTCAAAGCCTTTACACTGGCTGTTCCCTCTGCTGGGACCTCTTCCTCAAGGCAACCACATGGCTCAGGGGAGACATCTACTAAATTTGCTCTACTCATAGATCACATTTCCCAGAAAGGCTTCCCTTTTTGGAACAGTGTACCTTTTTATTACCATCTTGTCACCGCTCATTTTTCTCCATGGCAATGACTGCCACCTAACTTACTGTCTGTCTCCCCCTACTAAAACATCAGTCCCAGGAAGGCAGAGATCCTGGCCTGTCCATGGCTGTGTCTCCAGCACGGGGCCTAGGCCTAGCACACAGATATCTCTACATGGCAGACCCAAGTGCCACCCCCACACTAGGGACCAGGTGCTCCATCCCCACTCACCATGAGGTTGGCATTTGCGATGTGGTGCTTGATCACACCCCCACCCAGGATGATCATGCCAGAGTGCTTGGCAAAGATGGCCTGTGCATTGATAAGCCTCAGATCTGGTGAAGAGTACTGTGATCAGGCCCTGGGCCCAGCCAGCCCTCCTCCCCCACTCCTCTGGCCCCAGCACCTCACCCTCCACGATGTCCAAGACCAGGCCCGGCTTCTTGTAGGAATGGAAAAAGATCATGTCGCCCAGCGAGCCATCTGTGAGTGCTGGGCTCAATACGGGGATGTGATTCTGGGGGAGTGCAGGACAGGACAGCAGCAGGAGTTAGATCCTGGTGGGGATAGGCGGGTCCCCATTCTGGCAGCATTCCCTCTCTGCCTGATTCTGGGCATGGTGTTTAACTTTTCTGGGCCTCCATTTCCTTGACGGTAAAATGACAGTAACAGTACCTCCCTCACAGATGAGGAAGCATTTATAAGAAAACCCACCCAAAACACTTAGGACCATGCCCAGCACATAAAGAATAGTAGGTTGTGTTATTTTCCCCATTGCTGGATTTGATAGCCTCTGAGGAGCAATGGGCCCTATGACAGGCCCCAGGGGGTTGCTAAGCACTGCCCAACTGCTCCCAGGTGGTGTAGGAGTAGAGCCAGGATATGAGGACCATACTCAATAGCTGTGTGATCTCAGAAAAGCTGCTTAGCCTGTGTCTGAAATTCCTCATCTAAGAGTGCAGGTGATGAGAACAGCACTGACTCACTAGGTGACTGTGAAGGTGAAACAAGTCCAGCTCCTCACCTTCTGGGCCCAGTAATACACTGACTCTGGGTTGTTGATCTCCTTGCCGAGGCGGGCAATCATCTTGGAAGGCGTCCACTTCACACCCTGGGAGGGCACATTAGCTCCAGCCAATGGTGCCTTCCCTTACTGCCACCATGCTAGCCCCCCAGGTTGTTCCAGCCCCACCTCTGTGTTCTGTTCCAGCACCATCTGGTCCAGAATGGGCATTAGCCAGTCCTCAAACTTGCAGTAATTGTCATTGGGCACCAGCAGGTTCCCAATCCTGGAGACAGGAGGCAGATAGGCATCAGACCTCAGGACCTTCAGTCCAGCTCCCCTGCCCAACACCACTTAGGCCCCCCACCTGTTAATCCCGTTCTCACGTAGCTCCTTCCCCCTGAGGCTGAACTCGCCCAGGTATGTGGGTGCCAGGCATTTGATGAGATCCTCCTCCACGCCCCCAGCCGTAGTAACCAAGACATCCACCTGCAGCCACATGCAATGAGGTTGGCCCAGATAGGAGGACCCTGCCCACATTCTGGGCAGGGCTCCAAACTCCCAACCCTTACCAAGTAACTTTACAGGAATGTCTGCTGCAAAACAAAACTGAATCCTGTCCCTCTGCTTAAAATTGACTCATATCTCCCTATCTTACTAAAATGACCAGTAATCTTATTGCCCATTGAGACCCAGAGAGGTCAAGGCCACAGCCCATCCCATCAGCTCCTCACCATGTTGTGCTGCACGAGATAACGGATGGTCTCACGGATGCCTGAACTGATGAGGTTGGACGTGTAGCCCAGGAAAATGGTGCAGCCAGTGAGTGGGCGGTGGCTCTGGGTCAGGTCCTCGTGCTGGTCTTCATCCTGTGGCAGAGGCTCCAGCTTCTTCTCTATCTGTGTGTAAGAGAGGGGTCAAATTAACCTCTGAACCCAAACTCCAGCCCAAGGACCCCAGTGGTTTACAGAATTACACTCCGCTCCCAAGCCCTGCCCACTCAGAGAAAGAGGACCACTTATACCAGGAACCAGGGATGGGAGTGCAACTCCGCCCCTTTCACAGGTTGGCTCTGGGGCACGTACACACTCACGCTTTGCCTCACTCAGGAATCAGCATCTTTGCAGGATTCAGCCGCCTTTCCCCTGGGAGGAGCAAATCCAAGGCCCTGCCCAGACTTAGGCTGTTCCAATTCCTCCTTCCAGGTCACTGTCTAGCCCTAGGCTCCTTCCATTTCAGAACATAGACAAAGACTATAAACCGCCCTCTTTGCCCTGACCGGTTTGGCTCAGTGGATAGAGCATAGGCCTGCGGACTGAAAGTTCCCAGGTTCTATTCTGTGGTTGCGGTCATATCCCCAGTGGGAGGTGTGCAGGGGGAGGCTCATCGGATGTTTCTCTCTCATCGATGTCTCTCTCTATCCTTTTCCCTTCCTCTCTGTAAAAAAATCAATAAAATATTTTTTTTAAAAAATTTTTTAAAAACGCCCTCTACCTAAAATCAGTCCCCGCCCCCTTATTGATGTTAGGATGTCGCTGCTGCAGGACAACTTCCCCTCCTTAACACAGAAACTCCAACGCCCAGTAAGGCCCATCTCTCTCCAACTATTGCCCCTCCCCACCCACGAAGGACACGCCTCTTTCTCAGGTAAGCCCTGCCCGCTCCAGAAACTGCACTGCGTTGGTGCTACTAGAGGCCACGCCCCCTAAACTCTGGCAGTCCCGCCCCAGCCTCACCATGGCATTGATTTGATGCACCGCGCGCCCGAAGTTAGTAGCCTGAAAACCAGTGGTGCCGAAGGCTTCCAGCATTGCGTGGTAGTCCACGCCACGGTTGAAATCGTAACCCCGGACCTGGGCGCTCTCGGACGGCAGCGCCGAGCTGTGCTTCAGCACAGCGGCCAGCGCCGCCGCCGGCGCCTCCCCTTCCGGGGGGCCCTCCATGCTCCTGCCGCCGCGCTCAGATCAGAGCAGTCCCAAGCCAGGCCCTCAGTGGCCGCAAACGCTGTACCTGGCACGCGCTTCTCTACAAGAATAGAGGAAACAGGGCCCGGAAAAAAACTGGAGGAATAGACCGGAAGATGTTTAGTCACATGACCGTCTTCGAGGCCTCTAGTCCGGGGCGTGGCCTGTTGAGAAATACGGAAGCCGCTTAGAGCCCTTATTACTTTCCGCGATGCGCCTACAGAAAGGAGGACTCTACTTTCATCGCCGCCTACTGGAGACCCACCGCGTTGTGTGGCTCTGTCCCCTGGAGAGAATGGCTTCTTAAACGTCCCCTTGGACAGAATTCAAGTAATCGGGAACTGTCAGACAGTTTCTGCCACTGAGCATCTCTTATCAAATAGGATATTGATCCTTGTCCGTACCTCGCAAGTCTCCAGAGCCTCCACATGCTACATAACCCTCTAGTCTTCCTCAGGCAGCCCCAGCTGTCATCTCCTTTGGGAAGTCTGCCCTGACCTTCCTCTGGGATCCCGGGCTGACATCTCTTTCCCTCCAGCAAAACTGAGACCCTCAAGGGTGGGGACTGTATCTCATGGGTCCTTCTAACTGTGCACAGGGTCTGGTCCAGAGGGGACCCCTTTAATCACTCACTCTACATTTATGGAGTCTGTGTTGGGTGCAGATTAAGGAGTGAATAAGATACAGACCCTGCCCTTCTAGAGCCCACAGTTTGTTTGGTGAGACAGAAAGTTAATAATAGTGCTAAATGCTATTCAGGATTTCAACAGGATGATGCAAGAGCCTTTAGCATGGGGGTGGATGAAGGGTTTGGTGGCCTTGGAGGGACAGGTAGTTGAGGAAGGACACAAATGAGGTGACTTTTTAAAATTGATTTCAGAGAGGAAGAGAAGAGAGGAGAGAAACATCAATGATGAGAGCCCTAACTGGTTTGGCTCAGTGGATAGAGCGTCGGCCTGTGGACTGAAGGGTCTCAGGTTCAATTCCAGTCAACGGCATGTACCTTGGTTGCAGGCACATCCCCAGCAGGGGGTATGCAGGAGGCAGCTGATCGATATTTCTCTCTCATGGATGTTTCTAACTCTCTATCCTTCCCTTCCTCCCTGTAAAAAATCAATAAAATATATATATTCTTTTTAAATCAATGGTGAGAGAGATTTATTGATCAGCTGTCTCCTGCACGCCCCCTACAGGGGATTGAGCTCACAACCCGGGCATGTGCCCTTGACTGGAATCAAACCTGGGACCCTCAGTCCACAGCTCTATCCACTGAGCCAAACTGGTTAGGGCAGGAGGTAACATTTGAGCTAAAGGCAAAAGGCCAAGAAAAGCCCCATATGTGAACTTCCCCACTGCCCCCATTGGGAGGAGACAGCCAGTGTAAAGGCCCTGGGGCTGGAAATGAGCCTACTTAATTGGAAAAACAAACATCCTCCTGGACATTCTTGAAATTCCCTGCTTGGATCTCACGTTCACCACCTCAGCTTTTTTTCCACCTAACCCTGACCATGCTGCAGTCTTCCACATCTCAGCAAACGACCCTCACCTACCAGGCTAAAAACTGGGGAGTTGAGCTTGATGGCTCCCTTTGTCTCACACCCCCACCCATCCCGCAGCACATCCACCAAATTCTACCTATAAAATAGGTCCCAAATCCAAGTGCTTTCTTGTTGCCGTTTTAGAATTGAGGTATAATTGTTACATAGCATTACATTGGTTTCAGGTGTACAACGTGAGTCGGAATTTGTACCCAGGTGCTTATCATCATCCCCAAAGCCTCCACGACCTCCACACTGCACTCACTCTCCTCCAGTCCATCTCCAAGCTGTGGCCAGAGAGCGCCTTAAACAGAAATCATGTGCATCGTTCCTTCTAACAACAGTGGCTTCCCCCTGGGAGTGGAATCTGGGCTTTCACCATGGCCTACAAGGGCACCTGCTGACTTGCTTCCCGCATCTCCCACCACTTGCCCTTACTCACTCCTCTCTAGCTGCACTGAGCCCCATTGTTCTAGAACCCAAGAAGCTCTTTTCTAACCAAGGGCCAGTGCTCCTGCTGCTCTCTCTCTGCCTGGAACATGCCTTCCCCGGCTCCTTTTCTTCTGGGCCTCAGTTCAAAATGCCACTTCCACCCTGGCCAGGTGGCTCAATTGATTAGAGCATATTCCCAATACACAAGGTTGCGAGTTTGATCCCAAGTCAGGGCACATAGAGGAACCAATCAATAAATGCATAAATAAGTGGAACAACAAATCTCTCTCTCTTTCCCTCCCTCCCTCTTTTTATTTTTATTTTTTAGATATATTTTTATTGATTTCAGAGAGAAAGGAAGAGAGATAGAGAGAAACATCAATGATGAGAAAGAATCATTGATTGGCTGCCTCCTGCACACCCCCTACTGGGGATCAAGCCTGAAACCTGGGCATGTGCCCTGACCGGGAATCGAACTGTGACCTCCTCATTCAAAGGTTGACACTCAACCACTGAGCCCTCCCTCTTTTTAAAATAAATAAAATGGGAGTCACATTTTTCGTTGAACTCCCTTATATAGGCGGAAGGAGAAACCAAGATGGCGGCATAGGTAAGCATCTAAACCGCTGCCTCACACAACTTCAAAACTACAACTAAAAGACAGAACGGACACCATCCAGAACCACAGGAAAGCTGGCTGAGTGGAAATTCTACAACTAGAAGGAAAGAGAAAAGCTCAAGGAGAATTGGAGGAATAGCAAAGGGTTGAGGTACGGCAAAGAGTCTTTGTGCGCGCAGAGAGGAGGGGCGGCTGAAAACCTGGCTGACTTTCTCTGGCGGGAGGGGGAAGGAAGCCCCCGACTGCACTGAACCCCAGTTCCAACTGCACTAAACCCCAGTTCCGACTTCACTGAACCCCAGTTCCAGGCGAAACCCCGTGGACCCAGGCTCATACAGGGGGAGTCTGGACTGTCAGGTAGAGAGAAAGGCACTTGGAGACCCAGGGGAGGGGGTCTGGAGGCACGCTCAAGGACTGAGGAGGTTGCCACAAGCTTTCCCTAGCAGAAGGGAGTCGGAAGCTCCTGACTGCACTGAACCCCAGTTCTGACTGCACTGAACCCCAGTTCCAGGCAAGCCCCTGGGGACCCACGCTCTTGCGGGGGGAATCTGGACTCTGGGGCGGAGGTTCGGGAGCCAGGGAAGGCAGAGGTCTGGAGGTGAGCGCACAAGGGCAGGGCTGACGGGAAGCCACGACTGTCTGCTCCGCCCTGAGACTCCACCCCATCCAAGCTGAGCACAGAGGCGTTTGCAATTTGGCAAGCCGAATCCTATAAGGCTGTCTCCAGCACCGAACTTCTCCCAGAGTAGACACAGCTGATCCTCACAGCCAACTGGCCTGGAGGTCAATTCCTCCCAGTGATACCAACAACAATCAAGACTTAACTACAACAAGGCTGTACACACAGTCCACAAAGGGGTGCACCAAGAGTGTCCACCTCAGGTAACTGGGAGGCCGACCCACTGGGCCACATAGGAAACCCAGCACACAAAGCTATCCTACCAACTCAGGGAAGCAGTGAAAATGTGGAGACAAAGAAACAGATCACAAACGAAAGAAATGGAGGAAAACAAACGACTGGATATAGAGTTCAAAACCACGGTTATAAGGCTTTTCAAGAATATCCTAGAAAAGGCCGATAAATATAACGAGACCCTCGAAGATATGAAAAAGGACCAACTAGAAATTAAACATACACTGACTGAAATAAAAAATATTATACAGAGACCCAACAACAGACTAGAGGAACGCAAGAATCAAGTCAAAGAGTTGAAATACAAGGAAGCAAAAAACACTCAACCGAAAAAGCAAAAAGAAAAAAAAATCCAAAAAGTTGAAGATAGTGTAAGAAGCCTCTGGGACAACTTCAAGCGTACCAACATCCGAATTATGGGGGTGCCAGAAGAAGAGAGAGAGCAAGATACTGAAAACCTATTTGAAGAAATAATGACTGAAAACTTCCCCCGCCTGGTGAAAGAAATAGACTTACAAGTCCAGGAAGCGCACAGAACCCCAAACAAAAAGAATCCAGAGGACCACACCAAGACACATCATAATTAAAATGCCAAGAGCAAAAGACAAAGAGAGATTAAAAGCAGCAAGACAAAAACAGTTAATTACCTACAAGGGAGCACCATACGATTGTCAGCTGATTTCTCAACAGAAACCATGCAAGCCAGATGGGAGTGGCAAGAAATCTACCAAGTGATGAATAGCAAGAACCTACAACTAAGATTACTCTACCCAGCAAAGCTATCATTCAGAATTGAAGGGCAGATAAAGAGCTTCACAGATAAGAAAAAGCTAAAGGAGTTCATCACCGCCAAACCAGTATTATATGAAATGCTGAAAGGTATTCTTTAAGAAGAGGAAGAAGAAAAAAGTAAAGATAAAAATTATGAACAACAAATACATATCTATCAACATGTGAACCTAAAAATCAAGTGAATTAAAAACCTGAGGAACAGAATAAACTGGTGAATATAATAGAATCAGGGGCATAGAAAGGGAGTGGACTGATCATTCTCAGGAGGAAAGGGGTATGGGGGGTGCAGGAAGAGACTGGACAAAAATCATACACCTATGGATGAGGACAGTGGGGGGAAGGTAAGGGCAGAAGGTGGGGTGGGAACCGGGTGGAGGGGAGCTATGGGGGAGGGGGGAAGGAGAAACAATTGTAATAATCTGAATATTTATTTTTTTTAAAAATGTAAAATAACCACCAATAAAAAAATAAAGAATAAATACAAATTAAAAAATAAATAAAATGTTTTTGAAAATGTTGCTTGCTGGGTAGCTCAGATGGTTAGAGGGTTGTCCCTATGAACCATGGTTGTGGGTTTGATCCCCAGTCAGGGCACATATGAGAATCAAATGAATGCATCAATTAATGGACCAAAAAATCAATGTGTTTCTGTCTCTCTCTCTCTCCCCCCTCCCTCCCTCTCCCTTCCTTTCTCTTTCTAAAATCAATCAATAAATAAAAATTATTTTTTTAAAAAGTTACTTTCTCCAGGAGGCCTGCCCTAATTACCCAGTCTTGCCCTACCTTACTTGTGTTGTCTTTCATAGCACTTACGACATTGTGTTTGCTGTTGCCTGTCTGACTAGAACAACCGCTCCATGAATGCAGGATTTTGTCTGGTTTCACTGCTGATCTCCTTACCTAAGCAGTGCTGGACTCATATTGGGATCTCAGCAAAGATACTGAATGAATGAATGAATAAACGAATGCAAGGGCATCAGTGTGATCCATGAAGAATGAAGGAGGGAGAAGTTGATAAATGAATTCAGAGTGGGCAGGAGGTGCCAGACCAGGCAGGACCCTATGGGCTGTAGGAAGAAGGGTGGGTTTTATTCTTAGAGGCTGAGAAACCACTGGAGAGTTTTAAAAAGGAAATGAGGGCCCTAGCCAATGTGGCAATGTGGCAGTTGGTTGCGTGTCATCCCATTCACCACAAGGCTGCCGGTTCAATTCCTGGTCAAGGCACATGCCCAGGTTTCCAGGCTCTATCCCCAGTAGGGGGCATGCAGGAGGCAGCCAATTGATGTTTCACTCTTACATCAATGTTTCCCTCTCCCTCTCCTTTCCTCTCTTCCAAAATCAATTTAAAATCTTTTTTAAAAAAAGGAAGTGAGAGACTAAAAATAAGATTCACCATCTTAACCATTTTTAGTGTATAGGTCAGCAGCATTAAGCACATCACATGGTTATGCAAACAGTTGCAAGCACTATCCATCTTCAGAACTTTTTTATCTTCCCAAACTCTGTCCATATTAAACACCAGCTCCCCATTCCCTTACCCCAGCCCCTCGTACCTACCATTTTACATTCTGTCTCTATACATTTGATTCCTCTAGGGACCTCATATGAATGGAATCATGTGTCCGTTTGTGACTGGCTGATTTCACTCAGCACACTGCCCTCAAGGTTGGTTCACCCATGTTACTCTGATTTATTTTTTAACATTTCCCACTGGCTGCCTTGAGAATAGTGGCGGGGGTCGGGGTGGGGGTGGACCAGGGTGGACCGGTCCAAGTAAGCCAAGATGGAGATGGGATCCACGTGGCGGTGGAAAGAAGTGACCAGGTTCAGGACCTAATTTGAAGGTTCGTTGGCTGGCACTTAAGAAAGGATTAGAAGTGGGGATACTGGAAAGAGAGGAATAAAGGAGTTTGACATTGGGCCAGGGCAGTTTGGTGGATGGTGGTGAATCTGGCGGCAGGTCTGGGGAGAAGGCAATCCAGAATCCAGCATTGGCCTAGGTAGGTGAGAGACACCAGAGAGATGGGTGGGATGGACCTAGGAGGCTGGAGGGTCCCCAGGTGGACCGAGGTCAGGGAAGGGCTGGGTTGGGGCAAAGGAAGCCATCAGCATAAGCCAGTGGACTGAGTCATTCATGTTGTGGATCCCAGGACAGTGAGTATAGATGGAGAGGAGAGGCAGGGATGCACCCGAGCCTGGGGACATTGCAAATTGGGGTACAGAGGCTCGTAAAAGAGGGGTGTCGGGGCCAGTTAGCAGGGAATTAAGCAGGTCAGTGAGAGACCAGGGCCACACACTCCCTTTACCGAGGTAACACAAGACCACAGGGTGCCCACCAGGCCTCCTGGGGCACAGAGGCCCTTGGCTGAGGCAGCTGCTGCTGCTGTCACTGGTGACATTTCACTCCATGAGTGTCCTGGCTTCAAAGTCTCTGCAGGGGTCAGGGAGGAGGGAACTGGAGAGGCCAGGTGGGGAGTGGGGGGTGAGGGAGAGAGGCAGAGCAGGGCCACAGGAGACCTGAGCAGCCAGGAGTTGGCCAGAGTCCTTAGCTGAGGTAAGTGGTTCTGATGGGTGGGGAGCATCCACCCCTATCCCAGTTCTCAGGGTACACCAAAAGAGGTGCAGGGACCCTCGGGTGGCCCTAGAACTCCAGGTCTGGGGTTCAGCCTGCTGCCTATGGCTCTTCTCCCCCATCCCCAGATGTCCAGCAGGGAAGCCATTGGCTGCGACATCGGGCAGGCCCGCCAGGCAGTGGAGCAGCTGAGGATGGAGGCTGGCATCGATCGCATAAAGGTGAGGCTGAGGCCAGATGGGCACGTCTGGGCGAGGGGACAGAGGGACAGCCAAGGTCTGGCTGACTGAGCTGGCCTGCAGGTGTCCAAGGCAGCCGCTGACCTGCTGCAGTTCTGCATGGAGCAGGCCAAGAGCGACCCGTTCCTGGTGGGCATCCCAGCTGCCACCAACCCCTTTAAGGAGAAGAAGCCTTGTGCCATCCTATGATACTGGCCCCAAGGGCCCTTCAATAAACATGAAGTAAATGCTCCTCAGGGCTTGGTGAGCTGCAATGGGGGCAGTGGGGAGTTGCAGGCTTGTAGGGGCACCGGGCCCAGTCCCCTCCCTGGACCACTCTGGAGTCACTGTCACAGGGGCACACCCCCTGGACTCTGGACAGAAGAGCACACAGCTTTCTCACCACTCCCTACCCACACCTATGGGCTAGCAGGTCCCCTGTCCCTCTGCACAAACACATTCAGGGGCAGTTCCTTTCTACACGCCACTGCACATTGATACATACACGTCACACACCACACACAGAGGTGTCATCAGACAGACAGGTGCCTACATCCTCCAGAATCTCCCTCTTCCTCTCACACGTGCACACTCACGGGCATGCAGACAGTCACAGATGGGGTTACAGTGACATCACACACAGCCAGCTAACTAGCCTCCCTAGGGATGCACAGGCGTGCATCAGACACACATGATCCCAGGAATGCACTTGGGTGGACACAGGCGTGCCCAGACATATGCAGCAGAGGCCAGGGTAGCTGGGTGGATGGTGATGAATTTGGGGGCATCCCCAGCATCCTAGCCCCAAGCAGGCACCACTCCAGGCCACAGCACCAGTACATCAGGTTTATTTCCCCTTTGCTCTCAAGAGAAAGCAGGCATCCAATTGTAAACAGGACCTGAGGGTGGGCTGGAACATGGAACACAGACCAGCGACCCTGCCCAACAGTGGCCTGGAGTCCTTGTGCCCCAGGCCTGAGCCCAGGGCAGCACCAGAAAAGGGGAGGCCCCCCCGCTCCAAGAACAGAGGCCTTGAACCAGCCTGGCAGCCAGCAGATCCACATCCATATCCATGTCTGCCTGCTCAGGCCTGGAGCCTCCAGACTTCCAGCGACAGGCCCCCAGAGGCGGCCACCACCAGGTTGCCCTCAGCACAGATCTGGGCAAGGACATGAAGACTCAGGGGCGCTCTAGGCAGCCAGCAGGGCATGTGGAGCAGGGCACGTGGCATAGGGCCTTACCCCATTCAGCACGTTGTCGTGACTTCGGGTGCAGATGGTCCTTGGTGGGTCTGTGGGCACATGTACCTGGTGACGGGCAACGGACAAAGGTCAAG
Source organism: Corynorhinus townsendii (assembly GCA_026230045.1). Lineage (NCBI taxonomy): Eukaryota > Metazoa > Chordata > Mammalia > Chiroptera > Vespertilionidae > Corynorhinus > Corynorhinus townsendii. Next base: position 80,160,266 of record JAPDVU010000006.1, read on the forward strand.
AGGTATGCCCCCCCACCAGTGGGAGTGGAGTGGGAGGAGACTTGTCATGGGGCCTCACCCGGATGGTCTTATCAGTGGACGTGGTGTACAAGGCCCCCAGCGAGTATTTGATCCCTGTGATCTGAGACCTGTGGCCCACGTCAAAGGACTGCAGGAAGGAGGGACAGGTGACACTCAGGCAAGGCTCTCCTCAGGCTAGCCACCCATCGCCACGGGGGGTCCAGGGGTAGGGAGGAGGCTCAGGAAGGAGGGGGCAGGGGCAAAGGCTCTGGCAGACCCGGACAAGTTGGAAGCAGCCGTCCCGGTTGGCGAAGACGTGCAGCAGACCCTGGTTGTCACCAGCCCAGAGCTGGGGCTCTTGGTAGGACATGCAGAGCAGGTAGGAGTCCAGCTGTGGGAAGGACACGGGACAGAGCAGCTCAGGCTGGGCCATGCCGCAGCCCTGCTCCCTTGGGATGCTGGGGAAGGCTCACCTGAAGCCGCTGCAGGACACTATTGGCCCGGCGGTCGAACACAACGAGTGTGTGGTCCTCACTGCCCGAGATGATGTGCCGGTCATCCGCCAGCAATGCCAGCACCGCGCTGGAGTGCAGTCGCCGGCTCTTCAGCAGCGCTGGGCCGACTTTGTGGGTGATGGGCCAGGGAGGAAGGTGACATCAGAGCCCCTCAGAGGCACCCCCAAGCAAACCCCAGAATCCAGGGCCTCTGTGGTCTATGGCAAAACCCTTGGTCAGCTTCCGGCCCCCACTCCCTATCCTACAAATGACCTGTCTTTCCTCTCCTGCTCCAGCTGAATCCAGGCCTCCCACGCCCCCAGGCCTGTGCCACCCCCATCTCCTGTCCCACATCTTTCCTCCTGTCCCATCTGCTCCCAGTACAGAGTAGACAGGCAAGTCCCAGCATAAAATGCCAACTAATGTCAGCGGAGTCCCCACCACCCATACCCCCACTCAACTCTACCTGGATGAGGTGCACTGGCCCTTCAATTAAACAACGTAAGAATAAAGAAAAAAAAACAGAAAAGGCTTATGTGCCAGGCAATGTTTGTTCTAGGGATTTTATGAACCAACAATCCACCAATGTTCTTATCATCATCTCCTCCTATTAACCCTAAAGGGCTTGAGTTGTTATCTGATTTTAGAGGTAGGAAAACTGAGGTTCAAGTTTGACTGGGGTCGTACAGCTAGGGAGTGGGAGAGCCAGGATTCTCAGGGGCCGTCTGCCTCCCACCCCACAGGATTCTGGCTCAGAGGCCCTCCGCTGGGTACACTCTATGTCCTTTACTCCACCCCCACGCAAAAGGCCCCTTTGCTGCCCATAGCACAGCACAGGCCACTCTGAGGGGTTAGCATCGGCGTACGTGACTGTCACCCAGCCAGGCTGTGAAGCCCAAGTGCCTCCTTCCTCAGCATGACCCTGGGACCCCCAGGCAGCCCTGTTCTCCCTAGTCCAGGCCCCTGGCTCACCTCTGGGGTCGTAGACTGTCACCTTCTTGTCATAGGTTCCAGTCACCAGGATGTCAGGCTGGTAGGAAAGGCACAGCACAGCTGCCTTGCCCCTGGGGACACAAAGAGCACGAGGCTGGGCTGTGGCCAGGCAGAGCCCTGCCCCCCTCCCTCCTCAAGACCCCTCACACTTTATCTCGCCAAACTGCTGCCCGTCAGCTGCCATGTCCCAGAGCTTCACCGTGCTGTCCCAGGAACCGGAGCACACTCGGTGGTCCAGTGCCGCCAGTGACCACACCCAACCCTGTAGGACCAGATCCACGTGACAGTCCTCATTTCACAGATAACTAATGGAAGCCAGAGGAGGAAGACAACTAATCCCAGAACCCAGAGCAATAGGAGAGATTAGAGCTGAAGTCTGCAGGTCTGTCCCTCTGCAGAGCTCAGGATACACATACCCCCTCACCCAACAATATTCCTAAATTAAGTTCTGCGGAAACTCAGAACCTGCGATGGCTTGAGGCCACATGACAATGAGATTAAATATGGGGCCTTCATTCCATGGCTTGGGTAAATTACGTCCCCTCCCTCAGTTTCCTCATTGGGAAAATGGGCATAAAAACAGTCCCTGTCTCAGGGGATAATTTACAGAGGGCTGGCTGATGACTGATTTATTCCTCACCAGACCCTCTGAGAATACTGTCAAGTGTCCCATTCTACAAATGAGAAAACTGAGGGCACAGAGAGGTTGAGTTCCTCGCCCAAGGTCACACAGCCAGGAAATAGCAGAATGAGGAATTGAACTCGGCAGTCTGGCTCGGAGACCAAGCTCTTGGCCACCAGCCTAGATCACCCCACTGACTGGTGAAGGTGCCTCTCCATGGCCACTTCACACAAGATGACAGTCATGCTCAGAGCTATCAGGGCAATAGATCCCCAAGGGCAGCCTCCTAACACCCTGCCCTGGGCCTCTCAAGGCATACCTGACATCTATTGAGCACCTACTGTGTATCCAAGTCTGAGTAAAGCTCTTAATGCCTGTTCATTTCATTCATCCTAACTGACCCTGGACAGAAGTAGAAACTGAGGCCCTGAGAAGTCATACATCACACCCAAAATCACACTAATAATAGCAGAGTAAGATTGTCATCTATCAGGTCTGGTGCTAAAACCCTAGCCTTTAGTCACAGCACTCTACCTAGGCCTCATGCTTCCTACAACCTTACCTTGTGGGTGCTGTTCTGGGTGCCAAGGGCCTTGACCAGAACCCGGCTGGGTTCCACCCCAAGCTGCCGCAGGTCCCACAGGTTGACATTGCGGTCCCGGGAGCCCGACAGACAGAATGTCCCACCCTGGGAGGGAAGTAAGGTGATATTGTTGGGGTCACCCTGGCCCACCCCTGCCTGGCCTCTCACCAAACCCCATCTCACCTGGAATAGCAGCACTGAGTCAATGGAAGCAAAGTGCCCATCAGCCAGGCAGAAGTACTCAGCCCAGCGCCCATCCTCCGCCCAGCGTGACAGGTGCTGCTCCAGCTCAATACAGGCTGCCGGCCAGTCAAAGTCCTCCTCTGTGGGGTACCACAAGTGGGGTCTCTGGTGGGCAGGAGCTCTGCTACCCACACCAATTATCCAAGCCTGCCCCTGGTTCCCAGGGAGCCCAACCAGCACCAGACTTAGAGAAACCCCCCAACTGGATCCCTTCCCCCCACTCCAAGGAGGCCCAGGCTCTAGCTTTGGGACCACTGCCTCACCCACCTTTGAAGCAGGTCTAAGACTACCCCTCACCCCTGTTTCCAGAAACTGGGCGAGTGGAGTCTCAAAACCACCTTCTCAGGCCTCACCCCCCAACCCATGTCTGGGAGATATCAGCCTCAGGACATTAAGGTCCTTCCTCACCCCAGACTGAGGTCTGACCTCAATCCTTCGGTCTGGCACAGGAGCTAGGACTTTCTGCCTCAGCCATCCAAACCAGGCCCAGGAGAGTGTTTCTTCTCAAACTATAAACCTGGGAGAGTTGTCAAGATGCAGACCCAAGCCCTAGGTGCAGAGATTCAGTGATATGGATGGAGCCCAGGCATCTCTGTTTATCAAGCTACTCGGGAGAGTCCCATTACTTCAAGGCCACCAAGCTGTCTTATCCCCGAGTATCCAATGACCTCAGGGGCAGGGGTGATGACCACAAGCTCCTACCTAAGATCCCAGGCTAGACCCTGGGCTTGAGGATCTGTGATTTTGGCATCAGAGATTCCCAACCCCCAAACCCTACCTTAGGCTCAAGAGTTGCAGATTCGAGTCCCTGCCTCACCACTACCTATAGGGGTCAGGGCTCTAGGGGTAAGGGATCACTAGTTGCTGCCTCAGCATCTTGACCCAGAACCTGAGGATTCTTGGGTTTACCCTGAGCCCCAAGCAGATTCCTACAATCTGAGACTTTCAAGTCCCTGTGTCAACCCCCAGCCAGGGATCAGGGCCTTTGTACCACCACCAGAACCCAAGCCTGATGATCGCTGGATTCTGAGTTCACAGGACCCCACACCCCCAGACAGGTTTCTACAGCTTCAGGACTCCAAATGTTTGCCTCATGGTCCACTCAGAATTCAGGGACTTTGGCACCACCAGTAACTACCTCAGCCTCCACAGGAGCTAGGACAGCCAGGAAGTCTGCTGTAGGGGCTGTGCTCACAGCATCCCAGATACACCCTCCCTGGCCCTAAAGCCGACCTGGGAGGGCGACCCTGGCCCCCCGCGTGCGCACCTTCCACCACCGGATAGGGTGCGCGTACGCGGCGCTGTGCGCGTAGCCTCCAGGTGACATGGTCACGCACAAGGTCGCGCAGCGCGTGGCACACGCGCGGCAGGACATGGAGCACGAGGCGCGCGTCCAGGTAGGCGCAAATCTCGAGTAGCATCTCTGGGGGAAGGCTCAGCAGGCCCGGGACCCCCACGGCTCGGCTCTTGGACGCGGCCCGCGGCTCCAGAGCGCCAGGGGACCGGGCAGACGCGGACAGCGGAGGGTCGCGCAGGGGTGCCAGTCCTAGTTTCGGTGGACTGAGCACGCGGGCCACATAAGCCTCGGCCTGCGCGTCTGGGTCAGGCTCCGGCTCCGGGTCCGAGTCATCGTCCCAGGCGTTGGGATCGTCGCGCGGCCCTGGGGGCAGCTCCATGGCGACCGAGTGGGCGCGGCCGGTGGTGCACCGTCAGCGGCAGGCCCCCGCGTCCTGTCTCCTAGGCAGCGCGAGGGCACTTTCGGCTCTGCCTGATGACGTCGAGGCGCCGACCGGAAGTGAGCGGTTCGCGTGAAACTGGTTGGATGCTGTCAACCTCCTCGCTCCTGGGGTCTCGTTCTGGAGCTGCATAGGACTGGAAAATGCAATTTCTGGTTCCTGCGTTTTTAAAACAAGCACCTCCAGTGGTGCCGATGCAGGCCAGCCGACTCTGGTTTGAGAAATGCGGCCCTCTGGAAGGCACCTTTCACAGGTGACACCAAGATTAGAAAAGCGAAGCCCCTTTTCCGGTTGTCTCAGGCAGTGATTCGAACTCCTCTCTTTCCGTAGCTAGAAGCACGCGCTGTTACACTGCAGAGGCTTCGGTGGAACAGTACTCTGAATCATACTGATAAAAATAGCACCTGACTGAAAGTCTTTGAGCCAGGCAGCGTTAACACACTTGTACCCTTCGCCAGACTCCTCATATGCACAAAGCTCTTTGTTCAAACATCTTCCCAGAGTACCTACTTTAATATTGCGACCGTCTCCCCCTGTTCTCTCCCCTCCCACTGTATTTTTCTCTATGGGACAGGTCACTGTTTCCTTGTTTATATTCCATTTCCCCTCACTCAGATGTATACATTTGAGTTAATGTCGGATGTGTCAGCATTTCCCCCAGGTTGATGCAGGTGGTCCTTGGGCCATACTGAGGTTGCCACATTTTATTCTAAGGCTTGCCCAGCTCCAGAGCTGAGCAGTTTCTCATTTGCCTTAGTAACTAATGCTATTTTACCTATCTCCCACAGGCCTGCTGCTGGGCTGAGCTTTCTACAAAAATGTCTAACTTGCCATATGGTAAAAATGGGAACATGAGCCAACTCCCCCTGCCACCCTGTGGGAAATATAATGAAGGCCATTTGTAAGAGGACTGTGAGACCTTGGGAACTTGGCCAGCAACTCAGGCTAAGAACAGCCAAAGAAAGCCCTAGCCGGTTTGGCTCAGTGGATAGAGCGTCGGTCTGCAGACTGAAGGGTCCCAGGTTTGATTCCAGTCAAGGACATGTACTTTGGTTGCCAGCACATCCCCAGTAGGGGGTGTGCAGGAGGCAGCTGATCGATGTTTCTAACTCTCTATCCCTCTTCCTCTCTGTAAAAAAATCAATAAAATATATATTTTTAAAAAAGAACAGCCACAGAGAAGCTGCTTTTAGATGTGAGCCTGAATTGTAAACAGCTAGTGTTTTGATCTCAGATAGACAAGTCCCCCTCAATTTTTTTGTACTCTATAAAGCACCAGCCAGCCGCCCCTGGTGCTGCCCGTGCACAGGCTAATGGGACTTAGCAGTTCATCTTCACTGGCAGGCCACCACAGGTACACATATAAGTCCTAATAAACCCATGTCTTTCACAGCCAGTCCTCTGGGTTATTTCTTTGGAATCTGTGAACATAACATTGAAATTTTCTGGGACCTCAGCACTTTGTAGAACACGTGTCCAGCTATTCAGTGTGGAAGTTAGCCAAAGATGATAGCCCTGCAAGGCTTTGCCGCTTGCCACTCAGTTTAGTCTAAGGCAGGTGGGGATCTTGAACCTAAGCTATATTAATGGTTCCCCTTTAGTGAGCTCAGGACATTTAGTGAGCTGTAATTATGGCCGAGAGAATGCGCTCCCATGTATTTGTTATTACATTCAATCTTTACCTGTCACGTTTAACCTAACCATTCTCCAGGGAGGAAAACTGAGGCTCCCAAGAAATATGCCTTATTGTTTAGTTCCTTCCCCCACTCCAATTATTTCCTGAATCTTGTGCACCCCCATTTATAAAGCTTCCCAGTTCCCTTCAACATCTCTGCTGCCAAAGATAAGGACACAAGAGACCTGGTGGAGACCAAGGTTTCACAAGAAACTGATCTTTACTCAACAAAGTTCTACACAAGTGGAATCTCACGCCACCTCGGCGCCAATCCCCAGCACAGCACAGTAACAAATGGACAGACCCTGGAGCCCGCAGGAGGAAAAGGGTGAAGGGGAAGGAGGGACATGGGAGCGAGTGGGACTGTGGGTCGAGGCCAGTCAGGGTCCACAGCCCAGGGCAGGGGAGGTTGAGAAGCTACAACTTCGTTGTGCAAAAATCAACCAAAAATAAATTAAAATTAAATAGTTAAAAAAAAAAAATAAGACAATGAACCAGACTCCCACTTCCCTGAAGGCAACTGGAGACCCTCATCCTGGGTGGAGTTTCCAAACCCATCAGCCAGCCAATCCAATCCACACACCCCAAGACCCAGCAGAGGATGTTCCAAAGAATTGGAATTACCAGGAAATTAAATGGTATTAATTTTTTTTTTCTTTTTTCTTTTTTACAAATGGCTTCCAGAGACCTGCTGGAGTTTCAAGGGGGGAACCAGCTGAGTTTATGGAATGTGCACCAAGTGCCCCTTGGAATAGAGGCAGGGCCTGACCTGTCTAAGAAGACACAGGACTATGATGGGGGTAGGGTTCAAGAACCCAGTGGGATGGATGGAGCAGGCCCCAAGATGCAGGAATTATCAGACCCCCCAAAGCCCCTAAAGTAAAAAGCAGGGGAGGAGAAAAAAGAAAACTTAAGGAGGGTTGCAGGGTCCAGTTTCATTTTTAGGCCAACTCAGAATCGCATTCCCTCTGGTTCTAGGGGATCCTCTCTCACTGTGACCACGTCCCTGGCCAATCCCAGGATTCCTAGAATCACTGCCCCAATCTGGTGGGCTTTTGGGGCCACTGGGAACAGTGATGAACAGGAAGTCTCAGGGCCTCACCACTCCTCCTCTAAGCCCTTGCTTTCCTTCTTGCTGGCAAAGCATAAGCTTTTGTCTCATCAACATCAATTAAATGCCCCAGCCCTTATTTTAAAAACTTGGGCCTGGAACTTGAGGAGGGCTCTCAGGAGCACAGAGAAATAGATTGCCCTTTAAATGGACATGCTTATGGAGAGAGGCACGGGTAGATGTCAGCAGCTCTGGCCACTACAGCTCTCTTCCAGAAAAAGGCCCCAGCCCAGTGTCTTCATGTCATTGGAGCACAAGGGAGGGAGAAAGGGAGACCTCTGGCCAGCCCTAGTCATTCCAGTGGTCCCTTCTCTTCTGGCTGGGATGAGACAAGGAGAGAGACATGGTGGCTGCAGCTGCCATAGAGCTGGCAGGAAGTGTGCTAAGCAGGTCCAAAGTGTGTATGTGCTGACAGGGCAGCCCCAAGGTGACCATCGTCTTATCCCGCCCTGGATTCCCAGCAAAGGACCCCAACCCACCCAGCCCTCCCCAATCATCAATTCTGGTAAAACGGCTGAAGCATCTTAAACTCTAGATGCAGGTTACACGGAAGGCCATATGGGTTAACTCAGGGGTTCACTAATTCTACTGTCTCCATGCAGTCAGGGAAATGGTGGGGCAGCTGACCCAGCCTAGCTGGCTGCAGCACCCACACATGCGTGTAGCCACGTGTGTACGCGTGTGTACGCATCTCTACAGGGACCCACCCCTCCCCGCCTGCTTTCCCCCTGCCTCATCCTAAGCTGGATTCATTCTTGTCAAATCCAAGTCAGCCGTATTGATTCTTCCCTCCCACATGGCTGGCCCATGTGGGCTGCCTATGGTGACCTTACTTAGAGAAAGGGGCCCTTGCTGCCAAGAAGTCCCACCCCCCTCCCATTTGTAGGATGAGTGTGGAGGCCCCACCCACCTGCCCACCACTGGCCAGCCACACAGGCCAGGTATAGCAGGTAGATGGGCAGGGAAGGCATCTGGATTTGGGTCCCACTCACTCCTCCCTAACCCCCCTCGACCAGGGCATGGCAACTTCTGGACGCGGTGTGCTCCCCAGCCACCCCTCGGATGACGACGCAGACAGAAACCTGCAGGGAGAGGAAGAATCAGGGTCTGTGCTCCCTCAGCCCGGATGACAGCCCCAGTCCCTACATGCAGCCTCCTCACCGGCAGTCTCAATGCTCCTCTAGACCCCGTAGAAGGCAGCCAACCTCTCCTTGAGCAGCGGTGGGAACTGCTCTGAGAACTGCTGCCAGTTTTCCTCCCCAACTTGGTCTTTGAAGCCATGGAGAATCTGCGGGGCGGGAGGGGGGGGGGTTTGGAGAGGGACACGCAGATGAACTCAGCCTCTCTTCCCAGAGAGCCTTCCCCCTGCTGCCAGCCGGGACTACCATCAGGACAAAGCAGGAGCCTCACCTTATAAAACATGTCCCGAAGGTCATCCTTAGGGCTCACCCAGGAGGCTACAGCATCGCAGAAGAAAATAAAGTCCTGAAATGTGACGGATCCCATGTGAGGGGCCGCCCGAGCCCAGCCCCAGTGCCTTCCCTCAGAACCCAGCCGCCCCAACCTGCACGACGCCCCCAGGGTTGACGCCTATCATCATGCAGATGCCTCGGAAGGCTGAGTCCTTCTCCTCATTGTCCCTGATGTTCCTGAGGGATGTGCACCTGTGGGGAAGGTGAGCAGGGGGGAATCAGCTGGCAGGGGTGGGGCAGGAGGGGTATCCACAGGAGCAGTGGGTGGAGGGGCTGGGGTAGGCCATGTGTCTACGGGGCACAGAGGAAGCAGGGGGTCAGAGGGTGATGGGGCTGGGACGTGCATCTGAGGGTGAGCAGGGCTGGGTGGGCACAGGCAAGGGAACGGACTGGGCCTGTCCCACCCACTTGGCCGCCCGGCCCACCATATGGTAGGCCCCACACAGATGAGCACACACCAAGGCCGGATGAACTGCTGCAGCATGGGTGCCACCTCCTGTGGGCACACGTAGCCCAGGCGGCCGATGGTAATGGCTGGAATGGCAGAGGGACTCGTCAGGCGACCTGCAACCCCGAGTGGCCCCGGGACAGTACATGGGGGGGCCTCTGGCACCAAGCACCAAGCCCCGCCCCACGGGCCACAGGGGAATAGCTCCTGCCAGCCACCAGGGCCTGGAGCTTGGCCCAGCTTGGGTCTTCCCTGGAGGCCAGCATTGTCTTTCTTGCCTCACCTCCCAGAACCCCTTCCAGGTCCTTCCAGATGCCTTCCCTGGTTCTTTCCCAAGGCCACTTAACTACACTCCCAGCCAAGAAGCCCACCTCCCGGAGGTGAGCAAGGGGGCGGCAGCAACCCAGATCTGGTGCCCACCTGTATTTTCCAGCAGTGTCTTGGGTGTGTTGGGCCGGTTAATGATCTCCACCAGGTTGTTGAGGACCATCTGCACATAGGGCTGCATCTCTGCCCCTGGAGGGCCAGACAGTCAGAGCCACACACAGCCCACCCCACCCATGCCAACCACTCCAACTGCATCTAGACACTGGCTAATCACATCCAGTGACCGAGCAAAAAAACTTTAGCTGGTTCCTGGGCCAGGACCCACAGCCAACCAGAGGTAGATCCATACCCTCTAAATACCAGAAGCTTCCCTGGAGTCACTGATGAACACCAAGGTGAGGCCAGATGGCCAGCTCCTTTGCGGGGAGAGGGGAAGCTGACAGTCTCCCTACCAATCCTAGCCAACTGCATTTGGGGTTGGGAGGTGACAAATCGTCCAATTAGAACAAGATTCCTGTCCTGCCTCTTTACAGAAGCCAATCACAGATGGCCTTTCAGCCATTCAGCCCGTCTCTGATGAAAATGCTCAGAGGTACCCTCTTGCTCCTGGACAATGGGAGCCTTCCTCAAGGAGCACCAGCACCCTCTCCAGGGGACCTGTCACTCAGAGCCAGGCTCCAGGCCAGGAACAGGTCAATGGGGAGGGGCAGGGCCTGCCCACCTGCAGGGCACTCACCCATCTGCATGCAGATCTCGCCAATGGCCCAGGTGGCATTGTTGCAGACAGAGATGAACTCAGGGTTCAGGTTGGTGCCCAGGATGGGCATGAACTCAGCTGGTGGGGGGAAAGAGGGGTGTTGAGCAGAAGGACCTGCTGGGTGAGCTCCCGGACGTGGCCGGGCAGGCCCCATCAGACAGTACGAATACATCCTAGTTCGGTCACAGTCCTCCCTGGTCATTGTTCCATCACTTGAGGCCAGGGCTGGGGTTGTGAGGTGAGGATGAGATGGGTGTCGTACCAATACAGGGCTTGACATGGATGAAGCAGGCTTTGGTGAGGTCTCCCAGGAGGGCAAAGGAGCTCTGCCGAACTTCGGGCATCGAGTCCTGGAAGGTCAGAGCAGGGTCAGCATGGTGTGGCTCCGCTCCCCCCAACCAGCTGGGGTCCCAACTAATCCCTCAGCTCAGGGCAGTTAGGGGAGCAGTCCCAGGAACACAGCCTAACCCTTCCACTTCCCAGCACCGAAGCTGCGGGCCCCCAAATACACCAGGGCTCAGGGGCCTTGTGAACCAGTGCTTTGCTCAGGGCACTGCTACAGAAGGAAAGGCACATGCTGCTGACACATGGGCTGGGGGTGATGGTGAAGGGGCTGTGCTCTCACATTTTCTATTTTCTACTAAGTTTTCTACGTTGTTGCCTTGAAAATGAGTTTTCACTCATGTCTTAATCAAAACCTTTTTTACAAGAATTACAAGTTTTTTAATAGGCCCCTTTCCCTGATGTCCTTGGGGACCCCGACCCCCCCAGGGTGGCCCACACGGGCTGCTCGGTGTCATCACTGTGAGAGGTCTGCGAAGGGTGCCCACCCACCTGCATGCACTGGAAGAGCAGTGTCATGATGTTGCTGCGAGCCACCAGCTGCTCCACGTGGCCACCCAGGCCCTCGGCCAGGCCGCTGAGCAGGTCTAGTGCCACGATCATAAAGTCCTTATCGGGAGCCTCGTACTGCTCAGGGTGCTGAGTATACATCTGGGCACAGTGGGGTAGACAGGAAGGTGAGGGCAGTAGGCCAGGCCTAGAGCAGCAGCAGAGGAGCGGGCAGGTGGGTGCTCACCATGGCCTGGGCCAGTGTCTTCTGCACTAGGGTGACACAGCGCTGGTAGACAGGCTCGCAGTAGGGCAGGAAGCCACTCTGCAGGGCAGTGGCCACAGATGACAGACACTGGTGGAAGGAAGGCAAGAGAGGTGAACTTAGGTGGGGTGGGGCAGGACTATGGGAGGGAGCCTGAAGCCCACCCACCTCCAGCAGGGGAAAGAGGTCCTTGTCTTCATCCTTGAGCTCGTTCCACTTCTGGATGAGCGGAGGCATCAGCTTCTGGATGTATTCCTAGAGGGGGAGCAGGAAGTTGGGGCTCTCTGAGCAGAGGTGGCACTCTGGGAACCATCCAGCGAGACCACCAGTTCTTCTCACCCATCCCAAGCCCCAACCTATCTACCACTGCCCCTTCGGGAGCCTGGGTCAGCCTCCTGGTACCCGCAGGCCCCTGAGCTCCCCCAGCACAGCACTTACCACACTGTCTCATAACTGTTCATCTCCCCCACTAGACTGGGAAAGGGCGAGGGCAGGGGCCAGATCTGTCTACCTGTCGAGGTCATGGCCATGTCCCTGGCACGCAACACGGGGTCGCCGCCAGGTCCCTGGATGCCAAAGGTAAGCAGGGAATTGGGAAGAGGGAGGTGCTGTGGGGCCTCACCGGCTGGTTGAGATGGTGGCCCACAGAGTCAGCCAGGGTGCCGATGGCATCATAGAGGATGAGCAGGTTCTTATGCTGGTACTTGCCAAAGGCAAAGACAAGAGTGTCCAGGATATAGCTGAGGTAGGGCACCAGCTCTGTGCAGGCCTCCTCCTCCAGGGTGGCAAAGGCACTAGAAGGGGGGAAAGGGCTCAGTGGGCATCTATAAGTGGGGGCTGGGCCAGAGGCAGATAGAACACCCGGGATCAGCCAGTACGAATACGTAAGAAATCAGCGAATATCAGAGGTAATGAGTGTCATCACTTCCCGGATGGTAGCCAGCGGTGCAGGAGGTAAGGACTGTGGGGCCAGGGGTCAGGGGTCACCTGCAGGCTGCCTCCTGCACCCTCTTGTTGCCATCCAGGATGCGCTTGAGCAGTTCTGTCATCAGAGGCTTGAGGTGCATGTCTGGTGGCTGGCTGACCACCCAGTGGGCGTAGCGACTCAGTGTCCAGCAGGCAATGGAACGAACCAGGGCCTTCTTATCCGACAGGCACTGGATGAGGTGTGGGATCAGCTCGGGAAGGTAGGGTACCATCCCCTGCATACAGCCTGTAAGGACAGCACAGGGACAATCCTGAGTCCAGTTGAGTGCAGCCACACCCACTCTTTAGGGGAGAGGATCAGCCCAACCTGTTAGATGGGAAAACTAAGGCTCAGAGGTTAAATAACTAGATCAGAGCCCTGACCCGGTAGGTCAGTTGGTTAGAGCAGCGTCCTAATATGCCAAGGTTATGTGATCCATCTCCCATCAGGGCACATACAAGAATCAACCAATGGCCCTGGGCTGTGTGACTCAATGGTTAGTCAGTCCGTGCACCAAAGGTCATGGGTTCGATTCCCGATCAAGGGCACATACCTGGATTGTAGGTTTAATTCCCAGCTCCGGTTGGGGTGGGTGCAAGAAGCAACCAATTGATGTGTCTCTCACATGGAAATTTCCTTCTCTCTCTCTCCCCATCCTCCTTCCCTCCCTTCGTTCCTTCCTTCCTCCCTCTCTAAAAAATCAATAGAAAAATATCCTCAGATGAGGATTAACAACAACAAAAAGAATCAACCAATGAATGCATAAATAAGTGGGACAACAAATCAATGTTTCTCTCTTCCACTCTCTAAAATCAGTAATGAAAGAAGTTTGAGTCAGTGAAAAGTAGGGTCAGGAGGGAAAGGTACAACAAGGCAAACCTTTCTTTGCCATCAGCTCCACCCCAACATGGTCACTCATTAATTCATAGATGACCAGGCTGCACACTCACTCAGGCTTTGTGGGCAGCAGTGACCACAAAGGTTTCTTTTGAAACTTTTCCTGTTTGTTTTTTCTTTCTCTACTTTTCATCTTCCCTTTTTAAAAAACTATGAGTATGTCTTTTCTTTTTTAATCCTCACCTGAGGATATTTTTTCCATTGATTTTTAGAGTGGAAGGAGGCAGCGAGGCATATATAGAGATAGAGGTAGAGGTAGAGGTAGAGGTAGAGGTAGAGGTAGAGGTAGAGATAGAGAAACATCAACGTGAGACACTCATCTATTGGTTGCCTCCCTCACAAGCCCCCACCGACCAGGGCAGGGAATCAAACTGAAACTCCTTGGTCCCCAGACTGGTGCTCTACCACTGAGGCAAACTGGCCAAGGCTATCTCTTTCTTTTTTTTAAGTATGTTTTTATTGATTTCAGAGAGAGGAAGGGAGAGGGAGAGAGAGAGATAGAAACATCATGATGAGAGAGAATCATCGATCAGCTGCCTCCTGCCTGACCTTCTCCTAGGGCTCAAGCCTATAACCTGGGCATGTGCCCTGACCTCTTGGTTCATTGGTCAACGCTCAACCACTGAGCCAGTGTGGCTCAGTGGCAAATAAGTCTTTTAATTAGAGAACACAGATAATAGTACACCCCCTAATAATCTAAGACAAGAGACCTGTTTTTACTGGCTTAAGGTTAGTTTCTCCAGTTCTTTTTCATGAATATGTAGAGTACCTAATGTGAGGGCACCTCTCCTTAGATAAATTTTGAAAGCTCTCCTGGGTGAGGGCTCCTGAACTTTTTATTTTAATTTTTTAAATTTTTTATTGATTTCAGAGAGGGAGGGGGAGAGAGGTAGAAACATTAATGATGAGAGAATCACTTATCAGCTGCCTCCTGCCCCACTGGGGATCCAGTGCACAACCAAGGCATGTGCCCTTGACTGTAATCAAGTCCGGGACCCTTCAGTCCACAGGCCAACACTCTATCCACTAAGCCAAACCAGCTAGGGCTGAACTTATTTTCTAGAACAGGCCTGGATGCTGAGGTGGTCACAAGTGATGCCTGTAACAGACTCGAAAAGCCCTCTGGTTCATTCAAGCTGTACATTCCATCAGGACAAAGGGCACTCGAAAGCCCATCAGTAACAGCCCATGGTGTGAAATTTGGAGAAACACCACCCCAGCACACTTCTCACTCTGGCAGGCCAGCCCCACAGCCAGGGAGCAGGTTGGAGGCTCAGCTGCACCCTGGGTAACTGGGGAGGTGATGTACATCTCTCTGTACCTTAGCTTCCCCATCTATGAATCCCATCTCATCAGGTCGGACTGAGCCCATAGAACAGGCTGCCTGTCACAGGACATGCACTGCAGAAGTGACTTATTATTGTTGTAGCTATAATTATGCTTATGACCTCATAGAATTGCATGTCCATGAGAATTAAGGAGAGGGTTTGCATTTCAGGGTTTGGGGTTCCTTTCAGGTTCATAGGCTGAGGGGAAGATTCAAATTCCAGATGTCTGGAGGGGCTGAGCAGGCCTCTGGAGAGAACTCAGGGATGATGTCCATTACCACTCCCTGCCCCCAGGCAGCTCCGCCTAGGCCAGCCTGTTTTATGCTAGCACAAGGGTCAGAGGTCAGGCAGTCAGGACAGCAAGGGCACTCACCTTCAGCGATGGCGCCCAGCACCAGGATGCCCGACTCCTTGACTACCCATTCAGGGTGAAAGAGGAGGCCCTTGAGCAGGGGAAGGAGGTGGGGCAATAGTTCCTCCCGGAAGACATTGGCCAAGACATCTAGTGCAGCCGCCGAGCACTTTCCTAGGACAGGAAGGGAAATTGGGGGGGGGGGGGGGGGAGGGCAGGCTCAGGGAAGCCCATCAGGCAGGGCCTCCTCAACCATGCCCACAGATAAAGAGATCACGATTAGGATGATCTTCAAATATGCTCCAAGTAAGCTTCTCCTCACCTCCCAGGCCCACCACCCCACCACCCTACCATCCCTCCTGTCCGGGCCACGCACTCAGATTCCAGTCAGATAAAGCATCATCATCATCGTCATCCTCAGCATCCTCAGAGCCGTCAGGCCTCTCAGCCTCATGGGGCAGTGTCACAGTGCGCGACTTGTGGAAGCGTGGCTTAATGTCCTGCTCGCTGTCGGGGACTGCCTCGTCCTCTTCCACATCTCCCTGTGGGGCAGACAAACCACTAAGCACCACCAGAGCCCCAGCCCCAACCCCCCACCGCCCTCACCCACCTGCCTGTGCCCGGTGGTCAGCCCAGCTGACCTTGAGCAGGATAATGTCGATTTCCGAGTACTTCATCCCATTCACCAGGATAGGGATCAACCTGTTGGGAGAGAGGATATTCACTGGGAGGCAGGGTGCCCTGGGGGGACTGAAAGCCTAGGCAAGAGGGAAGCAGAGGTACAGATGGGAGTGTCAAGGGCAGACTGTACAGTGCACAGTGATTCTGCTGGCCCCGCATCCATTCATTTCCCTTAATGGGAGCTACCCCAACCTAGTCTCAGCCACTGTGACAGGCACAGAGCTGACACCACTCCTGGCTCCACAGGAAGGCTCTTCACCCAGACCTGGACACCTCTGAATACATTGAGAAGCTTAGAACAGTGCCTGACCCCTAGTTCACCTAAGGCAGGGACATATGGCCCAGTCACCAGGAACTTCCCTGGGATGGGGCAGGTGAGGGGAGCAAACAGGCAAGGCAGCCAGCCCCATCAGCTGGCGCCCATGTACCTTGGGATTGGAAACTTTGATTAGTCTTCGCTGACTTGGGGATAGGTGAGTGATCCAAGCTGACCCTAGGAGTTTTGCTGGAGATACTGGTCAAGAGGGAATTCTTTTTTCAGAGGTTCCTAAGCTGTAAAGCTGTAGGCCACAGCCAGGAGGGAAGGTCATGCCTGAGAACAAAGCCAATGGAGAGGAAGTAGATCTGAGACTAGACAGATGCCTTTCACATCCTTTGAGCACCTGGACCCAACTATGCCTAAAGCCTCTCTTGATTTCTCACTTATTCCACCTATAACTTAACTAACTTTTAAGTCACTAAAGCTACATTCATATCACTTGCAAAAATATGCAGGCACCCAGCCAGTGTTGCTCAGTGGTTAAGCATCGATCTATGAATCAGGGAGGTCACAGGTCCATTCCTGATCAGGGCACATGCCTGGGTTGTGGGCTGGATCCCAAGTAGGGGACAAGCAGGAAGCAGCCAATCAATGATTCGCTTTCATCATTGATACTTCTCTCTCTCTCTCTCCCTCTCCCTTCCCCTCTGAAATCAATAAAAACCAACCAAACAAAAATGTATGCAGGTTTAGAAAGTAAACTGAAATAGGAAAGGTGGAGGCTGGGGTGGGACAGCACACAGGAGAGACACTCACTGAACCAGATGGGAGGCCAGGACATCCTTGCAGATGGGCTGTTCGGCCAGCGTCAGCCAGAACTCACAGGCCTCAAGGGCCACATTCTCATCATGGTCCTGGGTCCTCTGCAGCATATACTAGGGGAGTGGGGTGAGAAAAGGTGAAGGCCCTGCCTAGCTAGGGGTGATACCCACTGTGTCCCCAGCCCCACAGCACCCACTCAGGCTGGCCTAGGTGTGCACACCTGGATAATGCTATGCATGTGGGGGATAAGCCTGTCGATTCGCACTTCCAGCAGCATCACCAGGGCACGGCACACATTCTTCCGCACCTCAGGGTCATCGTCCACAGCCAGGGCAAACAGGTGCTGCAGGGAAGGTAGGGTCAGCCACAGCAGGGACCCTGGCCCTCACCCTGCTCACCCCCAGCCTGGCAGCCTACCTCAATGAAAGTGTCAATATTGTCCATCAACGCCTGGGCCCGGTCCATGATGAACTGGTTCACACAGGCAATGGCATGGGACCTGGCAGGGAGTGGGCATGTGGTTACCTCTGCCCTACCTACTCCAGGCCCCCTGCAGACCCCTGGGGAGCCGCACCCACCGGATCTTGGGGCTGCAGTGCTTGAAGAACTGCAGGAACTTGGGGATCATGATGTTGAGGGGCCTGTTGAGGGCATCGCTATCCAGGAGCTCAGATGAGTCTTCACAGATCTTCTGCAGGGCTCCAAAGGCTCCCTGAATAGTGAGGAACATACATGGATGCGGGTCTAGGTCCAGTCCCGGTTCCCACTTGGGTGGTTAGGGGGCGGTGGGGGGCTGGCATGGCCTGTGGCCTACCTCACATGTGTTGTAATCCTCCGAGTTGAGCAGGTTGCACAGCTGGGGCAGCAGCTCAGGCCACATCTGCAGCTCACCCTTGGAAGCGATGGTGGTGATGAGAATGCCTGGGCGGCCAGGAAAGGACGCTGCCTCAGGCTGGGTGCAGGTGGGCTTACTAGGCACCCCAGTTCTCCCTGACACTCTTAGGATGCTCTCCCTGTGAGCCCCACACACACCTTTTGAGATCCTCTGCGCCTTAATGTAAATCAGCTCTGTTTCAGGTCTCAGGATGCAGCACAGAACTAAATACAAAGTCCCTGCCCACAGGAGCTGACTATCTAGTGAGGGAGGCTGCAAGGTCAACATAAACGTGCAAAGAAACCTGGGAGGCTATATGCCAAGAGCTAAAGGGGGAAATAAAGCAGAGAAGATGGCTAGCAAGGGCTGAGGACAAGGGTAGCAACTTAAAACTGGGTGTCCAGAGCCTCCTCCAAGTGACATCTTGATATCTGAGCGAAATCCTGAAGGAAACGAGGGAGAAGCATCCAGGTCCCTGGGTAAAGAGCACCCCAGACAGAGAATGGCAGGTGCAAAGGCCTGGGGGCAGGAGCATGCCTGTAGAGATTACAGATGGATAAGGAACCACAGGGCCTGAGCAGAAGGAGGTAAGGGCTGGGAGGGGCAGGGAGCAGGTCCAACAGGGCCACATGGCTTCCTGAGAGCTTGTACTGCTCACTAGAAACCCAAGTACAACCTGCAGTAGGCATCTGAATGAAGTATGAAGGCAGTACAGGGGTTTGGCAGCTGGGCTGAATGTGGGTGATGTTAGTGCAGAGATAATATTTAAAGCCAGGAGGTGGCAGTCTTTCCTAGAGGAAGCTGCTGCCAGTGCCAGCACTCCAGACGACCCTGGCTTACAGCTCTGCTAGTAAAGGTGCTCCCTGTGGTAGACTGTGAATGCAGTCCCAGTCCCATCCCAGTCTGTGTGATGTTGGCCACATCACCTAACCTTTCTGTGCCTCAATGGCAACAAAGACCACCAGCCTACTAGGGCTATTGGGAAACTTCAGTGACTTAAATCAAGTATTCAGAGCAGAGCCTGACACCCAGAATGCACTTGGTAAATTCAGATCCTTCTGCTGGCATGTGTGGAGTGAGAGTTTATTGTTGGGGCTATGGGTCTCTTAACAAAAGCAAGGGCTGATCTTGTGGTAGGCCTCAGCATCTACCTCAAATTTAGCACTATTTTTCTGTCTTTATTTCATTTTAAGACTACCTTCCCTTAGGGTAAGCGCATCTGTCTTTTCACTTAAAATAGTTACATACCATACAACACCCTTTTAAAAGCAAGTTTTAAGAGTTGACAAAGATTTTAAAGAAATAAAAATGTAAATCATTATATGTCAACTAACCTCAATAAAACTGGGGAGAAGTGTAAGTCAAAAGTAGGGATGTATTTATCAACAGTAAAAAGGCTTAAGATAAAGTGCTAGAAAATTGTGGTCATCCTTCTGTTAACTCCCTCAGGCAGCCTTCCAAGAATCAGGAAGTCTCCAAGGCAAAGCTAACTCATTAATGATAGGAAGCTCCTCAGGGGTAGGGAGCTCTGATTTTAATCTGCTAAACCCTCAGGACCTTACACAAAAGTCTCCACATTGGATGACTGCCTCTGAAGCAAGAATGGCTATTTCAGGAAGGAGTGGTTCAGAGCATGGACCTGCAATGGTCACTTCTGAGCTCTGCTATTTACCAGACAACTCCTTTAACCTCTCTGTGCCTGTTTCCTCATCTGCAAAATGGCAATAGTAATAGTTCTACCATCCGTGTTGAATCAATAGCCTTAATATTTTGAGATGCTTCCTGGCTGAGAGCCAGGGCTCAGGGCGTCATCACAGGCTGACTCTGCTGCCCCCCACCCCCTTACCTATGGTGGCTCGGATGAGGGATGAGGCATCTCCGATGTTGTTGAGACACTCCTGTTTGATGAAGTCCGCCACAGGCGGCGGAAAGCTCTGGTAATGCGCCTTCACATTGTTCTTGAGGATGAGGCCACTGAGAGAGCGAGTAGGCTCATCTGGGGGATGAGAGCTGCAGCTCAGGGGACCACAGGGGAGAGAGTGGGGGGTCTAGCCTGCATGGAGGGGCATCGAGAGCATCATACCTTCTGACTTGAGTCTGGTCAGGACAAAGATCAGGTAGTTGTTGAAGTCAGGAAACTGGTTCAGTTGTTTGAGTTTCTGTCAGGTTGTTAAGGGACTTGGTAGACGAGGGCCTTCCCCAGGTGGGGTCCCCTTACTACCATGTAGCTGACAGAACCTCTGACCTCTGGGACCAGGCAGCCACCTGTCAATCCCCACGCCTAGAACAATGCAGTATTTCAGGCATGTCAAATTCATCCAGGAGGTGAGGGAGCATCCCTGAGCTCCCCACCATGCTTGAAGACCTGGCCAGAGCACGAAAGAATTAGCAGACCTGGCTCTGTGTGAAGGTGGCAGCTGCTACACAGCTCTGCTTACTAGCAATCCAATGTTGTCTGCTAAAAAAAAATAAAAAAAGGAATCTGAGCCCTGGCCAGTGTGGCTCAGAAGTTAGAGTGTTGCCCTAGCTGGTTTTGCTCAGTGGATAGAGCATCGGCCTGTGGACTGAAGGGTCCCGGGTTCAATTCCTGTTAAGGGCACATGCCTGGGTTCCAGGCTTGATCTACACTAGGAGGCGTGCAGCAGGCAGCCAACCAATGATTCTCTCTCATCACTGATGTTTCTCTCTCTCTCAAATCAATAAAAACATATAAAAAAAAAGAAAAGAAGTGAGAGCGTGTTGGCCAGCACACAGTCTGGTTTGATTTCCAGTCAAGGGCACATACATGGGTTGCAAGGTTCGATCCCTGGTGGGGGAGGCAACCAATCAATCTCTCTTTCTCAACCTCCTCCCTTCCCTCCTTTCACTCTCTCCAAAAATCAATGGAAAAATATCCTCAGGTGAGTATTAAACAACAACAAAAAAAAGGAAACTTGCCAATGGTTTAAGACAGTATTTTAAGTTTAATTTTTAGGCCCGGTTGGCATGGCTCAGTGGTTGAGTGTTGACCTATGAACCAGGTCACAGTTTAATTCCTAATCAGAGCATATGCCTGGGTTGCAGGCTCTCCCCAATGGGGGATGTGCAGGAGGCAGGCGATCAATGATTCTCTCTCATCATTGATGTTTCTCTCTCTCTCTCTCTCCCTTCCGCTCGGAAATCAATAAAAAAATATTTTTTAAGTTTAACTTTTTAAAAAAGTATTTTAAACAACCAATTGAAACAAAAATTGTAACCATGAACCTAAACAAAAGTTGAATACCAACTAGAGGTGTCATCCCCCCAACCCCAGAGTCACATTTCTTCTGGAAATGGGACCCAAAAATTCTAACCCTTAATTCTCTGCCAAGGCCAGCAAAAAGTCTGGGGATTAGGGGATGGGCCCCATCCCCTTCAGGGGATACAGATGTCTGCCCAGTTCCCCCAGGCCCAGAAAGGATACATCCTGCACGATTCGCTGAGTGGCTGTATTGGGTGACTGCGAGTCTTTAAGCAGCTGTAGGACTTGCTGCAGGCCCTGCTCATCTGGCTGCCAGTCCATGGTGCAAGGCAAGCTGCGGGGATAGGGGCTAGGGTCAGGGCTGGGTCACCGGAGCTCTGTGTGAGACCGGACTGAGACCCAAAGAGTTGGCATCGGAAGTGTAATCACCGGATGCTGCTGCCAATCCAGCCAACCTAAGTGCGGGAGGGGGGGGGGGAGGCGGGGGGAGGGAGGGTGTCCCAGCAATCTGCACCATTCACGGTGGCACAGTAGCGAGCTTGGGAGAACAGGCAGTGAGATGTGGAAATGGGGCATGGGAGGCAGTGGCTGGGCTAGGTGGATCAGGCAGAACCTTGGGGGCAGGGGGAGGTCTGCTGTCCCCAGATGCAGGCCCTAAGGTTTCGAGGGTCCAGCCACTTCTCCAACCAGGTATCATGCCCCTGACCTCGATAACCTCAGGCCCCCGCTGTCTCCCCAGTGCAAGCAGATCCCCCTTCTCCCGAAATTGAGACCTCAAGCTCCGCCACATCCTGACGCCTCCTCTACTGAGGTGTAGGGGTCCGGTCCCTGAGCCTCCCTAGGTGCACCATCCCAAGGCTCTCCGATATTCATGATCCCTGCCGCCTCCCCTCATCCAAGCTCAGCCAGATACCAGACTCCCGTTTCAGGCCTACCTGGACCTGCGATTCCCCTTAATCAGGCCCGCTTGCCTCTCGGAATGAGAGCCAGTCAAGTATGCCCACCCTGCGACAGAAGCAGGTAGGTCCCTGACCCTTTTCCCCAGTCGGGTCTGGCCAAGCCTTTCCCCCATTCCCGCCCTCCGCCCCAGTCAGCAGTATCTCCTGCTGACGGATTCTGTGGCTTCCCCCAATCAAGTTTGGACAAGCCCCCACACCATCTCGAGCCGGAAACCCCCTTCGTCGGATCCCTGCGGATTCCCCCCAATTAGGCTTGGCCGAACAACCCCTGAGGCACTCCCCCAACGGATCCTAGAGACGCCTTGTAGTCAGACCCAGAAAAGCCCTCTAGGCCAGTCAGACGACCCTCCCTATCAGAGTCCAAAAAGAGCCCCCAACTTTTCAATGCGGCCTCTCCCAATCAGACCCAACCAAGCCCCACCGAAAGAGCACCCCCCCACCTCGCACACACCCGATCCTCGCGACGTCCCCCAATCAGATGATCTCCAGCCCGACCCTAGGCGCCCCACTGGCCGGATTCTCTCGGTACCAAGAGCTGACCGGGCTCCGAGGCCCCACCCCCTAAGCCCGGCTCGGTTTCCCCCTCCCCCTCCCACCCGTTCCTGCTGCCTCGAGAATCGGGCCCAACCCGAGAACCCAAGGTTCTCGGCCTTTACGGGTCAGGCGCGGCCCTGACGCCCGGGCAGCACGCGGCACAGGCACAGACCCTGACGGGGGTCAACAGCAGCTGGAGCCGAGCAGGTCCGGTTCCGGGTGAGGCCCACTTACCCGGCCCGAGGCAGCAGCGGCGGCGCCTTGTGCTGCGGCTTCTCGTGAGACTCGCGCGGAAGGAGGGAGCCAAAGCGAGGGAATTAAAAAAAAAAAAAGAACCACACACTCATACATACACAAACGCGGCCCTACATGAGCCGCGGCGGCTCCCGTACGCTGTTCAAATTGGCCCAACCAAGCCTATCGGAAGAAGCAGCTGTCGCACGTGGCCTTGCACCCGGGAGACCCAGGCCCCGCCGAGTTGGGTCACGTGACCAAAGAGTGAGCGACTCTCTTGGCCTCTCTGGGCGGCCGGTCCTCCCGTCGTCTCGTCTTTCTCAGCAGTTCTCACGTGGAAGCTCTAGCTAAGTTTGGTGGAACCTGGAGACTTTGGCTGTGTAAGTAGACACCGGAACCGCTCCGCCAGAGCCAGCTGCTGTACCGGTCACCCCCTCCTCTAAGAATTTAACTGTGCCTCGCTCTCCCCATCCAGAGGATACTTGGTAGGAGTACAGTCTGTGTGCTCAAGTTGAGAGTAGGGGGAACAGCCGGG
This sequence comes from Corynorhinus townsendii, assembly GCA_026230045.1. Classification (NCBI taxonomy): domain Eukaryota; kingdom Metazoa; phylum Chordata; class Mammalia; order Chiroptera; family Vespertilionidae; genus Corynorhinus; species Corynorhinus townsendii. The sequence goes on from JAPDVU010000006.1 coordinate 80,183,485, forward strand.
GGTGGACTTTATGCCCGAGACAAAAAAAAAAAAAAAAAAAAGCCAGACAAAGGGACTGCCGGAGACAGGCTGAGTTCCTACAGACGCCTCTGCTACATTATATACTTCCCAGATTAAATTCCAATTTAACAGTTTTTACAGGGATATGAAAAAAACAAGGATATAAAATTTTTAATGAATGAATAAAATAAACACTGAAGCAAAACGCCCTAATCCCTTTCCCCACTTGAAACTTAATGAAGTGGAACGGCCCACGAAATTTAGACGAGAGCAGGGTTATAAAGAAGACATTTTTGTGATCTTTGCGCCGTCATAGGACAAAGTGGGGCCCTCTTCCTCTTAAGAGCAGGAAAGAGCTGGAGATCCTAGTGCTCTAAAGACAATCCAGCCCTGCCCTGAGAGACTTCTTGGCCTCAGGAGAGGCACAAGGTCAATTTTGTCCCAGCCTGGAGGAAGGGGATAGGTTTCTCAGACCACTTTCCGTTGACAGTCAGTCCTGATTCCGTTCATTCATGAAAAACAGGTGCTTAAGACCCCTCTTGCCGAGCACTGGCTTGGGAAAGGTCGGCTGGCGCCTAGCTCCACCCGACACTCTGGTTCCGTAAAGAAGCAGCCTGGATTCCCACTATAGCGGGCTAAGTTGGACAGATACCCGACTTGACACGTGCGAGAAGCCGATGTCTACGCATGCGCAGTGGCCTTCCCTCGCGCTGGCAATTATCTGGAACTACAATTCCCTCCTGGCACCCGCGGCTTACGGGTCTAGCTGAGACTCAAAACCTGGGGATTTGTAGAGTTCTGGAGATGGGCATTAAACAGAAGAAAGCGTGAGGTTGAGGGGCTGGCACTATGTGTATAGGTTACCGGAATGAATATGAACGGTGGGAATTTTATGCTTAGGGTTGGGGATTGCCCCAGAAAAGGAGTTGGAGATGCAGGAGAGAACTTGTTAGGGTTCACCTCCCTTTTAACACGCAGTTTCCAGCGACTCTGCACAAGCTTCGGGAAAGGGGATTGGGGCAGAATAAAGTGGTCCCTGCTACCTGTACGGTCCACAGTACTGGTAAGTTTCCTCTCCCCAGCTGGTGAATTTGAGTACTGAATTGGGACTACTCACCCCATTTCTTAAGCACCTACTGCAGCCTGTCAGGCAGTTTCTAAATGTAATTCTCACAACAGCCATGTGCACGGCAAACTTATTTCATCTAGAAGCTCTAGGGCAAAAAGATACTCAAGGAGCTGGTAACCAACCATGAATCTGAGATGGCAAACGCCTATCACTTTACAATAGCCTCTCTGCCTGTGTATCTCATCACAATGAACCAGCGTTTAAAGGTCAGCATTTCTCAAACACGACCACCAAACACAAGCCAGTTGCTTCACCCAGGAAAGCAATGACAGCTGCTCTAAATGTCAGGGTTACCACTGACTACATGAACATTGGAACCTGACTCTAGAGGTGGTTCTGTATTTTACACCTATTTTATAGATGAAGAACCTGAATCACAGAAAGGCTAAGTGACTTACCCAAGATCAAAATGCTAACAGGCATCACAGTAGTTTGAAGCCAAACTATTTGACTCACCAAAACCTGAAATTTTATTGTCCTCCCCCTTCAGACTTTCCCCAGGTCAGAGCTGGTGAGCACCATGAAGGGAGGTGCCAGGACTCCATCAGCTCCTCCTGTCGCTTGACACTTTGGAATAGAAGCTGAGCTGCTGCAGAGGCGACCTACTTCTCCCACGTGTTTCTTTTTAAAGATCCAACCAATGCCCATGGCTGTAGAGGTGGCTCCATGGGCTATGTCCCCTCCCCCCACTAGTCACACCTCGGTCAGCTCAGCATCCCCAAAGTAGGAAGGAAAGTACTGTGGGTCAATGTAAAAAATAAACCAGCCCTAGATGGTTTGGCTCAGGGGATAAAGTGTTGGCCTGTGAACTGAAGGGTCCAGGTTCAATTTCAGTCAAGGGCATGTACCTCAGTTGCAGGCTTCTTCCCAGCCGGGGCCCTAATCAGGCATCTGCAGCAGGCAATCAATTGATGTCCCTCTCTCATAGATGTTTGTTTCTCCCCCTCCCACTCTCTAAAAATCAATGGAAAAATATCCTTAGATGAGGATTATAAACAAAATTAAAAATGACTTTACTGTGTATTAGCAGAAAATGAGAGAGGGTATGTCTCCTGTTCCAAAGTCTGCTTGCTCCCTCCTCTTCAAGTCAGGGATGGTTTCAGCTTAAGGTTTTTGTACCTGCAGTTCCTTCCACCTGGAATACTTCCAAAGACTCTTCACTGCCAGTCCCACCTTCTTCAGAACTCGGGACAAATGCCACCTCGGAGGCAGGCCATCCATGACCTACTTAAAATTGCCATCTCTGCCACTCTTGTATCGGTCCCCCTTTCATATCCCACCCCAAATGTATTACCACCTGATGTGTCCTGTTTATTTCTCATCTGTTTTCCCCAACTAGAATGTTAGCTCCACTAGGACAGGGAGTTTTGTTTTGGTGCTCCACCCCAACTCCCACAGGCTGGATTCTGGCCGTCTGAAGCCAGGCAAGTGCCACCTCTGCCCTCTCCTAGGAAGGACCACAGCTATCTGCCCTTCCTCCCTCTGCCTCCACAGGTTCCAGTGATCACCATGATCCTCCAAGTCCTGGTCTTCCCCTGATGGAAAGGGTACAGGAACCTGGCCATGGAATATACTGGAGTGCTGAGCTGCTCAGTATTTGGGCCATGTTAGGGAATCCCAGGTCTACTAGGTTTGAGAAGGGGTTGGAAGGCAAGGGCATCATAAAAAATTCCAGCTCCACCAGGATTAACAAAGGGGCCAGGAGGGCATTAGAGAGGCACTAGGGAAATAAGACTTCCTTTAGGACATCCTGTCCCCTAACATGTCAATAGTCATGCCTGCAAGATGGGACAAACAAGCCCATGTGCTCCTCCTATGTACTCCTTTTCCTGATCATATATATAGCTGGGCGAGGTCAATCCCAGCCTCTCCTGTTAGTATAAAACACTGTGTTGCTCCTTGGCTCAAAACCCCCAAAGGCTGCTTCTCACTAATAAAGTCCTAAGTTTCCACCCTAACACACAAGGCTCTATATGTAATCCACTAACCCTTCTCACTCACCTGGCTTGTCATATGGGCCTCCTCAAAGCTCCCCATAAGGGCCAGGCACTCTCTGGCCTGTCTTTACACTGGCTGATCTCTCCACCTAGAGCTCATTTCCTCACCTCGCTCAGGCCCCTGATCATATGTCAATGAAAATAGACACCCTCCCCCAGCCTCTACCCTGTACTTCTTCACAGGCATCTCCCAAAATGGCTTCCCCTTTTTTTCTATTTCCTTCCACAAGGGCAGGGCAAGCATCATCTGTTCTGTTCATTGCTGTGGCCCCAGCCCAGGCACAAGAATAGGTACTCAATGTCCGCTGAATAACAGTTTGGCCCAGCCAAATGGGACTGAACATCAGCAGCAACAGTGGAGGATACAGTCAGGGGTGGGGGGAAAAGGGTCTAGGGAAGAGTCCAGGCCTACTGATGGGACATACCCCCACCATCCCCAGACCCTAAAGTCCCTCTCGCCAGGCCAGATCCAGATTTTGAAAAGTGTAGCAGGGTAGGCTTTAGGTTGGAAGGAGCAAAGAAGGCAAACTAAGCACACAGCTCCGGCACTAAGTCAAGTTCTTTACTTCCCAGAAGTGATGGCTAAAGGAAGGAGGAAGGGGAGGGTGAGAAAAGGAAGATAGGAAGAGCCAGAGAGAGCAAGGAGGTGGGAAGAGAGGGGACAGTAAACCACTGTTCTATGAAGTCTCAGGAGGCAAGTGCTCAAGGTAAAAAAGAGTCCTGGAGGATCTTCCGCGGCTGCGGGAAGCATCTTGATTTCCTTCTGTGTTTAAGTCCTTGGGGGGAAGGGCTGCTGCTGCCGCTGCTGCCGCATTAAATAGTTATGTACATCGCAGAGAGTCCCAGGCCGTGGCAGACGGGGGAAGGGGGTCATTTCACCAGGGGCCGAGTTTTATCATCATCGCCGCACTGGTGGGCTTTGTACTTTTTCACTTCTGCCATGTACTTGGCCCATGCATCACCTTTACTTGTTAATACCTGTGGGGAGGGGGGCAGGGGCACACACAGGAGGTTGGGAAGGGGATACCAGGGAGGCCAGGAACTGGGGTCAGGACTGTCCTGAGACAGCTGACCCACCCCCCAGTGTCACCACCCAGAGGTCCTGGATTTGAGGTAAACATTCAGAGTCAAATGTTATCTGGAGACCTTGTTGAAAGCCCTCCTCCCCCACCCAGTACCCCCACATCCAAGGTACAGATGCTAGAAAGGGAGGGACAGGGCTGGTTAGCCAGTGCTGAGGCTGTTAAGGAAAGGCTGCATGGGTAGCCCCCAAACCTGGCCTGCTCACCTCATCCTCCGTCTTCTGCTTCTTGGCTACTATTCCCGTCTTGAGGGCTAGTTTGTTCCCGCCTCTGCGCTTGCCCACCTGGGTGAAGGGACAGAAGACTGCAACGGTTACAGGAGTCGGGCCCGCCCTTGGCGGCGCTGAGGCCCACTACACCTTCCTAGCCCGGCCCGGTGGCCCGTCCTGACGCCGCGCCCAGCTCCGCCAGCCGGCCAACCTGCGCAGCAATCAGAAAGGAGCACACGCGACTCTTAGCGCCTGCCCTGGGCCCATGATACCCAGGCAGTATTGGGCCCCCAGGATGCCCTCCCAGGGAGCAAGAAGAACCCCCACACCAGTGGAGACAGGTTCTGTCCTCACTCTCCATGCTGCAGCCTCACCCTCCCCTAGCAGTGACCACGCAGGCAACAACAGCTCCTTTTATTAAGCACTTACTGTATGCCAAGCCCTGTGCATGTATCACCTCCTTTCACTTTCATAGTTACAACCACACCAATTTTATACATGAGGAAACATTTTTGAGAAGGAGAGGCCTGTACCCTTGGTCATGATGGCAGCAAACAATGGGACTGAATTAGGGTCAAGTGGGTCCAAGCCACAGAGCAGCATCCTTAACCACCAAGCAACACTGTCCCCTGAACCTAATCTGGTCTGGCCTCTTTGAGGGTGCTCTGAAACAGCCCCTCAATGAATAAATGAAAAGGCAGGGACTACTACTCCCACTCAGCTTCCACAGTTCTCATACCAACCCAGCTCCTGACATTTCCCCTTCCTCAAACGAAGCCTCACTTCGGGCTCTTGTCCTGGTCCTCCATCTTCTCCCATTGACTGATGCTTCCTGTGCCCCACAGGCAGCAACAAGCTTGAAAGGCATCATCCTATCTCTCCACCCATCAACCAGGCATTAAGTGACCTGCATAGCTGGGACTAGTCTCATACCCATTTTTGGTGGATGAAGAAACTTGACCCCCCATTCCGTTATTCTCAAGTTGTGGTATTTTTTCCCACACCACAGGGACTTGATCTCAACACCAGAGACAAAGCAAGCTCAAAATGAACAATAAATAGAGATGCCATTTATTAATCCAAAGTTTCTCAATCTCGCACTAATGACTTTTGGAGCTGGATCATTCTTTGCTGGGGAATTTGGAGTGGGGGTTCAAGGAGGGCATTTGAACAATGTTGAGCAACATCCCTGTCCCTGGTCTCTACTCAGATGTCAGCAGCTCCCTCTGCCCCAGTTCTGACACCAAAAATGTCTCCACACTTCCCTAAATAGGAAGATCATCTCCAATTGAGAAGGACTGACCATGGCTGGGTCACTCACTGGTTAGAGCATAGACCCAACTCACCAAGGTTTCGGGTGTGATCTTGGGTCAGGGCACATACAGGAATCAACCAATGAATGCATAAATAAATGGAACAACAAATCACTGTCTGTCTAACTCTCTCTATCTCTCTCTCTCTCTCTCCTTTCCTAATTTAAGGGAAAAAATCCTTTTTTTCTTTAAATTTAAAAAAGTAAAGAGGTTTAGCCCTTTCTATCAGACAAGCCCCATGATACTTTTCCAGGATGGCCTCATTGACTTCTCATCACATCAGAAGAGGAGCGGTCCATTTTTCAAATACAAAAAAATAAAGGTAGGTCATCACAGACGCTCCAGGAAAGCAGCGATCTTGTCTGTCATGTTCACCAGGGCATATCCAACACCTAGCACAATGCCCAGCACAAGGTAAGGTGCTCAATAAACGGACACTGGACGAATGAGACTCAGGGAAGCTAAGCAAATTTCCTAAGGTCACACAGTAAGCGGTTTGAGTTTCTAATCCACGCATCTTAGGCTCCAGATCTGCATTTGCTCCCCTTCCGAGTAGTGGGAGAAGGTCCTAGTATCCAGTTATGGCACCACTCAAAAAGGAATCCTGGTATCCTGGTTTCCCCACTCCCGGCTCCCGGGCAGTCTACGGGGAAGCTCTATCTTCGCCCCCAAACCTCTCTCGTGGGGAATCCAGGTTCCGCATCTTCAGCGAGAGACCTGGATGTAATCCTCCTCGGGGCCGGAGGGTGGCCCTGGATCCCGATTCCCTTTCTCGGGCCCGATTCCCCCTGCCAAGGAAGGCCCTGGCGCCCTCCCCCACCCCCGCGGCTCCTTACGAAGCTGAGCGTGGGGCCCGGGCCGCCCTTCCTCTTCGGATCCCCGGGACCCCCGGCGGCGGCGGTAGCTGGCTGATCGGATCGCGGCGGGCCCGGAGGCGGCTCCTCCTGCCGCTGCCGCTGCTCCTCCTCCATCTTCCGCTTGAACAGTTCGAGGAAGCTGCCGTCGTTGGCGAACAAGTTCACGCCGCCCGACACCGGGCTCGACATTTCCTCGTCCCCACTCTCGGGCGATGTCCCAGGCCCCGACTCAGCCCATCGGCTCCCGCCGCCGCTGCCCGCCGCGGGGCCCGGCGCCTCCCGGCCTGGAGGCTCCGCCCGTCTCCCTCGGGCAGCCATTTTGTCACCAGGTGCTGCGCAAAGGATTCCGGGAAGGCCGCTCCGGCCAGCGCTTGGCGCCCGACTAGTCAGGTCCCAGGCAATGCATGCCGGGAAGAGCGGTCTGATCCTAAAAGCGTCAGCAGCGGAGGCGGAACCTGAGAGGCGGAGCGAAGGAGGGGTAAAACCTGGCCGGCGGAACCGCGGGCTCCTCTTCGCGGACTTTTACGTTCGACTAGACTTGGGCGGGCATTACAGAGACATGGTGTAGCTGGCTCTCAGGAATGAGGTTTCCGCTTGAGACTGGGGGGCATAGCTTTCCGAGGCTAGGATCCCCTTCTTGGCGCCAGAGATAATCTCAGTGAGGAGAGGGATCCCTTTTGAGGCTGTGTGCTCAACTGACACCTTGGAACATAGGTCCATAAATAAGTCTAGAGAGTATATCTAACCTGGATTTCCGGACTAGAAATGAGGTTGTTCTGGTTTGATTACCTGTCCCTGGGATGGAGCTCCGTGGACCTGGGGGTCCCATTTCAGAATCAGGGTATAATTTGGGATTTCTAAACGGGAGCCCCCCAGCTTATTATCAAGAGTGTCCGCCAAGACCTGGCCAATGTGGCTCAGTTGACTGAGCGTCGTCCCGTCCTCGGAAAGGTTGTTAGTTCCATTCCCGTCAGGGCACATGCCCGGATTGCGGGCTGGAGCCTCCGGTAGGGGTCGTGCAGGAGGCAGCCCATCGATGTTTCTTCCTCTCTCTCTCTAAAAACCAATAAAAATATTTTAAGTGTTTTAAAATTGATTTTAGAGAAAAAGGGAGAGAGAGAAAACATCGATATGATCAGCTGCCTCCAGCCACCACCACCCCTAACCAGGGATAGAGCCCGCTACCCGGGCATGTGCCCTGACTGGGAATGGAACCGGCGACCTTTTGATACATGGAACGAGTCTCAACCAACTGAACCACACCGGCCAAAGCAATAAAATATTTTAAAAACAAACACATACACACACACACAAAAAGTGTCCACCAAGGGCCTGGTACCCAGCTTGTATTCCTGTCCATTGCCGAGATCCAACGGGGGGAATTCGCTAAACTGGAGTCTCCCTTTCCATGGTGAGCAAACTGCAAGAAAGTTTTCGGGAATAGGAAACACAAGGAGCGTAGTTGCAAATGTGATCCCTGCTCTGATCTGTCCAGCAAGGGGGTTCTGGGAGCACTGGACAAGGATCTGCGGACCTTGCACACAACTGGAGTCGTTCTCCCTCTAGCCCGTTCGCAGCCTCAGGATACGTTTTCAGTCAATTAATCAATTTGTCTGATTGCTTTGCATGAAGAGCCCAGGTGCTCACAAAGGAGACGGACATGAGACGATTTGGGGACCCAATTTAGAGAATTGGGAGAAATGATCGACATGAGGTTGAGCCTATATAGTCAGGCCAGGGCGGGCGAATCTGGGATCTAACTTCAGGGAAAGGGTATGCACCTGGTGTTTGGTTGGTTGCTAAGGAGAGTTTGGAGACTACCGGAACATGCGAGTGATTGGTGAAAGTAAAAAAAAAAAAAAAAGTAGCCAATGAAAAGAGTGCTGCAAGACTTAGGCTCCAATCAGTGAAGGGGAGTATTCTGGAACGTGCCAATATGTTAATTAAGCAGGGGGCATCTGTGAGAAAACATAATCGAGAGATCAACAAGGTAAACCTTGGAAAAGGAGAATATTAGAAATACAGCTTCTATGGCGCCTAAAAATCAGGGTATGAGGAACTTCTCTCGGGCTGCTAGTCCTAATGGAGATATGACAGAGAATTTCCCCTGTAGGTGCTTGGCGTGGTGCGCTCCGCTTGATCACATGAGCTGGTTTCAAGATGGCGGCAGGGGTGGCCGGGTGGGGGGTTGAAGCGGAGGAGTTCGAGGATGCGCCTGATGTGGAGCCGCTGGAACCCACGCTTAGCAATATCATCGAGCAGCGCAGCCTTAAATGGATCTTCGTCGGGGGCAAAGGTGGCGTTGGCAAGACCACCTGCAGGTAAGGAGGCCGCGGCGGGAGCCGGGAAGACCGGTGGGAGGTACCACTAGGCGAAAGGGACAGCCAGGGACCGGCTTTTCCACCCCAAGCCGGACACGGGAGGTGCGCCGGGGTCTTCCGGGATGTACTCTCCAGAAGTTACCTGGAGCAAATGGAAGATACCTCCTGAATTCAGGCCTAGCACCCTCTGAGTTGGACCATTCCGGTTAGGGCTCAAGGGCCGAATCACACTGAACCCAGCGCACAGGGGCCGGGAGAGCACTTATATGTCTGCGTCTGCTGGGCCATACCCCTGTGAGCTCAGAGTCGGAGGAGGGGCCCCGGAACAAACGATCCTAGTCTGGTGAAACTTGCTATTCTGTGTCCACGTGGGGGTGGGGTTGTGGTGAACGGAGGGAAAGAGGGTACGTGATCAGACTATTCCAGGAGAAGGAGGGATTCCTGGGGCAAATTATCCTGAACAAATGGGACTGAACCATCCCGAGTGTAATAGGAGGTTCAAGGGACCCCTTAGCTTAGCGTTGAGGGGGTGCAAGGGACCCCTTAGTTATGCTGGCTGGACAGCTGGACCATGCCATTCTGTGCCGGTAAACAAGAAGTAGGCATCAGGCCACACTGAACCTCGCCACTCTTGCCAGCTAGAATGGTCTTAGGTAAGATCTGAGAAGGCCCCTGTACAGAAATTGAGGATTGATCCCGCAATTACCCTTATTCTCAGGGCCCCTGCTTCTGAGCCTCATGCAGGCCTAGGGAGCAGACCCTGACCCCTTACTCCCTACCTTTTGACCTTTTCCTTGCCCAGCTGCAGCCTAGCAGTCCAGCTATCCAAGGGGCGGGAGAGTGTTCTTATCATTTCTACGGACCCAGCCCACAACATCTCCGATGCATTTGACCAGAAGTTCTCCAAGGTGCCCACCAAGGTCAAAGGCTATGACAACCTCTTTGCCATGGTGAGTAGAGCACGGCTCAGCTCCCCATTCTGGCCAAGGCCCATTCAGGTCTTTCCTGTGAACATCTACCATCAGCTACAATGTTTTGCCCAGTCTACATCCTTTGTCATTCCAGTTTCACCCCTTCTTCAACATACCCACAGGGAAACTGAGGAATGCTTGTGGAGCAAAAAGGAAGCCAGAGTGACTGGAGCTTAGTGAGCAAGGGGAGGGAGACATTAGAGAGGTCAATCAGAGCCTTGTGGTGTAGGACTTTGTAGGTCACTGGGAGCAGTTTGGCCTTGAATCCAAGTTTAATAGGAAGCTGTTCATTTTGAGCAGGGCAATGTCATAGCCTTGACAAGTTCCCTGTGGCTGCCATGCGGAGAATCCTATATAATAAAAGCCTAGATGGCTTTACCCCCTCACGCAACACCCTCGTGTGACACTGCCATAAGATGGCCAGCAGGGAAGGACAAGTTGGGGGTGATTGGTCTGGCAGGGGAGGGCAGTTTGGGGTGACCAGGCCTGCAGGGGAGGGCAGTTGGGGGGGACCAGGCCTGCAGGGGAGGGCAGTTGGGGGTGACCAGGCCTGCAGGGGAGGGCAGTTGGGGGGGACCAGGCCTGCAGGGGAGGGCAGTTGGGGGGGACCAGGCCTGCAGGGGAGGACAGTTGGGGGGGGGGACCAGGCCTGCAGGGGAGGGCAATTGGGGGCCATCAGTCTGGCAGGGCAGGGCAGTTGGGGGTGATCGGGCCGGCAGTTGGGAGTGATCAGGCCGGCAGGGGAGCAGTTAGGCGTCAATCAGGCCGGCAGGGGAGTGGTTGGGGGCGATCAGGCAGGCAGGCAGAAGCAGTTAGGGGCAAGCAGGCGGGCAGACAGGTGAGCGGCTAGGAGCCAGCAGTCCCAGATTGTGAGAGGGATGTCCGACTGCCAGTTTAGATCAGGCCCAATCCTACCGGGCAGTTGGACATACCCAAAGGGTCCCAGATTGGAGAGGGTGCAGGCCGGGCTGAGGGACAACACACCCCCCACCCCCACCCCCCATGCACCGGGCCTCTAGTGGATTTTAAGTTGAGGCTGGAAGTAAGGAATTAACAAGGATCCTGGGGTAGTGACCAGGCAAGAGATGATGGCAGCCAGTACTAAGATGGAGGCAGAGTGTTGGGGGAGAAAGGTTGGTTTTGGGATGTCTCTTGGAAATAAAGCAATAGAGCTGCTTGGCTGTAATGGGTGAGAGAAAGAAAATAATTTTTACTTTAAGAGAGGGTGGAAGGGAGGGGGAGAGACAGAGAAACATCAATGTGTCTCTCTCACATCCATTGATTGCCTCCCACACACTCCCTGATTGGGGCTGAGGATCAAGCCTGCAACTGAGGTACATGCCTTTGACCGGAAACGAACCTGGCACCCTTCAGTCCACAGGCTGACACTTTATCCACTGAGCAAAACTGTCTAGGGCTAAATACATCTCTTGGTTGGCCCCTGAGCAGCTGGGATGAGGATAAAAGCAGGTTTAGAAGGGACAAGTCAAGAATTCTATTTTGACCACAGTGAATCCAAGGTGCCCACTGGACATCTCAGTGGGGACACCAGGACAGTGCCTTAACTATGTGAGCCTGGAGCTCAGAGGAAGTTGATAGTGATTTGGGGGGGTCATTGTCCCAAGGGTGGTATTTAAAGCTGTGTGAGTAAAGGAGAATATGAGAAAACAGAGAAGCCTGGAAACAACCTGAGGGCATGTCAGCATTTAGGGTCCAGAAGTGAAGGAGGCTAAGAAGGAGTCACCAGGGAGGTGGGAGGAGAGCCAGAGGTTATAGTCTCCTGAGCTCCAGGAGGATAAAGGAACTTGGGCAAAAAGAGGTTGTCTGCTCCAACGGGTACATCAGTTTTAGAGAGACCACTGGTGAGTGGGGGCAAAAGCCTGTCTGGAATGGGTGAGCTGAGGAAATGGAGACAGTGATCTCCATGATGGGCTGAGAAATGGGGCCATCACTAGAGGGAGACAGAAGGGGGGTTGAGGAGGGCTTTTTTGAGAAAGGAGATGCTGGAGCATGTTTGTCAATGCAAATACTTTACCAGGGAGGGACAAGTAATGTTGCAGGAAGGAGTGACGGTGCTGACAGAGGACTGTCCTCAGGTGGGAGTGAGCTACATACAGCACACAGATCTATTACATGGACTCCTCCAGGGCCAGGGATGTGGAGGTAATGTGGAGGGACTGGGGCATTTCCTGGGGGGAAGGGATAAAGGTGTTGACAACCAATGGCTTTTCTTTCTCTCTGAGGCACAAGTCTCAGCAGAGAGCAAGGAGCGAATGGGACAGAAGGGGTTTGAGGAGGCATAAAATGCGACATACACACTCGCAAGAGTGGATTGTCTGGCTGTTGAGTGCCTATTGGAGTTTGTAATTAGGAATGGGGAGCAAGGTGGGAGTTATATTTGTCAGGTGTGCTCCTCTCATGTTCACCTCAGTGTAGCCACCAGAGACCCAGGAATAACCGGGATAGGGATTTTGCCAACCACAGAGGGAAGGGGGAGTGTTTGTAGAGGCAGCCTATGGAGCATGGAGCCTGGGCTGGATAAGACGGACACTGACAGTGAACTGGGGTCAGGGGAGAGGGGATGAGGTGGCCCAAAGAGGTTTAAATAATGGAAGCAGGCCCAGCTGGCATGTGGTGGGACATTCACCCATGAACCAGGAGGTCACAGTTTGATTCCCAGGCAGGGCACATGCCCTGATTTTGAGCTTGATTCCCAGTAGGGGGCTTGCAGGAGATAGCCAATAGATGATTCTCTCATCATTAATGTTTCTATCTTTCCCTTCCTCTCTGAAATCAATAAAAACATATTTAAAAGATAATAGCCCAACCGGCATGGCTCAGAGGTTGAGCATCGACCTATGAACCAGGAAGTCACAGTTCGATTCCCGGTCAGGGCATATGCATGGGTTGTGGACTCCATCCGCAGTGTGGGGCATGCAGGAGGCAGCCAATCAATGATTCTCTCACATCATTGATGTTTCTATCACTCTCCCTTTCCCTTCCTGTCTGAAATAAATACAAGTATATTTTAAAATAATAATAATAACTGAAGTGGTAGGCAAGGAGGTCCAGGTCAAAGAATGGGTTATGTGAGCTCAGACGTGACCCAGTGACTAGGAATAACCCATCAAGGGTGTGACTGTGTGTGATAGGTGGGGCAGTGGATACACAAGCTCTATGCAGGGAAGTGGACCTCTGAGACCAGTGAGGGGGACTTCATCACAGGACCTGTGAAGTCACCAAGAAGAGGTGACATAGGAGGAGGATAGAGAAGGAGGCATCCAATCCAGGACTGGCCAGAGTCCCCAAGGATGATCATATCTCTGTGGATTCCACATCTATGTTGAGGACGTCCTATGTGCCAGACAGTTCCTGGTGTCCTCATGGGGCTGACATTCTGGGTGGGGAGACAGATAAGAAGTGTGATGAGTATATCATGTGAAGGGAGGCTGGATGTTAAAGAGAAAGGAAGGCGGGACAGTGAGGACTGTGTCTGCCCTGTTAGGTGAGATGGTGAGGGAAGACTCACATTAGAGAAAACCTGGAAGCAATCAGGCTGGGTGGGGGAATAGCCAGTGAAAACCCCTGCGGGGGGCTTTGGCTTCCCTCTGTGGACACTGATCCCGATTTGTAATTTTCCATCTGTTTTTTAAAATTGTTTGACCCTTTGTGCAATTGGAAGACCTTAATGCCTGAGGGAGGGCCATGGCACCTTGGGGGTCTCCCCAGCCTCTTCCCTGATGGGACCTGATGCAGGGCTGAGGTTGGAGCCCTCTACAGGCTCCCACCAGGTGGGCCCTGGTGCCCACCCAGATAAAGGCCCTGGAGTAGCAGTAGCAGCCTGAGTCTCGATCCCTTGTGTTCTGCCCCCACCCCCCCCCCCAGGAGATTGACCCCAGCCTTGGAGTGGCAGAGCTGCCTGACGAGTTCTTCGAGGAGGACAACATGTTGAGCATGGGCAAGAAGATGATGCAGGAGGCCATGAGCGCTTTCCCAGGCATTGACGAGGCCATGAGCTATGCAGAGGTTATGAGGTCAGGCCCAGCAGGCTAGTGCTGCCTGGGACTGGGGTGGAAGAGGGAGCAGAGTGGGCCTGACCTTCATCTCCCCGCAGGCTGGTGAAGGGCATGAACTTCTCAGTGGTGGTGTTTGACACGGCGCCCACGGGTCACACGCTGAGGCTGCTCAACTTTCCCACCATCGTGGAGCGGGGCCTAGGCCGCCTCATGCAGATCAAGAACCAGATCAGCCCCTTCATCTCACAGGCAGGCAGGGCCCCAGGGCATCCAGGTGTCCCCTGAGTGGGAGCCAGTCCCCAGGCCCCCAGATGTGCAGTGGCAAAAGCATTTCTCACACATAACTCCTCTGGGTCCACGATTCCCAATGGGGGGAGGGAATCTTCATTATGGGAGACTTGGTGTCCCTGTCCCTATCTGCTGAGTACCCCAGACAGCTTGAAAGCACATATTCCAGAGCCAGACAGCCCAGGTTCAAATGTTTTGCACTCTAACGTGACCTAAGGCAAGTCACTTCATCTCTCTGGGCCTCACCTTCCTTGTCAAATGGAGAGCATGCAAGTGTCCCTGTTATTAGCATGATCACATGACAGCCCCACTTCTACACACTTCCTACCTCCAAGGTGATGTGTGTGATCCCCCTTTGGGTACCTGTGCCCCAGATTAGTCACATTTGTAGAGCGCTTACTTTGTGCCAGGCACTGTTCTGAGCACATGACATGTTTCAGTTCATCTAACATACCAGCCCTTGGAGGTAAGGTCTACACAGGGGGAAACTAAGCATTCCGGTCAAGCCACCTGGCTATAGTCCCCCAAAAGAGGCAGAGCTGGGATTTGCCCCCTGTGGTCTGCTCAAGGGCCCAGGCTTTTAACCACTGGGAGGTGGTTAACAGGCCCCCAACCTAGGAGGTATAATGGCCCCAGGTAAGCCTCAAGCCCTCCCATGTCCTTTCCCCAGATGTGCAACATGCTGGGCCTAGGGGATATGAACGCAGACCAGCTGGCCTCCAAGCTGGAAGAGACGCTGCCTGTCATCCGCTCTGTCAGTGAGCAGTTCAAGGATCCTGTGAGTCATGGTGCACATAGACAGTGAGAGGCTCCGGGGCCAGCACCTGGCCCTCACTGTCCTCTCACATCCTGCAGGAGCAGACAACTTTCATCTGTGTGTGCATCGCCGAGTTCCTGTCTCTGTATGAGACAGAGCGGCTGATCCAAGAGCTGGCCAAATGCAAGATCGACACGCACAACATCATTGTCAACCAACTCGTCTTCCCAGACCCTGAGAAGCCCTGCAAGATGTGTGAGGCCCGCCATAAGATCCAGGCCAAGTACCTGGACCAGGTGTGCATGCCCAGCCATCCACCCAGCCCTCAAACCTCTGATCTTGGCAGTAGGGACCCGGCCCATCCTAACCATGGCATCCCCAGTCATTTATTCTGCGCTCTGAATCTTTGCTCCATCCTCCCTCTGACCTCTGCCCGAGCCTCCTGCTCTTCACCCCTACTTCAGTCCCTTCCCCCTAATTCTGGCCATGAAGGAATATGGCTGGCCTGACCTGGATACCTCTGACCCTGAGGAGCCAGAGGTCCAACCCTGGAAACTCTGACCTCACTGGCACCACTCCCACCTGTGACCCTATGAAGACTGACCCTGGGAGTCCCCCACCTCAACCCCTTGGACCACATTCTGTCCCTGCCTGCAGCCAGCCCCCTGATCAATGTCCTCTGCTCCCTGCCCTGGCCACAGATGGAGGACCTGTATGAAGACTTCCACATTGTGAAGCTGCCTCTGCTTCCCCATGAGGTGCGGGGGGCGGACAAGGTCAACACCTTCTCTGCCCTCCTCCTGGAGCCCTATAAGCCACCCAGCACCCAGTAGCACTGCTGCCAGCCCCAGCTGCTACCATTTCCACCCACTCTCCACCCCACCAGGGTAGAGTTTGCACAAAGTCCCCCCCATAGTACAGGGGAGCCACTTGAGGTGGGAGGCGGAGAGGGGGTCTGTTCCCCCTGGTGGGGCTGGGGTGGCTGTAGCTACCCCTCACCTCTCCCCGCCTCTCGCTTCTCAATAAAATGATCTTAAACTCCTGTGGGTATTGATACAAGGATTTTGGAGTCAGCGCCTCCATGAATAGTTGTACACTGCACAAAGTTGCCACAGCTAGAGGGATGCAGTCACAACAAAGGCTAACAGAGATGTGTGTTTATTATGGCAATTTTGGAAGGTGGGTGTCTTCAGTAAGGGGATGCTTTTTCTAGCTCTGTATGGGTAGGGGTGTCCCTACCATAATGCCTGAATTGGCATATACCCCCTTCCTTTGAGGCTCAACGGGTGTGGAGCCAGGAGGCCCATTGGAGAACTTCAGGCGGGTAGGGAGTGGATTAGGCAGGCAGTGGCCCAGTACTGCCTGCTGTTTGGTTTGGAAATTAGTGGGCACCCTGGGCAGAGGCTGGCCTGGCCAGACTAGGGATTAACAGTCTCCACCCCCCAATTCCTGCCCTCCCCAACCCCCCCCCCAATGGAATGGAATCTGCTCCACCCAGCCCAGCTACAACCAGGAACAAATTAGGTGACATGATGGTAGAGGACTCAGGCCGAAGGTATCCCTGAAGTCCTATCCTAACTTAGAGCCATCTCACTGAGTGGCCTCACTTTTTCCTATAGTTTGAGCTTCATCTCTAAAATGGAGACAAGTGTGGCCAGTCACAGAGCCATGGGACAAATTCACCCGACCCTGGAAGGGTCAGTTTCCACAGCACTCTGGAAGGCATCCAGTGGACCCCCTTATCCTCTTCACTCTGCAACTGCCCAGACAGACACATTCAACCCCACCTGGGGGACCCAGCACTGGCATGACCTCGTGTTTGCAGGTTCCAAGCCAGAGCTGGGTTGGGGTGGAGGAAATGGACAAGAGGTACCTGAGGACATGCATGAGTCAGGAAGTGTTCAAATTGTGCACACCCAGGGTCTGGGTGTGAGGGTGTGCATGCATGTAAGGGGAACCCAGCCACAAGCCCAAACGTGTCCTGGACTCGATTGTACTGGGTGTGCACAAGTGGGTGTGGGCATGTTGGGGTGGCATTTGTAAACAGTAGTGCAGCCTGTGGCAAAGACCCCTGGCTCCCAGCCGAACCACCTGGGTTCAAATCCCAGCTGTGCCATCAAAGGGCTGTGTCATTTGAGCCTCAGTTTCCCTACCAGATAGTGGGAATGACGGAACACCAACTTCATAAGCCTGCTTGTAAGGACTCAGTGAGGTGAAATAAATAACATCTTTACAAATGTTACTATTCGTTGTTACAATTAAGCCTGTGAACTAGTTTGGGCAATCTGCCCCTAGCCCAGCGGGCGTCCAGCAGTCAGAAGTGTGTGGGGACCCTGTGAACTGGAGGGGGGACAGGAGAAGCTGGCTGCCCTGTGTATAAATATATATCCTAGGGAGTGGGGGCCTCTGGTCAGGAATGGAGCTGCATCAACTTGAAGCCTGTCCCCTGCCCCCCCACCCCACCCAGGAGCCAACAGCTAGCAGTGCCAATGTGCATCCACTTTTATGGGCTGTCCGGCAGCTGGACAGCGAGAAGCGGGTTTGAGGGTAGCCAGCCTGGGCCAGTTCCTAATTACCCCAGGCGGGGCAGACATATGCCAGGCTTGGAACAAGGTGTCCTGGCTGGCAGGGCTTCCGGGTGGAGCCGTGTAAAGCTATCCACATTCCTAGCGTGCAAGGTAGACTGGAGGGGCCCAGGGTCTGGACCTCAGAGCTTTCACCCCTCCCACACCAGGCTGCGTGTTTGAGGACTGGGATAGGGAGGCTGCCTGTGCCAGGCTAGGAGTGTCCACTTTGTAGGTGTGTCTGTGAAGGGGGAACATCTCTCCTGTGTATTCACGGCAATGCTGAGAGGGTCTGAGATCTGAGGTGCGTCTATGGGGGAGGGGGATGTCTGCACACCACACTAAGGGGGCATTAGAGAGGGGTGTCTCATCAATGTGCAAATGCAGGTGAGTTTCATGAGTTATGGGTATGACCTGTCTGGATGGGACTGTTGAGGGTCTGTGACTGTTGAGGGGTCACTGTTGTATGAGTGTGTCCTTGCAACACTGATAGATCTAAGACCCCCCAGGAGCATGTGCAGCTGTGTAGAGGGCAGGCATTCCCACATCCGTTGTGTGATCACACATGTATCTTCATGCAGGGAAGATCAGGAATAAATGTGTGCTACCACCCTCTGTGGGATGGTGTGTGGCTGTGTGTGAAGACTCTCTGGGCTCTGGGTGGGGTCTGCACTTAGCTGGTGTGTCTGTGTTGAGGGAAGCTGAATCTCTGCCTGGGTCTATGATGTATTTTTCTAAGTACAGTACATCTTTGTGGCAATATGATTACAGGTGACTATGGAGTGAACCAGCCCCACTGAGCTCTGTGTGTGTGTGTGTGTGTGTGTGTGTGTGTGAGAGAGAGAGAGAGAGAGAGAGAGAGAGAGAGAGAGAGAGACTGGGAAGGACACAATCCCCGCCCCCTCCCCCAGCTCTGGGTCCAAGATTCCATGGACCTGCCAGTGACTGCCAGGGAGAGAGACAGGGAGGAGCGAGGGAGGCCTGGTTGGAGTTCTCCCCCTGCTCCAGGTAACAAACTGGCCAGACTTCTACAACTTTCTGTGGCTGCAGCCCAGGGGTGCGGGCCAGGGAGGGACTGTCCACACCCATTCCTCAGCCCCCTCCCACTCCAGAGTCTGGCTTAAGCTACACCCAACGTTGAAGCCACCTGCCCATCTTGTGTGTCCAGCGCCTGCCACCAGGTGAGAAGGGCCCAGCCCAGGGGAATAGGGGACCCTGAAGACAGGTGGGTTTGTGGGCAGGATCCATCAGAATCCTCAAAGTATGGAGTGGAGAGCTTGGAAGGCTGGAGAATGAAGAGGGGAAAGATCAAGGAGACCCAGAAGAAGGGGAAGGATAATTAAGTGGGTAGGGTGAGAGGCCGGGGCAGCTGTGCAGAAGGGGCCAGCTTGAGGCAGGGGGGCTGCAGGAGGGAACCTGGGGGCCTGGAGGCTTGAGGATGGCTTCCTAGGACTTCAAAAGGGAGTGCAGGGGTGAAGGAAGGGCAGAGACTGGGAGCTGGGGTGGGGGGGGGGCACAGGTGGGATCTGAGAAAGAGGAATGGGGGTGGGGCAGTCAGAGAACCCAGAAACGAGGCACTGGGGACTCCGGGAGTAGGGGAAGCTGTAGATGGAGCCCAGGTAAGGGGACGGGACGGGATGGGATGGAAGGCACCTCAGTTGACTCAAGAGTTTGGAGATGTGGAGGCTGGTGAGACGGCCTGAGGAGGTAGGCGCAAGATGAGGGGAACAAGAATCCAGAAAGGGGTGGCCTGCCGGAGAAGGCTCGGGCAGGACCGGCAGCGAGAGACAGGACTGAGCAAGGCTGGGAGGAGACTGGACTGAGGAGGTGACTGGGCAGGGGAGGACGCGTAGAGCTGAGTCATATGTACACCTTCACCTCCGCCCGTAGCCCCCAACCCTCCCCCCGCCCCCCCCGCCCCCTTCCTCCGCCACAGGTGGGCGTTCGGTCCGATCCCACCTCCTCTGGGCAGACCCGCCGGGCGCCGCAATGACCGTCACGTACACCGCCCGCGTGGCCAACGCGCGCTTCGGTGGCTTCTCGCAGCTGCTGCTGCTGTGGCGCGGCAGCATCTACAAACTTCTGTGGCGGGAGCTGCTCTGCTTCCTCGGACTCTACATGGCGCTGAGCGCGGCCTATCGGTGAGGGCCCGGGTGGGCGTGCGGGCCAGCGTGGGCTGGGAAAGGGCCCGGTGTGCGTGCGGCGACCGAGAGCGGGAAGAGAGCGCGTGCTGGGGAGGGAGCTCGCCCGTGACCCGCACCCCTCCCGCAGCTTCGTGCTGACCGAAGGGCACAAGCGCTACTTCGAGAAGCTTGTCATCTACTGCGACCAGTACGCCAGTCTCATCCCCGTCTCTTTCGTGCTCGGTGTGTAGAGATCCCTGTGCCAATGCCCCATCCCGAGAAGAAGCCATTCATGCCTTTTGGAGACCCCCCACATTCCTGCCTCTCTGAGACGCCCCTCAAATCCAGCCCCACAGGCCCCCATTTCTGCGTCCTTTATACAAACGTGGCCCCTTGGATATTACCTGGCCACAGTGCCCCTTGAGAATTCCATGTCACCCACATGCTCACCCCTGGTCACCTCAGGGTCTTCGCCTGTGTCTGCATAAGATTACTAGTGCCCCCTCCCTGTGTCCCGGCCCCAGGAACCTCCTCCAGGGGCCTCACAGGTACCCGCCCTCTCACGTCCAGCCTAGGCGGTGTTTCTCTGGCAAGCCTGGCTCGCAGCCGCCCTCCCATGTTCTCTGCCCACACGGTGGGGTTACCAGCCTCTGCCAGGACATAGATCGTGTGCCCAACCCCTGCATATGTGTCTGGCTCAGGGGCGACCTGTGGCCTCAGTGCAAGCTGCCCGTGGGCCCTTTGCCTCTGCCTCCATACTGAGACCCTAGGCCCCATCTCAGGTGGCTCCCAAGTAAGCAGCCAGAGTGACCCAGACTGCTGCTCGAGCCACTCTGACCTCACGGCTAGACCCCCAAGTTCCCAGCCCAGGTGGCCCCGCGGGGTCAGGGTGACCAGCCCGCCGGGTGTTGCTGATGCAGGCTCTATGTCACTCCTCTTCCCACACCCTGGGCCCACAAACCCCTGTCCCGTGTCCCCACCGAGCGCCCCTTTCCGGCTCTGCCGCAGGCTTCTACGTGAACCTGGTGGTGCACCGCTGGTGGAACCAGTACCTCTGCATGCCGCTGCCTGACGCGCTCATGTGCGTCGTGTCTGGCACGGTGCACGGACGCGACGAGCGCGGCCGCCTCTACCGGCGCACGCTCATGCGCTACGCAGGGCTCTCGGCCGTCCTCATCCTGCGCTCGGTCAGCACCGCGGTCTTCAAGCGGTTCCCCACCATAGACCACGTGGTGGAGGCTGGTGAGGCCCGGGCTGCAAGCTGGAGCTGGGCCAGGCGGAGGGCAGAGGGCGGAGGGCGGGGGAGTGACCCCAGTAAGGACGAGAAAGCGGGGCGAGTGACCCTCCCGCCTCCTCCATCTCACCCCTCCAGGGTTTATGACCCGCGAGGAGCGCAAGAAGTTTGAGAACTTGAACTCATCCTACAACAAGTATTGGGTGCCCTGCGTCTGGTTCTCTAACCTGGCAGCACAGGCCCGGAGGGAGGGCCACATCCGTGACAACAGCGCCCTTAAACTGCTGCTGGAGGTGGGCTCGCCAGCTGGTCATTCATACAAAATACCAGAGAAATTGTACCCCGCCCCGGAACTGTGTCAGACGATGAGCCACGCGCCTCCCACGAGGCTGATTCCAAACACCCTTACCTAGCAGCCCCAAGGTGCACTGCTATCTCACGGCCCCCACCCCAGGTGTACACTCACCACTAAATACTCTCCCCAGCGCTCCCAGAAGCACAAGGTGACCTCTCAGCTCCATCCCAAGTACCCACACCTAATCCCCACCTGTGATCTCACGAGTCAGGCCCGCCCATAACTTGCATCTGCCCCATAGGAGCTGACTGTGTTTCGGGGCAAGTGTTCGATGCTCTTTCACTATGACTGGATCAGCATACCCCTCGTCTACACCCAGGTAATCCGCAGTGCCTCCACGTAGATCCGTCGTCAGATACACTGGTCTCAGGGGAAATGGAGGGCCAGCTAGGACCCCATCACAGTGACTCCTGATGCTAGCCCTGGTCTCTCCGAGAACCCGAGGCCAGGAGAGCCCTGACCTGGCCACTGCCTGCCCCCAGGTGGTGACAATCGCAGTGTACAGTTACTTCCTGGCCTGCCTCATCGGTCGGCAGTTCCTAGACCCTGCACAGGGCTACAAAGACCACAATCTTGACCTGTTTGTGCCAGTCTTCACTCTGCTGCAGTTCTTCTTCTATGCCGGCTGGCTCAAGGTGGCTGGGCCCTGAGCCTGGGTCTGGGAGTGGGGAGGGCGGGATTCTCAGGTCTCTGCTTACCTCCCTTCTCCCCACTAAGGTAGCAGAGCAGCTCATCAACCCCTTTGGAGAGGACGACGACGATTTTGAAACCAACTTTCTGATCGACCGCAACTTCCAGGTGAGACTCCCTTGAGCCCATACCCAGGCTCCTAAAGTGGCCCTGGCCTCAGTCAACCCTGACACAACTTGCCCAGGCCTCGCCTCTGAACCATCCTTCTCTCCTTGGCATCACACTCCTGCGGCCCATGCCTCAGCGCCCGTGCTTTGCTACCCCCACCTAGCACGGTGTCCCCGGATGCAGGTGTCCATGCTGGCCGTGGACGAGATGTACGATGACCTGGCCATGCTGGAGAAGGACCTGTACTGGGACGCCGCGGAGGCTCGGGCCCCCTACACCACGGCCACCGCCTTCCTGAGGCTGCAGCCCTCCTTCCAGGGCTCCACCTTCGACATCACGTGAGCCAGCGGGGTGGGCGGGGCCTGCTGGATGCTAGGCTTATGGCTCTGTGGGGACTGTCTAACTGAGGGGGGCGGGTCTGTGGGACCCCACAAGAGGGCTAATGGCTAAGCTGGAAATTTGGGGCTAAGAGCTAAAGTCTATGAGGATAGCCATAGCCTGTTTGGCTCAGTGGATAGAGTGTCAGCCTGCGGACCAAAGGGTCCCAGATTCGATTCCGGCCAAGGGCACATGCCCTAGTTGCAGGCTCGGTCCAATGTGCAGGAGACAGCCAATCAATGATTCCCTCTCATCACTGATGTTTCTATCTCTCTCTTCCTCTTCCTTCCTCCCTGAAATAAATAAAAATATACTTAAAAAAAACAAATTTCTAGACACATATAAAGTGAGATAGAAATAAACCATTGCTTCTTTAAAAAAAATTAAAAAGGGGCAAGTGTTCGATGCTCTTTCACTATGAGGATAGTGTTTGGGGTTAAGGTCTGGGATCAGGCCACTAATTGGAGTCAGAGCTAAGGGCTAAGGTGTGTGAGGATTGGATGGGTAGTCAGAGGCAATATGATGCCACAGCTATGGCTTTGAGGCCTAAGTTTGAGCAAAGCCAGAGCCAGAGGATAAGGCCTGGCTCTTGTGTGAGCGGCCAAGATCTTTTGGGACAAATGAGACAAATGGGTGAGTGGAGCCAGAAAAAGCAGTGGGCCTCGGTCCCACCTCTGTCAACCAAGGAGAGGGGCGAGGTAGCAGTGCTGACCCACTCTCTGTCCCACAGGCTGGCCAAGGAGGACATGCAGTTTGAGCGGCCCGATGGCACGGACTTGCCACTGGGCGAGGCGCATGGTGATTTCTTGCAGCGCCTCCTGCCGGTGGGCCCGGGCATGGCTGCAGGAAGCCTGCTGGGCCGGCGCCTGTCCTTGTTGCGCCGCAAGAACAGCTGCGTGTCGGAGGCGTCCACAGCTGCCAGCTGCGCGGGCACCAGCGCCCTCGATGGCGTAGTCCCAGAGTGTGACTGTGGGGACCTACTGTTGGACTCCGGACTTCGAGGGCCAGAACCCGAGCCCCACACTGAGCCAGAGCCGCCAGCCCCTGGGCTGGACGCTGAGCCCTTCACCACAGTGCCCATGCCCACACCCAGAGGGCCAGCTCCACCTTGGCTGCCCAGCCCCATTGGCGAGGAAGAGGAGAATCTAGCTTGAGACCCTTGGGCTCAAGATCCCCAAGAACAAGGAATCAAGACCCACACCGTACCCATGCAGACATCTGGGTCTGCATAAGCCCCTCGTGAATTTCATCAGCTGGCTTTAGACCAGCTCCCGATACCTGTGCTCCTGCCTTCATGTCTGGCCTGTGTCTCCTGTGGGCAGGCCCTGGGCTAAGGGGAAAGGGATTTTTCCAGCTTAGAGCAGCTCATTCTTCCTGCCAGCGCCCTCACCCCCAACTGCCTGGAAGGGTTCTGGGTGTCCTGCCTTTATTGTTTCCACAAAATGGAGATATGAATGCCTACCTCTTTGAGTTGTGAGGATGGGAATGAAATAACAGCTTTAAAGCCTTTGTACATAATAGGTGATCAATAAAATGTTAGTGGTTTCTACTCAACATTGTTAGTCTGACTTCTCCTGCCACGCATTATGCTAAGTCTGATTTTAGTAATTTTCCAGGTTATTTCATGACGCCCTGCCCACTTCTTTCCAAAGTCTGCTCTCTGAAATGGCCCCATCAGTGCACACAACTTTTTTACTCATTCATTAAAGTACCAGCCACAGTCCCAGGACTACAGCTTCCTGCTGCCAGCCTTGATTTATGATTCTACAAGCAACCTTTCTATGCCAAGTCCCTGAATTCTCAGATACCCTTTTAGTGCTCCTGGTCTTAATTCAATCATGTGCTGATGACCTCTGTATTTAGATGTCCACACAGGATCCCTCCCCTGTGTCTAGCCAGTGGTCGGCACACTCATTAGTCAACAGAGCCAAATATCAACAGTACAACGATTGAAATTTCTTTTGAGAACCAAAATTTTTAAACTTCTTCTAACACTACTTCTTCAAAATAGTCTCACCCAGGCCATGGTATTTTGTGGAAGAGCTGCATGTGGCTCACGAGCCGCAGTTTGCCAACCACGGGTCTAGACCAACAGATCCAACTGTCTTCTCAATGTCTCCATGTAGGGTAGGGATCTCTCAGGCATCTCGGACATAACATGTCCCAGAACCAATGCCTCTTTGGCTCCCCAACCTCTCTCTGTTGGCTCTGTCCTTCCAGATGATGAGGCTAAAACCTGAAGTCATCTTCAACTCTTTTCTCTTACCCTCCTCCACACTAACCCAGCAGCAAATCTCATCAGCTTGGTCTTCAAATTGTATCCAGATTCCAACCTTTTCTCCTTCCTCTAGGGCCCCCACCACTGTTATGCACCCACCCAGCTGGACTAGTGACCTCTGCCCTAGTCCCCCAGCTCTGGCCTTAAACCTCCCCCCTCTACCAGTCAGTTCCTCCCACAGCAGCCAAAGGGAGCCTATGAACACCCAAATTAGATAACACGCTTCCACGACTCCCACCGCACTTAGGATAAAAGCTAGTCTTCTCTACAGCTCACAAGGCCCTGAACAATCTCCCTGCCCTGGTCTCCTCCCCTCCCCTCACTCAGTCCACACTATCCCTCTAACCTACCTAGCAAGGTTTCATCTCAGGGCCTTTGACATGGTGTTCCCTCTGGCTGGATTGCTCTTCCCCAGAGACCTATATGGCCCCTTCCTTACTCTCTGCCAGGTCTCTGCTTACATTATATCAATTCCTTGGTTAGACTTCTTTTGCTGGCCTTTTATTAAGAATCCCCACTTCCTGCCCTAGTCGGTTTGGCTCAGTGGATAGAGCATCGGCCTGCAGACTGAAAGGTCCCAGGTTTGATTCCGGCCAAGGGCACATGCCCGGGTTGCAGGCTTGATCACCAGTGGTGGGCATGCAGGAGGCAGCCAATCAATGATTCTCTCTCATCATTGATGCTTCTCTCTCTCCCTCTCTGAAATCAATAAAAGAAATATATTTTTTAAAAATTCCCACTTCCTGGAGCATTTGAGATCTTGCTCCCCATCATGCTGTCCATTTGGCTCAAATTATTACTTTTGTTGTTGTTAATCCTCACCCAAAGATATTTTCCCATTGACTTTTTAAAAAATATATATTTTATTGGTTTTTTACAGAGAGGAAGGGAGAGGGATAGAGAGTTAGAAACATCGATGAGAGAGAAACATCGATCAGCTGCCTCCTACACACCTCCTACTGGGGATGTGCCCGCAACCAAGGTATATGCCCTTGACTGGAATCGAACCTGGGACCTTTCAGTCCGCAGGCCGACGCTCTATCCACTAAGCCAAACCGGTTAGGGCCCCATTGATTTTTACACAGTGAAAGGAAGAGGGAGAGGTAGAAACATCGATGTGAGAGACACATTGATTGGTTGCCTCCTGCATGCATCCCAACCAGGACCAGGGAACCTGCCACCAAGGTATGTGCCCTAGACTGGAATGGAACCCTGGATCCTTCCATCTGCAGGCTGACACTCTATCCACTGAGCCAAACCAGCTAGGGCTCAAATTAATACATATAAAAAAATTTTAATTGCGATCTACCTCCTGCATCCCCATCACTTTTGTCTGCTTTATTTTTCTCTATTGCACTTCTCACATAAAACTTTTATCTATTTCCTTTATTGTCTGTCTCCCTTCATTGGAAATAATGGCTTCATAAGGCAGGGATTTTTGTCTGAAGCTTCTTTAAAACCACCACACATGCACAGTTACACAAACGCAAACATGACTCTCACCTCTCACTGGGTACTATCAGTCATTCACACTTCAGTAAGACCACAAGCCAGGCCTTTCTTAAAAGCGGTGGTCTGAGTCCTGGGCCCAAAGTCTCTCCCTCACCTCAGTGCCCAGAATCCAGCCAGGGAAGATTGAAAGTCTTTATTATTTTTCTTCTCAAATATAAAATCACTCTCTCTACCCTGGCAGCTCATTAACTTCAGGAAGAATATTAAGGGTAAGAATCACATTGCTAAAAAGAACAGACCCATACCTGCCTCCCACCCTGTCCTGTACTCTTGTCTCACCAGGGAGAACAAAAGGCACAGGTCATGACCTCAAGGCTCTCAAGCAGCTGACCCAGGCATGATGCTGAGCCCTGGGGGAGTTAGGGGGCGGGGGTCTAGGATTAAGCCCTGACTGGCTGAGCAGGTGGGCAGGATCCTGAGGTCCATCAATGCTTGTCAATGGGGCGCATGTTCAAGTATGCTAGGCGTCCCAGGGGTCCACGGCGAGCATTGGTAGCCAGCCGCTGCTGTGCCAGGAATGACTGAGCATGTGCAGGTGCCCGCTCTTCCCCTGCTCGCTGCTGTAAGGCCATGCCCTGGAGAGAGGGTTGTGGTTGGCATTAGATGAGCCCAGGGGATGCCCCCGACATTCCAGTGCTGGTGCAGTGCACTCACCATATTATACCAGGCACTGATGAGCAACTTTTCTTCCTGCTCACGCTGACTTCGATTCTTCTCAAAGTCCATCTGCCAAGGATGCAATAGTCAAGGGCCTGGATATGCTGGGAGCAGTGAGGAGGGATGAGGGCACCCACCTCCAGGTGTCGGATTCGGACTTCCCGCTCCCGGAGCTGTGTCCTCAAGGTATGGAGTTCCGGAAGCACCCGCCCTGGTGGCCGCTGCTTTGGTTCCAGAGTCTGTATGACCTAGGGGTTGGGAAAGATACAGCCAAGGTGACTTTGGCTTCACAGGTTGTTGGACACATTGGAGTGTGTTGAGTGTGACAACTCATGGCTACGATGTAAAAGTCTGTGCCATAATGGGGTATGACAGGCATCGGGGTGGGGGCAGAGATGTGCAAACTGTGGGAGGCAGCAGGCTGGACAGCAAGTCACTCAACATCCTCACCGTGCGTGCCTTGTCCACATAGCGGCGGTACCGCTCTTCCATGGCCCGCAAGTCTGCGTCCTTCTTCTGCAGGCTGTCCTGAAGCTCCTCGATTCGCCGATCTGCTGGGGGAACAAAGTGGCCCCTGAGGTCCACGCCAAGCTCAGGTCTCCTCCCACCCATTGGCTGTGGAGCACTGCTCACTGCTGCCGTCGGTGGGTGGCTCCAGCTCCTCGATGTACTCGCGCTTCCGCTGCAGCTCCAGATCCGCTTCGTGCAGCTTCTGCCTGTGGGCAGGGGACAAGCAGCAGTGGTGGTAACCGAGGCATTCCCAGCGGGCTGGAAGTGTCCCTGCCTGGCTACAGAGGCCTCTCTGCCTGCCTCCCAAGCACAGCGGCTGTGTGCTCTGGCCCCAGTGCCTCCTCTGCCACCAGAACCACAACCCTCCAGACCCCTAGTCAGGTGGCCCATAGACCAGCCCCCGATCTATCCACTTCTCCTATTTCACAGCTCACATTCTGATCCAGCCACCACTACCCATTGCCAGTCTGTTCTACTCTCAACCCCTCAGTTCCATTCTCCACCCAACAGCCAGTGATCTTTCTAGAATGCAAATCTCTTGTAACAAAAGGAAATGCTAACTATAAGTTGTACCTAGGTTTAGTGCCCTTTGCCACCAGTGGCAAAACACAAAAGACTTAATAACACTCCCTGTAGGTGACACTGTTATTGTGCATTGAACATGAAACATAGTATAACATCTAATAGTTAAACATCTACTAAAATCACAAAGGCATGTGCCCTCTGAGTCACCAGTTCCACTTTTGTGATATATTTGCACACGGGTGAAACAATGCACATGCAAGGTTTTACACTTAGTTGCTTTGTTTGACATTGTAAATACCTAGAAAGAACAAATTAAATACACTGTGATATTCACAAAAAAATGCTACAGACCAGCCCTTCTGGCCCAGAATTTTATAGAAGAATTAAGCTCTAATGCCTCCAAGTATCCAGCCTCTGTAAGGAAATAACTTTTTCTGTGCTCTGGGTGAGCCTCAGCTACATTCCTTCCTTGGTCAGAACTGAGAAAGCCGCCACCCAAATTATTTTCAGTAAGGCCTACGTTTCCCATGGACTCCCGCTGACACAGGCTGTTATATATATATTTATCCTCATCCAAGGATATGTTTGTTGAGTTCAGAGAGAGAGGAAGGGGGGAGAGAGAGAGAGAAACATCGATTTGGCTGCCTCCCATACATGTCCTGACCAGGAACTGAACCCAAAACCTGTTGGTGCACAGGATGACACTCCAACCAAATGAGCCACCTGGCCAGGACCAGGCTGTTATATTTATAAAAAATAATGATTATTTGGAGAAATTTCTCTGTCATCATAAATAGGAAAAGCAAGTACAGACTAGCACATATTATACTACCTTTGTGTAAATAAGAACTGAAAATTAAAATCAATATTCATATTTGTTTGTATTTGCTTTAAAAAGTCTTGAGTGGAAAACATTTTATAAAATAAATGATTGTCTAACCACTATGCTGTACACCTGAAACTAATACACAATAATATTGAATGCAAACTGTAACTGAAAAAAGAAAAGGAAAAAATCCTCTGGAGGGATTTCCATAATAAACTAATAGGAATGGGGGTAGAATGGGGTGGAAACTGAGTCAATGGTGGCGGGGAGGGGGGTGAAGAGAGGAGGGAACACTGGAGGTATACATTTTGGTTTTTAAACTATAAATGTGATCATTATTTAAAATCATTATTTACTTTTTAATGATGTAAAAAGTAAAAGAAGACTATCACTTTCAGCAAAGTGAGACTACTTGGATGAAATTCTCTCTGTGGTTTCTCCACTGCTCCCCCAAAACAGTCTTTACTGCTGCCCTTGGCCTTTAAGCCCCACTAGATCTGAACTTTCAAGTCTGTATTTCTGCTGACTGGTTCGCCTCACAAATGACTCTCCATGACACCTCCCCATCCACCATACCTTTGCCCCAGCCTCCCCCACCACTAGGAGAGCCATCCCTCTGGGACTCACAGATGTTCCTCTAGCTTCCTCTTCAGTAGGGCAGGCTAGGGAAGAGAAGAAGTATGGGGTGAGTGGGGTCCAGAGGTCCCAACCTTTTTCTGGGGTGAGGATAGAGGTGTCACCCCGGGGCCCATGGTACTTACAATGGACTGCATGAGGCATCGGGCAGCAGGTGGGGAAAGAAAAGAGGGTTATTAGGGGACAGGAGGGAGGGCCAGGCAGGAAGGTGGGCACTCACGTCCTCGGTCTTGCCCCCCTGCTCCTTCAGTGCCTTCTGTAGGTCCTCCACTTGGACCCGCAGATCCAACAGCTGCTGCTGGTTCAGCCTGCGGGGGTAGGTGGCCGCTTAGTGCCTGCGCCGCAGGTCTCCACCGCCTCCGCCCCCCTCCACCGCACCCTCACCGGTGCTGCGTCTCCAGTTGGTGGCGCGCACGGTTGGCCTCCTCCAGATGGCGCTGCAGCTCCTCCTGCCGCTCCCGGTCGGCCGCCTCCTGCTGGCACAGGCGCCTATTCTCACCCTGAAGCTGCAGGAGCGCCTCCCTGCGGACCAGACCCCAGGGAGTGAACGCTGCTAGGACCAGTCACCCCGCAGCTGGCGGAGGGGACCAGGAAAGGGACAGGGCCCTGGGGAGGAGCCCAACCAGACCCTAGGGCAGACCTAGAGTCCTGGGAAGGGGCCTAGGTATTCTGAGTGGAGCTCTGGGGACCAAAGTGGGATGGGCTAGGAGCTGGGCCTAGGGGCGAGGGAGGGGATACAGGAACTGGTTTGAACACTTAGGGAAAGGGTTGTGGGGAAGGCAGAGGCAGGAATGGGAAGAGCTGGGATGGGAGAGCCCACCTGGGCAGGGCACAGGGCACTGAATTAGCAGGAGCTACATTGAGGACAGGGTTGGGGCCCTGGGAGCAGAACCCAATATGGGCAGGGCTGGGGCATAGGATTTTTGTATGGCTAGTGGAGCCAGATGGGTTGGACCTACTTTGTGCACTGAGGATGGATCCTGGAGAGGCAAGTCACCAATAGGGCTAGAGCCCGGAAAGGTAAGGGCAGAATTAAGAGTGGGTGGGCCTAGGAGTCCACGTGGGACTTGGGAACTGAGCTGGCTGGGTTATGGTAGGTGCTTGCACTGGGGACAGGGCTGAGGGTGGGCCCTGGCAGGTCAGGGTGTGGCCAAAGTTCTGAGTGACCCAGGATACCTGAGCTCTGCAGGTAGGATCTCTGCTGCCAAGTTTTCCACAGCCGGAGAGGTGGGGTCCAGCGAGGGATCTGGAGAATGTGAGAAACGTTTTCAGGTAGCTGCATGGTCTCCACTCTCATCCTTAAGATCCTCTTTCCAGGAATCATCTTTTTTTTGTTGTTTTTTTTTAATCCTCACTCAAGGATATTTTCCCGTTGGTTTTTAGAGAGTGAAAGAGAGAGGGAAAAGCAGAGAGAAATATTGATGTGAGAGAAACACATCAATAAGGATTGGTTGCTTCCTGCATGAGCCCCAACCAGGGCCTGGGCTGGGGAGGAGCCTGCAACCAAGGTACGTGGCCTTGACCAGAATTGAACCTGGGACCCTTTGGTCCACAGGCCAATGATCTATCCACTGACCCAAACCAGCTGGAGCCAAGAATCATCTTTGAGGGCTCAAGTGCAGACAAAAGCCTGGCTTGACATAAGCCCCCACCATTACCTACAGCCCGAAAAGAAGCCATGATGCTTGGCCCACCCTGAGCTCAGGAGGACAGCTCCTGCCTTCTGTCGGCCCTTATCATCTGCCCCTCTAGTGTCTCTCCAGCAGGACCTAGTTCTGCTTCCAGCCTAGACAGGCCCTGAGGCACTGCCTTTTCTGCCTGCCCTAACAGCACGCCAACCACACATATCCCCAGGATCCCGGGATGGGCCCCAAACTCACCAGCCTGGGTCGGTCCCCGAGGCTGCAGCTGGGCACAGCGCAGCTCCTCATTGGCCTCCCGCAGTGAGTCCCGCTCAGCCAACAGCCGCTAGAGGGAAGGGGTGCAAGCCACCACTTGAGGCCCACTCGATTTGGCTACCCCATGATGGGCAGGGTGGGGCTTGTGTGGTGGTACCTCATCCTCACCTCTTTCTCCTTTGTTACCAACTCATACTTTTCCTCCAGATTGCGACACTCAAATAGCCATTTTTCAGCCTTCATGGCCTCCTCCTGCTGCTGGCTCTGCAATTCCTGAACCTGAACAGAGGGGACGTGTAAGGATGGCAGAGTGGGAAGAGGGGCAGGGACTGAGTTCAAGGTAAGGGGGCAGGGCCCTGGCGGGTGTGCTCAGTGGTTAGAGCATTGGCCCCAGCACTAAAGGGGCTCAGGTTTGACTCCCAGTCAAGGGCACATAACTGGGTTGCGATTTGCTCCCTGCCTCCCATTGGGGCATGTGCAGGAGGCAATCGGTCGATGTGTCTCTCACATCCATGTTTCTCTCCCCCGCCTCACTGCCTCCCCTTCCACTATCTCTGAAAAGCAATGGAAAAAATGTCCTCAGGTGAGGATTAAAAAAAAAAAAGTGCCCAGCGTGGCTCAGTGGTTGAGTGTCAACCTATGAACCAGGAGGCCACAGTTCGATTCCCAGTCAGGGCACGTGCCTGGGTTGTGAGCTCAATCCCCAGTGGGGACATGCAGGAGGCAGCCAATCAATGATTCTCTTTCATCATTGATGTTTCTATCTCTCCCTCTCCCTTCCTCTCTGAAATTTAAAAAATAAAAAAATAAAAATTTTTTACGGTGTTAAGGTGAAGGGGCAGGGCCAGAGGACCCAGCCTCAAAAAATTGGAGGGGATAAGGAGCAAGGCCTAAAACCTAGAGATCAGCTGGCCTGCCTAAAGGGCGTGACCATACATATAACATCTCTAAGGGGGTCAGCACCACGAGAGGGTCCCCAGAGTGAATGAAGTGAGCCCTGAGGGCCCAGATACAGGTACAGGCTCCTGGGCACCCCAGCCCCTGCGGCACCTGCAGTCGTTGCGCCTCCAGCTGGGCGCGCAGAGAGCCAGCCCTGCGCAACTCCTCCTCTAGCTGCCGCGTGCGCTCTGCGTGGCCAGCGTTGCGCTCCTCCAGCTGCCGCACCTGCCTCCGCAGCTCCCGGAGCTCTCCCAGGCGGCTCCGGCAGCTGCTCAGTGTGGCCTCTAGCTGCCCGGCACGCTCTGAGGACTGTCTGGGGGAGCGGACAAGTGGGAGAGGTGGCTGGGATCTGAAGTCAGGGTTTAGCTTGGATGCAACGCCCTCAAGGCAGAAGGGATCGTGTCGGTCTGGGGGCATTTGAGTTAGAGATGATGGGTCTTGAAGATCATGGTCAGCCTAGGCCTGGTGCTGTTGGGAGTTGTTAGGGGACATAAAGGGAGCCTAAGTGTCAATGCTACCCAGGGTCATAATCAGGGATGCTCAGTGGTGGCACTGTGGTGGAGACACAGAATGGCTGTGGGGTTACAGGGAAAATGATGGGGGCCCAGAGGGATTGAGGAGCCCCAAGGACACTTTGGAGTCATGAGGTGACTGTGGGGTTGATGTTGAGCACTGTGGGTGTAGGGGCGATGGTGGGGCCATGGGAGAGCTTTGGGGCCAGAGCACTATGAGGTCCTTGAACTTACTTTAATATTACAGAAGTGCCCTGGGGTCACAGGCGAGCCCTTTGAGGTTACAGAAGGCACAGTGAGGTTGAGGGAGGGGGTGAGTGCTGTGGGGGCCCACTAAGCACAAAGGGTTTGCCAGGGTACTGTGGAGTCACATAGAGTCGTGTCATGGGGGGCACAATGGGAATTACAAAGGATGGCAAGATTACTGCACTGTGGGGTCCTGGAGGGCTTCATGGGATCCTGAGGCATGGGCTGGGGAACCCTGGCCAGATCGCTCAGTTAGAGCATCGTCCTGATGTGCCAAGGTTTCGGGTTTGATCCCCAATCAGGACAACCAGTGAATGCATGAATGAGTAGAACAAAAACTGACGTTTCAATGTTCTTTCTCTCTCTTTCTAAAAATTGATGTTTCAATTTAAAAATAAGATAAGAGCCCTAGCCGGTTTGGCTCAGTGGATAGAGTATCGGCCTGCGGACTCAAGGGTCCCAGGTTCGATTCCGGTCAAGGGCGTGTACCTTGGTTGAGGGCACATCCCCAGTAGAAGATGTGCAGGAGGCAGCTGACCGATGTTTCTAAGTCTCTATGCCTCTCCCTTCCTCTCTGTGAAGAATCGATAAAATACATTAAAAAAATAAATAAATAAAACCTCTGACTCTCGCTCCCTGGGTGCTAGAGCCATTTAAAAAATAATAATTAAAAAAAATAAATAAGTAAAAATAAGATAAGACCTAGAATGAGGTAGTGGGATCTGGGGAGCATTGTGGGGGGCCCTGGGCTTGCTGTGATCACAGGGATGCTATGAGGTCTGGGTGATACAACATGGGATAACAGGGGGACACCATGGATCCAGGGGGCTTGGTGATATCAGAGGATGTGGTAGAGTCCAGAACAGTGCAGTGGGGTTTAGGATGGCATGGAGTCTAGAGGGCATTATGGGCATTTCAGGGTTACAGAGGTACTGTGGCATCAGAGGGGCACTCTGGCAATGGGGGGGTGTGGTAGGGACCCAGAGACCCACCACTCACCGCAGTTCATCCATCTCATCCTTCAGGGCCTGTGCCTCCTGGGCCAGGCTGGTCAGTGCCTGGTTCCGCTGCTGTAGATCAGTGACCTCCCGCTCCAGCTCCACACGTCGCAGATGATCATCCTCCCTGCTGTTCTCCAGCCTGGAGGGTGTGGGGGCACGTGAGGGGACTGTACCCACCCCAGTCCCCTGACCTGCCTGGCCCCAACCCCAGCAGCCCACACCTGAAGTTCTCTTCCTGCAGCTGCTCCAGCTGGGACTGTAGCAGCAGCAGCTTCTTGGCAGTGAGGCCCATGGAGACCTCACCCTCTGGCTGGCCCACCCGCTGCCGCAGCACTGCATTCTCCTGCGCCAGGCTCTGCTTCTCCTCTGACAGGAGCACCAGCTGTGGGCAGGGGGTGCAGTGAGCTAGAGCTGAGAAGGGGGCTATGCAAGATAACCCTGCCCTAGAAGCATCTGTCCCCACCTCAGCCCCACCTGCCGCTCCAGGTCCAGACAGCGCTGCCGAAGCTCATCTCCCTCATCAGCCTCCTCACTCAGGAAGTAGTACCTGCGGGACTGATAGGGGGGCGGCAAGGAACTCAGGAATGGAGGGGAGGAGACTGCGGGAAGGAGGCTGGGATCTCTAGGGGCAGAGAGGAGGGTTTCAAGAACCCTTCGGGATCTAGGAGAAAGC
Source organism: Corynorhinus townsendii (assembly GCA_026230045.1). NCBI lineage: Eukaryota > Metazoa > Chordata > Mammalia > Chiroptera > Vespertilionidae > Corynorhinus > Corynorhinus townsendii. The sequence goes on from JAPDVU010000006.1 coordinate 80,218,090, forward strand.
TGGGACCTCAGGATACTGGAGGAAGGTCATTTGGGAATCCTGGGTACCCAGGAAAAGAGGCTAGGCCCCTGAGGAATGGGGGTGGTTTTCAGGCTAAAACACAAGCCCCTCCTACTTAGGTAGCTCAGAGAATCAGTAATGGGGTTGGTACCCTAATCATGTGCCCCACCTCTTACCTGGCTGTCAAAGTTTCCATATGTCTCCTGTGACAAGGCATCGGGGGTGTCTTTGGTCATGAGCTGGAGGGAAATGGGGTGGCACTGAGATGAGCTGGGCCCTCTGAGGGCAGCCCTCAAGGCCTCCATGATCCATCCTGAGAACCTCTCCATCCTCCTGTCCCCAAAGCCATTCCTCCCTATAATCCCACCCTAAAGGCTGCCCCCCTGCCATGGGTCCAGCACACAGAGAAGACTGGCCCTTTGGTGGTGACTTAAAGCTGGGAGGAGCTGGCAGATATGAGACAGGGAAATCTGGCCAGCTGAGTTCCAGGCAAAGACCAGACTCATCAGGGCAGAGCCTGTGGCCAGTTGCCTCTGCCCTGGAGATGTCCCCTCCCCTGCAGCTCCTTGCCACATTGTGCACCCCCTCCTACCTCCTGGATGGCTTCCATCACCACATGCTGAACCGATTCCTCCAGCGTCATAATTCTCTGGATGTGCTCTGGGGGGTCAAGGTTGAGGAGACTGAGATTGGGGAGGAGGATTTCCTTGGGTTTTCCCCTAGGGACCCCCTAACCCCCATACCCTGCTTTTTCTCGCAACTGATGGCACAGCCCAGCACCAGCTGAAGCAGCTTGCCGAGCTCTCCAGGGTCTGAGAACTGGCCAATGAGGCACACATCTGGGAGGTGCTGCTCCAAAATGGGATGTCCTAGGACCTGAGGACAGGTGGGAGGAGGGGTGGGTGTCAGGGGCTCACAGACTCTTCTCCTCCTCCCAATACAACTCCTAAATCCCTTTACAGTTACTCACATCCTGGGAGTACTCCACCAGGCTCTGTAAGATTATCTTTAGATTGCTGACCTGAGGAGAGACAAGGAATTGTGTCCAGAGTCCCAGAGCCCCCCAGAAGGGGCCAGGCAGCCTGAATCTATCTACCCCATCCTTTTTTTCCCACCTCCCCTGCCAATCCCTGGTCATCCCATCCTGTTTGGCCTCATTCTCCGTCTGCATGTCCCTTCTCCTAGGCCTGATCGGTCTGCCTGCCTGCCTTTTTTATCTACCTGCTCATCTTGTTCACATGTCCCCAGAATCCAATCACTTATCACCATCTGTCCCACTACCCTTTGGCCCTAGCCACTGTTATCTCTTCACTGAATTGCTGCATCAGCCCTAGCCCAGCTTCCACTTTCCATTCCTCTTGAAGCAGTCAGGGGGAGCTTTTTCAAGCCCAAGCCAGGTTGTGTCTTTCCTTTTCTAAAACCCTTCCTTGACTTTGCACAGCACTTAGAATCCACCTCCCTGCCCCAGCCTGCCAGGCCCCTGATGATCTCATATACCATTCCTTTGCTTTCTGTTCAGACTCCTCTACCATTCCTCAATCACACCAAGCTTATTCCCAACTCAGAGCCTTTGCATTTGCTATTCCCTAGCCTGGAATACCATTCCTCCAAATGTTACACAGAGATCAGCCTATCTGGAGTAACTTCCACCAACCACCAGTTGTTCTCACTCCTGGCCTGCTTTATTGTCTTCCTAGAACATATTGCCATTGGAAGTCAACATTTATGTTTGTGCATGCAGGTTTTTGTTATTCCTTATTGCATGCCCAGGCCTGCTCGACAGATGAATGGAATAAAGTTGGCTGATCACCAGACATCTATCCCTCTTCCTAACCAGGTCTATCTGTCCATCACCCAGGAAATATGTCTATCTGACCCTTCTCTGATCATCTCTTCACCAGTCTGAACCCAGTCGAGTCCACCTATCACCTTCAGCCTCCAGTTGGGACCTGGGTCTTCTGAGATGCGCTGGAGCCAGGCCTCGTTGAACCAGGAAGGGTCTCTGGAGGTGAGAAGGTGAAATGAGCTGCTGGGAGACCTTTCTGGGACCCTCCCCCTCAGCCTCACTCACATCTGGTTCAGCACATAGGCTATGGCCAGGCCACTGCTCAGGTCCTGGGGGCTGGTACAGGGGGATGGGATGGGGAACGTCTGCAACTGTGGGAAGAGCAAAGCACAACAGGCAGCGTCAGGACCTGGGATCACTGAACCAATCCCCTTTTGCAGACTTTTCCGGTCAGCAGGAACTTCACAAAGTTAAACTTGAACGGTTGAACAGGAGCTGGCCTGTTGCTCCAGCAAGCCAGGTCCTTGGAGGAGTGGCCTCTGCTCACCTGGGACCTGAGGGGGCGTGACCTCACTTCACCTCCGAACCTCAAACCTCCCGCGACCAGGCCAAGGCGGAACCAAATCACCTGCTCCCCGCAGGCGACACGTCACGAGGCCAGCTCACCTGTGCCCTGGCCCCACGTGACCCAGTAACGAAGGGGCGGGACTTCACCTGTTCTGTCCACGCAGACCTTCTACGTGACAGGGGCGGGTGCTCAGGCCAGAGTCCATCGGCCCAGCAAGCCGACGACCCCCTTCCTCCTCCCAGCCCCAGGACGAAAGGTGAGCCGAACCAAGGCCGAGCCCCCGGGCGAGAAGAACGGGCGCTCACCTACCCCTGGCCCCACCCCCGACTTACCCAGGTGAACAGAGACACACATAGTTCGGCCTTGTCCACGCTCATGGTTCCCGATCGGATTCGACCCCGGCCGCGGAGCCCGGCCACCGCAGCCTCCTCCAGGTCCGCCACCAGCGAGCGCCCGCAACCTCGACCTCCCGCTCGGCCTAGAGCGCCGCCCCGCCCCGCCCCGCCCCCTAGGCACCAGGCCCCGCCCTGGACACGTGATCTCCTCCTGGCGCCCTCTCAGGCCTCCAGGGCTGCCATCTTGGTTTCGGGCAGCGTTCGGGCGCCCGCCCTGCCGCTAGGGGTCAGTCTGTGCCAACCTTGCGCTTCCCATCTCATCCTGCTCTTTAGGGGAGCGGGGGAGTAGCGGAGACCTCAGGATCGTTCCTCAGCATCTGAGGCTGAACTACCCACCCTGTCATACAGGCGCGCTCACGTCCCTTCCCTTCCTTCGGCTGGAAGAAATTCTGCTATCTAAATCACCTTACGATCCGAGCCTTTCTCTGCGAGGAGAAGGGGCAGGCCATTACACATTCTTTGGACTTGGAGCGGTGTGTGTGGGGGGGGGGCGATCTTAAAAGGGTCTGTCTTCCTAGTGGAGGTGACTCTGGAGTCTTGCCCCGGGGTAGACAAGAAGACATGGATGTGGTCCTAGGTCGAGGACAGGATGATTTAGCCAGACAGATGTCCTGGTGATGGACAAACACACTTGCCCAGCCTGGATCCGTCCTCCACTGAGCTTTCCCCGCACCTTCACCTCCCCGAGCTCCGAGCAGGGGTCCTCCGGTCTCAAAGCCCAGGCCAGGCCGCCCTGGTCCCCGCGCCCACCAGGGGGCGCTCAGACCCCAGGAAGGCGGCCTAGGGAGGAGGATCAAAGGAAAGAGATAACCAGAGCAGTCAACAATAAAATCGCAGCCACCGTTTATTGAGTGCCTACGGTATACAGTTCCTGCGTTTCGCGATTTTAATATGTAAGTGGCTGGAATCTCCCCAGGACTCTAGATGGCAAGTGGTGTTTTAATTCTCGGGTCACGGGCGAGGAAACAGAGGCTCTGGGTGGACCCGGCTTTAGGAGGAGTGGTAAAGCCCGCGCCCGCCGACGCCCGAGTTCTCCGAAAGCCCCTCCCCCCAGGGGCGGGCGACATAATGAGCAGTAATTAGAGGTTATTAGCTGTACCCGGAGGGAAGGGCCGGCTTTGCTTTGGGGGTGGGTCTAGGTCTGAGGGGAGGGACACTGGTCTCTCCAACGCAGAGTCCGGCTCCGCCAACCCTGCGGGAGCGGGTTAGGCAGGATGACCACAGCCCCCACGCCGCTTCGCACAAACAGTCACTCTACCACCAGACACGCGGTTACAGCCCACTCAGATGCGCAGCCTCACGCACCCACTCGGAGGCTCGTCTACACCCCCACATCCCCTTCCCACGTTGTTTTCAGCCTTCAGCCCCTGGGAGCGGGGTGGGAGGGGGAGAAGGGGGAAGGGGACAGGGGCCGGCAGGCTGTGCTGGCTTCCGCACTGGGCGAACTTCCGGCGGGCGTGGGAACCACTGCCGCTGGCTCCGGCATCCCGCACCCACCCGAGGAAAGAATGCTACCAATAGGGGGAAACGGGGCCATCCTGGCCCTGGGTAGAAGTGGAAGTTGAGCCCGGAACTAGGGCTGTTCCTGAACTAGCATGGAGGCTGGAGGGTGGGAGTATTAGTGAGAGGACCTGGTTGCCTAATGTTTGGGGACATACTAGAATCACCATATATTTAGGTTAGGGTCTTGATGCTTAAGATGAATCTGGGAATCCAAATATTTGGAGCATGATCTTGAATTGTTCTAATGCTGATGTGATAGTATGGGCATTCTAGATATCACGTGACCTGAATCCCCATATTTGAAGAAAGGTCCGTGTGCCATCAATTTGGGAGAGGAGCCACAACCCTCCATTTGGGGCAGCAGGAATCTCATGTTTGGAGTGAAAGGGAGCTTCAATGTTGGCAGAGAAGAGCAGTAATCGCTATAATGGGATGCAGGGAGTCATACTGTTGGGGATCAATGAAAGAGGTCAAAAGCCCTCATTTTGTGGCAGGGAGTCTATATTTGGGGGAAGGATGCAACCCCCCCATTTTTGGTGAGGTAAGTCCCCCAAATATGGGGATGGTCTGGAGACCCCCATTTCATAGAGACAGAGTGTACAGGTCTGGGCCAGCAGTCCCCAGCTAGTTTGGGGACCCCACCCCCTCCTGTTTCCAGGAACAGCTGGGCCCAGCCTGTGAAGTATTGCTGGGAAGCCGGTGACTCAACCCCTCCCTGCGGCCACAGCTGGACCCCCGCCCACACCCTCCAGCCTTCACATCTGGGCAGAGACCCAGTCATGAAGGCTGGGATGGGGACCCTGGGATCATACAATTGGAGGATGGTGCCCTCCCCCAAGGCTGACTACAGCTATTGAGTGGACATCATGCCACATACCATGGGGGACTCTGACAGGCCCTCTGCACTCCAGGCACATCCCTCCAGAAACTTCCATCTTGTCCCCCTCCTCATGACTGTATGTCTGAGTCCATGTAAAGCATGCTCACAATTTGTAGGTATGAGATGGTGGGTTTGTGATTGTATGCACATGTAGGTATGTGTCTGTATCCACCTGTGTCTTGGTATGTCTTGGAGCCCTGGGAATTTTATGCAACAGGCTATCTCTGTGTGATCTGGTGGTGTGTGGGATTGGGGAGCTGTCAGGGACTGGGGTACATGCTCTCTATTGAGACCTTGGTTTGTGTCTATATACCTGTGTCTTCCTTTGTGTGAGAAGTATGTGACAATCAGTACCTCCATGTGGCTTTAGGTTGTGTTTCTGTGTGACTATATCCTACTTTCTATCTATCATACATCTTTCTGTGACAGTGAGATCCTGTCATGTGTCCTTGACTTGTCCATGTCCTCACAATAATACAGATGTCCCTGTATGTGGCCTTTGGGTTTGTCTCTGTGATCCTACTTGACTTCATGTGCCCTGTTTGTGATGACCCTATGACAGCATGACCATCATGGTTCTCCATGTCCAAGACTTCCTGTCTTGTCTTTTTTTTTAAAAAAATATATTTTATTGATTTTTTACAGAGAGGAAGGATGAGGGATTGAGAGTTAGAAACATTGATGAGAGAGAAACATCCATCAGCTGCCTCCTGCACAACCCCTACTGGGGATGTGCCTGCAACCAAGGTACATGCCCTTGACTGGAATCGAACCCGGGACCCTTCAGTCCGCAGGCCGACGCTCTATCCACTGAGCCACACCGGTTAGGGTGTGTCTTGTCTTTTTTTTTAAATATATTTTTATTGCCCTGACCGTTTGGCTCAGTGAATGGAGCGTCGGCCTGTGGACTGAAGGGTCCCAGGTTCTATTCCAGTCAAGGGCATGTACCTTGGTTGCAGGCACATCCCTAGTAGGGGGTGTGCAGGAGGCAGCTGATGGATGTTTCTCTCTCATCAATGTTTCTAACTCTCAATCCCTCTCCCTTCCTCTCTGTAAAAAATCAATAAAATACATTTTAAAATATCTATATTTTTATTGATTTCAGAGAGGAAGGGAGGATAGAAACATCAATGATGAGAGAGAATCGTTGATCGGCTGCTTCACACACGCCCCCCCACTGGGGACCAAGCCGGCAACCCAGGCATGTGCCCTGACTGGAATCCAACCAGGGACCCTCCAGTCCGCATTTGCCGCTCTACCCACTGAACCAAACCAGTTAGGACATGCCTTACTTTGTCTTGATGGTGATGGTGTGGCTTTGTCAGATTGCCTGTATATGCCACCTGTGTATGAAGGTGGCCCTGTCTGTGTGCCCATCACAAGCGGTGGGTGACAGGTGTGTCTGTGTCATTATCTGAATCTCCGTCTGCGCTATGTGACCCTATCCCGTTCGCTGCAGGGCTGGCTGGTGAAGGCTTTGCCACCGTGTGGCAGGTGTATCCTGTACCCGTGTAACACGCTGGGCCCTTGGAAAGTCTGTGACCTTATTGGGGAGCGCGCTGAAGTCACAGGGACAGAGCGCTCCGTGGGGAAGCGATGTGCGCACGCAGGGTCAGGCGCGCTGCATCCTGCCTCGCTCTGCTGGGAAGGCTCCCTCCCTGGCTGCGGGGGCGCGTGCGTCGTGCGTGACGTGAGACACGACGGGGATCGCTGCGTGCATGGAGCCCGACGCAGTCGTGCGTGCGAGCGCGGGGAACAGGGATGGGCCAGCTGAGTTTTCGCGTGCGGGGGCGACTGCTGGGGCGCGCGGGACACAGCCCGGCCCCACCCGGGCCTTGGGGCTTAGGGCGCGGGTGAAATCCGGGAGGGGGCCGCCGTTAACCCCTTCCTGCCCGATCTGAAACTTGAGGTCCCTCAACGAGCGCGCAGGGGCTCCCCCCACGCCTGGGGGCCGTCCCTGCCGCGGGAGGAACCCCTGTCGAACTGAGACCCCCCTCCGGTTGCCATGGGAACCGGAGCTTTCCTGAGACGGGCGCTAGCCCCAGTCCTCCGATCCTGCTCTTCCTCCAGCTCCCTTGTCTGCAGATCACGCGCTTCCCGCTCCCAGTCTCCAGGGAAGGGGGTTGGGGTCAGCGAGGCCCAGGCCTGCTGACTCAGGCCAGTCTGGTGGTCCCCTGGCCGCAGCGGACCTTGCTACCCCTTTTCTGCCCCCATGACTCATCCCTCTCGGCTTTCCCCTTGTGTGACTCAGGCCCCTGGGGAGGGGGCCTGTGGACTCTGAGACCCCTCAAAGGGAAGGAGGCTGAGAACCAAATCCTGGGGACCTCGTGTTCTGGGGAAGGGGGTTCCCCTCTAACGGGGGTGGGAGGGGATGTCATCCTTTACCTGGCACTAGCCAAGGTCACTAGAGGTGTTTCCCCCCACCCTTGAGTTGGCAGCCTTCCCCCACCAGGCCTCCGGGAACCCAGCACTCGGCCCTTCCCCCACAGCCCACAGGAAGTTTTGGCAGAGCTTCTCATGGCGATGAAACGGTTAAAGCCGTTTTCTTATTCATTTCATCCAGGGGCCCCTTTTGACTCAGAGCAAGCTGGGCGCATGCCCCCTTGAGCTGAGCCTCCTGGGGGCCCAGGTTCATGCTTCACCCGACGTGTACCATTTTTAGAGAGAAAAGGGAAGGCGGTTGGTGAGCTGGCTGGAAGTTTTGGCCGGCATACTGAGAACTGGGTTCAGATCCTGCCTCTGCTCTCATTGCTGTCTAGAGCTGTTTCCCCATCTGGAAATGGGGGAGAATATGTCCAGCTCATAGGGGCATTATGGAGATTAGGTGAATAATGGATGAGATGTTGCAAGCAGAGCTGGGCACAGGAGCAGGAAGGGGTCTTGGCCCACAGAAGGACCCAGGCTCCTCTTGTCTCTCAGGCCTGAGTGCCAGGGTGTCTAGCAGGAGCAAGTCCTTGCCAGGCAGGCCTTGCCCCACCCAGGCACTCCGAGGCCTTGGGGTTCATCCTGTCCACCCCTGCCTTGGGCAGGCACCCAGGAAGTGAGAGGCGGGACAGGAATGAAGCAGAACCTGTTGGGCCTGTCGCCTCCCTACCCCCACCCTCATTCTGGGGCCTTGACAAGGCCCCCACGCTGCAGCCCCACCCCCCACCTCCCCCACCCCCCGCTACCCTGGACGCCTGGGTCTTGACCCAAGGGTGGCCCGAGGGAAGGGATGTTGGCGGAGGCAGCGTCTAGGGAACATCCTGTGGACTGCTGGCTGGACAGACCAGACAGGAGGGTCAGCCCCTCCCAGGGCAGGGCAGAAGTCAGCTTGGGGCAGAGTAAACATGGCCCAGGGAGGCCAGACTTGTGGGGGGTGGCAAGGAGTGTACACATACAGTCACTCTGAGAGCCAGTCCAGACACACATACCCCTGGCCACAGAAAGACTGCCAACCTGGGACACAGTGACAGGGTCAGACACACATCTGGGCAAGATGACCCAGCAACGGCTGTCTTACACAGACACAGTGGCAGGGCAGACTCAGGAGCAAGACTGAAATGCTGCCAAACACACAAAGCCATCAATAGGCCAGAAGCACGCAGGAAGGGTGTGTGTGTGACAAGGATAAATCAACTTGGCATACAGGCAAGATGGACATACTAGCCATAACCACAGAGAGACATTCTGGTCAACACCAAGCCTGGCTAATCCAGTGGCATGGTCACACACACGCTGAGACAAATGTGACAGGCCAGAAACACACAGGACAGACACAGGGCTGTGCATCAGACATAAGCAGGCAATGCATGATTGTTGACAGACTGGGAGAGAGGGACAGTCACTTTCAGCACCAGTGTTCAGATACTGTCAGACCTGACACACAAGACAAAGCCACATGTGCACATGCACTTACACACTAGCAAGATCACCAAAAAGATACTCAGAAGCAAAAGGGAAAAACATAAACCTATGTTGAGATGGATGGAGAGTACAGAGAGCCCCTCCGCAATGTGTACACACACTCAGCCCAAAGGACACCAAGATTTACAGATACACACTACCTCACTGGTAACACGCACATATCAGTGATAGATCCTCTGTCAGCTGGTTTTCGGCCTCCGATGATCTTTCAATCAGACTCACTGACAGATGGGACAAATGGGAGAAGACAAACTGACATATTTACAGATACGATCTGGACAGACACATGAAGCAGAGAGAGGCAGACAGGCCACAGTTAGACATTCATAAACATGTTGGCACAGAAACACCCTGACAGAACCTGTTGGCTAGCATGCATACACACACACCAGCCACAGAGTTCACATAGAAACACACACAGACCAGCCACAGAGCTCACACACACACACACACCAGACAGGCCACAGTGAGACATTCATAAACACAATGGCACAGAGACACCCTGACAACAACACACACACACACCAGCCACAGACCTCACACACACACAGATCTCACACAGGCAAGCCATGGACCTCACACACACAAACACACATACACACCAGACAGGAATAAGTTAGCCATATGTACTCCAAACAACACATGCATACATGTATAGGCCAGCCATATGCAATTGATTCCATAGACCAGGGGTCGCCAACTGGTGGTCCCTGAGGTCTGAAAGGTTGGTGACCTCTGCCATAGACCATACACACATACCCACCATCCCCCCACCACCCCCAAAGCAGACAGGCCCTACACAGCCCTGCAGGGTTGGGCCAGCACACAGACACATGCACTGGGAGACAGGCCTCACACACTCTCTCACACACCCTGACAAGCCAGTCATATGCAGCCCCATAGCCCCACATCCAACCAGCTGACACACATGCTCTTGGACCATCTGAGGTACTATGGAGCTCTGGGCTTCCCAGTCTGTCTCTGTCCCCCCTCCCCCACAGATATCCCTGAACTTCCTCTCTCCAAACATTACCCCCCACTTCCCTCCCTCCCTGCTATTTGTCACTTCCTGGGAGGCCTGGCTCAGCTGCCTCAGTCCCTGGTGGGCTGTAGGCCTTTTTTCTTAGCACATCCCCTGTAAAGGGGCACCCAGAATCTCAGCCAGGCCCAGGCCCCTCAAGACCTCACCAGCAGTGTGTGTGTGGCAGGGAGACAGACTTAGTTTTATGGGAAACTCCCCTCATGCCCAGCTGAGTCAGCCTGAGGAGACAGCCTCTCCTTCCTGCTTCCAAGAAAACCCAGCAGCTTCCTCTCCAGCAGAGGGGGTGAGGGACCCCCAAACCACAGAGGTGGGGAGGGAGGTAGATGGCAGGCCAGGGGTTCCTGGGGGAGGACTTCGTGATTCTCAGCCTCTTCCTGCCCAGCTGCCTGTCCACACCCAGGGGCAGGGACTAGGGAGGTTGGGTGCTATGACTTGTGGGTTCTCGCCCTGGTTTGCCCAGGGCTGACTCACTTGCAGCCCCCAGACCAGTTTCCTGGTGAGGGCCCCACTGGTCAGTAGGGTCAAGGGAGGAGGGGGTCACCAGACTATTTATAAGAAGGAGAAGTCCTTCATGTCAAAGTCGAAAGCCCCAGAGAGACTCGTGGGTGGGGGTATGTGAACTTCCCCCTTATCCTGTCCCCACCCCAGGCCCTGGGCCCCTGGGTGTGGGGGGAACTTAGGCACAGAGTCCTCCTCCAGATGCTGGTCTGGAGCCCAAGGGCTGGGCAGTCCCCTGCTGCATCTGGGCACCCAGGCCAGGAAGGGGAGGGGGCTATCCTCCTCCTGGGGGCCTTGGCGCCAGTGGGGCGGCATGAGGGGGTGGTGCTCAGGCCACAAGGGTGAGACTGGCAGGGGCCTGGAACCGGCTGTACCAGCTGGGTTGGGCCCCCGCCCTCCCTGGCTGGCCCATTCCCCACCCCCTGCTCAAACACCCTTGCAGAGTGCATGGAGCCACCCAACCCCACTCCAGATGCTGGCCTTTCTCCCCTCCCACCAGCATCCCGCCATTTCTGTCCAGATTAAAGAAGACCCTAAGTGAAAGGGCCTGAAAAGCTTGGCATACAGTTGTTCTGATTATCCACAATATAGTGGCTAATGCTCTGGAGTCAGACAGCTCAGGTTATATCTCATCGCCAGCACTTATAGCTGTGGGATAGTAGGCGAGTTCTTTTCAATCCCGTACCTCAGTCTTCTCACCTGTTAAATGGGGGTACATAGCATGCATTTTGCTGGGTGGCTGGAAGCAGACAATTAGTTACTCTATTTAAACCACTTAGAAGAGTATCTGGCCCATGGTAAGAGCCATGTAAGTGTTAGCTATTAAAATGATAATTATTATTTCTCTGTCTGCCTGTTTTAAGTGTCATTGCTGTCTGTCTGCAAGGTGCTAACCCTGCCCCCAGTTTGTCTCTCTGGCCATCTCTCCCTACCCTGACCCCACCCCCATTCACCCACTTTTCTTTGCTGGGCCTTTCCTTTCATCTTGACCCCATCTGGGCCAGTATCATGGCTCTCCAATACTCCCCTGGCCTGGCCAGCCTCAACACTGGCCAGGGATGACTCACTGTGGCCTTCTGGCCCATGGGACCTGCAGGTTGGCTTCCTGAGATATACCCTCTGGCCAGACCTGCCCAGCCCCCTAATCCTGCCCATTGCGCCGCCCCCACAGGGCCTGGGCCAGATGTCAGCTGCAGTTATTAGCATGGGCGGGAGACACAGGCCTTGGCAGCAAGCCTGCCAGACTCAGCGGCCACTGGAATCTCCCTTGAGCCTGGGGCGGGGGAGGGGAGCAGTTCAAGCTAGGGAAGGAGGGTGGGGGCACCCAGGGGTCACAAGTACCTCCAAAGACCAAAGACAGGGATGCCCCCAGCTTCTATGGGACCTTCCTCTCCAAAGCCACTGCTCTGTTGGACTTCCCCCCGCCCCCACATAGCTCAGTTTCTCTTTCACCTCTTTCATTTTCCTTCTCTCCACCCTTGGTGAGTTCTGTACCTGCCCTACAGAGGCTGGCTAGCCCCATCCCTCAGCATCTCTCTACTCTAAAGAAACTGCCATCATTCAAGAAGATAGCGATCTCTCTCAGAGAGAGACTCAGCTTCTCACCTCTTGTTCTAGTGGCTCACATCTTAACTGTTTTGAAGTCCCACTTTAAGTCTAACTAGAAGCCTCACCATCTAAACCTTCATCCAGTCCTTACTTGGGGAAGGGCCTCTGTGTTCACCAAAATTCTTCCCCTGGATTTTCAGGTCCTTTCAGATGAAGGAGGTACCCTGGGGAGAGATGGACCCCACAAGGTATTCTGGATAGTAGACCGAACCCCAAGACTTAAACAGGAGTAGGAGCCCTTGCTCACATGAGTGTAGGAGAGGGCACCCCAGACCCTAGGGGTGCTTGTGGGGATGGGCCCCAGATCTCCAGGCAGAAAGGATGGGTACCCCGCCCAAGGGAGAGGACAGCCTCGCCAGCCCGCTCAGGCGCCAGGGACGCCTGGAGGCATTGGCCCGCCCCCTCCGCGCCCCGTCGGGCTTGGGGCGAAGTCCGATCCAGGCCCTCGGGCAGGCGGGGACCTGCCAGGCTAGGTCGGGCCGGGCCGGGCCTGGCAACACACAGCCCCACAGTGACTAGGTGGGGCCAGGCCAGGTGGCCGTGGCTGGGGCCCGGGGGTGGAGGCTGGGGCTGGTTGGGACTAGCCGTCGGGAGCCCGGGCGCGCCCTGAGACCTGGCAGATGCCCGGGCTCCCAGCTCCAAGCTTGGGGCCCAGGGACAGCGCTGGCCCCACCCCTTCCTGTGCCCTTATATGGGCGTGGGGGGGAGACTCCGGGAACCGCCCCGCCCCGCCCCCCAGCCGAGTGCGGACTCCGGCGTGTTTCCAAGGCGACCAGGACCCGCTCCCTCGTGCGTTCCCCTCTGTTGGGCTAATGGAATCGTTCCCAAACTGCCTGCCTCCAAGATCGTCCGTGGGCACCGCGGGTTGAACCATTGCTGGCGGGGGACGGTAACTGGAGACCTCTGAGGCTGGGCATGTTCGGCACACCCCGACCTCTGCCGGGGTCCCACGCCCAGGTTCCTCTTCCGAGGCGCCGAACCCGGCCCGGCCCAGGGCGGGGTGCAAGGTCCCGTAGGAACCGAGTGACGGAGGCTGGGCCGGGCTCCTTCCCCCAGGGCTGTTGCCACACTTCCTGCCGCGGAGCTCTTCCCCGGCCTGTTTCTAAGGAAAGAGTGGGGTAGGGCGACCGCGCCCCGGCCTTCGGGCTGGGTCCAGGCACAAGGAGCTGACGCGGTGTCGGTCAAGCCCAAGGTTACTGGGGATGGACTTTGGGATGGGGACAGAGTATACAGGCGCCTGGAGGACACCCATACGATGGGGCGTCCATCATGGAAGATCCAGTAGTCGGGTTCCTTAGGATTCTCAACAACCCTCCATCCCTCATGTCTCCATCGGGGACCTTCTGTCATTGTCATCTCAGCTCTGAAGGTGTGCCCCGACCCTTCTAATTCTCCTTCATCAGGGCATCGCAAATGACCCCAGTGGCCCTGACCTGTGACAGTGTCTCCTTGTCCCCCACATATTTTCCCTCAGTGTACCCCAGGACCCTCATTCATTTTCTGCGTATCTAGATTCTCCTTCCCATTTATGGGAGACCCTCAGCCTCTCCCATGGACTCCATCTCCCCCTCCCCACACTCATCACTTTTCCTGGGTTCAGTGCCTCCCATGAAAATTCCAGTCCCTCAACCCCTCTGTACTCAGGACCCCCAATTAATTCCTGAGTCAGGCATCTCCTTACCCCTCTCCCATTTTCCCTGCTTAACCCTTCCTTCTCTCTTTTATGGGGTCTCCCGGAGTATTCACAGCCCTCCACCCCCTCTCGGATACTACCGGCCCCTCAGATCTTCTGTGTACAACTTGGGGACCCCCCCCCCACACACACACACGCTCTGTATCAGTTCCTCGTGTCCCTCACCGCGTACTCCAGGGGTATCATCGCCCTCCCTGGAGCCCCTCCCCGTGTGCCTCGGACCCTCCCAGCAACCCCTTCCCCGGGTGCCCAGGGGTCCCCCTGAACCCCTCCCCCTGCAGCCTCGCCAAACCACCCAGCCCGTGGCCGCTGTTTACAAGGACACGCGCTTCCTGACAGTGACGCGAGCCGCCTCCTCCCCTTCCCCACGCTCCAGGAGGGGGGCGCGAGGCGGCTCGCGCGATGGCCAATCAGAGCGCGCTTCCGCAGCTGACAATTGCCGTATAAAGGCGTGTGGCTCCCGCGGAGCGGCCTGGACCTAGAGCGCGGCGGGCCAGCGTCGGAGCCAGCAGAGAGGGGGAAGCCGGGGGAAGCGACACCGAGGAAGCGAGCGCACCGGAGAGGGGCAGGGGGGCTCGCGAAGCCGCACAGAGCTTCCGCGCACGGCAGCCGGCTGGCCTCTCCCGATCCGTGCCAGCCCCGGAACGTGCATCCTGACACCCAGTCCAGCCACCGCCGAGGACAGCGCACCGCTCGCTCGCTGCAGCGAGGCCCGGGGCGGCCCCGCAGGGACCTCCCCAAACCGCCCGGGCCGCCCGGATGTGCACTAAAATGGAACAGCCCTTCTACCACGACGACTCATACGCAGCGGCGGGATACGGCCGGGCCCCGGGCGGCCTCTCTCTACACGACTACAAACTCCTGAAACCCAGCCTTGCGCTCAACCTGACCGACCCTTACCGAGGTCTGAAAGCACCTGGGGCGCGGGGCCCGGGCCCAGAGGGCAGCGGTGGTGGCAGCTACTTTTCCGGCCAGGGCTCGGACTCGGGCGCGTCGCTCAAGCTCGCCTCATCCGAGCTGGAGCGCCTGATCGTCCCCAACAGCAACGGCGTGATCACGACGACGCCTACGCCGCCGGGACAGTACTTTTACCCTCGCGGGGGCGGCAGCAGTGGAGGTGCGGGGGGCGCAGGGGGCGGCGTCACCGAGGAGCAGGAAGGTTTCGCCGACGGCTTTGTCAAAGCCTTGGACGACCTGCACAAGATGAACCACGTGACGCCCCCCAACGTGTCCCTGGGCGCCAGCGGGGGGGCCCCGGCGGGGCCTGGGGGTGTCTATGCTGGCCCGGAGCCTCCTCCCGTCTACACCAACCTCAGCAGCTATTCCCCAGCCTCTGCGACCTCCGGAGGCGCCGGGGCCGCCGTTGGGACCAGCAGCTCGTACCCGACGGCCACCATCAGCTACCTCCCACACGCGCCACCCTTCGCCGGCGGCCACCCCGCGCAGCTGGGCCTGGGCCGCGGCGCCTCCACCTTCAAGGAAGAACCGCAGACCGTGCCTGAGGCGCGCAGCCGCGACGCCACGCCGCCAGTGTCTCCCATCAACATGGAAGACCAGGAGCGCATCAAAGTGGAGCGCAAGCGGCTGCGGAACCGGCTGGCGGCCACCAAGTGCCGGAAGCGGAAGCTGGAGCGCATCGCGCGCCTGGAGGACAAGGTGAAGACACTCAAGGCCGAGAACGCGGGGCTCTCGAGCACTGCAGGCCTCCTCCGGGAGCAGGTGGCCCAGCTCAAACAGAAGGTCATGACCCATGTCAGCAACGGCTGCCAGCTGCTGTTAGGGGTCAAGGGACACGCCTTCTGAGCACTCCTTCCCCCTACGGACATCCCACCCCTCCAGCCTGGACGGCTGGGCGCAAGCCTACCACAGGGTGAGGGTGCAGGCGGTGGGCACCCGCCCCGGGGCATGGGAACGCCGAAAATCACACTGGACTCCTGCCCGCCCGCTCTGCGCCCAGTCCTTCCACCTCAACGTTTACAAAACCCCCTTCCACTTTTTTTTTTGGTATTTTTTTTTCTGTTGGAAACGAACTCGATTCATATTGAATATAATATATTTGTGTATTTAACAGGGAGGGGAGGAGGGGGCGATCGCGGCGGAGCTGGCCCCGCCGCCCGGTACTCAAGCCCGCGGGGACACTGGGGAGGGGACTCCTGCCCCCTACCCTCCCCCTCTGCACCGTACTGTGGAAAAGAAACACGCACTTAGTCTTTAAAGAGTTTATTTTAAGATGTGTTTGTGTGTGTGTGTGTTTGTTGTTCTGACTTTTTATTGAATCTATTTAAGTAAAAAAAAAAAAGGTTCTTTATTAATTTCTGTTGTCTTTTTTTCCAAGCCGGGCGGGCGGAGGGAGGAGAGTACTGGGATGCCCCTGCTGCTGTTTGTGGTTCGCTTCGGTATCTGTCACCTCGCCAGCTCTGCCCCAGCATCTCGCGACCCTGCCCAGCCAGAGTGTCCAACCCTGCTCGCGGTCCCAGATCCCGGGGGCTGGAAAGTCCAGGGCGAGGACGTGGTCCAGCCTAACACCTGGGGACAGGATGCCTGGGGCGATACACGCAGTGCGCAGGCGCGGCCCCACCTAGTCGCGCACGCCGGGGCTTTCCCTGTTGACGCAACGGAAGCGCTGCCCTTATATGGGCGGATTCTGTCCAGTGACGCGACCGCGGTCTCTGGGCAGATTCCGGGAATCCCCTCCCCCGCTCTGCCGGGCAAGGGCCGCGGCGCCCGGAAGGAGGCCGGGATTTTCCCAGGCGGGCGGCTGCCTGGGCCCGGAAAGCCCCAGGCCTGAGTCCAGAGCGTCCGTGGTGGGTGGGCCGCGCTCCAGGGTCCGGGGAGCCGCCCCAGAGCCTCCCTCCTCTGGCTGGCGCCCGGGCCCCGCCCCGCCCACGCTGTCTGACCTGACCCGGGTGGGGGTTTGCTACTGCCCGCGCGTCCTAGCCGCCGCGGTCCCCCTCACCTCCGCCAGGAAGGGCGGCGCCCGCCTGCCAGTTTCCCCTCCCGGTGCCAGGCCAGGATGGGGCGGCTGCCAAGTCTGGTCCTGCCGGGGTGGCTGGCCAGGTCGCTGCGCGCCTCCGTCTCTCTGGCGTGGGGCTCCTTTCCCCGCAGCTGTGATTGGTATGTGGGTAACTAGTGGACCCAGCCTCGGAGCTGGAAGCACTCAGAACAGCAGAGAAACCAGCCCCTGTGGTCTGATGGACAGAACAGACACTTGGTTCATTTCTAAAGTATCGAACAACCCAGCCCTGGAAACAGTCTAGACCACAGCAGGCAGATGGACAATAAACAAGGAAACATGATTCCGAGATGGTGGTAAGTGCTAGGAAAGGAAGACACAGGTGAAAGCGGGCCAGGGCAGATGAGCTGCTTTGGAGGATAGATTGGGGACCTAGACCTCTAATGAGACCAGATTTGAAGAAGCCCAGCCCTGAGAAAACCTGGGTAACAGCATTCTGGGCAGAAGGAACACATGCAGTTCCCGTGGCCAGAACAAGATCAGCCTGTTAAAGAACAATAAGAAGCCAGTATGCCTGGAATAGAATAAACCAGGAGGGTGGAGTTGAGGTCAGGGAAGACCACACAGGGCCTTGGGGAGGAGTGTAGATAAAATTCCAAGGCTGAGATTAGTGACTTTGGTGGGTATTAGGCTGGGCAGCAATATTAATAATGGGTCTGGATTAAATGAGCTTGTCAGTCCTGTTCTGTGGAAGTAAATATGGGCTCAGGGTGGCAAAGTCACTTGCCTGAACACATACAGAATCAAACTGCACTCCTGGGAAAATTGCCTTGCTCCTGACAACTGCCTCTTGCCTCCCAGCCTAACCCTCACCCTTCTACCCTAGGGGCTGACAGGCAGCTCTTTCAAACTTCAGAGGGGGGTGGGGGGCAGAGCATGCTCACCAAGCATGTAGCTCAAGTTCCCACTTCTTTAAAAAATTATTTTTAATTTAGTTTTAGAGAGGAAGGGAAAGAAACACCAATGTGCTGTTCCACTCACCTATGTATTCAGTGGTTGCTTCTGACTAGGGATCAAATCCCCAACTTTGGTGTATGGGGACAAAGCTCTAACCAACTGAGCTACCTGGCCAGGGCCTGGAGCTCCCATTCTTGGCTCTGTTCTCAGGACTGGGTCCCATAAGACTGGACTCTTCTTCCAGGCCCATGAAGCCTCCCTAGTAACCATTCACTGGGCTCTGAGCTTTATATATTTTATCTCTTATTTTTGTTAATCCTCATTCGAGGATATTTTTCCATTGATTTTTAGGGAGAGTGGAAAAGAGGGAAAGACAGGGAGAAACATCAATGTGAGAGAAACATCATTTGGTTGACTCCTGCATGAGCCCTGACCATGGGAGGAACCTGCAACCAAGTTATGTGCCCTTGATCGATCGGAACTGAACCCGGGACTCTGGTCTGCAGGCTGAGGCTCTATCCACTGAGCAAAACCAGCGAGGGTCATATTTTTATCTTTTAACATGCATGGTGATCTGGCTTGGTTTTCTTTATTTCCATTTTCCTGATGAAGAAAACCAGGAAAGATCGCATCTCTTAAAATAACATTTGAACCAGACTGGCTGATGGCAAGATGTGGGGACTGCCCTTCAAGGCCAGATTCAGGGACTTGTTCATGGCAAGGGGCAAATAGCAACCCCGAGTGTACGAGGTAACACCGCCACCCTGTGGTGCAGATAAGTAACTACAGTGTCAGTTTCTCAGACCAGAGTTCAGGGGAAGAGGGTGGGGGATATGGACTGACAAGAGACAGCAGAACAGACCACACCAACACAGACTCACAACCTGTCCCTAATACTTTATTGGTCACCTCTAGGCCTGTGCCTGGTTGGGGAGTTCCAGCAATGGGTCACCGTTCACCACTCAGCTAGAAATATAAGAAGGCCTTGGCCTAGCCCTTCAGGATCAGGACTGTGGAATTTGAAGGGGCAGGCCTGGCTTTTCCTGGGCCAGCACAGGCACACAGGTGGGGGCCCAGAGCCCAAACTTGGCATCTGTCTGCCAGCCTAACTGTGTTTGGAGAAGTATTCCTTGCTATCATCCACGTCAGGCTTGATTGTGTCACTACCTGGCTTCCAGTCAGCGGGACAGACTGTGGGAAGACACAAGGAGGCACATGTGAGGCTACAGCCCATATTCAAGGTAGGGCAGCAGTGAGAGGCAAGGTGAGACCCTGCGTTGCAGAAGAAAAAGCCCAGAGCCAAGTGGTCCAGGTCCAAGACCACACCACATGTTGACAGAAGCCCCCAAGCCCAAGTGCAGGGCTTGTAGCTGATATTTTTATTTCTTTTTGGCCCCTCTAGCCCCATCTTTTTCCCTACTAGACTTTGAGAGGCTATGGTCAAGCTGTGTCCTCCACCCAAGAAGGTAGTCTGATCCAACTAATTTTATTCAAGCCTGCTATGGCACACATCTTCTCAAATACCTTCTGTAGACTTTTATTACCTCCCAGCTACCCACCCTTGTATTGGGGTAGTTTCCCAATCAGACTAGAAACTTCCTGCAGATGAGGCCCTGAGCTGAACCTTCTTTGGGGCCTTCATATCCATGTTACACAGGTGATAAAGCAGGCAGTGAATGTCTACATGAGTGACAGAGAGGGGCACGTGAATGTGTGTGCACTCACCTTCCCCATGCTCATCTGTGTACTGGAAGGCCTGGACCAGCCGCAGCGCCTCATCCACAGAGCGCCCCACAGGCAAATCGTTGACAGTGATCTGGCGAAGGACACCCTTGCCATCGATAATAAAGAGGCCCCTGAAGATATGAGGGTTCACAGTGAAAAGCTGGTAGCTCGCACTAGCCGGTGGAGGGAGCACCATTTCCCTTCCAGCCACGGGGCTAATGGCAGGGAGGGCATTGCCCAAGAGTGGTCCCCTCACCCTGAGGACCCCCTAGTACCTGTAGGCGATGCCCTCGTCTTCCTTCAGCACGCCATAATCATGGGACAAACTTCTGGTTACATCAGCCAGCAGGGGGATGTTCAGGGGGCCCAAGCCTCCCTCCTTCCGGGGGGTGTTAATCCTGGGAGTAGGGGAGACAGGGCTGGGACCTCAGGATGCCTGGCACAGCAGGGTACTCACCCTGTGGACCTGGGTGTGATAAGGGCTGGAGACGGGGTGCTGGAGGAGAGAGATAAGGGGCTCTGGAGCAAGGCCCTGGAAGTCCCACCCACCCCACCCTGATGTGGGTGCAGGGGCTGTTTCCCACAGCTGGGAAGACTAAGCTAGTGCTCTCATTCCAACAAAGTGGCTTCACATGCGCTGGTGATCACCAGCATCTTGGGGCAAAGTGCCCATCCTCCTCTCTAGCTGTGTTCTGGGGCCCAGCTCTCCACTCCCTTGAACTGGAGTTGCCACCTTCTTGAAATAGTTGTTGGGAGGGAGGCTGCTTTGACCTAAGTGAGATAAAGCATTTGCAACTTCACACGGAGCAACTAGATTCCAAATGCTAATTACTGTTGCCATCGTTAAGGACTTGGGCGTCATTATTTCCATTATTTTCAAGATGGGGAAGGGAGGTGCAGAGGTTGAGCAACGGCCACTACAACACACAGCTGGGACCCTGTAGAGGCAGAGGTTTGGCTGCACCCCTTCCTCCCTGCTGGTCCCCACTCATACCAAGCCAGGTGGGTGAACTGCGAGTCTACGGAGACCCCCAGCACCTCGCAGCCCAGCTTGCGGAAGTCCTCGGCGTGATCACTGAAAGCGATGATCTCCGTGGGGCACACAAAAGTGAAGTCCAACGGGTAGAAAAAGAGGACCACGTATTTCCCTGGAGGAGGGGGAGGGAACGGATGAGGAGTGAGGGCCCAGCGCCTCCGAAGCCAGGGCCCCGCCCTACCTGGGCCCCCTCCAGGCCGGCCTCACCTCTGTAGTCGGAAAGTTTCACCTCCTTGAAGGCGCCCTCCACCACGGCGGTGGCCTGGAAGTCCGGGGCGAGCTTGCCAATGTGCGCGTTGCCGGTGGCCATGACTGAAAGCTGAGACCCCCGCCCCCTCCTGCCTGGTCAGTGCGCACGGGAAGACCCTTTGTCCTCCTTCCCAAGGTCACGCTGCGTGCTGGGCCCGGTGACTGAGTCAGAAGGGCGAAGGCAGGGGCACTGTCCGGAACCCTCCTCGGTACCGGCTATACGCGGCTTTTAGACCACGGGAGACCCCTCCCTCCCGGCCAACAAGCGCGGCCCAGCCGCTGCCGCCCGGCCTCCCATGAACAATTGACCTGAATGCGCTGGCGCGGGCTCGCCGCCCCGGGAGGAACCCCCGGGAGGAACCCCCGAGAGCAGGGGGCGGAGAGCAAGCCAAGCTCCGGCCTCGATTCCCCACCCCACCCCAAGGACAAAGGCGGCCACCAAGGCGGGTGGGAAACAAAGGCGGCCAGGGCTGAGGTCTGGAGAGGGCCGGAGAGGCTCCAAAGGGGCTTCCGCCAGCCCGGTGCGCTCCAGGAGTCCCTACCTGCGTGGGGAAGGATGGGACGCACACACCAGCACACCCGCGTGGACTCGCGTTCTCAGCGCCAAGTACACAAGGGGCCGCGGAGCCTTATATGCCCGCCCGAATCGTGACGCTCAGGGCGGGGCGTGGTGACGGGAGGAGCGGTCGGGTCCACTGCCGCCATAGGGGAGGGGGACAAGCCGGCCGGGTCTTGGGGAGTGCGCAGCCGCGGGCTGCGCCCACTGTGCCCACCCAGTGAGGGCCCCGCAGATCCCGCGCGGGGCTCGGCTCCGGAGCGCGCCGGGAGCGGTTGGAGTCCCGCATGGACCAGAGCTCAACTGCGCTACTGCTGTCGCCTCTTATGTTCCTGCTGCTGGCGACCCCTGCGCAGGTCTCCCCCGACTACCATTACTTCGGCGAGCAGGGCAAAGGCGACACGTGGGAGCAGTTGCGGCTGCAGCATCTGGGGAAAGGTAACTGTAGGCGGGGAAAGGTGCCCCATCGCCACACTTTGCCAGCTGGCTGCAAACAGACCCCCCTCAGTGGACTTCAGATCTCCACCCAGCAGATCTCTACCCAGCTTCGCACTTGGCGGTGTCCCTTGGGCTGGTCACTTTTCTGTGAGGCTCAGTTTTCTCATCTGTACACTGAAATAGAGACTGCCTTTCAGCAGCTTACACGTGGAGAGGGGGCGTGAGCTGGACCCAAGCAGACATATCCATAAGCACATGGATATGTGGTAGGAAGGGCAGAGACAGAGAAAGAAGGTAGTACGTCAATTTCTGAAGCCTGACAAGGCCTGGCTGAAGAAGATATTGGTAACCAATGTAGCTGATGTGATAAGAAAAGCAAAAGTTGCAAAGATTTAGGAGGAAGAGTGTTGCCAGGGAGTGGGAAAAGCATGTGCCAAGGCCAAAAGTCCTGATGGAATGTAACTGGAACCCAGATTCTGCTGCCTGGTGCCATGAAAGTCAAATTTGTGAGATAGATGCTGGCGAAAAAAGAAAGAGGTTTATTCAAGTGTTGGCCACCTGAGATGATTGGGGACTGTTGTTGAAAAGCCCATCTCCACATCTCAGAGCAGGCCGAGGTTTTCATAAGGAGGGAAAGGGAAAGCAGAACAAAGAGCTCAAGGGGAGGGGGTTGAAAAGTTCTCTACTGGAAGGCCAGCATGGTTCATGCTGATGAGAACCTCAAAACTGGTCAAGGGATGGTCTGGTGAGCGTGATCCTGGTTTTTGCCATCCTGGTTTTACCATTGAAGGTCAGCAATTCTAGAGCTGGGATGACTGTAGGTCAGAGTCTGTATCTTCTGGGGTTAGTCCCTCTGATTCTTTTTGTTGTTAAGCCTCACCTGAAGATATGTTCTTCCATTGCTTTTCAGAGAGAATGGAAGGGAGGGAGGGAGAGGGGGGGAGAGAAAGACACACACACACACATACACACACACAGTATTCAATGTGAGAGAGTTCTAGGATTATTTTACAAACATGCTATTTATCTACAAGTTACATATTAATCCGAGTCACTATCTACAGAAACAATGTCAAAAGAATGGTGGGGTGGGTTACAATTTATCACTGTTACAAGAAGAATGAAAGATGCTAGTGTTCTGTGGTGGAGGTTTGATGAGTTAAGGCCTATCTCACAGAGGCTAGAGAGAAGTCAGTAAAAGAACCCTGTTAAGGGGAGTTTAAGTGCTCTCAGTAAGTTGTAGTTGTTTTAAAAGTGATCATACTCATTGTTTTTATTCCATGAGCTAGCCCAGTGCCAGGGGCTTTAAATATTGTCATTATGCTAATCATGTCATTTAATTTACCCACTGACAGACCTGCTGGTCAGGTGTCACTGTGCCAGCTAGACAGGCTCATGATCATGTCCCTGAAGATGAATCAGCTTCTGAGGGTGGGCACCAAGGGTGTTGTACCACAGTTCCAACTGGCACAGGTGGGACGTGTCAGTTTGCAGTCTCTCTGGGTCGCTCACCAGATGTGTGAGCTCGGAAGGGTGGCTTGCTCTTTCTAGGTCTCAGTCCCCACCTGGGGCTAATGGGATCATCTATGAAAAGGCACCTGGCACAGAAGCACCACATTGCAAACATGAACTATTGCTCAGCTGGTGTGGCTCAGTGGTTGAGCATCGACCCATGAACCAAGAGGTTATCGGTTTGATTTTGTCATGGTACATACAGGTTGTGGGCTTCATCCCCAGTAGGGGGCATGCAGGAGGCAGCTGATGAATGTTTCTCATCGATGTTTCTATCCCTCTCCCTCCCTGTCTCTAAAGTAAATTTTAAAACATTTTTTAAAAAACGAACTGTTGCTGTCAGTGTTTTAGCCTCCTCGGTCCCTAGAGGAGGGTCTAGGGGTACATAGGTTCCCCGCCTCCCCCCCCCCTCCGCCATACACACACACACACACATACACCTGACTTTCCATCCCTAGACGAAGAGGACTCGATCCTTGGCCCGTGGGGAAAATGGCGCTGTCTTTGCGACCTGGGCAAGCAGGAACGCAGCCGCGAGGTGCTGGGCACAGCGCCGGATCCAGTGTTCATGGACCGCGAGAACCTAGTGCAGGTGCTGCCCTGCCGGCAACGAGATTGTTCATCCTGCAAGCCAATAGACTGCGACTGGAGGCCCTGAGTCCGGGTTAGAGGCGGGCTCAAAGGGGGCGGACTGGGGTGGGCTGGGCAGTCCCCAGGGTGGGGGGGAAGAAAGGAAGAACCGGGCGGGGATGGGGCACGAGGGGGAACGCAGAGGAGGTGGGCATCGGGAAGAGAGAACTGGGGCCCAAGTCTAGGGCTTGAGGGTGGTGGGGGGAGGAGAAAGCTGAGTCCGGAGATGTGAGCAGAAAGGAAGAAAGATAGTGGAGGAAAACAGAGATGGAGGAGCCGTGATCCTGAGGAAGGGACATGAACCTGGTGAGAGCTGGGGACCCACAGGCAGAGGAATGAGCCCCGCTGAGACCAGAAAATAAGATGGGGCGAGGAGAAGGGCAGGGTGGGAGACAACATGACTCCTGATATACAAGAGCCTATTGAGGTCTTGGAATCTCAGACCTCGGTTCAGGGGAAGGGGAGGCTTAGTCCGAATGAGAAAGAGGGTAGTAAGGGGCGGGGCGGAGATCCTGATGAGGTACCGAGAGAGAGGTAGATGAGAGAAGTAGTCCGAAGGCCTGAGCCCAATGGGATGGAGACACCTACTCCAGGGCGCCTAGACTTTGTGGAGTGACAGGGGTCGCGGTTGCAAATGGCCTGAGTCCAGGTGGGGGATGGGAATTTCATCTTATAGGCCTGACTGGGCCGTTCCCTTCCAGTTCCGCTCAGTTTCCCGTTTAATTCCCGCTTCTCCCACCAACCTCGGCGGGCGAGGCTCGGGAGACCTCTGAGCGGAGCTTCGAAAGCTACCCTTCCCACCCGGTTTCTCAAATTCAGAGCGCTGTGGTGGGCCTTGGGAACTACAATTCCCAGCACGGCCTACGGCAGTGGTGTCGGCGCCGGCTGCGCAAACGTCACGGCGGCGGGAGGGTTGGGGGCGTGTCCTGCTCGCTGATTGGTCAGATCCAACCACTGAGGAACTTGCGGAAAACGCGCGCCGAGACCTGCGCCTGCAGACCTGGTTCCTGCGGCTGGTAGTGGCAGCCGAGGCCGCATGGATCTCAGAGAGCTGGAGAGAGACAATACGGGCCGCTGTCGCCTGAACTCGCCCGTGCCCGCAGTGTGCCGCAAGGAGCCGTGCGTCCTGGGCGTCGATGAAGCAGGCCGGGGCCCGGTGCTGGGTGTGTCCCCAGGGCTAGGGTGGAGGAGGGACGTGATAAGGGGGATGCAAATTGCACTGGAATGGGAGCCGGGATTGCACCGGTTTCGTTGTGTGTGGTGTGATAGCCATGGCATTGGTGATGGCACTGGAAAAAGTGGTGATAACGGAACAAAGATGGCGGCTTTCATGGGCTCACAGGTTGGACCCCATTTTTCCAGGCCCCATGGTTTACGCCATTTGTTATTGTCCCATGTCGCGCCTAGCAGATCTGGAGGCCTTGAAAGTGGCAGGTGAGCCCTTGGTGTATGTCTGGGGAAGGGGGTTCCTGGGCATGTGCAGGGGCGGGTGTAAACTGGAGGGAGAGAGCAGGAATTGGGAGAACCAGCTGCTCCCCTTCTCTCCCAACCCTTTTCCCAGACTCAAAGACCCTGTCGGAGAGCGAGCGGGACAGGCTCTTTGCGAAAATGGAGGAGGATGGGGACTTTGTGGGCTGGGCCCTGTACGTTCTGTCTCCAAACCTCATCTCTACCAGCATGCTTGGGCGGTGAGGGGTCCCCAGGAGGGGCCTGGGTAGGGGGGCAGCCAATCTGGGCTGGAAGGGATTGGTGGCTGGAATGGGTTTGACTGGGCTCTGTTCCCCACTGCAGGGTCAAGTATAATCTGAACTCTCTGTCCCATGATACAGCTGCTGGGCTGGTGCAGTATGCATTGGACCAGGGCGTCAACGTTGCTCAGGTGAGCTAACTGTTGGGTTGCTCCATTTGGTCACCTCAGGATGAAATGGGAGTGTGAGTGCACTGGGGGATTCAGCATCAGACATATGTAATACCTCAGGAATATTTATTGCTGCTGTTGACTTCCTACTGCTCTTCCTACCCTAAATATGTGACCCACTAAGGACCCTGGTGGGGCCCCATCTATATCCTAAAAGCTCAGTGTACAGAACAAATCCCACATCTGTCCACCTGTCCTAGCCCAGGGCACTCTCCAGTCCTGGATGCCTGCCCCATTCTCTTCCCTGGTTCCCCCACTTCCAGCCCCCTCTCCTACAATCTGCTCTCGAATAGCCGCAGCTGACAGTCTTTTTTTTTAAATGTAAATCTCAACATTTAATTTTCTGAGCACAGTGGAAATTAAATCAGGAACAGTCACAGCCAAGGGGAGGCAAATGAGATTAAATTACCAGAGAGAAATATAAGTTGGCATGGAATCGAGTGCTCTGAGGCAAAGAACCAGCTGTTTTGAGAGAATGACATGGGCAAATACACTTGAGGGAGGGAATGGAACAAGAGAGGCCTTGCTGAGGAGGTGGCGGAGGTCCAGAAATAGAATGTGGAGCTGACGATGCCATTCTGGAGCAGACAGACAAGGGCCCTGCCCTTGGGTTCATGCCCAAGTCAGGGAGATGGATGTTCAGCCGGTAAACAAATAGTAATGGTGATTTCTGAGAACAAAAACTGCTGCTATGGAGATCACGTTCCCTCTTACCTCACTGCTCCAGCCATGGGGCCTCCCCACCTCAGGGCCCTTTGCACTGGCTGTTTCCTCTGCCCAGAACAATTTCCCAGATCTCCACCCACAAGGCTCATTCATTCCTTCATCTCTTTCAGGCCTTTATTCAAATGTCATCACCTCAGGGTGACCTTCCCTGAATTGTATACCTCCATTTAAAATGACAGCTTCTTCACCCAGCTGGTGTGGCTCAGTGGTTGAGTGTCAACCCATGAACCAAGAGGTCACCAGTTCAAT
Source organism: Corynorhinus townsendii (assembly GCA_026230045.1). Taxonomy (NCBI): domain Eukaryota; kingdom Metazoa; phylum Chordata; class Mammalia; order Chiroptera; family Vespertilionidae; genus Corynorhinus; species Corynorhinus townsendii. Next base: position 80,244,918 of record JAPDVU010000006.1, read on the forward strand.
TTCCAGTCAGGTTGTGGGCTCGATCCTCAGTAGGGAGCATGCAGGAGGCAGCTGATAGCTGTTTCCCTCTCATCGATGTTTCTACCTCTCCGTCTCCCTTCCTTTATAAAATCAATAAAAAATTGTAAAAAGAAAATTACAGCCTCTTCCAATTCTCCCCTATCCTTTATTATTTACCCTGTTTCTTTTTTTTAAAGATTGTATCAATTTATTATTTTTTAAAAAATATTTTTATTGACTTCAGAGAGAAAGGGAGAGGCAGAAATAGAAACGTCAACGATGAGAATCATTGATTGGCTGCCTCCTGCACACCCCCTACTGGTGATCAAGCCCACAACCTTGGCATGTGCCCTTGACCAGAATCGAACCTGGGACCTTTCAGTCCACAGGCTGACGCTCTATCCACTGAGCCAAACCAGCTAGGGTTTATCCTGTTTCTTGTCTGTGGCCCTCACCAGGGTGTCCCCTTCATGAGAACATGGATTTTTGTCTGGTGTGTTCATTGCCTTGTTCCCACTATTAAGTGCAGCCCATGGCATGCAGTAGGTGCTCAGTAAATGTAGACTGAGCACAGCTTGATCAGAAAAAGACTTCGGTTCAACAATAAAGATTTAAAAATAAACAAAGTTTAATTTGTAGAACTGCAAAAAAAAAAAAAAAAAACAAAAAACCTCTTTGGGAGGTGATGCTTGAGCTTAAACCCCTTAGAAAAATGCAGCCTGGGACGAGCCAAGAGAAAAATATTCCAGGCACTGGGAACAGCAAGTGCAAAGGCGACGAGGCTGGATCATTTGCACAGTTGTTTGTCTCAAAGTTTGTTGACTGAATACATTTCTGCCACCACTGCAGGTATTTGTGGACACTGTGGGAATGCCAGAGACATACCAAGAGCGGCTGCAGAAGCGCTTTCCCGGCATTGAGGTGACAGTCAAGGCCAAGGCAGATGCTCTCTATCCCGTGGTCAGCGCTGCCAGCATCTGTGCCAAGGTTAGCCCCTCGTTGTCCATGACTGGCTTCCAGCAGCCCTTTAGGCATGGGGCAGGTATGGATGCTCTGAGGGAGGGAGATCTCAAGTGCCTGTCTTGCCCACAGGTGGCCCGAGACCAGGCCGTGAAGAACTGGCAGTTTGTGGAAAAACTACAGGACCTGGACACTGATTATGGCTCAGGCTACCCCAATGGTGAGCAGATGGTGGTAGGGGCTGCTTTGGGAGCTGTCCTGAGATAGTGATACTGGTGATAACTCTGAGAGTGGTTCTGCTTACCCTGCTCCACAGTGGAAGAGGCTGAGACCCAGATTGGGGGCCACTTGCTCACAGCCAGCAGCCATCATGTGGCTAAGCTGGTTTCTAGCTGGCAGGCTCCTCCCTCCCTGCTTCTTTCCTCTCTATGCTCTCTGGACCCCCAGTGAGAGACTGAGATCCATGGTGGGTGTCTGTCTGTTTGTTAAGGGGAAGGGGGCAGGGTGAGGGGCACTGGCTTATGTCCCATGGCCCCAGCTTAAATCCATAGTTTTCTCCCCAGTATGAGACTCAGTTTCCTTGTTTGACAAGGAAGTGATTGTGCTCCCCCAACACACACACATAGAAGGGCAGAGTTGAAGATTCAGTGTTTGGGTTCAAGGAACCCCTTGACCCTTCTGAGGCCCAGGGAGAGACTGGCAGGCGGGTAGGGCAACAGTCTGTGATTGGAACTTAGGTGAGGCCAAAGTGAAGAAACCAGGTGCAGGCCAAAAGCAGTTTGGCCAGCATTCAGTGCTTACTGAGTACCTGATACATGCTGTGTAGGGTCAAGCCTTGGGGATATAGCTGTAAGCAAGACAAACAAGGATTTCCCTTTCCCCATTGACCTCATGGTTATGTCGGGGGGAGATGGGCATTAACCTGATGATCCACAAATGCTGGTTTAATGACTATTGTCCTGTGGGGTAAAGGAGATGTCTCAGAGGCAGTCTTCTTAAATTGTGCCTGGAGCAACTGTTGGCCGGGTAGAGAGTCCAGGAAGAACTGCCTGTGCAAAGGTCCTTGAGGCAGGAAGATGTCTAAGGTAGTGCAAGGTGCCTTAGATACTCAAGAGGAGGCCTGAGACGAGATGATGGGGCCTCAGATGGCAGTCTAAGGACCTGGGACTTTATGACAGGGCTCAGGGGCTGTCAACATTGCCCACTCCACCCTTTCCCTAGATCCCAAGACGAAAGCATGGTTGAGGAAGAACGTGGAGCCCGTGTTTGGCTTTCCCCAGTTTGTCCGGTTCAGTTGGCGCACGGCCCAGAGCATCCTGGAGAAGGAGGCGGAAGGTGTTATGTGGTGGGTGTCCCAGAGGTGCTGTGAGGAGGGAGGGAGGCTAGGGCTCATCCCTCCAGCCTGGGAGGGTGCACCCCTCAACCCCCAACAGCAGGTGGTCAGTGTCACCACCTCTCTCCTACAGGGAGGACTTGCCAACAGGGGATCAGGAAGGACAAGGGAGGATTACATCCCATTTCAACGAAAAACCAGGAAACTGCCCCCATCTCCCCCATCGGTACTTCCAGGAACGTGGCCTAGAGTCAGCCACCACTCTCTAAGAGCCAGCCTGTACCCCTTTTACCTTCAGTTTGTGATTAAAATTGCTTAAGGAAAGCCAAGCATGGGGGTTGTACTTTGGGGTGGAGGTGGCTGGACCCAGCTGCTGACTTTTGTAACCTAAACAAGGTAGTGGGCACTGGTTGGTTGGTTTTATTTTATTTTTAAAAAATTTATGAGAGTTTATTTGAGCTAAAATAAGAACATATGCCTGGGAACAAGATCTCAAATGCTCCCTGGTTTTATTTAAAAATATATACTTGTGTGATATACAATTAGGAAGGAAGGAGCACATTGAGAAGCACCCTGCCCCAGCTCACAGGTGGGCTTACCTGGTGTCTCAGTCTGTTTGGGCTGCAATAACAATATACCACAGACTAGGTGGCTTATTAACATCAGACATTTATTACAGTTCTGGAGGATGGAAGTCCAATGTCAGGGTGTCAGCATCGTCATGTTCTAGTGAGGGCTGTCTTCGGGTTGAATACTACCACCTTCTCACTATGTCCTCACATAGGGGAGAGAGGGAGGGATCTCTGTGGGATCCCTTTTATACGGGCACTTATTCCATTCCTGACACTTCCACACTCATGACCTAGTTACCTCACAAATGTTCAACCTCTTAATACCATCATCTTTGGGGGTCAGGATTTCAACATAGGAATTTCAGAGGGGACACAAACATTCAGACCATAGCAGGTGCCTCCTAGGTCCTTCCAGAGATAACTCATGTTACAAACATATGTACAGGTATATTCTTTCCCAAAGTTTTTTGTTTGTTTGTTTTTTACACAAATGGGAGGAAACTATACCCTACATAGTGCACATTCCTCTTTGTGCTGCGTATATCTTGGAGGTAATTCCAAATGGGTATCTAAAGACCGGCCTCATTTGCTTTACAACTGAAGAGCCCTCAGTGGCATGACTATTCTGTAGTTTAATGCCTCTTAATAGACACTGAGTTATCGCTCAGCTTTGCTGTTAAACCTGTATAGTGGGGAATTACGGGGATGGGCCATCATTTCTTGTGCACAGCTTTGTAGGGTAAATTCCCAGAGATGGGGCTGCTGGGTTAGAAAATCTCTGTGTTTATAACTTGGAGAAGAAATATTTTCAGATTGTCCTCTGTGGAGGCTTGTACCTAATGGTACTCCCACCAGTAAGCTCAGTGAGCACCGAGGGCAGGGAATGAACCTGATCTATTTCAGCAGTGCCTAGACACGGGGCATCCATCAGTCTTGCTCATTGAATTAAAAGAAACCTTGCCCGTTTTCCAGGTGAGGATAAAGAGGAGGAGGATTAGTGGTAGTGCTTACAATCCAAATCCGAAACCTAAGTCCAGTCCTTTGCCTTAGGGATTTGGAAAGATGGGGAGGAAGGAAGGTGGCTTTTTGTATGTTAGGGAGCTACTCGCTGGCTGCACACAGTGGGAGAACACACCTCCTGCCCCCTGTCAGCCCTTCTTCTGACCCCGGCCCTCCCCTTCCCCCCTCCTCATTTCTAGCACCTGAATATGCCAAATTACACACTGCTGTGAATCAGGCCCTAACTCGGACCTGGGGATTCGAAGTGAGTGAGACACATCTGTCTGGCAACTATCCTTCCCACCTGTTTCCCCAAGAGGCTGCCGCATCAAGTGCTCTGATGGCGACTTTATTCGGGGGAGAGGGGAAAATGAGCTAGAGTTGAGTTTCTATAGTAATCTGGAGAGGAGCGAACCTCTGGGGTTCTAGCGAGGAGGGACCATGCTCCAGAAACTAGAAGGCAGAGAGGGAGAGGGGTGGAGCTCTGAGTGACTATTGGGGCGGGGCAGGGGTTGGGGAGTGAAGGGAGGCTTCCATCTAGGCGCCCCTAGGGGCCGCTGCCGCTTCCGCTGCCACTCCCGCTGCCTGCAACGTCCTGGATCCAGGTGCGAGGGTGGCGGAAGCGTGGGAAGGTGGTTCCCCGGGCCCTCTGCCCCTGTCTGCGAGTCGGAAGCACCGAGATGGAAATGTTGAGGCAGTCACCACCGCCAGGAACTACCACCGGCAACGTGTAGCCCAGAACCGAGCGGCAAAGGTCCATCCCGTCAGTGAAGGTCTGGAAGTGGAGTTAGGGCCCTTGTGGGCGTTTTCAAGACCGTGGCCTTACGAAGGGAAAGACGGAGTTCCATAGAGAGTAGGGGACAGAGGAGCGGTCTTGGGGAGGACAATTCTCGCCTCTTGGTCTTTCTGGGAGTCTGGGGGAAGATCCATGGGGGTGGGGGGACCGGGACTTGAGGAGGGCGAGTAAGGACTTCTTACTGGGTCCCAAGGGGCTGGGACCTTGGGAAAGGTGAATGGGCTTCTGGATCTTCAGACTGTGGATGGGCCTAGAGCAGAAACAGTCCCTTGGGAAGAACAAAATAGGTCTCTATGGGCCTTAGGGAGGCTGTTACGCATATGTATTCCACCATGGGGTTGGGCTGTAGAAGGGGAAAGGGTGGGAGCAGAGTCTCAGCCTCTTCCCTGAGCCCTCTGTCCCATGCTCACCTGCCCGTAGGTACTGCAGCCAGGGTTGCAGTCCCTCTTTTCTAGGGGTGTGAGCCAAGTCGGGCCGCAGGTGATATCACCTTTGCAGATGGCAACCCTGGGGTTGATGTGGGGAGAGAAGGTGGGTAAAGGCTCTGCAGTTGCGTTCCAGTGGGATTCCTGCTCTCCAAGGATCTTGTGTCTCTCCCCCGCCTCCTTCCAGGTCCTACCTCTTAGCACCACGCCCCTACAAACACCACCCTCCAGGTTTCACCCCGCCCCATATTCTCTCTTTTTAAAAAAACACAATTTTTTTTTAGCCCTAGCCGGTCTGGCTCAGTGGATAGAGCGTCGGCCTGCAGACCAAAGAATCTCAGGTTCGATTCTGGTCAAGGGCAGTTACCTTGGTTGCAGGCTCCTCCCCTGCCCAAGCCCTGGTCCAGGTACGTGCAGGAGGCAACCAATCAATGTGTTTCTTTTTTTTTCTTTTTCTTTTTCTAAATATGTGTGTGTATGTGTGTGTGTGTGTGTGTGTATTGATCTCAGAGAGGAAGGGGGAGGAAGAGAGCTAGAAACATCACTGATGAGAGAGAATCATTGATCGCTGCCTCCTGCACACCCACACTGGGGATGGAGCCTTCAACCCAAGCATGTGTCCTGACTGGGAATTAAACGGTGACCTCCTGGTTCATAGGTTGATGCTCAACCACTGAGCCATGCTGGCCAGGCCTGATGTGTTTCTCTCACATCGATGTTTCTGTCTGTCTTTCTCTCTTCCACTCTCCCTAAAAATAAATGGAAAAATATCCTCCAGTGAGGATAAACAAACAAACACACATTTTAAATTGATTTCAGAGAGGATGGGAGATGGGGAGAGAGATAGAAACATCAATGATGAGATAGAATCACTGATTAGCTGCCTCCTGCACACCCCATACCGGGAATTGAGCCCACAACCCGGGCATGTGTCCTGACTGGGAATCAAACTGTAACCTCCTGGTTCATAGGTTGCAGCTTAACCACTGTGCCACACCAGCCGGGCCCGCCCCATATTCTCTACACATACCCAGGGCTTTGTCACCACTGGCCGAATCCCTGCCCATCACAGACCACCTGCTATAAGCTAACCCATTTACCTATCTATCCATCCAGGTTATTTATCCCTTTTAGCTTCTGTTTTCAATCAAGAGGCCCCACCCCTTTATTTAAAAACCGGGTTCCAGGGAGGCCACACCTCTCTACTGCCCATCTTAAAAGCCAGGGGCTCTACAGGCTCCTCCCGTTTCTGCCTGGCTTTAAAACACCAGGCCTCATACTTTAGAACTTGGCCACATTGGAGGTAGGCCATGTCCCTTCAAACTCTAGAACCTGTAAGCTGCAGATCCTGCCTTCGGCCACACCCACAATATAGGCCATTCTTCCCACCTCCTACCAGGCATGGCAGAGCTCCGGGCAGAGCAGCTGTGTCTGGTGTACCCCCAGTAGCAGGAAGTGGAAGCGACTGCGGAGAGCAACTTGGAGGTGTCCCAGAAAGGATTCGCACCTGGACATCAGGAGAGACCGGATGGGTCAAGATGCCAGGGGGCTCTGGCCCCTGGTTGGGGCAACTGGAGCAAAAAGCACAAGGAAACACTTGGGGGATGCTGTACTCACCTAGGGCTAGGCTTCCTACAGCCCTCTGAGAGGATTCCAGGTTCCAGTGCCTCTGGTGTGTCCATCTCTGAGGGACAACAAACAGGACAATAGAAAAGGGAACTTTTAGTTGAGGTTTTGGATCCTCATGTAGGGTTGACCTCAATAATAGTTCCTCTCAAACATTAAACAAGACACTTTGAGGTGCAAGTAACAATAGTTATCATAATCAGCTAATTATTTTTATGTCCCTAGTAGTGGTATAAGGGCTCAAATGCTTGCATACACCCCTTTTACAACACCCCTATGAGATAGAAAAATATCTCACTTTTTAAAAAATATTTTTTTATTGATTTCAGAGAGGAAGGGAGAGGGAAAGACAGACACATCAATGATGAAAAAGAATCATTTATTGGCTGCCTCCTGTACACCCCACACTGGGAATTGAGCCTACAACCCGGACATGTGCCCTGACTGGGAATCTAACCCTGACCTCCTGGTCCATAGATGGGTGCTCAACCACTGAGCCATGCTGGCCAGGCTCTCCCATTTATTAGTGGCCCACAGAAGGCCTAGAGAGGAAGTGACTTGCCCAGGGTCACACAGCTACCAAGTGTCATTTCTTATTTGAACCCAGACAATCTGACTCCAGAGCCTATTATCTTTAACCACCATTCTTAAGCACTAGCCCAGGCTGCCCACCCTGGTCACTCCAAGTTCCTGTTATAAGGAAATTGTCATTGCTGTGTTGGAGTGTGCATTCTTGCAAGTTAGGGGTTAGGCAGGGTCCGGAGTGCTCACCTGCTAGGTGCAGCTGGCCGGTACTCAGATGAGCTGCCAGCCTATGGTGTCTCTGGGACCTGATGGGGAGTGCACGGCTCCCTCCACATGCCCCTAGCAGGATCCATGCCAGCGTCAGTTGCAGGACCCAGGTCAGGCCCCTAGGTTGTGTACAGCTCCTGCAGGCCATGTCCACCTGAGATAGAGTCAGCTCAGTTATGGGTGAGGTTTGGCTGTCCTTTTCTGGGAGCTCAGGGTAATAGTCTTGATGTACACTTAAGACATGGTACCAGGCACAGCAGTTGGGAGGCATTGACCAAAGACCTTAAAACCTCAGGGGGCCACCAAGGCCTGGCTCTGACCCAGAAGTCCCGCCCCCCATCAGTCCCAAGTGCTCCCCAGTTTGACCATACTGCCCACCCCCCTCATGTCCACCAGGACCTCCCACCCTTTCAGCTCTTGGACGACCCCCTCCATCCTCAGAACAGAGGGGACATCTCCAGCTCTTTCAGTGTCCTGTCCAGTAAGTCCTATCTTCTGCCCAGTCTCCTCCCCCTTCTCAATCCCCGCTGGCCCCTCATGGTCACCTTCTCAGTCTACAATCGGCTTAGGGGCTGCTACTCAGGACTGGGCCTCTGGAGCCAAGCTTGGCTGTGGCGGGACTCAGGTTCTGCCGCTGGGATACAAAAATCCCAGGTCAGAAGACAGTCTGTGGAGACAAGACGATCCCCCCCACCATGTCCCCTTGGGGCCCCTCTCACCTCTTAGTGGGACTGGGGTCTAGGTTGCTGCTGAGACACCTCAGGGTTAAGTCCAGGAAATGGACTAAAGGGGTGTGGTTTGATGCAGGGGAGGTGTTTCCCAGCACCACGCCCCCTGCCCCAGCTGACCAAAGGCTGGAAGACCTGGGACTGGTGTTATGTACATACAACCTTGTCTTTGCCTTTATTGTTGAGTTGTGGCATAAACTATGGATCTATATGTGTGGGGAGTGTGTGTCATGTCAAATGAAAGTGTTTTTGTGTGGCTGTGTGTGTTGAATGTATGTTGTGTGTAGTTTTTTAAAAGTATTTTTTTATTGATTTCAGAGAAGAAGGGAGAGGGATAAAGTGATAGAAACATCAATTATGAGCATCATTGATTGGCTGCCTCCAGCACACCCCCTACTGGGGATCAAGCCCACAACCCGGACATGTGCCCTTGGCTGGAATCAAACCTGGGACCCTTCAGTCTGCAGGCTGATGTTTTATCCACTGAGCCAAACTGGCTAGGACTGTTGTGTGCAGTTTATATGTGCCTATTGCTTGTGTGGCTGTGTGTGTGTTCAAATTCTGGGTGAGGAGAACTGTATGTGTTCCAAGCCACGTATGTCCAGTTGAGTAAGAACCAGGTAATAAATGTAGGGAAGGGGAGTATAGAATCAGGTTAGAATGGGTGTTCTTTGAAAATGTTGGATCAGTGAGTGGATAAAGTCAGTGGGTAAATATTGTTGTTTTTTTTTATTTTAGGTTTTTTTAATCCTCACTCAGGGATATTTTTCCATTTATTTTTAGAGAGAGTGGAGGTAAGACAGAGAGAAATATCTATGTAAAAGAAACACATTGATTGGTTGCCTCCTGTACAAGCCCCGACCAGGGCTTGGGCCAGGGAGGAGCCTGCAACCAAGGTACATGCACTTGACCGGAATCGAACCCAGGACCTTTCAGTCTGCAGGCCGATGCTTTATCTACTGAGCCAATCCAGCTAGGGCTAAAGGTTGTGTGTGTTGTGTTTTTAAGTTTTTAAAAATATTTTTATTAATTTCAGAGAGGAAGGGAGGTGGGGAGAGAAACATCAATGATCAGAGAATAATTGATTGGCTGCTTCCTGCATGCCCCCTATTGAGGATCGAACCTGAAACCCTGGCATGTGCCCTGACCAGGAATCAAACCATGACTTACTAGTTCATAGGTCAAGGCTCAACCACTGAGCCACACCACAATGGGTAAAGGTTGTTGATCCTAAATGTTGAATATGAATGAACAAGAGGATGTTGTCCTGTGTAGAAAGGGTGTGTCTGCATCAGAAATATGTATGTGTGTCCCTTGAAAACATTTCTTCAATTTATTCAACAAACAGTTATTGAGCACCTGCTCTCCCTCAGATTCTGGGGATGCAATAGTGACCAAGACATGGAAATCTCAATCCTCATAGACCTGACATTTTAGTAGGAGAGTCTGGTAAGAAAAGCAGCCCTGCCCCAGTCAGTTTTGTTCAATGGGTAGAGCATTGGCCTGTGGACCAAAGGGTCCCGGGTTAGATTCCTGCCAAGGGCATGTACCTTGGTTGTAGGCTCCTCCCCAGCCCAGGCCCTGGTAGGGCTCGTGCATGAGGCAGCCAGTTGATGTGTTTCTCTCACATCCATGTTTCTGTCTTTCCCTCTCTCTTCCATTCTTCCTAAAAATCAATAGAAAAATATCCTCAGGTGAGGAGGGAGAGAGAGAGAGAGAAAACAGACCTGCAGTTGGTATGTGAATATGGGTGTGTGTCCATGTGTTGTTTTGGGATAATAATGTGTCTGCATGTCCAATGAGAGTTTGTGTATAGCTGAGCTTCCATTGGTTTTGGGAACTGTGTGTGCATGCTTGTGTTTGTATGTGTTTGCACTTGCTGAATGTGTGTGTTTGCATTTTCTAAGTATGTGCGGAGTGTGATTTTATGTGTATATATGTGTGTGTCTGTTTGCTGAGTATGTGTGCGTGTATGTCTGTGGAGTATTTGCAGAGTGCGTATATATGAGTATGTGAGGCTGAGCATGTGTTCGTATGTTCATGTTTGTGTGTTTGCAGAATGTATGCATACATGTGTATGTGCCTGTGCTTGTAGTGTGCATATATGTGTTTTTGTGAGTGATTACCACAAATCTCTCTCCATTTCTTCTCAGGCTAGTGCAGAGGTTTTGTCTATTTTACTGACTGTTGTACTTCTAGATCCCAAAACATTAATTTGCACAAACTAAGTGCTCAATACAAGTTGAGTAAAGGAACCAATTAGGAGGCATTGTCTTTGGGCCATTCTTTGGGCATCCATTGGTATCCTGGAGGCGTCAGCACCAAGACCTAGTGAACCTAACTTTCCCTGGTCCATTTTGGTGTAGTCCAGGGTGCTCATAGGTCTATGCCTTCCACCAGCCATTCCTCTCCCCTGACCTCATTCCCCAACCCTGCCAGCAGGTTTCAGCACCGTGGACAGGAGCTCCCGACAAATCAGCACCACGGAGAGCACTCACAACAACACAAAAATGCCGACCAACAGAAATGAAACAGATTACTTAGGCAAAGGCCCAAGGAACACCCAGACCTAGCCCTCTCCATCACCTTATTGACAAGCTCATGTCGCTCCTGTCTAGTGACCACGACCTCCAGAGCGCCCAGGCTAGTTATGGGCCGGGACTCTTGGGAAGACCCCAGTTTCCAATTTCTAGACTTGGCGTGGGAAGCTCTCTGATGCTTTCCCCTCTCTGGGAAGCATGGTCAGTATGGCTTCAACTACGGGAACACTGCGGGGGGGGTGGTGGTGAAAATTGCTTCAGTTGCCCACCTTCCCAAAGACCAGCTAATCATTCCTATAAATACAGCCTGGCTTGGCCTGGCCTGGCTCTTTAATCCTGACAGGGAAGGAGGGGGTCACTAGCGAGGCTGAAGAATCTCTATTTGGGAAAGGGGAGCGGTATATGGATGTAAAATTTTTTTGAAGGGGCATCTCCCGTGAAGACGGGTCTTCTTGGTGAAAATGTCACTTTAAAATGTCTCTCCTTGGCATATGGGGAGTCTCATGGGTGGGGACAATTTCCCACAGAGAATATGGCATTTAGGGGGTCTCTTGTTGGGGTTATCCTCACCAGGCTCCCCACATGAAATGTCTGTCACCCGTGGAAACTTTGCAGAAATGTTTCTTCCTGGGGGCGGGGAGTGTGTGAGAGGAGGACTTACCTCTCAATGACCACCTGCCTTAGGAATGATTTTCTGGGTGAGGGGAGTTTGATTGGCGAGGGCCTCCCTATGGAGACTATGTCCCCATGGGAATGTGTCCCTGAGAGGGTCGCGGGGGCACTCCCATAGGAAACATATCTGTGAGGATATCATCCTAGGTATTTCTTGGGTTGGGGTCTACCCATGAGCATGCCTCTCCCCTGGGGTACCTCCTCATAGGGGTCTCTTGGTAGCTTGGCTCTCTCTCCGGTTATCTGGAGGCTCCTCCCCCCGTCTCCCCCACCCCCCAGTGCAGGGGACCTTGGCCGAGGCCGGGCTCCAGCGCCCAGACGCAGTGACGGTGCCAGACCCGCCCCACTTCGCTCCGCCCCCGTGCCCCCCGCCCCCCAAGCCGCCGACGCCGCGGTCCCCGCGGCTTCTCACTCCCTCCCTCCTCCCGCCGCCGCCACCACCGTCGCCTCCCTCCTCCCTCCCCCGGGCTGCAACCGCCTCTGCCGCCATGGACGACTCGGGCCTGATCCGCCGCCGGAGGCTGCAGGTAGGCGGTTGCCCGAGCTAGGTGGAGAGGAAGGGGTCGGCGCCCTGGGGCGGGGCCGGGCTGGGGGCAGAAGAACTTGCGCCAGGGTTCGCCTTGTCGCCCCCTCACCTGGCCGCGGGTTGCTACCCGCTAAGAACGCGGTGGCCGAGCGTCCTGCCGCGCTGGGAGCCCCGCCCCTCAGGCGCCGCCCGGGGATCCAGGGATCTGAAGGAGGGGGTGCAGCTCCACTTTGAGGATGGCCTGAGGGGCGCCTGGCCCACCGGAGGGGAAGAGGGCTGGGGCCGAAGTCATCACCCTGGAACTCCTGCAGGCTGAGGATGAGGGGGTCTAGAGCAAAGTTATTGCCCCAGGGCTCCAGCCTCTCGGGGCCGCCAGCACTACCGCAGCCGTAAACATGTTTGTGCAGCAGCCTCGCCCCTTACCGCTTCAGGAGCCCCTTTTGGAGGTGTAGGGACCCTCCTGAGACTTCCATGCACCTGCCCAGCCACCAGGATTCTTCCTACTGACCTAATTGGACAGGCACCGAGACAGCCTCTCTCTTTATGGCACTCCCCTCCACTACACCTCCCCCATCCTCAAGTCCAGCGCAGCTTGTGGGTGGGCGGGAGAGATTTTTAGCTCCTTGCAGCCTCAGAAGATGCTGGTCTCCAGCCTGCGCAGGCGCGGGAGGCGTGGGTCCACTGCTCGGAGTTGGACACTGAGGATTATTGTGGAGTGCAGGAAGGCGGGGACAAATCAGGAACTCCCACTTCCAAGATGGGCGGGAATTGTGAAGCTGAGAAGGGTCTTCTCCTGTCTTTGGTGTGTACTTCTAAGGGTTAATATAGGGGTTTGGTGTTGCTTCCAAACAGACCTCAAAGAGAAAACTGATCAAAGCTTCACCCCAAGGCCTGCCTGGGGTCTGGTCCTTATGAGCCTTTTTGGAGCTCAGTCCTGTGCTAGATAATCTGGAGGGGTTTAGATAAAGCCTTATGGAACCCAGACCGAGGGTACACCTCTTGCCTGGAGCTTGAGAAAAGAAGGGGACGGGGGTTCAAACCCTCATTCAGGGACTTCTCTAATCCACCATCCCTGAGGTTGGAGGCCAAGGTGAGCTGATCAGTCACTGCAGCAGGAGAAATCGGGGTCAGACAAAAGGAAGGACTTTCCAGGTGTCTGGATGATGCTGAAGCCAGACCTATGTTGCCAAAGCTATTTTGCTTTCAAACAGAGCTCAGATGGCCTCATCTAGGAGCCTTGGACTCTTTAAGTCTTCCCTCTCCGTTCCAGGGCTGACTTAGGAAAAAGGGTTCTGAGAAAAGGGAGGGAGCTGCGGCAAAGCCAGAGCAAGTGCTGAAGGAGCCAGACTGGGTACGCGCTGTCGGATCTCCAGGAAAAGGGAGGGAAGGGGCGGTGCCTGCATGAAGTGTGCCTCCGCCCTCCAGGCCGGCGCCGATTCCCATTGGCTCAGCTCCACGAGGGATTTCTGTCTCCCGCAAGACCACACCTCCAGCTCAGGATCCTCCCACTCACCCTCCAGTCCACCCGGAGGCATCCACTAGTTCTTGCAACTAGCGCGAGTCTTGCTCCTACCTTTTCCCTCTGGCAGGGTTGGGTTAACCAGTTTGTTGCCTGGATACACCCTCACGCAGGTGCAACTCCTTAAGAACTGTCCCACAACCTCTGAGCGCCCGCGGGTTCCCGGTGAGCAATGGGGATCGTTTGGACAGCATCCGGGTTCCAATGCCCTGTTCGCAGCGCCGTCTATTAATCCTAGGGAGAAGCAGCATCTGCTTGGCAGAGCCATTCTCCAGCTGGGGATGGATGTGATGTCTGTTACACTGACACCAAGGATCCAAATTCTCTACCGTTCCAGTTGCCCCTTTGTTCGACCTTAGAATGTTTAGGAACGCTAGCGGATGGAGCTAGGTTTGAGGACTTCTCCAGGAGGTGCTTAAAGGTTCCTCAGGAGCTCACCTTCAAAAGCCAAGTGTACCCAGGTCTGGAGTCCGGGGCTCCGTGGCCAGAAAATCCAGGTCTTGATTTCACTTGGGCCATTGCAGTTGCGCAGCCGGCCAGGCTGATCCAACATGCAGCTCATTCAAGCTGATCCTGTGAAGAAAGGGGGAAAACCCGGTATGGATTTAAAGTCACCCAGTGGCTCTGTGGGGCAGGACTGCTGCTGTAGACAGTGTGCCCTTTGACCCCAACCATACCTGTGTCCTCTGTACATGGGAGTGGGAAGTCCTCTGGCCCATCTTCTGTCATGCAGGGTGTCCATCCACAATAGTTCCTGTTCCTAATATTGAGCATTAACTGTGTACTAGGTATCATGCTGAGGTGTGAGGCACCTGCATCATCTCACAGGATTTTCTTGGAGGCACAACTATTAGAAGGTCATTTGCCAAGAGGCAAAGCTGGGATTTGGACCAGGGCTTTCTGCTTTCAAGAATCCCAAAGATTATTAATTTCCTCCTGGTTGGAATCCCCCAAAAAAGGATTTTTGGGACAATCACCCAAATTTTGCAGCCCTACCCAATCCCCTTTATTCGCATCAGCCTATGGACTCAGAACTGGATGGAAGGTGCACCCCTCTCCCCATTGCTCTCGGAAGAGTTCAGACCTATGTAATTTCTGGTCCCTGTAGTGACTTCCTGTGTGCTTAGCAAACAGAATATAACCATTCTCTGATATGTACACATAAAATTATTGGCTACTAATTATTATCCCTGCCGTTATAAAAAAAAAGACCACCTAGCCATAATCTAATCCCCAATTCAAATCTGTTTTGAGCACTCTGTCCCATCCCCAACTCTGTGGATCTGGCTGGGAGTAGGGTAAAACACTTTGAATGTGGAGGATGCATTCATTCATTCATTCATTCACTCAACCTTTCATGCTTGAGCATGCCAAGTTCATTCCTGCCTCCATGCCTTTACAGTTTCCTCACCTTGAATGCTTTCTCCACAGATGCTCCCATCTTAAAAGTCACCTCCCCAGAGTAGCTCTCTCAGACCTTCGTGACCCCTCCTAGCCATTTCTCATCATATCTCCTCCCTTAGTTTTTTTTTAAATTCATGACACTCATTACTGTCTAAAATGATGTCATCACTTCTATATTGATTTTTTTGGTCTGCTTCCCTCCTGTAAATGATGGTCCCAAAAGGGCAAGAATTTTTGTTTCAGTCAGTGCTGTGTCCCCAGTGCCTAGCACAGTGCCTGGCATACATACAGTAGGTGCTCAAGAAATATTTTTTTAAATAAAGACTCCTATTTCATTTGCACATACATACGTTGAGATGCCAACTCAGGAGTCCTCTATGGGGCCCTGTGCTGGTCTCTGATGGTCAGGGGAGGAATCAACCTGATAACCCCCCTCCCCTCTGCAGTCCTCAGCGCATGGCCAAGGGTGCCAATGATGATGCTGATGAGGGGCCTGTACCACCCAACTTCTGCTCCTCCAGGGGGCTGAGGCTGCTGGCCCATGCTGACCTCTATCATTTTGCTCCTTTGCCTTCCAGAAGGATTTGCCCCTGCCCCGGAAAAGCAGCAGGTGAGCCTTGGGGAGAGATGCACTGGGCTGGACGCCCCTTCTCCAGCCAGGGTTGGGGTGCAAGGCGGGCGCGGGCGGGGTCTGGGGCATTGGTGTCCAGCAGCGCCCCCTCCTGGCAGGCGGCAGCCGCACGGCCCTTCCCTCCCCTCCCTTCCCCTCCCCTCCCCTCACTTCCCCTCCCCTCCCCTCCCCTCCCCCGCCCTCCTCTGCCCGCTGCGGCTTCAGCCTCCGCCCCGCGCACTCGCTCCCCGCGCCGCCGCTGCTGCCGCACCTGCCACCATGTCGCCACCGCCGGGTCATGTCTGACTCTCTCTGGACCGCGCTTTCTAATTTCTCGATGCCCTCCTTCCCTGGTGGCAGTATGTTCCGCCGCACCAAGAGGTAGACCCCCCGATCCGTCCCCCAAACCTTGACCCGGCCCTCCCCCACCCAAGCCGCCCCTCCAGACGCTACCGCAGGGCGGGGCCCGGGACCCTGCACCCGGTCCAGCTGCGCCAGAGGTGCCCGTGCTGCGCCTTCCTGCCAGGGATGGGGCTGAATGGGGAACATGGTGGGGTCGAGGCTGGGGGGTACTCTGGAAAGGATCACGATGGTGGGGGGAAGGGGCTGCTCTGGGTCGGGGGTTGCAGTGCCTTTGTCTGCTGGCGTGGTGGGCTCTGGCAGCTCAGAGGGAGTAAGGGAAGAAGGGGAGGGTGGGGGCTTGGCACCTTCAGAACAATAGCTGAAGCCTGGCCTCTCCCCCACCCCCACCCCCGGTGCCGCGTGCTCAGGCCTGGCTCATATGCTCAGTCACTGCGGCGGCGGTGGTGGCGGCGGCGGCAGGGTGGGGGGATTGAGAGGAATTTAGGGGCTGGGGGCTCCCACCTCGGAAGCTTGAACCTGAAGGGCAGAAAGAAGGGGGGGTATTTTTACCAAAGCACAAACTTCCCCCAACACATAAAATAGTGACACACAGCGTCACATAGGACATGAAGACATGCACACATATACACACAACAGCCCTAGTGGCCCAGATACATCCGGGAAGCACCACGCATACCCAGCCAGACAGTGGCCATAGGTCAGAGACCTGCACAGACACACAGGGGCACCCCCAATGTCACACAATAACAAATAAACCCACAGGTACACTATTTTGTACACCAAATAAGATGTTACCTGTATGATTACCTGTAACACACATGATTTTGCTACCAGAGATGCACACAGACACACGTGGCAATGACATCCATGCATCCAGTGTTACAACACATAATATCATCTAAGCATGTCACATGCTATGTCACACAGATGCCAGAATAAGTAGATACAGGTTCTCTTGCAGAGAATGAGATACACAATATCACACATTATCACATGCAAGACTCATACATGGATTGTCACACACAATGGCATGCTCAGACATGCCCAGTGTCACAGGGAGTTAAACCTACACACAGTAAATGCCACTCGTGGACACTCATGGTGAATGTCACATGCAGACACAAGGACAGCATCTCATACAAACTTTGCCGCATAAAGACACAGGCACGCCTGGAGCAGAAATCATGCATCAGGCAGATGTTACAGCACACACTGGCATATCCATCATGCACCAGTGACATTACACATTGTGTCATATAGACACACAAAAGTACAGGTTGCGTCACACAAGTCAAACACAAGGACTGTCACACATGATGTCACACTAGGATGTGCCCAGTGCTGAACTCACACACTGGGTGCCTGCCACACATGGATACAGCATGTCTCGCACAGACCTAGATATACAGACACTTGGTATCTCCAGCAGCGTCACATAGATAACATGACTATTACTCCATGAGTGAAACTATACCCCACATGGTCACACATGGTTCCCACTGGATATCTGTCACACACACATCACACCTGCATCCCTTCCATTCAATCTTGTACCCTCCTTGACTGTCTCCTCCTCTGAGTAGTTTTCTGGGGGCCCTTCCCAGAATAGGAGGGCGATTGGTTGGGCTCAAAAACTCCCCGGGCTGCGGCCTGGCACCTTTGCCTCCCCTTCCCTGCAGCTGCCGTACCAGTAACCGGAAAAGCCTCATCCTGACCAGCACTTCGCCCACGCTGCCGCGACCCCACTCCCCACTGCCTGGACACTTGGGTGAGACAGGTGGTGGGTGTGGAGCAGACTAGAGGAGGCGTGGCCACAGGAGAGGGGTGTGTCCATGCCGCAGGAGGGGTGGGCCGAGTCTGGACAGAGGGTAGCGTGCAGTCCGCAATGGGGCGGTTATTGGTTTGCGGAGCTAGATTGCTAAGGGGATGGAGCAGAATGAAGGATCCATACCTGAGGGACATAGCTATGGCAGAAGATGGCAGTATCGACCTGAAGGGGCTGTGCTAACTCCGTATCCAAAACGTCTTCGAAAGGCGGGGCCACAGCGAAGGGGGCGTGGCCCACTCAATTTGGAACTGGAGTAAAGAGGGAATAGCTGCTGCCTGCAGCCCGCTTTGGGGATCAGGAAGTCTGATGGGGTTGCCACCCAGCCCAGCCTAAAGATCCCCCTCTTTCCTGACACAGGTAGCAGTCCCCTGGATAGCCCCCGCAACTTCTCCCCCAACACCCCCGCCCACTTCTCGTTTGCCTCTTCCCGAAGGTGAGTCCCTGTCCGCTGGGCCCCAGAACCCTGGTCGGACTCTCCCCACCCACCGTCTGGGCTGCCATCTGTTCCCTTCCTAATTGGACCTGGGTCAGGACCGGAGGGATCCGCTGAGTGCCCCAAGGTCCCAGCGGGAACCAGCGTCCAGCCTTGGGGGCGGGGCATGTAAGAGGGTGGGGCCAACCGCCTGTGCGAAATCCGGGGCGGGAAGGGGTTTCCTTCGCTGAGCAGCGGAAGCCCTGGGTCCGCTTCGCGCCTAGAGCTCCTGGCCAGGTGTTTCCATAGCAACAGGACGGGGGGCAACAGAGATGAAGTGCGCAAGCGCAGACTACGCGGTGCCCTTCTAGGAACTCTTGATCCCCACTGTGGGGGAGGGCGCCTAGGGCTATTTCTTGAGAGCCCAGGAGGAGGGATCTCAGGTTTCCCCTCTAGGGAGAGGGTGTCTGCGTGTTTCTGAGTGTCTCTAAATGCATTTTCTGGGGCCTCTGGCAAAATTGGCGGAGACAGAGAGATTCCTTGAATATTTGGGAGAGAAACTTCTGGGAGTCACCAGTGTGTTTGGAGGGGTCTCTTTTTCTTTGAACTTGACTCATTCTAAAAGTGTTGTCCGAACACATGCTGTGTTCTGGGAGGTGAGCATAGGGGGAACGACACCTCTGTCCTCAGAGTTGAGTAGGGGTGGCAGGCCAGAGAGCCAGGATTACTGCAGAGGCTGGTGAAGACTGTGGTGTGGGAGTCACAGGAGACTGTGAGGACAGAGGACATTTCCCTGGGGAGAGTGGAGGAAGGCCTCTCTTGTCCGTGGAATTCATCTGAGAGGAACAGAAACCAGAAAATGGCTCCAAGATTGGGCCTAATGTGGTCACTTGCATGAGAGTGGGCTGAGCGAGGGCAGTGCCTGGAAGGAGGGAGGGAGGAGTCCAGTGCGTGGGAGTGTGTCCTTGTGAGTGTGCCTTCGATGTATGCCAATGTGTGGGAGTGTAAGTTTGTGAGGTTGTGAATATGTGAAGCAGTCTATGCCTACACATGTGTCCATGGAGAATATGTATCAGCATGTGAGTGTGAACTTGTGTGTGTACCTGTAGGGTTGTAAATGTTTGTGACTATGTGAGGGAATATGCACCTCCCTGTGTGTCTCCATGTGAATGTGTAACCTATGTGGGAGTGTGAACGAGTGTGTGGCTGTGTGAGAGTTTGAATGTGTGACAGTGCGTGAGGGTATCTTGAATGTATGTGTGAATGTAAAAGAGTAGATAGAGTGTGTGTGAGGGAGTGTGTAGCTGTGTGTGTATTAGAGTGCAAGTACTGGGGTTTTTGTAAGTGTCTGTGTGTATATGTGATTGGATGCCTGATTTCGCGAGTGCAATTGTGTTAGGGTGGAAAGTGTGATATTTGGGTCCATGTATGGTTCACCTGTGAATGTGTGTGACTCAGTCCATGAACATGTCACACTAACACCAGTGGGTATGGTCAGGAGAGTGACTGTGTCTGATGTGAGAGCCTGTTTTAGTGTGTGTGTGTGTTTGAGAAGACCCAAGGGGTCTGCTTCTGGGAGCTTTCTCATGGGGAGATCCTCTGGGGTTGATTTTTGGTGTCCTCTGGGATAACTTTTTTGAATGAGCTGTTCTGGCCCTCGTTGGGGTCCTTGCTGGGTGCCAGCGTGGCTGAGTATGGCAGGAGAGGAGGGTTCTGGGAAGGAGCAGAGGAGACTGGTGCCTGACTAGAAGACTTCCCCTTTACCTCCTTCACTTGGGGAGCATTCAGGAATCTCAGAGCACAGATATACTTCCCCAACCCCTGCCCTGGCCATGGCTGGTGGCTTCTCTCACAACCTGAGAAGTGGAGGGGACTGGTGGGACCTGGTAGCCTCTGAGCACCTTGGCTGGATTCCAGGGCGGACGGACGCCGTTGGTCTCTGGCTTCGCTCCCTTCGTCTGGCTATGGCACCAACACACCCAGCTCCACTGTCTCGGTGAGTGTCGTATGGATGGGCAGGGGATCTTCTCACACAGAGGCCCATGCCCAGGCCAGCAGCTGGGCTGGCCTTAGTGAGTGTTTTGGGTTTTTCTCGTCCTTGAAGAGTCACCTGTCCATCTCTTAGTGAGTTGCAGGTCCCACCCTTCCACCCCCAGCCCTGTTCTCTACCCTCACTATAACTTCTTGGGGATCCTATTCATCACCAACTTATTTTACAGATAATAACATTAAGCCATTTGCCAAGTATCCAAAGCTAGCCAAGACCAGTGTCTGCCCTTTACCCAGAGCCCATTTGCTCACCCACTGCAATACCCAAAGTCCCTCTGTCCATCTGCCCCCTTTTCTACCTGTGTGTCTGGTTTGCTCCTACATCCACTGGAATGCTGTTGAGCAGACATTTAGCATGTGACTGTCATGTGGTGGGTGAGCTCTACAAGGTGAGCAGGGTCCAAGGATTCACAAAGCCCTCATGGAGGGAGACAGACTAGTAAGAAGGCATTTACAACATGGGGGATTGGAGCTGTGATGGGAGTAGTATAAGGGGAAGTGATAGCAGAGAGGCGGCAACTGACTTAGCTAGGGGAGAGTCAAGTAGGCTTCCTGGAAGAGTTGGCATTGAAGCCGAGATGAAAGATCAGCAGGAATTTGGCAGGTGGAGGCAGGGAGGGAAGGGTGTTCAAGGAATGGGGAACGACAGAGAGCTGGCTACATTGGGAAAATTGGAAATAACTTTGTGCTGTTGGCCTTTGGGTTGGCAGTAGAGGAGTCGAGGTGAGGCAGCCAACACCCTGGCTATGCTGGGGCCTGTTGGCCAGGGCAGGGAGGTGGACTTTATTCTAAATGTAGGGGAAAACATAGAGAGGCTTTTTTTTTTTTTTTTGTAGCATATTAAAATTTCAGTCTGAACTATTTGACATTGTGCTTTTGTAGGTCATAGATTATGTGCATTTAAAATTTATTTTAGTAGATACTGATGGGGTAGAGAGGTCTTTTGTTTGTTTTCAATATATTTTATTGATTTTTACAGAGAAGAAGGGAGAGGGAGAGAGAGTTAGAAACATAGATGAGAGAGAAACATCAATCTGCTGCCTCCTGCACATGCCCTACTGGGGATGTGCCCGCAACCAAGGTACATGCCCTTGACCAGAATCGAACCTGGGATCCTTGAGTCCGCAGGCCAACGCTCTATCCACTGAGCCAAACCGGTTAGGGCGGGGTAGGGAGTTTTAGTCAGGGGAGTGAGTGATGTGATGTTTAAAAAGAGCATTCTGGTCCTAGCTGGTTTGGCTCACTGAATAGAGCATTGGCCTGTGGACGGAAGGGTCCCAGGTTCGAATCCAGTCAGGGGCACAGGCCTGGGTTGCAGGCTCTATCCCCAGTAGGGGGTGTGCAGGAGGCAACCAATCAATGATTCTCTCTCATCATTAATGTTTCTAGCTCTTTCTCCCTCTCCCTTCCTCTCTGAAATCAATTTAAAAAAATTTTTTTTAAAAGAGGATTCTGCCTACAGAATCAAGTGGATGTCCTTGTGTCTCTCCAGTGATATCTGTGGGTCTGTGTTTGCCCTGACTGCATGCCAGGCCCTGACCATGGACCAAGCGGAGCCAATCCTTGCCCTCAAGCAGAGCAGCCAGTAATAACAAATGAATAAGTAGAGGAGTTGAGGTAACGCAGGCTGAGACCCTGATTTTGCTGGGGCCTGTTGCCCAGGGCAGGGAGGTGAATTTTATTCTAAATGTAAGGGGAAGTCATAGAAAGGCTTTTTACATAAAGATGTAATAAGTCAGGAGATAAATACAGCAAGAATAAACAACAGAGGGCAAGCCTAGGAAGAGATAGGTGCGTGTTCAGAGGCGGCCTCTCTGAGAGGTGACCTTTAATCTATAGTAGATGTGCTCCAGGCAGAGGGAACAGTCAGTCAAAGGCCCTGAGGCAGGAGAGTGTCTGCCTTGTTCAAGTTTTATCAGGAAGCCATAGCCCAGCTGGCATGACTCCGTGGTTGAGCCAGTCGACCTATGAACCAGGAGGTTATGGTTAGATTCCCAGTCAGGGCACATGCCTGGGTTACAGGCTCCATCCCCAATGTGAGGCGTGCAGGAGGCAGCTGATCAGTGATTCTCTCTCATCATTGATCTCTCTCTCTCTCTCTTTCTCCTCCCCTTCCTCTCTGAAAAAATAAAAGAAAAGAAACAGGAAGGCATAGCTCTGTGGCTGGAATAGAGCAAGTGGGGGTGGGGGAGGGTGGGCAGAGGTGATGACAGAGAGACAGGGCCACATGTTAGTGCAGAACCTTGTGGGGTGTGGGAGGGACTTTAGTGTTCATTCTGAGTCAAGTGGGAGCCATGGAGGATTCTGAACAGAGAAGGGATGTGACTTGACTCTGGTTTTCACAGGCTCTCTCTAGTCACATCTATGTCTGTGTTACTGTTATCCGTGTCTGTCCTCATCCCTCTGTTGCCTGGAGTCCCAACCTGGGCCCTGGGACATCCCGGATCATAGTTCTAATCAGATCCTAATACCAACCTTGCCAGTAGTCCATCCACCCCATGAATCCCAGTCCAGAGTCCCAAGATATGAGGAGCCCCGCAGTAGCTCTGACCCTTGTTCTGCCCCTCCCCCAGTCTTCCTGCTCCTCCCAGGAGCGCCTCCACCAGCTGCCCTACCAGCCCACCGTGGACGAGCTCCACTTCCTCTCCAAACACTTCGGCAGCACCGAGAGCATCACGGATGAGGATGGCGGCCGCCGCTCCCCAGCCGTGCGGCCCCGCTCGAGGAGCCTCAGGTGGGCCGGCATCCCCCAACTCCAAGCGAGTCTGGGGGCTTGTGCACCGTGAGACCCCAGTCCCCGTGAACAGGCAGAGGACTGGACAGGATGGGCTTCTCTCCTACAGCCCCGGACGCTCCCCCTCCTCTTATGACAACGAGATCGTGATGATGAACCACGTCTACAAGGAGAGGTTCCCGAAGGTGAGGCGAGGTCGGAGGCGGCTGCGGGGAGGCTGGGCGGCCGCAGCTCTGCTCGCCTTAGCTCCGCGCGTCCCCTGGTGGCCGGCGCGCTCAGCGCAGGCTCCTGCGGCCACCCTTGGGCTAAGCCCAGCCCCGCGCGCTCACGCTGCCTGGCCTCCCTCCTCCCGCAGGCCACCGCGCAGATGGAGGAGAAGCTGCGTGACTTCACCCGCGCCTATGAACCTGACAGCGTGCTGCCGCTGGCCGATGGCGTGCTCAGCTTTATCCACCACCAGATCATCGAGCTGGCCCGGGACTGCCTGACCAAGTCCCGCGATGGCCTCATCACCACCGTCTACTTCTACGAATTGCAGGAGAACCTAGAGAAGCTATTGCAGGATGTGAGTGCTCGGGGAGGCCAGCCCCATCCCAGACTCTGCACCCCAAAATCAGGCCAATGCCATCCTTCACCCCACACCCACTCGCGGGGCTCCTAACTCGTTTTAGGCGCTGGTGGGGAGCTGAGGATTCAGGGGTGGAGCTGAGGATTCAAGGACATGGTCCTGGTGGGGGAAGTAGGTATTTAGCCTCCTTTAGGTCTTTACTGTCACCTTCTCATGTCGGCTTTTTATTTTTAATATTTTAGATATATTTTTATTGATTTCAGAGAGGGAGAGGGAGAGAAGGATGGAACCATCAATGATGAGAGAGAATCATTGATCGGCTGCCTCCTGCACGCCCTACTGAAGATGGAGCCAGAAACCCAGGCATGTGCCAGGAATCAAACCACGACCTCCTGGTTCATAGGTCAACGCTCACCACTGAGCCAAGCTGGCTGGGCTCAGGTTGGCTCTTTCGACCCATCTATTTAAAATGTCAAACTCTGGCCCTAGTCCCTTTGGCTCAGTGGATAAAGGGCTGGCCTGCAGGCTGAAGTCCCAGGTTCGATTTAGAAGGAGGCAGCCAATCAATGATTCTTATCATTGATGTTTCTATCTCTCTCTCCCTCTACCCTCTTCTCTGAAACCAGTAAAAAAAATAAAAAATAAAATGTCAAACTCTGCTCACACTCACCACCCACTGTCTCTTTAAGATTTTACCTTAGCACCATCCGTCATAATGTCTGTTTTTTCTTATTTCTTGTCTCACCTATTCCAATATCAGTCCCACAGGTGGGTGATGAGATTGCCTGTTTGTTCACTGTTGTATCCTGATTGCCCTGCCCATAGTAGGCGGTCAATAAATGATTAAATGAATGGATGAATAAGTGAAAGTAAACAAGATGATGCCCCCATTCAATGATAATGCATAGCATTTTTTGAACACCTAGTGTGTGCTAGGGCACTGGGAACACAACAGTGAACAAACCAGAGAAAGATTCCTGCTTTGCTGGGGTTGATATCCTAGTATGGGAGATGGGCAGGAATAGGAAAACAGACAAATCAAGGGAGTCAAGGATTTTAGCTGATGTTTAAGGCTATGAAGCAAATAGAATAGGGCAACCAGATGAAGTGTTAGGGCTTTCCTTGTAAGGTCCAGGAGGCCTCCCTGGAGGAGGTGGCTCTGAAATTGGAAGAAGAATAATGAGGAAGTGGCAGCTATTAAAAAAAGCTGGGAGGAATCTGTGTTGAGCAGGGTGTGCAGCACATACAAAGGCCTTGAGGTGAGGAGGCATTTGGGAAATTCCAGGAGCGCAGAAGCCGAGTGACTTACTATTTTGAGAAGATGAGGTTGGATAAGGTTATAAGGACCAAAATATAGGGCTCTGGGCTCCTAGCCCTCTGCCCTGAAGGACAACATGTTGGTATAATTACATACTTTGGCATCAAATCTGATTTGAGTTTGGATTTTGCCACTAGGTCCATAGGAGTCAAGAGCACAGACTTCAAACAGCATATATTCACACCCAGCTCATTGCTTATTTACTCTGCAGCCTTTGCGAAGTCACGTAACCTCTCTGTGCCTTCCGCTATAAAAAGGGGATTCACTCATTCTTTAATGCTACAAATATTTATTAAGAACCTAGTCTGAGGCCAGCACTGACCTAGAAGCTGAAGAGTCCCTGCCTAGGGGAGCTGACATTCTAGCAGGAAGAAACAGAAGATAAACAATAGGCATCAGGGCTGGGACTAGGATGAGGCATGTGATTAATTCTCCCCAGCCCCCAGGACATTAAAGTAATTACTGAAGAAGCTGCAACGTAGGTATATTAAAACTTAACATTATTTTTTAAAACAATCTAGTCGGTATTTATTTATTTGTTTTTAATCTGTTTTTATTTCACAGAGGAAGAGAGAGGGAGAGAGAGATAGAAACATCAATATGATTTGCCGTAGCTGGTTTGGCTCAGTGGATAGAGCGTTGGCCTGTGGACTGAAGGGTCCCAGGTTCAATTCTAGTCAAGGGCACATACCCTGGTTGTGAGTTCGATCCCCAGTGCAGGGCATGCAGGAGGCAGCTGATCAGTGATTCTCCTCATTGATGTTTCTATCTCTCTCTCCCTCTCCCTTCCTCTCTGAAATTAATATAAATATATATATATTTTAAAAAAGAAACATCAATGATAAGAGAGAATCATTGATCGGCTGTCTCCTGCACCCCCGCTACTGGGGATCGAGCCCGCACCCCTTAACATTATTTTAAGTTAAATATTTTATTTATAATTAAACCAGAATTTGTTATACTTTTACTTTCCTGGTTTAGTGGAAACAAACTTATCAATAATAACATTTTTATAAAAACCATTAAAGATTTTAAAAGCCCACAGAGAGTGTCACTTTCCCTTTTGCTTCAAGCTCCAATATGCCTGTGCACAGCACTCGTTGCATCCTGTCCTTATTTAAATTTTGTTCTTTTGCTTGTCACGCATTTTTTGCATTTATTTCAATTTTTCAAATATCTCATTAAAATGTTAGTGATCTTGAAGAGTAAGGTTTTTGGTGCCAAGGTGCGTGCCTCTTCCCTCACCCTGATGGGCATGATAGAAAAGCTAATATGTGACCTGTTTGAAGGGTCTTCATGTGATAGAAAAAGGAATAGGGTAATGGTGACTGAGGTGCTGCCAGGAAGTGGGGTGCAATTGTAGATTGGGGTGGAGAGATGAACTCCATCTGCTTGCCCTGTTCTATTTGCTTCATAGCCTTAAGCATCAGCAGAAATCATTGGCTTCCTTGATTGGTTTGTTTTCATGTTCGTGTCCATCTCCCATCCTAGGGTATGAACCCCAGGAAGGCAGGAATCTTCCTCTGTGTTCCCAGTGCCATTCCGTTGCATGGAGGTGACAACCGCGTGGCAACCTGAAGGAGAAGTAGAGAGCCACTCGGGGATCTGAGGGGAGAGCCAGTCAGTCAGAGGGATTCTAACTCAGCTCACATGATAGGGCTGCTCTGAACATGAATTGAATGAGTGAAGGTGTTTGGACAGTGCCTGCTAATAATAGTGACCATTCTTTTTACTTTGTGCCTCGGTTTTCTCACCTATAAAATGGGACAACAGTAGCAGCGTGTAGCCAGTGGGATTGGGAGAGGGGCCTGGCTGAGGCAGGGCTTGTGTAAAATTGGCCACAATCCCACCCCCAGGCTAATCACATTTGTGGTCCCCTTCCCAGGCTTATGAACGTTCTGAGAGCTTGGAGGTGGCCTTCGTCACCCAGTTGGTGAAGAAACTGCTCATTATCATCTCTCGCCCTGCGAGGCTGCTGGAATGCCTGGTGAGGGGGCTGGGAGAGGGGAGGGGGCTGGCGGGGGCCCCTCTGAGCCCACCGCGAGCCCGCCCCTGCCCTGCCTCAGGAATTCAACCCCGAGGAGTTCTACCACTTGCTAGAAGCAGCCGAGGGCCACGCCAAGGAGGGGCACCTGGTCAAGACAGATATCCCTCGTTATATCATCCGCCAGCTGGGCCTCACCCGGGACCCTTTTCCAGGTGACAGCTGAGGGCACAGGGGACTGGAGGTGAATCCACGGGGACCCCAGCCTCCACTCACTCTCAGTCCCTTCCTAGATGTGGTGCATCTGGAGGAACAGGACAGTGGCGGCTCCAACACGCCAGAGCAGGACGACCTGTCTGAGGTAAGGCCGGGAAGCAGCAGTCAGCACTCTGCTTCTGGCTGGATAGGCAGGGTTCACCTCCTCTGCCCTCAGGCCGGGTAGATCTTTCGATCTCTGCTCCGGGCCTCAGTTTCCCCACTTGTCAAATGGGTTAATAATAGGTCTTCCTCCATGGGCCTTTTTCTTTTTATGGTAAATTACACATAATATAAAATTTATCACTTTAACCATTTTAAAACGACCAAGTCCGTGTTTTTAGTACATTTACAACTTGTGCAGCCATCACCTCTATCTAGTCCTGGAAGATTTCCATCATGCCCAAAGGAAATATACCCACTAACAGTTATCCTCCACCTCCCCGCCCCTGGCCCCTGGCAATCACTGACCTGCTTTCTGTCTTCATGGATACGCTTGTTCTGAACATCTCATACACATGCAATTACTCACTCTGTGGGCCTTTGTGTCGGCAAAGTGTTTTCAAGTTTCATTCGTATTGTAGCATGAATCAGTGTTTCATTCCTTTTTATGACTGAACTAGAGGCCCGATGCATGAAAATTTGTGCAAGAATGGGCCTTCCTTCCCCTGGCTGCCGGCACCACCTTCGCTCTGGCAAGAGCAGCCTTTCAGCTCTGGCCCGGAGCTGCCTTTCTGCCTTCCCAGAGGCCTGGAGCAGCTGGGGTGGTGCAGAATGCCTGCATCATTGCCATGGTGATGACGCAAGCATCCCGCCCCACACCCGGCCACTTGGTGCCTGTATATGCAAGTTAACCTGCCATATTTGTTGGGTTAATTTGCATACTCACTCCTGATTGGCTGGTGGGTGTCACGAAGGTACAGTCAATTAGCATGTTACTCTTTTATTAGGTAGATACTATTTCATTGTATGGATATACCATATTTGTTTATCCATTGTCCACTGGTGGACACTGGGATTGCTTCCATTTTTTGGCTGTTGTGTAAATAGTGCTGCTATGAACATTTGTGTACAAGTATTTGTCTTGAACAACTGTTTCAATTCTTTTGGTATATACCTAGCAGTGGAATTGCTGGGCAATAGGGTAATTCTTTTTAATTTATTGAGGAACCATGCATGGGGTTTTGAGTGAGTTGAGTGTCTCTCTGTGCTAAGAGCTCAGCGTAGTAAAATATGCCACAATCCCACTGCCAGGCCAACCACACTTTGGAAGATGTTTCAAATGTTTAGTAGAAACTATCTGTCATAGGCTATGCGTGCACTTTGTCTAAACTATCTAGTGTTTTTCAAAACTTTGAAGCAAAACATAGAAATCAGAAAATTTTTGCCTCAAATCTGGGGTTGGGTCTTCTTTTGGAAAAAAAAAAAATCAGAAGTTCTAACAACACTATGGTGGGACCAGCTGGCACTGATTGTGGGCTGCCCTATGATATGGGGCACCTGCCCCCAGTCACCCATGGCCCCCACCTGGCCTGCCTCGCCCCTGAAGGCATTTGTTTCAGATTGTATCTATTAACACACACACACACACACACACCCCTTTCCTATATATATGTAAATATATATTTAAAAGAATCTCACTATACATGCCATTTGCTTAATTTTTTGAATAGGTAATGGAATGACATCACTCAAAAGTCTAAAACTAAAAAGGTATTTATCTTTAATTGTTATTTGTAGGATTCTACATAATTCCATTTAATCAAACTTGCTAATTGAGTGATTCAAATCTTCCATCTCCCTATTCTTTTTTTCTTTTTCCTGATTGATCTCATAGTTTCTGAGATATGTGTTAAATCCTTGTTTTGAGCTATTTCTCCCTATAATTCTGTCAGTTTTTGTGTCAGATATTTTTAGGCTACCTTTTTTTTTTATTCATGTATTTATTCCACAACCAAAATCATAACTTAAAAGTCATAACATTTTTAAAAGATAAAGGAGAGTTTGTATCACAGCTGCATTAATAAAATAGGCATTGGTCTAAAATACAACATGAAACAGGTGTTCTGTTCCCATGGTGGAATAAATACATAATAATTACACATAAAATCTCACTAAAGATCTGAGATGAGGCAATATCCCTTTGAAACAAACTATCCAATGGATAGAGGCATGCTGCCAACAATTTCTATGAACATTTTACTACAAGATGGAAAACTCCCCAAGGTAACTACAAACTCAAACCCCTGTCTCATGCACCTGGCCTTGGCTTTTGTCTTCCTTCCTCAGACATATCCAAATCCAGAAAGGCTTCTGCACCCCATGCTCAAAAACGCCACGGTTAGTCCCCAAGGACCTCAGCACAAACTGTTGTTAATAAGCCCATATGCAGCCCTCGCTAGTTTGGCTCAGTGGATAGAGCCTTGGCCTGTGGACTGTGCGATTCCGGGACCACGTACCTTTGTTGCAGTTTTGATCCCCACCCCGGGTTGGGATGCATGCGGGAGGCCACCAATCGATATTTCTCTCTCTGTGTCTCTCCCCCTTCCTTCCACTCTCTCTAAAAATCAATGGAAAAATATCCTCAGGTGAGGATTAACAAAAAAATAAATAAAACAAATAAATAATACGCATGCATATAAGCACAACCAATGGATATAAGACACTGGGGTGGGGGGGGAGGGTGGGCAGGTGAAGGCATGTCCTGGGGGGTAGGGGAGGTCAGGGGGAGATCAAAGGGGGGAAAAAAAGGAGACATATGTACTACTATTTGTAATACTTAAAACAATAAAAATAAAATAAAATTAAAAAAATAAATAAAACAAATAAATAAGCCTATATGCAGCCTCCAGGGAAATCAGCTGCATCAACTCGAAGAACCGCAGCATTTCTTTGAACATTAGTTTGAACTGTCCAATGAGCTCTTTCAGGCCAGGTGCTTTTCGTAAACAAACCAAAATATTGTCTTATCATCTTTATTTTTTCTTGCAAAATGTTAAGTAAGCCATTCAAGTAAAAAAAAATTTTTTTACAGAAACCATAAAAATCTAAAGGTTTTATGCCAAAAAGGAAGCAGTTCTTTGCAGCCTAACTCATTTGTTTCTGGGCTGTGAAGAGGGAGATGAGGCCTACCACTGTCATGCCTTGGTGGTCTGGTGAACATTTGGTCAGGCAGGCATCATTTTGGGTGGATGGGCACACCACAGATTTCTGGAAAATTTTCTGCAGTTCTGGAACTTTGTTTTTCCAGGCATAATCATATGCAGTAAAATCAGAAGTTGGTGTGGCGAATATGATGTGGCAGTACTTCTGTGGAAACCACAGACTTTAATCCCTTCGGGTTATAGGCATCAGAAGCCCATGCTCCCACCAATTTCTGCATGAAGCCACTAAACTTATAGTACACTAGAGGCCTGGTGCACGAATGCGTTCACAGGTAGGGTCCAGCTGGCCCACCCCAATGGGGGCCCCATTGGGCAGGGCCAGTTGGGGGGGAGGGGCCATGGTAGGTTGACTGGCTGGCCCCACCCATGATCAGGGTGTTGGGGGCCCATTGGGGGCTGGGCCAGTGTGGGGAGGGCAGATGGGGGGGGGCGATTGAGGCCCAGATCAGGCCAGTTGGCTGCCACAGTACATGTCATAGCCACCGATTGTTCGGGTTGTTCTGCCCTTCCGGTTGCTGGGCTTTTTATATATATATATATATATATATATATATATATATATATATATATATATATATATATATAGATGATGCCCTGTGTTTGGCTATTCACAGCTGTTGCCTGTGAGACTGTCCCAAGGAAGGTTTAGGCTATATTCTTAGGAGCATATCAGTTCAATATTTTTTAAAAATATGTTTTTATTGATTGAGAGAGAGAGAAAGGGGGTGGGGGGAGAGAAACATTGATGTGAGAGAGAAACATCGATCAGTTGCCTTGAGCATGCACCTCGACCAGGATCAAACCCACAACTGGGTATTTGCCCTGACCAGGGATCGAGCTGTTGACCTTTCAGTGCACAGGACTATGCTAACCAACTGAGCCACACTGGCCAGGGCTCGTTATTTTTTTAATCTCATAGATCTTTTTGTGTAATATTTATGTTCATAATGTCTTTGTCCCTAAGAAAAATAAAAATAATTTTCTAAAAAGGTGTACAGTGAAAAATCTTAGATCCACCCTTGTCCTTTACTGCCCTATGTGTCCCCCAGATATTATTAGTATATGTGTTACTGAGTACTTCCCAAATATGATTACATAGTTCTATTTTGCCACTTTTTTTATACAAAAGCATACAGTACATGTTATTATTTGCTCCCCCCACACACACCTAATAAAATACTTGGGAGAAGTTTCTGAATCAATATGCTGATAGATTTCTGATTTTTTAAAAAATATTTTTATTGATTTCAGAGAGGAAAGGAGAGGGAGAGAGAGAGATAAAAACATCCATGATGAGAGAGAATTATTGATCTACTGCCTCCTGCACACCCCCTACTGGGAAATGAGTCCTCAATCCCAAGCCTTGACCGGGAATCGAACCTTGACCTCCTAGTTCATAGGTCAATGCTCAACCACTGAGCCACGCTGGCTGGGCAATTTCTCATTGTTTTTAATTGGGTCACAATATTCCTTTATTCAAATGCCCATGTGTTTATATAACCAATTTCCTATCGATGAACATGTCAATTGTTTCTAATATTTGCAATGAGCAAGATAATACATATGTCATTTTCACATACGCGGGCAAGCCTATCTGTAGAATTATTTCAAAAGTGAAATTGCTGGATCAAAGGGAATGTACATTTATAATTCTATATACACAAAAGTACCTCCCATGGGGGTTATACCAATGTATTCTCCCAAAAGCATGGTATAAAAATACCTGTTTCTTCACAACTTTACCTACAGAGTGTGTGAGCCTTTTGGATTTTTTTTTTTTCCTTTTGCCAATCAGCTAGATGAAAAATGGTATCTTGGGTAGTTTTAATTTGTCCTCTGACATTATATCTGAGGTTGAGCATCTTTTCATAAGGTTAAGAGCTCTAAATTCTAGTTCACAGATCTTGCCTATTTTTTCTCTTCAATTGTTAGGCTTCTAGTTATAGATTTCTGGGAGTTCTTTCTATGTTAGGATGATTATTTTGTAGGCTTCTTTCCTAATGGAAAAAAGTTGGGAATATAGCTTCAAAGTCAGACAGTCTTGGGTTCAAGTCCTGATTTTGTTGCTTCCTCACTGTGGCACTGGGATGAAGGATGCATCCCCACCCTGCCTCGGTTTCCCCATGGATAATGGGATAACAAGAGTCTCCCTCTTACCATGATGATGGTGGTGGTCTCACCTTTCCCCTTCAGGGCCGCAGCAGCTCCACCAAGGTTAAGAAACCACCTGGAGAGAATGACTTTGACACCATCAAACTCATTAGCAATGGTGCTTACGGGTGAGCCACCTGGGGCTCTGGCAGGGGGAGGGTAGCGGAGGCCGGGTATCTCGGGTATCTCGAGGTGATGGCCGGTCCTCGCTCTCTCCTCCTGCAGCGCTGTCTACCTGGTGCGGCACCGGGACACTCGCCAGCGCTTCGCAATGAAAAAGATCAACAAGCAGAACCTGATCCTGCGCAACCAGATCCAGCAGGCGTTTGTGGAGCGCGACATCCTCACCTTCGCCGAGAACCCCTTTGTGGTCAGCATGTTCTGCTCCTTTGAGACCCGGCGTCACCTCTGCATGGTCATGGAGTACGTGGAAGGTGTGGCTGCCTGCAGAGCTGTAGGGAGCAGGGACGTTCATGCTGGTCAGGGCTGCTGAGTGGCCTGCCTGAGCCCCAGTCACCATATTGACTCTCCACCTACTTATCCACCCAGTCATTGACCACCCATTCCATCTGTTTATTTCTATCCAGCCATCTATTTAGTTTATCTGTTTTCATTTTATTCAATATAGAAACATCCATCCAATTATCCATTTATCCATCCATTCTTCCATCTATTCATTTGCTAATCCATCTGTTTTTCCACCCATGCATCTGTTTATCCATTATACATCTTTTTTTTTCTTTTTTTCTTTTTTTAATCCTCACCCATGGATATTTTTCCATTGGTTTTTTAGAGAGAGGGGAAGACAGAGAGAAATACCGATGTGAGAGAAACACATCAGTTGGTTGCCTCCTGCACGGGCAGGAGGGAGGAGCCTGCAACCGAGATATGAGACACATGCCCTTGACTGAAATCAAACCCTGGACCCTTCGGTCTTCAGGCTGATGCTCTACCCACTGAGCCCAACTGGCTGGGGCTATTATACATCTATTTTTTTTTTAAAGTAATAGACTTCAATTTTTAGAGCAGTTTTAGGTTTCCAGACTAAGTAATTAGAAAGTACATTGAGTTCCCGCATACCCCTTTCCTCCAGTCTCCCTATTATTTACAACTTGCATTCATGTGGTACATTTGTTATAATTTATGAACCAATATTGATACATTATTAACTGAAGTCCATAGTTTTATTTTAGATGCTCTCTATGTTGCACATCTATTTTTCATTCACCCATCTTTTTATGTCTGGCCATTTATTCATTCATCAATTTATTCACCCACTTACACACCATCCATCTACCAATACCTATTTATTTATTAATCCACCATCCATCCATCCATTTACTATCTGTATTTTTTTAAATATAGTTTATTGAATTTTTACAGAGAGGAAGGGAGAGGGAGAGAGTTAGAAACATTGATGAGAGAGAAACATTAATCAGCTGCCTCCTGCACACCCCCTAATGGAGATGTGCCCGCAACCAAGGTACATGCCCTTGACTGGAATCGAACCTGGGACCCTTGAGTCCGCAGGCCAATGCTCCATCCACTGAGCCAAACCGGTTAGGGCTACTATCTGTACTTTTATTATTCATCCTAGCAGCCATCTCATCTAGCTATCTCTATCGACACATTCATCTACAATTCATCCATCAGTTTATCCAGTCATCTAGCCATTCATCCAACCACCAATGTATATATGTTTCATGTTTATCCAACCATTCATGCTTAGAATTATCCAAATATTGTATCATTGCCCAAACCCACACATACTATGGTTATTAGGATACACACATGATCTCATGGAGCTACAGTTATGCCATTCCTACACCTTAGTCAACCATCCATTCATTCAACAGATAACCCCTCATTGTCTCCCTTATGCCATGTGCTGTGCTAGGTGCTGGTGGCACAGTGGGGGCCAGACAGGCCCACTTCTCTCTCACGGAGATTACATTCTGGGTAGACAGACAATGAACAAAACAAGCAAAGGCAATAAGGTCATTTCATGTAGTGAGGACAGCAATAAGGACCTTAGGGCTTAAGGAGGCCATAGGGACATAGGTAGGCAGGGACCTCTCTGAGGCCTGCACTATACCTGGAAGAGGAAACCCCAAGCACAAAGTTTGTTAGGTGAGAAGGCATCTGGATTTTGAGGTAGCGATTTTCAACTGGTGTGCCACAAGAATTTTTAAAACATGCAATACCGGACTTAGTCAGTGGCACTGACCTCTCCTTTTTCTGTTAGATTGTCAAATAAAAAAGATTTAATGACTTGTCATCAAAACACTCATGTTGCCTTCAGAAATGGCTGTATCCAGATGCTCAAACCATGTCATCAGGAATCTCTCCATTTCTTGGCTCTGCTCTCCCATGTGTGGGCTTC
Source organism: Corynorhinus townsendii (assembly GCA_026230045.1). Taxonomy (NCBI): domain Eukaryota; kingdom Metazoa; phylum Chordata; class Mammalia; order Chiroptera; family Vespertilionidae; genus Corynorhinus; species Corynorhinus townsendii. Next base: position 80,279,629 of record JAPDVU010000006.1, read on the forward strand.
CCTTTAGACAGGCCTTGATATAGTGAGGTGCCACCCAGCAGATCCCACTTACATCCTGCTAGTTTAGCAATTTTTGAGGAGAGGGGGAGAGTGAAAAGTTGGAGGGCCGAGCACCTTGGGTTTGCTGCTGTGCTTGGAAAGAAATCTGGTCCTTGTGAGAAAAAGGAGGAATGCATATTGGGGGAGCCTAAAATATGAATACTGATCACAGTAAATCTGGTGGGTACCAGAAATCTACATTTTAAGGCACAAGACATTCAAGATCCAAACTCCAGGAGATTAAGGGCAGTGTTCCCAGACTCAGTTGATAAGCAGGCAGCGTTTGGTACCCACCAAACCTCATTTCCACCAACTCCATGATCCAACCTCTGTCCGAGTCTCAGATCAAGCCAACTTTGGAAGATGGTTAAGCGGACAAGAGGAGCCCTGGCTGGTGTGGCTCAAGTTGGTTGGAGCCTTGTCCTGTGCACTGAAAGGTTACAGATTTGATTCCTAGTCAGGGCACATAATCTGCGTTGCAGGCTTGTTCCCCAGCCCCATCCATGTTTCCCTCCCTCCCTGCCTCTCTCCCTCTGAAAAGGTCAATGAATCTGTTCTCAGGTGAAGATTTAAAAATATATAAAAAATTTAAAAAGAAGACAGGAGGAGCATGGTAGAGGGCACTCCCTGTGTGACCTGGGAGAGTGAGGCCCCTCTGTACTTCAGCTTTCCTTCGCTGCAAAATGGGCAATGCGAGATGGGGACTTGGTGCTATCGTGCATGTGGAGTGAACAGCTCTGGGGCAAGGGTGCTTCCCTCTTTACACGTGCCTCCTCCACACACAGGGGGGGACTGTGCTACCCTGCTGAAGAACATCGGGGCGCTGCCCGTGGAGATGGCCCGCATGTACTTTGCCGAAACAGTGCTGGCACTTGAGTATTTACACAACTATGGCATTGTGCACCGTGACCTCAAGCCTGACAAGTGAGCCTTGACTTTCCCATCACCCCCTCCCTGCCCCTCTTCAGGCACCGGCATGGAAGGGCCAGGAGGGAAGTGGGCAAGCCTCACCTCTGAGACCCCTGCTTGTGTTTGCAGCCTCCTCATCACCTCCATGGGCCACATCAAACTCACAGATTTTGGCCTCTCCAAAATGGGGCTCATGAGCCTCACCACCAACCTGTATGAAGGCCATATCGAGAAGGATGCTCGGGAGTTCCTGGACAAACAGGTGTGTGTGTGGCTGTGGGGATCACTGGCGGGGTGGGCGGGGGGGGGGGGGAGGGAGAATTATCCAGCAGGGCTTCAGGGCTCAGGGTGTGGTGGGGAGTGCCGCTCCCCTTCGAGGCCCCTCCTGTGGCCAGAGTGCAGGCTGACCGCCTGCCCCTAGGTGTGTGGAACCCCAGAGTACATCGCGCCCGAGGTCATCCTGCGCCAGGGCTATGGCAAACCGGTGGACTGGTGGGCCATGGGCATCATTCTCTACGAGTTCCTGGTGGGCTGTGTGCCCTTCTTCGGAGACACGCCCGAAGAGCTATTTGGACAGGTCATCAGTGGTGCGTGCCTCCTTGGTGGCAGGTGGGGGGCATGGGGACATGGGCAGACCCAGGGCCTTTTGGACCCGAAAGTGACTCCCCCCACCTTGCTCTGCAGATGACATCCTGTGGCCCGAGGGAGATGAAGCCCTGCCCACAGATGCCCAGCTCCTGATATCCAGCCTTCTGCAGACCAACCCCCTGGTCCGGCTTGGGGCAGGTAAGGGGTCTGCTGTGCAGAGAAGCTAAGGGCTGGGCTTCACGTGCTGTGGCCCTGAGGTAGAAGACAGGGGTGGTGGCTGGGCTCTTGAGCTGGCCATAAGCTGTCGCAGGAATTCTCTCCCAGACCCCATCCACTCCTTCCTCTCCAGGGGGTGCCTTTGAGGTCAAGCAGCACAGTTTCTTTCGAGACCTGGACTGGACAGGACTGCTGAGACAGAAGGCAGAGTTCATCCCCCACCTGGAGTCCGAGGATGACACCAGCTATTTTGACAGTGAGCTGGGAAAGGGGGTGAAATCTGGTGAGAGGGACCATTGGGCAAGGCCTGGGATGGAGCCCAGGTGGGTAGGAGACCAGCCACCCAGACAGAGGAGAGGGATGGCCTGGCATAGGGGTGGGGCTCGGTCTGAGCAGTTAGTAGGAAAGGAGGGTAGGCCCTGGACCGCAGTGAGTTCTGGAGTTGGGCCTGGGCCTGGGCTACTGGGCTACAGCGAGGCAGGGACAGTGGCTGGCTGGAGGGGAGGGGGGCTGGGCCATAGATGGGGTCTGTGGGTGTGGCCTCAGGACGCTGGGCTACTGGGGCCTCTGAGAGTTGGGCAGAAAACCAGCCTGGAAGCAGGGCCAGAATCAGATTCTAGACTGGGACAGGGACATGGCAGGGCCTGCAGCCCTGAGGAGTGGATCCATGACATAGGTCACAGTCCACCCCCCATTCCCAGCCCGCTCAGATAGGTATCACCACGTGAACTCCTATGATGAGGATGACACGACGGAGGAGGAGCCTGTGGAAATCCGCCAGTTTTCCTCCTGCTCCCCGCGCTTCAGCAAGGTGAGCCAAGGCTGGGCGGCTGGGTTAGGGGTGGGGCCAGACCCGGGGAGGGTGGGGCGAGATCGGGAGGCGGGGCTTGGCAGGGGTGGGGGGTGGGGGTGGGAGAGGATCTTTTGCTCTTAGCAGGATGTGGACGGAACTGGAGGTGGGCCTGAGTGGGGCGCGGTTGCGGAAGCTGGGGGAATCCTGGTAGGCCCGAGGTCTCCGGCTGGGGAAGTTGCTGAGGGGGCGGGATTCTGAAAGTGATAGGGCCTGGGGGTGTATGGGAGGGCCTTTGGCATTAGGTGGAATCTAACAAGAATCTGGACAGCTGTGGTACTGAGGACTCACAGTGGGGCGGAGCTAGTTCTAGATGAGGCGGGGTCAGGACCTTGGGGTGAAGGAGGATGAGCAGTGGGGGCGGGGCAAAGGTGCACAAGGTCTCGCTTTGAGGAGCAGCACGTAGTGGTGTGTAGAGCCCAGCTTGGGGTACATATGATTGGGTGGGAACTGGGAAGGTGGGGCAGGAAAGAGGGCAAATTCGTCCAGATATGGGCAGGGTTGCCTTAACTGGTTTGGCTCAGTGGATAGAGCGTCGGCCTGGGGACTAAAGGGTCCCAGGTTCGATTCTGGCCAAGGGCACATGCCTGGGTTGTGGGCTCGATCCCCCACAGTGCGGTGCATGCAGGAGGTGGCCAATGGATGATTCTCTTTCATCATTGATGTTTCTATCTCTATCACTTTACCTTACTCTCTGAAATCAACAAAAACATATTTTAAAAAAGATTATGGGCAGGGTCTAAGGTTAAATATGTTTGGTGGGGGTCTGAGCTGCAGATTTGTAGGTGGTTGGGGGACAATTCAGAGGTGAGCGGGGCCCAGGCTTGGGAGGGCGTAGCGTGTCCAGTAGCAGGAAGTCCATTGGTTCAGGAGCGTGCCTCTCACCACCGCTCACCCTCCCTTGCAGGTGTATAGCAGTATGGAGCAGCTGTCACAGCATGAACCCAAGACCCCGGTGGCGGCAGCGGCGGGCAGCAAGCGGGAGCCGAGTGCTAAGGGCCTAGAGGAGAAGGTGGCCGGCAAGCGGGAGGGCCTGGGTAGCCTGACCCTGCGCGAGAAGACCTGGAGAGGAGGGGGCTCCCCAGAGATGTGAGCAGGGGCAGGGCTAAGTTTGGGGAGCGGGAATGAAGAGGCGTGGCGCCTCTGACCACGCCTCCTTTTAGCAGCAAGCGCTTCTCGGCGTCTGAGGCCAGCTTCCTGGAGGGGGAGGCCAGTCCACCCTTGGGTGCACGCCGCCGGTTCTCGGCGCTGCTGGAGCCCAGCCGCTTCAGCGCCCCCCAAGAGGATGAGGATGAGACCCAGCTGCGCAGGTCTGCCAGGCCCACCTCCGATCCCCCAGGCACACTGGATGCACGGGTCCCCAAAGAGGCAGCTCAAGGGGATGGCACTGCCAGTGGCGGGGACTGCGAAGCCAGTGAGTGCCCCCTCCTGCCGCCTTCCCTAGTTCCCCAGTGGCCACACATTGAGCATTCAATAAGCCTGGTACTGTTTATGCAAGGTCTCATGTACTCTACACACTCCAATCTGGGTTCTCATCAAGGTGAGGAGCACCCTGCATTCCATGCTCTCTCAGTCAACAAATGCATTTGAGCGCTTCTGTGTGCCAGGCGTTGTGCCAGATGCATGTTACTTGCTCCCAGGAAACTGATATTCCCACAAGGGTGAGAAGTGGGAAAAACATTCCGGGCAGAGTGAACACATGCAAGATGCCCGGACCTTGGACTGCCTCCTAACCCACCTGCTCTGTTGCAGCTGACCAACCACGCCCAGGTGACCTCTGCCCACCTTCAAAGGACGGGGACCCATCAGGCCCGAGGGCCACCAATGACCTGGTTCTGCGCCGGGCTCGGCATCAGCAGCTGTCAGGGGACCCAGCAGTAGAGAAGCGGCCTTCTCGAACGGGGGGCAAAGTCATCAAATCAGCCTCTGCCACTGCCTTGTCTGTCATGATTCCTGCAGGTGATGCTGGGCCCCACCTGGAAGGGAGGGTCTGCCCCCATTTGTGCCAGGACAGGCCAATGATGACCCTGCATTTTTCCTGTCCACAGTGATGGGCACTGGGGTCGACCAATGAGAGCTCTGGGACTTTAAGGAGGTGGGAGGAGCAGATTCTGGGAGAGCTGTGATTGCTGGCCTTGACCTCTGACCATGGTTCTGTGTCTGCCTGCAGTGGACCCTCATGGAAGCTCACCCCTGGCCAGCCCCATGTCTCCACGATCTCTCTCCTCCAACCCGTCCTCGAGGGACTCCTCACCCAGCCGGGACTACTCACCGGCTGTCAGTGGGCTCCGCTCCCCTATTACCATCCAACGCTCTGGCAAGAAGTACGGTTTCACACTGCGAGCCATCCGTGTCTACATGGGTGACTCGGACGTCTACAGTGTCCATCACATTGTCTGGGTGAGCACTCATGGTGGGGTCTGTTCCAAGATGGGAGTGGAGTAGAGAAACTCCCCTTTAATCCCCAGAAATGAGGGACAGTTCAATCTCTGGATCCAGGCAGCCTGGATGAAACTCCTATTGCCTTCAATGTCCTTCCCCCTCTGAGCTTCAGTTTCTTCGGTTGTAAACTGGGAAGAATAATTACTATTTCATAAGGTGTTACAAGGATTAAAGTAAATGCAGAGCTAGGTGTGGGGCACATAAGCTTAGGGAGCTTCCTTGTTACTGATCCTGTTAACCCTGCACTGTGTGGTTGCCCTGTCCCCAGCACGTGGAAGAGGGGGGCCCAGCCCAGGAGGCAGGGCTCTGTGCGGGGGACCTCATTACCCACGTGAATGGGGAGCCTGTGCATGGCATGGTGCATCCTGAGGTCGTGGAGCTGATCCTTAAGGTGAGTGCAAGGGAGGTAGCACACAGGGGAGAGGGGAGCGGAGGTCCTGGGAGCTGGAGCTGCCTGAACAGCCTCCAGCAGAGCATTTGTCTCCCTTCTTCCCCCAGAGTGGCAACAAAGTGGCAGTGACCACAACACCCTTTGAAAATACCTCCATTCGCATTGGCCCTGCAAGGCGCAGCAGCTACAAGGCCAAAATGGCACGGAGGAACCGGAGACCCTCGGCTAAGGAGGGCCAGGAGAGGTGGGTGGGGCCAAGTGTGGAGGCGGGGCTATATACAGCAGGCATAGGGGAACACTCCAGTGTTTGAACAGTGGGCAGGGCTAAGATGGGAGGGCCACAGCTGTGGACAGGAGAAAGAAGTGTGAGGGGCACCGAGTAAAGAGCAAAAACGAGAGGACGGGGGCGGGGGGGGGGGGGGGGGAGGGGGAAGCAGCACGGGCTGGGACAATGCCAGGTTCCTGGGCTGGAAGAAGAGCATTGCGGTAGTGTCTTGGGCAGTGGGCGGGGCCAGTAGATATGGATGAGCGAGGGCGCAGTTCAGGAGGTGGTCTTGTCCTTTTGAGTGTGTTTAGTCCACTGGGAGGGCTAGGAGAAGCGATTTCTATCTGGAATGAGCAAGCCAGGCAAGACTGGGCCAACTGAAATAATTTCCTCCCTTATAGGTAGGAGGAGCTAGGAGAGGAAGGTGGGGCCAGGAAAGTGATATATTTTGATTAGTGGGTTTGGCCTGGACAAGTCGTGAGTGGGGATTTAGGTGAGGAGCCAGACTGAACTGAGGCAGGTGAAGTTCTTCCCTCCCTGATAGGTGAGTTGCAGCAGGAGAGGGAGGGACTAGAGAGGTGGGGGGAGCCAGAAGAGGTTGGTCCTGCTTTGATAGGTGACTCTAGCTTGGTAGTGCCCAGCAAAAAAATAGGTGGGAGGAGCCAAGCGGACCCATGTGGGAAGTTCTTTTGGTTTTGATAGGTGGATTGTAGCTGGAGAAGGCGGGGCTAGAGGAGTGGGCGGTCCAGGGGCTGAAGTGGAGCCAGGAGTTGTGAATTTGGTCTATGAAGGTAAATGGCCCTCTCCTTATTCCTCAGCAAGAAGCGCAGCTCGCTCTTCCGCAAGATCACGAAGCAGTCGAACTTGCTTCACACTAGCCGCTCCCTGTCGTCTCTAAACCGCTCACTGTCGTCCAGCGACAGCCTCCCGGGCTCGCCCACCCACGGGCTCCCAGCTCGCTCACCCACCCACAGCTACCGCTCCACACCCGACTCCGCCTATCTAGGTAAGCTCTGGGCCTGCGCTGGGCCAAGCGCGGGGTGGGGGAGTGGAGGAGAGGGGGAGGCGGGTTCCCTGGCTGTGCCTTGCCAGCGGAACACCCCCTTTTGCCCACCCTCAGGTGCCTCGTCCCAAAGCAGCTCCCCTGCCTCGAGCACCCCCAACTCCCCGGCATCCTCAGCGTCGCACCACATCCGGCCCAGCACGCTGCATGGCCTGTCGCCGAAGCTGCACCGCCAGTACCGCTCTGCGCGCTGCAAGTCGGCCGGCAACATCCCTCTGTCACCGCTGGCGCACACGCCGTCCCCCACGCAGGCATCGCCGCCACCGCTTCCTGGCCACACGGTGGGAAGCTCACACACGACACAGAGCTTCCCGGCCAAGCTGCACTCCTCGCCGCCGGTTGTGCGCCCACGCCCCAAGAGTGCGGAGCCCCCGCGCTCGCCCCTTCTCAAACGCGTGCAGTCAGCAGAGAAGCTGGGCACCTCGCTTGGCGCTGACAAGAAGGGAGCGCTGCGCAAACACAGCCTCGAGGTGGGCCACCCAGATTTCCGCAAAGACTTCCACGGTGAGCTGGCGCTGCATAGCCTGGCTGAGTCTGATGGGGAGACGCCCCCTGTCGAGGGGCCTGGTGTGCCCCTGCAGGTTGCTGTCCGCCGCCTGGGCCGCCAGGAGTCGCCCCTCAGCCTGGGAGTGGACCCGCTGCTGCCCCAGGGCACCCCCAGGCCTACGGGGGCATCGAGTAAAGAGGAGTCCTCCGGCAGTGGGGAGGCCTGCACCCAACCCCGCGTGACGACTCCCGGAGGCCGGACCCTGGAACGGGATGCCAGCGGCACGCGGCACCAGAGTGTGCAGACTGTGCAGACCGAGGATGGCTTGGGTGGGGCGGCTAGGACGGTCGCCAAGGCCGCACTGAGCCCGGTACAAGAACATGAGACAGGCCGGCGCAGCAGCTCCGGGGAGGTGGGCACGACCCTAGTGCCTATTGTTGTAGAGCCCGAGCGGCCTGGGGCCAAGGTCGAGGTGTCCAGGTCTCTGGGTTCGGACTCTAAGGGGTTGCAGGGATCCATACCCCTGGTGCCTCCCGCACCAGAAGTCCTCCGAGGTCCTGAACGCTGGGGGCTGGAGAAGGTGGAGGGGAAGACCACGCAGAGAGGGCCTTGCTCCAAGCCCACCTCCCCCAAGCTCTCCCCAGAGGCCCAGACCCCTTCTGTAGCCACTACAAAAAATGCAACAAGCAGCACAGGGCCCCCAGCCCCACCCACTCCCCTTCTCCAGGCCACCAAGCCTGAGGTGGGGCTGACTTCCAGGTACCCTGTTGAAGCTGTGCCTCCATCAGGCCTGACCAAAAGGGCCCCCTGTCCCACACCCCCTGGCCCCTAGCTTAGGGGGCCGCTGGCCCTGCACTGTACAGCTGCCTGTATACATATGTACACATATAAATAAAGTGTGTCTGTGCTTCGTGAGCTTTCTGAGGCTTGCCCCACCTCCCTGGCAAGGCAAGGTTTTAGCCCTCTTGCCTGTTCTTGTTAAGGGGAGGAACTCCAGTCCTGGTTACTATAGATAGGGGAGGTGAATCTTTCCTTGTGGTCTCACCTATGAGCCAGCTGTCCCCAGACCTCAGGAAGCTGCAATGCTGTTCGGAATCCCAGTGCCCACCCGAAGAAAAAATTAACAGCCCCATCTACCACTTTCCTTTTATTCCTCACAACTTTTTAAAAATATATATATATTTTATTGATTTTTTTTTTTTTTTTTTTTACAGGGAGGAAGGGAGAGGGATAGAGAGTTAGAAACATTGATGGATGAGAGAGAAACATCGATCAGCTGCCTCCTGCACAGACGCTACTGGGGATGTGGCCCGCAACCAAGATACATGCCCCTGACCGGAATCGAACCTGGGACCCTGCAGTCCACAGGCTGACACTCTGTCCACTGAGCCAAACCGGTTAGGGCTCCTGACAACTTTTGAGACAAGTGTTATGGTTCCCATTTTGCAGATGAGTAGACTGAGTCACAGGTTAAGGCACACAGTTAAGGTCACACAATAAGGGACTGAGCTGGGATTTAAACTGAAGTTCAAACTGGCTCCTATATGCTCTGCTGGGCTTTCTGGAGACAAGGTGCTGCTCTTCTCTCACAGGGTTCCCAGGCCTTCACCAGAGGCTGGAAGGCTTTCCAGAAGGCAGGCAGCTGGGTACACAGTGTGCCCCCACCTCGGTGCTCCTCTCCACAGTTCCGATTCATGTCACCCACACAGGCCCAGGGCCCTTCTGGGGCTACACACCACTTGGAGTGGTCCTCTGTGGTATTGAACGTGGGCCCAGCTGGTCCAGGGAAGGCTATCTGGGTCACATCCAGCACTTGCTGGGCCCCGGAGCAGTTGGAGGGCAGGATGCCAGAAGAGTGTTGCCAGAACTGGACCTGTAGATTGCTTCCAAGAGCTTCTGCCAACCAGCCAGAGTATAGGTCTGCAGAGGATGGAAAGAGGGCATGGACAGGGTCAGGGTCACTGCCAGGGAATCCTTAGGCTACTGGCCCTCTCTGAGCTCAGTTTCCTTGGTTGTCAATTCCTGGCTAACAGCTCTTACTAAACACTATATTCATTACTTCATTCACAACAACCCTTTACAGTAGATATTAGTACCCCCATTTTTCCAGATGGGTAAAATGAGAGTCTGGTTAAATAATGTACCCCACAACCAGAAACCAATGGCTGAGCCCATGCCTGTTGGTTGTGTACCTCTCATGTGTTTATGGCTCCCAAAGAGTTCTAGTTCCTACCTCCAACTTGCTCTCAGCCATGGGCACAGCTGACACCCACCTCTGCAGAGAAAGAGTTCTTCAACCCACAACCTCAGGGCTCACCATCTCCAAATTTTCCAAATTTGGCAAAGCTCTGGAAGGTGGCCCCTGCCTTTGATGTGAGTGTCACACTGCTGTTCCAGGGTTTGTTGAGAACATGGTGGCCCTTGACCACCTCCTTCAGACCAGGTAATTTCTTGAGGAAGACCCCGTCCAGATGGCAGGCATACACATTGGGGTAGGTGTAGCTCAGCTGTCTGCCTGGAAGGCAAGGGGAGGAGAAAATTAGGGATTGTTCCACATTCTGGTCTGGAAACCAAGCAATCGCCCTGCTTCCTTGTCCCCACTCACCAATCTTTGAGAATTGGTCGAACGGAAAAGAGACACAGAGGAGGGTCTGCCCATATCTGTTGGCTTTAGGAGGCCAGCTGTATGCAGGGTATGGAGGGAACCCTGGAACGCTGTGGATCAGCCAGAAGCCCTCTTCTTTGTCCAGAAGCAGCACACCTGAACCAAAAGACAGGATCAGGGGAACTGCTCAAGGTCTCCCAACAAGCACATGTGCAGCCAGGAACAGCCTCAGTTTGCAGGGAGCCTGGAGGGGGTATGGGCAGTCTCTGGACCACTGCTGAACTCTTTCCGCAGCCCACTGTTGTCACAGTCCAGAGAAAGACAGCATTTAAGTAAGATAACCTGTTACCCTGCCCCTGTATCCTAAATGGAGCCCCCTCCCGCCCCTGCAGGTCAGGAGTTAGCTGGGGACAATGCATAAGGAAGCCAGAGCCTTTCTCCAGCCCCCAGTTTGGGCCTCACCCTTCGTGTGCCCCCGGTTGGAAGAGTTCTGAGTCCTGTTGTTATTAGGTGGCTGGTCATTGTAAAGTAGGAAGGCAATCTGGGGGAGATGGATGGGGCGACATGAAGTTTTCCTCCAGGCCGGGCCCCGCTAGAGTCCCACCTGGGTTCTACCGGCGCCCCGCCCCTTCACCTGGCTGGTGTTCTGGTACAGCGGCAGCAAGCTGCGGCCTACGGCTCCCTTGAGATTGTCGATGGACACCATACCGTCGCGCCAGCCCCCTGAGTCCGCATCCAAGTACTTATACCTGTTATTGGCCGGCAGCTTGTAGACGACGAACCTGGAGGTTGGGAAAAGGACAGAAACGGAGGAAGGGGAAGAGAACAAGCCCCAGGCTTCACCCAGGTTTAGCAATCAGCAGTCGGGCCCGGTGGGCACGGTCGGAGTCCCGCACTCACCAGTCCACAGGCTGCCCCGAGTCCCCGTAGCAGGTCAGGGTCCCTGCTGGGACCCATAGCAGCGCGCCCAGGAGCAGCAGGCTCAGAGTGGCCATGGGGCTGGCGTCGGGAAAACTGTGTTGGGACCCCGAGGCGCCGGATCACGAGTTGGACGAGGTCCGGTCCTTGGTGACTTTCATTTCCCCAAATCCTCCAGAGAACCCAGGGCGGAACCTCACGGGATGAAACTCCGCCCCTGAGATGAGAAGCAGAGATTTGAAGAGGCAGGCCTTGTTCCCTGGGGGCGGGGCTTCCTTTTGGGCGGTCCCTCCGCTAAGATCCGGTCCTCATCCAGCCAGCCTACGGTCGCCTCCTATTTCCATTGGATGCGACCCATGGTAGGCTCCACCCTCTGACTTGGCCCAGACCACGCCCTTTGATGGCCAAGTGGTTTAGCGTGTACCGGCCCCGACTCTACTCCTGGCCAATCACCGCTCACGTTCTTCCGCTAGGCCCTGCTTGTCTCTTGATTCTTGTTGATCCCAATCCACTCTCCCGCCAGACCCTGCTACTCCCTCGGCTTATGGGTGAGACACAAATTTTTTTTTTTTCCTTTCCAGCTTTCCAGCTTGAGGTCCAACTCTTGGACTTTTGCTCTCTTAAGGGGAGTTTGTGCCCGGCTGACGTGGCTCAGTGGTTGAGCATCGACCTATGAACCAGGAGGTCACAGGTTCGATTCCCGGTCAGGGCACATGCCCGGGTTGCGGGCTCAATCCCCAGTAGGGGGCGTGCAGGAGGCAACCGACCCATGGTTCTCTCTTATGGTTGTTTCCATCTCTCCCTCTCCCTTCCTCTCTGAAATCAATAATAAAAAGGTATATATATATATATATATTTAAGACTAGGGTTTTTATTTTATTTTAAGTCTTATTTTATTTTATTAATTTTTTTATTGATTTCAGAGAGGAAGGGAGAGGGATAGAGAGATAGAAACATCAGTGAGAGAGAATCATTGATGGGCTGCCTCCCGCACGCCCCCTACTGGGGTGGATCGAGCCCGCAACCCGGGCATGTGCCCTTGGCTGGAATGGAACCTGGGACCCTTCAGTCCACAGGCCAACACTCTATCCACTGAGCCAAACCAGCTAGGGCTATATATTTTTTAAAAGGGGAGTTTGTGCTCCTTGTCTTCTCCCCTTTCATTCTGCATATTTTCCTGAGCTAGCCGAGGGGTCACTTTGGATCATGGCATGGTGAAGGGTGCTGTGATTTTGGGGTTGAACTGGGGCCTCTTAGAGGGAGATGGTCCCTGTAAATGCCCCTGGGGTTCAAGGCAGAAGACAAGGAGGATGTAGCCTGATCTTGGGGTGGGGGGAAAGGGGAGGCAAGGCCTGCAGGATCCTGAGCAGTATCACTGAGGTTAGGAGATGAGTGTGAGAGCATGCCCCCCAAAATCACCGCTGGGGTTACAGCTTCCTTCCATCTTCCAGCACCCGAAACTCACAAATGCAGGCCACAGCTGAAGCTTTATCTAGGAGGGGCATTGATACAGACCCATAACCATTCACAACAGATGCCAGCCACATGCGGAGCTGGGACATTACAGTGGGAAGACCCCTTCTAGAGCCAGGGCCTCTGAGAAGCCTCACCCCATAACCCCTTCCGCCTGTGAGCTGGTCTGAGGGTCCAGCTCTCCAAGGGTCTGTCTGTCTCAAGTGTTTGAGTGTCCATCTGAGTCCATTTATTTGGAAGTCTATCTCGTTGGGTCTACGTGACCCTAGGAAGTCTCTGTGTGGCTCCCTGTGGCTGAGGACATGTGGGAGCTTCCATTGGAGGCTCCCCCAGGTCTGTCTATGGGCCAGTCCTTGTTCTTCCTAGGGATCTGTGGGTCGAGAGTCCCGGCAAGGGTCCATCCGAGGGAAACCGCCCTGCGTGGATCCACTCCTGTTCCATCCCCAGTCCCCAGGAAGGTCCAAGTGCTGGGGGTGGTGGTGGTGGTGGAGGGGGAGGTTGACTCAAAGGTGACGCTTCATGTGCAAGGCCAGGTGATCCGAGCGAGAAAAAGCCCGAGGGCAGAGCTGACAGCGGAAGGGGCGCTGTCCTGTATGTTTCCTGTAGTGGCGGGTCAGCTCGTCTGAGCGCGCAAACCGCCAGCCGCAGCCATCCCACGTGCAGGCATATGGCTTCTCCCCTGGAAGGCGAGGAGATCATGAGTGCCATTGTCTGCCCCACTCCTCCCTCAGGTCCGCCACTGCATCCGGCCACACTCCTTTGCTCAGCCTTGACCAGGACTAGGGTGAAGCAAGCGAGGTGCTTAGGGTGCAAAATTTAAGGAGGCACTCACTATCAGGGGTGTGCACCCAGGTCTGGCTCTCTGCGACCCCGACCCTTCTTGTTCAGTACCTGCATCTGGTGCCAAGCCTGTTTTCATTTCCTGGGCCCAAGTCACATCTCCTACACCACTGGCCCATTTCCCAGGCCCCGTTACCTGTCCCTGTGTCCTAAAGTCATCCTATGCTCATCCTTTGGCCTGTTCCCTATGGTCCAGCCCCCTCCTTGCTTCAGGGGACCCTCCAGCTGCTGCCCAACCCTGCCCCTGGCCTTGACCCTTAGAATCCCTTGGTGTTCCAGGCCCTGTCTGTGGTAATTAGCTCCCCCCCTACACACACACATACACACTACACCTGGCCCCACCGTCTATGTGGACCCCTAAAGCAGCGGTTTTCAACCAGTGTGAAATACCTGACTATTTAGTCAGGGGCACTGACTTCTTTTCCCTTAGGTTGTTAAATAAAATGACAACAGCTAACAAAACAATAGTCACCCATTGTGAGTGCCCTGTCTTGAACCATAAATATTTAGTCATATAATAGAATTGTATCTTATTGGTCAAGTCGCATAAGAAGGTTACATCTGACCCCTAACTGGTTTGGCTTAGTGGATAGAGCATTGGCCTACGGACTCAAGGGTCCCAGGTTCAATGCCAGTTAAGGGCATGTACCTAGGTTGTGGGCACATCCCCTGTGGGGGTGTGCAGGAGGCGGCTGATTGATGTTTCTCTCTCATCGATGTTTCTAACTCTCTCTCCCTCTCCCTTTCTCTCTGTAAAAAAATCAATAAAATACATGTTTTTTAAAAGGTTACATCTGATTGGTTAATTCTTGGTACCAGAAATCCTTATATGCAAGCATAGGCATCTGATTTTTTTTTTTAAGTCACTTTGGAGCAAAAAGGGTAAGTAATTACTTCTTTTTTTTTTTTTTTGTAAATCAGTCATTTTACCTATTTTTTGTCAGATCGGCAAAAAATATAACTTTTTTTGTGTGTGTGCCGCAGAATTTTAGTAATTAGTTTATGTGTGCCAGGAGATTAAAAAGTTTGAAAATCGCTGCCCTAAAGCATAGGTCTCTCTTCCTCCTCCCCACCTTTATTCCACAGCCTCGCTTGGTCTTTGGCTCCCCAGACCCGCGTCTCTTGGGCCCACCCTCCTCCTCTGTTTTCCAGCTATTTCTCCGTATCTTCCTGGAATCACTCTGCATCTGAACACATGAAACTGACTCTGCCCTGTATCTCCCCTCCTGAGCTCCAACCAGGGACCCGCCGCCATGCAAACAACCTACTCTATATACTCCTGGCTCGGTCCCCTGAACCCCTGACTCCGCTCCCCGCTGGCCACAAACCTGAACCCTGCGTCTTTGGCCAGGTCCCCGGCTTGCCAAACTTGGCTCCTCCCCGCAGTCCCTCCTCCAGCCCCGCCCCCTACTCCACTTGCTAGGCTTTCTGCTCCTCAGCCGGGGCCCAGATCTTTTCTCTTTTTTTTAAAAATATATTTTTATTGATCTCAGAGAGGAAGGGAGAGGGAGAGAGAGATAGAAACATCAATGATGAGAGAGAATCATTGAGTGGCTGCCTCCTGCACGTCCCCTGATGGGGATTGAGCCCGTAACCCGGGCATGTGCCCTTGACCGGAATCGAACCCGGGATCCTTCAGTCCGCAGGTCGCGACGCTCTATCCGCTGAGCCAAACCGGCTAGGGCCTGGGCCCAGATCTTACCCGTCAGTTCTCTGAAACGTTGCTCAGATTTTCTAGGTCCTCTCTCTGCCCCCACCCGCCTCCCACACCCGCTACCTGTCCCCTAGCCCTGCTTCTGAGGGTCAGATCCGCTTCCAGCGGCCTCTGTCCGTTCCTTGCTCTGAGACTCCGCTTAGCCCCTCCTGTCATTGCGGTTCCGCCCCCTGGGCCGGGCCGCTGGCCCCCTCCCTTGCTCCTGGTCTCACGCCCCCGGCCAGTCTGCTCCCGAGGTTCCGCCTCCAGCCCAGCCTCGGAGTCTGAGCTGGAGTCCCGCTGCCTCACCTGTGTGGGTCCGGAGGTGCGCCTTCAGGTGCGAGCTCTTGGTGTAGCTCTTGCCGCAGCCCGGGTATGTGCACGTGTGCGCCGCCTGCCTCTTGCGTGCCCAGGAGCGCCGGCTGCGCTTGGATGGCACAGTCTCCGCGGTCCCTCTCGGGTCTCCTGCGGTTCCCCCGAGTCCCGCACCCGCGGTTCCTGGTCCCAGACAATTCAAGAAGGAGGGGGGCGCGGCGGAGCCGGGTGCGGGCGCCGGAAGCCCGCGGAAGAGCTGGAAGTGCCCTTGGTACTGCGGAGCCGGGTACAATGCTGGGTACCCGGACAGCAACCCATAGGGGGCGCCGGGCGCCGCAGGCACCGAAATCCCGGTCCGCGGAAAATAGCTGCCGGAGGAGCCCGCACCAGGCCCCGGGTACACTGGCTGCAGCGGCAGTGCCTTGGGCTCGGGAGCCGGGACCAGGGCTGGGCTCACGAAGGCGTCGGGGGCTGGAGCTTGTGGGACCGGGTGCGCCCAGCCCGGGTGCTCCTCGGGACCCAAGAGCCCAGCCACCATCCCCAGGCCGCCCGCATAAGCTTCCAGGGTCTCGGGCTGCGGTGGGAATTGCGTTCTGGGACCTTCACCCGGCGCCAGAGCGCAGGTCTGAGGCACGCCGCTGGGCTCTGGGCCCGACAGGTTGGTGAAGAAGAGATCCAGGTCCCAGGCAGTGGCCGGATCCCTATCGTCGTCTTCTTTCTCCCCAGGCACGTCCTCCAACTTGGGCCTCACGTGGAGGAGCGGCCGAGCCTGGTCCGGGGGGCCTGGGCCCAAGTCCTGCACCTCCTCAAAGCGCCACCACTGCGGGAGGAGCCGATAGCGTGAGACTTCTGCGGTCACCAGGGCACCCTTCCCCGACAGAGAGGGACTGATGCCCTGAGCGGGCAGGCTGGCCTGAGGCTCCAGAGGGGGTCTTGCTTGCTTGTCTGTGTTGTCTGTCCCACTCCCTCACACTGTCCCTGTCCCCGTCCCCCGCGCCCCCCAGCTTCAGGGACAGAGGTCGATAGGGTCTGGCTGGCGACTGGAGATAAGACTTACATTATCTGGAGTTGCACTTAGGCATGGGGGAAGGGGTGGCAGAGCCAAGAATGGGAGGGGGGCAGCCTTGCCTCGATTTCCCCCAGAATCTCCCACACCTTTCCAGTCCCCCTGTAAGATTAATTCCCAAGATTAATTCTTGGATGCCCCCGGGACACCTTTGTTCTTTCCTCCTGATACCTGGCGTCTCAAGGAGCCTAGACCACCACAGTGTTCAGCTCCGAGACTTCGTTTTCCAAGACAGAAATAGGCCCTTAGACCACATTCAGATCTCTGGACCGGACTGAGAACCCCCAGCCCTGGCCGGGTCTCTGGATTCCAGGGCTAGATGCAGACCTGCTCCCCAAGCTCTGTGACTGCAGACCCGGACCCCAGCCAGCCACCTAGACCCTGCCTGGCCTCACCTTGAGGAAGTCTTCCTGTGTGTCTGGAAAGGGGCCTAGGGCAGTCAGCGTACTGATGGAAGGCAAGGTGGTGTCAGCTGTGGCCATGGCTGGCTGGTGTCCACCCAAGGGCCCCAGGTCTCCTCTCCCTTTGTGGCCTCGTGGGCTATGAGGCTCTGATGGCCCCTTGGAAGGCTCCTCTCTGCTCTCAGCTGATTGGCTGCAACCCCTGATAAGGGTCAGGCAAGGCGGGGGGGTGGGATGTCACCATTTCTGGGGAACAGACCTTGCCTTGGCCTGTTTGGCACAGCGCCTTAAAGACTGACCCTGCATGCAAAGCTCAGTCAGATGTTCAGGGGTTAGGGGCCCAGAAGTTTGGGGGTTCAGGTGTTACGTAAAGTGAGGTACTGGCTCCCCCAAGGAAGGAAAGACTTGGAGGCCTCTCATTTACCTACCTGGAGAGGGGGTGACAGGTGGAATGGGGATTCTGGGAAGGGGCTTCCAGATCCCTCTCTCCCTCAACTGGGGCCCTGCAAACCCCTCTCTCTCCCCCTCCCCCAAAACTCAAACAGTCGTGCTGATGGCGGGACTTGGCACAAGCTCCCTGCCAAGCCAAGCATTATCAGACACCCCAGACGGTGGAGGCTGCTATCAGGTGGGGGCCCAGAACAGCCAAAGCTCTGTCCCTGGTGAGTGGCAGGGCTAGAAGCTGGGGCTTCACGTTAGCTTGCCTTGAAATTGCCTGGGTTATGAACTTTCAGAGTCTGAGCCCAGTGGCAGGAGGGGCCCTTGCTAATCAGCCTCCACTGCCTACCATGGACTCCCAGGGAGCACTGCGGGGAGTGAGGCTGTGTGGAGGTTGAAGCTGGTGCCACTACAGCTGGGTCTGGGGAGAAGTCGGCCACCTCACCTGGAAGGGATGGAAGCATTGGATTGGACCACAGGAAGCACCTGACTTGCTGGAGACCCACTCCAACACTTGCCCTGGTCCTGCTACTGCCTACTTCTGTCCCACATGGGGGCAGGATCCAAGGTGCTACACCAGGGACCTCCACTGTGGTGCCCTGGGATCCCGGGGTGGGCAACGTGAACACACATCACAGACATATAGCTCACACATACATTTACATATGTGACATATGTAATATGCAATTACACAATGACACAAATTCCTGGTCACCTCAGCCACACTGACCATGTAGATCCTGCCATATACTTGTCTGTGCATCACATAAACCATGTAGTCAGGAAGATACAACCATACGCCGTTTAGTTACATAATGGTGTAGTCACATAATCCCTCAGACATAGAATTCATAATCACACAGAATTATCCAATCACATACAATTGTACAATTATAGTGGCATGGTTTAGCTACAACTAAACAGACATAAGGACATTCTTGGATATGCTGTCACAAAACTATAAAAGACGCAGTCACACAATCCTGTCAAACAAAGATGCAGCCTCAGACACAAAGGTATATAACCCAGTAGCTTACAACCCTTTACAAACACACAATGATGTAGTTATACACACAGCTAACATTAGCCACAGACACAGACACACACAGTACCGTACAAAATCTACAACCTTTTGCAATCATGCCACCTATTACTGGTCACCCAATTATACAGATACCAATGTCCAGCCATAGGGACACACTCATTCAAATGCAGGCAACTACACCAACATGGAATTAAACACCCTAATAGGGAGGACACACGACCTTGCCCAGACATGGACACCACCACAGACACACAGAGTTGCATCACATAAGAAGACAAAAAATTACCATCTGCTAATATTTTTTTTGGCTGAGGGCAAAAAGTAATGTAAAAGCCAGTTCTTCACACTAACTAGAATGACTATAAGAAGAAGAAAAAAAGGAATATACCCATTTTTAGCAAAGGTGTGGAGAATTGGAATCCTAATACACTGCTGGTTGGAATATTAAATGGTGCAACTACTGTGGAAAACAGTTTGATGGTTCTTCAAAAAGTTAAACTTAGTGTTACCATATGAACCAGCAATTCCACTCGTAGGTATACACCCAAGAACTGAAAACAGGGACTCAAACACAGCAGCATTATTCACAATCGCCAAAAGGTGGAAACAACCCAAATGTCCATTATTAAATGAGTGGGTAAATAAAATGTGGCCCATTCATACAATGGGATATTATTCAGCCATGAAAGGGTTGAAATTATAATACATGTTACAATGTGGATGAACCCCTAAGACAAATGAAAGAAGCCAGTCACAAAAAGCTACATATTGTTATATTTATATGAAATATCCAGAATAGGCAAACCTATAGAGACAGAAAGATTAGTGGTTGCCAGGAGTTGGAGGAGGGAGTGGGAAGTGACCGCTAATGGGTACAAGGTTTCCTTTTGGGGCGATGGAAATGTTCTGGAACTAGATAGAGGTAGTGGTTGTGCAACATTGAGAATGTACTAAATGCCACTGCATTGTACACCTTATTTATTTTAATATATTTTTATTGATTTCAGAGAGGGAGAGACAGAAACATCAATTATGAGAAATATTGATTGGCTGCCTCCTGCATTCCCTCTTCTGGAGATTAAGCCCACAACCCGGGGGCATGTGCCCTTGACCAGAATTGAACCCAGTACTCTTCAGTCCTCAGGCCAACACTCTCCAAACCAACAAGGGCTTGTACATTTTAAATGAGTAATTTTATGTGACTTTCACTTAAGTAAAACAAAATGGCTGGAGTTAGAGTGGTTTTATGAAGAGAAAAACCATTTCTTTAAAAAATATTTTTTATTTCATAGAGGAAGTGAGAGAGAAACATCAGTGATGAGAGAGAATTCTTGATCAGCTGCCTCCACGCCCCCTACTGGGGAATTAAGACCGCAACCCCCGGCATGTGCCCTGACCACGGAATCGCACTGTGACCTCCTGGTTCATAGATCAACACTCAACCACTGAGCCACACTGGCTGGGCAAAACAGAGTCTCTTTTAAGGAGAGATCTTGGTTTAGGACAAGGCACTAAACAGGCATGCTGGCTCTGAAAGATGAGGCAACAGGATAAGGGTCCAGAGAAAAAGAGTAATTTGGCTGGGAGATAAGGCTTCTGGGATGATGTGGCCTGTAGGAATAGTGGACTTTGAAGGATAGCAAGGCCTGAGCCTTGATTTTGGTTCCCCCCTGGGCATAGAGAACTCCAGCACCCACAACAGCTTCAGGGCAGGGAGCTTTGGAAGAAAGGAAGTAGAAAGAGAGAGGTCACTGGCTCCAGGATGCGGGGGAGGTGTCCAGAAAAATAAGAGCTATGCAGAATCCTAGATATTTCAGGGTGGTGTTGAACTGCCTATTGTGTGAGGAAGAAGATTCAAATAATTTTATTTTTCTATTAAGGACCCAGAAAGTGGGAGAATCCAGGAACACCAGATCTCAGGCACTTGGGGACTTGCAGGCCAGAGATCATATTCAGACACAATCCCACAGTTACTCCCATCACACCCAGTCACAGTGTGTGAGGCAGAGCATGCTACACACACTACACTTCCCAGAGTATCTATGTGGGAAGCAGTGTTCCTGGGTGGGCAAAGGCCTGTTCTGGGAATTGGGAGGCCTGGATCCCAGTCCTGGTCTCTGCTCTGCACTGTGACCTTGACCAAGTCTATTTTGCAATCTGGACCTTATTTTTCCCAAATGGGAATGGGCAGGATGAGGTAGATGTGTGTCTTTCATATATAGGTATGTTCAAGCATGATGCACCCAGACTTATGGAAACTACATAAATGCTCTTTTTAAAAAATGTATTTTTATTGGTTTCAGAGAAGACAGAAGAGGGAGAGATAGAAACATCAATGATGAGAGAGAATCATTGATTGGTTGTTTCCTGCACGTCCCCTCCTGGAAATCGAGCTGGCAACCCAGGTATGTGCCCTGACCTGAATGGAACCAGTGACCTGGTTCATAGGTCAACGCTACACCAGTTGGGCCATAAATGTTCTTAAAAGTGACCTAGGTAAGTAAAGTCACTCATTCAGGCATATGTCACAGTCAGGCACATAATTACATACAACTGCACATAGACTAAAATACACTGACATATATAGATATACACAATCACAGACATACTAGGTAAACACAAATATCTAGTCACACAGTCACACAAATACAAGCTTATAATTACACAGACAAGAAGCTACAAAGACATTCAGCCACACGTAGGACACAGTCACAGACAGTAACACAACCACTCACAGTCAACAGTCCCCAACGTCACAGGCATAGTCAGTCCCACCCACATACAGATATACAGTCAGTCAAGCACATTGACACACACAGATGCACGGAATCAGAGCACAAAGAGTCACACACAGTCACCTGCGGCTACTTGTGCTTCTGGGACAGACTAGCAGACAGGTTGGGCTGAGATGGCCCATCAGAGCCCACCTCCTGCTCACATACACCGCACCCCATTAGAGGAGACCTCGAGGTCTGGACTTCTTTTTCTTCTGCCTCAGTTTCCTTGTTTAACTCCTAAATCGCTTCGCACACGCCTCCTGCAACTGACCAACCAAGAGGGGGCCGAGCCTCCTCCTAGGGCCAATTAGAGCAGGAATACAGGTGGCCAATCGGGTTGGCAGACTCGTGTGTGTGTGTGTGTGTGTGTGTGTGTGTGTGTGTGTGTGTGTGTCCCTCTCCCTCCCCTTCTCTCCTTTCCTCTCTCCCTCCCTTCTCTCTCCCCTCTTTTCCCACCCCCCCCTTTCCCTTCCCTCCCCCTCTTTTCCTGTTTCGCTCCTTAAAGGAGCTCACGTTCCTCTGTCTGTCTGCCGGCTTCCAGGGACAAGCCTGCCATTGCTCTTTTAAAAAGCAGGCCCGTGAAGGAGCCTGTCTCGGGACGAACCAATGAGCAGCCCTATTCGGCCTCCGCCCCTCCCACCCCACCCCCCGCCGGAGGTCAAAAGCCTCCGTCAGTTGCTCCTTGGCCTGTAAAGGGAACTGGAAGGCGCTTACTGGGGACTGGCGAGAGGGGCGAGGGGCGCAAGGGACCAGGCCTGCGGGTGGGAGCCACTCCGCTCTGACGTCCGCGCTCCTCCAGGTCGGCAGTGGTTGCTGCGCCCGCCCGCCCGCGGCCCACATGGCCCTGAGAAGCGTCTCTCAGCGGCTGCTGAGCCGCGGACCCCTTCTGCGCTTGCTACGCGGGTGGGGCTCGGCCGCGGCGCTGACCGGTGAGTGCCGGGTAGGGGGTGGAGTGGGGAGGGTGGGACTGGAGACTCGAAGAGTTTTCCGGGGTGATTTCTCGTCCTGTGTTTTCAGAGAAGGGCGGGAAGACTCAGAACCGACCGGACAAATGTAAGGACCCCTCGTCTCGCGTGCGTCTGAGGCTCTTGTCCTACTGTCTGTCTGCCCCTCTGTCCCAGAGTCCGAGGGCTGCCCGGGCAGAGAGACAGGGTCATGGCTAGGGCTGGAGGCACTGAGTCAACAGTGAGTTTCCGGAGAAAGGCCCCCTTGCCAGTCCTGTTTGCAGCCCACATCCAACCTCGAGCCAGATGGGGGTGGAGGATTCTGGGAGAGGCGGGCACGATGGGCTGAGGGAGATGTGGGCTGGGCTGAGTGGAGCCCCTGTTTCCTGTCCCAGCCTTGCGTTCTGAGTTTGACTGGAGGGACCCGCTGGTGCTGGAGGAACAGCTGACAGCTGATGAGATTCTCATCCGGGACACTTTTCGCACCTACTGCCAGGAGCGCCTGATGCCCCGCATTCTTCTGGCCAATCGCAACGAAGGTGCCCTGGCGGGCTGGTGGGCACCCTGTCCACCATACACACCACCTCTGCCTACTCTAGGCTTTTGGGCACCTCTGTCCCTGGAGTGGAGTCTCCAGTGGGCCTGAGGTAGGCCTAAACTTGATTATCTGTTCATTTGCAGTTTTTCACCGAGAGATCATCTCAGAGATGGGGGAGCTTGGTGTGCTGGGCCCCACTATCAAAGGTAGGGATAAGTTTCTCTCCACATTCAGCAGCCCCAACTGTGTGCTGGAAAGCCCCTTACTTTCCCTGAGCCTGCTTCCCAGTCTGCAAAGTGAGGCTGCCCAACTGTAGGGATGAAATGAATAAACCCTCAAGCTAGGGCGAGCTTAGTGCTCCCTTCTTGGGTGCCCCTATGTATCTGTCTCTTGGGCCTCAGGAGTCACTGGTCCCAGTTGGCAGGCTTTGTCCCCCATTGCCTTGTCTACTCTCCCCACGCCCCCACCAGGGTATGGCTGTGCTGGAGCCTCATCTGTGGCTTATGGGCTCCTGGCCCGGGAACTGGAGCGGGTGGATAGTGGCTACAGGTCAGCAATGAGTGTCCAGTCCTCCCTTGTCATGCACCCCATCTACGCATATGGCAGCAAAGAGCAGCAGCAGAAGTACCTGCCCCGGCTGGGTGAGTGGCTTCCTGTGGAGTCCAGTGGAAGACAGTCCCAGTGGTCTGGAACTCAGGGATGGGGCTGTCCCCTGAGCCTACCTTCTGTTCCCACTTCAAGGATAGCACCAATGGCCACCTGGACCCTCTGCTAGAGCCTGGGCTTCATCCCATCTAATCCTGATCATCCCCTCCTAGGTCTCTCTTGACTTGGGCCCCTGGTCACAACCATCATCTCCCAATCTCCCTCTTGATTTGCTTTGTTTTCCCCATCCCAGCCCAAATTTTAAAGTCTTAACTTCCTGACTGGGTCCATAAGGCCTCTGATGGTCTCATCTGTGGTCACTCTCTTGATGCGCTCCCCTAGTCAGGTTGTTACTTGGAACTCTAAATGTACCACTGGGCCTTTGCACATCCTTTTCCCACATCCAGGATTGCTTTCTCCATACCTTCTCCTGTTTAGCTTTCATGGCCCTTCAAGATAATTTAGGTGACTCCTGTAGGTCCCATCATGGCATTGTGACTATGGCAGGGGGAGGAGGAGACCTGTCCCTTCACCACCTGGAAGTGCTATGAAGGCAGAGCCAGATCTGCCTTAGCCTGGCTCAGTGGAGAGGGTGACACTTTTCAGGTGAGGGTATAAATGAGGGACACCCTCTCTCATACCTACAGCCAAAGGGGAGCTCTTGGGCTGTTTCGGGCTCACAGAACCCAACCACGGGAGTGACCCTGGCAGCATGGAGACCAGAGCCAGGCACAACCCGTCCAGCAGGAGCTACACCCTCAATGGGGCCAAGACGTGGTGAGGATCCTGGGTACTTCAGGTGGGTAGGCAGAGGCAGAGGGGTGCAGCCAGATCCTCACTATCTGTCCCACCCCCCAGGATCACCAACTCGCCTGTAGCCGACCTGTTTGTAGTGTGGGCTCGGTGCGAAGATAATTGCATTCGGGGTTTCCTGCTGGAGAAGGGGATGCAGGGCCTCTCGGCCCCTAAGATCGAGGGCAAGTTCTCCCTGCGGGCCTCAGCCACGGGTATGATTATCATGGACGGTGTGGAGGTACCAGAAGAGAACGTGCTGCCCAATGCCTCCGGGTTGGCGGTGAGCAGAAGCCACCTTGGGAACTGGTATTGGGTCACATGGTGATTCACCTTTCTTGGGCAGGCCCTGTGCTGGGAACCCAGCTGGGGACCAGACAGACATGGTCCCTGTGCACTGTCCCTTTATGGTGACTATCTTGCTCATACTGGCTCTGCCTAGAACACATTGGACCGGAATCAGCTTAATCCTTTGATGCATGCTCATCTTCCTGTCTCCTTATGTCAGCTCCTATATCTGAGCAGCCAATCCAGATCCTGGGCTGGGTAGAACTGTGTGAAAATCAATGAGTAGGCACGCCCTAATCGGTTTGGCTCAGTGGATAGAGTGTTGGCCTGTGGACTGAAAGGTCCCAGGTTCTATTCCAGTCAAGGGCATGTGCCTTGGTTGTGGGCACATCCCGCTGGCCGACGTTTCTCTCTATCCTTCCCCCTTCCTCTCTGTAAAAAATCAATAAAAATATTTTTTAAAAATTAAAAAAAAAAGAATGAGTAGGCATGGAGCAAGTCCTGCCATGCATGAGCTTTGATGCCAGGGCTGTATGTGATTTAAGTGGCCTCCCTAAATCCCATTTACACTGACTATGTGTCTGGGGGTCTGAGGAGAGAGTGTCCCCCTCTTCAGAGTTGGTTCTGCACACACCCTCTCAGCTCTTTCCTGGTGGAGAAAAGGTCCCCTCTCAATCCTATAGGGTCCCTTCGGCTGTCTAAACAATGCCCGGTATGGCATTGCCTGGGGTTCACTTGGAGCTGCTGAGTTCTGTTTGCACACAGCCCGGCAGTACACCCTGGACAGGTGAGTGGCAGCTGACCTGAGAGCTTCAGGTTCCATCCTTTACCCCACTGGTGACTCCCCAGCCCCAGCCCACCAGACCTAGGCTCCCTGCTCTGTGAAATAGCCGGGGAAGTCCCTCTGAGCAGTGATGGGTTAAGTCAATGATGGCCAGGACAAGCTAGGCAGGGACTGAGGCAGCCTGGAAAGGCTTCCTGGGCCAGTGGAGCCCTAGGAGAGGACTGGAGAGTGGGTCTCCTCTTTAACTTACCCTGACCTTGCCTGCCTAGGATACAGTTTGGCGTCCCACTGGCCAGGAACCAGCTGATTCAGAAGAAGCTGGCGGACATGCTCACCGAGATCACACTGGGCCTTCATGCCTGCCTGCAGCTTGGCCGCTTGAAGGATCAAAACAAGTAGGGGCCACTTGTAGTGGGAGGCAGAGTGGGACAGCTGCCACAGGACCTTGTGCTTCTCCTGGGCATGGTGGTTGCTGATCCCAAGAAGAAAAGTCCTTCCTACCTGGTGGCCCTTGGGGTCCTGATCCCTTTTCTCTTGGTCTTGATAGCCCAGGGCCCACCCTTTTTGTCCCTCATGGAGAGCCTGGTGTCTGCTGCTTTGACTGTAACATGGGGAATCCTCCCCCTGGCTGGTTTGTCTAGGGTGTAGGGTGCCTGGAGCAGGATCAGCTCTTTGTAATCAACACTTGTTACATGTCTGTGCTGCTTCCAGGGCCACTCCGGAAATGGTCTCCCTGCTGAAGAGGAATAACTGTGGGAAGGCCCTGGACATTGCCCGCCAGGCCCGAGACATGCTGGGGGGAAATGGGATTTCTGATGAGTATCATGTGATCCGGCATGCCATGAACCTGGAGGCCGTAAACACCTATGAAGGTGGGGCTGGATCCTTCAGGGGATGAGACGATTGCAGTGGCCTCACTATCTGGGGAAGAGGGGCAGGGACATCAGACCTGAGTCCTACTCCCAGCTGTCACCACTGGCTGCATGACATAAGGCAGCTCCCACCCTATATCCCTCATCTGAGTGGCTCACATTGGGACCTAGGATGTGAGGTGCTCTGACCTGTCTAGGCAGGCATGAAGGCCCAGTGTGATCACACCTTCATGATGCTTGGAGGTGTTCCCAGGAGTGCTGATGGCTCTCTCAGGCAGCTCCAGAGAGGGGCATGATGCCCAGTGAGCTGGTGATGCAAAGGAGAATACACACAGGCCACTCCATGTTATGTTAAGAGAGAAAGAGAACCATTTGCACTGTGGTGTTTGCAGCTGGAAATTGGATGTGATACATTGCCTAGAACCCATTGCCTCATGGGAAAACAGATGTAAAAAAAGTGGGACTGAGTCCTTGGAAGTGTAGGAGCTTCCTAGGTAGAGATGGTGAGATAGCTTCTGTGTGCTTTTCTGGATGGGACATTCCACAGACTACAAGAGGGAGGGGTGGGGGGATCCTACAGGTGGGACTGACCCTTAGGGTAAGAAAAAAGTGTCTTCAGATGATTTTATGAAGGGGAAGGGAAGGGTTAGGTGTGCACTTTAGAAAGTAAATAATCATTTTGCTCCGTATAAGGGAGACAGTAATCTTTGCCTTCTGACCCTGGAAGCTGAAGAGCAAATGAGAGCACTGAAGCATGTAAAGTGTTACCCAAACTCAAGGACAGGTGGCAGCCTCTGGATAGAGTAGCTCAGCTGGGCAAACCATTAAGTGATGTTTGCTTTCACATCCCTCCTGTGGATGAGAAAGGGCCTGATGTGCTTCCAGAACCCATCAGAGTTCTCCACCTCCACGGGAAGGAAGCATGGCTGGGTTGAAAATCAAATGTTTAATGAACTGTGCAGGGCTGGGGTGGGGTAAATTTGCCACATGTTGGGGACACCAAATCTGGGCCCATGATGGTGGCTGGACTCTCTGCCTTTGGGTCTAGCACAAGCTTTTTGTTTTGTTTTTGCCAAGATGTATTATAGAACTGTGAAAAATAATTTTCTCAGGGAGGCCAGAATGGTGGCCTCTGAACTTTCTCTTGGTGGCTGTCACTAAGAGGCAACTCTCTCAGACGCTGTCAGCATTCGCCATCTTTATGGGTTTGCTCTTCTTCCAAAGTAGTAGCCTGGGGAGGGGAAATGAAGATTGACTTTAAAGGGAAGTTGTAAGCTGTTAAGACACCAAACTGACTTTGTATTTATCTTGTCCAGGTACTCATGACATTCACGCTTTGATCCTCGGAAGGGCAATAACAGGGATCCAGGCATTCACAGCCAGCAAGTGAATACACTTCACCCAGGAGCCTGGATGGTACCGAACCCCTTCCCAGGGAGCCACTGTGCTCTGAGCTTACTCAGGGAGGTGGCAGATGGAGCCAGTTTTTATGTTGGGAGGTGAGACACTGATTTTTAAATTACAAAATTTCCCTTTTGAAGTCACTCATGTGCTCCTTATAAAGAAGACGGACTCTGTACCAAGTTTCTCAATCCAGTGGACCCCACTTAGCTTGGAACAGAAGCTTCTCTTGACAGGAAGCAGGGAAAAGAGAGTGACACAGAAGCAACCTCTTTGAGACCTGACCTGGAGTCTGACTGAGCAACCACCCTCCCTTTGAGTTCCTGTGTACCCTCTAACCCTCCCATCTGGGGGATAAGTGCCTTATGCTGACGTTGGGGCAGAAGGGGGGGAGAGAATAATAGTCTGGGAGGGGGGCAATGGGAGTGAAAATTGGGGACATCTGTAATACTATAAAAAAAAGTCTGCATGTCTGATCCTCGGTGTTGGGTCACATTTACTTGTAACCACTACATGAGTAGTCCTTTCAGTCACAGGGAAATGAACATGAGTGGGGGCTGGGAGGTACTCATGTGGTGGGAATTTCCTGTGCCCCCCACAGTGATCTGGCCCTTGTCTGCATCTTTGCCTCTGCTGTAATAAGTAAACCTGGTTAGGCACTGCTCAGGGCTGTGGGTGGAGGAGACTTTGTCCTTTCTATCACCACAGAGCTGGCCACACAGGAGTGGGAAATAACAGGGGGCTGGCTTCTCAGCTCCAACACACCATGTTTACAGGAGAGTATGGTGCCACAAGCAAGATGGCAGGAGCACCTGTTTCTGTTGACATTTACTTTCCTTAGCCCCTACAACTCTCCTTAGGCAGAGCCTCCTGTAGGGGTTTAGTCATACCTCTGGCTGGACACACAGGTCTTGGAAGTCTTTGTACACGGTCTCCACAGTGTGGCACACTTGTTTGAGCTCTGTTTCCAAATGGCTGATCTTTGCCATTTTCTGGGTGAACTCTTGGAGCTTTTCCTGAATGATCTTGTTGTGGTGATTATAAAGTTGATACATCCTCTCCTCTAGCTTCTCTGTCAGATCTGAAACCTTTTAAACAATATGACATGTTTTTGAAAAAATCAAACCAGGGGCATCACAAGACATGTGTTTTAAGTGACTCCCTAAGATTTCTGCAGTTTATCATTAAAAATGGTTAAAAAAGAAAAGAAAAAAAAAGGCTGGCCTGTGTGGCTCTGTGGTTGATCATCTACCCATGAACCAAGAGGTCACCGGTTCAATTCCAGTCAGGGCACATGCCCTAGTTGCGGGCTCAATCAATGATGTTTCTCTTTCATCAGTGTTTCTTTTTTAAAAATATATTTTTATTGACTTCAGAGAGGAAGGGAGAGGGAAAGATAGAAACATCAATGATGAGAGAATCATTGATCAGCTGCCTCCTGCATGCCCCCTACTGGGGATCAAGCCTGCAGCGTGGGCATAAGTCCTTGACCAGAACTGAACCCGGGACCCTTCAGTCTGCAGGTTGATACTCTAACCACTGAGCAAACCCAGCTAGGGCCAATGTTTCTATTTATCCCTCTCCCTTTCTTTCTAAAATCAATAAAAACATAGTTTTTAAAAATGGTAAAAAACAACTCCAGTGAGTAGGAGTAAAAATTGCCTATATTAAGAAAAAAAATTTAAAGCAAGATTGCAAATGATGTATACAGTATAGGCTCCACCAGGTTAAAAAGAAAGTATATAACAGAGACTAGAAGAAAATATGCAACAAAATAGCCTCTGGGTGGTGGGATCATAGGAATGTTTTTATATTTTCTTCCTGTTATGTTATGCTTTATTTAATTTACTCTGTATACTGGTAGGGATGGGAGGGAGCATACAAAGGTGGGGAAAAGTCAGCCTGTTGTCAAGAGATGTCCTACTCCTGAGATCCCTTGTGCATTCTGAAGAAGCATCAGGGATAATCATTAACACGGTACCTGAACATAAAAGGTTGTTAGACATAAGCCCTGGTCATGTTGAGGGATCTCTACTCTGCCACCACAAGCTTTACTTCTGGGGGAAAAACAGCTGTGTTAACACAGGCTATGCCTCAGTCCTCTACTCCCAATAGCCATTAGTCTTGGTGTGTAATAAGGTGGCTGGGCTGTGGGTGCAGCTAGACCTCGGTCTCTCATTCTGAAAAATTATTTCTAAACCTTACTTTTCCCATCTATAAAATGGGTCCATTCTTTGCAGGGCTGTTAGAAGGGTAAAATGGGGTACCAAATGCAAATTGCCTGGCACCTTGCTGGGAACGTAACATGCTCAGCCCTACCCTTCACCTTTTACATAAGGGCTTTCCCTGCCCCACCCACTGGGGTTTTGCAGTGTGTGTGTGGAAATCTTGTCACCTTGATCTTGAGGCTGTCCCTGAAGTTGGTCATGAGTGCATGGTCCTTCTGCCTGCTCTCATTGATATTTTCGATCAGCTCCTGGGCCCTCTTCTTCAGGATCTCAATGCTCGAGTCCAGAGAGGAAAAGTAGGGTCCTGACTTCCCTTCCAGCATCATCAGCTGGCGATTGGCACTGGAGGTGGCGATAGAAGGGCTAGAAACCTGACTTCTGAAAGTATAGGAAACCGAGGTCAGCCCCAAATTCTCCCCAGAGTGGCTGACATGAATTAGCTCCATGGTGGGAGAAGAAACAGGGTTATGTATCTCCCGTGAGTGACACTTGGTTATTTCATGCACCACTCCTGCCCTGAGAGGCAGGGATGACATCCCTATTTTTATAACTAAGAAAACAGACCCAAAGGCACACACAAAGCCTGCCCAAATTTCCAGAACAAGAAAATCTGCCTGCACCCAAAACACATAGTCATTTTATAACATCAACTTGCTGTTTTGAAATGAGCATCAATAATTCTATTTATGCCCTATCAGGTTTGGCTCAGTGGATAGAGCATTGGCCTGCAGACTCAAGGGTCCCAGGTTCGATTCCGGTCAGGGGCCTTGGTTGCGGGCACATCCCCAGTGGGGGGTGTGCGGGAGACAGCTGATTGATGTTTCTCATTGATGTTTCTAGCCTTCTATCCCTCTCCCTTCCTCTCTGTGAAAAATCAATAAAATATATTTTTAAAAAAACAATTCTATTTATAAATAGTATAGATGCTTTCTTAGATGGACCTTCCTGTCACCAACCTGCTGTATCCCTTTCTATATCTTTTGGGTGATGTAGGCAGTCTGCAGTCCACCTGGGGTCTAGTGTACCTGCAGGACTCTGCTCCCACTAGATGAGGCAGCCAGTCAAGAATTATGTTAAAAGATTTTTTAAATGCACAAAAAAATGTTTGTCCTGACACTGTACACATGACTATAGTAAACGAATTCAATTAAATATCATGTTAGTCAGTAAAATTATAAAAAAGTGACGGCTGTCTTAATAAAGCTAAATTGAATGAATAAAAGTGAGTCTAATTTTTTTAAAAGTATTAAATCAGGTATGGGGAGACAACTATAGATTGGAACAAAGATCATAAAAATCTAGAAGGGTCTGGCCAATGTGGCTCAGTGGTTAAGCATCGACCTATGAACCAGGAGGTCAAGGTTCAATTCCTGATCAGGGCATTTGCCTGGGTTGTGGGCCCGATCCCTAGTATGGGGTGTGCAAGAGGCAGCAGATCAATGATTCTCATCACTGATGTTTTTATCCCTCTCTACCTCTCCCTTCCTCTCTGAAAGCTATAAAAATATATTTAAGATAAATAAAATTTTTTAAATCTAGAAGGACTCTGTGTACAGATCACTTTGTCATGGCTTGTAAGTTTTCATTCTTCCTTAAAAAATATATATTTTATTGATTTCAGAAAGGAAAGGAGAGGGAGAGACAGAAACATCAGCGATGAGAGAGAACCATTGATTAGCCGCCTCCTGCACAACATCCACTCGGGATCGAGCCTCCAACCCAGACCTGTGCCCTGACAAGAATTCAAACCTTGACCTCTTGGTTCATAGGTCAACGCTCAACCACTGAACAAAACTGGCCGGACCACTCTTCTTTAAAAACAAAATTGGAAATTGCAGGTAATACATTATTAATGAGGTGTATGGGGAAAAAAAGTTGCAATCTGGTCAGCAGACTTATTATTTTAAATTAAGATAAAGTGTTTAAGCCCTGGCCAGTGTGGCTCAGTTGGTTGTGGGTCCTCCCATGCACTGAAAGGTTTTGGGTTCCGTTTCCCTGTCAGGGCTCACACCTGGTTTGCAGGCTTCATCTCTGGTACGGGGCGTATAGCAGGCAGCCGAGAGGCAGCAGATCTATGTTTCGTTCTCACATCGATGTTTCTCTTTTTGTCTCCCTCCCCTTCCTCTCTCTCTAAAAATAATTTTAAAATCTTTTTTTTTTTAAAAGGTGAAATGTATAAGGTAAGCTTTATTTATTTATTTATTTTGCTTTTTCTCTGCTTTATCTGTCAGCACTTTCTATCTGCCAGGCACCTTGTCACTGCTTTGGGTTCTGTCTGCTCATCATTACCTCATAACTGAGGGCACAAGCTCAACCTGTTCATTTTCTCAGGATTAACAGCTAGTCTGTGGCAGAGCTGGGTGTGGCACCCAGCTGGCCCAACTCACAGCCCATGTCCTGCTTCCTCCTGGGTCCTTAGTTTCTCTTTTATCCTTTGAGGTCCTCCCAATTCTGAGACTTGGAGGTGCCAGACACCACAGGATTCCTGAACATGACAGTTCACACACAATTATAAAGTCTGCCCTGACTGGAAGCCAGTCACTGCTTACTTGGAAAAATACGTCTTGATTTTTTTAAAAAAATATTTTTATTGATTTCAGAGAGGAAGGGGAAGTAGAGATAGAAACATCAATGATGAGAACCATTGATTGGCTGCCTCTTGCACGCCCCCCTACTGGGGATTGAGCCCACAATTTGGGCATGTGCCCTTGGCCAAAATTGAACCCGGGACCCTTCAGTGCGCAGGCTGACACTCTATCCCCTGAGCCAAACCAGCTAGGGCTACATCTTGATTTTCTGATGCTTTCTTCATAAAACTATTTTTCTTGCCTAATTCCTGACAGCCTGAGCTCTGCCTTTTGGCTGAGAAGTACAGTGAAATCGAGGCCCACAGATCCAACTGTGTCCTGGTCCTCGTGCATTCCTTGCTAGATTGCTTCTTGCCTCTGTGTCTTTGCGCCTGCTCTCTGACTCAACCCATGAGACCTAACTAGACCGCTGCCTCCTTTCAGAAGCTGTGCAGGATCCCCGTACCTATCACTACGTTAGCTTGTCACTATTCACAGCCCTATCTCTCCAGAGAGATGGGTCCCATTTATCTTTGCATTCCTAGCATCCAGCACATAGTAAATCCTCCACTGTTTGCTGAATGAATGAAGGACACCTTCATTCCTCCCTCCTTTGGATTCCCACAAAGCATGCAAGTTCATCAGCCTCCAAGACAAGACGCTGTGTCCAATGCATTTTAAGATGGGAATACTGATATTTCTACAGCAAACATTTACATCAGCTAGAAAGCAACAGACCAACTAAAGGCTCTGTCAGCATTCTTGTCTTGTTTGCTAAGCAATTTACAAGCTCAAGCATGAAATTACTCTTCTTTGTTAAGGGGAGGTAAGGCAGAAGGACATGAGTTCAGACCTGTGACACAATGACATTTTAACATTCAGACTTTTGTAATATCTGGATGCACATGGAGAACACAGAATGCTTCTAAAAGGACAGCCATACTTTGCACAATGGTGATGGAGCTGGGGTCATGGACTCCAACACCTGGCTTAACTTCGCTAAGATCTCAAACACTAACTACCCTTTTGTTCTAAACCCAGGGCTCAATCACTTCACTCTCTGGCTGGTGGTCTCAGGCCCTCTTCCCTTCTATTCTGTGCCACACCCACCTGCCAAAATCCCACCCTGGCTCTCTACAACCAACTGCTTTTTTTTTTTTCTCTCTCTCTCTTTAAAAATATTTTTATTGCCCTGGCCGGTTTTGCTCAGCGGATAGAGCGTCAGTCTGCAAACTCAAGGGTCCCAGGTTCGATTCCGGTCAAGGGCAGTACCTTGGTTGCGGGCACATCCCCAGTAGGGGGTGTGCAGGAGGCAGCCGATTGATGTTTCTCATCGATGTTTCTGGCTCTCTATCCTTCTCCCTTTTATTGATTTTATTGTAAAAAAATAAAATATATTTTAAAAATATTTTTATTGATTTCAGAGAGGAAGGGAGAAGGAGAGAGAGAGAGAAACATCAATGATGAGAATCGGTGATTGGCTGCCTCCTGTACGCCCCCTACTGGGGATCAAGCCCACAACCTGGGCATGTGCTCTGACCAGGAATCAAATTGTGACTTCCTAGTTCATAGATCAATACTCAACCATTGAGCCATGCTGGGCCAGCCAAGCCCGGTTTCTTTTCTCACACTCAGGAACCTGAGCCACACTGAGAAAACCATAACCCAAAAAACAAGGTCACTACAGAGCTCCAGCCTTAGGCGGGTCCTCAGGGCCACTGGGTATCCTGTCTGTGCTCTGGTCATTCCTCCCATCAGCCATACCAAACCATCATTCTCACATCCCTGTCATGAAACCCTCTCATTTCCACCTCATTAACTTCTCTCAAATCGATCTAGAGAACCCCCACCAGCCATAGGATTAAGTCTAAATTCCCTAACACAGCACCAAGGCCTTCCAGGACCCTGGGCCTCTCTTTTCAGCCTGACTCTTTCTACACTCCACTCCCAGCAATTTGGAACTTTCCACAATTTCACCAAACCCATCAGCCTTTACTCGAAATGACTTTCCCTTTCTGCAACTTTAGGAGGTAACACTCAGAGCTTCTGCTAGTGCACCCACACAGCACTCTAAGTGTGTGGGTGCACTAGCAGAAGTATAGATCACAACACTCCCAGTTAATTCAGAGGTTCTCTCCAGGATGCTGTGCAGGCTGAGGAAAAGGGATTGCTGAATACCAAAATGAATGAACAAAGCCTGGTGTAACATTCCTGCTGGAAAGCCTTCTTGTACCCATGGTTGCCTCGTTGACTCAGCATTGTAAGAATCCTGACATTAAAATCGAAAATAAAACCAGTGCCTCTTTTTGTGTAATTGCTCACAACCTGTTTGCACTGCTAAAGGTTCAAAGTCACTCCTTTTTCAGGCTCCAGTGTTGAAGCTGGACTCTGTCTTTGTGGTACTATGCAAATGGTGAGAAATCTCTCGAATTCAGCTCATTTAAATTTCATTGTGGGACAAAAGTCTGCATCAGATGTCTGCAGAAAGCCGCTTGATTTTTTCAACTTCTCCTTTGGGGATTTACCCCTTTCCATTTAATTTTTCTTGATACTCAACAGCTGCATATTAATTAGAATGCTAATAAATCAGAGGCTTCCCTGGGCCTGCATTCACCAATTAACTTTAATAAGCAAAATGTGTGGTGTCCTCTCCACTGGCTTTCCCTGTTCCAGGCCTGCTTCTGTTGCCGAACCCTGGATGGAGGCCAGGGAATGGAAGTGGGCCCAACATAGCAGGTCTGGTGGTAGGGGATCAGAGTGGGGGCTGTGAACACATTGCCACACTCATCTATTATGGTCTGTGCTTCTGAGGAGTCCCTAATTCGACTGGGAGGATTAGTAGTACAAAGTTCTGAACAGGGCCCATGCTGGCAGGGGGCCCGGTACTGCAGAGGAAATGGGTCTGAGAGAAGAGACCATCTGTTCCCTCCAGGTAAAGCTGTGATTGGCAGGCATGTGAGCCAGAGCCGTCTGCTGGTGGGGTGCTCCCTCCGTGGCCTATGACAGATATACAAGTAAACAAATCCGCCAGCCACTTATGACCACCACAGGCGGCAGTTCCCAGAGGAGAGGTAACCTAATCAAATATTCAAGTAGGAACACAACAGAATC
This sequence comes from Corynorhinus townsendii, assembly GCA_026230045.1. NCBI lineage: Eukaryota > Metazoa > Chordata > Mammalia > Chiroptera > Vespertilionidae > Corynorhinus > Corynorhinus townsendii. The sequence continues at coordinate 80,314,620 of JAPDVU010000006.1, forward strand.
TCTGGCGCTTAAGCAAAGCCAGGTTTTGCTGAAGTATAGCCAGGAAGGAGTAAGGTCTGAATGGAAGCTGCTGAGTCCATTCCTCATCCCCTGCTTTTTCTCTCCTGAAACGTGTTCACATTTTAATCATGTTGCTGAGTGTCTGTTGCTGGATCTATTAACTGGCTCTTGCACTGGTTCTAATCCATCTGTTTTTAGGCCCAAAGCTCTTAGGGAACTCCTTGAAGTTTCATAATGATTTGCAATTATTTGTGTCTCTTCACCACTTAAATAGGGTCTAAACATGTTATTTGCAGGAAGATGTAATAAAACAAATGACTTCAGTCATTTCCTTCCTTTTTCTGGTCTCCATGTGACAACACACACCTGGAAACCATCCCACACTGTAGCCTGCTTTACAAGAGAGGAATCTGGGAGGTAGGGAAAAGTTGGCTTTAGGCCTAGAGTCCTCAGGGCCCTTTCCTGAGCCTGGCCTCCTCTCACTTTCTCCCCAGGTGATGAGTTCATTCACCACACAGCCACTGAAACAGTGAGTCCCACAGCGCCATCTCCAGCCCCTAGCCCTCCTGAGTTATGGGTTAGAAAGTCCAAATGTATCTGGACACATTCATGTGCATGTCCCTGGCTACCTCAAACTCAACAAGGGCAAAATGGAACCATGCTTTTGCCTCTGCTGTGAAACCACCACCTAATGGAAACCACTCCAAGCCAGAAAGTGGGGAGCCAGTGGTGTGTTGCTAAGCATTTAGCAACTAGCTCTCTGGTTGGGTGGAGGGGAGAAGAAAGCCCTGATTTATAGTGTTTGACAATTTCCATGGTACAAAGACTCCTACTATTGCCAATTTAGTAGAAGCCTCCCACCTGATCTCTCTACATCCACTCATGCCTTCTCCAACCCATTTCCCACAAAGCAGCCAGTGTCTTTTTATAACAAGAACCTGAACATGTTTCTTCTCTGACCCAGCTATTCCCCTTCTAGGTATCTACCCAAGAGAAGTGAAAACATATGTCCACACCAAAACTTGTACATGGATGTTCATAGCAGCATTACTCACAAGAACCAAAAAGTGGAAACAACCTCCAAATGTCCATCAACTGACAAATGAATAAATAATATGTGGTAGATCCAAAATATGGAATATTACTCAGCCATATAAAGGAATGAAGTTCTGACACATCCTATCTAATGAAGAGGGAATATACTAATTGACCATCACTCCATCATCACAAATATGGCTGTACCCACAGCCAAGGCCAAATTCCCATAAGGAGCGTTAATGAGCAATCAGCAGGGACCTGAGGCTACGCACTCCCCTGCCCCCGTGGGGCTTGACAGGGGACCCCAGGCCAGGTCCCCCACCTGGCAGGGCTTGACGGGGGTCCTCAAGGTGCGCTTCCCGTCCTGGTGCTGGGCTAGGGGACCTCAGGCTGCTTCCCCCTCCCCAGCGCCAGGGTGGGGGACCTCAGGCTGCACCCCTCACCAGGTGGGGCTTGACAGGGACTTCAGGCCACGCCACCAACCCTGGCACCAGACCGGGGGACCTCAGACAGCACCCCCAGCCCGGCAGGGCTTGACAGGGGACCTCAGGCCATGCCTCCCACCCAGCGGGGCTTGACAGGGGACCTCAAGGTGCACCCCCAGTGCTGGGTCGGGGGAACTCAGGTTGCACCCCCGCCCAGCGGGGCTTGACAGGGGACCTGAGGCTGCACCTCCCCCCCTGGTGGGGCTTGATGGGGGACCTCAGGCCGTGTCCCCCACCTGGTGGGGCTTAACTGAGGACCTCAAGGCATGCCCCCCACCCCGGTCTGGGCTGGGGGACCTCAGGCCATGCCCCCTGGCCTGGCGCTGGGCCAGGGGACCTGAGGCTACGCCCCCCCTCCCCGGCAGAGCTTGACAAGGGTGGGACTGGCTGGGTCTGGATCTAGCCCAATGTGGGGGAGTCCCCCGGCAGGGTCTGGGTCTCATGCGATTTTGAGGTGTATGTATGTGGGCGGGGACTTGACTCTGGGTCTCGTGGTGTGCCCCAGACTCTGACAGGAGGAAGGTTTTCATATACATTTTACTAATTTTCTTTCATCTCTGACACTTCTATTATAGAGAAAGGGCACACAGCAATATTAAATATTTCCTCTAATTAATCTCCTTTTAATGTGCATGAATTTCGTGCATATTCCCTCTTTATTAGATAGGATGATTTTTGCAAAGAAAATTCAATGGATAAAGGAGAGTCTTCAATAAATGGTGCTGGAACAACTGGAAAGCCAGCAACATGCAAAAAACTGAAGCTAAACATAGAACTTACACCTTTCACAAAAATTAACTCAAAATGGAGTTAATTTCACAAAATTAACTCCTGGCTGGGTGGCTGAGTTAGTTGGAGTGTGTCCTGTACACCAAAAGGTTTCAGATTTGATCCCTGGTTGGGGTGCATACAGGAGACAACCGATTGATGTTTCTGTCTCACATGATGTTTCTCCCTTCCTCTCTCTTTAAAAACCAATTTTTAAAAAATCCTCAGGTGAAGATAAAAATTTTTTAATGGATCATAGATCTAAATGTAAAAACAAAACTATAAGACTCCTAGGAGATAGAAGAAAATCTAGATGGCCTTGGGTTTGTTGATAATTTCTTAGACTTAAAAAAATTAATTGTACTTGATTAAAGTTAATCATTTCTGTTCTGTAAAAGACACTTTTAAGAGAATGAAAATACGCCGAAACCGGTTTGGCTCAGTGGATAGAGCGTCAGCCTGCGGACTGAAGGGTCCCAGGTTCAATTCCGGTCAAGGGCATGTACCTGGGTTGTGGGCATGTCCCCAGTGGGGGGCTTGCAGGAGGCAGCTGATTGATGTTTCTCTCTCATCGATGTTTCTAACTCTCTATCTCTCTCCCTTCCTCTCTGTAAAAAATCAATAAAATATATTTTTTAAAAAAGAGAATCAAAATACAAGACATAGAATGGAACAAGTCTTTGTAAAACATATATCTGATAAAAGAGAGGGAGAGAAAAAGATAGATCTATTAAAATTCAACAATAACAGAACACCACTAAAAATGGCAGAGTAGCTCAGTTAGAACATCCCTCCCGATATGCCAAGGTTGTGGGTTCGATATGCAGTCAGTGCACATACAAGAATCAACCAAAGAATGCGTAAATAAGTGGAATGACAAATTGATGGTTTTCTCTCCTGTCCTCTCTCATTCTCAAATCAATCAATAACATTAAAAATGGGCAAAAGACATGAAGAGACACCCCACCAAAAAAGATATATAGATGGCAAAAAAAGCATATGAAAAGATGTTCAACTTCATACCTCATCAGGAAAATGCAAATAAACACAACAATGAGATCCCACTACACATCCTATATAATAAAAGGGTAATATGCAAATTGACCGAACTGTGGAATGACTAGTCTCTATGATGTGCACGGACCATCAGGGGGCAGACACTCAACGCAGGAGCTGCCCTCTGGTGGTCAGTACACTCCCACAGGGGGAGCACCGCTTAGCCACAAGCTGGGCTGACAGCTGGCAAGTGGAGTGGCCCACCTCCACAGCAGTGCTAAGGATGTCCAACTGATAGCTTAGGCCCACTTCCCACAAGGAGTGGGCCTAAGCTGTCAGTCAGACATCCCCCGAGGGCTCCCGGACTTCAAAAGGGCACAGGCTGGTCTGAGGGACCCTCCCCCGCGGCCAGTGCACGAATGTCGTGCACCAGGCCTCTAGTCTATTAGAATGGTGAAAGTCCAAAACACTGACAACACCAAGTGCAATGATGTGGTGCAATAGAGACTCTGTCTCATTCATTGGTGATGGGAATATAAAATGGTAGTCACTTTGGAAGACAGTTTGGCAGTTTTTTACAAAACAAGCATCCTCTTACCATTTGATCTATCAATTGTGCTTCTTAGTATTTATCCAAAGGAGTTGAAAACTTAGGTCCACATGAATGTTTATAGCAGCTTTATTCATAAGTGCCAAAAGTTGGTAGCAACCAAGATATCCTCCCAATAGTGAATGGATGAAAAAACTGTGGTACATCTACACAGTGCAATACCATTCAGTGCTAAAAAGAAATAAGCTATCAAGAAACGAGCCCTGCCCTAGCTGGTTTGACTCGGTGGATAGAGCGTTGGCCTGAGGACTGAAGGGTCCGCAGTTTGATTCCAGATGCTGGTCAAGGGCACATGTTGTGGGCTTGATCCCCAGTAGGAGGCGGCCGATTAATGCTTCTCTCTCATCATTGATGTTTCTCTCTCTCTCTCCCTTCCTCTCTGAAATCAATAAAAATATATATTTTTTAAAAATGAGCTCTGTCCTAGCTGGTTTGGCTCAGTTGGTTGAGTGTCCCCCTATGCACCAAAGGGTCACCAGTTTAATTACTGATTAGGGCACATGCCCAGGTTTCCAGATCGATCCCTGGTTGGGTGAGAGCAGGAGGCAACTGATTGATGTTTTTCTCTCACTCCAGAAAAATTAATAAAAACATTAAAAAAAAAGAAAAAAAATGAGCCCTGGTCAGGTAGATCAGTTGGTTAGAGCATTGTCTGATATGCCAAGCTTGCAAATTCAATCCCTGGTCAGGGCACATACAAGAAGCAACCAATAAATGCATAAATAAGTGCAATAACAAATGAAAGTCTTTTGTTTCTCTTTCTCTCTTCTAAAATCAATTCAATATTTTTTCTTTCTTTTTAAAACAAATATATTTTTATTGACTTCAGAGAGGAAGGGAGAGGGAGAGAGAGATAGAAACATCAACAATGAGAGAGAATCAGTGATAGGCTGCCTCCTACACGACCCATACTGGGGAGTGATCCTGCAACCCAGGCATGTGCCCTGACCAGGAATCGAACTGTGATCTCCTGGTTCACAGGACGATGCTCAACCACTGAGCCATGCAGGCCGGACTAAAATTTGTTTTCTTTAAAAGAAATGAAAATACATGGAGGAATGTTAAGCACATACATATTACTAAGTGAAAGTTAGCTCCAAGATAGCAGGGATTCTGATTTGTTCTGATTTGTATAACCTTATTCTGGTCTTGCCAAAGGCAACCCTCAATAAATATTTGAATTAATGCCCTACCCAGTTTGGCTCAGTGTACAGAGCGGCAGCTTGTGGACTGAAGGGTCCTTGGTTCGATTCCGGTCAAGGGCACATACGTGGGTTGTGGGCTTGACCCCCAGTAGGGGGCGTGCAGGAGGCAGCTGATGGATGATTCTATCATCATTGATACTTCTATCTCTTTCTCCCTCTCCTTCCCACTCTGAAATCAATAAAAATATATTTAAAAAAATAAAATAAATAAATGTGCAAGATGCCCTGGCCAGTGTTCTCAGTGGTTAGAGTGTTGGCCCATGCACCAAAGGGTCCCAGCTTCCATTCCTGGTCAAGAGCACTGTCCCAGTTGGGGTGAGTGCAGGAGGAAACCAACTGATCTCTCCCTCTCATATCAAAATTTCTCTCTCTCTCTCATTCCATCGACCCTCCCACTATCCTTCCCTTCCACCCTCTCTAAAAACTAATGGAAAAATATCCTTGGGTGAGGATCAATAACAAAAAAATATTAAATAAATAATGTGCAAGACAAAACTTTTTTTTGCCATCACTGACACTGCTCTTTCTTTTACTCCAACATTTAATCCATTAGCATTTTCTTTCAGGTCTAATTTCCTTTTCTTAAAATATATTTTTATTGACTTCAGAGAGGAAGGGAGAGGGAGGTAGAAACATCAATGATGAGAGAGAATCATTGATTGGCTGCCTCCTGCACGCCCCACACCGGGGACCGAGCCCGCAACCTGGCACGTGCCCTTGACTGGAATCGAACCTGGGACCCTTCAGTCTGCAGGCCGATGCTCTATCCACTGAGCCAAACCAGCTAGGGCCAGTTCTAACTTCTTAAAAATATCCAGAATTTGACCACTTTCATCACCCCCATAGATTCAAGTCAGAGTCATCTTGCACCTAGATTATTCCAAATACCTACTCACTGGTCTCCCAGCTTCCACTCGACCTAACAATCTATTCGCTACATGGCAGCCAGAGGGACACTTTTAATACTTTAGCCCAGAGGACTGCAAACTTCTATAAAGGTCCAGACAGTAAGTCTTTTTAGCTCTGTGCTCTTAGAGTCCACAGACAGCGATGGCTGTGTTCCAACACAACTTTATCAACAATAGTCCCCACCCTGTGATAGTCATTCACCGCACTCCTCTACCCCAAATATTTTCACGGGTAATCACACCCAAAGCCCCACGACCAGTCTGTCTGTCTCCCCCGCACGGCTCCAGGCAGTCCTCCTCCCCAGCCTTGCAGCTGCTGTTTCTCTCCCCACAGCTCACTCGTCACTTCCTCCAGGAAGCCTTCCCTGACCCTCTCCTGATGAAAACAAGCCACCTGTCATTTTCTCCCTGTTTTTTTTCCCACTGACGACCATATATTCCTCAGTTTACAATCTGTCTCCCCCTCTAGAGAGTGTCAGGTCACTGCTGTGTCCCCAGCACTTAGCACACGCCAGGCCCATGAGAGATGCTCAACCAGCACGCGGAACAAATGCGCCAGGAGTACACGTTGGTAGGGTCTTGGGAAAGAAATGGACGAAGAAGGCCCCCGGGGACTGTTTGGACCCGTCGGGCCAGGGCTTCCTCACCTAGCTGGCCCCCAACCAGCTTCCTTTTCGTGGCTCTCCTCGCCCTGCTGCTGCTCCGTGCTCTCCCCCAGCGGCGGTGGCTCCTGGTCCTGGCATTCTGCGTGGGGCATGTCCACCTGTGAGCACATTCAGCGCTTGAGAGGCCGAAGGAAGGCGACAGGTGGTCAGATCCCCTCCTCCCGCCCCTTTGGCCCTGGGCTCCTCCTTGTGACGTAGTGGGGACCGGCAGAAGAGACGGCTGAGCCAGGGCAGGCACCATGAGGTGGGGAAAAACTGTGCCTGCAGGACAGAGGCGGGGACACTGGAGGGGCCGGGGTGAGGGCAGAGGCTCTGGGGTGCCTGGGCTCCTAACTGGTATTTGCGTGGAGTCGAGTCCCTCGAGGAGGGAGAAGAGGGAGGAGAAAAGAAGGAAAAAACGGGTGCGGCACATGGGCATCTGAGCCACTCTCTAAACGGCTTCTGCCACGCGCCATGCGTGGAAGTCTGTCCTTCAGGCCCCGCTGTCAGAGCGTCAGTCATACTATTCGTCTATCAGTCAGGCCCCGTCTGTCAGGAAATCGGGCCGGCCGGGCGAGGGTGACCCCCCTGTTGCCGGGCGAAGGTCCGCGCGGAAGCCCGAGATCGCCGCCGTCCCCTGCCCATACTCCCGCGAAGAAAACAAGCATCGCATACTCCCTGTCGTTCCATCTTGTCTTTTCCCGCCTTCTCGCACGCGCCCTCTGCGCACGCGCCGGCCCGCGGACCTGCTGGGGCGCCCTCTCCTGGCCTCAATTCTATCTGGGAACGTGCGCGCGCAACGGGGCGGGCCGACCGTTAATGACCGTTGGGCCTTCTTGGGGCTGCGCGCGCAGCAGGCTCTGCTGAAAGCTTGTGGGGGAGGTGGTCTCTGCGCGCGCATGCGTGCTTTTGAGGTTCCGATCCAACGTGGGTCGAAGGATCTTTTCAATAAAATTTTTTTCAAATTATATTTTATTGACCTGAGAGAGAGAGATCCATGGGTTTCCCCTGGAACCTGCAACCTGGGTATGTGCCCTGACCGGGAATGGAACCCTTGGTAAAAGGGAGGACGCGACCTAACGGGCTTGGCTCAGAGGACAGAGCGTCGGCCTGCAGACTGAAGGGTCCTGGGTTCGATTCCGGTCAAGGGCATGTACCTTGGTTGCAGGCGCATCCCCAGTAGGGGGTGTGCAGGAGGCAGCTGGTCAATGTTTCTCTCTCATTGATGTTTCTGACTCTCTATCCCTCTTCTTTCCTCTCTGTAAAAAAATCAATAAAGTATATATATTTTTAAAAAGTTCATTCAGTTACCACCTTGAACTACTTACCTGTGCGCTCCAGAACCAGAAGCTCCTTGAAAGCAGGTGGGCCTGGCCCTTAGAGTTGGACCCATATCTATCTATCTATAAATATACTAGTGGCCTGGTGCACAAAATTCGTGCACATTAAAAGGGGATTAATTAGAGGAAATAATTCAATATTGCTATTTGCCCTTTCTCTATAATAGAAGTGTCAGAGATGAAAGAAAATTAGTAAAATGTATATGAAAACCTTCCTCCTGTCAGAGTCTGGGGCGCACTGTGGGACCCAGAGGCGCATGTGGGTCCTGGCCTACCCACATGCACCTCAAAATCGTGTGAGACCCAGACCCGCCTCCCCCCCCATTGGGCTAGATCCAGACCCGGCCAGTCCCACCCTTGTCAAGCCCCGCTGGGCAGGGGGCATAGCCTCAGGTCCCCCAGCCCAGCACCAGGACGGGGGGGGGGGGGGGGGGGGGGGGGGGGCATGGCCTGAGGTCTCCTGTCAAGCCCTAAGCAGGAGGTGCGGTCTGAGGTTCCCCGGCCTGGCGCTGGGGCGAGGGGAGCAGCCTGAGGTCCCCTAGCCCAGCAACAGGACGGGAAGCGCACCTTGAGGTCCCCTGTCAAGCCCCACTGGGTGGGGGCATGGCTTCAGGTCCCCTGGCCTGGTGCTGGGGTGGGGGGCGGGGCCTGAGGTCCCTGTCAAGCCCACGGGGGCGGGGGAGGGCGTAGCCTCAGGTCCCTGCTGATTGCTCGTTAAAGCTCCTTATGGGAACTTGGCTTCAGCTGTGGGTGCAACCATCTTTGTGACAGAGTGGTCAATTAGCATATTCCCTCTTTATTATAGGATAAAAGCCTAAGTGACCATTCAGACCCGTCAGCCAGAATGACCTGCTGCTGTGACGCCCACTGACCACCAGGGGGCGGGTGCTCAATGAGGGAGCTGCCCCCTGGTGGTTAGTGCGCTCCCACAGGCGGAGCGCTGCTCAGCCAGAAGCCAGGCTCACGGCTGGCACAGCAGTGCTACTGAAGGCGAAGGAGGCAGCAGCAGGCGCAGTGGGACCGGGATGAGCGGGAGCAATGGGGTGCGCCTGGGATGAGTGGGAGCAATGGGGTGCGCCGGCTTGGGCTCCTTCCGGCCGCCTGCTGCTGCGGCACTGTGACATCCCCCGGGTCTCGGATGGCAAGAGGGCACAGGCCGGGCTGAGGGAACCCACCAGTGCACGAATCCGTCATTTAATAGTAATAACGATAACGCCTTAGTAGTAACAATATTATTGTTGGCACTGAGGAGCCACAGCCTGGGAGAAAATATTTGCAATATGTAAATCTAAGAACTTGTACTGGCATCTACGAAGGACTCTTTCAATAATAAGACAAACCCAAAGGAAAAGTGGGCAAAAGATCTGGATAGGTGTACTCACAGACCTGAGGGGGAGCAAGCTCAGTGTGAAGGACAGCCCCATGGCCTGTTGGGGAGGAAGCAGGGTTGGGGCGCTGTGGTTGGGCAGAGGAAGGAGTTGGGGGGCAAGGTGAAGGGTTGGGCTTTTGTGCCAATTGATTGGGAAGGAGGTGCGGCCTCCCTGAGACACCTGTCAGAGCGTCCACGTGGAGGCAGTGGGAATTCCTCCATATTGCTCAGCCCTCCCGCGGGAGGCTCTGTCCTGAGCCACACACACTGATCACACATCTTTTTTTAAAATATATTTTTATTGATTTCAGAGAGGAAGGGAGGAGAGAGAGAAACATCAATGATGAGAATCACTGATTGTCTGCCTCTTGACCGGGAGTCGAACCGTGACCTCCTTCATAGGTTGAAGCTCGACCACTGAGCCACGCCGGCCGGGCGAGGGCACTCATCTTGACACCTACATTCTGGAAAACATGGATTTGAACCTGGGTTCTGTCTCTTACCACGATAATGACCATAAAACTGCTACTCACTCTCAATTCCCATCTTCATCTACTACCAAGGTGATAAAATCTAAAATATCTGGCAATTGTAGGGGTTTCAGGGATAAAACTTCTGGAACATACCAAGAGTTTAATAAACAATAGCTAACAATATTTTGTGGTAAAGCTACAAGTTAAACAAAATACATCTTCCTACACTAGTAGATTTGAAAACTGAAGGACAATCTACTGAGAAAAATCTCAAAGGCTTGCTGTTCAGCATACACACACAAACACCAACACATGGAACTCAAAAGCAACTCACAAGATGCAGGAGGATTTTTATGGTGCACCCATCATTTGTGTGACTTTCAAAAACATGTAAAAATAAGCCATGACTTGGAATGTAATATATACACGTAAGTAAAAATGTTTAAATATATGAGAAAGAACATTGAATTCATGAGTCTGTAACAACCTCAGCAGGGTGGGGATGGAACTAGGTCTTCAAACCATGGGTCCCATAGGTCTAAAACTGAAAGTTCCAAAGCAAACACTATAGTCAATGTTCAGATTTGACCAAAGCAGGGCTGGGGTGGGTGACCCCTGGGTGTTATTTTGCCGTATTTATCATGTCTCCAGCTCACCCTCCCCCGAAGAGCAGGGGCCCGAGTCCGCTTGCCTACTGCCAAGGCTCATGAATAGTGCTGGCACGTAGGAAGTATGGATTTATTGCATTAGTTAGTACTTTCCTGTATGACTAAATTATTTGAAATAGAGAAAAATATTTGATTGAGGAGCCCTTGGGAGATTGGTAGCCACAGTGCCCTGGGACCAGTGATGTCCATGGTCCCAGCTGACTTGTCCATTTCACTGGGTTTGCCAGTGGGCTTGTGATCACCCAAGAAACTGTCCACACCTTTTTAAAATTGATTTGAGAGAGGAAGGGGGAGAGAGACATGGGCTTGTTGCTCCACTTACTTATGCATTCATTGGTTGATCCTGACCAAAGATGGAACGTGCAACCTTGTTGGATTGGGAAGGCACTCTAACCAATGGAATTACCTGGCCAGGGCTTGTCCACGTTTTCAAAAGTGCACAAGACATGGGGTGAACATGGCAGCTGGGATTTGCTTTTAAAATTTTCTATAGAAACATACAGATGAAGCTCAAGTGTGAGATCTCACTCATCAATGGGAGCAATGGGCTCACAAAGCTGTATCCTGTTCATCTATTTTAGGCTCATTTGACAATCTTATGAGAATTTAAAAGAAGCAGGGTTTTTGTTTTTTTTTGTGGGGGGAGGGCAGTGCTGGAGGGATGAGCAGGTGGGGAGCAGACAACTTTCAGGATAGTGAAAATACCATAAGGACGGATACATACCATCATCCATTTGTCCAAGCCTATACAATGTACAACACAGAATGCACTGTTGTTCATTCACACGATGTGTCAATGTAGGTCATCAGTTCTAACAAAAGCACCACTCTAGTGGGGGTGTTGATAGTGAGGGAGACTGTGTATGTTGTGGGGGCAGGAGGTACATGGGAAATCTCTGTACCTTCCACTCAATTTTGCTATGAACCTAAAATTGGTCTAAAAAAGTCTTTAAGCCCTGTCCAATGTGGCTCAGTTGGTTGGACATTGGCCCATGCACCAGGAAGTTGCAAGGTTAATTCCTGATCAATGGCACATGCTCAGGTTCCATGCTCAGTCCCCAGTAGGGGTGTGCTGATAGATGTTGCATTCTTGCATCGATGTTTCTCTTTCTGAAAGTCAATAAACTATTCTTAAAAAAAAAAAAGTATTTAAAAGTAAGGGGGGAGAGTGGAACGCTCCTTCTCTTGAGAGGCAAGGCCGCGGAATCACAGCTACGACTGAGGCCAATGTAAATCCGAAGGCCTACCCTCTCGCAGATGCCCATCTCACCAAAAAACTATTGGACCTCAACCAGCAGTCACGTAACTACCAGCAGCTTTGAAAAGGAGCCAATGAGGCCACCAAAACCCTTAAGAGAGGTATCTCTGAGTTCACTGTCATGGTTGCAGACGCAGAGCCCCTGGAGATCATCTTGTACCTCCCACTGCTGTGTGAAGAATGTGCCCTACCTGTTTGTGCACTCCAAGCAGGCACTGGGGTGGGCCTGCGGGGTCTCCAGGCCTGTCATCACCTGTTCTGTCACCATGAAAGAAGGCTCCCAGCTGAAGCAGCAGATCCAGTCCATTCAGCAGTCCATTGAAAGGCTCTTAGTCTAAACCGATAGCCTCTGCCACATTCTCTCTTACCTACTCCCCTTGGGGTTGTGTATCATATTGTCTATGTTACCATGTAGGATTTCCAGCTATCTTCTATTGTTATAAAATATTGTAGTATTAAATCTTTTTATATTATTTTGGGGGGGAAAGTAAGCGGGGGGCTGCTTTTAAAAGCTTAGCTTGCTTGCCTTCCCAAATGTGTGTCCCAAGGGATAAGGGATCTGTTTCTTTCACCTAGAAGAGGGCCTTGCACCAGTAAGTGATCAATAAGTGTTTGAAAGAACTCATCTTTTCCAGGGAGGACTGGCTGAAGCTGACCAGAAGGCCCTGAGGATCCATGGCCCCCAATCCAACACCCCTCACACTAGCACCCAAGTTTCCTCCCATCAAGCCACACTCTGAGCTGGGGAGAGCCAACAGGATCCCACCACTCCTAAGGAAAGGCACCAGATGAAGGTAACTGCCCACTTTATTAGCCAGCAGCCACCTGCAGGGCTCCCTAGGGCCCACCCATCAGAACAAATGGGTTACCTGCTCCCCTACCCCTGGAACCCTGGGGCGGGTGGGGAAAAGGAGATACCAGGAACAGGGAGATAGCCTCACAGAGGCCTCATAAATACAAAGGGGTCCACTGGCCAGGGATACAAGGGCTGGGCAGCAGTGGCTCAGGAGGGTGGCCTGTCCAGGACGGCCCATGTCATGTTGTCTCCTGTGTCTGTGGGGACCCTCGTTCGGCATCCAGGCGGCATAAGGGGCTGTCGTACACCATCTGCAAGTTCACCTTGTGGCCTACCAGCTCACGGATATTGTTGATGTTGTATTTGATCATCGTTGGGCTTGAGGGAAAGAGGGGACATGCTTTAACACTAGGTCAGGTCCTGTTCTCTGATCAGAAATTCTCTGAGGGCTCCCACTTTCCTCAGAATGGAAGCCCAAGTCCTCCCATAGCCCATAAGGCCCTGCACAATCTGCCCCATCACCCACTTCTCTACCCCTCACTTTCTCCCTCCAAACACAGAAGGCACACTCCAGCCTCATGGCCTTTGCACTGGCAATTCCCTCTGCCTGGAACGCCCCTCCCCAGATATCCTCCCAGGTCATCCACCACCAGTCTGCTAGATGCCACCTCCTCTGTGATCCCTTCCCTGACAACCTCCTCTCCTTAGCCCTTGCTGCAGGCACACTCTAGGCATTATTTATTAAATTCACTTGTCATTCTTCTCACTTCACAGAAGCAAGGGTGTGTGCACAGAACAGAGCACACAGCAGGTGCTCACTAAAGTTTGTCAACGAATGAATGGATGGTGCTGAAGATCTACAGGACTCCATGCCTGGCAAGTCCCCTACACAAAGCAGCCAAACGCGTGCTAAGTGGTTTGGGCACTCACCGCTCCAAGGAGAGGCCCCAGGCAATGACTGACACATTCTCGGGGAGCCCCATGGGCAGCAGCATTTCGGGCCGGAAGAGCCCAGAGTTCCCGACCTCCACCCACTTCTTCAAGCCTGTGAGGGCAGGAGAAGGATGAGCAACTCATGTGGGTGATGTTGGGCCTGGCAGTGAGCTTGGGAGGCAGGATGTGGGCTTGGCAGTGAGGGGACTGGGGCTAAGAGGGGGAAGCCTCAGACCTCCCTCCCTGCCCCAGCACCATGCCCCACTCTGACCTTGGTGATAGCTGAACACCTCCATGCTGGGTTCAGTGTAGGGGTTGTAGGCTGGCTTAAAGCGCAACTGGGTGATACCTGGGTGGAAAACAAGGCTGGTGACCCAGACATCCTCCTGCGGCCCCACCACCCACCACTGCCCTGGTCTGCCTGCTCACCTAGCTTGGTGAAAAACTCTCGAAGGACACCCATGAGGTGGCCCAAGGTAAGTCCATGGTCAGCCACAACACCCTCGATTTGGTGGAACTCGGCCAGGTGAGTGGCATCCAGGGTTTCATTCCGGAACACACGATCGATGGAAAAGTACTTGGCTGGTGTGAAGGGTTTCTGGAGATGACAGGCAGGCCAAGTCATGTGTCAGAAGGTCAGTATGACAGTCCCCTCTCTGTCCCCACACTACTCAGGCCCAGCTGACCTTTTGGGCCAGGCAGTAGAGGGCACGAGCACTGGCTGCCGTGGTGTGTGTACGCAGCAGATTTTTCCGGGCCTCGTCCAGCTTCCAAGTGTACTTGTACCTTCAGGAGGAAATCCGAAGTCCAAACTGATGCCCTCGGGCTCCCAACTTCCTTTCCCCAAACACCCCAAAGTCCTGGTCCTGCCTCACCCTTGTGAGCCATAGCCACCGTGGGAGTGGATCCGCTTGACCCGATGGACGTAGTCCATAGGGAGCTGCAGGGCCTCGGCTGGATCTGGGAAGGACAGAGCATCGTCTGGTCAGTCAAAAAGCATTTCTCAAACAGCCACTGCACAGAGGACAGACAGTGACAGTTGCAGCTTCTGCCCTCACCTGTCATTGCAGCCAGAGAGCATCTGGGAACACCTAAGCCAGTCACATCCATCTCTGCCCAGAAACTTCCATAGTTCCCATTTCAATGGGAGAAAAAGTCAAAGTCCTCTCTGTGGTCCCCAATCAACTCCCTGTTCTCATCCACCCACTCCTAATTAATCACTTCCTTTAGTCACACAGCCTCCCAGCTGATCTGTAAGTACACCAGGCTTGTTTGAACCTCAGGGCCTTTGTACTGGCTATTCCCTCTGCCTGGAACGTCCTTTCTCCAGATATAATTCCCTCCCTAACTTGTTGGTCTTTACTTAAGCAAAGACATCCTATATAATAAAACTCTAATATGCAAATCAACCAAATGGCAGAACAACTGGTCGCTGCTATGATGCGCAATGACCACCAGTTGGCGGGGGGAGGGGGGGACAGCAGTCTGCCCCCTGATAGGGAGGCTACCAGTGGGGGCAGGGCCAGCCAGCAGGGGCACCAGGTCGCCAGCCAAGGCGGGTGCCAGCAGGGTGGGGGGCGGGGACGGGAGGCTGATGGCCCCACAGATTAGCCCTGATTGCTGGCCAGGCCGAGGGACCCTACCCTATATATTGGGAAGTCTCTTAGATTTAAAAATTAAAACCTGGCAAGGCTACTCTAACACTGAAAAAAAAAAACAGGATGATGCAGTAATGACATGCATGGACTCTGGCTTGCACATTTTGTGGTCAGCCCTAATTCTGATACTTATAACTGTGCAACAAAGCCAATTACTTAACTTCTCTCTGCTTCAGTTTTTCCACGCATAAGATGGGGAAAATGGTACTACTGCCTCAGAAGGATCATGTTATGTACTACTTTTAATAATCAGAGCAAAAAAATACAACTGTCCATACAATAGCAAGATGCCTTTCACCTGTATGAAAAGTATGGTCACCGGTGCATGCAGCATCCTGGATTGTAAGAGGGATGTCTGATTGCTGGTTTAGGCCAGTTAGACATCACCCCGAGGACACAGGCCAGGCTGAGGAACACCCCTCCTCTCCCCCCCCGCATGAAATTCATGCACCTGGCCTCTAGTGTGTGTATATATATATATATATGTATTTATTTATATTGAATTCTCACCTGAGGAAATGTTCTATTTTTTAAAGAGGGGCGGGTGGGAAATAGAGATAGACACATTGATTGGTGGCCTCCCACTTGCGCCTGACCCCGACCATGACCAGGGATCAAATATGCAACCCTTTGGTGCACTGGTCAACACTCTTAAACTACTGAGAAACATCCGCCAGAGCTATATATTTTTTTAAAATTTATTTCAGCCCTAGCTGGTTTAGCTCAGTGGATAGAGCATTGGCCTGTGGACTGAAGGGTCCTGGGCTCAATTCTGGTCAAGGGCATATACCTCAGCTGCAGGCTCCTCCCCGGTCCAGGCCCTGGTCAGGGAGCGTGCAGGGGTCAACCAATCAATGTGTTTCTCTCACATCAATGTTTCTGTCTTTCTCTCTCTCTTCCACTCTCTCTAAAATCAATGGAAAAATATCCTCAGGTGAGGATTAAAAAAAAAAATGATTTCAGAGAGAGGAAGGAGGGAGGGAGAAATATTGATTTGTTGTTCTACTTATTTATGCATTCATTGGTTGCTTTATGGATGTGCCCTGACCAGGGATTGAACCTGCAACCTTGGTGTAATGGGACATCACTAAACAACTGAGCCATTGGGCTAGGGCAGCAAAGACTTTTTAAAAAATTGACAGCCCCTTCCCCATGCCATTTCCTCCCTTTGCATTTACTGCCATCTTGCATTACTGAACTTATAGCTTATTCAGGATTTAATACGTCTCCCCCACCAGGATGAAGATTACCAGGGCAAGGACTTCTGTTCTATTCATGGCTGTGACCCAGGTGTTTATAAGAGACCTTGGTACAGAGGAGGAGCTCAGTAACCATTTGTTTTGGGAATGTGTAAATTCTTAACCTCCTCCTTATGGGGAAGACAACAACCATTGTGGAAGTCATTCAATTTCATATAGTATTAAGAATTGTAAAGGAAAAGAAATGAATGGGAACCAAGGTTGAAAGTTAAGGTGAAGGATTTCTAGAACACAGGGAAAAAGGCACATCAGGATGGACTCTGAGGTGATGCTGGAGCCCACCATAAAGATCCAGGAGAAAACAGTTCTCAGCAGAAGGCACAGCACAGGTAAAAGCCCAGAGGTGGTCAAGAGGGCCAGTGGGAGGAGGAGACCACAGAAGTTGACATGACTGGCTCACACAAGCCTTGCTGGCCATGCTGAGGAGGATGGAATTTATTTTATAAAATGGCATACCACCCCAAAAGGCTTTACCCAGGCCTAGCACCTCTGATGGCACACCGGGGCCCATTCACCTTTCAGGAAGAAGGTGTCATGCTGGTCTCGTGCTGGGTGCTGCTGGGGCTGGAAGAGTGCATCAAAGTTCCAGAAGGAGCTCTCGATGAAGTTGTCAGTCGGCATCTCGGTGAACCTGGCGGGAGATGTGGCCTGACTACCCTGCCCTGAGGTGGCTGGCCCGGCCCCACCTCTGGCCCCTTGCTCACCCCATCTCCAGGAAGATCTGCCGGAACTGGGTGCGAACTTTCAGCAAGGGGTGCAGGTGTCCACTGTCTGGGAGGACACCATGGGCTGAGAAATTGTAGGACTTGAAGGGCCGGTCCCGCCAGGAGCCACTGTGGGTGGGGATGCAGGGTACATGGGCCTGGTGGGGACTGCCCACCCCTACACCCCCCTGACCCCTGACCCTGGGGCTGCCCCTACTTGGAGATCATCTCTGGGTTCAGCTCTGCTTCCTGCTTAGAGATGCTGGTGCTGAAGGCACTGCCTTTGCTCACCCAGTAGGTCTTCAGGGTCCTATGGCCAGAGGAGGGAAGGGATATGATACCACTGTCAAGTTCTAAGAAGCTTCCGTTGATCTCCCATATGATGCTGACCCCAACACAACCCACCAAGTCACTCTGCTTTATTTTCTTCCTGATATTTACTGCCACCTAAGAATCCTTTTATTTGGCCTCCACCTACATCCTGAGTTCATTCACCAAACACTTATTGTGTACCAGAGCCCATTCAAGACACTAAGCATACAGCTGGGAGTGATAATAATAGCTAAAGTTTAGGTTAATAAAGTTATCCTATGCCAGCTCTGTTCCACTGAAGTCACCTCACAATCTTGTGAAAAGGGGCCATTTTACAGATGAAAAAACTTGAGTCCTAAAAAGATCAGGTGACTTGACCAAGGTCTCAGTTAGAAAGTGGGAGAGCCAGGACTTGCATTGGGCAATCCACCTCCATTCAGTGTCTACTCAAAGGGGATGCAGCCCTGGGAGAGCAGAGAACCCAGCTGTCCAGGTCCCAGCATTCAATTAATTTCAGGCAGGATTTAGAACTGTGAAAGAAATAAACAGGGGAAAAGAGACAGACTAGGTGAGTGGCTTTTGTGGGAATCACAGGGAGAAAAGGTGGCTGCTATAAGGTGACACATGAACAGAAGTTGGATGCTGGAATGTGCCTTGAGATCAGCAGGAAGGTCATTCTTGGCAGAAGGCACAGCATGTGCCATAGCCCTAGGTGGCTTGAACCTGGCCTGTCTGCTTCACAACCACAGCGTGAAGAGGGCCTAGTGTGTCCAGAACAGCTCTCCTCTCCCTTCTCCCACTCCAAGCCACACAGGTGACATGGGTCTGAGACTGAAGGTAGCAGCCACTCACACTTCGGTCAGCAGTTTCCTCTTCTTGAGTTCACTCCTTTCTTTCTCGCCCAGCTTCTCAGCCTGTCCACCCCGGACAAGCTGGAGCCGCTGTTGCACCTCATCCTCCACGCTGTCCACCTGCCACGATGATGGGACAATGGTTATGAAGAGCTGTGAGGGCCAGGGGCCCGCCTGCCTGCCCATAGGGACTCACCACTCGGAACACCCGGGGCCCATCAGCAGCACTCTTGTCCACACGAATCCACTTGTTGGACATGGCCTTGCTGAAGCCCACCTTGCCACTGGGTAGTCGCTGAGGGAGCAAGGCTACAGTGAGGGGGACACAAGGGCCACCTTCACCCCATCACCTCCCTAAGCCCTACCACCCCCTCCCCGGGCCCTACCATGAGCTCACTCTGGGGCAAGCCCTCTGGAGGGACACTATGAAACACCCGGGCCTCATGGCTGCCCTCCCGGTCAATCTCCTGGCCCTCTGCAGTAAGCTCCCAGTGCTTGGTGGAGCGTAGCTCAGCCTCAATGATCTGCAAGAGAAAGGAGGCACAGGTAGGGACAAGGTTCAGAGCTGGGCACCCCCTTGCTGCAGCACTGAAGGCAAGATCAAAGCACAGCCACTAAAGCTGGCTTCACATCTTGCTGTGCCTCAGTCTCCCTTCTATGACACAGGGACAACAATAAATACTGTTCATACTTCCCAGGGTGAGGTAAAGTACTAAGGGTGTTACCTGGCAAAGGACAAATTCTGTCACTTTTGAAGCTGGAAAGAAAAATGTATTTTTTAACTTGGGGAAGATTTTAAAGAACTCAGATGAACTGATTTGTCTTCACATTTGCATCTCAATGACTAAAGCATCAAAGAAAGGCCCTGGAGGTCAACATCACACAGTGGCAAGGCTGGGTGAGGCCCACAGGTCCTCCTAGGTCCCCCTTTATTCTAATTCCCAGCTCTGACCTTGGGAAAGATGCTCAACCTCCCTGAACAAATTTTCGTATCCATGAGAGCAAGGTGTGGTGGGCTCTATGTCAGAGGATTGTCGATTTCACACCAGTCAAGATACTATCACCCCACACACCATACATAGCTTCAATCCCTTCTCGGAACTGACAACCTTGGGCTCTGCAGCCTGACCACTGTGGACGAAAGGGGCCACACGCTAACCTGACAAGCTCAGGGGAGGCCTGCATGGCAATCTTGCAAACTCAGAGACCTAAAATAACCACAAAAGATGGTCTGAAAATTAAATATTTAACTATAAACAAGTTATAGTGGGTAGTCATGTCCTAGGCAGTATTTTCCCTGACAAAGATCAACTTAGATCTTTACTAAGATAACATATCTGTGAAATGTCTGGGAAACTTGTAACCACCCCCCCCCCCCCGCCCCACCCCTCAGGGCACAACAAATGGCACAGAACATTCCCTCATTGTTTTGTTATCAAGTCAATCCTCAATGGTTAATTATGTTAAACTATCCCGTATCCATCTATGTAAAAGAAGCCTATGTCCATCATTTCACTTTTTATCCCATAATCTATGCCTAATGGATTTCATGTAACCCACTTACGTCCCTTTCCTTTGATTACAATGCATAAGTACAGATATAACCAGCCATTCTCCGGAGCATTATCTCAATTCGTTGAGGTCCTGTTTTCTGGCATATGTCGACAGTTTGGCTCACATAAACTCACAAAAATTCTCTACAGGTTTCAATGTTTTTTTTCTTTTTCTTTTTTTTAATGTTAACACCACCTACTTTCAAATACAGATTTGCCTGTCTCTTCTAGTGACACTGCTCAAGTTATTGCTCAGTACTTAGGAGTGGTCACATCTACAAAATGGGGATAATAACACTACCATCATCCTATGATCATGGCAAGGATTGAATGATAAAGTTGAGACCAGAGTGGGGCACAGGAGGTAGGTTTGATGAATGAACAGCCCAGTACTCTCTTCTATGTCCTCCCCTCATGGATCCAGCCTCCTGGGTGGCCCATGGGCCCTTCAGCATCCTCCCCTTGTGACGCCATTACCCTTCACTTATCCAAATCATTAGACTGGGCTTCACTTGTGCTCCCCTTGCCTCTTCATTCCAGCTGCCTCCCTACAGCCAGACACCAGGCCCTCTAGTTTGGGGATGTGCCAGCCTCTGCCCTCATCCCCTCATCTTAGATCTTGTCCCTGCCAGTCGTTCCCAAGAGTGATGAAGGCGACACACACTGGGGACTAGCTCCAGCTCCTGTTATGGCTCTCCAGTACCCTGTGAGAGACCTACATGACCTTGCAAATTCTGGCTCTGCTGTCTCTCTCATCCCCCTCCCCCCAACTGATCCTCTAGGTGCTATGGCATTCCTCCTCAAGGCAGAGACCCAACTCTGTGGTCACTCCTCTGGGATGCTCTCCCTGACTCCCAAGGCTGGGTCAGCTGTTGTCTCTGGGTTCCCTGTGCTTCCTCCAGCACTCTAGTCCCAAGAGTACCTCCCCCATGAGATCGCAGTCTCCGTGAGGGCAGCGATACCGATTTCTTCTCCACCATAGTAACCGCAAACCCCCCTCCCCGCCCCCCCGCGCCCCAAGGCTGCTTATCCCCTCAAAGGACGTTTTCTGCAAGAGGCACGTCGGTGCGCCTGGGCCCTTATTCGTTCCTGACTCCCTGCCTGCGCACCTGGAGTTGAACACTTAGGGTTACCCCTAACTAGGTCTAAGGGCGTTTGGCCTGGAGGCACCAAGGTCCTTCTGGTAAGGGAACTCCATGTGCCAAAGCGCAGAGGCCCGGCTCACCTCGCCCAGCGCCTGCAGGCTCTTCACGGCGCCCACCACGGCTTGGTGCTCCACGCCCAGCTCGGCCGCTAGCTCCGCGCTGTCCAGGCCGCCATCGACCGCCTCCAGCCGCCGCAGCAGCACCTCTGCCAGTGGGCCATCCGCCATGATTATTCCCTGCGCGCCCAGCGTGTCCCGGCTCCAGGGCCGGAACCACCGGAACCGGAACCACCGGAACCGGAACCGGCGCTGGAGCGTATGCCGCAATCTTGAAGGCGGCTGGTCGTCCTGTAGGGCTTAGGGCGTTGCCATCTTGAGTGTGTCAGTTGAACCTCAAAGCGTGGACTCAGTCAGTCCCGGCGCCCTCAGCCTTTACCTCCGCTCGAGCTGGACTTGTGGTGTCTGCTTGACTGGAGAGGTCAAATTGATTGACCTAAAGGACAGAGTCACAGCGTTGTTTTAAGTTTTATCCAGCCCCACCTGCAGCAGGCTGTGACCTTGGACTTCTTCCTTCTCTCGGCCTTGGAGCCCTTAATCCTTCTGGGATTCTTTTACCCTGTAGAAGAACTGTGGGTGGTGGGCTCCAGAGCTAATCATTCTGCTGATATCAACTACTTTAAAATTTTCAAAGAGAGGCTGGGTAGGGACCATCCCTATTTTAAGAGGGGAGAGGGACCCACCTAATAATAGTTATAGTCCAAGTTATAGTTATAGCAGCTACCTGGACAACCACCTGTGTGCCCAGCCCAGTGTTAAGTGCTTCAGGTGTGTTATTTTATTTTCTCCCAAACTTTGATGTAGATATTAATATAATCCCTATTTCAAAGATGTGAAAACTGAGGCTGAGAGGGTACTATGATTTGTGCATGGTTTATAAGGAGCTGGTAGGGATGGAATTAGAAATTGTAATCACCCCAGCCTTAGGTGGTTTGGCTCAGTGGATAGAGCACTGGGCTGCGGACTGAAGGGTCCCGGGTTCGAATCCGGTCAAGGGCATGTACCTTGGTTGCAGGCACATTCCCAGTAGGGGGTGTGCAGGAGGCAGCTGGTCAATGTTTCTCTCTCATTGATGTTTCTAATTCTCTATCCCTCTCCCTTCCTCTCTCTAAAAAAAAAAAAAAAAATCAATAAAATATTTTTTAAAAATACAAAAAAATGGGTGAAATTAATGTGAAGAACTAAATCTGATGTCCATTTGTCACTTAAATACTTTATAACATTTCTTTATTTTACTTATTTTTTAATCATCACCTGAGGGTATTTTTCCTTTGATTTTTTAGAGAGAGTGGAAGAGAGAGGGAAAGACAGTAAGAAGAAGAAAAAAAAGTAAGAAATATCGATGTGAGAGAAACACATCGATTGGTTGCCTCCTACAGGAGCTCTGACCAGGTCCCAGGCCAGGGAGGAACCTGCAACTGAGGTCTGTGCCCTTGACCAGAATCGAACCTGGGACCCTTCAGTCTGCAGGCTGACCCTATCTATTGAGCTGAACCAGCTAGGGCAACACTTTATAACATTTCTAATGAAATGTTTTACATTCTTTTTTCCATACTAAGCCTTGAAAATGTGATGTGTATTTTACATTTACTTTTCAGTTCAGACCAGCCACATTTCAAATGGTCAACAGTCCCATGTGGTCAGTGAAGACTACTAGACAGCACAAGTACATTGTAATCCCAGGCCTGCCATTTATGTCACTCAGTCAAATCTCTTAATCTTTCTGTTTCAGTTTCCTCATCTGGATGGAGATAATATGAGCCCAGCTTATTGTGAGAATTGTGAAATAGTGCCTACACATGTATGCATATTTGTTAATACTAAATTGAGTGTGGATTGTGTGTCAGGCACTATTCTAAGCAGTATGCCTTTACTCACTTAACCATCACAATTGTTATTTGAACCTAGAAAATGAGGTTACTAATACTCCCCCAATTATGACCCTACAGTGAAGTACTGATTTTTAAAAAATCAGAATACATTCCTCAAAGTCCCTCCTCTCCTTCAAAGCACTTTTCCCATTACAAAAAAAATTTCCTCAGGAGTCCTTCCTTCTACCACAGATCAAGAGGGTTTTAAGCCTGCTCTGTGCCAGGTGCTGCAGGAGACACCAGGGAATGGTGAAGTGAAATTAACAAGACAGCACAGAGTCTACCCTAGACAGGAAACACCAAACTCGTGTCCATGGCACTTAGTGGAAGGGAAGGAAGACAGGAGGGTCAGTGGCAGGCCTGGAGTGATCACCCCAGATGTGGGACTCCTTCTAAGGGGGCCAGGTTGGGCCATACGGCCTGGGGGGCGGGGCAGAATCCCAACTTCTCCAAAACCCCTAATTTCTCCCTTTTCTGAAACCCCGCCACTAGTGGGAAAGCTCCCCAGCCCTGCCCTGTTGCCAAGATTCCCCAGCTCCCCCCAGTCCTCAGTTCACTCCCAAGTTCCCAGATCCAGGGCCTTTTTGTTCAGAGTTTGGGAAACCCCTAGCCCTCCTCCTTCCTGAAGACTAGAGGCAAGCAGCTGGTGTTCCACACAGTCAGTCATCTGACTCTGATGTGAGAGAAACACAGGAGTCCTGCCTCTCTCCCTTAGATCTTATCTTCTTTACCATCTGTCTACTTTCTTCCTCTCCAACGGAATCCCCTGCTCTCTCATCTTTGGCCGTTTAATTGCAAAAGCCAAGCCGTTTGTGGAAGACCACAAAGCAGCGACCCCTTTCATTTACTGGGGATGGGGTGGGGGTGGGGGTGGGATGGGGGGAGGCGGGGTAGTAAAGGAGAGGCAGGCCGCAATTAGGGTAACAACCTTACCGGGATCTAGCAATCACAGCCTATAGTCACATCTTCGAGCCTTCTGGGCTTCCTTCCCTGTCCCAGGATATCCTAAAAGCTTTGAAAGTATTTCTACTGGGCAGCCGCTGCTCAGGGTCGCTCTTCCTGGCCTCTCAGGAGCTTCTGTGACTTTAGAGAGGCTAAGTGGCTTGCCCCAGGTCACGCTGCAGCAGTCGTCCAGTATGCCAGGTACTAGGGACCGCACAGAGGGGGGAGCTAGAATTCCCTCTGCATGACTGTGGCGCCGGGGTCAAGCGTGAAGTGAAGACCCAGAGCCCAAGCCCTTGGTTCCCTCTGCTTCATTCTGGGGGTGGAGCAATAGGTGCGGTGGGAGAGGGACAGAGGCAGAGAGAGACGACGCCTCGTATTGGGTGTTCTCCAAATGCAGGATAGAAAACCTTGCTCACAACTCCCTGCAGAGGGGACAGGAGGAGGGAAGGCTGGAGCAGGGTCCTAATCCTGCGGGATGACACCTGCGCTCTCGCGCCGGTTCTTTAAACGCCCAGATCCTGAGCAAAGCGCGCGAGCGAGGGCGGGGTTGGACCAAGGTCTGGTCACATGACCTGGCCAGAGGGGCTGGAGGCCCTACCCCACCGGTGGGTGTCCCCCACAACGCGTGGTCGACCCTCATTGGCCAGTGTTGCGGCCAATAGAAATCGGCCATCTGGGAACCCAGCGTTCCGAGGCACAGCCTAACCTGCTGAACTGAGGGAGGCCCAATGGAAACTCAGAACCGTGGCTTCTAACCAATGAAAAGGCATGAGGGGCGGGCTAAGAGGTAGGGCCATGTTGGTTTGAAGGGCGGTCGTGTATAAAAACGCACGGCCAGCGGCAGCGTCTGTCCGTGCTGCAGAGCTGCTTTTGGAGAGGTGACTTAAAGGGCCCGCTTTGCGCCGCCGCCCCCTCGGCCCGCCATGCTGCTACCCGTGCCGCTGCTGCTCGGCCTTCTCGGCCTGGTCGCTGCCGAACCCGCCGTCTACTTCAAGGAGCAGTTTTTGGACGGAGGTAACGCCTGGCCCCGCCTCGAGGCCGCTCAGACGACGCGACCGGCCCCCCAGTCCAGATCTGCGTTGTCGCCTGTAATTACTGCTCAGAGGGCCAACACGGTGGCCTCGGGGACTAGAGCCTCAGGCGATACTTATTTTCCGCGTCCCTGGGGAGCATGGAGGGCTCAGCGGCCTCCCGCGGCGGGAGTTAGGGTTCGTCCGAAGATATCTTAAGCTACAGGAGGTGTCAAACTGGAGGTTGGGGTCGGGCACTCGGGGGATTTCCTACTTTGTCTGCAGCAGTTTGTAGTTCCTGGTAGATATGTTTGGGGGGCGGGGAGGAATCAGCACAGCCACACTGACCTGCCCCTCTGATACTGTAGACGGGTGGACCGACCGCTGGACCGAATCCAAACACAAGTCGGATTTTGGCAAATTCGTCCTCAGTGCCGGCAAGTTCTATGGTGACCTGGACAAGGATAAAGGTAAGAGCCTGGAGCTGGGTGCTGAGATTCAGGAGGACCTCCTGGAGGAAGTCCTAGTCACTGACGGCCAGGGCATCCCCAGGAGCAGGGCAGGCAGAGGAAGGGGAATGGCTGTCTGTGTCTTTGATTCTTAGGGTCCCTGGGGGTTGGGGCCAGCTGTGACCTCACTACTGTCCTCTGCTAGGGCTGCAGACGAGCCAGGATGCCCGCTTTTACGCCTTGTCTGCCAGATTTGAGCCTTTCAGCAACAAGGACCAGACGTTGGTGGTGCAGTTTACTGTGAAACATGAGCAGAACATCGACTGCGGGGGCGGCTATGTGAAGCTATTTCCAGATAGTTTGGACCAGACTGACATGCACGGAGACTCTGAATACAACATCATGTTTGGTGAGGGGCCCCGCCCTATTGCTGACCTCTGATTAGAGAGAGACAGACCCATCCATGGGTTCCTTGTGGCCCATGAAAAGTAGTCCTGAGAGCCTAGGAAATACATTGTTAGACTTTCCTTTGAAGAGGAAACTGAGGGGGTAGTCACAGCAGCAAATTGTTGCATTGTTATTGTTGATCTAAGGCTGTTAATTTGTGAGATCTTCTGTAGGTGTTTTCCAGTTTTACAAGTGAGAATACTGAGTTCTAGAGAGTTTTTTTTTTTTTTCAGTACTCCATTTATTGTCCCTTAGAGATAGTCAAGGTCTGAATATTTTGAGTCTTAATAAGTCTGAGGTCTAAGTTTAAGAGTCAAGCTTTCCTTTTGTAAAGAGGGGTGGGAGGCCTGGCAATGGTGGGCCACCTCTGACCCTTAACTGGACCTGCTTCTCACCTAGGCCCTGACATCTGTGGCCCTGGGACCAAGAAGGTTCATGTTATCTTCAACTACAAGGGCAAGAACGTGCTCATCAACAAGGACATCCGTTGCAAGGTATGCCTGGGGGTGGTATCAAATGGCTGCCTGGGGTAGGCTCAGAGGCCAGGCCAGTGGGCAGGGCCACTCATCTCCTGCCTTCTTCAGGATGATGAATTCACACACCTGTATACACTGATTGTACGGCCCGATAACACCTACGAGGTAAAAATTGACAATAGCCAGGTGGAGTCTGGCTCTCTGGAGGATGATTGGGACTTCCTGCCACCCAAGAAGATAAAGGATCCTGATGCTTCAAAGCCTGAAGACTGGGATGAGCGGGCCAAGATTGATGACCCTACAGACTCCAAACCTGAGGTTGGTGCTTGGGCAGGGGCTTCCCACCATAGAGGGGTGGTGGAGAGCTGGGATGGCTTTGACCTCCTCATGTACTCTTAGGACTGGGACAAGCCTGAGCACATCCCTGACCCCGATGCTAAGAAGCCTGAGGACTGGGATGAAGAGATGGATGGAGAGTGGGAACCACCAGTGATTCAGAACCCAGAATACAAGGTGGTCTTGGGGCTCCAAGCAGAGCGGGTACATAGTGGGGAGCACACTGACTTCCACTCACCTTCCAGTTTCCTTCTCCTTCCACAGGGCGAGTGGAAGCCCCGGCAGATTGACAACCCAGATTACAAAGGCACTTGGATTCATCCAGAGATCGACAACCCCGAGTATTCTCCTGATAGCAGTATCTATGCTTATGAAAACTTTGCCGTTCTGGGCCTAGACCTTTGGCAGGTGCGATATAGAGGGAACAGGAGGATCCTTAGTGGACCTCAAGTGTTCAGAATCACCCAGGAGGAAAGGGACAAGGGTGGGATTCATTCCTAGGCAGGTATGAACCTAAAATGGTGCTTTTTCTGAAGAATTTCTTGTTCTATATCACAAGATCTCCCCCATCCCCCCTCTCACACACAAACCTCTTTGAGGTTCTGTATACTTTGTGCTAGGCACTTCTTCAAGAAACTTTATCTAAACCAACTCATTAACTGCCCCAATGACCTAAAAAGTGGTTAGATAGTCTCATTAAAAAAATTAGCTTCAGAGGTGCCACATTTTTTCTTTTTGTTCAATGATGTACTCCTTGTGTGCCTAGAACCTGACACATGGTAGGTACTAGAAAAATACATGCAAAAGGGGGTGAGACCCCATTATATAGATGAAGATACTAAAATGTGGAGAATTCACCAGTCCAAGGTCATATAGGGTTTTGAACCCAGTCAGCTTAGTTTTTTTTAATCACAATGTTAGGCTGTGGCAATGTGCAGTGATTATGGAACCTGAGGCCAGAGCCACGGAGTGTTCCTACTCTGACCATCCTTCCATCCATCATCCTTCTCCCCAGGTCAAGTCTGGTACCATCTTTGACAACTTCCTCATCACCAATGATGAAGCGTATGCCGAAGAGTTTGGCAACGAGACGTGGGGAGTCACAAAGGTGGGACAAATGTCCACTCCTGGGTCGAGGGGTGGGCAGGGCAGGCAGGTGGGGGGCCAGGCCTTGAATTTGTGGTCTGCGTGCAGGCAGCAGAAAAGCAAATGAAGGACAAGCAGGATGAGGAGCAGAGACTGAAGGAAGAGGAGGAGGACAAGAAGCGCAAGGAGGAGGAGGAGGCAGACAAAGATGACGATGAGGACAAAGATGAAGATGAGGAGGACGAGGATGATAAGGATGAGGATGAGGAGGAAGATGCTGCTGCTGGCCAGGCCAAGGATGAGCTGTAGGGGCCACACCATCGCTTCCAGGGCTGGACTGAGGCCTGAGCGCTCCCGTCACAGAGCTGGCCGCGCCAAATAATGTCTCTATGAGACTGGAGAACTTTCCTTTTTTCCAGGCGGGTTCCATTTTGGGGTAGATTTTGGTATTGTTCCTGCCCTCCCCCCTTTTTTTATTGGTGTTTTGTCTCTGATTCTCTGTCGGCCCCCATCTTTTTTGACATCTTTGCCTTCTTCTGTCCCCTTCTCCCCTTTAGATCCCTTAGTTCCCCTTCCAGCCTTGGGGCATGTGGGGTGTGGAGTAGCCCCAGGCCCAAGATTTCATCTGTTCTCCTTCCTGGAGCCCAGAGGGGGGCTGGAGAAGAGGATGGATCCCCCAGCACTGAGGAAGATTTGGGCTCCTAGGGCTTGAGCTCTGATACCCCCACCAGCTCCCTTTCCTCCCTGCCTCCATTACTGGGCCACTTGGTGGGGCAGTGGGTTCTAGCTCAGCTCACACTGAGAATGTAAGAACTACAAACAAAATTTCTATTAAATTAAGTTTTGTGTCTTCCTCCTGTGTCTCCTTCTGGGAGAAGACAGACATCAGAGAACTGAAGGGTGGCATATTCTTAGTGGGTGACTTCAATAAGGTTAGTTTTTCAGCCACTAAAACAGCAGAATTCCCATAAAGTTACCAAGGGTCTTTGTTTATCCCCACAAAGTAGTTGGGAAAGGAGCACTGGGAGAAGGGGGACTAAGTGCCATTACAAATACTGCAGGTATTAACTCACAACTCACTGAGTCCTTGCACCAAACTGGTGAGTTTTTAATTCTAGTACCAGTTCAGTTTGATGAGACTGGTACAGAATATAAGAGGTGGGCAGGGATTTAAACCCACACCTTATGCCATCTATATTAACAACTTTATGTACTTTTTACCTATCATGGAGCAAGACTATATAGAGAATTGAAGCAATAGAAGTTACTCCTGTTAAAATCGCAGTTCAGAAGGAGGTACTCAGCGGGCAAGCTGGGGTTTAAACTTCTTGAAGGGAGAGATGGCCTCAAGGAAGGGTGCAGAGGTTAAGTTGATGCAGAGATGGTGACAGGAGGGTCTGGGCTCCTGAGGCTGGCCTAGGCCTGCTGTGTTGGGGTTCACAAGGCTGCTACTGAAGTCCTGGGCTGCTTTGTGGAAGCTTCTAGGCTCAGGTTGCATAGTAAAGGGAGAAGCTGCAGGACCCGGTTACAGTTGGGCAGTGAGTAAGGTTGGGTGACTGCCTGGTTCCAGGCTTGGGTGAGTGCTTGGATGGGAACCTTGAGAAGAGCAGGTTCAAAGGGAAGTAATAAACTGGGAGGTAAACCCAGCCTCACTTCCGTCCAGTCCCCCAAAACACCCAACCCTTCACCTTTGTTCTTTGGGTTGGCCTCCACGTTTCCTTCCTGTGTCCGGGGCTGAGCCCAGTCCTTCCGGAAGCCTCCAGGATTGCTATGTCCAGGGCAAGTGTATGGAGAGACTTCTGTATTCAGTGTAGGGGGCTTTGAAACAATATCTTCCTTAAATACTTTTGGGGTCAGATTGGGGATAGTGGGGTGGGCAAAGTAGTTGGGAAAGGAGCAGCAGATGCGGGAGACCCAAAAACTTGAAAGTATAGGGGCATTACAAAAAATTCAGCTCTTAGGAATGAATGAATGAGGCCACAAAATGGCTGTGCTTCCACAGCCAAATGCATTTAAAAAAATTTTTTTTCACGTGTTTAATTGGTGACCTTTCAAGTATCCTTTCCTGTCTTAAGTTATACTTTCAGGGCCCCACAGGGTTCCTGTCAGGGTGGCCAAACCAGAATAAAACTAAATTGGAAAGTGCAAAAATGATGAAGACTATCAATGGAGAAATACAAGTATCTGTAACAAGTTCATGAACATTTTTGTTCAATGTCATAAACTCTTAAGGGTGAAAGTAGGGACGCTGTGGCCATTTTGTGGCTGCATGACGTCACTGCTAACGGTCATGGCGTCACTCGCACGAAGCCACGTGACAGGCCTGCTCGCTTAGCCGGGCACATCCATCTCCAGCAGCGCAGAATTAGTGTGCGCATGCCTGGCCCGAGGGGGCCTCTCATACGCATGCTCAAGGAAGCCCAAGGTGGGAGGGGGGGCGGGGGAGATGAGAAGGGGAAGAGGGCGCGCGCGCGGGTCACGTGCTCTGATTGTCGGCGCGCGCAGCACCTGCCCCGGAAGCGGTCGGCAAGCGGTGCGGCTGGGCACTAAGATGGCGGCGGCGTGAGTTGCATGTTGTGTGAGGGTCCCGGGGCCGCCGCGTCGCTCGGGCCCCGCCATGGCCGTCACCATCACGCTCAAGACGCTGCAGCAGCAGACTTTTAAGATACGCATGGAGCCTGACGAGACGGTGCGAGCCAGGCTGGAGCCTGGGATGGGAGTGACGGGTTCAGAGGGTGGTATGGGGGCGGGGAGGCAGAGATCCCGGCGGGAGGGCAGGGAGGATGGCGCGGTCCGGGTCCGGGTTCACTCCTGCCAACTTGCTTGACTTTCCTGGACCATTCTGCCCCCCCTTCCCCTAATGGTCTCCCGCCTAGTCCCTGGTGTCTGGGGCGGCGCTCACAGTCCGGTCTCCGGACCAGGCTCCACCCCCGGGGCGCCTGCCAGGCCCCGGGTTTAATGTCAGCGCTCTCGCGGGGCGCGGGAGACTGGCTCGGATGCCCGGCTGAGCTGCGCTCCCCGAGACGGGGCTCTGAGTTCGCAGCTTTGTAGGCGTCTCCTCGGGACGTTAGTGGTCGAATCTGAGATTAGCGGCCAGTAGATGCCCACTGATGACGGCAACTGATGATGATGATAATGGTTATAAGTGGTCTGAGTTTCAGTGGTCCTTATTTGTTGGCCGTTTGTTCTTTGCTAGTCGCTGAGTTTTTACTGTTATTATCTCACTAAATCTGCAAAACAGGCCTGTCATTTGGGGACTCTTGACTCCTCACTTTACAGATCCAGAATCCTGGAGTAAAGGAACTTGGCTATAGTCTCATACAGCGAGTAATGGCAGAGCTAGGTAGGATTCAAATTCGGTTCTGCCTTATGTCAGAGCCCACAGTCTAAGCATTATTCTGCTTTTTTAGCTGAAAAGGGAATTTAGGACCCAACAAACATATGGACTGTTTATGTATTTGGCACTTTTTGCACAACTACCCAATGAAGGAATCATCGACATCCACTTTTTGCAGAAAGGGAAACACACAGTTTGTTGTGGTTTTTTTTTTTTACCTGCTCAACTCTTTGACTTTGGGAGAAATTACTTAATCTCTCTGTGCCTCCATTTTCTTAAATATGAAATGAGGGTATAATTATTGTGAGGCTCTAAAAATGTGGCACATATACACTTATGATAGCCCTATTAACTTATGCTCTCAGTAAGAACTGAGTGCTGTCTGCAGTGTGGAATGAGGAACCCTCTTAACTCCCCAAATTGTTTTGTTTTTCACCACACTTTTCATCATCTGAAATACATATTTGTTTTTTCCTCTTTCCCACATGAGTGTCATCTCTATAAGAATAGGGACTTGTGTTTTGTTTCCTGCTGTGTCTTCAGTGTCTGAAACAGCACCTGGCACATTTTAAGTGTTCTGTAAATACTCTGTTGAATGTTGGAATGATCAAATAACTCAAATCTAACATGCTTGACTATGAAGCTTACCTTCTCTGTCATCAAGGCTTTCAGCCTTTTCTCCCCAAGCTAGAAGAGAAGAGAGAATCTTGCGATTTGCAATGACTGCATCCCTTCTCACAGGTGAAGGTGCTAAAGGAGAAGATAGAAGCTGAAAAGGGTCGTGATGCCTTTCCTGTGGCTGGACAGAAACTCATCTATGCTGGCAAAATCCTGAGTGATGATGTCCCCATCAGGGACTATCGCATAGATGAGAAGAACTTTGTGGTTGTCATGGTGACCAAGGTGGGTGAAATATGCTGGTTGTGAGGATTACATGGATTAGCTGGGGAGCTGGCTAGAGCTTGTGTGCCCATAAGAGATTAGCTGTGAATAGGGTGGGGCCTGGATGTGGCTGGATGTTGAGGCTTGATAGGGATACTGATGCCTGCCCCCTTTTTCTGGGTATGACAGGCCAAAAACAGCTCAGGCACCTCAGTACCCCCAGAGGCTTCATCCACTGCTGCCCCTGAGTCCTCCACATCCTTCCCGCTGGCCCCTGCCTCAGGCATGTCCCATACCCCACCTATCGTCAGAGAGGACAGGAGTCCATCGGAGGAATCAGTCCCCACGGCATCCCCGGAGTCTGTGTCAGGGTAAGGCAGGGAGCAGCAGCCCCAATTTGGGCCCTGTCTTCCCAGCACATTCCATTGCCCACATATGTGGTCTTACGCACACAGGGGGAGGGCAGACCTCCAGAAGCCAGGGTCCGATTTCTCTCTCTTGAATTTGCAGCTCTGTTCCTTCTTCAGGTAGCAGCGGGAGAGAGGAAGACGCAGCCTCCACGCTAGGTGGGTGGGCAGTCCCTGGGGGCAGAAGTGACTGGGTGTTCCAGCCATCAGTTGGGTCTTGTGTGGGTTCAGTAGGGTCTGGGAGCTCTCCTTCCTTTTCCTTGGTGACCCAGACCTCACTGCTCCCTCCACAGTGACTGGCTCTGAATATGAGACGATGCTGACGGAGATCATGTCCATGGGCTATGAGCGGGAACGGGTCGTGGCCGCCCTGAGAGCCAGCTACAACAACCCCCACCGAGCCGTGGAGTATCTACTCACGGTGAGGTGGGGTACAGCCTCCTGGGGAGGCTTCTACGGAGTACATGGGCTTCAGTGCCTTGATGGGTGGTCAGGGAGGCAAAACCTGCCCCCAAAAGCCTTTGGGTTGTGGTTCCAGCCAGGAAAGGCTTTCTACAAAAGGCTGGACATCAGTGGATGGGTGGGCCTCACCTGTCTCCTGCCAGGGCTGAGCGTGCAGGAGGGAGGCAGCGGGTGTTCTGTGCTTTAGAACTAAATAGGACCCCTGACAGGGAATTCCTGGGAGTCCCGAGCCAGAACATGGTTCTGTCCAGGAGAGCCAAGTGTCTGAGCAGTCGGCCACAGAACCAGGTGAGTGACTTGGGAGGTGTGCATGTGGGGTGTCTGCTGTCAAGGCATCAGACTTCTCCCTCCCCAACCCCCATGCTTCTGAGAGCCCAGCCTGGGGTCTGACTACATGCCTTCCTCCTGCCAGCCGGAGAAAACCCCCTGGAGTTCCTGCGGGACCAGCCCCAGTTCCAGAATATGCGGCAGGTGATTCAGCAGAACCCAGCGCTGCTGCCTGCCCTGCTTCAGCAGCTGGGCCAGGAAAACCCACAGCTTCTGCAGGTGCGGCCCTGGGGGCTCAGAGGGAGCCAGTGTGGCCAACACCTCTCCTTTCTGGGAACCAAAGCCTGAGAGAACGATTCTGGCATTCCTTTCTATACTTGGAAAATGGGACTAACAGCAGTCCCCTGGTGCTCCCTTTGACCTATGTTTTATATAATCCTCCCAATCACCATGTGAGGGTGTGGGTACTGTCATCATTGCCCTTATGGAAGAAGACCCAAGAGGCTTGGAGCAGCGGGCAGCTGGTGGAGTGTCTGCCTCCAGCTTCTGGCTCTTGTGCTCTGTCTTCTGACTCTGACTGTGTCTCAGCTGCACATACAGCTGGTGCTTCATACATGTCATGTCAGTAGGGTTTCATTGCAGCACCCAGGACCACTGCCCTAGTTGGCTCTGGGTCCTCCATGAATGTCTGCCTCTCCCAGTTTAGGACCATTCATCTGCTGCTTCTCTCCCCACTTCTGTCTTCTTATGCTGGTTCCTCCTGTTCACCTCCTCCAGCTGCTGGAGAGCCCAGGCTGCACACCTGTTCTTTATCTGCACTCAGTCCTCCTCCCCATGCATCCTCCTGGGGCCTTTGGTCTGTGGTGACCCCCAAATCTGTAATCAGGTCAGACCTCTGGATGCCTTGCTTTTCCATGGCTGACTTAATGCCTCCATGAAAGTGCTTTCCAGATGTCTTAAGTTTTCAGAACAGACCCTCTTCCCATCCCTTTCTGTCCCCACACGGACCAGCCTGGTGCGATTGTCTGTCACCTGGCATATCTGCTCTACTTCCAGAACATCTCAGTCAGTCCAGCCTTGCACTCTAGCTCTGTGGCTGATACTTCACCTCCCGCCTGGTGGCCAGGCCTGTTTCTGCACAGCCCTCACAGCCCATTCTCCATTAGGAGCCAGAGTCTTGAAAAAGCACTTTCTTCATTCAAATGAAAATTGTCATACATACATAAAAGTTGACAGAGTTTTATCAGAACCCCCAGATAGGCAACATCCAGATGAATTAATGTTTTTAAAAGGTACACAGATTTACCCATCACCACTGTGGTGTCCAATTACACTAGAAGGCCATTGAAGAAAGCAGGTCTGGTCCCTGCTTTCCTCTCTAATCTAATTTTCTGTTCTTCCCTCTCCTCTTTCTTGTTTACTTGGCTTAGCCAAATGGATCTTGTTTCTGGGACTTGTCAAATGCATCTCCACCCTTTGGCCTTTGCACTTGCAACATGTTCTACCTGGAGGAAACTTCTCTCCTGGCCCAAAATGTCTTTCCTAGCCCAGTGTCTGCCCTACTGTATGCCAAGCCCAATATTTACATTGCAAATAATTATCCATTTATTTGCTTGTTTATGGCCTATCCCACCACCCTGGAACATCAGCTCCACCAGGGCAGGGTCTGTTTACCACTGTTGCTATTAGGCTAGAATAGGAACCTTCAACATACTTTACTAAGTGAATGAAAAACAAGGGCTATGATAATACACTTGGGGAGGTGGGCCAACAGCCTTGGGTCATTATCCCCTGCCTTCTGTCACAGCAAATCAGCCGGCACCAGGAGCAGTTCATCCAGATGCTGAACGAGCCCCCTGGGGAGCTGGCGGACATCTCTGACATTGAGGGAGAGGTGGGTGCCATAGGCGAGGAGGCCCCACAGATGAACTACATCCAGGTGACGCCACAGGAGAAGGAAGCTATAGAGAGGGTAAGAGGCCTGGCTGAGGGGCAACCCTACTGGTGGGCAGGTCCCCTCAACCCCTGCTCATACCTGCCCATCTTCCCACAGTTGAAGGCCTTGGGCTTCCCAGAGAGCCTGGTGATCCAGGCCTACTTCGCCTGTGAAAAAAACGAGAACTTGGCTGCCAACTTCCTCCTGAGTCAGAACTTTGATGATGAGTGATGCCAGGAAGCCAGGCTGCCTACTGCCCCACCCTACCCCCAAATCTACAAACGTTTTATAAAAGAAAAAAATATATATATATATTCATGTTTATTTAAGAAGTGGAAAAAAGTAAAAAAAATCTTTAAAAACACACACACAACCACCCAACTTCCCAGCCTCCTGAAATGGCTCCTATTCCCATCTTAGCCTGAGCCAACCTGGGCTAAACAGCTGTCCCCCCATCCCCTGCCTTAGCTCAGCCTGCTCCTGCTCCAAGGAGCTGGCAGGACTGGGGGTGACAGATGGGCCTCTCTTGGCCTCTGTCCCAGCTCCCTGCAGCCACATGGAGAAGCGGCTGCTTGCTTCCCCATCCCCCGAAGAGCCCCTAAGACCACCTCACCCTGGAAGAGTGAGGGGAAGCTGGAGCCCCAAACTTTGATCCTCTGTGGGAATGGCCCAAATCTTCCCATCTGGGGTGAGCACATTCTGGCCTTGGCCTCCAGCCTGCCTCACTTCAATGGGAGGAAGCGGCCAGGCTTCTGTCTGGGGAAGGAGTAACGTCAGAACTGTTCTGGAGGTCAAGGCCACCCCAGAACAGAACCCTGTCTCTGCTAAAGGTTTTGAAGTGAATAAAGTTTTAAAAGCCCATCTGTGGTCTGTGCCTGCTGGGGCTTCCCACTCCAGCTTGTCTGGCTCGGGGTTAGTTGGGCACAGGCAATTTGGGAATGCCAAGAAGGGACAGAGAGGCCTGTCAGCTTGTGCAGATTGGGGCTCCCAGTGTATCCTCCCTCAGAAGCTGTCTCAATCCCTGCAGTGGGCCCCAGTCCCATCTTGGTCTTGAAAGGGCTTGTTTCTTCCTACTCCCACCCCCCATCATCACCAGTCTTGTTTTGGCTACCCCCCCCCCCACCTCGGTAATTACTGGAGATTAATGTTGGTAAACAGAAGCCTTCTCCTCTGCCATCTGCTCCTACATTATTTCCTCATTGCATCCCCTGTTCTCTCTTCCTAAAACATGGTCTAGAATCCCCCAGTGAGCAGCGCCAGGGAAGGATGGGGGATTCCCTGGCCTCAGATATTGGGGAGGAGTTCATTGAGAGGACACAGCTCTCCAATAGTGAGGCAGGTTTTATTAAAGAAAAGCTCAGGAGCTGGGTGCCGTGGAGGCTGCTGGGTCCTGGTCTGCAGTGGCAGCCATTGCAGCAGTTCTTGCCTCCTTCTTCTGTCTTTGTTTTTCCTCCTTGAGGCGTTTGCGCTGCTGCTTCTCCAGGTCCTGCAGCAGCTCCTGGAAGCGGGTACTCCTTGGGTCCACGTGGTAGCCCAGGCGCTCCTGGGCTTCAGCCTGCAGCCGTGCTCGCCGCTCCTTGTCTGCCTTCTCCTTCTCCCTGCGCTCCTGCTGCTGCCGCCGCCAGTTCTCAATCATCTGTGGCATCTTGGCCATGCTCTCTGCAATGAGCTGCTCCCTGTAGGGGAAGGAGGGTGGGAGGTGAGGAAAGTGACACCGAACCAGAGAAGCACACATCTACCTATATCCCACCCTCCAGTCTGCCCACATCTTGCTTCCCAACTCCTCTATGGAGTTGAAAAACTAGGAAGATTTATCTTGGCCATTATCTAGTGAACAGGCAGTAGAGATTAATTTATGTATGACCTAGAGCATGAGAGGGCCAAGCCCCAATAACCCCCAGGAGCAGACCCCAAATTAACATTTCACCGAGCCATCTGTGTCACACACCATGCCAGGCCATTCCCAGGGACATCATTGACCACCTACTGTAAGCCAGGCCCAGTTCTAGGCAAAGAGTAAAGACAAGAAATGGATTGGACTTTTCCATCCAATCCTGAGTGTGTAGGTGCCAGTTATAGCCCCAATTTTAAGGATTAGAAATGTGAGGCAGGAAGAACTAAAGCCTTATGATGGTTATTTAGCTGGGGTGGGGCAGAGATAGAAGAGAGGTTCCCATCCTATATCCATTGTTCACTGCCTGAGTGACTGAACTGGTGACTCCAATCTCCCAGGCCTCAGTTTCCTAATTTCTAAAACGAGGGTGGTCCCCCCTTCCTCTTAGAGCTGTTGTGCAAATAAGAACATTAAACACTGAGAACACAAATGGCCTGCTCCACCTTGCCTGCTTTGGCTGGCTCCTCACACCAGAAAGTGGCGCAACCCTCATGCCCCTGGTCTTGCCTCCATACTTTAGTTAAGTCTAATCCTTTAGACCTACTTACGAATCCGACCTTTGCTCTTGATTCCAGACCTCATCGTTTTCCAATGACCCGGCCTGGCTGTTCCTGAAAGCACGTTCCTACCTCAGGGCCTTAGCTGTTCCCTCTACCCAGAACATTTCCTTGTGTGGTCATTCAGATCTTTGCTTAAATATCAGGTGTAAGCCCGAAACCAAAGCCGCCCTCTGACTGGACTCTTCACCAAATTTTACCTTCCTAATAGCTCTGTTGCCCTCTGAAATGTTTTGTTCCCTGCTGTGTCCTCCGCAGCTGGGACAGGCCTTGCACACAGTAGGCGCCTGAACAGTTACTCAGAAGTCTGCTTTGCAGCATGTAAATCTACTGCTACACAAGCCCCGCGATAAGGGCCCGTTGGGGTACAATTCACGCATTGGGCCGCGAAGGGCGCGACCCGCAGCCCCGCACGTATGTACGCACCTGGCCTTACGCTTCTGCTCCTCCGCCAGCTGCTGCACCCGCAATGACTCTTGCATGGCCGCCAGGCTCGGGTACCACTCGCTCTCCTCAGCCTCCAGCTCGCGCAGCTGTTCCTGCGACGGCCACAGCGAACCGGGGTCCACCCCGGAGGCTGCGCCATGCCGCGCGAACTGCTTGGCCGCGTAGCGCGGCCCCAGCTGCCATGGCGGAGTCAGTAGGTCATCCGGATCTGGCCACCAGGGCCCAGGCGAGCGGCGCGGGGGCGGGGGTGCCCGGTAGGTACGGAACCCTGGGCCCAGTGTTGTCGCCAGCCCGAGCAGGCTGCGAGACCGCCGAACGGGCGCCGCCATCTTGGCTGTGTGGGGTCCTCGCTGGCCGACGGGCTGGCCACAGTGCTGCCTGAGCGCAAGATCACAGGGGCCTGATGGAAGGAGTGTTCTTGTTTGTTTAGGACAGTGGGAAAATAGGTGTAAAAATTTTTTATACATCTTCAAGTCTAATTTAAATGCTATTTTAGCAATTACTTATTAAGATGGTATTTAAATTTTATATATTTAAAATAGAACTTAAATTATTTCCACAGAAGTAATTTTTATTACTATTTGTGTAATATTTTAAAATATGTTTTTATTTCAGAGGAAGGATAGGGAGAGAGAGAAACATCAATGATGAGAGAGAGAAAATCACTGATTGATTGGCTCCCTCCTGCATGACCCCCCTCCCCCCTCCCCACACACTGGAGATGGAGCTGCAACCTGGCATGTGCCCTGACTGGGAATCCAATGGTGACCTGGTTCATAGGTCAAGGCTCAAATACTGAGCAACACCAGTTAGGCTGGAGACATTTTGGTAATAGCAATTAAGACTGATGTGAGGTGGTCTGTGCACTCCCCAGTGCTGTGCATTCAGTGAATCCCAAGGGAACAGCCCAGGGAACCAAGGAATCTGGAAGACGGCTTACCTCTTCCAGCACCATGGTTTGTTTGTTTCTTTTTATTTATTTATAGGCTCGTTTTATTTAAAAAAAAAATCTTTATTGTTGAAAGTATTACATATGTCCTTTTTTCACCCCATTGACCCCCTCCAGCCCACCTCCACCCCCAACCCTCACCTCAGGCCTTCCCCACCCTATTGTCTATGTGCATGGTAACGGTTCATTTAAAAATATATATATTTTAATTGATTTCAGAGAGGAAGGGAAAGGGAGAGAGATAGAAACATCAGTGATGAGAGAGAATCATTGATTGGCTGCCTCCTGCCCACCCCTATTGGGGGTTGAGGCTGTAATCAGGGCATGTGCCTTGACTAGGAATCAAACCTGACCTCCTGGTTCATAGGTTGATGCTCAACTACTGAGCCATATTGATTGGACCCAATCACTATTTTTGAAAGAAGATTTTAGCCTTTAAAAGGAAGGAAATTTTGACATGCTACAATATGGATGAATCTGGAAGACCTTAAGCTAAGTGAAATAAGCCAATCACAAAAGGACATGTGTTGTATTATTCCATTCATAGGAGGTCCCTAGAGGAGTTAGGGTTATGATGGGTGCCAGGGGCTGGGGAGGAGAATGGGGAGTTAGTGTTTAATGGGGACAGAGTTTTAGTTTGGGAAGATGACAAAAGTTTTGGAGATGGATGGTGGTGATGGTTGCAAAACATTGTGAATTAATGTGCTTAATGCCACTTAAAAATGGTTAAAATGGTAAATATATGATATATATATTTTATTACCAAAAAGAAGAAAAGAAAGAAAGGAAGAATTGCAGTTTACTTAGTGAGCCAGGAAGCCTGGACAAGAATATTTGTAGGTCACAGCAGTACTGTATATATCCCAAGCTGGATTCCATCCTATGGATTCTCAGTCATTTCGCCCCCATTTATCTGCAGTAGAAGGGATGCCTAAAAATGTTTCAGCCAACAGCATACTATACAGGAATGCAAGAGCAGAAATTACAACTGCTCACAGCAATGTAGATGTCTCATAGACCTCATATGCAACAAAGGAGGCAGGACTAAATTCCTTTTCATTCTAGAAGTCAGGATGGGACACCTGTAGTGGGGATGAGGGGGCATCTAGGTGGTGGTCACATGGAGGGGAGTTGATTTAAAACAGGTTATTGAGTTGGGCAACTTGTTCTGTTTGCTTTTCTCTGTGGACTATAT
Organism: Corynorhinus townsendii; assembly: GCA_026230045.1. Lineage (NCBI taxonomy): Eukaryota > Metazoa > Chordata > Mammalia > Chiroptera > Vespertilionidae > Corynorhinus > Corynorhinus townsendii. The sequence goes on from JAPDVU010000006.1 coordinate 80,354,602, forward strand.
TCCATATTATTTCTTGATCTGGGCTACAGTGATACCTGAGTTATAATTATTCTTTAAGCTGTAAATAACTGTATGTGTGGGTTTCCCACTTTCCTGTAGACTTATTATATTTCACAATTTAAAAATGAAAATACAAGCAACAAAAAGGATTATAGCAAGTAGTCTTACTCCTACCTGCTCCCCATCTTCCTCTTCCTAAAGAAACTAAAACTTGTTTTAGTTTCTTATGTGTCCTAGAGAGTTGCTGTATACATTACTTACAGTGTTAATAAGTTATTTCATAAGAACAGAAAAGTACAGTGACTTATGTCATTATTCAGGTTTAATAAATATAGGGTGATACAAAATACAAAAGTAGATTTACAGTTGTTTGTATGTAGAATAATACAAGAATCTATAATAAAAGCATAATATGCTAATTAGACCAGACGTTCTTTTGGACGAAGCTGGGGCTGCTACGGAAGCCTGGGTCCCGGGTGCCAGAGGGAAGCTGGTGCGGGCAGCCAGGGGAAGGAAGATCTACGCTTGCATAAATTTTGTGCATCGGGCCTCTAGTTAATAAATAATAATGCAAGAGCCCTGGCCAGTGGTTCAGTGGTTAGAGCGTCAGCCCCCACACCAAAGGGTTTGTGGGTTCAATTCCTGGTCAAGGGCAGGTACCTGGGTTGCGGTTTGCTCCCTGCCCCTGGTCAGGATGGGTTCTGGAGGCAACCAATCGAAGTGTCTCACATTGATCTCTGTCTCTCCATTTTTCTCTCTGTCTCCCTCCCTCCCTCCCTGTCTTCCACTCTCTCTGAAAAGCAATGGAAAGATAAATAAGTAAATAAAAAAATACATAAATAAATAATAATACAAGGAAAAACTCTGTTTTATGTACTCCCAACTGTAAACCTACTTTTATCCTACCCTGTATTTACACTTTGACTTGATTACTTTAGACCAGTGGTTCTCAACCTTTCTAATGCCGCGACCCTTTAATACAGTTCCTCATGTTGTGGTGACCCCCAACCATAAAATTATTTTCGTTGCTACTTCATAACTGTAATTTTGCTACTGTTGATGAATCGTAATATAAATATCTGTGTTTTCTGATGGTCTTAGGCGACCCTGCTAGCGGTTCTCAACCTGTGGGTCATGACTTTAGACCATTTAAAAAAATTATTTTTTATAAAACTTGACCCCTCCCATGAAAGCCTCCAATAACAGTAATATCTCCATTTACAAATGCCACCCGTTTCCCTCCCCGCCCTTTTAAGGATTAACAATTATTTTGAAATTAGTTTATTCTTCCAGGACCAGCGTTTATGCACTCACTACTCATCTGGTGTCTGTGGAAACAATGTACAGTTTATATTTTTAAACAGTGTACATAACTGGTACCCTGAAGGTATTTGCATCTTTTCTCTCTTATACTTTCCAGATGTTTCCATGTGGATCCCTGTAGACTTATTGTACATGTTATGTATGTAGCTGTGTTTTTCACATTGTGAGTCATGGGGCCCATTATTGATTCAGGAAATCAATGAGGTAGGTTACAACCAGCACTTATTTATTTATAGGTTTAAAATTAAGGGGAGAATAATTTATAAACATATTTTAATTTAAAAATTTTTAATTGTGACAAAATACATGTAAAACTTACCATTGTAACCACTTTACTCAGTGGCATTAAGCACATTCACATCATCGTGTAATCACCACCACTATCCATCTCTAGGACTTTGTCATCTTTTTTTCTTTTTTAATTTAAATTCTTTATTGTTTAAAGCCATGGTCAGCAAACTGCAGCTCGTGAGCCACATGTGGCTCTTTGGCCCCTTGAGTGTGGCTCTTCCACAAAATACCACGGCCTGGGCGAGTCTATTTTGAAGAAGTGGCGTTAGAAGAAGTTTAAGTTTAAAAAATTTGGCTCTCAAAAGAAATTTCAACCTTGTACTGTTGATATTTGGCTCTGTTGACTAATGAGTTTGCCGACCACTGGTTTAAAGTATTACACACTAGTATGTCTCCATTGACCTCTCCCCGGCCACTCCCACCCCCCAGCACATGCCCTCACCTCCCTACTATCTGTGTCCATTGGTTATGCCTGTATGCATGCATACAAGTTGATCTCTTATCACCCACCCTCACCCCCTGCTTTCCTTCTGAGGTTTGATGGTCTGTTCGATGCTTCTGTGTCTCTGGATCTATTCTTATTCATCAGTTTATATTGTTCATTATATTCTACAAATGAGTGAGATCATGTGATATTTATCTTTCTCTGACTGGCTTATTTCGCTTAGCATGATGCTCTCCAGGTTCATCTGTGCTGATGCAAATGGTAAGAATTCCTTCTTTTTTACAGCAGCATAGTATTCCATTATGTAGCTGTACCACAGTTGTTTTTTTAAAAAATATATTTTTATTGATTTCAGAGAGGAAAGGAGGAGAGAGAGAAACATCAACAATGAGAGAGAATCATTGATTGGTTACCTCCTGCACACCCCACACTGGGGACCGAGCCCACAACCCAGGAATGTGCCCTTGACTGGAATTGAACCCGGGACCCTCAGTCCGCAGGCCGACACTCTATCCACTGAGCCAAACCAGCTAGGTCTGTACCACAGTTTTTAATCCACTCATCTGCTGATGGGCACTTAGGCTGTTTCCAAATCTTAGCTATTATAGATTGTGCTGCTATGAACATAGGGGTGCATATATTTCTGATTGGTATTTCTGATTTCTTGGGGTATATTTCTAGAAGTGGGTTTTTAATTTTTTGAGGAAATTCCATACTGTTTTCTACAGTGGCTGCACTAGTCTGCATTCCCACCAGCACTTTGTCATCTTACAAAACAGAAACTCTGTCCCCATTAAACACTAATTCCCCATTCTCCCTTTCCTTAGTCCCTGACATCCACCATTCTACTTCGGTCTCTATGAATTTAACTCCTCTAGGGACCTCATATAAATGTAATCATACAATATTCATTCATCTATGACTGGCTTATTGCACTTAGCATAATGTCCTCAAGTTTATCCACATTATAGTATGTTTCAGAATGTCCTTTATTTTTAAGGGTGAATAATATTATATATATTTACTACATTTTGTTTATCCATTCATTCACTGATGTACATTTGGGCTGCTTCCACTTTCTTTTGGTGATTATGAATAATGCTGCTATGAACATGGGTATATGGTGATTATATAATGAAAAAATTGAATAAAAATATCAGATTATATCACATGTAGTAAGAGTAAGTATTGTTTGGTAAAACTTTTATTTCTGTCATATATACATGGATGTATATAATAGTATTCCAGTTGCAATTTTATGCTAACCTTCCCTAAATAACCATTTTTATTATGCTCATGAATTACATGGACCAGGAATTTAGGCAGGGCACAGCAGGGATGGTTTATCTCTGCTCCATGCTGTCTGTAGCCCCAGCTGGGATGAATTCAAAGTTGAGTGTCTAGATGCCAGTCCTCCACAATCATCAGAAGGAATCTTCGTTTATTCATGTCTCAGGTGGGCTATCAGCTGTAATATCTATTTAGTGGTCCCTTCATATGGGCCAGTTTGAGCTGCCTCACAACATGGCAGCTGAGTCCCAAATGAACAAGGCTGAAAAGCAGGTATTTTAGAAGTCACATGACATCATTTTTGTATTCTATTGGTCAAACCAGTCACAAAGGTTGTCTCAGTTAATCAAAGAATTGTCAAGGTCTTTGTCAAGACTTGTAAATAAAATGTATTTCTAATAGTGCTTAGTGGTGGGGGGAAAGGTGTGAAAAAAACAACAACCACCTCTGCTTGATATTGCCTGTGGTATGAATAAACTATAATTATTCATTCCATCAGGATGTTTTGATGGACATTTGTTTTCTAATTGTTTATTTTGATTGCGGAAATGATGCTGCAGTGAGTTTCACTGTCTGTGTCCCCAAGTACCCATGAGAAAGTTTCCCTAAAGTTCTCAACAAATCTAAGTCTTTCCCCAGGGTTTACTGAGGGACACATGTGGCTGAGATCTGTGGTTGCGGTCCAGTGAATGAAGCAAATTGAGGGTGGAGGACAGATAAAGTGCATCAGGCAGGGGCCAACCATGCAGACATTAGAGGACGTGATGAGGGTTTCTACTTTTATTCTAAGGACAATGGGGAGCCATGGGAGGGCTCTAAGAAGAGGAGTGATGGATGTGATTTATGATTCTCTTCTGGTTGCTGAACTGAAAAGACATTGGGTGGGTCAACATGTAGAAACCGGAAGACCCATTAGGAAATAGAAGGGGCATGTCACCATGTGGTCCCTGACCTGCAGAGACTTGGCATTAATTACCTTTGCTATTACCAGGCCTAGAATTTTCTCCCAGGATCTTTATTGGTGAGCTTTTTCTTGTCAGTCCTGTTTCACTGGGTGATCACCTCCTGTAATTTTTGGATCTTGGGAGATGCAGGAAATGAGGTAGAGATGGTCTCTCACCTCAAACAGCTCACAGACTTTGGGTGAGATACACAAGTAATTATAGTGGAGGTGAAAAAGGAAGAAAGTGCCTGGAATGGGGGCGATGGACAGTCAGGCATGGCACTTTTGAACTGCAGATTCCTCCCAATCAGGAAATTTGGGATCGCACTGAGAAACACCAGCCTAGAGATTAGGAGACGGTACTCTGAGGTGAGGCACTATGGCCAGTGATGGGCACATAGCTGGCACCAAATGGTCATGGGAGAGGAGCTTCTGAGGGCAACCCTTAAATTGAAGTAAACTTCGCACAACATAAAATTAATCATTTTAGCCCAGCCAGTGTTGCTCAGTGGTTGAGCATCAACTCGTGAATCAGGAGGTCATGGGTCAATTCCAAGTCAGGGCACAGGCCTGGTTGGGGGTGGGGAGAGAGAGAGCAACATCAATGATGAGACTCATTGATCAGCTGCCTTCTGCATGATCCCCAGTGGGATCAATAATTCTCATCATCTCTCTCCCCCCTCTTCTCTAAAATCAATAAAAATATATTTAAAATTTAATTATTTTAAAGTGAAAACTTCAGTGGCATTTAGTACATTCACAATGTTGTGCCACCACCACTTCTATCTAATTCTGGAACTTTTTCATCACCCCAAAAGGAAACTCCACACCCATTAGCAGTCACTCCAATTCTCCCCTCCCTTTAGTCCTTGGCAACCACTAATCTACTTTCCATTTCTATGGATTTGCCTATTTTGGACGTTTCATATAAATGCAGTCATACAATATGTGACTATTTGTGTCTAGATTCTTTTACTTAGCATGTTTTTGAGGTTCATCCATATGGTAACTAACATACATCAGTACTTGTTATGAACTGAGTTGTATCTCCTCAAAATTCATGTGTTAAAGTGCTAACCCTCAGTGTTAACCTCAGTATATGACCATATTTAGAAATAGGGTCTTTAAAGAAGCAATTGAATTAAAACGAGGTCATTAGGGTGCAAAGATACAGGGAGAAGATGGCCATCTGCAAGCCAAGGAGAGAGGCCTCAGAGGAAACCAACCTTGCTGACACCTTGATCTTGCACTTCTAGTCTCCAGAGCCATGAGACAATAAATTTCTGTTGGTAAAGCCTCCAGTCTATTCTGTTGGTAAAGCCCCCTAGGTACTTTATTATGGCAGCCCTAGCAAATTAATATAGTACTTCATTGATTTTTATAGCTGAATGATGTTCCATTATAGGGAATTGTTTTTCTTGTAACCAAAGATGGAAAAGAACCTAAATATCCAAGAATAGAGGACTTGTTAAAGAAATGACTGAATATCATAGCATGGAATACTATGCAGATGTTAAAAAAGAAAAAGGGCACTCTTTATGTCATGGTTCTTAAAGTGTGGTTCCCAGGCCAGTAGCATCAACATCACCTGGGAATTTGTTAGAAATGCAAGTTCTCAGGCTCCAATACCGAATCAGATACTCTATGGGTGGGGCCCTCTGTGTGGGAGCCCTCCGGCTGACCCTGATGCAGGCTCAAACTTGCGACCTATTGCTGTATATAACCAGGGGTTCAAAGCTTTTTAAAAACACTATTGAATGGGGCCCATCCCCAAAGATTCCAGCAAAATTGATCCAGAGCAGGGTCTGGACAGCAATTTCCCACTTAAAAGTGAGTTGAATGTGCAGCCAGGAATGTGAACCACTGATATAGAGTAAGTGTGAAAAGCCAGGTGAAAAATAGTCATGTTTCAAAATGTTCTTTGCAGGAATGTGATAGTTAAAATTTGGATAATGGAGAAATAAATTTTGGGTATGTATGTGCAATAGAATATTCCTTATCAGTGAAAAGGGTGGAACATGAAATGGAGTACTGGTGAAAGTTAATATATTATGATGCCCTGCATATTAAGTTTAAAATACACAAAATAATTTTATGTATCTTTTGTGGATGGATATATGTGTAGTAAAACTATGAATACAACTATGGGGATTATAATAGGCAAATCCAGGAATTAGGCATAAGTATAGAGCGAGTTTCTTTCATATCTCTAATCTTTTATGTTATTAGTATGTTTTTATTGATTTTTATTTTCAACAAGAGAGGAAGGGAGAGGGGGAGAGAGAGAGAGAGAGAAACATTGATCGGCTGCCTCTGTATGCTCTTTGACCAGGGATCGAGCCCAAAACTTATATATGTGCCCTGACCTGGAATCAAACCAGCGATTTTTCAATGCAGGGAACAACACTCAACTAACTGAACCACACTGGCCAGGGCTCATATCTGTAATCTTTTATTTCTTTTTTTAAAATATATTTTTATTGACTTCAGAGAGGAAGGGAGAGGGAGAGATAGAAATATCAATGATGAGAGAGAATTGTCAATTGGTTGCCTCCTGCACGCCCCCCAGCTGGGATTGAGCCTGCAACCTGGGCGTGTGCTCTGTCTGGGAATAGAACCCTTGACCTCCTGGTTCATAGTTGGATGCTCAAGCACTGAGCCACACCGCAGAGGTTGGGCTTTATTTCTTAATTGTGGTAATAATTACAGTGGGTTTTGTTATTTTATATATATAAGTCCTTCCTTAGGTTATGTTTTTCATTCGTTTTAGAAAGAGGAAGGGAGAGAGAGAGAGAAACATTGATGTGAGAGAGAAACACCGATCAGTTACCTCCCATCTGTGCCCCAACTAGGGATCAAACCCGAAATCTAGGCATGTGCCCTGACCAGGAATGGAACCCATGACCCTTCAGTGCACCAGGAGATACTCCAAACAACCGAGCCACACGGGCCAGGGCTTCTTATTATATTTTTGCCTACACTTATTTGAATGCCTACAATGCTTGACTTAAAGAGCAAGAGGCAGCTCTGGCCGGGTAGTTCAGTTGGGTAGAGTGTCCTCCCATACGCCAGGGTTGCGGGTTCAATATTCGGTCAGGGCATATACAAGAAGCAACTAATGAATTCATAGTGAAACAACAAATTTATGGGTTTTTTTTCCCCCCTCTCTCTTCCTCCTCTCTAAAATCAATAACAAAAAAAATCAGTAACAAATTTTTAAAAAGAGCAAGGGGCAGAATAAAGGCATGAATTGCTTTCATTTGTGCTTTTCGCCCCTGCCCACCCTTCTTTTTGTTAATCCTCCCTGGAGGATATTTTTTTCCATTGCTTTTTAGAGACAATGGAAGAGGGAGGGAGGGAACACAGAGAGCAAGGACAGAGAAACATCTATGTGACCCATATCCTTGACTGGGAATTGAACTCAAGACCCTTTGCTGCATGGGCCAACACTCTAACCACTGAGCAACCGGCTAGGACTTTTTTCTTTCTTTTAGGGAGAGAGAAACATCAATGATGAGAGATTCATTGATCAGTTGCCTCCTGCATGCCCTCTACCAGGGATCAACCCAGGCATGTGCCCCAGCGGGAATCCCTAACCTGGAATCCCTTCTGGGTCATTTGGTCCATGCTCAACCACTGAGCCACACTGGCTGGGCTTTCCCTTTTTCAAAGTTTTTTTTAATTTTTTGTTGTTGTTAATCCTCACCCGAGGATATTCTTCCATTGATTTTTCAGGGAGAGTAGAAGAGAGAGGGAAACACAGAGAGAAACCTTGATGTGAGAGAAACACATCGATCGGTTGCCTCCTGCACGCCAAAGTTTCTTGGTTGCCAAAGTTTATTTTAATGCTTAAAACAATATTTAAACTCTAAAGTGAAGTTTCCCTCTTCAACCCCTCTTCTCATCCACTCATTTTCATATCCTTCTCCAACAGGAAAATCCTGCTGCTTTTTTCAGTATTCAAATACAAGTAAACTGTAGCTGTAAAGTCTTTTTAAAAAATATATATATTTTATTGATTTTTTACAGAGAGAGGAAGGGAGAAGGATAGGGAGTTAGAAACATGATGAGAGAGAAACATCGATCAGCTGCCTCCTGCACACCCCTCTACTGGGGATGTGCCCGCAACCAAGGTACATGCCCTTGACCGGAATCGAACCTGGGACCCTTGAGTCTGCAGGCTGATGCTCTATCCACTGATGCAAACCGGCTAGGGCTGTAGCTGTAAAGTCTTATCACTCTTCCCCAAAAGGTCAGGGCATAACATATACCCTTCTGAAAATTTGTTTTTTAAAATATATTTTATTGATTTTTTACAGAGAGGAAGGGAGAGGGATAGAGAGTTAGAAACATCGATCAGATGCCTCCTGCAAACCCCCTACTGGGGATGTGCCCGCAACCAAGGTACATGCCTTTGACTGGAATCGAACCTGGGACCTTTCAGTCTGCAGGCTGACACTCTACCCACTGAGCCAAACCGGTTAGGGCTGAAAATTGTTTTAACTTCATTTTTTGTGGGGATCTTTCCATGTTGAAACTATAAGAGCCTGTGCCGTTCTGTACAGATGTGCAATATTATGAATTTATGAAAACAGCGAGGAGGCCCATGTGGATTGAGGGGGGAGAGAATGGGGAGAGATGAGTGTGGGGAGGTTGTGAGAGCAGACCGTGTGAGCCCTAACGGGCTGCAGTGAGAACTTTGGCTGTTACTCCCGGTGAGGTGGGGAGCCTTGGAGGGTTCTGAGTAGAAGAGGACTTGCCTGGACTTAGGGCACCCTCTGGCAGCTGTGGTGGGGGTATAGGCTTTGGGGGTGGGACTTGGGGGACCAGGGTGAAGGGACTGTAGTAGGTCAGGTAAGAGATAACGGGCCATGTCCATATGGGGGACCAAGGAGGGCGTGAGAAGTGGATGGATCTTGGGTAGATTTTGAAGCAGACAGGACTTGCTGTCATATCATATTAGAGGGGGTGGGGTCAGAGAAAGTAAGGGGTCAAGGATGCTCCAAAGTTTGGGGCTTTAGGTCCTAGCAGGATGGAGCTGGGTCTAGACGCAGTGGTCGCCAACCGGTGGTCTGCCGACCATTGGTGGTCCGTGAGGTCGCAAGATTGGCGACCGCTGGTCTAGAGGACAGCAGTAGGATTGGTTGGGGAATGCTCAGGAGCTCGGATGAGGGAGGCAAGTCCCAAGAGCTGGGCCGCAGTCCCAAAAGCTGCCGCCAGAGGGCGAGCCGGCCCCATCTCCTGCTCACACCTTGGGTCGCGGGAAGGACCCTCCCTGCTGCTTCCCACGGGCCCGGCCCCGCAGCCTGCAATGCCTCACCTGGGTGCGAGATGTGGGCCTCAGAAGTGCCAGGGCCCTGCCGAGACACCCTGGAGCTCACGGCGCCCCAAAGCCTGGGACTCCCATTCCTCTGTGCTTCAAGTACTACAGCTTCCACTCCCCACCAGGCTGTTTGCTTTGCCTGTGACACTATTTCAGGGCTCTACAAAAATGTCACCTCTTCAAGAAGGCCTTCCGTGACCACCCTGGGGGCAGAAGGCCCCCCCCCCCCCCCTTCAAGGGACAGCTCTTTCAATTTAAGAACATATTATATGATCTATATAATATGTTTAAGAGACAGGAAGGGACAGGGAGAGAGAGAAACATCAATAATGAGAGAAAATCATGGATAGGGTGCCTCTGGGCATGTGCCCTGACTGACCGGAAATTGAACGTTGACCTCCTGGTTCATAGGTCCATGCTCAACCACTGAGCTACACTGGCTGGGCAAGGCACATCCCTTTTTAATATCTTCTTAATATTTAAGACTCTGAAATAATCGTATTTGTACTGTCTGTTTTCTGCATTACAACATAAGGCAGGGAGGACCCATTTTCTGTTTTGTCCACCTATATCCCCAGGGCTCAGAATTATGCTTGGCCTCTAACAGGTGCTAAAGGAAAACCAACAGCAATAATGTTAATCATAGCTTACTCATGGTGCTACTGTGTACCAGCTTCTATTTTAAACTTTTCACATAAATTATCTCCTTCAGTCCTCAGAACAGCCCTACCAGGTAGGATGGTTATTCTCTCCATATTTCAGAAGAGGAAGCTGAGGCCCAGAGTGGTTAAGGGACTTGACCAAGGTTGCACAGCTAGGAAGTTGCAATGCGGTGATTGAAACCTGAATAGCTTAACTGCAAAGTCTGGTTTTGCTAAATGGATGAATGGGGCCCGAAACCAGGTACAGAGCCCTCAGGGACTCTGGCATTGTGCCCCAAGCCCCTCTAGACTTGCCTTTCCTGGTCCCCCAGCCCACACACCAGCAGTCCCAGCCCCCAAGCCCCTGCCATGCTGGGGGGAGGGGTGGGAACCTAGCAGGTCTGGGTTTACTCTGGAGTTTGCAGAGGCACCTCCCAGGCTGCCCAGGTGGGGGGGCAGGCCATTAAAAGTGGGTCTGGTTGGTAGAGATTTCACTCACCAGACAGCAGGGTCAACAGCCTGGGACCCTGAGCCCAGTCCCAGACAGACAGACAGATGCTCCTCAGCCAGCTGACCACAGTTCTGAGCCTGCTCAGTGGAGTCTGCCTACCCACAGGCTTGGGGAGGCCTGGACCCCAGGGTTCCCCACCCCAGCCCTGGGCTGCTACAAATCAGACCCGATCCCTGGACCAAGAGTCCCAGGCCTCCCCAGTGCCATCTTCTGCTCTCAGCAGCTGGAAGGCCTTCTTGGACCTGCAGAAAACCAGGCGTATGGGGATAGGTGGGCTGCAGCATGAGCAGGAAGTGGCCACCACAATGTCTCTCCCACTGGACCCGCAGGAAGTAGCCGAGGAGAGGTGTAAGGCTGTGCCCTTCACTCAGGTGAGTATGTGGTGGGAGAAGGAGAGGGCTGGGTCTCAGCATTGACAGAGAGCATGACTGTGGTGCCAGATTAGGAATCAAGCCCTGTATCCTTTCCCTGTCTCTGATCCTCGGTTTCCTCCCTTTTAAAATGGGGGTTGCCCCTCTGCAGCTTCTGCAAGCACCACCATGTCCCCCCAAGTCTATTTTTTCATTTAATGACCAGAGGCACCTGTGAGCTTCTGAGTCAGGTCATGTCCCTTCTACACTCAGAACCCTCTATGGCTCCCACCTCACCCAGAGCAAAAGCCCAAATTTTCCCACAGCCCACAAGGCCCTGCTCTATTTGCCTGTCCTCTCTCTGCCCTCACCTCCTACCATTCCCCCTTGCCCACTTTACTCCTGCCACACCTGCCTCCTTTTCCCCAGACACAACAATATATACCACTGGCCGCTCCTTTGTCTCTAGCACCTCCCCCCACCCTGACATTCTATGGCTCCTTCTTTCACCTCCTTCAGGTTTTTACTCAAACGTTATTTTAAAATGCAGCAGCCAGGCCGAAACCAATTTGGCTCAGTGGTTAGAGTGTCAGCCTGTGGACTGAAAGGTCCCAGGTTCGATTCCGGTCAAGGGCATGTACCTGGGTTGCGGGCACATCCCCTGGGGGTGTGCAGGAGGCAGCTGATCGATGTTTCTAACTCTCTCTCTCTCTCCCTTCCTCTCTGTAAAAAATCAATAAAATATATATTAAAAAAAAAAAATGCAGCAGCCAGGCTGGTGTGGCTCAGTGGTTGAGCATTGACCTATGAACCAGAATGTCACGCTTGGATTCCCAGTCAGGGCACATGCCTGGTTGCGGGCTTGATCCCCGGAAGGGGATGCAGGAGGCAGCCAATCAACGATTCTCTCTCATCATTGATGTTTCTATCTCTCCCTTTCTCTCTGAAATCAATAAAAAATATTTTTAAAAAATGCAGTGCCTCCCACCCCGTTTTCCTCTTTTCCGCTTTATTTCTCGCTGTAGTACGCATCATCACCAAAAAAGTGAAATTGATTCTGTAATTGCATTTATTATCTGTCTTCCTCAATAGAATGTCTATTCCACCAGGGCAGGATTTTTTATGCCTTATTCACGCTCTATTCCCATCCCTAAGTTCTAGAGCAGAGCCAGGCACACAGCAGCAGCTGTGTTTGTTAAATGATGAACAATAGTAGTACCTATTGTTCATCATTTAACAAACACTGCTAAACACTTTTGGGCAGCCTGAATGAGAGGGGTATAGGCAGCACTTCCACAGTGCATTCAGTTGGTGCTCCATAATGGCTGTAGGCATTCATGACCTGTGTTGTTTATGGCTCAGGCTCTGAAGCCAGGTGTACCAAGTTCTGCCTTAACTGATGATTTCTTTGTAACTCTGAGCAAGAGGGTGGGGTCGCTGGGACAGAGTGAGGGGAAAGGTGGGAAGATGAAGTTGTGGGGAGAGGGGCAGAGGCGGGAGTGCAGGGTTTAAACAGAGAAGGGCCATGAACAGGGGGTGAATTGATAGTTGGAGGGGATCATAGGAAGAACTAACATTTATTGAGCACTGACTGTGTACCAGGTTATAGGCTAAAGGCTTTCTGTGTAACACGCCCCCCCGCCCCCAGCTCCTGTAATGCCACCTCTTCCTGCTATTCCTCAGCCTTTCTCTCTATTAATCCTCTCTGTTGAAAGGCCTAGAGTAGTTTCTTTTTCTCCTGGTTGAACTTTGATGATTTCATAGGTGAAGAAACTAAGGCCCAGAGAGGTTGAGTAACTTACCTCAAGTCACACAGCAAGCAATGGCAGAGTCAGGATTTGAGCCCAGGCATCCATGCTTCTCAAGGTGGGGTGGAAGCGGCCTCAGGCTCCACTACCCTTGACCTCTCTCCCTGCCTCTGACCCCAGGTGCTCTCCCAGCCGGGATGCATGGCTATGCGCCTCCGTAATCACCTCTGCTTTGGCCACTGCTCCTCGCTCTACGTCCCTGGTGTGGACCTTGCCCCGTTTGTCCTCTGCAACAGCTGTGTGCCCGCTCGAAGGCACTGGATACCTGTGTTCCTGTGGTGTCAGGTGGGCATCCCAGCCTCTCGTCGGCGGGTGAAGACATACACAATGCTGGTCGAGAGGTGTCAGTGCAGCCCGAAGGCATGAGCTGAGCATCACGGACTGACACACAGACGCACGCACCTTGGAGAGCTGTGGGAGTCAGAAAGACGCCGACCTGGGTTATGTACATTGGGTCCAAGAGACCAGGGATGCAGGGAAAGCCAGATGGGCCTCCCAAGTCCTCACCCTGCTCCCATGATACCAGACAGCCGCAGCCATAGTGGTGGGCCCCTCATAGTCCCAGCTACTGAGCACTCACTGTTGGCCAGGCCCAGCTCTAAGCATCTGCCAGGTACTTACTTGAGTCATTCTCAGAGCTTCCCAATAGCATAGGGGTATCACCCCATTTTACAGGGAAGGAAACTGAGGCCCCAAGAGGCAAAGACACTTGCTCAGGGTCACACAACAGTATGTGGCAGAGCCAGCGTTTGAACCCCAGGCAGCATGGTGCCGGCTTTTGACCACCAGGCTGGACCTCCTCTCACAGAATAAGTCAAAGACACACTCCCAACTGCGGGGAGAACGGATGACCCCACCCAGGAGACACAGTGACCACCCTGTCCTAGGGACCCCAAGAAACCAAGGCAGGAAAGCAGAGGCAGTTATGAGGGGAAACCTGGGTTCCCCAAGTCAGAGGCAGAACCCGCAAGCTCCAGCTGCCCCTCCCAATCTCCACCAGCCCCACGCCCAGTGTGGCATTCCACAGGACCATAAAGGTTGACAGAGCCCAGTGTGGGTGTATGTGTGTATTTGTTCTTCCAACTGGAGTTCCCTGGAAGTGGGTGGCCCTGTGGAATGTGGGCATGAGGGGTGCTCCCTCCTCAGTTGGGCACAGGTTCTGCAGTGGATGAGGGTGGCCGGGCTTTGGGCGTCTGGAACCAGGGCCCTAGCAGATGGGCCCGTCTGGCACAGACGCAGGGACATGTGGCGCTGTCAGGGTTGCCTCCAAATGCTCCCCGGAGCGCAGGGCGGTGGGGGGGGGGCGGTCAACCGGGGGCCCCCCTCAGCCCTCTTCCTGCCTCAGGAAGGAAGGCCCCAGGTGAGGGGAGCAGGAGGAGGGGACCTGAGGAAACAGATGGGCCAGTGGGGCGTGGGAGCCCATGACCTCTGACCCCACAGGCCAGCACAGAGAGATGGGAACAGGCCAGGCAGGCAGCTCCCAAGGCCCTGCTCCAAGGGCCTGAAATGGGGGAGGGTCATGAGTGGCTGATGGGGGAGGGGTGTGCTCTCCCGCCTCCCTCCAGGGTTCTGTGCCAAACCTCAGGCAGCGTCCGAGTGGGTAGCTCAGCCTTGGCACCATGGACACCCCTCTGGCAGACATATGAGGCGCCTGCTTCCACCCCCTTTCAGCTGTGCTCACCTCCTGCCAGCCGGGGAGCCAGCTGGGAACCTTGGTGCCAGGGGGGCCCCAGTATCCCTGCCCCCTCCTGGGCAGTGCCAAACAGCCCCCACCCCCATCCCCAGGACCATTAATGGGTGGGTAATGAGTGCTGGGGGAGCGGGGGAGGGGTGGGGATGCAGGTGCCACAGGCGCTGGCACAGGGGCTGCTAATCAGGTTTGCCAACGCCATCTGTCATCGCGCGAGCATCTGGGGCTCAAGGTGACCCTGTCACCCTCAGTTACAATTATGATTTTGGCATCTGTATTAAAGCCCGCCAGCCGGCCGGGAGGGGGAGGGATGGGGTGGGCATGGGGGTGCACAGCGAGCCCTGTCCCGGGGGTCCTGTTCCCAGGGGCTGTGTGGCTGCCAAGGCATGGAGCTTCTCTCTGCTTAGGGGAGCGCGCGCGCGCGCGTGTGTGTGTATGTGTGTGTGTATGTGTACATGCGCACCAGCCTGCACAATTCTTTGAGCATGTCTAGGGGTAGGATTGGGAGTCTGGGTTTTGTGTATCTCTGGGTGTGGTGGCTATGAGTCTGAGTTTGGTGGGATGGCTGGCAATGGGGGGCATCTCTGAGATCGTGTGGGTATACACATGAGTGTGTCCATGGGCTGGGAGAGGAGTGAATGGTGGGTCCAGGTGTCTTTGGGTGATGGTGTGTGTCAGGGTGTATTGTGATGTTGTGTGTGTGCATCTGAGTGTGTGGTACTGTACATCTGATGGTCACAAGCTGGCTATATGTTTGGGCATGTGGCTCTGTGTGTAAGATTCTGTTGAAGTATGTCTGTGCATGTGTGTGCATGTGTGCTTGTGAGGGCAGCAGCTGGCAGAGGCTCTGTGTGGTCACTGCAGGGCCTCTCTCCTGCCACTTTTACCTGTTCCTGTCCTCACCAACCCCTGCTGCCCTGCTCTAATCTGGGGGAAGGCAGGGGAGGGCTCTAGGCTTCCGGTTGTTGTATCTGGATTCAGGATTCTCGGATTCTAGATTCTGAGGACAGGGTCTCTACTTTTGGATTTTGCATTCTGGGCATTTGGACCTGGACTTTAGATTCTGGGTCCCTAGTTCTTGGTATCTGAAAATTTAGATTCAGATTCTGGATTCTGGGATCTGGATGCCAGGCTCTGAATTCTGGCTTCCAGACCTTGGCTTCCTGTCTCTGGGTTCTGGGTGCTGAGCAGGGTGGGGGTGGGGGGGGTGGCTGTCTCTCTGCCCTTCTATTCACATTAGGCCACTGGGCTGTCTGCCATCCCCCCACACCCACACCCAATGGGTGTAGAGACCACACATGGCCACCAGGGGACACCCTTGGTTCAGATTTGGGCCCAGATGACTCAGACATGGAGGAGTTGGGGACCTCCCTGGCCTGGCTGGACCCAACCCTTTGAGGGGAGGGAGAGGGGCTTCACCTCCCTTCCTTCCCCTTCCCATCTGGACTGGTGACTGATGTCTGTCAAACATGGAGAACTGGACCCAGCATCTTCCCAGACCCCCCAATCTGGGCTGGGGGCCAGGGTGCCAAGTCTCTGGGTCAAATGCAGGGAGGAAAGAACGCACATGTCATGGGACACGGCAGGTGTGAGAGTGCACCATGTGCCTGGGTTAGCCAAACATGGCAGTGTTCTGTGGAGTGTGAGCCTGTGTGGCCATGTGTGATTGGGACCATGTGTCTGGCAGAGCCCTCATGTGACAGTGCTTCTATAGGGCCGTATTGATAGCTTTGTCACTCTGGTGTGGGGTAGGAGTCCCTGTCATATGGGTGTGTCTGACTGACCCTAACTGTGTCCCTGGGTGTCTGTGGGTGTATCTGCAGGCGCCACTGGGTCCATGAGCGCACCTCAGAGTGTCTGGGGCAATGTCCCCAAGACTAGGTCCTTGTGTTGATGGTGTCTTGTCAGTGGGTGTGTGAAGGTGTGTAGGACAGAGGTGTGCCTTCTGAGAGTGTCAAATTGGAGGAGGCACGTTGTCCAAAGGTGAGTGGAGGAAGGACCCTCGGTTCCCTTCTCTTCCTGGTATCTCTGACCCTCCATCTTGCTGGTTCTCTATTGCTAGGTCTCCTCCCACCTCTCAGTATCTCTGACTTTGTCTGGGAGACCTGGTCCTCTGCCTAGTCCTGCTACCAGGCATAGCGCAAGGCACAGTGGGCTCTGTAGTCATTGGTTGGCTCCAACCCCAGACCTTCGTCTTCCATCTCAATCCCTGGCCCTGCCTCTCATAGGTTCTGTCCCTCTGTCCCTCTGTGGGTCCTTCCTCATTGGTGCATTTCTCCCCATCTCCCAGGTCTCTTCCATCTCTTTGTCTCTCTCTGTCTCTGTCTCTCCCCCTTGGTTCCTACATGGCTTTCATTCCCCATCTACAGCTCTGTCTGTCTCTCTCCATCTTTGTCTCTCCCCATCTCTGTCTCTCCCTTTCTCTGACGGCGGATGGGTCCGGGTGGGTCCAGGACAGCCAGGCCAGGGCGCTGGGCGCCGGGGTGAACAATACCCCATTCACGCGGGCCTCCGGTGCCATGGCAACGCGCCCGCCCCGCCCTCCCCGCCCCGGCCACGCGTGCCAAGAGGATGCCATGGTTACGTCAGCCGCGTGCCCGCCTCCCCGCGCGCTCTTGGAAGGCCCAGGCCGGCAGAGGGCGCCCAGCTGCAGCCTCTGCCTTGAGTCAGGAGGGCATTCTCCTTCCAGGGGCTTTCAGCCACCCAGTGCCTCAGTTTCCCCTTCTGTAACCGGTCAGGCGTGGGCAGAATGAGATCGTAGTGTGTGTACGTGTGTGTGGTGGTGGGTGAAGTTGCTCTTTAAGGTGGTTATGTGTGAGTACATTTGAGAGACAGTGGGAATGTGTGCCAAGTTGTGGGTCAGTGTTTGCATACGTGTGTGGGTGTTTCATGAAAAGTAGTTGGTTCTAGTTTGGGGGTGACTGTATGTCCGTGTGTTTAGAAATGTGTGTTTATATGTGGTTGTGTGCTTGTGAGTTCATGTGACTGTGCCTGTGTTTGCATGGCTGAAGGGAGGGTATGAGAGAGACAGAGAGAGAGAGAGATGATGGGTGTCTGTGGTTTGGGTGTGATTATATGTTTGTGATTTTGAGTTTATTTGATTGTGTGCATGTGTTTGCATGCCGTGTGTGTGTGTGTGTGTGTGTGAGATGGTGGATGGCTGTGTTTTGGGGTGTAGTTCTGAGTTTTTGTAACTGTCGTTTTTGTGTCTGGGGGGTCTGTGTTCACAAACTCGTGTGTGCTTATGTGTGGGGCTAGGAGTGGGTTCTGAGGACTGCTGGGGCCTGGCTGAGCCCCCCCTCACTTGGCACAGAAGGGGGTGCCCAGCTGCCTGGGACCTCCAACTCCCCACAGGTTCAGGAGAGCCTCATCTGATGAATATTCATGAGGTGGGGGCTGGCACCCACTGCTGACAGCTGCACATCCATTAGCCCCCCTGCTCTCCATGCACTGACTGCAGCAGGGAGGGGTGTCGGCCTGGGCCTATCCCTGTTTCTACAACTGGGGGGCTGGGGTGTCCTAGTGACTATCATGGAGTCCATTTAGCATGCCTGGCTGCCTGTTGGGACAACTAAGGGGCTGTCTCAATGTTGTGACAGGCACTGGGGAGAGCGCCTGTTGTATGACAGGATGTACTTGTAACGGTGGTGTGGCTGTCACCCATTGTTTCTTTGTAGCTCTGTCCAGGGACTATGGATGTTGTGTGGCAGTGTGAGATGTGTGCCTGTCACATGCAACAGTGATGCCCTGAGCATGTGTCATCAGGGCATCTTTGAGCAGGTATATAGTGGCCTGACCTGCTGGCTGTCTGCTTTGTGGCACCATGGCAGTGAGGGTGTGTTGTGTTATTGAAGTGACTGGTTTGGTTCAAACATTGATTTAGGGACAGATGTGTGCCACACCATGAAGATGAAGTGATCAGATCTACTTCCCCTCCTTGTGACTGAGTGGGGCAGGGACTCTGTGTGGCCACATGGCTAGGACAGCTGTAGAGGCACCCAGACAGAGTGTGTCAGTGTGCCTCTGCTGGTCAGTGTGACACTGATAGAGTGGAAGGGTCAGCATGTCAGGCTACCTGTGAAGATGTGTGAAACCATGAGGCTGAAGGTGTGTGTGACCAGAATTGTTGAGGGCGTGCCAGTGTTTCTGTGTATGACAGCATGGCTGAGGGTGTGACAGTGTCACTGGTTGAAGGTGTGACAGCATGGCTGTGTATAACAGTATGTATGACAGTGTGGTTGTGTGTGACAGTGTGACTGAAGATGACACAGTGGCTGTGTGCATGGCTGTGTGATCCATAGGTGACAATGACACTGTGTGTGTGACAGTGAGTGTGTGCTGACATGAGCCAAGGGGCTCTGAGTGCCCCACCCCCACCCTCAGGCTGCACAGGGAGTCTGGCTACATTCTCACACACAACTACACTGTCTCATCCTCAGCCACACTGCCACATACAGCTGTGCTGTCATATGTTCATGCTGGACTGAGAGGCCTGGCGGCATGGGACGGGCAGCTGCCCATCTTGGGGATGCACTTGGGCCTTAGACACGGAGACCTGGATATCCAACCCCAGCAGGGACATGGCCTTGCCCTCTGTGTTCTCTGCGCAGGTTGGGTTTGGGGATTGGCCTCCAGAGGTGGTGAGGGTGGGTTGGGGAAGTGTTACTCTGCGCTGGGGGACTCCAGCCTGAGCCCTGGCCTGTGGCTGGGTGGCCCTGAGGCTTGGCCAGGGACATGGTGCAGCTGGATCACCCCCAACCCCCATATTCTCTCCCTGGGATGGCTGGGCGGTGGCAGCGTACAGAGGCCCCATTCAGGAGCCAGGGCCAGGTTTCCAGGACGGGTGGGGTGGGTCTCCTGCCTGCTGCAAATGAAAGGTTTCCCCAACTCCTTCCCTTTGCCTCCAGATGAGCGCCAGCCACAAGGCCCTGCTGCCCTCCTGTCGTCCATCCTGGCCAGGCCATGCCTCTGTGGGACCTTGCATGCAGCTGCAGGCTAGCCTGGGTCCCCATTTGTGATTTGGGGATGCTTGCATGTGTCTTTGGGTGTCATGTGACCAACTGTCTGATTGCGACTGTAACTGTGAGTGATACGTGTATCATCCGTATAACTTTGCATGACTTTGTGTGTGCCACAGCTAGGGATGATTTTGAGCACCTGTGAGTGTGACCCAATGGGTCTGTCCTGTGTGAGATTTGGTGTCCCTATGTGACTGTGTGTGGTCTTGTGTATATCTGTGTAACTAGTGCTTTCGGGAGCCCATGTAACTGTCTGTGTAGTCTGCATGTATCTCTGCCAGTCAGTGTATATCTGAGTCTCCCTGGGGGTCTATGTGATGGTGAGGGTCTTAGTGTGTGACCGGGGTGCTATTGGTGCCACTCTGTGGGTGACTCTGGGCAGGTCTGTGTGGCTTTGTGTGTGTCGGTGTGTTATTTTGGAAGGGCGTGTGATAGCATCTTTGGGTGATCCTATGTCTGTGTGTGACTATGGTATTTTAAATGACACCCCACCCAGAGGAGGAGGAGGATCTGTATGTGTGTGCGTACACGTGTGGTCTTTGAGATTTTGTGTGTGTGTGACGGGGTCCGGTCCAGGGTGCCCGGCTAGGTGTGCTTTGGGAGTGAGGACTATAATTCCTCTGGTTCAGATCCCACTAGGGACTCCCAGCCCGGGGTTGGGGCAGCGAGACAAAGGCTATCTAGGACCCCAGACCAGACCTGGGCACAGACCATACCTGCCAGTTTGGTCAGGAGAGGCATGGGGCCGTCTTGGGGAGTGGGGATCCCAGTCCTGCCAGGAGGGCCCTAGAGCACCTGTCTCCCCATCATCCCTCCACCCTCCTTCCCCAGGCAGTACTCACAGCCTGGTTCTTCAATTATTCTGTGTCCCAGATGTTTGCCACCACCCCTGAGGCCTGCCCAGCTGACCTAGAGCACAGCAATGCCTGACCCCCACTTTCAGTGGCCCAGGACATTGGCTGCCAGAACCCAGATGTTTCAGTGCCCCCCATCCCCACATCCTGGCCAGGGAGTGCCATAGGCTGATTCTTGCTCCTCCCCCTCCCCCTGCCCCCCACACACCTGCATTGGAAGACACACCTGCTGCCAGCCTAGCCAGGTGGGCAGCCCTGCATGGAGGAATGTGGGGGATCCCAGCTGTGGCATCCCAACATGCCCAGCCCCATGGCAGTGCCCCCCCCCCCGATTTCTTAAGACCCAGGTGTGTTCTAAGACCTGGGCTCTGTGGGGGGAGGGGATGGAGGGGTATGGGTATCCTCCGGAGCAGCCCCTCTGCCTCCTTGTAAAAATTCTCCCCAGTGGCAGCTGTGGAGGGGGGAGCAGAGCAGATGTGTGTGTGGGGAGTGTTGTGGGTTTAGAGGGGGGTCTGAGTGTATGGAGAGAATTCTGAGTGCAGATATGTGAATGAACATGGACAAGTGTTTTGTTTGTGTTTATATGGATGGATGTGGTGTGTGAGGAAGAGTGTGTGTGTGTGTGTGTGCACACAGGGAGGGTTTTGTGGTGTGAAGCTGTGTGTGAAAGAAAGGATGGGTGTTGTATATGAATGGAAGGATGGATGGCCTGTGTGTGTGTGTGTGTGCGTGTGCATGCGCGCATGTTGTGTGAGATTATTAAAGGAGGAATGGATGTTGTGTGTATGCATGTGTATCTGTCTATTGGAATGGAAGATAAATGTCTTGTGTGTGTATAGATGCTGTGTGTGTGTATGTATGAAAGGAAGGATGGGTGTCCTATGTGTGTATTGGATGTTGTATGATTGTGTGTGTGTCTAAATGGAAGAATGGGTGTTGTGTGTGTCTGTTAGAATGGAAATATGGATATCCTGTGTGTGTACGTGTATGTGTGTATGTTGTGAGTATTTGTGTGTGCTGAGTGGAAGGATGGGTGTCCTGTGTGTCTATGAATAGAGTGTTGAATATTGTGGTGTGTGTGTGTGTGAATGAATGAAGGATTGTGTGTGTGTGTATGTGTGTGTGCAAGTGGAAGTGTGGTATAAGTGTGTGAAGTGGGAATGGGATGTGGGTTTAAGCAGAGCCCATGTTTGGGGCCAGATGCAGGATTGGGAGGGTGATGAAGGCAGCCCTCAGGGTCTGGCATGGCTGGTGGGCAGGGCTGAGAAGACAGGGAGGCAGGTGGGGCAAAGACTGGGCCCAAGGTGGGGGGTCTTCAGAGCCCTGTGCCTGCTTAGTGCCTGTTTCAGGGGGCCAACGAAGGCTGATCTGGCTTGGGGTCTATCCCTAAGCCCCCAACAACATTAAAGTCCTAGACACCCCAAATGCCTCCTTCCCCCCTCCCCCGCACTGTCTCCCATCAAGCCCCCAATAGGCCCACACTGCTCCAGTATCCCTTTCACCCAGATCCCATAACCATCCCAAACCTGTCTCTGCTTCTTCCCTTGGCCATCCAAGGGGGTCCCTAAACCCCTTCTGGGCTCACATATCCCCAGCACCTTTCCCCAGACATCCCATCTTCTCTTGGGCCTCCTCAAAGGCTCCAGACACTTCCCCTACCTTTCCCTGCTCCCTTCTCCTCCCCCCTCCCCTAGCCTATCCCCCTACCCAGCCTCTTTCCTGGAGACATCCAGATCCCCATCCTCCTTAACCCCCAAACCCCTCCTCTCAGCCCCTCAGTCTCCAGTCCCCTGCCTGCACCCTTCCCCTGCCTCCCATGTAGCCCTGCCCCTTCCCCTCAGTGCCCCCCTCAACCCGCCTGTGCCCCCTCCCCCTTGCTCTCCTCCCGCAGCGGCAGCAGTGGTGGCCCTGAAACTTTAAACGGTGTTAAAAGTTTCTGTTTACTAGAAGCCCTTGAATTTTTAAGGACATATCGATTCCCTCCGCCAAGGCCTTGCATCAGTGGCGCAGGACAGGAGGCCAGAGTTGGACCATGGGATCCAGGAAAGAGCTCCTCAAGCACGGAATGACAGACACACACATACCCAGACACCCCCCCACCCCAGGCACACAGAGAGCCCTTCCTGACATACAAGCACACATACACCAATACAAGCTGTACACAGACTGACTCCCTGACAGAGACACAGAGCCCTTCTCCCTGACACACACGAACCTGTGCCCACACAGATCCTCATCACGGCCCCAGACCCATAGGGAACACCCCCACAGAGAGAGACGCTTCTACTGACCCACAGACACTTTCTGATACACAGTCCCTGAACACAGACAGATACACTGTGACCCTCGCACACTTATTTGCCCCTTTGGCCACATATACTCTAGGACACACAGAGACCCACACACACAGGCTTGACACACACTGACACCTTCTGACAGAAAGACCCTCAGAGCTGACACACACAGTGGTCAGCTTGAAACACACATGCTCACCGGGGTGCCCCCATCACCAGTACTTCCTGTCAAACCCAGACCCCGGTGACACTTGACTCTCACTAGAACGTCAGCCTCCCAGGGACAGGTCTTTTGTCTTGGTCCTCACTATGTCCCCAATGCTTGGCACAGGGTCTGACAGATGTTCACCCTCTCTGACTCACAGACATCTCCCAGGCACACAGCCAGATCCACATCACCACGACACAACACTGGTCCACACAAAGGGACTCCTAAACGTCCACCGACCGGCGTCTCTGCCTCCAGAGGACATCCAGACCCACCCAGACACCTGAGGACACTACAGCCACCCAGCCTCAATGGCCTCATGTGACCAGGAGCATTCCCCCTCAGCGACATTTTTACACACACACACCCGCACCCCCACACACCTGGGCACCAACACCCCTCCAACAGACAATGCATAGCTGAGCATTGCTACAGCTTCTTGGCCCAGGAGGGCAAGAAGGTGCTGGCTGCACCTGGCAGCAGGAGGGAGCTTTGTCTCGGCAGGAGCTGCCTGGGGGCTGTGGCACCACCTCCCCGCCCACCACGGGGGTCACCCAAGGGCTCCCCATGCACCCATGCCAGGGCCCCCAGCACTATCTCACCCCAGGTCATTTCTACTTTGGAAATGGGGGGTCAGGGGCCTACATGAGGGACTACAGCCTCACCATGGGGGGTGTGCACACATACCTGAGGCCTCCATACCTTTTTCTATCCCTGGAGGTTGGGCTGTGCAGCCTCTGCTAGATCTGTGTATGTCTATGATCAGAGCCAAGGATGAGTGCATGTGCTGTGTGTGGGAGGGACATGGGTGCATGTGTGTGGCACCTGTGTGCATGGCTTGGTGATACTATGAGGGGCATTACTAGTTGACTTGGTATCAAAACTGTTGTTCCATATGCCCGAGGCCCAGGGTATATCTGGGTTCCAGGTGTGTGGTGTGTGTGTGTTGCTGTGACTGCCAGTGTCACTTTGTATCTCTGTGCTCTCCTGGTGTTGTTTGGATGTATGTCCAGGTATCTGTGTGTTTGTGTGTGGTGTGTTCGTGCATCTCCCTTTTATCAGTGTCATTCTGTGCGCCTGGGTGTGTCCTCTGTGTCACCAAAACTACCAAGATATTTTGTTGCGGCTTTGTGTTTGTGTTGTGTCCATGTGTAGGAGTTGAATGTCTGGAGCATGTCAAGGTGTGGTTGTGTGATCATGCCCGTGTTGGTGTGTCAGTATGAATCTGTACATGTCATCAGGCCCTGCTGCGTGTATGTCTTAGCGTGTATCTGTGTGAGGCCCATGTTGGTGTGTATCTGTCTGTATCTCAGTGTCTAAACATGGTTCCTTGTTGGAATGTGTGGGTGCCGGTATCATCATGCGATGGAGGCCCTATGTGCATATCAGCATATGGATCATGGATTGGCTTCCTAATCTGGTGTGTGTGTGTGTGTGTGTGTGCATGCGCACGCGTGCAAGTGTGGAATGTGTGCCCGGGTATGTGCCCATGCTGTGTGTGCGTAGGTGTCTGTGTGTGCTTTGTTGTCCCAACGTGAAACGTGTGGCAATGTGTTCTGTACGTGACATGTGTGGTGGGGTCCGAGCCCCGCTGTGTGTCAGCGTGTGTCTGCGTTGGAACGCGGGCCAGCACGTGTCGGGGTGGCCGTGACGGTGTGCGCCCCCGCGCGTGTGCATGCGTGCATGTGTGCGCTTGTGTGTGTGTGTGTATGTGAGCGCCTGCCGCCGCTCCCGCCCGCCTGCCCCTCCCCGCGCCCCTCCTCCCGCCCGCCCGCCAGCTCCCTCTCCCCGGAGTGCGCCGCTTCCAAACTTTGTCTAAACTTTCACTTTCACAGCGCGGCGGCGGCGGCAGCGGCGGCGGCGGCAGCGGGCGAGGGTGACCGGCCGAGCGGCGGCGGCATGGAGTAGACGCGCGGCAGCGGCGGCGGCGGCGGCGGCGGCGGACGCGAGAGGCAGCGGCAAACGCGGCGGCGGCCCCGGAGCCGGCGGGGCCCAGCCTGCGAGCGGCGAGCGCGGGGCCGCGGGCCGGGCGGGCGCAGCGCGGCGGAGGCCGGAGGAGCCGAGTCGGAGCCCGAGCGCGGCCGCCGCCTGCCGGGCCTCCCCTCGCCGCGGCCAGCCGCCGCGCTCTCGCCCGGGCGCTCAGCTATGTACTCCCCGTACTGCCTCACCCAGGTACCGGCCGCCGCCCCGCGCGACCGGGGAGGGAAGCGGGCGCAGGAGGCTGGCCAGCGGCACAGGCGGGGCGAGCGGGCGGAGGGGGCGCGCGGCAGCCGGGGGAGTGAGCCCGCGGGCGGCTGAGGGGTGCAAGTCGTGTTTTGGGGAATCCGGGAACGCGTGCTGGCGCCACCGTGAGCATACGACCCTGGCCACTGGCAGACCCCTATTGGGGTCTCCCGAGGCGGCAGGCTGCGTGCGTGGCGCTGCCCGGAGCGGGAGTGCGTGTGAGAGTATGTGTGTGCGCGCGCGCTCGGCTGGGGTGCGGTGGGCAACGGGACTCCCGCCGACCTGTGGGCCACTGTGGCTGCACCCAAACTGCATGGCCTCTGGCAGTGTTTGCGGCGGTGAAAGAGTGGCTGAGGGTGATCCAGAAGGCGCAGAACCGGGACTGGGTCCGGTGTTGCTCCCAGGAGCGGGCGCAGCGTTTCCCGAGGGTGGCAGCGGCCGGCGTGCGTGGCAGCGGCCCCTGTGTGCGGCCGGGGTGCCCAGGGCGGGCCGAGCGGCCCGGGCGTCTCCCCAAAGTCTTTGTTCAGGCCTCACATGGGAGCGGGGCTAAGAAAATGGCGGGGCTCCCAAATTTCGGAGGGGCAGAGGAGGGAAGAGGAGGGGAGGGAGGGATGGGCCTGCTGCCAGCCTGGGCCGCGCCTCTCCACCGACCCTGGACGACGACGCTGCGGGCCCCCCTCCAAACTTTCCTCGGCGCAAACTTTCCGGTCCCCGCTTCCCGGGCTGCCGCGTGCTGGACCAGGCGGGCCGGGGGAATACTGTCCCGCCACCCAGAGGCCGGAGGGCGGGAGGCAGCCGTGGACGCCCCGACAGCGCTGCGACCACGCGTCGGGCCAACCCAGAGCGAAACAGCGCCGACCTTGGCGCGCTGCAGAGCGCGTCCCGCCTCTAGCGAAGTTCCCTGAGCAGCGCTTGGCGGAGGCAAAGGCTCCTGGGTGCCTGCCCTGCTACCCCACCCCAGGCTCGCAGAGGGCACAGGAGCTGATCAGAGTCCCGCAGCGGCCTTGGCAACGCTGCCTGTAGGGCCAGGCCTAGGCTGGCAACACAGACTCTGCAGAGGGGACACCTGGGGGCTGCCTAGCAGTGCCTATCAGCAGGACCTGTGTATGTGGGGAATCTAGCTAGAGGCCAGGCCTGGGGTCCCAAATGTTCCCTCTGCCAGTCTGAGCCTTGTCAGCCACGTGCCAAGTGTGCCTACAGCTGGGAGTGGGAGTCCATGTGAATATGGCTGCTAGTGGGCCTGGCGTGTGGCAAGGGGCAAGAGGGTATGTCTGGGATGAGTGTCAGCCATGGCCACCCCACTCTCTTGTATCAACAGATGCAAGTGTGTTTGTGTGTGTGTGAGAGAGAGAGAGAGAGAGAGAGAGACTCAATTGATCTTGGAGTCTGTGTGTGGCTCCAGTGGGTTGGCCATTGGCAGGCCTGTGTGGCATGGATGTGTGTGTGGGCCCAGGGAGCAGGTTTTCCTGTACAGGTGTGAGTATGTATTAGTGAGGTGCATGTTTACACATGTGTATCACAGTGTGAGGGCAGGTGTGAGCAGACATTCTGACCACTGTATCAACTTGGGGAACCCCACATCTGTGCCTCTGAATGGCTGGTCACCCCATCTTGGGCTTCCACACGACGTTCCTGTCCACCTGCCTGGGTTTGAGCCATGGGGCTATGCTAGGGTGGCCTGCGTGGCTGGTGTTTAGGGCCTGGGGGGACCAAGTGCCACATTGGAGCAGCGCCTTGCCCACCTGCTGCCAGCCCAGCTTCCTGGCCTGCCCCCCTGAGGCCTGGGTGAGATTCTAGGCCCTCAGATTTCACAGTACCCTGGGAAAGAAAATGCCAGCAGGTCCACTGTGACAAGACTAGGAAGGGGCTGGGGCAGCCCCCAGACTCAGGGTGATGGCCAGGGCTTCACTCTGTGACACTCCAGAAGGGAGCAAGGACTTGGCTCCATCACAGGCCCAGGCTGTGAGTGTGCCAGGGTAGGTGGGCAGGTGGCTGTAGTCTGTGGGTCAGCAGTCTGTCCTTCCTCAGACTACATCTCTTGGATCCAAAGTCTGTTTTTACAAAATTTTCTGCTTCCATAGTTTGCTCTGACAGCCCCCCCCCCCATTCTCTCTCTCATTCTCTCTTCCTCTTTGTCTCTGTTCCTGTCTCTATCCTTCTATATCTTTGACTGTCCCTGTCTCTCCCTGTCTGTCTCCGATTCTGGCCCCATCCCTGCTCCCCCCTCCTCCACACATCTCGGACTCTGTCTCTCTCTGGCCTCCATCTCTCCCTCTCTCCCTCTCCCTTTTCTTTTTTCAAACCAGAATTGGCTTCGATTTTAAAGTCAATAAATGATTGAGCAGGAACGAGCTTGGAGCAGCGGGGCCCTGGCGGGGGAAAGGCACTGTGGGCGAGGGGGAAGGCGGTGGTGGTGGGGGAAATCTCCTTCTGGAAAAAGCATCCAAATCCAGGGCGGCTGGGCGGGGCGCTTGCTGGAGCTGCTTGAGCCCACTACAGCTGTAGACCTGAGTCCTCAGTGGAGGGGGGCAGATGGATGGGACTCCCCCTCCAAATAAACGATGTACACCAGAATGTAGACACACACATACACTGCCACCGCCACCAAGATGGGGATATAAATGACCTGCTCACGTTGATGTCCAGACACACAGCCACTGGTAAACCCATGGACACAGGAGATGGTGGACCTGTGTTCCCTCCCCACTCAACACACGTAAACACACACACATCCCTCAGAATGGGACGTGTGTATTGATATCGGCTCACGGACACACGGCAGTACTTCCCCGTCACACCCGGATACAAACTGACTCACGTATGTTTTTACCCCCACACTTGCTCACACAGACTCAAGGACGGACGGATGGATGGATAGAGGTACAATTTTCCACAATGCTATTGGCTCACCCAGGTGTGTACACAGATATGCACATACTCTCAGACATGCACCCTTGCCAACATTCCCTGCCACTTGGCCACATGAGCAGCGGGATGTTTTTGTACCCTTATTTCTGTGAATCCATGCACAGTCATTCCAGGGGAGGGGATGGGATGGGGTTCCCCTCAGCTCTTTCCTTGGGTCACTATGGCCACCTCTTTGTCCCCATGAAGCTACTGCTCCCCGTGCCGAACCCACATGGAGCCTCCTTTAGATGCACATTTTCTCTCGGCTGTGGCCCTGCCTGCTTAATGCCCACAGCTGGGGTGGGAGGTGTGTGCAGCACGAACTGGGATGGGATAGGCCACTCTTGGACCTGGGTTGGGCTCCATGAGATATTTTGAGGCTGGGCCGAGCTCAAAGCTGAGGGCTCTGCTGGAGTAATGTAGGGGGTAGGGTGCTCCCCTCTCCCTGGGAGCTGGAGCCGGGGGTCCTGGTCCAGCTAGGAATGTCTTGTGTAGACTCAGGGGTTCCCAGATGGAAGATGGAGCAGAGGTTGAGAGCTGGGCTGTACTGTAAGAGCACAGGGTTTGAGCTCTAATCTACCTTCTAACGCTGTGACCTGAAGCACAGGATTTTCCTCATCTATAAACTGGGCAATAATAGTGCCTGCATTTCAGGCTGTGATTTAGGCTCAGACACTTAGCATATGCTCAAGGTACAGGATGACTTGTGGTCATTTGTTTACCAAGCAGAGGGCTGCAGGGGCCCAAGGCAGGGGTGGTGGGAAGCAGGGGGCAGGAGAGAAGAGACAAGGCCTGTGGGGACCAGATACCTTTATCGGGGGCTCTGGTTGCCTTCGCCCTCTCCCTAATCTTGACCCTTGTCATCATCAGGTCCACTTTGCGTCTGGTTTCTTGAGCCTTGGGCCGGAGTGTGCAGGAGTGTGTATGCATACAAATATGAATGGGACAGAGAGCCCGGAGATGAGGGTGGGTCGATGGTGGCTTCAGGGACACCTTTGTGGCTCCAGAGTCCTTTCTGCATCTGCACCTGGGCCTTGTCATCTGGGTACACCATGGGTTCCGGATGCACGTGTGGGTCCCCGTTGAGCGCTTGTCAGGGTTCAGGGGGGATCCTGGGTGTGTACAGGGTGGGCATGCAGCCGTGGTTGTGGCAAACCCCCCTCCTAGTGCTCAGTGTCTGACCGCTGGCCTTCACTGGGAGCCCGGCCTTTTATCTGCTTGGTCCCTGCCCGCTGCTCTTGAAGCACGAAGAATTTGGGGTCTTGCATTTTCCTCCAGCTGGACCAGGAGAGGAGTCTGGGATGTTTGTGCTTCCCTCCAACTCAGTGCTGAGGACAGGGCTCCAGCTGGGTGGGCGTAGAGGGATGCCTTCACTTTCCTGCTCCCAAAGCTCTGCACGTGGAGACTGTGAGTGGCTGTCTGGTTCTCCAACATCTGAGCGTGTTCATCGGCATCTTGGGCCTCAGAGCCACCATTTTCTCGTGGACAGCCGTGTGGCTGCGTGTGTCTGTGTAGGTCCCCTTTGCAAGTGTCTCCGTGTCTCTGAGTGTCCATCACTAGGTGCTGCCTGTCAGAGGGTCACCCCAAGCTCCATCTCTATGTATTTAGGTGACAGGAGTGTGTGTTGCTGTGTGTGTCGGGGGCCTGATGTGGTCTTTGTGTTACAGTACCACTGTGGTGTGTCCCTGTACCACTCATATCCTCTGGATGTCTGACCATCGCAGGGAGGGCTGTATCCGTGTGCTTTACCATGCATGTTGACCTGTCTGTGTCGATCTGTATGGCATATGTGTCATTGCTGTGCATATGAGTCTTGCCCCTATGGCACTGTGCATCCTGGGCTTGGTCCCTGTGACCATCGATGTGTGTCACGCTACATAAGTTCCTCTCCCCGGCCTCTCTCCGCCTCTCATCATAGTGTGAAATGCCCACTATGGCGGTCAGACCAGCGGCTGGGAGCATGCCGGCCTTTCCATTGCTTCCCATGAGGTTGGGCAGCCGTGGTGGCCCCGCTGTGGGCCCTGCCCGTGCCCCTGGCCTGTCATGGACAGAAGCCCGTTGTGTGGTGAGGTGCGGGTATGTGTTTGGGCTGCCCACAGGCCTCCCTCTGTCTGCCCAGTGTGCATTGATCTTGGCTTCTGCCTGTGACTGTCCTGGCCTGGCCAGTTGGGGTGTTGGGCTGTCTCTCTGGGCCTGAGCCCATCACCCCCAGAGCCAGGTCTGCCCTGGGTCCCACACCCTGGGGCTGTCCCTCCACAGCTCCGAGAGCATGGATTTGGAAACTGAGGCCCCCTCTTTCCCTGCCCCCCTCTCTCTTTCCTCCCTCTCTTCTCCCCTCCTCCCGCTCCCTCTCTCCCTCGCTCCTGCCAAACGCGTCTTGGCTCCGTCTGAATATCTCTCCTCCTCGATTTTTGGCTCCAGCTCTGGACGCGTTCACTAAAAGAAGAAGGACTAGCTCCCCCTCTCCCTGCCCCCCCGTTGCCTCCCCCTTTCTGAAGAGCCCCTCTGAGGGCGGGAATGGCCATGTGCAGGGGCCTGGGCCCCCCCTGAGTGGGTTTGGCCAAGGGGGCATAGGCCTGGTGGGTGAGGGGGCAGGGGGGACTGGGCCTGGCAGCCTGAGGGCGCAGCAGCCAGGGTGACTGTGCTGCCCGGCTGGGCAGGCGGGTGGGTGGGTGGGGAGGGGTCGGGGGCACGGAGCTGGGGTGTCTGGCTTCTGGTGGGACTGGCAGGCCTCTGTGAGGCGCAGCTGTGCCCAGAACTCTGAGCTGCGTTTGCCACCACTACCAATGTGGCTGCGCCAGCCGGGGAGGGGGAGGCGGGTGGCGGGTACTGCGGCGCTCCGTAGCCAATCAGAAGCCAGGGTTGCACTGGGGAGCTCTCCCTCCACTGAGCTTCACCCTGAAGGGAGCCAGGGTGGTGGCCAGCAGTGGGCAGGGGGCAGTGCCACCACAACTACTGAGGACCCTGGTCCCTTGGCTGACGGTTTGGTGCCAGCCTTCCTGGCACAGATCGGGCAAAGGGTGGGGGTCTGTCCCCACCTGAATTGGAGGGAGCCAAGCCAGAGGCAGGGACAGCACACCCCACCTCCTTGGCTTCAGGAGGCAGCAGGAGCTGGGGGTAGGGGCCAAATCATCCAGGAGGGTCTGTCCAAATACGGGCTTCAGTCAGATCACCTCGGGGCTTTATTTCAGGTCCATCTCACACCAAGTCCCCCTCTCTCACTGGCACACGCGGGCACAAAGAACCATGCTGTCACACACAGGCACAGCACACCCTCACACAACACACCTCCCTAAATCAGGCACACACTGGTGTCCCCACACAAAGATGCTCGTTTTCACATAGACACCTAGAGACACCCGCCACACCTGAACACATCGGCTCAGCAACGCGCTTGTGGGGGAAGACCCGCAGGCACACATGGTTAGACAATAACATGCCGTGAGACACACAGTACAGACACACTGTTACTGCCAAACACACAGGAGTGCACAGACCCAAAGACACTCAGTGAGAAGCACACGGCATGAGCATGCAGTCATGCTGTCAGACCCCCAGACACAGGAGCGCCGTTCCACCCCCACTACCATCAGACACACACGAGCCCACGCACGCATGCACGCAGCAACACACTGAGACACTCGGTGCGACACACACACTTGGCAGTGTCTGGAAACGTTTTTGGTCGTCACACTTGGAGGGGGTATGCCCACTGGCACCTAGTGGGTGGAGGCCAGGGATGCTGCCCAACACCCTACAGTGCACAGGATGCCACAGCACAGAGAATGATCCAGCCCCAAATGTCAACAATGCCAAAGTGGAGAAGGTCAGCCCTAATATATTGTCAGATAGATAGTAACACACACACACACACACACACACGCACACACACACACACAGGGGCCCTGCTAAGTCCTGACACTCGTCACACACACACACACACACACACACACACACACACACGAGGCCAGCGGACACAGTGTCTCACACAGTCTTGCTCACCAGGATCCAGGTGTTGTCACAAACGCAATTCCCCACCCCACTCTCCAGGTCCAGGCACAAATGGTGTGGCATGGACACAGTCCTGCGTTGCCCCAGCACACAGGGACAAGGGTAACACCCACACACACATTCACACCTGGGTCACACCTGGTCTTGCTTGGAAATGGTGCCTGAGAGAGACCTGCCCTCCTCTGCCTGCTGGCCCCCTGGCTGTCTCTGAGCAGCAGAGTCAACCACCCCAATCTCTTCTGGTGGAATTTGAAGCTCTGAATCCCTGCGCTGGTTTGTCGAAACCTTGGAGGCCACATGCCACTCCTGCTCAGGACAACTCTGAGCCTTCTGGGCTCAGCGTTGGGGCCAGAGGTAGGCCCAGTGGCCGAGGGCCCCACTTTTACTGTCCTGCTTCCGGCATCCTTCAAAACAGTCTGGGGTGGAGGCGAGGCTAACTTCTGAGACTTGTCCTCCACAGGACTGTCTCACTAATCCTCTGGCCTCTGACTCCTTATTTCTGACTCTGGAGAAAGAGCAAAGAAAGACAGCTGGCAGAATCATACCGGGAGAAAGCCTTTTGCAGGATAACAATGAAATGAGTGTTTATCCTAAGAATCAGAGTGATGGCTAAAGTGTGCTGCGTGCTCACTGTGTTGCCCCCTGTGCTAAGAGCCTTCCCAGCTTGGCTTCCTGAGTCCCTCCATGTGAGGCAGGTGTGGCAGGGGTTAGCTGTGCCCATGTGCACGTCTGACAGTCAGGCAGGGTTTGTCACTTTAGCACTGTTGACATTTGGGACATTTGCACATTATTTTGAGAGTGGGACCTCTGAGCCAACTTCCTGGGTTTGAAACACGGCTTTGCTGTTCACTAGCTGTGTGACCTTGGGCAAGTCACTCAACCTCTCTGGGCCTCAGGTTCTTCTCACAGGGTTGTGGTAAGGATTAGAGAAGTTGGTTTATAGAATGTATTTTAAAACAATGCTTGTTGTAAAGTAAGTGCTTGATTTTATAGATGAAAAACAACTCAGAAAAGAGCACCCAGTGCCAGGGACAAGGGTTAGGAGGTGGTGGAGCCTGGGCCCCTTCTCTGATCACCATCATCTAATTCCTACTGATGGGAAAGAATTGCAACTTATTCTTTGACCTTTCCCACATTTCAGAGTGATCCTGTATGTCCCCATTCCCTCATTTGAAACTTGCCCGCACTGTCAGCCCTTGAACCCTCCTTACCACTCTGACCTTCAGATCTTCTGTCCAGGGCTCAGAATGAGAGTGGATGGTTGTCCACCTCCTTTTCTCCCCCACTGGCTAGACTTGCCCTCACCCCCAGGGGGGCCCAACACCCTCTCTCACACCTTGCTGGGCACCCAGCCGGAGCTTGTGTGCTGGGGGTGCGGGCAGGGGCCTGTGCATTCCTTCGGCAAATATTTACCAAGCACTTCCTGGGTGCCAGGCTCTGTTCTGGGCCCCGGGGGCTCAGTAGGGAGCAAATCAACCAAGGTGCCAGCTCTGGTGGGAGGGCAGACAATGAACCTGATCAATGAGAGAGTGTCCAGTACTGGAGATGGTGACAATGGGGGGAGGAGAACAGGTAGGGCCTGCTGAAGTGCTAGGCAGCTGCGTTTTAGCAGAGGTGGTCTGTGAGGCGAACTCTTGACTAAACACTGCCCTGCCACAGAGGGAAAGTGCAGGCCCCTTTCCTTCTCCAAGGGGCAGTCTGGAGGCGAAGGGCTTAGCACAGTCCCTCCACCGTCTCCCGGAACACACGGCCTGTTTTTGCTGCAGCCTGAGGTCACCCATTACCCGTACTGTGGATAAACCCTATGCTGCCCACCCAGGACTTGGGGACAAGATGGCCGGGGCCCCTCCTGTGCAGAAACAGGGCCTCGATGGGCACTGGGCATTCTCAACCCTGCCACTCTGTGCTTGGGGGTGGGGTGGGGCAGCTGGCGGCCCAGAGTGGCACTTCCACCTGGGCCCCTTGATTTAGCTTCCCTGGGGCGGGCCGGTTTATTTTTACCAAAGCCCGTCACCCTGGCAGTGCCAGGCAGCGCCATCTTTGTAGGGTCTTGGGGATCTGCCCACGGGCTTGGGGAGACCTGGTTTTGTCTGCTGGACCCCCGGTTCCTGCTGGGCCCCCATCTTTCTCCACCCTCAAAGCTCCAGGCATAAGGGCTCTGGACTGGGGTTGGTGGGGTCTACATTGTGGGCTGGCAACCAC
This sequence comes from Corynorhinus townsendii, assembly GCA_026230045.1. Taxonomy (NCBI): domain Eukaryota; kingdom Metazoa; phylum Chordata; class Mammalia; order Chiroptera; family Vespertilionidae; genus Corynorhinus; species Corynorhinus townsendii. The sequence goes on from JAPDVU010000006.1 coordinate 80,388,934, forward strand.
CATGCCCAGGCTGGTGGCATTTGGTTTGGCACCCTGCCTGCCCGCCAACCCCCACCCCATGCCCGGGCAGAGCCGAGCGGCTGCTGCTGCCAGTCTCCATTTCGAAGCTTGGGGTGGGGGTGGGGAAGCGCTGGGTGCCTCCTGGCCCTTGTCTGTCCTGTGCCACCTGGGGCTTGTCCCCCGTGCCTGCTCCCTGGAAGGGCCAGGGCTGCTTTTCTTGTTGCCCTTTTGTAGCCTGGAGCTTGGTGACGACGCCTGCCTGGCTCCCATCTTCCTGCTCGCTTCCTCCCCCCTCTCCTTCTTCCCTGTAATGGCTCACCATTTTGGCATCTCCTCCCCTGCCCCCTCCCATAGGCGCCAATTTCACTTTCAAACCTTCCACCATCCGCCATTGCTGGCTCTCCAGCCTTCTCTCCTGCCTGGGAGTGAGAGCTTGGGGGGCCAGGCAGGGGGCATCAAGGGCTTCTGGGTGCTTCTGTGTGTGTTTAGAGGACACATGCTCCAGGCTAGCTCGTGCCGCCTTCCTAGAGGTTGGCAGAGTGCGGCTACAGAAAAGGGTGGCAGAGAAAATGTGGACCCCCCATTTCTGATGGGCTCTCACGGCCAGCCGGCTGTGTCAGCCTCAGCCACCAGGAGACCAGGGTGGGCATTTCTGCCCCAGCCCAGAGCCTGGACTTTCCAAAGGGAGGCTACGTCTGTGGGATGCCCCATCCCCTCTCGCCCAAGTTCCCTCCAAGGCTTCAAGATTCCCACTCTCCTCCCTAGAGCTAGGGTGGGAAACCAAGCTCCACGTTGGGCACTCGTGCCCCCAGAGGGCCAAGGGACTTCGGAGGAACCGGTTTATTGCCCCCCCCCCCCCCCCAGCCTGCTGCCCGCGCCTCTCTCGGCACTAAACAAAGTTTGCTAAGTAACTTCAAATGTTATTTGAGGACGGCCTGGCCTCAGCCCAAGACGGCCCTGTGGAAACTTGCTTTTCGCTGCCGAGGCTGCAAGTATCAAAGACACACTTTCGGCGGGGGGGTGTGCTTTGACGCTTCTCCCCCTCAGTGGCAGGGGCTGGCCCTGAATGGGCACACAGACACACACAGGCTGCCCTGACCGAGGGACACACACAGGCACACGACAGCTGTGGACCACAGCACACACCCTAACACATACAACACACATATTGACACAGCAAGGGGAGGGCGGGTTCGCGGGGTGCTGCCCCCAGCCCGTGGGCCTTGGGATTTTTCCAGCTGGTGAGGTTCCTCAGAGCCTGGAGACCTATATTCTTAGGTCTTCTGGGCATGAGTGGGTCCCCTCCTTCTCCTAGTCTCAGTTTCTCCAGTTGTAGAAGGAAGTGGTGGGTCTGAGTGGTGTGCAAAGTGGAATCCCACACTGATGAGGACAGCGATTTTCAACTTTTTTCATCTCATGCCACACAAACGAATTACTAAAATTCCGCAGCACACCAAAAAATAGGTTTTTTGCTGATCTGACAAAAAACACACAAAGGTATGATTTTGATTCATTCACACTGGATGACTGTTGTCATTTTTTACATGACAGCCTAAGGGAAAAGAGGTCAGTGCCCCTGGCCTAATAGGCATTGTCTGTTTTAAAAATCCCGTGCCACACCAGTGTGTGTGGCACACCAGCTGAAAATCGCTGGATTCGGAGGATGCCTGCTTTTTCTCATTCCCCTGCCAGGACTAACTTGAGGAGTGAGTCCCTGAAATTGCACAGGGTCTGAGCATGGGGCCTGTGAAAGCAGGGCTGGCAGTGCTGCATGGCCGCCAGTCCTGACCTTACAACCTGATGCACATCTACCTGACTGGAGGCCCTGACCCTGACCAGCTCTGGCTTCTCCAGAGAACCAGGGAAATGTCTTTTCTCACCTTCTCTCTCCATTTCTCTCCCAGCTTTTCTTGCTTTCCCCAGATCCCGCCTTTTCCTAGTCTCACCAGCCCTGCCCAGGCCTGAGGCTCAGGGAAAAGTGTGGGAAACAGGCTCCGGGTGTGTGTCCCTCACCAAAGCCAGCCTGGCCTGGGGCCCAGGATGCCCAGAGGTCACTGATGACCCTCCTGGGATTCCACAAACCCAGGCACCTGAGCTGACGCAGCAGGGGTAGGTGAGGCTCTATCATAGGGTCCCTCTGACCTGTCACCACCCGCGGTTTGCAAGCAGATGGGGTCCTGATGAACACAATGGAGAGGCCAAGGCCCCAGGGACACTGGACTGCCCCCCAGTCCCCAAGAACCTCCCTGTCTCACTGTCAGCCAGACCCTCACCCAGGTCGTTTTGTGGGGGGACCCTGTCCCAGCCCCACATACCACCTCATCTCCACTCACAGTCGGTATTCGCAACACCCCGCCACCCGCAGTCTGTCATACAGTGACAGCCTGTCACAGGCACTGCTGCACACCGGCACAATCTGTCGTCCACGCACAGTCTCACACACAACCTGTCACACGCGCGCACACACACACACAGCGGCACAGTCGCACACACAGCCAGCCTCACACGATCACACCAAGCGTCACAGCTTGTCACAGCCATAGACTCCTCACAATAAAAATAACAGCTACCAACTCCAGAGCAATTATGCCAGGGCAGCGGGCAGGCACACGAGACCTCCTGTAACCATCCCAATATGAGGCAGGTATGAGTAATCTGTTTTACAGACGAGGGAACAGAGGCCTCAGGGTCAAGTGCCAAGGTCATGGGGCTAGCTAGAAGTGGGGTGGCAGGAATTACTAGCCAGGCTCCCAGGGACAAGCAAGACATCACTCCTATCCACCTGAGGCTCCCTCTTCTGGTCCTCCCCATGGACATTCCCTTCCCATTCCCCAGATGGGAAGACTGAGGTTCTAAGCAGCCCAGCCAAGACATGTGGGAAGGGCCTCAAGGCTGAGGAAATCTGAGCCACGCCCTCCACCCCAAATACTGCTTGGCTCCTTGTAGCCCACAGTGACTGTGTGTTGGAGCCCATTGGCTGGAGCCAGGGTCCCAGAAGGCAGAGAAGTTCTGGATCTTCAACAGCTCTGTACCACGGAGGTAGAGGGTGTGAGCAGGGAGAGTGGCAGCCATGGGCTCCCAGGCAAGTCTTTAGTCCCAAGCCTGGTGCCTCTGGTGCCCTGCACCCCTATTCCCTTCAGCCCTCCGCATTCCAGGGTGCTTCCTCCTCCTCCTCCTCCTCCTCCTCCTCCTCCTCTGTTGTCCACCTTCCCTCACTTTTTCCTTCTTTGTTCCTCCCCCACCTGCCTGCTCCTGCTCCTTGGGGCTTCCCCCAGTAGAGCTGCCAGGGCCAAAACCAACACGGGCTCCAACGATATCCTCCCCAACCATATCCTCCCTGAGGCCCCAACAGGCCCTGCCCCCTGACTGGCTCAGGGGCTAGATCCAGACTGGGCCTAGCCACTATGGTGGCTCTGCACGTGGCCGCCTCTAGGACACTTGCAAGCATATACGCACAGCTCTGCGTGGCGGCCTCCACGGGCACCTGGGGTCACACGTGCCCATGTCTGACACTCCAGCGGGCCCTTCTCCTGGCATGGGCAAATACATAAGCACACTCTTGTACAGTGGCACTGACGGGGGTCTCGAGCATGCCCTTGGCCAGTGCCCCAGACAGAGATCCCAGGAACTGCCAGCTTATATGCACACCCAGGCCTGACAGCCCAATGGGACTGCTGAGGAGCACACATGCCCATAAACACTCCCTTGCCCCACATCAGATGGGGTCCCAAACACACAGGAGAGCACTCTCTACCCCGTGCCATGTGTAGAATACAGGTTCTGCCCTAGACCCTCACGGGGGTCCTAGGCTCAGGTGGGTCGGTGAGCCCACAGGAGCTTCTGATGCCCACACACGGGGATCCAGGCCCACGTGAGACCGCACCTCCCCAGCCTGCGCATGCATGTGTTTCACGTGAGTCGCACACCTGCCAGGCCGCCCTGGGCACCTGGCTCCAAAGCCACATCAGGGTGTTGAGGAGGAGACTGGGATGTGAAGGCCTGAACCCGCCCCCCATTTCTCTTAGAGCACCCGTCTTCCCAAATGCCCCTGGGTGCAGGTGAGCCATCCCCTGCCTGGTAGCGCCCCTGCATGTGCTATATTTATACTGGAAATTTGTGCCTTAATGTATATATATTTATATGTAAGAACCACCCCCCCTTCCCGCTTCTCGTCTGCACTTGGGTTTTTACCACCCCTACTCGGCTTTCTCCCAAACCTGCAAAACCCATTTCACCACGCAGAGACTTGGGGCCAGGCGGGAGTAGCTTTTCCCCTCTGACTGTGGACACTCCAAGTCCTTGAGGCCAGGGACCCTCTCCCGTGAAAGGCTGAGCCACACTGCTGAGTCCTGCAGCCCTCCCCGAAACACAATCGCGGGGGTGGGTGCTGGCGGCCAGACCCGCATTTTGGTGTGTGTTTGCTGTTGCTTAAATTAATCCTGAGTGACGGCCTCAATTCCTCTCCACAAAGAGACCATTTAATGCCCTCCCTTCTAGGGTGAAACTTCCATTTGCCCCCTGAGTCCAGGTTGGCAGCTCAGGCTCCCAGCTCCCAGCTCTCCTGGCCTTCCCCTCAGGTGCGCCCAGGGCGCGGAGGCCGGTTCCCTGTGCACACATGGACCTCAGGAGCGAGTGTGGGTGGGTTTTGAAGGGTTATGAGATATCTTAAAATAGAAATACATTGCTGAGCAGAGGCGGGGGAGGGGGCGGGGGGGTGTTCCAGGATTCCCTACATGGCCCCACTGCCCAGCCACAGCGTGCTTCGATGCCCCAGCCTGGCTGAAGAAAGTTAGATGGTCTTCCCACACCTCCCTGTCAGCCCCTTTAATGGCCCCAAGCTTTTCCAGTCCACTTGTGCATCACGTTGTGTCCCTGTGCAAACCCCAGCAGAGAGGTACCACCCATGCCCTGTATGCTAGCCCCCCTGTGCGTGTTCACCGACAGGTGCCCTCTGCCTATGGGCTTCTATCACCTCAGGGTATGTTTTTGTGTGTGTGCATGGCCTTTCCCCAGACCCTTTGCAATTGACGGGTGCCTGGAGGGGGGACATGGGCGGGTGGGGGTCGTGGGGAAACTTCTCCTGGGCTCAGCCAGTGGGAGGACTGTGTGCTTTCCACCCTGCAGAACATGGTGCTGACCGTCAGTCACTTGCACCGTGTACCACAGGGTGGGAGGGGACAGCACAGTCTCCAGGGTGTGGACAGCGGGCCTCTGGGGCTCTAGAGTGCCATTGGCCACCAGTGGGCTCTGTGCAGAGTCGGGAGTGCTCGAGGAGAGGTCAAAAGGTGGGAAGTGGCGCCTGTAGGCCTCTCCTCTGGGAAGTGCGTGGGGCTGGTTCGCTCTAGCCGCGGCTCCAGGGTCGATTCAGGAATGAGGACCACAGAATACAGTCGCTCTGTAGACTGGGGAACTCCTGCACTGTTCAGGCACCGCTCTTGTCCACAGTACCGGGTCCTCACACCTTACAGCGACCCCAAAAGTGACTCCAGTAGGCCTTGAGGACTGGCTTGGTTCGAATGGTGGGGTGTTAGCCTTTTGCCACATCAAAGGCCGCCGCCAGGAAGGGCTCAAAGGGAGGCGCGCGCTTTGGGCCTCGAAGGCCGGTTCGTCCCCCTTCGGGCGCGGGGCGCCATTGCCTCAGTTTCACTCCTCCTGTGCTCACGCTGACCTCCGACGGGATCAGGCAGGAGAGGGCTTGGGAAACGAAAGGGTGTTGATGAACCCTGTTATTCTGTGGCTGGTTTACGTGCCCCAGAACCTGAGGGCAACTTGGGAGTCTCAGTCTGGAGAGGGGCCCTCCTCCGCGCCGCATTGTGCGCATCTCGCCTCCAGATCGCAGGCCTAGAAGGAGCCTCTCTCCGCGTATCCCCAAGCAGCCTCGTTTTGGGGAATAAGGGCGGGGGAATTTACCACGGGAGATTTTTGTTTGTTTTGAGGGTTGGCTGGGTTTGGGGGCGTTTGGCCTCCATCGAGCATGGGGAAGAAATGTGACTAAGTGGCAGAAAATGCGCTTTCCCTTTCCCTCTCCTCTGCCTTCAGGCCGCAGGGGTTGCGCCGCTTCCAAGAAACTTAAAAAAAAAAATTTCCCCCAGATCCCCTCTGGTCAACACGGTCTTCCCTCTCAGGGCGGACTTCTTTTGGAGGCGCTAAGGCCTCCCCACCCATTGCTACCAGCCATTTGCTGCAATTCCTGGGCAGGCCCGGGGAGCGGGTGGAAAAGTGGAAAAAGAACGTTTGTTCGCTCAGTGGGCCTGACTTAACCTGTTGGAGGAGGAGGAGGCTAGGGTCCCGCTGATGTCCTCCGAGCCTCCCACCCGAGCTCAAGCAGCCTCCGGACTTGCAGAGAAAGCACGGGGAGGGGGGCGCACCCACCAGCACCCTGGGAAGCCAGTGATAAACCCATTTCCCATTTCTCATCATGCGAATTACTTAAATTCGAGCTGGTGGTTTTAGGTCCTTTACCTTTTCCACGTACAGATGACTCACCCTGCTCCAGTTGGGGGGGTGGCCCCCCAGTGCAGGCTCTCATCTTGGACCCAGAGGCAGCCCAGCCCACCAGCAACTCCCTTGACCCCACCAAATGCCCAGACCACACTTAGCTCCCCCGCTCTTTTATTTAGGGTGATCTTTCCCCTCTTCTTCAAAACAATATTTTCAAGGAGTTTTGTTATTTTTACAAAAAGGCGTGAGACAGAGGCTGAATGATGGAAACAGGCTGTTAAAATAAAAGGAAAGTACGTGCCGGTGGCACTCCGTGGAGCTGGTGAGCGTCTCCTGCCTCTCTACTGAGCTCTTTCGCTGGTTCCCCGGTAGAGCCGGGCGGGCATGGGGCACCTGGGATCTCTGCCACCAAAAAGGCATTGTAGGATTGCAAGGATTCTTATGATTTTAATAAAACTGTGTCTCATTTAGGGAGTGCGTTTCTGCGCTGCCTCTCTTCGGAGCCCGGGTTTGTCACGGCAAATCTGTAATCAGAGAAAAATACCAGCTTTGTTGAGGGTTAGAATATAACATTGGTTAATGTGTGTGGTTTTTTTTTTTTAAAAAAAAAATAATGTTAAGCATTGGAATAATTAAAGAGTGAGAAATCACTTGTCTTTCCTCTCCCTTCGGCATTGTCTTATTTAGGAGTGGGAAGCGTGCTTTTAGACAGCACTGGTTAGTTTTAATGCGAGCTTCTTCTCACCAGCCTTTCCCTCCGCTCCGGTCTGATTCGCAAATCCCCAAACTGGCACAAGCCAGGAAACTTGCAGCAGCAGCAGCGGTGGCGGCGGCAGCGGCGGGCGGCCGTTCCCTTCTGGAGTTGGAGCCTTGCTTTCTTTTTTTACCCTCTTTCAGAGACAACCCTCTCCGCTTCCCTCCCCGCCTCTGGGCCCTGACCCACTGCCTAGTTTGCGCTAGAGCGATTTAAAAAAGAAAGAAAGGAAGAAAGGAGTCGGGCTCTGGTACCCCCGTGCCAGCCGAGGGCACGTTTCCCAGGCAGTGGGCTGGTGGGAGAGTCAAACTGGTGTGTGTGTGGGGGGAGTCTCCACGGCTATTCTGCACCTCACCCCCCCCAGTAGGATCAAGTAATCAAGTGTTTCTAAAGATCAGAGAGCTCAGATTCTGTCATATTTAAAAAAAATATTTGTTATTAATTTCAAAGAGGAAGGGAGAGAGATAGAAACATCAATGATGAGAGAGAATCATTGCCCCTGCACGCCCCACACGAGGGACTGAGCCGGAAATCCAGGCATGTGCCCTGACTGGGAATCAAACTGTGCCCTCCTGGGTCACACAGGTTGACATTCAACCACTGAGCCCACCATATTTTTAATTAAGCTGACCAGTTTTTTCTTCCAGCCCCTTATGACGTAGGTAAAGAAAATGCGGTCCTCAAGAGCCCTCCTTGGCAGGGGAGAGAGCTAGGCACTTGGGATGGGCCTGGCGAGTTCAGCCCCAGGACAGTGCTACCACCACAGGGTCTAGATTTGGAGGAAGAGAGCAGGGTCCAGGGCCTTCCGTGGGCATGGCCCGCCTGGAGAGAAGTGGAAAATAGAGGAAGGGACTCTCTGTCAGCGTTACACAGGTTTGCTCCAGGCTGCTGGGAGGCTAAAAGGCTGCCACAGCCTTTCCCCTAGGTGTGGGGCTGCCATAGTGCTTGGGGGAAGACATGCTGCACAATGAGAGAGGGAAAGTGGGTAAGAGATGGGGGTAAGGGCTGTGCAATGCCTTGGCCTTGCAGAGGGAGTTATTTATTTGCATCAGGTGTTTTTAATTAAATGTGTTTCTCTTTTTTCCTTGTTATTCGGTGCTTGGGCTTTTTAGTGATCCTTTGCATTTGTCTTTTTACATAAGCAATGCGCCCCCCCCCCAAGAGATATTGTGGGAGGTATTTTGCCTTCAAGTGCTTTCTCTTTCCTGCTATTTTTAAAAAAGAAACTTAATTTTTAAATTATAAAGTAAATTTAGTGCCAGTGAAAGTGAGGGGGGGAACCAGCTGGGGCTGCAGCCAGGGAAGAGGGTGGAAGATGCCACGGGGGCTGGGTCTCCCTCCCTCCAGGCAGGACTCCCAGCCCAGGACTCCCTCACTCTCTAGGTCCCCTTCTCACCACTGCCACCCCCTTCCTCTCCGTGCAAGGCTTTTACGGACTGGGCTGAGGGCAGCCTTTCCTGACGGTTCTCACTCAGGAAGCTCTGGCTCTGCAGAGCCCCTTTCCCCCTCCATCCAAGTGTATGTGTGCCATCCATACTTTGGTTTTTCAGCTTGGTGGCTCCGGTTTGTTCCTCCCCCCACCCCCCACACAACCTGCAAGTCTGCTAACGCCGCTGCTCAGGTGGTTCTCCTGTTGATGGGGTCAGAGTTGGGCAGGCACAGAGAGGCATGGAAACCCCTCTGCAGCAGTGAGGAGGCCAGGGGCTTCTTTTTATCACTCCTTGTCATCCTATGAGCAGTGCACGGTGCTCACACATGGATGGACGTAAGTGCTCAAATTGGAACCCACTGGTGCGGGCAGGAACTGTTTCTAAGGCATTCATATTGTGAGAGCTCTATAGCTTAGGAACTCAAGGCCCAATCGGTGCGCCGAAAATGTTTTGTTTTTTAACCTGGGTGGGCTGACACAGGTGTGTTCACTTTGTGAAAATGTCTTGTGCGGCCGACTTAGACCGGTGCACTGTTCCTTACATGGGCCACACTTCAGTTAAAAAGTTTATTTTCGATTAAAAAAAAGGAGTGGCCCAGCCTCAAAAGTGAAGGCTGTGTGTTAGAAAACAATAATAATAATGAAAATAAAGAATGTCCTCCAGGTTGCTTTGCTCAGGCCTCCCTGCTAAGGGATGGGTGGAAGGGCTTGTAAAAATTAGTGGGCTGATAATAAAGCTTGCCCGCGTGAGGCCCACAAGGCTTCCAGACCCATCCACGTGTGCCGAGTGCCTGGGGACTAGCTGCAGACTCAGGTCTAGCGGTAGGATTTGAACATCTCAGAACCAAAGGATAAAAAGTGGTAAGGAGGAAATTTCTTGCCAATTACATTTTGCTGTCAACATCTGGAAAGCAAAATTGCAGCTGTTCTCCTGCCGCCCCCCTCCCCATTACCACCTCCATTTTTCTGCACACTTAAATTTTTTTGTATGCGTGCCATCCATACTTCGGTTTTCTGCACTGTTAAAACATTTTCACGGCTCCACTCAAATCGAGTTGTTGGGTTTGGGCTTAAAAAATATATATATGTGTCTTATAGTTGACTGTAGTTTTTGCAGCAATGCGTTTGAACAGGCCTGCAAATCAATTGATAATCCCTTCCCTTTTCTTTCCCCCCATCTTGGCCTTCCCAACACAGCAGTTCAGAAGCTGGGGGAGGACGTCTGCGGCCGCCCTTGCCTCTGCTCCTCCCGGCAGGTACTGACAGCTTCGCCCTCCCCGGCCCTTCTGCCGTGTTTTTGTTTTCCCTTCGCCCCCCAAAAATATTTGAACCAAAAAGCCTCTTTTTTTCCCTCCACCCACAGCAAACTGAAAGGGCTAGTGAACCGTGATTCAACAGAGCGAGGGCGCCTCTTTTCTTCCTTAGCATTAATTAACTCAAGTTCGTTAGGACGTCGGGTCTGTCGCCCACAGTTTTCTCTTGTGTGTGCTGAATCGGGTCATAGAAGGAGACTTCCCGTGCAAACAGTTTGTGTTGGAGCTGGAGGACACAGAGGGGGAGAGAGGGTGAGAAAGAAAGGGAGCCGGGGAGCAGCGGATTGTGGCGGGAGAGGTAGGCACAGTCCCGAGTGCCCGGGTGCCAGCCTCCGCAGGGGCCAGACACCAGGGGAATGAGGATTCTCCGGTTTCCTTGGCAATGAGCCTGATCATAAAATAGTTGTGGGAGCAATACATTTAGAGGGGTTGAAAAATGTCTTCCTTCCAACTTTTAAAACTGTACGTTTTGGGGAGGCCATTTACCCAGAAAGAGCCCCCCCCCTCCCCTGAGCCCTGGAGCAGTAAAAACCGCCCCCTCCCCCCCCCCCCCGCCCCGCCGTTCCCATCCGGGTTCCCATCCCGACCACCCAGCACTCCCCCTGCGGGCTCTGGGCACTGCACGTTGCCGAAGCAACTGCAAGAAAGAGGCCCTCTCAGCCAAGGGCACTGGAGTGCAGACGGGGCGATGGCAAGGGGGCTGAGAGAAACTCCCCTTTCTCACCCAGGCCTTCTCTGTGGCGGCGGCCCGAGGAATACACCCAGCAAAACAACTGGGGTGTCACAGCAGATCCTGGTAGAGCTCTGGCAAGGGCCTGGAAAGACTGCAGGAGTTTCAGAGGTTCAGGACTGGGGGTGGGGGTGGGGGAGAGGAACATCTTCCCAGGATAATCCCTGCGCCTTTTCTGGGGTCTGCAGTTGGCAGCTGGGCCTCCTGGGAGTTTTCAACATTTTGCCTTTTGCTCCGGCCTTCATTCTTGCGCTGCAGGTATTAACACTCTGTGCTGGGCACAGACCTCACCTTCGTGTGCTGATCTCCCCTTCCTGGGCCTTTGGTCAGGTTTTCAGTTTTCTTAGAGAAACTTGTAAAGCTAGACTGTGGGGTTCTTCCTTCTTCCCCAGTCTTGGGCCACCATGGACTGAGTCTTTCCAGGTCCAAGAGGTGGGCGAGGCTCAGGCTGTACAGGGCCCTTGACCCTCGCGGCCCTTGGCTGTCATCTGTCCAGTGTGTTCTTAGCTCTGGGAGGGCCCCATCCCCGTGTAGCCCCCGCCCCCCTCAGGAGAGGGCTCTGGCCTTCCCAGCTTTTACTTCTCTTTGGTGACACAAGGAAGTTTCAAGCTAAATAATGAATTAAAGACTAGGGTTTTTGTTTCCTATTCCCTGTAGAGGATGAAAGTAAACAATTTCCAGTTGCACTAGAGAGAATAGACTGTCTCCCTCAGTCCCCCTGTTCCTACCCCGTTTCATTCGGTGCCAGGAGGGTGAGGGGAGATGTGCCTGGAGTAGGGTAGTGTTTAGAGCCAGAACGAGGCTGCCTGTTGGCCGGATCCCAGACCACCGCTCCCGGTTTGTAGTCAGGAGGAGAAAGGGAAGGGAAAAGGGGGGACGGTTTTATAGGAGAGGAGTGTGCAGCCTAGTTCTGAGGCAGCCCCTGTCCTAGACCCAGCACTGGGGTGTGGGGCAAATCCATTCAGCCAGCGTGAGGGCGCTGGAAAAGCCGTGTTGGGACCGCCTTTCCCGAGCAGAGAAAAACAGGCCCAAGGCAGCCAAAAACCCGCTTTGTCCAAATTCTCGGAGCCTCCTCGAAATGTGCATTTCTGGTTTCCATGCCTGGCTTTTCCAGACTCTTGGAGGATTTTGCTCGTGCTGAGGAGTCCCTTCCAGCCTGCACCCCCCCACCCCCACCCCAGAGGAGGCCCCACCCCCATCTAGGACAAGCAGGGGGGGGGGAGGGGGCTTCCTTTTTCTGTCTTTTTCTCCATCTCTGTCCCCAAGTCTGAGTCTGGCCACTGCCTTCTTGCGTCCCTTCTGCAGTGGAACAAGATGGGAGATCGCAGCGATACAAAGTCAGAGTCTGCTGTTTTGTTCGGGGCCAAGGCTGAATTATAAAATGCCAGGAATTGGGCAAAACTAATCGGGGCTCTCTTTGTGGCCTTTTAAAATTTCCTGCGTCCCTTTTCACCCAGGCTGCCAGTATGCGATATGCGGCAGCAAAATGGATACTGAAATATCTAGTAATTTCTCTGTGGGCTTTGTCAGTTATTTGCACTAACTGTGTAGAGTTATCCAAATTAGCATGGGTATATATATATAATTAGCATGTGTCCAGGGTCTAAAAAAATAAATCTAGGCCTTAAGGCAATCAGGATGTGGATACATAGGATTTTTTAAAGCTAAAGAGCCCTCTAAACCAGTGGCCCTGACTTTAAAGATAAATTTCTCGTGCTCCTAGAGGTCTCGCCCACCATTGGCAGGGTGGGCCAGTGAAGAGGCCTATCTGGGACCGGACCGGGAACATTATTTTGTTTCCTCCGAGACCTTTGGATCCTGTATATGTGAGTGAGGTTCTGTGTCTTCTTTCCGTTTCCCTTGACTAACCCACAAGGCCTCATTTGTTTTGTGGAGTTTTGGAAAACCACATGTTTCACTTTCTTGCGACAGAAGCAGTCATTTTTCTCAGCGAGGGTTTTTTTCCCCTCCCTTGTCCCAGAGCCCTTGTCTTCTCTCCTTGCTCATTTCCCCCTCCATCTTCGTCCTTCTGTCTCTGCAGTTTTGGGCCCAGCTCCTCTCTCTCTCTCCCTCTCTCTCTCTCTCTCTCTCTCTCTCTCTCTCTCTCTCTCTCTCTCTCTCTCTCTCTCTCTCGGCTTGGTTTCCTTGGCCTGCTCAGTCCTTTTCTTTCCAGGGCACATTTCACCTAGGGATGGCTGAAACCAGCATGGGTATTATTTGAGAAATGTTTTACTGAGACCGTTGCTGGTTTTTTTAAAAAAATTAAATTCTATATACTGGACAATAACAAGAGAGGCCTTTCTCTCACAAAGGCAGAAAAATTGCTTTCCCCAACCAAAGCCTGTGTGAATGTTTAAAGTCTCACCTCTGGCTTCCCGGTTTTTCTTTTACATGGGGAGAATACCCCCCAAATATCCCTGCTTTTCCTTGATATTCTCCACTTGACGTGGTTAATTTTCTTTTTTGTGCACTACTCTCACCAGCATCACTGGCTTCCTATCACCTCGGCTTTAGGTTGTTTTTCTCTCATTCCATTCCCCCTTCCCCTCTCCTCCTCCAAGGCCTGGCTGTTCCCTGGCTCCCTCCATCCCCTGAACCCTTGAACTCCTGGAGAAGCCTGGAATCTTTGGAGGCTTTTTTTTTGTTTTGGCTCAGGTGGGGGTACTGAGAGTCTGAGCTCCATGCTGGGGGAAGGGGCCGCAGGAGGGGAGCAGGGGAGGAGTCTGGGTCTGGGACAGGTAATCTTCCAACAGGAGCCTCCACTCTCTTAACAAAAGGGGGACAGTCCCCTTTTGTCTGGCGCTCCTAAGGGGCATGTCCAGGGCCCAAAGCGGCCACCAGTGGCATGCAGTGGGGGGGGGGGGGGGGCGGGGCTGCAGCGGTAGGGGGAAGGGCGTGCCAAGTGCTTCTAATGGAACCCGAGTGAGATCCTTCCCTGTGTGTGCCCACAGGAGAGAGAGGGAGCCCTTCTGCCCTCCCCCGCTAAGCGTCGGAATACCCTGGCTGCTCTTCCACACTGGGGGAACAGGGTGAGGGAAGAGCACTGCCTGGGAATCCTCTCTGCCCACCTTCAAGGTTAAGGCCACTGGCAGAAGGACAATTGACGATTGTTCTCCCTCCGTGTTACTTCCCTGGGAAGGGCCTGCTGCTGCTCCGGTTAAGGAGCCTTGAAGGGGCGCGTGGGCTTTGTGTGGGTCCCTGAGGCTCCGCTGGGACACTTCACTGGCCCTCCTGAGCCACTTCTATGTCCAATCTCTCCATCAACCTTTGACCCCTCCCTCCATCCAGGAGCGAATCATGGATCTCCTCCCCAACTTCTATGTGGATCCTTCCATCTGCCATCTCCCTACCACCTACCCAGTTGTACCACCAGATTCAGAAACAACCATGTTCCGCGTGTCTCTTCCACCCGGCACTGTGGTCTGTGAGACTGAACATGCCAGAATTCTCCAGGAGGCTCACGTTGGCCATTTTCTGTCTAGTGCCTAATATTTAGTGTAAATCAAAATACCAGAAAACACCCCTATGACAAACATAAACTCACTCGTAGTTTCTACCATCTCATCTTGACTTTAGAACATAAGATTGCTTCTCTTGAGGTAGAGAGTATCTTATGTCACTCAGCTAACATCTTTGGCTAATTGGACCAGAGCTGGTTATTAACAGGACGTTAATTATTGAATGCCAACCCACGGGGCCTGTTGGCAAGGACACCTGCCTCCTGCCCTCTCACCTCTTACTGTCTGTCGGGGTCAGCCACCGCAGAGCTCCCGTCACTCCATTCAGGGCCCAGACTGGTTGCAGGTGCTGGGCGGCACCTTTCCCATTGTCAGGGTTCAGCGTAAGTCTAGAGGCTACTTGTTTGTCCCCTCCCCCCACCACACTCTTCCCCAGAACGTTTCTGCAGACACAGAGGGTGTTTCAGATGGGGGAGAGAGGGGCACGAGTGAGCAGTGACCCTTCTTTTCCGTTGCCAGCGAGGGCTGAGCCTCACCTTGGGAGAGGGCAGCCATGGGAGTGGTTTAGAGCAGGGACAGTCTCTCCTTCTCTGTGTTCTCATTCTCAGCTCTTCCCTTATTAAGTCTCCTCCTGACGGCTTTTCCGAGGCCTCCCAAGGCGCAGCTGCTCCATCATCCCTCCCAGGGAGCCCCTGGCTCCCTCGTGCTGACCTCCCTGCCTGGGAGGAAAGCCCAGGGACAGCAGCTCCCCGTGAGCCTCCTCCCTGTGACTCGGTTCCCCCAGCGTCGTCTCACTTTTCCTGCCGCAGCCCTTTCCTTACTGTGCTGTTGTTTCCCCTTTTAGCTCTCTCCCTGTCTTGTGCATTTCTCATGTTATGCTCGTGCACCTTGCTCCATATGATTCGGGCCCTTTAGTGTAAACTGAATTGGGGGACAGGTAAGTGTCCCCCTCCTCCAACCAAGAAACACTACACGTGGGTCTAGTGGAGGGGACAGAGCTGGGAAAGCAAAGAGCATCTGGGTGGTGGTGGGGGGAGGTGTCAGTAGGACTCCGTGACCGAGTTGGGAAGTAGTGTCCATCTTCCTGCCTTTGTCACTTCTCTGGGGTTGGCTGTTGTGTTTGTGGCTGCACGAGTGCTTGTCAGCGGAGTGGAGCGCTGTGACAGGAGGCTATTTTCATAAACTGTTGCAGTTTCTCCAGCCGAGCTGCATTGCGTTGGCATCCCTTGCCACCGTTAATGGAGCTTGCGTGGCTGGGTGTGGGCCCAGGGAGGCAGCCCACTTCGCTGGGGGCTGGGGAGGGGGGGCTCAGGGTGCTGGGGGCCGCCTGGTGTGGGAATGTTCCTGAGAGCCGCAGCCCCTGGACGGAGGGGTGGCCGGGATGGCGGCACCCTGGACACGTCAGGTCCCTGCCCTGGAAGTGCTGCTGGCATCGACACTTTCCGAGCTCCCTTTCTTCGTCTCTTTCTATTCATAGCGCCGCTCATGTGTAGGGCCAAGGAGGAAAACTTCCACTCGCCCCTGTGCTCTCCATAAATAAAAAAGAAATAGGACCAGAAAAAGAGAGAGTATGCAGGCTGAGAGAGACTGAAACCAAAACACAGAGAGAAGGCGCAGCTGCTTTCCCCAGGCCTTCTGGGGCTCCCGCCCGCCCGCTTGCCTGCCCGCCAGCCTGCTCAGAGTCAAGCCTTTATTTATTTATTTTTCTGGCTTAAAAAAAAAAAAAGAAAAAGAAAAAAATCTGAGTCTTCCTTGATCCTAGCCCACCCCCCACCCCACCCCCTCCAAATTTGCTGGGTGGCCACTGCCAAATGGACCCGAGTGGGAGCCTGGAATGAAAAATTCATAACTGCTGGACTTTGCTTGTTCATTAGACGTGAACTTGTCGATTGGGCAAATTGTTTTTGGTCTCCAACTGCCGGGGGCTCTCCCCACCCTCCCAGCTTGCTCGGTTCCCTCCTCCCCTTGGACGCAGCCATTGGCTGCTTGAGGGTGTCTCATTGCCAAATAGGTGGATCCTTCTCTCTCTCTCTCTCTCTCTCTCTCTCTCTCTCTCTCTTCCTCCTCCCCCCCTTTTACTGGCTTTGGCAAGAGCAAATGGATGGGGATTGAGCATGAAAGGGGAGAGAGAGGGAGTTTGAGAGAGAAAGAGAAAGGAAGCAAAAAAAAAAAATCCAAAACCCAACCAACACACACACACACACACACACACACACACACACACACACACACGGCCCCATCCCATTTGCCTTTCCCTTGCTCTCTCCCTCTTTCTCTCTCTTCTTCCCTCCCTCCCTCGCTCCCTCTCTCTTTTGCCTCCGTCTGCCAGCAGCCACGGTCTGCAGCCGGTCCGAACTCGTCCCCTTCCCCGGGAATCTGCAGCTCCCCCTTCGCCTGTGATCAGGCTCAGAGGCGGAGGGAAGCAGCTCCAAGTTTACACCCTGTGCGGCTGCCAAAGCCGAAAGCCTTTTTCTTCAGCTGCTGCTTTTCCCTCTCCTGGTTTTTGTTTTTGTTTTGTTTTGCACGGGGGTGGGGTAGGGTGTGTTATGGGTTGGTGGGGGTGGGGGGGTGGGAAGTAGGTTTTGATTTTTTAAATTTGCATATTTTTCTCTTTTTAAAAGAACTGGAATGGGATGCGCAAGGGGTGAAATTGAAAAAATAATTTTTTTTGGTTGGCTTTTGTTTACCTGCTGTGTGTGGCAACCGGCTTGCTCCCTCTCTCTGCTTGCTATCCCTGACCTTTCTTTCTTTTTGCTCCTTTTCAAAAAAAATATTAATTTTCCCCTTCTGTGCAATGGAGCGTGGGGGGGAGGGGGAAGGGTTTGAGAATCCACCCAAGCCCGGCCCCTATTCCCCAGAACACCAATAATAACCCCCTTTAAAACATTTACCTTCCTCCCCTGCTCCTCCTCCTCCCCCCTCCCCCCACCCGCCCCCAACTCACAACTCTGTTGAGTCCAGAAGCTCAGAATCGGGCGTTGGGCTTTGCCGGGTGCTTCAGATCAATGGTAATTATTTAATTTTTTCCAGTTTTATTTTTGTAAACAGATATCAATTATTATTTAAACTTCAAACAAGCAAACAAGCAAAAAAAAAAAAAAACCCAAAAGCGAGAGCCCGGCCCTCTGTCACCTGACTGAGTGGGAAAGAGGGTGAAGGGGTCAGTCGGGATGGGGCGCAGGACGCCCCACGTAGCTTTTAACCCTAATGTGGCCGAGACAACCACCTTATTTGTGCTAACAAGAAGTGTTTTGTTCCTTATTACTGTGATTAACATTAGTATTGGTGTCGATGACAAAGCTGGGATCACATATTTAGGATTTAGATCTGATTTTTTAAAATGCTGGGGTGGACGTTCCAATTGGAGCAGGGGAGAGAATGAAAACAAGCTGGGGAGGGGGGAGCAGATCCGTCTCCTCACTCGCTCGCTGGTGGATGTCATGTTCTCTCTTCTTGGGGGTGGCCAAAAGCCGACTGGTGTCGGGGGCGAGGCGGCACCCACACTCCCCGAGTGTGCGTGCACGGGCGTCCGTGCAGACCGGACACCGTGCCGGGGCGAGCTGACACGAGTTCCAGGCTGCGATGGAACATGGAGATGTCATGGGCGCGACAGAGCCTGGCGGGGATACCAGCAGCGTGTGTGTGTGGACCGCAACGTTGTCTGTGCGCGCGTGTGTGTGAGTGAGGGAGGGAGAGAGAGAGAGAATAGGTGTGTGCTCAGGCTCCCCGTGCCTCTCTCTGGCTGCTGAGGCTGAGATGGGAGCAAGCGGCTGGCTAGGCTGGTGGTGCCTCCAGACTACACTTTCGTAGAACAATCGCAAGAGGAAATTGCCGTGGGTGGGAGGAGGAGGAGGAGGAGAAGGGGATTTCTTCCGTGTCCCTTCTAACGCTGTTCTCCTGTTCTCTTTCCCCCTCACCCCGTCTTCCCCTCCTCCCGTCCTCCCTCGCCCCGCATGCTCCCGGCTTGCCGCCTGCAGGATGAGTTCCACCCCTTCATCGAGGCGCTGCTGCCTCACGTCCGCGCGTTCTCCTACACCTGGTTCAACCTGCAGGCGCGGAAGCGCAAGTACTTCAAGAAGCACGAGAAGCGGATGTCGAAGGACGAGGAGCGAGCGGTGAAGGACGAGCTGCTGGGCGAGAAGCCCGAGATCAAGCAGAAGTGGGCATCCCGGCTGCTGGCCAAGCTGCGCAAAGACATCCGGCCCGAGTTCCGAGAGGACTTCGTGCTGACCATCACCGGCAAGAAGCCCCCGTGCTGCGTGCTCTCCAACCCCGACCAGAAGGGCAAGATCCGGCGGATTGACTGCCTGCGCCAGGCCGACAAGGTGTGGCGGCTGGACCTGGTCATGGTGATTTTGTTTAAGGGGATCCCCCTGGAAAGTACTGATGGGGAGCGGCTCTACAAGTCGCCCCAGTGCTCGAACCCCGGCCTGTGCGTCCAGCCGCATCACATTGGAGTCACAATCAAAGAACTGGATCTTTATCTGGCTTACTTTGTCCACACTCCGGGTAGGTCACTCTCAGCCCCCACCCCCATTTTATTTTACTTGCTGGCATTTGTCCTGTTTATTGTTCCTTTTCTCTCCAAATGATGCACCCAAAGGACCTGCCCAGGGCACCCGTCCTGCCGAGGCCTGCAGCGCGTTTGATGTTCAGCTCTTCCTTCTGTTTCCCTCCACCCTTTCTATTCTTTCTCCTTGGCTCCCTTGCCATGTTCTGATGTTCAATTTTTGTGCATCTGCATCTTTGAAGGACCATCTTACCCAAAAGACATTGCAGGTCTTAGGACTGGGGCCATGATGTCCCAGAATTATCTGGAATGGTGAGAGTTTGTGATAAACACCACACACACAAAAAAAATCCACTCATTGCTCTGATTTTACATGAGTCAAAAGAAGTATTTGGGGGCAGTTGCTGGCTTTCCTACCGCTTCCCCTCGAGTTCAGGGAAGGCCGGATTTGGCACAGGCGGGTGGGCAGCAGTTCGGTGGAGAGAGGGACGGAGAGAGGGGTGTGTAAAACCTTGGGTAGGAGACAGAATGAACAGAAAAGAGGAGCGAAGGCGGAGGTGGGCAGATTCTGGGGCCCAGAGGCCCAGGCAGGAGCTCTTTGGGTTGGGGTTTGACTGTCGGAGAGTAAGAAAGTCATTTGATTTCATAGAGAGTGAAAAGGAGCATGAGATTTCTTCTGCTCTTTCCCTTCACCTGATTTCCTTTCTGCTGAAGTGATCAGAAAACAGGATGGATGCCCACACTCCCTGCACCTCTGCTGGCGGGCAGAGAGGCTTTGGGGCACAGGCATGTCAGGGAGCCGGAAGAGATCTTAAAGAAGCAAAGAAAGTAAAAACAAACAAACAAACAAACAAAAAACAACAACTGTAAAATTTCCTTTTCCTTTTGTGTTCCAAGTAGTTCCAGTTCTCTTTGCTCTTCCAATTTTACCCTGCGTTTTGGGTCAGGGTGGTTCACTTTTCCCCTCTGTTCCCTCCCCCCCCCTTTCCCTTTTTATAATTTCTTTCCGCTTTTGTTTTCTTACAAATTGAAACAGAGATGGCTGGTTAATTTTTAGCCTCCACTCAGCTACGCCCAATTTACTGCCGCCTTTGAAACCTAAATGGGCGGCACTCTGTGATTAAGCAAGGCAGAAGTGTGTTTACATTATGCCCAACCAACTTGTAATGAGAGGGCTACCAAGCCTTTCTCTCTCTGTGTGTGTTTTCCTTTCCACCATTCCAGTATTTTTTCCTTCTTTCTCTCTTTATGCGAATGTAAGAGAATGTGGCTTAACTTCAGCTCTAGTGAATGTGTGTGTGTGTGTGTGTGTGTGTGTGTGTCTTCCTTCCTGTTCATTCATAAAAAAGAAAAGCAACTCACTTTTCTGCTGTGGTCACCCCTTTGCCTCTTTGGGAAGTTGGGAGGAGCGGTATGACTTAATCCAGAAATGAGATTTTGGGGAGCTTTCAGCGTTGTGTCAGGAATGGAACCTCAACTAAAAGTTTATATGTTGAACTCAGTGGGGGGAGGAGGGGAGGAAGAGGTGGTATTTGAGGCCTCTCTTCTTACTTGTTTTCTCTTGTTCTGAAAGGTGGCTTTAGTAGTTGGTTGGAGGCAGAAGGCCCTCCACCCCCGCCCAACTCCACCTCCCTCTGCGGATCTTTCTAGGCCTGCACCTGTCCCTGTGACTATCATGAATCCTCATGCAGAATGACCAACCGCTAGTTTTCTCGCTTGTTCATCCTTGTTCTCTCTGAAAAAAGAGACTAAAGAAATTTTTAAAAGTTACCCCCTCGTTCTCTGTCTATACCTAGTGGTGTTGGAGGCGACTTGGGGAGGCTTGGAGCCTCCAGCTTGTGCCTGTCAGGTGACTCCTCCACGCGGGGATTCTGTACCTTTTGATTTTAGAAACAGGGTCTCCATGACAGAAATCAATATTCCTCTTCCTCCTGCGCTGGTTTCCTCCTGCCCACTCTCTGCGCGGGTCCCTGGAGCTGAGCTGTGTTCCTGGCTTCTTTTATTTGAGGCCAGATTCTTGACTGCTGCCACCATGGATGGGGCCAAGGTAGGGTGAAGTTTTTGCAAGGAAAGAGGCTGTTTCCTGGCCAGCCTCCTCTCTCCTGAACTGACCAGGCAGATGTCAGGAGAAGAGAGGTGTCCCCGTCTGCCCCCAGATGTAATGAGGTCATTAGCCCAGGAACATGAGTGAATTTCTGCTGCCCCATCACATGCAGCCATGGCACCTCTGTCCTGCCTGAGTTCCTTGACAAAAGCTGAGTGGAGAACTAAGGATTTTTCAGAAAATAATTTGTCTATAATTCAGGTCCCTGAACTCCAGAGAATTTCAATGAAGGGTTTTCTTGATGGAACTGCTTTAATTCAAGTGTGCTTTACTGAAAGAGTGAGGGTGGGTTGGCGTGGCATGGGCCACCACTGGGCCTTGGGTAGATGGTCTTGAGTGGTGTGAAGCAGGCACGGCTTCTCCAAGTCACCCCAGTTTGCTAGAAAATGTCTTCTGGCCGAGCCCCCAAATGGCATCAGTGTGGCAGCACAGCCTTCTCCATGCTCATACCCGTAGGCATGCTCCTTCCTCCCGGTATAAACTGGGGGAACGGGCGGGGTGGCCAGGGCTCGGACAAGAATTACTTTGGGCTCTAAAAGAAGTGTTTTCTTTCCTTAAAACTGGGCTGAAGAACCTGATCTGGGCTGAGCAGATGGTGCCGGGTTTGATGACAAGCCACCTTGACATGGTGGAAAGTGTGGGGGAGTGGCTTCGCCTCTGGGCGCCATTGTCATTGTGGCTTTCTTGAGCCCTTGTTCTGCCTCTCATGAAACTTCAAGAGATGGCATGGTTGAGAGGGACTAAAGGACGCAAGTGTGATGGCGGGAGCTCTGCTCCCAGCCTACGGGGTCCAAAAGGTTGTGTGTTGTATCCTCCGTGCGGGCAACCTTCCTTCTAGGAATCTTGCCGTGTGTCTACCCCGTGTAGGAGGGGAGGTTGAGGCAGAGCAGGGTCAGAGAGCATTGCTGTGGGGAGGAGAAGGTGGTGCGTGTCTGGTGACGTCCTTCCATCCAAAGGGGGTGTCCCAGGGCAGAGGGCCAGAGGTGGAGACGAGCGTGGGGCCCGGAGGCCTCCGCTTGTGTGAGGAAGGATGGCTGAGCTGGTCCGGAAGCACTGGTAGGCTCTCTCCAAAGCTGCTTCAGGGTTCTGAAGGTGAACCGGCATCTTCAGACCTTCCCTCACGGAGGCCCTCCCCCGGGAAAGAAGAGCAATCTGAAAGTAATCAATTGCCTTCCCGAGTGGAAATATCAGCTTGTTCCCATCAGAGCCTTCCAGCAGGCCCGCGGCGGAGGCCCTCGAAGTACAGGCGTTTGGGTGGTGGCTCCTCTCTTTCTCGCAGCGTTTTCATTGCGGAGACATGTACAGTAGAAGGAACCCACATTGCCAGTGCCAACAGTTGTCGCCTTATGGCCAGTCTCTATTTATCCATAACCCCCACTGCCCACCCACGCCGGGTTGTTTAGAAAGAAAATCCAGGTAGTGTAGCTTTTCATCTGTAAGTATATTTCTGTATCACCTCTAAAGATAAGGAATCTTGGAAAACATACCCATAGTACCACCATGACACCTAAAAATAAGCAGCATTTTTTTTAGTGTGATTTGATTGTCAGTGTTCACTTGTCCCTAATTATCTCCTAATTTTGTTTGTTTGGACCTGGATCCAAATCAGGTCTACTCGTATGCATGGCAATGGGTGGATCCGTCTCTCACGATATAATCTCCAGGTGATCCTGCTCCTGTTCCTCTTTCTCTTGGTTTCTTTTCTAGCAGCTTTTGGGTTGTCGTTGAAGGAACCAGGTCATTTGTCCTGCAGGGTTTCCCGTCTGACTCTGCAGGCTCCCATTCCCTGCGTCAGTCAGGGCACTGCTATGAAAGGAGATCTGCCCCCCTCCTCGCCTCCAGGCCTTACCTGTGGAAGGAAACGGTTAGCACCTGAGGATCTGTCAAGTGAACTTTTTCAGGTGCAGGGTCGTCCTTCTCAGGTATAGCATGTCCCTGGTTTTTGCACTCTGCTTCGGGGCTTGGGACTTTGCAGTAAGCACCGGTTTGGGGGACCGAGGAAGGGCTCCTGGTCTCCTTCTTTCCTGGGTAGTGGAGGCCATCTCTTGGCCACGTCAGCGGTGCCAAGATATGGCTGGTGCCAGTAGTGCTCCCCCAAGCTTTTGCTGGTTGCCCAGTCCGTCTGGTGGCACTAGTGTAAATTCGTGGGAAGGGCCACAGAAGCACCGGCTGCCCTTTGTGGGGGGAGGCGGGGGGGGGCGGGGGCGGGAGCTAACTCCAGCCATGGCCACTGTGCCTCCTTTTTCAAGCCCCAGAAATGCCACTGGTCTGCGGCTTCGAGGCAGCGCCATCTGGTGTCGGGGCCGGCAAAGACTGGCCCAGGAACCAGATTCATAGTGTGCAAGAAATACGGACTATCTTTTAACCCCCAGAATATCCTGGAAGAGATGTCGCTATTGTTCAGCTTTGGTTGTAAAACTCTTCTGTTCGTCTAATCCGGGGAGGCAACATAGTAGGCAAGCAGTAGGTTACTGTTGCAATTACTGTCATGATGTCATGAGCCCAAGGCTGTCTTCTTCCCTTTACCTGTAGGTCTCATTTCTCTGTCTTAAGGGACAACTTAGGTGTAACATGGCAGCCTTTCAAATGCTTAAGGCAGCTCTCGGGGTTCCTTTCTACCTCGCTCCCCCGGAAGCTGTTCCTTCTCCAGACTAAACCTGCCGTTCTCTCGTGCCTCCTGCATTTGACACAGCCTCTTGTGCCCTTGCTGTTTGCTTACCTGGAGGCCTTCTTAACCTGGAGCATTCTGCACTGAACACAGAAACTGCAGGCGCGATCCGATCTCATGGCAGCCGCTACAAGATTTGCAGGGCCTCCCAGCTGTGTAATTTGCGGGGCCCAGTGTAAAATGAAAATGCGGGGCTCCTAGTTCAAAATGATTAGGAATTGCAATGCGACAACAGTTAGAGCACGGGCCTGTGCAACTGCCCACGTCACACCCCTATGAAGCTGGCCCAGGCTGCCCTTGCTCTGTTAATGGGACATGGGGTGCTTGGCTCTGAGTGGTGTGGAAGGGTGGCGGGGCTCAGACTGACTCAGAGAGGAGATCCAAAAT
Organism: Corynorhinus townsendii; assembly: GCA_026230045.1. Lineage (NCBI taxonomy): Eukaryota > Metazoa > Chordata > Mammalia > Chiroptera > Vespertilionidae > Corynorhinus > Corynorhinus townsendii. The sequence continues at coordinate 80,412,728 of JAPDVU010000006.1, forward strand.
GCCCAGACCCTGTCCTTGAGCTTGGTCTTGTTGTGGAACCCCCTTGACGATCTGTTCCCCTCCCTTTGTCCGTTGCATATCCACCACCCAACCAGTTAGAGGTCCCTGCTGGCTGCGATGCTTGGGGGATCTTGGGGGAGTGCTCACTCTGCTGGCTGAGCTGGAAGCTGTAGCTCCGGAAAGAAAAGAACCATCCTTGTCTGAGCTTGAATCGGCAGCGTATGGGCCGTGAATAAGCGGGAGAGTGTCTACAAACCCCAGCCTGGTGACCAGCTCTGCTCCACCGCCCACCCAGAGGAAAAGGGACCACTCCGCAGCAGGAGGGCTGGGGTCCAGACGCGCAGAAGGACTTCCTGAGGGTTTGATTTACTTTTTGGCATCGCCAAAGGATGGTGGAATTTCCTTTATTCATGAAATGTGCACTTGGTGAACCTACTGTGAGCAGGGCCTGTCTAAGAATGAGAGCCTCCTGCGTGCGGCCGGCAGGGTTTGGGTGAAGGCCTGGTGATGGAGGCACCATCCTGCAGCCATCCTGCAGGCACTACTGACTGACCGACCGACTGACCGACCGACCAGGACCGTGCATTGACCCATGCTAGAGGGGAGGGAAAACCCAGCAGAGCTTCATGGGGACAGCTCCCAGTGGGCCGTGAAGAGGGAGGCAGGGCCCATCTGGCAATCTTCTAGGGTTGCAAAGATCTGGGGTGCCTAGGAAGGGTGGGCCGGCAGGTCCGAGGGCTGTGCCACGGTCCCCCTCTGTTCTGGTGTCCCAAGGCAGCTGGGGAGAGAGGGCACAGCTGAACGTCCCCCTTTCGGCCCAGGGAAGAAGGCGGCTCCCTCCCCACCCCTTTTTCTCTTTGCCCCATCCGTCCCACCACCCCCCTGTCTCAGGAGCTGCCACGCTTCAGTTATTTTATCCTTCAGTGTCCGATTCAAAAGTCCTTTCAAAGGCCCCAGCCGTGTCAGAGCGGTGCTTGCACAAAAGGCCTCTTTGATTTCTTGTTTGTTTTCATTTGCCAATGGAGGGGGAGGGGGCAGAGAGAAAGAGCTGCTGGGTTTTAAAATTTTTATTTGGGTTGCTTCATTCTCAGAGGGGTCGGCTCCCTGGAACTCCTTTCTGAGTTGGGGGCTCAGAGGCAGGGGGCACCCTTCCGTGGAGAGGGCTGGAGTGGGGAGTGAGGGCTGCCCCTGCAAGCACAGGAAGGAGGTGCATGTGTGTGTGGGGGGGGGGTAGGATATATCACTCATTCACCTTCGTATATTCTGTGCTGGGCCTGAGGGTGGGCAGGGTCAGGAGGGCGTCCCACCGCTTGGACAGGGAAAGTTCTGAAGTGCCTGGCACCGAGGGACAGTCCCCTCGCAGGGGCCTGCTCACGGCTGTAGGATTTGAGTCATCCTGAATCTCGGCTTTGTCATTTTCTCTTTCTCGTCCCAGATTCTGTCATTTCCCTCTTGGTTGGATGCACAGGGGGTGGGCGTCCTTCTAGCATGCACACTCCTCTGATACTCATAGCACCTTGAAATACAGACTGGGGCTCCCCACTTTCCTTCAGAGAGTGATGTGGGGGGGTGTGTGAAAGGTCTGCCCAGCAGCATGCTGCCCACAGGCCTGGGACGAGCCCCCATCCCCCCAGTCTTGCTCTCTCGCCCTGTGCTTCGCGTCTCCCCAGGATGGCCAGTTTGTGCGACACTTCAGGTGGGCACCCCTCCCAGAGGACCCAGCCGATGGCTTGTGGAGGACTCTGGGGACAGGCCAGTGCTGCTGAGGCTCTGACAGGCAGGGAAGGAGCTACGCCTGAAAGGGGGCCAAAGGCACCCACCCCTGCCTCCCATGGTTTGGGACTAGAAACACCCGCCCCGTGCCCGCCTGTCAGGTGCATGTGGAAGCACACGTGGGCGTGCCCTGACGTACCAGCGGAGAAGGTCGTCATGCCCGTGTGCGGGCCTGATTGCAGGGGTTCGGGGGGAGAGTGCTGGGGAGCGAGGCTTGGGCAGGTGGTCACGGGCGTCAACAACAGGGAAGTGTGCCCACTGGGTGAGGGGGGCTCTGCAGGGCCTGGCTGGCAGACGGGAGGAGGAGGCTGGGGGGCTGAGCAATAGATAAATATAGCTGATGGCATTTCTGATGATAGGTTTTTCTTGGCACCGAGGGCACCGTGGAAAATAGCACGGCAAGCGCCTGGCCCCACAGGCCGCCGGCGCCATCTTAAGTGTGTTTGAGCGGCAGGGCTGTTGGCATGGCAGGAGGGTCCCGGAGGCGGAGGGAGGTTTGGCTGGACTGGACCGCGCCACCCTGGGTGCCAGGGCCGCTTACGTTGTCCGTGGATATCGAACGTCCTATTTCCTGGCCTTCGGGGGAGTTTCTCTTTAATATTTTGGGGCTGCCCTTTGTGAGCCTGTCTCCCAAGTGGCTTGTCCCACCCCACCCCCCACCAACCACCATGGCCTGTCTGTTGCTGGGGGTGGGGGCTGGGAGGCGGGTAGGGGTTCTAGTTTCACTTTTGATGTCTTAATGACCCCTAGCATACTACGGCCCCCGGCCCGGGTCAGGGCCAGCGTTGCTGTTATTTGGAGGCATCCAATAACTTAAGGGGCACCCATTTGTCCAGGCTCCCAGCAACTCTTTGTCCCCTGTCAAAGGAGGAGGGGCAGACCCGCGGTCTCCATGTCCTGCTTTAATTCCAGTTTTTCATCAAAGGCCCCGTATGACGGAGGCTCCGTGCTGAGTCCTGTCCATATGTGACGCGCTGAGATCCTCACACCAATTCTAGTTGCAAACCCGTGCTCCCAGCCACGTGTGTGCATGCCCAGGTGGCACACACAGGGGTCCCAGGTGTGTAGTGAGGAGTTGGTGAACCAGACTCGGGGACCTGGGAGGCTCCCCGGGAGATGACCTGCTCAAACCACACCCTGAAAGATGGGAAGAATTAGCCTGTTTTTTGTTAGCGGGCTGAGCGCGTCAGCCTGCCAGGAGCTGGGTCCCTCCTCACGATGGTCGGGTGTCATAGGCAAGGCAGGTCTTATCATCCCCACTGTACAGAGAAAGGAACCCAAGCACACAGAGGTCGAGGTCCTCAGATCACACCACGAGTTTCTGGCAGAAGGACCCCAAGTTCCAGGTCAGTGAGCACTGTGGCTTTCCTCCATGGGCCTTGCTGCCTTTGACCTTCACTGCTGGTCCCCATGGTCTCCGTTGCTCTCTAAGAGCTGTGATGGAGGGGCTGAGCTCAGCCTGGAGCTCAGCCAGCTCAAGGGCTCCCCCAGCCGGCTGAGCAGTTGGGGTGGCGACAGAGAGAGGGCGCCTGGCCTGGCCTCCCTCCGCACCACCAGTCCCTGCCTCCCACTTGGGAGGAAGCGTAAGTCCATAGACAGGGCGTGTAGGCTGAAAGCCTGCCCTGCTTCGGCCCAGCTCAGCTTCTTGGTCCCCAACCTGGAGCATGGGAGAGGGCAGTAGAGTGTGCAGGAAGTCCAGGCGTGGGGCCAGGCGGGCACAGCTGGATCCTGGGATCCCTGATCCTTGCTCCGTCATGCCCTTTTCCTGGGAGTCTGGTTGGAATTGTGGTTTGAAATAACAGTGCATGTAATTATCCTAATTAACCAGCCAATCGATGGAACTTTTGCAGTAATCTGCTCTTTGTTGCCTTATATGCTCCTCCACATAGACTCTCACCCTTACCCCTTTCTTAAAGTTTGCAAACTTTGGGGCTGTGTGTGTAAAACCTCTCCCAATGTGTCAAGGGACTGGGCTGTGGATTGGCTAGCTCGGGGCCAGAGATTTTCCCGTTTCCGTGGCTAATAAAATAGGGACTTAACCTCTAAACCAGGGATAGCAGCTTCCATAGAGCAGGGTTTCCCAATCATGGCACTGTTGACTCAGGGGCCAGATCATTGTGTGTCATGGGGACCGTCCTATGCATTGCAGGATGCTTAGCAACATCCGTTGGCCTCCACCCACGAGATGCCAGTTGCAACCCTCCACCCCAAGTGTGACAACCAAAATATGTCCAGACGGAATTGCCCCAGCGGAGAACCTCTGGCCCGGAAGAAACAGGGATTCAGACAGAATGTCACCGTATTCAGCTCTGGCCTCTCCCCCAGTTTAGGACCTCGTTGACCTTTCTTCCCGTGGGGACAGAACCTCTGAGCCCTGGCCATTCCCTTGCGTGTCCTGTACTGTTTTCCCCTTTGGGGCAGCAGGATCCTGGGCCGAAGCCCCTGGGGGCTCCTCTTCCACCAGAGGAGTCGTGCGCCCCTCCGAGTCTTCGACTGAACATGCCTCGGGATGCTGCGCATCGTGGTCTGTGTGTGCCAGGGCTGCCGATCTGGGGACTGGAACAGGGACTCGGGCCTGTGTGTCGAGGCAGTGACCTTACCAAGCCCCCCCGGACCCCGGAGAGAAGCAGGCACTCGTTTCTGCATGGGATGCAGCGACCAGAAGTGTCGCCTGAGCCTCAGCACGGCTCCTTTTTGAATGATGTATTTTAAGTAGATATTTTTATTGATTTCAGAGAGGAAGGGAGAGGGAGAGAGAGATGGAAACATCGATGATGAGAGAGAAATCATGGATCGGCTGTCTGCTGCACGCCCCACACTAGGGATCGAGCCTGCAACCCCGGCACGTGCCCCGACTGGGAATCAGATTGTGACCTCCAGGTTCACCGGTTGACGCTCAACCACTGAGTCATGCCGGCCGAGTGATTGATAAACATGTTTTCCAATTACTGTAGTAAGAAACACTCTTTGTAAAAAATGCAAACAATAGAGAAATGTAAGAGACAGGCTAGCTTCCCAAACCACCCCACTGCACCAGAGAGAAACTTACTTCCCTAATCTGTGTAAGTTCATCAGTTCATGTAACAACTTAAATATAAAGATCATCTAGTTTAAGAGCAGATGGTATGTTTGGGCTCATTGAGTTGGCTCCATCCAGTGCCACTGTGGTCTTAACTTTTCCTCTGCCCATTCCACTGTGTCCTGTCACCCAGGTGCAGAGCCAGTGATCCTGTCCTCTTTGCCCCGAGGTGACAGTGTCTGCTATTCCTTCCTGGGAGCAGGGTGACTAGCACAGCGTGTGCTGGTGTCCGAGTGGCCAGGATCCTGCTCTGGGGCATTCCCGCTGCCAGTGGGATGGAGGAACTCCGACGGTGGAAGTCCTGGCTCAGGCCACAGCCTGTGTTGAGGTCCCACCAAAGGCCCAGCCATCAAGGCATGGGGGTGGGTAGGTGTTGAGGGGAAAAGGGGCCACTGATAAGGGGCCTGTCTGGCTTCACTAGGCCTGACTCTGGCCCCTCACATCTGGAGCCAGTTTCCCAGCTGTTTCCATAGGGCCGTCCCTCCACCACTGGCCTGTCATCCTATAGGCCTTTCTAGGCCTTTCAGGTTCCTTCCAGGGGTGGTTGCAAAGATCTGGGGTGAAGTGTCCCTCCGCCTCCCAGGATTGATCCCATCATAATTCTTTGTGGCGGGCTTAAAGATATGGCAGAGAGAAGAGCATTCCCCGCAGGCCGGGGCAGGCACAGGCCGGGAGAAGGAATCCGGAGAGAGCTTTGCGGCTGGCCTTCCTGGTCTCGGGGAGGCTACAGATGACAGGCGGGAGTAGGGTGACACCTGGTGACTCCTCTGGACTGGGTGCAGTATGCAGAGAGATCAGGAGATCCCTAGAGGTGGCCTGCAGGAGGCTGACCGAGCACAACCCTTGGGGAGTGTGTCCTTATTATGCCGGCAGATTATATCCCCATTAGTGCATAATTATTATATAATGGGCATTATTGCATAACGGCAGTTATATAACACGGGGCCCAGATTACAGGAGGGGGGGGTGTAATAAGTGTATATCCTCTGGCTGTAAATAACCACCAGCCCTCCATTGTATCTGTGGTCACACCAGAGCTACCTTATAAATACCCAGTGCTGGGCTATAAATTTCTGAGTGATGACGTAGGCAGGCCTGGTACCTAGTTAGGGGGTAGTAGGAGGGCCTTGCAGCCTCACCAGGCCACATGACATCATCATTTCCATAGTAACAAGAATGCTCCCCCGGGGACCAAGGGAAGAGAGTCCTTTAAAGGGAGGGAGGCAAATGGATCAAAAGCTTGGGTGGGAGGTTCTGAGCGGGGATGAGTGGGGTGGGGTCCCCTGGGTGGAAGACAGGGAGGGTGAGACAGGCCATGTACTCTCAGATGTTCTGCTAGGGCCAGGGCAGGAGACGTTCCTTTCACCTTCTCTTTCGAGGGTCTCAGGTCCCCTCCCCATGTGTAGCAGGTCATGTGAGGTTCCGCCCTGTGTCAGGGAAGACAGGGGAGGACGTGGTGGAGGGACGGCCCTATGGAAACAGCTGGGAAACTGGCTCCAGATGTGAGGGGCCAGAGTCAGGCCTAGTGAAGCCAGACAGGCCCCTTAGGTCTCTCTCTGCCCTTTCCTCTTGCAGGTGACCTCTCCGTGGCTCTGGGACCACTTGCCAAATGGGGGTCGAACATGGGCACACCAAAGCTCTGCACCCCAGTCTGTCCTCCCCAGGGCGGGGCCACTCCCCTGCCAGAGGTTTTAGGCCAATTTTGGCCTTAGTAACCTAAGAAATATGTGAGCAATTTGGTGAGCGGCTAAGAGAGCCTCGTGGAAGTCATGGTGCTGGGAATGGCACCGGGAGAAGGAGGCGACCAGGACACCACGTTGGCCACAGAAGCAGCCATGGGGTGGGGTGTTATCTTTGTCGGTGTGTGAGAGATAGTTTCATATGGGATGGTAAAGCTGCTCTTCTCATCCCTGAGGGCAGAGGAGGAAATGAGGTTTGTTGGGAGGTGATATTGGAAAGGAGGCAGGGTGGGTGACTAACTCGTCCCATTTTGCCCAGTTTACTGATTTCAGCACTGAAAGTTTCTTGTTCCGGAAACCCCTCTGTCTCCCGCAGACCGGATTGTTGGTCACCCTGGAACAGCAGTTTTCAAACGGAAGCTCTTTACTCCCCAGGGAACGTTTGGCAATGTCTGTAGACACTTTTGGTTGTCACAACCGGGTGGAGGGTGCTGTTGGCATCTGGTGAGTCGAGGCCAGCGCACAGGACAGTTCCTCCACAAGGAATCATCTGACCCCGAACATCACTAGTGGCGAGGGGGAGAAGCCCTGCCTTGGAGGGAGGGTGAGCTGAACCTGCATGTGTCTCCTCAGGACGGCCATGCCCCACCCCTGCTAGCAGAATGGTCTCCTGGCCTGTCTCTGAATTTCTTGCTGCTCTTTTTTTTTTTCTTTTTCTGTGCTTTGATTGGTTGCATGTAGGATTCTGGGGCTGAGGGATCTTTTCTAGGGCATCATGGGGCTTCTGAGAGGGTCTTCCTCCTTCTCAAAGCTCGGAAGCCCTTCTAACCTAAGACAGTGCTGAGCGAGCGCCCTGCCAGGCACGGGGCACTGGTGTGGATTTTTGCCTGTTATCTTGAAAAAAAATAGCAGTGGAAAAATCATTAAACAACAGACCCTTATTGTTTCTGAGAGATAAGACCTACCCGTTTTCCCCACCTTTCAGGCCAGCTCTCCCTGCGTAGTGAGCAGGCCACTCCTGCCACCAGGCCCATGGGGGCTTCTGAATGTACCAGTCCACGGAAGCCCATTTCCAAGACCCAGCAACCAGGGCAGGACTCTGCCACCCAAGGAGACTTCATAAATGGTACAGACGAATGAGCTGAATCCTATTCTGGCATGTGGAGTTTGCAGGATCTGGGTTATAAGCTACCTTATGTCATTTATAGTACATTATATTGTGCATAACACACATAAAAAGTAATTGCAGGCCTGTGGCTAACACCTACCTGTGCTTAGGGTCTGTTTGGTTTATTGTATGGCTGCAGTTTGCTTGGCACCTTCTAGACCTAGCGACACGCATAGTGTGGCCAACTGGGTCATCGTTCTGTTGCCTGGGACGGGGCGGCAGACAATGGCCAAGATGGCGGTACGGTGCTCTGGTCTGCACTGGGGAGCTGGCCAGAGCAGGAGGATCAGCTGGGCCTCGGGCTGCCCCTTTGTGTGTCAAGCCCAACTTTTGAATTTGGACTTGGGATCAACACAGCTAATGAGCACGGATGGGGAGGCAAGCCCGCGGGTCTGCAGGCCAGGCCCTGCTGCTGCGCCAAGGGGAATTCAGCAGGGAGCAGCGCTGGCTTCGAACACAAAGGCCACTGCTCCACGAAGTAGTAATCCTCAGGGGATTGCCAGCGCGAGAGATAGGGCCAAATGAGAGGCCCCTGCCCTGAGGACGGGCCAGATTTCTCTCACTTATTTATGGTGTTGTGGTTTATAAAGTGGGCCCAGCGCACAGATCTCTGGGCATAGTTTCAAAAGCATGCATTTCTTTTAAATTAAACAACGTGCGCGCGCGCGCGCACACGCACACACACACACACACACACACACACACACACACAGTCTGTTCAAGCCGTGCTGCTGCCCAGGAGTGTTCCTAGCCACGTGGGACAGTAACTGAGGACGATGGTCCTGAAGCCACCATCTAATATTAGATTTCGTAACTCAGAGATTCATTAATATAATTACTCAGATGCCAGCCTGGCTTGGCAAGGCCTCTTGAATTGTGTTCCCCTCCAACAAAGAGCTCAGGCTGCAGGGATGCCCTGGTGAGCCGGAGCCCACTCCCTGGTTTTAAACAGAGAGCAGAGGCATGTGTTGGCTTCCTCGGTGCACACCCCCAAGTGGCATTTCCAGGGTGGCGAGCCCTGCCTTTATGTGTCTCATCTTGAGACAGGCCCCTCTGGAGAGTCTGCCGCAGACGTGGGGAGTCAGCTGGGGGAAGCCCGGTTCGAATGAAAGGGGGTAAAAGGTGGCCGCGGGCCTTGGCTGGGAGCTGGGTAACCTTGTTCCCCTGTGACACTTGGTATTTGCTTTTGTAGATTTTTCTCCCTAGGCTGAAATCTTGGAATTGGGACTGTCTCTTACCTGCCTTTGCATCTGTCTCGCCCGTGTATGGTTTTATACCAGCCCATAAGCCCATTTTGAATATTGAACTATCTTCAGATGGGAAGCAGCAGAGGGCCCATCCTTGAGAGGATGGAAAGGCACGAAGTGTCCTAATCAGAAATGGGGCTAAGGAAAAAAAGGGAGTGTGGGCAGGGGAGAGTGGTTGGTGTGCTTTCTGAGTGGGAATCGCACTGGGAAAATCTTGATAGATGAGGAGTGGTGGAAGCTTCTGGAAGGCTAGGAGGGATGTGGCATGCAAGTGAGAAGCTACGGGTTAATGGTTTGAAAGGGACTTGGTTTTGCAAAAATATTTCCCCCCCCTTTCTGGGAATGAGCTGTCAGGAAAATGGGGAAAGAGCAGCCTTCTTCCTGGTCGCCCTCCCCCCTCTACTCCCTGGCCTCTTGTTAAAGGGGCCATTGCTGGGTGGGCCACAGGCCACGCCTCAGCCTGCTCTGCCCTCCTCCAGACCTTTCCTGTCCTTTTGCCTGGGCCTGCTGGACAGAGGGGTGTCCCCACTTCTGTCCCCAGCCCACATCCTCCACAGACACGGCCTGTGTCCCCGGAGTTCACTCTTCAAGGGATCTCCTCCATGTCAGAACCTCTCCTCCGCTAGCTTCACAGATGCCCTAGGCATGGGTTGGCAGGGAGCAGCCCGGCGATCAGGATTGCCTTTTGCTCTGAGGCTCCCCTTTTCCCAGAAGCCCGGGCCTTGGGTGACTCCTGTGGGTGCGGAGAGAGATGTGTGGCTGGCTCTTCTTGCCCTCGCTCTCCTGGGGACCCCTCTGGCCTGCGCCTCCCATGGCGAAGATGGCTGCCATCCCCCAGCTGGTACATGTACTCCCAGCTCTGGCGGCTGGATTTGGTTCTTAGCAATGAATTATTAAAGGAATGCAAACAGTGCGTTTCTCACACACTTGCAGCACACAGGCACGGCTCTGAACCAACCCCAAAGTCTGTTCTGCTGTTGTTGCCCCTTCACTTGCCTCAGACCTTAGAGTTGGTCTTATTAGTTTTTTAGTGAATTCCCAGCACGCCCCTCTCCACCTTAAGACACTCCAGCCAGCCACTTCCTCTCGGCTCCTGAGCCTCTTTCCTCAGGCCCCACGTGCCTGTCCTAGACTTTCTTGGAAAGCTGTTTTCTCCTCCAAAGTCCCCCTTGTCCGGTCAAGGGACGGCCCGGTGCCCAGTCCCGGGAGTGTGATGTGCCCCAGCGTGACAGTGGTTTGGGGGTGTCACCCTCCTTCCTGCTCTGTGGCATTTGGCCTGGAGTCCACTTGAGCATGCAAGTTCTGGAGGCTGAAATCTGACTGGCTCGCGGGAATGCGGCTGGATCCTCGGCTGTGGTTTGCCATCGCCGCCTTATTATGTTCTGCAATTGGGGTATCATATATGCAGTCTCTACTCCATCCATTGTTTTTAAAAAAGCTATTTTTTTCTGATTATAAGATTAGTGCATATCATCATAAAAAATACAAAATAAGCACAAAATCTAGAGGGGTACATAAATCTTATCAAAATTCTACCACTTAAAGGGCCACTGTTGACCTTTTGTTGCATTTTTATACCTATTCATGTACATATTTACTTTTCTTACTTGGAGTTTATGATATAAACACTTTGGGGTGCTGCTTTTAAAATTGAACACTATTGTGTACTCTACCATGCCACAATTTTTCAAAAAATTTGTGGTGGTTTGACATCTTTTCCTATTAGCTGCATTGGCCCTAATTCTTGAAATTTCTAATGAACGTCTTTCCCCTTTTCGTGTTTTTTTTGTTTTGTATTCTTTAGGGCTCTTTTTTTAAATTTAATAAATCTTTATTGTTCAGATTATTATAATTGTTCCTCTTTTGTCCCCCATAGCTCCCCTCCACCCGGTTCCCACCCCACCCTCTGCCCTTACCGCCCCCCTCACTGTCCTCATCCGTAGGTGTAAGCTTTTTGTCCAGACCCTTTTTGTTTTGACAATGATAAATTAGCCTTTATTATTAAAGGTAACCCTGCTTATTTAAAAAGCGAACAAACGTGCTTGAGACTTCAGCACGCCAGAGCTGCTGCAGCCCCCCTCTGTGGAGGCCATCAGCTCATCAGTTCTGCCGCATGGACATCCTGTGCACTAAGCCTGGGGGCTCTGTTCATGAACTTCAGACGCAGGCTTCCCAGCAGCGAGCCACCAGGCCAAGGGTATACCAGTAGACTCTTCATATTGTTAAGTTGCTGTCTGGAAATTTGATTCCTGCAGACGGCACGCCAGGGCCTATCTTGCCACATCCCCAGCTGCACCCTGTCCATGCCAGAGCCCCAGAAAGACACTGCCATCATTTGCACTCGTCACGTACCTATCGTGTACATATCATATCAGGATGCACTTCCTAGGAGCCCAGGCTCCCATCCATGGAGTGGGTGGGTGTCAGTTGCATTAGCTCACATGTCCTCTGATGGACACCTGCTCTCGTCCTCGGTAAGAGCTAATCTTGGATTCACCCCCCACACACACTTGTACCCCCAAGCCTCCAGTTTTATGTGAGTCTGAGGTTCCCCCGTCTCAGGTCTCTCTCTGTTAGTACTGCTAGAAGGGGAGGGGTCCTCAGGGCCCCCAGGAGCTGGCGGGGGAGCATGCATCTAGAGAGCTCCTGAGGAAGCAGCTGCTGCTGACCCCTGAGGTCTCTGCCGCCAGGACTGTGGGCCTGCTTGGTGAGGTGTGCATCCTCCTATGACTGAAGGGGAGACTAAGGGAGGGCAAAGGCCTCCCGCCCACCTGCCCGCCCACTCTCCCTCTAGGCATGCCAGTGTGAGTGAGTGTGCTCTCTCAGCTCCAGCCCCCTGGCTCCTGCTGTGTGCCCTCACATCCCACATGCACACGTGCTCTCCTTCACCTTGAACACGGGCCTTTCCCTCACTTTCTTTTGTGTTTTTTTTTAAATACATTTTTATTTATTTCAGAGAGGAAGGAAGAGGGAGAGAGAGATAGGAACATCAATGATGAGAGAGAATCATGGATTGGCTGCCTCCTCAAGTCCCCCACTGGGGATCGAGCTCACAACTCAGGCATGTGCCCTTGACCGGAATCGAACCTGGGACCTTTCAATTTGCAGGCTGATGCTCTATCCACTGAGCCAAACCAGCTAGGGCCCTTCCCTTACTTTCTACATCTTTCTGGCCCATGAAGGCTGCAGTGTCTCAGGTCTCTGGTGTCCTTGGTCCCTCACCCCATCTACTTGATGCTCCATCTTCCCAGAACTTAACTGTCCTCAGGCCTTGCAAGGTGGGAGCTGGTCCCTGACCCCTGAGGCTCAGCAGGAAGTCTGCGGGGTGCAGCAGGGAGGGAGTTCTGCAGGTCAGGAGGGGGTTCTGTGGGTTAAGAGAGATAACAGAAGCTTCCTCCCTCCTCTTCTTGTGGCAGCAGTGCCAGGCATCCCGCTCCTAGAGGGCCGCCATGGGTGGGACAAGTGTGTTTATGAAGCTTGGTCTGTTCTCTTCCTCTGTGGGTGTTCAACATGTGTTACCCTGTGAGTGTGTGTGTGTGTGTGTGTGTCCCAGTGTTGGTTGGGTGCGTGTGTAAGTGTCGGTGTGAATCACACTGAGGATGTTAGAGGAAATGTTGAGGCTGACGACCGATGGTCAAACTCGTTGCTCCCACGAGGACAGGCAAGCCCAGGGAGAGTGCAGCTACCTGCCCTCGGTCACCCTGGGAGTACTCAGGTCGCCCAGGGTCACAGCCATGGACTCCAGGCCCTGGGCCCCTTGGGCCTCGAGTGATTGAGCGAGTATCTGTGTCAACTGTGTACACACTTGCTGTGAGTGTCAGGCCCTTCCCGCCCGCTCAGCCGCTGAGCAGCTCCTTCTGGGGCTCTTTGTGAACCTGCCTCGCTATTAATCTACCTGTTAGTAAGAGAGATTACAATTGCCATAATTACAGGGCGCTGCGCTCCATCCGCAGGAGCAGGGTTGAGTGAGAGGCAAGGGGTGGGGGAGTCCAGCCCCACAGGAAGCTGCTATTAAAAGCCCCCTGTTTTGATATAGTGCAGGGACAGCGGCCCTTCCCTGGGTGCTGGGCAGGCCCTGAAGGGGGGCTGGATTCCACACAGGCTCTGACGTGACACAGGAGGTCAACAGGGCTGAGGACAGGGAGGGCAGGGGAGTCCTGGAACCCCTGACTCACAGACCCCAGGCTGCTGCTGCAGGGACAGGCCTTCCCAGGCTCCGAATGGCAGAGACAAGGTGGCACTTGTCAGAGTGGGGCAGTGACTATCCTCTGAGGGGGCTCTGCAGCCGCCAGCCCCACTGATTTGTGTGGACAAACAGAAGTGCCTAGTCTGTGCCGTCACCAGCCCAGAGCTGTGGGCAGCATACTCCTGGGAGAAGAAGACACGGGTGATCTTGTAGCACAGGGGCTCTCAGTGGAGACGATTCTGGTGATATCTGGAGACATTTTTGGTTGTCACTCCTGGGGGGGGGGGGGGCGCGGTGTTCACTACTGGCATCTAGTGCTGAGGCCAGGGTTGCCGCTGTCCTGTAATAAAAGGGACGGCCCCCCACAGCAGAGAATGGTCCTGCCCTAGTGTCAGGGGTGTCACAGTGGGGAAGGAAAGGAGTGGGAAGGGCAGGGCAGGCCCCAGGAGGGCTCACTGACTTCCCTGTGCTGTGTGTGTCTCGAGATCTCAGTGCAAGGTGCCCAGCAGGGCTGTCGCTGAGGTGGGAGAAGAACAGGCACCCCAGGCCGACAACCCCAGCACGTTGATCTCGTGGATGGTGTCAGTGGCTGCAGGCCACTCCCCTTGCTTTTCTGGCAGACCCTTCACTTACTTGCCCTTGCTCTGCGCCCGCCTATATCCTTATTGCCCGCCTTGGCATCGGGGCGTTAAGGGTGCAGATCCTCTTCCCCAGCTCCAGCCTCATAGGCCCCTTTGGGTGGGAGGAGTCACAAGGAGGGGTGCATGGCTGAGACGGGCTTTCACCCTCCCACTCCCATCTGCAAAGGCACCGGCTACACCTTGGCTTCTCCAGAAAACACATCTAGTCCGGCCTCCCCTCTGAGGCATGGAGCTGAGCAGGATGGAGGCCTCATGGGTAAAGCTCGGTGTATGCTTCTCTGGATGGGCACAGGAAGCCTTTCCCCACCACCCACGCATGAATGCAACAGGGGCGCTGCTATGGCCTGGCACTGCTGCCCTTTCCCACTTCTCTTTTCAATTTTGACCCCATCCTAGGTGCCCCTTGGGAGAAAGGACCGGACGGCTGATTAGGGCTGGGCGAGGTGGGTGCAGGCGCTTGGTCCTGTATCTTGGGGTATGTGCGCTGTTTGTGTGCAGGCTGTGTATGGGGTGGCTTCTGGAAACGCCCCCCCCTACCCCGCCCAGCCCTTCGGCCACTGTGTCTATTTTCTGAAAAGTACAGTGATTTTCAGCTGTTGTGAATTCTGGGTTTCACACCGAGTCCCTAATAGTGGAGTCACTTTGCTTCCCCCCTCCTTTTTCTTTTGCCTTGACAGCTTCAACCTTATAATTTTACCTTCTCCAGCCTCCCATGTGCTCCTTTTCTTCCGTCTCCCCTCCCTGAGATTTTCGCTGCTCATCGCAGGGAACCCCCTTTAAGGAGAGATCGCTCCTGACAAGAGGGGAGGGGCCTCCTGTCAAACACTGGAGTTGGTGTTTTGTTTGGTAAAATGTCTGTAAATAGGCTGTGAGGTGGTGATTCTCCGTGGATCCCTGTGCACAAGGGCGTCTTTTTGTGTCTGTGCATGTCTCAGCGCGTGAATGTCAGGAGTAGAGAGAAGGGGAAGAGAGGAAGGAGGGAGGAGAGCAGCGAGGAATGGCTTCTGGGGGCTCTGGGACAGTGCCCTTTCCTGGGACATTGTCTTGGCCTAAGTCAGAGGCCCTGATCAGGAGAGGGCCCAAGGCCCAGACCCTTTAAGGGCCAAGGTGCACGTCAGAAGAGAAGCCACTGTGGTCACCGTAGCTCAGGGTTGGCTGTTCAGAAGGCTGAAAAGGGACGGTGGGCCTGCCTCCCCGCTGAGGCCCTGAGAGGTGGGGTGTGGAGCGAACGAGTCCTACCACCAGCATGGGCTGATCGGCCTGGATTCTCAGGAGCAACCTTGCTCTTCCACCATGAATGGGAGCCCGTTTCTCCCCGGATATGAGGCTGTCTCTTAAGCAGCACTGTCTGCAAAGACATCCCTGTTCTCTTCTTATTTTTAAAGTAAGACTTGTTGCCTTAGGTTGTCCCTTTTTAAGTGTCAGGTGGCTTACCTATTCTAGGATTTGACTTACAGCAAACTCACTAAAAACCCTGGTGTACTTGACTTTCTAAACGGGGCCACATCCGTTTTCCCGCCATCAGCCTTCCAAGACCGCGGAATGCTCTGCCTCTCAGCCTCTCCTCAGCCAACACCCTTCCCTGAATCCATTTTGAGTTGCTCTTCCCCGGCCCCGTTAGAAAATGTCGGCTCCGACTGCACCATGCTCGCGAACAAAGGTGCAGAACAATTTTGGCTGCTTCGTCCAGGAAATAAATTCCTCTCCGGTGCCAGAAACCACTGAGTGGTGCCATGTGTTGAGCTCTGGGGCCCAGCACCATGGGCAGGGCTGCTGCTCGGGGAAGTGTAAGCTCAGGAGGTTCTGAGGATGAGAAGCTTGCTTTCCACACATCCCACCGTCCCTGGTCAGGCACCCGAGAACTTGCCACTTGGCCTGCTCTCCCCGGCCTGGCTTCCCATCTGCAATTGCCTGTGGTTTGGTTGGTCTCCAGGCCCACGGCAGACAGGCCACTCTCTCTGTCCCTTGGTGCCAACACCTTTCTTTCCATGTGCCTCGCCCGCGTGCTCTCGCTCCGTCTTCTTTCTGCGCTCTCACCTGCAGTCAGTGGCACTGCTTGTCAGTGTCGCGGAGCCCCATCTCACATCAGCTCCGACGGGCTAATCCCCACATTATGTGTGGAAGCCTCGGACAGAGGAATCTTGCCGGGGACCATGCGCTGGGTCCTGCAGTCCGGGGCCTGTCCCCTCTGTGCACATCTGCCCCTCTCTGCTGATGCCCTGGCTTCTCTCAGGTCTGGTTTCGCCAAACTCTTCTCTCCAGCTTCCAGGCCGACATCTGGTTCATCCCCCACCCTGTGTCCATTAGTGAGCTCACCACACCCCAGCTCCCCTCCCTTTTCTCCATTCCGTGACTTGTCTCAGTTGGGGGTGTTGTCGCCTACCCAAGCTCATGAGCGCGCACAGCCCAACTAATGTGGCCCTGTGGTGGCTCCGAAGCATCCCTTCCTCTTGGCCGTCACTCTCATTTTCTGAATCCAGCC
Organism: Corynorhinus townsendii; assembly: GCA_026230045.1. NCBI lineage: Eukaryota > Metazoa > Chordata > Mammalia > Chiroptera > Vespertilionidae > Corynorhinus > Corynorhinus townsendii. The sequence goes on from JAPDVU010000006.1 coordinate 80,428,983, forward strand.
TTTTCTCCTCTCTTCCGGATTTGTTTTTGTTTTTTAAAATATATTTTATTGATTTTTTACAGAGAGGAAGGGAGAGGGATAGAGAGTTAGAAACATCGATGAGAGAGAAACATCGATCAGCTGCCTCCTGCACACCCCCCACTGGGGATGTGCCCGCAACCAAGGTACATGCCCCCGACCAGAATCGAACCTGGGACCCTTGACTCCGCAGGCCGATGCTCTATCCACTGAGCCAAACCGGTCAGGGCTGGATTTGTTTTTGATTGGAATATAATTCACATAATAAAATTCGCTATTTTAAATTGTATGATTCAGTGGCATGTCGTGAATTCACGATGCTGTGCAACCATTACCACTGTTTAATTCCAGAACAGTTACACCGTCTTCCCCCCTCGCCCCCCACTGCCGCCAAAAACAAACAAACCCATAACTATTAGCAATTCCTCCTTCCTCCCAGCTCCTGGCAACCACTAATCTGCTTTCTGTCTCTGTGGTTGTACGGGTCCTGGATATTTCATATCAATGGAATCATACACAATGTGTCTTTTGTATCTGGCTTCATTCTCTGAGCATAATGCTTTCAGGGTTCATCCACACTGTAGCACATATCAGAACTTCCTGCCTCTTTATGACTGAGTAATATGCCACTGCATGGATGGACCACGTTGTGCTCATCATCCTTCGTTGATGGACATGTGGGTTGTTTCCACTTTTTGGCAATTGTGAATAGCACCGCTGTGAACATGTGTGTACAAGTATTCATGCAGACATACGCCTTCGATTCTCTTGAGTATATACTTAGAAGGGGAATTGTCCTTGTCTGACGCTTTGTCACCACTTTCACATGGGCAGCCGGTCCCACCCTCTCCCAGAAGTGCTGTCTGCTTGGGCAGGCACCCAGGGCCTCTCACAGCGAGGCCTCTGTGGATCGTCCAGCATCATCTCCCATCATGCCCTCAGTACTATGTATCCTCGAGCACGGAGCTCTCCGCAGGCCCTGCGTGTGCCGTGCCGTTCTGTGACTCTGGGCTTCTGCTCCCATTTCTCTCCAGTCTGCCTTTCTCTTTCCCCCTTTGTCCAGACACCTCGTCTTTCTCACCCCGGCCCAGCTGTCACACTCCCCTTGGTGCAGACTTCTCCCACCTTACTTCTCAGCCCCGGAGCCCAGCCCTCCTTGTCTTGGTGGTGGGCGGGGGTTTGGGTTTTGTCTGTTACACACCCAGCTTTCAACTGCAGGGTGAGTTGCTCAGGGCAGCTTCTCTGGTTCTGCATTTGCGGCATTTAGCAGGTAATAGTGTTTAACAAACGTGTGGAATTAATGTTAAGGCATCTGTTCGCTTTTCCTGAGTGTCACAGATCTGTGTGTACCCACTCTGGTGCCTGTGCAGACCTACAAATGAACATACGTGCACAGCGTACCTCCCATCACCCTCTGGGCCCCGGGGTGTCAGTGTCCTTGCGTTGGCTCCCCATGGCTCCCCAGGAGCAATTAAAGGAGGGGTATGTTATAGGACTCCAGGAGTTCCAGAGGTGATTCTGAGAGAATCCAGCCCCCTTTAAGCCAAATAGGTGAACAGCAGGTCATATGTGACCTAGTTTCTTACTGTTCTCCTTTGCTCCTCCAGCTACAGTGGGGTTGTTCTTTCCTCCCATCCAGCCCAGCCCCTCTGGAGGTAGCCCCCAGAGCAGCCTCCAGGGCCCAGGGGTGTTGGCCTCAACACCTCCTGGACCTTCCTGCGGCCAGGGTGGGGGTGAGCTGAGGAGCTGGGGAGCAGCTGCCACGGGCATGGGTGGGTGCTGTGCCTCAGATCCCTTTGCAGAAGGTGGGGCTGAAGCAGTCCCATGGGTGTGGGGACAATGCCTGACACCAGTCCCACACCAGCCCCGCTCAGGCTCTGTATGAATCACCCAGCACAGGCTCTGCCAGGTGGCCCAGGGCAAGCAGGCAGCTCAAGTGGGTGCAGTGCCAGCCCAGCCACCCCCCTGCAGGCCCAGGGAGGAGCAGGGGTATTCCCATTCAGGGTAAGGGGGATGGAGAGAGGCAGGGCGGGGGATGCCATCTGCACCGGTCAGTGGTCAGGTGAGGCCATCCTTCATCTCTCGTCTTCTCCTCCAACTAGATCCTCTCTGCCCCGAATCTCTCCCACAGCCATTTTCTCCAAGCCCCAGCGGGCAGGCTCTCCAGGCGAGCTGGAGGCACAGTGGCCCGCCCCCCTTCTGGCGACAGCCAGCCGACAGCCGCCTTCTAAGCGCAGCCAGGCCCTCCTCCTCCTCCCACTTTGCCCTCTCCTCTCCCTGGGCCTCTTCCCCACGTGGCTCATTACAACTCCAGTTGTTCAGGTCTTGACCTCAAGAGCCTTCCCTATTGACCCCTGACCAGCGATACTAATCTGTGTCAACAGGCCCCAGGGGTTAAAGAAACACAACCCGCTGCTGCTGCCTTAGCAGGTGCCTGGAGGGGGCGGGGTGGCTCCGGGAGCTCAGGCAGCTGGAGGAGCTTCCACAGCACAGCCCCCTCCCCACTGCCAGCCCTCCCCCGCCCCCTGTCCTCTCTGGGAGTCTCTTCTTCCTCTGCAGACCCCTTCCTGCCCACTGTCCCCTCTTCTCTGCTACCACTTCCTTCGGTCTCTTTCCTTTGCTTCCCCTTCTGCCTTTAGGATATAGGATCGAATGCCCCTTGCGCTCACCCCTCCCTCTCTGCCTCTCTCTCCTCCTCCCCTTTACAGTCCCAGGCAGGATCCTCCCCCTGAGCCAGAGGTTCTCACGCCAGAGCCTGCATTAGAGTCCCCTCCGGGGCTTGTTACAACAAAGATCCCTGGGCCTCCCCACAGGGTGTCTGCATTTCCAAGTGGCTCCCAGGTGCTGCTGAGGAGGCACACTGTGGGCTGCCTGGGTGGAGAGCTCAGAGGGGAGCCCTCCAGGTGGGGCATGAACCCCCCTGAGCACTGCATTCTGATAGCACAGGGGTGGGTCACCTGAGGGCAGCCTGGTGACAATTCAGGGGCTGCCAGGGGGGACATGCAAGGCAGGATCCTGCCTCACACTTGGCCCTGACTCTGTGGGGGGCCATGTCAGGGTGAGGGGGACGCCCTCCTGACTTAGGCAAGATGATCTGGGTCCTCTAGAGAAACAGCCATGTGTCACATGTGACTCTTTCTTGGGACGAACCCAGAATTCTGCTTATAACAAACAAACCCTTACCCCTATCCATTGAGCAACCAGAACTGGAGACCATCTCAGCCCAGCCAGGCTGCTCTGTGCTCCTGGGGGCAGTCCCTGCCCCATTTACACACACACACACACACACACACACACACACACCAGAGGAGGGAGAATGCTGGGCACAGAGACATTGATCACTGTGCCTGTCCTTGCTTGGCCCTTAGGAGTCCCACGTTGCCCTCATCCTGCTCACAGGGAAACAGAAACCGCCTCTCGTTGTGCACCCTAAAACATGAGGGCCCATCCTCCACCCTCCGGCTGTGGGGACCACAGCCACAAGGGTACACAGTGTCTGGCATGGGGTAGCCCTCAGAAGGTGCTGAGCAGAGTGCTGAGGGGGACTCTGAAGGGAGGCTGTCAAAGGACCTGGTGTTCTCGAGTGGGCTTGCCATCATTTTATGGGGAGGGGGTCTTTCTTATGGACTTTAGGGACTATGGAGACACTAGTAGGCCCAGAAAAGCCATTTGGGGGTTCGGCTGGCTGGCAGGGCACCTCAGGGTGCTCTCCACCTTCCCGCCTATTCTTCTTCTCTTCTGACTTTCCGCTCGGTCCCTCACTCCCCCAGACCCCTCCTTTCCTTCTTTCTCTTGGCTGTGGCTCCCTGGCAAGGCTGAGAGCAAGAGACAAACTCTTCAAAAAACGTGTGTTTTTTTTAAGTTTCCCAAACTTTTCCAGATGCCAAGAAGGGGCCAGAGAAACCCTGCAACTGCAGAGCAGGGAGGAGAAGGGACCGAGTTCCAAGCCTTTCCCTCTTCGGCCTTGGTGGAAAGGAGGGACAACTCGGGGAGCAGGGTCAGAGAGCCCCTTCACCATCCCCAAGCCCCTATCATCACTCTGAAAACCCCCAGCAAGTGTGGGGAGGCAGAGCCAGAGGAGAATGTCAGGGGGCCCCTAGGAACTGCAGCATCACATTATAAGGGAAGTGACTTCTGGGGTTCAGAAAGGTGGAACTGGGAGAGAGTAACCCCCTCCAAGCCCAGAGAGGTCAGGAGTGAGAAGGGGGGAGCCTGGCCCCAAGGGCTCCCTCCCCTGAAGTCTGGGGCCTGATACAAGAACCCTCTGGGAGCCAGGGAAGGGGGGAGCGAGAAGGGGGGAGCAAGAAGGGGGACCGTGTGTGGGGACAGCACAGGCACTGCTGCCATCCTCCAGTCCCACCCCAAGGGGTACTCTGCCCCCACCTCTGCCTTTCTGTCCATCCACTCCCTGGACACCTCCTAAAACAAAGGCCTCTTTGTGGTCCTGGCCCACTGGCTCGCTGCCAGCTACATTCTTTGCGTGTTTCCTGAGCGCAATGGGGGCTCAGGCTCCGTGGTCAGCTCCTCCCCCACCAGCCGACTCCAGGGGCTCAGAGCTGTCCCTGCTTTGCTGCCCTGCCCAGGGTCCTCCCACAGCTCCCATCCCTCCTGTGGGTGGATCTGGGCCAAGAAAGGAAAGCCCTAGGAGCTCAGCCCCGGGGCTGCGGAGCCATCAAGGGCGAGTGGAGTCCATCCATCAGGGTTCTGGCTGGTTTGGTCTGTCCCACCAAGCCTTGATGTTCTCATCCATAAAAATGGGGGAAATAACAGCCACCCTATGGCGCTGTCAGGCAGATTAAAAGTCTCCCAACACCCAGCTCCTGCCTGCCACACAGTGGAGGCACTGTGTAACTCTCATTCCCACTTCTGCACTGCTTGCTGGGGGGCTAGGAGGCTGGTGGTAACCTGGCTGGATTGCTGAGGAGCTCAGAGGGTCTCAAGAGCTTTGGGTGGGACATTTTCCTAAAGTCCCATGGGGACCCAGAGCCTAAGGTCTACTAGCACCCCAGGGAGTCCCTCCCCGCCTAAGGGATGGAGCTAGGTTCTTAGCAAGTGGCCCACCAATCCCAGATCTGATCCTGCTCCCCATGCCCCCGCCCCTCCTGGCACCCACCTTGATCTGTAACAACAGGGATGTGCCCTCGTTGGGTGGGGTGGGGGGGTTAGATCTCTGAGAATAAGGGGACCTGCGGAGGGTGAGGGCTGGGAGCCCCAGCGAGGGAAGGCTGGGCTTTTGGAGTAGAACACTTTGGAAAGTCTGCTGATGGGTCCTGTCACCTCCAGTCACCAACCACTCACGGTCACACACGGTCCTGATGAAGCACTAGATTGCTGCTCTGGGGTTTACCCCCCCCCTCGTTAAAAAAATGTTCATAATTTGGAAAGAAAAGGAGCTTTTTACAAGCTGGCGGCTCTAGGGAACTTTCTGTCGGTCTTTCTGGCCTCGTGATGGGTGGGGCCCACTTTTCCCTTCCCTCTCCTGCTCTCCTAATAATCCCCACTCCCAGCCCTGCCAAACACACTCACACACCCTTTATGGGACCTCCAGCGCTGTCACCCCAAAAAGCAGAAGGAAGGCCGAGGACCTGTCTGTGCCTTCGGGGCCCCTGCCAAGCCCCCTGCCCCCTGCCCCCGGCGGTCGCCATCACGGCTGGAGTCCTCAGATAGCAGCGCTCCCCCAACTCCGTGCCTGGACCCAGGCTGCGCAGCCTGCCTACCCTCCCCCGAGGGCTTGCCCTACTCTCCTGCTGAGTGAGGGTCCCCCGAGTCCTCTGGAGTGTGTGTGTGGGGGGGGCGCCAGGGAGGGAGCGGGAGGTGCTGAGCTCACCGCCTCGGCATCTGCCCTCCCTCCGCCCCTGGTGCGAGGGCCGCCGCACTCCCGCCAGCGCCTCGCTCCCTAATAGCTTTTTAAGTCCAACCACATGTGTCTGTGGAGCGCGGAGCCGCCCCTCACAGGGCCTCGGTTCTCCCTCCCTTGCTGGAGACCACCCTCCACTCGGAGCAGCCCGGGGCTGGGGGAGGGGGCCTGCCTCCCGAGAGCCCATCTGCTCACCCCGGCCCCCGCTGAGCCAGAAGGGGATGGGCCGGAGCCGGCTGAGCGCGCGGGGCTTTCTCGTGGGGGTGTCGTGCTCCGTCGGGCTCTGGGTTCCCCAAGCCCCCTTCTGGATCCTGGGGTCTGGGATTCTCTCTCCCCGTGACAGGCAAGGGGGGTGCAGGAACCTGAAATGGGCGGCTAGCAGCTGGGTGAGGAGCCCTGGCCTTGCCCCGAGTTTCCCAGGTGAGGGCTTGTGCACCAACCAGCGCCTCTCCTGCACCCAGCCCCACTTCAGTGACCCCGCTGTCGCCCCTCCAGCTCGTACACGTGTGGTTCCCTGTGCGTGTGAGTGGTCTGTGGGGAGGCCTGTGGGGTGCGGTTTCACAGGAGGGGAGTGAGGGCTGAGAACCAACGGGCAGGCAGGCAGGCCTGGGGTCCTAATGAGAAAATTGCTTCCAGCCAGGAAGCCGGGCTCTGAGGCTGAAATTGCATCCAGCCCCAGCCAACTCCGCGGCTGCAGGCCCCGCCCTTCGGAAGGAGGTTGGGAAGCAGAGGGAGGAGCGGGGCTTGCACACGACTCAGCTCCCCCCACCTCCACCCCAACACCTTGGAGAGACTCCTAGACTCTCAGGGAGGAGGGGACTCAAGTAAGTGCCAAGGCCAGGCTTGGCTCCGGACCCCACTGCTGGATCCTTGCGAGGCAGCGGCAGCAGAGAGGGGATGGAGCGAATTCCCCCTTCTCCCTTCCGCTCACTTCAGCCGCATTTGGCTCATTTAGAGTCTTACTGAGAAAGGGCATGAGGAGCACTTTGTTTCCACATAGATCCCAGTCTGTCTGTCTGTCTGTCTGTGTGGAGTCACTTGAAATTCAGCCTCAGCGCCCCCCCCCCGGCCCGCCCCACTCAGGGTTCAGCCCATCCTGCCTGCCCCTCCATTCAGGAGAGCCCCGCACTCACACCCCAGGCCAGGGGACCCAGGCAGTGAAAGGCCGACTAGCTTTCTTTCCTTCCTGTTCCTCACTCAGGCCTTTGAGCAGAACCACCTATAGAATTTGTGGGGCGCAGTGCAGAATGAAAATACGGGGCCCCGCATTCAAAAATTAAAGATTTCAAGACAGGAAGAGCAGAAATAACGGCCATGAAGTCAGCCCTGCTTCCAAGGAAAACTGGTACGAACAGCCCAGTGACTCAGTGAGCTCCTGCGCACAGATCCACCAGCCACGGGCCTGCTGGAGTAGACCAGAAGGTTCCACCTGCTGGGTCCCTGTGAGGGAGACCCAGCTGACTCCTGGGAAAATCTCTCCCTCACCTGGGGCTTTGGTCTCTGCTGCTGCGTTGCTCAGATTCTCCATGGGCCTGTTCTCTGGATTTCTGAGATGGCTGTAGGGAGTAGCGGCAGAGAAAGAATGGGTCACATCTTTAGTGCTTAGAGATTCTCAGGGCGAGGTGGCCCTTGCCACCCTCTGGCAAACCCAGAGGTGGAACCTGCTGTGCTGGGCCCAGCAGGCAGTGGGTCAGCCTGGACCTTCCTGCCCCCACCATGCCTGGGGTGGGGCCCCATCCTGCACTTGCAAGTTGCACCAGAGGGCAATGCAGAGCAGAGAGCAAGCAGGAATGCTTGGAGAGAGGGAAGACAGCAGGAAGAAGGAAACAACCCCATTCTCATCCCCCAAATTACTGGCTGGGATGGCAGGGAAGGAGGCGGAAAGCCGACATTGTTTACTTAATTAAAAGTAAACAACAATTTGCTGCTGCCAGCCTCCCATTAGCTGTGTGCTGAGCCCTATGAGCTGGGGACTCAGCTTTAGCTCCCTCCAAGGCTGGCTCTGTTGCCACACCCCCAACCCTGGGCTCTCCAGGGCCCTGTGCCCTTCCCTGTTCTGCCCTATCCAGGCCTGCCGACCTGGGGAGCGGAGCTAACAGCAGGAGTGTCTCAGTCCTGTGTGTCAGGATAAGAATGTCAAGAAACTGTTATTTGGCAGAGAACTCTGGGGCGAGAGACCCCTGCGTGTGCATAGCTAGGCCTGGCTGTGATGCAGCAGGGCAGGGCAGGGGGTGCTCCCCTGCTTGGTTAGTGGGATGTTGGACTCCTTAGGGAAGGCCACCTTCCTCCCAATTGAGGCCCCAGTCCACACTACCTGGAGGCCTGGGCCTCTTTGCCCCACCTCCCACTTTTTTCCTTTTCCCTTTTAGCAGCTTATAAACATCCTTCTCCCATCTTTTGGCTCTTTTCCCAGAAAGGGGCTGTTCAGGGCTCCTGGAGGCCAGGAGAGAGGCGAGCTCCTTGGGCGTGAGGGGAGAAGGGCTGCTGGGACTGGGTTCCCCCACCCCTGCCAGGACAATCACAGGTGACTCTAGGAACAGGGAGGGAGAAGGCCTGGACTAGGGCTCAGCTGTCCCCAGCTCCTGCTTCCCTGAAGCCCCCAAGCAAAGTCCCCACCTCTCCCGTGGTCTCTGCTCCAGTGATGGAGAGCTCAGGCTTCTGTCTGGACCCAGATGTGACCTTGGGCTCATGACTTCAGGTGCTCTGAGCTCTCCGTTTCCCCGGTCGAAGGCGGCTTTATGAAACCATCGCCAAACAGGAGTTGCTCTAGGTCTCCTCTGGCCAGATGAGTCAGGTGGGGAGAATATCTCAGAAAAAAAGACCCAGATGTGAGACACTTGGGAAGCCAGGCACACTGGGATATAATTGAAGCCCAACACAGGAGGTGAGGTACTAGCGATAAATGCACAAGCGGTTTCATCTGGTGCCTCAGAGCAGAGGGTGCCACCAGAACTGATTCTGCCCCCAGGGGACATTGGCAATGGTGGGAACATTTTGATTGTTGAGAGGAAACTGAGGGGGGCAGGCATGATGCTACTGGCATCTATCTAGTGGGTGGATACCAGAGATGCTCAAAGCCTACCGTGCACAGGACAGCCCTGCTGCCGAGGATGGTTGGGGTTGGGGGTTGAGAACCCCGGTCTGGAGTTTGGCTTTCCTAGAATATTTGGGTACCCACTCTCCTAAATCTTCCTGCCCCACCTTGGTCATCCTTCCAGCATTTGCATCTTCTTATCTTCCTCCCCCACCATCAGGATTCACACATCCACATGTGTGCACACATACACACATGCTCACAGCTCCCAGGAGCCACAGACATCAGGGTTTTCACATGTACTCACACACAGAAAAATCTGGGAAGTCTGTCTTGCCTTAATTCAATAAAAGGCCTGGGGTTTGGCAGGACATTGTGTATCTGAGCTGCAGCTTCTTGCAGGATAGTTCAGGCTCCCTGGGATTCCAGCTGCTGCTGCTCCTCTCTTTTCCCCTTCCCCCACTTGCTAGGCCAGAGGCTCAGGGAGGGCCAGGTTGGCAACACCCCACTCCTCCTCCCCTTTTCCTAACCACCTTGCTTTCCATTGCTGCTGATAGTAGGCTGGGTCTCCTAAGGAGCAGGTACCCACCCAGCATGAGGCCAGTGAACTGTGGAGCAGAGGGCCCAGGCCAATCCCCCATTCCAGGTTTTCTGCTGCCCTTGCATCGTGTGGTAGGGAGCTGGAAGGCGTTGGAAATGGGATGCACTTGACCCATTGTAAAGCCACCAAGCTCTGCCTGAAAGGTTGGAGGGCTCCCGGGAGCCTGCATCCCCAAAGAAGTGGCTAGAAGCCCTAGTGGATAGGGTGGAGGTGCCTGCAGAAGGCAGACAGTGCTTGGGGTCCACCATCCCTCAGTTCCCTTCCCCCACCTGAGCCAATGGAGGGGCATGGGGGCGGGGTGTGCTGTAGAGCAAAGGGGATGTGTTTCAGTATCTCTCCCCTGCCCACCTCTGCTCACCCCCTCTTTGGTCTCGGCTTTGATAGACTCTGGGGGTGGACTTCTCAGCCCCCCCTTTATCACCCCACTCTGGTCCCTCCTCAGGGAGCCAAGAGGTGATATCAGGCCCTACCTCTCATCTGAGAGTGACCCCAACACCAGAGCTCAGCCCTCACTTTGAGGGAGCCCTGCAAAACCTCCCCTAGCCCAGAGCCTGAGGGCATTGGGAAGGGCCATCTGGAATGGGTACAGGAGACGCCTCGGGGCCTCCCTGTGGGCAAGAGGGGCGTGGCCGGCCAGCCTGTGCCTCCTGGGCACCACTTCCTAGCACGTGCCACCCTCTCAGGCCATGCCTTTGCGGGGGGTGGGGGGCCTGCTGCGTGCAGAACCTGTCCCTCAAACCCTTTAGCTTAAGAGCAGTCTGGACAAACTGCGAATGGCCAGCAGCGTGGTGTCCAGGGGGCCTTAGGAAGAGCCCAGCCCAGACCCATGTATGTGACCCTTGGTGCTTGGGCAAGGCAGGAGGTAGGGAACAGTCCTCACCGGCCGCTCCGCAGGCTGGCAGGAGGATTGAGAGAAGGATTTGGGGGACCAGAGAAGCGGTCAGGCTCAGTCCGGAGTCCTGAGAAGCAATCTGCACTGGCCAGGGTCAGAGGGGTGTGTATGTGTGGGGGGGCAGCCTCACCTCAGCTAACCTCCCCGCTAAACAAAGGGACCTTTCTCCATGCCCGCCAGGGAGGGTGTGCCCGCCCGGCTGCTGCCGCCACTGCAGAGAGCGCTGGTGTGGTGTTCTTTTTTCCCTTCCTGACTTTTCACATTTCTCTCCCTCTCTTTGGTTCCTGATCTCTGACTTTTAATCTCCATTTTTCACTCTTGGGGGGGGGGGGGGCGGTGGGAGGAACTATTCCTCTTCTAGCGTCTATCAAACGCAGAGGCAGGTCCACAAAAGGTGGGGGCTTTGTGGGCGTGTTGGGAACACTCCTGGAGTCATGCTGCCGCAAACTCGCCCACACGCAGGGCAGGCCCCGCTCTGGGGGAGGCAGGCGGGGGACTCAGCCGCGGTGGCGGCTGCGCAGAGTGGACCAGGGCTCAGTGGATTACCCCCCCGCCCCCCGCAACCACGCACCTGGCAGCCCCCACCTCCCGCTTCTCCTCGCTTGCCATTCCCCGGCCCCCTTCTCTCCGGCCCCCGCACCGCAAGCTGTTCCTAATCAATGAGAACGGGAAGCTCGGCCCTCACATCACATCACGGGATGTGCTTGGCAGCCGCAGCAACGGGAGCCGCTCGGGCAGCACAACCCCGGGGTCCGAGTGGCCCGGGCTTGGCCGGGTCCTTCTCTTTCCTACTCTGGCCTTGCGGTGCGCAAAGGGAACCCAGGCCCCTGGAGACCCGAGCGGGCGGTGCACAGGTTCGTCGCCCCCAGCCCCGTCGCTGCCGACCCTGGGCAGCTACTGTTAACTCGCTGCGCCACCTAGCTACGGCGTCCGGGAGTGCAGCGCGCGACTCCCTTGGGGTGCGGCCCTTGCGCCCCGCTGCCGGGCTGCCCTGGGAAGCCCCCTTTGGTCTTTCAGGGCGTTGTGAGTGCGGAATTTGGCACTAACAACGTGGATATCGCTTTTGTCCCTTCAGCAGTCTGGACTGCTGCAGTCCTGATTCTGGGCAGCTGCCTCCTACCAGGTGCCAGGCTCCGTATACCGGGCATCCAGGCTTCTGGAAGATGCCGCTGGGCTGCTCCTCAGGATGGCGGCAAAGCTTAAGTATAGGGTCCTGCCTGGAAGCTGCCCCGCCCGGTCCCATCATGCCTTCCATATGTATGTTTGGCTTTACAGCGTATGAAACCGTCACTTCTCATCCTCTGTAAAAATTCCTGCTCATGTCGCACCATCTTGCCCTGCAGCCAGGGGCAAGGCGAGTTGTGTGGCACAGGCAGTGAGAGCAGCCCCAGGAGTCGTGCTGGGCGCCCAATCGCAGCAGGTCTAGGATTTGGACTTTGGGCTCCTGATTCCGGGTGCTGGCTCCTTCCAGCACCCAGAGCTCCTCAGTGTTTTTGGAGGCCACCTGCCCACCCCACCCCCATTCTGCCCAGCCTGGGTTCTCAGAGTTCCGGGTTGGAGTCAAAGGTCCAAATTCCTCATGTCTCATTTGGACAGTGGCTGCCTTAAGGCCTCCAGGGTGGGGTGTTTTCCCTTCACAGGGAGACGCTGGGTCCTTCCTTGGGTCAGTCCAGCTCTCGGGCGTGGGGGCCAGTGTGCTCAAGCCTGTGCATCGGCCCACTTCCTTGCGTGTGAGTGTTGAGGGTTGGGTCTGCAGGAAAGATGTCCTCTCCTCGGAGGGGAAGGTGCCAGCTACCTGTGCTTCTGTTCCCCGGATGGTTAGTGTAGCCACGGTTGAAAGGAGGATGTAGAAGAGTCTCTTCAGAGTCTTGTTATCCATGGCAACTGTGCTTTGAGGTGTGAGGGATGCAGTAGTGAACAACACCAACAGACCTCGACCCCCAAGGGGCTGATGGTCAGGCGGGGTGCTCCAGGCCAGGACGCCCCAGCCTGGGAAGCCTGGTGACCAGGTCCTTGGGGCTCTTGTGCTGTCCAGAAGTAGTGTCTCCCACTCTCCCAGCCTTGGCCAAGCCAGAGGCTCTCAGTATGGGTGGGATTTGAATGGAAGGGCTGCTGGGCTTCCACTTGAACATTGGGTTATGGCGTGCATTTGTGTTTGTTACTCTTCTGTGAGTCAGAGTCTCTCTCTCCCCCTACAAGGCAAGTCCCTGGCAGAGAGGATGCTCCTTTAGGGGCGCCGGCCTGGGAGTCAGATGCTGTCCTTTAGAGGGCTGAGGATGTTAGAGCACCTGAGGATGGGAGGCAGGTGGCCTTGGCCTGCTCCTGCTTCCTCATGGGGTGGAGATAGGTGGGTTTTCTTCCTTCATCCCTGCCATTCTCTGGCCCACCCAGCCCCCTTTCCATAGGCCAGGAGTTGCTGAGTGTGGGGCCTTCCCTTGCACGGGCCTGAGAGTGAATTTCTTCTCTCTGGGGACTTGCTTCTCGAACCACCTTCTTTTTCTTAACTATTTGTTCCTTCTCTGCACCTCCTCCTGGTTTTCCGCTTCTCCTCTCTTCTCCAAAACATTGTCAGAGGGTCTCGCCAGACCCTTGCCCTGCTGAGCACCCTTCAGACAGATGCTGGCAGCTGGGTGCAGCCCAAGCAGTATGCTCACGAAGCCACTTCTGCTATTTTTAGGAAAGTTTCCCCCCCTTTGGGGTGTTGTTTTTAAAGAAGGAGTCATATTCCCCTTTGCTTTCTCTTTCTCTCGGCTTTCCCCCCTTTCCTTGCCTCTCTTGGAACCCTCCTCTTCTCTGCTTCTTTCTAATGCAGCCTTCTCTCTTTGAACTGCTCTCCTTTGGCTTGGCTTTTCTAGCTTGGCCCTTCTCTCTCTCTCTCTTATAGTTTTAATTTTGTCTTTTTGTCTGTCTCTTGCTCTGGAATTTAATGCCTCCTTCTCTCCTTTCCCCAAACTCCTGCTCATCCCAGACTTGTCACTTAAGTGGTCTCCAGAACTTCTGCCTCCCCTTTCTCATCCGGGGTTGGCATTAGCGTCTGAGGCCTCTGCTCCTTTACAAATCATTAGACCAAGGGCAAGAGTATTTAGGGGATGGGGAGTAATGCCTGGTCCTGGGAGGTAGGGACACTATTAATAGTCCTAAGATCAGCTGGGGGTGGGGGTGGTTGTCTAGCCTGGCCTGGCCTGGCCTGGGCAGCTCAAAGGGCCAGCAAGGGCAGCACCAAAAATAGCATGAGTGGGGGTGGCAATGGGGGAGCAGCTCTGCAGGCCCCAGGCTGGATGTGGGCTCCTGTTCCTCAGGGCCCCCATCTTTTCTTGGCATGTGGGGTGTAGGGGGCATCCTCCAATGTCATTTTCTATCCATCAGATTGGGGAAGGGAAGAGCTTCAAGGGGCTTGGAGCCACTTTTCTGGACCCGCCATCATATGACTTCTGGCCCCAGGCCCTCCTGGGAATGCTGGCTCCAATTGCCAGCTGAGTCGTGGCACTAGCAGACGCTGACAGGAGAGATGCCCGGCCATCAGTGGGCAGTGCCTATGCTCATGGTCCTCAGCTCTCTCTAGCCTCAGGGCTGGGCTAGGAAGAGCAGGGCCTTGGCCCCAACACTTTCAGAATCCAGAGGCACAAGCAATTTCTCCCCTTCCCTATTGGCCTGGCCCACCTTCTGGCTTTCTTGTTCCCCCATTTTCAACATGGTGACCATCCTGAAACCATGTACTGCAGCTGCTGCTGGTGTGGAGGGACACACCTGTAGAAGGTGTCCAGCTCTGCCTTTTATTTGCAGAGCAACCTCTCTGCCCCTCTTGGCTGATGGTAATGGGCCAGGACCCATGGGAGCCCCTCAGCTCACTGGCCATGGTCTCTGGTGTGAGACACTAAAAACTAGATTCTAGGGTGAACTTAATGGGTCATGAGCCCTGGGAAGGAGTAGAGTTTCAGCCAATGGAGGTGTGAAGGGAAATGGTGGCCCAGGCGGAAGGACAGCTGTTGTTCATGGAACCCCTACTATGAGCCAGGCCTGGGCTAAGCACCTTCTACCTGTTTTCTCATTTATTCATTGCTCAGGAACCCTAGGGGGTGTGTGGTATCTCTATTTCACAGATGAGGAACAGTTCAGAACTTGGCTAAGGTCACTGGGACGGTAGGTTGAGCTCACAATGTGAGCTCAAGGGGAACCCCTTGCCACCGTTGCTGGTTGCTCACCTCCATTTCCCCTCATCCTACTGCTGTGTGCCCCCTTTTCCCTTTCTGTGCTGGGGAAAGGCCAGACCCCCCCCCCCTATGGTGGGGTATCCTCAGTGGTAGAGCACCATTGTGTCCCCCTTGAGTGGGCACAGGGTCCAGACCAATGACACCTCCCTGGGTAGGCCAAGGGCAAGCTCAGGACGAAGGTGGAGAGGGACCAAGGGCCGGGCCTCCTGCTTTCCTCCATCTCCCTCTAGATCCCTCCCTTTGCCTCCTTCAGTAGTGGCTGCTTCACCTTCAGTCCCTCTCTGGTGACTTTCTAGCCTCTGGGTACCACTAGAACATCCGGGATGCTGTTACTTCCAGGCCCTGGGTCTGCTCGTTCACTCCACCAACAACCATGGAGCACTGATGTCTGAGGTGCTGGGGGTCAGCAATGGGTTTCCTGCAGATCCACCTGCATCTCCCAGTGCTGCTGTGGGTGGGAAGGCTGTTCTCATTTGTTAATTCTGGCCTGGGCTCTATCCAGCTACTGGGTGCTTTGCTCAGCGCTGAGGTGTGTCCCTCCTCTCTTCTTTGCTGGCCACTGTTTCATCCCATGGGGAGAGCAACTGAGTACTCAGTTCCCCCAGGCTTCAGTGCCCAAGTCCCATCTCTAGTTCTCCCTGGGCTGGGGGCAGCACTAAGGAAGGTCTCCCGGCAGGTACAGAGAATGCTGAGCAGCTCACTCCATGGGAGCACCCTGGAGGTCCCAGGGTTGCTTGCCTGAGTCCAGCCATCTGAGCCCACTCTGCTGGTCTCCTGGGCACCAGATGGACCCACGGACTTGCCTTCTCCTCCCTTCCTGTAGCTTCACTGCAGGGTGGTAAGCCCTGCAGTAGCCCCGTCCCTTGTTCCCTGGGGACCCACACAGCACCCATGGAGGTGGGCTGGGTTGAGGTGGAGAAGGAAGTGCTATTGGTGTCAGGGACCGAGAGTGGAATGTCCCATCCAGATGCTTGCCCTGTCCTACCAGGTCCCTGTGGCCTGACCTTCTGTCCCAACCCCATCCCACCCTTGATGACCTTCCTTGAGCCTGGCCAGGCCCCAGGGACAGCCAGAGCAGGTCTAGACCACCTGTGTGCCCTGGATGTGACTGGGCCTCTTCTCTGTCACTTAGACCCTCTTCCTCTGTGCAGGTGACTCAAATCAAAGGCTCAACCCCCCTTTTGGATCTATGAGTGGAGGAGGAATGAGAAAAGGGATGAGGGTGATATGGGGGACATGTCTCCCTACCTGGCCCTTACCCCCACCCACAGCTTGAGGATTGTGCTCAGGTCAGGCTCCTGTCTCGAACCA
The DNA here is from genome assembly GCA_026230045.1 of Corynorhinus townsendii. NCBI lineage: Eukaryota > Metazoa > Chordata > Mammalia > Chiroptera > Vespertilionidae > Corynorhinus > Corynorhinus townsendii. The sequence goes on from JAPDVU010000006.1 coordinate 80,444,907, forward strand.
TGTTGGGATCTAGGGATGACAGAGGAGGGAGAAACCTCCCGGTGGCTCCAGGGCCTGTGCTATGCAAACTGGCATGTAGAGGTGGAGCAAGGAGTGGCAGGAAGAAGGAGAAGATCCTAGAAGCCCCCTGGACCTGGCCCAGGTTGAGCCCCCCCGCCCTGCCCTCTGGCTGCCCTTCATTCTCAAGGACTTCCTGGTCCGTAGTCTCCTGTTTGCTGAGATGGGGAGAACCCCTCTGTGACCCGTCCTCCTAGCCCCCCATCCACCCTGCTCCCCTCCTCAGGGTGTCTCAGATTCTGTGACTTAGGTTTCAAGAGGTACAATAGTTATATTCTCCAGCTCTGATTGCTGCAGGCCGGGCCTCTGGCTCCCCTTGAGATTGGGTTTCCAGTGCTCTGGACGCTCCGGAATCACAGAGGAGTGGGGGAGGGGCTGTGCCACGCTGGAGAGGGCCAAGCAGCTCCTGAATTGTATGGGCCCTTCAGAGGACAGCAATCCCAGAACAGAGCACACCCCCACCTGCTTCTTGAACCTCAGGCCTGGGGAGAGCCAGGGGAAGGACAGTCCTCCCTGGCCCCCAAAAGCCTGAGGGCTGTCCTCCCTGGCCCCCAAAAGCCAGCATTCAGGGCAGAGCTGGAGGGGTTTCCTAGCTGGCCTGGTGCTTAGCATAGAGCATGCTGCCACAGTGGGATCACAGCTCTGGGTGCACGGTGCACTCCCCCCCTGCAGGATAGCAGGAAGCGGCTAGAGGCATCTCCAAGTTGTGCTGGCCTGAGTGTTTGCATGTGCTTGGGTATGCATGTGTGGGTGTAGTTGAGCCGGGTCTGTGTGCCCCTCTGACCCTGAAAACTCCTGGCATCGTGATGTGCATGGGGGAGGCCGGCCAGCGAGTTACTTGTGCCTTTTGTCAGAGAGTTTGTCTCGGGTGAGAGCCGAGGCAGCGTGTTCCTCGCTGCAGCATGAAGGAATTCCTCCCTCACCTAGCGGGAGCCATAAATATCTTCCTGCCTGTGACTGGAAAATATATATAAAAACATTGTCAGTCGGGGCTCATGTGCAGCACTGTGCTCTTCCTGGCAGCTGGAGCTTCCCCCTCAAGAACTCTTGGAAACATGCACACGTATGCACATGCACACATGTGCAAACAGGCAGGACCAGGAGAGGAAACAGGGCTGGACATGGGGGAATTGAAGGAGAAGGAAGGACAGCAAGAGGGTGCTGAGTCAAGAAAGAACTGATTCAGAGAGAAAGGCTAGGAGCTGAACGAAGGAAGTAGGGAGCTTCAAAGGCTGAGAGGGTAGAACTGGTGGGGGGTAAGAAAGACAGTACGGGGGGGGGGGGGGTTGGGCATTGCCGCTGTTCCAGGGGATACGGAGGGACCTGAGGAAGAGAGGGGCCCAAACTACCTACCATGTCTGGGTGCTGCACCAGGCCACCTGCCAGTCCACAAGCCAGTGACAGGGTGACCAATGACATGTGTGCAGGTGAATGGGGAATAGTCCCTCCAATTACAGAGCCTTGCTCTGGGGAGCCCACTTGGGCCCACGCCGAGGCAGTCCAGACTTGTCACCTCCTGCACAGTCCTCCCTTCTGGGAGCCTCCTGGTGCCAGATCCCCAGGCACCACTGGCAAGCAAGGTCTCTGCCTGGGAGGTGTGGAGTGCACAAGTAGCTCAGGTCCCACAAGGAGGGCGTAGGGAGGATGGTCAGCAGAGCCTGCTCTTGTGTGCGACACAAGCTAGTCTGACCCCCTGGCAACGTTCGGAACAAGCTGTGGGCTCCAAAATTCTCTCCATCCCCAAACCTGGCCCCGGGTCAGGACTCTGGTGCCTGCCCACCCGGACAGCCGTCCTCAGATAGTGGCTGAACTTGGTTTGGAGGAGGCCTCATGGGATGGTCATCATGGGAGGAAGCTTAGAGCACAGAAGGTGCTCTCTGGTCCTCAGCACAGGAAGGGGAACAGTGTTGGGTTGTCCAGGGCTGAGGGAGGTAACCATGCCCACGGCCCCCCTTTCCTATCTCCAGTCTCTCCAGAAATTTACGGCAGCTGTGATCTCTGAAGAGGTTCAGGCAGGGGGTCTGGGTTTCTGTGCCGGGGCTCAGTCAGGGGGGCCCTGCACTGGGGGTATGTGCTTAGGGTTCCCATTGCTCTGGTGACCGGGCCAGAGCGAAGGCGGAGGCTGGAAAGACTGCCAGGGAACGTGACCCTGAACGGCTGAGGAATCAGAGTTGACAGTCTCCGGGATGTGGGCTGGGTGGGAGAGAATAAAAGATGGAGCCAGGCACCTGCCCGCCCTGTGCCAGCCAATACCATCCTGCCCCTCCACTGGTCCGCAGGCCACCAGCTGGCCCATTGTCCCCTGTGAGAAAGCAGACACTGGAGGGGGCTCCCCTGTGGCAGGAGCTCACGCACGCACGCCTGCCTGGCAGGGACTACGGGAGGAGAGCCACCCTGCGCGCTGGGGCTGGGTCGGGTAGAGGGGAGGGGGGCAGCGGAGAGAGGAGCCCGCCGGGCAGCAGTCAGGTCTCCTCCGGTGCTGCTGGCAGGGGGCAGTGCGTGGGGCCTGTGAACAGGAGATAAAGGGTTCAGGCAGAGGGTTTTCCCTCACTAACTGTGGATTTGTGTGTTTGTTCAGCTGGTGGTTCTGATAAGCCCCATTTCAGCCAGATAAAAGCCCAGCAGCCACCAGGCGGGGCCTGGAGCCTTCCTCCTGTCTGTCCCGAGGCCTGGGGTTATCCCCTCCCCCGGGAGCCCGGATGGAAGGGGGTCAAGGTGCTGTGTGCTCCGAGGGCTGTCCAGAGCAGACCCTGACTTCAGGGCATGGCTCCCCCAGCACCCCTGGGGTAAGAAAGCTGGCCCCGCTCCGGGCGGGATGGGTGTCTCTCCCCTCCCGGGCGCCTGTGCACCAGGGCCCCACAGCCTGTCTGCATCCTGCAGCCGCCGGCTGGGTCCCCGCCAGCCCCTCCCGGCTCGTCCAAGGCCCACTTCCCAGCTGACGGGGTGGACACGGGCCTGCCGCCATCGCATCGCGCACTGTCCCCTTGGGGCAGGGGTCCATTCTGCTGAACTAGAGGAGCCCTTGGGCCTGGGGGCTGCCCGTGGGGGCGTCTGCCACCTTGAGCGGAGCAGAGTGTCCCCAGGCCCTGGCCTCGGCCCTCCGGGTCCCCTCCTCGGCCTGGTAGGGAGCAAGAAGCTTGTGCCGCTCGAGCGGGACGGCGGGGCCTTGGCCGCAGGGCTGGCTTCTGTGCCTCGGAGCCGGGGTCCAGATTTCCAGGGTCTGCCTTTGTCCGGGCCGGAGCCGAGCGCCAGGTCGGCGGTGGCCGCGGGCGCCAGCAGTAAGATGGCTGCCAAGGCTAACATGGCTGCCAGCAGCGGGCAGCGCCGCCCGAGGCGCGTGGCGGCACCTCGCCCCTCTCTCCCTGCCTGCCCACCTCTCCACATGGAGCTAATAGGAATAACAGCAGCAACGTTTGGGGCCGCGTCCCGGTGTAGAAGGATTTCCTGTCTGTCTGGCTGCCTGCAGCCCCGTGTGTCTGCCTGCGTCGCTGCTCCACCTCCATCTCTTTGTCCGGCTCTCTCTGGTCTCTGTCACGGGGCTGGGTGTGCGCATGCGCGAGGCTTGCCAGCGCCTCCGCGTGTGGGGGCTCCGGGCCAATCCGTGGGGTGGGCGTCAGGGTCTCCTCCACCGACCCGGGTCTGGAGGGGTTGGTGGCAGGGACCCCTGGGCAACGGGGGCTGGAGCCTGGGCCCTCGCTGGGCTCCACAAGCTGGTCTGAGGCTCTGCCCCTCCTGCGTTAGGAGCTGGGGAAAGGACGGCCCTGAGAGGCAGCTGCTGGCTAGGGCTGTTATTTTTTGTCATTAAAAAAATCTAACAAGGTGCCTTGGCCGGGTAGCTTAGTAGGTGAGAGCGGCGTCCCGCTACGCCAAGGTTGCAGGTTTCATCCCTGGTCAGGACACATACAAAAGTCAACCAATGAAAGCATACGTAAGTGGAACAAATAGATGTTTCTCCTTCTCTCTCCCCCTTCCTATTGCTCTCTAAAAATCAATCAACAACATTTTTGAAATCTAATAAGGTAAAGGATGGGGGAAGTGGGCCTGAGACTGTCCTGAGGCAGCCTGTCCTCTCCCACTGGCCACATTGAGGCAGGTGGCCAGGAATGGAGCCGTGGAGGGGCCTTCGCTCTGGGAAGGCTGCTGTTCTGCTGCCAGCCCCCGTGGGGGCCCACGTTGCCCTTAGGAATCTCCTCACTGGTCACTCCCAGTGTGAGCAGCTCAGCAGTGAGAATCCCGGCCAGTAGGCTGACTGTGGCGTGATGGGTGAGACCAAGAGGCAGGATTGTTCCAAAGAGTGGGGCAAAGCCCTGGCCAACACCTGTCCCCAGTTTTCCCAATGCCACCCCCATGTTGTCTCCCAGTAAAGCAGCTGATTCTTTACCCAGTGCCTGCCTTCCTCCTGCCCCACAACCTGCCCTGGCCCCCCTCCGCCACCCTCTCACCAGCTGTCGTGCCCAGGCAGGCATTCTGGAGGTCCCTGTTGTGCCCCTGGCACACAAAGCTTTGAGGACCCGGAGGGCGGGGCGGGGGGCTTTCCCAAGCTCAGCAAAATATTCACACACACACTCCACCCTGCCCCCAGCCCTCTGTGAGCTCCCACTGCACAATGGGCCCTTGTTTCGGGGCTCCCTCTGAGCAGCTGTGGCACTGGGGCATGAGACAACCCAGACAGGCTGGCACAGAGCGGGCGACAGTGTCAGGGCAGACCTCCCCCCTCCGTGTTGCCAGGCACTGCCTGTAAGCATAAAGGTGAGGTGGGGGTGACTCAGGCAGACAGGAATGGCTCTAATTAATGAAGTGCGGGAAGCAAGGGGCTGCTTCTCTGGCCACTTGAGCCTGGTGGAGGATGGGGAACCCTTGGGTCCATTCCAGCTGTGCAGAATGGTCGCTGGCTTCCCGCCGAGGAGCCCTCCTGGCCCTGACTGTCGGCGATGCTCTCACCCACTGGCGACTTTGTCCCCAGGGCACATCGGGCAGTGTCTGGAGACAGTTTTGGTTGTCACAACTGGGGTGCTACTGGCATCTAGTGGGTGGAGGCCGGGGGTGCTGCCAAATCTTTGCAGTGCCCAGGAATCCCCACCGCAGTAGGGTGTCCGTGGAAACGGGGCTGGAGAGGGAGCCATTTGTGGGGCACTTTGGTCTTGACCCATCTTCCCCTTTGTGTCTCCTGCAGAATCCGGACAATCAGATAGTTCAAACCAGCAAGGAGATGCGGACATCAAACCACTGCCCAACGGTCAGTGCCCTTGCCCACCTGCCCTGCTGCCCACACCTCCCTGATTGCTCTGCCCCCAGGCCCTCCTGTCTCTCCCACCAGTTCTTCCCCTTCACTCAGCTGTCCCTCAGCTGAATTTTGGCTGCCAGCTGGAGGGGAGGGGACTCAATTGGAGTGCACCCCCTTTTCCCTGGAGACCTGAAAACCCTTGAGGGCCATCCTGGGACTTGGGAGGGAGCAATGGGGAGTGGGGAGAGCTTTGAGGAAGTGTAGGCAGCCCCTCCTGGCCTCGCCTCCACTCAATCACGGCTCTGTTCCCTCCTCAGGGCACTTAAGCTTCCAGGACTGTTTTGTGACTTCCGGTGTCTGGAACGTGACAGAGCTGGTCAGAGTTTCACAGAGTAAGTGAGTCCTTCCTTCCTGGCCAGGGCCCAGTCAGCAGGCAAGGGGGTGAGGCGTGGCCCCTACGGATGGAGGGGGTCTTGCTGGGGCCAGAGGCAAACAGGGTTTCCTGGGACATTGTCTGCCTCCTGGGCAGCAGGCTGAGGGGAGCAGAGGTGCCCAGAGAGCCCCGTGTCTAATCTCCGCTTTGGAGGAAACAAACGGCGAAGGGCTCTTCTCCAGCGAGCCCAGCCAGGAGGAGGTTTCCTCGGCAGCTTCCCAGTGAACTTGCCCTGGGGCTTCTTGGGGACAGGCTCCATCGAGCCTCCTGCACCTGCACACTCATCCATCATTCTCGCGCTTCTTCCCAGCTCCTGTTGCCACAGCATCAGGCCCCAACTTCTCGCTGGCGGACTTGGAGAGTCCCAATTACTACAACATAAACCAGGTGACCCTGGGGCGGAGGTCCATCACCTCCCCTCCCTCCACCAGGTAAGCCCAGCACCTCTGTTCTTCCCTCTCCCTTCCCACCACCTCCGGGCCATCTCGGATGTGGTGGGCAGCTGTACCACAGTTCCCTGGGTGCTTCAGAATGTCACCCCTTGTTGAGGGCACTGGCCCTCTCCCCTGAACATCCTGCTTTGTACTGTTGTGGGCACTCAGCCCTGGGAACACAAACCTAAACAAGGCCTGGCTCTGCCTGGAAGGTGCTCCCAGTGGGGATCTGGGGATGTGACATTTGAGCCCAGACCTACAGGGGCTAGTTAGGGCACGGGGTGGACATTCCAGATAGAGCAGCTTCCGTCCCAGCCGATGTGGGGCAGGCTGGTGGGACCACTCCCTGGAGGGCTTCGGAGACCAGAGGAAGGTGTTTAGACTAAAAACCCACTGATGTGTTTTAAGCAGAAGATGCTGGGAGTATGTGCTCAAGAAAGCACCTCCCTGGAGGAGGGCCTGAGTCCTGGAGGGGGCGCAGTGGCATGAGGGGATAGGGTGTAGCTGTTTGGGTGTGGACACAGTAGGCCCTGGTCAGGGCCAGTCGTTCAGGGCAGGGTGAGGTCCTGTCCCTTAAAAAAAAAATGGATGTTTTGGTTCATGTGAGGTTTGGGGTGTTCATTTTGATCTGTTTAAATATTGCATCAAGACATTATAATGTTTTCAGGAGGTTTCGTGGCACCCCCTGGCATATTTTCCCCTGGTGAGTGCCTCAGTCATCTCACCTTGACTCTGGGGGCTGATGGGGCCAAGGAAGCGTTTGAGGGTGTTGCCCACCTTTGACTTGAGCAGCTCAATGGATGATGGTATCAAGGAGGAACTGAGAAGGTGATCGAGGAGGAGGAGCAGGCAGGCTGGGCCCAAGGGGCTCCCCTAGGGCTGTTCTAGGGGTGGACATGAATGAATGCCCAGCAATGCTGCTGTCAGTGAGCACCTGCTCCCAGCACAGAGGGCTATCCGTGCAGGCTTCCTCAGCCTGAGTACCAGTACCTGGGCCATCCTTGGCCCACCTGATCCCTCTCCTCCTTCCCCAGCACCACCAAGCGCCCCAAATCCATTGATGACAGCGAGATGGAGAGCCCTGTCGACGATGTCTTCTATCCCGGGACAGGCCGCTCCCCAGCGGCTGGCAGCAGCCAGTCCAGCGGGTGGCCCAACGATGTGGATGCAGGTATGGGCACCGTGAGGCCTGGCCCAGAGCCAGGGCAGCCCTGAACCTCGTCTCCTCCCTCCGTTCACCTGGCGACTCTCCCACCGGTTCCCCCATTGTCAGTGGCACTACCTGGCTTCTCGCCTCCCGATCTTCCAGAGGAAGGCAGTGCCAGCCAGTGCCGGCTGAAGAACGGAACAGAGGCGAGGAGCATGGCTGCCACTGTGGCAGCAGAGCCACGGGCATGGCAGGAGGGAACCGGAGGCCTCTGATGCCCTGCAGTGGGGCTGGGACTTCCTCTTCAAAGCCTTCTCAGGTTCCTTCTCTTGGTATTTCTGTAGAAAGGTTGTCCCAGCTCTATAGTCTTGGTGGTATAACCAGTTAACTGCCATGCATCCAAAACAAACTGTCCCTGCGTCTCTCGACGCCTATGGCGTACAAAGGGTTGAAGCAGTTTCTCAGACTGGGCGCTGCTGACACTGGGGCTGGGTCCTTCTCTGTGCTGCGGCATCCTGTGCACTGAAGGATGTTGAGCAGCAGCCCTGCCTCCCCCCCCATGCCAGTAGCACCACATACACACACACACACACACACACACACACACACACACACACACACACACACACACCACCCCCCCGCCCCGGGTGTAATGGCCAAAAATGTCTCCAAACATAATTGAATGTCCTCTAAGGTGGGGGAGGACAGACTCTTCCCCTTTTGACTGAGCTGAGAACTGCTGGGTTAAAGGGCCCAGCTTCGCAGAAAAGAGCAGAGTCTAGTAAAGAGTGAGCAGAACTGTCTTCAGGCCTCCCAGCCTCCTCTAGCCACCCGCTTCCCAGTGAACCCACCCACGGTCACTTCCGGTCCTGCTGGGAGGCCTGGGCAGACCTGGAGAGCCCCTGAGTGTGTGCGCGCCTGTGGCAGGTGTAGATGAGGAAGCTGGCTGCGGGATACTTCTTGGCACACTGGTGTCAGCCTGTGTGTGTCCTTGAGGTGTGTGTCTGGGGCCGGGGAGTACCGCCTGTGCATGTATGGGATGTACACAGGATACCTCTGCTCTCCTAGGCCTGGGGGTGGGGACTTTGGTTTCCAGTGGTGCCCTTCTGGTGTTTTCCAGATGTGGCCCTACTGGGAAGGGCCAACTGGATGGGCAGGGGCTGGGATGAGGGAGAAGAAAGGCCAAAGGACAGGAAGGCGCTGCCCCAGACACAGAATCCGCTTCTGCTCTTGGCTCCTCTGGAGGAGGGGAAGAGGGCTCCGCCAGGCCTGGGCTAAGGGAGCAGGCTCTGGGCCACCATGAAGCCCCGCCTCTGCGGACTTCGCTCCACATAACTTTGGGTGCTCTTCCCAGGGTTTCCTGGAGGCAGGCGGGGGATGTGGGCCAGCACAGTCCAGATGCTTCCCTGGGGAACCTCGGGAGGTGTAGAGAGAAGCCGTTGAGAAGGCCCTGAAGAAACCCCAGCCAGGGCCTCAGTTAAGGGACTGCTCCCACAAGGCATCAGGTGCCTTAAGGGCACATCCATCATGGCCAGTGGCCCTGGGCCCTCCCCTCAGCCTAGACCAGTGGTCAGCAAACTGCGGCTCGCGAGCCACATGCGGCTCTTTGGACCCTTGAGGGTGGCTCTTCCACAAAATACCACGGCCTGGGCGAGTCTATTTTGAAGAAGTGGCGTTAGAAGAAGTTTAAGTTTTAAAAATTTGGCTCTCAAAAGAAATTTCAGTCGTTGTACTGTTGATATTTGGCTCTGTTGACTAATGAGTTTGCCAACCACTGGCCTAGACCTAGTTCCCAGCCCTCCTCCCCAGGCTCCTGCTCTCTTCTTTCGTGGCTGTCTGCTGCAGAGCCTGCCATTTCTGCTCCTTCTTGCAGTCCTGACACACATGGCTCTAAAACGGTCCTGCTGCGGCACCCCAGCTTCCTCGCTTTCCCCTCTTTTCCTCCTTACCCCGCTTCCTGTGTTGTTTCCCTGTGCTGAGACAAATCGCCAATTAAGCAGCCCAGCTGCAGGACAGGGAACAGCTGGGGAGGCACTGTGTGGCCTAGGGGACAGCTGTGCACAGCTGGTGGGGTGCTTTCCCCCCCTCACTGTGCCAGCTATCAGGTGGCACACAGCTGCTGCCAGATAACACCTCTTCTGGCGGCTGGGAGTTCGCCCTCCCCCCCTCCTTCCCTCTGTGGTTAAAGTGGCTCTTATTTCTCTGTTCTGCAGCCCCCTACCCCCCACCCAGGCTGACTTGATTTGTGCATCAAAGATGGCAGCTCTGGAGATCTGCTCCAACTCCACCTTACCCCTCCCTCCCAGCCTGGGCACAGCCTCCGAGGCTCAGCCCAGAGAAGAATCAACCTCCCACAGAGGACCTGGCCCCGGGGCCTGCTGTGCTTTGTCATAGTGTTATTTGGATGTGGTGCCCACTGGGCACAGAGGTGACCTTGGTTGGCAGCATTAGGGTCCTAGAGGGGTGTCCTCTGTGTCCCTGTCTCCTGCTGAATGCCACCCCCTCTCTGGCAGTGGCAGCAAAACAAATGCCCCATCCAAAGGCAGTCCAACCTCTGGGTTCCCTGGCTGAGGCAATCCTTGCCTGGCCAGCTCTGACCCCAGTGCCCTTCCTGATCCCCTGATCCTGTATCCCACCCTTTCATCTGTGCCCCCTGAGCTCATTATCTGCTTATCAGGAGGCAAGATGGACCCCCTGCCCAGCACACCCAAGTGCCTCATTTTCCTCTCCTGTCAGAAGCACCCAGTGCCGGCTGGTCTGCACACAGGGTCTGAGAAACAGCCGGATGGGGCAAAGGTGGCAGGAGGGAGCACGGTGGGGGAAGGGGCAGCCAGGAGGGGGCTGAGGAGAGGAGTGAGCTGCTGGCTTCCTGCCTTCCCCCGCTCCCGCCCTGGCCCAGCTAAACCTGCCCTGTGTTGCTGATTCCTCCCCCCAGGCCCGGCTTCTCTAAAGAAGTCAGGAAAGCTGGACTTCTGCAGTGCCCTCTCCTCTCAGGGCAGCTCCCCGCGCATGGCTTTCACTCACCACCCGCTGCCTGTGCTTGCTGGAGTCAGACCAGGTGAGAAATGAGGGCCCAGAGGGGGACTCTCGGGGAGGTGGCGGAGCACTGAGGGGCCTGGGCAGACCTGGAGAGCCCCTGAGTGTGTACGCGCCTGAGGGGCAGCTGGCCAGGTGAAGGGGCCAGGTCCATCAGAGTGAGGGCCCCAAGCTCTCTAAGGGGCTGTGGTGTGACAGTGGGTGGGCAAGGGAATGGGCCCTCCTTCCACAGCAGCACTGACTGGAGATCCAGCCGGCCATTGGCCTCCTCACCTTATTCCCAAGCACTCTCCTATTGCTTCTCCCTCCCCATGTGCACGTGTGTACATGCTTGCGTGTGTGCCCTGTGCTTGTATGTATGCATGCACAGAGTGCATGTGTGCACATGGGTGTGTCATGTGTGCTGGGGTCTGTGTGTGCGTGGATGTGTGCATAGGCCTGCCTTGCCCTCAAGCCTGCCCGGTTCTCCTCTCCTCTCACCAGCTGTGGCTGGGAAAGCTCAGCTTCTCCCTCTGCCCTCCTCTCAGCTGCTCTCCCGGCTCCTGGGCAAAGGTCCAGTCTCGCCGCACCAACCCAGGTGGGCATGGGGCGCAGGTTGAAAGGGCACTGGGGAACCCAGGGATCACTCGTGGCGCTTGGGCTGTTCTCCCAGGACTGGAACTGGCCGCTGACTTGGGGGCTCTCTTGCTTCGGTCTCAGGAGAAGGTGTTTGGCAGGGAGAACACCTCGATGTTCCTTAGGGGATGGAATCAGGCAGGAAGTTGTGGGAGCCGAGTCCTCACCACCCCCTCATTTGCTTCTTCCCGCTCTTGTTTCTACCCCCACCTCGGCACCCATCTGGCAGAAAGAGGCTTGAACTTTTTCTGGACATAGTCCTGTGTCCGCCCACCATCTCCTGGGCCCTTCTCTAGGACACAGAGAATGGCAAGGTTTACCCTCCCGGCTTCCTCCTCGGGGCCTCCTGGCTGGGAGCCCAGAGGCAGCCTGCGCTGGGGCAGGGCGTGGTGGCCTCGGGGTGGGGGCAGGGAGCCCAGCTCCACTCAGCTTTTATGAACTCCAGAGAGAAGCCAAGTTTCCTCAGCCCCTAATGAAACCAAGAGCAAGAGCGAGCTGATTGGAAACAGACGGGAGGGAGAGGACTGGCTGGGGAAGAGCTGGGGCCTGGACCGGGATCGAAGTTGTGTGTGCGAGGACGCATGTGCAAGGGTGATGGGGCTGACACACAAGAATGTGGCGTAGGCAGCAGCGGCCAGGCACACACCTGCTCACACGCAGGAGATGAATGTGCACATTGCATCCTGCAAGGTGCAGGGGTCGTGTCTGTCTCCTCTTTCCTCATCCAGGCTCCCATCCTAGCCCTGGACCTCGCCTTGGTGCAAACTGTAAGGGGGCACCCAACATCCAGTCGTCAGGATAAATGATGTTTTAATGCAATGTTCTTTTTTAAAAATATATATTTTTATTGATTTCAGAGAGGAAGGTGGAGGGAGAGAGAGATAGGTATATCAATGATGAGAGAGAGTCATTGATCAGCTGCCTCTTGCATGCCCCCCACTGGGGACTGAGCACGAAACCCCAGCATGTGCCTTGATTGGAATCGAACCCGGGACCCTTCAGTCTGCAGGCCAGATCTCTATCCACTGAGCTAAACCAGCTAGAGCTAATGCAATATTCTTAAAAAATAAAACTATCACAAAAACAGACAAAGAACAAATATAAACATTTTAAACAAAAGATGGATCTGATGCTGTACTTGCATGGCCCTGCCTCATTTGCCTCACATTAACCCTGGCCCTGGTTCCAATCAAACTTTATTTGTAAAGACAAGCAGCTGATTGGTGTGGAAGCCCACGTTTGCCAATTGGATTTTTTAAAAATATTGCATTAAAATGTTATTTACCTTGATTACTGAGGGTTTTTTTTTTTTTTTTGGTGCTGTCTCAACTTTCACGCCAGAGGCCAGACCCTCACTCTCCTTACCCTGGTCCCGGCCCTGCTCCCGCCCACTCTCCCTTTTCCTCGGTGCCCTGACCAGCAGTCTCCCTCATCTTCCCCACCCTGATGCCCTTTTCTTCCTGCCCACGTGCATGCAGGGAGCCCTCGGGCCACAGCGTCAGCGTTGCACTTCCCCTCCACATCCATCATCCAGCAGTCGAGCCCGTACTTCACGCACCCGACCATCCGCTACCACCACCACCATGGGCAGGACTCGCTGAAGGAGTTTGTGCAGTTTGTGTGCTCAGATGGCTCGGGCCAGGCCACCGGACAGGTGAGTCCAGAGGCCCGGGAGCCCCACCACAGCTCATCTCTACGTCTGTCCGTCTGTGTCAGGATCACAGGGAGAGGGCCCGAGAGCCGAGCCCACCTGGGACGGGAGCAGCAGAGGGCCCGCAGTGCGGACACCTTAGTTTTCTGGTCGGCGGTAGGGGTCTGTGTATCGTGCCAGGGCCTCTCCATCACCGTCCAGAGAGGTGGGGGCAGCAGCAGGGCCCACCTTGCTCGGGCTCCTTGCCCTCTCTTCAGTCTCTGTTCCCCCAGGAGTGCACCCATGAGCTGTTCAACTCAGACCAGGCCCCTTACTCCTAACACCCCTCTTAAACCTCGGGGCTGCAAGGATTTTCTAGATCAAAATTTCCCCACCGTGGCACTATTGGCATTTGGGGTTGATTATCATTCTGCGGTAGGAGGCTGTCCTGGGCATCGTGGGGTGCTGAGCAGCATCCGTGGCCACAGGGGCTGTCAGAGACTCCTGTTGGCAGGACTTTTAACGGGGTTTCCAGGTTGCTGCTGGTTTTGTAGTGCAGCCCTGCTCCTCAGCCTGGAAGAGACTGGCTCTCTGTGGAGCTCTGTGGGGGTTGGGGAGCACTGCTGTTCTCTATCAATGAGCCCTAGGACCCAGGCCACTGACAAGCAGACATTCGGGGTCACTCAGGAAAGGAATGATTCCAAACAGTGGTGGTCCAGAGACAGCCCTTCAGTGGGACAGTGGTCCTCACCTAGTCCCTGGGAGACCACACTGGGTTGGGACATGGTGGTCTCTCGACCTTTGGAAAGGTTCTGGAGCCCCAGAAGCATGCTGCATTGCAAGAAGGCCCAGCTCCTGTCCCCCAGCCAGCCCAGCTTGGAGGCCCCCTGTGAGAGGTTAGGAGGGGAGGCCATTCAAAGGGCCACGATGGGGCCCTTTGCCAGACCCATGCCAGACTACACCCAGGGAGAGCAGGGGCGGCCCTTCAGGTGCCCCACACAGGGTGGATGTTTGCTAAGTGCGGGTGTATTATTGATGGGGGGCTCCTCACTCCGTCTTCCCTCCCTCCTGCTCTCTCTCCTTCTGATTTCCAGCTCCTTTCCCCCTGGGCCCTTTAAGGTTTTCTCTTCCTGGCTCTGCAGCTCCTTAGCACACTCAGAGCCTTGCCCACCTCTCTGGACAAGCTCTGTTCACTTTAGGGGCATTTAGGGAAAAGTGAATGTGATCCCCAACAGCTATTGCACTTTCTTCAGAGATGCCAGCAGGGTCTTTGGGAACTGCCAGCCCATGTACCAGGCCCTTTGGGACTTCTGGGGTGTGGAGTGTTCCCTCCACCTGCCTTGCCTGCCTTCTCACCTACAGAGAAGCTGGGGCTAGGAATCAGTGAGACCAACCTGGGCGACCACTTTAGCCCAGAGAACTAGTCCCTCCCCTGGGCATCCTGACAGCTGGGTCCTGACCCTCTCCCTTGACTTGACTGTTCAAGATTAAGGTCTCATTTGTCCTAGAAGGTTCTCTTCTCAAGGCTTTCTCCAAATAGACCATTGACAAAATGCTACAGACGGGTAAACAGCTTCCCTGGTTAGACAGGGAGGCTAGCTTGGCTGGGGATCGGCCTCTCTGGGTTCTTCTTGTGGCCTGTCGTGCCCAAGGGAGGAGAGGGTGTTTGCAGTGAGCCTGCTCCAGGTGGCCCAGCCTCTGAGAGGAGGCCAGAGACAGCACCATGCTGTGGGGGAGGAGAGAACCAGAGGCTCAGGCTCTGCAGCTGACTTAGCAGCAGGGGCTGGCCACACAGGCAGCACCTGCTCCTTGGCCACCTCCAGAGGAAAAGTCAGCATGCAGGGCGTCCCCCAGAGGCCTTGCAGACACACAGGTGGCTGGCTCTCACCTGATTCTGATTCAGCTGGGCTGGGTGGGCCTGAGAATCTGCATTTCTCTACAAGTTCTCAGCTGCTGCTGCTTCTGGTCAGAGGACCACTCTGAGAACCACTGATCCAGAGCCCAGAGGAGTACATTCCTAATTTCTGTGGGAGTTTGAAGTTACAGGTCATCTTTACAGAAAAATGTGTGCATACAAAAAGTTTACAGATGATCTGCAGAAGGGATGCCAGGTGCCCCCTATGGCTTAGCCTCAGTCCCCAGTGTAAGGCCCTGACTGAGAAGAACCACATCAGTCAAGGCCAAGGCCAGATGGAGACACCACTCAGAGGAGATGCACAGAACAGAAAGAAGGTGCCTTGTTAGCTGTTTTTCTGACAGAGAGAAGAGAACACCAATGCAATGGAGAGGTCCCGGGGCTCAGTGAGGGGCAGGAGGCCTGGTTCTAGTTCAGCTTCCACCAGCAATGCTGGAGCAGCCAGGCAAGCCCTCGTCTTCATCTGTCACTAGCATACACTTCTAGCTCTTTTTAAGTATGTATATATATAATTGATTTCAGGAAGGAAGGGAGAGGGGGAGAGCGAGAGAAATAGAAACACCAGTGATGAGAGAGAATTACTGATTAGCTGCCTCCTGCACGCCCCACACTGGGGATCGGGCCTGCAACCCGGGCATGTGCCTTGACTGAGAATGGAACCGTGACCTCCTGGTGTATAGGTTCACGCTCAACCGCTGAGCCATGCCAGCCGGGTTGTGCTTATAGCTCTTAAGTCATGAGGTTGTAAGATGCTGCTGCAAGTCACAAGACCTTGAGATTTTAAAAACTTCAACTTATAACCCAACCCAAGCAGAGACATCTTAGCCTGGTTGGAAGTTGCTTCCAGAAACCGAATGTTGTAAATCGGCAGGTTTTGATGTTCAGCCATATCACGCTGGGATTAGCTTTATTGGGTGGGATTCGTGTTTTAGATCCTCCTGGGAATAGACTGGCTCTGGGGACTAGAAGGAGGTAGAGGCTGCACTGGGAGCAAGTGCTGCCTCAAAAGCCCCCATTGCCCAGGGGCCCGGGCTCAGGATGGCCTGGAGAACAGCAGTGAGGCTGTGATGTGTGGCGTTTGCTGCCCTGGTGGAAAAGCAAGATAGGAAGCAGATAGGGTGTGGAGAGGAGGGAAGGCAGAGCTGCTCGTGTCTCAGCATCAACCCTGCAGAGCTGGAAAGCCCCCTGGCCCATGTCTGGAACTGAAGGGACCATTTCTGAAAGGACACTTGACACAGAGGGTCTCTAGCCCAGGACCAGCAGCCACTGCTTGCTTTTGTCAGGGTCCTCTGAGTGGGCAAGAAGAGTCAAGTCCAAGGAACCACTTGGAGGGACGATGTCAGACCTATGCTGGTCACTGGAGGTGAAGGATGGTGGGCAGAACGGCCAGAGTTCAGAGGGGCGTGGCCTGCCCGAGTCAGTGTGGGCCTCTGTGGTTTTGATGTGCAACAGGGGGGACTATTGATTCAACTCAGTCAGTGGGACTTGAGTGCTGCAGGCTCAAGCCACGCAGAGGTGGCCTCTGTGGCTCGCTGGGGAGCCTGGGTGGCAGGCAGTCTGCTTGAAACGTCCCAGGGGAGGTCAAGAGCATCCTGGAGCAACAGGGCAGAGAGAGATGGTGGTTCAGGGAATCTGGCTGGTCCCCACGTTGGAGACAGTGTGTTGTGAGCAGGCCTCGAAGGATGTAGGAAAAGGCACTCTAGACAGAGCGTCCTGCCGTGAGCAGGTGTGCAGCCCAACTGTTAGGCTGCGCCTGGAAGCTCCAGTCGGTTTGCAATGGGATGTACTTGAGAGGAGGGGTTGTAAGGGCACCAGTGCTGGGAACGTCTCCACCCGGGGTCCTTGAATCCCAACTGGGGAGATCCTATTTTATGTCAGATGCAGTCAGAGCCATGGACGGTTTCAGGAGACAGGAAAAGTCTGAGCACCTTGGGATCTGGGGAAGAGAGTTATTGAGCTTGCTGGAGAAAATCCACAAGACCCACGGAGTCAGACAGACATGACTGTGAACTTCAGGCCTCACCAGTCACAGCCCAGTGACGGCATCAACCACTCAGCTGCACAGAACCTTGTTTCCCCAGCTGTGAAAGGGGGAGGCGGAGCTTCCCTTGCAGCAGGGCTTCCCACCTGCAGCACTGATAACGTTTGGACTGAGGAGCCCTTGTCCTGGGGGGGCATCCTGGGCATTACAGGGTGCTGAGCAGCACTCCCTGCCTCCACCCACCAGCGGCTAGTAGCATCCCCCAGAAGTTGTGCTCACCGAAATGTCTACAGACATGGCCATTGGCCCCTGGGGAGCAGAACTGCCCCCAGGCGAGAACTGCTGCCTTACAGGTCCCTTGGCGGATTGAACATGATATGAGTAAAATGCCTGGTACAGAGCTAGGTGCCCAGGGCACTGAGCTGATGAGCACAGTCAGCGTAGGGGAGACCCCTTGCAAGTCTCACTGTCATTGTCCAGGCAAAACCAGTGATGACAGAAAGACGGGCTGTCTAGAGACATCCATGGGGTGGGCTCCGCAGGGATCGCCCACCAGCTGAAGGAGGAGCACAGAAACTTCCCACGTTCTCACACCTGGCTGGCTGGGAGGGCAGAGCTTTGCCCCATGAGAAAGAGGCCAGTTTAGGATGAAGAGTTCTGGCCCAGCTGCCCTGAGCTCCGGCTGCTGGTGGTCCTTGGGGACACTGCCCAGAGCAGGGGGAGGTACGTGCCCTGAGCTCAGGGAGGTCTCTCCAGGGAAGCTGTGCCTGTAAGAAGCAGGGACCTTTGCCTCGCCTATGGCGCCTAGGTTCTTGGGAGCTCAAAGGCTGATGCACGCAAGGCCACACACAGCAGTTTGAGGTCCAAGAGGGAACGAAGGACAAGGGACAGATGTAGTGACCTGACACCCGGTTTCTGAGAGCATTGTAGGAACAAGTGGCGGCAATGGATTTTCCTCCCAGGCTCTGGCATAGCAAAAGGATCAGCTCCCCACTGTCCTCTGGCAGCTGGAGCTGAGGGCAAGCCCCCCAGTGCCCAGCATCCCCCAGGCCATGATGTGGGGTGGAGGATGGCAGTCCTCAGTTGGGTCAACCAGACCCACCCCAGGGTAACTGTTTGCCCCCGCAGAGGGGGGCTCATGTGTGTTTTGGGGGGACACAAGGGAGAGCGGAAGCTGGTGCATCTTTACTGTCATAGGAGAAGGTCTTCAGGAGTGTGAGAGTTTAGGTGCAGCTGCTTTGTGGCTAGGCGGCACTTTTTGGTACCGAAAACATTCCCTAAGAAATAACAAACCACCCGTCGGACACCCCCCTTCCTCCTCCCACAACCTCAGAAGAGGACCACGAAAAATAAAAAAAATAAAAAACAGAGAGAGAGAGAAACACCTGAGAGACCAAATCAAGGCCTTCCGCCCTCACCCACCCTGTGCCCCGGAGGAGAGGACCCTATTCTGCACCTTCCGCCGGGAGCGCCCGCTCTCAGGAGCGAGCTGGCGTGGCCGCGCAGGGGAGCGTGTGTCTGTGTGTGATGTGCCTTCATGCGTCACTCTATTTATGTTGTTCGCAGCCCAACGGTAGCGGCCAGGGCAAAGTCCCGGGGTCATTTTTGCTACCGCCGCCGCCTCCAGTGGCCAGACCTGTGCCCCTTCCTATGCCTGATTCCAAATCCACCAGCACTGCCCCAGACGGCGCCGCCTTGACTCCTCCATCACCTTGTAAGTGGACGATGAAACGGAAACCACAACGCCCCAGCCCATCCAAACAGTCTCCACTGCAAACAGACAAGCCCCCCATGCCCTACCCATCATCGAGTTCTCCCCTGCCCAGAAGGCCTCGAGCCTCCCGCTCGGATGAGAGCAAAGCTGAGCCCCCCACCATGGCCACCCAGGCCTCAGGCACACCAGCCAGCACACCGCTAGCCCCCCTGCCCGCTGCTCCCGGCCCTGGCCCCTGGCCCAGGCCCCTGGGGGGCGGGAGGGGGAGCACAGTGGGGCGCAGGCCGGGGTGCTGGCCAGGGTGGGAAGGGTCCGGGAGGCGCAGCCATGCCATCTTCATGCCTGATTGCTGTATTTTTCGTTTTTCGTTTTTTTGTTTTTTGATTTTTTTTGTTGTTTTGTCGTGCCCCCCACACCAAAAAAATTTAATGTGACCACAAGGCGACGCCACCACCATTCCCTTTTTGCCTTGCCCCCCTCCCCTCCATTCAGGCCTCTAAAAGGTGCAGCAGGCCCGCCCCTGACCCTTCCCTTCAGTCTCACATTTGGTTTCTCGTTGTTCCTCTTTTTTTTCCCCCCTCCCCCTCCCTTTCCACTCCCTCAGTTCCTCCCCAGGTTGGATATTCCAGAACAAGGGAGGGCTCTGGACCTTGGCTTACTTCATCTCTTTCTCTTTCTCTCTCTCTTTTTTTAAACCAATGACAACTTTTGTCCAAGGGAAGAGAAAAACATCTGAGTTGGGAGGCCCAAGGTAGACCCGACGTGAGGGACAGAAGAGGCAGTGGGTGGGCCGGCGTGCCGTCTGCGGGCAGGGCGGGCAGGGCGTGGGCAGCGCTTCGGGCGCTCTGGGGGCTGGCAGGCCGCAGGCCAGGACTTCCGGGTGGGAGGGGTGGCCCATCTCACCACTTTTCTCCGTCTTGCGCTCTCTGTCTCACCTTCTCTCTCATGGTTTGCGTTCTTTCCCCTTCTCCATCCTCTTCATGACATCTTCCCATCTGCATCCGCCATAAGACATCAAGTCATGGTCATGGTCATTGGAGGTGGGCAGGGTGGGAGAGGGGACGAGGCTACAGGGTGGCACTTCTGGACAGAAGCTGGTGAGCATGGGGTCCCTGGGGTGTATGTGGTACAGAGCAGGGGGGTGGGGGGGCTCCCAGGTAGCCTGTGACCCTCATAATCCCCTGTGGGGGTATCCTCCTTCCTGGGGTGGCAGGGCCCCTTCCCTCCCCTAAGAGCTTGCTGAGCTTCTCCTGAGAAAAGCTCAAGGGCGTTGGGCTCATTTGCCCCTCAGACCCCAGAACAGTTGCCCTGGGCACCCAAGCCCCGGGGCTCCGCCAGGCCCTCCAGCCTCCTCTTCCTCTTGTGCCTTGGCCTGTTTCAGACCCTGGGGAACCCCGGGACCATAGCACCTGGCTCATCCATCAGAGGAAGAGAATGCCTGCCAAGCCTGAGCTTTGTCACCCCTGGGCCCTAGCCGGCAGCCAACTCCTACATCCCTCTCCAAGCCCATCCCATCTGGTCCAGCCCTCCCTTGGGCCCCTTCAAGTTCCCTGGACCATCGGCCCAGTCCTTGGGACTGTCCAGGGTAGTAAGTGGGGTAGCACCCAACTAGCTGCCCTGGCTGGAGAGGTGGCCCAACTGAGAACAGCCTTCCCCAAGCAGGGTGGGGCCAGCCCACCAGAGTCCCACCCTCCCGCCTGCCTTCTCTCCAGACCTGAGAGGACCAGTGGGAAAGCAAGGGCACCCGCTTCAGGTGCTTGGAGAGGAGGCTACCCCGGCCCTGCTCAGCGCCTGGTTGGGGGAGAGGACTGGGTCTGTGGGATCTCAGCTGAAGCCTCCAGGGCCCCTCCCCACCCCCTGGCCAGGAAAGAGGCCACCTGGCTCAGGCAGAGGCTGGGGGTGGGGGACAGTGTGTGTTCCTGGTAAGAGGAGGAAGGGGCCCCTCTGGCCGGTCCTTCCCACTGCCAGCCTAAAGCTGGACAGCATGGTCTAACCCAGTGTCTCCCTCTCTCAGCAGCCCCACAAGGCCTCACGGGGTTTTTTCCTCTCTCTCCTGCTCCCACAGCATTCGCAACGACAGGCGCCTCCTCTGCCAACCGGTTTGTCAGCATCGGACCCCGGGACGGCAACTTTCTGAACATCCCACAGCAGTCTCAGGTAGGAGTTTGGAGGCGAGCAGCAGGGGCAGGGCTGGGGGGCGCAAGCAGGGGTGGGGGCATCGTGGTGTCAGGGAAGAGGCCTGGGTCTTGGGGTTCATCTGGGAGAAGGGCTTGGGGCAGGGCTGAAGGATCCAGGCTTTTGCACGCCCAGCTGAACCTGCCTCCCCAGGCAGCTCCCAGGCCCCCTGGCTAACCAGCTAATTGGATAATTAGTTCTGACAACCTCGGCCCTGAGGAAGATGGCCAGGGACCCGAGGCTGGAGGCACGCTGGGCCAGGCCTGAGCGAAGCAAAGACAGAAGCCGAGGCCCAGTCAGGGTGGGACGTCATCTGCCTTGTTGATCTCCTCCTGCTCTGCGGGAAGTCCTGGTCCCCAGCCCTCCCCTCTCCCCTGGCTTTGGGTGGGCTGAGGAGGGACAGAGCTGGCCTGGTGGGCCACGTGCCCAGAGACTCTGGCACCAAGGGCAGGGCAAGTCCCGTTTTGTCCTGGAGGCCCCTCCCCCAACTCCCCTTGAGTTCTTTTAGAAGGGTGACCAAGCTTCTGGAGCCCCCCAGCCCTGCTCCCATCTGTCTCCAGTGCTCTCAAGGAAACACCCAGCCTCCCCAACCCTCCTGCTGGGCACCCCGACACTGCTTTGCACAGGCACGGGCATACACACACACACACACACACACACACACACACACACACACGTGTCGTCTTTCCCATGTCTGTCCCCAAGAGGCTGAGGATAGTCTCCAGCGTCCAGGGCCCTTGGGGCACAGAGAGCAACCTCCTCAGGAGCAGGTCAAAGTCCGCGTGCAGAGTATGGCACTTCTTTTTATAGAAATACCACCCTGTGAGCCCAGGGCCCAGGAGGCTTCAGCCCTGGGGATGTCCACCTCCACCCAGAGCCCTGGCCACCTCTTTCAGCTCCTGCTCCCTCTCTGCTCTGAGGCCTGAGTCCAGAGAAAGTTGGTGGATAGAAGTTTTGTATGTGTGGTTTTGAGGTTTTGTTTTTTCCCTTTTCCTTTCCCTCCCTCGGAAGAAAAAAAAAAACACACACACAAAACACAACAGCCAAAAACTTTGTCAAACTGCAAACTTCAGAGCTCCCTAGTGGCAAGGAGGGGAGGGGAGGGGAACTTCAGCCCCCTCCAGCTTCCCACCCCCTTTCCCCAGAGTCACGTCTGACCCGTCTGGTTTCCAAGAGCAACCAGACATGATGTAACACCCAGATGAACTTGAACTTGGGGGTGTTGAGAAGAAAAACAATGGCTCCGAGCAGGGGCTGGAGCCAGCCCCCTCCACTCTGTGCCAGGGAGCCGGGGAGAGCCCTGCTGGCAGAGGGCGGGAGGGGGTGCCAGAGGAAGGGACCTCTGCGGGCCGCCCTCCCAGCTCGGGGCTGGCACCAGGCTGCAGGACTCCATCGCGCCCGCCCTCCCTCCCTCCTGCCGCCAGCCGGCTGCCTGCAGCTCTGGCTGTTCCCTGCTTGCTTTCGTGCTTTCCTGCTCTCCGGGACCACAGCCTCCAGCCCTCCCTGCTCACCCCATTTCCGCCTCCGTGTGCTTTCCCTTCTGCACTTTCTCTGCTTACTTTGCTTGGACGGTGGGGCCAAGTCAGAGTATGAGGCAAGTTTTCCTCCCCGTTGTTCCCAAAAGGGGCCTGGGCCTTGGCAGGGAGCAGGCAGGTGTGCACGGCGGTGGCCGGTGGCCGCGGCGGCGGTGGGGGGACCAGAGCTGGACAAGCCTAGCCAGGAGCCCTTGGGCCTGGGGGCAAGCGGGCTGCAGCGGGTGGGCACCAGGGGTACAGTGGGGGTCGGTTTCCACAGTAACCAGTGACTTTAGCTGATCTCTGGAGCACCAGATGGAGAGAGAACAATAGAATGAGGGAAGAAAAGAGAATTTTAGCAATTTTGTCGTTCCCTGGGCAGCGCTTTTTACTTAGTTTTTAATCAATTTTGGACCTGGCTCAGGAAGCAGGGAGTGGTAAGCAGAAAAGCCACTCAGTGCTTGGCAGCAGATCCCTGTTCCTGGGACCGGTGAAGAGGTGCTGGGGACCCTGCTGGAGCTGCCTTTGTCCTTAACTCCAAGCCTGGAACTGGAGTCTTCCTCCTCTGAGGGAGTCCCCAAGTTTGAGCACTGGTGGTTTTCCCCCTGCTGTGCAACTCGGGAGACCCTAAAGGATCGAGCTTAGGGCTTTGGCTTGGTCTGGAAGGGACCTGGTTGTCCCCAAAACCTCTTGTCCTTCACAGGGAGGGGGAGGGGCAGTGGTGTAGGGTTCCAGTGTAGCCTCTCTTTGGAAAGAGGGTCCCAGAGCGCATCAAGGTGGTGGTGGTGAGGGGGGGGGGGGGAGTACCCAGGCAGTTTCTCCAAAGGCCAGGACAGGAAGCCCAGGAGCTGGCCGCTGACCCCACCCCTATCCCCCCAGCTGCCCATGCTGGGGATGCTTTGGGTTTCCCCCACAACTTGCCAGCCCCCACCACACACACCGTGAGCCTCCATTTGGCCTTCAGTCAATAGAAGGGTTGGACTCCCCTGTGCGTGTTGTCCAGCATGTGGCAGGAAGTGTAGCATCTCTGCCCACCCAGTAAACACCAGTAGCATCCCAGTCACTGTGACAACCCCAACCCCCACTTTTCCAAATGCCCTCCAGCTGCCCTATCCAATGAGATAGCCATGGGCACGCGTGGTTGCTTAAATTTAAATAACTAGATAAACATTTAATCCTTCCATTACACTAGCCACATTTCAAGTGCTTAGAAGTCACATGTGGCTACTGTAATGGATAGCACAAATAGAGAACATTTCCACTGTCGAAGGGAGTTGTAGGTGATCTCTGAGGCCTTTGCTAACTGTAAAACTCGATGTCTCCACCTCACAGTGGACAACAGCCTGCAATCCCAAACCAGAGCCTGGGCGGGGGGTAGGAGGGGGGGGCAGGTCTGGCCTGCAGGCAGAAGTGTGTGACCAAAACAAGTGCTTTAAATATTGGCGTTTTCACATGAAATTCTGTCTGGATTTTTGGCTTCTTTTGAAAAGTTGTCTGAGTATCTTCCCCAGGCCCTTGCTGTGACGGCAGCCTTGCCCTAGGCAGGATGAGCACGCCACATGTAGCCGTTAGGAGCATCAACTCTGAACTGCCTGCCCCCTGCTTTTGAGTCCTTGGGCAGGTCAGCCACCCTCTCTCCACCTGGCTTTGTATGGGGCTGGAGCAAGGGTAGAATGAGTGAGGTCCTGATGTGTGCTCTGTGGTTAGTTCTCCTTGGCCCCTGTAGATCTGAGTCTGTGACCCAGAGCCTGGGAGAGGCCCTGAGATGCATTTTCAGGGACCTCCATTTTGCACCAAGGGTACCACCAGGCATACCTAGGCACTGTAGACCATAGAGGAGAATGCCCCGACCCTACCCCTTGGCCATGAGGTGGGGCCAGAGCCTTTGGTGAAGGAAAATGCCAGGCAGCCCATGATGGGGAAGGGGTAAGGGGTGTCCACCCTGGGGATGTTTTGTGCTAAGTGGCCACCAAGGCCCGTTTGTGGGAAGGCAGCGCCCCCTGCTGGCATCATAAGAGAAGGGATATCTGCCCTAGGGAGCCTGAGGTCCTTCCTCAGTGCTGTGTTGCCCTAGGCAGCAATTTTCTTTTTGTTTGTTTTTTTGTTTTTTGTTGTTTTAATCCTCACCCAAGGGTATGTTTTTATTGATTTTAGAAAGAGGGGAAGTGCTGAGAGAGAAACATCCATTGGTTGCCTCCCATACACACCATGCAATCTGGGTATGTGCCCTGACCAGGAGTCAAACCATCTATGACTTTTGGTGTATGGGACAACACTCAACTAACTGAGCCACACTGGCCAGGGCAAGGCAGCAATTTTCAACCTTTTTCATCTCATGGCACACATAAATATTACTAAAATTCTGCGGCACACCAAAAAAATACATATTTTTGCCAATCTGACCAAAAAATATAGGTATAATTTTGGTTCATTCCCATCTGACTACGATTGTTGTGTTGGCTGTTATTATTTTTTAGGTTGACAGTGTAAAGAAAAAAGCACTGTTATTAGTTATAGTTGAAAGCTATTACAAATATATATTTTGTAGATTAAAAATATTTCATAATAAAAAAAAGAAGGCCAGTGTCCCTGACTAAAAATTCTTGTGGCACACTGCTTGAAAATTGCTGCTTTAAGGCTAGAGAATTGGAGGGGAGGCATGTGTCTACCAGGCCCTCCCCCAGGGCTACCACTGTTAGGGACTGAAGCCATGTGGTATCCCCCTCACCAGCCTTTCAGTCTGTGGGACCTTGGCTCGTGTGTACAGATGGGAATTTTTGCTTTTAAGTCTAAAGAGACAGAAAGAAAACTCAGCAAGAAGCTAGGCCACCAACCACCCCCCCCTCCCCAAACCCCTCTGGGGACAAAAGCTCTAGCCTGGCATCCTCTCCACCCTCCAGGACCCACACAAAAACTTAAACAATTGGAAACATGGCCAGATCCCAGGTCTGTGCTTGTGCCAGCGCCAGCTACGGGGGTCCTACCCGCTGGGCACGATGCCCACAAGAAGGCCAGCTGGACTCTAGCACTAGGGGGCAGGGTCTGGGGGGGGCAGGATTCCCACAGGAGGGACCAACAGAATGGGATGTAGCTCAGTGTGGTGTCGGTGTCCTTGGCTCCGCTGGAGCTGGACCCTCCAGGGCCATCGGCCACCACCTGGGGTCACAGGGCCAGGTGGAAGTAAGCAGGGCCCTGACCCAGCTGTTCTCAACATCCCCTCTTTTTTGTCCCACTTCAGTCCTGGTTCCTCTGATAAGATCGACAAAAGAAATG
Organism: Corynorhinus townsendii; assembly: GCA_026230045.1. Taxonomy (NCBI): domain Eukaryota; kingdom Metazoa; phylum Chordata; class Mammalia; order Chiroptera; family Vespertilionidae; genus Corynorhinus; species Corynorhinus townsendii. Next base: position 80,470,055 of record JAPDVU010000006.1, read on the forward strand.
ACAAAATGAAAAGAAGAGGTTCCTCAAACAGGGGGAGAAGAAATTTTGAGACGCGGAAAAAAATCCCCCAGCCCAGCCCCACCGAAAAGCAAAAATTAAACGTCGTCAGCCACTCAGCCCTTCTCTACTCCAGCCCAGGGACCCCTGCAGGCCCCCCGAAGCAGCCCAGTTTTCTGAGAGCCCTCGGAAGAGGTCTCTGCGGAGCTGTGCACCAGCAGCCAAGCAGAAAGCAACATGCAAAATGGACTCTGCCCAGCAGAGGACAGAAAGAAAGAAAGGATGCAGCAGAACTTCCTTCCTCCCCCATCCCATCCTGGCCTTCTGGGGAAGGAACTTAATCCCCAAACAAATCAACCAGCACCGTTCTGAAGGGCCTGTCCCCCACCCTTGTCCTTCCTGGGGGAACCCCACCCTCAGCTGGGGTCAGAGCTCCACTAGGGAGCTCAGAAGACTAGCTTGTAAAGATGAGGGGTGCAGATCCAGAGGGCACTCCCCTCCAGATCCCACCCAGCCCTCCCTCACTGCCTATTCTGGATGGGGTGAGGCAGGGTGGCCTCTGAGTCCCCCTGCCCCACCCTTAGGTGAGAAGCCCCACCCCTGGACAGGGGGCATCTCCTGGAGCTAGTTTCATGCTCCCAGAATGGAGGGTGTTCCACCACCCTACCCTGGGCCACAGGGGTATTCCCAGGACCCCAGATCCCTCTGTACAGTAAAAAGTCAAAATGCTCTCCAAGGTCCAGTCCCAGAGTGGGACAGGCCCCCTCTTCCCTCTCTTCACAGGCAGGCCGGGGAGGTCGCCCTTCTGCCATGGCCCAAGTGAGGGGAGATGGGCCCCAAGTCGCCCCCACACCCCAGCCCGCATGCAGGTGCCCTTGTGCCACCCCATCGGTCCCTGCCCCTGCCCCTCACGCAGACAGCCCTGCTGTGGCCGGGCGGAGAGTGGAGCAGAAAGGGGACCAGGAGCGAAGCGAGAAGGAAGGGCAGCCGCCCTCGCCTAAGCCGCCACCTGTGCTAGGTAGGCGTCCTGCTGGCCCACTTTCCATTCCTTTGGAGGGTGTTGGATGTCGTCCTTTCTCAAAAGCATTTTGGAGCTTTCTCTCCTCCCCTCCCCCACTTTCCCCACCACCCCATCCCTTGTGGCCACTTCTCTCTGGATTTCAGCTGTAATGTCTTTACTCTTTATTTCGGGGTGGGGCATTCATTGTTTGGGTCTTCTGCTGTTGCAATTGGGAACTCCTCCTCCAGTTAAGCAACTTGGGAACAATTTGGTAACACACCACAGGAAGTAGCTCCCCCCCCCAAGTCCCTTCCTCCCCCAGGGGAAGGTTGGGGACTGTGCAGAGGGGCTTCAGAAGCCGGCCCTGGGAGGGAGGGGAGCAGGGGCACGCCCAGCCCGATCCAGGGGTGTGACTTGGCCCCTCTGGCTTGTCTTTCTGTGCCTTACTCCCTCCCCACATCTCCCCTCCTTGGACCCCTTCTAAGTCCTTGTGCCTCTCTCTCTCTCTCTCTTTCTTAATTGTATGAAAACACAAAGCACAGGTCAGGATCCTCTGAAAGTCAATCAGCCCAACATTGCACGCAGGGGTGGGTTATGGGTTTTATTTATTGTGAATCTAGTGTGTGAGGCTGCGGCAGAGCAGGCGAGGGAGCTGGCTGGGAGGGGAAGAGGGCCCTCACCGGGGGCTGAGGGGCCAGCGGGTGGCGCCTCCTCCCCAGCGGGAAGCCACAAGGTAGCTAGCCCTTGGGGTAGCTTTTGTTGGAAGTTGAGCAAAGGCCCTCCCCCGCACCCCCATCCGCTTACAGCCCAGGGGAGGACGGGGACTGAGAAGCTGGGGACCGGGGATCCCACGGGAGCCTGGGGGCGTGGGGCGTGGGGAGTAGGGCGGGGGTGGGGGGCCGGGTGGGCCGGGCGTGACGCGCGGTCAAAGTGCAATGATTTTTCAGTTTGGTTGGCTAAACAGGGTCAGAGCTGAGAGGGGAGCGGAAGGGACCCCCTGCCCGGCCGCACGTGCCCTCGAAGACAATCGGGGCCGCGGGCGCAATGGGAGCAGGGGTCTGCGGGGCGCCCGCCCTGGCGAGGTCGGAAGCTGCAGGCCAGCTGGGCCGGGACGGAGCGCGCCCGGCAGGGCTGCCGGGGCAGGCAGGGGGCGGGGGTCGCTCCGTTCCCAAGTGTCGCTGTGAGGCTCAGGCGAGAGGCGACGAGGGCCACAGGAGATGTGGGGACGTGTTAGAAGAGAAAAACAAACGAGAAAAAAAAACCCACAAAAAAATATATGGGGGAAATGAACTTTTTTTTTTTTCATTGAACCAAGTGCAATGCATCAGAGAGTTTTCCTATCTTTGTATGTTAAGAGATTGTTAAGAAAAATTCTATTTTTGTTGTAATGTCCTCGCGGCTCTGGGGACGCTAATAGAACCGGGCCTGCCCCGCCCTTTGCGGGGATAACGAAAGCTGAGTGTTTTTCCTTTTTTTTTTTGTTCGTTTCAGGTTTTATTATTAATTTTTTTTTTCGTTTTCTTTTTTTAAGTCGTTTTCCTGCGTTGACAAGGATGATCTGGGGTTTTTGTTTCGTCGTTCGTTCTCAGTTTCGGTGGGAGGGCTGAAGGAAACGTTCACATCTTAGAATTAAAAAAAATAAAAAACACCTGATTTTTAAAAATCACAAGATCTCAAAGGAAAAGGACGAGAGAAAAATATTTTTAAGATAATTCAACATAAAACCCTGGTGCTTCTTACATTATAAAGTACGTTTTTAAAGACCCACAAACTATTATACATAAGTTTATGATCAATTAAATACCCTGCACTTGTTAGGAACACGCATATCCCTTCTTTGTTGAGTTTAACGGAACGGGACAGCGGCGTGCGCCCAGCTGCGGGGCTGCTCTGGACGCGGGTCTCTCCCGGCGCCCCCACCTCGCCCCCTCCACCCTCCCGGTACTGGGGCGCGGCGGGGGTCCCCAGTCCCTACCCCGCAGAGGTCAATGCCAACGAACAAATGTCCCCTCCCTCCCTCCCTCTCCGCCCTGAGCGCCCTTCTTTGAGCCAGATGCCAACTTGACCCTCACCAGCATTATCAGGAGCGCGCTCAGCAAGTTGGTAGTTCCCTCCCCGTCGCCCCCAACTCAACATCACTCCTCCCACCTCCACCCCCACCCCGTCACCCTCCGGGGAGCACGGGAAAGGTTCGACGCTCCAGGACAGGACCAGCCAAGCTGACAGGTCGATTCGCCCAGGCCTGCGCACGCACGCATGCACGCACGCACACGGCCCCGCACACAGCCCACCCCACCCCTCAACCAGCCCTGTCAACTGCCTTACACACCCGCCCCCGCGCTGGCCGGCCGACCTAGTGCCTTGTTCTCACCCCCGTGCTGGCGGAGCGGACGCCGCGCTCTGGGTCCCAGAGGGGCCGGGTGGCTCAGACGACGCACCACTTCCCCACCCGACCGTGCTGAACGGATCCCCCCCCTCGACACACACACACACACACACACACACACAGAAAAAAATAAAAGGAGCAATAAAAAATCACGAGAACTTTTGCCCCCCAATCGAGAGCCCGAGGGACACCCTAGCCCCGCCTCTGCTCCCCTCACCCACCCTTGGGGCGCCCCCCTCCCCCCGCAAGCCAGCCTGGGCCAGCCCCGCTTCGGCCCCTCCCGGGAGATCCGTGCGCCCGACCAGCACCAGCATTGCGGACCGCAAAGGCCGCCCGTCCCGTCAAACAAGTTTCTTCTTAGGCTAAGAAACGCAGTATATACGAGTATCTCTATATATAGTACTAATGGATTTGGTGTGCTTCCCCTTAGCGTCCCCTGTCCCCCCTCTCCTCCTCCTTCAGCCTGGTCTCCCCCTCTCTGCCCTCCACCCCCGTCTCTGCACTGAGATACATAAGAAACAAGGGTAGTTTACTGTCTGTTTTGTTTTCTGGGTTTTCAGTGTCCTAGCGGAATGCAAGTAGGCAGCCAGCCCGTCTGTCCCCTCTCCGCCCCGCCCCCCCCCCCCCCCCCCCGTCACTGCGCTTCTGTTATACCATCTTTGCCTGACTCTCTCCGGCTTCTCCATTGAATGGCTAATGTGTATGTGAAATAAAGAAATAAAGAAAAACAAAAGCAACAGCGCCTGAGCCTTCGCTAACGCGATCGTGCGGGTCCTGGTCGGGTTAGTGGGGTGGGGCCCCGCGTGGACTCTGCGCCTCTGTCCCCGCACCAGGCGCGCTGCCGACGCCGTCGAGGCGCTTGTAACCCTGAGTTTCCAGGCGGGGGCGCCGGCGAGAAGAGGAAGCCTCCCCGCCCCTCCCTACCTCTCCGTGAGCCCCTAACCAGAAAAAAAAGAGGCACCACTTAGGTCCGACGGCCGCTCTGCCATGTTGATGTTCCCGGACCTCGTCTCCGGGAGGAGGATGTGGGCAAGGCAACTTCCAGCGGGCGGTGGGTGATAAGAGGGTCTGCAGGGTTCCTGGGGGCGATGGTCGCCCGCCCTTCCAGATCCCCTGCCATTCCCCCTGAAGGGTATGTCCTCACAGGTCCCTCTAGGGGGGGACTTCGCTCCAAAATAAGCGCAGTGCGTGGTCCGCCCCTTCCTCGACGGCCCAGGGCTGAGTTCCCATGCCCTTCATGGGCTCAGAGGCGATGGAGGTCACCGCACCTCTGGGCTCACAGCCGCTTGTTCCGTCTTGATTGGGCGGGCCGCCCCAATGGGGCTGCCGTTGGGGCAGGCCGAGGTTGCGGGCTGCAGGTGCACTACCGCCTCGACCGGATGACAAGGCCCACGGCGGGCGCCGTCGTCCGGGCCTCGGTGCGCCAGACGTTTTCGGGGCCCAGGCGGGGCAGGGCTTGCTGCCAGAGCGGCTGCTTGGTCTCGCAGCAGCCGCACCAGGAAGCCGATGTACTTCATCGCGAGGCGGAGCACCTCATTCTTGCTCAGCTTCCGGTCGGGAGGGTGCGTGGGCAGCAGCTTCCTGAGCTCCGCGAAGGCGCCGTTCACGTTCTGTTGCCGCCAGCGCTCGCGACTGTTGGTGAACACACGCCGGGCCACCTTCTGGGGCTGTTGCCCTGAATTCAGGAGGGGAGGGGTTGGCACCGAGGTGGCGCCCCCTCCTGCCCTCACTTCAGGCACCCAGCACTCTAGTGGGGACTTCCACACAGGAGGTGAGCTGGGGCTTTCTCCACGCAAGGGATGCACGTGTAGGATCCACCACGGGTGGCTCCCCTGCTAGTTAGCAACCGTGCCCACCCCCCACCTCCACCATCTAGACAAGGAGAGACTGGGCTGCACATAACTGTGGCCTCTAAGCCTCTGACTGCACCTTTATGTCAGTGGCTGGGATTCCCTGGCGAATGTTTCCTTGTGGCTGCCAGTGGGGGGAGCTGTCCCTGTAGTCTTCATTCTGAGTGTGTCCCTGTGTGTGACCTGGGGTGCTCGTGGGTCTGAGAAGTACTCTTATTGTGATTGTGGTCCTGTCCGTGTCTTAGGTGGTTGTGTTACTTGTGGTCTGTCTAAATGGCTGTGGTTGTGTGTGATCGTTGCCATGTGGCTGTGTCATGCATGGCTGTGGTTGTGTGGCTGATTATTGTGTGGCCATTGTCCTAAGTGGCTGTGGTTGTCTGTGTCCTGTGTGTGTGGTTGTGGTCCCATGGCTGTCTCTTGCATGATGGTTGTCATGTGGCTGCTTCCTGGGTGGCTGTGCATCCAAGTGGAGCTGTCATTTTGTGGCCCCTGTGCCATGCTGTGTTTGCCAGGACTTCGTCGTTTGTTTGGGTGACTGGTTGTGTGGGACTGACTGGCTATAGGACTATGGTTTTGCACATGAGTACTGAACCTGTGTGGGCTGTTCTGTGTGTGCCTGTGCACTGGCAGCACTTCTCCCTGTGGAAAGGTATGGGACAGATGTGGACTCATGCAGACACAAACTCATACTCACCCTCAGCCAGCTCCAACTCACAGTGGCTCGGTCTCCGCTTCAGCCGGCTGCTAGGGAAGATGCTAAAAGGTCCTGCCGGCCCAATGTAGAGGCTGTAAGGGTTCATGGGTCACTAATGCCTTGTGGGCAAGGACCCTGGCCCTGGATTCCCCAGGCCCAGCCCCCCACTAACCTGTTGAGGAAGGGGTGAGGATGGTAATGCAGGGCCAGAGGGGTTGGGGCACTTCCCAGGGCGGAGAATTGCAGCAGTGGGGGCCGAAGGGCACTCTGCTCTGTGGTGGCCATGGCTGCCCCTGGGGGCCTAGTGTGGCCCAAGCTGATCACCGGGACACCAGGGGGCAGCCTGGGGGATGAGACACCTTGGTGGCCCACCTCCTCTGCCTTTGGGGGCCCAGGTGAGGCAGGCTTGGGGAGTGGTGCAGGCACTGGGCTGGGGGCACACACCATCTCAGCCTTCTCAGTCATGGTGGGGGCCACCTCCGCCTGGGCTTGGGGTGGGCACATGGACCCCGAGGGGGTGCTCACCTGTGGAAGGGAAGGAAGCCAGTGGGAGGAGGAATAAGATTCCACACACACCCTTAGCCCAACAGAGCCCTCAAATGGAAGGGATAGTGGGAGAGGGAGGAGGCCCAGAAACTACCAGACATGGGAGGAGGATCTGATACAAGGGCAAGAGATGCCCACTGAGATGCTGTGCGGTGATGAGCCCAGCAGTGTTGTCTCTGAGCTGTTTGTGACCCATGAGGGCATGAGCAAATTCCCTTCCTCCAGAATCCCCTCACCTGGCGTCCGGAGGGAGGGGCAAGGCAGGGTAACCATGATGGACCCTGAGACCCTTAGATCTGACCCTAACACCCTTCATTGACACAGCATGTCCTTGGAATCCCTATATGATTGACTCTGACCTTTCACTGACCTCCCGCCTCCTGCCTGGGCCCACTCTGTGGTCCTCATCCAGGACCCCGAAGCTCTTCCCATCGCCTCCCTGTTGGACCCTGAAAGTCTTCCATAATCTCTTGTGACCCCACACACACTGAAAATGTCCCCCTTACTAATCCTGCAACCCCCATTGCTGACACTATGACACCAAATGCTGGCACTGCCCAGTACATACAGTCATGCCTCAATCTTCCTTCTGGCCCTGGTGACCCCCCACCTGCCCCACCCATCAGCATCCACCTCTTTACGCCCTACTTAAATATCCCTGTTCACTCTTAACCCATGGTCTGGGGTGTCCCAGCAACACTGGGGACACCTGGTCCCTCTTCCCTGTCTTCCCAAACTGGGTCCTGGGGAAGCTGGCCTGGCCTCTTAGTTGGTTCCTACAGATGAATGAATGAAGGTGGGAACGAATGAATGAATGCAGGTGGGTTGGGAATTCCCCCACCTTCACGCTGCTCACTCTTACCCCAGTGCTGGTCCTGCTGTCTGCTGAGTCCCCTGGCTCTGTCGGTCAGGGCAAGAATATGGCTCCAGCTTCAGGCCAGGCTCCCCAGCCCTGCTCCCTCCAGCCTCTCCACTCTACCCCAGGCAGCCAGCCACTCTGTCTGGACTTCACTTCTTTCTGGGCTCTCAAGGGCCTTGGGGCCTTGGTGGTGGCAGCAGCATGGGTCCCTCGAGGAAAAGTGAGCAGCTCAGGGGCTGGCCCGCCCTCTCCCCGCCCCCCCTGCCCCCCCACCCCAGCCGGTTTCCTCCCTCTTACCCCTGGCGCAGTGGCTGGAGGATGCTGGGCCAGTGCAGATAAGGGCCTGGCCGCCTGGCTGAGACTGATAAGGAGCCAGGCTGACCCCGGAGGAAACCAGCGGGCGGGGATCTCCAAGATCAGCCTCTCGCCCCGCCCCAGGCCAGTGGGCAGGACTGGCAGTGACCCCTCCTCAGGGCTTCACCTTCTGTCCTCTCAGTCACTGGAAGGACCCTGGCCCTCTGAGGACCAGCCCCAGTGCACAGCTACACACAGAGGGGAAACTGAGGCAGGAAAACAGTGGCCTCCAGTGTTGCTTGGATCTGGCCTGTGGCTTTGAACACCCCAGCTGTGTCCGTGCTGTTGGGGGTGGAGAGCCCTTTCCGGCCCTGCTGGGGCTCGTGACTGCGGGCCCCCTTCTTCTCTCCTCCCCCTGCCTGGTTCCTCTTTTTACAGAGCCCCTCCCAGCCTTTCTGCCACCCCCACCCTGGAGCGGGGCATGGCAGAAGGCAGTTCTGACACTTTGATCTTGGGTGTCCAGCCTGGGTTGTTGTCCTGGTCCCCCTGTGCTATCCACTCTACATTTCCAGGCCCAGGAAGGTGACAGGAAGGACTACAGTTGGGGGAGATTTCCTATATTGCCAGAACCTTCTAATAGGTGCCCCAGCAAGTCCCCACAATCCTAGTCCTCTATGTCATAGGATAGCATAGTCCCAACTCGGTGGTCCCTGGCCCTCATCCCAGAGCCAGGCCACTTCAGGGTGAATGGTGATAAAAAGGTGTTGCGTCAATGTCCTGGGTGGTGGTGAAACTCAAGACCCAGATGGAGCCTCACGAAGGGTAACAGTGACAAGGCTGTTCCTGATCCCAAGCACCCTCTCACCTGGGTCAGTTGTGCTTTGCCCCGTGTCTATCTAGGTGGCTGCATGAGCCCCCAGGCAGGCCCTCAGCTGTCACCTTCCAGGAACCAGGTGATGCCAGGACCCCACCACCAACCATCCCACTTTCCCAGGGAAGCAGGAATCCACTTCGAAGCTCCCAGTGCACTTTGATGTGCCCACAAGGCCAGTTCTGGGATCAGGTTCATTTAACTCGAGATGGAGCAAGGTGAAGGGTGCCTGCGGGTCCCACAGCTGCCGTGTGGCAGGGTGGGGGCTCTGTCCCAGGCCTCGCTGTTAACATTGCTAAGGCCTGCCCTAGTGGAGAGGATGCAGCAGCCTGCCGGGTACCTCTATGTGCACCCTCTCCCTCGAGGGGCCACAGGGCAGGAAACACCTGGTCTGGAGCGGATGCACAAGGAGCCTGGTTCCGGTCTGGCTTCCGCCACTATGGCCCTGCGGGGAGCTGGGCCAGAGAAACCAGGCAGCCAGGGCTGGCGGCGAGAGGCCACGTGGGAGCTCGGTGGCACCAGCTTGCGTGCACGCGCCTGTGTTCTGGAGCACGCCAATGGAGGGGGCTGTGGGAGAAGGCCCCTAGGTACGAGCGCACGGCTGCCACCCCGTGGTCGCTTGGGGAACCGCAGGAGCCAGCAACCGGGTGCCTAAGTGCTTCTTACTGCAGTGGAACAGACCGCTCCCCACACAGACAGAACGACTCAGACAGAAACATTGACAACACCTCCCTCAGTCAGGCAGGGACACACCAACCTCTAGATGCAGAGCTCCCCCAGGGAGTTAATTCAGATGGACAGAGAAAAGGCCCCAGACATCATAGACAGACCACCAGCAGCTTCTGCACTCAGAAAAATGACAGTCAGGGCAAGGTGAAATCTCTTTATTGGCTCAATCTACACCTGGACCAGTGGTGGCCCCAGACCCAGGGGGCTTCTGGTTGGGGGTCTGTGGACAGTCAGTGGGGGCAGCTTCAGCAGTGGCCTCAGGTGTCAGGGGTCTGTGGGAGTAACAGCACTGGTCCCCCCGTTGACAGGTGCCCTGATGGAAAAATGATGGGTATGAAGCCCAGCAGCCTCTGCTGGGTTCCTTTCCTGGATGGGGAGCTCACTCACACTTGCCCATCCCATTTCCCATCCCTGCCTGCCCCTTAGCCTTGCCCTATTGCCACAAGGGGGACCCATGTGTACTGCACTTGGAGGTGGGGGGTGCCTCACCTTCTTAAACCTCTTGCAAGGAAATGTCTTAAGCCGGGCAGCCCGCTGGGCCAGGTCCTCAGCTGGTTCCTTTCTCTTATTCTGGAGCAATCTGCGTCTGTCCTCCATAGCTTCGCCCACTGCCTTACCCCTGTGCAGGGAGATGAGCATCTGGGACCCCATCAGGCCTCTGCACCCCAGGCCCAGGCCAAATCCCACTGCCATCACTCTCACTCACCCTGGCCGGGCACGGGGCCGGGGGCCCCAGTTGGCCTCGGGGTTGGCCTGGAAGCGCTTGAGTCCTCGCTGGCGGGAGCTGGGGTTGGCATCATCCCGGATGGTGAAGTTGGCCTGCAGCCTGGAGAAGGGGGTGGTGCAGCTGAGGGGCAGCCGCCACTCAGACATGCACAACAATACTGCCCACGGGGCCTGCCCACCTCGGTGACTTAGGAAGGCATCTACCTGGGTCAGGATTCTCTCATTCATTTAATAAACATTTATTGTTGCCTACGGTGTGCCTGAAATCTGCTACTGGTAAAGCTGACATTCTAGAGTACAAGACAAACAAGCAATGGGACAAATCAGAAATCAGCAAGTTATGTTTTGTTAGGGCATGAGATACGAGTTTTGAAAAGAACAGAGTGGGGCAGAAGTTCTGGGAAGATTGGGGAAGGGGTTCAATGCAGGACAGGACAGAGTCAGGGACACCTGAAGGATGTGAGGGAACAGTCCTGGGGGGCACCCAGGGCCAGGCACTCCAGGTAGAGGGAACAGCCTGTGCAAAGGCCCTGAGATGGGGCTGTGCCTCATGAGCTTGAGTGTGGAGTGAGCCAGGGGGAAGAGGGGATAAATGAGGGCTGGAAAGTGACATGGCAATGGGGCAGGGCTTGCAGGTGGAACTTTGTTTCTGCTGAGTGGAAGCCACGGAGGGTTCTGAGCAGAGGGGGAACATGATCTGACTCAGGTGCTCACAGGCGCCCTCTGGTAGCTGTGGGGGGAATAGTCTGGGGGGGGGCGAGGGTGGGAGCTGGGGAATCAGGGCTGAGGTGACCACACTGGTCTATGTGAGCAGTGATGGGCCAGATTAGGGAGGGGGCAGAGGTGAAGCAGTAGAAGTGGTGGGAGTAGGTAGATTCTGGATCTCACTTGAAGAATGAACATGTATCTGTTAGGGAAGTGTCTGTGTCATCTGCAAGCATATGAGCATCCATGCCTATGGCAGAGGTGTCCCTACCTGGGCTCCACGCTGAGAATGCGGAAGGCCGGGCTGGTCTCAGACAGCCGCTCTCGTTTCACCGGGCACTCCTTCTCCTGGGAGGCAAAGGTCAGAGCCAGGGGATGCCAAGCCTGCCCATGCCTTGCCTTCTTATCCCTATCTACTCAGGCCATCTCTTACCCAGCAGCGCATGATGTCCCAGAGGACTGAGGCAGGGGCGTCCGTCTTCACAGCATTCTTACAGGCGTGGGAGAGCGAGACCCGGAAGCCAGCATGGAGGAGGGCTGACCTGGGACCAAGAGGGGTTGTGAGGGGCAAGCTAGATCCCAAAGCAGTGATGACATGTGTGGGTGTGAGTCATGGGGTGGTTGTGAGGCTGGCTGCATGTCTCAGGGTGACTATGTAGCTGGTATAATGCCAACGATCGTAACAGTCAGACTCTCCCCCTGGCCAGGGCTCTTGGCCTCTGAGTAGTTGTACATGAGACTCTCGGGACGTGAGTGAAGTTTGATCTCCATTTTATGGGGGATTCTGGCCCAAAAGGAGCCCAAGTTGCCCAGGGCATCCAGCACTCAGGCTCTGCTCCTCCCCTACCCAGCTCTCACCGCAGCTGCAGGAGGCTGGGTGTGGTACAGTGGATGGTGCTGCTCAGCTGGTCCAGCGTATAGTACAGAGGCACGTCCGGCAGCTCCTGCCATGGGAGACAACAGGATATGCATGGGGCAGATGGAGGAAGCTGGGCACAGAGGTAAGCCCCATCCTGTTTCGGCCCACCCCCTACCTCGGTGACGACACTCAGGACTCCTCGGATCCGCTCCGAAGTATGGAATCGGCCAGGGTTGGTGCTCACAGCCTCTAGGACACGGCCCACAAAATCCAGGTCATGGATTGGCTCCACCCATAGGGGGCCACCGAGCTGCAGACACACAGGGGCCAGATGGACAAGGAATGAGACACAAGGACCCTTGAGACCCCATGCCTAAACCCGGCATGGTCCCACCTGGTGCCGCTGCCCACAGTGCTCACACTCAGGTGCCACAGGGGGACCGCAGGCTGCAGAGAACTTGACCCTGCACAGAGAGAGGTGTTTAGGGTGCAACAACACCCCTTGGAAACCCCTCACCTCCCTCCTGGCTCACTGTTGCTCACCGGCCACCAGAGGCCCCCGATGCTTTGCCAAGGCGCTGAAGGTGGAAGGCTCCGCAGCCCACACACTGGAACACCAGTGCCTGCTTGCTGTGGGGAAACAGGGCTGGCTACCACACCCCAACTCGTGACTTGGTCCCCTATAGGACCTCATTTCCTCAGGGGAAGGCTCTGTTGCCTGCTCCAGTGCCTACCCCACTCCTGCTAACCTGGCTGAAGCCTTGACCTTGGCCTGGCCGGTAAAGACACGAACAAAAACACGTATATAGAAATCAGCGCTGATGCTGAGCAGGGGCACCACGAAGCGCTGATAGCAGTTAGCACGGAGGTCCAGGCTGTGTAGGACGATCCTCAGGGCCTGTGGGAGAGAATGGGGGGGTGGGCCTTTGCCATCAGCCCTGCCTCTGAACAAGGTGTTCACAGCACAGGGTCCAGGCAGGTTCTGTGGGTTCCAAGCCCTGAGTATCCTGCCTTGTGGCCCTTGGCGACTGCTCAGTTCCCTCACCTGTGAAATTGCACCAGTCTCTATCTCTATGGCCCTGCTGGGAGCACTAAGTGACTTAGGAACATTCAGGCCCAGTAAGTGGAATCTATTCCGATTAGCATCATCAGCATGCCCTGTGCTGTGTGATGTGGCCACAAAGACCTTAGTCCGGCCACCACGGGCTTTGTCGGCAGGAAGTGGGGACACTGGGTGCTACAGCATGGCTGGGGACCTCCCCATGCTAGGGAGCTGCCATGACATTCTACTCAGAAAAAGAGGCAGCGTTTCCCAGACTGATCTATAACAGGGCCCATAAGGAATAAGGACGGAGCCTCTCCTTTCCCAGCTCATTGACGTAGCCTGCCCGCCTTCTTGAATTCCCACAGCAACCCAGTGGTGTACAGGCCATCAGCAGCATGCCCATTTCACAAATGCCAAAACTGAGGCCCAGAAAGGGGAAGTTGCTTGCTCAAAGCTACCAGCAATGTTAGGACTTGAACCCAGACCTGGAAAAATTGCCTTAAAGAGACAATTTTGGAAAGTTGTTAAAACAGAGACTACTAGAAAGAAGGGTGTAATCATTGCTCCTACCCTGGACAAAGCCATTGCCCCCCAAATGACCATGACTGGCAGCCCATGCTGCTGGGAACTATGCTGGTTAAAGGTGTGCTTGTCGTTAATATACTGCCTGGAGGAAGCTGAACAGGTCTGAGGGGTGGGAAGAGGTGCTGGGGGGAGGGTCCTCACCATCTCGTGACAGGCCCGGCTCTTGAGGGCCATGGCCCCGTACTTGCTGTAGCATGTCTCCCCACTGTTCCCTGCCAGCACTGCCATGTCGGTGCAGGTAACGCACAGCAACCCTGCAAGTAAGGAAGGGGTGAGGATCCTTCAAACACTCCAAGCCCTGTTCTATACTCCTGGGTCAGCATGGCCTCACCTCCTTCACTCACAGCCTGCACAGCTGCATCCAGAAAAGTGGCAGGGCTGCCATAGGGGTCCAGGTCGATGACATCAAACCGATCCGACACGCGCTGGTGCTGGTACATCAGCATCCTGGGAGTGAGAGGGCCAATTCCTCAGCGCCCTATCCCAGGGACCTCTCTGTTCCTTACACATGTTCAATCATGCAGCATGATAATTTGGACCTGGACTCGGGCCAGCTGCCTGGGCTTAGATCCTGGCATCCATTTGTTAATGGCTTTTCCTCTCAGGCCTCAGTCTACCCATCTCTGACAATGGCATGACAATAGCCAATACAGTAAGTCCTCACTTAACATCATCACAGTTATTGAAAACTGTGACTTTAAGCGGAAAACCATGTAATGAAACCAATTTTTTCACAGACTAAGTGATCCAAACAAGAGTTAATTCCTACAGCATTTCTGGTCACAAAAACATTGCTCAAATTCTAAATAAAGACTCAAAACACTTCTAATATTAAACAATGAAGTAAATGTGAGCTGTACATACATTTAAGAAAAATTAATAAAAACAAGTCAGTTCATTATTTTCCACCCAGTTATTCCAGGTCAGGGTCATAGATGGCTGGGAGTCTATCCAGGCAGCTCAGGGGATCCATCCTGGACAGGACACCCTTCCACTGAAGAGCTACTCACACCCACGCACACTCACTCAGACTGGGACAATGCAGGCATGCCAGTTTACCTCATTTGAACATATATATATATAATTTATTTATTTTTTTTAATTGACTTGAGAGAGGAAGGGAGAGAGAGAAACACCAATGATGAAACCACTGTTTGACTGCCTCCTGCAGCCCCCTATTGGGGATCAAGCCTGAAACCCAGGCATGTGCCCTGACCAGGAATTGAGCCCCGAGCTCCTGATTGGTTCATGGGTTAACGCTCAACCACTGAGCAACATCAACCGGGCCTCACCTGAGTATTTTAGGTTGTAGGAGGAAAGCTAAGTCCCCATAGAAAAGCCACACAGACATGGATAGAATGTGCCAAATCCACACAGACAGTAGCCCTGGCCAGGATTTTTTTTCTCATCAACATTTTAACAACATTATTCCGGACCTACTGTACTAATGTAGCACATACATGCCAGAGACTGTTTCAAGCAATTTAGATACATTAACTCATTTAATCACATAATCATCCAATGGGGGTGAAAGGTGCCTTCCAGAACAACTCCGTGGATTTGGACCCATATTGTTCCCTTTGCAAATGAGGAAAAGCAAATGCTATCTTCTCAACACAGCCCACCCTGACCACATTTTTCAAAATGGCAATCCCCCCACCACCACCATCTTCCTCTATCCCCAAACCCCTCAATTATTTTCCAGAGCACTTCTCACCTCTACATTACTATGTAATTTACTTATTTGTTACAATTATTTGTTATCGTCTCTGTTTCCTATTAGATTTTACTATGGTCAGGAAAGCAAATATTTTTTTACTTATTAACTTTCTATAAAGGTTAGATAGTAAATATTTTAGGCTTTATAGGCCACATACAGCCACTATTGCATACTTTTTTTTTTAACCTTTAAAAATATAAAAACATATCCTTAGCTCAGTGGTTAGAGCATCAGCCAGAGGACTGAAGGGTCTGGGGTTCGATTCTGATCAAGGGCACGTACTTTGGTTGCAGGCTCAATCCCCACAGGAGGCAACCAATTAATGTGTCTCTCTCACATCGATGTTTCTCTCTCTGTGTCTCTCCCCCTCCTTTCCACTCTCTCTCAAAATCAATGCGGGGAGACAATATCCTCAGGTGAGGATTCAAAAAACAAATATTCTTACATCACAGGACACAAAAACCCAGACTGTGGGGCTTCACAGGCTATAATTTGCTGACCCCTGCATTTGAATGTGAATTCCACAAGGTCAGGGATTTTGTCTGTAATGTTTACTGATGCATTCCCTGCATCAGTGTCTGGCACATATTGGACAGTGGATATAAGCGTGGTTCATTTGAAAAAATAAAAGTATGAGAAGTTTAAAATGGAAACCATCATGGTACTAATTTCTGGCACAGAGCATGAGCTATACAAGTATTACCTCTCATTTAACCAGTACAGCAACCCCTGTAAAACTATCATTTTATATGTAAGGAAACTGAGGCTCAGAGAGACTAAGGCACTCTCCCAAGATCAGAGAGCAAGATTATGACACAGCTAGGATTTGACCCCAGGCAGCCTGGCTATAGAAGGCACCTTCCAGCTGCCTGGCTCTGCGGCCCAGGGCCTACCGGGCATCTGCCTGGCTGGGCTGTACCAGGTGGGCCACTTCGTTGAGCTGCACATTATGGCGGATGAGATCCACAGCTCGAGCAGAGGCATCGTTGGCAACCACAGATCGGAGCCCAGGCACCTCCCGGGCAAAGCGAATGGAACGAAGACCCGAGGCTGCCAGGCCCTCCAGCACTTGCAGGCCTTCCTGTTGGAGTAAGCAGGGAGCCCCACTCACATCAATATCTCCATTTTCTGCTGATTCCCCCCACACCCACACTCCCCCGCCAGCTCTCCCCTTTCAGGAGCCTTCCTTCCTCCATCACCCACTGGACTCCGAGGCTGCCACCTATTTTATGCCCAGGCCTCACCTCACAGATCTCCCCCACAGTGGCTGTTCGAGGCTGGTTTCCAGGGGCCGGGTCTGCCCCCTCTTTCAATACAGCCTTGTCCTCCTCTTGCTCTGACAAGTCCACCACCACCTTTTGCACCTCCTTTTCACCTGGCACCTTGACTGTAGCCACCCAGAAACACAAGTCAGGAACTATCAAGGCTCTCTTTGAGAAACCTCTACTCTTCAAAATACAGAAGATTCATGAAAGAAAATCTTCCCCAAAGTCCCTAGAAAAAGGCTGAAGGAGCAGAGCCGAGGGCCTGCTACGTGGTTGGAGCCTTTCCAGACTTTAGGGAAGAGGGAAAGTCCTCTGTGTGACCACCACCTACCAGGAGATTGGACCTCCACTTACTCTGGATTCCTTTGGCCCCAAGATGAATGCGAGCGAACTCAGTGATCACAGCACATCTGCGAGAGACGAAGGCTTGGTTCACACCCCCTCACTACACAGACCCATTGCCAAGCTGACCCCGGACCCCTGCTTACGTCAGATCCCGGTTGAACTCCTGCACTGGGTTGTAGAAGACTTCGTTGGCGCTGGGGAAGGCGATCTTGGCGGACCCCTCGGTGACCGTCGTCTCCTGGGTTTCAGGTGGGCGCTTTTCGCCGCAGGGCACCGTACCGTTCTCCATTGCGGGTGGATTTGCCGACCCTTGGGGCTGCCCCTCCATAAACCGAGCCCTACAGAGACCGCCGGCGGAGCGGAGATTCAGGGTTTGCCGCAGAACGATTCTCGTATGGAACATCCGCAGTAGCCTGTGCCCGCCAAGCCTGCATCAGGAGGGCATGGAGAGGATGAGAGAGCTCCTTTCCTGGGCCGGGTGGCCTACACATCTGTAAAATAGCGGCTCAGGAGACCCTGTGGCCTCCGTAAGCTAACGCCATCCCCTATCTTCTGAAGATCCGCCCCAACGAAGCCTGAAGCCCTTAAGTGGGCCCGTCCCTGCACCAGATCCCTCCCCTCGCTGCCCAGGCCCTCCTCACCTGCTCTCGCGAAACGGAGAACCGAATTAATCTTGGTCACATTTTCCGGATTAAGACCTGGGCGCCGCCATGTTGGCACAGTTGGGGGCGGGTCATGTGGCAGAATTTAGCCAATCAGTGATGCTACCTACAGTGGACGGCCGGGATCAAAATGCACCAAAACGCAGAAAGTGTGGTATCCGCGGCCTTGATCACAGTGGTTCTCATGTAATTAAGGCCACACCTCACCAGCCCACTTCACGGATGACGAAGTTGAGGCTCAGAAAAAGGGTGGTAAGCGAAGAAATCCAACACCTATTGATCGTCTCCTGGATGCTGGGTGCCATAAACACATTACTTCAGGGCATCGGCAGGAAAAGCTCAGACTTTGAAATCAGATTTACTGAGTTTGAATCCTAGCCCTACCACATGCTCTTGGCAAGTTACTTAAACTCTCTGGACCTCACTTTCCTTACATGTTAAATAAGAGTCCTAGCTTCCAAGATAGAGCAAAGATTAAAAGACAACACCCCAAAAGTATGCAAAGAAGTCTCTTTCACGTAACCCTCAATAGGAAAGGAGGACAGGGTAGTGGTCTGGGCTGTCTGGGTTCCTAGTCCCCAGTTCACTTTGCTACCTGTTCTTAACCCCTCTCTGTGCTTAAGTTTCCCCATTTGCAAAATGGGCAGAATTTTTTAAGGCTCATTATGGGTTTGTGATGAGAATTAAACTAGTTAGTGCAGGTAAAATGCTTATAACGTAATCTGACATAGCGTGTTTTTATTGTGGCTTCTTGACCCTGGGTTTGAATCCTGACACCCGCCATCACTTTCTTTAGCAATTTTCTTTATCTCTCTGTGCCTCCCTTTTCTATAAAGTGTGTGTGTGTGTGTGTGTGTAAAATAATTCCTACGTAAAAATGTTACTGTGACGTTTAAACGAGATCATTCACTTGTGCTCTCTTCAGCAGCATACTAGTATATACTAAAATTGGAATGAGATCATTCACATAAAGACCCTAAAACAGTGCCTGACACAAACAGCAGACATTATTATTATTTGCGTTTTACAGGAAACTAAAGTTCTGAAAGGCAGAGCGACGTGCCTCAGATCGCGGGACTAGAAGGTAGCAGGGTCGGGATTCCAACTCTCAAGCAAAGCCGAGGTACTGCAGGCGACTCTGAGGGACTGAGGCAGGAGGCGGAGACGGGAAGGGGCGCCTTCGGTGCTCGGCTGACCTCGCCTAGGGGGCGGGGCCGCGGCGGGGGCGGGGCCGCGGCGGCTCCTCCCTAGCCCGGCTGCGGCGGCGGCGCGGCTTGCGCTGGTTCGGCGCTCGGCTGGGGCGGCCTGGCCCACAATGAATGGCCGCCGCGGCTGCCGCTGCTGCTGAGGCGGAGGCCGCGGAGGCCGCGGAGGCGGAGGCCGAGGCCCCGGCGCAGGGGGGTGCGCCCCGGGCCCAGGTCCGGCCCCAGCTGCCGCTGCGGAGCCTGCCAGGAGCCCGCGGAGCGCGGCCACGGCGCAGGTGAGGCGACCCGCTCCAGGCCCGGTTCCGGCCTCCTCTCGCCGGGGCGGCCTGAGGGCATCCGAGGTCCAGCTAAGGGCTGAAGGGGGAGGGCTTGGGGCGGCCTCCTCTGAGAGAGGAGGAACCAGGCCCGCAGCCCGCACTTATGGTTGGGCCGGCGAGTGCGGGGTGACCTGGCCCCCGCCAGCGGCCTTGAGTGTCCAGCCCCAGGCCGGGCCGCGGGGCTTGGGGGACAGCGGGATTGGGCCCAGACTTCCTCCCCTCCTTCCCGGCGGGGGATGGGGAGCAAAGCCAGGCCGGGCAGGTGCGGTGGGGAGGGGGCAGGGAAGTTGGAGGGCCCAAGGGATAAAGTGAGGAGGCTCCCGGGAGCCCGGAGGGGGAGGGGAAGAAGGGAGTCGGGCTTGGGGGCCGGCCGAGTGCGGGGAGGAGGGGCGGGCGGCGCTGCCGGAGGGAAATGGCCCGGAGGGGGTCGGGGCGTGGCCGGGCTTGCAGGTACAGTCGCTGGAGGGGGTGGGTGGGTCAGGTTACAGGCTTGGGGGCGGCTGAGGAGAAGCCCAGGAAGTGGGGCATGGTGGGCGTGGGCGGAGTTAGTTCGGAATGGGGGTTGGGGGGAGCGGGTGGGCAGGAGATCCCGGAGGTGCTTGCGAGAGTCACCTGAGGTGAGGGTTGGAAAGATGTTGAAGGGGAAAGGCCAGATCCCAGGGCGATCAGGTAAGTTGTGGAACTATCGTAAGAGTTTGGGGAGTGGGGGGAGGAGGCGGAGCATTTGGGGTAGGCTAATGGGGATGTGGAGGCAGGTCCGATAAACTGTGTTGATCGAAAGGCACGTGCCGAGATGTACCCCCTTTCCCGGCCAGAAGCTAGCTCTGGGCCAAAGGCGGGCGTGGGGTGGGGGGGGGAGAGGTGCTCTTTTTTCCCACACCTCATTCCCAAGCCTCTGCCGGCTGTTCCAAGGTGCTAGCCCGCCAGGTGGGTGTTTGTGTGGGCAGCTTGGGAACACCTAGCTCGGGCATCTTGTTTACCATGGGGGTGGCCCTTGCACACCCCCACCCCATATACCTGCAGAGAGACAGCCTAGCTGCCCTTACCTGAGTATCTAAGGTTCCTAGAATCTTTCCCCACCTAATTGTGACTGGAGCCTTGAGGCTCAAACCTAGAGGATGGGCCCTCAACCACCATCTTATACGGTGGCTTCCCAGGCACTAGCTCCCTGAAGGTGAACTGGGAGGTGAGTATATAAAGTTTTGTTCATTGTGTCTTAGTGGTTTATGATGGGGTAATGGGTAGGTCATGTCACCAAGAAAGGAATCAAATCAGGCACCCTAGCCCAGGCGGTTGGGGTTACTGACCCAGGGGCTCTGCTAGGGTAATGTCCTGACCAGGCCCGTGCTGGTAGGATGAGCTCATTAATTGCTCACCACCACCAGGTCAGCTTAGGCCTTGGGGTGGCTTATCCCAGGTCACATGACTAGAGCCCAAACCCATAATCCCCTAAGCTGGCCTTTGAGGGTCATGGCTGGAGGAGCTCCCCAATCTTCCAGGTTCCTCCTCAAAAATTCTCTTTCCTCTTGCCATCCCAAGGGATGGGTCAATACCCTTTTGTACAGTTTTCATGGTGTCCCAGGGGGTTGGGAAAGTGAAAGCTTTCTCAGACACCACGTCTTTCTCATCCCGCATGCCCCATGTGGGAGCCAAGAGGTTAGAGGTGATGGAGTTGTGGACTGCCAGGGGGAGGCGGTTATGAGGATGGGGCTGGGCTGTAGAGCTGAATTTTGCTTTGCTTTCCTGGTTTGTCTTTTTCCCACTTTGGTCCCAGGTCAGACCACCCCAGCTTTTGTTCCTTTTCTTGGCGCTAATTGCAAAGCTGTTGCCGGTGTGTCCTGAGAACTTTGACTTGGGAGCTAGCACCTGAAGCAGAAGCTACAGACTGCTGGGTCGATTGGTATCAGCCAGATCTGGGTATAATGATGGGTTGTCACCCTCATTCCTTCCCTTCCCCCAGGATCCCCATAATTCCTAGAACTGCCTTCTATTTGGGCCCTGGCCTCCCTCCTCCTATTTTGTGGCTAGCCTCCTGGTTCTAGGAGGGGTGGGAACTGGGCCAGCAGCCCCACGTAAAGAGGCCTTTCCCCTGCCTGGTTGGGCTGGGTACTGAGGACGGGTGGTTACCTTGACTCACACAGCTGGAACAGGGGCAGAGATTGGTCTCAGTTGGCCTTGGTGTGTGGGTGGCAGAGAAGAGAGTGGTGGGTTTGAGCCTGCACCTGGAGCTATAGAAGTCACGTTTATTAACTAACTGCTTTTCTGTGAGGACTTAGGGAGCACAGACCTAGGGCACCAGAGGAGGCCATAATCGAAGGGTGGGGGGTGGGGTGAAAGGCGGCCATGGGGCAGTTTTATTTCACTAGGATGCCAACCCCCTGCTAGGGACTAGGGGAGCAGCCCTGAGTAACAGATGCTAGAGCCTCTCCCAGCAGCTTTTATTTTAGTGAAGGTGACCCAGCAAACAAATAACCAAGAGCATTCCTTCTATTCCTACATTCATGAACTTAGTGAGACAAGGGGAAATGAGTGAGTGCTGGGGGGGTGGGGGGGGCGGGGGGATGAAGAGCTTTAGATAGGAGGATGGTCAGGGAAGACTTTCGGGAGATCTGAGCTTTAAATAATAAGAATCATCAGCCGGGGGGGGGGGGGGGCAAGGAGGGACAAATGTTCTAGGCAGGCAGGCAGCCCATTGAGAGTCTTTATTAAAGCATGTGCTAGGCTCCTGCCAAGTGCTCTGAATATCTTCATGAGGGAAGGAGCAAGGGGTGACCCTAATGTACAGATAGACCCTTAGTCCCATTTACAGAAAGGAAGCACCCAGTCTCAGGGTCTTCTAGGTCTCCCCGGCACACCATCTGCAAGTCCAGACCCCCTTGGCCTGCATCCAGGGCCTTGGCCAGGCATTGGGCAACCCCAGTAGGTTCTTGAGCAAGGCAGTGAGAAGATGAGAGCTTTGATTGGTTTTGCTGGACTCATTGTTTGGGTCAACATGGAGGATTGGGGTTTGGTGTGATGAGGTCTGACTGGGAATGCATCGGTGTCATTGCCAAAGCTCATGATGGAGAAGGCGGCATGCCAGCTGAAGTGGGGATTATACTACATTTGAGACAGTGGTAAGCTGCCCGGTCTTGAAGGCATGAAGGTGAGATGGGTAAAGGACTGTGGGGCTTTCCAGGAGCCTCTGTTGGGTCCTCTCTCATCCTCTTTACCCCTGACCACTTTCCTGGGTGCCCAGCTGCTCTAAGCACTTGTGCACATTTTGAATTTGCTCATGCCTGCCATGAGCAAGCAGACTCACCTTCCTGCCTCTGATCCTGGGTCCCATCGCCTGAGAATGGCATCCTCTGCCACCCCCGCGCGTCCCCCCCCCCCCAGCCCTTTGAACCACAGAGGCCATGAGGTGGAACTGGGCAGGTGGCTGTCTTGTGTCCAGTGCTTTGTTGTGGTCATTGTCCCTTCTCCCCTGCTGCCTCCCTGGTGAAGGTCTCAGCGTCCTCAGAGACCCACAGGTCTTCTATGAGGACCATGACTGTCATGACTTAAGCACAGGGTGGATTAGGATGAACTAACATACTGTAGTGGAGAGGGTTAGCACTATCCTGCACCACCTGGCTTGGCCTTGAAAAACCCTTGGGCAAAAGTCTTGACCTCAGCGCCCTTTGTTTACTCATCTGATAAAGTGGGGACAAGCAGGTAAACCTATATCTCAGTGCTTCTCCACCAGGGGCATTTCTGCCCCCTCAGGGGATACTTGGGAAATATCTGATGACATATTTTGTTGTCACAGCTGGTCTGGCAGTGCTACTAGCCTCTAGTGGTTGCAGAGGATGCTGCTCAACATCATATAATGCACAGGGCAGCACCACCAGGGAACTGTGCTCCTCAAGAGCAGCATACTGTGGCCACCTGGTGAGGGTTACATGAGAAGTTACTGTCTGGGTGTGATCAAGTGATGTGAAGGCATGAAATCACAAGATTTGGGAGATGGTGAAAGGCATAAGATGTCTCTGTTGCTGTCAGGGAGTTTATAGTCTGGCAAGGGCTAGGTGGATGGACAGAAGTGGACACAGCTAATAACAGCTGGCATTACTGGACACTGACTGCATGGTGGTTATTTTGTTGTTTTAATCCTTGAAACAGCCTTGTAAGGTTGTTGCTGCTGCTATTGGCCCCTTTTATAGTTGGGAAGACTGATGTTGGGGCAAGTACTAAGATAGATAAATGTTCCTGGAAGTGAAGAGAAAGGGAAGTGTAATGCTAAGCAGGAAGCTTTGTAAGGGATATTTGAGCCTAGTAAAATAATAATAAGACTCCATTCTTAGGCCCTGCCAAGCCCTGTGTGGTGTCCAAGTGCATTTCAATAAGCCCCATCCCAGTAACCACCCGCCCTCAGCCCCACCTGCCTCCTTTGTGTTGGAGCAATAACACCTCAGGGCTTTTGCCTGGCCTCTGCTCTTCTGTCCTTTGGGTGTGACTGTACGCTGGGAGTAGGCTGTAGCTCAGAAAGGAGGGCTTGTGGTCAGAGTGGAAGGGGGGGCTGGGCTGCTGCTGGGTTCTGGAGCTGCTGCAGGCGGAGGCTAGATTGCCCAGGGCTGCCAGAAGAAAGTGGGAAGTTGGAGAGGCTGCAGGCTAGACTGCTGATCCCTGGAGGTTGGCAGTGAAGGAAGAGTGGAGAAGAGCTGGGGAAACAGAAAGAACAGCACCCCACCTGGCCCTCAGAGGGCACCTGAGACCCTGGATGGGGAATCCCCAGATGGGCAGCAGATCCCATTTCTGCAGAGGACATGCCCATAAAGAGCCTGGCTCTGGCCTTGGCTTGCCCTTGCTTCCCTTCCCCCACTCTGGCTTCTCTGAGCCCCAGTTTTGCTATCCCTGAAATCAGTCTAGTCACAGCTGCCTGCTGTGGGGAACAACAGGACCATGCAGAGGATGAGCCCAGCCAGCCGGAGTCAAGAAGCCGCCTGATTCTCGGACAGGAGTCAGACGGCCTCGATGTGATTCTGGCTCCTGATCTAATCTTTAAATGACAGGAAGATTTGTTTCCTCCTCCAGAACTAGCGAGAGGAATAATTGAAGCACCCGCTCTGGACCCTCTGGGTACTGGTACACAGTAGGGACAAATGTGAATGCCAGCTACTATTGCAAATCCTATCCCCCACCATGGATTTAGTGGCTGGCTGTTTTTTTGTTTTGTTTTGTTTTCAGTGAAAAAGAAGTGAGTTAAATGTGCGCTGGATGCACATTAAAAAATACAGATGCCAAACAGTAGGATCTGTACAGTTATATAGCATGTTGTGCTTCCCTAACAAACGTTTGCCTGAGCTAATTTGGTCCCAATGGCTCTGGGTTCACCCCTGGCTATGGCTGGATCTGGCCACCTCCTGCTGAGCTGAGTAAAGGATTATGGGGCTTTCCAGGAGCCTTCGTTCTTCCTTACACTTGGAGTTGGTTTCCCTTAATTGAGTCGCCCACGTGTCAGTGGGCGACTAGAGCTTCCCTGGTAAAGCACAGATCAGTCCCCCCAGCCTCTGCTGGCTGGAGAACTCAGAGCTCCCTTCCCAAAGAGATGGCAATTCACACTCCCGAGAATCACCAGCCACACAAGTGGTTCCATTTGAAGCCTAGTGCACCCCAGGCTGACCAAATCATGGTTTTCATCCGGCAGCAGTGTGAGCAGTTGTTCACATTCAGTTACATTGAGCCCAGCCTCACAGACCCCTTTCGAGTCCCACTCCTGTTTTAGTCTCATTATTGTGAACTGAGAAAGGGGAACCAGGTTGGAATTAATGGGAACAATTTATCCCATTTGTTCCTCAAACAACTATTGAACACCCACTGTGCGCCCAGCAGGTTCTAGGGGCAGAGGACAAAGCAACCGGAAACAGGCCAACGCCCTGCCCCAGTGGAGCTGACACAAAACTAAGAACACATTTGCTAGATGGTGGGAAGTGTCAAGGAAGAAAAACCAAACAGGAAAAGCAACTGAAGGAATTGGGTTTGGAACAGTGTCTGTCTTTGGAAATTTGAGATTGGTGACTGGGAGGGTATGAAGAGCTTTGGCCATTCTAGAAGGCTTAAAAGCAGGTAGAGCCCCCATATGCATTGTAGGGGCCCTAGTGGTGTTACTCTGGACCCAGATGGTGAAAACTGGTTTTGCAGGAGTCCAAGGTGAATCTAAGGGTCTTGGCCTGAGTGGGGAACTTTCCGGTGAGAGCTACGGCCAGAGCAGGCTTGGAGGGATGGGAGCTCAGTTGTAGGCACATTGAGTTGGCATCTGAGGTATGTGCAAATCCAGCACCCACGGGAGGTCCAGGCCAGGGGCTCCATGGCAGAGTTGTGGGTGAGTAGAGCTGTGTTTGAAGCCTGTTTCAGGCAGCCATAACAAAGTAACCATAGATGGGGAGGCTTAAACAGACACTTATTTTCTCACAGTTCTGGGGACTGGAAGTCCAAGATGGCCACAAGGTCGGGTTTGGTTAGGTTCTGGTGTGCTCACATGGCCTTTCCTCTGTGTGTGTGCTTGGAGAGAAAAATACCTCTTTTCTTATACGGACACCAGTCCTATTGAGTTAGGACCCCACTTCTGTGACCTTGTTTAATTTTCTCCTACAGATCCTGACTCCCAAGTATAGGCACATTGGGGGTTAGGGTGGGGGGACACCAGTTCTGCCCATAGCAGAGGACTGAGCCTAGTGCCAACCTTCACCTTCCTTCACTTTCTGGAAGAACCACATCTGCTACTCCCTCAAGGCTCTCTGCATGCCTTCCCTGTGCCTTGAGGGTAAGACCCCAGCCCACCACTGCCTCATTAGATTGCCACTCCTGCCCCCAGATCTCAGCTCTTCTGGGCAAGGTAAGAATCCCCTGCATGCAAGCACATTGACTGTGATTCTGCATGAATGACCATGTCCCCCGCCATGGCAGACTCCTGGACACTTCCTGACCGGGGCAGGTGCTAGGCAAATACTTGTTGAGTAACTCGTGGGAGGTCATAGCCTCCCAGTGAGACCTGCTATGGCCTCACATCTCTCTGGGAGACCTGCTCAAGTCTGGGACCAGGACTAGCAATGCTGGGGATTCTCAGCTCTTTGTGTGGGACTGAGAGCTGCCCCTCCCCTCCCTGGGGTCTAGGGTGTTGACCTGAGTGGGGAACTTTCTGGTGAGCTATGATCAGAGCAGGCTCGAGGGGACAGGAGCTCAGTTATAGGCACATTGAATTGGCATCTGAGCCATGTGCAAATCCAGCACCCATGGGAGGTCCAAGCCAGGGGTTGCATTGGCCGTGTTGTGGGTGAGTAGATGGTGTTTCAAGTCTGTCTCACCTTAGGCAGCCATAACAAAATACCGTAGATTGAGGAAATTTAAACAACACACACTTTCTCATAGTTCTGGGGGCTGGAAGTCCAAGGTGGCTGCATGGTCAGGTTCTGGTCTGCTCACACGGCCTTTCCTCTGTGTGCTTGCTTGGGGAGAATAATATCCTTGGTGCTGTGTGTCCACCTCCCTCTCCACTATTTAACACATGCCAAGTTGTGAGGAGAGAGGATTCAAATACAGTTTTCTGCCCTTGGGGAGTTTATAGTTGAGTGGGATTTTGTTCTCGGAGGTGAGCATAGAAGCTTGGGGTGGGAAGTATAAAAAGGAGGGTTTTCCTCTCTAGAACCACCCTCCCCCCAGAGCGGGGGTGCGGGGGACGGGACGGGACGGGACGGGACGGGACTGGTGGGTATAGCTGAGGTGGAGGCGGAAATGTGGGCAGTAGCAGGAGAAGGGCACTCCAGGCAGGATGCACAGCTTGACCAGTGGAGGGAACAATGCAGTGGGCCTGAGGCCTGAGATAGGTTGGGGTGAGGGGCTCAGCTTGGGGACAAAATTATTGGGTGGTTTGGAGACCATGACCCCTGGCTCCATCCCACCATTTTCCAGCCAGCAGGTGACCTGGGCCAGGCACCAGCTGCTTTAGACCTGTTTCTTCTGGGAGCTCATCATGGCTCTATGGCCCTTCCCTCACAGGGCCAGTGTGAGTGAGGGACTTCGTGCAGGAACACACGTAGGTGGTGGTTTCTTTTGAGCCCAGCAGACTGAATTGGGAAGGGAGCCCTGGGGTAGGTCTCTGGGGTTCCCTCTGGCCTGTCACTGATCTCAAAGCCCTTCCCCCCACCTGTTCCTTGCAAGGGCAGCAAGGTCACACCAGGTCTCTGCAGCCCACATACCTGCCAAGACCTGTGCACTGATGCGTTGAGCCATATGCACTAATTGCCATGTTGTGCCCTCTCTCCCAATGGCTAATCTAAAGCTTCGAAGCCGTGGGTGCTGTACTGTGAGGTTGGGGTTCAGCCAGAATATTGAGAGATTCCTCCCTGCATTTCTGTTCTATCTGCACTCCTGTTGCTGAGCTGCACCAATTCCCAGGGAGGAGTCTGGGCTTAAAGTCTGGCTTCTTGGGCTGGTGCCAGGCTGAGATATGGTCCCCACCCATAAAGGGTGCAGTCCTAGCACTCACCTCAGAGGGGAGCCCTTTGAGACTGCTTGCAGTGGTGCCTGGCCCACTAGGTACAGTTAGGGGGATCCCTCAGAATGGCTCCTGCAGCCCCAGAAGCATCCATAGCCGCATCCCTTCAGCCCTCCCTTCCCCTGCCTATAATCCCATCAGCAGCCCTGTCGCAAACTGGACTCATTTATTCCTGCCTCGGTGCTCTGTGTGTATCTCCCTCTCCATATTTAACACATTTACAAATATTTATTGAGCCTCTTCCTCTGTTCTGATTTGCTGATCATGAACTAATCTGGCCAGAATGCCTGCCCTCATGGGGCAGTCTCCTTGGATAAGGAACTATACATACAGCTCTTAAAACTCTGTCCCCTGGTTCCAGGGCATTGGATGGCATCGTGGGTGGCTCTCTGTCCAGAGCCAGTGACTGCTGCAGTGTGGAATGAGAGGACTCCTGTGACCCCCCACCCCCACCCCAAGGTTGGCATGGGGACTGGGGGTTCACAAAGAGAAGGCAGGCCCCATCTTTACCTCCCCTCCTTCCCTCTCTTCCCTCCCCACAGCTGTTCACTCCTGAGTCTGACCATCCTCTCTCCTTCACTGCCACCACCACTTCTGTATTTTGTTCTGTGTTCTGGTCTCCATATTGTTGCTGGGAATTCTCCAGAGTTGATCTGGCCCTTAGTCTCCCTTGCTCCGAGATTCCCACTACTCACTCTCAAAAGTGGTCCTCACTAGGCCAAGGCTCCTCCTGTCCCCCTTTGCCGCCTTCCAGCCACACTGGCCTCCTTCCTGCCTAAGACTGTTGTGGCTCTATATGCATCATTACCCTACCCCTTTGCCTTGCCACTGAGGGTGACTACTAGGTAATATTCACCCGAACTATAATTAAATCTTTCCCTATATCTCCCCACTAGAAAGTGAACTCTGAGAACCCTCCTTGCAGCCCACTAGGGTGGGTTAGATGCATGCATCCCCATTTTACAGGTGAACAAACTGAGGCACAGAGAGGTGAGGAACTTGCCTGAGGCCACACAGCTAAGAGAGTAGTGTGGTTGGCATCAGAACCCAAGTCTGTGGCCTCTGACTTCATGGCTTGTCTGTCCTGCCTTGGTCCTCCCTCTTGGGGTGTGAGCCTTCCAAGCTGGGGGTCTGAAGCACCTTTCCAGGGGCTGGGGGCCACTCCCTTGGACACCTTGGCCTTGGTCACTTGAGCCCCAGTACTCAGAGCAGTTTCTGTTTGGCATCTTTCTAATGGTATTTCCTGTCTCTGCCTCCCTCCTCTGATTGCCTTAAGTGATTTTTTTATGACAATGAGAAGGAGGGTACAGCCTAGGGCAGTGGTCGGCAAATCGGGAGCCATGGTTTGCCGACCACTGCCTTAGGGAAAAACACTTAAAAAACATTTTAATAATGTACTAATGTCTTTAACCTGAAGTCAAAACTTCTGGGTAAGGGTAATGCCTTACACAGTGGTCGGCAAACTCATTAGTCAACAGAGCAGCAAACCGTGGCTCACTGGCCTAGGTTGCAGTGCCCAGGCAGACCTGGTTTGAATCTTGTCCCTACCACTTACTCACCAATGACTTCGGAACAGTCCTGAACTGCCACATGACCTCAGTTTTCCAAGCTGAGTATTGGGAGTATGAAATCCTCTCTAGAGGTTTACTAACAGGATTCGGGGAGCTCATGCTGGTCACCTGTATCTCCCTCCAGTTCTGCCAGATGAACCAACTCGGTGAGTTCAGATTGAGTTTATAGAACCACGTTGGCCTTAACAACATCTATTTACAAATGGAGAAGTAGAGGTTGGGAGCTCCTGATCCCAGGAGTGAGTCAGTTCTGGAACCAGTACTCAACCTGGCCCCAAAGTGCACCTCTGAGCCCATGGGTTTGTGGCTGCTTTTATTCTCTAGGCAGCTTTTTCTGAGTGAACGGAGAGTTAAAAGATAGAGCCCAAGCCTCCACAGTGTCCCAGTGCTCAGCCCCTGGAGGCAGGTCAGAATGGACTTGCTAATGAATGTTAGCTGTGAAAGCTAACTGGGAAATGAGGGAACACTAGCTGGGGGCTCTCGTTAGTTCCTGCCCCGGGGCCTTTGCACACACTCCTTTTCTGTCATTTCTCTTCATCCTTCTCACCAGCCTCTCTGCTCAGGGCCTCTCTTCTTTTCTCTACCTGCTCATTCAGGACCATTATAGAAGGGATACTCTTATTCCTGGAGGCACTTTTAAAGCCACATCATCCTTCAGTGGCCTTTATGATTGCCCCTAGAGCAGGGGTGGGGAACATCCAACCAGGCCAGGGTAAGACCCACGAAATCATTTGGTCTGGCCCTGCCAAGACATTAGGATTGAGTTAATTAAATGTTTGGCCAAATATAGCGGGCTAATTTTTAAGTTGACAATTTTGTATGGCCCGCGAATGATGTTCCATAAATATCCAAGTGGCCCTTGACAGGAAAAAAGTTTTCCACACCTGTCCTAGAGTATGGGACATGCCCTTCCCATGTGACCAGTTCTGGGTTGGAATGTGCACTGATGGAATAGGCTCTGGCTCAGGAGTGCATATTTTTTAGAGGTCCCTGGCCCCCAACCCCAGTGGTCTCTCCACCGATCAGGATAGGGGTTGAACTCCATGAGCAAGATCATAGGCAGATCCTTAAATTTGCATTTCTTTCCTACCCCAACACTTTAGGGTTAATTTGCATAAATGTGAGGTATGACTTTACACATTTTTTTTTAAATATTTTTTTTATTTCAGAGAGGAGGGAGACAGATAGAAACATCAATGATGAGAGAATCACTGATTGGCTGCCTCCTGCACGCCCCCTATTTGGGATGGAGCACACAACCTGGGCACGTACCCTTGACCGGAATCAAACCTGGGACCCTTCAGTCCAAAGGCAGACACTCTATCCACTGAGCCAAACCAGCTACGGATGATTTTACACATTTTACTTAAAAATATTATTTAAGTTTGCAAATAGGCAATACATTCACCACGTTAAAAATTCAAAAGACCCGTAGAATGTACCTGGCAAGTCTCATTCCCAGTTCTGCCCAGAATATGGTTTCAGTTTTATAGAGGTGCACATACCATGTAGTTTGCCCATTTAAAGTGTACAGTTCCATGCTTTTTAGCATAGTCACAGGGTTATGCATCCATCATAATTTTAGAACATTTTCCATTAGTTCAAGAAGAAACCCTGTAAATTGGGTTCTTGGACTCAAATAATTCCACTTGGGGTATAGAGGTTGGGCTTTTCCACACCAACAAACAATTCTCAGACACCAAAAAAGTGTCCGAGAATTCAATTCTATTCTGACATTACCTAGAGATTGCTTCAGAGTCCACAGGCTCAGTTCTACAAGACTGCCCTGCCAACACACTTCTGACAGCAGTCCCAAACCAGGGTTACCATGCTTCTGCTGACCGGCCACAGAAACTTTTTAATTAATTAATTTCTTAGAGTTGCTCACAGAACTCAGAGAAATATGTCACTTAACTAGATCACTGGTTTACTGTAAAAGGGTATAGCTCAGGAACAGCCAGATGGAAGAGCTGCTTAGGGCTAAGTGGGAAGGGATCCCATGCTTCCATGCCCTCTCCTGACAAGCAACTCTCCAGATCTTCATAAATAGACTGACCAGTTGCATTGCTGGCTGCTGATGATTGGTTTCATCTCTCTTCCCCTCCCCAGAGGTGGGGGGACTGAAAGTTATGTGTGGGTCCTTTAGCAACCAGCTTCCATCCAAAGGTGCTTCCTTCCTTAACATAACAGAAGGCCACTTAGCACTTAGGAAATTCCAAGTGTTGCTAGAGCTGTGAGTTAGGAATTGTGGATGAAGATCCAGTGTATGAGATAACATACTTTGGTCATCTGAATGACCAAATATATATTTCTTATACATCACAATATGGCACCCTGTATTCTTTGCTCATTCCCCAAACCTCCCATCACCCTAGCCCCTAACAATCACTAATCTGCTTTCTGTCTTTTTTTGTTGTTGTTAATCCTCACTTGAGGATCTTTTTCCATTGATTTTTTAAAATATATTTTATTGATTTTTTTTCAGAGTGGAAGAGAGAGGGAAAGACAGAAATATCGATGTGAGAGAAACACATCAATTGGTTGCCTCTGCACCCCGACCAGGGCCCAGGCTAGGGAGGAACCTGCAACCAAGGTATGTGCCCTTGATTGGAATCAAACCTGGGACCTTTTGGTCCACAGGCCAAAACTCTATCCACTGAGCCAAACTGGCTAGAACTGCTTTCTGTCTTTATGAATTTACCTGTTGTGGACATTTCATATAAATGGGATATAATATGTGGTCCTTTAGTCTGGCTTCTTGCAGTTAGCATAATATTTTCAGTTTCGTCTTAAGTCAGTGGTTGCCAACCTTTCAGACCTCACGGACCACCGGTTGGCAACTGCTGGCCTAAGTTATGACATGTACTGGTTCATTCCTTTTTATGGCTGAATAATATTCCACTGTATGGATGTGTACCACATTTTGTTTATCCATTCATCACTTAATTGACATTTGGATTATTTGCACCTTTGGGCAATTGTGGGTTGTGCTGCTGTGAATATTCATGTGTAGTTTTTTCTGTGGGTATATGTTTTCACTTCTCTTGGGTATAATTGTGAGGAATGGAATTCCTGGGCAATATGGCACCTACATGCTTAACCCATTTGAGGACCTGCCAGACAGTTTTCCACGGCAGCTGCACATCTTTGCATCTCCACCAGCAGTATAGGAGGGTTCTAATTTCTCATCCTTGACAGCACATGTCTTTTTTCTTCTACCTGACTTAGTGGGTATGAAACAGTGACTTGTTGTGATTTGGATTTGCATTTCCCTGATGACTGGTGGTATTCTTATGCAATTTCAGGGGTTCTTGTCATTTAGTCACTCAACAAATAATGGTTGAGTGTCATGTGCTCAGCACTGTAAATACTCTGGGGAAAATGGGGTGACTCGACCCTCTGGGAGTTTCCATGCTAGTGCCCTTCAGAGTTACCCTATGCATGGGGTACTAGTGATGCGTTATGCTCACTGTGTTAACTCATTTCATATTTAAGCACCTGTGTGTAAGTTTGCCTTTCCCCCTTGTCTGCAAGAAACAGCATGTGGCCACCCTGTCCTGTAGCTGACATGGCTGATTTGACAGTCTGTCCTAAAGGGATGGAAGGAGTGGCTCCTGCGATTCTTTTTTTTTTTTAATGTTGATTGATTTCAGTGAGGGAGAGAGATAGAAACATCAATGATGAGAGGAAAATCATTGATTGGCTGTCTCCTGCATGCCCCCTACTGGGGATTGAGCTTGGAATCTGGCATGTGACCTCCTGGTTCATAGGTTGATGCACAACCCCTGAGCCACACCAGCCAGGCAACTGTGATTCTTAAGGCCCCAGCAAACCTACCATGTGGATGCCGCTGAGAACAGGCCTGAGCATGTCACCTGACCCATCTCTCTGTCTTCCCCTGTCCCCTGCACAGCTGCCACCATGGCCCAGACCCTGCAGATGGAGATCCCGAACTTCGGCAACAGCATTCTGGAGTGCCTGAATGAGCAGCGGCTTCAGGGCCTGTACTGTGATGTGTCGGTGGTGGTCAAAGGCCATGCCTTCAAGGCCCACCGGGCCGTACTGGCTGCTAGCAGCTCCTACTTCCGGGACCTGTTCAACAGCAGCCGGAGCGCTGTGGTAGAGCTGCCGGCGGCTGTGCAGCCCCAGTCCTTCCAACAAATCCTCAGTTTCTGCTACACGGGCCGGCTGAGCATGAATATGGGGGACCAATTCTTGCTCATGTACACGGCTGGCTTCCTGCAGATCCAGGAGATCATGGAGAAGGGCACTGAATTCTTCCTCAAGGTGAGCTCTCCCAGCTGCGACTCCCAGGGCCTACATGCCGAGGAGGCTCCGTCTTCCGAGCCCCAGAGCCCTGTGGCTCAGACATCGAGCTGGACCACCTGCAGCACCCCGTTGCCCCTGGTGTCCCGTGTCAAGACAGAGCAGCAGGAGTCGGACTCTGTGCAGTGCACGCCTGTGGCTAAGCGGCTGTGGGACAGCAGCCAGAAAGAGGCCGGGGTTGGTGGCAGCAGTGGTGGCAATGGTAGCCGAAAAATGGCCAGGTTCTCCACATTGGACCTGGCCGCCAACCGGCCACCTCAGCAGGCCTTGGCTGCTGCGGCAGCAGCCGCAGCAGGGGGCGTGGTGAGTGGGCCCAGCATGTCTGAGCGGACCAGCCCTGGTACCTCGAGCGCCTATACTAGCGACAGCCCAGGCTCCTATCACAATGAGGAGGACGAGGAGGAGGATGCAGGCGAGGAGGGCACAGACGAGCAATACCGGCAGATCTGCAACATGTACACCATGTATAGCATGATGAATGTCGGCCAAAGTGGTGAGGCACCCACTCCTTTCCCTCTTCCCCCTCACCACCCCTACCCATGACCCCCATCCCCAACATATACCACTCTCTTTCCCCCACAGCCGAGAAGGTGGAGGCCCTCCCTGAGCAGGTGACCCCTGAATCCCGGAATCGCATCCGGGTGCGGCAAGACTTGGCGTCTCTCCCAGCCGAGCTCATCAACCAAATCGGTAACCGCTGCCACCCCAAGCTCTATGATGAAGGCGACCCCTCTGAGAAGCTAGAGCTGGTGACAGGTAGGCTGGCCTCACTTGCTCCCCAAGTCCCCCTCTTGCTCCCCAAGTCCCCCTCTCCCCTCACCCTTGGCCTCGGTGCCCTCTGGGCTACTGGCCTGTAGCATAGCCCCTGGCTTTGTCCTAGGGCAGCTGACACCCCTCTGTGTTGATACATAGCAAAGATTGGCCTCCAGGATTTTGCCCTGGAGGCAGATGTAAGCATTAGGGGACATCATGCCATAAGGCAGTGGATGAGTAGCTTCTTAGGGTGGTGTTGAGGGTTAACTACTGAATGGTTAAGAATTTGGCACAGAATCAGTGTGCCTGGGTGCAAGCCTCTGCTGCCTGTTCTAACTCCTAGCTGGTTGTGCTGACAAAAGCTACACATGTACTAGGCGGGCCTGGCACATTGTAGGTGCCCTGTGGGCAGTGGTACCACCATTTGTCCTTTTCTGGGCGCTGATGAGGCTGCCCTGGGGTGAGGTGTTGGAGAGGGTCTCTGGAGCTCCGAGAAGTGGGCCTGGCCACATGGGGAATGTGGCAGTTTAGGGCCTGACCACCCTCCATCTCCTCCCTCTAGGCACCAATGTGTACATCACAAGGGCACAGCTCATGAACTGCCATGTCAGTGCAGGCACACGGCACAAGGTCCTGCTGCGGCGCCTCCTGGCCTCCTTCTTTGACCGGTGAGGCCCTTGCCAAAGCCCGGGGAGTAGGGAGCTGTCCCATGACCCCCATAACCACAGGGGATCTGACTCCTTCCCCATGACCTCCCCCCCAGGAACACACTGGCTAACAGCTGTGGCACTGGCATCCGCTCTTCCACCAATGACCCCAGACGCAAACCTTTGGACAGTCGCGTCCTCCATGCTGTCAAGTGTGAGTGTCTGGCTTTCTGGAGGCGGGTTGGTGTAGGCCCTGGGATGAGCAGAAGGTCCTTTTCTCTGGTGTTGGCCTTGATAGGTGGGTATGGTTTGTTAAGGATCTGAGGTTCAATCTAGGCTTGTTGGGAGGAGGGCTATGCTGCTTAGAGATTTCTTTGGCGGCGGGGGACGGGAGGCAGGCGGGCAGGGACAGGGCACTGAAGGGAAGCCTGTGTCCGATGGGAGGGTGGGGAGGATCTTCAAACTGAAGGTAGTTATGAAGCAGCCAAGCCCCAGCCAATTGTCAGGAAAGAACTCTAAGTTTGCAGGTGGAATGAGTCTCCTAATTCCTAAATTCTGCAAATAATCCACATTTTTCAAGAGCACTGGGCCACCCTGTCAAACCATATATGTCCTACATGTGGCAGAGCTTAGCCAAGCATGGAGCCAGCTAATGTGATCTAGCATGGTCTCTGCAAGACCTCTGTTCTCCCACCTCCAAGAGGGGTTCCACGGTGTCCTGTGGGTGGGGGTGGGGGAGTCAGGACAGGCATGGCCGAGGGCCTTTTGGCAGTGTGGGAGGCAGGGCCATCTAGGCCTGAGCTGTCCGCTCTCCCCGCACAGACTACTGCCAGAACTTTGCTCCGAACTTCAAGGAGAGCGAAATGAATGCCATTGCAGCTGACATGTGCACCAATGCCCGCCGCGTCGTGCGGAAGAGCTGGATTCCCAAGGGGAAGCCGCCTGAGGGTGATACCTACACCACCTTCATCAGTGATACGGGCAAGCTGGAGCCGGACATGATGGGCGTGGAGCACAGCTTTGAAACAGCCAGCCATGATGGCGAGGCTGGCCCCTCAGCCGAGGCCCTCCAGTAACCCCCACCAAGCCCTCCATGAGGCCGTCACACTCCCCCTCCCATCACCCACCCACCTGCCATCTTGGTCACGAGCTACTGTCTGTCCCTACCCAGGACCCGCAGGGTGTGCTGCATGCTTCGGCCTCCCATCCCACCCCTGACCCCAATCCGAGTGGGCTGGGAGAGGGTGGCAGTGGTGCGAGCTCTGTGTGGCCTTCTCTCTCTCTCTCTCTCTCTCTCTCTCTCTCTCTCTCTCTCTCTCTCTCTCTCTCTCTCTCTCTCTCTCTCTCTCTCGCACACACTCGTGCACAGTCAGGGAGTACTCACTCCCCCCTCTTCTAACCCCTAGCAATTGTTTTCCCATTCCACTCAACCAGGCCAGGCAGGGGAGGGGCAGTCTAGGGGCAGTCCTCTGCTCCACCCTTCGCTGCAGCCCCATGGGACTTGCAGGGGCCCCGGGGTGCTCAGGACCCCTCCTGCCACCACCTCCCAGTGCTTCCATGTTTCCAAAAGCGCCTTCCTGTCTCCTTCGTCTGTCCCCGCACTTGGGGCTGGGGTAGGCGAGGCTGTGGGGACTGCTCTTGTGACAGCTGAGGAAACCTGAGGCTCAGAGAAATTATATGACTGACCTAAACCGACCTAAGGTGGCAGGCGGTAGTGCGCCCAGCACCCTTCTCTCTCCCCAACCCTGTACTCAGCCTCTCTTGTCCCATCAGGCCCGTCAGACCTGAGTGGGGCAGGTCCTGAGTGAGGGATACAGACCCAGAGTTTCTGAGGAGAGGTTTTGGAGGCTCACAGGTGCGTGTGCGTGTGAATGTGGAGAAGTTTTGCTTTAAAATAAATGAAGATAAGAGAGGCAGTGGAACCAGGGGAGCATGCTGGCAGGCTGCTGCCCTTCCCTCCCTCCCCACCCCATCCCACGGCAGGGCTCCCAGCTCCCATCCCCTGTACATACTTTTTAAAACATTTTTTTAGCTAATGAAATATTGAAGTATAAGATTCCTTTTATTTTTCAAACCAATGGGACTGTGTCTGATGTGCCCTTTGGTCCCTGGGGGCCGTGGAAGGTAGGATGGGGTGAGGGGTGCAGAAGTAGGCTGAATGTGTGCATGCATGTAGAGTATGGGTGCACGTTTCCAAGGTGGGACCCCAGGCCAGCTATCACCTGGACTACATTTGAAGGACATCCTGGTCTTGGCCTGTTGGCAGAGCCCAGCTCCTGGGGACAGGGCAGGACCCACTGCATTTATTAGCAGTTGTTCGCTGAATTTTCTCTTAACCATTCCTCTCTTTTTAGCATCATCCAGTGTGGGTTTTTGTTTTTTTTTTGAGTTTTACATGTGAACCAGAGGGTTCTTCTTTTTTTTTTCCTCCCCATCCTCCTGTGCTGCTGGGTGGCATTTGACATTTTTTGTCTAGCCTTTTCCTCGCCTTTTGCCTCACCTCTCTTTTCACTTCTGGTCTCCTCCCGAGTCTGACAGCCCATGGCTTCCAGAGGCAGGAGCTTGCTAGAGATGGGTGGGGCTATCCCAATGAACCCTTGGAATCTGACTTGGAGGCCCTATCCCCCACCCTGTAGCCCCCACCAGCCTGTGGGAAGGGGGTCCCTCCAGCATCTGTTTGTGGAGTTGGAGGTGTCCGGTCTGGCTGTGATCCTGGCACTCCTCTTTCTGGCCCAAGTATGTGTGTGGGGGGTGGAGGCAAGTGTATGAGGGGGGGAGTTGACACCCCCAGCTAAAGCACAAGCACCTTAGTCGCACCTCCCCTGCCCCTCATCCTGGCCTTGACACTCTACCCCAGCGTCATCCCAAAGCACAATATCCCAGTCACTTGGTGGGCTCCAGGGGCCACAGAGGGGTGGGCTGGGGTTCCAGCCAGCCCCCAAAGGAAGCAGGAGTCTCCAGGTACTCCCCCCTTCCAGGCCTTAGCTGGGGGCCAGCTCCTGGGACTGGTGCCCTCTCCCTCCCCACCCTTTTTTCTGGGCAGATCCCTGCCTATCCTCCTCCCTGCCTTGTACTCAGGCAGGGCTTACCCCTGTCCTTTCTCCATACCCCTGCAGCACTGGGTTGGGTGGCAGAACCCCTTGTTTCAGGGACCCCAGGAGGTGCCCCTGGCTCCAGGGGACTGTGTGTTGGTGGGGGGAGGGGAGGGACAGGGGGGAATTCCTCACCAGGAGAGCCAAAGACAGGGTTGTGCCTTACCCCAGGAGCCACCCCTGTGCCCATCCACCCTGCCCTTTCAGGTGGCCTGCTGCTTTTCCTCCCCTTCCCCCCCAGCCCTGCTCTGAGCTGCATGGTTCCCACCCCCACCTGGGCAGCCAGGAAGGAGCATGAATGGAGACTCACCAACGCAAAAAAGACTGGAGGCCTCTGGCCGCCCCTGTTCCCATAGGACAGGCCAGCTGCTGTGTCCACGTGGAGTGCCAACACCTGCCCTTCTCTGGGCTGAGCCCCCCACCCCCACCCCAGCCTGTAAGTGAGATTGCACATTAACTACTGTAAGGAGAGGAGCGCACTGGGAAATGTGAACATGAGAACATCAGTAACACTGATGAGAATAAACTAAAACGCCTTTGTAACAGCCCTGCAGCATGCTACTCACTGGGGGGCAGAGGGGTTGTAGTGGCTGGAAAGAGATGCTGCACACTGGGGTCTCCCATTCTACAGAGCAACACCCCCACTGCCCAGGACTTGCATTGACAAATGCAACAGGGTCACGCTCAGGGTGCACTTGGGAGTGGTCATGCCAAATGTCACATGACAACGTCCATCATGTGAGGGGGAGGGGCAGCATGTTCTTTTCAGATGGTAACACGGTACAGACCCAGGCCACCCACGGGTTCCACTTATAACACCCTTCAGACTACCCCATGTGTAGGCTCACAACACTGCCCAAGGCTGTCCTGCACACATGGCCCCTGCATGGGCATCCCATGGGAGTCCCTCCAAAGCTAGAAGGGTAGAGGCTCCCTTGAATGGGCTACTGACCCACTAGCTGTCCTGTGGTCTGACATCCCCCACCCCAGGAGCACATCCCAAACACACCTCTCCCTCCATTCTGAGTCAACACAAAAGTAGAGATGGCAAACCTAGCTATAGAGTCCTGAAAATATGAAATGACAAATGTTCTATGGAGCCAAATAAAGACATGTAAGTGCCTTAGGATCCCATTTATTGTCATTTCAAGCAGCCTGGGAAGGTTAGTTACCTATCTGAGGGATCCCATTGGTCAATAAAAAATCTGCTGGGAGGTGGACAAGGAGGCTACATCCCTGCCCAGGCCAGCTCCTTCCACCCATGATGCAAGGGAATGTTGTCCATGGGGATGATGACTAATATGGTTCAGGTTGACCCTTGCAGTCAAAAATCCATGTATGTTTGACACCCCCAAAATTTTAAGCCTACTGTTGACCAGAAGCCTTACTGATAATACAGTCAATGAGCACATATTTTGTATATGTACCATATAACATATTCTTACAATAGGCAACAAAAAAGGTTAAGAAAATTATAAAGAATATACATTTATAGTATTTATTTTAAAAATCAGCATATAAATGGGCCTGCACAGTTTAAGCCTGTGTTGTTCAGAGGTCAGCTATACTGCAATTCACAGGATGGTTTGGGTATGTCTCAGTAAGACCAACCCATTTGGAGTCCTGAACTCCAGCAT
Source organism: Corynorhinus townsendii (assembly GCA_026230045.1). Classification (NCBI taxonomy): domain Eukaryota; kingdom Metazoa; phylum Chordata; class Mammalia; order Chiroptera; family Vespertilionidae; genus Corynorhinus; species Corynorhinus townsendii. The sequence goes on from JAPDVU010000006.1 coordinate 80,509,256, forward strand.
CAGCTGTCAAGTAATTTGGAAGACCAACAGCATTGCCAACAAAAATTCAGAGGTGATGCTGCCCCACCTGACTCCCAGAAGCACATCTTGTAACTCCAGAAAGCCTTAGAACTGAGTATAGAATGGTCTAAGAGAACCCAAACCATCACATAAAAAAGGAGTCTGTACATGCTTGGTTCTTTTTTGACAAGTTGGCCTGATAGAATAACATTGTCGTAACATAGAGCACTCTAGAACGTGTATATGAGTGAGAGATTCGTGGTTCCCACACCTGAATAATGTGGGGGATGGAAACATCTAAGGTTCACAGCACTGACAAGTTTACCCAGCTTATATAGGAATCCTTTCATACTCGGGAAGGAAGGCTCCATGCGAAGCCCTTAAATTTACAAACGCTGCCTTGTTAGAGTGGCTTCACAGAGGGAACTAGAAGCCAGGTGTGCAGTGGAGCCCAGCGTTACTCGGAGGCACCTCAGAAGTGACCACTCGGCTCCATGGCTAAGGCATTTACCTACTTTGGGTACAGAACAGGCAAAAGATGTTTAGGTTGAACTTCAAACGCTCAAGAAAGATTAATGGTTTAAAATTTTCAGTGGCAATTAAAATTATCCATCATGAAAACTAAGAAATTAACCAGAATAGTCTTTTCTGCATCTATCTAATACTGGCCACTGAAATCCCTAACATGCACACGTGGGTACACACACGCACACACCTGTGCGTGCAAACGAGGTTTAGAGTTCCCATTCAGGAAGCAGCCACAAGTTTAGAGTCAACATACCATATGTTCTAAATACGTATAAAAAAGGCTGGGATTTTATTTCCAAGTTGGCACATGTAGAAGGCACAGGGGTGAATAAATGGCTTTGGGACACTGGAAATAAAAATGGGACAGGATGTGTCTGAGGTCCCCCCACCTCCACCACCCCCTAAGTGCACTTGAGAAAGAACCAGTGGTGGGGGCTCCAACCAAGGACCCTGAGGGTCCCACTGGCTCTCGATGAGAGCCTTGGGACAGCTCCCCAGACATGACACCCTCCTCCCAGGGGGCAGGGCCCTACCAGCTCCCCCAGCTTGAGGGATCAGCCCCCTGGGAGAGCCAGGATCAGAGAGAGAAGAGCAGGATGAGAACCAGGAGAAGCACCCCCAACAGCACCACAATTGCACACCACTGTCGGCGGTCTAGGGGAAAAGGGTCAGAAGTCATGAGGGAGGCAGCACCACCCCATGCTTCCACCCCCCCAAATTGCCTCCCCCAGAGAACTCACCACTTGTCATATGGGACACTTTGGCCATCTTCCTGAGGACCCCATCCATCCGGGACTGGGTGTGGTCCATCTCATGAGCAAAGGTGTCCAGCATGCTGCCAAGACCAAAATGGTGTAAGCCTTCGAAGGGGAGCTGGCCTCAGGCTCCCGGCCCACCCTGGGGGTCCTGGCCTCACATGCCCTGCTCATCCAGCTCCTCCCCAACACGGCCGGACATGTGTTTCAGAACCCGGATGCTCCCAGACACCAATTCCAGCTGTTGATCCTGTTGGTCCATGATCAGCTGCAGATTGGAGAGGTGGGAACTGCTGTCATCAGGGAGACCAGAGTTCCTCCAGCCCATGACTGACCAGCCACACAAACCTGCTGTGTGGCCTGCTGCTCCTCAATGTAGCGAGAGGTGACAGAGACCACGCTGGCATCCAGCAGGTCACTGGATGGCTTCTGGGCAGTTGGCTTGCCCGTTAGCATCTGGTGGGGCACAGAACACAAGCTCAAGGAAGAACACCCACTCACCAGAGAGCCAGACACAGACAAATTTAGATGGTGGTTAGTCAATAAGGCAGTGTTTGAAGTGCAATGGCCTGGGTTCCTCAGACCCACTTAACAGCAAGGTGACAGACCCCAAGGCCATACCACTTGACCTCCCTGTGTATTAGTTTCCTCATCTGTAAAATGGGGAGAACTACAATCCCTGTTTGCTGAAGTTGGAATGAGAAAATAAATTAATCCATGGAAAACACTTACCTATATATAGAAAAGGCTAATATGCTAAGTATCCATCTGACCGGTAGCTATGGTGCACAATGACCACCAGGAGGCTGACGTGCAATGCAGGAGCTGCAGTGATGCGCACTGGCCATTTACAGAGAAACGGCACCTCGGACCTGGCGCCCACAAAGCAACCCCGGAGTGACACCCCACCAAATCGCAGCTGACGCTGCCAAGACCCCATGGCGCAAAATGTGGCCCACAGCCCAGCCCGGAAACAAACGGTGGCTGTGGGCGCCGCGTAATGATGTCACATAGCAACACCCAGCTCCCTCTCCCTAGCAATTAGCCTCCTTGGAGTTTCTTCAGCCCAGGAACACAATTTGCTTTATAGCCAGGTGGAAACATTTTATACTGTAACCAAATGTCTGTGAAGCAGTTTTCCTGTGCCTCATCTCATTTGATCCTCACAAAAGTCCTAGAGTAGGTAGATAGGAGACTCAGTGGAATCCTATTTTCTTTTCATTAGCCGGAAAACGGATATTTAGAAACTTGAAAAGAAGAAATGATGAACCTTAAAAGTGACTTCAGGTTTTGTCACTGTGCAGAATATAGTCAAACACTGCTGCAGTTAAATATTTCACCCTTTGTTCTCCCTGCATGATCTACAACAATAATCTGTTTGTGTTGATATTTACTGCTGTGTTGCTGACAATTACCTGAAAGAAAAATTGGGATGCTTCACTGGGCCGGAAAAAGTTTAGCTAAATCAGAAAGCAGGTCAAATTAAGCAAGTTTATTCTATATATATAAAAGGCTAAGTTGACTCGCCCATGCGCTATACATATAAAACTCTCACTAGCACCAATCACACACGTGTTTCAATCTGTCATTGTTGATAGTGAATTTGGTTGACACTTCTATTATAGAGAAAGGGCAAATAGTGATATTAAAATATTTCTAATTAATTGCCTTTAAATGTGCACGAATTTGTGCACTGGGCCAATAGTCACCATATAAACAAGTGTGAGAATTTGGACTTTAATCACCAAGGTAGCACACCAGGAAAGCACATAGGCACTGCTACAGGACTCCAAGCTGGTGTGGGCCTCAGCTCCCCAACCCTCCCAGATCCCATGTGGGCTTATGATGGGATGGGGAGAGGCTGGTGGTGTCACAACATACAAAGGATGGGCATAACAACATAGAGGGGAAAGGTGTACAGACAGGCAGCAGGGAGCATTCTAACAAAAGGCATGTGCAGGCACACACACAAAGCAAGCACTCCCACGGCGGGTGGCAGGGGTGGGGGGAAGGTGTGCATGCACAAGGCAGATAAGATACACTCAGAGGCCAAGTTCACACACTCAGGTCAAGTGCATACACAGAGGGAAAATGTAGGCATATATGCTGGAAACAGTAAACACAGAAAACAAAGAAAGAAGATAGGTATACAGACACCACTCACCCCCCCCCCACCCCCCCGGGAACCAGTATAGACCTCCAGGACAAGGCAGAAGGGAGTATTATACAACCAGTGAGGGCTCAGGTATACACATATAGAAAGCAGGCAGGTAGACAGCCAAGAGGACTGCACACAAAAAGGATGGGCACTGACATATAAGGGACAGACATACACTTTCCCAGGGAACAAGCAAACACACACCGAGGAGAGGCTCACCCTGAAAAATGTTTTGGGTCAGGTCAAGATGCCTTACCTCTCTATTACTTCTCTCCATGAAGGCTATGGCTGCTGGGCTGACCATATGGTCCTTCATTTCCTGGGGGTGAGGACAGCATCAGAGAGTAAAGACGCCCCAACCTCCACCCTTACCCCATCATAACCTCCTCTCTCTCACCTGGACAGCTTCTCGCATCCGCTCCACGAATACCTTTCTCTCCTGCAGGTCCCCAGCTGGAAGCTTGAATTTGCCTGGGTTGGCTTCCACTATGCGTAGGCCCAAGTCAAGAGTCAAGGCCACAGCTAGACACAACCTCCTCATCTGCCTCAAAGCCTTCAACTCCTCCCTGGTGTCCAGCCTCCCAGATCCCCCTGCCACCGAAATGGGCTCTCCCAGGCCGCCCTCCAACCCTCCAACCCTCCAGGATATCGATGGTCTCCTCCAAGTCTTCGAGGTCCCACTCGATGCTGCGCAGGCCATTCCGCAGTTCATTGGTCGTCCAGTCCAGCTCCTCGCGTCCGACCGCGGCGCCCTCCTGCAGGAGCTCACACCAGCGCTGGTACAGCCCGCGGGCTGTGTTCACCGCCTTCTGCACCTCACTGCAGGCAGGGGCACAGCGGGCACGTCTGGGGGCAGGTGGGCCTTCCGCCCGCCGCTGCGCCCCCAAATGAGTGGGGGAGCTCAGACATTATCTTGCGTACCTCTCCCACGGCCACAGGGTGACCCCGACCCGCGCACCCCAAGACCGCTTGGCACGCAGCGGCCCGCATCCGGGCACTGGCTGGCAGGGGCTCGAGCACCCTCTGCCCTCCCCCATCACTGTCACTCACCCTCGGACTACAAAGAACGGGTCTTCGAGAGACATGTCACCGCCCCCCGTCGGAGACCGAGCCCCTTGCCCTCTGGGCCTGGAGAGCTGGTTTCCTCGCAGCGGGGGAGAGCACGCCACCACCCCCGCCCCCGTCACTTGACCCAGGCCACCATAGAGAGCCGGACCACGAGGAGAGAGAGAGGCCTCAAAAGCCGGAAGTGCAGAACTCCTGCCGCCTCCGCAGCCATCTTGGCTGTGGGCAGAGGCGGCTTTCTGTGCGCATGCCTCCGCCCTTCGCGTCCGCTTATCTCCTCGTTCCCCGCCTTCCCCTAGTTCTGCCTGACCAGGCTGGAGTCTGAACTCGGGATCTCTGGGTTCGAGACCCAGCCCCCTGAATGGTTGCTGCGCAACCTCAGTTTCCCTTCCCGGCAATGTAAATAATAATAACCTCCCAGAAATCAGACGAGATTGTGGCTGGGGAAGGGGCTCATTCGATTCGTAGATCCTTTTAACGGACTCCTTTAGCCTGCACCCGGATCCTATCCAGGGAGATCTGTCCCAGCCCAGGGTCGGGAGTGGCAGGTTTGGGAAGGGCTGGGGGGAAAGGTGATTGTCCCCACCTTTCTGCGGGCAGGGTGATGTGCGGGCATTCTGTGGGTAGTTCTACTGAACTCTCTTCTTTTTTTCCTGCTGAGGAGGGGGCACATCGAGGTCCCCATGGGGCGAATGGCCGCTAGTCGACGCCCCGGAGATGCGCCTGGGGGATAGGGTCTTACTGGGTGTGAGCCTAGGAGTTGCGGGAAGGTGTGGTGGTGGCTCTGAGGATTGTTTCCAGAGCAGAGGAGCCCTCTGCGTGTGGGGTCTCCCGTCTGGGGCGAGACCAGGAATGTTTGGGGAGGAATTCAACGACTCTGTCACACAGGGCCCTTCCTTGTGGGGCTAGGGAAAGCACTTTTTGGGAGGGGTGTGGAGAAGCCATCGCCTGAATGAGGTGCTGATCTCCCTCTGGAGGGTGGGCAGGATCTCTGAAGAAGTCCTCGGAGGGTCGCCCCTGTGTGTGTCAAGAGTCGCTGTGTGGGGTTTTAGAGTTAGTACCTGGGTTGGGGATGTCATTGTGGAGTCTCTGAGGTGCCGGGGCGGCGGTGGGGGTTGGGGGTGTGGGGACATTCTCAGCCGGTCCCCGCAGTGTGTGGCAGGAAAGGTCGCTGAATTGGGACAGTTGTTGCACGGGGTCTTTTAGGGATTTTGAATCCCCAGGTGCATGGAGCGGGACCTGAGCGTCCTCCAAGGGTGCATGAGATAACTAATTGGGGGGTAGGGGAGCAGTAATACCTGGGAGGAGGCCTTGTAGGGAGAAATAACTGGGAAGACGGGGATAAAGGGGCCCTCACCGTGCAGGCAAAGTCTTTGTGTAGAGTATCTGGGAGATGGCGTCAGTGGGAGCCCAGAGATCACCCCAACCCGCCCGCGGGGGGGCATTCCCGGAGGGGCGTCACGCCTTTCTGGCCTCCCGGGAAGGAAGCGAAACCTTCCCCTTCGGCCCCACTGGACACGGCTCCGGAAGCCGGGGGCTCTAGACAGCCTTAGCCCGGAGAGGGGAAAGGAAGAGGGCGTGTTTGGGGGCTAGGCCCCACCCACGCCCGGCCGGCCGGAAAAAGCCGGCTATTGCCCAGTATGGAGAGCCCGGCCCCTGTCCTTATATGGGCAGCCGGAAGTGGCTCGGCCACCTGCCCTACGTCATTACTTCCAAATTTAGTCTGGATGTAGCGCGGACCTGGTGGCGGGAAGGCTCTGCGCTCCAGTCGAGTGGGCGGAGCCTCCCCTTAAAGTGCCCGTACCGCGAATGAATGGAGCCATTCAAATTTGCAGCTTTTTTTGGGGGGAGGAACTGGGACTAGGTTTTCTAGGGGACGTAGCGCGTGGCGGAGGGTAGGTTCGATGTTCTCTATCTGCTCTCTGCGTTGCTCGGTTTTCAGCTCCTACCCCAACCGCGCCTCTTCAGGTGCAGAGGCAGAGCGCGGCCCGGTCGTTTAGGGGCCGCAGCCATGGGTTCAACCGGATGTCGTGTGTCCAGGTCCTCCACCTTGTGTGGAGCTGGTGCCAAAGGAAACTGGGAGGATGTTCATTGCGGAGAGCAGAGATGGCAGCCTGGGATGCGCTCATATCTGCAGACTTCCGCCGCCAGTGCAGCTGGCAAATTAGCCCTGAACCAGCCAGCTTACCCTGTTCTGCTTACAGAGAAGGGTAGTGAGGAGAGCTGGCGTAGGTTAGGTACTATAGAGGTGATGGCCTCCTTTCACTGCAATTGGCCCATTTATTCGTTTAGCAAATATTGGACTAATCAGTCAGCCTCGGTTTCCCCACGTGAAGAAATCAAGTATAACAGCAGTACCGTCCGTGAGGGATCAATAAGATATTTATGAAAGGAAAGCCTTTAACATCGTCTGGCACGTAGTAACCAATTAATAAGTGTTAGCATTGTTATTGGTTCAAGAAACACTAATGAGACGCCTGGAACTGTGCCCACGGGGGATGTACGGGCTCAAACCGGGGTATTCCCCTGTGCTAAGGAAAACTAGCCGCCTACTACCTGCTGGGGCCAGCGAACTCTAGCACGTGGGTGGGCCCTGAGCCTCACCCTAGGCTCCGCTCCCCTGGGCCTGCGCGCGGGCGCACTGAAGTGGTGAGGGCTGATAAAGGAGACCACCCCAAGTGCTCAGAGGGTACTGGGGAATGCTCCCCCTCGTCCGGGCTAGTGTCCCTTTTGTCTGTCCAGTAAATTTCACCCTGTCGCTTTAAGGCTTAAGTCTCTGGCCCCAACGCGGTGGAAAGCCCGATGCAGCGCTCTGATTGGGCGGGGCATCATGGTGACGTTACTCCGGGTACAAATGGGCCCGGGTGGCGGGCGCCCGGGCAGAGCGTCCTAGGGGTGTTACGGCGTCTCTCTGCGTGAGAAGAAAAAGCGTGAGCAAGCGCGCAGTCGAAGTGCATCTGCTCAGCAGGGAAGTCCCCACCGTCGAGTCGCCATGGAGGTGCAAAAGGAGGCGCAACGCATTATGACCCTGTCGGTGTGGAAAATGTACCATTCGCGCATGCAGCGAGGAGGGCTGCGGCTGCACCGGAGTCTGCAACTGTCTCTGGTCATGCGTAGCGCCCGGGAGCTTTACCTCTCGGCCAAGGTGGAAGCCCACGAGCAGTCCGAGGTGCCCTCGCCAGTCGCCCGCTCCCCTGACCCTCGCCTGCACCCACCGCGGCAAGCACAAACCGCAGCGGAAGCAGCGTCCACCGACGGTGAGCAGCCCTGCCCAGAGCCCATGGACACTCAGGAGGCGCCGAAAGCCGAGGAGACCCCTGCCCGGTGTGCCCCGAGACCCGCCAAAGTCAGCCGCAAGCGGCGGAGCAGCAGCCTCAGCGACGGCGGGGATGCCGGACTGGTCCCGAGCAAGAAAGCCCGTCTAGAAAAGGAGGACGCGGAGGAAGGGCAGTCTTCGGAGGTCTCCGATCGCCTGCAGGCCCCTCCCGCGCAAGCGGAAGGTGCCTTCCCCAATCTGGCGCGGGTCCTCCAGAGGCGCTTCTCTGGCCTCCTGAACTGCAGCCCCTCCGCCCCCTCGACAGCGCCTCCGCCGCCGGCTTGCGAGGCGAAGCCGGCCTGCCGCTCGGCGGATAGCATGCTGAACGTGCTCGTACGGGCCGTGGTGGCTTTCTGAGGGCCCCCGAGCGCCGCTGCCGGAGTCCAGAGCGCGAGCCGAACCGTCGGCCCGAGTACACACACCCGAAGCCAGGCCACCCCCGCGGGAAGGCCCGCGGAAACGGTGGAGAGGAGCCGCGGCCCGGGAAGCTGTCGCCACCGTGTGCAGTGGCGGCGCCAAGGAACCTGAGCCGGGGCTGGGCGCCCTCCTCCGAGACCGGCCGCGCCCACAGGTGCTGTCTTAAACGACGGAGACGTGGCCTTTCCGTCTCCTTCTGGGACTGGGTGAGGGGGGTCTGGTTCCTGACATTCCTCAGGGTCGGACTTTATTTTTCACTGGGGGCTGTGCTGCCCTTTCGAGGTTTTTCGATAGTTAGTGTCCTCGTTCCCAGCGCGGCATTACAGGCACCCTTTCCCCTCGGGTGACATGCTTATGCAAGCGGTCATCGTTGCGTCATGGGCAGGCGTGGGGCGCTTCCTGCTGCCTTGCGTGGGTGTGGGGCCTGGGAGGGGGGCTGCCTGAGGCACAGCCCCCGCGCTTCTCCCCTCACCCCTGTGCCTTCGGGTCAGGGGGAACGGATCTCATTTCAGGTTAAATTTTTTTCTCATTTGGTGCGTTCGAGGTGGGGATATGCGCACAGTCTCAAGCGTGACCCTCCCTCAGGCATAGACAATCAACACAGAAGATCTTGGTCTGAATCACAGAAGTGGGGGAGGGGGTGCTCCTAGCTCTGTAAGGCTGAGCTAGGCCCAGTCTGGTGAGGCTGGGCCCGTTTGGGGAGGGGAGATTCTAGCCAGTGCATTTGAGGGCCTATTTACTCTGGTGGGTTCTGTTTAACTCTGTCTGGCCTTTTGCTAGAGAGACCGGATACGAAAATAAAGACCATTTAACTAAAAAGTCGACTGTCTGTTTTTCTTCCCTGGTGGGGGAGGGGCGGGATTAAGGGCCAGGAGCTGGGGCGGCTAACTGGGGCCGCAGGAACCGGCCCGACCGGCTCCCACGTGGGCGGGAGGGGCTGGGCCCCCTTTTCTCAGCCAGTACACTTCCGTTCTGGGCACCCTGGCGCTCTTACTCTTTAGAAGTTACCCTCAGCCCTGGCTCAGTTGGGTAGAGCGTCATCACTATATGCCTAAGTTCTGGGGTCCATCCCAGGTCAGGACTCAGCCAAGAGGCAACCAATGAATGGGTGTCACAGCAGAGCCATGTTTCTCCGTCTCTCCCTCTCTGTAACACCGGTGAGTGAAATTTAAAAATGTTTCCCCTGCAAGTCTGGGAGAGCGAGGGCTTTCACAGTTCCTACGTTCGGGAGGATACTGCTGGGGGCCGTGCCCCACGCGCAGTTGGGGAGCCACGCAGATCTCCCCCCACCCACCCCGGCTGCACTTGACCAACAGATTCCGTTCTGGCGGGGGACCCTTGGGGAGTGGAGGAGCAGGAAGCTCAGCAGGTAAACTTGGGATCCCTCTTGATACCATGTTCCAGTCTCTGGCTGTGGGATTTGTTTGGCTCGGACAGGGAGGTAAGCACCCAGCCTCAGTTTCCTCATCTGTGGAATCAAACTTGAAACCGCTTCCCAGGAGGAGGCTGCAGGTTTAGAAGTGCTCCTCGGACCTTTGTTATTTGGCTTGACTCCACCCCAGGGGAGGAAGTCCTCACAATTCATCCAGTACTGGCCCTGGGAGGGCCGTTGGGAGGACAAAGGAGCCGCAGGTGTGGGGAGAGGCGCGGGAAAGCGCCCGCCCCACCCCCGAAAGGCTGGGTCCCCGGATCTGACCCCGAGGTGGGAGAGGAGGAGGGTGCATGGAGGAGCCCTCACCACACCAGCTTCTTAACCCACGCCCCTCCCTGCCTCGCCCCCCTCCCCCCGCAGCTATCCTCCACAGCCCCCTGATTCCTTCATGGGGAAGGTGGGAGACCGCGCCACCTAGAACTCCCCAGTGGGACGTGGGGAGACCGGAGCACCGCACCACCAATGGCAGCTCAATGTGTCCGCGTAGGCGCAACTCCCTGAGAACTGGCCGGGCCCCAGGAAGTCCCCGGCTGCGGGAGGGGGCCCACTGCGCATCCTGTCGCAGGAACCGCCGGCCCTTCCTTCCGCGGGAAGCGGTGGGGCGATTCCCGCCCCGGCCGCGGGCATTTCCGAGCCGGCCCCGGGGAGGGGCTGGAGGGGACACGGTGGGAGACAGGCTGGCACCTCACACACACGTCGCCAGTCAGAATAAGCAACATAGAGAACTTGTCACAATAACCAACATCTATGGGGCCTGGAGCTGTCAGTCCATGACGGCCCTAGGTTATTGGAACAGGCCCTCTGGGGAATAGTTGATTGGACAATGGCTGCAAAACCGACAAATGCCCATACTCTGAGACCCTCTGATTCCCCAGGGAGTTTCCAGAAGGGTGTCCGCCACAGTGCTGTCTGAAATGGGCACAGATTTGAAACAACCTACGTCCCCACCCCAAAGGTAAAAGGCCTGAGCCTGACAGATCTGCCTGCTCGGGCAACCATGCTGCTGGTGACAACTGCCAGCTGCAGAGGTTGTGGGGTGAGGAGCACAGATTTCTGCGCCCCGACAATCAGTTCTACTTGCTTCCTGTGCAACTTTGAGTAAGTTACTTCACCTCTCTGGGCCTCAGTTTCCCTGGCTGTAAATTTTGGAATAGCCCCTACCTCTTAGATTCATTGTAAAGATTAATCAAGATAGTACACAAGAAGTGCTTAGTAAAATGCCTGGCTCAGTGTTATTTTTTTATTGTTAAGAGGCCAGGATGACAACAGTACAAATATATATGTATGGAAAAGTGTGTGTAATGCTGTGTTAAACCCAGAGAGTTTGAAAAATAGTTCCCTCCTCCAGTAGCTCAATATGAACAAGAATCTGCGTCTCCTCCCAGCTCCAGGGTTTGGCCATACCTAGTGAGTTGGCAGGGTTGATTTTTTTTTTAATGTATTTTATTGATTTTTTAGAGAGGAAGGGAGAGGTATAGAGAGCTAGAAACATCAATGAGAGAGAAACATGGATCAGCTGCCTCCTGCACACTCCCGACTGGGGATGTGCCCGCAACCAAGGTACATGCCCTTGACCGGAATCGAACCTGGGACCCTTGAGTCCGCAGGCCAGGCTCTATCCACTGAGCCAAACTGGTTAGGGCAGGGTTGATTTTTTTTTTTTTTCTCCTGCAGGCTCCATGCTCATGGTTTCTTACTATGTTACCAGTGATTCCTGGTATCAGGCCTTGGACCTCTCTACACTCACTCCTGGGAGCCTCATTCAGTTTTAGGGCTCTAAATGCCACCTCTATGTGTACTACTAAATTTAGCTATCCATCCCAATCTTCTTGTGGGGGTTTAAGGTATTCCAAATAGAACAGGAGCCAAAGAGAATTCTTGCTATTTCCTACCAGTCTTCCAATTCAGGACTCCTCCAAGCCTTTCCCCATCTTCCTGGCTTCCTCCTTGTCCTTGACCTCCACACTCTATTCTTTTTTAAAATTGAATTTATTCAAGGTTACACATTGTCAGAGGAAGGGCTAGAACTCACACTAATTTTATTTATTTTATTTTAATATATTTTATTGATTTTTTTACAGAGAGGAAGGGAGAGAGAGAGAGTTAGAAACATCGATGAAAGAGGAACATTGATCAGCTGCCTCCTGCACGCCCCCTACTGGGGATGTGCCCGCAACCCAGGTACATGCCCTTGACCGGAATCGAACCTGGGACCTTTCAGTCCACAGGCTGACCCTCTATTCACTGAACCAAACCGGTTTCGGCCCACAATCTGTTTTACACAGCAGCTGCACTGATTTTATAAAACACAAACTGGATCTTTTCACTCTCCCAGCTCTCCCCTGCTTCTAAACACACTAGCCTCCTTTCTGCTTGCAGAACGGGCCAAACATGTTCTAGCCCCAGGGCCTTTGCACTTGCTGTTCCTTCTGCCTGCAGTGCCTTTCTGCCAGATACCCACATGTCCATCTTCATTTTCTTCAGGTTTTTGCTGAAATGTCACCTCCTTAGGGAGGCCTTCTTTGGCTACCTGACTAAAATAGCACCCCATTCTACTCAGCCTTCTTTAGAGCACTGCTCACCATTTGAGAAGATATATTTATATTTTATTTAGCATCTGCACCCCCATTCAAATGTTTCATGAATAAATACCCAGCCCATGCCAAAATGAGTGAATGCTGTTGTCTGGGGTAAGCAGATGCTAAGTGCTTAATATTTATTATCTCATTTAATCTATGGCTTCCGATGGCTCTTAGAATTTCCCAAACTTCACACAGTTGACAGGATTTTTATCAGATCTGTGTAACAACTGTACAAGTATTATTTATCTAATTTTTAAACTTAATGGTGAATTAATCACTCACCATACTTAGAAGGTAACAAACAGTTCATAAAAGTTACAATGAAAACGAAATACTGTCATAAGATCCTGCTGAAACAGTAGCCAGTGTGAGGTTCCAGACAGCTTTCTTAGTTACAAAGGAAGATTAGCAACGTTAAAGACACATTGTTGCCAAAGGAGGAAGACTGTCCTTTAAGTCAGAGAACCAGCTGGGACTGAAAACTGAATAGAAGCTGAGAGATGTATTCTGTTATTTAAATAACAATGAATCACTTTGTCCACTGTCACAGAGTTAGGAAAATTCTGCTTCTGGAAGAGGGACAACAACCCTATGACTGTCCTGCTGGACCTGGGCCCAGTGCATCTCTGGCCTAGTCTTGCATCACCCTCCAGCTGTACTGACCTGCTTTTTGTTCCTCATACTTCCAGTCTTCCCAGTCGCTGGGCCTTTGTATATGCTCTCTCCTGGAGTGCTTTTTCCATCCCTATTCACCTAGGGAAGTGTTTGCTGTGTGTCCCCATATTGATGCAAGATCCCTTGACTTAGATCAAGAGTTACTTTTTTGTTGTAGTATTAGTTTTACATTTGTTTCTGGGTTTGTCTCCTAGCTTATGGACTCCAAGAGGGTAGAGACAAATCGAGCAGATGCTTACTACTTAGTTTTTGTGAATGAATGAGGCCTTTGAAACTTTCCTTTGAGGTTGGTCCTGGTCCTTCTAATGTCCTTTTTTTTTAAATATTTTTTTTATTGATTTCAGAGAGGCAGGGAGAGAGAAGGAGAGATAAAAACATCAATGATGAGAGAGAATCATTGATTGGCTGCCTCCTGCACACCCCTACTGGGGATCGAACCCGAAACCTGGGCATAATGCCCTTGACCAGAATCGAACCCGGAACCCTTCAGTCTGGAGGCCAACGCTCTATGCACTGAGCAAACCCGGCTAGGGCCGTCCATTTTTTTATAGATCTGAAAACTGAGGACCAGAGACAAAGCCCCGAAGGAGAGCAAATAGGAGACAGCTCTAGTTGTGTTCCCCATCCTGAGATTCACTTCCCCCCGCTTCGCTGTGCCGGAGTCCGGGAGGGGGAGAGGGGAGAGACAGCGTCCCAGTTCAGCCTTGGGAAAGGGCTGGGCCACAGGTCGGACCACCCCAGAAACAGCACCCAGACCGGTTTGCCCGGTTCCAGGAGCCTGGGCGAGGTGCCCGCGGGAGGGGGGAAGACCGGCATGGGTCTAGCTGTCAGCCCAGCGGGGCGGGAACTTGATCTCCACCAGGAAATTTAAGTCTCAGGCAGGGAGCTCGAGGTGAGTGAGTCACTGGCCCGGATGGGGGATGGAGCGACCTGGGTGTCAATTACAGGAGGGCGGGGCATGCAAATTTACCCGCCTCGCGCTCTACGCCCCCTCCGGCCCCGGCCCCACCCCACCCCACTCTGTGCACTTCGAGGAGCAATTTGCAAGAATTCCCCGTGCAGTGGGTGGGCCCGGCCATGCTCCTCACCCCCAAACCGGTCCCTTCCGGATTCTGCCCAGACCTTCAGATATTGGCAGCGCCCCTACCATTACAAATAGGAGGGCGGAACTCAGGGGCCACGCGGGGAGCCAGAGACCACGCTGGGAGGCCGGGGCTGGGGGTGGCTGAGAATCAGGATAAAGGCGAAAAAAGCGGAAGGAAAATGGAGGTTGCTGGAGTTTGAGACTCATGCTACTTGCCCTAGCCATGGAGGATGCTGAAACCCTCCACATGTGTCCAGGGGAGCCCAGAACCCCACATCGGAGTTCAGGGGAACCCAGACCGCCCCCTCCTGTGTCCAGGGTTGCTCTTAGGAGGGCACTTTATATCTGTTTGCTGAGGTTCCGCCTCAGGGGTTATTCCACCCATTCTGTGTTAAAATGAGTTCAGGTCTCCCCAAATTTGTGTTCAGGAAAGCTGAGGCCAGGGGCTAAGGCCCTCCGCCTGCACACTCAGGCCTGAGGCCTCCCCAGCCTCAGCTCCCGGCCGGATCTGACCGTTTTGGATGGAGCCCCTCTCAGCAGAAATCTCGATGCCTTCCAGCCTCCTGGCCCATCCTCCCCAGATTAAACCGCCCCACACCAGCACATGGTTAACTGTCAGTTAAGAAATCATCTCAGCGTTCACCGTTTCCCCCTCCCTCCCGCCCCTAGACAGCTCTTGGGCCCCCTAGGTTCCTGCCTTTCCGGCCTGCCACCCGACTGGCACCAATTAATTTCCTCCTCAGCCTCTCCACCCACATCTGGTTGCCAGCTGCTCGCCTGCCCGCCCCCCCCCCCGGGGTCTCCCAGGGAATTGCTAACAGCTCTCCTCCTTCCTGTGCCCCCCAAATATAGGCCGCCCCGCCAGAGCACACAGCCCCTGCCAGCAGTGGGGGCTAGTCAGAAGCTAACAGGACGTGGCGGAGAGATCTTAAATCGGATGGAGGAGGGGCGGAGTGTGAAACTTTCTGGCCCCGAGATGCTGCTGGGGGATAAAAAGAGGGGAGTCGGGTGGAAGGAGACAGGAGCTTTCGTCTATGCTAAAGGCTCAAGATCAAAGCCCTCTGGCTTCCAGATGGGCACTGTGGCGGCGGGCTCAGCCCCCCTTACTCGGAAAGCCCCTGAGACTTGGTGGTGACAGCTGTGCCCTAGCCCTCTTGCGAGGTGTCTCCTTTTCCAGAGCTCGCACTCCCGGCCCTCCCGAAACGCTGGCCTGCAGCCCGGAGACACCGCAAGACACCCGCCTGGACCTTTGGAAGGGGCTCCCCACAGGGTCTTCCTGGATGAGGGAGGGGGAGGCGACTGCTGGAGAACAATGGGCTTCTGTGGCTGCCGGGCGCCAGGCGCTTCCTGTTAACCCTTTCCTGGAGGGGCAGTTGTGGGGAGCACCTCTGAGGCCTGGCCTGTTTGGAGGGTGGGGGAGGGGGAGTGAGGGGATGGACAAAGCCAGCCAATACACAGTGCCTTGTCTGTCCCAGGTGTTGTTTGCGAAGTGATTGGGAAATGGTGATGTGGATGCAGACCTTGCCCTCCTCTTTGGCCTCTCAGGGCCACGTCCTTTCCCCTTCAAGGTTGAGGAGTGTGCAGCCAGGGGACCGGGCGTGGCTCACCCGGAAGCCTCCAACTCTGAGCTCTGAGAAATCCCAGGGTCTCCGGGGCTGGGCTTCGGGACCCAAGTGTCCCCCGTAAATGCAAGGCACAGCTATGTCTGCTAACACTGTCCTAGCTGCCTGCCTGCCCTGTTGCCCAGGGGTCATGCCCACCCCACCCCCAGTACCTCACTGGTCTGGGCCTCAGTTTCCTATAGTTTGGGAAGTTCTCCCACAGGCCTGCCAGGAGCACAGGGCCGTCCTAAGGGGCTGGAGGGAGTCGAGTCGAAGTCTTGGAAACCTCAGCTCCACCTTGGAGTCCTGGGCAGACAAGTTGGGGAATTCGCTGTGTTGACTGAGGCTTCATGCAAAGTCCCTTCTGTTGGCTGAGCCAGCCAGAGAAGCACCCCCAGATTCTGGGAGTGTTCAAGGGCCTCTGGAGAGGCAGCATCCGGCCCCGGGGGGCTTCCGGTTCGCTATAGAGCAGATGACACACCCTGTTCTAAGAAGAGACTTGTATTGGTGCTGACTGCCAGCTGGGTGCTGTGTGCGCCTTGTATTCACTTAGTCAGTCAACCCTCCTGCAAAGCCTGGTCAGAATTAAAGCAGGCACTTTCACTAGCCCCCTTTTACAGATGAAGGACTTGAGGCACAGTGTAAATGTACATCTAATAAAACAAAGTCTATTGGTGTTTCTTTCTCTCTTAGATTTGGGTGGGAGAGAGGGGTGGGTAGGGACCTTTGCTTCTATAAACCCAGCAACCAACCTCCAGTTCACAAATAAGGAGAGCGCGCCTGGGTTGGTCTCTCTCTCTCTCTCTCTCTCTCTCTCTCTCTCTCTCTCTCTCTCTCTCTCTCTCTCCTCGAGCCCACAACTGAGCACCCACCAGGTTTGCCCACTTGCTAGGGACTCTGACACTCGGACATCTTTTCTCTCCTTTCAAAGATGAAAACATCCCTAGTGGTCAATTTGTGCACACTCCCCCAGGGGACTGAAAAAGACAACGGTGGTTTGTGTGTCAGTGTGTGTGTGTGTGTGTGTGTGAGAGAGAGAGAGAGAGAGAGAGAGAGAGAGAGAGAGAGAGAGAGAGATCATTATTTACTGAGCAAAATCAAATTGCTAGACTGGGAAGGCTGCTGCCTGGCCCCCTGGCTGGTGTCTGGAACAGGAAGTTGCTCAGTGCTTTGCCCTTTAGACCCCAGGGCAGTCAGGGAGGGCTGACCAGACACCACCCTCCCAATCAGGGTCCTTTTTGAGGCCGGGAGGGGACTGGACCGGGACTGCAGGCCAGCCCACTGCCAACCGCCTCCACCTGAGGCCCCCTCCCTCCCTTCTCTGCTCTGTTTTGACCCACCCTTCCGGAATTAACCTTATTTTGGCTTCTTGCCCAGAGGAAAGCCAAAACAAGCCTGCAATTACTCACTGCTGCCTCCCTGGAGGCTATAGCATTCACTCAGTGTGGGGTGGGGTGGGGTGGGATGGGGCTCCTGGGACCCTCTCCCCCTTGGGCTCAAGTCTGCAGCACCGAGTTCCTCGGATTCCCCAGCTACCCTCTGACTCCCCACAGATGCTGTCTTATAAACAGATGCTGGACTTTTCAAAGTGCCATCACGTTGTTTGGGATAAGGCATTGCCTTCCAAGAGGGATGGGTGTGAAGCTGGTCAGAAACCGAGGCTTGGAGAAGGGGCATGTCCTTGGACCACGAAAGCTCTCCTTTCAGTCGGGGTGGGGCGCTTCCTCTCCCTCTTGGGGATGAGGCCACAGAAGAGGGAGTGTGTGAGGGAGGGCCTTGAGGACTCTGCAGTCAGCAGCACCTCCGAGTCCCCAGTTCCCTGGCCTCCTTCCTTACGCCTCAGGCCTATCCCTCTTTCTCATGACTCTCTCTACCCTCTCAGTGGTCCCACTGAGATGAAAGCCAGCCCTGTTCCTGAAAGCTGGAGCCAGAGTCCAGCCCCAGGACATGTTCCCCGCCCCTGGACATGGCTTCTGGTGAGACCCAACAGGTGACAAGTGGGCTTGACCCCAACGCCCTAAACTGCATCTAGGCCCAGAGGGTCACACACAGCCAGGCACACACGCGCGGGTCGTCCTGGATTAGTTCCCTAGTGTACCTGGCCCCTGCTCTTGGTGTCTGGTGACTTCCCCTCCTTGCAGTTAGCCTGTATAATCTCGAAAATGGGGAGAAGACCCTCTACTAGCTACTCCTGCCGTCTCCCTGCTGGCTGGCCCCTACCGCTTCCCACTCAAGGTCAGCCTGAATCTTCCCGACCCTCCTCCTAACTCCTATTGCAACTTTAGCCCATCCAGTCCCGTTGCCATGGCATCCATGGTACCCAGAAGGTCTTATGCCCCCTAATGCTTCTTCCAGGCCCAGGCATCTCGGAGCCAGCAAGCATTTACTCAGCACCGCTATGTCCCCAGCACACGCCCAGGCTGTGCCTCACCTCCAAGACAGGCAGCCACAGACAGACCTTGTCCGAATTTACCTGCTAAGTGAGACTTGGAGTCTCAGAGTGTAAGGATGACAATCATAATAACAGCTATTGCTTACTGGTTTAAGCATTGCACTTGTATGAACTCACGGAGTCCCTGCAACAAAGATTTATTGTGGCTCTTGCATCTCGGCCTCCACGTGAGCCATGACCATGGCTGCATCGGCAAGCACAGGAAGCGGCGGGGCGGGGGTGGGGGGGCTTGCATCGTCACAGGATCAGTTTCTACAAATGTCACCCAGGTGAACTGGGAACGTTGGTGTGAGGCATCACCATGTAACCATGTAACGAGGAACCAGAGCTTCTGCCCAACGTCCACCTTGATAAACTATGGCCCTCGGTCAGTGAGCAGACCCGGGTAAGTGCTGCCAAAAGCAAGGCTGGAGCTGCTCCTTCATTGATGTGGTGCGATCGGCTACTACAACGTTCTGGGGAAGGGAGAGCTCCAAAGCAGCCTGTCATTGTGAAGGCCAAGTTCTCCAGCAGAAGAGCCGAGGAGAAGAGTAAAGGCATTGGTGGGGCCTGGGTCCTGGCAGCTGGAAGCTACATTGAGGGAAGTTCATTAAAATGTCCACAAGTAAAAAAAAAAGTGGTATTATTCCCATTTCACATTGAGGAAACTGAGGCACAGTGAGAGTACATAGCCTGCCTGCTATATAGAGGCTTTATGGCTAAACAGTGCCAGAGTCCGGATTTGAACCCAGGCTGATGCCAGCATTCCTCACTATTTTTTAAAAAATATATTTTATTGATTTTTTACAGAGAGGAAGGGAGAGGGATAGAGAGCTAGAAACATCGATGGGAGAGAAACATGGATCAGCTGCCTCTGCACACCTCCCCACCCCCCCCACCTCCCCCACCCCCCCACTGGGGATGTGCCCGCAGCCAAGGTCCATGCTGGTTTCGGCTCATTCCTCACTGTTAACATTGGGGGCTGGATCACTTTCTGTGGTGGGGCTGCCCAGGCATCAGAGGCTGTTGAGCAGCATCTATGCAGTTGCCCCCACCCCACCGAAAGCCAAAGTTTGCCAACCACTGGCTTAAATCATCTTAGGAAGACAGTTAACAAAAATCCAATTAAGTGCCATTTGTCAACAACACCCATGGACGGACAAATTAAGAAAATAAAGCTCATTTTGGTATATCAGCATAAAACTGATGAATATTCTATTGATCCACCCCTAAGAACTCCCTTAAACACCCAGCCTTTGAAACCCTTGAAAATGAAGGTCCCAGTGCATTCCCTTCCCCCCTGCTCCTCTCCTTCCCCCACAGGCATGTATCCCCTAACCTCTAAGGGACCTCATGAGACTTGCACCCAGGGGAGCAGTGGATGGCAGCAGCTCATCCTGGCCTAACCCCCTGAACCTGTGTCCAAGGCCCCTTCTCTCTGACTTCCCAGAGAGCCAGAGCAGCCCAGCCAGGTATATTTTTGCTGTGCTCAATACATTCTTGCTTGCTTTTCTACACCTTGTCCCTCAAGAAGACAAGGACCGCCCTGGCTGGTTTGACAGTGGATTGAGCGTCAGCCTGTGGACTGAAGGATCCTGGGCTCCATTCCAGTCAAGGGCACATGCCTGGGTTGCCGGCTTGGCCCCCTGGGGTGGTGCTGGGGGGGAAGGTGCAGGAGGCAGCCCATCAGTGATTCTCTCTTGTCATTGATGTTTCTCTCCCTCTCCCATGATCTCTGAAATCAATAAAAATATTAAAAAAAGAAGACAAGTACCAAAGTTCCTTGTCTCACTGGTAACAGTATCAGTAGGGCCTCCTTCTACTGTCATGGCAACCCAATATTATTTTGCAGTTAAACGTGTGTAGAGGCAGGAGAGTCAAGGCAGGTGATGAGTCTGATATCACACACACACACTCACACACACACACACACACACACACACTGCACGCTGCTGGGCAGCAGCATCAGCAGAGCACTAGTGGGTGGAGACAGGCAGTCCTTTTCTTCCTTCCTTGTTCCCAGGGGTGGGCAGTGGCAGCAGCAGGAGCCCTGGGAACCAGAAGGTGTGGGGATTCCGGGATTAACTGGGTGTGGGCTCTGAGACCCAAGGCCCCTGTGGGCTGGGAGGAGAAACTAGAGGCTAAAGTAGGTCTCCCCACCCACCTCCTGCCCTCAGGTCCCACCCAGCCCTGGCTCTGGGCCAGCAGCTGCTGGAATGGTGACTCAGAGCTGCTGAGCTGAGGAGAGAAACAGGGTGCAGTGTCAGGGAGACCCCCCCTTCATCCTCAGCCTTCCCAGCATCCCCATCAGGACCAGGACCCTTGAGGAACATCTCAGACCTGCCATGGGGATTCTCCTTCCTCCTCCTCCTGTTGCTGACCCTCTCCCTTCAGTGGCTTTTGTTTTTCTTGGCACCTCACTAGGGCAGGAAGTCTAGGCCCTGGAATGACTCTGAGGTTGCAATATATTTAGGCCAAGACAAGAGTGTGTACGTGGTTCAGAAGAGCAGCCCCAGCACTGGCTGGGCGGCCCGAGGAGTGAGGCCCTACCTTCTCCCTCTTAAAGACAGAGCGCTCCTGTTTCCCAGGGCCCAGGGAGCTGGAGACAGAGTGGGAAGAACCAGGGAAAGCTCTAGAAGGAAGGCATGCCCTGCCCAGTGCCAGATGCATTTATGTTTTTACGACTAGGATCATTTACAGCCGAAAATCTGAGGCCCAGAGAGGCTGAGCGGGAGGTTGCTCAGGGGAGAAGCGAAGGTGCCAGGGTTTGCTTTCTGGCCTGACTTGCTGCAGAGCTGGCGTGCTGCTGTCATATTCGGGTGCATTCATTCATTCATGCAGCTCTACGTGGCTTAGCCTGGGTCAGGCGGACATAAGGCCTGCAGGAAAGCAAGAGGCAAACTGGACCCCTCCCCCCTCTCCTACCTGCCCCCTCATCCTCAGGCCTGGAAGACACCTCCAAGGTCAAGGTCGGCCTCTCAGGTGCTCTGAGCTGCTCCCGCACAGCACATGTCCCAGTTGTCACCTGTCCTTTGTGTGCGTTTTCTTTTTGGTTTGTTGATGTCGTTGTTGACGTGCTCTGTCTCCTCCACCTGACGGAGCCCATGAGGATAGGAACAGAGCCAGCGCCGGGCACCCCAGCCTGCGCCTGGAACAGCTGCTCCGTGTATACTTGAAGGAACAGCAGGAAGTGCTGGCGCTGGAGGGTGACATGAGTGCTGGGGAGAGTGGGTGGACGGAGGCAGGAGGTGGGCGCCTGAGCGGGCAGCCGGGCCTGGCTGAGTGGGAGCTGCAGTTCGGCTGATGGAGGAGCAGGGGGTGTGAAAGTGGAATCAGGTGAGGGACGGCCAAAGGACAGGTGCATGATGTTACTGCATCCGTAACCTTCCTGCAGGAGCACTCAGAGCCCGGGAAGGCCAGCCAGCTGGATACCCATGCCCCCCGTGAGGGGGTAACTGCCTGGGGCAGGCTTGACTCGCCTCAGCTGAGGGCATCCCACGCAATTTGCAATTTCCAGGGCCTACCTCCGGCCAAGGAGAGAGGCCTTGACAAAGTCAGGCTTGGCTGTCCCCCAGCTGGCTGGCCTCCTTATGTCTGATTTGAAATGCCGGCTTGTCACAGTGTCTGCGTGCAAGCGCACGCCTGCTCCTCTCCGCGGGGGAGTGTTTGCAGTGCTGGGCAGTGTGGGGGCGGCATCTTTTAGCAAGCCAGTGGCCATTGCCCACCCCTGCGCCTGCTCTACAGTTCTTTTTATAGCTCACATTTACAGAAAGCCGAAACATCTGAGCCTGGGCCTGGCAGGGCAGGCAGCTGGAGGCTGCAACGGAAGGGGAAAGCAGAGAGGCGGGAGGGGGTGGTGTGTGAACCCAATCTGGAGGGAGGCTGGCCGGGTCAGGGGCGGTGCTGGCTTCCTTCCAGCAGCCCTGCAGCATCAGATGGCGCTGAGCTCTATTTAAAGGCGCTTTCTCCGCCTCCACTCTGGGGTCCTCACATGGATGAATGAATCAGAGGGATGCCTGGTGTGGCCCCAACGCCTGCCTCAGTCTCCCCCAAGGAGCTGGAAACATTTTCCTGAAAAAGCAATCCTGTGGAAGCTCCATCGGAGTCCATGTTGACCTGGGCCGCCCTCCCCCACCCCGATCCAGGGCTCTGTACCAGGCTAGGGGGTGACCCCTGACCCAGGGTACCCACAGGGAGTTGAGAGCCAGCGATGGCTCCTGGGCATGCGTGGTGGCCTCTGCAGCAGCCACCTCCTTCTGGAGGCAAAGGTCAGGTCACGTTCTCGCTTTCATAGTAGCCCCAGGGGTCCGTGTACACACTCTCCCTATCTGACTCCAAGTTTACTGATTAGAAGCCTGAGGTTCCTGGTTGAGACAAGTGTTAGTCCATTCGGGCTGATATCACAGACTGCCACAGACTGGGTGGCTGGTAAACAGCGGACATTTATTCCTCACGGTCTGGAGGCTGGAGTCCAATACTAAGCGGTTGGCAGGTTTGTTGTCTGGTGAGACCACCTTTCTGTGTCCTCGCACGGTGCAAGGGATGAGGGAGCTCCCTGGGTCTCCCTCTCTCTCTCTCTTTTATTTCTGTTCATTCTCACATGAGGATCTTTTCTACATTGATTTTTAGAGAGAGTGGGAAGGAGGGAGGGAGGGAGAGAGAAACATCGATATGAGAGAGACACATTGATTGGCTGCCTCCCGCACATGCCCGATAGGGGCTGGGGATCAAACCTGCAACCCAGGTACATGCCCTTGACTGGAAATTGAACGCATAACCCTTCGGTGATCAGCTGACGCTCAGACTACTGAGAAACACAGGCCAGGGCTGGGTCTCTTTTTAAAAATATATATTTTTTTATTCATTTCAGAGAGGAAGGGAGAGGGACAGAGAGATACAAACACCAATGATGAGAGAGAATCATTGATTGGCTGCCTCCTGCATGCCCCACATAGGATCGAGCCCACAGCCTGAGCATTCACCCTGACCAGGAATCAAACTGTGAACTCCTGGTTTATAGGTTGATGCTCAACGACTGAGCATGCCGGCAGGCTGGGTCTCTTTTATCACGGCACTAATCCCATTTGTGAAGGCTCCACCCTTATGACCGAATCACCTCCCAAAGGCCCTGTCTCCAAATACCATGACATGAGGGGTTGGGTGTTAAGATATGATTGGGGGGAGGGGTACAGACATTCAGTCCATAACAGATGTATGTGTTTGTAGGTGGCAGAGAAGGGGTGGAGGACCCTGCTATGCATGTGTCACGGCAGCACCGAGGCCCCCAGATGAGTGGGTTCTGCACGTGGGCAATGGTGGGGGTGATGCCTAGGTGCAACAGAACTGGAGAGTGAGTGGTGCGAGGCTGCCCTGCGCTGCCCAGGATGGTTGCCATGAGCCACAAGTGCTCGAAACGCACCTGGTCCAAACTGAGATGTGCTCTGAGTGAAAAATACACATTGGGTTTCAAAGACTTTAGTAAGGAAAAAAGAACATAAAGGATTGCAATAATGTTCAGATTGGTTACATGTTGACATGATTCTATGTTGTGTTAAACAAATGTATTATTCAACGTAATTTTATCATCCTCAAAAAGCTAAGCATCGAGTTCTCATAGAACCCGGCAATTCCACCTCTAGGTCTAGACTCCAAAAGAATTGAGAACAGGTGTGCAAACAAGAGCATGGACAGGCATATACACAGCAGCACTATTCGCAGTCACTGAAAGGTGGGAACAACCCAGCTGTCCATCAACAGGTGAATGAATAGGCAAAACACAATCCATCCACTCACTGGAATATTATTCACCTGTAAAAAGGAATGAAGTCCTACTACATGTTACAATGTGAACATAATGAAAACATTATGCTGGCCCTAGCCGGTTTGGCTCAGTGGATAGACCGTCGGCATGTGGACTGAACGGTCCTGGGTTTGATTCCGGTCAAGGGCACATGCCCAGGTTGCGGGTTCGATCCCCAGTAGGGGCACACAGGTGGCAGCTGATCAATGATTCTCTCTCATCATTGATGTTTCTATCTCTCCCTCTCCCTTCCTCTCTGAAATTAATAAAAATATATTTAAAAACAAAAAAACATTTTGCTGGCCCTGGCCGGTGGTTAGAGAATTGGCCCTCCCACCGAATGGTCTAGGCCAGTGGTTGGCAAACTGCGGCTCGCGAGCCACATGCGGCTCTTTGGCCCCTTGAGTGTGGCTCTTCCACAAAATACCACGGCCTGGGCGAGTCTATTTTGAAGAAGTGGTGTTAGAAGAAGTTTAAGTTTAAAAAATTTGGCTCTCAAAAGAAATTTCAATCGTTGTACTGTTGATATTTGGCTCTGTTGACTAATGAGTTTGCCGACCACTGGTCTAGGTTTCCATTCCCATCCCAG
This sequence comes from Corynorhinus townsendii, assembly GCA_026230045.1. NCBI lineage: Eukaryota > Metazoa > Chordata > Mammalia > Chiroptera > Vespertilionidae > Corynorhinus > Corynorhinus townsendii. Next base: position 80,533,689 of record JAPDVU010000006.1, read on the forward strand.
TCAAGGTGTACAAGAGGCAACTAATTGATGTTTCTCTCTCTCTTCTCTCCTTCCCTCCCTCCCTCCCTCCCTCTCTAAAAATAATGGAAAAAATATGCTCAGGTGAGGAAGGAAGGAAGGAAGGAAGGAAGGAAGGAAGGAAGGAAGGAGCCATTATGCTGAATGAAAGAAGCCAGTCTAGAAGGTCAATTATTGTATGATCCCATTTATGTGAAATGTCCAGAACAAGCAAATCTATAGAGACCAGAGGTAGATTGGTGGTTGCCACCAGAGGCTGAGAGAGGGGGGTGGGGAGTGACTGGGAGTGGGGTTTATCTTGGGGTGATGAAAATATTTTGAAACTAGGAGGGTGGTGGTTGCACCACGTTGTGAATGTTCTCAATGCTGTGGAATTATACAACTTAAGTGGTTGATTCTATGTGCATTTCCTCTATATTAAAAAAAAACACAAAAACAAATTTTACCTGTTCCTTTTTACTTCCTTTATTGTGGTACCCAGAATATTTAAACATGACTCGACTCACTTTATTTTTATTTATTTACTTTTTGTTGTTAATCCTCACCTGAGGATATTTTCCCATTGATTTTTAGGGAGAGTGGAAGAGAGAGAGAAAGAGAGAAAAATCAACGTGAGAGAATCATCAAGTGGTTGCCTCCTGCGTGTGCCCTGACCAGGGCCTGGGCTGGGGAGGAGCCTGCAACCAAGGCGCATGCTCTTGACCAGCATTGAACCCGGACCCTTTGGTCCACAGGCCGACACTCTATCCACCGAGCCAAAAGGCCAGGGCTCCACAATGACTCCCTTTAAATGGCTGTTAAATGTGGCTGGACCAGACCACTGTGCCTCCAGGGGGAATCCGTTCACGCCAGAGTTGTCTGCCCAGCAGGTGAAAACCCTCAGGACCAGCTGACCCAGAGCAGGCCATTGGTGAGGGCTACGGTGGGGAGAAGAGCTCCAAGTAGCCACCCTTGCCCACCAGGGGGCTTTTGATTCATTTTTCAGGTCATGGGGCAACATGACCTCACTCTCTCTGACCAGAGAGAGAGGGGTGGAGGATGGACATTTGTGCAATACCTTGAGCCACCTTGAACTTTTCACCACCTGAAGTTCAAAGACCTGAGAGGCATGCCCTCACCCTCCTGGAGGCAACAGGGCTGACTAAAGGGAAACCAATGGGCTGCTAATTCAAGGTCCTTTACCCCTACAGACCTGGGGCAAGACCTTGGGCAAATGAAAACTTTCTGGCCCTTAGTTTTCTGATCTGAGTATCTCCCTCGCCCTGGCCAGTGTGGCTCGGTTGGTTGGGTGTTGTCCCATGCACATGCACATGCACGGAAAAGTTGGGGGTTTGATTCTCATGATCCCAGGTAGGGGGCATGCAGGAGGCAGCCATCGATGTTTCTCTCTCTCTCTCAAATAAATAAATAATATAAATCAATCAATAAAAAATCTTTCAAGTAGGAGAACCCATCTCCCTCCTCCCCTCATCTCATCGTGCTCCCAGAACTCCTCTGGGGCCTTCTCTCCCCTCCCGGCAATTCCTGAGAAAAGGTGGAGGCAGAAATGTGGAGGCTCACAGGGTCCTCCTGGGTTATCTACTTTATTTTTAAAGATACGTTTTATTGATTTTTTACAGAGAGGAAGGGAGAGGGATAGAGAGTTAGAAACATCGATCAGCTAGCCTCCTGCACGCCCCCCACTGGTACATGCCCTTGACCAGAATCGAACCTGGGGCCCTTCAGTCCGCAGGCTGACACTCTATCCACTGAGCCAAACCAGTTAGGGCTGGGTCACCTACTTTAGAGTCGTCGTTAAAAAGGTATTTCGATAGGCAGGACATTTACATCTGTGATGTCCAGGCTGATCCTGCTCTGTCCCTGGAGCAGCGAGTAAGGGTGCTCTCACGCCCCCCACTGCCTTTTCTCTTCTTGCAGCACTGCGCTGCTTGGTCCCTGACCCGTTAGTTACAGCGATCATGCCTTTGGCTATTCACCGTCTGGCCTCTAGGTGGCGTTGCCTGTCTGGTGCATCTTGCCTGTTCTGTGTGTGCAACCTCAGCTCAACCAGCTGTACTTCTGTGTACTCCTTGGGGCAAGGAGCTGGGGACACCACCTTGAAGGAGGCCCGGGCCTTGGCTTTTGGGGAGGGGTTCGAGTCAAATTTAGTTGTCCAACTGATCGATTATTATAATGTGATCTTTGATAGGCCAGGACGATCTGGGGCTCAAGAACTGCTTTATTATTTTTATTTACTGATTTTGAGATAGGAGTTGTTGTTCCACTTAAGCCTTCATTGGTCGACTCTTGTATGTGTCCTGATTGGTGTGCAGGGATCAAACCCGAAACCTTGGCATATTAGTGTTGGGACGACGCTATAACCAACTTAGCTACCCAGCCAGGACCTGTCTGTACACCTTTAAAAACTGTTTCCAAATTACAAAAGCCACCTGGCCAGTGTGACTCAGTGATTAAGCATCGACCTACGAACCAGGAGGTCACGGTTCCATTCCCAGTCAGGGCACATGCCTGGGTTGCGGGCTCGATCCCCAGTGTAGGTGTGTGCAAGAGGCAGCCATTCAATGATTCTCTCTCATCATTGGTGTTTCTATCTCTATATACCTTTCCATTTCTTTCTGAAGTCAATAAAAATATTTGAAAGTAAAAACACAAATTACAAAAGCCATTGTGTGTTTTGGAGACCAAACAGTGCCTTCCCAGCCCTCTCTGGATGTAACTGCCACCCACAGGGGCGGTGTATTCTCCTTTCAGATCCTTTTCAATGGAGCTCAGATGGCCAGGCCTTTCTCACTGTTAAGAGCTGGAGCAGGGTAGGTGAGGGAGAAGGTGCTGGGGGAGAGCTGGGCCTGGGCAGAACAGTGTGGGAAGCTGGGACGGGGCTGAGGCGCCATAGCTTGCAGGGCCTGAGGTGGTGGCTGTGACAGGGGGACAATAGAGGGGCACGGTGCGCTGTTCTGGGCAAGGACAGGAGGCTAGATGGAGCGTGGGTGTCACACTTATCAGAGGGGGCTGTCAGGGCAGATCCAGGACCGGGATGGATGGTTACAGGACAGGGGACCTGGCCCTGAGTAGATCTGCCTAGGGCCAGCTGGTAGTGTGTAGGTTCTTGACTTCATGTAGGAAAGATTTCACACTAGTCCAGGTGACTAAGAAGGCACAGTTATTAAAGCTGAGGACAGTGCCCTGGTCAGGTGGCTCAGTGGGTTGAAGCATTGTCCTGTACACCAGCATGTTGTGGGTTTGATTTCCAGTGAGGGCATATACCGACGCTATGGGTTTGATCTGTCAGGACCTGTAGGGGAGGCAACCGATCTCACATTCATCTCTCTCTCTCTCTCCCTTCCTTTCTCTATAAAACCAATGAAAAAAACAAAACCCACACATGTCCTTGGGTGAGGATTAAAAAAGAAAGAAAAAAAAAGCTGGGGATATTGAAACAAGGAAGGGCTTATCATAGAAGCAGCAGCAGGAGAGCCCAGGCTGGCCTGCCTTAGCTCTCTGGGAAGTCAGAGAAAAGGGGGCCTTGGAGACAGGTTCAGGGGGTGAGCCCGGGGCAAGCTGCTGCCCACTGCTCCCCTGGTTGTAAGCCTTGTGGGGTCCCTTAGGGTTGAGGAGATGCATGCCTTGGGGGATGAAGATGGAAGGAAAGAGAGGAAGGGAGTGGCAGGGGTGGTCCCGAGGGAGAGCACGGTGCAGCCTATGTTTTGAGGGCTTTTTCTCTCTCCTGCAGGTGGAAATTGGGGGAGGTCTCCGGGGAGGATTTCGGCAGAATATTCATCATCTTTCCAGGTGTGCATTTTCAGGGTCCTGGTCTCTACTGATTGGTCAGCGCCAGGGTCTTTAATCACTGCAGCCAGTCCTGGCATTGCTCACCTGGTTTTGCTGCTTTTCTGGGCCTGGAGCCGGAAATACAACTGAGGTCTGGAGGTTATCTCTAGGGAGGCGACCTTCTGTATCTGGCTGTTGTGTATAAGCCTCACGCAGAGGTATTCTGCTATAGCTCGGCCAGTTTGTTCAGCCATCTGTCTCAGTTTCCCGATTCCACTCGTCCTGGCTTATGGCCTGTCTCGAATGACAGTGGTTCCATGTCCATCCCCTTTGTGGACTCTACCCTGGCCAGCAGCCCCGTTTGCTCATCCTCTGCAGCTTCCCCATCTGGCCTTCAGCAGGTGCTCAGCTGTCTTCGTCCGTTGGGGCTGCTACAGGAGAATACTTCTGCGTGAAGCTTATACACAACAGACATTTATTTCTTGCTGTTCTGGAGGCTGGAAGCCCAAGATCAAGGTCCAGCAATTCTGTGTCTGGTGAGGGCCCTCTTCCTGGTTCATAGGTGGCGTCTTCTTGCTGTGTCCTCACAAGGCATAGAGGACAAGGGAACTCTGACAAGGAGAGTCGGAGATGACCTAAATTACATTACAGCAGGCCAGAGGGTAGGGGGAAGAGACAAAGTGGTTACTCTGTTAACAAGGGCAGCAAAAACTGCTCACACTCCATTAGTGTATGTTGGAATTAATAAATGAACTGCCAGCCATGGCCAGTATGGATCACTTGGTTGGGCGGTGTCCTGTGCACTGGAGGGTTGCTGGTTCGATTCCTGGTCAGGGTACATGCCTGGGTTTCGGGCTCGATTTAACCCCAGTTGTGTGTGTGTACCTATGTATCTATGCTTCTCTCTCGCATCAATGTTTCCCTCTCTCTCCCTCTCCCTTCATCTCTAAAAAAAAAGAGGGAGAGAGAATAGCCAGGTGCAATGGAACCCCAGGAGCCCCAAGTTCTTGTTTACACATGAGCTTTGCGGCCTCTGCTGGCCTGTTCCAGAGCTGGCCTGGCTTCAGCTCCTCCCACCCTATGTGTCTAGAGCTAATGTAAGTCCTTTCAGAGCAGCTTACATTTTCTTCCCTCAACTTGATGTATAAAAATGCTTGCAAAACTCCTACCCAGCCATGCCGCCGCCAGTGAGTTAGACGCTATGCCCCAGGACCAGTCATTCTTTTGTGCGTGAACTAGCAATGGCCTAATAAACTCATTCTTCTTAATTTTTAAAAATATTTTTGACTTGAGAGAGGAAGGGAGAGGGAGATAGAAACATTGATGATGAGAGAGAATCATTGATCGGCTGTCTCCTGCATGCGCCCCGTCCCCCCCCCCCTCCTGGTTTATAGGTCATGCTCAAACACTCAAACACTGAGCCACACCGGCCGGCCGGGCAGGAAGGCACTTTGGATGTTACTGGTTTGTTATAAAGAATTCACATTGAACTGCCAGAGGAAGGGGTCCGGAGAGCCGGAGCTCCTGTCCCCGTCTCTATCCCCCCTTTTGTTCCCAGAGGTTGGAGGGGGCCAGAAAGTTCCCACCCTCTAACCACGTGGTCTTTCTGGAGACCAGCCCCCATCCTAAAGCAATCTAGGGGACCCCACCCTAAGTTACCTCATTAGCATAAACACAGCTGTACCCTAAAGGGGTTCCTTATAAATAACAAAAGATACCAAGGGTTTTAGGAGCTCTGTGCCAGGAACTGGGGACAAAGACCAAGTATATTATTAAACTACTGGGACCTTATTTGGAAATAGGGTCTTTGCAGATGTAATGAAGGTAAGGATGGAAATGAACTCATACTAGGTCGAGGGGGTCCTAAATCCAGTGAATGTGCCTTCATAAAAGACAGAAAAGGACACAGAGGCCGAGTGAAGACAGAGGCCGAGACTGACGTGAGGCAGCCACAAGCCAAGGAATGCAGCGCCGCCAGAAACGGGAAGGTGGTGGTGGGGTGGGTGTATTCTCCTTCAGAGCCTTCAGTGTGGCTTTGAAACCCTGCTGACACCTCCATTTCAGACTTCTTGCCTCCTGAGTTGTGAGAGAATACATTTCTGTTGTTTTAAGCCACCGAGCCTGTGGTGACGCTTTAAGGCAGTCCTAGACCAATATTACTACTCTTTCATTAATTTTGTTAATCCTCACCCGAGGACACTTTCCCATGGATTTTGAGAGAGAGTGGAAGAGAGGGGGAGAGACGGAGAGAGAGAAACATCTATGTGAGAGTGACACATCAATTTGGGTGCACCCCCACGGGGCCAGGGATGGAGCCTGCAACCGAGGTACATGCCTTTGACCAGAATTGAACCCGCGACCCTTCAGTCTGCAGGGCAATGCTCTACCCACTGAGCCACGTCGGCTGAGGGTGTTTCATTAATTTTGTAAGAGTTTTGTTTTTATTAAACTTAAGTGTTTTGTCTCTCTAAGCACTGCTCACTGTAAAGATACTGGCTTTGCTGAGCTGGTGAGGCTTTCCTGCTGAGTGTCCTGTCCTTGTACGCCCCCTTCTGGTTGTTTCTCTAAAATCAGGACTTCACCTCAGTGCTGCCTGCGTTTCAGGTAGTTGGGGAGCACTATTTGGTGACCCAGCACAGATCCGTCTCTCCCAAGATCTGTCTCACCCAGCCATGACCCCCAAGCCCTAATATATCACTTTTGCGTAGGATCATTTTGAGTTGAAGGCAATTGAGAATCAACAGATGCAGGGAGTTCTCTGCCCTCCCCTTTTCTACCTACAAGCAGCGGATACTTTTCCTTCTGAGAAGGTGACATGAATTTTCCTTTGTGGTGTCTCACCGGCTGTATGAGGAAGAAGAGAGGGACTAGTATCACTGGAAATGGAGAGCCAGTACTGGGCTGAGTCTGCATCAACAAACCTACTATAATCCCCTTTATTTCCTAGTCATTTCCCCACAATTTATAGTCCCTTGACACTCAAATCCCCTTTCCTTTGTTTCAAATGATACAGAAGTCCCTGAGTCAAAATGCTGCTTTGAATTCCACTTCTTTTCTGTAAGTATTACTAAAAATTGTGTGCCTTCTCTCCTGTTAAACTGCCATTTGTTAGTTTAATTCACGGGCCTCAGTCACTGAACCGAAGAGGGTAGATGGAAAATGTTGCCTCCCTGACACAGCAGAGGGTCCCATTTCACAGACAGGACATTAAGACTCCGAGAAGTAGCAATTGGAGGCGGGGTGGATTGCAGAGAGAGGGTAGCAGTTCCTTCACGCCTTAAGGACCTGTCTGAAATGGAGCCTGGAACTCTTGGATATTTGTGCCCCAGAAAGGGAGCTGCCCAGGGCATTTGCACAGCATCCCTGGCCCTCGGAGCCTGTTTCCCTGACCCTTCTTCAGGTGCCCAGGCCATGTGGCTCAGGCCAGGTACTGAGATGTGAGACCAGGGCGTGAGGCGAGTCCTCCTCTGCCTCTTCATTCCCTGATCCCTCCTCCCTCCACCTGTGTCTACTGGGCAACTTACACTCACTCCAGCTGAAGGTGTGGGCTGTGGAGGCTGGGGTCCAGACTCCTGGCACTCAGCTACAGCTTGGCCTCTGGGTCCTGGGGTGGTGTGGGGGGCTCCAACAGTGGGCCTCATTCTCTGGCAAACCGATGGCTGTAGCTTCCTGGCTCTGGAGAGAATTGCATGCATCCCCCCTCCATCTGAACCCTGCACCCCCAGGGGGACCTCTGACAGGGATCAGCATTGGCCTTCGCAGACAGCTGTTCTGGAAGCCTGTGGGGGTTATGATTGGTCAAGTTGTCTGGGTAGGAAGTTAAAACCCTCTCTCTCAATTTTTTAAAAATATATTTTTTTGATGTCAGAGAGGGAGGCAGAGATAGGAACATCAATGATACGAGATTGATCGGCTGCCTGCACACCCCCTATTGGGGATTGAGTCCATAACCCAGGCATGTGCCCTTGACCAGAATCAAACCCGGGGCCCTTCAGTTCCCAGGCTGATGCTCTATCCACTGAGCCAAACTGGCTAGGGCTAAAACCCTCTCTCAAATGTAAATAGTAATTGAAAAAGGAAAACAAATAAACAAACACCGCCACCTCTCTAGTGTCTTCCTGGACAGCTGGCGAGGACCTGCTTAGCATCTTTGGCCTAGGCTTTCCTGGGCCTGCTAAGGAGGCAGCTGACATCACTGGCGCTCTGGAGCCGAGCTCTCTGCTGGGTGTGGCACCACACCCAGATGCTGGGAAGCTCCAGCTCCCCTTCTTAGCGACTTTCAAAGCGCTTCCTTCCATGGTTCCCCACAAAACCCCGGGACACTTTGCAGAGGGTTAAAGACCACTCAGTCCATAAGCCCTTTGATTCAACTTTTTATTTTTTTTTTCTTTTTGAATGTCATGCAATAATTCACAGTCCCAAGCCCACAGTTTTCAAACAAGGTAGGAAAAAGGCAAAAAGAAGCAAAGGAAATCGGTGGTGGTGGTCTTTTTTTTTTTTTTCTTTTGTTATTTCAAGCAGGACCAAATGTCAGAAAAAATGCTTCTGTTCTCAATCATTAGTTTTTTTGTCCTTTTTAAAATTATTTTTTTTTAAATCGATTTCTGCAGGCAGTAATAGTAGGGTTTGGTATAACCAGCAAGCACTCCTGTGTGTCTGAGAACGTGTGTGGGGTCTGAGCTGTCTGGCGGAGGTCTGTGTGGGACGCTGGGTTTCGGTTTCTCTGCCACACACGGGCCACCAGCTCGCGTTCACCAGGGGAAGGAAAGGTTCAATTGAGATGATAAAACTCATCAATAGAAGCGATTTTTTTCTCCCCATTTTTCTTTTAAAAATGTTTTTTTTTTAAATTTCCATTTTCCCCAAGGTTCTCCAAAAATGGCTGAGTGAATTCGAATCCCTTGGCTGTGTGGTTTGTCTGTACCCCCGAGGGTCCCCGTCGTGGGGGGTCGGGGCTGGGTTGGGGGGGCGCCGAGGGTCTTTTTGGGACACTCTGGTGTGTCCCGGCCCTGGGGACTCCCTCCAGAGTCCGGGGGCGTCCGGCAGGTCCTCTCCCCGGCCTCCCCCGTGTGCTGGGCAGGTGGCAGCGAGGTGGCCTCGCGGCCGGGCGGCTCCTCCCCGTGGGGTGTGTGCGTGGGGTGCGTGGGGGGGCCGGGCGGGCGCGGGTGCCACCTCGCCCGGGCTTAGCACCAGTCGTCGTCGTCTGTCTCGCTGTAGGCGTCGTGCAGGCCTTTCCGGGAGCCTGGCCCCCGGGGCCTGGCCAGTCCGTGGGCCGGGTAATAGCCGTTGGGGAGCCGCCGGCCGTGCCGGGAGGGCGACGCGCCCGCCAGGCCCGTGGCCCGGGGAGTCCTGGGCGAGCACGTGTGTCGCGTGGGGGGCGGCGCGTCGTAGGGCGCATCGTAGGGCGCATTGTAGGGCGCATCACCCCCGCCGCCGCCCGGGCCGTCCGCCTCGTCGTATTCGGAGCCCCGGTAGTACCCGTGGTGCCGAGGGCCCGGGGACCACTCGGAGGTGTGCGCGGCAGACGCCGGCCACCTTGCCCCGCCGTGGCGACACGCCCTGGGGGACTCGCTCTGCGCCGCGGCCCGCCGCTCCGGTGCCGGCGAGCGGTGTCCCCCTTGCGGCCGCTCCCCCGCCAGGGGCTCGGCTGCGGGGCCCGGGTACCTCCGCGGGCCGCCGGGGGCCGCCCGGCCCGGCCGCGCCACCAGCTGCTGCTGCTGCGGGGGCCCCGAGCCGCCAGCCTTGCGGACCACGGGGGAATAGGACACGTGTGGCCGGGGGGTGGAGGGGGTCTGGGGGAGCTGGCGGCGGCCCCGCCGCGGAGTGCTGGTACCAGATGTTGAGGGGGCTGGGCTTCCACTTACGGAACTACTGCCCTACACGAAAATTGAAACAAAGGAAATCAAAACAAAAGATACAACAAAATCAACCAGAAGGAGACAGGAGGAGACACGGGGAGGGTCAAAGGGAAACCGGAGGAGGGCGGGAGAGGGGCCGGGCCGGAGGGGAGGAGGAGGTGGAGGACAGGACGTTTGAATGGAAAAAAAAGGAAAAAAGCAACAGCCACCGGGAGGAGGGGGAGGAGAGGAAGAGGGGGGAGGGATGTGGGGGAGGAGGGGAAGGAGGGAGAGAGACAAGGAGGGCGGGGGAGTCAAAAACCAACACAACAAAGTGAAAAGAGAAATGAGAAATGGAGTTTTGTAAGTTTCGGGGTTAAAATAGCAGAAGTTTAAAAAATTACTCACAGGCGTCCAGAGGACAGAAATCATAATTGGAACAAAAACGAAAGCCGGGTTAAAGGAAAGCGCAAGGCAGCGGCAGCCAGCGCAAGGACTGGGCTGGCCAGAACGCAAACGTGATCCACAACCAAAGAGGAAGCAGCTGCAGGCAGGGGGGCGGCAGGCGGGAGGGGCTGGGGGCAGAGTGGGGGGCCACAGTGGCGGGAGGCGATGTCCACCCGCCCCCAGGCCCCCCTTGGCTTGGGAAGGAGCCCAGTGGTGGGCAGGGTCACAGGTCACAGTGGGGAGTGAGGACCCTGCCCAGAGTGGCTGTGGGGTGTGGGGGCCACCCTCCTCTCCTGGTCCCCCATGGCTCAGTCTGGGGGCAACTCCTGCCACACCCACCTGCCGGTGTGCCATGTGCTCAGGGCCCTCACTAGGTGACCGGGACCAGCGCTGGTCCCGGGCTCGGGCCCGGTGGTCAGGCCGCTCCTGGGCATAGCGCTCCTTGTCGGGGGGCGGGGGGTGGTGGTGGTGGTGGTGGTGATGGTGCTGCCGGTGCTTCCGGTCCTTGGGCCTGCCCCGCTCCTGGTCCCGCTCCTTTGATGGCAGGTCCCCCGACTGGGTGGTCATGCTCAGGTCTGTCCCCAAGCCTGGGCCGGGCAGGGGTCAGACAGACAGCAGGCCATGAGGTGGGGCGGGACATGCACCCAGGAGGCCACCGAGTGGGTCTGTGGGTCCCTGAGAGCAGTGCTTTACTCTGGCCCAGGAGCTTTGGGGGTCCAGTCCCCAGGCTCCCTCAGCCCAGCTGGGTGCCACCCAGCCCTCCTCTCTCTCAGTGTCTCCCTCCCTCTGCTCTCTTCTCCTCGCCGCTCCCCTGTCCCCTGGCATAGCCTTCAGTTCCTGGGCCCTGCGGGGTGGCCCACCTGTGTCCACATCCGTGTAGCGGCCCAAGGAGCGCTCAGAGGCTCGGTGGCCACGGTCACGGTCACGGTCACGGTCACGGCGCCGCTGGTGGTGCCGCTGGTTTTCTTCTGGTGGCACCCTCTCCAGGGAGTAGTCATCCAGGCGCCGGGCCTTGGGGCCCAGCACGGAGGCTGAGCGCTTCATGGGGCTGGTGTCTGAGATGGTCTGGGGAAGACAGGTCAGCAGGCAGGAGTCAGTGGCTGGCCCCATCTGTCCTGCCCTATCAGCTGTCAGCAATGGGATGTGACCATTTAGGCTGAGGTCTGGGCGGGGGTGGGTGGTGGGTGGTGGGTCCTGAACACCTAGGGCCCCGGGGTGCCTCTGTCCCCTCCCAGGCCCATCTGGTTTCTGGCCAAGAGACTCTGGTCCATTCCTGCTGCCTCTCAGGACCACTCCCAGGGGTACCTCTAGGCCCTGGGCATCCGGCCACGGACATGCAGCCTGGCAGAAGAGAAGAACTGTGCTCACCCTGAGTGCAAACCTGGGAACTGGGCACTGGGCAGCAGGCCCTGCCCTCATCCCTGCCTGCTCTCTTGGAGGCTCTGAGGCCTACAGGTTCAGCAACAGGCACCCAGCACCCCAAATCACTGTCCTCCTTGGCCGTGGGATCTGGGCTTGTCTGCCCACCAGAGGGGCTGCCCTGACACTCCAGGTCCTGGGAGACCTGCCTTCTCATCCTCAGCCTGCAGCCTGGGAACCTGTGTATGCTGCACCACCCCACTGGGGTCAAGACCCCCTTTCCTGCCCCCCCCCCCACCCGTTCTCTGCAGCTGGGAGAGGAGAGGAGGAGGAGCCGAGGGACATCCCCTAGATCCAGCCCAGCTGACTGAGTGGCTGGGGACACGCCGAGGCAGGAGTTTTAAGGGACACAGGGCTGCAAGACCAGAGGGTCAGGGGTGGGCAGGGAAATGAAAGAGAGTGGGCCAGGGGTGGGGGCATCATTCAGGATTCTTGGAATGTAGGGCTCTGAAGAGAAAGGGTGGAGGAGGGGAAGGGGGAAGAGGGGTGAAGAAGGGCCACCTCCACAGGGCACATGTGGGGCACACAGAGAACAGAACACAGGAGGATAGGGAGGGGGTGTTGTCTGCAAAGAAAGGATGGAGTCCGGAATGATAGGACTCCCCCGAGGGGGGGTGGGCAGGAAGAGGGGGCCAGAGCCCAGCTGGGTGGCAGACGGGCGGGCGGTACATACACTGAGGTTATTCCCACGTGGCCGGCCCCTTCTCCTCTGTCACAGCCCCACGGGATGGTGCACACAGAAAAAACAGAAAGAAGAAAATAAATATAAACGCCAAGAGGGGGAGTAAGAGGTGGTACATAGACCTGAGGAGTGAGGGGGAGAATGGAGGGAGGGAAAGAGGGGTTCAAGTCCCTGGTAAGTGATGACCCTGACCCAGCCAGCAGTCCCCCCAGGGGCACAAAGGAGACAGACAGGAGACACCACAGACAGACAGATGGCAGAGGCAAGAGATGGACAGATGGGATAGTATAGCCACAGGCGCCTGGCCCCCGACTCTGCCTCATGCAATGCCTCCAGCCCTGGCTCCAGCTGACACTCAAAGCTGGGGGAGGGGAGGGGAGTAGTTTGGGGAGGTGGCCATCAGCTGGGTTTGTCTCAACCCTCTCCCAGGGCCCAGCAGCTAAGTCCTGGGGGGCAGAGGCTGGCAGGATAGGGCTGGGCAGCCACATGCAGGCTGGGTGCTTCCCATCCAAGTTCCCACAGCCAGAGGCCAGGCCCCTGGGAGACCCTGGCCCAGCCAGGCACAGCACAGCCTTCCACCCCGTGCAGATGAGCCGGCACAGCACACAGCAGCCCTCCAGTCAGACATGCTGCCCCACCTCCTGGGCCAGGTGGACAGCCAGCCATGCTTCTGGCTTCAGTCCCCATGGGCTCGGGGTATTGGGATCTGCATACCCTCCTCCTTCCCAGGGCCCTGAGCTGGTAAAGCAGCCGCACAGACACACATCAGGCACACGCCCCTGCCCCTGCCCAGCAGCCCCCACGGAGACCAGACAGGACGAACCCAAGCTGTCCTGGGCCTTCCCCAGACTTTGCCACCGGGTCCTAGGACCTGCCAGGTTTCTGAAAGCAGACCTACTTGTGCGAGTGCATGTGTATGAAAACACACACATATGTATGTGTGTGTGTGCATGTGTGTGCATGCTTGTACTCTCGATTGCAGTCTCATGCATCACCTCCCACATCGCCACATCCTCCCACCTCAGCACCCCCAAACAGGGCAGAGACAAACCACTTGGCAGTGGCTACTGCATCCTGTCCAGGGGAGCCCCCTTTCTCTCTGCCCTCCATTAGGAGGAGCTCAGAGGACAGGGCCTCAAGGTGCCTAGGCGTAGCCAGACAGGTCTGCGTCCCAGAGGAGGAAGGAGGTACCCTGGGCTTCCGGAGGCAGGGCCTCTGGGCCCCAAGTCCCCCTCAGGGGGGTGGGTGAAAGCGCTCACCTGGTTCTCTGCTGGGAGGCGGGGCATGGAGGCAGCCCGGGCCTGGCCTTCCGTGGGGAGGTAGCGCTCACTGTCTGAGTAGCCATCTCGGCCCATCTCTCGCATCTCCACAGACTGCAGGGCAGATGGCAAGGCCGGGTGAGCCCCGGGGCTGGGCACACGTACCCCAGGGGCAGTCCGGTGTGCAAGGAGCAGCAGCCCGGGCCCCACCCTTCTGTACTGCCCAGGCCGTGAGCAGTGGGGCAGCGAGAGGACAGAGGCACCTGAGAGTTGGGCTGGCTGTTGGGCATGTCGGTAGGGGGTCCTCGCTCTGGGCTCCATGTGCCCGTCTTCTGGAACATCTCCTGGGCTCGCTGGGTCACCCAGGAAGGGCTCTCCTTGATGCCACTTTCATGAGCCATCCTGCACGGAGACACAGGCAGTGGGCACTCCAGGGGCTTCTGTGCCTGGGACTGGCACTCCCTGCCCTTCCATCCCTCCTCCTAGCCAGAGTGACACTCACAGGCCTCCTCCGGGGTCCAGCTGGGTGGAGGGGAGGGCGTTCTGCCCCTCCTGTGTTGGTGACGGGGGCTCCATGCGCTGGAACATGAGAGGTGTCCGGTTCTGGGGAGGCAGAGAGCAGCGTGTGCAGAGTGTATGTGCGTGTGTGTGTGTGTGGTAGGGATAGGTGGGGGTAAGGAAGGCTGTGGAGGGTCTGATCCACCAGTAGCCTACTAGCCTCTTTCTTCCAAATCCATCCAGAATGGGGTCATTTCTCACATCTCCACGGCCACCACCCAGGTCCGGCCCCATAATCTCCCACCTTAACCAGTGCAGTATCCACCTCTCAGGTCTCCCTGCTCCAGCCCTTACTCCCCATGGCCACCAGAGGGCACACATCAATACCTATAAGAGGTCACTCCCCTCTAGGAGCCCCCTTACTCAGAGCAAAAGCCAAAGTTCTCCGCATGGCCCCCAAGGTCCTGCATAATTATCACCTTGTCTCTTCCCGCTGCCCCTCTTGCTTGTTCCCTTGTGCCGTAAGACCTTGCTGTTTCCAAAACTCAAACAGTCCTGCCTCAGGGTCTTTGCAGTGGCTGTTCCCTCTGCCCAGAATGCTCTTCCCCCAGGTGTCTGCTTGGCTCACTCTCTTTTCCTTTAAGCCTTTGCTCAGAAGTCACCTCCTCAGGGAGGCCTCCCCTGACTACCCATTTAAAGCTGTACCCCTCTCCCCCAGGCACTCTTTCCCACAGTGCTGATTATATTCTGCCATGCCGTATCACTTAAGTCATGTTGTCATTACTGGCATTCCCACATCTGGGCTTCTGGTCTGTTTTGCTCACAGCTGCACCCTGAGGGCTGAGAACAGTGCCTGACAACCAGTGTTGGTGGAGCAAATGAATTAATCCAGGTTATGCCTTACTTTTCAATGACCTGCCCTGGGGCTTGGCCACACCCCACTGTTCTGGATGGTCCTCACAGTGACAAGGAAGGCACAGTCTCCCAGCCTGGGTGATCCCAGAGGGAGGAATGTCGGAGGGGAGCGCTGTCAGGGCCTGGGCCATACCTGCTCCTCACGCATGGCCTGCAGCTTCTTGGCTTTGCTCTGCCGGTAGTACTCCATGATCATCATGGCCGCGTAGATCTTCCCCACCGTCAGGTCCGTGGCTGGGGGCACAGAGCAAGCTCACTGTGGACGGGGCCCCTGTAGACACCAGTCCTCCGGTGCCTCCTCCCCACCCCCCCCCCTCTGTCCTGTTGGGTTGGGCCCGGGGCCAGGCTAGTCTAGGCTCTTACACTTATGAGGGGTAACCAGCAGGTCCAGTGTTTTCTGGGACAGGTTGGGCCAGATGGCCATCATCTCTTTCCGTAGCTCGGCGTCCATCTGCTGTTTGTCGGCCCCTCCTGCAACGTGGGCACAGAGAGGCCTGGTTGCCTGCGTGAGCACTTGCTGGCCTCTAGGCCAGTCACTGAGCCAGCAGCTCCTGCCCACCCAGTGCTCTGGAGTCCTGGTTCCCACGGGTCCCAGTGCCCAGTGCATCTGGCCCAGAGGAGAAATGACCACGGGGCTGTGGTCTTTGGCAGGGACAGGGCTGTGGAGAAGCTGCGTCGGGGGGATAGTTCAGCATCAACAGGGGCTGGATGGCCCAGGTCAAAACCCGACTCCAACTGCATTAGGTTAGTCCACGGCTCTGTGCCTCATTCTCCCCATTTGCGAAATGGGGATGATAGCAGTTGTACCTGCCTCACTGAGTTTTAAAAAAATATTATTGCCGACTTTTTTAGAAAGAGAGAGGAAAGAAGAGAGGGAGAAACAATGTGAGGTAGGAATTGATTGGCTGCCTCCTGCACCACCCCCCCCCCCCATGGGAGATTGAGCCTATAACTCAGGCATGTGTCCTAACCTTGAATCTAACCGGCAACCGTTTGGTGCGTGGGACAATGCCCAACCAGCTGAGGCACAGTGGCCAGGGCCTCACTGAGTTGTTTGATGATTAAAGCAGTTAATATGCGTGCAGCCTTAGGATAGTGTTGGCCATAGGATTATTACCACACAGCACTGGTCTGTGGCGAGGCCTGGGGGAAGCCCCAGGGAGGCTGGGAAGCCACAGGGCAGTTATGATAGAGGTTTCTCCCTCAACCAAGTCTCTCCCCCATCATGATGGTCATTAAGGCTCTTTGTCAGCGATTCCTGGTCCCAGCGATTCCTGCCTGAGTACATGGTAGTGTGATCTGTACTAGACACTGTGATTGGCTGGTGCCATGTGACGAGTTCTTGCCAATGAGGTATGAGCAGAGTGAGGTGTCACGCTGGGCATTTAATGGCCAGTGAACGACCCTTCTGGGTTCTCTTTTGTTCTGTCATGATGGTTGGTGACATTAGGGACAGTGGCTTTCTCAGGCTTGGCCCCTAAGGGACTGATGAACCGAATCCCCTTGCCAACCCAGGAAAGACACATGAATGGCAGTGGGAAGCAAACCTGTGTCGGTGTGAGACTGTGGGGCTGTTTGTTATGGCAGCACATCCTGAATAATACAGCAGCTTGGCCTTTGCTCCTACTTCCCTTTCAGAGCCTTCAACCTGGGCCCCATAATCTCCCACCCTAACCAGTGCAGTATCCTCCTCTCAGGTTTCCCCGCTCCACCCCTTACTCCCCATGGCCACCAGAGGGCACACACCTGTAAGAGGTCACAGGGGCGGGTTCCAAACATGTACTGGCAGGTGTGAAAGGGACATTGATAACAGAGCAAGGGTCCCAAGGCCCCCTGCTCACTGTGGATGGGCCCCTTTATGCACCAGTCCTCCTGTGCCTCCTCCTTCCCTCCCCCTCTGTGCTGGCCACACTTTAACTCTGTAGTTGCTGCATTGTGGGAGGAGATCTAGGAGATCTGGGGGAAGGGCAGGGGCTGGCTCCCAGCCATGAGAAAAGTACTTCAGTGTTTTAACAACAATCCACTGGGCGTGCAGGCTGAATAGCTGCCCTGTGCAGGCAGTCCTTACATTCCGCTTTGCCTGCACTCCTCCTTGGCCTCCCCTCTCCCAGCCTTCCCCACGCCTCCTTTTCCTAGAACTGCCTCTGACACCTTGCCCAGCTTCTCCCTTTTAGCGGGTGTGGGTCCAAGCACAGACATCTGCCAGGCATTCTACGGAACTTTCACTCATCTTCGCCCACGTGACTCTGGAGTTGATGGGAAGATGAACCGCCTGGACCAGTGCAGTTGCCTCTGCCCAGGTCTTCCTCTCCCTCCTACAGCTGCCAGACGGCCCCTGTGAGCACCTGAGTCAATTAGGTGACTCCTCTACTCAGAGCCCTCCTCAGCTCTACCTCAATCAGGGTGATCGTCCAAGTTCACAGGGTCCTACACAATCTGCCTTCGCTCGCTCTGTTTCAGCCACATTGACCTTCTCACTATTCCTCAGACATGCCAGGTGCAGTCTCCTTTAGGGCCTCTGCATGGGCTGTTTCTTCTGCTAGGATTATTCTTTCAACATGGTTCCCTTCTTCCTTCAGGCCCTCGCTCAAACTCTTTATCAGGGAAGCTTTCTAGCCATCCTCCTACTTAAGACATGCCCCCATCACCTTCTATGCTGTTTTTCTGCTTTCTCTTTTCTGTATTTATTGTGTCATGTTGTTGTTTCATATCTCACCCCCTAGAGGGCCTGCTCCATGGTCTGGTCTTTCTTTACCACCGGTGATGCAGGGAGGGGGGCAGCAGGGGATGGTGGTGAAGCTAATCTGTGTCCCTACAGCAGTTGGGAGGTCAAGACTATTGTGGGAGAAATGTGGGAAAATACCCTGTGCAGCTGGGTTCTCAAGAGCCTCAGCACCAACATCCTATGACAGGGTTTCTTTCCTCCTGGGAAACAGCTGGAATTCATGGCTATGTCTCCTGTCTCTAGCTATGTGAGGTGTCCAGGGTCTCTATGGCTCCTTCTCAGACACATGGGAAGGTAAAGAAGAGAATGTGACGTTTCCTGTTAAAAGTTACCCTCTCGCCCTAGCCAGTTTGTCTCAGTGAATGGGGTGTCGGCCTGTGGACCAAAGGTTCCCGGGTTCGATTCTGGTCAAGGGCACACGCCCGGGCTGTGGGCTTGATCCCCAGGAAGGGGCGTGCAGGAGGCAGCTGACCCATGATTCTCTCTCATCCCGGATGTTTCTATCTCTCTCTCTCTCCCTCTCCCTTCCTCTCTGAAAAAAAAAAAAGTCACTCTCTCCTTACAGTGTAGATAGTTCCTGTTTCTAGAGGAGAGAAAGAAGATGTCTGCCAAATGGATGGGATTGGGTCCCTCCAACATCCATGTTGAAGCCCTTGGCCCCTATGTGAATGTATTTGGAGCTGGGGCCTTTAAGGACGTAGTTAAAGTTACATGAGGTCCCAAGAGGACTGGTGTTCTATAAGAGGGAGACACTGGGGTGTGCACACACAGAGGAAAGGCCATGTAGGGGCACAGCAAGCAGGTGGCTGGCCATCTGCAAGCCTAGGAGAGAGGCCTCAGGAGAAACCCGCCCTGGCTGCACCTTGCTCTTGGACCTTCAGGCTCCAGAAATGTGAGAAAATAAATTCCTGCTGCTTAAGCCCCCCAGTCTCTGCTATTTTGTTATAGCCACTTGCGCTGCCTAAGACACCTGCTCTTGGCTTCTGAATTAGGTAAGGAATTCCTGGGCCTGTCAGCACTGTCCGCACGTGGGGTGGGTCACTGATTGTGGGGCTGTCCTGTGCATTGTAGGATGATGAGCAGCACCCACTAGATGCCAGTAGCACCTCCTTTCCCAAGTCCTAACAACCAAGCATGTCTCCACACACTGCCAAGTTGTCCCCTGGGGGACAAGATTGCCCCGGTTGAGAATCAGTGAATTCTGCTTCAATTCGCTGGGAAGCCTGGCCTTCAGATTGTCATTCACATTTAAACAAAGGGAAAATCCAGATAAGAGCCAAGATGGTGGTGTAGGTAAACGCCAGTCCTCGCCACCTCCCACAATGACATCAAAATTACAATTAAAATACAGAACCACCATCATTCAGAACTGCCTGAAACCTGGCTGAATGGAAGTCCTACAACTAGAGAAGTAAAGAAGAAAGCACACTGAGACTGGTAGGAGGGGTGGAGGCATGGAACGGGCTTGTCCAACACCCACATGGGGCGTTTTTTAAATCAGGAGGGAGATCTAGGCTGCAGAGGCCTCCCGTGAGGAACAAGGGGTCCCAGCCTCACACTAGACCCCCAGCCCAGGGTTCCAGAGCTGGGAAGAGAAGATCCCATAACTTCGGGCTGTAAAAACTAGCAGGGACTATGGCTGAGTGACATGGAGGCTGCTGGATTCCCAGCAGTATCTCTTAAAGGGTTGGCATATGGACTTACTCGGACTCAGTCCCTCTGAATCCAGGGACATATGGAGAGGAACTAAATTGTCTGGCATCGGAGCAAAAACTAGGGGGGTGGCTTTCTCCCAGACAGGGGTGTTCACAGAGGTCATTTTTCCTATGCTGAGACCTCCCCCACCACAGAATTGACTGGCAGCCATATCTGAGTTTCCATCAGCATGGCCCACACTGTTCCTTCTGCCCTGGAGACCCCACCCCATCCAATTTTCCATATGATAGCCTGTCCTGGCTCAGGCTTCAGACTTCCCTAAAATCTCTCAAACTGCAGCTGGTGTCAGCATGCTCCAAACCTATCAAGAAGAGGCTCAAAGCCTGCTTGCTTCACAGCTTGGCCTTGCCTGGGCACTTCCAAGCCCAATTCAAGGAGCAGCATCTGCAGATCCCTCTGTAGCTCCTCAGGCAGTGGCTGACTTTGCACCTCCCAGGAGGCCCCAGAGCCGGTGCACAGCTTCAAACCACACCAGGTTACAACTCTATACACCATGAGCGACACACTCAAGGGGCAGACTCAGTGAGCACCAAAGCCCCACTGAAGCAAGTCCTGCTCCAAGGGGTGTCTCCTGCACAGCAGCTCTTCCATTGTAGACACAGGTGGTCCTCACAGCCGCTTGGCCTGGAGGTTAATTCCTCCCAGCGACACCAACAGCAATCAGGGCTCAACTATAACAAGATGGTGCACACAGCCCACACAGGGACATACCTAAGTGCCCAGCTCACGTGACTGGAGAGGCTAAGCCACTGGGCTCTATAGGACACCTACTATACAAGGCCACTCTACCAATTCCAGGAGACATAAGAGATCTACCTAATACATAGAAACAAACACAGGGAGACAGCCAAAATGCTGAGACAAAGAAACATGTCACAAATGAAAAACAGAGGAAATCTCCAGAAAAAAAAATCTAAATGAAATAAAAACAAGCCAACTACTAGATACAGCATTCAAAACAATGTTTATAAGTTGCTCAAGGGTCTTAATGAGAGCTTCAAGGGACTTAGTGAGACTTTCAAGAATCTTATTGAGAACATCAAAGACATGAAAAAGGAAGTCAGAAATTAAGCATACACTAACTAAATAAATAATAATTTCAGGGATTCAACAGTAAAGTAGAGCATTCAGAGAATCAAATCAACAATTTGGAATATGAGGAATCAGAAAACACCCAAGCAGAAGAGCAAAAAGAAAAAACAATCCAAAAATATGACGGTAGTATAAAGAGCCTCTGGAACAACTTCAAGTGTATCAACATTCCCATTATGGGTGTGCCAGAGGAGAAGAATGAGAGCAAGACATTGAAAACCTCTTTGAAGAAATAATGACTGAAAACTTCCCCCACCTGGTGAAAGAAATAGACTTATAAGTCCAGGAAGTGCAGAGAACCCCAAACAAAAGGAATCCAAAGAGGCCCACACCAAGACACATCATAATTCAAATGTCAAGGGTTAAAGAATCTTAGAAGCAACAAGAGAGAAGCAGTTAGTTACCTAAAAGGGAGCACCTATACGACTGTCAGCTGATTTCTCCACAGAAACTAGCAGGCCAGAAGGGAGTGGCAAGAAATATTCAAAGTGATGAATAGCAAGAACCTACAACCAAGAATATTCTATCCAGCAAAGCTATCATTTAGAATTGAAGGGCAGATAAAGAGCTTCACAGACAAGAAAAAGCTAGAGGAGTTCATCACCACCAAACCAGGATTATATGAAGTGCTGAAGGGTATTCTCTAAGAAGAGGAGGAGGAGGAGGAGGAAGAGGAGAAGAAGATAAAAAAAGGAGAAAATATGAAGCCCTAGCTGGTTTGGCTCAGTGGATAGAGCATCTGCCTGGGGACTGAAGGGTCCTGGGTTAGATTTGGCCAAGGGCACATGCCCAGGTTGCAGGCTTAATCCCCAATAGGGGGCATGCAGAAGGCAGCTGATCGATGGTTCTCTCTCATCAAATGTTTCTATATCTTCCTCTCCCTTTCTCCCTGAAGTCAATAAAAATATATTAAAAATATGAACAATAAAATAGGAATAAATACTTATCTATCAATAATTGAATCTAAAAATGAAAATAAACCAACAAGAAGTCTAATGAACAAAATAAACTGGTGTATAAAACAGAACCAGAGGCTGGGAAACATGGAACAGATTGAGGAATCTCAGAGGGAAGGGGGTGGGTGGGAAGAGAATAACCAAAAAATTATATGCATTACCTATGGACACAAACAATATGGTGGTAAAGGCCTGGGGTGGGGTGGGCACTTGGTGGAGGGGGACAGTGGGAGGGGAATAGGGGGACATCTGTAATACTCTAACAACAATAAAGATTTAAAAAATACACTGGATTGATTAGGAGAAAAAATAAAAAAAAGTAAATGAAGGGAAGATCCTTAGAGGGTTTCCGGTGGCCCTCCCCTAGGGTCACAGGGTTCCCTCAAGGCTGAACCCCAGGTTTATGCCTCCTCCAGTTACAGAATTATTAGCACCAGGACTCCTAGTACACAGGCAGCAGTCACCCATGAACTCATGGTGTCCCAGAGTTTATAGCCCAAGGGTCCTCCCCTCCCTGACCTCATTCTGCAGATCTTTTTTTTTTTTTAAATATATTTTTATTGATTTCAGAGAGGAAGGGAGAGGGAGAGATAGAAACATTAATGATGAGAATCACCGATTGACTGCCTCCTATATGCCCCCACTAAGGATCAAGCCTGCAACCCGGGCATGTGCCCTTGACTGGAATTGAACCCGGGACCCTTCAGTCCACAGGCCAACGCTCTATCCACTGAGCCAAACTAGCTAGGACTCTGCAGATCTTTTGATGAAGAGCCTCCATCACAGGGTCTGTCCTGCACACTCTGGGACATTCAGCAGCATCAGCATCCTGGCCTCTACACACCAGATGCCACTAGCACCAGCCCCTCCCAGTGTGACAATCAAAAATGCCGCCAGACATTGCCCAATGTCCCTGGGGGCAAAATGGCCACTAGTTGAGCAACGCTGACTTAAGGCCTAACCCCTGACCTCACTCCCCAAACCCCTGTCCTGCTCTCTCTTTTCCCACAGTATTTCTCCCCTTGGAACATGCTACATAGCAGATGTATGGTCTTGTTGCTCGTCGCCTGTGTCCCTGCAGGCCCCTGAGGCCCGGAGTTTCACCAGCGTCAGGGAGATAACAACGTGTCAAAGCCCTTCCACTGGGCACTGTCTCACTGGAAGCTGCTGACCTCCCTTCCCCACACCATCTCCAGCAACTTCTGGCCTCGGCTCCTCGCCCCCTCTTCCCCTTAGGACCCCGTGTCCCTGAAGTTCAGTCTGCTTTCCTCCGATATCCCAGAGGCTCAGCTGGGTGGAGCCTTGACGTCTCTCTTCAGCCCCCCAATATCCAGCTCTGCTGGGGGACACACCCCGTCCTCTGCAGGCTCCCTTCCCAACTTCCTTCTCTCTGCTGCTTGCATCCTCTCTCTGCCCTGCTGTCTCGTTGGCTGCCAAGTCACATCCAGTCTCTATCAGGCTTCTGAGTTGCACTGCAGGCGGGGGACCCCGAGCCCTCCACAGAACGCCCCGTCTGAGAAACCCACCGTCACCCTCAGTCCTCTTCCCTGGCTGCGGGGCAGCGCTGACACTGTTCCCCCTCCTCCCTGGCCCCGTCAGTGCCCTCTAATGCTGCAGTGGCTCTGAGGTTGGACTTTGGGGTCTCTCAGTCCCCTTGGAGACCCCGCCCAGTCTCCCGGCTTCAAGTCTGTCAGCATCTGATGCCTCCTGACTTCATTGCCAGCTTGAAGACTCTTCACCTCCCCGCCTTCAGCACCTCCTCACAGAAGGAGCCCTCTCACCGCCCCCAGAAGTGTAAGTGGGAGAGCCCCCGCTTACTCTGTGTCTCCACGTGCCTCAGCCAACACCGGCCTCCTGCCCGCCCTTTGCCCTGACCTGTCCTGTCCTTCTTGCCACTTCCCTGTCTCAGGCAATGGCCCTAACCCCTGAGGGTGGTCTTGCTTCTCTCTTTCCCTTGTGCCCCACACTCCATCCCGTGGTTATCTGGGTGGCTCGGCTCCCATTAAACATCCAGAATCTGAACCCTCCACAGCCTCTCAGTCGGAGCCTCCCTTCTAGGTTCACCTGGGTTAGGCCAGTGGCCTCCACTCTGGCCTCTTCCCGTCCACTCTCCTCCCGAGGGCACTGTTCACATGTGAGTAGGGTCAGATCTCTCCTCTTCTCCAAAAGCTTCGTGACGACCCCCTGACTCAGACGGCAAGTTAGTTCAACACGGCCCCGGGTGGCCTCCTACCCCAGGACCTTGGCACCTGATGGTCCCGCTGCCTGGGGCACTGTCCACCCAGGTGTCCATGTGACTCATCACCTTTCCTCCTTCAGAGCTTCCTGGGCAGGCCCTCCCCTGCAGGAAGTGGAAGCTGCTGTGTCCCCACCTTTAAGCCGTGGCTGGTGTACAGGAAGCATGACCAGATGTTTGCCGAGCGAGCGAGTGGGCGAGCCAGTGAAGATCAGGATGGGCAGTGGCTCCTTCAGTTTCAGGCCGGAAGGGGGAGTCCTCAGCTGCCTGCTGCACTCCCCTCCATCCTGTCCTACCCCTCCACCCCTACCCCCTTACCCTTGGCAATCTTGATGTCCAGGGCTGTACGGATCAGAGCCATGAGGGTGGAATTAAAGTGGACGGTGTTGTCATCGGCGACAGGCAGATCCATTCGCAGGAGCCGCTGCAGAAAACCAAAGGCGAGGGCAGTCATTCCCAAGCTCTGTTCTCGGTCTCCCGTGAGCCAGACCCACCCTGCTGGGGAGCCCCAGGAAGAACTCTGAAGGCAGCAGCTAAGGTGCCCCCCACCCTCAGGTTACCTGTCCCAGCGCTCCATTTCCTGATTTCCCTTAGTGGCCTGTAGGGAGGGCACTGGGGGGCTCTCCTATGCCGAGCCCTGCCCCTTCCTCTCCCGCAGGCTGGACCCTAGAGCTGGCTTTCCCAGGTGGCCCAGACCCTCGCGCTGCCCCAGAGTTCTCCCGGACAGCTCCATTCCGTCTCATCCCAAAGAAGAAGCGCACAAGCTGGATCAGAGCAGACATGCATCAGCCAGGCAGAGGGGTCCACGGCCACACCGCCTGGGGGCCGCTGGCTTCATCCCCATCCCCCACTCGGCCCAGACCAGACCAGACGGGCACAGACCACATCATTTCTCTGAGAAGCAGCAGGCGGGCGGCCCCCCGCCGATGGGGTGGGCCCCTCGCAGACATGCAGCGAGGCCAGGCCATCACACACAGAACGGCAGACAGGCACTTGCAGACGGAATCTCGAGACTCATTCATAGCTCCGTGGAAAGTGATCTCAGGGCAAGTCTGGGTCTTGGCTGTGTGATGGTGGGGGAGGGCTGAGGAGCCTTGCGGTGGCCCAGGGAAGAGAAGACTCCCCCCGTCCCAGGCAGGGGCTCTGGGCCCTTGCTTGGTGATGTGGGAGAGAATGCTGGGCTGGGGTGCGCCGGTCCAGGCTGGGGTGGCATGGAGGTGGGGGTCGAGGGTGAGTTTGGGGTTCACATAGGGCTCAGACATGTCAGCAGGAAACACAGAGTTGGACGAGGGGAAAGGAGTGACAAACCCAGAGTAGACACAAGAAATGGGTGGGGGCAGAGTGGGGAGGGAGGCGGCAGATGGAGAGGCACACAGAGGGGCTGCGGGGACAGCTGTGCGGGCTGCGCACTGCGCAGGGGATCCCTGTCTCAGAAACCGTGGATTCGTGCATTGAAACGACAGCTTCCTAGCTGCCAGCAGAAAAGCATCTGGTTCTCACCACGTCTCTGGGTTACAATTTCCCAGCAGACAGAGTGTTCTGTGGAAAGGGTGCTCTTTTCAATTTTGCACAAAGGTGTCTTATGGCACAGAGGCCAGAGGGAAGGCTCTCCCTCCCTCTCTCTTGGGAGGGCATGTGCACGCGTGCGCGCGCGCACACACACACTTAGACAAGCAGAGACCAAGAGAAAGGATGAGAGGAAGACTACAGAGAGGGGGGACAGGTGCAGGGGTCTTTGAGATGCTGGTGGGCGGCCTCTTCCAGGCTGTGGCTGGAAAAGAAGGGGTGCGTAGAGGGAGGAGGAGGAACAAGGCTGTGGAGAGGCAACTACAGGAGGCAGGAAGGAATGGTGTTGGCAGAATGGGAGGGAAGACTCTCACAGACACAGGGTGGACCAAGGTGGGTGGGAGAACGGGATGATGGAGTACTCATATTTTTAGGGGGGACTTTAAAGGTCATCCCTGAACTTTTCGTGGATGAGCTGGAGGAAACAGAACATCGGTGCTTGGGTGCCAAAGTAGGTTCTGGGATGGGGTCCTGGAGGGGTGGCTGGCCCAGCCACCTGGCGGCAGGACCCTCGCTCCTTCAGCCAGCATGCACCATCCCCACCCCAACCCCGGTCGGCCAAGGTGCCTGCCCGCCCCAGGCTCCCGCCAAGGCAGCGTGCATGGCCTGCGTCAGGGTGCCACGGTCCAGGGGTCCAGCTGCGGCCTGCCTGCCCACTCTGGAACAATGGAGAGGCATGTTGGGTGGTCTTGGGGGATAGCAGGTGGCATAGGGACAGGAGCTGGGAAACAACTCCAGGGGCAGGAGGATCAGGGGGGAGAGGCTATGGGTGTTCCTCAGGATCTTGTATCCCCCAAGGCCCTAGGTCAGAGATCAGCTTCAGGTGTGTGTGGGGGTGGGGGTGCTGCTGGACCTGGGAGTTCAAGATATAAAAGGTGGGGCCAGGGTCATGGCTTTTGGGGGGCCAAAGACCCCTGCCAAAAGGTACCTGCCCCGGCCTGGGAGTGGGGGCTGCTCTGGGTGGGCAGAAAGGAGGCATGGTGGGGATCCCCCCTGAAGTGTGTTTGTGCCCAATTTGGTTCCCAGGAGACCAAATACAAGGGGACTAGGGGCTCCTCCCTCCCCCCCCGCATGTCGGCCATAATGGAGTCTCAAAACACCAAACACACTCATCAGAAGGACGGACACAGTGTGCTCCTTAGATCAAGGAATGGTCATGGTCCATTTACTCGAGGAGGAAAGGAAAGAAAAAAGAAAAAAAAAAAAAGAAAGAAGAGGAACGCTGGAAAAAGAGACTCGGCTGGTGTTCCTGGCCAGCACGGAAAAGTCCCCGGTGCCCGGACGGTGGTGGTCAGCAAAGGTAATCTACCTTGTAAGCCACTCTGGCCGGACACTTCTTCCCCAGACCCAGGGGCGGAGACATGTGTCTCAGCATCTGATACATGTCCGGGTAAGGCATGCGGCCCCTGGCAGCACCGAAAACAAAACGGGGACGGGACGGAGAACCAAAGGAAGGGTGGGCGGAGGGAGGGGAGGAAACAGAAGAAAAGAAAAAACCAAAAAAAACCAAAAACACACAAAAAAAAACAAAAACAAAAACCACAGGAGCCGAAAAAATATAGAAAGATGCAGAGAACGATAAAATAGGTGTTTCAAATAAATGGAAAAGAGGAGAAAAAAAATGGAAGAAAAGGTAATTAAAAAAATATTATTTCACTGCTTCCAAGCAGGGAGAGAGAGAGAGAGAAAAGAGAAAGGTCAGATTCAACTTTGACTCTGAACTATAGTTCTGGTAGAAAGTGGGGGGGAATGGCGGGGGGGGGGGGGCGTTCCTCATTTTGGAAGGCCTGAAACAATGCTTTCGTTTGACGTTATTTTAAAAACTGGGTTAAGTTCTCTGATTTGGCTGAGGCTGGTCTCTGAGGGGACCTAGATGGGGGAGGAGGGGCTGGGGTGGTGGGAGGGCTGGGGGCTTCAGGAGGCAAAGGGTGGAGGGGGAGAGAGTGGAGGTAATGGTGGGGGGAGGAGAGCAAAGTTACGATCCCCCTGGATGTCTGATTTGGGGTGCCATTGAGACCCTAGGATGGGCAGCTTCAGCTAAGAGCAAGCAGAATGGCTGAAGGGAACAGAGAGGTATGTTCCATGCTTCATCAAGTCTAGTGACTGCATTCTGTTGGCTAAGAGAGTTTTCTAGTTTAATGCAAGAGAAAGAGAGATGGCTCTGTTTTTTGGATATATATATATATATATATGTAAAATATATATATTGAAGAACCCCAAGCCACACTCATTCCATGGATGCTAGCAGGTTTTAGTGGAAATCAAACCTTGCAAGCAACCCTATGAGGACATTTCTTGCCTAAGCCGAGAGGGGGAGATATTACGCGCAATAAACTGTACATATCCTTATAATGAATCCGACCGCTGAAAGGAGAAGAGAGGGGATTAGTGGAGGCACAGGGGTCAAGCTGCCTTCACGCTGACTTCTTGTGCACGCAGTGAGATCACAATGTCAGGGACTGGGGACCCCTGGCTTGAAGGGGTGGGGGAGGCTTGGGATCCGTCACTCACAGACCCCAGGGAGCAGAGGGTTTCAGCTGGGGTGTGCCCAGAGCTCTGGGCTCAGGGCACCTTCTCTATGGCTCTCTCTGAACCTCCCTCCTGCACAATCTACATGGGCTACCCTGGGATGAGGGGGCTCGTGGGATAGAGGACAGGGGGACAGCATCCAACTGCTGTGACCTAAAATCAAAACAGGAAGAGTTAGGAACCAGCTGAAAATCAAGTCTCAGACCCGCGGCTCACCCGGCCTCTCGGTCACGGAGGACTTGCGGGGCTGCAGGGATGGCAAGGATGACTCCTCCCACCTTCCCTGTAGGCGTCCCCTCCAGCACTCAGGCCCCGAAAGGTGCCCATTCATGCTTTCTCAGGCCCCACGCTCAGCCTGAACTAGAACCTCCAGTCGGGGGCGAATGGGCTCTGTGCATCAGGACGGTGCCTCTGAGGGTCCTGCAAGTGCCTGGTGTTGAGCAGGCGCTCAGTACCCGTGCGCAGGATGGAGCTCACCCTCCGAAACCACTGCCTGGCAGCTGGGAAAGGCGCTCTGGTGCCACGGAGATGGGAAAGCCCACTCACT
Source organism: Corynorhinus townsendii (assembly GCA_026230045.1). Classification (NCBI taxonomy): domain Eukaryota; kingdom Metazoa; phylum Chordata; class Mammalia; order Chiroptera; family Vespertilionidae; genus Corynorhinus; species Corynorhinus townsendii. The sequence goes on from JAPDVU010000006.1 coordinate 80,561,899, forward strand.
TTGTGACCATGAAGATGCAAAGGCCCCCGAGGCTCTGTGTCCTCTCCCCTGGCTGTGTGGCCACCTGCTCCAGGGTCCTGGGACCCCAGCACAAGCTGCATTTTGCCACTCTGACCTTGCAGCCAATCTCATGTGCCATAGGAGCGAGGCCAGATCCCACCGCCACGCTCCCAGGAGCACTGAGGCTGAGAGGCCTCTGGCTTCCTCCCTGGGGCCTGGCAAACTTGTCCTCACCATCTGGAGGCCTCACAGTGAGGGGCAGGAGAGACTCATAGGAGACCAACTCCTCCTGGCGACTCCCTCCCTCATCTCCCAGAAAGCCTGGGGTTTGGGCAGGGCTGGTACCCGAAGCTTTGAACCCGGGGTCTGTGAGGGGGCAAATTCTCATTTCCTTCCTCTAGACCAGTGGACGGCAAACTTATTAGTCAACAGAGCCAAATATCAACAGTACGATTGAAATTTCTTTTGAGAGCCAAATTTTTTAAACTTAAACTTCTTCTAACACCACTTCTTCAAAATAGGCTCGCCCAGGCTGTGGTATTTTGTGGAAGAGCCACACTCAAGGGGCCAAAGAGCCGTATGTGGCTCGCGAGCCGCAGTTTGCTGACCACTGCTCTAGACTGATTCCCCTGAGATTCCCGCTGGCTCTTCAGGGACTCAACGCCCCCAGATCTGGAGTCTGCCCTAGCCTATGCTACAGTGCCAGAGAAAGGTGGGCAGTGTGGCTGCAGGATTTGGGGTGACTCCTTACCACGCCGCGGGGTCGTACTCAGCCCAGACACGCACGTACTCATCCAGGTGGTGAGGACCCAGGATGGAGGAATCTCGAGTGAGGTACTCAAAGTTGTCCATGATGACAGCAACAAAGAGATTCAGCATCTGTGGGAACCCCAGGGGCCAAGACGGAGTGGGGGAGAGCGAAACCCATCCAAACACATTTACACAGAGGTCCAGAGGGAGAGAGGTGAGATGGAGAAAGGGAGACAGAGAAAGAGAAGGGGGGAAGGGGTAGGGAGGAAAGGCACATGCTCTCACAAGGAGCCCAGACAGAGAGATGGAGAAATGGAGATGTGGGAGGGAGACAGAGGAAGATGGAGACAGGAAGTTGGAGAGAGAGGGGAGAGAGGCTGTGTGAAATGGTGGCCAAAAGCAAGGGAACTGCCATCACCCTAAACCCTTCCATACCCGGCCTCCAACAAGGCCCAAGTGAAGGCCCCACGTGGGCAAGAACCTTGTGTTCCCAGGCCCAGCACAAAGCAAGCACTCAGCAAATACAGGCTGGGGCAAAAGTACTTACAGTTGTGAGTATATGAAACAGATTATTTGTGGGTTTTATAATTTATTAGTAATTATTAATTCTGTATGCTTTTCCATATACACAACTGTAAGCCTACTTTTGTCCCACCCTGTTTCTAGGATGGATGGATGGGTGGATTTTCCTGCCCTCATCTGCATCTGGTAGCTCCTTTTCAGGTGTTCTTCTGGCCCTTAACACATGGGGGGCTTGCAACAGTTTTGCCTCCAGGCCTTTGCAAAAGTTGCTTCTTTAGTGGCAACCTGGGTAACCTCCCCTTTACAGTTGGATGCTGTGGTTGTGTGTGGCTGACCCCCATCTCATGGCTCCTTAGACCATTGGTTAGGGAAGGGCACATGACCCTAAGTGGCCAATGACAGCCTTCCCTGGGATTTTTGCTGGCAATCTGGCAGCCATTTTGCCTTTATAAGGAGAAAGTATGAGAACAGCAAAGATGATGGGGTTCACTTGCTTGGTTCTAGCTTCATCTGGACTTTTTAATTACACAAGTTAGTGAACTGCAGATTCTACTTAAGTCAGTTTATGTTACTTGCAACCAATTTGATGAATATGTAGTCTAACTCCTGCTCACCATCCTTGTGGTCCACTCTTTGAAATCTTCCTTCAGTCCGAATTTCCCCCATCAAAGCACAGATCGGATTGTGCTGCTATCTGTGCTGACTTGTCTGCCCATCACCCCCCTGCAAAGTGAGAGAATTGTGTTCTCTCCGATTACCCCCAGTGCCTAGCATAAGGTCTGGCACATAGTAGGTACTACACAAATATTTAGATGGAAACATAATAGGTGTTTAATAAATGACATGTAATTCTAGATGCCCCTAACTTTAGTGACTCTATTTTTAATGAATCATTTCATGATATTGATTGAGCACCTGCTGTGTGCCAGTCACTATCCTAGGTACTGGTTACACAGCAGTGAACAAAATTCCTGCCCTCAGGGGCGGGTGGTCAAGTGTTGTAGATATTTTCTAGGTCCCTGCCCTTCCCAGATGGGCTGCGTTGAGAGGTCTTGTCCCTTCACACACACACAGCTGCTGGACAATGGTGACTCTGGCCAGGGGCTGTGCTGGCCCATGCAGACTCTCTCTTCTGGGAATCTGGGCCATGGACCTTCCTGGGTCAGCGGCTGTGAGCCTGAGGGTGTAGGTCTCCCTGTTGAGGTGACTAGTCTGAAAGACGGTGGTGTGTCGGGCTTTTGCTGACAGATGCTGGTGCTTGGGCCAAGGTCTGCAAACACCATCCGCACATACAGGAAACCAGACTTGGGAGGAGAGGAAGGGGTAAGGAGATGTGTTGTGGTTTGAATTATATCTCCCCCAAAAGACACATTCAAACCCTCAGACTTGGTCCCTGTGAATGTGGCCTTAGTTTGGAAAAAGGATCTTTGTGCACGTCATCAAGTTATGATGAATCATACTAAATTAGGGTGGGCCCTAAATCCAACATGGCTACTGTCCTCATTAGAGGGAAATCTGGACACCAAACACACGGAGAAGGCCATGTGAGGATGAAGGCAGAGACTGGAGGGATGCTTCCGCAAGCTGAGGGATGCCTGGGGCCACCAGAAGCTGGAGGAGACCAGGAAGGGTCCCTCCTAGAAGCTCTGGAGGGAGCACAGCCCTGACAACACCTTGATTGGATTTCTAGCTTCCAGAACTGCGAGAGGATACATTCCTGTTGTGTTAAGCCACCACGTTTGTGATACTTTGTCACAGCAGTCACAGGAAACAAGGACCATCTGCAGTTGTCCAGGGGCAGCAGACAGCTAGGGTGTTAGCACTCCTGAAGGTGCCAGGGGCAGCTGGGTTGGTCAGTAACACCCTCTTTTCCTTTTTTACATTTTTCTTTTATATATTTTTATTAATTTCAGCGAGGAAGGGAGAGGGAGACAGAGAAACATCAATGATGAGAGAGAATAACTGATCGGCTGCCTCCTACACACCTGCTCCTGGGGATCGAGCCTGCAACCCGGGCATGTGCCCTTGACTAGAATTGAACCCGGGATCCTTCAGTCCATAGACCAGCGCTCTATCCACTGCGCCAAACCAGTTAGGGCTCTTTCCCGTTTAATACTCCACCCCTGGCATTCCTGCAGTCAGTAATCCCTGGTGCTTTCCACACTGTATGTCTCATTTTCCAACCCTGTGAGCCAATCCCTGTATTCAATACCCTCTGCTTGAAATACCTGGATAGTGTCTGTTCTGACTGTGCTGTGACTACTCTAGGGAGAGCAGAAAACAAAAGGGGGTATAGTGATGAGGCCCCAGAGAGAGTGAGAGAGAAAGAGAAATCAGGATGGAGCAGGCAGCTGCTGTGGTTCTGATCTATATATATATTTTTAAAATATTTTATTAATTTTTTTTTTTTTTACAGAGAGGAAAGGAGAGGGATAGAGAGTTAGGAACATCGATGAGAGAGAAACATCGATCAGCTGCCTCCTGCACACCCCCTACTGGGGATGTGCCCGCAACCAAGGTACATGCCCTTGACCGGAATCGAACCTGGGACCCTTGAGTCCGCAGGCCGACGCTCTATCCACTGAGCCAAACCAGTTAGGGCTCTATCTATCTATTTATGTATTTACCTACCTATCATCTTTTTTCATCTATTTATCCATCCAATTTATTTTCTTTACTGGTTCTTGGGTTCAGTCTCTTGCAGTGTTTCTTATTCTTGGGTCCTATGAGATTCCTCCTTCCAGCAAATTTATCTCTTATTAGTGAGAACCCATGCAATCTTTTGCAAAGCCCCAAGCCCCCAGAGGATGTTTAAGTGGCTGACTTTCTTGCCTCCTGACTGTACACAGGAAGGCACCCAGCTCTGAGAGAGAAGGTGGAAGACTCCTACGCCTCAATGAAATGGGTCCCGGGAAGCTCTCAGCACCACTAGGTTTCCCCGCAAGATACCCAGTGAGTTTCAAAAGGGGGAGATTCTGCCTCCCTTCCCCAGGGGACGCTTGACAATGTCTGGAGACAGTTTTGGTTGTCACAACTGGAAGGGTAGTGGGGCATGTGCCTCTGGCATCTAGAGGGTCGAGCCCAGAGATGCTGTTAAACCACCTGCTATGCACAGAACGGCCCCCACCACAGAGCGTGACCCAGCCCCACCTGCCAACGTGCTGAGGGTGAGAAACCCTGGCTAACCTGACCCCAGGCTGGCTCAGAAGCCTTGGAGGAAGCAAGTCTGCAACACAGTCACATTCTAGAGAGATCCACACCCCTATGAGGGAGCCAGTTCTGGGGAGCCCACCCCCACAGGTCCACAGACTCACCAGAAAGGAGCAGAGGAAGATGAAGGAAACGAAGTAAAAATAAGCAAATTCATTGCCACACTCGGGAGTCAGGATGCCAGAGTTTTTATCACACGGCTTCCCACTGAGGCAGGAAAGCATGATGTTGTGCCAAGCCTCCCCGGTGGCACTCCTAAGGACAGAGAGGGGCATCAGGGACCTGGGCACCCAGCCCTGGACACAAGTGCCTCCCAGGGAGGCAGAGCACTGTGGTTAAGCACTTGGGCTCTGGAGCTGGACCAGCATGGGTCTGAGCCCCTGGTAAGTACCTCTTCTCTGGGAGCTCAGGGAGGGGACTCTCATTCTTGGTTGTGCAGTAAAGCCCATGGGGAGTGGCGTGGGGAGTAAAAACGCTGATGCCAATGCCTCACTATCACAGACTTGGATTCAACTGGTCTCGTTGGGGTCTGAGGACATAAGTGCGTTTAAAAGACTTTCCTCTGTCCAGGTGGTTGTTATCTTTTATTACTTTCTCCCTCGGTAACTGCTCCAGGCACACTGGGCTCCTCCAGGTTCTCCAACATGCCAGCCATGCTTTGGCCTCGGGACCTTTGCACGTGCCATACCCTCGCCTGGACTGCCCTTCCTGGGATATCCATATGGCTCCCTTCCTTGCCTATTTCTCTCAAATATCACCCCATTCAGGAGGCATGACATACCAGCCCTCCATTTCTTTTTTTGTTGTCAAATGAGAAAAATTTTTTTTTTATTGTGCCAAAATGTACATAAAATAAAACTGATCCTTTTAAGCATTTAAAAATATAAAATTCAATGGCATTAAGCACATTCACAATGCCGTGTAATCATCACCACGATCCACCTCCAATACCTTTTCATCTCCCCAATCTGAAAATGTGTGCTCATTAAATAACTCCCCATTCTCCTCTCTCCCAGTCCCTGACAATCTCTACTCCACTTTTTCTCTCTCTCTCTGAGTTTGCCCATTTAAGTACAATCATACATTATTCTTTTGTACCTTCATTTCCCTCTTAATCTTAAATTGTATCTCATTCTAGTATCCTCTACCGTTTATTACCGATTGTCTCCCCCACAGGAATATGTTTCCAGAAGGCAGAGAATGTTGTCCCTTTCTGCTTGTTCCCAGTACCTACAGCAGTGCCTGGCACACAGTAGGTGCTCAATAAAGCTCCCATGGGTGAAAGAAGGAACGCTAACATGCAGCCAGGATGAAGAACCAGGCCTCAGAGTCTGTAAGCCTCAGTTTCCTCATCTGTCACTTGGGGCTGCCAAGAACCGCCACCTCAGGATGGTCAGGAGGAGTCGATGAGACAATGCCTGAAAACGCCTTTCATGTTTGAGCCCCAGGGCCTTTAGCTACCACCCCCAGGGATCCTGGGTCCCCCATGCCCAGCCCAAGCTTCATGGGCACAGAAGACGGAGGGCACCCGCCTCTCCCACTGGAAGAGAAGGAAAAGGACACTCCCCCACCGGAAATGAAGAATGAAAGTGCCCGCCTCTCACCGGAAGAGAAGCATAAGGGCCTGGAAGAAGGTCCGGAAGTTGTTGTGCTCAGTGATCTGGAAGTCCTCCTCATCGCTGTCCTCTTCCTCCACGTCGATGCCAATGTTTCCAAACACCTGGGGAGTCGGAGGGCGATGACCAGGGGCGGACGTGCCCCTCAGGGGCTCCAGGGAACCCCCATTCAATGCCCATGTCTGCCTCTCTGAACTGGGCCCCCGACCCCCCTCTGCCTAAGGGCAGTGGCCCTCCTTGAGTGGCTCTGGGAACATCAGTGGGGACCAGCACTCACCTGCATCCCGATGATGGCATAGATGAAGAAAAGCATGGCAATCAGCAGACAAACATAAGGCAGGGCCTGGTGGGAAGGAAGTTAGACAAGAGCCCTGCAGACCACATTCTCAGCAAGAGGCACCATGTGAGCATCGCCAGCCTCCATTCTAGATTCAGCTACAGCGGTGGGGGTGGTGGGGTGGGGGTGGGGGCTGCTTTCCCTCTCAGCCCTGAGCAGGGGCCATGACTCACCTTGAACGACTGCACAAAGGTCCAGAGAAGAATGCGGATGGTGTAACCCTGCCGGAGGAGTTTGATGAGCCGGGCTGCTCGGAAGAGGCGGAGGAAGCTCAGGTTGATGAAGTTATTCTGGGGAAATGGAGAAAGCGGGGTGACCATCCCACCCACCCCCAGGGGCTTAGAGCCATCACCACTCACAGAAGACCCTACATGAAGCCAACCAACAGGAAAAAGCAAGCCAGATCCCAAATAAGGAGGGAGAGGAAAGAAAGCACTATTAATGCAATGGTGCAGAGGAAAAAACTTGAAAAAGGGACAAAGTGGGGTGGGGTGGGGGGAAGGAGGAAAAGGCATCAACTCAGAAAGCATAAGCCCTCCCTGCCAGCCCATCCGCAAAGGGGAAAGGAAAGGAAAAAAAGGAGAGAAAGGAAAGGGGTTGGGGGTGGGTGGGGAAGAAATAACAAAAGAACAAGGAAAAGAAAATACATCCGAATCATCCAATCAGGAAAAAAATCGAGATGGTTTTTGTTTCTCCCAACAACCAAATGCACTGAGACGATAGGACACAAGCGGGTCAAGTTGCCAAATCCATCACACATACGATGCACAAACACCGGGCAGGGTGGGGGCCAGCGCACTCAGGCCTGGTGGACGGGTGCGGGTTCCAGGGCATGTTATGCTCTAGGCCAGAAATGCATCTGTCGTGGGACTCACCGGGCACCCTGCCCTGCCCTGCCGAGCTGCCCACCCACACTCCTGCCCGCCCTCACCTCACCCCACGGCCAAGAGGACTCGAGCCAATTGGAGAAGTGGAAGAGCATCTTTTCTTACCCCCTTGGCGAGCGGGCATGGGGAGGACAGGAGGGAGCTGGGGCTGTTCGGCTGCAGGGCGAGTCCTCGCTGCCCGCTGAGTCGGAGAAGATGCATTTGGGGCCCTTTTCCCCCCTCTCAGGGATGGCTTCTCAGCTTCTGGGGCTGGGTGGAGTAGCACGGGACCAGGCCTGCGGGAAGCAGGAAGTACGCAGCGCCCGTGGGTGGGTGAGCTGGCCATCAGCCCAGGCCCACCAGGGGCGGTGCTGGGAGCGGGGAGGTGGGCCGTCCCTGCCCCCAGGACCTCCCTCGGTGGTCCCTGCCTCTGCTCAAAGACCCCTACCTAGTTACTGCCTTCACCTCCTCCCACCCAAGCCAGAACCTGGGGCCAGACAACAGGGGGAGGGGAGGCAGCCAGCCAGCCAGCTTGGTGGGTTGGGGCCCTGGTCATTATGTAACTGTCCTGGGACTTGTCCTCTGGGGCCTCAGGGGGCACTGGTGGGGGACAAGGCACGAGAAGTCACAAATGGACCAAATCTAATCCCCTGGTTGACAAAGTTATTTTGTTGGGCCTGAGCAGTTTTGTACTGAAAAGTAGTTGGCACTGTTTAAAAATCAGAACCCCCAAATCTGGCTTTCTGGCAACCCGGACCTGCTTCCGGCCTGACAGCAGTTAATTGGGGCTTGGGTGTGGCTGCCCACCTCGAAGCAGGCCCGTGTCCTCCGGTTTGCCAAAGGCCCCTAGAAATGGCACCTGCTTGCTGGCTTATGGCGCCTTGTTGGCCACCAGAAGCACGTTGCGTTTCAGCCCTGTCTCCGCAGACATGGCCACCCTGCTGTGCACTCAGCCGGTGGGCTGCAATAGAGGCCTTGACCTGGACTCGGGAGACCCTGTGGAGCCAAATTTAAATGGGCTCAGCCCTCACCCCCAAGTGGCACAGGGGTGACCACACAGGTTGCCCTGACAGTCACAGCACCCCTTTAGGTCTCAAAAGCTTGGATGATAAATTATATGGGCATCTTATGTGGTGGGTTCCTCAGGGATTCCCGGCCCCAAATCTGTACCCCCTTGCTCTGGCCTGGGGCCGAGGCAGTGATGGGGCTCAAGGAATTTATGGGGCGGACAAGATGCCTCTGGATTTGCTGGCAAAGTCTAGGATGCTAGTTAGCCCCTATGTCCCTAGGAAGGGAGTGGGGACTGGGAGATCCTACTCTGAACCCAATGGGCTAAGCACTGTGACAATATCCCAAGCTCCCTGAATGAGCCCCACACCCAGCTGGGCTGAGTGAGAATCACACTGTGTGCCCCATGGGCCTGACTCCCAGCCTTGCCTGGCCACCTAGCTCCACCAGGTGTCCCCAGCCTTCTCCTATCCATCCCCACAGGACAAGCCATCCCTTTGTGGGGTGGGATACGCATGTGGACTCAGCATGCAGAGGCAGGCGGGCCCTGGAAGCAGCCCCGGGGGCTTGGGGTGAGCGGAGAACCTGCCACCATGCGGGAGAAGCGAGGGGCCTTGCGGGGAGATGCGTGCGGAGACATGCGGAACCTAGGGGGAGGGAGACACATGGGAGGAAGGGGTGGAGATGAGAGAGGCTCAGGTGATGGGGCAGGGGAGGTGCTAGTCTGCCCTCATCCACCCCTCCCCCTCTTCCCACGGCTGCATCCAGTCCTTCAAGTGCTCACAGAACTTCCGGCAACTTCCCTTTTTCTAGCTTCCATCTTCCCGTCCACAGGCCACAAGGAGCAGCTGTCCTCTCCTCCAACCCTGCCCTGTGCATCCAGGTTCTAGGGTGCCTGGGCGGGGTGCAGGCCCCGAAGGCTGGCGTGCTCAGGGGTGTGAGCGCTCAGGACCGGGGAACCACCCACCTGATGGCTCTGGAGAAATCCTGCCCCCTCCAGCCCAGAACCCGCCTCTGAGCTCCAGCCCCATAACCACCTGCCTACCGACTCCTTCCAGGGTGTCCTTAAAGGCGCCTCACACACGCTCTTCCCCAACCCGGCCTCCTGGCGTTCCCTAATCACCTCCGGGTCAAGCCAGACTCGCGTCCCTCCAGGTACCCCTCTCACCCACAGCCCAGAGGGACCCACCCCCGGGTTCTGGAGAGGCTCCTGCTCAGACAGCTGGGCCTCTGCTGGCCTCGTGCAGCCCAGGCCCCGCCAAACCACTCGGGCTCTGCAGCCATGGTGATCTTGTCTAATCACACTCCTGATGGCGCCTCCCCTGCTCCAGATCCTCCCACGCTCCCACAGCAAGGTCCCCAAGGCCCGTCCCCTTCTGCCCTCTTTACTTCCTATGGGCCAGCCTTCCGCTGCTCTTTGCTCCAGCCACACCCTGCACTTGCAGACCCTGACCCCCGCATGCTGTCCTGCCACTGGGCCTTTGCATGTGCTGTCTAGACTCATATGCCCTTTCCCCCCTTTCCACCTTGTCAGCACTGCTCAGCCTTCAGCTTGCAGCACCGTTACAATTTCAAGTGGGTTTGCGGAGTGGTTTGACCAATGCCTGCCTCCTCCACTTGACCAGGTGAGGGGGGCAGTGGCGGTGTCCGCTTTTGCCCCCCACTTCATCCGTGGCATGGAATTGGGGCTCATTTAATGTTTGGTAAATGAGCATGCGTGTACCGCTAGGGGAGGAATCCTGGTGTAAAGATGCCATTGGGGGTCCTTCACAGGGGTTCAGGGCTGGGCGGGGAAGAGGCAGGTCAGATTTAACAGAGTGAGAGGTGTGCAGGTGTGTGAGGAGCTGAATAAGTGAGGAGAGAGACAGTGTATCCTGGGGTGGGGGTATGAGCGTGCAGGGTGGATGGATGTAAGAGAGGAGAGGGATAGTGTGTGCATCTGTGTATCTGTAACGGGGAGAGAGACAGTGAGGGGTCAGAGACAGAGCCAGAAAGAGGAGAGGGCACGTGTGTGCAGTGACTCTGTGTGTGTGTGTGTGTGTGTGTGTGTGTGTGTGTGTGTGTGTGTGGCTCATGGCCTTGGTGGGCCGGCCCATCTGGAAGCAGCTAGGACCCCAGCCTTAGCAGTTCTGAGTCTCCGTCGCCTGAGAGTCTTTGCCTGCACGCTGCCCCCCGCCAGACCCCACCCTCCCATCAGGCTTGGAGATTCATCTCTGGTGATTAAGCCCAAACTGCGCAAGGGCTGAGAATGGGGTCAGGGCTGGGAGGACCTTTCCTGGGGCTCAGGCTCCATGGAACTGAACAGGGACCTGGAGTGATGTGAGGGCAGCTGAGGGTTCTGAGTGTCAGATGTGTGTAAGCAATGGGGTTGGAGGCCCAGCCAGCTGACTTGTCCTGGCAAACCCATCCTTTTCTCTGCAAAAGATGCAAATCAAGCTAAACAGAAAACCCCAATTCAGAACCCAGTGAAAACAAGAGAGAGAGAGAGAGAGAGAGAGAGAGAGAGAGAGAGAGAGAGAGAGAGAGAGAGAGAAACTCACAGGAATGAAGAGGGAGAGGGGGGAGGGGCTGGGGGTTTAGAGAGAGGGACAGACGGGGGGGGGTGGAAAATAAGAGGGGGTGTCAGGCATTCCCAGTCAGAAAGCCCAGGGCATGACATGCAGCGCTGATGCGAGAAGATGCGTTCACAGTTAATGTAAGGCATTTAGACTTCAGAAAGAAGTAACACCAACCGGATTCTAGATGCAGATGTTGAAGATGGAGGGGGAGCGGGCGGGCGGGGACAGTTGGGGAGGCGTGTTCAGCGTTTTTTAGGTTGATTTGTAACCAGTGCCAAAAAACCAATGGGTTTCGGTTCCCGGGCGGGGAGTGGGGGTGGTGGTGGTGGGTTGGGAGATAGTCATTGGTGTATGAATACACAGACCACGTCATGGATGAACAAATGAATTTCATAGTGCATTTTGATTGGATGAGTTTTTCAGACGGCGTTGTGCCAATATACAGTTTAAAGAGCAGGCATGAAAAGAGACAAGACAAGAAACACAGTCATTATCCATCGCACGCAGAGCAAACCCACGTCACCCCGGCCACTTAGGGGCAGCAGCTGAGGCCCACTGGGTCTCATGCCCTCTCCCCCAACCCTGGGACCTGCCCTCCGAGGGTCTGGTTCCTCCTGCCTCAGACCTGGGGGGCTTACCTGGGGGCAGGTAGGGGTGACTGTGGCTCCTTGCCTGGCAGGGCAGGCCTCCCCCACTCCAGGTTGGGAGTTTATCATTCTTAAAGGGTCCAAACACCCACCCTCTAGCTTTCCCTCCAAATGATTCTAACTGAGAGCCAGGGGCCGGTGAACAAACTAAAACTCAGGTACATCCACAGTAATAATGGCAATAACAAAGCCACCATTTGTGAACTATATTTTCTGGTAGGTTCTGTGCCAAGCACTTCACATTGATGGCTCTGACTTATTAAAAATTGCCATCTTTCTCCTATGAATGTCAGCCCTATGGGAGCAGCATTCTTTTTATTGATTGATTTCAGAGAGAAAGGGAGGGGGAGGGAGAGAGAAACATCAACAGTAAGAAGCATTGTTCGGCTGCCTCCTGCATGCCCCCTACTGGGGATTGAGCCTGCAACCCAGGCATGTGCCCTTGATGCTAATCGAACCCAGGACCCTTCAGTCTGCAGGTGGATGCTCTATCCATTGAGCCAAACCAGCTAGGGCGAGGCAGCATTCTTGTATATTTTGATTTGTTCACTGCTCTGTCTCCAGCACCTATAACAATGCCTGGCATACAGCAGGTGCTCAATGCATGCTTACTGAGTGCATGAACGAATGGAAGATCTGATGGGCTTAGTTAGGATGATCCCTATATACAGGTTGAGAAGAAGTAACACCATTGCTCAACGTCAAATAACTCATAGGGAGGGCTGTTTGACTACTGTAATGGTCTCGATGCCCTTGAATTGAGTCCTGTGCCCCATCTCCTGACCCCCGCCCCATGTCTTGCAGCCAGGAGGATGAACTGTTAGGGTTCAGCCCTATGGATCTCTTACTGGCAATTGGAGGTGATAACCAACTTTCTCCACCTGCCTTACTGGGGTGGTAGGCCACACTTTCCAACCTCCTGCCCCAGAGGGACATTGGTTCAAGGCTGTCTAGAGCTCAGTCAGAGGGCAAGAAGCCAGTTGGAGCTCAGACTTCTTTGAAACTTAGGACTAGGCTCTGGCTCTCTGCCAGGGGACAGTGGCCAGGTGGAGGCAACCCAATAGGGACAGACCCCAGGTGGGCACGACCTCTCTTGAGGAAAGTAACAGGTGGGATGCGGGGAAGGGGAACTTCTGGATCACTGGAGCTGAAGGCAAAGAGTTGTGGCCAAGATACCACTTGGGTGCGAGTGCTGGGAGATGAACGGCCCTCACTCCCCAGCCCTGCCAGTCTTCCAGGACGGAGAGTGGGACAACTGATCTCCTGCTGGAGGTGCATGTGGGGACACCCCAGGAAACACCAATGTCCCCTCAGGAGTCACCAGTTCCGGCTGTGTCAACTTAGGCAGGTGTCTCTCTTCCCTGAGCACCGGGCCTCCGTTTCCTCATCTGTGAAATGGGCAGCACCCCACTCAGATCTGGCCTCTGCTCTTCTCTGCCTATTGTGAGCATCGCTCTGGCTCCTGGGTCTTTTCGCTTCCTTCTGGCTGGGCTTGGCCAATGGGAGGTGCTGGCGGGAGTCAGCACTAGGAGAGAAAGGCTGGGTACTTCTCCCTATATGCTTCCTTTCTGCTTTGGCCCTTAGTCTCTGTTAGGGGTTCTGCTCCTCCTAGTCCACAGCCCCTCACCAATCCAGGCCAGGTTTCTCTCCCCCACCCCCACTTCAGCACCTGGGCAGGTGACAGCTCCTCACAGTGGCTGGGTTTTGGATGCCTTCCCTTCTTCTCCATGAACGGTCTTTGCTTTCCAATTCTTAGTTTAACTGTCCAAGGGAATTCACTTACATGCTGAGCCCTACACCTAGACAATGAGCGAATCCATGTAAAATGCTTGGCACAATACCTGGCAGACAAATGGTTCATTCTTGTCGGCCATCATTATTTTTATTGCTGTTATTATGAGGTGGATACCACCCCGGCCCTTGGCTCTGACACATTCTGCTTTTGCCCCTCCCCCGCTTTGAGGATCCTGCTCTCCCCGCAACCTCCTGAGGCCTCCAAGCCTGGGCTCACTAACAAATGGCCAAGGAGGGATCTTGAACAGAAGATCTGGGGCCCCGAGTCTTCTGGACAAGGTAGAAGGACAATGTGGGGCCAATCCAGAGACCCCCACGTGGGGAATCCCCCAGGTCTGGGGGTAGATCAGGGTGGATGTCCTGGGACTCTCCCAAGGTTCTGGGAGTGGTGTCCCTTTGTTGGCCCAAGGGCCATGGCTCCCTCCTGCCCGTGAACCAGGAGGTGTTAGTTCAGGCAGAATGGATTTGAAGCTGGTTCCCTCTGGGCCCCCAACCCTGTGCGGAGTTTGGGGTGGGGCTCAGCCTTGGACCCTTTAAGGGTCCCAGTTCTCTCAGGGCACTCAGCCCACGTTTATTCCGGTCAGCGGGGCAGGGGAGTCTGCACTGCGGCATTGGCCCCATGCCGGTGGTTTTGGGAATCCCTGTCTTCTTGAGCTGCCCTCCTCAGGGGGCGCCCTGCCTCGGGGTCCGCTTTACCCGCTCTGCTCACTGCAAGAGCCAGCTGCGGCCGGCAGTGTAGGGACCTGCTGCTTCTGACCTCTTCCCCGCCCCCTGCCCCCTCCCAGACAGGAGCTGCCAGAAAAAAGCCGGCGGGAAACTTACCCCAAACTCAGTCACAAGGATGTCGGTGATGCTGCCCAGAACAGTCACAAAATCGAAGATGTTCCAGGCATCTCGGAAATAATTCTAGAATGGGGATCCACAAGACAGAGATGCCAACTCAGGGCTCGTGCTGGGTCCCCCAAGGCCAGCCGGGGGCACAGCTCCAATCAGCCCAAGTGCCTGGGACAGTCTTGGCCATTTAAGTAGCACAATGCTACCGAGCGGGCTCCTCTGAGTTGCCCTTCCGCAGAACCCAGGCCTGCCATTGGCTTGCCTGACCCCAGAGAGGGCCTCCAGGGCCCTCGTCAGCTCTGCTGGGGAGAAGACCTCAAAAACAAGGATTATCACTCATTTTACACGAGGTGACAAGCTCAGAGAGCGAAGTCATCACTGGCCTGGTCCGTGTGCAGCATGGAAGTGAAGGGCCAGGATTTGACTCCGGGCTGGGACTTTGAGTCTGGAGTCTATGTCGAGGATCTTACGGAATCAGGACTGTGTACACAGCACACTCCCAAAGAGAGCGGCCACTGGGTTCACCTCCCAGCTGTGTGGCTGTGGGCTAGTGACTTAACCTCTCTGGGCCTCCACTTCTTGATCTGGAGAAGGGGAACAGTAACAAGGGTACAGAGGCCATCTGGGCACCTGCCAGGCTGCTTGTCCTGGCTCCTTAGTCGTTAGATGGGGCCCAGTGTCTAGTTCTAGGCGATGGGCTGTGAGCAGAGGCCATGCGAGTCACTTCCTGGGCTGGGTGCTGGCTCAACTGGGACACACAGGTACAGCACATTGTTGTTAAAATACTGAAATATTCCACGTGATTTGAGCTCACACCAAGCAGTACCCCTGCCTGGATCTACAGGTCTGGCTGAGACGCCCCACCCCCCGCTCCCCAAGGCTTGTTGAGACTCATGCCAAACACAGGCCTTCCCAGCATCCTCACAAGGCAGAGGCCAGGGCGTTCTAAGTGCTCAGCTCCTCCCGAGTGTCTGACCCTGCAGCAGCCCCTCTGCCTCCCGGAGAAGGGCCCAGGCTTTAGAGTTGCGCTTCCCAGGATCAATTCTCTCAGCAAGGTTGAGTTAAATGTCCCGAGTTGGACTCTGTGGGTCTTGGCGCCCTCTTCCGGATGATAGGGTGTAACAACAATCATATGATGGAGTCTGAGTGGGATTTGGTATACAGTAGGTGCTCAATAGATGGAGGTTGTTGTTTTACAGTTATCGAAAAGCAATGTGGGTTCCGATGGCACTTATAGTATTTTAGCAGGTGCTGCTGGGGCCCTGATCATCTTCCTTCATATTACATGACTGCGCACCTTCATTACTCTGCCCAGAGGCTTTCTCAGGCTGTGTATTTGCTGGGGAATTAACAGGTCCCCTGGGAGCAGCCCTTCACTATGGCTGATGGGCACTGGAGGATAAATACTCCAGCTCCCTTCCCTGTCAATGGAATGATGCTGATGACCCCCTGGAGGGCCTCAGCAGAATTGCAACCTGGGCTGGATACCCCTCCCCTTCACTCCCAGTCTGTTTCCCCTATCATGTGTTTCTTGGGGTGACCTCTCTGATAAATTCTTTTCACTCAATCCTTGTCTCAGGTTCTGCTTCTCGGAGAGCCCAAAGGAAGACAACTTCCTAGGTGCACAGTGACAGGCCTCCAGCCCCTGGACTACAAGGCTCTCCCCTTCTGCCTAAATTTCACCTGGGGATCCTGGGGCTTCATCTAAACTGTACCGAGAGGGTTGGTGCAGGGACTGCGATTGATTGGGGGATGGATCCCAGCTCCTGGAGGGAAATCATCACCAGGAGACCGATTAGGAGTGAAGAATGGCCTGACAGCTGCTTGGGCAGGGCCCATAGGACTCTCTATTTTGTAGGTGTGGACACAGGAGCTGAGAGGCCAGTGCCCTGCTTGTGGCCACACAGCTAGAGAGGGGCTGAGGCAGGATTTGCACCCAGGTATGGGAACATCGGAGTCCACGCCCTTCCCATACACAGGCTGTGACTTGTCCTGGTGGCATTCCCAGGACGAGTATGCTGAGCTGGTGCCACTGCCTGGCTGCAAGGTGCTTCCCCTGCCTGGCTGGTGCTCAGCTCAGGGTCTGACAGCCTGGGCAGCACCCTGGATGCCTCGGGGGATTCATTAAAAACACAGATTCAGGCCCTGGCTGGTTTGGCTCAGCTGGTTGGACCATTGTCCCGTGAACTGTTTCTCTCCCTCCCTCCCTTCCTCTCTCTATAAATAAATAAATAAAGCAATAAAAAGAAATAAAATAGAATCTTAAAAAAATACAGATTTGCCCAGTTGGCGTGGCTCAGTATGGTTGACCTATGAACTAGGAGGTCAGGGTTCAATTCCCAGTCTGGGCACATGCGCAGGTTGTGGGCTCCATCCCGTGTGGGGCGTGCAGGAGGTAGCCGATCGATGATTCTCTCTCATTGATGTTTCTATCTCTCTCTCCCTCTCCCTTCCTCTCTGAAACAAAAAATATATTAAAAGAATTAAAAAGAAAGGAAAAAAAACCAGATTTGGGACCCCTACCTGACCAAGTGGATCAGAATCTCTGGGGATGGGTCTGGGGCAGGATCCCATTAAAAAAAAAGTCTCCCTAAGTACTTCTGAGAGGGAGCAAAGTTGCCAGCCACGGCGGTGTTGGAGGCGAGAGGCGGGCCAGTGAGCTTGATTGTCACCCTTCACTGCCAGGCTTCCCTCTCGGTCTCCAGACACACATTATTTGTGTTTAGGGTTTGCAGGAGTTCTTCTGAGAGAGAGGCAGTGACGGGGGAGAGGTGAGGTGACAGAGCCTGGGAACCATGTCAATGGAGATCTCCCTGGTGTTAAAGCTGATGTCCTGCACCAGCGGTCCCCAGCCTTTTGGACCTCGCGGACCACCGGGTGGCGACTGCTGCCCTAGGCCACCTCAAGGAGCCCAGGTGAGACCCAGGCTGACACCAGGTGCTGTAGGTCATTCTCCGCAGAGAAACAGGCTAACGGGGTGATCAAGAGGGAAGACATCTGTCTTAAGTCTCAGCTTGGTCACTCATGGGGACCTTCTTCAGTGTTTTTGTGTGCTGTGACCCTTCCTGGCCATCTGGGAAGACCTTCTCAGAGGAAACTTTCTAAATGCATAAGATAAAATACCCGGAATGGCAAGAACACCCGCTGTATTGAAACATGGTGATCAAAATATTTTTAGAATGGTGATCTAATGATAAATGCACTTCCTCATTAACATATTAAACACGGTTCAGTTGAAGGTTTAATGACCACCAGCATTCTGAAGCAACGATGAGTGCAAACTAAACTGGAAGGTCCCTGCCACCTCTACAATGCATGAGGAAAGTGTGTGATTTGTATTGCTAATGCTGCAGGGGTTTGCCAGAGGGAAGGAAATGCTCAAGTCCAGCCAGTAGCTGGTAAATGGGAACGATGCAATCACTTGTATTACTGGGAGATGAAGTCCAGTGAGTGGGTTCTAAACTGGGTTTGGGGAAAAAAAAAAAAAAAAAAAGGAAATGGAGCCCAGGAGAATGACAGGGCATGTGATGAGGGCTGACCCTCATTTCCTTTCGGTTGTCCATATGCATGTCTGAGTGTTGGGCTCCACTGTCAAATGCATTTCTCACTGTGGGTCACAGCTTCAACAGTTTGAATGCCTGTCTGGAGATCAGTTTCCATACTCTAAAATGGGTCATTTCCGGGAATGACTGAATAAGTGCAAGCCTTGCACATAGTAAGTCAACATGTGCCAGGAGTCATGGGTGTTACTTGGCAAGTGCAACAACGTCTAAGTAGAGTCTGTAGGCATTGGAAGGATGCTCAAGCCACCAATGGGGTGGGTTCTTGGTGCCAGGTGGGTGGACCATCACCCAGCACCCAGTGCCCCTCGGGGCTTACCCGCAACACACAACTCGCCCTAAAGCTGTACTTACCAGAATCCCAAAAGCCATGACTTTGAGCAGACATTCCAGAGAGAAGAGGGAGGTAAAGACGATGTTGAATACCCTCAGAGCATTTTCATAAGCAAGGGAGGCCCCGTAGAACTAGAGTAGGAAGAGGGAAGGGCGTCGGAGTCAGTGGGTGGCAGGGTCTGGGGAGGCGGCTCTGTGGCTGTCCTAACCAGGGTCAGACAGGACTCACACTTGGGGTCCCTGTTGCAGCCAACTCCAAGCAAGCTCTTCACATCAAAATAAAAACTCCTTAGATCCTGGGACAGCCTGGCTGGGTGGGGCTGGAGAGGATGTCTAAAGCAGGCTCTCTGCAGGAACCTTTGTTTTCCCAGATCCCCCTTTAATGCCTACCAGCATGAGACCACTCCCACACCACGTTTTGCAACATTTCCGGCCCCAAAGAGTTCCCTGCATCCCCTCCCAGTAGATCATAGCCCCAGCGGTAACGGTTCTTCTGACTCCTTGGGAAATATTCTTGGACCAACTATTTAATCAGACTTGAATCTATAACCTTTAGACCTAACTACCAGCTTTCAGGACATACGGCAGATGGAGGGAGAAGTTACAGCCCCCCCCCCCCCACCCCCAGGAAACCAATGCATCTAAAGCTGGAACCCTTTTCAGTCGGTTCATCTGTTTTTCCAAAAGGTCAAAGAGTGTGGGGGGAAAGGTGTGGATGGTGAGCACAGAGGTTTAAAAGACAAAAACGGGTGGCCATGTGTAGTCATTTACATCTTGGCTCAAAAAACAACTCACCATAAAAGACATTTTGTTTTTCTTTTTTTTTGTAAAAAAGATTTTGGGGACAATTTAATATGGCTCTCAGAGAATTATCACTCATCTTCTCAAGCATAAGAATATGTCAGAAAATCTCCTTCTTTTTAAAGAAATGCTTATTGAAGAACTTAAGGGTGAAATAGTGCGGTTATAATAAAAAAAATTTTTTTATTGATTTCAGAGAGGAAGGGAGAAAAAGTGAGAAACAGAATCATTGATGGTAGCCCACAACTCAAGTGTGTGCCCTGACTGGGAATTGAACTGGGACCTCCTGGTTCATAGGTCGCTGCTCAACCACTGAGCAATGCCAGCGGGCGTGGTGTTTATAATTTAAAATACTTAAAAAAAAAGAAGTGTCCAGAACAGGCAAATCCACAGAGACAGAAAGCAGATTGGTGGTTGCCAGGCGCCAACCACCAATCTGCTCTGGAGGAGCATGGGGAGTGACTGCCAATGGGGATGGGTTTTCTTTAGGGGGATGGAAATGCTTTGGAAGTTGATGGAGGTAGCGGCTGAACAACATAGTGAATATACTAAATGTCACTGGATTGTACACTTTGACATGGCGAATATTACGTTATGTGTATATCACCTCAATCAAAAAAATTAGGAAAAAAATAGGTGAAGGTGACATAGTCAAGTGTTTCAGACGGGGAATGATGGGTGATGGAGACTGGGTGTCCATGAGGGCCTGGACACTCAGGGTGTGGCCCAGGGGTGCGGGTGGAAATGCAGAGCCCCAGGCCCACCACAGACATACCGAACCAGCATCTGCCATTAACAAGGCCCCCAGTGATCCGTGAGCACACTGCAATCTGAGAAACACCTGCTCTACTACCCACCTCTCTTCTGTTTGTTTAAAAGGGTTCATCCCTTGCCCTAACCGGTTTGGCTCAGTGGATAGAGCCTTGCCTGAGGATTGAAAGGTCCCAGGTTCGATTCCGGTCAAGGGCATGTACCTTGGTTGCGGGCACATCCCCAGTAGGAGGTGTGCAGGAGGCAGCTGATGGATGTTTCTCTCTCATCGATGTTTCTAACTCGCTATCCCTCTCCCTTCCTCTCTGTTAAAAATCAATAAAATATATTTTAAAAAAATTAAACTGTTCATCCTCATAACAATGGAAAAACAAAAGGAGCTGCTTACTGAGAGGGTTTTCGAGTGAAAACAGGCACTGATTTTTCACCAGTTCAGTAACTTGCAGCTCAATTTATTGCATATTTTTTGTGTCGAGAAATGTGCTAATGTCTTTGCCTGAACTTTCTCATTCACTCCTCCTCTCGGCGGGGGCAGGGGGGGGAAGGCGCTATTATTAACACCCCCTGAGGTGTCATGGGTCACTGTGCAAGGTTCAACAATGAGTTTAATGGCAGCACTGGACTCAAATCCAGGCCATTGGTCTCCAAAGCACACATAGAAAGATTCTGACTTTTCACTCTAAAGAGGCTCCATGGCCCTGAGAGTGGCAAGGTCCTTACCTGTCCCTCCTTCCTCATGCCATTCATCAAACATTTAGCAACGGCCTCTTGTTCCCTCTGAGCCAGACCTCACTGAACCCTAGGAATTCAGGGGTGACCAGGACTTGTCTGGCCTCTCAGAGCTCAGAGGCTGGGGAGGGAGATTGTCGGGCAACCCACACTGATATTAGGGCATGGGAGGTAACGGTAGGGTGCTTGCAAAGATGGACACCTGGTGCCGTCTTGGGAGATCAGGGAAGGCTTCCTTGAGGAAGGGCTGTGCAGGTGCCCTGGAAGGAGCTGACCAGATAGATGGTGGGAAGTGTGTGTCAGGCGGAGGGAACAGCTGGGGCACAGGCTGGGTGGTAACAGCGCGGTCAGCCTGGGGGACTCACAGCAGAGGGTTCCATTTTGCTGGAGGAGGGCAGGTCTGAGGGGCAGGGATGCCGAGGGTTTAACAGCACGGGGGGGCTCACCTTCATCATGAGCACGATGGTGTTGAGGGCGATCATGGCCATGATGGTGTACTCGAAAGGCGGAGACACCACGAACTGCCACATGCGGTACTGGAAGCTCTGCTTGTTCTGGGGCATGTGTCGGGTCAGAGGCTTGGCGCTGATGGCGAAGTCGATGCAGGCCCTCTGCGGGAGAGAGGCCAGTGGCGTGAGAGCAGGCAGAGGACAGCGCCGGACACTGAACACCCTCCATCTAACTCAGCATGGCTCTCGGGTACACCTGCCCCCAGCTAGCACCCCTGGACTCCCATCAGCTCCCACCAGCCATGGCTCCCTGAGAGGTCGCCATCTGCCAGAACTGGCACTGACAGGTCTGCCCTCTGTTAGCTCATGGACTCCCTTGAGCGGACATAGGAAGTGGGTACTATTAATCGCCTCACTTTGCAGACAAGGAAAATGGAGGGTCAGAGAGGTTAAGCCACTTGCCTGAGGTGGCACAGCTGTAAACTGGGCCAAACCCAAATTTAAGCTAAAGTTTCACTTTGAAGCTCAACCGTTATTTCCTACTGAGCACTTTGCTCCTCCTCCTCTCAGAGGGAGGTGTGGTGAGAGGAATCCTGGTCATGACGTCTTAGGTGTCAACAGAGTGGAGGAAGGGTGCATTCTAAATCCTCCACTTCGCGTGGATGATGCGAGGAGGACAAAGGACTATGTCTATCCCCTCTGGTGTTCTGGACTTCACAAATTCATAAATATTACCACCTCTCCCCGGGGAACATTCCCGGCCCCATTGACATCACACGTGGATGTGTGACTCACTCGGGCTAATGAAATGTGAACAGAGGTGGCTTATGCCACTTTTGGGTCCAAGCCTCAAGAGTTGGATGATGGTTTGCTATACACACTCTCTTTTTTACCTGAAGCATCTCAGAGGGAACGTAAATAATGGTGACATAGAGCAGAGCCATTTGGACATGCAATGTAAGCAACAAATCACACCCGTCATGGCTATCTGGCACTGAGATCTCAGGGATGCTTGTTACTGAACTGACTGATACACATGCCTTCTGTCTGATGTATTTTCTTCTGAAAACCACAGGAAGGGCTGCCCTGCAGACGGGGTTCTGCTGGAAGAATCCTGCAGTTCCCTCCCCACATGCCCCCAGAAGCTGGTTTCTGTGTGTACATATGCATGTGGGAAGGTTGGGGTGGGGAGTGTCCATTTTTAAATGGGGGATGCAACTGGAAAGTGGCACCTCATTTTTCTCCAGGCTGTATTCCTCCATCATCTTGTCTCCCTGCTCCTGAAAGGTGATGATGATCAAGGCCACAAAGATATTGACGAAGAAGAAGGGGAATACGACAAAGTAGACGACGTAGAAGATGGACATCTCCATGCGGTACCCGGGGCTGGGACCCTGGTTCTCGAAGGTAGCATCCACAGAGTGCTTGAGAACCCTTGTGGGGGGAGGGGGCGGGGGCGAGTGAGACAAGGGAACAGGAATGGAGAAAAATATTAAGAGAAAGTGGACAAGAAAGAAAAATCATCACTGTTTTCCGACTCCAGTTACCATGGTTACTTTGTGAAGCCATAGGCTCCCCACCTCCTTTGTGGGGAGCGTTAACAACCATGCATTTCGAGCCTGTTATGTGCCAGAAGAGATGTTCAATGGTTTATTTATTTTCCCAGCAACCCTCTCAGGAAGGTTCTTACTGGCTCCATTTTGCACACAAGGAAACGAAGGTCCAGCAATGTAAAGTGACCTGCCGAAGACCACCCACTCGGACGTGGCTGAGTGGGATTTGAAACCAGGAGTGAGTAGGGGCCATGGAGGCAGGTGTGTGTGTGTGTGTGTGTGTGTGTGTGTGTGAAGCACAGGAGGCGAGGAGCTGTGCAGGTGCAACGGGGCTGCGCGGGAGAGTGTGTGCACAGCTGCTCTGCACGGTGCAGAGGCTGCGCGCGGCCCAGGGCCCTGTATCGGGGTGCCGCTCACACTGCAGACGTGAGAGATTTGTGCATTCGCGATGACAGCCCTCTGGCAGGAAGCCATAAAGGGCCTTACTGAGCCAAGTCACTAAACACACGGCAAACGGTTTTCTGGCAGATGGAGTGCAGTCTGTGGAGGAAGGGGTATCTTTAAATATTTCACCCCAAGGTGCCTCCTGGGCTAGCACTGGCCCTCGTGTGTGGGTGCCGAGTGTGCGCGTGGGGGAGCAGGCTGCTGAGAGGAGGTAGGTGAGGATGCTGAGGGCACACGCTGCCATCTACGGCCTCCACCTGGTGCTTCCGAGATCTTGGGGGAGAAGCTGGATGAGGGCGAGGACAGCGAGGCGCTTGCCTTGGGCACAAATAAGGGAGTGCCAAACATCCTCAATAACCAAGGCAAGTGGTATTTTACTCCGATATTTTAATACATCCAAATGAACGCTCCCAAGCCCACGATGAACAACATCCAAATTGTGCACAAAGACAGGCTCTGGCCCGCCCGCGTGTGGTTCGGCACCCAGGCCTGGCCCCTCAGAGAGAAGGGCCCCGCGGGCAGGCCTGGACTGTGCCCGGTCCACAGCCCGTCTCGGAGATTCGTGTTCACCAGCACAGAAAGGGTGAAGGGGACGTGACTGCCTGCGTACAGGAGCCTTTCTGTAAATTAGAAACCGTGTCTGCTCCGGGAGGTTTTGGGGATGAAGCCTCTATGCTCAGGGCCTGGCGAGCTAAGTGAGGGCTGGACTTGTGCCCCTAGAAGCACAACCACACGTGGAGGTCAATGTGCTGGTGACAGCCCCCCTCCCCCCGGCATCTAGCAGGGTCCCCATCTTGGGGACTCAGGAGCAAACTGCCCCCCCAGATCTTTCTCAGCCGCAGGCTCTCAGACCCTCTCCCCTCCTGCCCCCCGGCCTGAGCTCCGCCTGCGGGCTCCCAGGCCAGGCCGCTTACTGTGGCCAGCCTTCTCCCGTGGACACAGTGAAGAGGGTCAGCAGAGCCCACAGCACGTTGTCGTAATGGAACTCATACTTCTTCCACTCTCGGTCCCGGGCCTTCACCTCGTTCTTCTCATACAGGAGGTACTTGCCACTGACACAGAAAACGGGCCATTAGCAAGAGGAAGGGGGCTCCGACACTTGTCTTTGGCTCCTGGAGACAGGAGGAGGGGGAGAGGGGCCCCCTGCCCACACTGCCTCTCCCTCGTGCTCCTGGGGAGTGTGTGCTCTTGGAGACAAGCCCACGGTGATGCCGATGCCGTGACCCTGCGACCTGCGGGAGAGCCGACTGAGTCCAGTGCTCTCTTCCAACCTGAAAACTCTAGTCTCAGATTGGGGGTGGGGGGAGGGTTAAGAGCAGGGAGAGAGACAGGCACGTTTCTGGGTCCATCAGGCCAGTGGGGGTGGTGGCTGCTCCTTTTCAGGGCAGGAGTCAGGGCTGAGCTCCAGATTCCTAGCTACAGGCCGGGGACCCTTTCAGCTCCGGGAAACAGCCACCAAAATAACAGCAGCTGGCGTCTGCCGTGCCAGCAACAGCGGCAGCGCTCAGGGGTGCTTGCTAAATGAGAGGTGCAGTGCTTTCCTGAGCGCCCCTTCCCACCGGGAGGCCCACACCCCTCATCCACAGTACCTCATCCAGGAAGTTCTGGAAACCCACCCTCTGCTCCTAACTCAGGGGTGGGCACGTTATGGCCCCGAGATCAAATCTGGACCAGTTTCTGCACGGCCCACAAGCTGAGGATAGTGGTTTGTTTGTTTTTTCATCTTTAAATGGTTGAAAACAAATCATTCCTAACACGTAAAAATTATACAAAATTCAAATTTTAGTGCCCTAGCCAGTTTGGCTCAGTGGATAGAGCATCGGCCTGCAGACTGAAGGGTCCTGGGTTCGATTCTGGTCAAGGGCACGTGCCCAGATTGCCGGCTTGATCCCCAGTGGGGGGCACGCAGGAGGCAGCTGATCAATGATTCTCTCTCATCATTGATGTTTCTCTCTCTCTCTCCTTTCCCTTCCTCTCTGAAATCAATAAAAAGAAATAAACGAAAATTATTTTACAAAAAAATTCAAATGTTAGTTTCCAGAGATAAAGTTTTATCAGAACACAGCCACTCCCATTCGTTGACCTGCTGTCTCTGGCTGCTTCTGGCCTGCGCGGAGCAGTCGCGACAGAGACTGGGACCCCAGCAGCCTCCCTTGTCTGGCCCCTGACGAAGGCGGCCCACCTCGGATCTCACTTCTTTGACCCAAACGGATGCGAGGCTCTTGGTACTTGTTCTTTATCCCATTTGGTGCAAATAGGCACATGTTTCCGGACAGAAATACTGTCTGAGAACAGGGCTGCTCTGGCCCAGCTGAGGGTGTTAGGCCCTGCACCAGACAACCTTCCTCAATTCTCAAATCAAAATATTCTGATTTGAAGCACATCTGCCTGTCACGGCTTCAAATAAGGGAACGTGGATGTGTATTAATATGCCCCACCTGACAAAGCCGGGGACTAAAAAGTTAAGCAACTGGTTTATGGGCGCATCCCAGAGGGACAGAGACTTAAATTCCAGAACTGTTTTTCTCTACCCAGAGTCCAGCGGCTTCAATCAGGTCACTCCCCACGCCCAGCACTGCAGCTTCCAGGCCCGAGACTGAGAGCACTGCCTCTGCTCGCCCCCTCTCCCCCCGCCGGCCCCCATGGGAGAGCGGAGACCCACCGACAGTCTTTCTCAAACTCCTTGGACTCATCGGTGCAGTGGAAGAACTTGCCCTTGAACAGCTGCACGGCCACCACGGCAAAGATGAACATGAACAGCATGTAGACAATGAGGATGTTGAAGACGTTCTTGAGAGAATTCACCACACAGTCAAACACGGCCTGCGGGGTGGGGTGGAGAGGGTGTGAGGGGCGGGGCCTGCCTCGCCTCTGCCTCCAGCGGCCCATGACCCCAGAGTATTGTTGTTGCTCCCATTTTACAGACCAGGACACTAGTCAAGCGAAGGCCACACAGTTCTGAGAAGTAGGCGCGGGGCTGGACCCAATCCTGAGTTTCCATGTACCTACAACACCCCACCTCAACTCCTGGGACGGGAAATGCTCCTCCGAGCCCCTCCGAGTTACCTGCACGGCCTTCAGGGCAAGGGGGAAGGTCCTCAATGGAGAGATAATGGACTTCATGCCCCAGAGACTGCCCTGAGCACTATGGAACCCTCCCATCAACCCCCGGACAAGGTGCGGGTCCTGGTCTGGGGTGTTCCCCACCCGTTCTGCTTCCCCTCACCTTGGGTCCTAACCGTGAATGGGCACCAAGGGTGGCTGACCCTGCTGGAATTACAGGCTGGTGTGGCCAGCTCTCCCCCAGGGGAGACAGTGCACGGCTTTCACGGGGCTGTGACTCAGAAAATGGCCAAGAACCGTTGAACCGAATACTGCTGGGATTCCCCGCATTTCAATGCAAGCGCACGTTCACATTCAAAGGGCAGCTACGTGTCATCTCTGGTAACATTCCTCAACATATTGGTATTCATATCAAAGTCAACGAGGGGCACCCCCTGGTGATATCAGACATCCCTTGGGAGCCCAATACTAAGTACCACTGAGTTGCATGGCAACACAGTTATTCCGGCTCCCATCCTTGTGGGGGGGGGGGGGTGGGGGAGGAGGAGGAGTCTTCCTTAGTTGCTACTATGTTAGCTCCTAACGTTGATACTTTTCCTTTTAAGCAAGAAAGAGCAGCATCCCCGTTCAAAGCCTTGGTCAGGCAACAGTGTTCCGCTAGATTTTCATAGCAGCATCTGAGGTTTGTTGAACAGATACATTAAGAGACAATCCCCTCAGGTGGAGCCTAACATTGCAAAGATGTGCTCAAGTGACTAGGTTTCGTTTCGTTTCTTTTCTTCTTTGTGGAACCATAAGCTTTTGGGGAATGCTGGGTCAGGAGATTTTGGAACAAGAGATACTGGAGCCTAGGACAGGTAGGTGACAAGTCAAAGGTTATGAGGGACCAGACCCCCAGTGTATGGGTTACACCCCGCTTGTTTTATCCACAGGATGCCTTCATGTGAATTAGAAAAAGGGTTTCCGACCCTCCCACAGGGAGACGTTTCATCCAATGGGAAATTGTTATGATACTGTTCATAGATTGTGTTAGGTCAATCCACTTTACTGCCACCTGCTGGGAAGTCGTGGTAATGAAAGTATCCATCTACAATGGCCCTATGTCAGTGGTCGGCAAACTGCGGCTCTCGAGCCCCATGGGGCTCTTGGGCCCCTTGAGTGTGGCTCTTCCACAAAATACCACGGCCTGGGCGAGTCTATTTTGAATAAGTGGCGTTAGAAGAAGTTTAAGTTTAAAAAATTTGGCTCTCAAAAGAAATTTCAGTCGTTGTACTGTTGATACTTGGCTCTGTTGATGAATGAGTTTGCTGACCACTGGCCTAGGTCATCAGCACCCCTTCCTTTCAATGTCGTGTCCTTGAGCAGTGTGCAACCTGCACGGGGCAACCCTGCCAGGCCTCCCACCCGCCCGTCTCACCTTGAGCTTTGGCAACCGCTTGATGGTTTTAAGAGGTCGTAGCACCCGGAGGACTCGGAGAGATTTGATCGTGTTGATGTCCTTTCCTTTGCTATTGCCACTGTGGAGGGATGTGAGGGTGAGGAGAAGGGAAGAGAGGGGGTGGAGGTCAGGCTGGGGGTGGGTGGCCCACAGCTCCACACGAGCCCACCCCGGAGCCCGGGCTGAGCCCGGCACAGCCCTGCCCTTGCTGGGGAAGAGTGGCCCAGCTGCCTGCTGGGGCTGGAGGGCCAGTGAGCAGATGGCCTTCTGTGGTTCTGGGTCAGGCTTGTTGAAGTCCCTGCACCATCTGTGTGGGCCTGAGCAGCTGCCTGCGGCGGCCCTCAGACCCCGCATAGGGGAGCTGGCTGCCCGGGCTCTCTTTGGAGGTGGCCTTGGCAAGCGCTCAGAAAAGAAGATTTTTTTCACCCTTCCAACAGGATTAGGAAATGCTTAAGGCGGCCCTTAAACCAACACCCCTACCCCCAATATTCCCTGAGTTGAGTTTGGTCCACTGGGTGTGTCTTAGCAGTGTAGACTCTGGGGACGCCATGACACCCTGAGCCAGCCAGGACTCGGGCCAAGGAGGACGATGGGTGCAGCCATCAAAGGCTTGTGAATGGTACACACCACCCACCCAGTCGCCCAAGCCAGAAGCCTGTGGGTCACGTCCAACTTCCTGTCCTCCATCCCCACCCCCAGTGGACCACCCCCCTACACATCCCCACCATCTGTCCCTGGCCCCTGGCTTAGGTTGGACCCCCATTACCCATCTACCAACTGCCCCCACTCCCTGTCTCTCTCTTCTGCCATCTTTTCTGCACTCAGTGGTCAAAGCCAATGACCACCTCCCTCCCTCTCCTGCTCAGAATCCTCCTGGAGCATCTGAATTCCTAGAAGTGTGGCGTTCAAGGCTCTCTGAAATCTTGTCCCACTTACCTTAACCTTTGCATTCCCAATGCTGCATGTCCCACACCCCTGCCACTTTTGCCTGTTTGCTTTTGCACACTGATTGTTCCCCCTGCTGGGAACGCCCTCCCTGCACTTCTCCAGTCACAGGACCACGAAGCCCTGAAGGTCAGGGTCAACGCCCCTCCCCCCAAAGCCTCCCGACTGCCTCTGGGTTTTGCCAGACCCCAGTGCTGTTTCAGAACCATCTTTCTGTCTCTGCTTTTGGCTTTAGATGAACACGTCTCAAAGGCTTAAGCTGTGACTTATCCTTCTCTGTGTTCATTTCCCCTTTAGTCTTGTTTTTTGTCTCCGCGCCCAGCATACATCTGGCCTGTGTTTTCAGGACACATATGGATTCAGATCAGAGTTCCTTGGGAGGGGGTGTCAGTCTCCTAGCAACCATCTCCCTACCACAGAGCTTTCCCAAAGACCCCCAACACGGTGTGTCTGAGTATCCAGGTGCAAAAACGTCATTCTTCACACCATTTGCGTTTTTAGAGCTCCCTCTCTCATTTTTCAGGGAACAAAGAGAACTGGACATCTCTTATACCCCAGAATTCAGCAGCTAGAACATGTGTTTCTCTCTCTCTTTTTAAAGTTTTTTTTTTTTTTTTTTTTTTTTACTGATTTTACAGAGAAGGAGATGGGGAGAGAGACAGAAACATTAATGATGAGAGGATCATTCATTGGCTGCCTCCTGCACCCCCCCCCCCCCGTGGGGATCGAGCCCCTCACGGGGCATGTATCCTTGACGGAATCAAACCAGTGACCTCCTGGTTCATGGATCCATACTCAACCACTGAGCCACATCGGCCGGACCACGTGCTCTCTCTTAAACCAAAGTCACCATTATTGTCTCAAGGCTGTGGCCCATAGTATGTGCTGAATGGTTGAGACTGGGGACACGCTTCCTGGAGTGCATCCACTCATCTGAAAGTGACGCCATGGCCCTTGTGGGGGGCCCCTCTTCCAGGAGACACTCCACCCCTGGTAAGGCTGAGCAACCATCCTGTGGCCGAGGGGCTGAGTGGAGTGTCCCTGGCAGCGGGGACCAGGGCAGGCTGACCAAGGCACTCTTACAGAGAATGACCAGGCTTTGGAACCACTTTGCTGGACGTGTAGACATACCTGGGGGAGGGGCTTGCTCCTCTGAGAGCCCAAGTCCAGCTGTTTGGACTGCTCACCATTCTCACCTGGGGTGGACACTCTGTCCTCTGGGATCTCCCACCCAGGCAAATGCCGTATTGCAATCAGACCCGGAGGTCCCCCACCCCCTTCCTGTTCTCCACACCAAGAACTGGGCTAACAGTGGTCATGGTGGGAGGCAGCGGCCAAGACCCCTCAGGATTCCTCCTCTCCGGGGAGCAGGCTGAGGGGGTCTCTGGTCACTGCAAGCGACAGGACAGCAGCACGGACACAGGCCATGGAAACAGGCCCAGAACCAACACGGCTGCACCAGAGCATGGAGAACGAGAGGCAGGAGAGAGAGAGAGAGACAGAGAGACAGAGAGAGAGAGAAAGAGAGAGAGAGACTTTACCGTGTACTGCTCCTGGTGAGGTGGCATCGGAGGGAGAGACAGATTGTAAGCGGCCTCAGAAGAGAGAACACAGAACACGCACATACGCGCACACACACACCTGAGAACCCCCTGCCCCGCCCCAGCACCAGAGGGCAGCCTCAGGCTCGCGGCTCTGGCTGATGTCCATCCTTCCGTCAGGGAGCCCCCGCTCGGCCCCTGCGCTTGGCAGGCCCCTGGCACTGCCTGAGGGCACCAAGAAGCCGCATTTCCAAGTAGCAGGACAGCCGGGAGGTCGCCAATGACCGAAGGTGAGTTTGCCACCGAAGGTCACTGCCAAGAGCTGGAGAAACAGCCTTTCTCCAGAGGTTCTGGTGCCGGGATGCCTCAGAATGCCTTCCAGTTCACGAGCTTTGGAGCGGTGTGTGTGTGTGTGTGTGTGTCCTGGGTTTAGATCCCAGCTCTGTTCTCATTAGCATCCTCGTCTGTAAAGCAGGCATTGGGGACCCTGGTGCTCAGCGGGCAGGAGCTATGCCCGTGGCTTTATCCCCTAAGTCATGGGATGAAATGAAGGGCAACTCAGTCTTCTGAGAAACGTGGGCCTGGAGTTGAGCTCCTGGTACAACTCAGCAGGTCTTGTCTCCTGCAGCCCTCCCACTGGGACTGCAGAGCAGGCTGAGAGAAACTCGGCCACCAGCAGAACGGGGGAATGGGGAACCCCACTGCCAAGCAGATCCTCTACAGAATTTCCCATCCATAACTCCTTTGGAAGTGAATGCTATTAAAAAAAAAAAAAGGCTTAAATGCCTACAAGTGCTCCCATTGGGTTTCTTTTCCCCCCAACCCTTTCCCATGAGTTCAGTGGTTCTCAAATCTCAAAGTATCTAGGAATTACTGTGCACTCAGAATCCTGTAGACGCTCCTTTACAGATCAGGAGAGAGTAATTCATCGGCAGTGATTTTTACTAAACATGCTGACTGTAAGTGTAACATGTGACTCTCCTAAATGTCTCTGCATCTACCTGCAGGGAGATGACACCTTTGTGCCCATTTTCCAGATGAGGAAGCCGAGGCCCAGGCAGGGAGAGTGACTTGCCCCAATATTGGGAAGCAGCAGACTGAGATTTAAACCCAGGTGTGTAAATCTTGCATTCTAATCTTCTTTCTGTTTCATCAAACGCAAGAAAAATAACACCTTCAAGGGGGAGGGGCTGTTTGGAGAACGAGGATTAAAAAAGTGGCAGTCTGCACACTCCTTCTTTGGCTTCCTGGCAGTACAGCTCCTCGGCATGCAGGAGCGGCTTGATCAAGGTGCTCCACCAGCTGCCAGGCTGCCCTGAGGGAGGAGTGGCAGCACCAGATGGACTCTTGGCAGTGAGGGCAGGATCATGATCTGCCAGCTGCTGAGAAATGTCAGTTGCCCGCCTCGATGCATGGGCACGGAGCATGATATTATGCGTAATGGCTCATGAGATGGCGCATTAATGTGGTCGCATGGACATGGCACACGGTCAGTGGATGGAGCAGGACGCACACACAGATGTTTGGGCAAGGTGCAGAAGGGTGGAGACTGTCAGGAGAGCTTCGACACATCCCTTGGAGGACCGCAGGGATTGGTTTCCTATTGAGACGGGGCCACAGTCACAGCACCGCAGCAGAATCCTTGCTTCCACCCCAAAAGGTCAGAACAGCAAGGTTCCTTTCCACAAGGAAGGGAACAGCCTCGTGCCTCTTCCCCTGGATTTCCAGGGCCTGTCGGGGCCTCCGGGAACCCAGGCGGCTGGGCTACCAACAGATCATGCCAACTTCTGAAAGCCTCCATGATCGGGGTTGGGAGACGGGCAGCAACCCTGAATCTGACAGTGAACCTCGATTAGTGATCTCGGGAGGCTCATTTCCTCCTGGGCCTCAGTTTCCCCATCTACAAAATGGGAGCAGTAAGAGCTTCATAACCACACACGGGGTGGTTATGAAGATTACATACATGGAAGCTGTTTAGTATCATTATTACCAAGTTGACATGCTTGATTTTATGGGGGAACTGAGGCACAAAGAGGCTAATGGACTTGAACATCTAGAGAGAAATCAGACATCTGTAGGAACCTTTTTCTAAAACAATAAGATTAATCTAATACTTGGGGGGGGGTGGCGGTGGGGGAGGGCGGGTCTCAGCCTTGTCTCTGAGGTGAGAGGCACATGGGACAAAGAAAGCAAGTTAAAAGACCAGGAAGAAAAGAAGCAAAGGACTCTGGGGTTGGGTACTCGGGCTGAGGTCCTCAGAGTAGACTCTACTCCCACCAAAAGGACATCTATCTGGTAAGAAGACAGACAGTAAACTAAGTCCTCGTAGAGCAAGAGACCTTCTTGGGCAAGAAATATCAGAAACCTGCAGCCAGTGGGAGGATTTAAAGCTTTTCTGGGGTAAAAAGGAGCCACTTGAGGGCTCCTTCGCTAGCTTCCTGACAATCTGGCCCCGTGGGCATGCAGGAGTGGCTTGATCAAGGTGCTGGGAGAGCTGTGTCGGGCCTGCAGCCCTGATGTGGAGGAGGAGTGGCAGCATCAGATGGATTTTTGGCAGTGAGGTGGGCGGGCATGTCTGGGTCGGGGTCTCAGGGTCTAGCTCTCCCATCCCGACGCCCACGTGTATAGGCACTTCCGTAACTGTCAGCTCTCCCAATACCCCCGAGAGTCCCTGGCATCTGTCAGAATTCCACTGGCAAAATCTTGCCCCCATCCCAGTTCTTGTGCAGCACCGAGCCCCCCGAGGCTCACAGGAGGGCCTCAGGTCTCTGTCTGGACCCCTTCCTTGCAGAGGGATTAAAAAAAATTAAATAGGTATTTTCAAGGTCATAAGCTAGCAGATTGACTCTACAAATACGTTGCCAAATGTCTGCAGGCTCATTTAGAATGCCTTGTATGGCCACATTGGGAAGGAAAGCTCAAACAATAAAAAACCCACTCCCGCGGCAGATTTCTTTGGCAGCACAAAGAATCATTGGGCTGATCGACTTCTGGTGGAAAAATAACTTGGTTTTGCAGATGAGGTTGGCTTAGAGGGGAGCCTCTGTATGGACCCAGGGAGCCCAGAAACAGCATACTGCAAACTACAGTCCGTCACGGCACAGGCTCTGTGGCCGAAAGGTTTGTTTCTGGGTCTTTTGAAGGCCTCCCCTTCCCCAAACTGTGAGGGGCTGATTCAGGATGCAGGTGGACAGCGGGGGTGCCTCCTCAGAGCGGAAGCATGTCAGCTTCACCAGAGGCCAGGGAGGAAGTGCCAGGGGGAGTTGATCAGACATCACTTCTGCTATGCCACACCCAGGGGTGGCCACGGAGGGCAAAGCCCACTACCCAGGGCACAGCTGGCAACCCAGGGTTGTGTGTGAACAGATGGGTGTGACTGACAGGGTCCCCCCGCCCCTTCCTGCCACCAAATGGACCCTGGAGCTGCTGGGCAGAGGACGGGGGGTTTGAGGAAGGGGGACGGGTGCCTGCCTGAGCAGGCCCTCCCCTGTTACGAAGTCCACTTCCCAGTCAGGACGAGGGGATGGGGTCTGCCGAGGTCAGAGCATATGGTGGGGAGTATGCCTTCTCCAGGCCACACCCAGGCTAGGTAGGTGGTTAGGCTCCCATCCCCTAAAGATATGGGCCAGGGTGGGGGGAAGAAAAGGAGAAAGAGAGAGAGGAAGAGAAGTGGGGGGAGGAGGAGAGGGAGGAGGGATGGGCGGGGGCGGGGGAGAGACAGATTGAGAGAGCAATAAACAGAGAGAAAAGATAGAAAATGGGAGGAATGGAGAAAAAGGAGTAAAAAGGAGAGAGATAGAGAGATAGAGAGAGAGAGAGAGGAGAGACAGAAAAAGAGAGAGAGAGAGGGAGGGAAAGAAACAGAGAGAGAGGAAGCAAGAGAGGGAGCCAGAGAGAGGAAAAGGGGGAAGGGGACTTGAGAAGCATTCACTCCAGGTTGAGGGCAGTCAAATGGTTAGGTTTAAATCCTTCAGAATTTAAATGTTTTCAGGATGCCTGCCTGACACCTCATAGGAGCCACTCGAATAGCTGATGGAGGGAGGGAGGAGTGTGTTTCATTGCACTCTCACATAACCTGTGTATTATCTTTAAAAATCTCCCCCCCCAAGAAATTGGTACTAACTTGATGGGAAACAAATTGTATCTGATTTGTACTAATTCCCGTTTGAATCCTTTGCCCATTTATGTATCAAGGGTCAGTGTTTCTTATTAATTTGCAGTTGCTTTTTGTATATTAAGGCCATTGACTTGTCTTTTTTGCACTAATTCCCCCATTCGCTGTGCATTTTACTTTTTCATCATCATCATCATCATCATCACCATCATTATTATCGTCACCTACAGAACATCTTAATAGTGTGGCCAAACTCCTTGATTTTTAAAATAATCTCTTCCATTGCTCTAATACTCAAATAAAGAGTTACTTAAAAAAGAGGGAAGAAGAGAAGGAGGGAGGGGGGAGGGAGAGAAAGAAAGAGGGAAAAAGGAACGAGTGTGGAAATAAAGAGAGCAGAGACAGAAATATGCGGAGAAAGCAGAGATAAAGAAAAAAGGGAATGGGGAGGCCTGGCCAGAGTCAGAAGTAGAATCAGCCTCCTGACCCTCAGGGTCCACCTACACCAGCTCTGCAACTCTGGTGTTCCTGCTCTTCGACACCTGACCTTCCTGCACTCCCAGGGAAGAACGTGAGGGCGGACACTGCAGTCCTTTAGTTGGAAATGGGCCTCACGACAAACCAAGCCCTCAGTCTGTTCAGGGGGCCATTCGAGATCCCTCTGCAGATCTGCTGAGAAGGGAGCCAGAAGGCAGGGGTGCAGAGGCAGCCCCCGATTGGCCCTTGTGGGGGAGGCAGGCCCCCGAGCCTCTCCTTCCTGGGCACGATCGCTGTGATGGGCGCAGACAGGGACCCCAAGAAGATTCGCTTCTGGATCAGGGGCAGGTGAGGCCTTTTCACCCCGACGCACAGGCCTGCAGCTTGAGGAATGTACGCTAAGATTGCTGCCAGGCCCAGGAGCCAGCGGCGGCTCAGCCCGCGCGGTGCTGTCGTGGAGTTGCCCGATGAAGCATGGCCCTTTACGTGGGCCACATGTCCTAGGATCCCCAGGAGACGCGAAAGACACACAAGGGGAGTCACCAGGTCTACAGCTCTGGGGGCCTTCGGACAGGGTGGGGTCCGAACCCTCACGCACATCTGCTTCTTGATTGTCTTTCCGGGGCTCCCCACAGAGACATGGTTTGGGAGGAGCTCAACGGAGCAGAAGGGAGATGAAATGTCCTGGCAGGGCTAGTCTACGGAAAGCAGCGGAGCGAGGGGCCGTGACTGAGGAGGCAGAAGGTGTGCGGGGGGATCCCTTCTCCTTCCTCCACGGTGGACATCATGCAAAAGCAACCGAAGCTCTTCCCAGTGGCATGCGATGCCTCCCACAACCCAGAGCCCACGCTCCCCATCTCTACACCATGAGACCACGTCCTCTGACCCAACGGGTGGCCCCAGGCCGGGGGAGGGGACCAAAGAGGCAGGCGGAGGCCTCAAGATGAGACTTACGTGAAGGCAAAGGCCACCAGGGCCCCACTGACCACTATGAAGTCCAGAATGTTCCAGAGGTCGCGGAAGTAGGCACCCTGGTGCAGGACGAGCCCCAGGTCAATCATCTATGGGGCAGAAGAGGCAGTGCTCAGGTTCCTCATCCACACCGTGGGGAGCGGCCCCCACCCTTCCAGGGATGTGGCCGCCAGCGGGATCACTTCCTCCTGGAGGGATGGGGCAGAGGCCAGAGGACCTCGGGGAGGAGTGAGAAGCCCCCATCCAATGAGAGCTGGCCCCTCATGAAAGCTAGCGTTCATTTGCTGATTCTTAGGCCCAAACCTCGGGGTCCCCCTGGACTCCTCTTTGTTTTACACCCCACAGTAGACCCACCACAATCCTTGTGGGTTCTCCCTTCTAAAAATCTGCCCACGTCTTGTCACCTCATCTGCTTCCACCCTTACCTGGCCCCCATCATCATTGTCTGGGCCAGCGCAATCATCTGTTCCTAGTTCTCTTGGCTCCCTCCCAACCTCCCTCCTCTGCTCTGAACCCTCTATGGCTCCCATCCACCCTCCAAGCCTGTCCTTCCCACAGAGAGCAGAGGGTACCTGTGAGCACCTGAGTCCAGTCACGACCCTCTGCTTTGAACCCTCTATGTCTCCCACTCACTTGGGGTAAACGCCAAAGTCCTCCCTGTGGCCACCAAACCCCTGCATGACCTGTCCCTGTCACCTCCCTGCCCTGTTTTTCTCTACTCTGCTTGTTCAGTCTTTCCAATCACACCGGCCTTGCTACTCCTCAAACACACAGGCATTTCTAACCCCGCCTGTGCCAGGGTGCTATTCTTGAGGGAGCAGAATCCCTTGGCACTCACCTTGATCACCATCTCAAAGGTAAAGACGCCTGTAAAAACGTAGTCAAAATATCGCAGCACCTGCAGGGGATAAAAGCAAGGGCCCGTGGGTCATGGCTTGCTCCAGCAAAGTCCCCAAGGAAAAGAGCCTCCACCCAGAGAAAGTAACCCAGGTGCCCTGTGCAGCTGGACAAGTTATTACACAAAGGCCCCTCCCACCTTGTCTCAGTGTAGATTTGTATGTTGTGGAAGAACCAGTCCAGCAGATGGCAGCAAAGTCCGAACAAAATCACTCTATTAGGCTGGTTTGCTGACCAATGGGAAGGGCACCGTTTTAATTTGCCAAGGCCAGGTGGTGTCTGCCTGGACGAACAATGTCCAGTAGCCTGGGTCCTCTTCAGGCCACACGTCAGCACTTCTCTGATGTGACGCTGTTATGAGGATTGTGACTGTGTAGGCACAGTTAAGTGCAGGGGGAACTCCCGTCAGTCTTGTTGAAGGGCTGATAATTACAGAGGACCACCACCAGAGGGCGACTGTGAGTACTGGAGTCAGGTCAGGGACCTTCTCTGCTGGGAATCCTCTGTGCCTCCCACCTCACTCCAGGTAGAAACTGAAGTTCACCCCATAGCCCCCAAAGCCCTGCACGATCTACCTAGTCACCCCCCTGCCCTCATCTTCTCTTACTCTCCCCCTCACTTGCATGCATCCTGCCACCTTGGATATCCTCACCTCAGGGCCTTTGCACAGGCTGTTCCCTCTGTCTGAAATGTTCTTCCCCATATCCCACCTGATTCCCTCTCTCTGTTGTGGCTTGGTTCATATATCACTTTCTCGGTGCCCTTTCTGACCGTCTGTTTGAAATGCCCCTTCCTGGTACCTGTGATGGCCCTTACCCAGTTCCCCCCCCCCCACCCCCCTACTTATCACTACTTGACAAAGCCCTGGTTTCAGTTATTGATAATCTCATTGTCCACGTTCCCCTACATCCATGTTAGCCCCTTGAGGACAGGAACATTTGTCCCTGTGGCATTTCCAACTCCCAACACGGGGCCAGGCATACAGTCAGTGGGTCTCAAGAAGTGTTTGCTGAACGAAGGTGTGAGTAGCTGCTGCTGCACTGGGTCCTGCGGAAGCTGGCCTCTGTGATCTATGTGGTCACAGTTCCCATTATCATTATGTGTGGCTTTCAAAGGGCCATCAGGGACCAGCGTGGCCAGGCAATGACTTCCTGGAGTGGGCACAGGCACAAGGGGCTGGAAGGAGCTGGACAGGCAGAGGAGATGGTGGAGGGAAAGCATTTCAGGTGTGCCAAGCAGAGGGCACAGCATGGCCAAGGGCCTGGCGCTCTGTGAGCTCTGGAAAGACAGCTCACACTGTCAAGCTGTTGGAAGCCGCCCATTGTCCTCACTAGCAGAGAGGTGTGGACAAGGAACCCAGAAGGCTGGTCAACCTTGAAGCTCTGAAAGGTCAGAGCCAACTACCCACTGTCTAGTAGAGACGATGATAGCTAAAGCAACCTCCACCTTTTAATCTTATGTAAATCCTTGCTGATTGGCTATTACTGGAATTGCCTGCCTAGAGCTATGGGTGGATCCCAAAGTCTTAATAAATAAAAGGGATTGCAAGCCCAGAGCAAGGTGGAGTCCTTCCCCTTGAGTTGGGCTCCTGCCTGGCCCCCAATATTTCCAAATTAATATTTTCTAGTCTCTTTCATTTGTGTGCGGCCTCCTCCAGAGCCCGAACTCTGAACCTGAACCCTGAATCATGCGGGATGTGAAAGGGGTTCACTACATCAAGTTTTGATGTTTACTGTGTGCCTGGCACATAATAGTTGCTCATTAAATGACAACTAAGTAAAGCAATGAATGGAAGGAAGGGAGAAAAGAAGGAAAGGAAATGGGGGAAGAGCAGGCCAGATAATCAGGTGAATCAAACTCTGGAGAGCTGAGGAAGTTGGATAAGAAGAAATCAACAGTCCAGTAAGTCAGATTCAACCATCTACACTAATAAATGAGTAAGATGCAAATTGACTGTACCTTCGCGACGGCCACATGCCAATCAGGAGTGGTCGAGATGGCAGGGTAATTTGCATACACAGGCGCTGAGGGCCCCTGGCCTCTCCGGGCCTCTGGGCAGCCAGGGGAAAGAAGGCCCATTCTTGCACGAATCTTTGTGCATTGGGCCTCTAGTATCTAATATTTAGATCCTTTTGACTTACATAAATGACAGCTTTCTATGGCTCAGTCTAATCCCCAAAAGTTCTCAGTTTCATTTATCACAGGAGTAATGTAAAACGAAGTCTCCATGGGATTCCATTCCACACCCAACAGGTCGGCCAAATGAAAGAGCCGCCAGCATCAAGTGTTGACAAGACCATGGAGCAGGAGGACCCCCATCTGCTGCCAGTACAACCATCACAGCATCATCCAGTAACCATCTGGTCACACCCAGTGAGCCCAACCCGTGCAAATTCTATGATCCAAACACTCTGTTTCTGGCTTTACACCCTGGGGACAGTCATGCCCAGGTGTGGGGAGTGTGGTGATTCTAAAGCCGAGACACTCCAAATGCTCATCAACAGGAAGGTGAATAAGCGAATCACGCCGCACGGTGTAATATTAAATGGCAACGAAAAAGCATGACTGCCGCTGCCATCTCACAGCAGATGCAGCGCTGGATGACAGAAGCAAGGCACAGAGCGATGCCATCTGTTTGGTGTTAGAGACGGGCAAAAAGAAATCCTAGCGTCTCAGGACACGTGTGTGGGCGAGAAGCTGAGAAATGCGCCTTCCAGAAGCGGGCTCACGGTTACCTCCAGGGCAGGGCTTTTCAAGCTCAACACCGCCGACATCTGGGCTGGGATCATTCGCTAGGGAGCTGCCCTGGGCGCTGCAGGGCAATGAGCAGCATTCCAGGCCTCCACCTTCTAGGTGTCAGTGGCACCCCCAACGCGCCCCAAGTAATGAGAATCAAACATGTCTCCACACGGTGTCCCTGATTGTGGCTCCCCCTCCAGAGGGAAGAAGAGGGGTGATCTGCATTGGCGCCAGAGGTTAGGGGCGGTTCTGTTCTGCTTCCTGCCCTGGGTGGTAGTTACATGGGCGTGGTGCACCTTAAAGTCCTTGCTAAATGGATCCCACATGTTCTACGCACTTTTCTGAGGCCTATTCTAGTTGGGCTAACAGGAAGAACTCTGGGAGGGGTCCCTGGGCATCAGATGGCACTGTGTTCTTGACGAGGGGAGGAGGGCTTTGAGGGGGGAAGTTTCAACTGTGAGATGGAGTGGGGAACAGACACTTTGCAACCCCTGGGGGTTGGCTGGAGCCCTGCCTGGGTTCCCACAGTGCTGGGAGCTGCGGCCCCCTCCAGGCCCCTTCCCCTGCCTGCAGAAGAGTATCATCTCTGGTCTCCTGGAGTAGGCAGGGCCTTTGCTGAGCCCTCTGGAGTCCCCTCCTGTGGCCTGGGCCCGAGGCCCCGGGGGAGCTGGGCAGATAACTGAGTGTGGCCTCAGCCCTGCCCTGGAGCTGGTTTCCTCCGGGAGCCGTGTGTTCTAATTATTTCCTCCCATTTTGCTCCCCCACCCTGGCCCCTGCAGTAGGGTTCCCAGGAGGCCTGCCCCGCCTGCAAAGGAAGGGAAAGTGCAAGGTAAGCTGCCAACAGGAGGCCTTGATTTATGGGGCCTTCCAGCTCGCCAGGTTCCTAACCTACTTAGTGAGGTTGGTAGGGCCGCACTCCCCGTGGGAAATGTACCTCTGGTGCTGGGCAGGGGGAGCCATGGGACAGGAGCTGGGGAAGGAGGCAGCCCTGCCAGCCCCGCCTCTGCCATACCCTTGCCCCCGCTACCTCAGTTTCCCCTCTCAACCACTGGCACACACTCATTCCTAATTGGCAGGCTGCCAGGAGGGCCAGATGCAGAGTTAGGTGCTCAATGAATGGAGATGGTTGAAAAAAACAAACAGCAATTTGGCGTCTAGGGGAGGTCAAGTTGGAATTCTGCTCTGTGACCTTGGACCAGTCACTTAACCTCACTGAGCATTAGTTTCCCCAACTATCTATTCAATGTGGATATTCAGAGGGCTTGTATGTCAAACGCCCCGGGGTGATGCCTAGAACACAGCAAGTGCTCAATTAATGGGGGCTGTTTGCAGACTGACCAGAGAGCTTTTTAGTTCTCCAAAAAGGCTAAAAGTTGCCCTAGCCAGTTTGGCTCAGTGGATAGAGTGTTGGCCAGTAGACTAAAGGGTCCTGGGTTCGATTCTAGTCAAGGGCATGTACTTGGTTGTAGGCTCCTCTCCGGCCCGGGCCCTGGTCAGGGCTCATGCAGGAGGCAACCAATCGATGTGTTTCTCTCACATCGATATTTCTGTCTTTCCCTCTCTCTAAAATAAATGGAAAAATATTCTTGGGTGAGGATTAAAAAACAAAACAACACACACACACGGCTAAAAGGTTAGTCTGTGTTTCTGAGTGAAAATAACCCTCTTTCAAAACTTCGTGTCCAGATGGAAGTCTGCTTGGTGAGACCTGGCTGCCTAGGGGATTGCCTCTGGAGCACCCCCTGCCTGAGTAGACTCCCCACCCCCACCCCCCGCCACATTCCACACAGAGAAAGTACAACTCCACATTCTCTCAGCCTCACTCCCCCACCGGAGACTCTAGCCATTTCAGCCCCAGCCACTCTGGGCCATCGCTTCTTCACCAGGTGCACACAGACACTGCCTCCTCGAGGATCCTGCTCTCCAGAGCATCCCCAAAGAACCGGAGCATCCCTTCCTGAGCAGCATGCCTTCCACTTGGCTGAGAGCTTTTGGATGCAGGAGAAAGTGGCCTGAGACAGAGGAGCTGGGCTGGGAAGGGGATGCGGGGTAGGACTCACGTTGTTCCGTGGCGCGTTGGGCTGCACCGGATCCTCAGCCGCCAGGGCAATGCTGCTCATGGCGATGACCATGAGGATGCACATCTCAAAGTAGCGCAGGTTCAGAATGTAATGGCACAGGCGGCGAAGGCTGTGGGGGACAGATGGGTGGGCAGAGGTCCACTCAGACCACGGGCTCGCAAGCCCGTTCCTCCTGTCATCTTATGTATCTAACACTACCCGAGATGGGCTCACTCCCAAAGTCCCACAACCAACTAACTATCAAGCTCCTACATCTAGGGGTGTACAAGGATCCTAAGACCCCAAGAAGGCGGGGGGCCCTCAGCTAGGGAGGATCTTCACATGCCCTGTTTGTAAGTTTTTTTTACTCCCAAACAACCCTCTTGGAACTGATTCCCAGGCTGGGTTGTCTTTGATTTTGTAGGCGATGAAAAGGTTTTTCATGCATAAAATGTCCTATGGTTAAATAAAACTGGGGAACTCTGGGTTAAGTAGATTTCTTAAAAAAAAAAAAAAAAAAAAAAGAGTCGAGGGACCACAGGCAAGTTATTCCGGCCCTCTGTGCCCTCATCTGTGAAGTGGCTGTAACCATTGGGCCTAACTCACAAGAAGGTGGGGATCAAAGAGTTAGTGGTAGGGGCTCCAAAAAATTAACTTACTTAAATTATGAATCACAAGCCTCATCAGAGCCTTTAATATGCTAATGGAATGATACTTAAGAACTAAACTTTTTACATGGAGCTAAAAATAATACACATGGGCTGTATGAACGGCAGCGGGAATGAGTGGTTAAGAACAGGGTGCCGGAGTCAGTCTTGTCTGGGCTCCCCCAGTTGCTTCCTGTCTGACTTTGGGCAGGTGGCTTTACTTCTCTGGGCCTCAGTTTCTTCATTTGTCAAATAGGACTAAGTGCAGTACCAATCCCACAGGATTATTAGGAGAATTAAAATAAAATACGATTGTAAAGCACTCAGAACCATGCCAGGCACAGAGGAAGGGTCCGTAAGTGTTTCTCTAGTGAAACAGGTAATGCCAACTAAATAACAAAGTAAACGCACATGTGAGTCCCAAAGAGGCAGGTTACAGAAGGCAGTGTCCCCCCAACCCCACCCAGCTTATGTGACTTGAGTCTTCTTTGTCCAGAACATGTTGAGGGACCCGAGTTTCAAGAAACAACCTTTGGAAAAACGTAATCCTAAAATGACGCTGAACCACATGACATACTAGTACATGCGATGGATTTCTCTCCTAAGTAACCCGTCCTCCTTGAGGATGCCCGAGACGAGGGCCAGGGGGCTCAGGCAGAGAACACCCGCCCACAATGCCAACTCGCAAGGAGCCGGGGTTAGGGGTGCGCTGCACAGGGCCATGTCTGAGAGGCACCCCTCTTTACAGAGTAGACTTGGATGTTCACGACAATGATTCCCCACTGATGGCAGGAGTGGGTCTTTTCCAATGAGATCAGTGCTTTATGACAAACTTCTGTCTTATGTGACTCAAGAAAAGGGTGTCATTTACAAACGTGCTCAGTGGTCCCTTATGGTCTGGAGGTCCCTCTCCCGCATCACCCCGTCGGGTCTGCTCTCGGGCCCGACTTGCATGGTCCCAGCTGCAGGTCATACTCACGGGTTGGTTGTGGAGAGGATAAACATGGAGCTGTAGGGAGGCATGGGCTTGGGGCCGTCTTCCCCGGGGTCTTCCTCCTCCTCCTTCTTCTCTTCCTCCTTTTTTGGCAGTGGGTCTGGGTTGGCGTTTTTGTTCACTGTTGGGACAAGATCCAACACAGGGCTCCTGCCACAATTTCCCAGAAGCCTCTGGGCTCCTGTTCACTCCCCAGAGTAGGCAGTAAGCTGCTGACACTGATACTATGTGCCAGGCACTTTACATATTATGTCATTTGATCCTCACATAACCCTATGAGGTTGGTACTTTATGATCCCCATTTCACAGATGAGAAAACGGAGGCACAGAGAGGTGAAGTGACTTGCCTAAGGTCACAAAGATGGGACTTGGCAGAGCTGGGATTTGAACCTGGGCAGCCTGGCCCCGGAGCGTCTGCTCTCAACTACTCTACAGACTTGATTCTGCTGGGACCCTCACAGGATATTAACACAGACCTGTCCCCATCTCATGATGATCTTCATACTGTCACTTGAAGGCAGGCAGGGTAGGTCCAAATATCCCCACTTTAAAGGTGGGGATACTGAGCTCACCCACCATCAAAATGCAGGGATTCTGCCCATTAACACACGTCTCTTGACCAGGGCCAGGCGCCACCACCCTCCCAACATTGATTCTGTGGCTTCACCTCATTATATGTCCATGGGCAGGCTGAGCCTCTCTGAGCCTCAGTTTTTCCATCTGTGAAATGGACACAATGACAAGACCCACCGTGTAGGACAGTGCTGAGCATTTACAGAACAAACTCATGACTCTCTTGCACAGAACTGACACTAGAAGAACTGGGCTACTATTATCATCTTAGAAAATAATAAGCTCACTAGGTCATCTCCAAATTCCTAGTGCTTCTCAAGTCCCAATCTTAAATGGGGGATGGAGTGAGGGTAAGAACTACCAGTCCCTTAGGAGCCTAGACCTGCACTGACTGTCCAACATGGAAACGTGCTAGTCCCAACGGTGAAGTGCTGTAAGCACAAAACACACAGATGTCGAAGTCTGAATGTGAGAAAGAGAACAGCAAGTTACTCGTTAATAATTTTTAAAATATTGATTTTATGTTGAAATGGTAACATTTTGGACATAATGAACATTTTGGGTTAAATATAACTTACTAGTTTATTTTACCTACTTGTATTTCCTTTATATTTTTCATTCATTTCCTTCCTTCTTCCCTTACCTCCCTCTCTCTGTCCCTCCTCTTTCCTGCCCTTCCTCCTTTCTGTCTTTTAATATGGCTACCAGAAAGTTTAAAATTATATGTGGCCTGGCTGGTGTGGCTCAGTGGTTGAGCATTGACCCATGAACCAGGATATCACGGTTTGATTCCCGGTCAGGGCACATGCAGGGGTTACGGGCTTGATCCACAGTAGGGGGAGTGCAGGAGGCAGCCGATCAATGATTCTCTCTCATCATTGATGTTTGTATCTCTCTCTCTCCATCTCCCTTCCTCTTGGAAATCAATAAAA
Organism: Corynorhinus townsendii; assembly: GCA_026230045.1. Classification (NCBI taxonomy): domain Eukaryota; kingdom Metazoa; phylum Chordata; class Mammalia; order Chiroptera; family Vespertilionidae; genus Corynorhinus; species Corynorhinus townsendii. The sequence continues at coordinate 80,606,073 of JAPDVU010000006.1, forward strand.
ATATATTTAAAGAAATAAAATTACATATGTGGTCTGTGTCACGTTTCTTTTGGATAGCGCTGGCTTAGAGAATCATACGACTTTCCCAAATTTCCACCAGAAGAATCCATTGCTCCTAAATATGCTAATGAGATATGGTGGATTCCTGGCTCTCTTGTGGGGGTTCGGGGTGTGGGAAATATTATTAACCCTATCAGCATGTTCAGGCCAGCCACTCTCTGCTTATTATCTCATTTAATGCTCCCAGCAGCCCTGCGGGGCAGAAACTACATAGATACCCATTTTCCAGAGGAAGAAACTGGGAGGTGGGATCATCGTATAGGGTCACACAGCTGAGCCTCTGGGGACTGAGCCCAGGGACACCGGTCCCCGCCAGTGACACTGGAGGGTGGAGTCTCACCTTGGACGACGGTGTGGTTGAGGGGCGGGCAGGCTGGGGGGATGTCCACCGCAGTGTGGTCAGGTTTCCTGGCAGTCTTAGCTGAGTTGGTCTGGGTGCTGCTGGGGTTGGTGACAATAAGGCTGTTCTCGGGAGTCTTGGGGGGGCCGGGGTTGGACGGGTTCCCCGGATTGTTGGGCATCTGGCGACTGGCGGCGCTCTGGGGATTGGCGGCCATGGCAGACGGGGCCGTTGCTGGGCCGGGGTTGGTGCTGTTCCCCATCTTGGCTGGGCTCTGGGGCAGGCCGGTGTGGCCGAGGCCGTCGCGGGGACTGGCTGACTCTGCGGTGGCCAGCTTGTTGTTCTTCATGTTGTCGATGTCCTCGGCCGGCGGTGGGTCTTGGCGGCCCAGGTCCTGCTGGATCGGCCGGGTGGTCGACAGGTTGGGGCCCGACACGGGGACCCCGGAGCCCTGGGTGTCTCTGTGGAAGGCAGGCCAACGAGAAAGAACCCATAACTGAGTTAGAATAACAGAGAGAACATTTCTGGATCCTGCCTAAGATGCCATCATTCAAGTGTACAACACGGACATCGAGAGGCGGTGCCAAAGCTCTCCAGCGCCTGGCACGGAGGTTCTTGGTCCCCACGTAAGTGTAACTGTCCACCTTCCAACATGCTGTTTCTCCCAGAACGGCTGTTTCCCGGGGATGAGACGTCAGAGGGAAAAAGAACTTTCTGCCGGAGCCTGCACCACCCAACCCGAAACTCCCAGACCTGCCTTCGTGCCATTAGCTTCCAGGCAGGACGGGGTACACCATCTCTTTCGGGGTGGGGTTGACTCATGGCCTTAAATGCCTGTAGTATGTATGTCCCCTCCCAATATCCCACTTGGGAGGAGCAGGCAGTATACGCACGTACACACGTTACAAAATAACAGTAGAAATAGTAACAGCAGGCACTTCAGTAACACAGACTTGTAATAACCCTCATCCCCATCCCTTAGAGGGATAATGACTAGCACTATTTTACAGACGAGAAAACGGAAGCTCAGAGAGGTTAAGTTTCTTGCCCAAGGCAGCAGAGCTGGGAAGTGAATGGGATGACTTCTCACATGGATTCAAGGGTGGTGGGCAAAACATCTGAGGCAGAGGGAGCAGCCGTGCAGAGGCCCTGAGTGGGGGACGCGCTGGGGGAGTTTCAGGAGGCTGGTGTAGCTGGAGGTGGAGAGTGGGGGAACGAGATGAGCGCCAGGCAAATGTTTGGCGACTTCCTGTCAAATGATAAATGAATGTCCCCATTTTTCAAAGGAGGACACTGAGGCCCAGAGGTCCTCCAGATCCAGACCTCCCTCCAGTCCCTGTGTCCTCCCATCTGCACACTCACACCCCCCTTGGCAAAGGCCCCAGGGAGGCGCTGAGGTCAGGGGCCCATCTGGTGCCTCCCAGGCCCCAGACCCTCTCACTGAATGTCTATTGTCGCTGGCCCCCTGCTCTGCTAGCCTGCCCATGGATCCGGGTGGAACTGGTTTCCAGCCACCTCCCTGAGGTCTTGGCTCCTGAGTGTGATCTGCTTGCCTTCACACACCTCTTCTGAACACTTGATCCTCAGATGAGGGGCCTCATCGTCCCCCAATCCCTGGGCACTGGCCCTGGCAATGTCTGTTTCCCCGGAAACAAAGGACCTCTGTCGCTTATTATCTCAGTGACTCCTCTCTCCAGAGGGCTCTGCAGTCCAAGACTTTTCTCTCTGGCTCTTTTGATTTTGTTTTAAACTAGAGGCCCGGTGCATGAATTTGTGCATAGGTGGGGTCCCTAGGCCTGGCTGACGATCAGGGCCAGGCTGATCGGGGCCTGCGGCCTGGGGGGGTCAGAGAGGGGAGAGGATGGGGCGCAGGAGGTTGGCCACTGGTCCCTGAGGAGGGAGCCGGCCCTCAGCCCCCCTAGGAAAGGGACTGTGTCCGCTGTCACCCACCCCTGGTTCCCCATCCCAGCCCAGGGCCCAAAGGTCCCAGTGGGGTCAGGAGAGGAGGTGACAGTCGCCAGGCTGGGCACGGAAGGAACGAATGCCGGATGCTGATGCCGCATCAGCACCCCGCCACTGCACGGTACCTCCCCCCCCCCCCCCCCCCAGCAACTGGTGGACTGGTCGTTCCATGGTAACGGTCGCTTATGCTTTTATATATATATATAGATTTTTATTGATTCCAGAGAGAGGAAGGGAGAGAGAGAAAAACATTGATGTGAGAGAGAAACATGGATCAGTTGCTCTCACACACATCCCAAATGCCATCAACCTGCAACCCAGGCATGTGCCCTGACTGGGAATCAAACGTGCCACCTCTGGTCTATGGTTTGATGCTCCAACTGAGCCACACCGGCTTCTCTGGCTCTTCTTAGAGGCAACCCTTGATTCTGCAACCTGTGCCTTCCACATGTCCTCATAACAGCACACACTTATTGAGTCCTTGCTGTTTGCCAGATTTTACACATTATCAGCTCATCTAATCCTCAGACTAGCCATGGGGAGTGGGCCGTATTGCTATTTCTATCTTGCAGATGAGGATACCAAGGCCCAGAGACAGAAGGGCCTTGCCCAAGGCCACACAGCCAGTTGGTGGCAGAGCAGCTTGGAGCCCAGACAACATGGCTCCCGCGTCCATACTCCTGACCCCCACCAGACACTGTACCGCTCTTACAAAGCAGTCTGAGGTCTCCCCGAGGCTTAGCCCACAGCTGGTGGGTATGGGAATCCTCGTGCTCACTGTAATGGCCAAGAGTGTGGGCCAACCTCTGTTCTATCTCAACATCTCAACTCGTTCACTTCTTGAACAATCTTGTCAGGCTGGGGTCATGACTGCACCCATTACACAGATGAGGAAACAGAGGCCTGGGGAAGCCGGCATGCTAGCAAATGGTTCTGTCAGGCTGTTGCCATCACATACTCAAGAGACCAGAGGGGACAAAAGACAGCACTCAGGTTGCCCCATTCATTTAACCCCAGATTTGATGCAGATGAAGGAACTGAAGCCCCCGGGACAGCACAGGCCTAGCTCCCCAGGCCCAAGCCAGAAGCCCGAATCTACCCAACACTTAAAAATAAAAGAAGCTGGCTTCCTGGGGGGCCCCCCACTGGCTAAGCCGCTGGCACCATCTCCCTCGTTTTGTTTTTGTATTTTTGCTTGCAAAAGGCCTTGGTGGTGTTCCATAGGCAGAGGAGAGACAAGGTGTTTTATTTTTAGATTTGTCTTTCTGAGGGCACACAGGAAGAAGGCAGGCCCAGGAGAATTTCTCACTTCTCCGGCACATGAGTAGGTCATGAATTGACACCTTAGAAGACAGACTGACCTGGTTTAAGTCTCAGCGATGCCGCTTACCAGCGACGTGACCCTCTGTAGCTTGATTAGTCTCTCTCAGCCTCAGGTCCCTCATCTTTGAAATGGGAATAGTGGTAGCAGGACCTTCCCTAGAACTTGGAGATGAAAGCGAAGGTGCTGGTGCTGATTTGCTCTGTAACCACGGGTGAGTTAGCCTGTTTCTCACTCATAATGTGGCTTGGGAAACTCACTGAGTTACTGTGAGGAACAAATGTGAGTGAGCTGAGGGCTACAGGATTCCTCCCGGGCCTTGACATCCAGAGGAATTTGCCCTGATGGGTTTAGAACTTGCTTGGGACCAGTGACCCTTTATTCCTGCCAATTTCTCCCCTTTGGACTAAGAATGTCTACTCTGTGCCTGTCTCAACATTATATTTTGGAAGCAGACAACTTGTGTTCTGGTTTCCAGGTTCACAAACGGAGGGGAATTTTGCTCCAAATGGGTCATATTCAGAGCCTCACTCATTCCCGGCTCAGATGATTAGATTTGGGATTTTCAAGCTGATGCTGTAATAGATTAAGACTTTTGGGGATACTGGGATGGGGAGAATGTATTCTGTACATGGGATTGGCGTGAATTTTGGGGTGGAGTTAGAGGCTGGGCTACAGTAGGTTGAATGGGGAAGAGAGTGACCAAAGAACATATATGCATATATGCATAACCCATGGACACAGATAATAGGGTGTTGAAGGCCGAGGGTGGGGTGGTGGGTGGGGGTGGGGGTTGGGTGGAGGGGAACAAAAAGGGAGAACATGGGAGACATCTGTAAAACTATCAACGATAAAATAAAATAAAAAAATAACAACAACTTATGTCCATCTGGAAACTGAGAATGTGACCTTAATTGGAAAAAAGGTCTTTGCAGATGTAGTTAAGTTAGGATCATGAGATGAGATTGTCCTGGATTAGGGTGGGCCCTAAATCCAATGACAAGTGTCCTGAGAAGAGAAGAGAAGAGAAGAGAAGAGAAGAGAAGAGAAGAGACGAGAAGAGAAGAGAAGAGAAGAGAAGGGAGAAGGCATGCAGAGAAGGCCCTGTGAAGACAGGGCAGGGATTGGAGGGACACGGGACCCCAGGACTGCCAGCAGCCCCAGGACACGGACCCTGCACCTGGACGGTGGTGTCAGCTGTAATGTGTGGGTTAAGTGAAATAAATTTGAAACCAATATTTCTCCAACGTCTTGCACAGCCTACAAATGGGTTCCTAATTCCAACCCACGGCTGGTCCTCTTGTAGAAATTGTCCATGAAAACCTGGCTGGGAATATTCCCTCAGTTATATATATACCAGTGGCCCGATGCATGAATTCATGCACACTGGAAGGAAATTAATTAGAAGAAATATTTTAATACTGCTATTCACCCCTTCTCTGTAATATATAAGTGCTAACCAAATTCACGATCAACAATGACCGATCAAAACACACGCGTGCGACTAGCGCCAGAAGAGCTTTATATGTATCGTGCATGCGCGAGTCAACTTAGCCTTTTATAGATATAGAATAAATTTGCTTAATTAGACCTGTCTTCTAAACTTTAATTAGACCTGTAGCTAAACTTTTTCCAGCCCAGCGAAGCACCCCAACTTCTCTTTCAGGTAATTGTCAGCAATACAGCAGTAAATATCAACACAAAGCAGATTATTATTGTAGATCACACAGGGAGAACAAAGGGTGAAATATTTAACTGCAGCAGTGTTTGACTATATTCTGCGCAGTGAGAAAACCTGAAGGCATTTTCAAGGTCCACCATTTCTTACTTTTTTTCAGTCGGGTCAAGTTTCTAAGCTTTCTAAATCTCCATTTTCTGGCTAATGAAAAGAAAATAGGATTCCACCGAGTCTCCTATCTACCTACTCCAGGACTTCCATGAGGATCAAATGAGATGAGGGATAGGAAAACACTTCACAGACATTTGGTTACTGTGTAAAATGTTTCCACCTGGCTATAAAGCCAGTTGTGTTCCTGGGCTGAAGAAACTGCAAGGAGGCTAGTCGTCACTAGGGAGAGGAAGCCGGGCATTGCTACGTGACGTCATTACCTAGATGGACACTTAGCATATTAGCCTTTTATATGTATAGATATGTTAAAATAGATATCCCTATGAAAAAGCAGGCTGAGCTAAAGTATCCTTTCAAAGAGAAGCTTTGGCCACTACCCAGTGAAGCTGTCCTAAATAACACAGCAGGTAGAGGGACAGCCTCATGCACGGGACCACGAGCCCCGTTCGGATGGAAAGGGAACCAGCAGGCCTTGCTGTCTTGTTTTTGCTGCCTCTGCCGGCTCTGTGTCATGGAGTTTTAACAAGCTCAGCTGCCAGTGGCCTAGAATCAGCCTCCAAGAGGCTTCATTTCTGAATGTCTCCAAGGAGAGCCTAAAAGGGCTAGAAAACTCTGAAGTCAGGCCCCTTCCCTGTCCCCTCTTGGGGATTTGCCATCATCTGCCCTGAACAGGCAGCTGGTTACATAATGACTCTCCTGCACCGCAGCCCTTTGCCAGCAAATCACTTGAGCATCCCTCTGCCGAGGGCTATGGGCACCGTGCCCAGGGCGTGCTCAGGCCCGGACCCAGGGGTTGGTCCTGCTTCCTTGTGACCCCACTCTCCTAAGGACCTACATGCATTAACTTATTTAATCCTCACAACCACCACCATTGGAGGTGGTATCTCAGGATCAGGCCCATTTTGGAGATGAGGAAACTGAGGCCTAGAGAGACAAAGGTATTTGCCCAGTATCATCCAGCTGGAAAGGGTTGAGCTGGACTCTACTCCTAGAGATTTTAAGGTACAGTGCTACTCAGTGAAGAAAGTGGGGGCAATAGATAACGGGGTTTATGGAATGGGGCTGCTGAAGGGAATGGCTAAGTCCCAGCGGGGGTGCTGTAAGAATCAGGGTATTAGAGGATGAAGCACTCGCTACTTCCCCATGCAGGATAAGCTGTGAGGCTCAGAAGTCCAGTACCTCACTTCTTGCTCCTTTTGGGCAGTGAGTTATCACAGTGATGAGAGCAGGTGGAACCAAGAGGCAAAGATCTGAGATGCTAATCCGGAGTGGGGGCGGGGGTGGGGGTGGGGCGTGCAGCGGGGAGGGTGCAGGTCTTAGCAGAGTCCCCTGTGCTCAGTCAGATCTAGCAGAATCTCCCCACTACTGGGGCGGGGGATAGTGGTGGATGATCTGTGATTCAGGTTTTTACTGGAGTCAGGGTAAGCTCCATCCTCACTTTGGCCACCTGGGTGCCACTGGGCTCAGCTGCCCGGTGTGGGGGACCTGCAGCCGGCAATGATTGAGTGATGTGAAGTAGGATGTGCTCCCACGCACTTTTCACTGGGGTGAACCAGTGAAAGCTTCAGGGAAGGGGGGCATTTACAGTTGGGGAAACTGGAGAGGAAGTGAAGTAGAAAGGGGGGAAGCAGAGGGAACAGAAAGAAAAAATCATATATATAATCAGTATTCTGGAGAATGAAAAACACAGTGTCTGGGAAAAGGCCCAAGAAACAAGAGGAAAAATGCAGGAGGCAGACCTCTTATGTAGGACCACCGGCTTCGCTGGAATGTAGAACCCAAATGCCTTCTTACTGTATTCTATTCTTGAATAAAGTTTTAACTGTGTCATTCTTATTTTTCTTAAAGCAGATGAATGGCTCAATCTCTCTAAAAGTGCCTGGATCTTAGTAACGTTTTATTTCCCACGAGCATTAGAACCTTTTTACAAGCCGAATGAAAACCTCTCGTGGCCAGGGCGTCTGCCACCTCTATTGATAAGGCAGCGAGCAGTGCCCTGTGGGTTTAGGAGATGAGCCCAGCTGAGCATTTGTGTGTGGGAGTGGGGAGGCACTTCCTTCCTCTGGAGAGGAGGGGGAATGGGGCCAGCGGTGGAATTCAAGAAGGCTGGGCTATCATACTTCTGCTGCTGGCTGGTTGCCCTACAGCAGTGGTCGGCAAACTCATCAGTCCACAGAGCCAAATATCAACAGTACAACGACTGAAATTTCTTTTGAGAGCCACATTTTTTAAACTTAAACTTCTTCTAACGCCACTTCTTCAAAATAGACTCGCCCAGGCCATGGTATTTTGTGGAAGAGCCACACTCAAGGGGCCAAAGAGCCGCATGTGGCTCGCGAGCCGCAGTTTGCCGACCATGGCCCTAAGGGAAGCCCCTTTTCTCTCTGGGTCTCAGTTTCCCCACCTGCAAAAAGAGTCGGAGTGAAAAATCTAAAGACTATGGACCTAAAGTGTTTTTGTTTGTTAATCATTACCCGAGGATATTTTTCCAATCATTTTTTTTAGAGAGAGTAAAAGGAGGGGGAGAGAGAGAGAAACATCTGTATAAAAGAGACACATGGACTGGTTGTCTCCCACACGAGCCTGGACTGGGGCTGGGGACTGAGCCTGAAACTGAGGTATGTGCCCTTGACCGGAATCGAACCCAAGAACCTTTAGTCCATGGGCCCACTGAGCCAAACCGGCTAGGGCTAAAGTTGTTTTTTAATGTCTGTGCGTCTTAATAATAATAGTAATAGCTAAAACTTACTGAGTATTTGCTACTACTAATAAAAATAGTTAACATCTAGCCCTGGCCGGTTTGGCTCAGTGGTTGGAGTGTCAGCTGGAGCACCAAAGGGTCTCAGGTTTGATTCCCAGTCAAGGTTGTGAGCCTGGGTTGCAGGTTCAGTCTCCGGCCCCATCCGGGTGAGTGTAACAGGCAACCAATCGATGTGTCTCTCTCTTGCATTGATGCTTCTCTCTCTCTCCCCCACCCTCTTTTCTCCCTCCCTGCCTCCTGTTTTCCCTCCTTCTCTCTCTTCTACTCTTTCTAAAAATCAATGGCAAAAATACCCTTGGGTTAAGGATTAACAACAACAAAGTTAACATCTATTGAGTGCTTAAAACATTCATATTAATAATAGTTAACACTTACTGAACACTTATTATAAGCCAGGCAGTATTTGAAGCATTTTACATGCACTAACTCATTTGAACCTTATGTCTAGGAGGTAGGTACTGTACTTATCCCCTTTGCAGATGGGGAAATAGAAACCCAGAAAGGGGAGGTGACATACTGCAAATCACAGCCAGGAAGTGATGGGGCAGGAGCGTGGCCTCCGGCTCCAGAGTCCTGGCCCTTTCTGCCATGGGGCTGTGCTGCCCTTCTGTCCCTGTCATTCCGCCTCCTTCAATAATGGGAGCAGGTATAATACTAAGGATATTTTCAGTAATATTAATAGTAATAACAATAACCGAAACAGCAATGCATTGGTCCTTAATTATGCAGTCCTGTGCTAAAACTTTATTCCGCCTAAAATTACTTGAGCGGCCTCCCATTGCCCGAGAGGACTCAAGGCCCTGCTGACCCACCCACCACTGTCCCTTCAAATTCTTTGTCTCTCCTCACCCTCCAAACGGAAACTGGCCTCCTTCTGGTCCTTCGGTTTGGAACACTTTTCCTTCCTTCTCCTGCATGCCCGTCGCCTGCAATGACCTGACTGAACCCACAGCCCCAGCTTAGTCTATAGTAGGCACTTAGTAAACACTAAAGGAAGAAGGAATAAACCCGCAAGAGAAAACCTTAAATTCAGCGGGAATGACTTGGAACAAGTCCAGGGGGCTGTGGTGGAGATATGTGGAGACCTAATGATATACTAATGGGGGTGGAGGGGGGCTATGGACATTTAGGAAGTGGAAAGCAGGTACACTAATATCTTACTATGTATAGGGCAGTCCCACCTGGGGAAGCATTAGGCCAGTGGTCGGCAAACTCATTAGTCAACAGAGCCAAATATCAACAGTACAACAATTGAAATTTCTTTTGAGAGCCAAATTTTTTAAACTTAAACTGCTTCTAACGCCACTTCTTCAAAATAGACTCGCCCAGGCCGTGGTATTTTGTGGAAGAGCCACACTCAAGGGGCCAAAGAGCCGCATGTGGCTTGCGAGCCGCAGTTTGCCGACCACTGCATTAGGCCATCTCCTTCATGACTTTCATGGGTCCCTCACACAGGTGAAAACGCTGCTCTCAATGACCTGTGCCTTTAGTTTTAGCCGGACTCCATTTTCCACATGAGCATGAAGTACTTTTTACGTGTTTTATACATCGCATTTTCCCTGAATGCAACTACTGGACACGTTAGGGAAGGCCAGCCTCTAAGGAGCTTCACTCTGAGCTGCCAACCGTAGCAGACACCGGCCTGGAGGCCCCCAGTTTGGAACACCCCCACACCGATGGCAACGCGCTGTTTTATGTAAGCTGTCCGCACCGCCCAGTCGGCCGGCATTTGTGCCTGTAACATTCCTGGTGACTTTGCACAGCTGCCTGGCTCAGAGTCACATCACTCTGTCCTCTAGACCAGCGGTCGCCAACCGGTGGTCCGTGGACAGGGGTGGCCCGTGAGGTCCGAAAGGTTGGCAACCGCTACTCTAGACCCTCTTACTTCCAGTGTGGCCCCGGGGCTTGGGAGCTCTTTGGAAATGCAGACTTCCAGGTTGCACTTGAAACCTACCGAATTAGGACCTGAGTTTTAGCAAGATCCTTGGGGATTCGTGCACACACTGAATGTGGAGAAGTGTTGGCCTGCTGTGTACGTCTTGTAACAGACCTGCTTCAACACAACTTTAAAAAATCAATATGATGCCATAATGGTGATATGAAAGAAAATTTACAGGGCATTAATTAATAAAAGAACAATGTCTGTTTCAACATGTAAGTTGTTGGGCTGCTAGGTGTGGAATTCCTATAGGACCTGCTAAGGAATGTTAGAAAACACTGTTATGAAAAAGAGGTTGCTGTTTCTGACTGGGTCCAGTGCTGGCCTGGAAGAGGGTTTCAAAAGCCTTGAGCCCTACTCCCCCTTCAGTGATAAGGGCTCAGAGTGGCTTTTCAAATACCCCCAGGAATAGTGCCAGGCAAAACACGGCTGACTCAGTAACAGCTAAAATGGACCAAGCACGTTCAGTCCTGTGCATATATTACCTCATTTGATTCGAGCAGTGACCCACTATGCCACTGTAGGTCTCACTGTGCCCTTTTACAGAGTGGGAAAACTGAGGCCCCGAGTTGTGAGGTCACTTATCCAAGGCCACACAGCAAGCACATGGAAGGGCCCTATAACCGAGGGAGAGTTTTTGTGGTTTCCTTGAGACGCCGGAGGGCATGATGACCTGCCTGCAGCCTCTGGCGTCAGGTGGCCTGCTTCAAGGCCACTCATTACATGTGTGACCTTGGGCAAGTCGCTCCACCTTTGTTTCCCCCTCTGTGAATTGGGGTGATGACAACGGGATCGATCTCAGGGGATGGCTCAGAAGCTGAGTTGCTCAGAAGAGTGCCAGGCACATAGCAGACTGTTATTATTACTAAGGTTGTCACTGACCATTTTTAGGTGCTTTCTACTTACTTCCTCCTCCGGTGCCTGCGCTCCTTGTCCTCCCTCCGCGTGTCCATGTCATATGTGGCTGGAGGGCCATGCCGGTGCCGCCGCCTCCGCTCACCGCCATCAGGAGCCTCGCCCTCGCCCTCACCGCCCCGAGCGGGCCGGCTGCCCTCCCGGTGCCGGGATCTCCGCTCAGCCTTGTCCTCTGGGGCCTCCTCGCCGGGCCTGCGATGGGCCCGGTGCCTGCGGGGCTCCCCGTCAGCTCCGGTGCGTGGGGACCCACTGCGGCTCTCTCGGCTGGCCCCCGGCCGGTGCGTGTGCCTCCGGTGGGGGTCCCCGGGCTTGGCCCGCTCGGCCTCACCCTCCCAGAACCCCGGCGGCTCCAGGCTGCCCTCCCGGGGGTGGGGGTCCGACTCTCTACCATAAGGACCCTCCCGGCTCAGCTCGGCCTCCTGGCTGCCAGCCCAGGGCCGCCGGGCGTCCAGGCCCACGGAGCCGCTGGGGTCCCGGGCCCGGTCATGGTAGCGCGCCTGTTTCCGAAGGAAGTCCTCGGCCCGCTGCTGGCCCAGGCGCTGGTCTACCGTGGGCTCGGCGGCCCGGCTCTTGTTGGTGTTATTGTTGCGGTTCTCCTGGGGGTCCACCACCAGCGGCCGGTCCAGGTGGGTCTTCATATCGGGCCGCAGGTGCCGGGCAAAGGTCGCTTTCCAGCGCTCGTCGGGGTCCATCTCATTGTACAGGGCCTCCCGGCTGGCCAGCAGGTTCTGTTTGCGCATCTCGCTGGTCCGCTGCTCCCACACGGACTTGACCGGCTTCTGGTTCTTCTGTTGCTCTTTCCTGCAAGGGAAGGGTGTGTGGATTAGACCACTGTACCTGCATGGAATATTGGGCTTATGGCAGACTTGACCAAGGCGGGTATCTCATCTCAGGTGGGCATCTCCAGCCCAGGTGGGCATCTTGGCCCAAGTAGGTGTGTCAACTGTATGGAAAATTCAACCTGGCTGGACATCTTGGCTTTACGGCTATCTTGGTCCAGGTGGGCATCGCACAGTGGAAATCTCCACCTAGCTGGGCATTCTGGTTGATGAGGGTCTCAGCCCAGGTGGGTGCCCCCACAATCCTCTTTATATTATAGCACATGACTCCCTGGAGGCAGCCTGGATATTCCAAATATTTTAACCCCTGACACAGCCAATCATAATGGGCACTGGCCTGGAGCAGACATGGAGGCCCCCGTACTGCTTGCCACCCTTCAGTTCTGGGTCGTAGGAGGTCTAGGAATCCCAGGAGAGCCAGAGTGGGCACTTAGGAGTCCATGGGAAGTGCCTATTTACGCAGTGGGGCAAAGTAGCCAGCAGGATAGCTTTATACAGACCATGGCCTTCCATAGGCTGCCTGAACATGAATCTTCTGGGCTCCCCAATTCCAAGCCACTTCCTTCTACTCTGGGAAAGAAAGCCTCCTTCCCACTGTCCCATGATGCATTGCCACGCAGTGTGCAGAATCCCCAGGACACCCCACAAAGGCACAATTAAGAATGTTGGTGTCAACAAATCTCCCTTCCATCAAGACACCTTAATTCTCACCACCTGTGATCCACCAGTAAACTCTGTCCACTCTCTCTACTGTCATGATCTGTCCAGAATTCAGCTGTATCCATCGCCTCCTCAGCCACCACTCGGGTCCAGCCACCAGTATCTCTTGCATTCATCTCCAGTGCAGTCATCTCCAACCTGGTTTCCTGGTTCCTGACTTCACCCTGTCTGTTCCCCTGACATCCGCCAGATGGCGCATGTGAGCTCCTGAGTCAGATCCTGTCCTTCTGCTCAAGAACCTTCCATGGCTTCCACCTAACTCCCAACAAAAGTTTAAGTCCTCCCCACGGTTCACAGCGGCCTGATGATCTGCCCCTGTCACCTCCTCACCCTCATTGCCTCCCACTCTTCTCGCTGTGCACTCTCCTCCAGTCACACTGGTCTCCTAAATACGCCGGACATGTTCCTGCTTCAGAACCTTTGTATATGCTGTCCCCACTGCCTGGATGCTCTGCCCTCAGATCCCCCATGACTCCCCCCTCCTTTGGCCCTTGTCACCTTCTCTGTGAAGCCTTTCCTGACAACTATATTTAAAAATCCCAACTCTTTCCACTCCTAGCATTCGCTATACAGTTAATGCCTTGTTAATGCTCTATCTCCGGCAGCTAGAACAGTTCCTGGCACGTAGTAAGTAGGTGCTTATCCTATATAATAAAAGCCTAATGTGCTAAGTGTCTGGTCGTCTGTTCAACCAATCAAAGCATAATATGCTAATGATATGCTAAGGCCGCTCAACCGTGCTTGCTGTGAGGTGCACTGACCAGGGGGCAGACAGTTGACTGGTTGACCAGTCACTATGATGTGCACTGACCACCAGGGGCCGATGCTTTGATCGGTAGGTTAGCTTGCTGCTGTGGTCGGCCAATCAGGACTGAGCGAGATGGGTTGGACACACCCTGGAGCCCTCCCACGGTCCCTCCCCAGCTGGCCAACCTCCCGCGTCCCTCTCCAGCCCTGATCCTACACCAGTGGGGTCCCTCACCTGGCCTGCACCCTCTTGCAATCCGAGCTGAGGGACTCCCCACCCCCGAATGCCCGAATTTCGTGCACCGGGCCTCTAGTTAATGTATATTGTGCAAAAATGAGTAGGAGGGCAGAAATACCTCTTCCTAAAGCTCAACCCTGTCAAGGACCACTTCCTGCCCCCAAACCCTTGACTGGGAGGGTGCAGAGGCTGAGGAGCCTGGAAAGCATGCCAGCCAGAGCTGGGGCACTTACATAGCTATGGACAAGTTGGCTGCGGACAGAGGACTCACTTCTGCCACCTCCTTGGCTTTCTGGAGGGCGAGTTTCTGGTTGGCTGCCTCTTCTTCTTCTTGTTCATCCTAAAAGGCACAGGGATCCCTGTTTATAAAACATGAACAGGGCCTTGGGGCCTCCTCTCTGACCCTATTGCTAATCACGGGCAACTTTGGAAATATTTACAAACAGGTTTGGCCTTGCTTTCCACCTATCAGAGCCAAGGCCTGACGATAGGAACAGATGCCTAGGGCCGGTTAAGTGTACTGCTGTCCCCTATAGGTACACGCCAGATACCCAGCCATTATTAACCCTATGTTAGCACACAGCCAGAAGAAAAAAAAAAAGAACAAGACTCCCTGCCCTTTTCACAATGGAGATTTTCCTGCACCCTGTCTCAAGGAGCCGGAAATTAATGCCCAATTTTCCTCTCGCTCTAATTTTTAGGCCATTTAAGCTTTCTGAACCGAGACTGAAAAAAACACACATAACAACACTGACTAGTCCCCACGTGCAGAAAAGTCTGGCATCCCAGGGCCCATCGCGGACGCTGCCAGCAGCCTCCGGGAGGGAAACGGGGGAGGAGCTTATATATGCTCAGCTGGTTAGGTTCAAAAAGGAGGAGAAGGGGGGACGATTGTGTTTATGTCTTGTTTTGTTTTCAACCTTCACCCGAGGGTATTTCCTGTTGATTTTTAGAGAATGAAAGAGAGAGGGAAAGACAGAGAAATATCGATGTGAGAGAAACATTGATTGGTGGCCTCTTGTACACGCCCCGACCAGGGCCTGGGCTGGGGAGGAGCCTGCAACCAACCGAGGTACGTGCCCTTGACCAGACTCAAACCCGGGACCCTTCCGTTTGCAGGCCCACGCTCTATCCACTGAGCCAAGCCGGCAAGGGCTGGGGGAAGATGTTTTAAAAATACATAAGAAAAACATGTTTTGGGGACTTAAATCCATCTTCAGCCTTCATGCAGGGCCTCACTCATAAAACAGAAAAGCCAACGAAGAAAAAGCAACCAGAAAGAAGTGGCCAGAGATGAACCCCCCAATAAGAAAAGTCATGTGATCCCTGGGCTGGGATCTCTGGGGCAAGAAGCAACCTTTACTACCTCAGAAAAGCCAGGTCAGGACACTCTGTCAGGCACAACACAGAGGAGGGACCCGGCCAGACCCCCAGCTCTCACAAAGCCTCCTGCCTCCGGGCACCACATGCAGCATTTCTCAGAGCCAGGACCGTGGACCATCAACCTTAGAAACACTGCAAATACAGTTTCCCAGGCCCCCCAAGAACCTGGGCTGGGTCTGGAACCTGCATTCTCAACAAGCTTCCAGGTGAGTATGAAACATGCTCATGTTTAAGCACCAGTGCATGTGGTTATGAGCACAAATGCTAGACCTACTTGGACTCACATCCCAGTTCCACTACTTACTGCTGTGTGACCTTGGGCAAGTCACTTAACCTCTCTCTGCCTCATAATCCTCACCTAAAATTTCAGCTCTCTCTTTCTCTACTTCACTTTTTTCCTTGGCACTTAGCACCATCTGACAATTTTATTTCTTGTCTGCCTCTCTCACTCAAATATCAGCGCCACGAGGGCAGGGTTTCTGTGCATTTTGTTTATGGCTGTGTCCCTGGTTCCTGGACCAGGCCTTGCTCACAGTAGGTTCTCAATAAATGCTGTTGAATGAGTGACAAAAGCTGTAAAATGGGGGTGTGAGAAGGTGCCTCTGTGGTTTCTGTGCAGATTAAATGAGCTAAAAACATATCACGGGCCTGTGGGGTGCCTGCCACATGTTAAATGCTAAGATATGCTTATGGAATAAATGAAGAATGTGGGTCTGGAGGAGACTGTCCACACCTCACAGGGGAGGCGCTTGCCTTTTCCCCTCCCCCCCGCCCACCCTCCTGGCGTCCCCTCTCCGCAACGACTTGGATGAGCTCACGGCTGGATCGGTCCCCAGAGCAGCCATGCCAGCCGGCTCCATGGTGGCCAGGCCCATGGCCGTGTGTTTCGGGTGGTGGAGACTTCCGTTTCCCCGCCAGTCAGAGCTGGGCCTGGGAAACTCTCTCTCCCTCCTGCCAGGGTCGGCAGATGGAGGGTTGGCAACGTCTGCTCAGTTTGGTTCCGTTCCATGAACACGTCCAGAACACCTCGAGGCACGGGGGCCACAGAGCTGCGGGACGCCCAGGCCTGGCCCTCCTGGGCTGGGAGGAAGACTCCGTACCCGTTCTCTTAATGCCATGGGGCTGCTGGTGAGAAGTGAGGGCGGGCACTGTAGCTCCTAACAAGCCTTTGTTCCTGACTCGCCCCCTCTCAAACTGCCAAAGGTATCCAGCTTACCTCGTGCAGTGCACAGCCATCCCCAGGGGCCTGCTGTGGGCATTCCCGGGGTGTGAGCAGCGTCACGGAGTTGCTTCCTCTGGCCTGTGTGAGGTGGGCCTGACTCCCTGGGAGTCCAAGGCTGCCCAAAGGGGGCATCCGGCACCAGGTGTGGCCCAGATAATTCATTATCCCTGACCACAAGTAAAACTGGGCTTCTCCTCTCTGGATGGTTCTCACTCCCAAACTCCCAGATTCTCTTTTGACCTCTTATCTTCTGCTCTTTGAGGGGTCACTTCTCTACTTGTTCAGTTCCTAGCTACGTGGCAATGTCACTTAACCTTTCTTGGTCTCATTTTCCTCCTCTGTGAAATGGGGATACCAGCAACTCCCCATCTGTTACGTTTGCTGGTGCCAAGCATTAAAGGGCAATTACACTTTTCTGTGGTTATTACTTTGATCACTACCTGCCCAGCTGGACTCAAATGAAAGAAGCAGGGTATGTGAATCGAGAACTTGGGTTCTGGAGCGTGCCAGGTCTGGGTTCGAATCTCAGCCTTCCCTTACTGGGTCTATAAAATGAGAGCTCGAGGCCCAGGGCCTGGCTCCTGCCCAGTGACTACAAGAGGCTCCTATAGGGAGCACTTGGTTGTACCCAAAACCGTGCTGAGCACCTGATGCCAGGGACTTGTCTTTCTGAGCCTCAGTTTCTCCCTCTGCAAAAAGGTGGTAACAGCAATGCCTGGCACCATGACTGTCAGAGAGAGAAACATCGACGGGAGGAACACGCCCCCTCCTGGGGATTAAACCTGCAACCTGGGCATGTGCCCTGACCAGGAAGCGAACCAGTAACCTGGTAGGGCCTGGGACAATGCCCAACCAACGGAGCCACATCATCCAGGGCCAGAATTCTCTATTGTTACCAATCAGCGGAGAGCTCTGGCCAGTTCCCAAGCTCACGGGGATGAACATCAAGCCCCGAGACCCTGTATAGGTTATTCTCCATCTGGCCCATCCTTTCAAGTCTAGAATGATAATGCCCTCGAGCCTGGGGCTGCATCATCCCTTGGAGGTCCCTTGACACTGCCCACTGCCTGTCCATGGGTACTCGGTGGAGTCTGCCATCTGTTTCCTGTAACCCAGTGCCTCGTGCCCTCTCACCTCCTTTGCTGTAGAATCCACTTAACTAAAGGGGCAGTCTGCTTGAGTTGGGAGGCGGTGTCTTCTCCCTGGCATGGTGCATCCAGGGCAAAAGCTCTGACCCTGTCCCCATCCCCACATGCCCAGCACGGTCCTGATCTGCCATGAACGGTTGGCAACTTTGCCAGAGAAACATTCTCCCACCAATGGCACCTTGGTGAGCTCCTGGGCGTTGGCCAAATTATCCACCGCGATGGCCAAGAACACATTCAGGAGGGTGTCTGTGGGCACCAGAGTCAGGGAAAGCAACGCCACTGGGACCCTGGGCATCTGGGCCTCCCGGTGCCCTCCCTCGCGCCCCCATCCAGGCGTGTCCCCACGTGTCCCCAGGAGGATACAGTTCCCGAAGAGTGTCAGCACGATGAAGTAGATGGAGAACACCATGCCGCCTTGCACGCCGCCCTGAGATTTGATGCCATCGTACATGACCTCGTTCCAGTCCTCGCCTGTCAGGATCTGAAAGGGAGGGAGGAACACACAGCCAACCCCTCTCAGCCACCGGCCCCTCGGAGACACAGCCGTGGGGCCCAAACCTGCCTGTCCCTGCAGTGAAGGGCTCTCAGCCCAGCTTCTAGGAGAAGGGGACCCTGGGGAAGTCACCAACCTCTGTAACTCTGTCTTCCCTGATGTAATAAGGGGGTTTGATAGGGACTGAGCCGTGCCCCCTAAATTAATAAGTTGAAGCTCTAAGCCTTCATGAGGTGATATTTTGAAAAGGTAGGTAATTAAGGTTAAATGAGGCCATGAGGATGGGGCCCTCATGATGAGATTAGCGCCTTTGTAAGAAGAGACACCGCAGAGCTTGGGCATTCTCTCTCTCTGTCTCACTCGCTCTCCCCCGCACATGTGAGGACACATCGAGAAGGCCTGCCTGCTGGCCAGGAGAGAGTCCTCACCCGGAGCCACCCCTGTGGACACCCTGACCATGACTTTCAGCCTCCAGAAGTGTGAGAAATACATTTCTGTTGTTTGAGTAACATCTTCACTGGTCCTCTGGCTGCTGTGCCTAGGCAGGCGGGTGCTGGTGGACAGAGCAGGCTTTGCCAGGAGGTGCGGGCAACAGAAACTGGGCTGATGCTTATGGAGTGACTGAGAGGACAGGTATGTGGTGCCCACGTACCTGTTAAAACAACGCTACTCTCCTCCTTCGTAATATTTCTACGAGGATCAAGTAAATGTCAAAGAACTCCAGAAACGCTAACCTGTTCACACAGGGTTTCTCAGCCTCGGCACTGCTGACATTCGGGACCGGGTCCTTCTCTGGGGTGGGGTGTTGAGCAGCAGCCCTGGGCTCCTTCCACCAAGTGCCAGTAACACCCACTCCCCCATTTGGGGTTACAACCCAAACTGTTTCCAGACACTTCCAAGTGGCATAGGGGCCAGAACTTCTCCTGGGCCAGGACCCCTGTGCTGAGGACCTGTGCGTGGTGGTGACTACTACTGAATCATTAATGTGAGGGGTCAGAACTCTGATTCATGGGGGAGTCCTCTTTGCAACCCCCATCTCGGGGTCTTATTTAGAAACCATCCCCCCAGAAGGGGGGAGCGAAGTCCCATTTTCCATAACCGTCTGTCCTCCAAAGAGACAGAACCCACTGGAAAGGCTCTGGAGGTCCCAGCGGGGCCCGTCCCAATCCTCAGATCATGTGCCCACATGGGTACAGACGCCGGTTTGGGGAGACCGCCCAGGGTCAATATCTTTGCTCTGGAATAGGGGCGGGGGTGTCCTGCAATTCTGGGAGAGGATGCGTGTAGTAGCTGTGTCTTTCCTTTGTTTTGATGCTTTGACATCTGGGGCCTTGCTGACCCTGGAGGGAGCCAGGCTGGCTAAATCCTAGAGATAGTGAACAACTAGCCCGCAAACGTACTTTTCAAATACAAACCAGGGCCCACACTTCAACCACCTCCTCCATCAGGCTTTTACACCCAAGGCCAGCATTCTCTGCCCGAATCACTCCAGGGCCAGGTACCAGACAGCTCGTCAGCATCTACACCCCAGAGCCCGCTGAAATTATCCACACTAGCCAATCCTCAACCTGCACATCCTCCCCCACACCTTCCTGGGGAAATCCCAATAAAGACTCCTGCCCACGTTCTTCCTCCCTCTGCCTCTGGATTCTGGTGCTTTCTTGTGGCCCTGCATGGTGTGGGGCTGGGTTAGGGTCGTACCTGAAACACCGTCATTATTGCTGCTGGAAAAGTGTCGAAGTTGGTAGGAGGAGTCCCTTCATCAAAATTAAACCTGTGGGGAAAACGCAGACACTTCCCATTGGCCCTGCTCCAGGTGCTGTGAGGGCGTAGTTTAGCATCTTGTTTCCAGGGCAACATCTTCACGTCTCCATCCCCCAGAGGGACATCTGAGTGGTACCCAGGGCCCTGCCTGTCTGGGTGCATGCACAGGGCGACCGGGCCACGAGAAGGGCAGTTGGCACGATGACGGTGGGCCTGTGTCTCTGGAGGCACCGAGTTTGGCATGTGGGGGCTGAAGGGGTCCCTGGGTCAGACCCCAGAGAAGCAGAAGTCGGAGAAGTTGCTGAGCACTTACTGGCCACCAAAGAGCTGCATTCCTAAAAGTGCAAAGACGACGATGAACAGGAAAAGGAGGAACAACAGGCTGATGATGGATTTCATGGAGTTGAGAAGAGAGACGACCAGATTCCTGAGAGACGCCCAGTACCTGCCGACAGAGGCCGGAGGTGGGGGTGGGGGTTAGGCTGGGCCTGGTGGTGGCTGCTGAGCCCACCTTCCCAACATGCTGGCGGTGCCCCATTCCTCCTGGCCCCAATGCTCACCCCCCCCCCCGCCCCCGCCAAAGACTTACTTTGTGACTTTGAAAATACGCAATAACCTGAGGGCTCGTAACACGCTGATTCCAAAGGATGTACCAGGTTTTATGACGGCCCAGATGACCTCAAAGATGCTCCCGATGATAACCTAGAACGCAGGATCTGCTCTGGTACCCAGAGTCCTTGCAAACACAGCCCGGGCCCGAATCTTGCAGGCACCCAACCCAACTCCCACCTTCAAACCCTAGCAGGGTGTGGCGCTCAGACCCCTCTCATCCCTTCTCTGTTTTTATTTTTTAAGAGCTGATGAGAGCACAGAGTTCCAGAAACACATAACTACACAGCGAGTGCCTGTGTGGCCACCACCCGTGTAAGAAACAGGACATGTCACCACCCTGGGACCCTCCGGGGACCCCGCAGACTTAACCACTGTCCTGAATTTTCCAACAACTATTTCCGAGGTTTAAGAAAGGTTGAGGTGAGATTCACATAACATAAAATTAACCATTTTAAGCGCCCAATTCAGTGGCAACATTCATTTGCAATGTTGTACGATCATCATTCCCATCTAGTTCCACAACATTTCTGTCACCCCCAAAGCAGACCATGTCCCTACGGGCAGTCACTCTCCATCCCTGCCCCCAGCCGCTGGCGGCCACTGATCTGCTTCTTTCGCTCTTCGTAATGTTTCTGAGGTCGTGCCTTTTTAAAGTGTTCGCGTATCATCCCTAACCAATACGGCTTAGTTTTGTCCACCTGAACTTGGATGAGCAGAACAGCACATGCGGCATTGTCTGCTTTTGTCACTGCCTGCCTTCCTTTGTGCAGTATTGGAAAGCCGATGCTGTAGCTGTGGTGGGCGGCCTTTCATTGCTGCAGAGAATTCCATTACATGGCTACGTTGCCGCTTATCTATTCTATTGCAAAGATATATTTGGGTCATTTGGTTTGGGACTACTGCAAGCAAGGCCGCTCAGAACATTCTTGTATGTGTCTCCTGGGGATGAATTGCTTGAGGGTGAATCCTTAGCCCTGACATGACCAGGTCACCCCCACTTTCCCAAGAGGGTCCACATACTGCCCCTCCCACAGGCAGTGGCTGACAGTTCTGGGTGCCTACATCCAATGTTTGAGATGGTCCTCACATTCCTATTGCATTCAGCTGAGCCTCTCCTGCCCTGGGTGACCCTCCTCTCCCTTTCCAGTGTCCCCAACTATCAGCATCATGCTGGGTAAGAGTTGCAGAAATAAATTCCATAGAAACCAGGGTACTCACCCCACAGTCAAAGCAGTTGAAGGAAGAGTGGAAATAAGGCCGTGTTCCAAGCCCGTACATTTTTATAAACATTTCGGACATAAAGAGTCCTAAGAAAATGAATTCTGCATAGTCTACAAGGGCGAGGGGGGAAAGAGAGAGGTTAGTGTTACTGAGGGGGTTACAAAGGCTGACTTTCCTGTTAATCCCAATCCTGCCCCTTCCTGGCATGGTCTTCGGTGGCCTTGGCTAAAGATTATTCGAGGCTTCACTTCCACAAAACTCAGTTTCCCCTCTGTTAATGGGGAGGAATGACAATTATTCCCCCCATCCTCCAACCAATCCCCGGCCAATCTTAAAAGGAGCGAGATAAACTTCAAGGGGTCTTCATCTTTCAATTGTTACTTTGGTTCGAAGAGAAGGGTTGGACGTAGATTATTGCCAAGACCTTAGGTTTTGTGTTGAGTGGTGGCTTCCTGGGAGCTTACTACATTTTAAAAACAAACGAACAAATCAACGCACTAACAACTAACTAACTAACTGGCTAACTAACGAAATAACAATGGCCGGCCCTATGATGCCAGTGTATCATAATCTAAAAATTATGATTAATCCACTTTTCCCCCTTTTGTTAATGCTCAAGTGAGGGTATTTTTTCCACTGATTTTTAAAGAGAGTGTAAGGGAGGGAAGGACGGAGGGGGAAGGGAGAGAGAGAAAGAGAGAAACATTGATGTGAGAGACACACCCATCGGTTGCCTCTCCCACACATGCCCCAACCAGGGCCAGGGATGGAACCTGCAATCCAGGTATGTGCCCTTGACTGGGAATCAAGCCAGTGCCCCTTTGGTGCTCAGGCCAGTGCTCTAACCACTGAGACCACCACCCAGAGCTGATGAATCCACTTTTATATGCCTGAGCTCCAAAGGAAAAATAGAAACAGAAATCATAATGGTGTCCTATTTGTAAGTCCCTTGTGTTAGAGATTTAGTTGGAACATCACAGGGAACCAATCGAAGGCACAGTTTTTCTGCCAACTTGGAAACCCTCTCTGATGCCCCCTAGAAGTCCGGTCTTGAGCAAGAGAAAGCCTTGTGTTCTTGCATGAGAAAGCATAACAGTGCAGATGCCTCTGGGAGAGATAACACATGGGTGCTGTTTGCACTGGCAAAGAAATGTCTAACATGAGGTCTTCTTCTGAGAGGGCTTGTTAACGGGGCAGGAAGGGCACAGGTATTCGCCTAATGGATGGAAGAGAGAGGTAAGGAGGACTTCTGAGGGGAAGAAAGAACACAGAAAGGGAAGACAGAGGACTCACACTTCCAAGAATTTCAATTTGGGTCACATAGCTAATGCTGTTTGAAGGTCAAAGATGCTTGTTATATTATTCTTTGAAGAGATGGCCTGAACTGTCGTCAAGGTCCTGCCCACTAATTCCTATCAAAACATTCCCTAAAGTTTCCAGGACTCTAGAGAGCTCCCAGTGTCTGAGGGGCATTTTAGGGTCTCCAGTACCCCCAGGACTGAAATGTCAGGGAGGGAAATCTGTCTGTAACATCTGGTGCATTCCAAGAAGCACCAGAGTTTCCAAGAAGCTTGTTCCCCAGTTACCATGGAAACATGATAGCCAGTGATGCACAAAACCTGAGAGAATTGTCCATGGCATTGGTGGGTCTGGAAGAAACTTCTTCCACCAAGTACAGATGAGGAATTTGAGACTCAGAGAAACTCCTATACTTCATTGATTCTAAGACATACATTTTTTTGTTCACATTTTGACATTTCTGGAATTGGAGTGTATATTAAAATCAGCATGCCCTAGTTTAAACAGCAGTTTTGTTTTCTTTTTAAGTGGCACATAAAATAAGAGTGCTTTCTAATGGAAGATGTCTTCAATTAATGCTATGTTAATGGCTCGTTCAAGGTCACAGGGCAAAGTAGGGGTAGGCATTGAGGACCAAGGTCCCCTGGTGGCCAGGACAGGAATCTGCTATCAGACACAGCTCGGAGTCTGAGTTCTCGACTTCATCGTCAACTAGCTGTGTGACCCTGAGAAAATTACTTAACTTCTCTGTGTCTCAGTTTTCTCACCTGGGGATAATTAAAAAGCCTTTACAGACACAGAGACCCAGGGCAGAAAGTTCTTTTCCTGAACCAGGACAGGCAGAGCAAGGTGATTAGTGGGGAGAATATGGGAGATTAAAAATAGATTATCAGAGGAGGTTAAGACTAGAAGTAGAGTCCTCATTTGTAAGAGACTCCAGGGGGACCAAATGCAATTACTAAGGTTGGAACTAGGTCAGGGCTCCTGGAAGGAGACCTGGCCCCTGGGGGGGTGTCCTGGAAGGGTCAGCCAATGTGACTGGAAACAATGAGGGTTACAAGGAGACAGTGACCTGGACTAGGCTCCCAGGCCTCTCTAGGCTGAAGATTCGACCATCTCCACTGGCTGTCTGGGTCAATTCTGAACAATGTTAGAAGGGCAGAGAATCCACAGACCTAAGTCAGACAAGCCAGTAAATGTAGGAGGAGGACAGTCAGCAAGCAAAATTATTTTGGTTAAGTACTCATTCAGAGGCCACAACCAGATCCAGGGCATCCACTTGCCTTCCTCACTGCCCAGCCACTATTCTTGTTGATTCCTCAAAGCTCTTTACTTTAATGAAATATTTTTTTTTTATTTCAGAGAGGAAGGGAGAGGGAGAGATAGAAACATCCATGATGGGAGAGAATCATTGATCGGCTGCCTCCTGCACATCCTCTACATGGGACTGAGCACAACCTGGGCATGTGCCCTGACCGGGAATCAAACCTGACCTCTTGGTTCATAAATCGATGCTCAACCACTGAGCCACACTGGTCAGGCTCTTTACTTTTTTTTTTTTTTAATGTATTTTATTGTTTTTTTACAGAGAGGAAGGGAGAGGGATAGAGAGTTAGAAACATTGATCAGCTGCCTCCTGCACACCACCTACTGGGGATGTGCCCGCAACCCAGGTACATGCCCTTGACCGGAATCGAACCCAGGACCTCTCAGTCCGCAGGCCGACGCCCTATCCACTGAGCCAAACTGGCCCGAGCACTCTTTACTTTTTAAATCTTGGTCAGAGATCTACCTTTCACTGCTCCTCCTCAACTCTACCTGGCCATCAACTTTGTTATTATTTCATGCTAATTCCTAGAATATGGGAATAAGCACAGAAGGGCAAAGCCTTGGGGATTCTGGTACCCACTGAGGGAGCAAGATGCTCTTACATTTGCTGGAGGGGATCCTCTAGGGATGAATCCCAAATGCAAGGAGTCAAACAGAGCAGGAGAGGAAAGGGGAAAGAAGCAGAAGGTTTGATAGAAGAGGGGAGAAGCAGAAGTCAGATATAAGCAGATAAAATGGGACCACTTTTTGGCCCTAAGGCACCGCCATCTCTCAACCACAAATTATTTATTTTAACATTCCCAGAGATGCATGTTTTTATCTTTATCTGCTTTTCTTGCCATCTCTGCCTCTCTGTTTCCCTTCCAATACCTTCTGCACTAGCTCCCCTATGTCTCTCTCTTAGAAAGGGGTCACAGAAGTGTGTGGTGGCCTGAATTCGAGCTTCCAGCTCTCAGGCCCAAAGAAGTTGGGGCCTGTCATTGTGGCAGCAGCAACGTCAGCATCAATCCCAGTTGTAGACGTGGCCAAATGAAAAGGCAGATTCACCAAGGACCAAAGAAGGAACACATACCGCTGGAGAAAGAGAACTGGAAAGAAAAAGTGTGAGGCAGGGGTCAGGGAGCAGGCAGGGCCAGGGCCAGGCGGTACTCACAGAGGAAGTCGGAGAGCCACTCGGGCTGGTTGTAGTGAACGATAGCAACACACAGCGTGTTGAGGGCTACCAGACTGAGCACAGTCCAGTAGAAGGCCTGAGTTTTGACCATGCGGCGGATGTAGAAACGCACCCTCCTCTCCTTTTTGTGAAAAAAAGTCGAGTTCTCCAGCTTGGCACTTTTAATGCTGGCTCGGGCAAAGGGAGACCCTGCCAGGGAAAGGATGAAGAATGTCAGGGCGTTCCTGTGGAGGAAATTAACTGTGTGACTCAGGCACCGATTGTCGCCAGGGGATCCATTAGCCTCCCCAACAAGCACCCTGGCCTGGGGGAACCGTCATGACCCAAGGCCTGAGCTTTCCAGAGATGGAGCTTACAAGATGTCCCTGAAAGTCATGGTGTTGGAAATGACCAACGAAGACGCAGGGTATCAATGAGAAGGCTGACGGCTCTCGCTGCCAGAGCTAACCCTCTGTGTCTCTCCATCGTGGTGAGGTCTGATGACTCTGGGCGCCATGCCATGGGGCAGGATGAGGCAGGAGCCTCGGCTCCGGATCCGCCAGTGCAGGGGTAGAAAGCGGAGCCGCAGGGAGCATGCTTGGAAAGCCTCCAGGAGGAAGCCTGAATAGGACCCTGGTTTTCCATGGACATCTCATTTTAGAAATGATCACTGAGTCATGAACCAGCTGTGCCTCTGCCTGCACATGTTTTTGCTCTTAAGCACTTACGAAGCGCCTACTGTATGCCAGGCTCTGTTCCAGATGCTCTGAATACTCTAGTTAACAGACAGAGCCTTACCTTCCTGGGACTGATGCTCCAGTGGGAAGATTCACGGCGAAGATAACATAATAAAATAGTTAACAGTGTAATGGAAGGTGAGAAGTCTTTTTGGAAAAGTAAATAGTAGAGTAGAATAAGGGGATTGGGAGCCCCAGGAGGGACCAGAGGGCAGGCTGCAATATTAAATCAAGTGGTCAAAGTGAAAGTATTGACCTAAATCACTTTAGTATCTTAGGCCGAGTTAACAGCAAGTGCTGAGGCAGCAATGTATCTGCCTATCAGATTTAGAAAACAGCATAAGGAGGCCAGAATGGCTGGCGTGGAGGAAAGAAGGAGAGGTGAGGGCAGGTAGGTGACAAGGCAGCTTGTGAAGGGCCTGTGTGCTGAGGGAGGACTTTGGCTTTTGCTCTGAGGTGAGAGCCATGGAGGGTTCTGAGCAGAGGAGGGACGTGCCCTGACGCAGGTGCTCACAGGCGCCCTCTGGCTGCTGTGGGAGGAACAGACTGTGGAGAGCATGGATAGGACCAGGGGAGGCTACTGCTCTAGTCCAAGCAAATGATGATGGGGGTTGGACTCTGTCATGACTGAGAAGAAAGAAGAGTAGGCAGATTTGTGATACATTATTTAAGGTAGATTTCAGCAGATTGTGGATCAGTGTGGGTGTGAGAGAGAGGGAGGAGCCAGGTTTTTGACTTGAGCACCCAGTGGAAGAGCTACCATCTACTGAGAGAGGTAGGTTTGCGGTGTGTGTGTGGGGGGGGTCGGAGATCAGTTTTGGATGTTGGTTTTATCTTCTAAAATGCCCCTTCTTGAAAACCTTCAATTGCATTCATTTATTTATTTGTTCTTCACTGGTTCACGCATTCTTTCATTTATTCATCAGTTTTTTTCATTCATTAGTGCACTTATTTGTTCATTTATTCATGCCTTAGTTCATTTATCAGGGAATTTATTTATTCATTCATTAGTGTGCATCTCTGCTTATTCATTCACCCATCTGTTCATTTGTTCATTCATTCACTCATTTATTTACTCACCTAGCCATCCATTATTATTTGTTCATCCATCCATTCCTTCATTTGTCCATTCACCTGTCCATCCACCCAGCATGTTCATCAACCCCATCCCACCAGCCAGGCATGGACACAGCTAACATCTTGTAGGATGCCGCCTCCTATTAGCAAAATTCTGAACAGAGGCTGCGAGTTGGCACCCCAGGGGGCATCCATACTGGTTTATCCTGAGTTTGTTAAAGTTGAAATTATTGATCCACATTTAAAATCTTCAGCTTCTCATGAAAGGAGATAATAGCTGACCTTTATTGTACATTTAGTAGGCACCAGGCAGGCGGGACACATTTCACATGAGCCTGCTCACTCATCATTGCAATCACAGGGAGTAGGGACTATCATTAACCCACTTCATAGCCAAGGAAACGGAGGTTGCGAGGGATCTGGTTGACTGTTAAGAAGCACTGAGTTGGCTTCTTGGCCACCACACTGCACTCACTCCTAGAACACATGACCATGGAGTGGGGCCGCATTCCCACCTGGCAGCCGTTGGCCAGACCTGGGGTTGACTCTCCCCTCGTGCCCCTCACCTGCCTCACTCCATAGGACCTGAGAGCCCAGGGAAGGTCCACATGGCCCTGCCCAGCTGGGGTATTTCTGGTCCCTGCTGCTTCCAAAGATGGGCTTGGGCTCAGACTCATAGGCATCCACAAGGCATGGCAAAGGGAAATGAGATTCTTGAAAGTCTCAGGGGTCAGGGAGGGATATTCATGAGTGGGGGGGAAGGGCAAGAGAGATATCTCACAGTGGGCAGGAGTCTTCCAACTACTACTCCTGTTGGAGCCACATTGAAAAACTGGCTCCATCACCAAGGTGAGTGACCTTGGGCAAGTCAAGTCACCCTACATCTTGGGACTTTAGTGACTCCATCTGTAAATTGGGCACAGCCACATTTCCCACCTCATAGGGCCATTGGGAGGAATCAATGGGATAATACACCTTAGTGTGATGCTGGCATATAATGATTATTAGGCCTAAAATCTCCTATTGAACTGCAAGAGCTGAAATCAAGACAGCCCACATGCCAATTCACCGAGGAAGTCTTTCCTGATGCCCAGGCCTGCAGACATATCCCACAACAAGCATACCAGTCATCAGGAAGGGAGAGGGAAGTGACTATTAACTGAACACGTACTACGTGCCAGGCCCCATACTAGCTGCATTCTGTCACCTACATTTATTTCATTTCATATTCACTTTGATCCATGCTTTGTTTTTCTATACATACTTGTCTCTACTTTTTCTCTGTGGTCTGGAATTATAATTGTAGGCAAGACTTAAGTTTTAAAAAATAATTTTAATAAGTTATTTTCTGAAACCAAATATTTCCAAAATATCATTTCAATATGGAATCAATATAGAAATATATTGAAGAGAGATTTTACACTCTTTCTTTTGGGTGTTAAGTTTTCCAAAATCTGGTATGTTATTATGAAACACATCTCAGTTCAGACAAGTCAAGAGCCAGGGGAGGCCAGTACCGGTCTGGAAAGTTCTGTGGTGAGGACAGCAGTATGTCACCATCAAGGTTTGATCTGGGGATTTTTGGCCATTTCGATGCCCTGAAAATTCTGTAAATTGAAACAGTGCTGCCCAAGTCATGAGTTGAACTGTCCCTCAAAGAAAGGTGCTAAAGTCCTAAGCCCTGGCACCTGTGAATGTGACCTTATCTGGTTGGAAATAGGGTTTTTGCAGATGCCATCATGTTAAGATGAGGTCAGACTCAATTAGAGTGGGTCCTAAATCCAAAGACCAGGGTCCTTATCCATATATATAAAAGGCAAAGTGACTGGCCGACTGGCCGGTAGCTATGACCTGCAATGACCACCAGGCCGATGCTTTATTCACACAGGAGCTGCTGAGCAATAGCAACTTTGCAGCGTGCCCTCCTGCACTCTGGGACCCCTCGGGGGATGTCAAAGAGCTGGTTTCAGCCCCATCCACACGGGCCAGGCCAAGGGACTCCACCTGCCGGAGGGACCCTGCTCACTCCACAGGTGCCTTTTGAGCACTGGTGCCACCCCAGGTGCAGCCGGCCAGGGAGGGACCGACGGAGGTTGGCTCCAGGGTGTGCCTGGCCCGTCTCGCCCAGTCCCACCCTGCTGGCCACCTTCTAATTAATTTCCTTTCAATGTGCACGAATCCATGCACTGGGCCTCTTGTAAGAGGAGAAGAGACACAGGGACTCACAGGAGAAGACCACGTGGCAAAAGAGGCAGAGACTGGAGTGATGCATGGACAAACCAAAGGTTGCCAAGAATTGCTGACAACACGAGAAGCTAAGAGAAAAGCATGGGCCAGATTCTCCCCTGGAGCCTTCAGAGCCAGCACAGCCCCGCCAACACCTGGATTTCAGTTTGAACTCCGGCCTCCAGAACTGTGAGATAATAAAGTTCTGTTGTTCTAAGCTGCCCAGTTTATGGTGCTTTGTACTGGCAGCCCCAAGAAACGAATTCAGCCCACGTGGAACTTGTATCATTAAAGTTGGATTTTTCTAAAGAGATGGTGCTGTGATGGCAGCTTCCATTCATGGCTCAACTTTTCCTACAGATGACTCAAGTTCTACAAGTTCATCAACTATAAATGGGGGGCGGGGGGGGGAGAGGGGTGGTGAGAGAGAGAGAGGTGAGAGAGACACATTTACTGGCTGCCTCCTGCATATACCCTGACCAGGGCTGGGGATCAAACCCACAACTAAGGTACGTGGCCTTGTCTGGGAATCAAACCTGAGACCCTTCCACCTGCGGGCCAACGCTCCAACCACTGAGCCAAACCAGCCAGGGCATCCAACATTTCATTAGAACCACTGTTATTATCATTTTATTTTTTACAGAGATAAATGAAGGTGAAGAGACCTCTTTGTCAGAACCCTGGAATTCTAGAGGTCTCTTTCGGGTGGTTTAGGAGACCACAGTGGTTTTTGAGCTACCAAGCAAAGAAACTGGATTTTGGTGGGTTTGCTGGCAGCAAGCTTGGTCCCAGGAGACCAAGTCACTGGCCTGCATTTTGAATCTGTTTAGAAAGCTGAACATTACCTGCTTTCTTAATAGGTGCTGTAGGGCACCGTCAGGTCTTATTCAGTCTGACAGCTCATACTTCAGTGTCTCGCCGTCCCTTTATCACACATTAATCAAATGCCAGCCTGAGCTCTGGGTTCTCCATGGAGCAAGTTTTCTTATGTCAGCCACACATTCAAGAGCAGGCTCTCCCACAGACAAACCCCCTGTGAATATCTCCCACGGTTTCCTGCATCGCCCCCTTCTTTGAGCTGAACTGTGTCCCACCAAATCCACAGGTGGAAGCCCTAACCCTCAGGCCCTCACCATGTGACTGTATTTGGAGACAAGGCCGTTAAAGAGGTAATTATATTAAAACGAGGTTATGAGGCTGGGCCCTAATCCAGTATGACTGGTACTCTTGTAAGAAGAGGTTAGGACACACACACACAGAGGGAAGATGGTGTGAAGACAGGGAGAAAAGGACCATCTTCAAGCCCAGGAGAGCGGCCTCAGAAGAAACCAACCCTGATGATGCCTTGGTCTCAAACCTCCAGCCTCCAACACTGTGAGACAGTAAGTATCTGTTGTTTGAACCGCCCAGCTTGTGTTATTTTATTGTGGTGGCCCTAGAGAACGAACAAACTCTCCCCGTTCCACATAAAGCCCCGTTTAGAAATGCCTCCTTCAGGAAACTTTCTTTGCTTTTCCACCAAATTCCTCCCTGCCCTGGATAGCCATGAGATCCCTTATAATTAGTCTTCATTGCTTTTACGTAACTTGAAGCTTACCTAATTACTTTTCTGATTTCAAAAGCAATGCATGTATATTCCAGAAAAATATCACATAAATGATGAAAATCCCTCCTAGTCCTCCAAGTTCAACACCTTACTCGTGTGGATGAGAAAGGGTGCTGAAATAATTCTAACCTAAAGCCACCTCCCAGGGTGATCTGACCATAGATTCCTACCTGGACAGATCATAGAAGGCAGTCATGCCCCAGGCATTTAGCTTTAGGAAAAGGGTTATCTGCCTTAAGCAAGCCCTGCCCATTGTTCCTGTGCATCCAGGTTAACAGACCTTTGAAATACATCTTTCTCAGACCCCTCAGAGGCACAACCACCCTCAAAGGAGCATATGATCTTGTTAACTACCCTATAATCCAAATGCCTGCCTTGCTTTCTTTTCTTTTTAAAAAAAATTTTTTTTTAAGTTTCCTTAAAGTTAATTTCAGAGAGAGGAAGGGAGAGGGAGAGAGAGAGAGAGAGAGAGAGAGAGAGAGAAACATCAATGATAAGAGAGAATCACTGATTGGCTGCCTCCTGAACGCCCCACACTGGGGATTGAGTCCACAACCTGGGCAGGTGCTCTGACTGGGAATCGAACCGTGACCTCCTGGTTCATGGGTTGACACTCAAACACTGAGCGTCACTGGCTGGGCCCCGCCTTGCTTTCTCTCTCCTTCATGTCATCTTCCTTATTTTCCCTCCTTAATCTCAAATATATAAAAGAAGCTGTAAACTGCCATTCTTCAGAGCATTGGAGGTCTTGCTTCCTGGCAATGTCATCAATTTGTCTCAACTAAACTCATAAAAATTCTCTACGACTTTGGACGTTTCTTACATCAATACACTCCTTACTACTGTCTTTAAAATGGGAACAGACATTATACATAATGTTGTGTAACCTGCTTTTTACACTGATAAATATATTTCAAAACCTTTCCATGCCAATAGCAACCTCATTCTTTTTCTTGGCTGTATTGTATTCCACCGCACATAAACATTATAACATCTTTAACTATCTTCCCATTTTTGGGCACATGTACTGCTTCTGGTTTTTACTTTTTGAACACCAGAAACAATGTTGCTGAGAAGAAATTGTGCACAGATATTTTTTAATTTTTTAAATATATCTTTATTGATTTCAGAGAGGAAGGGAGAGGGAGATAGAAATATCAATGATGAGAGAGAATCATTGATAGGCTGCCTCCTGCATGCCCCCTACTGGGGATCGAGCCCATGACATGGGCATATGGCCTGACTGGCAATCAAACTGTGACCTCCTGGTTCATAGGTCAACGCTTAACCACTGAGCCATACCAGCCAGGCCTGTACATAGATCTTTTGCATATATGAAGATATATGTTGAAGAGGAAATGCTAGGTCAAAGGACATAAACATCTAGAATTAATTATTTAAATAATGCCAAACCATACACTGCAAATTATACTCTTGCCAATGGCATACAACAATGTCCACCTCCTCACATCCTTGCTGACATTAGGTAATACCATTTTTCATCTTTTTTCAAATGACTGATGAAAAATAACATCTCCCTGTTACTTAAGCCCAGGTAGCTAATCTTGCTCATAGAGGAAATCCTGACTTGGGGACCCCATTTTTTCAGTGCTTGACGTTTGATAAATGTGGTATGAACAAAAAAGATTACCTATTTCTAAAAAACCAATCAGATTTTTAAAAAATGGAGGCAACCTAATTGGGAAAACACAAAGGACAGACATAACCAATCAAATGCAATGAGCACTGATGAAGCTCCAGTCCTTGAACTCGCTGGAAGGAGAGAGAGATGTGTTCACAAGTGAAGAGAACTAGTTCATCATTAAGGGGAAGGGTGTTGTGGCTAGAGGTTACAAATGCAAATGGAAACAAGCTTTAAGGTATCATTATAAACTGACTTCACCGGGGAAGGAAATGAAATGGGGAATGCGCGGGGAATGTGCAATGGCTGGGGTGGGGAATCCGTGAATGCATGGGTACTCGGCAAGTTTATAAATGGGTTCAGTGTGTTTTTGAAACCAGAAGCGCTCTGTGAATAATGAGTTGAAAAGCTGTTAATATCTTTGATCCTATAATTATCCCCAAGGAAACACGCCCAAAGGGTGGGGTAGTAACTGTACATAAATGTTCACAGCAGTGCTCCTCATAAGGGCAAACATTGGAAACAGCTCAAATACCATACAATAGAGCCATGGCTAAGCCACTCTGGGGTAACCACCCTTAGGGAGTATGAGACCGCAATGGAAATTACGTCAAAGCTCAATGGTAAGGTGATAAACTAGGGTTAAGTGAAAAAAGCAGAGTATAAAGTAGTTGGTGCCAATGGATTGGAAACGTGTGTATATTAAGTTCTCTCCTTTCCTTCTTCACTCCCTCCTTCT
Organism: Corynorhinus townsendii; assembly: GCA_026230045.1. Classification (NCBI taxonomy): domain Eukaryota; kingdom Metazoa; phylum Chordata; class Mammalia; order Chiroptera; family Vespertilionidae; genus Corynorhinus; species Corynorhinus townsendii. The sequence continues at coordinate 80,639,415 of JAPDVU010000006.1, forward strand.
CCCTCCCTTTCTTCCTCTCTGTTCCAGCCACACAGTTCCCCCATCAGCCTCTATGCTTTCTTCCTTCTGCGTCTTGTGTTATCCCCTCTGCCTCAATGCTCTCCCACCACCTCGTTCATCCTTGGAATTTTAAAAACCTATTTCAAAAACTAAGATATTCTCCTTGGTGAAGGTCAAAAGCAACAGAGTCTCGATCAAGAGAGATAAGCAGGAGAAGGGTAAGTGTCCCCTCCCACTCCAAACTCGGCCCTTTGAGATAACCAATGACAACTGTCTTAAGTGCAGCCTTCTACATGCTCCTCTCTGCTTTCACTGCCATGGTGAACCCCTATCCAGCCTCTGGTTCTCAATTCAATGTCACCTCCTCCAAGAAGGCTTCCCTGATCACCTATTCTCCCAAGGCAGGCCAAGCCCAGGGCATCTCCTCTGCAGTGCCATTATCATGACAGGTTTATTTGTATAATAAACTGTTTAATATCTATTTCTTGCACTAAATGGCAAGCTCCACGTGCGAGGGGTGTGGTCTCTGTCTTGTTCACAACTGGGCACTTAATAAGAGCAGCCACTTAATAAGTACTAATGAATAAGATTATCATAATGAATAATGAATGAATAATAATATTGTCATGAATATGAGTGAATAATGTCAGGCAACAGTACTGGGAGCTTATTTTTTGCCCGGTGCTGTTCTAAATGCTTATGGTGGATCATTTAGTCTAATCCTCCCAACAATATTAGAAGACAGGCACTGCCGTTATTCCCATCATCGTCATATCTGCCCAGGACACACAGGTGCGAAGGGCAGAGTCCAGACCCAAACCCAAGCAACCTGGGCCCAAGCCTTCAGCTCGCACCTCCCGGGCGATCAGCGACAGACAGGAGGGACTCACCCACAGAGGCGATATCGGCTAGCTGATCCTCAGCCTCCTCGGGGTTGAGCAGGTCTGTCTTGCTCTTCTTTATGGTGGCTCTCCGCAGAGCTCCAACAATGGAAACATGGCAAAAGAAAAAGACGTGACCCTTTTTGCGATAGCAACGGTATCGACCGAGTGTTTCCTCGGGGCCAGGCACTCTGCCAGGGACATTCTAGGTGGCATTGGAGCTAACCCTCGTGGCAAGGCAGTTCGGTGGGAAGTAACTGTACGCCCATTTTACAAATGTGCAGGCTGGGACTCAGGGAGGTCACATGGGTACTCAGGGTTTTGTTCAGTCTAAGTCTGGGATCTCAGCCACTGCATCCCCTCTGGGGGCTCTGGGATGTACAGTGACTCCTACGAAGTCTGGGGGCTCTGGGATGTACAGTGACGCCTATGAAGACGGTCTACCCCTTGACTTTGTAGTACCTGCTAGGCAGGTTGGGACTGTGGACGCCCTCCCTCAGTATTTAGTCTTCATTGCCCCAGAGCTCTCCAAAGGACAATGAGTTGAGGCATTAATTTCTAATACAGTGACTTAGTCAACCCCATGGGTAATCTCCTCCCTTCCCCCCAAATAGTAAAATCCAGTTTGTAACTTATGGGATGGAGTCCCAGCTCCTTTACTTCCTTCTTACTCCTGGTATTTCCAATGAAAACTTGTTCCATCTAGCCGAACTTCTAACACAGGAGACAACTGTCCTTAACAGTAAGCTGGATTCTTGGTGAAATTACTATTAAATTTTTTTTTTAATTTAGCAAACACAAAGGGTGCTGACCCAGAGCCAGGCACTGTTCCAGGCCTTCTATTTGGAAGAATTGAGGCAGCCCTTATAAACAACCCAGTGCAGTAGGTGTTATTGTGGTCATGCCCGTTGTGTAGATGAGAAAAAAAGGAGGCACAAAGCAGAAGAGGCTGGGACATGGCTAAGGCAGAAAGGGTAGGCCAGAAGGTGCAGACTCTGCCGAGGTCCTGAAATCCTTCGAGGAAGCAGATTTCTGCCATTCCCTGGATCTTCCTGACCCTGACCCAATCTCATGTTTGTTCTTGGCATCACCCGGACCCTGAACATCCATCCCCTGGAGGCCCCTTAGGACCACGGGGCCTGTTCCCCCCTCTTCCCTGAGACCCACCCAAGCCAGGTTCAGAAGAGTTACCATCAAAGGGGTGCCTCTGCTCCCCGTCAGTTTCATCCTCGGCGAGGATCACCTCTTCTGAGGAGGAAGAGCACACAGTTAAGCTCCAGTGTCCGGAGGACTCTTTGGGGATGGGTTCCCTCGGACAGAAAGGAGAAGGGTCTGCCCAACCACTTCCCCTTGCCCAGGCGACAGCGCCATCATCAGCTGGAAATGTGCTACTCAGTTATTTCTGACTCCCAGCCTCACTTCAGCAAAAGTAGCAATCGCCAAATTATCCCCACCTCCCTCAAAACAAAAACCAACTTCTTTCCTGTAGCTCACAGACTTTGCCTGATCCGGCCCCGTCACCCCCCTGTCTTCCTCTCCTCCCACTCTCCCCTTCCCTTGGCTCCAGCCACACTGGCTTCCTTGCTTTGACTCCGCTCTGCTGCTCACTCAGGGCCTTTGCACTTGCTGTTCCTGCTGCCTGGAACACCCCTCTTTAGACAGCCACATGCTTCCTTCTTCATTTCCTTCAGGTCTCTGCTCAGATGTCACCTCCTCAGAGAGACCCTCTCTGATCACTTGCCTCCTCTGACTGTTCTCTGCCTCCTGCCCTGCTTTATTTTTCCTCTTAGCATTTGGCAGCACCCAACATTATACGTCTTTGTTTATTTTCTGTCTCTTTCACTAGAAGGTAGAGCCCTGGGGGCAGGATTTGGTCTGTGTTGTTCACTGCAGTATCTTTAGTGCCTAGAATAGTGCCTGGCACACAGTAGGTGCCTCGTAAGTGTGTTTTGAATGGCTGAGCAAATACACGTGCTCACTGTGTGTCAGGCACTGCTCTTCCTAAGTGACTTAGCTTGGATTCTCATTGAGTCCCCAAACAGCCCGATGAGGTAGGTACTATCACAATCTTTGTTCAACAGCCAAGGAAACGGAGGTATGGGGAAGTAGGGTGCATTGCTAGGAGGTGGCATAGCTGGGATGTAAACCAAAGTCTGGTTTTAGAGCTTGTTACCACATGCGATGTCCTATCCTGGCTTTATCCCAGAAGTTTTACTATCTTATTCTGGATTCTTGTGGCTAAAAATTGGAACTACCAGTTCAGCCCTCTTTCTCCTCCCATCACGACCCTTCCCTCATCCATCTCCAAACTGCATGCACGGCTGTGTGCTCCGTGGCCTGGGGTATCGATGCCTGGGCCCCAAGATGCAAGGGCCTCACCTGCTTTCGAGATCCACTCCATGTACCCATTGAGCTCTCGTTCAATCTGCTGCTGCCGCCTCAGCTTCAGAAAAGCCCGCCGGTTTTCCACCCGCTCCCTTTCTTTGGCAAACTCCCTGTAGGAGCACAAAATGCACACACACACACACACACACACACACACACACACACACACACGCCAGAGTTGGCTGTTTTAGAAATCTTAGGGAGCGTAAGTTTCTGGAGGGCAGAGGATTTTAACAAGTGGAATTGGGTCTTCTGGGAGAAAAATTGGAATATTCTAGGAATGGGTATCGGCTGGCTTCCCACATTTCCCAGCAACTGCACTGAGCCGGAGAAAAGAGCAGAGCCAGAAACCAGCCACGTTAACCACTGCTGGCTGCATACTCTATCCTCATTCTCCATACTCTTGGCTTCAGAGTATGTTCAGCTCTGTTTTAAATTAGGCCAATGAGACACAAGCTGATGATTTCACCAGGAGCCTCACTTCCCAGGTAAGGCCCCACCCCATCCTGTTTCCTCTTTCCTCTCCCTGTTTGGAAGTAGGATGTCCATCTTGTGAATAAAACTGAAAGTCTCTGGTAAGGATGTCAGAGTAGAAATCTAGAAGGAACTGCGGTCCCTGATGGCACCATGGAGCAAACCAGTCCCAGACTTCTTGTTGGTAAGAAAACTGAAACTCATTTATGATTAAACCAAAGAAACCAATCCTGGGGAAATGAAACAATCCTATATAATAAAAGCCTAATATGCTAAGTGTCTGTATGTTCGTTCGCCTGTTCTACCAGTCACTATGACATGCACTGACCACCAGGGGGCAGATACTCTGACCGTTAGGTTTGGTTGCTGCTGGGACTGGGTGAGATGGGCTGGACACGCCCTGGAGTCCTCCTGTGGTCCCTCTCCGGCCCTGATCATGCACTGGTGGGGTCCCTGGGCCTGGCTTGCGGGGATTGGGCCGAAAGCGGCTCTCTGACATCCCCCAAAGGGTCTCGAATTGCAAGAGGGCGCAGGCCAGGCCAGGCCGAATCCGTGCACCAGGCCTCTAGTATGTATCATAAAAATGCATGTTTGACAATAGGCTACAATTTTATATTTGGAAAACAGAGGAAGGGGAAATAAACCTATTGTGTTTTTTTGGTAAATTATAGAAAGTCAAATTCTATAGAATTTTCTTGTGTTGTAGGTCTGAAACATTTGGGCAAACCTTGTGAATGAGAGGCCTGCATTGGAAGAAGCTCCCCTTTCTCTGGGAAGAGGTAGCTCAATGCCAGGGACACCATGTGGTGAGTCAAGTCTGGGCTGGATTTCAGCCCCCCATGAGTCCCTTTACGGGGTTCCCCCAGCTCTGCACAACCCACACACCTATACATGGCTTGCTAATAACTGTCTGGCTAACACAAAGCAAGGGAAGAATTTCCCTGCCTGGAGAGAATGAAAACAAAGCCTTGATGGACCCTTCCTGGGAAGAAGATGACCAGGAGAGCAGGATGGGGTATCAGCAAAGACTTACCCTGACAGCACACCCAGCACGAGGTTCAGCATAAAAAAGGAGCCGATGATGATGAGGGGGATGAAGTACAACCAGTTCCAAGTGTTCCCTGAGGCATCGTTGCTCTGTGGAAGGTGAGGAGGGGAGGCAGGTGAACACCGAGTTGGACTCAGGTCTGACTGGACAGGTTGGGGCAGGGGAGTGCTGGTTCTCCTGGGCTCTATTTCCCAAATGTCTTTAACCCATGGAGCTCTGGAGCTCTGGCAGCCCAGAGAGGTAAATGGAGCACAGGATGGACCAGTGGGAGGTACCAGTGGAAGGACAAAGTCCCCTCCTAACCATGTAGAACTCATAGGACCTACAAACCAGCATGACACCCAGAAGACTCCAGGGGAAGGAAAAAACAAAGCCTGTCAAAATGAAGAAATGAACCCCTGGTTCCTTCCTTTTCCCCTGACACAGCCTCTCTCCCCTTAGAGGAGGTGCGTGATGGCGGGATCTGACGGCTAGTTTAAATCACCAAGCCAGACAGCAGGGCTGTGAGCCTTTTCCTCGAGTGTTTCTCTCCTCTATTTTCTGCTTCCTCAATGTCAGCCACAAAAACATTCCTGGAAGCACCCAGCTCAATTTTCAACAGGGGAGAAGTCTACAAATAGAACATTCTTCTCTGATAATGGAGAAGAGAACACTGTGGCAAGAAGAAAGAGCAAGGGAAGAAAATCAAGGACAGCGAGCAAGAGACCCAGCATTTACAGAGTACTTGCTATGTAGTAGGGAGTCTTCTAAGAACATTATTTACATTAGCTCATTTAATAATTTAATCCTCATGATACCTCTATATTATCATCATGCCCATTTTACAATTGAGGAAACTGAAGCCCAGAAAGACAAATTGCCAGTCCAAGGTCACAGAGCTAGATAGTGGACGAGAGGTTTGATCCAGGCCCCAGAGCCCGTGGACTTAACCTCTGAGCCGAGGAAGCCTCAGCTGCAAGCAGCCAGAGGAGGGGGAGCTGATGGGTAACCAGCTCTGTGGCATTTGCAGAATGTGGGGCTCCCACACATGGCTTTAAAAGCTCATCTTTAAAAGCACATTCAGTGCTGCTGTTGCCCAGCAGAAAGGCTGACATGAGAAAGACTAAGCAGTTCACATTACTGGCTACAAATAATTACCACCTGGAGAATGTCCAAGTCATACAGATGGCCAGGCCCTTGCCCAGAGAATTTGATAACGGGTCTCTGGTAGATCCTGAATATCTATATTTCAAAAAAATAAATTTTATTGAGGTATAATTTACATACAGTAAAAGGCACCCATTTTATTTATTTATTTATTTTTTAACATTTTTAAGTTTTTTATTAAGTACTCAGATATTCCCATGGATTATTTAAATACTAGAGGCCCAGCGTGCAATTGAAATTGTGCAAGGAGGCGCCCCGCCTCCCGCTGTGTGAGGAGGCACCCTGTGGGGGGCTGGGACCCGCACCGGACTCACGCAGCACGGGCCACCGCGGGAGTCAGGCCACACTGGTGTCGCAGGAGGCCGGACCTGTGCTGCAGGGGGCCAGGACCTGTGCCTGACTCGCAGCGCCCCCCGGCCCTCCTGCCTGTGCCCACTCCAGGGCCGCCTGAGCCACCGCGCCGGCTTGGACAGGCCCCCCTGCCTCTGTCTCCGTCTCTGCTCCGGGCCTCACCTGCATGCGCAACCTCCTCCTGTCTGGTGGGGACCCATTATGGAGTCCTGGCCTAATTTGCATATTACCTCTTTATAATATAGATTTTTTTAGAGAGAGGAAGGGAGAGGGACAGAGAGATAGAAACATCGATGAGAGAGCAACATCATCAATTGGCCGCCTCCTCCATACCCCTCACAGAGGATCAAGCCCACAACCTGGTTGTGTGCCCTAACCAGGAATTGAATAGCAGCCTCTCGGTTTCTGGGTCAATGTTCAACCACTGAGCTACACCGGCCAGGCAAAAGGCACCCATTTTGAGTGTACACTTCAGTATGTTATGACACATGTTTACATGTAGCCACATATCCACACCACAAAGCATCCCTCAGGCCCCTCTGCAATCAGTCTCACCTCCAGACCTAGACACCGAGTAATCGGCTTTCTGTCTGTATAGGTTAGTTTTGCTTCCTCTATAGAGTTTCATATGAATGACATCATACAGTACATATCCCAGTGCTGGCTTCTTTCACTCAGCCAATGCTTTCAAGTGTGTATCAGTACCTTGTTACTATTGCAATGCATGGATGTGCTGCAACCTGTTTATCCATTCCTCTCATGGTGGACATTGGTCGTTTCTGTTTTGTGGCTATCATGCATCTCCCTCTCTCCCCAATCTGCTTAAGTATTCTTGATGTGCCAGGGCTGAGAGATGAGAACCACTGATACCCCAGGAAAGAACTTTCCATGGGGAGAAAACGCCCATTCCCTCTCTTTTGGAGTGATTGTCTTTCTGCAGAAGTGTCAATAGGCACTTTATCTATAGAATCCTATTTTAAAGAGCTGATGTGTAAAAGGAAGCAAGCTTATAGAAGTGGCAACATTTCTATAGGGTGCCCAGACCCTCCCCAATCTGTCATGGGTTCAGTTTGGGACATTTTTGATAGGGGAATTTGTGCTTATGTAGAGATGCACCTGTGTATATTCACTCTGCCAGCTGCCTGGTGAGCCTGCTGCTAGTCCAACAGCACTACATTACCCTGTAACTAACTCGATGTATAGTAAATTTATTTAAATTAAAAAAAAAAAAGATAGAAAGACTGACATTGCCATGTTGTTACCAAATCATTTCCCAAAATTCAGGTTCATGTACCTGATGTGCTAGGAGGCCAAAAAGTAGACACTGATGCGTGGCAACAGAGAAATGTTTCTTCTATTTAGCCAAAGCAAGAGGACAGGAGAGCAAGATCTCTCAAATTCATCCCCCCCAAAAACTAAAGTAGGCAGTTTTTATGCAGCTAGGGAGTAGGGGAGGAGGAGTTCCAGGGAGCTGAGAGAGAATCTGTGTTTCTCTAGTCATCGACGAGGCTTTTGTGTATCAGACTCCTAGGCGTAAGCAGCTGGTCGCAACTTTCTTAAAAGCACGTACTCCTTCTGCAAAACAAACTTATAAATTCTCCTGTGGTCCTGGAGTTATCTCCTGCTTGACAAAAATCAGTACATCAGAAACACAAAATTATACTGTGAGAACAAGGGGTCCTAGCTACATCGAAGAACCGAGATTCTGCAAAGTCTCTCACGATTGTGCCATGGCGTTATCTTTAAAGCAGAAACTAGACGTGTGGCTATGGCCACTGTTTAAGCTATCATTGCTTTGTGCTTAACTAGTTATAGTTTCCTATTTTCTCAGGCAAAGTGTACTTTTGTACATTTCTCCTGGAACTCACGTTGCAGGCAGCCTCTCAGAACATGACTAACATGCTTTTTTTATTTTTAATTAAAAAAATTTTTTTTGGTTAATCCTCACACAAGGATATTTTTCCATTGATTTTTGAGAGAATGGAAGAGAGAGGGAAAGACATAGAGAAATATCTATGTGAGAGAAACACATCGATCGGTTGCCTCCCGCATGAGGCCCTAGTACTGTGCCCTTCACCGGAATTGATGCGCTATCCACTGTGGCAAACCAGCTAGGTGCTAACACGCTCTCTTAAGCTTTGACTATAAGCTATGTGACAACAGAAGCAACCAAAACATTGAGTGAAAGCCTATACTTATGTTCTAATTAAGAATTTAATTATCAAATTGTAGCTGTCAAAAATACCAGGGGCATTAAAATCACAAGGGGCTCAGCTACAAATGCCCCTTTTCTGTGTAAATCCCTGGATCTTGAAGGACAGAAGTGTCCATTGGTTTACTATGTGGTACAGTTACCACAAAGTCGGGGGAAGAGAGAGGATACTTTCTGTCTGTGTAGGAAAAGAGGTGCCATGAAGTTTCAGCAGTCCCGTAGTCACAGTATCTGTGTTCTTGTCACCTGGGCAAACAGTTATTTGGGAAAACAAAGTTCCCAGGCCCAGCCCAAAGGTCATTTTGCCTGGTTTTAACATTCCAAGATCTGAGGTATAAGACCTGCAAGGCAGTTCCCCAGCATGGCAGCTCCGGTTCCACTTTAAAGCGGCTCCATTTACATTACTGTTTACATTCCCCCGCACCCCCCACCTCCTGATTAAGATCTTTTCTTGAAAGCATTGCTGATCAATCATCAGAGAACAGTATGATCAGCAAGTTAAAGCATCGTTGGTCCTTTACTGTCAGGTGAGTCGACGGCAGACCGGGGACCTCCTGTGCTGTGGATGGGAGGGTAACGCGGTATGAGTTTCCTGTGGCTGCTGACAAGAACCACACCCTGGGTCGCATAAGACAGCAGACATGTATTGTCTCATGGCTCTGGAGGCCAGAAGCCCAAGCTCAAGGTGTTGGCAGGGCTGGTTCCTTCCGGGGTCTGTGAGGGAGAATCTGCCAGGCACCCCCCCCCCCCGCCCCGCACCCCGCATCTGGGGGTTTGCTGACAATCTTTGGTGTCCCCTGGCTTGCAGAGGCATCGCCCTGATCTCCGCCTTCATTTTCACATGACACGTGCATGTCTGTGCCCAAATGTCCGCTTTTGATAAGGTTGCGGTCATACTGGATTGGAGCCCACCCTAAGGACCTTACCTTAACATAACTAACTACTTCTGCAATGACCCCATTTCCAAATAAGGTCATATTCTAATACTTTGGGGGCTAGGACTTCAACATATGGATTTTTTTTTTTTGGGGGGGGACACATTCAACCCATAATTCATAATACAATCATTTGAAAAATGGGTTGGAGATTTCTACTAAGTTAGTTATGTACCTCACCACCACCTGGAAATCCCCTCCTGGGAGTGTGCGCCTGCCACCTGCCAAAGGCACACGTGATCTTCATGACTGTCCTGAACTGGGGACCATCCGAATCCGTATCAACAGGGGAGAGGAGAAATAAGTGGAATATGGTGCAGTGACTGCCTGCCACCCATCACGTTGTCACACACAGGAAGCCAGACAGAAAAGAGGGCAAATGTAAGAGTCCATTTATGCAAAATATAAAAACAGGTAAACTAGTTAATGATCTTGAGGTCCAGAGGGGGCACCCTTGGGGGGGGGGGTAACAACTGGGGTGGGGGCAGGAAGGGGGCTTCTGAGTCTCAGAAGTTGCTGTTTCCTGGTCTGGGGGCTGGTGAAAATCCATCAAGCTCCTCCCTTATGATTCGTGGGGTTTTCTGTATGTTTATTTTACGTGAATAATTTTTTTAAAAAGAAAGTCAACTTTATCTTAAAAAGGAAGGAGATTCTGACACATGCTACAACATGGATGAAACCCGAGGACGTTGTGTTAAGTGGCATAAACCAGTCACAAAAGGGCAAATGATGTATGATTCCACTTACATGAGGTCCCCAGGAGTCAAACGCGTGGAGAAAGGAAGTAGAATGGTGAGTGCGAGGGGCTGGGGGAATAGGGTGCTAGCGTTTCATGGGGACAGAGTTTCAGTTTGGGGAGATGGGGAAGTTCTGGAGATGGGGGATACTTCAACAGGGCACTCAGAAATGGGCAAGATGGTAAAGGTTATGTTATGTGTACTGTCTAACAGTAAGAAAAATAGAAACCAAACCAACCTAACGACAAGTCATCGTTACAGACACTGACAGGTTTTGGGGACAGTGACGTGCCAGTCCCCAGCTCGTGCCCTGGTTCTAACAAGCCCCGAAGTCTGATGCTTTGTTTCTGTCAAGTAGAACTGTCAGAAGAACGGGGCTAGACACCAGGCAGGACAGAGCCTGCCCTGGCCAACAGAAGAAAAAGTCTGGGCCATCGCGAGAAGCAGGCTGGGGATGGGAACAGAGTGGCGGGTCAGGGGAGAGCAATAGGACAGAGTAGGCTGAGGCCCCTCCTCAGCCCTCGGGAAGAGGTGGGGGGCGCGGCAGCCCCCACCTCAGACTCCACCCATATCCTAGCTCCCCATAGGCTAGGCTTACGAGGTCATGCTGCTTAGCATAATAACAGACACCCACTGTGCTAGGTACTCAGCCTGCTTGAGCTCATTTGATCCTCTCACGAACCCCTTCCCTGTTTTTTTTTTTTTTTCTGTGTGGGGAAACTGAGGCATGGAGAGCTCAGGTTTCATGTCCAAGGTTGCAGTTGTGGGTTGTACTGTGTCTCCCCGCAAAGATGTGTTGAAGTCCTAATCCCCAGGACCTGTAAATGGGACTTTACGTGGAAACAGGGTCTTTCCAGCTGCCCTCAAGTTAAGTAAGATGAGGTCATGAGGGTGGGCCCTGATCCAACATGACTGGTATCCCTTTAAGAGGGAAATGCCAGGTGAAGACAAGATACACAGGGGACAGGGTGGTCATGTGACAATGAAGGTAGGAATTAGAGGAACACAGCAGCCACACACCAAAGAATGCCAAGGGTCGACAGCCATGATGGGAAGCCAGGAAGAGGCAAGGAAGGGCTCTGCCCAGAGTCTCCAAGGGAGCTCGGCCCGGCTGACACGTGGATTCCAGAACTGTGAGCAAATACACTTCTGTTGATTTAAAGCCACCCTGTAGTGGTCCTTTGTTATGGCAGCCACAGAAAATGAATAGTTACTGAGCCACTAAAAGGCAGAGGTGCAGTTCCCACCCCAGTCACCGCCCTGCCCTCATCTCCTCTCATCCCGCTTCCCCATCACTCTGCTAAAGCCACCTGGCCTCCTCGCACCTCCCCAAAGGCACCAAGCACAGTCTCACCACAGGGCCTTTACACAGGTGGTTCCCGCAACCTGAAATGTCCTTCCCCCAGATTCCTGCATGACTCCTCCCTCACTGCCTTCAGGTCTCTGCTTAAATGTCCCCTTCTCAGGAAGGCCTTCCCTGATGGCCCTTTATACTTGCACCCTTCATTTCTAATCCAATTTCCTGCTCTATTCCCCACCTCCCCCCCATCTTAGTGCATCTCCTTGTTTATTTCTCCTGCATGCTGTCCGTTTCCCAGCGTGAACGTTAGTTCACAAGGGCCAGGGACTTTTTGTCCCCGCTGCATTCCCCAGGACAGTGGTCGGCAAACTGCGGCTCTGTTGACTAATGAGTTTGCCGACCACTGGGATAGGGGCTTAATCACAAGGAACAACAACAGCCTCTAACTATTGGAATCGAGAGTCTAGGTCAGTGGTCGGCAAACTCATTAGTCAACAGAGCAGCAAACTGCAGCTTGCAAGCCGCAATTTGCCAACCACTCCCTAGGACAATGCCAGGCAGGCAGGCAGTGTTCAATAAACGCCTGATGAATAACCGAACGAGAGGTGGGTCTAAGCTCCCTACACAGCCCAAATCCTCAATACCAAGACATGGTCCCTCCTCTCCCTCCTCCTCCATCATCTGCTTTTCACTCCCTGGGGGATGGGGTTCCACTGCCTGATTTTAGAGACACTTGTTCTCTTCCAAATCTAGCTCTGATTATTCACTCCCATGCTCTGGGTCCAATAACTGATGAAGAAGTTGGCAGAGGTTTTTAAGTAGGAGGTGGGCTTTCCCTGGGGTTTGCTCAGGAGCAAAATGGGAACTATATTTCCAAAACAGAAAGCCTGGAGTTGCCGCGGCCGTTCTGTGACAGCAGAGAATGTGGGGGACACAGCCGCCCCTCCTGTGTCTCATCTACTTGGGCAGTTCAGGGTGGGTTGTGCACAAGTCTGGGTGCAGTGAGGAGGAAAAGGCCGGGAAACTTGCTCACTTGTCAAAATCATTAATAATACCGAGAAGGACGTGCTCTCAAGACCATCTTGTCGTTATTCCAAAAGCTTAAAAGAGTTCCACTGCCTGGAACGCTTTTTCCCATTAGTACTGTCGCAACCTATTTCCGGTGATGTGGCTGGATGGCTCTTCCTGGTCTTCCTGTGGATAGCCGAGGGCCCCATGGTCAGTGATGGCCAATGAAAAGGGAGTGGGAATACCTGTATCACTTCTGGACCAGACCACTGAACTGTCAGTGTGGGACCCCATAGGACTCGCTTTCCTTTTAGGGCAGCAAGTGGAAATGTTCTATGTGGTGGCTGCTCCAATCATGAGGTAGTCCCAAGTGACCACGTTAAGCAGAGCCCCCTTCTCCTTCCCTGGCAACTCTGGGGGATGTTTGTTTCTGCAGCATAACCTAGCTTTCCTGACTTATACACTCTGGCATCTCCTTAGTTTGCTCCTTAATCTCCTTCAGGTATTTCTCAAATATCACTTTCTCACTGACCCTTATATGGATCTCAAATGGCAGGTGGGGGAAAAAAAAGACATCTCCTGTACATCTGATGGAGAAATTGGTACCCAAAAAGGTAAAGTTCAAGATTACAGTCCAGCCAGCATGGCTCAGTGGTTGAGCATTGACCTACAAACCAGGAGGTAACAATTCGATTTCCAGTCAGGGCACATGCCCTGGTTGCTGGCTCGATCCCCAGTGTGGGGCGTGCAGGAGGCAGCCAATCAATGATTCTATCTCATCACTGATGTTTCTCTCTCTCTCTCTCCCTCTCCCTTTCTCTGTGAAATCAATAAAAAAAAAATGTAAAAAAGATTACAATGAGCCAGTTGTTTCTGTTCTCTGAGCCTCTGCTGGGAGCCCATCTTCCCCTATATCTTGGCGTGGTTGATTCCTCCTCATCACTCAACCTTAAACTCCAAGGAACCCCCTCTCAGAGAAACCTTCCCAGATCTCCCAGGCAAAAGGTTTTCCCCTCTATTCAGCACAACCAAGCATCCATTCTCTTTCCAGCATGTTTCCCACACTGAATCAGTTGTCGATTTACGCATCCACTTGTTTACAGATTCTTTGCTCCCTAAAACCCCACTCCCAAGGGCCCAGACCAGGACGTGGCACTCAGTAGTTGCTCACTGAGTGTTGGTTGCATGGGGAATGCACGTCAACCTGAGGTCCCTGAGGGTGGATTGTTTAAATAATACTAATGACTGGAAAGTGTATTTATTTCTCCTTCCAATGATCAGGCTGCATTCCTAGGAATTGAGAGGCAGGTGGGACACCCACAGTTGCTTTCATAGAACCCTGGGGGCTGACAAAACACCCCTTGATTCCTACGACTGCCACACTTAGGAATGGGAAAACTGAGGCTGAGAGAGGCAGTGTATTTGCCTGGTTCACAAACAGTGTGGATGGCACGGCTGGGGCTAGGCTGTGACTCTGGCCTGTAACTGACTTTTTTCCTATCTCATCCCTTGGCTGTGCTTACATAGTACTTTATGTTTAGAATGATTGGCCCGTGAGAGCCTTAAAGGGGAAGGGAGGTACTGATTCGGTCCAGCACTGCCAGTGCCTAGCGTGGCGCCTGGTGCTTAGCAAGCGCTCGATAAATACTCGTCAAACAAATTAATGGCTGAGTCCCAGTAAAATCCTTAAGTGCCTTCTGCTTTATGGTTTAGTTCCCTCGATTTTCTTCTTTTAGCATGGTTCATTCATGAAAAATATAGAGGATGTAAAAAAAAAATACTCAGCTCAGGAGAACACCCAATACCACAGCACATGGAATAAAAATGGGGTAGATTTGATGGTGAAAGAGATAAAGGCCCACAGTGGCCATGAGGAAGGCTGCATGTCCCAGTTTATACCTGTTATAGGTCATGCAATGCCTGTTAAATATGTTTGAGTCCTCCTTTCCTCATATATTTTCAAACTTGTCCCGGTTTGAATGATACATTATAGTGTCTCTTCCTGTGCAATATCTGTCACCATCTTTGGACTCACCAGCTTCCTCTTGCCCTCACTCACTCCCTTCCAGCCACATGGGCTGTCTTGCGGCTTCTTACAAATGCCAAGCTCACTCCTTCCCCAGGGCCTTTGCACTGGCTGTCCTGTCGGCCTCGGTGTCTCTACTCTTACGTACATGCCTGGCTCCTCATCTCCTTCAGGCCTTATTAGAAGAGCTGCAACCTCTCACCTTGACGACCCACACCCTCTGCTGGTTTATTTTTCTCCTGAGCTTTAATCACTTTCTGACACAGGAGCTGGCAAACGACAGCCACCTGATTTGTCAGTTAAGGTTTTGTTGTCACACCAAGCCCATTCATGATGTGTTTTCCCTGTGGCGATATTATGCTAAGACAGAAGGTTGAGTAGTTACAACAGAGATCACATGGCCCACAGAGCCTGAACCATTTAAGATATCATCTGCCCTTTATAAATAAAAACAAATACATAAAAATATGTACCTCTTAATTATCTTATTGGCTGCCTGCTTCCCCCACTAAAATGTTAACTTCCCTCAAACAGGGATCGGCCTCCTCTGTTCACTGCACATCCTCGGTGCCTGCAGGAGTGCTGGCACACAGGATACACTCAACGAAGGCTCGCTGAATGAAAATGTCATGTATAGTCCCCCAAGATCTGATGCTTTGATATTGGCCAAAATGAACATCTACAAATGAAAAAGGGCTTAGGTCAAGATCAGCTTCAACCATTAGCGATCATTTGTCAAGGGGCATGTGTTTATAATCACCAACTAAACACCATTTTGTTGCCTTCTTAATTAACATTAATGGAGAAAGAAATAGTGAGAGAAACACAGGAAATCACAGAGAGGCAGGAAAGAGGAGGAGGAGACAGGCACAGAGAGACAGACACACACAACTAAGTTCTTGGTGTCTCTTCTCTCTTTTAAAAAAACATATATTTTTATTGACTTCAGAGAGAAAAGGAGATGGAGAAAGAGATAGAAACATCAATGATGAGAGAGAATCACTGATAGGCTGCTTCCCGCACGCCCCCAATTGGGAATTGAGCTTGCAACCTGGGCACGAGGCTTTGACCGGAATTGAACCCAGGACCCTTCAGTCCACAGGCCAATGCTCTACCCACTGAGCCAAACCCACTAGGGCTCGGTGTCTCTTCTTATAAAGGCATTAATCCCATTGCAAGGACCCACCTATCACCTAAACCAGTGGTCGGCAAACCGTGGCTCTGTTGACTGAGTTTGCCAACCACTGTCATATACTACCCTTTACCTCTTTGCACACAATATGCCACAATTGCCTAATCCTCACAGCTTCCAACTACACGGTAACATTTAGTCTAGTCCAGTGGTCGGCAAACTCATTAGTCAACAGAGTGGCAAACCGCGGCCACTGACCTAAACTGCCACCTCCTCTGAGGGTTTCTAGGCCCAGCGACTGAAGAAGTCACTTGTGAAAGTCCTTTAGTCTCAACTGTTGGTGGGGGGAGAGGAGGAACCCTGGGGACTCCTGAGGATAGAATTCAAGGAGTCTGAATTTGAAGAGAACAACGTTAATCCTTCACTTTCCAAATTTCCACAGGAGATGGGCATTCTCTTGCATTATGAAGGGAGGCAGCTGTCTGGACAGAACCGTGACGCTTGGCACCACCAGAAATCGCATACAGTTTACAGATATTGCACAAATTCTTTTGAGCTTAATACTCTCATGAAACGACAGGATTTCTCTGAACCATCACCAGGTCCACTGGCAATGGGTTATAAAGTCTAAAACTGCATCACAGATGTGTATTTATTTACTTTCATTTTTATTGATTTCAGAGAGAAAGGGAGAGGGGGAGAGAGACAGAAACATCAGTGATGAGAGAGAATCATTGATTGGCTGCCTCCTGCATGTCCCTATTGGGGGTCAATTTTGCAACCTGGGCATGTGCCCTTGACTGCAATCAAACCTGGGACTCTTCAGTCCCCAGGCCGACGACACCATCCACTGAGCCAAAGTGACTACGGCTCACAAATCTGTTTTAAAAAATATTTTGGTAACAATTTCAATACATTTGGCTTCCTTCGTTATCTCTTCTCTTTTAATTTATACCTTTAAAATCATCAGATGACAAAGTGGTCTGTGGCTCAACAAGGTGAGGATCTCTGAGGCAGAACAATCAGGCATCACATCGTGCCTTTTAGAATGACCATCGTCAAAAAAATGAGACGAGTGATGGCGAGGATGTGGAGAAAAGGAACCTTTGTGCACTGCTGGTGGGGCTGTTATCCTCAAAAATTAAAAATAGAACTACCATATGATCCAGTAATTACAGTTCTGGATACTCATTCAAAGGAAATGAAAACACTAAATTGAAGAGATATCTACACCCCCATGTTCATTGCAGCATTATTCGAAATAGTCAAGACATGGAAGCAACCTAAGTACCCACCGATGAATGGATGGGTAAAGAAAATGTCACACACACACCACAGTGGAATACTATTCAGCCATAAGAAAGAAGGAAATCCTGCAAGTTGTGACAATGTGGATGACGCCTGCAGGCATTATGCTGAGTGAAATAAACCAGAGAAAGACTAATACCATATGATCTCACTTATACTGGAGTCAAAAGAAACCAAACTCTTAGAAAAAAGAGATCAGATTTGTGGTTACCAAGAGGCAGGAGAGAGGGAGCTGGGTGAAGCTGGTCAAAGATACAAACTTCCAGACAAGATAAACAGGTACTGGGGATGTAATGTACAATGCGATGCCTCTAGTTATCACCCCTGTCTGGGACCCCAGAAAGTTGCTGAGAGTGGATCCTAACCGTACTTGTCGCAGGAGAAAGAACCATTGTTTGGGTAACTATACGAGGTGATGGATGTTAACTAAACTTGATGTGGTCATCAGTTTACAATATATGTAAGCCCAGTCATTATGCTGCATCAAATGATAGTGTTGGATGTCAATTACACCTCCGTGAAACTGAAAACCAAAACCAAAACCTGAGGTGGCTCTCCTGCTCCCAGTCATCTATCTTTTCTGTCCCAGACTTCAGTGAGAGTTTAAAAGAAATGACTTCTTTACAAGTTAAACCAACAGACTTGCTCAAAGCAAGTTGCCATAAACCTTCAATTAGTAAAAAAAGAAGAAAAAGAAAAAGAAAAAAATATCTGCGAAGCACAATGGGTGAAGCACAATGAAGCAAGGTGAAGTGCCTGTATTAAAAAATCTAAAATTATATTTAAACACCTGCACAGTGAAAAAGTATTCAACATCCGTGTGCCCTCTGGATTCCCATGTCCCAAAGGGCCTTCCCTACTTAAAGAGTTCTGAGGATGATCAATCCACCACCCCCCAAACCCCGCCCATCCTCAAAGGCCCGAGCTTCAGGCCTGCTCTTCTGGGAACATGCTGAGTTGTCACTGGGCTGCCTCCCTGGCTCAGGGTCCCCCCATTGTAGCCTCAGGAGTTGGCTGGTCCCAGGGGGCCACTTCTCTCTAGCCCTCACCACTCACGTTGTAGAGGAGGTCAGTCCAGCCTTCCATGGTGATGCACTGGAAAACAGTCAGCACTGCAAACAGGATGTTGTCGAACTGAGTGATCCCGTTGTTGGGCCCTTCCCAGTAGGGCTGGCATTTGGTCCCATTGGGGCAGGTGCGGGCGGGTTCCTCTGTCCCACATGGAGCTGGAGACTCACCCTGAATGTCATCTGTGAAAGGGAAGGGGAGAAAAGTCAGGAGAAGGAGCCTGGAAAAAAAGCTCTGAGAAGTAGGGGCCCAGGAAGAGGCAATGCTATTGAAAAAAGAAGAAAAAAAAAAGGGCTATTGGGACGAATTTATCAAATTTGTTAAAAACAAACCCAACACTTGCCTTCGTTGATCTATTCATTGTTTTCTATTTCATGAATTTCTTCTCTAAGCTAGAAACGACTTCTTTACAAGTTAAACCAACAGACTTGCTCTGTATTACTTTTCCTACATTTTTTAGGTGAATTAACTTCCTTTAAAGCTATAAATTGCTCTTTAAGTGTGGCTTTATCTGCATGCCATTAATTCTGTCAAGTGTCATCATTGTTCAGGTAAAATATTTGGCAATTTCCACTATTATTTCTTCTTTGACCCACAGATAACCAAGAAGTATTTCTCTTAAAAAAACAACAACAACTTGTCAGAGATATGTAAAATAGAGTAGTATAATGAGCTCCCATGTACCTATCACCAATTTCAACATTTATCAACTCAGGGCTACTCTTGTTTCATCTATATCCCCTTCCCACACTTTGCCTTGCCACTAGAGTATTTTTAAAGAAAATCTCAGACATTCTACTATTTCACCCACAAATAACCATGTCTCCTAATTTCCAGACACATTTAGAATGGTCTTTTTGTTACCGATTTCCAGCTTAATTGCATTGTGGCTAGTGGATATGTTCTGTATTATTCAGTCTTTTGAAATCTGTCAAGATGTGCTCGATGGTCCCTAATACAGTCAACTTTGGTAAATGTGCTGTGTGCATTGTGAGGTAGTTGGGTACAGTGTTCTCCAGACTCCATTAGGGCAAAGTTGTCCATCACACTGTGTTATCCTTCTGTTGCCTGATTTTTTATTTTTCTCTTGAGATGTGCTGGGCTCAGGGAGCTGTTCTGGAGGCAATGAAGGCCAGTACACATAGTACTTACTCTTAGGCATAGGAGCTAAGCTTTCTCCCCCCCAAAGCAGGAGGCACATTGTGAAAATGCCACAAGTAGAGAGACACATGCAAAAGGATGAGCCTTTTGCTAGAAACCAAAGACAGCTTCTTGGCAAAGGTGGGCTGGGGCTGACAGTCAGGTCTAAACCGAGGGGGCTGATTGGGAGGGAGAGATGCCTGTGTGAACACATGGAGTCAGTGGAGCACACGATCCGGGCGTGTCCCTGGCAGACCACAAAGGCAGACGTGAGGGGACCCTCTTCAGGGAGTGACATTTCTGAAGGTTTTCAGAGAGGGACATTATTCACCGAGAAAACAGACAGCAGAGTGTATAAACTCAAGCTTCCCACTAAATGGAAACTTATCTCAGTGCATGTGCTCCAGGCTGTGTGCACAGTTCCAGCCTCCACTCAGCACAGGGACATAAACCAGCAGGGAATGCAGGCATCTCACTGGCCTTTGAAGCTGAGTTAAACAGAAACTCGAAGTCATGCAAACTAATGCCCACTGCTCTCAGAAGTGTCACTAGTTTAAGGGGCTGGAAACACCTTCCCATTCACCCTGGACCTGGTGGAGGGGCTATGGTTTAAACATAGGCTCAGGGCAGGGCAAAAAATCCACTGGCTCCTATACAAAACTAGTGAATTTTCATGCACTGGAGGGGGTGGTCCCTCAGCCTGACCTGCCCCCATCACAGTATGGTAGTCCTGCGGCGGGGGGGGGGGGGGGGGGGGGGGGAGGCGACCCGGCAATCAGGGGAAGGCGACACCCCCATCACACCTCTGCTGCCGCCACTGCCGGCAACATAAGCCTTGGCTGGTCCTGGTTACCTGAGCACATTCCCTCCTTATTGGCTGTGGGCACTGCCATCTTTGTGAGGGCATGATGGTCAGTTAGCATATTCCCACTTTATTAGATAGGATGAGAACCATTGTTTGTTGGGAAGGTTGCCCCTGCTGGGAACCTTCTGCCTTCATCCTGTGCCCAAGTCTGGCTCCATTCCTACCTGTGTTACCCCACTGAACACTGGTCCCTCCTTGTCCTCAGGGCTATGGTAGCTCTTGCATGTTCATACAATGGGGATAAAATCTTGCATTCGTTTTCATTACTATGAATTGGTTGCAAAGGAGGGCACTTGTCTCCTTAAATTATTTTGGAAGCTGTTGGAAAGCAGGTAGAATTCCACTTTATCTTTGTGTTTCTATGAGTATTTAGCACGGTGCTGGGCGCATAGGAACCGGGCTCCTGATGACAAAGAAATGCAACTGAAAACTTGTCTATCTTTAGCAGCTTTGCCCAGTGGCGTTCTTGATCCTGATCCCCCTCAACTCCCTGCCTCCCGTCATGAAACACTCGGAGCGCTGCTTCTGGAAAAGCAACTGTCCAGAATCTGAGGAATTTGGTTATAAATATATTTTAAAATTAACCTGCTGCCTGGGTGTCTGTATATATCTGTCTCTTACTCACACGCCTTCTAATTTCCATCGTGAGCTCCTCAGTCATCTTCCTAAACAGAGGCTTCCCACCTCTGGTGGCCCCACCCACGCCTGTCCCCTCACAACCCCACTCAGACCCAAGCCTGTTACGTGTCTTCTTGGCTGGAAAGAAAAAAAAAAAAAAGCCAACAAATTGACCAAATCTAGGACCCAGATGTCCTGGTTCTCTGCTCCTGGCTGCTTTTTCCGGGGGGCACTGCCCTGTATCTCTCCCCGAATTCCCGCCTGGTGATGAGGCCAGGCGCAGAAATAGCTCTGCCTCAATTAGCACCTTCTTCATCAGGGAAAGAAATAATTAGGACATCCCATATTGAGCGAACTTCACAAGCTCAGGAGAGAAGGAGACAAGAGGAGCAAGAATAAAAAAAAAAAAAGGGGGGGGGGGAAGCATCTCAAATAAACGTTTCCTACAGGGGAGGGGGCTAAGCGCTGGGGGTCACGGCAGAGCAGGTGGGTGGGAAGGCTCTCCAGGGCAGAATCTCCTCCTAGCAAGTCCTGCCGGCAACCTCTCTCCTTCCTACGTGGGGTCTTTTTCAGCTCCACCATCTGCTCTGCCCATTCCTTCAATTCACAGAGCCCCAGACCCAGGACTAGCGCTGCCATTCAGCCCGTTTGCGCGAGACAGCCAGTGGTCGAAATCCTGAAACACAGGCATCCCTCCTTATGCGATTCCAGTTGGTTCTTGGCAGCAGGGGATTTACCTGAAAATGTATCTGGAAGCTACTGGGTCCCTGAGTGTGTGGACAGTGGGGACAATGCCCTGCCACATTGCTAACTCCGAGCGGAGTCCCAGGGGGTGCCTCCTGGCTTTTCTCCTGCCGGCCCCACACCCATACCTCTTGCCCCAGCCACCAAGGGGTTGACACTGACACAGCGTGGAAAGGAGAGGGACCAGGACCTTGTTCTGACTGGTCGGTGCCAGGACTCCCAGTTGGAGAGTTTTAGGCACATGTAGAAGTCATCCCCCGTTCTCCTTTTCTTCAGGTCACCACACAGAAAGCAATCAGACCCCTGGCCAGGGGGCCCTTCCTCTTCCTGCTTTGGGACTCAGCGTGGGCTGTGGGCACTGCCAGAGAATTTGGCAGAGGTGGCCGGCACCCTGTCCGTATCCTGTTGCCACCTGCCCTGCCTGCTCCCACCTGAAAACACTGTCCTCAGCAGTGATGGGCAGAAGTGAGTGAACAAGTGCCCAGCTCCCTCGCTCCTCAGGGGCACGGCGCTGCGGTGTGTGTCCTCTGCTGTCTCCCCGAGGTCCCCAATGGGGCCGAGCCTCGGTTGCCCACAGTGGTAATCTGCTTGATAGCACCCCTTTAAGAGCTGTCTTCCCTTCCCAGTCTGACTTCCACATGCCCCCAATGGCACCTCCTGGGACCACTTCCCAAATAAACTACTTACGTCTGGGACAGCTTCTGGGGAACCCCAAAGCAAGGCCCTAGCAACAAGATCTGGAGTGCTGTTACGCCCCGTCTTGCCCGCAATGCATTTGGAAGCTTCCCGGAGAAGCGAACCCTTGCAGAGCCATCCCAGGAGCTTGTCTCCAGGGGAGGAAAATAAACAGGAGCAAGGTTGGGAAAAAACACATTATGATGTTCGGACCTACCTGTCCCCTCTTCAAAGCAGGTGGTATGAAATTTTCCCATATAAAATTCTAACCCTATGATTGCAAAAATAAGGATTGCAAAAAATAGGAGAAGGCCGATCTGCAGCAAGGGGATCATCGCCTTCATGATCGACTTCAGGACGACTTGTAAACCTGGGGAGACAAAGAGAGATGTCCCATGGCTGTGAGCAGTTACCCGAAGGCTCCCCACCCTCCAGATGCTTCCGAGGGAACCCAGAGCCCACGGGAGGCTGGGGATGGTGGATGGTGAAGAAAGGACATACAGAGGCTGTTCATTATTATAACAGGAACAATCTCCCTTAACTTTTAAAAGCACTTATTTTAAAACATTAAAAAACGTATTTGATATACGCAGTGTCATTTGACGAACCTGCAGGCTAAAAGGAGTGGAACTCCACTGCTTTCTGGGCCATGGTCCCAGGTGCTGGGTGGCTCTCACCCAGAGCAGGGAGCCTTTTACTAGTTTTTTTCCCCACCAACAAGGGCATCCTTTCCTAATTTATGCCAAGGCATCATGTAGACAAGTTGCCACTCTACACGGACAAGCAGTCGGCATCCCAGTTCCAATCCAGAGAAACCAGACGTAATTCCATTGGCTTCCAGCACTAGCCCACCACGAGGTGGGCGCATGTGTAAAATGATCCCCGTCTCGCAGAGGTGGAAGCAAGGCACAGAGAGCTGTTGTGATTCGCCCAAGGGCACGAGAAACAACAGAGCCGGGATTCAAACCCAGGTCTGAGTGACATCAGAGCCTATGTCTGTAACCACTGGGCTCTATGTTAGGAAAGTCTGTGGTTAAAATTAGGGTTCCAACATATAACCTGGGACTTGCTTCTTGATGAAAGAACTTTGCACGGCCCAGATCAGCCCCTCCTGACAGGAGGAGACCCTACACGAGAGGGACACTGTCGAGATGGCCCCAGGGGACTATGCTGCTCCACGGGGCCCACTGGAAGGCGATGCTAATGAAGGCAGCGTGGCACCGTGGGCCAAGCCAGAATTCCTCTGCTGTGGGTGCATCCACCCTGCAGCTGCTGTGAGCATTGGCTGCTAAGGGCTTCCAGCTCCCCTCCTCTTCAGAGTTGCCCTTGGTTATAAAGAGATGCCTCACCTGGGAGACTGTTGCTGCCCCACCTCCCACCCCCAATAATTGACCAGAGAGTACAAAAGGCCAGCCTCCTTGCCTCACATGGGAGGACAACCCTGGTGCTCTTCACACTCCATTCCCTACCCCCTGATAGCCTCCACCACCACCCCCCCCCCCCCCCATAAAGAAGGGACATCTGAACACCTAAGTCTGCTTTTAGGGGACCAGACAGCCCTAGTCATCTACTTGCTAGCAATGTGACCTTGAATAAGTCAAGCAGCCATTCTGAACCTCGGTTTCTTCATCTGTAAATGGGCATCACCACAGTACCTCCCTCCCACAATTAAATGAGAGTGCATACCTAGCCAAGTACCTGACATGCCAGACTCCTGTTAGTA
Organism: Corynorhinus townsendii; assembly: GCA_026230045.1. Classification (NCBI taxonomy): domain Eukaryota; kingdom Metazoa; phylum Chordata; class Mammalia; order Chiroptera; family Vespertilionidae; genus Corynorhinus; species Corynorhinus townsendii. The sequence goes on from JAPDVU010000006.1 coordinate 80,663,191, forward strand.
CTAGCTTTGGGATGGCTCGTAATTTAAAATGATGCAGGCACCTGCTGGGACCTTGCAGGCAACTGACTAGAAGTGCCTTCTTTCTACAAAAAGACCCTGCTGGTGGTCTTCTGGGAAATCCTACTCTTTAAATCCGGATGGCAATGGACTTGAAGAACGACACCAATGAAAATGGTGACAGTGATAGAACCCACATCACAGGCTTGTTATGAGGATAAATGAGTTTTACAATAGCAAATACTTAGAACAGTGCCTGGCACATAATAATAACCGAGGCAGTGGGACAGAAAAAGGCCAGCTCAGTGTTTGTTTGGTTTTTGCAGCCGAGCATAACCCTGACCCTGAATATTGCAGCCACCGCCAGAGGCTGGAGGAGAAGCATCCTTAGAGAATGAGGAAGCAGTGTGGAACGAGGATGGACTTTGGGGCTCGTCACCAAAAAGGTGCAAGAACTCAGGTGAGTAGTTTAACCTTTCCATGTCTCAGCCTTTTCATCTGTAAAAGGGATTTATGGGGTGATAACAATAATGACCTAAAATAATGCATAGAAAGCTCTTGGTGCAGTGCCTGGTACACCACACAGGCATTCAAGAAACGGTAATGGTGATGGCCACCAGGGTCACTGCCCAGGCGTGGGGCTGCACTTGCCAACTCCTCGTTCTGCCACAGAGCAGCCATGGCACCTTGATCCAATTATTCAGCCACCCTGAGACTGTTTCCCCAGCTCTGAAATGGAGATGTCAGTGCTAGCAGCTTCGTAGGGCTGTGAGTACTGAATGAGATGCCATGAAGCACTTAGCGCAGCTCCTGAGAAACAGCAGGCACTCCATAAATGGGGGCTGTGGTTATGGACGAGGCTCCTGGCCTGCTTTCAGGAGCTCATCCAGACCTGAAGCCAGGTTCCTGAGGGTTCCCTGGGGAGCTTCCCCAAAGCGGAGGCTGCCCCGACATAGGGTAGGGGGGCACTCGGGGGCCCCTCCTGAGATGCAGAGGGGAAACTGACGACTCCAGGGCCCTGAGCAGACCCCTCGCCAGGATTGGAAACTCACGCACTTGGGATTCCAGACACCAGCTTGAGCGGTCGCAGCACTCGAACTGCCCTCAGTGTCCGTAGGTCAAACTCTGTCCCAACTGTCGCCAAGATGCTGGAAGAAAGAGACCAGAATGGAAAACAGAGGGTGGGTTTCAGGGTCAGGGTCAGACAGATGGGCGGGGTGCTTGGGGTTCGATGTTGTCAGTTATTGGCTGGGTGACCACGGGCAGGTGACGTTACATTGCTGGGCCTCAGTCCTATCACCTGTAAAAACAGTGTTAATGTTACCTGCTTCACAGGATAACAGGTGATGTATGACCCCAAACAGGTGGATGGTTGATGAAAATAAATGCTGGAGTAGGAGGAATGGCATGTGGTGGTGGTGGTGGGGGCGGGGGGGGGGTGGGAAGAACAATACATTTCACAACCACAATCACAATGGATTGTGGGGAGCCTGGGGGCGCTGGGGGAGAGACTGGGCGAGGGGCAGAGCCTTAGGGGTTTGGTGCTCTTTACCAGCTGGCAGGAGAGTAGTTCAGTATTAACAGCCCAGACTACATGGGTTCAAGTCCTAGTTCTGCCACTTCCCAGCTGGATGACCTTGGGTGAGTCACTTCCCTGCGCCGTGCCTCAGTTTCCCCCTTTGTATAATGCGATGACAACAGTACCTGAGAGTACAGTACTGAGCACTACACTTCAAACAACAGTACACCACAAAGGGTTGTGAGGACTAAATGATAGTTGCCAAGTAGTTGGCACAGTGCCCAGCACACAGGAAGCTACTTGTAAATAAATGGAAAAATGAACAAACCAGGAAGAGATGTGGCCCTGATGGTGTGGACCAGCTGGCAATGGCTCTAGAAAGCAGCTATAGACCCCACATCCCAGGTCAAAATGAGTCACTTTTGCAAATACCGGTAAGACAAGTCTTCCGTAGACCCCTACCCCACCTGGAAAGACCCCCACCTACTAAGACCTCATTTGTAAAAGTGTTACTGGTGAGAAAAGGGGTCCTACAGTGCCTCCTCCTAAGGCTGCCTGGGGAATCTCCCTGCCCTGTTTCCTGAACAGGTCCATTTCCAAGGTAAGTGATGTAGAATGAGCTACCACGGAGCCACTCAGCAGAAAAGGCTGTTATCATCACTTCAGATGATGGACTAGAGATGCTGAAAACCAGTGGAGGGTGGCTAAGCAAATAATTTGAAGGTGCCATCAGTCTTTGCCAAGGGTCTGGACCTTACCACTTTGGCCTGTAACAACCAGTATCTGCATCTCTTTGTCTGAGGGCTTTCTCCAAAACTAAGACAGGAGAAACCCCATGGGAGCAGTCCGCAACCAGAGACTGCTGGGAGTAGGTGGATCAATTCCCAGGCTTCCTCACCTCTTATTCCAAATGGCTCTAAGATGTGTTCCCAAGAGTGATTGATCCCAGCTGCCTACCAGAATCACCTGCCCATCAACACTTCCTGGGGTCACCTCCCAGATGAACTACTTGCACCTAAATCTTTGTTTCAGGGTCTATTCTGGGGCACCACAAACTAAGACAGGGGTTGATCCCAACTCTTTTTCAAAACTACTCTTAGAGCAAAGATGGCATTTTAGATTGGACTGACTTATTTTTCTATCATCAACAAATGTGCATCTGAGTATGTCCTATGTGCCAGGTAGTGCAACAGACAAGACTCTCCCTGCCCCATGGAGCTGGTACACAAGAAAAATGTTTAACAAAAATATGGACACAATGAATGAACCCACCACTGGTATGATGCATTCTTAGAAAGATCCAGAAGACAACAGCTCTGACAGCACATAGCAGTTCATATTAACTAGTCTGGGACCCAGGGAGGATCTGTCTCAAGCTGAGGTCTCATGGATGATGAGGAGGAATCTGGTCAATGGGGGAAGAACTTTCTAGACTAAGGGAATGGCTAAGACAGAGAGCATGGGTGGGAAGAAGCTTGGTAAATTTAAGAAATGAGATAGTGCCATGAAGCTGGAGCACAGGAGGGAGCCATGCCATACAACCCCAAATAACTTTCAATTCAATTTACTCTATTTTTCTCTTCCTTTACCAACTTTCTCATATTCCTTTGAGTTCCTAAAACACCATTCTATTTCTACATCTCACTTTCTCCCCCTCTTGGCAGATAGTTGGTTAGAGTGTGCAGAGCAAATGACAGGCATCATTTGAGTCTTCATTGAATTCACAAACATTAGCTGAGTACCTACAACATGCTGGGCCCTGTCCTGGAGACAGGGATTCTGGGGGTACCAAGAATAAATCCAATAAATATGCTGGGTGACAGGGTGATAAGCACGAGGCAGAAAAGCAATGCAGGCAGGGGAAAGGGAAACATTAGCGAGTGGGGGCAGGATGAGGGGCGTAATGGTGAAAGCAATTGTTCTTTACCATCTGGCAAGGAAGTAACTCAGTGATAGGAATGCTCAGACCAGCACTGCCCAGGAGAACTTTACTAAGAGCTGCGTGTGAAATTTGTAATTTTCTAGCGGCCACATTAAGAGAGTAAAAAAAAAAGAAGCATGTGAAATTAATTTTAATAACACGGTTTCTTTAACCCAGTCTATTCAAAGTATTATCATTTCAACAGGCAATCAACATAAAATATTTATTATTTGGAGGAAGTCTTTGAAATCTGGTGCATATTCCTCATTTAGGGCACATCTTAGTTGGGGTGCTTAATGGCTGCATGTGGCCAGTGGTGAAAGCCCTGGACAGTGCCAGCCCAGGGAAAGAAACACTGAAGTAAAGATGTGAAGAAAGACAGGGGGTGAGCCTCATGAATAAGTCAGGGGAAAACTCGAGGCAGAGGGATAGCCAGTGCAAAGGTCCGGAGGCATAACTATCCCTGGAGCATTTGAAGAACAGTGCAGAGGCCAGTGTGGCTGCAGCCAAGGGAGCCAGAGTGACAGTAGGAGGATATGAGGGCAGGGAGGTGATGAGACCTTGCAGGCCACGCGAAGATTTTGGCTTTTGCTCTGAGTGAGGTGGGAGCAGTGGGGAGTTCGGAGCAAAGGAGAGACATAATCTGACATATAGAATAAGACCCCTCTGGGACAAGTCAAAAAGCTGAAAGACTTGGGGAGGAAGCAACTGCATTGTTCTAGAGGAGCGATAATGGGTCTAGATCAGGTTGTGCCAGACGTAAAGGTAACACTAAGGTGAACTCAACCCTGCCCTAGAGACGATCGCAGTAAGTGGATGAGAGATCAAGTCCTCTGGTCCCACAGCTGTAAGAGGCAGGAATGAGGAGGACGTGAATACAGACAGGAGGGCTGGGACAGCATCATCGCAGAGTCCGAGTCTGAGGAGGCAGCACAGCACCAAGCTCACAAAACGTGGGGTTAAACCCCAGCCCTGTGTTTCCGTCTGGCGTGGCCTTTGCCCGGACTTGTCTGAGCCTCAGAAAGGCAGAACTTCCCTCCTGCCCAGGGCCATCCTAGCCAGCACCCAAGATGGCCTACCTCCTGGTCTCCTGCCTGGAAGGTGAGAAGGAAGGGGAAGGAAAATGGGAAGCAAAGGAAGGCCTCTCTGGCCGAGAGCCCCGCAGAGGCAGAGGCTTCACTCAGGGTGTGTGGTGCATGAGGCTGTGAACTGGAGGCTGAGGAGGCGGGTCTTGTTGTGTGGACAGTGGGAGTCATGTAAGGTTTCGGAGCAGGGGAGGGCTGTGATTGGGGTTGGCGTTAGGAAGACAAGCCTGACAGCTGAAAGGACAGATTGGTGGTGATGGGGGCAGGAGCTAGGAGGGAGCCGCAGAGCAGGCCGGTGTAATGAGGGCTGGAAGTAGGACAAAGGCAGTGGGAGTACAAAGGAGGCCCCGATTTATATTTAGCTGCCATTGATTGCTGTGCACCAAGGAGCTTGCCTGGGCTCATCCATTCCTTCCTGCATCCCAGTATTTAGCAGGATGAGCCCCATTTTACAGAGCAGGACACTAAAGCCCAGAGATGTTACTAATGCATGGAAAGCCATACCACCGAGTAAGAACTTGGACGCGGGACACCAGCACTCCAGAACCTGTTCTCCCGGTCACAGGGCTCATTGGATGGGGTTAGGGCAATGGTGGGGATGAAAGGGAAGTGAAGAACGGCTTCCTGGTTCTGAATGAACCACCGAGAGATGGTAATTTATTTATCCAACAAGGTTTATTAGCACCTACTATGGGCTGTGTGCTCAGACAGGGTCTGAGGATACTGCCATGAACAGAGTGACACTGGTAAAACACATAGTAGGTCAAATTGTGGGAAGCACTATGGAGAACAGTACAGCAGTCACCAGGGCTTCCAATGGGAGGATGGAGTGTGGGGTGGGAAAGAGAGGAATCCAGGGCAACTGTAGGGTTCTGACCTGGGCTATCTGAAGGAAAGAGTTGCTGTGATTGAGATGGGGAAGATGGACGAAGGGGTACGTTCGAAGGAAGATCAAAAGCTGGTTGTGGACCCGCTGAGGTTGAGATGCCAGTTTTCTGTAACTCCCTTGTCAAAACTTTCCACTGGATCCCATCAAGCTTAGAATAAAATCTAAACTCTACCATGACCACAAGACCTTCCGTGCCTCAACCCCTGCAGGCCATGCCATCCCACTCTGGTCACTCTGACTTTCTGCTCTGCCTATCCCACCACGGGCATGATATACTGGCGATTTCTTTTTCTTCAAATGCTGGCCCATCCCCTCAACTCTCTCCCTCTTGTCTTAGCTGGCCTCTTCAAATCCTTCAGGCTGTAGCCTAAATTTTGCCTTCCTGGCACCTCTGGCTAAAGAGGCCCTTCACTCTCTCAAATTATGTTGTTTATGAAATTGTGCTTAGTATTCACGTCCTCTTCTAGAATGTCAGCTCCATGAGTACAGAGACCTTTTATTTTTGTAGTACCTGAAGCACGTTTCATGGCCTGCCCTAGCAGGAACTCACTAAATATCTGGTGAGTAAGGAGTAGCGTAGGATTATGGTAGACTAGAGATCCCAGAGTAGATAGATAAAGCAAAAAAAAAAAAAAAAAAAAAAAAAAAAAAAGCCAAGGGCCACAATGGCATGTTGAGGAAAAGCAACATTGTAAGAGACAAGAAGAGGAAGGAGATGATGACAAAGAGGGAGAAGTCACAGAGGTGGGACAGGACCTGGCAGAGAGCCAGGGGATCAAGTGCAAAAGTGTTTTGAGAAAGGCGAGGTCACTGGTCTCCAGGGCAGCACAGAGATGAGTAAGATGGAATGGAATGAAGAACATCCATTACTTGTGGCATCAGGTCACTGGGGAGACCAGTGACCTTGCCTATCTCAAAACACATTTGAACTTGATCCCCAGGGATGACACCCTCTGCCAGGAGAGATCAAGAGAACTGGAAACAAGAGCCTAGGTATGAGAAGAGAGGCATTTTCAGGGCGGGGAGAAGTGAATAGGTTTATATGTTGAGGGAGAAGTCAGTGATGTATCTCTTGGTGTTTAAAGTTGTACTGCCCAATACAGTAACCACTAGCCATACAAAGCTATTTAATATATACACTTAATTTAAAGTAGACATTCAGTTGTACTTACACATAGCTATTTAAATATATACTTAATTTAATTTAAATTAAATGAGACATTCAATTCCTCAGTTGCATTAGTCTCATTTCAAGTACTCCACAACCACACATGGACAATTTCCACAATTGTAGAAAGTTCCACTGGATGGTGCTGCTCTAGCGTCTCCACTTGACCAGGTCAGGAGTTTTCATGTTTTTTCACAGCTTTATCTCCAGTACCCAAAATTCTGCCTGGCATACAGTAGGTGCTCAATAAATGTTTGTTGAATAAATGAATGAAGGAATAGTGAAGAAGTGAAATGTAGGAAAGCATAGGGGTAACTATTAATAGAGTATATTCTAGAAGAGATGGATGGGTGGGTGGAAGGCAGGACTTCTATTAAACTAGGAAGAGAATACCCAATAGCCATCCCCATTCCTTCCCTTGCCAGATGGAGCCCATCTTCCATCAAAGAGACAGAAAATGCTCAATAGTTTCTATTACCCAGGATTCCTTGTAGTGGGAGCACTGGTCACATGACTGAGTCATGTGTCTAACAGATCCTTAGTGAAAGTCTGCTGGGGCTTCTGCGAAAGCCTCCTCCTCTTGAGGAGTCACAGGACTGGAGTCAGCCTTCCTCTTCTTGTGTGTCCATATGGGATGGCTGGGCAGACCTTGTGGAACTGAGGTGGCCATCAAGGCACCCTGAGTGGTAAAGGTTACCAGACAGTCTTTACACTAAAGATGGCAGAGTGGAAAGATGGAAAAAGATTCCTTGGAGACATTGCTGAGCTGCAGAACCAACCACCCAGGCTCCAGACTTCCTATAATCTGTGTAACAAACATCCTTCCTAGAGGTTAAGAGCCAGACAGCTTGGGTTCAAATCCCAGGTCCTCTAGCCACTAACTGTGGCCTTGGACAAGTGACTCAACAAGTGACTCAGTTTCCTGAGCTGTAACGTGGAGATGATAGTGGTACTTCTCTTATAAGTGGGAATTTATGTGAATGCTTACACTTGTGCTTGCAATTTACTAAGTCCTAGGTAAACGCTTGCTTTCATCGCCATTTTCATTTTATCTTGTTACTTTCAGCTGAGTTATATCAGAACCGACCGATAAAGGCGACATCACTGAGTTTACTGTCAGGTTGTACACTTTTTGCTTAACATAACAGAGACCCCATTTTATGCCCCCGTATCTTGATCAGGTGAGTGTTCTCTCATTTCACTGACAGGAAAACTAGGCCCCAGAAGGGTTAGCTACCTGCCCACAATCACACAACTAACATGTGGTGCCTGGGTCCTGAGTCTGCCTTTGCCACCTCTATTCCTCTCCTGGGAGCTCAGCCAATCTCATGCCTCCGCTAACCTGTGTGGAAGGACTCTATTTTCTCTGCTGTCTGGAAGTCAGGATGTTAGCATGTATTTGCAGAGTAACAACTACTATGTGCCAGGGGGTGAGGAGGGGAACATGTGCAAAGGCCCTGGGGCTGGAGAGACCTCATGGTGAAGAGTGAGGTTACAGTTGAGGAGGGGCCCAGGGCAGGAGAGTGAGAAGGAGGTGTGAGCAGGGTTGGAAAGCAGGAAGAGGAGGGGGCCTGTTGTGGATGCCCTGACCTTAAAAGGAGCACTGCCCCTTACAGATTCAGGTCAGATCTTTCTGAGAGGAGTACTTAGGAGCAGAACTGCTTCCCCTGCAGTGTGCATTCTTGCCACTCAAGAGACCGTGTCTATCCTCTTCAAGTTCATGTTGATATCACCTGACTAGTAGTTCTTCTTGGGAAAATGATTCCTGATTTTTTTAAACCCTCAAATACAGGGTAACAAGTTACTTGTTTTCCTCACTTCACGGCATATTTTCACCTTTGGTCTATGCAATGTCCCTCTCTTGATCATTCGTTCATTCATTCATTCATTCATTCATTCACTCATTCATTCCCTTTTATCCTCAGACTCTACTGTCATTCTTCCCCCAACACAATGTTTAATCTGGTCTGATTAGGATACATTCTGGCAAAACACACGCTTCATTCTAAGTATATATATTTTTAATTTACATAAATGGCACAAAGTTAGGCATATTCAGTTGTTTTGTGTTTCCATCTTAGAACCATGTTTTGACGCCCCATCCAGGATGGTCTGTTGGACGTGCAGTCCGAGGCTGTCCCTGGGCCCGGGGGTCCACAGATGCATCTGTCACACCCCACCTCCTGTGCCCCAGAAATGGGCACCAGGTGGCCCCCAGCTCCTTCTCCACAGATGGTACGAAAGCCAACATCTCCGTGCCCTTCCCTTAGAGACCCAGTGAAAATCTCCCCAGGATGGGCAGTGGGAGCATAACTGCTGGTGGGTCTGGACTTAACTGGACTCAGTCCTGCTGATGGTCCTCCGGACAACCCAGGCCACCCCCCCCTCCCTGCCACCCCTCCCCCGAGTGCGGCAGGAGCTTCGTCCGTCCCACATTCCCACCTAATTAAAGTGTCTTATCCACCTTTCTAATTTTTTCCACTCTAAAAGGCATCCAAAGATATTCACTGTTTTAATTTTCATCTTTCTAATTACAAATGATTTTGAGAATGAGGTCATACTGATTAGCTCGTCAGAGGTCTCTTGTCTAATCTGCCCGGTCACATTCTTTTGTTTTTCGGTTGAGATTGTTGCCTTATCCTTGTTGATCTGCAGACATTCCTTCATATAGTCTTTTTTTTTTTTTTTAATTGATTTCAGAGAGAAGAAAGGAGGGGGAGAGAGAGAAACATTGACGAGCTGCCTCCTGCACGGCCCCCTTACTGTGGATCGAGCCAGCAACTGGGTATGTGCCCTGACTGGGAATCAAACCAGCATGGGTTGTTGCTCAACCACTGAGCCACACTGGCCGGCCCCTCATACAGTCTCGATCAGCACTGCCTTTATGGTAGCCACTGGCCACATGTGGTTATTGAGTACTTGAAATGTGTCTAGTATGAGGGAGGAACTGAGCTTTAAATAGTATTTACTTTTAATTTATTTCTATTTAACATAGTCACATGTGGCTAAGGGCTACAATAATGGACAGCAGTTCATTATTAATCCCTGGTTAGTTTTCCTTCTACCATACTATGCACTATTTACAAACACTGCTTCAGTTCTTACCAGGTACCAGGTGCTATTCTAAATGATTTATAAATATAAACTCATTTAAAACGCCTAGCAGCCCATAAGTAGATGATAGTCTCTCCATGTTACTGACGAGGAAACTGAGGCACAAAGAGGTGGTAATCTGCCCCAGGATTCATAGGAAATGGCAGGACGAGGATCGGGACCCAGGCAGAGTGGTTCTCCTTCTCCCCTGAATTATGTCTTTATTGGAACAGAACATTTTAATTATCATGTAATCAAGCATTTCTTTTGCTTTAGATTTTGTGCTTTTCAAGTTCTATTTAAGAAGTCCTCATCCTCCCTGGGCCGCACGGGCATTCTCCTCCCTTAATGCGAGGTTCTTACCTCGCGCGCGTGAGGTCCTCTCAAGAGCCTTGACCTCTGCACCAAGTTCTTCCTCTTATTTGTTCTGTACAGTAGAGGACTGCACAGAAGGACACATTCCTATTTTTGGTGATTCCTGAAGCTCTCTCAAAGTGTAGTGTTTTCTTAAATGAAAAGGAATGGGAGCAGATGCAAGACCCCCGGAAAGTGCCAGGTAAGTGATTCTAAAAAGACGGGGTGGCTATGTCGGGGACAAGAAGGGGATGGCATTTGAGAGGGAGGGGACTTGCAGATTTGGAGACTAGCAGGCCTAGGGCCTCCCGAGGTCACCCTGGCTTGCTGATGACAGGCTGAAGGAGGCAGTGGAAAGGAAACCTTCCGAGAGTAGGACGAGAAGAGGGAGGAAGGTTACGTGGTGGTTTGAGCGGGCTGGGACACTGTCTCCCCAACAGAGTAGATTCACCCAAATTTGCAAGCAAAGAGCACAGTGTCGGTGGAGAAGGAGAGCCAGCAGTCCACTCCAGATATTTGATGGAGTGAAATCCTCTAAGAAATGGACAACTATGTTTTCAATTGAATTCCCGGACACTGAGTGGGCACTTCCTACAGGAGGGAGAAGCACTCCTAAACCAAAATATAACTAAACTCTCACCCACAGTTAATGGGAATTAGACTGGTCCAACCACCTGGGGAAATGGTTAGGCAATTTCCACCCAAGTGAAACAGATCTCTCCCTTTGACCCCGTAATTCCATTCCTAGAAAACCTTCCAGAAAAATGTGAGTGCAGTCACAAGGTAAGTAGAAGAGTGGCGACAGCAGCTTTCTCTGTATTAGCTCCAAAGTGGAAAGCACGCAGGTGCCCTCCACCAGTGCCGTGGATAACAGGCAGTGCAGTAGACACAGCCATGAGGATGAATGACCTACAGCTAGAGCAGCAACAAGGATGGAGCTCACATGCATCAAAGGAAAGAAGCCAGGCAGAGCACACAGTAGGATCTCATGTGAACACACTAATCTGTGCTGTCCCACCAGGATGGGGTGACTGGTGACTGATGAAGAAACTGGTTTGTGCTGGCCTCAGGCAATGAGAGAGTTTCTGGAGGTTGGGGATAGTCTTGCTTCTGGATTTGGGTGCTGGTGACATGAGTGTGTTCAGTTTTTGAAAATTTCTCAAACTATACCCATATACGTGTGCCTTTCCACCTGTATAAAGTTAAAACAGAGTTAGAAAGAGCTAACGTTTGAGTGCTTGCTGAGGGCCAGGCAGTGCACATTACTTCATTCAATCCAACATGGCGATCCTATGAGGTAGGGCCCGTCTTTCATTCCCTCTACTTTCCAGACCAGAGAGTTTGAGTCACTGCTCCAAGCTCATACAGCTAGTACACAGCCAAGCTGGGTTTTGCTCTCATGTCCCATTCATTTCTAAGTATGCTGCAATGCTTCCCAGCCTTGGAAAAGTGAAGGTTCATGGATCTCTCTGAGACAGAGGAGAAAAAGGGAGGAAAAAAGCAGATGATGATCCTGAGGAAATTGAAAGGAAAAGGAATTTAAAAGTGACTGCTGTCTTAAGAAAAAGTTGGCACGATCCCAAGGTATCAGAGAAGGCTGGAAGCAGATGTGGGTTGAATTTAATACAGGCACTGACTAAAGACGAGGAAATGGGTTTTGTGCTGGCCTCAGCCTATCAATAACCAATGTTGTGGCTGGACCAGTCCTTGTGGTTTCTATTATGACTGCAAGACCCCCTCCAGCAATCATCATCAAGGAATTTTGAAAAAAATAAAGGTTTATTACTCATAGGACCTGAAAATTACACAATACACCTAGGGCCACACAGCGAAGTTGAGGGGAAAGAGGGAACATGCAGGCCATGGTTTCAGCTTTTATTGGGGTGGAGGGAGGCTGGGGGGACCTAGGGTTTAAAAAAAAAAAAAAAATATATATATATATATATATATATATATATATTATTGATTTCGGAGAGGAAGGGAGAGGGAGAGAGAGATAGAAACATTAATGATGAGAGAGAATCATTGATCGGCTGCCTCCTGCACGCCCCCCCCATTGGGGATCGAGCCCACAACCTGGGCATGTGCCCCTGACCAGAATCGAACCTGGGACCCTTCAGTCCACAGGCTGACGCTCTATCCACTGAGCCAAAACAGCCAGGGTGGGACCTAGGGTTTTGAGGGCTCACTCTTGATCGGTAAATTTAAAACATAAGAATGGGAATTTAAAGTACAAGAAAGAGAAAAAAATTTCAGTGGCCCCAAAAGTCAGTAATTGAAATCAACCAAGATTTGTAAAACAAAGGGGCCTCAGTGGCTGTAGTCAGTGGCTGGCATGTGTTTATTGAGACAGCTGTCTTTGAAGTGGATGCCTCTTTGAAATGGATGCCTTGGCAATCAGAGCTTAAGTCAGGCACTTCTGTTACAAAAAAGAAAAGAAAAAAAACCCAACACTTACAAAACATTGCGGGCACCGAGGTCCAGCTAAGGGGACTCCCTGCAGGAACTAGAGGAACCCCAGCCACTGGTTCCCTTGTGCCCCTTGGGCTTCAACAGTCATTTCCCAACACAGCAACAACTAACATGTTATAGTCTTACTTTCCACAGCCCCGGTCATGGGCACCATCACCACAGGAGGTAGGCTGACATCTGCCTTGCCAATGAACAATCCGAGGTTCCAAGAGGCCAAGTGTCTTGACTGAGACCACACACAGGAACTGTCAGAGCTGACCTACAACGGAAGCCTTCTGCCTCTCCTCTGCCCCTTGAAGCAAAGCCTCCAACTCAGTGGAGCTCCTCCCTCCACCTCCCTGCTTCTCCCTCTGCTCCTTTAAAATAACTAACTAACTAACTAAAATATATCCTATCTAATAAAAGAGTGATATGCAAATTGACCATCACTCCAATACACAAGATGTCTGCCTCCATGTGGTTAAAGATGGCTGCCCCCATGAGGACACAAGATGGCTGCGACAAGATGGCCAGCAGGGGAGGGCAGTTGGGAAGGACCAGGTCTGCAAGGGAGGGCAGTTGGGGGTGATCAAGCCTGCAGGGGAGGGCAGTTGGGAGGGACAAGGCCTGCAAGGGAGGGCAGTTAGGGGTGACCAGGCTAGCAGAGGAGGGCAGTTGGGAGGGACCAGGCCTGCAAGGGAGGGCAGTTAGGGGTGACCAGGCAAGCAGGGGAGGGAAGTTGGAGGGTGACCAGGCCTGCAGGGAAGGGCAGTTGGAGGAGACCCAGGTCTGCAGGGGAGGGCAGTTAGGGGTGACCAGGCCTTTAGGGGAGGACAGTTAGGGGTGACCAGGCCTGCAGGGGTGGGTAGTTAGGGGCAATCAGGCTGGCAGGGAAGCAGTTAGGCATCAATCAGGCTGTCAGGGGAATGGTTAGGGGGTGATCAGGCTGGCAGGCAGAAGCGGTAAGGGGCAATCAGGAAGGCAGGCAGGTGAGCAGTTGGGAGCCAGCAGTCCTGGATTGTGAGAGGGATGTCCTACCTGGATCAGGCTAAACAGGCAGTTGGACATCCCTTGAGGGGTCCCAGATTGGAGAGGGTGCAGGCTGGGCTGAGGGACACCCCCCCCCCCTTCCCATGCATGAATTTCGTGCACCGGGCCTCTAGTCTATATTATGAAAGGCCTGTGGCCTTAAAGCCATAAGGACCAAAGACAGCACGGATGGGCAGGGCTGTGCGATTTCACATGCTGGGCTTCTAGAGTGTGTGTGTGTGTGCATTTTCTTTTAATTGATTTCAGAAAGGAAGGGACAAAAACATCAATGATGAGAGGATCGGTTGCCTCCTGCATTGGAGATCGAGCCCACAACTCAGGCATATGCCCTGACCAGGAATTGAACAGTGACCTCCTGGTTCATAAGTCAACACTCAACCACAGAGCCACACCAGCCGGGTTGCCTCTTCTCCTTTATCCAGAGAACCTCCTCCCCACCGATCCACAGCTCTGCCTTCAACACTGCTTCTGTGCCAGCCCAGAGAACTTTTTGCCATGGTGGGAACATTTTATTCTGAGTTGTACAATATGGCAGCCAACCGCCATAGGCATCAATCACTTAAAATGTGGCTGAGCGATTGAATTTTTCATTTGATTTAATGTTAATGGATTTACCCTTATATTTAAATAGCCGCATGTGGCTAGTGACTACTGTGCTGTATTGCGAAACTCTGAAGTTGCATTGTGGAGTGGATTCCATAATCGAGGCATGCAGTTAGTCACACACTACTGAGTGCTAAGTACTCCCGCTTTGCTCCCCAGGTCTATTCTTCAGCTTCCCTGTGCCCAGCCAGGTCAATCCCTGTGGACTATATCTCCCAGAATGCTTTGCTCTGGTTTCTGGTTGGGTAATGGGAGGCACTGGCAGATGAGGGAGAGATTAGAGTCTTGCTTTCATGCTTCTTCCCTGGTTCTAACCCAGTCTTTCCTGCATGGCTCTGTCTCTGCTGGGTTCCAGGAGTGTAGAGATAGCAATGGCTTCCCTTTGGGGATCTCAACATCCCTTACCTACCTTTTTTTTTTCTAATTGATACCTGAGAGGAAGGGAGAGGGAGAGAGAGATAGAAACATCAGTGATGAGAGAATCATTGATGAGCTGCCTCCTGCATGCCCCACACTGGGGATTGAGCCTGCAACCAAGGCATGTATACAGACAGGGAATCGAACCATGACCTTCTGGTTCATAGGTCGATGCTCAACCACTGAAACCACACTGGCCAGGCCTTACCTGCTTTCTTGACTTGGCCCCATCTCTTTAGGGAATTTCTTCATTACCTGCTCTTCATGTGAAACCATCTGGAGGGTAAATCCTGTTTCCTGTTGGGACCTTGATTAATATAAGGTAGGAGGAATAGATGGTCCATGAAGGCTGCCCATCTGTGGGTTCCTACATCCCTCCCCCCGCCCCCCCCCCCCCCCCCCCCCGTTTCTGAGACAAAAAAAATCTCTGGAGAAGTGGGATTTGAGTATAGGATCCCTCACCTCAAATGGCAGGGACACTCTGCTGTCTTTTCCCAATGAGACTTCAAATTGGGGGGGAGATGTTCTGCTAGGTTCTTGCCTTGCCCCATTGCAATGCAGGAGTAACTAACTCCTAAGAGCAGAAAACCCAAGAAACAGAGGAAGTGGGTGGGAAAAGACAAGGGTGTCTCTTAAAGTTGTCCTAAAATGGGACTTGAAAGGGGGTGACACAGAATAAGATGTGGGGCTTGATTCTCAGTGAGGCCCTATGGCAGAACTGCTTTCTGTCTCTTCTTCCTGGGCACTCAGCTGGACTATATTCCCCCCTCTCGCAGGTAGGCGTGGCCACATGACTAAGCTCTGGCCAGTGGAAGGTGAGTGGAAGTGATGTGCTACTTCTAGGCAGGGCCCAGAAACGTTCCCCCAGTGTTCTCTCCATCGTCTTCCCTTCTACGGCTTCATGCCATGGAGCATGGAGACCTTGAAAGCTACAGGCCGAAGACAAGGAACCACAATCCAGAGGGAGCTGGGGCCCCGCCTCCCTGTTTGGAGGAGAGCTGCCCACTATTTAAGAATATCCCTTTGGCCCTGGCCAGTGTGGCTCAGTTGGTTGGAGTATTGTCCCATGAATTGAAGGGTTATGGGTTTGATCCCTGGCCGGGGCACATATGGGAGGCAGCTGATCAATATTTCTCTCTTACATTGATGTTTCTCTCTCTCTCTCTCTTACCCTCTCCCTTCCTCTCTCTCTAAAATCAAGAAAAAAATTTTTTTAAAGAACGGAATACTCATTTGGGGCTTTCTGCATGCCAGAATTAAACCTCCATTGTGTTTGAGTCCTTATATATGTTGGGGTTCTTTGTTACAGCAGCACGTAGTATTTAATATACTTACTAGTAACTTAGCTTATTTAATACACAGTGACTAATACACTTGTGCAGCTAAAATTTCAGCTCCATGCGGCCATGGATCCGTCTCTTGTTCATTGATGGACCCTCACTGCCTAGGGCAGGGCACAGTACATGGTAGGCTTCAATAAGTAAGTACTTGGTGAATGAGCTGTCAGCTTCAATGTTTCTTTCCAGCTGGGTGAATGCAGAAAAGTGTAGCAGATGTGAACTCCGGCTCTCAGGTGGGAAGGGGCTAGACTTATATCCTGCAAAAATATTCACTAATTGTCTATACTGGGCAAACTCCCAACTCAGTTTCCTCACAGGGAGGATGGAGAATTATAGAAAAGCTTTTTCTTTTAGTGGACAGTGGGAGATTAAATGTGACCATTCATGAAAAGTGCTGAGCACACTGCCTGATGCATAGTAAGCCCTCAGGAAATAGCAGTCATGATGATCTGAACTTCTCTTACTCTCTGGGTAAACCAAAGGCTCAGGAGTGGCCCCTGCAATCGGCTCTGACAAATCTCAGGCCCCAAGATATGGGAGGTTGGGGGGTGGAGGTGGGGTAGTGGGGAGAAGCAAGGCTTGATCCTGGGATTATAGCCAAAGACCAACTCAGAAAACACTATTACATTCCCATGATCCTCCTGCAACAGCTTGAGACTTGAGACTCTCTTTCTTGCCTTGACCTCAGACTAGCTGCTTTGGGGCTCAGACCAGCTGTCTCTGGATCAGGGTCCCACTGGGAGCCCAGCACTCAGAGAGCCTGGTGGAGTCCTCAGGCCTAATAGAGGAAATAAGCCACAGTTTAATTTGGGGCAACCCATCTTTGCGGTGTGTGTGTGTGTGTGTGTGTTATTATTATCATCAGCCTGGAGGTATGGGTGCTTGGACACATGCCTGAGGACCGATCAGGTCTTTCTCCTCCATTAATTAAATGTGAATCACAGCTGAGTCACTGAAGAAAGAAAATGGTCAATGAACAACTCCGACTTCCTCCCTCCTTCTTTGCTCAGAGAGATGAGTCATCAAAAGTCCGGATTCAAAAATGAGAAGGGGGGAAAAAGCAGAAGAGTTGCAGGCCTTGGAAGAGCAGCAGCAAAGCAAACTTCAGACACTTTATCCTTTGTCTTAGCAGAAAAAGTCCCCAAATTCCCGACCCAAGGCTAATGGTCCAAACCCCTCTAGTGAGCACACCTCTCTATTTCTTGTTTTTACACAGATCCATGGGCACCCCAAGTTCTATACAAGCTTCAACAATCCCTTTTCTTGATTCCTTCAGGCAACAGCAGGTTCCTCACCAAGCCAAAAATAGCCTCAAATCTCCACCTTTCTGCCTCATTTTCCCCACAAAGCCCCAAGCTTTGAATTCACATATCTTGTTTCATAGCTAATGGAAGAATGGGAGCCGTGTTGCCTCTGTCAATGGGAGAGGGCCACAAGGAGTGAGACCGGAAGGTTCCAGAAGTGGGGGTTCCTCAGAATTGGGGCATCCATGGAGCCTACTGGTCTCAATCCTGGCTCTATGTAGCCTGAGACAGTTAATCTGTCTTTCTGAGCCTCAGTTTCTTTATCTGTGAAATGGGTGCAGTAAAAGAAACTACTCACAGTGTGTGAAGATGAAAAACAGCAACCATTAGAAGTCAGCAATGATAATATTCATTAGAAAAAAATAATCCAAGAATTCCACTCTATGGGAAAATGATCAGATTGATTCATGTTTCACGCCTAAGGTCACCCTATGAGAAAATGATCAGATTGGTTGGGGAAATGGCCCTCAGTGAGCAGAGAGGATGCACAGTGCCTGGCACACATAGTCAAGCTGGTATGTGTGTGTGTGTGTGTGTGTGTGTGTGTGTGGGCGCGCGCGCGCGCGCGCGCGCGCACGTGTGTGTGTGTGATGAGTGCAATTTCCCCTGAAAAAACTGCCCACTAGCACATAACATCCCAACTTCACTTTTGACTTCCACATAATTTTTCAGGAGTAACATTTTTACTTTCAAATTCACAGGTTTTCTTTTTTTTTTTACCTATGACCCAGGTTTTGATACTTTGATATTCAAACCATTCTCTTTTAAATAACATGTAGTGTCATTGTCCTTGTCAAAATTTAAATAGACACACACTGTCTGGGCCTGCTTGTTAATGTTTCAGGGTGTGATTTCAGCAGTTTGCCACAGTGCTGCTCACAGACTTTATGAAATTCTGCAATTTTTTTTTTTTTTTGCAAGGTTGCCAATTTCAAAGTCATTCTGCCTTGGACTTGCACTATATTATCTATATATATAAAAGGCCAAGATGCTAGCATAACCAATGGACACAGACACTGGGGTGGTGGGGGCTTGCCCGGGGTGAGAATGGCTGGGGGGAGTCAATTGGGAAAAAAGGAGACATATGTAAAAGTTTAGACAATAAAAAAAAAAAAGGCAAATATGCAAAGTGTCCCCATGGGAGTCTGACCGGGAGTCCTATTGCTCACTATGATGTGCACTGACCACCAGGGGGCGGCACGGAACAAAGGAAGGCCTCGGCTGGCAGCCAGAAGGCCTTGATCAGCCCTGATCGCCAGCCGGGCCTAGGGACCCTACCTGTGCACAAATTTTGTGCACTGGGCCTCTAGTAGAATAATCTCTAACAATCAAGAACAGTGGTTCTAACCAGGGGTGATTTCATTCCCAGGGGTGATTTGGAAATATATGGAGACATTTTTTTATTGTTATGACTGGGGGTGGGGTGCAACTGGGACCCAGTGGATGGTAGCCAGGGATGCTGCTGAACATCCTGCAATGCTGTGGCCAAGAAACTCTGATCTAGAACCTGATTAACGAGGATGTGGACCCAATGGGCCATAGTTACCCTGGGTTGAGCTCTTTGAGTTTGGACCTACTTTTACAAGTGGTCAGTTCCTTAGTGGCCAAAAGTAGATTATGTCAACTTTTGGGCCCCTCTGCCTCCTTCTCACTACAATAAATTTATGCTAAGCTTGGGGCTCTGTGGCAACATTTCCTGTATTTTAGTTTCAACTCTGTCACTTCCTAGCTGTGTGACTCTGGGTTTCAGTTTTATCAGCTGTAAAGTTTGACTAGTAATAGTGCCCAATGAACAGGGCTGATATGTGTAAAGCACTCAGAACGTGCCTGGTACACAGTGAGGTGTGGTGGTGGTGTGGGAATTGGACTGAATCCCTGGTACAAACATGATGCCAATCTTCTCAATAAAGATTCACATTCTCTTTCCATACCATGGCTGAGATATGGATGCCTAGTCAGAAACTACATTTCCCAACCTCCCTTGCAGCTAGGTCATGTGACTACTTCTGGCCAATGGGATGTGGGCAAAAATAAGTTCTCATTTTTCAGCCTAGTTCATAAATACCTCTTCACTTCTTCCCCCAGCCTACTTGCTGGATACAAACTGTTAGGATAACCCTGGAAGCCACATGCTGGAGAAGGTGACACCTCCATCAGCCCAGATTGCAGAGTGACTATGTGGAGAAGAGCCATACTTGTAACACCCACACTTCTACCCCATCCCACCCCCTAACAACTGTACTTCAAAAGTTAATTTCTGACTCAGGTATACACTTAAGTTAGGGATGTTTGGTTTAATCTGTTATTGTCTCTTCCCTCAGCAACAAATATCATCATCTCCTCACCATCTGACCAGCTTCAAGATGACTCTGATTCCTTTCCTCCATACCTTCCCGATGATCTGGCAGGTAAGCTGGGAGAAAGCCCCTTCTCCCAGAGGGGGTAAAGAAGGTGGACGGATTCCCCAGGCTAGGACCTTCGTGAAGATCTCACCTTGGCTGGGTGGCTCAGTTGGTTGGAGCATCCTCCCTTACACCAGAAAGAAGGTTGCAGGGTGGGTTCCCGGTTAGGGCACATGCCTAGGTTGTGTGTTTGATCCCCACCTAGGCACATACGGCAGGCAAGTGATGGATGTTTCTCTCTTACAGCAATGTCCGCCTCCCCCCCCCCCACCTCCCCTGCCGCTCTAAAAATCAATAAAATAAATCCTTGGGTGAGAATTAAAAAAAAATCTCTGATATATGAACTAGGAGGAACACAAGAGTCCTGGTTCCTCTGCCAAGTTTTGGATCTCACCTAATTAATGGGGCAAGTGCGACTCGCCCAGGTGAAAGTCAAGCTTATATCAGTGCCACCAAATAGCAGTAATATGTGTCAACACTTCAGTAGTCTGCTCAAATGTTACCTTCTCAATGAAGCCTCCCTGGACCACCCCATTGAAAGTTGTATCCCGCACTCCAACCCAACACTCCCAGCTGCCTTTACCCAACTTTACTGTTTAACCCATGGCATCCCATCTTCTGGCACAGCACTGTTGTTGTTTATGGTCCCCCTCTCCTGTTAAATATCGCGGGCCACAGGTCTCCCCATCACCTAGAACAGTGCCAGGCACACAGAAGGTGCTAAATTAATCAATGAATGAATGAACAGATGTTGATTTGAATTGAGTGCTTGCTCTGTGCCTGGAACATGCTAAGAGATTTACACACATGAACTCATTTTCATGCTCACAACAGTTCAAGAAAGTGGAGACCATGATTATCCCATTAGACAGATGGAAATAAAAGGGGGTTCATTTTCTTCAATAAGAAAGGCACTCAGCCAGGAAGTGGGAGAGCCAAGATTTGAACCCAGACCACCCAATCCCAGGGTCTAGAATATGTTTTGTTTGAGCACAAAGAGTTGACTAACTCTGGACAAGCAGGAAAAGCAGAGCTGTTTATTAGTTTGAAAAATATATGTCATGTTGCATATGGTGTATGGGCATGGCCAAGCCCACAAAATTGTGCTCGGCAACTATTAAAAGAATGGAGAGGTACATGCAATCAATCCTGTCCCCTCCAATCACCCACTTAACTTCTCTATGCCCCATTCTTACCATCTACACCAGTGATTTTCAACTGGTGTGTCATGGCACACTGGTGTGCCACAAGCATTTTTAAAACATGCAATACCTGACTATTTAGTCAAGGGCACTGACCTCTTTTCCTTTAGATTGCCAAATAAAAAAAAATGACAACAGCTGTGGCTGGGTGGCTCAGTTTGTTGGAGTATCATCCCATGCACCAAAAGGTTGTGGGTTCGATTCTCGGTCAGGGCACATGATTTAAGTTGTGGGTTCCATCCCCATTGGGGCATGTACTAGAGGCAACCTAACGATGTTTCTCTCTCTCTAAAAATCAATAAAAACAATCCTCAGATGAGGATTAAAAAATGACAACAGCCAACCAGTGTGAATGAATTAATATTATACTTTTTTTTATCAGATTGGCAAAAAATAGAACATACTTTTTTTGTGTGCCACAGAATTTTAGTAATTAGCTTATGTGTGCCATGAGATGAAAAAAGTTGACTATTGCTGACCTATACAATGGGTTGTTGGGAGGATGAAATACTTTATTTCGTTATTATTTGTCAAGTGCTTAAACAGGTTCATAGACACATGCACACACGTGGCATATATATGCACACAAACACAGCAAGGTTCACAGCAAGTGCTAAAAAGTGTCCATTAAAGGAATAAGGATCCCAGTGCCTGCTGGAAGCTTGGGAGTGCGGGGCAGGCACCTGAGAGCGGAGCCGATTCCTGAACTGCATTCAGTCACGCACCACCTGGGGAAAGGTGTGCTGTCACACTGTCAGTCAGAAGAGCGAACAGTGGCCTCCCAATGATTCCTGCTAATTTTCTGGACCAGCTTCTCAGTGCCAATGCCTGAGCCAATTGTTGGTTTTTAACACACAGGGATGTGCTTACAGGCCTGTGGCCGTGGGGAGACGTGGACTGCCCAGGATGCTGAGTGTCAAGTGGCCCAGGCTGCCCCACCTGGGACAGAATATGGCCTGGAGCGAAGCAGAGGTGGGTGGGGAGAGAAAGCATAAGTCTATCCTCTGTGTTCTCAGTCTGCCAGGCCAAAGGACCTAGTGTTGGCTTAGATACAACTGACGCTTGAACAGTGGGAGGGCCAGGGTTGTTAACCCCCTGCAATTAAAATTCCATGTGTCACTTTTGAATACCTAGAAACTTAACTACTAATAGTGTACTGTTGACTGGAAGCCTTATTGTAACTGTTGATGAACGCATTTTGTATGTTATAGTATTATACAGTATACTGTACTAGAAGCCCCATGCACGAAATTCGTGCACGGAGGGGGGTTCCTCAGCCCGGCCTGCACCCTCTCTAATCTGGGACCTCTTGGGGGATGTCCAACTGCCAGTTTAGGCCCCATCCCACAGGGCCTAACCAGCAGTCAAACATCCCTCTCACAATCCGGGACCACTGGCTCCTAACTGCTCACCTGCCTGTCTGCCTGATCACCCCTAATTGCCCCCTGCTGCCAGCCTTGTTGCCTCTACCTTACCCCTCTGCCAGCCTTATTGCCCCTACCTTGCCCCCCTGCCAGCCTGATCGCTCCTATCTTGCCCCCTGCCGGCCTGATCGCCCCTAACCTCTTTGCCTGCCTGCCTGATCACCCCTAATTGCCTCTGCCTGCCTGCCTGTCTGATTGCCCCTAACTGCCCTACTCTGCTGGCCTGATCTTACCCCCAACTGCCCGCCCCTGCCAGCCTGATTTTGCCCCCAACTTCCCTCCCCTGCCGGCCTGATCACCCCTAACTGCCTCTGCCTCGACCCCCACCACCATGGCTTTGTCTGGAAGGAAGTCGGATATCTGAAGATGGCCGGTCAACCCGGTCTAATTAGCATATTACCTTTTTATTAGTATATATTCCTACAGTAAAGTAAGTAGAGAAAAAATGTTAAGAAAATCATAGGAAGAGAAAATACATTTATAGTATTTATTGAAAAAATTCATGTATAAGTGAAGCCGTGCACTTCAAAATCATGTCACTTAAGGGTCAACTGTATCGTAAAAGCCCGGGGATGTCTGAAGCCTGCAAAGCACACGCAGCTCCAAAACGCTTTCTTAAAATGAGCTAACGAAACCCCAGGGACAGGTCATTGCCACTGAATGTGGTCACCCAGAGGGGAGGTGTTAATTCCATTCTATGAAAACTGGCAGATTGCAGGGCAGGGAATGAGAGGCTCTTAGTAACAGTGATGATGATGATGATAAAGATATTATTACTCTTATCATTATTATCATCTTTCAATAGTCCCTAACATTTATTGAGTGCTTACAAGGAACCCGGTACTGTTCTAAGAGCTTTATGTAGATTATTTCAAGTAATTCTCTCCATAACTCTAGGAAGTAGGAGTATTCTCAGTGAACAAATGAAACCAGCGAGGACTGGAGATGTTCCAGACCTTCCCCAGGTCACACAGCTTATAAGAGGGGGAGGTGGTTTGGGCCCAGGTGGTCTGGTAACATAGCATCCTTGTTAGCCTCATCCTCAGACGTAGGCAGGGCGAGCGCGGCATGTGATGTATTTTACAATATTTGCATCTCCCCAAGATGAGGTGTTTACTGGCCCTATTTTAATTAAAAAATATTTCTTCATTGATTTCAGAGAGAAAGGGAGAGGGAGAGAAAGATAGAAACATCAATGATGAGAGAGAACTATCAATCTGCTGCCTCCTGCACTCCCCCTACTGGAGATCGAGCCTGCTACCCGGGCATCAACAGAATCCAACTGTGACGTGCTGGTTTACAGGTTGATGCTCAACCGCTAAGCCATGCCGGCTGGGCTACTGGCCCCATTTTACAGATAAGAAAATTGAGGCACAGAGGGTGGTGGTGGAGTCAGGATTCATCCACGCTGCCTTCCTGTCTCACAGCCCACATCAGCACCAATGGATAGGCATTCTTTCCACAAGCCAGCTTTACAAAGCAGGGAACCTGACCCCCAACTTTAGTGGGGACAGCTTCAGTTCAGCGTTTGAGCAGCACAAAAGGCTGATATACTCACTGCCTGACCTTGAGGGGGGCGGGGAGCTGCTCAGCTTGATCACGTTCAGCCTGACCCTCGATAATGTGCCGGATGGAGAGGGTGGGTGAGCAGCCTGTACACAGGGCAGGGCGAATGCTTCACATACACTTGTATTCTGGTCACTACACTCAGCCAGAGTGATCCTTCTAAATAAAAATCTGATGGCATCCACCCCTTCTCTCTAAATCCTTCCATGGCTCTCATGCCTTCAGAGTAAAGTCCCAACCCCTGAAAACATGGCCTGACCCCTGCTGACCTTCTGTGGATTCTTCTCTTGCCACTTTCCTCTCCCAGCACACAAGCTCATGCACACATGCATGTACACAATGGGCATACAACACACATATGCACAAATGCATGTACACATTGCATGTACACATAGTTCCAGTCACACTCTGTTTTTCTGTGTAGATCCTGCATCCAAACTGCTTGATTTTGAATCCAGCTCTGCCACTTGGGCAAGTCACTTAGCTTCTCTGTGCCTCATTTTTCTCATCAGTAAGATATTTTTCTAAATCCTAACTCCCAATATGCTGGTAATTGGAAATGGGACCTTTTGGAAGTGACTAGGTCATGAGGGTGGAACCCTCATAAGTAGGATTGGTGCCCTTACATGAGGGATCCTAGAGAGCTCCCTCACCCCTTTTGGCATGTGAGAGCACAGCGAGAAGATGGCTGTGATGCAGGAAGCTGGCTCTCACCAGACACTTAGTCTGCCAGAACTGTGAGAAATAAATTTCTGCTGTTTATAAGCCACCCAGTCTGTGGTATTTCTGTGACAGCAGCACGAATGGATTAAGACTATGACCATTTTCCATTGGCTTTGTGGAAGATAATATACATACATGGTGTGCAATTCAGAAAAACATATATCATTTATCATGGAAAGTAAGTTTTTTTCTGTATACTTATTTATAAGTCTCCCAGTGTCCCTCTATAGAGGCAAACACAATGATTAGTTTGTTGTGGAATCTTGTGGAAATATTCTATGCATTTACAAGCAAATGGTAGCTGCAATATGTGCCATTACAAAACATGCCCTTTTCACCTGGCAGCATATTGTGGATATAGAGATTTCTATTTTTTCCGTCTGTAAACTGGGACTACGACAGAATCCACCTTACAACTTGTTACAGGGTTAAACGAGTTCATACTCATTTTGGAACAGTGTTTAGAATGGTGCCTTTTATATAGGTGCTCTCCAAGTGCTAGCTCTTATGGGTACCCAGAATTCTGTTTCTTCCTTTTTTAAATGTTGCCACAGCATCCCATGGGATGGATGTACCCTAATTTATTGAATAGTTTCCCATGATGCACTTGAGTTATTTCTAGCCCTTTGCTACAACAATGCTTAATAATCATGGCTGAACAAGCAAAAGAATCAATGAATGAAGAAATGCTCTTTGAACAGAATAGAGAGAACTTGGGTGAATTTCAGAATTCAAAGTTGTCCAGATTATCTTGTTAGGCATTAAGTCCTGGGCTTTTACAAATTGTTCCCATGTAATACTAAGGATATATGTTCCATACCACCAGTGTGATCAGATTATGCCACTGTGCATGGGGTATTATGTCAGTCCCTTCATGGAGAAGTGGTCTGCCCAATGAGATAACCCTCACAGGTGTAAAGCTGAGTTGGTTCAGTTTATCAACTGAATATAGTTATAGGCCCCAAAGGATATAGTTAGCATCATTTCCATCAGCTCATGGTTTCTGAAAATATTCTTGGTCCCAAGAGGAAAATAGTAGTGGGTCAAAGTAGTACCAACTTGGCCCAGGGAAGGAGGCCTGTGGTGAAAGAACAGCCCCCATGGTGTCCTTGAAGGATCTGAAGGAGACCTGGTGAACCTGGGTTGAGTTGGAGGAGGAAGTGAAGAAAGGGTGGGAGGCAGAGAGGAGGAATGAGGTGGATCATGAGCTTTATTAAAATGTATTTTTGTAACTGAGTTGAAAATAGGCACAACTTCATTCTGACTGTTCCATCTCATGACGTAGCCTTGCTTGTGGGGCCTTTCCATTCAGCACATCTCCATGGCAACGGACCACTTCTCATTCACGCCATCTCCAGGGTTACCTTGCTTGGCTCATTCATGACTGTTGCCATGGAGACAGGCCCATTGATACAATCTTGATTCTTTAGAACTTTGCTTTTCCGAATGATGAAGTGTTGGCCTTGGGGTAGGAATGGGATCATGGTAAGGAAGTGGGTTGCAGGGGTTCCTGGATGAGTTGGGGGGTCTAAGGACTTAAAATATAGCAAGAGAAAGATGAGGTGGTGGAGGGTGGGGAAGAAGACTAGAAGAACATCATTCCTGATTTTGCCATTTGAGATGGCTGGTCTTTAAACAATCCCATGTGTATGTGTGGTGTCTTCTACTGAAACTGAAGTGCAAATATAGTAGGTGCTCAGATATGTCTTTGTTGGCAGCTGTACCCAGCACAGTGTGTAATAGAGTAAAATTATCCTACAAATAATTACTGAATATACTAGAGTTTGTTGCTCATGAACCTGACCTTGATAAATTGTAAAAACACACACCCAGAAGCATTTGATTGGAACTCCCAGAAGCACCTGCCACTGTATTTACTGCCCACCCCCCAGCATTTGTGCCCACTTAGGGCCTCCTCTCATGTTCCTATAGATGACTGTGTATGCTCCCAACTAAAGCGAAACCTTCCACTTGTACAAATGCCATTCCTTCCTGTCCACCGGGAGATGTCCTCTTGCCAACCCTTTCCTCTCTTTGTGGCATCATCATGTTTTTCCTCCCCTCTGGGTTATTCCCATCAGCAAAAACCTGCTGTTAGTCTCCTATCTTCCAAAAAGAAAGCAAACCCTTGAACTCCACTTTCCCCGCCAGCGAACACCCCATCTCTCGCCCTCCACCTTTCACAGCAAAACTCTTGAAAAAGAACTGTTGGTAATCCCTCCAACAGCCCTTTCCCTCCACCCCTCCTCAGGGCAGCTCGGGTGGGATTGCCAAAGACCTCCATGCTGTTAAACCTGATGGTCGATTCTCATTCCCCATGTGAGTCAACCCATTGGCATCAGTTGACACTACTGATCATTCCCTCTGAATTGAAATGTCTTAACACTTTCCCCACAGGGCCTCCAGAACCCACAGGCCCCGCATTTGCTCCATCTCAGTCTCCTTCGCTATTTTCTCCCCATCTCCCCAACCACTTTAATGATGGAGAGCCAGCCCCGGCTCAGTCCTTCGTGCCCTTTTACATCTACTTCCTTATCCAGTTTCATAGCTATAAATAACCTTCCCAGGCTGATGACTCCTGCATTTCCACCTCCAACCCTGTCTTCTCCTCCTGAACTTCAGACTCCACATATTCAACGGCCAACACAGTAGCTCTGTCCACCAGCAGGCAGGAAATCAGCGAGCCTAAAGCAGAGCCCCTAATCTTCCCCCACCCTATCCCATCTTAGTTGATGACAAATCCATCCTCCCAGTAACTTCTCAAATAGTAGTTTCTGTCTTCTTTCTCTTTTAAATATGATTCTACTGTGGGAAGAACATTGAACGTGAGTTCTACCCTCTTTAACAAAACTTTAAGTGTACAGTACAGTGCTGTCAATTACAACGTTGCACAGCAGACTCTATAGGTTACTCACCTTGCTTAACTAAAACTTTGCCTGTTAGTTAATAACTCCCCAACCCTCCCTTCTCATCCCTTGGAAAACACCATTCTACTCTACAATTCTATGAATTTGACTATTTTGGATACCTCATACAAGTGGAATCAGGCAGTATTTGTCCTTCTGAAACTGGCTTATTGCACTTAGCATAATGTCTTCAAGATTCATCCATGTTGTTGTTGCACACTGCAGGATCTTCTTTCTTTAAGGCCGAATACTCTTCCACTGGCATATATACCACATTTCCTTTATCTATGAGTCTGTCAATGGCCATTTAGGCTGTTTCCACATCTTGGCCATTGTGAATAGTGCTGCAATGAACATGGGAGTGCTAATCTCTCTTCAAAGTCCTGATTTCAATGGTTTTGGATAAAGACCCAACAGTAGCATTGCTGGATCACATGGTAGTTCTATTTTTCATTTTTTAAGGAACCTCCACACTGTTTACCATAGTGGATGCACCATTTTCTAGTCCCGCCAACCGTGTGCAAGAGTTCCAATTTCTCCACATCTTCCTCCATGCTTGCTGTCCTTTGTTTTTGTGATAACAGCCATCCTGACAGGTGTGAGGTGGTATCTCATTGTGGTTTAGGTTACATTTCTCTAACGATTAGTGATGTTGAACATTTGTCTCAGACCTGTTGTATGTCTTCCTTGGAAAAATGTCTACTCAAGTCCTTAGCCCATTTTAAACTTAGCTTATTAGGATGTTTGCTGTTGAGCTATAGGAATCTGGTCTGTGTCTTTCTGCTGCCTGGTGCTGCTGCTCACAGGACTCAGGAGTGGAGCCGCGTGCTGAAGAGTCCTGTGATGACGATACGTTCTTTACCTGTGTGGGCCTCCATGGCAGCCACTGACCCCGGGTGGCTACTGGAGCACTTGAAATGTGGCCAGTAGAAGTGACAAACAGAATTTTAAATGTTACTCAATTAAAAATGTAGGATGTAAAAATTAAACCTGAAATTACCATATGACCCAGCAATCCCACTTCCGGGTATGTACCCAAAAGAATTCAGAGCAGGGACTTGAGAGAGTCGTACATCGTGTTCATAGCAGCATCATTCCCAACACTGAAAAGGTGAAGGCGACCCACGTGTCCAATGCCAGATGAACGGGTAAAGAAACTGTAGTCTATCCATACAGTGGAATATTGCTCAGTCTTAAAAAGGAAGGGAGCCCTAATTGGTTTGGCTCAGCAGATAGAGCGTCGGCCTGCGGACTGAAGGGTCCCAGGTTCGATTCCGGTCAAGGGCATGTACCTTGGTTGCGGGTACATCCCCAGTGGGGGTGTGCAGGAGGCAGCTGATCGATGTTTCTCTCTCATCATTGATGTTTCTAACTCTCTATCCCTCTCCCTTCCTCTCTGTAAAAAATCAATAAACTATATATATAAAAAAAGGAAGGGAATTTTGACACATGCAACGTTAAGGACATTATGTTCAGTGAAACAAACCAGTCACAAAAAGACAAGTTTTGTACGATTTCACTGACATGAGGTCCTTACAGGAGCCAGACTCAGAGAGACAGTTAAATGGTGGGTGCCAGGGTCTGGGGGAAAGAAAAATGGGGAGTTGGTGTTTAAAGGGGACAGTGTTTCCGTTTTGCGAAATGAAAAGAGTTCATTGGATGACGGATGCTTCAGGAGGTGGCAGCCACTTGTCCAAGTCAAAGAGCAACTGCCAAGAACTTGCTGGACCTTGGCAGGGAGCCAGCCCCAATCTGCCAGCTTGTATCCGGAGGCTGGAAGGGAAGCGCCGCATTCACTGCGCAGCTCAGCGCTGCACGCGCTCGGTGTCGGGTCCTGGGGGGCTTCCGCTCCACTGGGTAGGGAGAGGAAAGGAAAGCTGTCACACGTGCTCGGCAGCTGCTGTGGCGAAGGCAGGAGAGAGTGGCCAACAGCTGAGAGTGGGGGTACCTGGCTCCCCAAATGGAACAGTCCACCAAGAGCCCATTCTGGAGGCAGCAAGGCAGGCTCCACCCAACCAGTGGCAGAGTCTCTGCTCCCATTCAACTCTATATGCAAATGCCTCATGTTTGAGGGGTGAGCTGGCTTGGGCTGGCAGACCCCCCCACCCCTAGCTGTCACCTGCTCTCTTGGTCCCATGTTCTTTTACTTCCTGGCACTTAGCACAGTGGAAGCTCAAAAAGTATTTTGGACAACAACTTGTGAGGCGGTTAGAACACCTATCTAGAGTTGGATCACACAGGCTCCAATCCTAGCCCTGCTGCTTACTGTGTGTCCTTGGGTGACTTACTTAACCCCTCTGTCTCCATTTCTCTGTGGTTTTATTTATCCACGGAGACAATGAATTTGGTTAATGTCAGTAAAGTCTGTATGACAGTGATTGGGAAAGTCAACTTTCCCAGGTCACACAGCAAATGCTACAGGCAGTGCGCTCCAGGCCTTAAATACAAGGTGGTCCCCAGGGGTCAGAAGTTGAATGCCAAAGTGCATTCTGGGTGTAGTGGGCTAAAATGGTGACCACTCCCCCAACAAGTCTATGTCCTAATCCCTGAAACCTCTGAATGTGACCTTAAAAAGGATCTCTGCAAGTGTGATTAAGAATTTGAGAGAAGGAGCTTATTCTTGGATTATCTACATGGGCCCTAAATGTAGTCACATGGAGCCTTATGGGGGGGGGGGGGGGAGTCGGGGCAGAGTTTTGAGAAAGAAGAGGATGAGGTCATGTGACCACAGAGGCAGAGATTGGCATGATGTGGCCACGGGCCAAGGAACGCCTGAAGCCACCAGAAGCTGGAAAAAGCAAGGAATGGATCCTCCCCCAGAGCTTCCTAGGGAGCATGGCCCTGCTGATACCTTGATTTCAGACATCCAGCCTCCAGAACTGGAAGAAAAGGCTGCCAAGCGTGAGAAAGTATTGGATGCTGGAGGATTTAAAGAATTCAATGTAGTCAGAGAGGAGAGATGACAAGGTGAGGAGGGCAGACGATCCAGGGTCTTCAGTGCCTGCTAAGAGACACATCGCCTTGGGAGGACTTCACAAGGGAGCAACTTGGTTAGATTTATATTCTGAGCAGTTAAGGGTTACCTGAGTGGGGTTGAGGTGTTCAAACCCTGCATATTCCAAAGAAAACAGTGGCCTTCCATTTGCTCTTGGGAGATAACTCCTAGGCCTTTGGAATATCCTGCCTGACAAAGGTGTATTCCTGGACTTGGGGTCTTAGGCCATGTAGGTAGTTTGTGCCAACAACGTGACGTGTGTTTGCCCGAGGCCCCGGGCCATGCTGTGTATGTTTGATCTTTGGGGGTGGTGACCAAGCAGTTAAAGCTAATCACATGGGTGCTCCATGCCTGTGTGATTGAGCCCCAATACAAACCCCGGACCAAGGCCTGAGTGAGCCTCCATGGTTAGCCGTACACCATGCATGTTGTCACACATTGTTGCTGGGAGAACTGAACACTGGCCACACAACTCCGCTGGGAGGAGACAATTAGAAGCTTGCCCCTGGTCTCCCCTAGATTCTGCCCTAAGCACCTTCCACTTTGCAGATTTTCATCTGTATTCTTTCACTATGATAAACTGTATCACAGCATTACTGTGTCCAATGAGCCCTTCTAGCAGGTCATTAAACCTGAAGGTAGTCTTGGGGACACCTGACACATGGTCTTATGACCTTAAACTGCCTCAGCCCAATGAAATTCCTGTCCTAGGTGCATGTAAGGAGAAAGCAGCTCCCCCAACACATTTGCTTGCCAGGCACAGGACCTTAATGAGTTCAGAAATAGACAAAACTGCTGCCTGCCTCCAAGTAGCTTAGAGGATAGAGGGCAAAACCGAAAGGAGAGCAAATCAGTATGCTGAGTATTTTAATGGCAAAAAGTGTGACATAGGGCTAGTGGGCTAATTTCTTCTTTAACTTCTGGTTGGGGATGGGGACAATTCCCAGTATCCAGCTCGTAGATTAAGTTGATGGGGTGGAGAGAGAGAGAGAGAGAGAGAGAGAGAGAGAGAGAGAGAGAGAGAGAGGCTGTGTGTGTGTGTGTGGTGTATCTCAGGGGAGAAGGAGGTAAAATGGAGCAGCCAGGGATGCATGGGCCACAGTTGAATCTCAGAGAAAATTTTCTTTCAGAAACTCCACCTGGAGCAATGCGACATTTTGAGTACCCAGAGCTACTCCACAAAATAAATGAGGCTCCTTGCCAACATTGGCTAAACTCTGCAACACTGTCTGAAGAAATCTGCATCACACCCTCTGGCTTCTCCACCCCATTCTGCCCTCCGGGGAAGGCCCCTAACCAGGAATTCACTGTTCTCCCCTTCCACACCATCCTCAGTAACAATCACAATAGCCAACATATGCCAAGCAAGCAGTGGGGTGCTAGATGCTCTGCTATTTTATAAAATCCACACACAGACATCCACTTCTGACAACGCATCAGGCCGGGTAATCACACTGACCCTCTTGTTGAAAATAATCACAAATCCTGCATAAAATTCTAAGACCCTCTTGTTGAAGCACCAAAGGCCTGACAATTTCGTAGATCATTATCCGCCCCCAATTTAACTGAAATCAGGAACCACCGGGAGGTAGGCAGACCATTAACCTACCTCCCGGTGGTCCCTAACCCAGAAAAATACTACCTCAATTTTCATGGCCTCCTTGGGAGCAGGGGTGGAAGGCAAAGCTCAGGGCTCACCTAAGATAAAGAGTCTAAAAGGAGATCCCCTGAGCCCTGGCTGATGTGGCTCAGATAGTTGGAGCATCGTCCGTACAGGGAAAGGTTCAGTTCCCAGTCAGAGCACATACCTATGCTGCAGGTTTGATCCCCAGTCGGGTGCGTATGATCTCTCTCTCTCTCTCTCTCTCTCTCTCTCTCTCTCTCTCTCTCTCTCTCTCTCGGTCAATACATGTCCTAGGGTGTATTATTAACAAAAATAAAAGGGACCCCCAAAGGGTTACTGCTTTGGAGTGAGAAACCTGGAGTAAATTTACTCCACCCTCTCCATCCCCAGAGATTTTGAGGAAAATTACTTTGGCACATAACAGAGGAGAGAAATAAAAGTCTTGGAAAAATAATAACGATAAGATGGCCTTTACAAACACTAGTGTCCTAAATTCTCAACATGTTGGGGCTCCAAAAGTTCATGGTGCCTCTGGAATGGAGGTGCCCCAGCACCTGGAATCAGTAAATGCAGATCTTTCGGGAGATCATCTTCATCTCAGCCTCAAAGAACTCCCCTTAGCACTGTGCCGAGGAAAATGAGTTTCTCACAATCAAAAATAATAAGATACTCAAGGAAAGAAGAGACAGCAGGAAAAAAAAAGCATAAAGAATTTAGATACTTAAATTATCAGATACTGATTATAAGCGAATTCTTTGACTATTACATTTAGGGAAATATAAGATGCACTTGAAATGCCTACAGAGCAATTCTCAGCTGGTGATGATTTTGCTCCTCAGGCACATTTGGCAATATCTGAAGACATTTTTGGTTGTCACTCCTGGGGAGGAGATGCAACTGGCATTTAGTGGGAGGAGGCCAGGGCTGTTGCTCAACACTGCACAGACCACAGGACTACCCCGCTAGGTTTTATCTAACCCAAAATGTCATTAGTGCCCCAGCCAGCTTGGCTCAGTGGATAGAGCGTCAGCCTGCAGACTGAAGGGTCCCAGGTTCGACTCCGGCCAAGGGCACGTGCCTGGGTTGTGGGCTCGATCCCCAGTAGGGGGTGTGCAGGACGCAGCCGATCAATGATTCTCTCTCATCATTGATGTTTCTATATTTCTCTTCTTCTCCCTTCCTCTCTGAAATCAATAAAGAAATATATTTTTTCAAGTTTAAAAAAAAACACTAAAAAACACACAAAATGTCATTAGTGCCAAGAATGGGAAACCCTACTGGAGAAAAACAAAACTACTACAAAAGAAGAAGCAAGTTTGAAAATGAAGAGACAGGACTCATGGAGATGAAAAATTTAATACTAGGAATAAAAAACGTAATGGGCTTGGTTAACAGCAGATTAGACAGAACTAGAGAAGAAATCAGTAAACCAGAGAGAGAGGCAGGGACAGTTACTCTCCTTGTTTGACAAATGGGAAAACTGAGGCACACACAGTGCCAGCATCTTGCTTGCTGGGAGGCAGTAAATCGCAAACTGGCATCTGTCTAACTGAAGATCCATGCTCCTAACCACTCTGACAGTCTATCTCCTAAACCCAAGAGAATGCTTTCCTCTCCCTGCCTGTGTCTGAATTTCTTTCCCACTTGCAATTTTCTTTCGCAAAATATTTTGAGGAAAACAGACTTGGTCTAAAATGCCTAACAGAAAGACAGTGTGCTGCATTAGCATGCAGGGAACAATGCCTTGGGAAAAAAGCACAGTGATTTCCATCTCTGAAGCATTTATCTTCTTTTAACTAATGGTGTCCACAGTTTACCGGCAAGAGGTTTGGGGTGTTTATCCTTATACAGACAAAGAGAAAAGGGAATAAACGCACCTATCAAAGCCTCCCCCCGTGAACCACTGGAGGCAGGGATGTGGGACCCAAGGCCCAATTTGCAACTCAGAGTCCTCACCGCAGTGTTTGTTATCTTGATTTCACCTGTTGTCACCTGCTCTCATTTTAAGTTATGTGTATTTCACCACAATTAAGCAATTTTCAACAAGTTACTTAACTTCTCAGCTTCCTCATTTGTAAAATGTGGATAATAAGAGACCCCGCTGTATAGGTTCTTTGTGAAGAGTCAATGAGTTGGTATTTTGAAAAGGGTTCTGAAGAATGCCTGGCTTATAGTTAAGTGCTAGTTGTTGTTTTTTAAAGTAGTTTCTTTCTTTTTTTAAAATATATTTTTTAAAAAATTGATTTAAAAGAGGAAGGGAGAGGGAGAGACAGAAACATCAATGATGAGAAAGAATCACTGATTTGCTGCCTCCTGAACGCCCCCCACTGGGGATCGAGCCTGCAACCCAGGCATGTGCCCTTAACTGGAGTTGAACCTGGGACCCTTCAGTCTGCAGGCCAATGCTCTATCCACTGAGCCAAACCAATTAGGGCGCTAGTTGTTATTTTTACCACAATGTAAGAGAATTATTCGGCTGCTGAGTGCAGTGTGGCTATACTGAGGTTCCACAAGGGCAGGAACCAAGCCCATCTTGTGGACCACTGCACAGGGCCTGGCACAGAGGAGGAACTCAGTAAGCGACTTTTGAATGAATAAAGAATTTCTCCTTTACCTGCCAATATCATCCCTACACATAATGGAAACCCTGACTACCATTCACTGAGAACTACCCTGGAACAGGCTCCCTGACGAGCATATGCCATCCTTACAATAATGCTGCGAGACAGGTGGCATCATCAGATAAGAAAACTGAGGGTCAGAGAGGCCCCGTAGCCAGTGATTGAAAGAACCAGAATTTTCACCACATCCACCTTGATTCCCAAATCCACGTGCTTGGCCATTTTCTGCCACCAGGACTCTTCATTCAATCTGATCCCCTCACGGATTTCACCGCTAACTCATATGCCCTGAGAGCCCTCTTGTTTATATTTCCTTGTTTCTCCTTCGACCCTGTATCGTTGCCTCTCTTCTAGGCTCATTTCCTGCTTCTTATGGGGGAAGTTATTTATTTCAGTGTCTCAGTTTCCCTGCTCATAAATGGAGGATAATAATGTGTCTCTCTCATACAATGGTCGTCAGGGTGCGTGAACAGTGCCTCATACAGACCAACCTTCCATAAATGCAATCATTGCTATTCCACTGGTTCCCCTTGACCCTGGGGTTCATACCTTCCAACTTGCTTCACCACACCCGGGCTGGTCCCAGTCCTCTGCCTGGTACTTTTACTTTCCCCAGGCTGACTTAGCCAGAAATTTCTCCTCGAAGCCTCTGGCACTATTCTCTCTCTCCTTCTCCTCTCTCCCCTTGCAGCCTCTTCAGCCACTAAAATTAGCTCCATCTCCAGTCCGCATCCCTAGCGCGCCTGTCCTGGTTTCTCTCTGGGCTCCCAGCCACTTGCGATGCTATGTCTCAGATGCCACACGCTGCCTTCCTGGTGCCACAGCCATTGCCCAAGACAAGGGGTATTTTGAGATACAGGAGCGGGTGAGGAGGGAGGGATTTCACACATGTTCCTCCCGGTGTGTTTAAAGAAAGCTGACACAAGAGCCATCTGCCCCCACTGTACCCCTAACCCCTATTTCTAGTTTCAAAATGTCAGAGGAAAGCTTTAGTCAATGAGACCTCCAGGGCCCCCAGGGAGTTAGTCTTGATTTTTCAAAAAATGGAAGAACAATGACCCAGCAATTCTACTTCTGGGTTTACACTCAAAAGAATTGAGAGCAGAAATTCAAATAGATACTTGTATTCATAGCAGCGTTATTTGCAATTATCAAAAGATGAAAGCAACCCAAATGCCCATCAGTGGACGAATGGATAAGTAACATGTAGTCCATCCACACAACTGAATAGTGTTCGGTCTTAAACAGGAAGGAGATTCTGACACATGCCACAACACGGATAAACTTGAGGACGCCATGCTGAGTCCAATAAGCCAGTCACAAAAGGACAGATGCTGTCTGATCCCACTTACATGAGGTCCCTAGAGCAGCAGGATTCATAGGCAGGAAGTAGAATGGTGGTTGCCAGGTGCTGGAGGAGATGCAAAGTGGGGAGTTAGTGTTTAATGGAGACAGAGTTTCAGTTTGGGAAGACGAGAAAAATCTAGAGATGGATTGTGGTGATACACAGTGTGAATGCGCTTACTGCCACTGATCTGGACACTTAGATATGGTTAAGATGGTACATTTTAAGTTATGTGTATTTTACCACAATTAAAATTTCCTAAAAAAGGAAGAACAGTGAGGCCAGATGGTCAGGAGGAAACAGAACATGGCATGTGGTGCAGGAGGCAAGTGCCTCAGAGAACTGGGCAGGGGTGGGCACCCTGCTACCTAACCAGGGCAGGGGCTGGATGCCCCTGGAGTATTTTCTGGGATAATTCATTCCATCAGTGATTTATCGAGCACCTACTGTGTGCCAGTCCTGTTCAAGGCTCTGGGACATGGCAGCGAGCGAAACAGACAAAAGTCCTATTCTCATGGGGCTGATATCTTAGTGAGGGAGATAAGATGAAAATAAATAAATGTGGTTTGGCATTAGCGCATCTGGGCTGTGGAGGGAGTGGGAGAGCCAGGAGAGCGGTGTGGCAGTTACAGTTCTGAAGGACATTTGAGCAAAGACCCAAAGGAAGGAAGGGTGCAGTCATGCTGAGACCTGGGGGAAGCATGTGCCGGCACGTGCAGAAGGAACAGCTCACGCAAAGGCCCTGAGGCTGGACCTCGCCTGGTGTGTTCATGGAACAATGAGGAGGCCTGTGTGGCTGAAGCTGAGGTAGTGAGGAGAGTCAGGAGGATGAGGGCTGACAAGAGACAGAACCCAGCATGTTGGCCTTGTGGGCCACGGGGAGGACTTGCGCCTTTTCTTTTCCTTTATTAAGTGTATTTTTATTGATTTCAGAGAGGAAGGGAGAGGGAGAGATAGAAACATCAATGATGAGAGAGAATCATTGATCGGCTGCCTCCTGCACACCCCCCACTTGGGATTGAGCCTGCAACGCGGGCATGTGCCCCTGACCAGAATCGAACCTAGGACCCTTCAGTCCACAGGCCGACGCTCTATCCACTGAGCCAAACCGGCTAGGGCAGGACTTGGGCCTTTTCTGAGTCAGGTGGGAGCCACAGAGGTTCTGAGCAGAGAATTGTGCCTAAATTTAGGAGCTCCAGGCACCCTCTGGCTATTACAGGGAGGATAGGGGACCAGACCCAGGGTGGGCCATGAAGGTGGTGGGCAGTGAGAGGATTTATGGGTAGATTCTGAAGGTACAGCCAACAAGATTTCCTAATAGATTAGAGATGGGGGCTGAGAAAAAGAGGAGTGGAGAGAGATCCTGAGTTTTGGGGTCCCAACACCTGGAAGGACGAAGCCGCTTTTACGAGTGGACAAGGAGGCAGGATGGGTGACAATGATCAGAGTTCTTCTGTCAGAGTCATACTTTGATTCAATACCTCAAACATCAGCTGAAGATGGACCCCTGGAGACGTGGAAACTGGCTTGTACCCAAGGCTTTGGGTCAGGGCCTGAGGGTGACCATGATCCGGCTGAGGGGTACAGGGCAGACCCTGGGCCTCAGGATTTCATCTGCAAATGAGGGTGCTCACAGCCCCAACTTTAGAATCACTGTTAGGCACAAATGAGAGATCTGTGCAAAGGGTTTAGACAGCCTCCGGTCGACAAGTGTGTGGAAAATGAGTAATTATTATTAGCGAGAGAAGGGTTACTATGTATCCAGCTGAACTCTCCAGGGCAGCTGGGTAAGAGCATAGTTTCCGAAGCCAGGCCTCTTCATTGAAATCCCAAGTCCACTCCTTCCAAGCTGTGTGGCTTGAGGCAAATCCTCTAGCTTTTCTGAGCCTCAGTTTCCTCATATGTGAAATGGGAATGAAAACAGCTCACACCTTCTGAGGAGGCAGGGACTGAATGAGATGGTCCTTGTAAAGTCCTTGGGGCAGAGAGCCTGGCCACAGCAAGCATTATACCTACAATCACCATTATTACTGATAACTTTATTCGCCCTGCAAAATAGCTACAAGAAGACCCATTTTATAGATGAAGAAACTGAGTTTCGGAGAGACAAACGGTTCACGGAGGTCAGCAGAGCAGTGGAGGTCAGAGGGCAGGACCCAATTGCCGGGGTTCACCTCCCAGCCCTGCCACCACTCTCTTCGAGTCCCTAACTTGGCCTGTCCTTTCCCCCCAGCTGTATAATGGGGACACGACAGCACCTACTAAGGCAGATACACTGGGAGGATTAAATGAGACAATTTACCCAAAGTGTTGAGAACAGCACCAGCAGCACATCAGTTCTCAGGGAAGGTCAGTGTTAACTGTAATGGCTGCAAGTCCCACAGCTGGATGCTGAGGAATCCCTTGTCTGTCTGACCCCAGAGTCCTGCTCTTGATCACTGGGTTTTGCCACTGAACCTACAATTTAAAAACATGCAAGTCTCTGCCATTGCTTTAGAAAGGACTGGAGAATGGGAAATTAGGGGCTGTTCACCCAGGCCCCGTGTTCTCGAAGCCTCAATGCTCTTGGTGTCCAAGGCTTCCCAGAATGCCCTTGGCTGGTAGAGCCCCAATGGGAGGCCCCAATTGGTAGGGGATTTTGGCTGCTCCTGCATCTGGGCTTTCTTTGCTGCTTCTCTTCTGCTTCAGGGCAACAAGGCTGGGTTAAGGATATCCCGTTCTTCCTGCTGTCTATCCCTCAGCAACGCCTCAGCAAACCTACCACAAGGCATGGTGCCCTCTACCACCAGCTATGAATGCACTCATCCATTTATCCATCTCTCCACCCATCCATCCATTTATTCATTTAAGAGATGTTCACTGAGCTGCATTTTCAGGGTCTGTACTAGACTCTGGGTTCAGTCTTTGCATCCAGAAGAAGATCGACAATTGGCCCAGAAAACAATGGTAGGAGGGATTACACTGCTGCCACCCAATGCCCATAAAGAGGGACCTACGCTGGCCTCACGGTGAGCCTGGGGATGGGAGGTCAGGAGGGCTTTCTGGGGACAGAGATGATATCAGTAAACTATGTACTTCCTTGGGTTTGTGAGTAGCCCCCCGGCACCCCAGTCCTCCTCTAAGACCCCTAGACCTCACCATGGTGCTGGCACAAAAGGGGAACTTGTTTTCTTTTTATTATTCCTTTATCCCAAAGATATTCTCCTAAATTAACTTCTAGAAGTTTTAAAGTTGTGCGTGTAATTATTACGAAGCTAAAGTGTTTCCCTTTTCATTAAAAACTTTTTAGGCCCAGCCGGTGTGGCTCAGTGGCTGAGCATCAACCTATGAACCAGGAGATCACGGTTCAATTCCCCATCAGGGCACAAGCCCAGGTTGCAAGCTTGATCCCCAGTAGGGGGTGTGCAGGAGGCAGCCAATCAATTATTCTCTTTCATCATTGATGTTTCTCTCTCTCTCCCTATCCCTTCCTCTCTGAAATCAATTAAAAAAAGTAGTTCCGCCATTATCCACAGGGGATACAGCCAGAGACCCCCAGTGAATGCTGAAACTGTGGATAGCACTGACCCCTATATATACAATGTTTTTTCCAATGCACACATACCTATGATAAAGTTTAATTTATAAATTAGGCACAGCAAGACATAACAAGAATAACTAATAAAATAGAGCAATTAAAATAATATGCAGCAATGAAAGTTATGTGAATGTGGGTCTTTGATTCAGTTGAGAACTTTTATCTTTTCACTTAAAGGAAGCACTTTATGGCTTCTTGCTGGCATATCCAAATTGCTAGCATCACTACGCTTTTGCTTTGGGGCCATTATTAAGTAAAAATAAGAGTTATTGATAACTGAGGCAACTACTAAGTGACTAATGGACAGGAAGCGTCTATAGCTTGGACACTATGGACAAAGGGATGATTCACGTCCGGGGCAGGACAGAGCGGGACAGCAGGAAGCTTCATCGAGTTACTCAGACGGCATGCAATTTAAAACTTATGAATTGTTTATTTCTGAAATTTTCCATTTAATATTTTTTTGGCCACAGTAGACCATGGTAACTCAAACCATGGAAAGTGAAACCATGGATAAGGGGGGACTACTGTATTCAGAAATGCATGTTCTGTGCGTTTAGTGAAGTCACATCCAACTGGTATTTATCATCAACAAATTCAACTATGTAACCTTGGGGCAAAAAGAGAGCAATGCAATTAATTTAAATGGTATTCACAGTCTTCCTGTTATTCTAGTCAATGAATTTATTTATGACTGTGTAAATGTGAGACAGACAACATCCAACTGATATCCTTCCCATGTAACTTTCTGAGTGTAAGCATCTCAATATGTGGTTTATAATTTTAATATTTAAAGATATGAATTCTATATCTAACAGGTCTTCCAAAGCAAAATAAGCCACTTATTCTGTGGGGGAGCCTCTTTTTTAATTAGTCAGTGCCCATGCCACCTTGGATGTTAAATACTTTAAATATCATATCTGAGTAAGAATTAGCCATTCACCTGGAGAGAGCATATTCCAGACACAGGCAACAGTGTGTGCAAAGGTCCTGGGGTGAATGAGCAGATGCTGCTGATAGAGGAAGCTGGGATCCCCTTCCCTATCTTTCCTTCTAAAATGAGGCAATAAACAGAAGGAAGCCTGGCTCTGCAGGGGGTAGATCTGCATCCAAATCCAGGCTCTAGACTTCCTACCTGTGTGACTTTGACAAGTAACTTCTCTCTAAGTTGAGTTTTCCTCACCTGTGACAATAGTAATGGAGCCGTGGGAAGGCATGAAGGTGTTAAGGTGTGTAAAGGGCCTGGCACACAGCAGGTGCTCAACTAATGCTCATTTTTTTACTCTGAGGTTAACCTCCCCCAATGGCCTGGGTTTCCACAAACCTGGAAATGCAGGAGGGAAGAGGCATAGCTAAAAAAGAAGACAAACAAAAAGAAAGAGTTGGGGTGGGAAGGAGAAGGGTGGAGAAAAGCTATCCATCAGACACCCACCAGCCTGGCCTCTCTCCCCCGAGGCAATAGAATTGAAACAAGGTTTCCATATAGCTCTGATCAGGAGCGGGTGACATTTAAAAAAAGAACAAAATCAAAAGCCCCAGTGGACACATGGAGTCAGGCTGCGTGGCTGTGAACTATGGGTCAATGTGGCTGGCAAGAAATCTGTTCTTTTGCTCCAACTGCCCATGAGGGCTCAGAGCTCAGATATCCAGTCTAGGTTTGATAAAAGCTGAAGGCCTCTGAAGAAGCTGTGTAATCTTCCCCACTTTTATTTCCCAGGTGGCTGTGTGACGGGCCCTGGACTCTCAGCAGAACCTTCGCTGGCATTTTCTGTCCCTTTCACTGTGAATGATGTAGTAATAGTAACACGTTACCATCCCTGTTTCTTGCTAAGAGTCAGGAATGAAAGGAAGGGGAGGGTGTCGCACCATTGGCTAACAGAAGCCAGGCCAGAACGCAGCAGGGGACAGGACGTGGGGCCTCAATGAC
Source organism: Corynorhinus townsendii (assembly GCA_026230045.1). Taxonomy (NCBI): domain Eukaryota; kingdom Metazoa; phylum Chordata; class Mammalia; order Chiroptera; family Vespertilionidae; genus Corynorhinus; species Corynorhinus townsendii. The sequence goes on from JAPDVU010000006.1 coordinate 80,704,694, forward strand.
CCCAATGAATAACTTCTTGGTTACACACCCTTTGTAATGTGATATACTGCTTCTCCCACTAAGAGATGGGTCTCTTGTCTCACTCCTGAATCTGAACTGGCCTCATTGCTTGCTTAGATCAAGAGTGGCCAGTGAGGGCATGCCATTCCTGAAGCTAGCCCTCCAGAGGCCTGCGAACTTCTTTCTCCTAGAACCCTGCTTCTTCCAGGTGAACAAGCCTCAGGTAGCCTGCTAGAGGATGAGACACCACGTGGAGCAGAGCACCATGGTCCCAGCCAAGGCCATCCTAGACCAACCAGCCTACAGGGAGCCAACATCCAGAGAGAGGAGCCACCCAACATCCCATAACTGACCACAGATGCATGGAAGAGCCCAAGTGAGACCAGATGAAGCACCCAGGTGAGCTTCAACTATGCCACCAACCTGCAGAAGGAGCTAAATAAATGCTTCTCACTTTAAGCCAATAGGTTTCTGGGTTGTTTGTCGTGTGGCACTAATGCTATAACAATACATATTGTTATATAGTATCTCAGAGAGGAAGGAAGAGGGAGAGAGATAGAAACATCAATGATGAGAGAGAATCATCGATCAGCTGCCTCCTGTACGTCCCCCACTGGGGATTAAGCCTGCAACCCAGGCATGTGCCCTGATTGGGAATTGAACAGTGACATCCTGGTTCATAGGTCGATGCTCAACCACTAAGCCACACTGGCTAGGCAAGACAAAATTTAAAAATAAAACCCACCCTACAATTCTATATAATAAAGAGGCAATATGCAAATTAACCCTCACACCCTCACAACATGGCTGCCTACAACTAGACAGGGGGGTTAGTGAGGGATGACCAATGACTGAACAGCAGGCTGCATGGGGCAACCAGGCTGGCAGGGGGGGGTTAGTGAGGGTCAACCAAACAACTGAACAGCAGGCTGCGTGGGGCAACCAGGGCAGTAGGGGGGCCATGAGGGGGCGGCAGTTGGGGGCAACCAGTTGGCAGGGGGGACAGTAAGGGGTGACCAGGCCGGTGGGGGGTGGGGGGAGTTAGTAGCAACCAGGCTGGCAGGGGGGGTCAGTTGGGGGCAACCTGGCTGGCAGTGGGGGGCACTTAGGGGCAACCAGGTCAGCAGGGGGGACAGTTAGGGGTGATCAGGCTGGCATGCAGAGGCAGTGAGGGGTGATCAGGCAGGCAGGCAGGTGAGTGATTAGGAGCCAGCGGTCCAGGATTGTGAGAGGGATGTCCGACTGTGAGAGGGTGCAGGCTGGGCTGAGGGCCCCCGGCCCCATGCATGAATTTCATGCACTGGGCCTCTAGTCATATATAAAATCCAAAGTTAGAATAGTCTCTAGAATGGTTAGAGAAATTAAATATTTTCCCAGGCTCTCTTGGAGCTAGAGATGACCATGTGGCATACTTCTGTCCATGAGGCATGAGTAGACGCTTGATGGATGATTTCTGGGAAAGATTTTGCTTTGCCTGATACAAAAGTTGATAGAGCTGGATGGAGTCATCTCATCCCTGCTTCTTTCTGCTTTGAATGTGGACACGATGCTAGGAACTCCAGCAACTATTCTGCAACCATGAGGTAAAGGCAAAAAGAATCAAAGAGATGCCAGCCAGTGCCAACTGGTATCCACTCCAAAATGCTTTTGTAACTTGAGAAGGATAAGTAAGTGCTGTTGGTTTAAGCTATCATGAGTTGGATTTTGTTTCTTGCCACTGAGTACACTCCTAATGCATCTTTCAAAAATTCCCCCATTTCCAGGTCACACAAGACTCCACAGTGAGACTTTAGGAACCACATTTCTCCTTCCTTTTTCAGGCGTGAACACACATACAGAGTGCTGTGCTACACTCCGTGAAAGGCTACCCTGACGATGCCATGCTCACTTCACAGTGAGAAGAGCTTGGTTTCCTCGTCTCTCCCTTTCTGGAACAAATGCTACTCATCCCTGCCAGTCACAGGCGATAACAGACGTTGCTAACTCACCCCCAAGCCCAGGTTCTAGAACCCACATAGATCTTGTTGGGCTTTTTAGCTTCAGAAATTCTATGCCATTTAATTTGCTCTGATCCCTGCTGTTTCCTGCACAGAAAGCCTATGCCCCAGAGGCCGGGAAGGCGAGTTCTTTGTCTCTGGAATGTCAACGGAGCCCACACTCCCCGAAGGTCCAGGGTGTGGCTTTCAGCTGCTTCTCATTCATCCCTTCCCTATGGAGCAGCTGTTCTCATTTCCTATTTGGGGAGAACAGGATGAGCTTCATTTCCTTCTCATGGCTGATGCCTAGAGATGAACTGATTCTCAAAAGGCTTCATCAGGAAGCTAAGCAGTTGAGCAACACCGCGCGGCAGACTTAGTCAAGTGTAACCCCCAGGCTGACACTGTGCCATGCCGGGCCTGTGTCCTGCATTGCTCACTACCAACATCTCCGACGTTCTGGCCACAGAAGTGTGCTCAGCCTGAACGCAGGGCCAGCTGGGAAAGCCAGCGAGCTCATGCCCCGGGAGGATTCCCCACCCCAGCTCTGTTGCTCCTTAGCAGGGCTAACTCTGAGGGGCATGTTCTACTCAGCCTCTGCGTTCGCCAGAGAGATTAAGTAAGCGCCAGTTGCCCAGAGCACTGACTCGTTTGCTAGCTAATGCAACCTTTACTGGCTGCCTTCTTTCCCTGTATTCGTCCTCTATTCACCAGTCTACATTTCCTGGGATCTCCAAACAACTGGCCCTCAAATCTTTGTCTCAGGGTCAGTTTGGATTCTGGGTTGCAAACATCAGAATCTGTCTGGCTGTTTTAGCATAAAAGGGATTTTTAGGAAGCTCAGTTAATCAACAGGAGGCCAGAGGAGGTGGCTCAGAAAATGGGTAGGAGCAATGCAGACAGACTGACCCCCACTGCAGCAGGCTGCCACAAAGCAATCCAGAACCATCCCTTCATCTTGGGTCACTTACTCTGTTTTCAAATTCCTTGGTGGGGAAGCATGTGACTGTTGAGTTTTAATCACATGCCCTAACTGCCAAGGGGTGGGGGGCGGGAGACCCTCACCCCACAACCTACAACCTGAGATTAAATTTGGGGTCCTGTAATCCAGCAATATGACACACAAAGGCAGGAGTCTTTCCAAATTGGATGTTGGGTCCCCAACTAAGAAGAGCAAATATTGTCTACAGTTAACTAACTGGTCTTTGGAAGTGGGCCTGGAAAAGTAGTAATAATTATTATCATCATTATAATTATAGTTATTAGTCTTATAATAGCTAATATCATTGAGCATTTATTCTGTGCCAGTTTCTATATTAACTCATTGAATCCTACCTTTTGAGTAGGTAGAATTATTACTCCCATTTCACAGATGAGGAAACTGAGGCCCAAAGAAACACCACATCCCTTGCTCTTTCTTAAGACCTTGCATTGGTAAATACCATCCATTCATCTAACCCACCACATGGCAAACATTAACTTATTAAACTTTAAAACAACTCTACCAGAGAGGGAATGTTATTATCCCCCGTTTCCAGATGAGAAACTAAGATTCGGGGAGGTACAGTCACTTACTCAAGGATATACACCTTAGAAACGGTGGAGTTGGGTTTTGTATCTGTTCAAATTCCAAAGCCCATGGTCCTAAACTCCATGTATGTATCCTGGCTTCCCTCTCGCCGAGAGCTGCCTACACTGGGCTGGCAGCTCAGCCTAAATGCAGGGCAAGCTGAGAGAGCCAGCGAGCTCATGCCCTGGGCTGCAGAGCAATGTTGTAACTTGAAGGTGCTACCTGAGTATCTGTTAATGTAGTTTCACATCTGGAAGCATAATACATCAGACATGTCATTCCCAAGAAGAGATCACTCAGTCGTGTCTCAATTTCTGCTGTCCTGGTGAATCATATCCTACCTCTGCAAGAGAGGGAGCTTCTCAAGTGAATTTCTTGTATATTACCAGAGTACAACCATCCCAAATGTATTCTCTATGTTTCATGAAGATCTGTCCAGATGTCTTGGTATGATAGCACCAGAATTTTATTTATGGAGGCACAAAATTCATGATGCCCATTTTCTTTGTGTTTCTAAACATGCCTGCCATCTCATCCTTCTGAAAAAATTTTTGCAAAGGAGAGGAAAAAGACCCAGGAAATCAAACAATTCCCCAAATGGAACCACCTAACCCATCACAGATGGTAGAAACTAGCAAATATTTCTTCCTTCCCTTCTGTGCCAAACTTCCCAAATGGGGGAGTGTCAGGCTTACTGCGTTCTTTTCTTCTTATACTTCTGCCACCAAGGTTTCATGCATCCCCAACTCCCTATGGATAATCCTCTTTTCTTCCGAATTACAAAGCCTCAAATCCCCAGCGGGTTTCTTCTCTCTTCTGCCGCAAATGCAATGGACAGAGCTGACTAGGCTTACCTTCCTCCCTAACTCCCTGTCCACTGCATCTCTTGTTTCCTTCCTTGATCCTCTTCTACCCTCTGGTCCCCAAGTGTAGGTGCTTCCTTGACTCTGGGCTCCTGTCTGTCCCACCATCATGCCTATAGGGCTCAGTCTCTTTCCAACTTTAACCAACTTCTTTGTGGATGTCTTTCCAGTTAAGCTGTCATCATTTCTACATCTTCACCCCAACCCAATGAGGTAAGTATTAACATGAGCCTTATCCTATATAATAAAAGGCTAATATGCAAATCGACTGAACAGTGGACCCACCGGTCAGGGGGCAGCTCTTGCGTTGAGTGTCTGCCTCCTGGTGGTCAGTGCACATTATAGCAACCAGTCGTCATCCCCCGAGGGGTCCCGAACTGCGAGAGGACGCAGGCTGGGCTGAGGACCCTCCCATGCCCCAGTGCACGAATGTCATGCACCCGGGCCTCTAGTTTAACATAAGAACTAGGGAGACTAAATTATTTGCCCACAAGTCACACATCTTTGGAATGGCAGGGTCAGGATCTGAACCCACCGCTCCAAAGTAACGCTGTGTTTTTCATGGGAGAGTTATGTTCTGGTTCTGAAGTCAGTGCACAGGGGGAAAAATGCATATACTCAAAGATACCCTTGAAAAACCCATAAATCATCCATAAAGCACAGTATACGTTGTTTTGTGTATTTAAGCCTGGACAGTAATAGCGTGTATAATGTGTACAGTAATATGTGATATAAAAGCTTGAGAATAGCCCGGCCAGTGTGGCTCAGTGGTTGAGCGTCCACCTATGAACCAGGAGGTCACAGTTAGATTCTTGGTCAGTGCACATGCCCAGGTTGTGGGCTGGATCCCCAGTGAGGGGTGTGCAGGAGGCAGCTGACCAATGATTCTCTCTCATCACTGATGTTTCGCTCTCTCTCTCTCCCTCTCTCTTCCACTCTGAAATTAATAAAAAACAAAAGATTGAGAATAGTATGCCATATGTGACAGACACTGCTAATTGTCCCCATAGCCATTTCCCACTCACAGCTTACCTACAGGCAGAGCCAGCCTCCCATAAAAAGGCAAAAATGCCAGATACTCATGTTTCTGATCTTCCCTGAAGCTAGAAATAGTCATGTGACCCATATATAGCCAATAAGAAGTCTGTTGGGAACTTTTGGGAAATATTTTTCTTTCTAGATCAAAAGAGAAATACCTCCAATGCAAGTTTTCTCTTCCCACCATTACTTTCCTGTAATGGATGAGGCTGTGAGAAGTGGAGATGTAGCAGCTATTTTGCAAACTTGAGGTGACAAAGTATGAGGTCAAAATCCAACACACTAAAGAAGGGGGACTGGAAGATGGAAGGACATCACTAAACTACTCAACTAATTCTGGTCCACTGATTTGTGGAATTCTAAGTCAGAAGGCACAAGCCCTCTACTTAATGCTAAAACCCCTTCTAGCTGCTTCGTCTGTTATTTGCAGAGAAAAGCATTCCCAACTCACCTAACTGAACTGGGTTCTAGAAGGAACACATCTCATGCATTTTCCTTGGAAAAAATGGCATGGCAGGTTGAAATTACCGCACAATTTAATTATCACACTCTTCCTTTTTCTTTTTGTTTGTATACCAATTACATACCAATGATTTTATGTTAGGTCATATTTGCTACACACTTTCCAGTTTGGGCTTTTAAAATGTCCTATCCATCTAAACTCCTCAGTGTAGTTCACAAAGACCTCCTCGTCTGATCCCTCAATCTTCCATTTAACATTCCTGGAATACCAACATGAAGCAAGAGAAACAGTACCAACCACATTTTAGTGGCCAGAGCAGGGCTTTAGAGTCTGAGGTTTCCCTCCTGTCCCTGATGCCAGAGTTTTGTGTCCTGAAATTCCATGGGTGGCCTTCAAATGTGCCTAGGAAGAGCAAAAACAAAACAACCATGCCCCGTGCCTCTTCAGTATAACCCCCTTCTAAAAAACAAACAACAACAAAAAAACCCTCCACAAAACAAAACTAACAAAAAGAATGTGGACTTCTAAAATCAAACCTTCCTAGGGCTGAAGGGACTCTCGGGAGTAACGCATTTGAAGCTCTTGAGCCTCTGATGTTTCCAAAGAAGGTTTAACAAGTAAGTGAATCACACCCTTAGAAAATATGCTCCAGCGCCTGGTTAAATGGACAGCCTGCACAATCAGACGCAGCGGGCCCGAGAACACCACCTCCGCCCTCGCCCCCCACCCCTGCTCAGACACGCCCTCCTCCACACAAACCTACAAATCTGTGCCACCTTATTAATGCCAAGTAGCTAACAAAGCTGACTCCAAAAGTTTTAGTATTCAGAGCTACAAGACATAAGACACACCATAACTCCTGGGGTGGAATTACAACCCAGGCAGGCATATTCTAAACACAGTGCATGCAATGGTTGTTAGGTCAACACGCCAACAGCACTGTCTCATTTAGATCAACTGACAGCCATGGGTCCTCAGGCCCCTGGGGGCCTGCCTGCCTTGAGAAGCAGTTTATTTTATAGTAAACCTGCCCTCAATATTGATAAGCCACAGGCACCATCGATTCATTCAGTCAGTCAAAAACATTTACCGAACACAGTGGTGTGCCAGGCACTATTTCAGACATTGGGAAATATAACCATGAGCAGAAGAGACCAAATCCCTGCCCTCATGGAGCTGACCTCATGGAAGGAACAGGCAAAGAAATGAATAAATGAAATACCCAGTTTGTCAGAAGATGGTCATGCGTGGGAAAAAATCTAAATAGAAGAAAGAGAACAGAAAGTGTTAAAATCGTAGGTAAGGGGCCAGGGAACATTGGAGTAAAGTTTTGAAGATGAGCAGATATTTGGGAGAAGAGGATATCAGGCAGAGGGAACTGCAAGTGCAAAGGCCCTGAGGTGGAAACTTGTCTGAGGCGAACATGGTATAGGAAGAAGCCCAGTGCAGCTTGAGCTGAGTGAGGAGGAGGGTAGGGGGTGAAGAGGGCGGGAGGAGATGGGGGCAGATCGTGCAGGTCCTTGTGGGCCATGGTGAGGACTTTGGCTTCGGCACTGAGTGCGATGGTAACCACGGGAGAGATGTGAGCAGAAAAGTGATTTGATTTAATTTATGTGTTAAAAGGATCCTTCTGGCTGCTTGTGTTGATAACATGTTCTGTGTGTTGGGGAGGGGGGAGGAGAGGCAGAGACACATGAGCAGAGGTTGCTTAAACAACCCAGCTGAGAGATGATGATGGAGATGGGAGATATAGTGAGATTCCGAGTGTATGTTAAAGAGAGAACCTATAGAATTTGCAGAAAGATTGGTCATGGGGCGTGTGTGAGAGAGAGGAGGTGTCAAGATTTTTGGCCAGGTCCCCTGAAGGATTGAGCTGCCATCCAATGGCATAGGAAGACAGGAAGAGGGAATATTAGGAAGATGCTCAGGAGTTCCGTTTTGGACATCTAGATTGTGAAGTGCCAGTGAATTCCTCTCTAAGTGAGGACTCTGAGAGAATTCCAGGCTGGAAATGTTAAGTTTGGAAAATGTGAGCATAGAAGGTATTTAAACCATTGAGATTGGATGAGATCACCATGAGGTTCAATATAGCCAGAGAAGTCAAGAAAAAGAGGGGCTTTCATATTCCTAAGACTCCCTCTCCTCTAAAGCTCAGCTTCAGCACTCTGTGACACAACCCCACTGACAGTAAGGTTAGGGTCCTGTCCTCTCTGTCACACACACCATCTTCAGGGACCGTAGCTCCTCCCTGCACAAAGCAAGGCACAGTGTCTCTTGCTTGGCAGCCTCTGCCTTGGCCCCAGGTACCCACTTGCTTCCTGTTCCACTGAGATTTCTTCTGCCCGCCAGGCAGCCACCTCTCTGCCCTGGTGAGAAAAGAGGGAGTCATTACCCTGCAAACTATAGAGGCAGTGGCCAGATGCCTCTCTGGAGGCAGGCTGGAGTTTGTCATAGCAATTCAAGAGGACAACACCTCAATCAGCCCCTAAACCTGTGGAGAGACGAACAGCATGGTCTTCTCCAGCCACACAAAAACGTCACCGGGCCATCTGGCCCTTGCTAAGTACCCCCTCCCTCTCACCTCAGTTAGGGGGAGGGATGAAGCTCAGAGAAAGGACACCTTCATATGATCAAGTGTGGTGAGTGCTGTCCGTGGTGCTGACACAGCAAATCAACTAGGCTTTCCACCTATTGCTCCTTGGGTTAGTTTGGAAACCTTGGAGAGCAGATGCAAGACAATGACTTGAGGGAGGTGATCCACAGAATTATAAGGAATGAACTGGAAGTTGATAAAGGGTGCATGGATGACTGAGTTTCACTGTGAGCAACTGGGATTCTATCATGCAGAGGACCCTTTGAGAAGTTGTAGAACACACCTGAGTTTTCTACCAAGCAATGGGGAACCCAGGGTATTTATACACTGACTCCCTTGGTCTTTGGTTAAGGACTGTTCCTGGGGGTGTTAAACGTCTGTCATGTGGTCTGAACAAGCAGCTGCCATCCTGTGGAAGACCCTCCAGTAGCAATGTACAAAGATGAGAGCGTTGGAGGTGCAAAGAGGTTAGCTTGCACGAGAACTACAAACCACAGCTGCGTGAGCTGGGTGAATATGGAATGGAGTACCTACAGCATCAACCATAGGTCTCCAGAGGAATTTGTTTCAATTTCCTCTTCAGATCACCAACTTCCATTTAGGAAGCACTCATAGCAATTGCCACATATACTTCCTCTCTAGTCCCTACCACAGCCTAAGGAGGTGGGCACTATCCTCATTCCCCTTTTTCCAGGTGAGAAAACCGAGGTTCAAAGAGATTAGCTCACATGTTCAAGTTTACCACTGGCAGCGATCCCTCTGACTCTGAAACTCAGGTCTTAACCACTGGGCTCTGTCAATCTCCCATTTCTGGAAATCTCTTTCGTTCATTTTTTTTCCTGTCACAGTGGAATGTTTGACTATCTCTTGTCAGTGCAATGGTCCCCATCTCCTTAAACAGCTTAGTGAATTTCTCAGGACACTCTGATGGTCAAAAGTATTACCACTTTTCAGCTTAGCAATCATCTATTTTACCAAGCATGTATGCTGCTACGCCCGAGAATACGAAAACAACTGTCTTCATCCCTACCCTGGCAATGTTCAGGCTCTTTTCTCAACTTGCACAATTGTACTATTTTACCCCTCAGATGTTTATATATATTTGAGCATTACAGTAAAAGCTCTGTTATCTCAGAAGTATAGCCAAGAATCTGAAATATTCCTCTTACGCATTTTCAGTTTGATTCAGTCCTTCAAATACAATGGAAGTTCACTTTAAAGGAATTTGATTAAATTACAGTTAGACTTTCTCTGAGGCCTTGAGCTATACAGAACAAACAAAAGAAATCTATGGGTAAGATCTTTCCCACCCAACCTTGGTAACCCATGAAAAACCTTGGTAATCCATGAAAAAAAATGGTGTTTTAATACTATGGTTTACTGTATTGTAATGTGAGAAGACAATGAGTTAATCAGAAAGTGCTCATAAAAATCATCTTTGTCTCCATGTCAAATTCATACACTCGAGTCCCCGCCCCCTGGAACATGGAGTTCAGAGTTTACTACATTTCCCCACCAGTGACACTGAGCAGAAGGCCAGGTTTGCAGCGCTTTTAGTCTCATCTCCCTGTTCCTAGCTTATAACCCAACAGGAGACTAAGTACCCCCTTGAAATCTGAAGTAATGAAATGTGAGCTATGTGCCTGAATTTGAAGGAGATAAAACCACCAGGCAATAAGGAAGGGTGGTTGATCACTGGAGAAATAAAAGCAACAAAAGCAAGAGAAAAAAATGCAGGAAAAAGAAAGCAGGAAAGGAGAATAGAAGACGAAAGGAATAGAAACCTACAACAATGATTCCTTGAGGTTTTAAGACCAGGACCCTCTGAGAATCTAATGAAAACTAAAAGTCAGAAAAATCTGCATGCAATTTTAAAGGATTCATGGATACCACTATGAGCTTCTATCCTCAGAATCTATCACCTCAGATGAATAATTTCTCCTCTAGAGGCTCATCAGATGTCAAAAAATTAGAAAAAGAGACCACCTTGTTGTAATCAAGGAGAAGATACAAACATCCAACTGGCCAACTGCCCCATCGAATGAGTACTGATCACTTAGTGAGACTTACTATATGCTCAACAGTATATGAGCTTCCTTAGGTGTTTCATGCTATTAAAAGAAAACCAGGGTGTATTTCTTAAAATCATCATCTGAGGATGTATTTCTTGATTTTTAAAGGGGGGAGGGGGTGGGAAGGAGAGAGAAAGAAAGCAAAACATCGATGTGTGAGAGAAACATCAATTGGTTGCCTCCCGTGTGTGCCCCAACCAGAGATCGAATCCACAACCTATGTATGTGCCTTGACTGGGAATTGAACCCACAACCTTTGTGGTGTACGGAATGATGCTCCAATTAACTGAGCCACCCAGCCAGGGCAAAAACCAGGGTTTTTTTTATGGCTCCTTCCTGCCAGCAAGGTCAAGCCAGCCCCGGCCAGCAAAAGCCAGCCCCCTGGGAGCATAAATTGGCACAACCACTTTGCAGAGCAATTTGGCAATATCTAGTGAAGCTGAAGATGTGTGTGGTACACGACTCAGCAATTCCACTCCTGGGTATATGCCCCAGAGAAATCCACTCGCAAGAATGAGGGGAGAGCTTGGTTCAAAATAGCCCAAAGCTGGAAACAACCCCAGTGGATAAATACCTGGTAGAATGTTCATAATGCAGAATACTAAGTATACTAAGATTTATCTTGTCAATCAGACTAACCTCATGCTAAGTGCAAGAGGCAGGTTGTAGAAGAAAACATTTATAGAGAAATGTAGAGCATGCAAAGCAGTACCATATGTATGTATTTCTTATATATTTATATGATCAAACTGTAAATGCATAAATGGAAATAAGGAAAATTCAGGAAACTGCCTTCAGATGGGAAAGAGAAAGGAATGGAGCCAGAAAAAGGAGCACAGGGACTTAAACTGTATTAGAAAGGTTCATTTTGATGGTGGGTTGCTCCATCGCCTCCCTGCCCTCATCTCCTCTACTCTCCCTCCATAACTCTGCTCCAGCCACCCTGGCCTCCCCTGTTCATCAAACACAGTCCAACCTCAGGGCCTTTGCACCTACTGTTTCCTTTGCCTGGCACTCTCCTCCTTCAACTATCTTCATGGCTCATTCATTCACCTCCTTCAGATTTTCATTAAAATATCACCCTCCCAATGAAATCTTTCCTGGCTTCTAGCTCTCCTGCCCATAATACATCCCACTCCTTCCCTAATTTATTATATCTCTGTAGCCTTCGCCAGCATCCACACACTAGATATTTCATTCATTCTTTCATTTTGTCTTTCTTCACCACTAGAATATCAGTTCCACAAAAGGAGAGACATTTGTCTATTTTGTTCACTGTTGTGTCCCAGAGCCTGGCGCATAGTAGGTACACTCTAAATATTCATTGAATGAATATTTGCATACACAGACATTTGTTCTATTGTCCTCTACTTTTTTTGAATGTCTGATTATTTTTATTATACTTTTCTTAGCAGCAATAACAAAGTCAGCCATGGGGCTATTTCACAGATGAGTTTTCTAGCAAGCTAAGAGGAAAGTGCCCTATGCCATGACATGTCCCTGGAACCTGCTAAGGTCTCAAGCCACAGGACTGTGGGCACAGCCAACAGTGGTCCCTTAGGAAACCTCACCTGCTAGAACTATCCCAGAGTCCTCACAACAGACTTCTCACTCTGACCGCTTCTACTGAAACAGGCCCATATGACATAGCTCCTACTGTGAGAAGCAACATTGCTCTGAGCAACATATGTTCTCAAAACGTGAATAGCAAGAGCCTAGCCAACACAGTATGAGTGCTAAGACCCATGACATCTGCCAAGAGAGACAGGACCGAGAGCAGCAACAGAGCCTAGAAGAGAAATATGAACCCACAGAGGACTGCGACCCCACAGAGGAAAACTATAAGGAAGGCCTCCCACCAAAGAGGGGTCTTGGAAGAGAAGAGCCAGGCTTAGCTTGAGGGAGGGGAGTGGGTGGGCAGAGGAGGCAGAAATCAACACAAAATGGTAATGTCCTTACTGGGATCTGATAAAGGGCTTTGAGGTCTGGGACAGAGAGTGGCTGGCCTTTCACCAAATCTATTTGCCTTCTGCCTTCCTCTCTATGCACAGTCTCAAATTTCCCAGCTTCCCTTGCAGTGATGGCATATGACTGGAATATGTGCCAGGTCCTAGCCGGGCTCATAAACCTCCCAAGTATCACCTTCCATGCTCATTTCTCTTCTGTGGTTTGATGCAGATAAGCACAGAGTTCTTGGAAGGTGTGGGTTAATATGAGGAACCATTATTAGGCCCGGGCCCCTCCACCACTGTTCGGAGGAGAGAAGCCTGCCAATGAGGAACAGCTATTTTGAACTTAAAATGATAGAGAAATAAACTTTGGTTGTGTTTGTCATTACCTAGTTTTGGATTTTTTGTAATAGAGGGTCCTTGATGGAAAGTGTATACACATCCACCTTTCAACTATAGTTCCTTGTCTACAGATCTGAAAACTTCCCGAAGGCAGTGACTGCATCTTATTGAGACGGGTCCTCTCCAAAGTCCTACCATCATCTCTGGCACCCCAAAGCCCTCGACAAACATTAACCAATTTAAATTAGGGGCAAGACATCTCCAAGCAAAGCAAAAGGACCATGCATGCACCAGAGTTAAAAACATGACTTCTGTGATCACATAATCTCAGCTTCAAATCCCAGTTCCATCACTTGCTAGCTGGGTGATCTCAGACAAGTTCCTCTTGTGCTTCCGATTCCTCAGTGGTCACATGGGAATATTAATATTTCCTAATTCATTGGGTTGTTGTGAGGATTAAATGAGAGGATGCACATAAAGCACTTTGGAAGTAGTTGACTCTAATAAGCTATTATTCTAATTGTAACAGAAAGCATCCGCTGTAATATGTAGCCGAGATTTGGAGGCGGGGTGAAAGAAGGCAGAAGAACATGGAGGCTCAGCCACCTCAGAGCCTAGCAGCCTGGACCACACCAGCTGCTACATTTCCAAAGTCCTTGGAATTCAAGGTAATTCTAAGAAACAACACACACTCCGCTTACCCTGTTAGCACCACCACGAAGTCCATCACATTCCAACCATTCCTCAAGTAAGAGCCTTTGTGGAAGGCAAACCCAAGGGCGATGATTTTAATGCCAGCCTCGAAACAAAAAATTCCAATGAAGTACGGTTCTGTGTCATCCTGGAAGGGAGAAAGGGTAACGTCAGGTCTTTGCTAGGCCAAGAGTGGCACGATCAGGGAGCCAGGCCACCTGGAGATCTGTACCCACCTCCCTTCTTCTCTTGCAACACTCCAGGCTCCCGGCCCCAACCACATCCTTCCTGGAGTTCTCTTGCCTGGAGGCTTTTGCAAGAGAAACAGCCACAGGGGGAAGACACCCTCCCTCTTTCCTTTTGGTCAACTTCACATACCACTTGGCCAAGTAGAACTGTTTGGACCTGTGGTGTCACTAATACAGCAGCCACTGGTTACATTAGCTGCTTACATTTAAATAAATTTAAATGAATTTGAATGAAATAAAATGAAAGGTTCTGTTTCACAGTCACACTAGCTACCTTTCCAGTGGTTTCCATATTAGAAAGTGCAGACGGAGAACGTTTCCATCACCACAGAAAACCCTACCAGAAAGCTCTGGCTTAGCCTACTTACTTGTCACACACATCACTCAAGGCCTTTGAGGTTGGATCCCTTGCACCAACCTCACCCCCAAATCTGACATTTCTGATGGCTCTCAGCTGGTATGCACCAGCACAGATGTTCAGGTTGCTAAAATACTGGAATAATATTTCTGCACTTGCTGGCAAACGGCCAGTGCCTCTGCCCGCCCCCCCTCCCCCAACCTCTCGCTGGACCTCCCGCCAGCTCTGATTTCCAGCTGATGGTCTAAGTTGAAATGAAGCTATAAGCTCAGAGTCTCTACATGGACATTTTCCCATCTGTTATGATAACGTTTCTCAAGCTTTAATCATTTGCATTCTGCCTTAATTTTTTTTGTCTATCAGTTCACCATGGCACTACTATTTGCTTACTATTCTCTCAATTGACTCTCTTCACTTAGCAAAAACAAAAAAGGTCTTGAAATCGTAATTTTGCTAGAATGGTTCTATCTTTTTGGAATACACATTATAATGCATAACTAGACCATCCATACTGTATGAATTAGGAACCATTAGGATTTTTACAACCCCCTCTCTACCCTGGAGCTAATACAACTGGTTCTAAAAGTGGAAAGGAGAGAAGTCTCCTCCATTGTACTGTCAGAATGCCAGGAAGGAAGTGAGGAGCTGGGGGGTGGGGGGGGGTCAAGAAGGATCTTAATGCTAATTTTCAGCTCTGCCTGAGATTCACCAAATGAGCAACTCTGAATGAGGACTTTGAATGTCCTCCGGAGCTGACATCCATGTATAGGAAACACAGGGGACGGAGAAACAGCTAAATGACTCATAAATAAGCCACCAGGCAAAAATCAGAATGTGGGACACTCCTTAGGGCATCTGGACTGGTGTCTGCAATAAGGCAATGACAGGAGAGAATGTATTACTCTAAATTAAAAGTCTTAAGTGACATAACAAAATTTAGACCATGCTTGGATCTTGGTTCAAACAAATCAATTGTGAAATGCCATTTCTGAGACAATCACAGAAATGTGATTACTGACTGGGTCTTAGATGACCCCAAGGAACCACTGTTACTTGTGTTGGGCGTGAATATAAAACTGTGGTGATGCAAGAAACCTGTATTTTTAGCAATGCAAACTCAGGTATCTGACCACAAATTGACATGTAGTCTGGGATTTGCCGTAAGAAATGTTGGTCAAGACAAACGACAAAAATAAAAAAGAACAGAAAATACAAATGAAACAAAATCTTGACAACTGTTGAATCTGGATGATGGGTTCATGGGGTGGGGAGTTGTTCATTTTACTGTTCTCTGTATTTTGATGTATGGACCAAATTTTTCACAAGAATTTGGGTTTGAATATGACATTTTCATGAACAATGTGTGACCACTCTCACCCAACCCCACCTGGTTGACACCAGGTCTTGTCGGGGGCAAGGGTGGGCGATGGACAGCGAAGGGATCTCTCCTCCCAGATTATTGGTATTCATGATATTTATGCTTCCCCAGGCAGGGGGTCCACAATCCAGCTCTTGGCTCCAAGGACGAGCGCAGCCTCTGCTCCCACCACCCCATCAGTTTGCCACAAAAGCAAAGGAGAGACCTCACTCACCAGCCGTTCAGACATGGGGGTCTTGTCATCATCAGGTAGGTGTTGCTCCAGAGCGAGGACGATGCAGTTTGCTATGATGGTGGCTAAAATCATATATTCAAAGGGAGTATCAGAGAATTAAGGAAAAACTTTCCAGCTGTTTAGGTTCACAGCAAAATTGAGCAGAAGGTACAGAGATTTCCTACAACCCCCTGCACAGCCTCTCCCACTATCATATCCCCGCCCTCCTCCCCAAAGTGGTACATTTGTTACAACTGATGAACCTAGACTGGCGTATAGTAACTCAAAGTCCATAGTTGATGCTAGGGTTCACCTTTGGTGCTGAACAGTTCATGGATTTGGACAAATGTCTAATGACATGTATCCACCATTATAGTCTCATACAGAGTAATTCCTCTGCCCGAAAAACCAGGCAGATGACTTTTTAAGGAAAATGTGGATATTCTTCCTCCAACTCACCGCTAACATTTATTGGACAAATATGAAATTCAGCACCTACTATATGCCAGGCCCTATTATGGGCACTGGGGACGCTGGAGAGTACGACAGAGAAGTGAGGAGAAGCAAGTAAGTGAGATAACCACATTATACAGTACGTTAGAAGATGGTGAATGCTACAGAAAGAAAAAGCAAGAAAGGTCACAATTCCGAGTTGCAATTTAAAATACAGTGATCAGCCCTGGCTAGTGTTTCTCACTGGTTAGAGCATCGGTCCTTGGACCAAAAGGCCTCGGGTTTGATTCCCAGTCAAGGACGCATACCTGGATTGCAGGTTTGATCGATTCCCAGCCCGTGGGGGCGTGTGCAGGAGGCAACCAACCCATGTGTCTCTCTCACATCGATGTTTTTCTCTCTCTATCTCCCTCCCTCCCTTTCTCCCTTCTACACATTCTTTCTCTCTGAAAAAAATTAATGGAAAAAATATCCTCAGATGAGGCTTAACAAAAATAAATAAATAAATAAAATATGGTGGTTAGATATGACACACACACACACACAAATTGATAATTTGGACTTCGTCAAACTTTAAAACATTTGTGCATCACAGGGCATTATTGGGAAAGTGAAAAGGTAACCAACAGCTATGTGCAAAGGTCGAATCCAGTCTCCCTCCAGGCAAACTCCTCCCTGTATCCTGGGAACTCTCCTGTGGTTAACAGGATCACCAGAGAGGCCCACTGGGTGGAGTTTACTTGGGGAAGGTCTGACCTGTTCAGTTCATATTAGGGCTTGATCCGCTGATCAGTTGGTGAATGAGAATGTCCCCTGTCCCCATCGGACCTGCAGAAGCACCCTTGGTCCAACAGCCTTGATACATGCAGCTGGCAGACCCTGAGAAGAAGGTTTAGGTTTGGAGAAATGGGCGTTCGAGGGAGAAAGCATAAGGTATTGCTTACTCTGGAGCTGCGTTTCCAATCCTCAACACCACTGACATCTGGGCCGGATCATTCTCTACGGTGGGGGCGTCCTGTGCACTGGATGTTGAACAGCATCCCTGGCTTCCCACTAGATACCAGTAGCACCCTCCCCTCCCCAGTTACAACCATTAAAACTTACAACAACTGAAAGTGATCTCCAGACACTGCTGGGAACACAGGAGTAAACTGCTGTGCAAAAGGATCAAATAGCGGGTCCTGGTGAACTTGGCCCATGGTTAGCTGCTGTCCTCCTCCCAGCTTTCTCCCTTGGAAACTTAACTGCTTTCAGTCTCCTCTTTGGCTCTAGAGTTAGGCTCAGCATTTTGGAAGCTCCACAAAACCAAGGGATCTTACAGGCTGGGGGAGTTGGAGCATAAACCCACGTTCCAGGTGGGAAAACAGAGTCTGCAACAGACAACCTGGGAGTAAACGTCTACATAAGCCAGGAAAGCCAGGCCTTCTTTGTCACCAGCTCCAGCCTTTGCCTCCAGCTGAAAACAGCTGAGTTGCACTCCATGCACACTCTGAAAAGCAAATCTGAGACTCAGGGCAATTTGGGAGCCAACGAAAGCCAGCCTTGCCGTCATCCTCTCTGATTGGCTTCCTGCCTCCGAGCTGACAGTCATTAGGAGCACAGAGAACAAAGCTGGGCTCTGTTGCACAAATACTCCATTCTGCCTCACCCTGCAGCTCGGAAAATAAGAGACAATATTTGTACACAGAGAAGCAACGCCAAGCCCTTCCCTGGCCTCCCCTTACCAAGGCTTCTGAAATCATGATTTGAATCTGATGATTTTGCTTCCCTTCCCTGCCAACTAGCTCCCTGCTTACTTCTGCATTAAGCTTCTCACTCCTCTGGCCCCCTGGCCTCCTGCCCCAAACAGCTGGGATGTGACTTCCTTTGCATCAGATTCAAGCTGAGGTTCCAGGAAGCGTCCCAGAAGGCCGACAGCAAGTAGCACTTTGATGGGCTGCATTATCAGGGCTTCAGGTGCACAGTGTCGCCTGGATTTCAGACCCAGAGCTTGCTGGGTACAGTGATGAAGCCTTAGTCAGCACGCCCGGCAAATGGAACGAGGTTGCCTTTTCCTCCCTTTTTTTCTGGTTTTTAGTTCTTGACAGACACAGCCACACTGGCTATCAAATGTCATCTCCCTCTCCCTCCATGCCCCCATGCATCCTGCCAATGCCCCCAAAGGGACCGTGCAACATCGACCTCAGATCCTTGCAGTCCAAGGACCAGCAGCATCGGCAGCTCCCACTGAGATGCAGAGCCTCAGACCCCAGGCCGACCCGCTGAGTCAGTAGCTGCATTTTAGCGAGAGCTTCGGGGATCTGTGTGCACACTGAAGTTTGGCAAGAGCTGCCTTCCATCTATTTCAGGGCCAGGAGGAGCTCAGGTAATTGTGGTTTTGAGTCATCCCAAAAGAAGTGGTGGGGGCTTTTTGTTCTCCCCCAAGCTTTCTCCTCCATGTTCTGACCCCAGAAGAATTCAGCACTCCTGATCTTCAGCTACCACCCAGGCAAGGGGGCTGATAAGAGACCCAAGATCTGGTGAAACAAGAGCAAGGTTGGAATAAGGCAAACAAGCAAAAAGAAAAGCATCACTTAATGCACGTGGAAGTAGTCACTACCTTCCCTTGGCTCTCATTTCACCCAGGAGAAAGCTCAAGTCCTCCCAGCAGCCAGCAGGCCCTGCATGACCTGCCCCTATCTTCTCCCTTCTCTCCATTGACTCAGCTGCAACCACACTGGTCTCCTCCAGGTTCCCCAAACACACCGGGGCCTTTGTATCTGCAGTGCTCACCCTTGGAACGCTCTTTTCCCCAGCGACTTACTTGGTTCCCGCCCTCACTTCCTTTAAGTCTTTACTCAAAGGTCAGATCCTTCAACCCCCTTCCCCTGCTTCATTCTTTCCCTTGGTCTTTGTCCCCAAACATCTGCTATATTTTTCTTCTTTATCTCTTTTGTTTTGTCTCTCCTAGTAGACTGTAAGCTCTATGAAAGCAAGAATTTTTGTCTACTTTGTTCATCTCAGCACCAAAGAGAGTGTATGTTATACAGTATAGTAGTTGCTCAATAAATACCTGTGCAAGAAAGAAGGGTGGGTGGGTTCCCGTTTTTGTTTTTGTTTTTTGCACCTCTTCCCAAACTCCATCTTATGCCAACTCTCTATGGCATGTTAAGGACAGAACCAGCTCCTTAAAGTAAAAGTGATGTGACTGGCGCATAGACACACAGACTGGGTACTGAGTTCCTGGCATGGGAAGAGATGCCTTGCCCCAGGCAGAAGTCCAGGCAGGGGGAGGCAAGGCTTTCTCAGCCCAACCCCAAGTTGTGCTTGATCCTCCGGATTTAGAAAGCCTGGGTTCTAACTCACAGCTGCGGTGAGCAATGCCTCTGCTAGCTGAGCTGAGCCTTTCTGCTTCCGGATTGGTTGGTGAAAAAGCACCTGTGTCAGCGGGATCCAGAATAATCAGCCAGCCGAAGAGGCCAAGGGGGGGCGGAGGGGATGAAAGGAGAGAAGCATCCCTGATGTGAGGAAAAGCTGGCTCCTGAAATGGCTCCTGGAAGGCAGGGTAGCAAACAGCCCTGCAGGCAAGTGCAGATGTACAAAGCTCCCCCCTCAATTAAATTGATAAGGACCCACAGAGGCCCTGGAGAGGGGCTGTATGCAACACTGGAAACGACCAAGCAATTCTTCCCAGGGAGGGAGGGAGGACTGCATCTGCTAACAGGAGCTGCTTGCTCTTGAGAACCAGAACATCAAGGAAAATCAATTTGCAAAGTGGGTATGGCTGATGGTTCCAGGCCCTTAGCAAGACCTTGCAGAATATCCAAGTAACTCATCTTTCTCTTTGTGGGCCCGCCCGCCCCCGCCGCCCCCGCCGCCCCCGCCCCGCCATCTCACTTCCAATCTCCTGTTGGTAGTATGAAAATCAAATCAGGTTTGTTAACTGATCAAGGTTTTGTTTCTACTATGCGGGCTGCCTGATGGATGTTTTATGAGGAAACAGATCCTTCATTGAGTCAACCAAGCAGTTGAAGTTGTGAGGAAAATCCCAACAGACCTTATTTTCATGTTAGTTCCGCACTCGTCACAATTACCAGGAAAAAAAGTGGAGGGTACCAGGGCTCTAGATGTACGGGTGTAGAACGTACTCCTTGCTCCACTAAACAAAAGCCACAATTTAACTTGGCAATATGATCAACTATTATGGGGCCATTAATAGGCACAACAACCATAATTACAGCTGCCATTTATTGAGCGCTTCGTCGGGCAGACACCGTGCTAAGCACTTTCCACCCATTATTTCAGTTAATTCCTTGCAGCAATTTTACAGGGTGGGCTCTGTTGCAAGCCTCATTTTTTAGATAAGTAAAGCAAGGCTCAGAGAGGTTAAAATAATTGCTCAAGGTCATAAAGGAGGTAATGGAAGACCACGTGGCAGCTTACCCATATTAAAAGGTGGATGGGTTTTTGCCCTGGCTGGGTGGCTCAGTTGGTTGGAGCGTTGTCCTGTGCATCAAAGGGCTGTGAGTTCAATTCCATGTCAGGGCACATACCTAGGTTATGGGTTTGATCCTAGTAGGGGCACATAAGGGAGTCAACTGATTGATGTTTCTCTCTCACATCAAGGTTTCTCTCTCTCTCCCTCCTCCTCTCTCAAATCAATGAAACATATCATTGGGCAGGGATTTAAAAAAAAAAAAAAGGTGGATGGTTTTGCCTTTAAAAATTGGAGTTGAGATACACCTGGGGCCTTCATCATATGGATGAGACCAAGCTGACTAGACTTCACCTGAGTCCCAACCAACTGCCACAATTTAATGTAATACCAATCAACCATTGCATGCTAGTCCACATCCTCATAAGCCCATCCTCAGTGGGTCATATTAATAAATATTTCAACTTCCAATAATTCAAAGGGCCTGCAGTTTTCAGAACCTGGCTTCACACTCTCTAACACACAGTAACAACCAAAAATATCAAGCCTAGAAAAGAGCTCTCCGCCAGCCCATCAGTGTGAGACTCCAGCAGGGACAGCATGCTAACAAGGGCAACACTGGTGCTGTCTGGGATGTTTTCAGCACCACGGCCAGCGACAAGAGGCACAGGTTTAATTTCACATCCAGATCCTAGGCAAGCTTGGGGCAGAGCAAGCAAACCCAGAGTCAAGTACTAACACTCTCCAAGACATTTGTAAAGATCTACATTTCACATATAGAATAGAGAGGCCAAAAAATAAAAATAAAAAATAAAAATTCATTATGTCAGCAGGAAAACCAAATGAAGAGAAAATTAAAAACCCGACACCAAATAGATTTGATGTGTCATTTGTTTTTCAATATTATCCAAGGACCTTCAACACTTTTTGGTTCTGAAAAAAGAAGTCTACCCAGGGCAGCTAGACCATGCTTCTAGAAAACTGGAAATATCTGCATGAGAAATCATACAGCAGAGTAGTTGAAAGGGCGTAAGGGTCAGGCATGGTTTTGACCTCCAGCAAAAGAGGTTCCTTCTCTGAGCCTCAGTTTCCTCCTCTATAAAATGGGGAACATAGCACTTACTTCACAGCGCTTATGAGAATGGAATGAGTGGATAAACACAATACACTTAGAACAGGGCTCAGCATATCGTGTGTTCTGTTTTGTTTACTCTGGTTCCTGTGATGATTAGAAAACTTAGTAAGATTAGGAAAGCATCAGATGGGGTTCATCTCATTGTCAATGCTTATGTTATTGTTTTTATTACAATTGCTGCTACTAGTATTAACTTCCCTATTTCTTTTTTTTACCACCTAAGTCTCAGTCCCTTCCCTTCACTAGAAGGATTAACACCCATTCTCACCATGGCTGACAAGGCCTTCTCTCCAACCTGAAATAATTCCAAAAGCAGTGAATGTATGTGTGGCCCACTCCCTGAATATCAGGCTCAAAATAAACGTTGCAAAATCTCCACTGGCCATTTCATATAAATGGGATCATACAAGAGGAGACCTGTTGTATCTGGCTTCTTTCATTCAACGTAATGCATTTGGGGTTCGCCCACATTGTAGGGTGTATCACTACTTCATTCCTTTTCGTGGCTGAATAATATTCCACTGTGTGAATAGACTACCATTTGTTTATCAGCTCATCGACTGATGGACCTCTGGGCTATTTCAATCTTTTGTCTATCTAGAATAGGCAAATTTATAGAAATAGAATACCGTTTGGTACTTGCATGAGCTGGAGGAAGAGGGGGATTCAGGAATGCTTAATGGGGATAGGGTCTCCTTTGGAGAGGCGTGGAAATGTCTTGGAACTAGATAGAGGAGATGGTTGCACATCACTGTGAATGTACTAAATGCCACTGAATTGTTCACTTTACAATCGTTAAATTGTGTTACATAAATCTCTTCTCACCTCAATTAAAAAAAATCCCTGTTGGTTTTGCTTCTCTTATTTCCTCCTAATTCTCAGAGCTCCCATCATCTGACTTTACTCACTGACTTTTCTGGCTGACTCTTTCTTCTGGGCCCTAACCATGAAGAGAAACACCACCTGGACAACCCTTAAGATCTCCTTTTTAAAAAAGAACAAATGGTTTTAGTTCTAAAAGAAAAATATGCTATTGTATTCTTTTGTTTTTAATTTTTAAAATTTAAAAAGTGGAATTCCCTTACCACATTCCGCTTCCCAGAGATAAGCAACACTCACAGGTTGGTATTTATCTTCCAGCGTTTTCCCAACACAAATTCTTTGCATCGCCTGCTCTCTCTTCTTGGGTTACTATACCTCCAGATTTGAGCAGGGCTCATTCCCTCAGCTCCTTCAGGTTGTACTAAAATATTATCTTCCCTGGCTACCAGATCTCAAACCTTAACCCTGCCAACATCTCCATCCCTGTTTGTTTTTAGCAGCTTCTCACATCTAACAAACTAGGCATTATATTTATCTTATTGACAGTGGTCTTCCTCGCTGGAATCTCAGCCCCATTAGAATGCAGATTTGTTTGATTTGTTCTCAGCTGTGTCCCCAGCAACTAGAACAGTGCCCAACACATAGTAGGTGCTCAATAAATAATACTGAATGAATGGAAACAAACAGCCAAAACCACCTTTTCTCTTTACAAAACTGGGATCATGATACATAATTTCTGCAGTGTGTGGTGCCCCTCACCACACTGGGCATATCAGCACACGGGAGCTCCCTCTTTTGTTTATTTTTTATTGGACCTCCCTCTTTGAAAAGACTGCACAGTATTCTTGTGAATGGATGCATCATCATTTATTTAATATTCCCCTAAACGCTTCCAGTTTGTCTCTATTACAAGCAAAACTGTGATGAATACTCTGACCAAACCTCCTAGTGCACTTGTGAAGATTTTTTTCTGCAGGATAAATTCCAACATGCAGAATTGCTGGGTCAGAGCGGATGCACCCTTGACATTCATTCTCACTGATACTGCCGAGTCAACCCCGGAGAGTCACAGGGCTGTATTTTCCAGTTTTAAAAAAGTGAGGTGAGTGTGTATATGTGGGTTCCTCCTGAAATTAAATCCATAGTATAAATGTAGAAATTGCTTTGTATCAAAAAGTTTAAACAAGGAAGAATTAGCATGATTCATAGAAAATGCACACATACAAGCAAAATGAAATTCCCTTGGTGAAAAAAGAAAAAGGAAAACAAGTTGTGAGCAGAAGATGTCAGTTCTAAACTCTTGGGGTCTATCTTTTTTTTTCTAGGACAGTGAAGTTCCCTGGGGATATCCACATGGTGTGAAGTCTCTGTCTCTTGATCCAATTTACAACCATGTTCCCTGATATGTTCTCTATACGGGAAAGTTCTTCTCCTGTCTTATTGTACTGTCACCCCTGTGCAGCGGTCAGTGAAATCCTCCATTACCTCTCCCTCTTCTCTACACATGTCCTCTACCTCTTGGCTTAAATTCAGACCTGGGAAATTCTCTGAAAACCATCAACTCCAAGGCCAAGGGAGTCATTGCAGCTTCAAATTAGCTCCCAAGAATAAAAGGATTATCCAGCCCAGAGAGATGTTCACTATGTTGGCCTTGAGGACATTCAGTGAAGCCAAAGAGAAGGCCCCCCAAAAGGCAAGTGAGACAGAGAAGGACCCTCCAAATCCAGGTGCGGTGAGAAAGGTACCCAAGATGCCAGGTAAGGTAAAGAAGGCCCCCTCTCATTAGGTGAAGCCAAGGAAAAGACCCCAAGAAAGGCAGCAAAGCCCAGAAGTTCCCCCCACCCAAACTAGACAAGTCCGTGAAGGTTCCCTCCCAGCACCACTGGGCTCGGTGGGAAGTCCAAAGTCAAAAGCAGTGCCAACAGCCAAAATGCCGAGGCCCCCCAGGAAAATAAAAGCCTGTTACTCTCTATGACCTACAAGTTCTATGTGGGGAAACCATTGTGCATGCACGACTTGATCACCGGAGGCCATCCCTCCTCCTCGCTGGTGACCCATGCACGCTCAGAAGTGACGCCAGCCACCTCCAAAATACCCTTTTCCAGCATCCTTTTCTTTAACCATCACTCTCCTCCTCCCACTCACTAACTCTCTTAAATGGAAACTAACATCCATCCCAGGGAGCCCTGTCACCCATGAACACCACCCTCAGCACTCTCTCCTGCCTCCATTTCCTTCCTTGTCAACCTTACGTAGGTCTGTTCCATATCACTCCCTTGCCTCTCTCCCCCGCCTGGAAAAAGCCCATCCCTGATTATCCCCACTGGTCACCGTCCTGGTGCCTGTATAGAGGAACATTCCCTAATGAGATAACTAATCTGCACCGATGATATTAAAATCATGATCCAAAACCTCAAACGGGCATTTGAGAATTCCAGCATATTAGATGGGAGAAGACAGGAGAATATTGGTACACTGCTGGGAATAACCAATTTAGAGACATAAACATACCCCCATCGTTAGATAGCCCACCCCTGACACCAAATCTTCCAGCCACCAATTCATGTCTTACTCCCTTTCATAAAAAAGGAGTTAACTCTACACCTTACCGCCGCTTCCTCACCTTTAATTCTTCTACCCCTCCAGGCTGGCTTCTAGCCCCATCACTCAACTAAAACTCTTGTAGGGAGGATCAGCAAAGACCTCCAGGCTACCAAATTCCTGGGCCACTTTTCTTTGCTTAGATGACTTGGCCATGTCCTCCTTTTCTGTTCTCCTCCTATCTTTCTTGTCACTATTTCTCTTTCACTCCTCCTTTTCTACTAACTCTCTAACTGTTCATCTTCCCTGGGGTTCAATCCTAGGTCATCTTCCCTTTTTTAACTATATCCACCTTCTAGGGGGGCTCATGCATTTCGGTGTATTTTGTCATTCTCCTGCTGCCCTTTCCTGTTTGGTGTCCTGGGAGAGGCGGGGCTGGCTCTATGAGCTGTGTCACTCAACCTCCCTCATCTCCTGCCATCCCGGTGGGTTTGGCCAGTGGGAAGCCCCAGCCGGAGATTGGAGGAGGAATTGGGATATTTCTCCTCCCAATTTTCTCTCTGCTACAGACTGAGGTTCTGGTGATGACTCTATCTTTTTGTGCCTTCTCCAAAGCATCTCAAACTTCAAAGGGGCATCTGTATTCATTTTCTAGGACTGCCGTAATGAATTGCCACAAATTGGGTGGCTTACAACACCATAAATTTCTTGGCTCACAGGCCAGAAACCCACCATTAAGCTGTGAACAGGACCGAGCTTCCTCTAAAGGTTCTACAGGAGGATCCTTCCTTACGTCTCCCAGTTCCTAGTGGCTTCAGGCATTCCTTGGCTTGTGGCTACATCACTCCAATCTCTGCCTCCTACTTCACAAGACCTTGTCCCCTCCTTTCTTGTCTCTTTTAAGGCCACTTCATAGAATTTCCTCGCTATTACATCCTCAGCACCCATTCCTAGTGCCTGGCACATAGCAAGACCCCAATAAATGTTTGCTGAAGGAGAGAATGAGTCCACATCTGCTTCCTTTCTTTTTATATCTCAGCAGCAGTCCTTTCGGTATCTTCCACCTTCTTTTCCAAATCTCTCAGCTGTTGCACTGGCAACCCATGTTAAACACATTTCCCAGAAATCCCTAAGTCCCCAATGAAACAGCCTTCTCTTGCTTCCCATGCACTTCCCCAAATATTTGGGTCTGTCTGGTCTTCCCTGTGCCGGCCCTGCCATTTGTGAAGATTCTCCTTGAAGCTTTATCATTAAAAAATAAACCAACATCTTCTGTGCCTCCAAAAGCAGCTTTTACTTTTGCAAACTCTATTGATTTAATCCTAGAGGCTGCTGGCAGCGGTTCCAGGAGCTTAATCAACATGACAACACCCAGTGAAGCCAGAACATCAAGGAGCCTCGGCCAAGACCTTCTTCTGCTTGGGTCTGCACTGACCCTGCCTGAATCTCTGACGATGATGGAGAAAGATTTACAGTCAGGGAAAGGATATTTGCAATTGCTCCAGGATCCTGCTTAGGTGAGCAGAAGTAAATGTCTTCAAGCTCGAGGCGCTTCAGAGCTATTTGTTAATTTGCTACTACGACTGATTCCCAGGTGGGGCTAAGAAACGGAAGACAACAGAGAAACATGGCAGGTTCTAGAACCTGAATATAATCTCCGTGGTGGGATCTGCAGGAGTAGAACAGGCAAAGGGGGGAGGCAGAGAAGATGACAATGGCAAGAGTTAAAACTGAATGAGTTAAAACAGGAACGCCCTCATCCCTCAGCAGATGCTAAGTGATCAGGGAAGAAGAGAAAAAGATTGTAGGAAGAATGAGGTTGAGGGTGACTGAATCAATGCCCAGGGCTTTCAAAATCATTCATCTCCTTGAAGAAAAAGTCAAACAATTCTTTCCCATATTTTTTTCAAGATTAAAAAACAGGGAGGGAAAGTAGAGGTCCTACGGGAAGAAAGTAGAAGGGAAGTAATCTTTGTTAGCTAGAAGTTTACATGTATGTGAATCTACAAAACTCTCACAAGAACACTGTGCTTAGACATTAGCTCCCATGCACAGATCATGAGGTGTTACCACCCAATATTCTGCATCCTGCTGCAGTAACAAATGATCCCCCAATTGCAACGGCTGAAAACATGGCAGATCAATTTTCTGGCTCATGCTATGTGTCCCCTGCAGGTGAGATGGGACTCTGCTCTATGCCATCCTCTCCCCAGCACCTAGTCTGAGGGAGGCTCCATCTCTCTGCATGCACAGTGGTGGAGGCAGGCAAAGGAAACATGGTGAATCACACACTGACTCTTAAGGCTTCTGCCCAGGAGTGACACATGTTACTTCCCCTCACGCTCCATTGGGTAAAGCAGGTCACAAGGCTGTGCCTAGCTTCAAGGAGGTGGGAAAGAGACATTCCACTGTGTGGCTAGAGAGGCCCCAGAAATATTAGCTGAGCTAGGTGAAGGCTTTCCACTCAGGAAGATTTCAAGACTTGCTCAAAGTCCAACCATTTCAAAGGTGGCAGAAGTGGGATCGGAATTCAAGACTATATGGTCCATGGTCTTTTAGCTCTACTGCCCTGCTCATGGCAGGAGTTGAGAATAAAATTGAGGTAATAAGGAGAAAAATCAATGGAGGCATGGGAGGCAGAGGAACAAGGGAAAATAATGCATTGAGGGAGAGATGGAAAGAACCAGAAGATTAACGCCAGAGCATACATAGAGGGTGCTCATCTTTAGAAACCAGAACATATCACATACATTAGGAAAAGGGTGGGGAGTTTCACTCCTTTGAGAGAGAGGTCAACAGTAACAGAGAATGGGGTACGTAGGGGTTTACAGGCAGCCACATAAGGAAGTGGAGACACAACCACGAAGAACCTGCATGCTTCTTGCTCTTCCCCTCAAGGCCGCTCTCTTGGCTCAGAAGGAGGTCCAACAAATGCTAGTTGGTGTAATAGCAGCCCAGGAAGCTGAGGCCAGGGCTTGCCAGGACTCCCATCAGCTGCACTGTCCCTCCTTGGATGTTTTCCTGCCTGGTTCTGGGAAGTCTGGAGTTGGATGGTGTTCCAGAATGAATGGTGCTGGCTTAGCCCTTCTGACTACTCCTCTCCCACTCCTACTCAGTCAGACTAGAAGTGTGAAAGAGCCTGGCTCTGCGGCAGGTGGGAATTCCAAATAGATGGGCAGGCCAGGTTAGCATTAGAGCAAGGCTTGTGGAAAGTGCTTACCATCACTGCCAACACATCTTTGCCATTTCAGTCTTGAGCACCTATTATGTGCCACTTAAATGCTTTCTGCATGTTAATTCATTGAACCATCACCACTTACCTGTCCAGAAATCCTACTGATCAACTTTCCAATTATATCCAGAAAAGTGGTTTCCAGGGGCTAGCAGGAGGGGGCAAAATAAAGTGACTACTAGGGGGTATAGGGTTTCCTTTTGGGGTGATGCAATTTGAAACTAAATAGAGTGCTGATTATATGACATTTTGAATGTACTAAAGGCAACTGAATTGTACACCCCAAAATGATAAATTTTATGTTGTATGTATTTTGCCACAATAAAAAATATTTACATTATTGTCAGAATCCAACCATTCAGTATCTCCCCAGCCAACACCCTGGTCCTGCCCCCACATGCCTGGATCAGTACTGTCACCTCCTACTCTAATCCCCAGCTTCAGTTCTCATCCTCCAACACCTGCCCTTTCCCCCTTCTGCAGAGTGTCCAGAGGAGCCTGTGAACATCGGAGTCCAGGCATACCCCCCCCACCCCCGCTGCTTGGAAGACGCCATGGCTCCCACCTCACACACAGCAAAAGCCAAGGTCCTCTCCACAGACCACAAGCCTTGCCCTGTCATCTCCCTGTCCTCACCTCCGTCTACTTTCCCTCTTCCTCCCTTCAGCCTCACCGACCCTCTCACTGTTCTTCCAACAGGCCAAGCATGATCCTACCTCAGGGCCTTTGCATCTGCTGTTCCCTCTTCCCCCAGACATCCTCATGGCTTCCTCCTCACCGCTTCAAGTCTTAGCTCCAATGCCACCTCCTCAGTGAGGCCTTATCTAATGTGGCAACTGGCCTCCCCACCCCCTTTCGTTGCTGTTTTTCCCCTATTACCTTAAAACCTAAAGTACCATGCAACTTATTATTTTGTTCATTGTTTACTCTATGTCTCTCCCAAAGAGCATGTAAACCCATGAGGGCAAGAACTTTTGTCTGCGTCTTGTGTCTAGCCCTCTGAGCCAGGGACTATTTCCCATCCATTTTACAGAGGCAGAAAACGGAGACTCATCAGGCACGCAGCGAGTAATGGCTGGACAGTCACCCAACTCATTCTGAGCTCACAGCCCAGGTTCTCAACCACATGGCTGCTCCTTATTATTATCCAGGCAGCAAGGATGAACTGAGTACCTACTATGTGCCAGGAAGCATTCTAAGTGCTGAGGCTATGACAAAGAACAAAGCAGATGGAGTTCAGCTCTCATGGAGGGGACATTTTACCTGGGTCAGCTCTCTCCTGCCCCAACTCTCACCCACCTTCACATTTGGCTCCAACAGCAGCCACATGGTTTGAGATGCCCTGAGAAATGGGTTGGCTGTGTGACCTACCCCACCATGCCAGTCTTGCTGTGCCAGTTTTAGGATTATGGGCCATTATCTGACATCCCATGACATGTATAACACTCTAATGACAACATATAACAAGGATTTGCCAATCCTGTCATCTTCACCATCAACCATGAGTTCCGTGAGCTCAGAGACCTTGTCATATTTTCCGTCCCATGTGTGCAGACTATGAATGAATAGAGCACCAAGAGCCACCTCCTTCAAGAAGCACCCTCTGATTTTCCCTCCCCACACAAATCCTCCTCTCTGTGTTCTTAGAAACCTGAGAACTGAGCATCTCCCTGGAGCTGTATTACAAATATTTGTGTCTTTTTCCCCCTCCATTTCTCACTCTGGAAATAGACAGTTCTGGCCAGAATGCCACCTGCACCCCTACAACATAAACATATCACTGTTTGTGATAAATGCCATGAGAAATGATGGGGAAAGGCCAATTTAGATCAGGAAAGGAGGGCTGAGTCAGGAAAGGCTCTCTGCAGATGTACGATTTAATGAGAAACCCAAAGGATTTATAAAGATTCACCAAGTGAAGAGTTAAGGGGAGACAAGAATTTCACAGCGGCTTTGTTCATGATGACCAAAACGAGAATAAACCCAAAAGTGTATCGACAGGTAAATGGATAAGCAATCTGTGGGATTCCCATACGATCGAATGTTAATCAGCAATAAGAATGAATAAAACCAAAGTTCATTCATTCAACACACATTTATTGACCACCTACTATGTGCCAGGTGCTGTTCTAGTTCCTATTCACACTGGCAGACAAAACCAATAAAAGTGCTTATGCTGTGGAGGTCACAGTAAAGTGGAGAGACAACAGAGAGTGCCAAAGGGAAAAATGAAGCAGGAAAGGGGTGGGAGAGTCTGGGTGTGCAATTTAAAATTGGGTGATGCAGAGAAGACGGCCTTCGAATAAAGACCTGGAGGAGGTGAGGGAGGAGCCATAGATTACCTGCATGAAGGAGGATCCATGCAGAAGGAACTGCCAGTGCAAAGGTCCTGAGGTAGAGTCATGCCTGGTGTGTTTGAAGAAGAGTAAAGAGGCCAGCATGGTGGGAGCCAGATGAGTGAGAACCGGTACTGCAGGGAGAGGAACCCAGACATGCTCGTGGGCGTCCTGAGGCAGAGAAAATCAGCCATGGGCAAGGAAAATGGTAACGTGGGGAACGAGGGAGGGAAGAGAGAAGAGAGGCCTGTGCTCAGATGCCCCACCACCATCACTCCTATGTTTTAGGCAAATAAGCTTGGTGTTAGAAAAGCCCACAAATTCCAGTGGCCTGACATGCTTTGCTGAGGGACAGGAACAAAGAAGAGGCCTGTCTTGTAAAAAACAAAACAAAACAAAACAAAAACATGAAGGGAAAAGAAGGATATTGTGGACGAAAGGGGCCACATGCTGACCTGACAAGCTCAGGGGAGGCCTGCATGACCGTCTTGCAAACTCGGAGACCTAAAGTAACCACAAAGGATGGTCTGAAATTAAACTTTTAACTAAACACAGTTATGGTGGGCAGTTACATCCTAGGCCAGTATCTTCACTGACAAGGTCAACCTTTACCTTCACTGAGCCTATCTGTCTTTTTGCATCTATGATAACATACCCTTGAAATGTCTGGGTAACTTGTAACTTGCCTTTTTCTGGAGCCTCTGGGGCACAACCAAATGTGGTGGGCTCCAGGACAGATGCCACAAATTCCTTCATTATCATGTTAATTGTTCCTGCACCCACCTAAGTATGTGTCCATCATTTCACTTTTTATCCAATCCCAGGGGTTTCCTCCGTTTTGCTTTATTCCACCTCCTCCTTAATCTATCACCAATGAATTTCATGTAACCCACTATGTCCCGCCTTTGATTGCAATGTATAAATACAAATGTAACCCGCCATTCTCCGGAGCATTATCTCAGTTCATTGAGGTTCTGCTTCCCGGCA
The DNA here is from genome assembly GCA_026230045.1 of Corynorhinus townsendii. Taxonomy (NCBI): domain Eukaryota; kingdom Metazoa; phylum Chordata; class Mammalia; order Chiroptera; family Vespertilionidae; genus Corynorhinus; species Corynorhinus townsendii. Next base: position 80,736,371 of record JAPDVU010000006.1, read on the forward strand.
TATGTCAACAGTTTGGCTCAAATAAACTCACAACGATTCTTCACAGGTTTCAATGGTTTTTTTACGTTAACAATATAAACAGAGTAACACAGAAAAAAAATGCTGATGTATGTAATAGCACATACTACATCAGGCCCGTGGCATGTTTTTGTAAATAAAGTTTTATTGGAAAACAGCTATGACCATTTGTTTCCATATTGTCTGTGGGGGCCTTTGTACAACAGCACAGCCGAGTGGCCCTGACAGAGACTGTATGGCCCACAAAGCTTCAGATCTGCACTATCTAGCCCTTTGCAGAAAGATTGCTGACCCCTGATGCATATTAATACATTAAGTAGTTATAGCATGTATTTCTATATTGATACATAACTATATAAATAAAATGATATAACTACTATTATAACATCTATATTGAGTGCTTATTATGTGCTGGGCACTAGACTAAGCTTTTTGTTTATGTTATTGCATTAAATCTGTTCAACAGCTCATTGAATTAGGATATTATTATTACAGATTACGAACACAGACTCTGGCCCAACTAGCGTGGCTCAGTGACCTATGAACCAGGACGTCACAGTTCGATTACCGGTTAGGACACATGCCCGGGTTGCGGGCTTGAGCCCCAGTGGAAAGGGGTGTGCAAGAGACAGCCAATCTATGATTCTCTGTCATCACTGATGTCGATCTCTCTCTCTCTCTCTCTCTCTCTCCCTTCCTCTCTGAAATCAGTAAAAAAATATTTTTTTTTAAAAAAGAACACAGACTCCTGAGCCTGGGTTCAAATCCCACCTTTGTCACTGTGGACTGTGAAACCTCAGACCGGCTCCTGAACTCTGCCCTGGTTTTCTCTATCACACGGGGTGATGACCTCAGCACCCACTCCTCAGAGAGGTGAGAGGGTGAACTTAATTGATACAAGTGAGGTGCCTGCCATGTTGTCCAGAACTCTTGTGACTGGAGTGTCCTTGTTTGACAGCTGAGGAAACTGAAGCACAAGGAGGTGAAGTCACGTGCCCATGTGGTCAAGTACTTGTGGTTGAGATTTGAACCTGGAAGCAGGGATCTGACAAAATTTGGAAAAGGGTGATGAAAACCAGGAACCTTGGAGCTCATGAGAGATGGGGCCAGCACATGGCCCTGGGGGACCTGGGTCTGTCCACCTCTCTCCTCATTGTTCTATACCTCACGGTGGGAAGGCGGGGACCTGGCTGGTCCGCTGCCAGAAGCAATGAGGGCTGCTCTTCCTCTCTCCCTGGAGGGAAGAAGAGGCCACTTAAGCTTCAATGGAGGAAGCGAATAGTAATGGCCCATCATCACAGTACCTTGCAGGAGTTCAAAGAAGTGGGTGAGGCTGGGCGGGGACAGGTCATTGTTACAGATGCTGGGCTGACCCTGGAGGGGGCTGGAGACTGGGATCCATTGCTCACACAGCTGTACCAGATTGGGGTGGGGTGGACACAAGCCATTGTAAACATGTCTGGGCAACATTTTCCCTTGTGTGCCCTACTTCTTGCTGCCAAGACTGGCTCCCAAGAGGGTGGAGCAGGGGAAAAATGCATAGGGTTGCTTCCTGCCCCTGGGGCCCAGTCCACCTCCCTAGGCTCGGCCTGAGGAGTCTCTCCTAGGTTTCACCTTCGGCAATATGGTCGCCTGCCTCAGGCAGGAAGTGTGCCCAGCCTCGGGCTAAACCAAGGGCCTTTCCAGAGGCACAGCCTGCCTGCTGAGACTCCCACTACCAGCTCTCTGAGCAGAGTGAGGGCGGGGAGAGAAGAGAGGAGGTAGTAGCATGGAGAGACACCCAACAATCACCACCAATAATAATAATAATAATAACAGCTGCAAAGTAGACTTTTTTGTCACCTGGGAACCTGATTTGTCCTTGTGAAAAAGGTAGTGTGATGTGTCCACTGAACCTCCTCCTCCAGGAGGCACACATGGACTAACGTTCCGGCCCCGGGTCCTGGCTGTCTTCTATGATCCAGAATCCTCTCTCCTTCCTTCCCTACTCTGTTATGCCCAGGGCAGCTGGCCTGTATGGACGTTCTCATTGAGCAACTTACCCTCTAGCTTCCAGTTGGGTTTGAAAATGGGGAACCCTGGCAAGAGATGGTGGGAGGGCTTGAAGACGGGGCATTTATTCTGTCTGCTTCCTCAAGTTGCAGCTCCTGTCAACCAGTTATTTTATCCCCATTTCTCGCTCTCTATGCCTTTGTCTCTCCCTCTCTGTTTTAATAACTGCCCACATCTCTTAATTCAACTTTTTTTTAAAATATATTTTATTGATTTTTTTACAGAGCGGAAGGGAGAGGGATAGAGAGTTAGAAACATCGATGAGAGAGAAACATCGATCAGCTGCCTCCTGCACACTCCCCACTGGGGATGTGCCCGCAACCAAGGTACATGCCCTTGACCAGAATCGAACCTGGGACCCTTGAGCCTGCAGGCCGACGCTCTATCCACTGAGCCAAACCGGTCAGGGCTAATTCAACTCTTGATATGTGTCTTCTGCTTCCTACTGAGACCCTCACTGATATACCACGGGATGAAATTCTGGTCAAAAGAATGCTGGCAAAAGTGAGTTTCACTACTTCTGTTACCGCAGCTAGCACACCCTAATACACCTTTAAAGGGGTCTCTCCTCCCCGTTCCATGAAGTTGGCTCTACCCTAACACCAAAGACCGATCATGTGACTCAACCTAAGACAATCAGAACATTCCTTTCCACATTTCCCATTTCCCTGCAGTGACTGAGCACATGACACCCGCTGAGCCAATCAAACGCAATAAACCATTTGCTGAGAATGCTGGGAGGGTGGCTGCAAAAGAGAATCACATTGGGTATGATGTAGGGAGGACCAATGGCATGTCACAACCACATGGACAATGGAGCCAACTTCAAAAAGCAGAGCCTGGAAACTGAGGTTTAATGACATCATATGGTCTCTGGATCTGAACAAGCCAGAGGCCCAGTGACGCTCGGGACACTCTTCTCTCCTAGGGGCCAGGAACTCCTCTCTTTTGCTTAAGCCCCTTGGAGTTTTCCACCCCTTGTAACCACGGGCACTAATGGATTCACTGCGTGTCAGGCACAAAGTTCAGAGGTAGCTATTTTATTTAATTCCCACTTTATAGTCTAGGAAACTGAGGTCTTATAAATTATTCAGAAGCTCCAAGTGGGAAATGATTTGCAAAAAGAGTATGTTTGGGAAGGTGGTGTGTGACCTTGCATAAAGGAGATTGATTCCACTCCCACAAGTCAAGGAACTGGGTTGCAATCCCCAAACCAACATCTTTGGCGTGATCTCAAGAGTGCCAGTTAGTCCTCCCTCAACCCATTCTACAATAAAACCGAGGTAAAAAAAAATCCTTGTTTCTTCCCTCCACCCATCTCACAGCGTAGGGTGGGGTGACAAACAAGGTAATAGCTAAAAGGTGTTTTGAAGGGAAGGCTATCAACTCATTGTTGCTATCATTATTAATAAATTGCCATTGTTGAACTGATTCCAGAAAACCCTGGGGGCCAGAGATTATCCAGTGACTCTCTTGGCTAGAATTCCAAAGACTATGGGTCCTCCATAACACATACCTTTGGCAGAATTACAAACTGCTTTCCTCACCCAGAAAACTCAACCCAAAGAGAGAGGGAGAGAGAGAGGGTGGAAAATCATGCTAGCTCAAAATATCTTTCCTTATTACCAAATATTTCCATCTCCATAGCCGCCATCCCAGTTCAAGAAGACACTGCCTCTTCCTTAAAGGACTACACTAATTTCCTCACTGGTCTCATGGTTTATGTTCTTGTTCCATCCAATCCATTCGCCACACAGCAGCCAGTGGGGCCATTCACAGACAATCTCTTTGTATTGCTGCTTCAGTGACCAGAACATGCCTTTAGAATAAATACCAAATTCCTAAGCATCTGCCACAGGGCCTTTGCACATGCTGTTCCCTCTGCTCAGTACATCTTTCCCACTACTCCTGTTCCACTATAGCAGAATTCCACTAAAAACTGTTTATCACCATTTCTTCAGGAGAGGTTATTTTACATGCTCCTCTCAGAGCATGCTGGACTTGTCCCTCCTAAGGCCTTATAGCATCTGTAATTGTATATTAAGTAGCTATAATTATTTATCCATCATTCTTGCCAGATTGTAAGCTCCATGACAGACTGCATCTTCCATATTCATCACTGTAACCCAGTGCCTAGTATGTTGTCAGAAACACTATAAATATCTGTGTCTTGACTGGCTGAGTACCAGATCAAAGGAGGTAAGAGTTAAACCGTCACAGAGGTTGTCAATTATTGAAGCAAGGATGGATTTTTTAATAAACAGTGCTGGGACAATGCTTATGAAATAAAAAGGAAACCAGACCCCCTACCTCACACCATACATAAAAATCAATTCCAAGTTGATGAAAGCCATACAGTGAGCAAAACTGTAAAAAACTTTTAGAAACAGTACAGAATATCTCCATGACTTCGGGGTAGAAATGGTTTTCTTAAAAAAGATACAAAACCCACAAACTGTGAAGAAAAATATATCTAAATGCACTCACCTTAAAATTAAGAACTGCTATTGATCAAAAGATACCATAAAAAAAGAATCAAAAGGCAAGCCAAGAGAAGATATTGCACAGCATATAATGAAGGGCCAGTTTCCAGGAAACATAAGGATCACCTACAGATCAATATGAAAAACAAAACCCAAGCAACCCAATAAAAAAGTGGGCAGGGCATGAAGACGCACTTCACAAAAGAAGAAACTTGAGTAGCCAATAAATATATTAAAATAGATCCGTCTATCTTGTAATTGGGTAGCACAAACTCAAATCACCACATGTCCACTAGACAGGCTGCAGTTAAGTCTGACAATACCAAGTGTTGGTGAGGGTGTGGAGCCACCTGAATGCTTGGCCACTGATGGCAGGAGTGTACATGAGCACAAACCCTTTGCAAAAAAACACTTTGGTAGGCAGTATTCAGCCAAATGGAAAATGCACTAATTTTAATAGCCAGTGATCCTGCAACGAGGCATGTGCCCTGGAGAGACTCCTGCATGCGGGCAGCGAAATCCATACACAACGAGCAACGTTGCTTGTTTTCGGCGACCAAAAGGGAACATGCTCATATATTCATCGTCAGTGAACAAATATGACATAAAGGGAGCCACAGTGACCACAATAAGAATGGATCTTGCTAACATAACTGTGAGCCAATGAAACAAAATACAAAATAATTCATATCACATAATTTTATTTATATAAAGTTCAAAACCACGAAACATTGAACTATGTTGCTTAGGGAGGCGTGCCTGGGTGGTAAAACCACAAAGACAAGCACGCTGATGATTCCCATGAAATCCTCACTAGTGGTTCACCCAGGGAGGAAACAAGGTGGGTTGTGATGGGGATGGGCATATGGGACACTCTGGGGAGATGGTGGCGGTCTGGCTGTTGACTTGGGTACAAAGATATTCACTTCATGGTTGATCTTTAAAATGATCATCTATGTCCACCACCACCCCCCCGCCCTCTCTCTCTCCACACACACACACACACACACACACACACACAATCAGCCAGAGACAGACTAAAAAACCGTGACACACAGCAAGGCACAGTTTATGAAGAGAAGAGGGGCAAACATTCAGACAGAAAATGAAAAGATAACCGGCACAGGAAATGAAAAGGAATGAGGAGCTGGCAAGCAGACGAGAGTAAGGAAATGAGAAATCGGAGATAAAAAAAATGGGGGGGAAGGTGGTAAGGCTAATGGAGAGGGGAAAGAAACGAGAGACAATACTGTCTCCCTTCTCTGATTCTCTTCCTCTGCATTTTCCCTCTTTCCCTTCCTCTCCCTCTCTTCTTCCATCTCTCTACCTCTTTCAATCCCCTCCACCTTTCTCTTCCTCTTTCTCCCTCTTTCATCATGGCCTTCCTTGCCCTCTCTCCAGCTCTTCTCTTTCGGCTATTTCTCAAGTCTCCCCTTCTTCTCCCGCCCTCTTTCCTCCCACCTGTCTCCATTTTTCTTTCTCCCTCCCCTTTCTCTCCCTCCCTTTTCTCCTCTATCTTTCCTTTCTCTTTCCCTCCCTCTCTCACCCCCCCCACCCCCTTTCTTTCTTTTAACACATATTTATCAAGTGGTTTCTCTGTGCTAAAGAGGAAGGCACAGCCAAGGGACAGGGCTGGTGTGGCCCACCGCGGCCACCAAACATTGGTGGCCCAGACGCCACCCAGGTCTGCGCCAGCAGGACACCTTCGGCCAGGCTCAAGCTTGGATCTGTGAGCCACCTGCGACTCTCTCCCCCTCATTAACTTCACTATCAAACACTCCCAGCATCACACGTTGTAGGTCTTATTTATTAAATATTTAACTGGGAGAAACCCAGCTGAGATGAAACCTCTCATTTATGGAGGCCCCAGGAGAGCAGAGCACAGGCCTGCTGCGCTGCTGGGATTAACCACGGCCACCAGGTGCGGGGGGGGGGGGGGGGGGGTGTGCGGGCAGCCCCATGCCAAGGAAGGAAGCCGCAGAGAAGAGAGCTGAGCTTTCTCTCAGTTTCACTTGGGTGCTGAAGGTCCTCTACTCGGGGAGGGGACTTCAAAACCTCCAAAACCAGAACAGGCAAACCCATGAAGAGAAAACACAGACTTGCCACTGCTAGGGATGGGGGAAGGAAGGAGACCGAGGTGTGACTGCTAATGGGAACGGGGTCTCCTTGTGGGTGAACCAGATAGAGGCGGTGGTTACACAACCCTGTAACTTTGCTAAATGCCACTGCATTTTCCACTTGAAAATGGTTAAAGGTTAATTTTATGTTACACGACTGTTACCTCAATTTTTAAAAATTAAAATAAAAACATCAAAAAAGAGATTCGTTTCCTCCACTCCAACTATTAGCTCTAAGCTGCTGACCTCATTTTAAAAAATGAACCATTTTTTTATGTAGGGAGTGCTTACTATCCACACCCCAGGCCTCCCGCTCAGCACTCTGAGCCTTCACATCATGTCCTTCTTGCAGCCCTACCAGCCACGTCCTGGTTTTATAGAGAGAGAACTTGCAGCTCAGAGAGGGTAAGTGGCTTACCCAGGGCCGCACAGCTCCGATGCCAGTCTACCTGTCTTCCACGTGTTCTTAACCACCCAGTGGGCTCTCTGCCAATCCTAGCTGAACTGCAGCCTCACCTGGAGTGATTTCAAAACTCCCCACACCCAGGGGCAGCTCTGGACCAATCCCACCGCGGCAGGAGAGTAAGAAGCTAGGAAAATTTCTGGGCACATGGAATGGGGAAACTGAGACAAGAAAATTAAATAAGGCCAAACAATTTGAACAACTTACAACTTACAGCCAGTGAATTGCATGACCTTTATCTTCCCTAACCAAGGACACTTGAGAGCAAATGATTCATACCCGCCTCGCTAACCAGAGAACACACAGCTTAAATCACCCTGGTCAGGGAGATAGGTGACAAAGACCCAGTTAGTGCCATTTGTGCCAGCCAACCCCAAGGACGGATGAAAAGTCAGGGGAACAAGTAATAAAAAACCTGATTAGAGCTAGACAGACTCAAGATAAAAGTAAAGCAGTGAAACTGGCCAGAGAATAAACCCAAATTCTCCTATAAGCTCATATTGATGAATCAACATATTGAAGGACACACTTGGAAAACGGACGAATATTCTGTTAAGACCCTCCCCTAGGATTTCTGCCACAGAAGATAGAAACCCATAAGACAAGGACCTAGCATGGGCTCTCTCTGAAACTCACCCATGCCGGTTCTCGGGCATGAACACTTGACTTTCTTTCTCCTAAACTCTAAGGGATCCCACAAGACCTGCAACCAAAGGAGCAGTGGGCAGCACAGCTTGTCCCAGACTAACCCTCTGAACCTGTCTTCAAGGCCCCCTCGTCTCTGACTTTCCAATGGGCTGATAGCAGCCCTGCCGTGCGTGGCTCACTTCCCTCCTATAACGTTTCTAGGGAGCCAAAGCAGCCCTGCCCAGCTCTCTCCTGTTGCTTCTTCTACCCTAAGCCCTTCCTTGTGTCGCTGTCCCCAGCTTTAATAAACATCCTCTTAAAATCATCCGGACTCATGTTGTGAAAGCTTTCCTGCACAAAGTCAAGAACCCACACACCACTGGCCGCCCTGAGGCAGACCTGCTCTGGGCCAGTCCCCATCTGGCAACACCACCAGCATCCGTGGGTGGGCCTTGGGTCATCAGCATTTTTCAAGCTTCCAAGTGATTCCCACTGCAGCCAAAATCAACAGGGGGGGTCCTGTTGAGATGCAAATTGGGATCCATGAAGGTTGGGAGTGAGACTCTGCATTTCCAACTCCCTCCCACGAGATGCTGATGCTAGAACTGCCTAAAACTTGCCTGGAATGACAGAATGTTCTAGATCTGTACCATCTAATACAGGCACTGATGTTATACCCATTTTAAAGATGAAGAAACTGAGGCCTAGGAGGGTAAATGACTTATCAGGATGGTGCAGTTGGCAATAAGCAGAGTGGGAATTTGACCCATGGAACCTGCTTCAATAGCCCTTCATAGACTGCCTGAAACAGAGCCATAGAACCTCAGTGTCTACAGAACCTGGTGCAACTTTCCTCCACCCACCCCACCTCAAGACATGTGTGCAGAGAAAAACGAACAAAAGGTGTGACCAGAAGATCATGAAAGAGATGCAGAGAGCTCACACAGATCTGGAAAAGGCTCATCGTCTTCGAGATGTTCAATCAAGGGCAACCCAGTTGGCCCCATAACCAGGGAAAGGGGACCTTGGAGGGCACAGACTTACTGTCCCTCGTGACCTGGCCCTGACACATGACCCAGCTGTGCCATTTTCAGGACTCTGTCCTAAGGAAATAGTAGCAGGCATGAGCACAAACATCATCACTGGGTGGGGTCCCTGCAGCGTGGCTTGTGTTGGTGGAAAAACAGCAAAATGACCCTACTTTTGTTATGGAAAACAAAAAGTGTAGGTGTGTGGGCGGGGAGTGGGGGGGAGAGGGAATGCGAATTCCTTTGGAGTAAAAGTCCCCACATGGCCAAAAAAGCTCTGCACAAAATTTACCCTTGTCACCTTCCTGCCCTCACCTCGCCTGGCACATAGTAAGTACTCAATAAACATTTATGAATGAATGAATGCACTCATCCCCACCCCCATCTCTAAGCTCACCTGCCCAGGGGTCTGCATCCTGTACATGCCCAAGGCAAGCCCTAGTATGGGGACTACAGGAGCAGAAAACCACAGTCTACACCAGCAGCACTCGCCATGCCAGCAACCCAGAGAAAGTGAGACACGACATAAACACTGGGCACCAGAAGGAGAAGAAAGGAGAAACGAAGGCCACAGCAGCTTTCATGCCAACCTTTTCCAACTCTGGGTGAGATTTCCTTCTATAAAGTCGTCTATATTTACATCAACGAATCTGCTGGTAGCAAGCCTGTTCCTGATCGTGTGGGATCTAAAGTTCACAGAAAGCTGGCTTCAACACCCAGCAAGGAAGAGAAACTGTAAATTAAATTTAAGTCACCCCAAAACTCTAAATCCACCCACTCCCCTCTAAGAAATCCGTGACATCGTTTACATCAGGATTTCTCAATCTTGGCACTAGACTGACAGCTGGGGCTAGATGATTCTTTACTGGGGCGGGAGGAGAGTTATCCTGTGCATTTTTAGGGTACTCAGTAGCATCCCTGGCTTCTACCCACTACATGCCAGTATCACCTCTCCCTCCACATTCGTGATAACCAAAAATGTCTTCACACATTGCCAAAAGTCCCCTATGGGGCACAATCGCCTCCCAGTTCAAAAGCACTGCTATACATGCAGCCCAGGAAGAACTGCAAACCAATCCACTGTTCTTTCCCTGCTCCTCCTCCTCAACTTCCTGAGTTTTGAGTCTCAAAATCTCTTTTACAGATTCAAGGAAAGTGGTGGCAACCGTTTCAAGACTTGAGCCCCATAGCTAAGACTAGAATTTTATTCTGAAAATCAGAACCTTGGACAGCGACACATGCACAAAGATGTTCCAGGCACTGTTCATTATAAGCAAAACAAACAAACAACTGGAGAGGGTTCTACAAAGTATGATACAGCCATAAAGTCATCAGATATTAACAACAGTTTTTTTCTGGGGTTGCTGCCAACCCATACAGCAGCACTATGTGAATTTCAGTAAGATGCCCCTTTTTCAAGTTGCTGGGTCCATCTGTCAAAAATTGTCATATCTTCATTTTTTCTAGAACAGGATACTTAAGCTTCTAGCAACTGGGACATTTAAATAATACATGTATAGTTCTGTAATGCCTCTGATGTGAGATGGGATACCCTTTCGTATAGCCTGCACAAGTATACACGGTAGCCCTGATGCTGCCAAGGATATCTAGCGACATGGAAATGTGTTCAAAAAAGCCTATATCCATAAAAAGGTATGGATAAAATATATTAAAATGTCTCCAGAGATTCTCTCTGGAAAGGAGAGTATACATATATTTTCTATTCTTCGTTGTATTTTAGGTGTTCAGTAAATGAAGAGGACAGGCTTCTTGGAGGAGGCAGCTTCTGGGCTGAGACTTAAATGAAGAGGAGTCAGCCATGGGAGACCTGGGGGAACTATGATGTAGGCAGAGGGATCAGCCAACACAAATGCAAAAGGGCCAGTGGGGCTGAGACAGAATAGAAGGGGTAGATAATGGAAGAAATGAGATCAAAGGCAAAACAGGGACCAGGTCAGGTAGGGCCCTATATGGCCCTCGTATGTCTGATCTGCAATCTCTGGCCTGTGGGTAAGAATGTGGGGCACATATCCGACCTGCTCAGAAGAGAGACATCTATCCCTCTAGCCTCCCACTATTCACCGATGAAGCAAAATCCAAGACATCCCGCTTTCTCTTGGATCCCACTTTCAGACTCATGTTAAAATAAAATAAACCAAGTATTTCCAGAAATTTAATAACCTTTGTCAACAACACTATTTTTCTCATTATTACTCAATTAACAAACATTCATGCAGGAACTGTTGGGGGATGTGACAAAGGTAAATTACCGGCCCCTACCGTCAAGGAACTTTCTAATCAGAGAGGTGGACATAAGCATACAATCATATTTTCACAAAAAGCATGCAAAATTCACTTGACTCTAGGAAAGGTCCAACTAAGGCATAAGTGGAGGAACTTGGCCATTCTGAAACCAATAAGAACACCAACTATTAGAGAGACTCAACATGGTCATCCACCCTTCTAAACACACTCTTATATCCAACATCCACCCATTCTCCCACCCATCCATTTTTTTCTCCTTCAGTCCAGTGCAGTCATCTGCCCATCTATTTACTATCTGTCTATATAACCATTCATATTTTTTTCCTGCCTTCCTTCCATCCATCATCCATATATCTCTCCACCCACCCATCCAGTAATCTGCCAATCTCTTTATCCACCTGCCTATAATCCATCCACCTACCCATTCAATCACCCATCCATCCGACATCATTCATCTTTTTTCCTTCCTTCCTCCCTTCCTGCCTTCCTTCCTTCCTTCCTTCTTTCCTTCCTCCCCTCCATTCATTTATCTACCCACCTATCATCCATCTCTCTGTCCAACCATCCATAGATCCACCCATACATCCATTCATCCAACACTAACAGCATGTGCCTCTCTCCCTTGCAAACATCCATCCGTGATCCACAACTTAAAAGACTGCATTGTGCTTAGAAATAGGACACATTGCTAAAAATTTGCATTCTGACAACTCTTCCAAAGGTAATCCAAGTCCGTAAATATTTTTGGCTATCCCAATTTGTGCAAGACCCATATACTCTGAGTTCTTGTAAGGCCCTCATGGAAGCTGCCCTATTCTTGCTGTGATTGATTTCATCAATGATGGCACTCTTAAAGCAAGGCTAAGGAGTAGGGGGAGCTTCTGGAGATTGGAGGAATCTGGTATTGAGAGAGAGTCTGTCAGTGTGGCGTAGAAAAGATGCTTAGGAGCATAGAAAATGATTGCTGAGAGATGGGGAAAGTCCTGCTTGAGCCTTGGAATCATGGAATTCTACTATACACAATCACCCTGTGATTGATTTCCCCTTGGTTTATACCTTGAGCAATGATGTTTGAGGTTATCATCTAGGGTTAACAAGATACATGCCAAAGAATAACAGAGATCAAAGAAGTTGAGAACCTTGGAAAGAAAAGGCAGAATAACAATAACTAATACTTTGTAGTACCTATTGTGTGACACACACTATGCCAAGCATTAGGTCAGAGAATCCCTAATATGGCCACTCATGCATCCTTCCCCTCATCTATCCATCCATCCTCCCTTCCTTTCTTCCATCCATCCATCCATCCATCCATCCTATCCATCTATTTTTCTTCCTTTCTCCCTTATTCCTTTCCTCCCTCCCTCCTACCCATCCATCTATAAACACATATGGAGCTTACTAAGTTCCAAGCACTATTCTAAGAATAGCAAATATTAACTCATTTAATTTTCCAAGATAGGTGCTATCAGAATCCCCACTGGATAGACTGGGAAACTGAGAAACAGAACACTTACATGACTTGCCCAAGGTCACACAGCTAGTGACTAGAAGAGTTGGGATTTGAATCGTAGCCACCTGGCTCCAGAGTCCATGCTCCCAAGTTGGCCATATGGCTTCTCACAAACCAATGGGTCTAAACCACAGGTTGTCTTTCAGAAAACAAACAGGAACAGGGATTGTCTGGCTCACCTAGCCCTTAGAGAGCATGATGAATAGAATGTGAAATGCCTTCACCAGTGCCTGTCAGATGGCTGGTGTTCCATAAATGCTGATGAATCTCAGCTGATTCTAACTGAAGCTAGATTCCCAAGTACACAGACTAAAATTAACACCTTGAATTCATTCATTGAAAAATTATTTATTCATCACGGCAGCACTGTTTTAATAGCAAAAAATAAAATAAAACAATCTGGATATATCCCAAATGTCCACCATCCAGGAAAATGAATAAACTGTTGTATCATCACAAAATGCAATATTATACAAAGAAAAATAAATGACTCAACAAGAGAGATGAATCTTAGAAACATACTGTTGAGTGAAAAAAAAGCAAGTACAAGTTCCAGAAGGCTAAAAAGCTCAGAAGCCGAGCAAGTTAAATTTATAAGGCACATGTGATAAGACCTGGGAGGGAGGGAGGGAGGGAGGGAGGGAGGAAGGAAGGAAGGGAGGGAGGGAGGGAGGGAGGGAGGGAGGGAGGGAGGGAGGGAGGGAGGGAGGGAAGGAAAGAGAAAATAAAAACCACACAATCCAAGCGAGAGCAAATACCTTTCAGAGAGTACAGTGGGGGAGGGGATGAGGAAAAGGTGGGGTCAGGAATTACAGGTGGAAGCTATTGGTCATGTTCTAAGCTTGGGGTTTCTCAGAGTGTGCTCTCCAGACCAGTTGTACCAGAACCATCTGGGAACTTGCTATAAATGCACATTCTCAGGCTCCATCCCAAACCTGCTGAATCAGAGACTCTGGAGATGAGGCCCAGCACCTGTTTAGAAGCCCACCAGGGGATGCTGAACATGCCCCAGGGTGAGAAGTTTGCCCTAGAGCAGGTGATGCTGACCCTGTGGGGCCACTCTGGGGACCACCATTCTAATTTCTTTTTAATATATTTTATTGATTTTTTACAGAGAGGAAGGGAGAGGGAAACATTGGTGAGAGAGAAACATCGATTCAGCTACCTCCTGCACAATCCCCACTGGGGATGTGCCCTCAACCAAGGTACATGCCCTTAACTGGAATTGAACCTGGGACCCTTCAGTCCGCAGGCCAACACTCTATCCACTGAGCCAAGCCAGTTAGGGCCACCATTCAAATTTTTGACATAGCTGGTCCATCAGTGTTAAATTTATAAGTGTGGACTCTATTAAAATAAGAAAAAAAATAAGCTAAAGGAGACAATATTGAGAGTATGTTGTAAATCCAGAAGAGAATTAAAACAATAGCCTGTAAACCTGAGGTGCATAAAAGCACGGGGCCAGAGAGGTGACCACAACAAACCCAGCCCTTCCCATCATGAAATCTAAAATCCATCTGTCGCGCTCCTTTTTACAGTGATACTACATGCCACATGCTTTCTGTGCACAGTATCTTTTAACCTTTCCACAATTCCCTGGACATTGGATTGTGCCCATTTTATAGATGAGCAGACTGAGGCTTCCATGCTGTGAACTGGAGCTGAGATTTGCAGCAGTCACCAGTCCCCAAGCCTTATATGCTGCACCTCCAGTCAATCTTCTGCTCCTTCCCTCCACTCCTGGTGCCATTGCTCAGAGAGATGCATATCTATGTGGACTCCACAATGTGCCACAAACATTGCACAGCAGCAAATGAAGGTTCTCCCCACTCCCCAATCCCATTATTCTTAATAAAGAAAATAATAAAGGTTAAGGAGATAAAAGAAAATGGCAAGGTCCGGGAGGTCAGAAACCATATAACCCCTACCCCAGAGCAAGTTCTAGGTCATCCCAAGTGTGTCTCATTTAAGAGAAATCTGTCAGTTTATTTTTGAGATCAGTTTAGGCCTCCCACAAACACTGCTTGGATAAAATACCTTAAAATTGGTTTATCATACACACAGGCCTAAAATGAGTACAGAAGTTCACAGTGTGCATATTATTTACTGGCTGGTGGGTGACGAAGTTGAGTTTCTTTCATGGCTCCAGAGAGGGGTCCCTGGCCCGTGAGTAGAGTTCTTCAGGGGGAGAGGCTGCTGACTCTGAATTCCATGTCCAACCTGAGCACTGAGCCCCTTCAAGGAAGCCCCAAGGATGTTCCCAGTCTGAACAGAAAGTAAAGTCATGTCTGACCCAAGAGAGATGACAAAACTTGATCCAGACTTAACTCCGGAAATTTGCTTCAGAGCCGGGATCTCGTTTGAATTAGCTGCCTTAAGTGGGCAGCTTCCAAAAGCCATCTTCATTCCGGTCAGAAGTCTTGGCTTTTTCAGAGGGAAAAAATTACCTATCCTCTCCTTTCCTGGGCCACAGAACCATCTCTTGCTCCCCTCCTCTTCATTGTTAAGAATTCACCCCTAGGGTAACCAACATCCCAGTTTGCCTAGAACTGCTGGGTTTCCCGAGATGCTAAAACCGGGGCAGTCCTGGGCAAACAGGGACATCTGGTCACCCAGACAAGAACTCATTCCTGGTGGTTTCTGAAACCCAAGTTGCTGAGGCCAACCACCTGATACTCTCCTCTGGAATGTCACTTGCCTTCTTCCAAGATGAAAGAAGAATGTCACTGTTCTTCCAAGAGAGAAAGAAGAAAGAGAGAAATTAGGGGAGGGGAGAGGGGGACCTAAGCTAACCCCAAAGCAGGGTTCTGCCGTTAACTCTCAGTGGTCACCTGGGATAGCCACAGCAGCTGTTCTAGGCCTGCGGTCTCCATCCTGGGAGGGACTCTGGACAAGCTCAAAAGGAGATGAGTTCGTGGTGGGACACGGGGGAAAGGGGAGAAAGCGAAGTATATACTTTAAGACTCTGTCACCTTGTCACCCTCAGAGGGAGGGGTCAAAGGAGGGGGAGACAACTAATTTTGTCTTAGGTCAAAGGGAATAGAAAAATGGGTCAAGTGGGCATGATTTTTACCTCTGAAAGCTCCCGAGGGGTGCTTTGAAGAGTGCCCCACTCAGATGACTAAAGTCAAATTGGTCAGTTACAGGGCCCTTTGCTATCCCTCAACCCAGAGAGCTTCATTTCCCAAAAAGCCAAAGTTCCCCAAAAAGAACATTAGGATAAAAGTAGTCTCTGATATTATGGCTCATGTATTTTGGGGGCTTTCTCCACGCCGGACACTGTGCTGAGTGTTTACCATGTGTGACCCCATTTAAGCTCCCCAAGAGTTGTGTAAGGAAGATGCTATCAGAAGCAGTATTCTCATCATGCACATGAGGAAACTGAGTCATTCAAACCTAGGCTGACCCAGCGTCCGGAGCACTTTCCCTCTCTCTGCCGTCTTTCATGGCACCACTCAGTCCTTTCTATGAAGCTGAGTTAGCATTCTCAGAAGTTCATTCACTATGGGGGCTCTGACCATCTCTGCACTGAGCCCACTTTCACGGTGGTGCCTTCGATCATTGAGGAAGTACACGTGTGCTTGCGACAGGGGGGTAATGGGGATGCACGAGCCACAAGCACTCAACAGAATTCACCCCCAAGGCACCGAAGGAGGACTTCACTCACAAGGGGCCACTGTTCCCCAGCTTCTCAAGCACTAAAATTTCAGAGACCTTCTCTGGTCTGCTAACCTCATGCACACCACTCCCCCAACACACAACTAAAACCCATCAAAAACCGAAAACATTGGCACAAGGGCAAATAAGATCTATATGATTTGGCCAATGAGGCAGAGAGGCCTTTTTTCACTCGCTAGACAAACGTTTATAGGGCACGGTGGGACTGCAGGGGTGAGTAGGGGGCGGGCCTGGCTCTCACAGCCTTGACTTTTTACTTCGGAGCAGCAGGACCAATGCCCTCCACGCCAGACTCCCTTTCTCATCCTGCATTTCAAACCAGTGCAGGCACTTGGCTACAGATAACATCCTCACTCTCCCTAGTCCTCTGACTGGCACTTAATGCTACCACTTCCAAGCACTTTCTACACACCCACAATTCTTTATCCTAAACCCCTGAGGCCACATGTGCCTTGGCATTTAGAGCTTGGTGCTTTTTAGAAGGATAACAAGGGTAGGAATGTTAAAATGGCACAACGATTTTGCAA
Source organism: Corynorhinus townsendii (assembly GCA_026230045.1). Lineage (NCBI taxonomy): Eukaryota > Metazoa > Chordata > Mammalia > Chiroptera > Vespertilionidae > Corynorhinus > Corynorhinus townsendii. Next base: position 80,753,142 of record JAPDVU010000006.1, read on the forward strand.
AACAGTTTGGCGGGCTCTTATACAGTTAAACATATACCTACTGCACAACCCAGCAATCCTGCCCCTGGCTATTTATTTACCCAAGAGAAGTGAAATAAATGTAGGTTCCCAATGCTTCCTACGAAAACCCATCTGCCAGTATTTACAGTGGCTCTATTCATAATCACCCAACCTGGAAGCATCCCAAATGTTCCTCAACTGGGAAATGGATGAACAGACTCTGGTCCATCCATCGCATGGAATATTATGCAGCACCAAAAAGGAATGAACTACCAGTACCACAACAACATGAATGGATTGCAAAGGCCGCATGAAAGAAACCACACTCAAAGGCTACACACAGTGGGATTCTGTTTATATAACCTTCTGGAAAAAAGCAAAACTGTAAGGATAGAGAACAGATGAGTGCTAGCAAGGGGCTTTGGCAGTGGGGAGTTGGCTCCAAGAGGTATTAAGGCGGTAATTTGGGGTGACAGACTGTTCCCTATCTTGATTTTGATGGTGGCTACATGTCAAAACACACAGAACTGTATGCTAAAAGGGGTGAATTTGCTAATATATCTCAACAAACCTGATTTTTAAGAAAAAGGGGGGGGGGGTAACAGAATGCATCTGTGATATGACCTAGATACCCTAGGAGTCCCCCACAAACCAGCAGCACGGGCAACCCTTAGAAGTGTGTTGAAAGAGCAGAATCCCAGGCCCCACCCCAAACCTGCTGGACCAGGATCGTCACTTTAACAAGATAATCCTCGTGCACATGAACATTTGAGAAGCACAGCAATGTACACATAATACTCACAGTGGGGGCTGGCACAGTACCCCATTATCAAGCTTAGCTAGCATTTCTGCAGCAAAACACACCAAAATGCACACTGGGTGGGACACATTCAGACTATACATTAAAACTATAAACTCCGGCCAGTTTGAGGTAGCTGTTTCAGAGAAGGGAAGGCACCTTTGTAAAAGAAAAAAGCCATGCTAATTCTTACTTCCCAGAATTTTGCTCTTCTCAAAATGCCGGCCATGCTGATCTAGTAGAAGGACCTAGGGGTCATACTGTCCTGCCCTCTAGAGCAGTATCTTCTAGCACCTTCTCCTTTTCAGGATGGCTCCGACTTCTCCCAGAGCTCCCTCTGTTTCTCAGTTGTCTTTAAAGAGCCTTTCATTAAAAAAAAAAAAAAACACCAAAAACTGGGGGAATGCCAGTCGGCCAAAGTCCACAGGTTACTTGATGAGGTGGGACTCTGGGCTTCTTGGTGCGATTCCCAAAAACACAGATGAAAAGCTGGAATCCACATGCGATTCAGGAGACCGAGCACGAAAACACACAGACATGGGTCCACGGCTCTTGCAATGGCCCAAATTCCTATACCCTGCTCCGTGGGAGATCTGCTGGCATCAGCAGGACTAGGGGAAGATGACATTCACAGTGGCGCTTGGTGGCACATCAGAAGGAGCGAGTGGCATTAAGTGGGGGCTCTAGGAAGGCTGACAGATGCAACTTCTTGAGCTGACAGATTTGTGCTCCTTAGAAGCCGTCATCAGAGCCTGTCACAGCCATGTTTGGATCAGACTTCCAATCAACAAAAACATGCAACCAAGGTGTGTGGTCAAGATGGCTTGCTGCCCAGCCTACTCCAAGAGCAAAAGGCAGCAGCAGTGTAAATCTGAACATCCACGCCTTCCATTTCAGTTTTGTTACTTAGGAAGACAAAAATAAAATTAATGAGAATGCTTAATTCTCATTGCTGGCTTCAAGCTTGCACTGCTGGGATGTGTGTGTGTGTGTGCGCGCACACAGAAGAGCAATAAGTCACAATGGCCAAGTGCCTATAAGCATGGGGAAATCAAGGCTGCACCCTCCACCAGTGTGCCACGCTGTAAGTAACACTTTTAGGCCCAGTACCCATACAGCCAAGTTCATGAAACTTGCACTCACTCTTCCTCCAAGGACAGTGAGGAAGCTGCTTTCCAGACTTAACTACAACCCTTAGTCAATGCTGTTTTCAAAAGCACATGTATCGGAGAATAGCGAGCCAAGTCCACTCCTAGGTATAGGCCCAAGAGAAATGCAAAGTAAAAGTTTAACGAAAGGTAAGTACAACAATGTTCCCAACAGCACAATCTAGAAACTACCCCAGTGGCCCTCAAAATAAATACCTGTGTTAGAGTCACACAATAAGATTCCACACAGCGACGAGAAGGAACTACCTAGAACTACTCACAACAAACAACATGGATGAATCTTGTTGAGCTAAAGAAGCCAGATGCAAAATAATACAGCCTGTGACTCCATTTACAGGAGGTTCAAAGAAGCAAAACGAGTCCATTGCAGTTAGATCAGGGTAGCAGCTACCCTTGTAGGGAAATGACTGGGAGGGGGCATGAGGAAGGTGCTGGGGCAGGGGGGGGTGGGGGGGGGGCTAGTCACATCCTTTTTTTGACCTGGGTGCCAGCTGCATGCTTGCCCTCACTCTGTGAACACTTGTAAGCTGGATTCAGCTTGTGCACTTTCCTGTACATACATCAGACCTTATTCTAAAAGTTCAGAATAAGTATGTAAACACTTTCTTAAATGGCAGTAGTGTTTGGATTTAGAAGTCAACATTTTGCCCTGGCACACTGACTCCTCGGCATTCCCGCCTCCTTGCACTGACTGGCCTGAATTCCCTGATCCAGGCCCCCAGCTCTCTGTCCTCACCCATCTCATCCTCCTGGAAAAAGCTCAGTCCTGGGTGACCTGCTCTGTGACAGATCGGGGGATGGAGAGCTTTCCCTTCTAGAGTGAGGCTGTATAATGTGCTTGCTGCCTCAGGCCAAAGAGAGAACAAAAATTGTCTGCAGAGAGCAAAATGCACAAACTCATCACAAAGCGACCAAGAGCCAGAAAGCCAAAAAAAAACTCAAGTACCCACCAATACTCCTAAGTCACCTGCACCCCTCCCCTGAGCAATCCCCTGCCTCCCCAACAGCCCTCTCTGCAGGATTCAGGCCAGACCGGGGTGAACTAAGGACACATTAGACTTCCACCTCCTTCATTTCCTCTTACAAGATGCCAAATCCATGATCTAGAAGGCAATCTAAAGCCATTTTCAATTTGGAAACCTGTCAGACCAGTGAATTCCTCCTGGACACCCCCTGGAGTTAGCTGAGCAGTGCACACATTGACACCTTGCCATCCTCCAAGCTCCCACCAGTCCTCCAGGGGTTGGGAGGAGGCAGGCAGAGTGATCACAAGACCTCTGAGAGGTTGGAACTTAGCAGGCAGAGACCTGGCTCCTGCTTTGGGCACCCATGGTGGTTAGGGGTACACCCCTCCAGATGGGCCCCGGCCGAAACTTTTAATTTTCACCACCCTCAAAGTAAAATGTTCACACACTCCAAAACCTCAGTGACAATTTAAGCACCCAGAAGCCAAAAGCCTGGCTCAATAATGAGTCCCACTGAAAGTGAATCCATCCACCACTGTGCTCTGCAAATAACCAAGGCAGGACCACCCCGAGGCCCAGCCCTGCCGAGTACATAAGTCAAAACCATAGGCAAAATGGATGGGGGTTCACTGCTGAGTCCTGGGGACCCAAGCAGCCCGGTTCATTTTTACACTGAGAACAGCCAGTTGGAACCTTGCCAAGAAGTGGCATATTTGGGCATGACACGGTGGCCAGTCAGCCTGGGGAGCAGGGTGTGTCCCCCCACTTGGAATCTGGGTCATGCTTAGATAACTGCTAGAAAGCCCGACTAATTACCCATCCTTGCCTGCCTACATCTCAACAGATGTTAAGCCCTCCTTAAGGTTTATTTCAAGCAGGCACAGATTTAAAGAAACACAGGGCATCTGCATTTTGATAGCATCCAAATAGAGGAAAATGTGGTCTTCACCTTTCTCTGGATCTTTTGATTTAAAAAAAGAAAAAGGCGTTTACCTGCCTGAGATGTCCACATGGGTGCTGATTCTCCTGGTGTCCCTTCGCGGCTCCCAACGGTGGGAGAAGCTGAATCCAGCCCAGGGCCTGGCACGGCCCTCAGGCAGGACCCAACATTTTCTCCTGCCCTATCTTTCCTACTGAGAGAGCTCATAGTGGGTCTTCCAGGTCAGGGCCCCGGATGAGGCCACTGGGATGTTTTCTACACCCCAAAAGATGAAAGGAAATGGGAGATTAAGCGCCCTCCACCTGTCCAGGCTAGCGGCCCACTCAGGCCAGTGCTGGCCCCTCAGTGTGAAGGCCACATGTTCCCCTCACTCCTGGCCCTGGAAACCTCTAAGTACCCCAAGAGTGCGGCCCCCACCTGGGGAAGGCCGGTGGAGAGGCCAGAGAGCTGAATTGGGCTCTGGCTCTGTGGCAACAGCAAATGCTGGTGAGGGGAGACTAAGGATACCCAGCCAATGCCCCCATGGTTCCCCGGCCCTGGCCGGTGCGCTCAGGCCGTGGCTCCAGCTCATTAGGGAGAACCTGACCCCTTTGGAACTGGCTCTAAAGGCCCCACCAAGGCCCCTGCTCGACCCCAGGGCCCAGTCCTCATTCTGGAATAGGTTCTTAGGAGAAATTCACTCCCCGGGTCCCCCCACCCCAAGCCTCCACCGTAGCTCAACCCCGCTCGGGGTGGAGAGATTCCGCACACTCCTCCCCGGTGCCCCCTCTCCCAGCCCCTGGAAGACCCCCCCACCTCCCATCAACCCCCGGGTCTCCCTCCCAGCCTGGAAGAGGGGAAGCGGAGGGAGGAGGGGGAGGCGCAGCTGCCGGGCTTCGGGCAAAGGATATGGCCATTCGGTGATCTTTTTGGCGTATTTTCTCACCACGTTGTCCTCGCTGAAGAGGAACAGAGACCGGTTGACCGTGAGGCAGTTCTGTCGGACGGGGATGGGGTTGTAGAGGGCCATGGTCCGCGCTCTCTGCGCCATTGACTGCTTGTACATCCTTTGCGCCCCGGGCTGCCCGCCCTGCCGGCTGCCCCCGGCTCCTCTCCCGCCTCCGGCGCCCACGACCACCCCGGCGGCTGCCCCGGAGCCTCCTCCCCCGTAGCGGGCCGGCATCTCATCTCCGAAGCGGGCCATTCTGCAAAGAGCAAAGGGCTCCGGGTTACGCTGCGGCGAACGATGCGGAAGACGCCGCCGCCGATGCCGCTGCTGATGCTGCCGGGGCTGCGAAGACGGCGGCCGGAGCTGCGACTGCGGAGACGCTCCCCGGCCCAGCCCATCGGGCGACGGCGGCTCGGCGCCTCGGGTCGGGGGCTCACCAGGCGGCTGGCCGGCCCCAGCCGGGGATAGCAGCTCGGGACATCTTCCTGGCTGACCCCGGAGAAGGAGGGGCGGGAGGAGGGGGCGGGGGCGGGGCGCGGGGGCCGGGAGGGGGGAGGGGAGAGGGAAGCGAGGCAAAAAATAACCGAGGAAGGAATCCAGGCAATCCCCAGGCCACCCACTCCGAAAAAAAAAAAGAAAAAAGAAAAAGGCACTTAAAAAACACAACCAACGCACACCCCCTTTAAGATGCGAACGGTTGGCAAAGGACGCCCCCCGGGACGCAGTGGAAGCTTCAAATTCCTCCGAGGTACGGGTCAGGCTGGCATCTTGCAAAGGGAGTGCGCCCGACCCATTTTTTAAAAATTTTTATTAGAAAAAAATAAAAACCAAGTCTTTGGTGGGGAGAGGGCAGCCCTCCCCCCCAATTAAGAAATCGCCCTTTTTATTTCGCTTGAGTTCCTAGACCTTAAAACTCAAAGATCCGTAGCCCAAAAATAAAATTAAAGTAAAAAATATTAACGGGGAAAGGAGAGAAGGAAGGGGAGGGAAACGCTCGGGGCGGAGGCGGAGGGGGTCTTTTAAGGAGTCTTGAGGCCGCAGGGTCCAGGTGATTTTTTTTTCCTTCCTGAATCAACCCGCGGCTGCCTCTTCTGCTGAGTGTGAGTGCGTGTGCGCGCAGCGCTTCGCTCAACGGTGCCTCATCCTGGGGTTAAATTGCAGCAATGAAATCCTGAAAATTCCCAACAGGGGGAAAAAAGAGAGAGAGAGGTATGCGCCGTCGCTTAGCCACTCAATAGCTGCTCCCGGATGCTGCAATGCCTGGCGTTCCCTCCTCCCCCTCCAAAAGCCTCCTCCTCCTCCTCCTCCTCCTCCTCCTCTGGGTTTTGCTAAAATAAGACTGGTATGAAGGGGGTGGGTGAAGAGGAAGGAAAGGGGAAAATGGGCGCAAGGATCTGAACCACTGAACAGCCAAGCTCCAAAGAGAAGCGATTGATGAGTTGAAAGCGAAAAAGACCCACCCAGAGTGTCGACACATGATGGCCCGCCACCAATCGCGGAGGCGCGAAGGGACCTGGCTCCGCGGAGTTAGTGGGGGAGAGAGGGGAGAGCCGGGTGGTCGGGAGATTGGGGGGAAGTTGGGACGCCAGGTTCCTCCTTGAGAGGAGGAAACCTGTTTTCCTACGGGTTCCATCCACTTCAGTTGCAGACAAACGGACGCACCCAGCATCTTGCAGGCAGGGAGGAAACAACTTTAAAAAGAAGGGGTTTGGTGTGTAGAGGTGCAATTAGTCCATCTATACACAAATTGCGGCCTATTTAGCAAAAGACAGAATTTGAAAACTGGGTACTTCTGTCAAAGTTTCATGTCACAGAGGCCTGGCAAGCTGGAATAAAAGATACACATGACTTAGAAGGTGTTATGTTAATGAAGTAAGTCAGACGGAGAAAGACAAATACCATATGATTTCACTTATATTTGGAGTATAAAAAATAAGCAAACAAAACAGAAACAAACTCATAGACACAGAGATCATTTTGATGGTGGCCAGATGGGAGGGGAGTTGAGGGGCTGGATAAAAAGGGGAAGGAATTAAGAAGTACAAATTGGAAGGAATTAAGAAGTACAAAATAGTCATAGGGATATAAAGTATGGCATAGGGAATACAGTGAATTATATTGTAATAACTATTGTGTCAGATGAGTATGAGATTTATTGGAATGATCACTTAGTAAGTGATATAATGACTAATCACTGGGTTGTACATGTGAAACTAATATAATATTGTATATCAACTGCAATTGAAAAATAAAAAGTATTTTTTAAAAGATTCACCCCATCTTTGAAAAGACCCCTAGTTGGCTGGATAGGGCCTCTGGAAGATACACCTCACATGGTGTTCACTTCTCTCCAGAGCAACTGCAATTTATTTCCCATTTCCCCCTTTTATATTGTGAAGTTGAATAAACACAGAAAAATGCCGAAAGCATAAATATACAGTTTAAGAAACTGCTGTGAAATGAATACTCATAAAACTAGCACTCAAGCCCAGAGCTAGAAACATTGCCAGCACCCCATAAAAACACACCCCTTTCCCCCTCCCCCAGCAGTAATCACTCTCGTGACCTTATGGTGTCAACAACCTTGCTTTTCTTTATACTTTTACCACCTTACTGTGCACTCCTAAACAATACAGTTCTACTTTGCATCTTTTCTGTTTTAACTAAATGGAATCCAGCAGAATGTATTCTGTGAGGGCTGGCTTCTTTGGCTCAATATGATGTCTTTAAGATTCAACTGTTGTCACATGTGGTTGCAACTAATTCACTTTCACGGCTGTAGAGTATTCCATTGAAAGTACGCCACAGTTTGTTTATCCATTATCCCGTTGGTGGACATTTGGGTTGTTTCCAGTTGGGGCTCCTAAACACCCTTGCCTTCGGGTGCCTATAAGTATGCATCTCTGTAAGAATAGCCCTAGGCATGGAATTTCTGGGTCACAGGGTTTAGCTAACTGTCTTCCAAAGTAGATTGACCAAGAAACCACTGAATTTTCACAAAGCAATGTATAGACTGGAAGGCAGGGATAGGGGAGGTGAAGAGGGAAGAGGAGGAAGAAGGCAAGTATTTTTTCAAGCCTTAACTAGTTGATTTCTAGTTAATGCACACCCCTTCCCCCACCCCGTATCAGTATTTGGATTCATTTGGGACATTCTGAAAAAGATGAGGTATCTTTATATAAATTCCCCATTCTGTGTCTGTGGATAAGCCTTTACAGGTTGCCTATAGCACCTTCTAGATTTTCTAACTTGTCAAGGTATAAACAAAATGATAAGAAACCGAAAGCTATCAGAGTTGGAAGAAAATGGGGTGTGTAGAAGTTCCAACAAATATTCATGACATTTGAATTAGATGTCTCAAAGACACATGACAGTTAACATGAAACAAAGAGTAATCCCATGAGCCTGGCTGGAGTGGTTCAATTGGTTGAGCATTGTCCTGTGCACCGAAAGGTTCCCGGTTCAATTCCTAATCTGTGTGCATAACTGGGTTGGCCGGTTCGATCCCCCATCGAGGGTCTGGGCACTTACGGAAGACAGCCGATCAATGTTTCTCACATCCAGTGTTTCTTTTTCTTTCTCTCTCCCTTCCTCTCTCTAAATATGTACTCGGACTAGAATTTTTTTTAAGTATTAAAAAAAAAAGTTATCCCACCCTGACCGGTTTGGCTCAGTGGCTAGAGCGTCGGCCTGTGGACTTAAGGGTCCCAGGTTTGATTCCGGTCAAGGGCATGTACCTGGGTTGTGGGCACATCCCCAATGGGGGGCATGCAGGAGGCAGCTGATCGATGTCTCTCTCTCATCGATGTTTCTAACTCTCTATCCCTCTCTCTGTAAAAAATCAATAAAATATATATTTTTTAAAAAGAAGTTATCCCTTGTGAATGGATGCAAACAACCAGTCATATAAGAAAGCTTCACCATGCAAAGTGAACTTACATATAACTTGTTTTGATGGACTCTCCTAAGAAGATGGTTGAGTTTCATTGCATGAGCATTACCAGCACAGATTTCTAAAAGACTCCAGAGCTTTTCAGGAAAGAGCGACCACCAAAGTAAAGCTTCTACTGAGTCTTCACAGAAGTTCTACTTTACAGAACAAAACACTGAGGCTGAAAGAGGTTTAAAAACTTGCCCAGGTCAGACATGGATCTAAAACCACTTCTGACTCTCGTACTCCATTGGATGGAGTGCAACTTGGTATAATCACTTTGGGAAAACGTTTGGCCATTTCTACCATCGCTGAATATTTGCATAACCCTGTGACTCAGCATGGGCACACCTTGGTATAGATTCAGGAGGAATGAGGATGTTTGTCCACTAAAAGACACACACACTTTAAAAAGTGCAAACAGCATATTTATACCTGCTGAAAATTGGGACCTTCCCAAATGTCTGTCAATAGAATAGATCAATATATCATGTAACATTCCCACATGGAGCTCTCTGTAGCTACACACAAGTGCATGGGTGAATCTCACAAACATTATTTTGAACCAAAGAAGCCAAACATGCAATAGAACACAGTATATCGTTCCTGTTATATAAAATTCAAAATGGAAAAAACTAATCTATACTATTCAACGTCAAAGTAGTGGCCACCCTTGGGGCCATACGGGGCCTTCTGGAAACTTCTCAGGGTAATAATTATTACCGTTCTGGTTAATAATTACACAGGTGTGTTTGCTTTGTAAATTTTGTGCATCTTGTATATGTTCATTGAGCTCTACACTTATGAGCTGTGCAGTTTTCTGTGTGGGTTGTACTTCAACAGAACATGTTTGTAATGCTTCTGAATGTAGATCCTGGTAGCACCACTTGTCATGGTGGTCTGTGATAATTGCACCCCAAATCCCTACAACCAACTCTGGCCTCCTTTTTACCAGAAGTCAAGTCCTTCAAGATGCCCTAAGCCATGCCTAGAAAGCAGACAAGCTGGCTGCATATCAGACTGCCTTGCAAAGTGTCATAAAAATTCTGATTTCTGGGCTTTCCCTCCCTCTGGTTTTATATATATGATTTTTAGAGAGAGAGGAAGGGAGAAGGAGAGAGAGAGAGGGAGAGAGCGAGAGAGAAACATCGATGGGCTGCCTCCTGCATGTTCCCTACCAGGGGTCAAACTCACAACCTGGGCATGTGCCCTGGCCAGGAATCGAACAGGGAACTTTTTGGTGCATGGGATGATGCCCAACTAACTAAGCTACACCAGCCAGGGCCCCCCTGATTTTTATTGAGGTACAGCCATGTTTGATAATCACTGCTCTGAAAGGGGCAAACTCACCAGCCTTACCGTGGCATTCTCTAGTGTTATCAATGGTGGCATTGTTGGCATTTTTGATGGAACAGTTTTTATTATTTGGACTGTCCTGTGCACTGTAGATTGTTTAGCACTCCTGGCATGTGCCCACTAAATGTCAGTAGCACCCCTAGTTTTGTGACAAGCAAAGATAGCCACACACATTTTCAATTAATCTACCATTAAAATGGCAGAAATATTTTTGCTCACCAAATAGCATTCCCAAAGCTTGCCTGTGAAGTTTGACATGTTGGGGTTCCCCTTTCCATCCTCAGAATCTTCCCAAGTCCACCAATCCCCAATTGCTCAATCATCCTTTTCCAAAAAGAACTTAATTCGTTCATCTAAAGTGTGATAGGGTTCCAGGTTTATTGTCATTATGGATTCACTTTACATATTGCAAAAATTTATTTGCCCAAAGAGTAAATCTCTAATATTGAAATCTTTTTTTTTTAATAAATCTTTACTGTTCAGATTACAGGAGTTCCTTCCCCCCCCCCTATAGCTCCCCTCCACCTGATTCCCCACCCCACCCTACCCCATGCCCTTACCCCCCACCACTGTCTTCATCCCTAGGAGTAAGATTTTTGTCCAATCTCTTCCCGTATCACTCACACCCGCTTCCCCCTGAGAATTGTCAGTCCACTCCCTTTCTATGTCCCTGATTCTATTATATTCACCAGTTCATTCTGTTCTTCAGATTTTTTATTTACTTTATTTTTAGATTCACTTGTTGGTAGGTATGTATTTGATGTCATTTTGTTGTTCATAATTTTTATCTTTACCTTTTTCTTCTTCTTCCTTTTCTTAAAGAATACCCTTCAGCATTTCATGTAATCCTGGTTTGGTGGCGATGAACTCCTTTAGCTTTTTCTTGTCTGTGAAGCTCTTTATCTGACCTTCAACTCTGAATGCTAGCTTTGCTGGGTAGAGTAATCTTGGTTGTAGGTTCTTGCTGTTCATCACTTTGAATATTTCTTGCCACTCCCTTCTGGCCTGCATAGTTTCTGCTGAGAAATCAGCTGACAGTCGTATGGGTACTCCCTTGTAGGTAACTAACCGTTTTTCTCTTGCTGCTTTCAAGATTCTCTCTTTGTCTTTTGCCCTTGGCATTTTAATTATGATGTGTCTTGGTGTGGTCCTCTTTGGATTCCTTTTGTTTGGGGTTCTGTGCGCTTCCTGGACTTGTAAGTCTATTTCTTTCACCAGGTAGGAAAAGTTTTCTGTCATTATTTCTTCTAATAGGTTTTCAGTATTTTGCTCTCTCTCTTCTTCTGGCATCCCCAAAATTCGGATGTTGGTACCCTTGAAGTTATCTCAGAGGCTCCTTACACTATCTTCATATTTTTGGATTCTTTTTTCTTTTTGTTTTTCTGGTTGGGTGTTTTTTGTTTCCTCATATTTCAGATCTTTGGTTTGATTCTTGGGGTACATTGAACTACAGTTGAGTTTCTGTATATTCTTTATTTTAGACAGTGTATGCTTCATTTTTGACTGGTCCTTTTCCATTTTTTTGGCATTCTCATTAAGGTCCTTGAAGGTCTCACTAAGCTCCTCAGAAGTGTCATCAAGTTTCTCAGCGGTTTTTAAAAGATTCTTGAGTAACCTTATAAATGTGGTTCTGAACTCTATGTCGTCCAGTAGTTTGCTTTCTTCCATTTCTTTCATTCGTGACATGTTTCTTTGTCTCCGCATTTTGGCTGCTTCCCTGTGTTGATGGAGTGGCTTTGTGTGGTAGGTGACCTATAGGGGGCAGTAGCTCAGCCTCCCCAATCACCTGATGTGGACGCTCTTGATACACCCCTTTGTGGGCTGAGTGCAAAGTCTTGGTGTAGTTAAGCCTTAATTGCTGTTGGTACGCTGGGAGGAATTGACCTCCAGGCCAATGGGCTGTGAGGACTCGCTGTGTCTATAAGAACTGCTGTGCTGGAGACACGCTTATGGTGCAGGACTTGTTTCAGTGGGGCTTTGGTGCTCACTGAGTCTGCCTCTTGAATGTGTCACTTATGGATGTGAGGAGTTGAAATCTGGTTTCTCACACTTACCACTAGGTATACTGGCTTCTGGATCTCCAATGGGGTGCAGGTCAGCTATTGTCTGAGTCCACCCAGCAGGAGCTACAGCGAGAGCTACAGTTTTCTCCTTTTTGCTTGGGGTTTGGAGGTTTTGGAGCTGTCTGACCCAGGCTGCAAGTTTGCTAGGTTAAGCTGCGATAGGGCAGGCCTTTCTTATGCTAATGCTGCTGCTTGGAGCTTGGGTGGGTTTGTAGGTTGTGTGGGGCGGGGTCTCAGGGTGTCACTAGGCTAGGGCGTGGCAAACAGTGATGGCTGCTAGTTAGCCGGCTCTGTGTCTCCAACTGCGTCCTGTGCCCCAGTGCAGTAAACAATTATTCTTGTGCGCAGCTCTGCAAGGAGGCCCCCCTCACTTTCCGACCCGGTGGCAGACAATCCAGCTTCTCCCCATAGGAGTTTGGGTCCCCCGCGTCTCCCCAGAAACTGTATTTCAGAGTAATCAGGGGCTTGTCTCCCTTTGGGTTGAAAAAAGCAACGCCTGCCGCCAGCTCAGATCCCGCGCCTCCGTACCTCAGCTTTTCAGCGCTTGTGCATGTCTCAATGCTCTTTTCTCTTTCCTTCTAGTTGTAGAACTTCCACTTAGCCAGCTTTCCCGTGGTTCTGGGTGATAGACGTTTTGTCTTTTAGTTGTAAGTTTTGAAATTGTTGTACGAGGCAGCAGTTTAGGTGTTTACCTACGCCACCATCTTGGATTCTCCTAATATTGAAATCTTATTATCGCCTGGCAAATGGGGATGATGAGCAAGAAATCTTCATAGGATCACCAAATGACTAAAGTAGGTAGCCCCTTACCCCCCTTTCAACCCAATTACTAATGTTGATCAGATAGAAAAATTTATAATCTCATTAGTATCCTAGACAGAAGCAGTTTAACAGTGCACCTCCAGAAATCAGTCTCAGCCATTGGTTCTAATCTTTAACACATCTGCCAGCTGGAGTTTTATCAATCAGCAGCAGCATTACCATCCTGGCTTTCAGAATGTCATTCAATTGAACCAGGCTAGCATCTCTGAAATAAGTGCCCCAAATATATAACTGCAGATTGCATTCATTTGGCTGCTAAAACAATTACCAGCTAATCCAGTTATATTGAGTTGCAAGAATGGATCGGCCAAAAGACAGTTTGATCTCTGCCTTCTGGTCTGGATACTTACTGGTTAGGAATGAGTACCAAGATCTTTGGGAGTTGGAGGGTATAAATTATAAAAACCAAATCTGATAATCCAGACATTTGCAGATCAGGATGAAAGCATTCAAGAATGATACAGCCTGACTGGTGTGGCGCAGTGGATAGAGCATCAGCTTGCAGACTGAAGGGTCCTGGGTTCAATTCTAGTCAAAGGCATATGCCCGGGTTGTGGGCTCAATCCCCAGTGTGGGGTGTGCAGGAGGCAGCTGATCAAGATTCTCTCTCATCATTGATATTTCTATCTCTCTCTCCCTCTTCCTCTCCCTTCCTCTCTGAAATAAATAAAATTTTAAAAAGAGTGATACAGAGATGGGATGTGGCGTCACTCCAGGTATAACATTGCATAGCAGTACATGCTCTGTAAATTTCCAAAGACAAATGAGGCAGACCCTAATTCTGGATGCAGAGCTGGGTTCAAATCCTAGCTCTAGCACTTGCTAGCTGTGTGCTTTTGGGAAAGTGCCTTAGCTCTCTTAATCTCAGTTTCTTTGTGTAAAATGGAGACATGACTTTTTACCTCAGTGGTTGCTATAAGGAGTAATTAAGGTCAAACAGGTAAGCACTTAGTACAGTGCCTGGCACATAAAAACAGTCAAGAAATTACAACAAATTTTTTAAATCACTATTATCTGGAGAGATATTCTATATTCATGGATAAGAAGACTCAATGTTGTCAAGATGCCAATTCTTCCCAACTGGTTCTGTAGAGTCAATGTAATCCCAATCAAAATCCAAGCAAATTATTTTGTGGATATCAACAAACTAATTCTAAAGTTTGATGGAGAAGTATTGAAGGAGAAAAGCAAAGTTGAAAGGCTGATACTATAGATTCAAGACATACTAAAAAACTACAATAACCAAGGCAATGTGATATTGGTGGAATAATAGACAAATAGATCAATGGAACAAAATAAAGAGCCCAAAAATAGATCACATAAATACAGTCAACTCATCTTTCATAAAGGAAATACAATGGAGCAAAGACAATGTAGGAGAAATCTAGATGACCTTGAGTTTGGTGATGACTTTTTAAATATAACACAGAAGGCCCAATCCATGAAAGAAATAATTGATAAGCTGGACTTCATTAAAATTAAAATCCTCTGCTCTGAAAAAGATACTGTCAAGAGAATAAAAAGACAAGCCACAGACTGGGAGAGAAAATATTTACAAAAGAGACATCTGATAAAGGACTGTTATCCAAAATACAAAAAGAATTCTTAAAACTCAAAATAAGAAAGCAAGTCTGACTTTAAAATGGTCCTAATATATGGTGACAGGAGAAGATCTGACTTTGGGTGGTGGGCACATGGTGCAATATACAGATCTTGTAATATAGAAACTCACACCTGAAACTTATATGATCATGTTGACCAATTACCCCAATAAAATTAATAAAATAAATAAATAAAAATAAGATAAAATAAAAAGGAATTATATGTCAATAATAAAAAATATGAAATACAAATAAAATGGGCCAGAGTCATTAACAGACACCTTGCCATAGAAGATATACAGATGATATACAAGCAGATGAAAAGATTCTCTATTTGATATGTCATCAGGGAAATGCAAATTAAAATGAGAAACCACTAACACATCTATAAGAATGTCCAAAATCCAGAACACTGACAACACCAAATGCTGGTGATGATGTGGAGCAACAGGCTCTTTCATTCACTGTTGGTGGGGATGCAAAATAGCATAGCCATTTTGAAAAACTGCTTAGTGATTTTAAAAAAATATATTTTTATTGATTTCAGAGAGGAAGGGAGAGGGAGAGATAGAAACATCAATGATGAGAGAATCATTGGATCGGCTGCCTCCTGCATGCCCCTTATTGAGGATCAAGTCCACAACCCAGGCATATGCCCTGACTGGGATCGAACCATGACCTTCTGGTTCATAGGTCGATGCTCAACCACTGAGCCAAGCCAACTGGGCTGCTTAGCAAATTCTTACAAAACATACTCTTATCATACAATCCAGCAACAGCAATCCTTGTTATTTATTCAATGAGTTGAAAACTTATGTCCATACAAAAACTTGCACATGGATGTTTAAAACAGCTTAATTCATAATTGCCATAATTTGGAAGTAATCAAGATGTTCTTCAGTAGTTGAATAAAGTATGGCATAGTCAAACAATGGAATATTATTTAGCACTTAAAAAAACAGAGTTATCAAGCCGTGAAAACTTAAATGCATATTATTGAGTGAAAGAAGCCCATCTGAAAAAGGCTACCTACTGTATGATTCCAGTTATATGACATTTTGGATAATGCAAAACTATGGAGGCAGTAAAAGGATCAGAGGTTGCCAGGGTCAGAGGAGAAGAATAGGCTAGTATTTTTAGGGAAGTGGAAATACTCTGTATGAGACGATCATGATGGATACATGTCATTATATATTTGTCCAAACCCATAGAATGTGCACCATCAAGAGTGACCCCCAAGGTAAACTACAGACTTTGAGTGATAATGATGTATCAGTATAGCTTCATCAACTGCAACAAGTGCACCAATCAAGTGAAGGATTTTGATAATGGAGAAAGCTGCACATGTGTGAGGGCAGAAGGGTATAAGGGTAATTTCTGTGCCTTCAGCTCAACTTTGCTGTAAACCTAGAACTGCTCTAAAAAATACAATCTTTTTTAAAAGTCACCTTAGTTGATCTTCCAGACCTGAAATCTAAGTCTGTGCATATCATTCGCCAAGACTGATTCAATATTGGCTTATTTTTAATTTTTAAAATAAACTTTTATTTTGGAATAACTTCAGATTTACAGAAAGCTTGAAAAGATAGCCCAAGAGAGTTACCATAGGCCCTTCACAACTTCCCCAATGTTAATGTCTTATGTTAGCCAGGTATATTTGTTAAAACTAAGAAAGCAACATTATTACACTGCTGTTAACAAAACCCTACACTTCATTCAGATTTCACAAGTTTTTTCCATTAATATTGTTTTCTGTTTCAGGATCCCATCCAGGATACCACATTCCATTGGGTCATCTTGTCTCCTGAATTTCCTCTAGTCTGTGAGTTTCTTTCCTTGTTTCCCACAACCTGATAATTTTCAGGGGTGCTGGTCAGTTTGTAGAATGAACCTCAGTATGGGCTTCTCATGATTAGACTGGGATAATGGAGTTGGGTGGGGGGAGAGGACTACAGAGGTGAAATGCCCTCTTCACTGCATTGTATTGGGGGTCCATGACATCTACATGACTTATGACTGTGCTGCTGACTTTGATCACTTGGTCAAGGTGGTGTCTCCCATGTGTCTCCACTGTCAAGTTGCCGTTTTTCCCTTCTCTAGTCTACTCTTTGGAAGTGAGTCATTAAGCTCAGATCACACTTAGTGGGAGAGAGGAGATGAAACTCTATCTTCTGTAAGAAAGAGTATCTACATATTCTTTAGAATTCTTTTGTAAGGAAGACTTGTCTCTTCTCCCTTATTCATTCACTCAATCTTTTATTGATATCAGTATAGATTCATATGTATTGTATTCTTTGGATTACCAGTGTTGGCCATTGGGAGCACATTCAGATTGGTCCCTGTGTTGCTTTGATAGGACCCTATATATTTTTTAAGCTTCCTTACTTTCTGGCACTCCAAGAGGCTCCAGCATAATTCTTAACTGCCATGCCCTAGAATTCACCATTTCTCCAAGGAGCCCTGGTTCCCTAGTGGAGAATAGTATTTCACGATCTCAGAACTGGGTGCCATATTGCATTTTCAGTTTTTATTTTGGTGAAAAGTTATAGATGCAGGCAATTTGATGAGCAGCACAAAAAAATGTGCAAGTATTATCGGGGAATACTGAAAGTTACTGGTGAAATTTTGAGGAGCAGCACATTTAATAGTATCCAAGTCACTCCCCACAAAGGATTGTTCATTTTAATGGTAAAAACAACAACTTTATAGTGGAGTGCCCTGACAGACAAGCAAGGGATCAAAGCTAACCACACCAGCAATGGGGCATCACATGACTCTCAAATAATGCCAAAAAGGCATTATTTGAATAAGTCAAATCATATCATGTTTAAATTGAGAAACATTCTACAAAATAACTTGCCCATATTCTCTGAAAGTGTTAATATCAGGAAGTTCACATAAACAGTGAGCAGCTTTTCCAGATTAAAGGAGACCTGACAAATCCTACAAGTGGGCCAGGGTCTTCTTTGGTGATAGAGGATGGTATTGGGACAATTGGTGGCATCTGAATGAGGTCTGTAGATTAGATAATAATAGGGAATAAATGCTAATTTCCTGATTTTGATCCTTGTGCTGTGTTATATAAGAGAATGCCCTTCAGAACACATTGAAGTACATAGGGTTAAAGGGTCATTGTATCTATAAATTGCTCTCAATGGTGCAAGAGGAGAGAGAGAGAGAGAGAGAGAGAGAGAGAATATGAAGTGGAAGTGGTAAGATGTTAATAACATTTGGGGCGCCTGGATGAAGAATATACAGGAATTTTTGTACTGTTCTGACAGCTTTTTGGTCAGTATGAAATTTTATCAAAGTAAAAAGTTAAACAAATAGCTACAAAAAGTTACACATGCACAAGTTCCCATCATTCATTTTATTGAGCACTTGCTATGTGCCACATGGTTTTCCAAGCACATAATGAGACATAAAAATCCCTATGGTGTGGAGCTGAATGGAGACAGGATAAATGGCATAAAGAAGGAAATACATAGAACATCAGATGGTGCTAAGTGCTAAGGAAAAAAACAAAGTAGGTAGGGTAATAGAGGGTGTGGCTATTGGTAATTAGAGTCAAATAGATCTGTGAGGCATGTTATATAAAGTAATACAGATGATCAATCTATTCACCTTCAGTAAAAACTTGTCAACTAAATATCACTTAAATTCTGATCTTTAAATGTGGGAGGCAGCTACCGGACTAGGTGGCGAATGGTCATTGACTATTGGTGTGCGTACCGTGTCATCCTTTTCCCATTGAAGTGGGCGGGACCTAGTGACTCAGCCAGTAAGGCTCGCTAGTTTGATTCCCAGTCAGGGCCTGGATTGTGGGTTTGGTCCCTAGTCAGAGTACAACTGATCAACCGATAAATGTTTCTCTCCCTCTCCCTGCCTCTCTCCAAAATCAATAAAAACATATTTTTAAAAAATGTGCAAGGGTGATGGAATGGTACCTTTTGGAGATCAGGTTACAAAGGCTGGGTTTCCATATTGCATGCCCCCTCCAGCTCGCTCTCCTGCTCACTGAGGAAGCCAGATTCCATGTTGTGAGCTGCCTTATGGAGACTCCCGCATGGCAAGGAGCCAAGAGCAGCCTCGGTCCTTCAGCCCACAAGAAACTGAATTCTGCCAACGGCCACACGTTTAAGCTCGGAAGGGAACCCTTCCCCAGCTCAGCTTCAGATGAGCGTGAAGTCCCCACTGACACTTGTTTGCAGCGTGTGAGAGACCTCGACACAGGAGCCAGATGAGCGGCACCATGACGCCCGCCCCACAGACGCTGTGAGATGATAACTGCTCTGTAAAGCGGCTAGGTTTGGGTAGTTCGTTATGTATCGAGACATAACTATTCCATTAAGGGTCCATATTTCTTATCTTCTCCTAGAATAAAGCAACGAATGTTTCTCCTTTCTGGATCCCTAAGAAGACCTGTTCTCTGAGATGGACATTAGAGCTGTTCACCAAATATTCCCCACTCTCCCAGTTCAGGCACATGGTCAGATGGCATGTCCTGGCTCCCTTGTATTTGCTGAGGCCAGGTGGCTAGTTCTGGCCAGGGAGCTCCCACTAAAAATAAGTGTTGGCGCATATAGTTGTCAGTGTAAATCCATCTAGAGCCACAGTGTCCAAGACAGTAGCCACTAGCCACCTGTGACTATTACCATGAAGCAAAATGGAAAATTCTATCCCTCGGTTATACAAGCCACATTTTCTAGTTCTCAGAGGCTGCATGTGGCTAGTGGCCACCCTGTGGGGCAGCACAGATAGAGGACATTTCCATCAGCCGGGAAGTTCTGTTGGACAGTGCGGCCAGGAGCCAGCAGAGCTCCAGATGGTGACTGCTCTTCAAGGTTGGTCCCACAGTGAACAGAGCCCAAATTTGACCTGTGAGGACGTACTTGATGAGTGAGAGATCAGCATTTGTCGTTTTGGGGTGTTTCTTGTTACTGCAGCATAATGTGTAGCATCTTATTCACTCACAGATTTCAGCAAATCTCTCTACAGGCAGTCCTTGGTTATGTCAGACTCGAAGTACATTGTTTCGTGGTTACGTTGCCATCTCCCATTTATTTATATTTTAAAAAGTTCCGTCATTTTGATGTATGTACATATGTGCTTTATGTTTTTTATTATTTATTTACCACAAATAAAGGTCAGGCATTGTTATCTTTCTTTTAATTTTTTTTTTTTTTTTTTTTACTATTTCACTTCATTACTGCTGTGTATGTGCTTCATGTGAGTGACATAGGTGCTTATGTCGGTGGATTCTGACTCACAGCGAAAATCACTTTACGTTGCTCCATAGGAACGGATCTCTGATGTAACCCGAGACCTATTGTATTGGCATCTGTCTTAAAATGACTGTAACTATGATTCTGATGCCAATTTCTTAACCCAATTACCCAATGAGCAAACCAATAATTGAGCAACATATAGGTGCCCAGTCCTATTGGAGGGGTTTTATTATATACTAGTGACCCAGTGCACGAAATTCTTGCACATTAAAAGGGAATTAATTAGAGGAAATATTTTAATATTGCTATTTGCCCTTTCTCTATAATAGAAGTGTCAGAGATGAAAGAAAATTAGTAAAATGTATATGAAAATCTTCCTCCTGACAGAGTCTGGGGTGCACCACAGGAACCAGAGTCAAGTCCCTGCCCACCCACGTGCACCTTGAAATCGAATGAGACCCAGACCCGGCTGGCCCCACCCCCATTGGGCTAGATCCAGACCCGGCTGGCCCCAACCCCATCAAGCCCTGCTGGGTGGGGGGCATGGCCTCAGGTCGCCTGGCCCTGTGCTGGGGTGGTGGGTGCAGCCTCAGGTCCCCCGGCCCAGCGCCGGGGCGGGGTGTGTGGCCTAAGGTCCCCCAGGCTGGGGCAGGAGGCATGCCTTGAGGTCCCTGTCAAGCCCCACGGGGGGGGGGGGGGGGGGGCGTGGCCTCAGGTCCCATGGCCCAGTGCTGGGATGTGGGGCACAGCCTCAGGTCACCTGGCCCGGTGCCAGGGCAGGGGTGCGGCCTGAGATCCCCCAGCCTGGCACCAGGGCCGGGGGGGGGCATGGCCTGAGGTCCCCCGTCAAGGCCCACCAGGTGGGGGGTGCAGCCTCACGTCTCCTGCCCCAGCCCAGTGCCACACAGCCTCAGGTCCCTACTGATTGCTCATTAAGGCTCGTTATGGGAACTCGGGCTTCGCTGTGGGTGCATCCATCTTTTTATGGTGCGATGGTCAATTTGCATATTCCCTCTTTATTAGATATGATGGGGGAAATTTAAAGAATGTTCCATTTAACATGTACACTAGTATGACACTCTGATCATATCAAGTGCTACACTGTGGACTATATTACAAAGAGGCTGGAAGAAGGAGATCAGTGAGGTTGGCATAATCAGAGAAGGCTTCCTGGAGGAGATGTCATTTGAAAATAATGCTTCTTAAAATCTCAATAAATTTGGAAAGACAAAGTGGGGAATAGTACGGTAATTTCTCAAGATACGGAGAACTTAATTAGACATTTTATTATATTATTACAATATTACTAATATTGTTATTTTTGGTCAATGGTTGTAAGGCCCTGGTCAGCAAACTGCGGCTTGCAAGCCACATGCGGCTCTTTGGCCCCTTGAGTGTGGCTCTTCTACAAAATACCATGGCCTGGGCGAGTCTATTTTGAAGAAGTGGCGTTAGAAGTTTAAGTTTAAAAAATTTGGCTCTCAAAAGAAATTTCAATCATTGTACTGTTGATATTTGGCTCTGTTGACTAATGAGTTTGCCTACCACTGTTCTAAGGGACTTACAGATATCAATTCATTTAATCCTCACAACAGTCTGATGAGATAGTTACTATTATTACCTGCATTTTATAAATGAGGTATAAGGAGTTCAAGTAACTTGCCAATATTCACACAATCAGTGAGCAGGGCTGGATTTCAAACCCAGGCAACCTGAGCTCTTTAACCTGACTGCCCAGACTCTGGGAAGAAGGGAACAAAGATTGGCTAGATAGAGAGGGAATTACTTATGGAGAGGATTGGAAGCTGGGAATACAAATTTGCCTGTTGGCTGTTTGGCTCTAGACTCAGAAGAGAAGTTACAATAGGGATATATATTATAAATATTTGGGGGCTGTCATGGTTGAATGGTGGCCCCCAAAAGATGTGTCCACGTCCTATTTCCCAGGACCTGAGACTGTGATCTTATTTGGAAAAGGTGTCTTTGTGGATGCCATCAAGTCAAGAATCTTGAGATTAGATCATCCCAGAGTATTCAAGTGGGCCCTAAATCCAATGACGAGTGTCCTTATAAGAGACAGGAGAAGAAAAGACACAGACACAGACAAGTGATGTAAAGACAGAGTCAGAGATTGGAGTGATGCGTACGTAAGCCAAGGAATGTCAAGACTTGCCGGCAACACCAGAAGCTACGACAGAGGCAAGGAATGAACTCACCTGAGAGCATCTAGATGGGGCGTGGCCTTGCTTTTGGACTTCTGACCTCGAGAACATTGAGAATACATTTGTGTTCCTTTAAGTACCTAGGCTGCAGTCATTTTCTTTATGCCTTTCCCCAGGAGATGCGTACAGGGGCCATCAGAACACACGCAATAACGAACGCCTGCGGAATGGATGAAATTATCCTGAACAAGGGCCCCAGAGAGGGCTGAAGTCTTCGGAAGGGGCCCTGAGAGGTATCTGCATTTAAGGGCAAAGCAGAGAAAGAGGAAAGCCCTTAGTGGAGACTGAGAAGACGCCATCAAGGAGGTGGGAGGGAAGCCTGGTGGGTGAAACCACAGAAAGTCCCAGAGGTGGGGCCGTCCAGTGTTAAATGCTGGCAAACACAAAGCAAGATAAGGACTGAAAAGTACCGCCAGGGTCCTACCACAAATGCAATAAGAGCACTCAATCATGGTCTTTTAAAATGAGTGCTTAGCTTTGGTGTGTGTGGTAAACTTCATCCATCTATCCATGGACAATCGGTTGCTCCCATTTTTGGCCACTGGGAGCAATGCTGCTATGAACAGGGGTGTACAATCCTCTCTCCAAGTCCCTGCTTTCCATGCTGTGGGAGACACATCCAGAAGCGGGATTGCTGGGTCATGTGAGCAGTGAGAAGGACATGGGCCGGAGCCTGTATGTTTAATGTCTGGAGGGCTCGCCAGGCCATTGTCCCCAGAAGCTGCAGAGCCCTTAGCTTTCAAAAGTACACATTAAAATATTTACAGGTGATATTTACATACGATATCTGAGATTCGCTTTAACAGAACCCAGGGTTCTGTTGAAGCAAACTAAAAGTCTGCTTTAATTTGCAAAGTAAGGTTGTATTAAAAGTTGGGATACAGGAACACACACAGAGTCATAGGTTGGTAATTATTGGAGATGGATGATAGGAACACAGAGGGCTACCATTCCATTTTCTCTTCTTCTGAATATATTTGGGCTTTTCCAAAAGTAAAAAAATAATTATTTTCATATAATGTACTTAAAGTAGTCTCGATTCACATTGCCACAAGAACCTCACACTTAATCATGAAAACAAAAGTAGTCAGGCTTACTATAGTCTCCAGCAATTAAAAATTATACTCAGCATCTAACCCCTCCGTGAAGTCAGGAGCTTGAGTAAATGCTTCCTTACATAGTCATGTGCATCCTGAAAAGGTAGCAAGGGAATTTAATCAAATGAACTGCATCTGCTTTTATGAACTCCCGTCTTAGTTTATCTTGAGTGAGAACTGAGCTGAGTTCCCTCAATTTGGGAAATAACAAGTTTTACCTGGAGATAAAGTCACAGAAGATAGAATCGAGTGTGTCATTTCACCTGAACGCTTGGAAAAAAGATCAGCTTCGTTTGTTCATTTATTTGGCAAATGTTTATTGGGCAGCTATTACATATCGGGCCTTACCCCAGGCACTGGGGATTGATACAGCCATGAATGGAATGAATAAGAAACTCATGCTTGGGGCAGAGAAACCAGAAGAAAAAAAAAAAGAGTCAACTTGTTTAGATCTATCATGTCAGTAGAGATTGTTTTTAGAAGGAAATGGAGCAGGAGGGGGTCAGATAGAAGAGGAAGGGTGTTATTTTGGAAAGACCTCTCTGAGAAGGAATATTGAAGTCGACCTGAAAGAAACAGAGATGCAGACACCAAGAGGGGGCATGTCACAGACAGAAGAAACACGGATGGCAAAGACCTCTGTGGATGGCACCGAGAGTGTCTGAGCTCAGCGAGGATGCTCTGTGGCTGGAGTGGAGAGTGAGCGGAGATGAGGGAAGGGAGGAGTGAGGACGATGGGGCTGTCATCCCATGTTGGCCCTTTATTGTTTTAAAATATAGGTTGAGCCTGGCCTGTGTGGCTCAGTGCTTGGGCATCGGCCTATGAATCAGGAGGTCACAGTTTGATTCCCGGTCAGGGCACATGCCTGGGTTGTGGGCTCGATCCCCAGTTTGGATGTACAGGAGGCAGCTAATCAACAATTCCCCCTCATTATTGATAGGGGGGGGGAGTTTCTCTCTCTCTCTCTCCCCCTCTCCCTTCCTCTCTGAAATCAATAAAAATATATATTAAAAAAGAAAGAAAAGAAAATGTAGGTTGAGAAGACAACCGCTTCACTGAAAAGATAGCTTTTTCTAAGACTGGTGGTTGCCAGAGGGGAGGAGGGTGAGGGGACCAGGTGAAAAAGGTGAAGGGATTCAAAACTATAAACTGCTAGTCACAAAATAGCCATGGGGCTATGAAGTGCAGCATAGCAAATATAGTCAATGATATTATAAAAATGATGTAGGGTGCCTGGTGAGTACATGAAATATTAGGGGGAACCACTTTGTAAAGTATATGGTTGTTGAGCCACTATGAGGCAGACCTGACACTAATACAAAATAATATTGAATACAAACTATAATTGAAAAATGAAATTTAAAGGAAAGAAAAGATAGCTTGTTCTACTCACAAATCCCAGGAGGAGGGGACACGCCATGCCACACAGGGCCACCTGGGGAAGCACCAGGGTTAGTCAGGAAGCCGAGAGAGTGAGAGGGACATGGGCCGGAGCCTGTACATGGTCTCCTCAGGAAGGAACAGGTGAGGCAGGTATGCAGGCTTAGGATTGGCTGGTTTTAATAATTTTTTTTAAATATATATTTTTTATTCATTTCAGAGAAGAAGCGTTCAGGAGAGAGAGATAGAAACATCAATGATGAAAGAGGATCATTGATCGGCTGCCTCCTGCACGCCCCCTACTGGGGATCGAGCCCACAACCCAGGAATGTGCCCTGCCCAGGAATCTAACCAGGACCTCCTGGTTCATAGGTTGATGCTCAACCACTGAGCCACACCGGCGAGGCTGGTTTTAATATCTTTAGCAGCTCTGGGGCATAGGGGCCAATACCCTGGTTGTCTGGTACCTGGCTCTGGAGTGATGAGGGTAGGTGGACAGTGGCCCTGCGTGAGAGTCTGATAGAGGAGGTGGCTGGGGGTCCTGGATTGGTTGGTTGGTATTTGAAATGTGTGCTCACTGGTGAACCCTTTACTAACTCAAGAGATTGGCTCACGCTGTTAGGGGGAGTCCCTCCAGGTTCGGCCAGATTTCAAAGCATCCAGAATCCAAGGTGGATATCTTTATCTTATGAAACTCGCCTGAAAGACTTTTCCTCTTGGAAAGTGACAGCTATAGCCCTTACACTGTTAGGAGTTCTGGGACCTCAAGGTCCTACTTATCCTGTTCATGACTCAAACCTCAGCAACGAGGGAGGTCAACGTAGAGACTCAATGCCTCAAAAATGACAAGGCATGTTGCAAAGAAGTGCAGAACGTGGACTATCTTCATGAGAGGAAAACAGAATGCAGGAACTTATCAAAATGTTCACTCATATTTTTGAGAAGAAACAAAAGACAGCCTGAATATCAGTACAAGTGACTTCCCAATAGAGAGAGTGAGGGGTTGGGCCTGGGGACAGAGACGGGGGAAATCTGATCCTGAAACCTGGTGAGAATCAGATCAGCCTTATTTCCCTGGAAAACATGGACTTGCTCCTTTCATTTTCTTCTGTTTTGCCCAACGGCTAAAAAAGAGAGCAGGGAACACACGCACAACAGAAAACGTGGTAGGAGTTAAACTTGGTGACAGGAATGGGAACACACACACGTGTTTGCAAGGTTACACGTAAATGTATGCTTACATCTGTGATGTCCTTCCATAGCTGTTCTGCCCTTTCTGTCACTGAGATGACAACAGTTAAATAAACTCACGTTCCATATGGCTCCCGACTGCCACAAAATTAACACGCTTAAAGTTAAGGAGGGCTTGTGATGAAAAGGAAAGCCTTTTGAATGTACAAGGTGGATGTGTCATGTGTGGCCGTCACTGTCTGGCCTTGACATGATTATTCAGTGCACATAGGTCTGACTTCCACAAATTATTGTGGAATACCCGGGGAGGGAGGTGTCTTTTACTGGCCACCAGAGTATCCACTCAGCAGGCTGGGATGCTAGGAAATAAATGCTCCTGGGAGCATCCTTCAGCCGGTGATTGATGGAAGTTGGTGGATAAATATCCAGCTCCCTTGGTCCTAGGGTATGGTCACCCTGAGGAATGGGCTCTCTGCTGCCTTCCAGAGGTCCCCACTGGTACTGAGTCCCGGTTGCTCAGTGGTAACTTGCCTGGTGGCATACCCATTATTGGTTCTTCCCTTCCCTACTCCTCTGCTTGCATGTCCCAGTATCTCTCCCAAAGGAGTTGAATCCTTGCTTCCAGATCTACTTTGGGGAAGTGGGGGCGGGGAGGGGGGCAAACCAAGACAATGGAGTTGGAAAGATTCTGTTATTTTAAAATCTTAGGCAAGAGAAAGATTCCTTCCTTCCTTCCTTCCTTTTCTCCTTCCCTCCTTCTTTCCTTCCTTCCTTGATCTTCCTCTCCACCTCCTCCCCCTCTTCTTTTCCTCCTCTTCTTCCTCTTCTTCCCCTTCCTCTTCCTTCCCCTCCCTTTTCCTCTTTCTTTTTCTCCCTTCCTTCTTCAAAAAATTGTTTAAGGGGCTTATAGAATAGAGGTCCAGTATAAATCAGATGATCCCCAATAGATGTCCTACCCTAGCTTCATTGTGTAATAGAAAAATCCTAGAACTACTTGTCGAAAGATTGGCACTTGCACTCTCTGAAATGTAGCCACAAGCTTTCTGTGGCCACTGAGCACTTGAAATATGACTGGTCCAAATCAAGACATAAGTATAAAAATATGCACCAGATTATGAAGACTTAGTATAAGAAAAATGTGTAATGTCTCATTCACAATTTTTATATTCACTACAGGTGGCAATGATAACCATGGGGGTGGCTTCCTCTCTTAGGAACAACACAGCAACAACTACAAAGAGTAATAATACCACTCCTCCAGACTAATGTTCAAGCTATGTTCTACTGCATGAGCTTGACCCATCATTTAATCTCTCGAGCCTCAGTTTCCTCATCTGCAAAATGGGGATGAGGGCAGTATGCTCCCCCTGGGATCATGAAAGGGATAAATGGCATCCCGTATGTGATGGCCAGGCACAATAGATGTTGATGTAGAAAATAGATGTTGGCTGTATTAATATTTACTGCATGTGGTGAAACTGCATCTCATGTCCAAAGGAGGCATTTACCCTGGCTGGTTTGGCTCAGTGGATAGAGCATCGGCCTGCAGACTGAAGCGTCCCGGGTTTGATTCCAGTCAAGGGCACATGTCTGGGCTGCAGGCTTGATCCCCAGTAGGGGGTGTGCAGAAGGCAGCTGATCAATGAATCTCTCTCATCAGTGATGTTTCTATCTCTCCCTCTCCCTTCCTCTCTGAAATAAAAAATATATATATTTTTAAATTTTAAATTCAGAGGAGGCATTTGATGTTCTAGAAACAAGGAAGACAAAGGCAGGAAGGACCCACCAGAGACACAGACAAATAAAGGTAAGAGGAAGGAAATCCCAACAACACTTATTGGAAGGGAATCAAAGTTCCATCTAAGAATTACACGCAGAGAGAAACATGAATGCATTTATGTTCAGGCCATTAGAAAGCATATCATCCCACAGAGAGAACATAATGAGTTAACTTGACAGAACATTAAACCCCTCTTTCTCTGCCTCTTTTATGCCCTCCTGTAGCATCATTTGTGTCTTTTGTTGCAGAAAATGCTTTCATCCCATGTCCACAGACATCACTTCACTCTTATACATAAGATGCTTGTGTAAAAACCCATTTCAAAGTGTTATGAAGTCCCAAATTGGAAAAAACAAAGAAACAAACAAAAAACAGTCACCGTGTGGGGATCAGAAGCAAGGCAGATTTAACTGACCTCAAAGATATTATAAGGCAGCGTGACATGTGTTTGAGCTGTGTGGTTTTGGACCAGTTGCTCAACCTCTCTGGGTCAATGTATTAATTATACAGGGACATTCTAGTATTCCCTTAATTGATGGTTGTGAGGATTAAATGAGATAATCCACATAGCATGCTCAACGCAGAGCCTGGATGTTGGTGTTACGAACTTTCAGACTCCAACCTGGAGTCATTTTTATTACCAAACAGATTCTCGTCTTCCCAAATAAGTCTGAGACTTTTCTTTAAATTTCTCTTTATTTTTTTATACATTCTCAAAAGTAAAGTAATTTTCATGTTAAAAAAATTTCTAAGTCACTATCCTATGACTACAACACAAACACTGGTTGTGTGGTTATTTTGTTGTATTTCTGTCTGTTCCCACCCCCCTCCCATGTTTTTGGTTTGCTTACAGGGGTAATTATAGTGGAAAGATATTTTAAACGCAATACTTCCTCACCATCTAAGTATTCATTATATGGTTCATTATCCAGATATCCGCCCAGTTATGAGTTTAGGGAAGCAAAAGTCATCCTGATATAAAATTATTCACTAATACCCTAGCCGGTTTGGCTCAGTGGATAGAGCGTCAGTCTGTGGACTGAAGGGTCCTGGGTTCGATTCCAGTCAAGGGCACATGCCTGAGTTGTGGGCTCAATCACCAGTAGGGGGCGTGCAGGAGGCAGCCAATCAATGACTCTCTCTCATCATTGATGTTTCTATCTCTCTCTCTCCCTTTCCCTCTGAAATCAATAAAAATAAAAGTTAAAATTAAAAATATAAATTTACTCACAAACTGTCAACTTCACAATGATCTGTTCCGGACAAACATCACTTCGGAGCCCATCAGATCAGTGAGTTTATTTCTGATTGTTGATGGTTGTTTGAAATTCACCAATACAATCCAAAACCATGTGTATCAATTACAATGTGAAAAATTGGAAATCTTTGCAAAAGACAGCAGGATTTCATGAAGTCAATGAAAGTGAGATGGGAGAAGCACTTGCAATGCAAAGGACGCCACCTACTGTGTGCCAGGAGCTGTTCCAGGCACTCATGACATAGCCCAGAACAACACAGTTTCAAATACCTGCCCTCAAAGAGCTGACATTATAACGGAGAAAGCAGACACAACAATAATGTAACATGGCAGTACGGTGTAAGAACATGAAGTAGGACACAGGAGTAAATTTGAAGTGGGGGCTAACAGAAAGGATATGACATGCGCAGCCTAAGGACAGAGCTGCCATCAGCTGATCAGGGAACCCCCCTTGGTAAGGTAACATTCAAGCAGAAACTTAAAGTAAGGAAAGGAGCCGTAAAAAATCTGTGGGAAGAGCATTCCAGGCTAAGGGGTCAGCAAGTGCAAAGGCCCTGAGGTGGGCACATGGGAGGTCTGCATAGATAAGTAGGTGGAGATAAACCATGCACGGCCTTGGGGATTACCGTGAGGGCTTTGGTTTTTATCCGGAGTCAGGTGGAAGCCATGAGGGGTTCTGAGCAGAGGAGGGATGTGACCTGACCTAGGGGTTCACATCTCCCCCTGGCCACAAGCAAATACAGAGGGAGAAAAAAGCAGAAGCTGGGAGACTAGGGAAGAGGCAACTGCACTGGTCTAGGTGGGAAATGATGGGGGCTGTGACCAAGTGGACGCCAGGGAGAGTTATTCCTGCATATATTTTGAAGGCAAAGTAGACATGTATTTCTTGTGGATTGGATCTGGGGGATGAACCAAGGCCAGGCACCCAGGACACCTAGGAGATTTTGACATGAGCAGCCTAAGGACAGAGCTGCCATCAGCTGCGATGGAAAAGACCGAAGAAGGGGTTGTGTGGGTAAGGATGACAATCCACACTTATCACATCCCCCTTGAATTACAGAATCACCCCACAGCAGCACTTACAAAGACTGAAAATACAAACAACTATTAATAATATTTGCAAAAGCTGCATATTAGGTAGTTTAGATAAACTCTGCTCTCTGGGAATTTTGCCAGGAAAAATCCCGAACTAAGCTTCTACAGCTATCCGAGCCAATAACATGCCATCAGGGAGGATATGGGGAAAAGTGAAGTCTCTGTCTTGTGTAAGAATCTATTTAACCTTATCATTCCTTCATCTACCTTCTATAAGACCTGGATCATCTGAACATGAAGACAGACATTATGGAGCTGAAGGAGGATTGGAGGGGAGGAAACACGAGAATTGTGAATTGTGGGGGTGGGGTACTTGGCAATTGAAGGACGAACTGGATGAGGACACCTCAGTCTAGAAGAAGATTAAACCTAATTACCTCCCCCTACTCTTTTCCCCTCTTGGCCCCTCCCCTCTGCCAGCACTGGATTAGAGTCCTCATTTCTATTTCCATTGTTTGTCCTCAGATAAATGTACTCTCAAAACCACCTGGACTTGTCTTGTTAAATCTTCCCCACACATTCCAGACTGTGCTGGGGCAGACCACATCGGTCCCGATCCCTTTCCAGGGACAGTCCCACTGTGTTCACCTTGCTTATCTGTTCATCTAACAAATAATTATGAAGCTCCCACTATGTTCCAGGCTCTATACCAGACACCGAGAGAGGGTTTCAAAGATAGCCACTTGCCCACCCATTAATCATTCATGCCTTCTTTCCAGCAGTAAACAGGACGTTAGCCCGGCCGGCTTGGCTCAGCATCAACCTGTGAACCAGGAAGTCACCTGACGAATTCCCGGTCAGGGCACATGCCCCAGTGGGGGAGGGCGTGCAGGAGGCAGCCGATCAATGATTCTCTCATCATTGATGTTTCCATCTCTCTCACCCTCTCCCTTCCTCTCTGAAATCAATAAAAATATATTTTAAAACAACAAAAACAGACCTGTATTTCCGAGGCTCCTTTGCAGGGAGGTATGGCCATGTAGGCAATGCTGATCAATGAAATATAAGGGCACTGGTCTCGACTGAGCTTTGTCCTTTGACCTCCCTCCTGCCTGACATACAGATGGGGTGCCTGGCGCTGCAGCAGCCACATGAAGACCGACTATAAGGGAAGACCCAGAGGACCTTGACAGTGACATCCGGATGCCACTGCAGCACTGAATTTTCTCTGCAGCCAAATAAAATCCATGATTGACACAGACAGTCTGAATAAACTGCCTTTTACCTGACTGTTAATCTGCACAAAACTCCTTGAGTACAAAAAAAGCAGTTTTATTTAGCTATGTAACTCAAGAAATGTCAAATGAATTAACAAGCGGGGTAGCTCTACTTTTACAATTAAAAAGCAGCAGGCCAGATTTTTATTGACAAAATGTCTAATGGGGACCAGGTGGGACCTCTCCCTCGTCACAAGGTTTCCACAGTGAACTTCTAAAGCCTTGGAAAACCTCATCTGTGAAGTGGGAATAATAACAGCATCTATAGACGGGCTTTTTAGAAGTACTATGTTTAAGTGTTTACTAGAAGTACTACGTTTAAGTGTTTATTTGTGATTATTTTTTCCTGACAGCCCTGGGAAAGTGAGTCTTACCTCCCACACCCTGCCACACCCCTGTTCTATTTTTGCCACGCATTGTTAGTTTCATTCATAGCGCTCTTCATAACTACTTGCTGATCTTTTTATGAGCATCTCCTCCTGAGAAGGTTGTTCATTTGCCCACCCCACCCAAGCCCAGTCATTCTCTACTCAATCTGCTCTCAGCAACCCCAGTTCCGGTCCTCTGGGTTCCTGTTGCTTTCAGCCAATGGAAGCCTCCAGCAGGAACTCAGAGGCAAGGAGGAGAAAGAGGACCAGGTATTTATTCCCCAACTCTCTCTCTGCTTTGGGGCCATATCTCTGGCCAGTGGCTGGGTCCCTCCACAATGACACCTCTAGCCAGGCAGCTCCTCCTCCATAGGTCTAGCTCTCAGTGGCCATTTCTTCAGGTCAAGGGTGATAAGGGCTCTCCACTACTGCTGGCTCCTGGGTCCCCCATCCCTTGTGTGTTCCCTTAACTCTACACCTCTTCAAGGAAGTTCCTCCAGAAAGCCTCTTCACTGGAACTACCTGGGGGAGGCAGGGGTGAATTCTGTTTTCTCTTTGGACCCTGAGAGACACCACACCTACCAGGTGGCAAATCCCATGAAAGCACAAAACTTGCAGCTGCTTTACTCACCAGTGCCCTGGACCCAGCACATGGCCTGGCATGGAGAAGCTGCTTCATAGATATTTATGGGAAACTAGCCTCTCTTACCAGCAAACAAATCAGAATCCTATCCAATAAAAGAGCAATATGCAAATTGACTGTACCTCCGCTACACCCACAAGCCATGCCCACCAGCCAATCAGGAGCAAGTATGCAAATTAACACAACCAAGATGGCTGCAGCCACGGAGAGAACAGGAGGCTTGAGTTGCCCCTGGCGATAGAGGTAGCTAAGTTTCCACAGCCCTGGCCTGCCTTGGCCTCCGCTTAAGGCTACAAAGTTTCAATTATAGAAGATAAATAAATCCCAGATCCCAGGGCCTCCACTTGGGTCACCGGGGGGCGTGGCCAGCCTGTAAACCACAACAGGCCCCTCGTCCAGGCCACCCCAAGCCCCAAGGGAACCCCCACCCTGATCCGGAACACCCTTCATGGTAAACCAGCCAGCCCCCACCCGTGCACCAGGCCTCTATCCTATCTAATCCTAGCTAATAACATAATAATATGCAAACTGACCATCACTCCAACACTCAAGATGGCTGCCCCCATGTGGTCAAAAATGACTGCCCCCATGTGGATACAAGATGGCCACCACAAGATGGCCAGCAGGGGAGGGCAATTGGGAGGGACCAGGCCTGCAAAGGAGGGCAGTTGTGGGCGATCAGGCCAGCAGGGGAGGGCAGTTGGGAGGGACCAGGCCTGCAAGGGAGGGCAGTTGGAGGCGATCAAACCTGCAGGGGAGGGCAGTTAGGGGTGACCAGGCCAGCAAAGGAGGGAAGTTGGGGGCGACCGGGCCTGCAGGGGAGGGCAGTTAGGGTGACCAGGCCTGCAGGGGAGGGCAGTTAGGGGCAAACAGGTTGGCAGGGAAGCAGTTAGGCATCAATCAAGCTGGCAGGGGAGTGGTTAGGGGGTGATCAGGTTGGCAAGCAGAAGTGGTTAGGGGCAATCAGGAAGGCAGGCAGGCAAGCAGTTGGGAGCCAGCAGACCTGGATTGTGAGAGGGATGTCCAACTGCCCGTTTAGGCCTGATCCCCGGGATCAGTCGGATATCCCTCGAGGGGTCCCAGATTGGAGAGGGTGCAGGCTGGGCTGAGGGACACCCACCCCCGTGCACGAATTTTGTGCACTGGGCCTCTAGCCTACATAGATAGGTAGGTAGGTAGGTAGGTAGGTAGGTAGGTAGATAGATAGACAGACAGACAGACAGATAGATAGATAGATAGATATTTAAAGTGTCCCCTCAGGAGTTTGACCAGGAGACCTGGAGTTCGATTGCATGCTATGACTTGTGCTGACCACCAGGGGGCGGCGCAGAATGAAGGAAGGCCCCCGCTGGCAGCTGGAAGGCCCCAATTGGCCCTGAATGCTGGCCAGGCCTGGGGACCCTACCCATGCATGAATTTCATGCACCAGGCCTTTACTTAAAATAATAAGGTGATCCCTTTTTTATGATTAAATTAACAAAAATATTTATATATTTTTAATCCTCACCCAAAGATATGTTTTTTATTGATTTGGGAGAGAAAACCATCAATCTGTTGCCTCCCAAATGTGCCCTGACCAAGGATCAAACCCACCACCTTTTTGGTGTACGAATGATGTTCCAACCAACTTAGCCACCCAGCCAGGGCTAACAAAAAATATTTTTTAGTCCTGGCCGGTTTGGCTCAGTGTTTAGAGCATCAGCCTGTGGACGAAAGGGTCACAGGGCACATGCCCAGGGTGTAGGCTCCATCCCAAGGAGAGGGCATGCAGGAGGTAGCTGATCGATGTTTCTCTCTCATTAATGTTTCTATCTCTTCCTCTCCCTTTCACTCTCTCTAAAAAAAAATCAATAAAAACATAGGTTTTAAAAATAATTTTTAAAAGATTTAAAAATAAAAATGGATACGGAAGTGGACTGATATAACTGCATACCTTCTGACTCAAAATATTTATCAAAACAGTTGTATATGTATTAATTTTTCCTTATAATAAGTAAACAGGTTAATGAATAAATATGTATTGATAAATTACCAAAAAATAAAAAAGGAAAAAGGAATAAAAAGAAAGAAAGGAAGAACAGGGATAGGAAAACTTGGTGGTGGTGGAATAGTTGCAACTTAACCTAGGTGGGTGGGGTCAGGAAGGAAACTGAATAGAGAGCTGCAGGAGGTGAGGGAAAGAGCCAATCAGCTGGCAGGAAGAAGTCACAAGAATAAGAAAAGTTTAAGAAAGCAATGTTCATATTAACAGCTGTGCATCAATTCATTAATCAATATTTTTAAGCACCTGCCCTGTCTATGCTAGGGATGCATTAGGAGCAAAACTGGGTAATAAAAAAGGCACATGATGCAATCAAAATATATAGCAGAAGGTGTGGGAGAGACAAAGACAAAAGATGCAGAGAAAGGGAAATAGAGAAACAGAGAGAGAGAGAGACAGAGAGAGAAAGAGGGACGAGGAGAGAAAATGGGGGAGGTAGAAACAGAGACAGAGATATCAATAAGGCGAATTATATTTGGGTTTTCTGAATGCTCTTTTCCATAGCTGAATAATAACAGTAATAACCTAGTAATTAGTACACAACTGCTCAGTCTCCCTCTCGCTTGCCTGGGGGCCGGCAAGGAAAAGAATCAATTGTGCTGGAGAAAGGACCAAGGGCTTAAGGAGAAGTTATTTGCAAGAAAAATCAGCCTAGGAGTCACTCGCTGGAGAAAAAGAGTCCGAAGTCTCTAACATAGCAGAGACTATGAGGTCAGGACAGAAGGTGGGTATGTGTTTTTTTTAAAAAAAGATATTATTTCTAAAGTGGGTTCTGATGTTAAATGGGACCTTGGTAAAATGAAATAAGAAGGCTTTGACTTTAAAGTGCTATCCATCGTCATGGATGATGTTCCTGACCTTTTGTGTGTGTGTTTTTCTCCAATTACAGTAAATCATGGAGATGGAGTTTGATTATCCAACCACCCTCTCTTTCTGGCCTCATTTGTGGCAGAGACAATGCTACATGCCTGCCAGATCCTATTTTCTTTTCCTCCTAGACACAGCAAGAAGGAAAAGGAGACAGTCTTCCTTGCTATTGGGTGGGGCTCTAGAACTGCATTCTGGTCAATGATATTTAGGCAGAAGTGATGTGAGCCGCTTCTAAGTCTGACCCGTAAGAGACCAACCAAAGAGATTGTATGCATAACCCATGGTCACTGACAAGAGTGTGGTGAAGGCCTGGGGTGGAGGCTGGGGGCAGGCTAGACGAGGCCAATGGGGATAAAAAGGGGACATATGTAATACTTTCAACAATAAAGATTTTTTAAAATAAAAATATCATATATTAAAATATTTTTAAAAATATGTCCGGTCTCCTATGTTCTCTTTCTTTTATCTGCCAGCCAAGTTCAGAAGAACCACTGAGGAACTCAGAAGCCCTACCTAGGAGAAGACAAAGGCACCAGATGGAAGGAGCCTGGATACCTTAGTCACCACCTGAAGAAAAATCTCCCAGGAGGACCATCCACCTTGGACAGTTGAATGAGCAAGGAAACGTTCATTGTGTTCGGCCACTGCGAGTTCAGGGGTTATCCTGTTACGGCAGCTAGCGTTACTAATCCTGTTTAATACATCCTTTCAATAATGGTGTGTGTAGCCAACAACTTTTGAGGAGAGTTGACATTCTCTCCAATTCTTCTTCTAAATGTTTATTTTCCTGCCCCTGAGAAAAAGCCCATCTTCCTTTGAGACTCAGACCATCCATGCAGAATCTCCACCACCCTCTAGGCATCCCCCATCTCTGCCACTGTCCTCTCCAAGCTGTTTCTCACCTCCATGTCTTTGCCCTGGCTCTAGTCTCCACTTAGAATGCCAAGAAAGATGGTAGATAATGCATGTGTTCCAGTCTGCTGCTGTGGGACAGATCAAAAGCCTGTTGCAAGCATCATACCCATGACTTTGGACTTGATGATACTGCTCTCTACCTACTAGGAAAACCGAGCACGTATGCTTTTAAGACAACCCAGTTGCTGAAGCAGAGAATTGAGATTTATCTTTCACTCCTCCCTCTCCCTCATCCCACTATTCAGGCAGTCACCAAGATGTATTGATTCTACATCAAAATCCCTCCCAAACCCATTCATTTATCTCCATTACTATTGCTTTCATCATATTCCAGGCCACCATCATCTCTTAGAATAAATCCTAATTCTATTAATGTGGCCTGAGATCCTTCATAATCTGGCCTCTGCCCCAGCCTCAGCCACTTCCCTCTCATGCTCTACATTCTAGCTGACCTGGACTCCTTTAATTCTTTAAATGTACCATCTTTTACCCCATCTTCAGACCTTTGCAATACTGTCCCCATAGCCAGATGCACCCTTCCTTCCTCTCTGCCTTCCCTGATTAGCTCCTACTAAGTCTCCAGGGTTCAACTTAAATGCTCCTTAACTCAAGAAGTCTTCTTTGACCCGGCCAGCGTGGCTCAGTGGTTGAGTTTCGACCTATGAACCAGGAGGTTGTGGTTCAATTCCCAGTCAGGGCACATGCCTGGGTTGTGGGCTCAGTCTCCAGTGTGGGATGTGCAGGTGGCAGTCGATCAATGATTCTCTCTCATCGTTGATGTTTCTATCTCTCTCTCCCTCTCCCTTCCTTTCTGAAATCAATAAAAATATATTTTTTAAAAAGCAGCCTTCTTTGACCTTGTTAAACTATATCTGACCCTGCAATGATTAACCTTATCTTCATTCAGAGGACTCCAGTTATCTGCTACACTAGGATGCTGACCAGCAGGGACTACATCTGTATTGTTTACTATTGTGTTTCTATTGTGTTTGCAGGGACTAGTATGGGGCATGATGTATAGTGGGTACTTGATAAAATACCATTGAATAAATGAATGGATGGAGGGATAGGTGGGTGGATGGATGGATAGATGGTTGGAAGGAAGAATTTCTCCCTCAAGATAATGAGTGTGGCCCTAACCGGTTTGGCTCAGTGGATAGAGCGTCGGCCTGTGGACTGAAAGGTCCCGGGTTCGATTCCAGTCAAGGGCATGTCCCTTGGTTGCGGGCAAATCCCCAGTGGGAGGTGTGCAGGAGGCAGCTGATCGATGTTTCTCTCCCGTTGATGTTTCTAACTCTCTATCCTTCTCTCTTTCTCTCTGTAAAAAAATAAATAAAATATATTTTAAAAAAAGATAATGAGTTTGAATCAATGATTCTAAAGGAAACTGGACATAGCTGTCATTTTGACAACCCTAAAACCAGACATTCCATGAGAACAAATTCTTGCTCATTTTTGCTCTTAATGAGTTTGTATTCTCTTTGGTGGAGGGGGGAGAGTGGGTGGGGGGAGGAAGCAGATGATGACAAGGGAGCAATGACAATATAAAACACACAAGTAAATGAGATAGTGTGTTAAAATGACATACAACACATGCCCTGAGGAGGTGACATTTGAACCCCAGACCTCAAGCACTTAAAATTAAACAGGTGAGACTGCCAACTCCTTGCTAAAAACCAAACCAAAGGATAATCAGAATGTGTTGACTGGCAGTGGTGGCTGGGCTTTAAAAATAGACTAGTCACCCTATTATGTGTGTCCTGCCTTCTGCTTTAGTAATCACTTTCCCCGGGTGCCCAAGGAAATACAAATGGCCCTTAAACAGATGACAGGGGGCCCATTTTCCATCCAAATAAGAGAGAAGCAATTAAAATTGCACTGAGATGCCATTTTCCGCCTATCACAGGGGCAAAAATCCAAAAGCATGATAATGTGTTTTGCTGGTGAGGCTGAGGGGCCCCGGGCAGTCTCGCCCCATTGCGGAGAGGAATGGAAATTGGTGCAAGTCTCACAGAGGATTATTTAGCAATGTTGATCAAAATTACCCATGCCCTTATTCCTTGACCCAGCAACACAACTTCTCTAAATGTTTCCTGTGGTCTGCATTATATGTGGCATGTTTTTTTAAAAATGTTCAAGGTTCCTCGCATGCAGCATTGTATATAATGGCAGAATTTTGGGAACAAGCCATGTATCCACCAGGAGGAGCTGTTTTAATAAAATCTGGACCACCACATAAAAAATAATACTCATAGCTTAGACATGTCTCTTACTTTGTACCTGGAACTATTCTAATTATGTTACATGTATTAGCTCACAATAGCCAAACCAGGCATCTCCTCACAACCCTATCATCTTATAGGTGAAGGAACTGAGGCCCAGAGAGGATCAGTACCTTGCCCAAGATCACACAGCTGGGTAAAGGCAAGCCAGGTCAGGCAGGAGCGATGGTGGCTTGAGGGCCGGGAGCAGGAACAACTAGGTGGCTGTAAAGTGAAAAAGTCCACGAGAGCTGTTTGAAGTAGAGGAAAGACAAGTACCAATGGGCAGAGGAACAGGAGGTGGAAAAGTCACCTTCTGGTCACATTCGGGCCCCCAAGGAGATACTCATGGTTGGGATGGAAGAGGGAGCCTCAGCTCCCCCCTCGTCCCCAGCTATCCCTGAACTCTCAACCATGAAGTTGCAGTACCACCTAAGAACGAGGACACTCCCACCAAACTAATCTGGAAAAATCTCCAAGAACATATTAAAGCAAGATTCTGAAAAGCATGTAGAGTATACACCCTTTTATGTAAGAGAGAAGGAGAAACTAAAATAAATACATTTGCACACACTTTACGTGTTGGCATGAAAGTAATTCTATAAAGACATGTAAGAAACTGATAAATATACCCGGCCAGTGTGGCTCAGTGGTTGAGCATCAACCTATGAGCCAGGAGGTCACGGATCAATTCCCTGTCAGGGCACATGCCTAGGTTGCGGGCTGGATCCCTAGTGGGGGAGGGCGTGCAGGAGACAGTGGATCAGTGATTCTCACTCATCATTGATGTTTCTATCCTCTCTCCCTCTCCCTTCCTCTCTGAAATCAATAAAAATAAAAAAAATTTAAAAGAAACTGATAAATATTATAAAGGTGGGAGATGGGAGTGGGGAGTGGATGGGACTAATTGGAGAGGGATAGGAGATATAAATGTATAAACTTTTGAAATATTAGCAACTGATTTTGAAGTTCCCAAGAAGCTTCCAGGTACTCGGGAAAGGCATCTGTCACCTGGTAAATGACAAGGCATGTGCCTTGCAATTTGCCACAGTCCCCACCATCCCCTCATGTCTGCCTGATAAAGAGGGCTCATCTAAACGGGACAGTCAATCTCAACTCCAGTCAATTGCAGCAGCTACACTTGACAGTAAGACCAAAGTGGCCAGATTCCCTCATTTTTCAAGATGAGTGAAAAAGCCAGATGTTTATGTGAAATCTTCCAGATTTTAAAAGTTGGCAAGGAGTTCATATTTCTGGAAAATGAAAACTGTAGTCTATATACAACTTCTGATCCAGAGAAATCCAGAATCTGTGCATCCTCAGGAAATCCTCCAGGGACTTTATGGCTGCTCCCACACGTCAATGGCAGAGTTTAAACTGTATGAACTGCAAGACACAGAAGTTTCACCAACCCCTGTGCTAGATGTAGGCAGCAATTCACAGGAAATGCAGAGACGAGAGGAGCATGCTAAAACAACACCCCTGCGGGGGATGCAACCAGCAAAATCCAAATTGTGGACGGATCTGTCATAAATAAGTGGCCGGTGTGGCTCAGTGATTAGAGCATTGGCCCAAGCACCAAAGGATCATGGGTTCAAGGGCATGTACCTGGGTTGCAGGTTTGATCTCTAGTCCCTGTTGGGCCCCTGAGGAGGCAACCAATCAATCTCTCTCTCTCTCTTTCTTCTTCCTTCCTTTCTACCCTCTCTAAAAAAAAAAAAAAAAGAAAAGAAAGAAAATATAAATAAAAAATAAGTGGTAAGACAACCAAATCAAGGAGGCAGAAATGTTACAGATTCCAAGAGACTTACAAGACATATCAGCCAACCAGGGAAATGGGGGTAGTCACTACATATGTGACAATATCAAGAAACTCTAGTCATTTTTGTAATATGTTAAAGTGGCATTGTGATTATAGTTTGTAATGAACTCTATCTCTCAGAGAGATATGCTGTAATTTAAACAGGTACAATGATATGATGCCTAGAATTTGCTTTAAAGTAATCCAGCGCAGTGCAGACAGTGGGTGGGGGTATAAAGAAATCAGACTTGCCACATATTGATAATTATTAAAGCTAGGAAATTGGTACATGAAGGTTGCTTTATGATTCTCTCCAATTTTGTGTACGTTTGAACATTTTCATGCTAAAAAGTTTTTTGGAAAATTAAAAAAATTGAACCTACATTCTCCTATACATCTTCCCCAGGATAGATTGTGTCCAGGTGGGGGACAGGGGATCTGAAGGCACTCTCCACTAGCCAGGCCACGTGTCCTGACTTGCAGCCACCCCACCCCCATTGCATGTCCATCAGGGCGCCCGGGCTTTGGCACACCTCTCCTTGGAATTATGGAATGAGGGGATATCTGATAAGTCCCCCCAACTCAATCTAGTTCTTTAAAAAACAAAATATATATATATATATATATATATATATATATATATATATATATATATATATATTGATTTCAGAAAAGCAGAGAGAGGGAGAGGGAGAGGGAGAGAGAAACATCAATAATGAGAGGAATCATCGATCGGCTGCCTCCTGCACGCCCCACAACTGGGGACCGAGCCCACAACCCGAGCATGCACCCCTGACCAGAATCGAACCCGGGACTCCTCAATCCGCAGGCCAGTGCTCTATCCACTGAGGGCTCAATGTAGTTCTTTACTGATTTGTCGTTGTTTTTGTTAATCCTCACCCAAGGATATTTTTCATTAATTTTTAGGGAGAGTAGATGAGAGAGGGAAAGACAGAAACATCAATGTGAGAGAAACATATCGATTGGTTGTCTCCTGCAGGAGCCCTGACCTCCAGGGCCTGAACTGGGGAGGAGCCTGCAACCCAGGTATGTGCCTTTAACTGGAATCGAACCTGGGACCCTTTGGTCCACAGGCCGACGCTCTATCCACTGATCCAAACAGGCTATGGCTCAGTCTAGTAGAATCTGCCTCAAGTCCTGTTGTGGAATCAGCAGTGACCACAAAGGAAACCAACTTGTCCCACACGTTAATTTGGACAATAAAGCCTACAAGAAAATTTCTTGGGGACTGCTGCAAAGAGTTCGTATCTGTTACAAGAGCTATGAGTAACTGCTTCTTTATTGATTTCAGAGAAGGGAGGGGAGAGAGAGATATCAATGATGAGAGAGAATCATTGATAGACTGCCTCCTTCACACCTCCTACTGGGGACCAAGCCTGCAACCCAGGCACATGCCCTTGGCAGGAATCGAACCTGGGACCCTTCAGTCCGCAGGCTGATGCTTTACCCACTGAGCCAAACCGGCTAGGGCAATGGGTATAGAATTTTTGTTGGGGAAGATGAAAAATTCTGGAGATGGAGGTGGTGATGGTTGCACAACAATGTGAATGTCTTCGATGCCACTGAACAGTACTCTTTCAATGGTTAGCGTAGTAAATGTTATGGGTATTTTATTACCATTTAACAAATGAGTGAGAGAGTCATTGAAGAATTTTGCGCCTCAGTCATATGTGTGAGTTAGAAAGAGCCTTCCAGGGGAAGAGTGAGGGATGGTTGCAGGGAAATGATGCAAGGCAGGGAACTTAATAGGGAAGACACTGCAGTGGTCCGGGCAAGTGAAGCTAGAGGCCTAAACTGAGGGGTAATAGAGAGGAAGGGACAGGTTAAATGGGTATTTGACAAGTGTCTGGTTGATTAATTGAATAGTGGTGGTGAAGAGCATTTTTGAATCTGTTTAGACCTATTAATAATGATTGTGAAAACTTGTATCATCTGGACTAGGATTCCAGCAAGGTCTAAACTGGAATTCAGAATTTGAGGATTTCAAATGAACCGTTGTACTCAGGGCGTACCTTTCTGGCAAAACTGGTATGCATAGGGCCTGTGCAAAGAGTGATTTGCATGGCCAGACCAGGGTAGGGTGTTGGGCTGCACGTCACGGCAAACTCAAGCCGATGGAACAGCAAGGGAAGGTATTGGCTTTCATAATGGGAAGTACAGAGGTGGTGTGGGCTACAGGATGGGATTGATCCAGCACTATGACAGGAAAAGGGCAGTTACTCCCTGCAGCACTCTGACACCATGGGGTTGGCTGATATGCACGTCAGCTGCACTGATGAGTGAGCACTTAGACCTTTTCATGTTTGCGTTCCCAGCGCTGACCCCAGCAGCCCCCAGGAAATAGCTGTTGTGTTGAATGAATAAGTGAATGATTAAATAGTACAGTGTCACCTTCCTCTGACAATGGGTTTATTTTTAAAAAGGATAAGAAAAACAAAAGGCTATACCACCGAGAATGGCTGTAGGGCTGGTGTGTGCATTCTCTCCTCTGATTAAATAGCAGGCAAGGTGTGTGGGCAGGAAGCAGAGGGACCTCGGAGACAGGCAGATAAAGGCGTGGGTGGCTCTTGGCAGGAGCAGGCCTTTCTTTCATCTTCTGCCATGGGGCCAGCACCTGCCCTCCGTGCCCACCTGCCATGCGAAACCTCTCTGGATCCCCAGAAACAATGAGAAATAATTTGTCTGGGGAGAGGGTGGGGGAATTGGATGGGCAAAGGGAGGAAGATGTGTCCGTTTCATTCCAGCTGGCTCTTCACCATTGCTCCCTGAGCTAGCCAAACGCATTTCTAATTTAGTTCATTCTTCTCTTCCCAATCGCTGGTAATGGACCCACACAGAACATTGTCAGAATTCAACCGCTCTTCCTCCCTAGAAAAAAAGGGAAAGAAGAAGGCATGCAAGAAAGAAATTGACAGAGGAAGAAAAGAAGGGGAAAGATAAAGGAGAAATGGTCATAGCAATAGCTAACATATACAGCTCTTACTGTGTGCTAGGCACTTAGCTGAAAACCTGGCATACAGTTACCAGGTTCATCCTCCTCAAAACTGAATGAGGAAGGTTCTAGTGTGTATCCCCACTTGATGATGAGAAAGGGGAGGAAAAATAAACAGAAGGCAAAGCAAGGATTTAAAAAAAATATTTTCAGATGAGGGCACTGACGAGATCCAAGCTCTGGGACACAGATTAGCACAAGAAGGTGCTCACTGCCTGGCCGGCATGGCTCAGTAGTTGAGCATCAACCTATGAACCAGGAGGTCACGGTTCGATTCCCAATCAGGGCACGTGCCTGGGTTGCGGGCTCGATCCCTAGTGTGGCACATGCAGGAGGCAGCCAATCAATGATTCTCTCTCATCATTGATGTTTCTATCTCTCTCTCCCTCTTCCTCTCCCTTTCTCACTGAAATTAATAAAAATGTTTTTTTTAAAAAGATGCTCACTAAACACTGTGGAATGAAGGTTCATTAGAAACCCTAGCCCACATCCTAAAGACAATGTCATCGTCCCTTTTTAAGTGGGAAAAAAACATGTCTGAAAGCAATAGGTATGTAGGAATCTAATTTCTTACCTTAGTTTATAAATAGGAAAAATTCTGAAAGACCATCCCCACTATTAATGGAGATTATCTTGGGAGGAAATAAGGGGTAAATTCAGATATTTCAAAACATTGATTTTTTTTTAAATGATAAGAATATATTGATTTCATAGTAAAACATACACTGAGTGGTCAGATTATTATGACCTCTGATGCATAATAATCTGGCCACTCAGTGTGCATATATATATATATACACACACACATATATACATACACACACACACACACACACACACACACACACATATATATAAATATAAATTAGAGGCCCGGTGCATGAATTCGTGCATGGGTGGGGTCCGGCCAGCCTGGCCGGGGAGGGGGGGGACATGGGCGGTTGGCTGGCCTGCCTGCTGGTCGAACTCCTGGTTGAGGGAACAATTTGCATATTAGCCTTT
The DNA here is from genome assembly GCA_026230045.1 of Corynorhinus townsendii. Classification (NCBI taxonomy): domain Eukaryota; kingdom Metazoa; phylum Chordata; class Mammalia; order Chiroptera; family Vespertilionidae; genus Corynorhinus; species Corynorhinus townsendii. The sequence goes on from JAPDVU010000006.1 coordinate 80,797,099, forward strand.
TAGTATATAGGCTATACACTGAGTGGCCAGATTATTATGTGTTCAGAGATCACAATAATCTGGCCACTCAGTGTATATTGGGGTGAGGGGGAGAAAGCATGTGCAAGACTTTTTGCTTCCCTGAGCACAAGACCATCACAGCCAGATTTTTAACAATTTTGGATCAAGTGATTGAGGGTGGAGTTGGGCTTTTATATTAAACTTGGCATGAAGGAGCTCTGGAATTTTTCCATTGAAAGATGTAGGAGCACCAAATGGATTGGCATTTGGGACTAGAGTTGTGTCTTGAAGGCACATTTGCACAATTCCGGTGTTTTTACTTGCATAACTTATAAAATGCTACAAAACAAATTACCCCAACAACGCAGCAATGTAAAACAACAAACAGGTATGAGTCTATAGTTCCTGGCCTGGCTTAGTGGGTGCCTCTACCTCAAGCTCTTTCATGGGCCAACTATCAAGATGTCATGCCCTAGCCAGTTTTGCTCAGTGATTAGAGTATTGGTCCACACACTGAAGGATCGTAGGTTCAATTTTGGTTAAGGGCACATACCTTGGTTGCAGGCTTGATCCCCAGCCCTGGGCTGGGGTATGTGTAGGGAGGCAACCAATTAATGTGTCTCTCTCACATCGATGTTTCTCTCTCTCTGTCTCTCTCCCTCCCTACTGCTCTCTCTCAAAATCAATAGAGAAAAAATATCCTCAGGTGAGAATTAACAACAACAAACAGATGTCATCATTAAGGGATGCGGTTTCATCTGAAAGCTCAACTGAGGAAGGACCTGCTTCTGAGCTCACTGACATGGTTGTTGAAAGATTCACTTCCTCTCCATTGGGCAGCTCACTATATCATCAGTGCCCACAAATAAGAGTGAATAAAAGCAGAGCAAGATAGAAGCCACAGTCTTTTCATAACCCAATCAGGAAGTGACATCCCATCACTTTGCCGCAATCTAGCTGTTCAAAGTGAATCTTTAGGTCCAGCATGCACTCAAGGGATGGGAGTTACACAAGAGCATGAAGACCAAGAGATGGGATCACTAGGACCATCTCAGAGATCACCACACTTGAATGGAGAGGTTACAAGGTTTAACGGACAAACTCAGAGCCAGAATGCCTAGGTTTCATTCCCAACTCTGCCAACTCCAGCTGTGTGACTTTAGGCAAGTCACTTAACTCTGTATATACCTCAATTTTCCTCATCTGGAGAGTGGGCATGATCCTGGTATCTACCTCGCAGGGTTGTGCAGGGATTAAAAGAGTGGATATATGCAAGGCTCTCAGAACAGTGTCTGGCACACAGTAAGCACTACGTAAATGCATGCTATTGTTGTCATAAGTCACACATCAATAAAAATAGCAAGCTTTCCTGAAGATGTTTTAATTCACACTTACAACTAGGAAAATGGCAATTGTCTATGACAAAAAATAAGAATACAGTAAGGGTTTCTGTTTATTGGAAGTTCAAGAATAGGTAAAACTAATCAATGGTGATAGAATAATGCGTTACAGACTGAGAAGGGGCACCAAGCAATCTTGTAGAGGGTTGGGTTGCTCTTCTAAATATAATCTATCTATATATATAAAAGGCTAATATGAAAAGTGTCCCCTCGGGAGTTTGACCCGGAGACCGGGAGTTCGATCGCTCACTATGATGTGCGCTGATCACCAGAGGGTGGCGTGGAGTGAAGGAAGGCCCCGGCCAGCAGCTGGCAGCCAGAGAAGGAAGGCCCTGGCCAGCAGCTGGAAAGCCCCAATTGACCCTGATCACCGGCTAGGCCTTGGGACCCTACCCGTGCATGAATTTCATGCACCAGGCCTCTAGTATTCATATAGTTCTATACCTCAGTAAAAATACATTGAGCTATGAACTTAAAGTATATCTCAGCCAATTTGCATCTTACACCTGAATTTAAAAAATTTTTTTAATGCAAAAAAAAATTATAAGAGAGCTGCTGCTGTTAATAATTAAGAGGGCTGCTGTTGAAAATTGTAGGGGGCGGAAGACCCAGGTTGAGCCATGGCCCCAGGTGTCTGATCCCCCTTAGGAGGAAGGAGTTAGTCCATCTTTGCCAGCTCCCTTTGCCATGACAACAGGAGGGCAGAACACTTAGAGACACTGCCCTCAGCACTTTTTAATCTGAGAGCTTTGGAAAAAGACTCCGAGTCGGGGGCGGGGGGGGCGGGGAGGGAGGAAAAGGAGAGCATGGGAAAACTGGCTGGAAAGATGCTTGGGTGGTGGAAAAAAATGCTTCCAAGGCAAAAAAGGATTAAGAACCAGCTCTTCTGGGCTCTGGGTGCATTCATTGCCTCACAGACTGGAGACGTTCCCACCCATCCCTGCCTCCTTTGGAGAAAAGAGGGGGCGCGATGCTTAATGTTCACCAAAACCCTCTCCTCCCCCCACCAAGAAAAAACGAAAATAGATCTCACTTTTAAAATGTTTTAAGACTTCTAAAGAATATATAGCCAGAATGTGTTCCCAAGAAAATTTGGTACAAATAGTAGGTCAACCTAACTGAAGAAAAACATGCATATAGCCCTGGCTGGTTGGCTCAGTGGATAGAGCATGGGCCTGCCTACTGAAGGGTCTCAGGTTTGATTCTGGCCAGGGGCACATGCCTCGGTTGTGGGCTCGATCCCCAGTGTGGGGCGTGCAGGAGGCAGCCGATCAATGGTTCTCTCTCATCATTGATGTTTCTATCTCTCTCCCTCTCCCTTCCTCTCTGAAATCAATAAAAATATATATTTTTTAAAAATGCATATGCTTGGTTTTTGAGACTGGTCAGCAGGCTTGACTGGCACCCTAAGGTCCAGGTGATTAGTCCATAAGTGTCATCTAAACAATAAAAGTCAGATGTCTCTGTGCTTCGCTGCTCAAGTGCTATAGCACCAAGATTTCAGGGGTGGGAACTGGCTTTGTTCCTGGGAACGAGCCAGAAAGGAACTTTTAGGTTAACCCAGGAAGAAAGTCATGACTGTGAACATGACATTATCTGCCAGTGAATAATGCACTTTATGAATAAGGGCATCAGGTTTTCATTCTGTTAATCACCTTTGTGGAAGAGATTACTCATGTCCGCCAACATCCTGGCATGAGGATGGACTACATTTCCCAGATGCCTTGCAATTCAGGACAGTCATGGACAAGTGAAATGAGAGCCAACGTTTCAGTGCCTATTCTGGACCTTACAGAAAGTGACATCTCTTCACATGTAGCTATAATCCAAATGAGCCAGCAAATGACAATACCTAGAGGGTGGTATCTTGGGTTAGGTTCCCAGATGGAGACCCTGAGACAAGAATTCAAGTGTAAGCATTTATTTGTGAAGGGACCCCAGAAAACAACAGTAGGGTGGGGAAGTGAGACAGAGTAGGGAAGACAGCCAGTTACCACCATGGGCACCTGGGATTCAATCCTACTGGAGAGTTCTGGAAGGCAGCACAGAACACACACCTCAGAGCCATCCTACCCAAGGGGGAGGGAGTTGGGGCATTTATGCATGAAGCCCCAGCGGTCACTGATTGGGGCTGCTCCCTGGAGGGGTACGCTCCCAGCACTTTAGGCCTGCCTTGCTTGCACACACAGCGAACCCCAGCGGCCAGGAAAGGCTCTTAGGCAGGGAGATGCAGTGCTGTCCACTGAGGATGAGGCCAGCAGGTCCAAAAACAGTAAGTGCCAGAGGGGTATGGGTGGAACATCCATAGTGTCTGCAATAGTGGCAGAGCCACACAATAGAAGGAACCTGGGACCCTGAATGACTGCCTGGAGCATTGCTCCCCCTCAACCTGGACTGTGCACCTTGGACTGTGATAAATGAGAGAAAGAAACTGCTGCCCTCTCTAAGGCACTGAATTAGTGTCGGGCCTCTTTGTTACAGCAGCCTGGTCTTCCCCTAATGAATGTCACAGTCTTCTTTCCATTGAGCTGGGGAGCTACAGCTTCAGAGACTATAGCACCCAACACTGAGGGAGGACCTATCTCACTAACAATTCACAAGAACCCTAGACCAGATGCAATTGGTGTACCCACAATACTTCCCCCACAAGTTTTGAGGGAGGGTGAATCCAGAAGGGCTGGGGGCATTATCCCAAGAAGCAATTAAGGTCCTCAACCTATGAGAACTGGTGGCAAGCATGCTCTCTGCTGCCTCCAGAGGTCCCTGGTGTAACTGAGCGCCAGTTGCCCACAGTAGTAACCCGCTTGACATTCCATTCACTTGCTGACTTCCCTCCAACCTCACTCCCTGTTCCCTGTCCAATAAAATACAGCACCACCACCATCACCAACCCATCCCACAATATTAGGGCATCATAGGGGAAAACCAGCCTTATCATCTTTTTCCCTCTAAACCGTGTTATTCTCCAGACTTTAAATTTCAATTCAACAAACATTTATTTTGCACCCACGTCATGCTACACACGCACTGGGGCCACAAAGATAACTGATTGGTAAACCCCAGCTCTCAGATAGCTCATGGTCTAATCGGGAGACTAGTGTTTAAAGGAAGAACTCCAAACCAACAGGGAGATTATGATTCACCCTCTGGGCTGTCAACAATTGTGAAATATTTTTATTCCAGTTGATAAATAGCCACTATTCATAGTCTCCCGGAAGGCCCTCCATCTGCTGTCTGGGTGCTTCCTGGACCTCCCTTTATCCAGCAGTTAAAGGGGTAGCTTGGGCACCTGGAGGAGCCCCATGGCCCTGCCCAGGGTCATGTCCACGTACACTCTGATTGACAGATGCCTGTGCCAGAGCTTGTTATCACGGAGGTGAGTCCTTAGTGGGGAGAACAAAGCAGGTGTCATCAGCTTTACCTGAGCTGGTCTGAGTTGTCTTTTGTTTTATTTTGTTTTGAACCCAGAAAACACCAGCCTATACTGGGTACGGGATTCTTTGGGGGGGGGGGAGGGGAGTAATGAAAATGTTCTGTAATTAGATGGTGAGGATGGCTGTACAACTTAATGCATATTCTAAAAGCCATTGTATTGTACCCTTGAGAAGGGGCAAGTTTTGTGGTATTTGAATTATATCTCAAGAAAGCTGTTATATAGAAAGAAAAAAGAAAGAGAAAGAAGGATGGAGGGAGAGGAAGGAGAAGGAAGAAAGGAAGAAGGAAGGGAGGGAGGGAGGAAGGAAGGAAAGAAGGAAGGAAATAAGGAAGGACTAAGGCTCATTTCCTAATATCTCTGGCCTTAGGCCTAGAATAAGGGTAAGGAGAGCAAGGCACTCACTTTGGACACAAAATTTAATAGTTACACAACCAGCTGTATTAATGTGCTACGGCTGCCATAACACAGTGAACAAATTGAGTAGCTTAAAGAGCAGAAATGTATGTATTGTCTCACAGCTGTGGAGGCTGCAAGACCAAAAGCAACCCCCGCTTCCACCTCACTCCCACTCCCCACCCACCCCAGCCTCTGAAAGTGCTAAGGGAGGATCTGTTCCCACCTCTCCCGCAGCTACTGGTTCTTTGGCCTGGAGCAGCATAACTCCGCCTTTACACAGCCTCCACTCTGGGCGCACGTGTTTCTGTGTGCAAATGTCCCCTTCTTCTGAGGACATTGGTCATGTCGGATCAGGGCACACCCCGCTCCAGTGCTCCTCACCTTAACAAATTACCTCAGCAACAACCCTGTTTCGTTCTCAGGTCCTGAGAGTCAGAGCTTCCACGTAGGAATTGGGGGGGAGGGCGCTATTCAGCCCAAAAGACATGCCACGTCATATTGGAGCCTAGGGTCAAAGGGAAAATCAGAAATACTGATCTCGCCTTATTTTAAATTGTAACAGTTTGCTCACCATAGGTTTTTGTATTGATTTTTTTTAATATGGCATTAAAATATTTATCTTGAAGACTGAGTTTTTTGGTGCCCCTTAAAATGTGCACCCGAAATGAACACCTCACCCTGATCCAGGCCTTGTCTGGTATTCTCCATGATTTAAATTTTGCATATTTTGGAAAGAGCTATTTTAACACATTTCCTACCCACTTTTATGTACAGAGAAAATACCTCAAATTATGGGGCAGGTTCAAACTTGACAGATCTCATAATAGTGACAAAAATAGTTATAAGAATAAATATGAGCTACTTCATAGCACCCTCTGCATACCAGGTACTTCACATGTACTAATCCACCTTTTGAAGTAGCTATGATCATGATCCCATCTTACAGATGAGGAAATCAAGGCCAGAGAAGTGAAGTGACTTGCCCAAGGTCACACAACTAGTAACTGGCAGAGTTAGGGCTCAAACCCAGACCATTCTCTGAACTGCTAAGCAACAGCCACCCCTATTACTATTATGAGTGTGACATTATTGTTATTATTATTTTAAATATGTTTTTATTTATTTTGGAGAGAGAGGAAGGGAGAGAGAAACATCGATCGGTTGCCTCCTGCATGCACCCCAACCAGGCTATGTTCCCTGTCCATAATCGAACCCACAACCTTTTGGAGTATGGGACAACACTTCTACTAACTTAGCAACCCAGCCAGGGTAATAATATTATTGATCATTCTAATAATTATAATAATATTAATTGTCATGGACATTCAATACTAATCATTATTAGCTTGGTTGTAAGAGCAATCCAACACTGCATCATTTGGAGAGTTTATTTCCTGTGCACCAAACGCTGGAGCAAGTCTTTTCTAGGGTTCTCCTAACAAGCCTGGGAGGGAGACTGAGGCCGGGAACTTGCCCAAGGCACACAGCCAATTACCAACCCTGCAGCTGGGCTTGGAGCCACAAAGCCCTTGGGCGGCCCTGGTCCATTGCACTTGCCCCTGAAACAGAAAGACTGCATTATTTTCAGTTCTCTGCTTCTCCAACGCACCTAGCAGCCTCCCTCCTGGGACAGCAGATTTGCCCTCTGATGCAGCGTCTCTCATTGGGACGGCAGCTACCATGAGACAGCATGAGCCATACTGGCTCCTTCAGCTATGTTTTTAGGTTTTCTCTCACTCAAAAACTCCAGTTTTCTGTGTCTCTTCAGGTAGGGCAGAATCCAATGCGCATTAATGAGCTATTTGGAGCACTCAATCAAAGCACCAGTTAGGGAAGCAACAAATGAGCACCTACTAATACCAAATATTGTTCTAGGCCTGAGGATGCGGCTGTGAGCAAGACAAAGATCCCTGCCCTCAGGAGATGATGTTCCAATCGGGTGAGAACAATCAATCAACCGCAGGTTTATAAAGATAATTTCAGATATCACAAAACAGTAGAAGATAAAATGGGAACACATAGATAGAGAATGACAAGGACCAGGGAAGGTCTCATGAGCAGAGGATTTCAGAGTTGATACTTAAATGAGGCTGAAATGTGGATATCGGGGGGAGGGGGCTCAAGGGAGAATGAATGGCAGGTGCACAGGCCCTAGAGCAAAATAAGCCTATGGATTTTAGGGGCAAGAGGAAGGCTGGTGGGGCTGGAGGTTGGGAAACAAGGAGGATTGTGGGAAAGACAGGATCAGAGAAGCAGGAAGGGGCTGGAATGCTTGGAGACTTTTGCTCAGGGACAGAAGAGCTGAATGGTGAGGGCTGTAAAGAATTCGGTAGAGCCCTAGATGGTTTGGCTCAATGGATAGAGCGTCGGCCTGCGGACTGAAGGATCCCAGGTTCGATTCCAGCCAAGGGCACATGCCTGGGTTGCGGGTTCGATCCCGTGGGGGGCCTGCAGGAGGCAGTAGATCCATGATTCTCTATCATTGATGTTTCTATCTCTCTCGCCCTCTCCCTTCCTCTCTGAACCCAATAAAAATATATTTTTTTAAAAAGAGTTTGGTAGAGTAGCTTCCATTACTTTCAGATCTTTTCCACCTCAAAATCATAGGAAAACTTGGGGGAGAGGTTCATTGAACCAGAAGCTCCCCCACATCTTCATCAATAAGTCCTGGCAGCTCCAGCACCCCAATACAACCCCATGACATCTTCCCATCACCACACTCACACCCTCGGCCAGGCCACCAGAATTGCTCACTCAGACCGTATCCTCGTCCCTGGCCCCCAGCTCTGCCCTTGCTCCCAAAAATATTTTTAAATTTTTAAATCTACTCCTAGGTATATACCCAAAGAATTGAAAACAAGTATTCAACAAGTTCATGTACACAAGTGTTCATAGTAGCACTATTCACAACAGCGAACAGTGGAAACAGCCCAATTGTCCCTTGATGGACGAATGGACACAGGAAATGTGGTCTAGCCCTACAATGGAATATTATGCAACCGGGAAAGGAAAGAAGCTCTGATACACACTACAACATGAATAGACCTTGGAAACATTTTGCTAAGTGGAATGAGCCAGACATAAAAGGACACACATTATATGATTCCTCTTGTACGAAATGTCCAGAATAGGTAAATCCATACAGACAGGAAGCAAACTGGGGGTTGCCGTGGGTTATGGAGATAGAGCAATGGGGATTGACTGTTTGATGGGTACAGGGTTAACTTCCGGGGCAATGAAAGTGTTTCAGAGTGAGATAAAGGTGGTGTTTGCACAACATCATAAATGTATTAAATGCCACTGGTTTGCTTTTAAAAGGTTGGTTTTATGTTATTTGACCTTTGTGTCTTTAAAATCAAATCATAATACTCTCCTATTTCAAACCTTCCATGGCTCCCTACTACACGTAGAAAACTAGCCCAGCCTCTCCATGCTGGTCTGGAAGAGTCTGCATGACCTGATTCTTGCCAATCTTGCCTCCCACTGCTCTCCCTGCAAGCTCACCCTGCTCCAGGCTCAGCCTCCCTTCTGCTCCTATAATGCAGCAAGCTTATCGCTGCTTCTGTGCTTGCTGTTCTCACAGCCCAGCACACTTGTCCTGATCTGTAGTGGCTGCCTCCTTGGCCTCTTTCATGTCTTGGTACCACCTCCTCTGAGAGGCCTCCTTGGCCCACCCACTGTTGAGGATTGTCGCTCCCCTCCCCAGTCCTGCCCATAATCATGCCTGAAAGCATCTCTCTTCATAGTGCCTATCTGAAGTGACTTGCTGAAGCTTGGGATCAATTGTTTATTATTTGTCTTTCCTATGAGAATGTCAATTCCATAAAGGGCCAGGCCTGTTGTGGGAACTCAATAAATGAGTTGATTTCACCCCATCAGCACCTTCAGCATCTCTTTGCTCAATGCCATTTGTCTCCTAGGACATAAGGTACAGGATTCCAAAACAGAAATGTAAACCCTGGAATATCATTGGTCCTCTACGACTGAACCTGTTTTTATGTCCTGAAAGGAGGCTGTCGGCCTGTTTGCCAGGCTGGGGCCCCAATGCCCAGGCTGCTGAGTTGGACTGCTAATGGCCCCCAGCCCAGTCCTGGAGCCCTTGCGTGGAGTCTGCTCTCTGGTCTTCATGCTCCGCAGGCTGAACGTGAGCTGAACCCACCTCCTCTATCTGATCCTTCCCGGGCTCATCCTGCTCCCCTCATTTTCAGGAGACCACTGCTTCTCAATTTGGAAACACCCCAGAGGTTCTGACTTAGTTGTATGGAGTGAGGCCGGTCACTGTGATTGTTGAAACCTCCCCAGGTAACTATAATGTGCAGCCAACTCTGAGAAGCCTTGTCTTCAAGGTCTTTCCTGAGAACTACCCTGATCAATCTCCTGCCCAGACACCCCATCCTGGACTCTGCTTCAGGGAACTGGACTCAAAATACATGCTTTCTACAGAATGTGCCCTTCCAGGGGCTAAGACCCACACTGGGGGCTCAGAGACTTCCTCTCTACCCGGTGCACAGCCCACAGCCAGGATGGCATTCTGGTCCTGCAGATGCAGCAGCAAAAACAGGGGTGGGTGAAGGGGACATGAGGGAAAGTGTGTGCATGGGTGAGCGAGTGAGGGACAGACAAATGCCCAGGAAGAAAAAGAGGAACAGACAGAGACAAAGAACTCCCAGAAAGAGAGACAGAGACCAAAGAGAAACAAAAACAGAAAGAAACCGTGATTCCCAGAAAGCAAGAGAAAGATCAAGGGAGAAAAAAGAAAGAATGCAGAGAGGGGAGGGTGGAAACTAGAGAGAGATAGAAACAGAAAAAGAAACAGAGAGAGAAATGAGAGAGCAATAGAAAGCCCCTTCTATATGATTCAGTCCTGTCCCATCTGCCAGCAATAGGTGACAACCAGGGTGTGTCTGCCCAGAGCCTCGTCTGGGACTCCCACCAGCCAACAGAAGAGAGGAGCGAGCCTCCGGGGGCTTCCGGAGCCAATATCTTATCTCATCCCAGCTCCTCCTTAGGGCTCCTGTGGCCGCTCACCAGCTTGGTTTGTGAAATTTAGCTAGGGCTCCTCTGCTCTGAGTAAATTGCCTCTTTACAAAAGGAGCGGAAGAGGACTAAATCTGTTTACAGTGTTTGAAACCCACTCACTAAAATATTTTGCAGCCATCACTGTAATGACGCAGATTCCCATCTTAGTCGCCTCCCAGGAGCTCAGATTGGTGGAGGGACCTTCAGGGCCACCTGGCATGGGGTTAAGAGGCTGCATGCTGGGGTCAAACAGGTGTGAGCACCTGGTTTCAATGCTTCTGTCAATGATACCAGTGATTTCTGCCTCACTGGTTTCTGTAAAAGACGAAGTGCTGGGGGCTGAGCACGATGGCTGATGGCTGGCAATGTGAGACCAACAACTCGGTGGTTGAAGGGGACAAGATCTGGAGTCCGGCCGCTTGGGTTCAAATGCCACTTGTGCCTTATGTGACCAGTGCAAGTGACCTACATGCTCTGTGCCTCAGTTTCCCTGTGTTCAAAACAGGGACAATGATGATGCCTAACTCACGGGGTTATTGTAAGGTTGCTTAGGTTAATCCTTGGAAAGCACTTCACAAACCTGCCACGCTGTACATTCCAGGGGTACCATCACATGAACAGCTCATGTAAATGGTGCCACAGAGTTGTGCAAATAGCAGCTGACAGCTGCTTATTTTTTTTTAAGAATTAGATTATTTTCTGTTTTGTTTTGTTAACCCTCACCTGAGGATATTTTTCCATTGATTTTTTTTTAAAGCGAGTGGGCAGGAGGGAGAGAGACACAGAGAGAGAAACATTGATGTGACAGACACTTCGATTGGTTGCCTCCCACATGCGCCCCTACCAGGGCCATGGAATGAGCCTGCAACAGAGGTACTTGCCCTTGACCAGAATCGAACCCGGGACCCTTCGGTCCATGGGCTGACGCTCTTATCCATGGAGCCAAACCAGCTAGGGCTAGCTGCTATTATTAGGGTGTTTATCTGCCAGCTGCTGCTTCTGGGAAGGATTGTCAGGGAATGTGCTGAGTACTGTACATCCATCCCTCACTTGATCCTCCTGAGAACTCTATGAATAGGTATCATTTGATCCCCATTTCATAGATGAGAAAACTGAGGCTCAGAGAGATTGAATCATGGGTGCATAATCACACAGCTGGGAGGTGATGGAGGAGGGATGCAAACTCGGGTTCACCTCAGGCAGTGGGCCAAAGCCAAGCCATCCAGCTAATCTTGGTGGATTATGGTCAACCCTAACCTCAGTGTTAGCAGTTGGTTTATGAATGGGCAGTGTGGGCCAGTGTGGATCAATACACCCCAAAGGGAGGTTTATGTGGGTTTCTGGGAAGGAAGCTTCTTGCTTTGAAGAGAACACCTAGGAAGCCAGTCTTTCCCTCTTTCTAGATGTGAATGTGGATATTTGTTAACTGGAGTTAATAAGCATCTTGCAAACCTGAGAGAAGCCAGCTTGAGAATAAAACCAACCCTCAGAGGAGGCAAATGCTGAGAGAATGGCAGACAAATAAAGCTGGATCAAACTGTGCTGGAAGCCCACATGACTCTATGCTAGCATTTATGGGAGCCAATAAAATATAATGAGTATGGGGTTCCTTTTGGGACCATGAAAATGTCTTGAAACTAGACAATATTGTGAATGTACTAAATGCCACTGAATTGTATGCTTTTAAATGGTTAATGTTTACGTATATGCTTTATGAATTAAACCTCAATTTTAAAAACAACAGTGTGAACTGGGTTTTCTGTTACTCATAGCCAAAAGCTTCATAGCCAATATCTCTGATTCCAAAATTGTGGTTTTTCCACTTTCCACAATGTTGGACACTATTTTCTGTGTCCATATTTCTCAGATTCATTCACATTACCAACTCACATACTACACTTACCTCATCTCAACTTAGACTAGCAAGTCTGTGCTAAAAATTCCAAACAGAAGTCTTTGTTCCAAAAAAAAATCTACATTCCCAGGAAGAAGTTGTGATGCCACTCATGTAATCAGCCTGTGTTTATTAAGCAACTTCCATATGCTTTGCACTGCACGAGGCAATATGCGGTGTTCAAAAGAACGCCCATAAAAGTTCTCATTCATTAATCACCTACCTGTTCATTCATTCTAAGACATTTGTGCACACCTACTGATTCCATTGCTCTAGTGGTGGGGATACAACACACAAAGTCCTGTCCGTGGAGGGCAGATGTTCTACAATGTGGGCAGAGAGAAACAAACAACAAGCAGGATAAGTAAGTAAAATGCACACTGTTTTAGACTGGGCTAAGTGTTAAGGCAAATCTTCTTTAAAGGAATGGGGAACAGGAAGTGTGTGCGGGCTATGGTTATAGACAGGGCAGTCAGAAAGGCTTCACGAAGAAGGTGACATTTGAGCAAAGCCCCGAAGAAGGTGAGGGAGGAGCCATCGGGAGCCCTGAGGAAGGTGAGAGAGGAGGATATCTGGGGGAAGAGCATTTTAGGAAGAGGGAACAGAAAGTGCAAAGGCCCAGTATTCAAGAAGTTCATAGTCTGCATCGTAAAAATCTTAGTTTGCTAGCGTCACGGTAACAGAGGACCACAGACCAGAGGGCTTCAACAACAGAATTTCATTTCCTCACAATTCTGGAGGCTGGTAGTCCAAGATCAAGGTGCCTGAGGTCCCTCTCCTTGGCTTGCAGATGTCCACCTGCTCCCTGTATCTTCACATGGTCTTCCATGGTGTGTCCCCTAATCTCCTCTTCGTTTTTTTTAAAAAAATGTATTTTATTGATTTTTTTACAGAGAGGAAAGGAGAGGGATAGAGAGTTAGAAACATCGATGAGAGAGGAACATCAATCAGCTGCCTCCTGCACACCCCCTACTGGGGATGTGCCCGGAACCAAGGTACTTGCCCTTGACCGGAATCCAACCTGGGACCCTTCAGTCCGTAGGCCAACACTCTATCCACTGAGCCAAACCAGTCAGGGCTAATCTCTTCTTATAAGGAGGCCAGTTATACTGGATTAGGGCCCTCCCATATGATCTCATTTTACCTTAATTGCCTCTTTAAAGGCTCCATCTCCAAACACACCACATTGTAAGGTTCTGAGGGTTAGGACTTGAATGCTTGAATTGGGTGGTGGGAGAGGGAGACGACACAACACAACCCAGAATAGTGAAAGGAGACTAGTCCTTGAAACCACAACAAAGTATCCATCGTAGCCAACGATTCGGTGTTAAATGGTGATAGAGGGACTGTAAATGTTATGAAATTTTAAGTAAGGCTTTACTGAAGTTATTTTTAAAGAATCAATAGGATTTGGAAAGGAATTAGAAGGGGGGGGGGGAGAATATGAACATATGTAGTAAAGAGAAACCAGTATGCAGTGTCTGAGGAAGTCACAAATACTCTGATCATAGCCAGGATGGCCCAATTTTGCTGCTGTAACAAACACCCCAAATCCCAATGGCTTAACAAGACAAATATTTATTTCTTGCTCCTGCTGCATGTCCCACACAAGTAACAGGAGGCTCTGACTTGGACTCAGGATGATAGAAGTCCATCTTGTCACAACAGGAAGAAGGAAGTGTGGCAGCCACGCATCTGCTTTTTAAACTCCCACCTAGAAATGACTCAAGTCGCCTCTGCTCACCTTTTGTTGAAAGCAAGCTGTATGCCCAGACCTATCCTCAAAGTGGAGGAGGCAGAGACAGAAATATCACTGGTGGTAAATTATCACCTGTCTTAATCATTGCCTTCCTACTTGCTCTTCCTTTACACTGTAAACTCCTCAAGGGTAAGAACCTCATCCAAGTTGACTTTGCACAGTAATTGTTTGATAAGTGGGAGCAATTGCTATCCAACCCCTACCCTATGTCTAGAACATCACAAGACCAGAGTAAATGTCTGATGAAAACTCACATGAGAAGGGTTGGCAGCATGTTGAAGATTGGAGTCGATAAGTGGAAGGAGGAGGCAACCATTTGAGAAAAGAGGTTGGTGTAGTCATCAGCACACAGGCTGATGAAGACTGGAACTCAGTATCAGAAGTGGGGTTCTTAGATACCCACCAATGGTGGATGAGCAAGGCACTTCAAAGCAAGAATAGAAAGTGCACAATGACACACCAATTCCTAGTATTGAAACAAAGAGATGAGTCAAAGTATGACTCGCGGGTCCTGACACTCAGTGCTGTGCTGCTCACTCATCTCCCCCTCTCTCCACATGACACAGACAGATGACTTTGAGCCATGGCTTAGCCCACTTGGTCAATGCCTGATTTCTTCCCAATCTCTTTCTACCTTATCTTTTGGTTGGATTTCCCTGAACCATCACTGTCCCTTACTTTTCCTGACCTGATCATAATTTCCTTAGCTGGTTCCTCTAGCTAGGTCCAAGGACCACATCTATTCTTCTTCTTTTTTTAATATGTTTTTTATTGATTCATTGATTGATTGAGAGAGAGAGAGAGAGAGAGAGAGAGACATCGATCAGTTGCTTCCTGCATGCTCCCTACTGGGATCCAGCCCAAAATCCGGGCATGTTCTCTGACCAGGATTCCAACCGGCGATCTATCAGTGCCTGGGATGATACTCAACCAACTGAGCCGCACTGGTCTTGGTCTTGGTTCAGGAGTCCTTTAGAAAACTATTGCTAACCCCTCGATTACACTTCTCTTAAAGCATCTATCTCGTTGGCACCTACAAGGATGTGTTCATAACACAGGGGCTGCCCCCACCAACCTCTCCAACATCATTTCCCACTGCTCACCTTGCTCCAGATACACTGGCTGCCTTGCTCGTTCTCAAGCACACCGGGCACACTCCTGCCTCAGGGTCTTTGCACATGCTGTTCTCTCTGACTGAAACTGCCTTCTCTAAGAATTGTGCACAGGTGCCTTATACCCTTCATTCAGGTAACTAATGTCAATTCTCAGATGGGCCATACCTGGCCACCTTTTCTAAAATGCTCCTGTCCCATTCACACTTTACTCCATTGCCCTGTTTTATTGTCACTTACCACTACCCACAACGACTCCATTATCCATTTACTTGTATATTAGCTGTCTCTCCTTTTAAAATGTAAACCCCATGGGAGTAGAGTCCTTGTCTGATTTGTTCTCTGCCTCAAACTGTTGAATAAATGTGTTGAATGAATGATTAATGAATGAACTTCATTCACTTCTATCACTTCTATAATAATGACTATGTCTATATAGCACTTACTATGTGCCAAGTACCGTTCGAAGTGATTTGCATGCATTAATTAACTCATTTAATCCTGATAATACCTCTGGGAGGTAGATGATACTATTGTCATCACCATTTTACAGTTCAGGACACTGAGACATAGAAGATTAGTCCAGTAACTGATATAGACGCCAATGAAACTGGATTTGATAGCAGAAGTGGGCTGCTGCTGAACCCACTACAATTACAAAGCTGGTAAAATGTTGGGCCATGATTTGAATCCAGGCACTCTGGCTCCCAAACCCGAAGGCTTAGCTACTCTGCTCTAGTTCTCACAATCCCCCACATCCTACCTCTACCCCCACCCCTCTCCGGCCCTCCCCCACCCTCATCCCCACCACCTGCTCTGTTTTTACCTGCTTGACCCTCCCCAAACTAGAAATCTCAGAAATCCCTTTGAACCACTTCTTCCTGAATTCCCTGGATTAAGTGGTACTTAATTTGTTTTTCATTTTGGGTGTCTGATTTTGCTGGGGGGAAAAATCACATCTTCATTTTCACTTCCTTTAGCTAAATTATGAATAGAGGCAATGAATTGCAGTAGTATTAACAGCGTTAGCAGCACCTGTGACTCTGTCATCAACAGAGAGCATATTTGTAATTCACGTTACAATTACTGCAAAACTCTTGAAATGTCATTGACTCTCATCATCACCTTAAACCTGTTAATCCTGTCATTAGATCTTTTTCACACATCAAAGAAGCAAATACGTTGCTGTACATACATTGATAACTAATTTTCATTATAATTAGTCTACTTTGTGTTTGATTTTATGCATCTAAAAACACAATGCTGAGAAGCGTCCCTGGCCAGTTTCCTTGGACTGCAAAGGGCTCCGTGGCTCAGCAAGTAGTAGGAATCTCTGCCCTGGCCTTTGGGCAAGTGAGTCCTATGGATTGTCCCTCTGAAATGCCCTGGGTCTCCCCGTCCTGCTCTCAGCAGCCCTGTCCTGATTCAGGTCCGCCACTTCTCTCCCCTGCCTTGCTCTGCTGCCTCTCTCCAGGCCTCTTTCTAGCTCACCTTGTCTTCCAGTTTTAAGAATCCACAATAAAATTAATAACTAATATTTACATTAAGTACTAAGGCTCACAGCAGATGTTACAAACAGAGAGGCTCACCAATTGCTTCCTTGGTCTATCCAAATCTTAAGACAAAAATATGTTAAGAACAAGTCAAAAGATTACACATAAAAATGGAATTTTGTCTTTTCACATAAAATCAGAAGATTTGACCACACTGAACCCATATTCCCGCATGGCATTCACCAGCTTTTATCAAATAATGGCCGTCTCCTTCCAATGGGGCTGGAGTTCTCCAGTTTGCCACAGGCATCACCACTCCTTATTGTCTCCCTGACATGGAAGCTGAGCATTTGCTGAAATTTACCCCCTTAAATCAAGCCGGTCCCAACTATCTGTTTCCTGTGGAGTTTGGCAACTCCTCGTTACAAATACTTTCTTACATGATCCTTATGAAAGCCCCATAGGGTTTATAAGGTGGGGATTCCATCACCCCATTTCATGGATGATACAGCTGAGGGCTCAAGAAAGTTAAATAGCGCACATGTTGTCACGCAGAATAAATGGCTTAATAATTTCAAGAATATCCTTTTTTAGGATATTCTTGAAAAGCCTTATAACCGTGGTTTTGAATTCTATATTCAGTCGTTTGTTTTCCTCCATTTCTTTCGTTTGTGATCTGTTTCTTTGTCACTGCATTTTCACTGCTTCCCTGAGTTAGTAGGGTAGCTTTGTGTGCTAGGTTTCCTATGTGGCCCAGTGGGTTGGCCTCCCAGTTACCTGAGGTGGACACTCTTGGTGCACCCCTTTGTGGACTGTGTGTACAGCCTTGTTGTAGTTAAGTCTTGATTGTTGTTGGTATCACTGGGAGGAATTGACCTCCAGGCCAGTTGGCTGTGAGGATCAGCTGTGTCTATGCTGGGAGAAGTTCGGTGCTAGAGACAGCCTTATAGGATTAGACTTGCCAAATTGCAAAAGCCTCTGTGCTCAGCTTGGCTGGGGTAGAGTCTCAGGGCAGAGCAGACAGTCTTGGCTTCCCGTCAGCCCTGCCCTTGCACACGCAGGCGCGCCTCTAGACCTCTGGCTTCCCCGGCTCCCGAGCCTCCGCCCGAGAGTCCAGATTCCCCCCGCAAGAGCGTGGGTCCCCAGGGGCTCGCCTGGAACTGGGGTTCAGTGCAGTCAGAACTGGGGCTCAGTGCAGTCAGGAGCTTCCGACTCCCTTCTGCTAGGGAAAGCCTCTGGCAACCTCCGCAGTCTTTGTGTGCACTGGAGTACGCGCACCTCCAGATCCCTGCCCGCCACGGCTCCCCCTCCACCCCCTATCTCCGAGTCTCCAAGTGCCTTTCTCTCTACCTGACAGTCCAGACTCCCCCTGTATGAGCCTGGGTCCACAGGGTTTCGCCCGGAACTGGGGTTCAGTGCAGTTGGAACTGGGTTCAGTGCAGTCGGAACTGGGTTCAGTGCAGTCGGAACTGGGGTTCAGTGCAGTTGGGGGCTTCCTTCCCCCTCCCGCCAGAGAAAGTCAGCCAGGCTCTCAGCCACCCTTTCTCACTGTGCGCACAAAGACCCTTTGCCTTACCTCAACCCTTTGCCGTTCCTCCAGTTCTCTGTGAGCTTTTCTCTTTCCTTCTAGTTGTAGAATTTCCACTCAGCCAGCTTTCCTATGGTTCTGGATGGTGTCCGTTCTGTCTTAGTTGTAGTTTTGAAATTGTTGTGCGAGGCAGCAGTTTAGGTGTTTACCTATGCCGCCATCTTGGTTTCTCTCTCCCCCAGCAGATTTTAAATGTCCAAGTTATGTGTAAATCCGGGCCTCACCTGAGTGTAAAGTGAACAGGGACAACCTGCACACACGTTGGTTCTCAAACGCAGCGACATGTTAGATAACCTGGAAACCTTTTAAATGACAATGCCTGGACTCCACCCACAGAGCAGGATTTACTGGGGGTACATACAGCCTGGGCATTGGGATTTTTAAAAACTTTCCAGATGATCCTGATGTGCAGCCAACCTCCAGATGTGCTTCTCAAAATGTGGTCCCTGGACCAGCAGCAGCATCACCTGGGAGTTTATGAGAAATACAGATTCTCAGGCTCCTCCCAGGTTTGCTGAATCAAAAACTCAGGGTGGCCTGGCCAGTGTGCTCAGTGGTTAGAGCATCAGCCCACACACTGAGGGGTTGTAGGTTCAATTCCAGGTCACAGGCACGTATCTGGGTTGCAGGTTCAATCCCCAGCACTGGAGGCAACCAATTAATGTATCTCCCTCACATTGCTGTCTGTCTGTCTGTCTGTCTCTCTCTCGCTTCCTCCCATTCTCTCTGAAAAATCAATGGAAAAAATACCCTAGGGGAGGAATCACAACAACAAACCTCAGGGTGGGTCCTGCAATATCTGTGTTTTAACAGGCTCTCCAAGGGGCAATGATGTGTGCTAAAGTCTGTAGGGGAGTATCCTGCAGGACAGCCAAAGCCACTTGGATACATGTGCTGCTGTGTCGCTAACCTGCAGAGGTCAGCCAGAGTCCAGCACACGGGCCTAATTCAGGACTGAGATTCTGGACCCAGCTCTAAAGAAAATGGGTCAGCCCCTGAAAAGTGGCTGCACCGGTAGAAACCAACCAAGCTGGAGTTTCAGGTAATGTGAGGGCTTTCGTCAAGGCCGAGAAAGAAAATGTGGGAGAAGGAGTCCCATCCTCCAGGACTGAGAAACCCAAGGAGCTCTCCAGCTTGACCCCACTGGGTGAAGCTTCTTTTAAATAGGGCATCCTCATGCTGAGGCAAGAGCTGCAGAGTTCCAGGATGTGCCAACAGGCCCAGGGCACAGGCTCCACGCCAATTTGTAAAGAATTTCCGTCATACGTGTCTGCTGAAAATCTCAGTGCATTCTGTGTTAGCCTTCAGATGCCTCTCCGTGTTCCAGGGCTTACTTCTAGGGCCTGCCTGTGTGGCTGGGATATTTAAACATCAGCTTTGAAAGAAAACCCCAACCCTTCCCTGGCCAGGGAGGAAAAAGCTTTGGAAACTAACTCCGTTGGCCTGGAATATCATTTCTGAGCTGTGTGAGCTTGGGAAAGTTTCTTAACTACTCTGGGCTCCATTTTCCTGATTTTAAAAAGGAGGGAAGGATAATTAAAGATATCCACCAAGATTGTTCTAAACATTTTTTTTTAAGTATGAGAGTGCCCATGACAATGGTCAGCATGTGAACAGCATAACATGTGCTTAATAAATATTAATAACATAAATAAATATACCCTCTGATTCAAGGCTTAAGGGTTACCACTGTTGGCTTTTGATTTCACCATCTCTACACTCTACACAGAAAACACTGTGTGAACTATCTTCTCTTTGTTCCCACTAACCTCTCACTATGATTTACAGCAGGAGTCGGCAAGTTACAGTCCTCAGGCCAGACATGGCCCACTACTTGTTTTCATAAAGTTTTATTTATAAAACTTTACATAGCCATGCCCATTCATTTACACATTTTCTATGGCTGCTTTCATGCTATGTGGGCAAAGCTGAGTTGTTACAGTAGAGACCAAGCGACTTCCAGAACTGAAAGATTCACTATCTTGCCCCTTACAGAAGTTTGCACTCCAGATTTAAAGGTTAGATTTTCATGTCTTAGCCAAAAGTTCATGCTAATTTCATATTCAGCTTCCGTCTAACCTTTACTGACCAACTACCATGTGCTTAAGCCCTAGTGATACATAATCAACAAAATAAGGCCTGTGCTCTTTTGGAGATCACAGCCAGGGCCGTGGGTGGGAATTTGTTCATTTTATTTAACTTAACACATCTGTAACATTTATAATGTGCCAGGCACTGTTCGAAGCATTTTTGCAAATGTGTGATCCTTGTGGCAACCCTATGAGGCGAGTGCTATTCTATGCCGCACTTTCAGATGTGGTGACTAAGGCTGCTCAGAGAGGTGGAGTCACTTCCATAAGGCCACACAGCAAGTAGCAGAACTAGACTATAAATCCAGCCAACCTGGCTCCTGAGCCACAAAGCTGCATGAGCTCATATTCAGAATCCCTTGGTCTAACATGCAGATTGGAGAAACTACATGTAAATATTGCCCAGAGAGTCCCCAGACTATAGAAGGGGAAAGACTTTTCCTCTTAAAGCCCTTCTACCTGAGCCCTGCTTCATCAATGCACTTTCCCAGACTCTCTGCACCAGGAAGTTTTATAATTCCCCCTCCCCCCACACACAACACACCCAAAGGGGCTGTGGCATTTGCCCACAGTCACCCAGCTCTAATGGATGGGCTAAGATTGGAAGACAGCTACTTTTGCTGCCAAATCTGTCCTTTGTTCCACATGTGGGGTCTCCAGAACAACTTAAAACAGGCAAGAATGGCCTTCTTGGATGGCCAAAGACCACATTTGCTTTGGACAGTGGCATTTCGGGGACGGTTTTTTACCTGTACTGTTGCCCCTTTGGTGGCCCTGAGCTCACTGGGGGGTTATAAGACCTGCACCCTCCTCGACCCAAAGGGGCTGCAACAAGTTGAAAATGTTAGAAGGAAATAAATTATTTCATTTTATTTTATCCCAATTTGGCCTCCTTTGAGCTGGTTCTAGCGGCCAGGAGAACCTTAATGTGTTGAAAGGACATACTTTAGTGATGATGGCAGAAAAAAAGACGGAATCAGCAGTGGGCAAAATGGCGATCTGGGGGGGGGGGGGGGGGTGAGCAGAGGGGATGTTGATTCACAAACTGCTTGGGTTCCGAAGACTAATGTGGAGAATCTGATAGATCATAAGGAATTGGTGGGAGGAACCATCGCGGGGGGGGGGGGGCCTCCCAGGGGGGTCCTCCTCTCCCCTCTCCTCCCCTCCCCTCCCCAGGCCTTCCATGGCTGGCCACAGCCAAAGTTGCTAATCCAAAGGACAAAGGGGAGGGTCTTTCTGCACTGAAGCCAGCCGCTGCACTGAAAAAGCAGCTCCCTGGGACCAGACCTATTATTATTATTATTTTTTAATATCATCTCGGCTAGAATTGTCCAACTGCCTCCCTTGAAAAAGGAAGGGGGGAAAAAACTGCTCCGATTCCCAAGCAGGTTTTCTTTAAAGGTCAGACTTCAGTTTAACTGTGATGTCTAAACAACTTGCTGGCCTCTCTCTCTCTCAACTGTGTAAACTGAGGACTCCAGCTGCTTAACACCCTCCCCGGAGCTATCGCACACGGTTGTCAAGGCTTCCTGCCTACCTGTACTGTTGTACAGGCTCGCCCTTTAATGATGCATTGAATCTCATCTTTGTTAAGAACCCAAGAGGCAGGTGCTTCCACTTTACAGACAAGGAAACTGAGGCACAGAGTGAAGAAAAATGCCCCCCGCCCCCTCCCCCCTCGCGCATCCTGATTCAGCAAGAAGTAGAGCTGGGATTTGAACAGGGGACTGTCTGGCTCCCAGGCCAGAAATTCAACCACACCCCAGGCCAAAGCCACGCGGGCCCCACACTTGGCCTCAGGACCCACCTGGAACCCTCCGCCCTCCGAGAGTCCTTCAAAACACTGACTCCCCCCAGTTCGTCTTTACCAAGCCCCTTATGCGTGAACAAAGTCGCCATAAATGTAATGACTATTATATGATGGAAATTGGATTCTTACTTTGGGTCTGCCTTCCATTTCTCAGAACACTGTCCACCGGGAGCAGGAAGGACAGGAGATGGGAACCGGGAGGATGAACCCACAGCTTGCCGCCTCCACTCGGAAGCCACAGCGCCACCTAGTGGCTAGCTGTGGCAGCCACGGCCAAAGCCAAGCACTGTTCTAGCACAGGGGTCCCCAAACTTCTGTAAAGGGCCTGAAAGTAAAAATGTTCAGCTTTGCAGGCCAATCTCTTCTACAGACTCAACTCCGCCCCTGTTAGCACCCATGTAGCCACAGACAACATACTTATATGCACACAAACCGACCAGGTTACATTCCAGTAAAACTTCATGGACATTGAATGTTTACTAACTTCATAGAATTTTCACATATCAAGAAATAATATCCTTCTTTTGATTTTCCCCCAACTACTTAAACAAGTAAAAACTTTCTTAGCCCATGGGCCACACCAAAACAGGTGTCTGACTGGGTTTGGCGCCCTGACTATAGCTTGCTGGCCCCTGTTCTAGAAGCTGGGGACCTAGCAAAAAACAAACCTGGCAAAAATGCCTGCCTTGGTAGAGCTAGTGGAGAGACTACAGTCAACAAGATAAAAGCCAAATATACTAGTATACATAGTATACTAGTATACTATGAGAGTGCCCATGTATACCAGAGGCCTGGTGCATGAAATTTGTGCATGGGGGGGGGGGGGGCGGGCCCTTCAACCTGGCCTGCACCTTCTCCAATCCAGGACCCATCGTGGGATTGGGCCTAAACTGGCAGTTGGACAGTTTTGCAATCCGGGACTGCTGGCTCCTAACCCTCGCCTGCCTGCCTGCCTGCCTGATCACCCCTAGCTACTCCTCTGCCAGCCTGATCTCTCCCTAACTGCTCCCCTGCTGGCCTGATCATCCCTAACTGTTCTCCTCTGCCAGCCTGATCATCCCTAACTGCTCTCCTCTGCCAGCCTGATCGCCCCTAACTGCCTCTGCCTCAGCCCCCACCACCGTGGCTTTGTCCGGAAGACATCCAGTCTAATTGGCATATTACCCTTTTATTAGTATAGATGAACTGGTCAACCATGCTAATGAGAAAAATTAAGTAGGGCAGGGGGAATAGAAATGTATAGGGGCTACATTTAAATAGGGTGGTGAGGCCCTGGCTGGGTTGCTCAGTTGGTAGGAGCATCATCCCATACACCAAAAAAAAAAAAAAAAAAGGTTGTGGGTTCAATCCCCAGTCAGGGCAAGTAAAGGAGGCAATCAATCAATGTTTCTCTCTCACATTGATGTTTCTCTGTCTCCCTCTCTCTCCCTACCTCTCTCTCTAAAATCAATAAAAACATATGCGTGGGTGAGGATAAAAACAAGAACACAGGGTAGTGAAGAAAGGCTTGTTGAGGAGATGATCTTTAAGTAATGGTTGGAAGGAGGTGAGGAAGGAGCCACGTGGTTATATAGGGGGGAACATTCCCGCCAGAGGGAATAGCAAAGGTCCTGAGGCAGGCCACCCTGGTGTGTTTGATGAACAGTGGGAAGGCTCATGCGGCTGGAGCAGAGTGAGCCAGGGGGGAGAGCAGGAACAGGGCCTTGAGGGCCTTGGGGAGGAGTTTGGTTTGTCCCCTAGACCCATTTCAACAATCATTGAGATCACCTACAGGTTAATCATCTCTTTTTGCAGTTCAGTGACATTAATTGTTTTACCAACAGTCCCATATAACCCTAATTTTCTCACTGAAAACTATGGAGCTATCTTACTAGGCATTGAAAATGGAGGGAGTGAGAGAAGCAGAGAATAAATGGGAAAATTGATTCTCTAGAAGAATCCATTTCTCCTTCTTCCTCCCCTTGCATGCCCTCTCCTGTACGCTTAGGCCTTAGGGACCAGGACAATTCAGGCCAGCCACCCCAGCCCCAGCTGGTGATCTGCAGGATGGCTGGGCCTGAGCCTCCACATCACAGAAATGGCTGGTTCTGGCCTGAAAGTCAAGGTCACGCCATTCCTGTCCGGGCGTGACCCTCAGACGCCTCAGTAACACTGGGAACCTGTTTGCCTCTCTGCATAAAGAGCAAACTAACAGTGATAATAACAACAATAATACCTGCTCTGGCTGCTTCACAAGACTGCTGTGTGCCACATGGAACACAGAAACACTTTGGAAAAGTAAGACATGAGGCACAATCCATCACAATGGTGAGGAGGGTTAAATGAGTTTAGACAGAAAGGACTTGGATCCATGCCCTGCAGATAGCAAATGCACCATCAATACTGGTTATTATTATTATCATTACAGCATAATAAGTGTTATTCATGGCACTCATTGCCGTTCGCTTAGCTATCCTCACCCAGCCCATCATTCTCTCACCCAGGTCCTCTATTTGCTGAGGAAGAGGGTGGGGTTAGAATGTGGCTGCTTAGATCAGGGTCCACGGGCAGTAGCATTGACCTCACCTGGGAGCCTGTTGAAAAGAAATTCAGAGTCCCAGGCCCCCGGTCAGACTTGCCGAATGGGAATCTGCATTTAACAAGATCCCACAGGGGTTCCGAATGTAGTGAAGTGTGAGAAGAAATAGCCTGGAAGTTTCCTCCTTGGGGAGGCCCTCCCAGTCCCCCCCCCCCCCGCGAGTATCTGTGCAGCCCCCTCTGAGCACTCCTCCTGCTTATCATTTGTTTTATGTTGGTTTTTCCTGCTGGGTGGAGAGTGTGGTTCTGGAAAGAGCGGACTGTTGACTGGTATGTCCCCAAGGCCCCACCTGAGGGGGTGTCCTAACTATTGGTGAAAGAAAGAAGCAGGGGGAGAGGAGGGAGGGGAAGAAAGGAGAGAGGGGTAAAGGGGTGACGAAGGGAGAAGGTAAGAGGGAGAGAGGAGGGGAGAGGAGAGAAAAGAGGAGGGGGAGGGGAGGAAGAAAGGGGAAAGAAGGAGGGAGGGAAGGAAAGAGATGAAGGGGAGAGGAAGAGATAAAGTGAGGAGTAAGGGGGAGGAGGAAAGAGGGAGAGAAGGAAGGAGGGAGAGGAGGAGGGAGAGAAAAGGAAAGCATGTAGGGGAGCGGGGAGGTAGACAGCACCTCCTCACTGCACTCTGGGTATAAGAAGCTCCAAAGTGAGTTAGGGGCAACCCCAGGGAGTACATCTGTGGAAGTGTGGAACCAAATACTCAAACTTCCATTTCTGCTATTGTTTCATCTAAAACAAAGAAAAGCATTGGCTTTCTTAATCCTTAATATATGGTTGACCCAAATCTACTAAGCCAGTTGGCAGCGACCCTCACTCATTCTCGTTGGATATGTTCATTCAATAGATATTTACTGAGCACCTACTGGATACCAGCCTGGTCTCAGGCACCAGGGACACGGCAGTGAGCAAGACAGATGAGCATCCCTGCCGGGGACATTCTAATGGGAGAAACAGACAAGAACAAGATAAATAACCACGGCAACCCATGGCGATGTACTGCAGTCTGCTCACACCTGTGCTAAGGGGTTAATGGATTGGAATATTGGCTGGCAAAGTGGAAGGTCTCTAGAAAGAATAAGGATTGAAGAAAATATAAATGGTAGCAGAAAGGGGTGGTGAGAAATGGCAAAGCTGGGACTCTATCCTTTCCTGGCACCAGGACTCCATCAGTCGTAGGAAGAAGTAAAAATGGTGGTGAGCTCTTGCAATCTCTATTAAAAGGCAGCCAAAAACTTTCAAAATTCTTATGAAGACATTTTGGGATGTGGAGTCCCATTTGCTATGGTTACTTCACCTTTGTAGGCACTCTGCCTGGTGGGATTCCCACAATGGGCAAAGCCACGTGGTTAGCAGGATGCAAAGGTTTTCAAACAGACAATTCAGAATGGGGCATCTTCTATAGGACAACTGATCTGGTTTCTTCCATGAATCAATGGGATGGGGAAAAGGGGCAGGGTATCTGCCTAATAAAAAAGTAACATGTTAATTGACCGTACCTTTGCGATGCCCACCAGCCAATCAGGAGTATGCAAATTAACCCAACAAAGATGGCGTGTTTAATTTGCATATGTGGGTGCCAACCGGCTGGGGGTGGGATGGGACACTTGTGTCGTCACCATGGCAACGATGCAGGCGTTCCGCACTACCCCAGCCGCTCTGGGCAGCGTGGGAAGGTGGAAAGGCGGCTCCAGGTTGGAGGGGAAAGGCAGCTCTGGCCAGAGCAAAGGCGGTGCCAGCAGCCAGGGAAGGAAGGCCCATTCTTGCATGAATCTTCATGCATAGGGTCTCTGGTAGACTAAATAAGTCTAAAGAGATAGAACAATGAAAAAAATAAACACAGAATTACCATATGATCCAGCAATTCCATTGGGGTATACAGCCAGAAGAACTGAAAACAGGGTTTTAGGAGATATTTGCATACACTCATGTTCATAGCTGTCTTAGTCACAATGGCTGAAAGGTGGAAGCAACCCAAGTGACCATTGACAGATGACTGGATAAACAAAATGTGGAATATCCATACAATGGAATATTATTCAGTCTTTAAAAGGAAGGAAATTCTGACACATGGTACAACATGGATGAACCTGAGGATATTATGCTGAGTGAAATAAGCCAGTCTTTATGATTCCACTTAAATGAGGTCCTGCAGAAGTCAAATTCATAGAGACTGAAAGTATAATGGTGGGTGTCAGGGGCTGGGGGCAGGGGTGGGGAGTTACTGTTTAATAGGAACTAGGTTTCAGTTTAAGAAGATAAAAAAGGCCTGACTGGTTTGGCTCAGTGGATAGAGCATTAACCTGTGGACTGAGGGGTCCCGGGTTTGATTCCGGTCAAGGGCATGTACCTTGGTTGTGGGTACATCCCCAGTGGGGGATGTGCAGGAGGCAGCTGATTGATGTTTTTCTCTCATCGATGTTTCTAACTCTCTATCCCTCTCCCTTCCTCACTGTAAAAAATCAATAAAATATATTTTTTTTAAAAAAGAAGATAAAGTTCTGGAGATGGATGGTGATAATGAGTGTACAACAATGTGACTATACTTAATGGTCACTGAACTGGACACTTTAAAAATAGTTAAGATGGTCCCTGGCTTGTTTGGCTCAGTGGATAGAGCATTGGCCTGCGGTCTGAATGGTCCTGGATTTGATTCCAGTCAAGGGCACATACTCGGTTGCAGGCTCCTCCCCAGCCTGGGCCCTGGTGGGGGCACATGCAGGAGGCAACCAATCAGTGTGTTTTTCTCACATCAATATTTCTCTCTGTCTTTCCCTCTCTCTTCCTCTCTCCCTAAAAATCAATGGAAAAATATCCTCGAGTGAGGATTTAATAATCCTATATAATAAAGAGGTGATATGCAAATTGACCATCACTCCAACACACAAGATGGCCACCCCCATGTGGTCAAAGATGGCCATCACAAGATGGCTGGTAGGGAAGGGAAGTTGGGGGCGACCAGGCCTGCAGAGGAGGGTAGTTGGGGGGGACCAGGCCTGCAGGGGAGGGCAGTTGGGGGGAACAGGCCTGCAGGGGAGGGTAGTTGGGATTGACCAGGCCGGCAGGGGAGGGCAGTTAGGGGTGGCCGAGCCAGCAGGGAAGGGGAATTGGGGGTGACCAGGACAACAGGGGAGGGCAGTTGGGGGTGGCCAGGCCAGCAGGGCAGGGCAGTTAGGGGCAATCAGGCCGGCAGGGGAGTGGTTAGGGGGTGATCAGGCTGGCACACAGAAGTGGTTAGGGGCAATCAGGCAGGCAGGCAGGCAAGCAGTTGGGAGCCAGCAGTCCTGGATTGTGAGAGGGATGTTCGACTGCCCATTTAGGCCCCATCTATCGGGCCTAAACATGCAGTCGGACATCCCTCTAGGGGTCCCAGATTGGTGAGGGTGCAGGCTGGGCTGAGGGACAACCCCCCCACTCCATGCAAGAATTTCATGTACTGGCCTCTAGTAATAAATAAAATAAAAATAGTTAAGATGATAAATTTTATGTTATGTGTATTTCACCACAATAAAAAAAGACATTTGACAACCAAATGCAATATACAGACCTTCTTGATTCAAAGAAATCAACTATAAAAACACAAGTAGGGAAATTTGAATGTGGACTGGAAATTAATATAAAATTATATTGTTAATTTTGTAAGTGTGGTATTAGTAAGAAAATGACCGTGTGCTTTAGATGTATAACCTGAAGTTGATAAAACCACATATAGTCTGGAATTTGCTTTAAAATAGCTCAGAAAATAAGAAAGAAGGAAATGGCTTAATGATGCTAATCTGGCAAAATCTTGATAATTATCAAATTGGGGTCATGGACATACGGTGCTCACTGTGCTGTTCCCTCAACTGTTGATGTATTCGAACACTTTCAGAATAAAATGCCCTTACAAAACAAGTATTCAAAAAGTGAAGGCAAACTTCTAAAACACGAGGGCAAAAGTGTTTGTATCATTAAATTTTAAAAATTAAAATCATGTTGCCATAGCCCAGTGGTTGGCAAACTGCAGCTCGCGAGCCACATGCGGCTCACGAGCCGCGGTTTGCCGCTCTGTTGACTAATGAGTTTTCCAACCACTGCCCTAGCCGCTTTGGCTCAGTGGATAAAGCATCAGCCTATGGACTGAAGGATCCCGGGTTTGATTCCGGTCAAGGGCACATTCCTGGGTTGCTGGCCTACCCCCAGTAGGGGGCGTGCAGAAGGCAGCCAATCAATGACTTTCTATCATCGTTGATGTTTCCAGCTCTCTTTTCTTCTCACTTCCTCTCTGAAATCAATAAAAACATATATCTAAAAATATAAAATATATTTTAAAAATTTTAAATCATTTAAAAACACTAATATCTCATCATCTTAACATTTTCATATTGCATGTAATAAATTCAGCAGAATAGTTATAATTGATAAATAAAAATATATTATGGGTGTGTTGAAAATGTGTTTGTTTTATTGATAGGGGTAGGAGTTCATAAGTTTGAAGATCATGGCTACAGATTCTCCAAGTCTTTCCATGGTCCTAAAAAGTGACAGGAATAGGAAATTGAGGCAGAAGCTGGCCATTCAAGGAGGTTGTGGCAGAAATGGCATCTTAAACAGGGTCTCCTGATTCTGAATACCCTACAATGCTTCTCTTTTCTCCATGATATGACTTTCTTATTTTCTGAGTTATATGAAAGTATGTTCCTACCACCTTCTACTGTAGCAAATCTTTGGCCAAATGGTTAAGAGCTCAAGTTTTGGAGTCTGACCGCCCCCGGGTTCGAATCCCAGTTCTACCACTTTCTAGCGGCAAGCCCACAGGCACTCACCTCACCTCTCTCAGCCTCCATTTTTCCATCTGCAGATTGGGGACAGTAACTACTGCACAGCAGAGTTATGAAAGGGCAACAAGATCATAAAGTTCTGGCCACAGTAGGTGCCCAACAAGCATTAGCTGTCATTACTATTATAAACTAGTGGCCTGGTGCACTGGTTTGTGCACATTGAAAGGAAATTAATTAGAAGGTGGCCAACAGGGTGGGACTGGACAAGGCGGGGCTGGACATGCCCTGGAGCCAACCTTCCGCGGTCCCTCCCTGGCCAGCCGCCACTGGTGCCACGGCTCGAAGGGCATCTCTGGAGTGAGTGGGGTCTCTCCAACAGGTGGGGTCCCTCGGCCTGGCCTGCAGGGATCAGGTCAAAACCAGCATTCTGACATCCCCTGAGGGGTCCCAGAGCTCAAGAGGGCACTCTGCAAATGTACTGTGGTACAGGGTGTGGAACACAAATGCAAGTGTGCAATAAACCAGATTTGGGGCCGACAGTGCCCCAGCAACAACATAACCCACAGCCAAAGGTGGAATCGCCCAGAAGGAATCAGGCTCCCTCCTCTCTGGTTCCAGGGTGCATCATCCAAGAACTGCGGCTGCCAAGTCATTGCAGCGTCACAGCTCCTGCATTGAGTGTCTGCCCCCTGGTGGTCAGTGCATGTCATATGGAAAAGCCTGACCAGTAGAATGGTCGCTTAGCCTTTTATATATATAGATATAGATTATACTTAATCATTTTCCTTGGGCAACAGGGTGTGTTTTATTATTTCTTTAATTCACTGACCCTTTTTCCTCCCCTAAAAATCTCTTCTTAATGGGTCTGTGGAAATAATTCATTCTAATTCCTTAGAGAAGCCTCGCTGTTTCTGAGGGAGCTAATCAAACTTCTCTTTAAAAATGAAATGAAAGGAAACAGGAGGAGAATGGAAATAAACAGGGACTAAATAGAAGAGAGACGAGAAAGAAGGTGAGTCCTGGAGAGGGGATAATAGGAGAACAGTGTTTAGCATTGTGCCTACAGATGTAGGTGTACCCTAGTTATTTATGAAGTGATGGATGGATAGATGGAAGGAAGGGTAGATGGGTGAATGGATGGGTTGATGGAGGGATGGATGGATGGACTGATGAATAGATAGGTGCCTAGATGGGTGGGTGGAGAGGAGAAAGTCAAAAGGACCACAGTGTCCTGTCCCCACCATTCCCTTTCTACATGATGCCGGAATGTGCCACCAGATGTCAGGCTAACCTCAGGAAACCACCTTAGAGGCCAAACTGGCACCACCTTTCTCACTCAACCCGAGATCTTAATGGCTCACATAGGTAATCCAGTTTCCCTTGCATCCTGTATTTGCACAGCCCTCATCACACACGGCAAACCCCACTGGCATCTATAAGCCAGCTCCCCCTTCCAGCAGATGGAAAACAGGAGAAGTCTGACGGAGAGCTGTGTGGTGCCAGACTGATGCAGAAGAGGGTGGGAGAGGGGCTTCAGGGTCCCGGGAGTGATCAGCATCCATGTCGGCCTCAGCCCCAATCGTCCTGAAATCAGTATTCACATCCCACCTGATTTCTGCCGGGAATCCACACATCTGAGCTTTTGACAAAGACACTCTTGAGAAAAAGAAAAAGGAACCGGTGCCAGCTCTCCTTCCTCTGTAACCAGAACTGATCCTTCGCACAACCTGCCTTCAGCCCTCAGGCAGCCGAGAAAGAGCAATTTCCCGGAGGGACTGAGCCCAGGGAGGCCACTGGCCCAAAAGCATGCGAGAGGGACAGCTCGAAGCCCAACCCTTGTCTGCACAGCAAGTCCCAGGAGAAGATCCCCTTTTGGGGCAAAGAGAAAGGGGGACCAGGACCAGGATCTCCAGAGTCACCCCATTCTCACAGCCCCCTCTTTACCTGCATTACAAACTTGTCTTTCTGCCACAGGTTGAGAAGAGCAATTCCTGTCTCTTCCCCCTACCCCCCAGCCCCCATCCCACCTCCCCCTTACCCCCAGGAAGTGGCATTTCTCAGTAGGTTCACTCCCATTGGAATTATCTGCCAACCCCTCCCAGGTCCCCAAGCAGGGTCCTCTGAGGATACCCTGCCTCACCTACAATTAACCCCTTTGCTGTGATACCATGAGATGCCCCAGGGGCTCCCAAGGGGGCTTAAGGCAGCTGATATTAATCAACAGACAGGGAAAGAATTTGAGGTGTCAGCAGCCAGCACAGCTTATGAATGTGTTCAGCCACAAGCACCCGCCCCCCACCCACCAAAATTTGTCAGAAATGAGCTGTGCCTGACCTCAAGAGACCCCTTGTATGTCCCCTACCCCAGGTCCCTGCCCAGGGCTGGGGCTGCGCATACTCACTCCCATTCCTTCCTCCTGGCCTGGGGGGTGCTGTGGATTTTGTGCGCCTGGTGGGCCAAGATGACATCCCGGTGGTCCACCAGGCCACCTCTCCGCTTCAGAGGGGGCCCCTCGCAGCTGCCGCTCATCCGGTGGGACCGTGTGACCTGCAAGGTGCTGGGTGGGCCCAAAGGGGCCAAATCTGGGGGCCCTGAGCCACCGTCTTGTAGGGCATCATAATAACCACGGGAGGAGAACATGGGGTCTGGGACCCAGGAAGACTTCGACATCCATGGGCCTCGCTCAGAAATCTTGGGGTCTTCTGCCTCCAGCACAGGGGGAAACTAGAGAAGAAAGAGAGAGAGGGAGAGTGAAGGGGAGCAGAGAGAGTGAGCACAGGGACAGGAGAGGCAGATCAAAGCACAGTGCAGGCGACCAGACAGCCTTTCACAGGAAGTCAAAATACACCCCAGGCCCAGCCCACCGGGATTTAGTATTTCCTTGGCAACTCTGGGCAGGAAAGCCAGTTCTTAGAAGCTGCCTGGCAACAGATGCTGATGATGGAGTGAAAGACCATGAGTTGTGTCCCCGGACACATGATCCACCTCAAAGGTGCCGGCCGCAGAGGGAGGGGCGCTGGATTTCTCAGCATCTCAGTGTTCCCCTCTGTCAAATGGATCATCAGGAGCCTGCTTGGTCAGGATCCTCGGGTCCCTGGGTCCTGTGAGGTCCAGAAAGTCACTTAGAAAACGGAAAGTGCGAGGTTAAGGTTCAGCTTTAAAATCCACATGGGTGTGGCCATCTGTCAAGGGAGACTGCTCTTGCCACCTCAGCTGGCTTTCTGGAAAGAGAAAATGGACAGGTGCCCACCACTCGTGAATGTTTCAGGTGGATACTCAACACCAGAGGAACTTACAGCCCCAAGAAGATCTTTGTGTCCATTCCGCTCACTTATTCACTCAACGAATGCTGAGTGCGGCCACCAGGTGCCAGCCCTGTGTTGGGCATCTGTGAATGAGACAGGCAAATGTCCCCCACATCATGGGATGGACATTCTTGGACTGAGGAGGGCAATGAACAAAATAGGAACGTTATGTAGAGATGAGGAATTGAAAAGTGCTCTGGAGAGAAATAAATCGGGGAAGGTGTATTTATTTGTTAGGGCTGCTGTAACAAAGTGCCACAGACTGGGCAGCCTAAACAGACTTTCATTTCTTCATACTTCTGGAGACACAAGTCCGAGATGCGGGTGTCAGCAGGGATGATTTCTCCTGAGGCCTTCTTCTCTCTGTGTCTTCATATCACCTCCCCTGTGCATGTCTGTGTCCTAATTGCCTCTTCTTCTCTCTGTGTCTTCATATCACCTCCCCTGTGCATGTCTGTGTCCTAATTGCCTCTTCTTCTAAGAACACCAGTCATATTGGATTAGGACCTCATTTCACCTTAATTACTTCTCTAAAGATCTATCTCCAGATATAGTCGTAATTCTGGGTTGCTGGGGGTTAGAACCTCAACATCTGAACTTGGGGGGGACAAAACTCAGCCCGGAAGTGATAGAAGTGTTGGGTGAGCTGGTTATCGTATTAACTAGGGGGTCAGAGAGTGTCACGAAGGAAATGACATCTAAGCAGACACCCTAGGAGCTGATGATGCAGTGGCCATGTGGGTATCTAAGGAAGAGGGTTCCAGGCATCAGGAACCGCATGTGCCAAGGTCCTGAGGCAGGGCCACGCGTGACTTACTCAAGGAACAAGGAGGAGCCCGGGGTGTCCGTGATTGATCAAGGAGGAGAGGAGCAGAGAGGTGGGTGCTTACGCAGGACCTGGTGGACCAGGGGGAGGACTTTTCTTCGTTCTTCTTGGAGTGAGACAGTCCATGGCTTTCGAAATGCACACTTCACCCAACAGCATATTTTTAATCCCAAACTGATTTTTCCCACCAGCATCAGCCCCTACCATTAGCCTCTCCATGTCTGCAAACCCACTGGAAGGCCAGTATGAGTACAACGGCATTAGGTTAAACCTCAGACACACAAATATTGCATACGTCACCTCAACACCCAGAAGTGTAAGGAGATGGGCGCAGAGAACAAGACCACCCCCAGGTTGCAAAAAAAAACAAAAAATGGGTGTGAGAAGACAGGCATAACAACCTTCTGTTTCCTCTCTCCCTGCTTGAAATAGCCACAGATTTGATTAGTCTCCCAGCATCCCTGAAGCACATAATTTGATATGTTTCTTTCCAAATCTTGTAACTAATGGAGTTTAATAGATATACTTTTCCTGACACCTTAAAGCTTCAATTTTATCCCACGAAACCTTACTTGTACCTGCCTACAACCATGCATTTATAGAGTCTTTTGTGCTTTTTCCAAATACGTTCCCCTCATTTTGAAAAAAATCTGTTATTCCTTTTTAAAGCACTTCCACACAGAAGGCATTTTGTTTCCCATTTGACAGCAATAAAACTGAGGACAGAAGGTAGACTCAAGCTTCCATTACTACCTTCAGAAGTCATCCCTCTTCTGCCAAAAAAAATTTTTTTTAAATAAAAACAATGCTACATCATTGATTGTCATGTGGTGGTAACAGAAGGGTAATGAAAGCAACATGAATAAATGTTTAAGAACTATACTCCCAGCAAAGGACACCCAGGAAACACAAGCTATATTGCTTCTCAACCATTTCTCACTCCATTAGTCATTTCTAGTTGGAGACACTTGGGAGCAGAGTAATAGTATCTCCTTTTAGCATGACCCAACAATGAGCCGGCCCCCTGTCCGCATACTCACCTGCTCAGAAGCCACAACTCACCTTCTGTACTTTGTGGCCCTGGCATGGTATACCTGCTAGCTAACAAAGACCACCCCCAAAAATATTCTTACTGCATCAACATTAAAGAGAGAACCCACCCCCCAATAAAGAAATAGAGAGGAGAGAGAGAGAGAGAACTCAGCTGTTAGGTTGGGTGTGCTGAGTAGTATCTACAATTTAGCTAAGACCCCAGAGACCAGGCACAGTGGGAACACCTTAGTGGAGAAAGATTCAGGCGCCTACAGAAAGGGTATTTGTACCTGGGAGGTGGGAACACCTTAGTGGAGAAAGATTCAGGCTCCTACAGAAAGGGTATTTGTACCTGGGAGGTGGGAACACCTTAGTGGAGAAAGATTCAGGCTCCTACAGAAAGGGTATTTGTACCTGGGAGGTGGGAACACCTTAGTGGAGAAAGATTCAGGAGCCTACAGAAAGGGTATTTGTACCTGGGAGGGTGGGAACACCTTAGTGGAGAAAGATTCAGGCGCCTACAGAAAGGGTATTTGTACCTGGGAGGGTGGGAAGAGGAGCAGGAAAGACAAACACTAAGACACACACAGCCCAGGTGGATCTTCTGAGACAGCCACAGGCTCAGTTTCTGCCCTGCACAAGACTCGCAGTGCTAATGACCGAGCCATTAGTTGAGTTGTCACTCACAGTTCCTTACTTCCCTTCACTCCTTGAGTCAAATCCATCAGCAGGTCTATCCACTCGCTTTCAAAACTTACCCTGAATCCCATCACCTCCCACCACTGCACGCCCCTCCCGCCCCCACCCTCAGCACTAACCTGCACTCAGGTCGTGGCTTCTCCCAGGCCAGTCAGCTTCCCCACCCCTACCCCCCAACCTGCATTCTGCAGTCAGTGGGGTCTTTCTGAAACATCAGTCAGCACTTCCACTGTTATAATAATAAAAGCTACACATGGCTGTCTCACCTCCCTGATCTCATCCCTGCCCTTCTCCCCTTTGCCCTCTATGTTCCAGACTCACTGGCCTCCTCACCCTTCCTGGTCTCTGCCAAGCTCATTCAAACTCTGTATCTATTGTTCTCTCTTCCTAGAACGCTGTTCCCCTCATCTCCAATGGGAGACTGGGAGCCACGTTCCTCTCATTATTCAGGGCTGTAGTTAAATGCAGGCACACTCCTCCCGTCCTCCAATAAGATCTTCCCCATGGGGATGGTCCCTCTCTGGGAATGGTACTTATGCGTGGGTTTGAATCACAGCTGCCTCCCCACATAGGGGGAGGATCTTGTTCTATTTTGTTTGCCAATGTGTCCCTGACACCTTAAACATTTCTTGCATGAATGAATGAATGGGCTCAAGAAAGCATCACCAAACACTTTTCAAACTGCTGCCTGAAGTCAAGGACTTCTAAGTACAGAAGGGATAAAGTATGGTTGGAAGGAAGATGTATTCGGGTGCCAGGCCTGACCTCAGCACACAATGAACGAGCTGTGTGGTCCCCAGAAAATTACTTAACCCTCTGAGTCTTCTGAGCAATGTGGGATGATACCATCGTGGTGGGTCAGTGAGCTTACCAGGGACAAGGCAGCACCCTGTGCAGCACGGAGCCATGGAAAGTGTTTGGTCAACACTGGCTCTTGTGTTGATATTGCAGCTGGTGGGTGGAGCCTAGTGGCCATGGGGAGAGAGGACAGCTGCTCTAACAACACCATCTAGTGCCTTCTACAGAGCCCTTGCCGGCAGTTCCACCGGAGCCCCAGCTGTCCTGTGTGTACACACGAGAAACAAACCTGGCCAACAGGCGCTTCCCCGCCAGGTGTCCCTCCCTGGCACCTGCCAGGCCCCGTGACCAGGTGTGCTATTCCCTTTCTCTGTTTGTCCAACCACAGCACGGAGGACATGGCAACGCACATGGGGTTGGCTTCCCCTAGAAGCAGCCAGGTTTCATGAACAGGCGGTTCCGAGAGAAGACAATGAGGGAAAGCAAATAGAAAAAATTAAGTAGCATTAAGCCTGAGGCCTTGCCGTTAATGCAACAAAAACAGAACTTTCCAAAAGCACCTGTATCCACCACTGTCCCAAATCCAAACTGAAGCCACACCTGAGACAGGGACTGACCCCCAACTCCATGCCTGGACCAGCCTGAATTACCATGGCAACCAGATAGTGTCTGCACGTGCTCCAGATTACTACAGGCTGGTCCAGAAGCTATGGAAGAGGAGCAGGGAGGGAGGGACCGCAGGAAAGCTGGGGGGGCCTTCTGTGACCCACCTCATATGGACGGGGCACCAGGCTTCCCCACCCACAGGTGAAACAAATGCTAGTAACTGATGAAGAGCAGCTTTATTTATGCTAAAAATTAGTAAAAAGATATGGCACTGAGCAAAAGAGTAAAGGAAAAACATTCTCTAAAACTTTGCAAGCTCACACATTAGAAATACACATGGTACTCCTAGGGAGAGGATGGGAGCTCAAAAATGTCCATGAAGTCCTTCATTCAGGAAATAAAAATAAGGCCAGCCCTGGCCAGTTTCATCAGTGGTTAGAGCATCTGCCCATGGACTGAAGGGTCTCAGGTTTGATTCCCGACCAAGGGCACATACCTCGGTTGCAGGCTCAATCCCCAATCGAGGCTGGGGCATGTGTAGGAGGCAACCAATCGATGTGTCTCCTTCACATCTATGTTTCTCTCTCCTCTCCTTCCTCCCCTCTACTCTCTCTTTAAAAAAAAATCAGTGGGAAAAAATATCCTCAGAGTGAGAATCAAAACAATAATAATAATAAAATAATAAGGCCAGGCAGGGGTATGTGACCCTGCAAGCCTTCGATTTATTCAGTGGTGTGGGAGGATGTCTTTTTTCCCTGTCTGAGAGGAAAATTTAAAAACTAAAAATGGCCAGGTAATTTCACTCCTGAGTTCATGTGGCTGCTGAAAGGTATGTTCATAAAGCTCTATTTATAGTAGCTCGAAAGAGGAAACAAACCAAAGGTCTACCAACAATAAAATAGAAAAATAAACTGTGGTTCGTTCATACAACAGAATACAGCACAGCAATGAAAAAGGATGTGCTACAGGCCACAATGTGATGGACCCCCAGACAGACACACAGCCAGGGCCCACTGTGCCATTCCCTTGATATGAACTTCAAAAACAGACAAAACTAATCTACTGCGAAGAGAGTCAGAATACGATTGGCCTTGGGGATGATGGGGTGTTGACTGGGATGAAACACAAGGGAGCCAGCTTGTGGGATCACCAGATAAAATACAGGATACTCGGTTACATGGGATACACTTATGTTAAAAAACTATTCATTGTTTATCTGAAGTTCAAATTTAACTGGATGTTCTATATTTATTTTTATTTGCTTAGCCTGGCAACCCACCTCAGGGTTGGGTCCCTGACACCTTAACCCTTTGTACACCATAAGCACCTATAGATGCTTTAAAATCATTTTTTCGTGAGAATTTTCAACTGAAGATATTTAAGAATAGCCGAGTTTTGTGTAATATATTTATTTTTATAATATTCATTGCAAATTTTTAAATGAAATTCAAAATATCATGGCGTGTGGGGATGGTTTCCCTTTTGGACACGTGGTTAAATACTTCTTGTGTGAATGAATGACTCGACCTGGCGATGGACACAGTATATATACATGTGTAAAAATTCATGTAAACATTTTCCTGCATGTTTGGCACATCACAGCAAATATTTTTAAAGCTAAAATAATCATACTAAATTCCATAAAACAGAATAGATATGCCCTTCCTCCCTACAACCAAGTTTTGAGTTGGGAAGAAAGGAAACATCGGCCAGGTCTCTCCACCTACACAAGTCCCAGAGGAGGCGGGACCTACTCCCTCCTGTTAAAGGTGGGACTGAGATTCAGAGAGGTGCAGGTGCTCCCCCCAAGGTCCCACAGTCCAGAGCAGGCAGGTCAAGGATCTGGACCCGGGGTTTTTTCCAAGGCCTCTCACTGAGGTCTAACCCAGAGTCTGATAAAGAGCATTTTTCTTGCCAGACCCACTTTTCCCGAAACATAGGCAATCTGTAAGAGGCAGTATTTTGTCCCCCTTGATTTTGGCACCTGATTGTGTTCCATTACATGGCAAAAGGGACTTTGCTACTGAAATTAGGTTACATATTTTAAGATAGGGAGAGTATCCCAGATTATTCCAGAGAAACTGAGAGCCACTCCAGGAGACAGCCAGCAAGGAAACAGGACCCGAGTCCGGCCACAGCATGAAACTGGATTCTGTTAGCAGCCTGAATGAACAAGAACACGGATTCTCCCAGGAACCTCCAGAAAGGCACACAGCCCATCCACACCTTGATGACAGCCTAGCCAAGACTCAGAACTCCAACTTATGGAAACTATGGGATAATAAATGAGGGTCACTGTTAAACCATTCATTTTGTGGTCATTTTGTATGGCAGCAATAGAAATACAATCCTATATATGTAGAATAATTTTTTACAAGCATGAAATTTGTGAAATTATATACTGTATATGCACATAAATATATAAATTATGTATATAAATATTCTATATAATAAAGATGTAATATGTAAATGGCAATCTGTTATGCCATGAAGTGTAATGACCAA
This sequence comes from Corynorhinus townsendii, assembly GCA_026230045.1. Classification (NCBI taxonomy): domain Eukaryota; kingdom Metazoa; phylum Chordata; class Mammalia; order Chiroptera; family Vespertilionidae; genus Corynorhinus; species Corynorhinus townsendii. The sequence goes on from JAPDVU010000006.1 coordinate 80,836,192, forward strand.
CCATGTAACAACCGGATCACGGAGCAGCAGGAGGGTGGGGCAGGGAGCTACAAGCAGGCAGCAGAGAGCTATAGGAGGGGGCAGGGCAGCAAGCTATGAGGGGGGTTGGCGGAGGGGGAGTTACAGGAGGGTGGGGCAGTGGGCGGAGAGCTACTGGAGGGCAGCAGCGAGCTACTGGCACACAGATTCGTGCGCAGGGCTACTAGAATAGAAATAAAAGTCTGCAACTCCTTTTGCACTGAGTAATATATCTTAGGCAACATTCCACACCAGTTCCTATAATATTTTCTAATGATTCTATAGAATATACCTAGCCTGGACACCTGGGTTTGTTTTTTTTTTTAATCTCCAAAATGTTGCATCCACTGTGTTGTACATAGATTTCCATGAATTACAAGTATTTCTGTAGAATGAATTCCTGGAAGTAGCATTTCTACTTCAGAGTGTGCACAATTTAAAATTTGACAGGTAGTGCCACCAAAATCAAGGCCACACCCTGGTCAGGGATTAAACTCCCAGCTCCTTTAGAATTAGTGCAGCCATCTGACTCATTCTCACCACTGCATGTGAGCAGAAGTGAAGAGTCAAAGCAAGCATGCTCTCAACACCATTCCTTTCTCCTCCTCTGGCTGGACATGGAAGACACTAAGGGCCCTGAAATCGTGGAAGTCAGGGTCCTTGAATCACCATTTGGAGAAGAGCCATCTGCTGACCAGAAACACCTCCCAGGGCTATAAGGTGAGTTAGAAATACATCTCTGTTGTGATTAATCTTTCATCCAATGGAGGGCCTATTTGTTACAGCAGCCTTCCTGTCTTAGTCAGCTAAAGCCGCCATAAGAAAATACCATAGACTGAGTGGCTTAAACAACAGACAGTTCTTTTCTTGCCATTCTAGAAGCTAGAAGTCTGAGACCAGGGTACCAGCCTGGTCAGTTCCTGGTGAGGTCTCTCTTCCTAGCTTGCAGACAACCACTTTCTTGCTGTATCCTCACATGGAGAAAAGACAGAGAGGAAGTGCTCTGGCATTTCTTCTTACCAAGGCACTGATCCCATTATAAGGAAACCACCCTCATCTACCCCTGATGACCTCCTGTCTCCACACTGTGGGTTAGGGCTTCACCATATGAATTTAGGGGGCTATGATTCAGCCTACAGCAATTCCCTAACTACTTGATGGAAGCAACACTGGTTTCATTTAATGAATATTTTCCTGGTGTTTTGCAAGCTTATTGTTTAAGGGGAATACACACAGGGGTGAAGGCCTGTTGAGAACAGCGAAGTGTTTGCTTAAAAGAGAGCTAAAAGACAGCATCTCCGCATGACATCATTTCCTCTCACCTGTTCTCTCGTGTTCTCTCTCCAGCCTTTGTTCTCTTTCTTCCACTTGTTGTTTGAGCAGTTTTCCTCCTTCCTGTCTTGCTCTATGTGCTAAGACTCAGTCGATGAAGCACCTTAATCAGGCCCTGGACAAAACGGAGGGTTGCTAAGACCCCTGGAAATGGTATCCTCTACTGAGTTCCAGGCTGAAGGGTGTGAAATTCAGCAGAGCGTGGATTCTAACAGCTGGGGTGAAGATAACTTAAATGTCATTTTTAACCAGCCTTCAAATGCATTTGTCATCTTCCGGAGGATGTTTTATTTGGCTGATAACAAAAGTGATTTCTGGGCCTGAACAAACAATCTCCAGAGCAGGTAACCGGGTCTGGGGTGAGTGTGAAGGCTCCACCTAGAAGTAAAAGCTTATAACAGGGAGCAATAAAAGCAAAAATCAATAAGTGGGACATCAAACTAAACGCTTCGGTTCAGCAAAGGAAACCACCAGAAAAATGAAAAGGCAACCGGCAGAGTGGGAAAATACTTGCAAATCATATAACAGATAAAGGGATAGTATCCAAAATACCTAAAGAACTCATATAACTCGTCCTGGCTTGTGTTGCTCAGTGGTTAGGAGTGTTGGCCCATGCATTGAAAGGGTCTCAGGTTCAATGTCTGGTCAAGGGCAAGTACCTGGGTTGCAGGTTCAATCCTTGGCCTTGGTCAGGATGCGGACAGGATGCAATCAATCAATGTGTCTTTCCCACCTCTCTCTCTCTTTCTTTCTCTCTCTCCCCCCTCCCTGCCTCCCTTCTGCTTTCTCTAAATATCAATGGAAAACTATCCTCGGGTGAGGAGTAACCAAAAAATAAATAAATAAATAGAACTCATATAACTCAATAGCAAAAAACAACAACAACAACAAACAATTCAATTAATGGGTAGAGGATATTTTTCCAAAGAAGACATCCAAATAGACAACAGGTAAATGAAAGGTATTCAATATCACTAATCATCAGGGAAATGCAAATCAAAACCACAATGAAAGACTACCTCAAACCTGGTACAATGGGTGTCATAAAAAAGATGAGAGATTAGCCTGGCCAGTATTATCCAGTGGTTGAGCGATGACCTATGATCCAGGAGGTCGAGGTTCAACGCCCAGTCGGGACACATGCCTGGGTTGGGGTGTGTGGGAGGCAGCCGATCAATGATTCTCTCTGATCACTGATATTTCTATCTCTCTCTCCCTCTCCCTTCCTCTCTGAAATGAATAAAAATATATTTTTTAAAAAAGATAAGAGATTATAAGTGCTGGTGAGGATGTAGAGAAAAGAGACCTGTGCATGGTTGGTGGGGATATAAATTGATAACAGGGAAACAACCCAAGTATCTATTGATGGATGAATGGATAAACAAAATGAGAGATCTATACATATAAAAGCCTAAGCGACTGGCCAACTGGCTGGTAGCTATGGTGCACACTGACCACCAGGGGGCAGACGCTCAATGCAGGAGCAGAAACCACAGGCATGGAAACATGGAACAGACTGATGAATCTCAGAGGGAAGGGGGAAGGGGGAGGGCAAGAAGAGATTAACCAAAGATCCTATATGCATACTAGAGGCCCGGTGCATGGATTCGTGCACCTGTGGGGTCCCTCAGACTAGCCTGCACCCTCTCACAATCCGGGACCCCTCAGGGGATGTTGGATGAGTGAAATCAGCCAGATACAAAAGGACAAATACTATATGATTCTAGTTGTGTGAGGTACCATGAATAGTAAAATTTATAAAGACAAAAAGTAGAATGGTAGGTACCAGGGGCTGGGGTGGTGTGGAAGTTAGTGTTAAATAGGGACAGAGTTTCAGTTTGGGAAGATGAACAAGCTCTGAGATGGATGGTGAAGATGGTGGCACCGTAATACATAGGAATGTACTTAATACCACTGAAAAATGGTTCATAGAGTAATTTTTTTAAGTATAAGAAAATAAAAAACTCAACAGATGATATAGAAACATCATTCCATTCTCTTGAAGGTACTTAAATATTCAGACCACAACCCAAAGCCACCTGTCTGAGGCAGTGGGGACTCACCCCACACCCCACCTTTGCATAGAGAAGCTAAGAGCAAGGTGAAATGAAAAATAAAGTCAGGGCCAGCAAGGAACTCTCATCGCTTGGGGGGAAATCCAGAATTGCCCCAAATATGTGAGAACAGAGCTAAATAAAATGTCAGGCAGATGGCAAAGGCTGAGGACTAGGCTGAGACCAGCATGTCAGAGTAGACCTGAGTATGGCTGCAAAGATCATCCCCTGGTGAGAAGAAACCGTGTCACAGCTGGTCTCGTTTTTCATTTGTTTTCTCCCTTGGCTAATCATAGCACAGCAACACACATGCTCCCTCCCACCTGGATGAGCACACTGCCTGGGGTCACTGGATGGTTTTCACTGGTAGCCCCAGGGGAGACCTGGAGTGTGGGTGCTGGGCAGGATCCACAGGAGCCACTGGATCTCAAGCTGAATTATTTCTCCCAACTTCAGTTCATAGATCCATTACCTCCCCCATCACACATTCATTCATCCAGCAATATTTATTGAGAATCTACTGTGTGCCTGGCACTGTTTGAGACACTGTTAAACCAGGACAAAGGTTCCTGCCTTCATAGAGCTGACATTCTAGCAGGGGAGGTGGACAAGAAACATTATAAACAGTTAAAACATGCAGAATGTCGCCCTGGTTGGGTAGCTCAGTTGGTTGGAGCATCATCCCTGTACACCAAAATGGTTACTGGTTCTACTTCCCATCAGGGCACATACCTAGGTTGCAGGTTCATTCCCCAAATGGGCCACACATGGGAGGCAACCGGTCAATGTTTCTCTCTTACATTGATGTTTCTCTCTTTCTCTTCCTCTCAGTCTCAAAATCAACAAAATATATCTTCACAAGAGGATTTTTTAAAAAGTAGAATGTCCAAGAAAATGGATACGGGAAGGGAAAGGGGAAGTGGATTGTTATTTTAAGAAGGTGGCCAGAAAAAGCCCTACTGAGAAAGAAACACTGGAGTCAAGACCTGAAGAAGGTGATGAGGGGGCATGAGAGTCTCTGGGGAAGAGCATTTCAGGCAGAGGAATAGCCTGTGCAAAGGCCCTGGAGCAAGAACATGCTTAGTGTGTTCAAGGAACAGCAAGGAGGCCTGTGTGGCTGGAGCTGAGTGAATGAGTGGACAGACAGGAGGAGGTGATGGCAGGGAGGTGACCAGGACAAATGGTGCAGGGCCTTGTAGGCCTCGGGAGGACTTTGGCTTTTACTCTGAGTGCAGTGGGAGCCATGGATGGTTCTAAGCAAAGGAGAGGTGTGACCTGACACAGGTATTCACAGGTGCACTTGTAGTTAAACTTGCAAGAAACCAAAATGCAGTAGAATTGACCAGTCCAACCATTGTAGGGCTCCTCTCTCTCCTTCACCCCACATTCTATTTATTGTCAGGGCTGCTGATCTTACTACTACTTCCACTCCCACTTGCCCTGGTTCTGGCCCTCATTTGCCCCACCCAGATGGAGAGTAACTTTTCCTCCAGGTTCATCTCTCCCTGAGTCTCTCTTCCCTCCAATTCATCATAAACTATCAGATGATGCATTGGCCAACCCCAAAGGATTCCCCACTTCAAATCCTGAACACACTCACAACTTCCACACCTCTTTGCCTCCATCCTGAATGCCCTCCATCTCCCCACCCACAAATGCACCATAAAAGGTTATTCTGCCATGAAGCATCCAAGAGAATTCTGCCAGTAGTTATACCCATTGCCTGTCCACTTGTGCCCATGGCTCCGTGCCTCCAAAACCTGCCACTCCTTGTATTGGGCTCATTCTGGCAACAGGAGCAAGGGACAGGCCAGATCTGCTGGGGAGTCAATACCGTTGAAAGATTCCAACCAATAGCTGATGGGAGTTGGTGGAGAAATGACCCCAGCTTTGCAGCCAGCCTGCCTGGGCTCAGATCCTAGATCTGCCACCTTCTGCTGTGTGACCTTGAGCAAATCACTTCACCTCTCTGGGCTGCAGTTTCCTCATCTGTAAAATGAGGATGATAAGAGCAAGAACTTCATAGAGTTGCTGTGGGGATAAAGTAATTTCATTCTATGTAACATGCCCAGAATAGTGTCCTGCACATGGTAAGCCCTAAATACATGTTTGCTGTTATTATGACTGTGACTAACATTATGATTGTACTCTCTGCTGAATCCTTAGTACCTAGCCAGCAGGAAGGACGCATAGTTCTTGTTAAAAGATAAATCAATGACTCCCCTTGTCTAGGCTGGGCAATATTGCAGCCAGACCAACATTCCAAACCCCTCGGCCTTTATCATTTATCTTTCTCTTTTCTCTCGCTCTTAAACTTGCTTGATTCCATCAGCACTGGAACTTACAAGGAAAAGGACAGATTGCCAGGGAAAGATTTAAACTTCTCCCAGAAGGAGAGTGTTCCTCTAGCATTGCTCCCTTGAACGAAACCGTTACACATCTGCTCTCTGAGATGTTCTCAGCAGGAGTGGGTAAGTCGTTTTGCTTACATGCTGTGTCTTTAATTGTTTCCCACTTAATACATATTTTTTACTTCTCAGGATTTAGCACTGGTAGGAGTTTCCCTGTCTCCCTCACTCATTCTTTCCCTTCAGCCAGCCAGTGGCTTGTGTGGTATCAGTGTATTGATATATTAAAACATTAATTCATTACAATGGTAATAACCAGCGCTGACTGCTTTGTTCATTCAATGAATATTTATTGAGTACCAACTGTGTGCCACCATGAATCAATTATTGTGCATCTTGGGACCTGAAAACTCTGGAGAAATGGTCTAGAAACTGCCTCCCACTGGGGCTGAAAGAAGTTATAGTGACAGATTTTGCTGGAGAGAAGTGATTGGAGACCAAAAGTGGGAGCCACTTCAAAAAAAGTGAGTAGCCCTGGCCTCCAGTACTGAAAAATGTTTGGGGACCAAGAATCCCTGCAACTTGTTCTTGGTCACTAAGAATTAACGTGTGAATTACGTCTGTAATATGATTCTGCTACTCATACGTGACCTGCATGATTTAGGAAAGGGGGGAGACGGACGCGTGGAAGAAGGGAAGGAAGGACATGTGAACTACAGAAGAAATCAGGAGTGAATGAAGCCAAACACAAAGGCCACCATCGTCTGGTCCCACGTGTATGACACATAGAGAACAGGCAAGTCCATGGAGAGAGAAGGCAGGTGAGTAGTTGCCAGGGCTGGGAGAGGGGAACGGGGAGTGACTGCTGTGGGGACCGGCCCTTTTTTCAGGGTGATGGAAATGTTCTGGAACCAAATAGAGATAATGGTTGCACAACATTGTGAATGTACTAAGTGCTGTTGAATTGTTCACTTTAAAATGGTAAACTTTACATTGGGTGTATTTTACAATTAAAAACGAAAAGAAATTGGACACACACCCTTGCTCTGGAGAGTAATTTAAAAGCCAATATATCAAAATTGAATGTCCTTTTTCTTTCTTTTAAAACTCAATGTAATTGTATCCAGTGATATTTTTAAAATAGTGTATTTTTTTTCCTTTTTAAAAAAAAAACAAATAATGAATTTAAAAAGAAAGTCAAAGAATTTAAAAAGGAACACTTTGCTTATTTAACAAAAAAGTAGCCAAGATTTAGTGAGCCCTACTATGCACCCAGCGCTTAGAATACCCAGGCCAGACCTAACAGGAACTCTACCACAGGGTGCCTCAATTGGCTTAGCTATCAGCCAGAACCCTGGGGCCCAGTGACACTCAGGGCTTCCCCATTCTGACCAGCACAAGGCTTGCCTAGGATCAATTTCAAATGCAGATTCTAATTCAGCAGAGCGGGATTCCCAAGACCACATTCCCAGAGGGCCCCAGCTGGTCCAAGATCTGTCTGTACTTGCAGGGGAGGGTCTGGGGATTCTGATGAGCTGGCCCTCCCACTTAGCTAAGTCAGTCTGGCCTCCTCCATCAGATAGGCTTGTCCTTGCCAGAGGGGGGAGGATATGACCAAGAGCCCTCGCCTGTCTGTCACTGTGAGGAGAGCAGGGTTGAAAGATCCTAGAATAGAATCTCCCTCACTTACTCTCGGCCACTAAGGGCCCTCTGGTCCTGTAAGCTAACATCTTGAAAAGAATAATAAAATAAGTAAAACCTGGTGCCCCGCATTTGATGTCCCAGGGCTGCACGTGGCATTACTTTGCAGGTCATTTGCCCAGTAATTGGCCCAATGTCAAATCCACCCTTGGCCTCAGGAACCCTGGTGCTGATCTTTCTGCTTACTTTAGGGGGGGGGGGGGGGGGTCAGCATTGAGTTAGAGCTATCTCAGCTAGAGGGAAGCTGAATGAAGCCAGACACAAACGCCACCCATCATATGGTGCCATGTGTATGAAATATGGAGGACAGCAAATGTCCCTAGAGGGACATCTTTATGCATCTCTGCAAATTCCTACATTGTGAAGGGGAAAAGAATGTCCACCGGCATAATCTCGGCTACTAAGAGTCTGGAATTGGGAGCCTTCCTGCAGCCAAGGCTTGAGGTGTTGGTGGGACTAGAGGCCATGGAGGGAGTGAGGGGCCAGCGTGAGCCACAGACACCACACCCCACCCCACCCCACCCCACCCCACCCCACCCCCACAAGAGACCCAAGACTATCCCTGAAAGAGCCTGTGTGGGAAATGGCAAGGTGGTCCTGAACTTGTGGACTTTAAACAGAAAACTCGGACCCAGCTGGATACCTAGTGGAGGCCCACATCCCACCCACCACACCTTTGTTTGGAGGTAAGGAGGGGCGCAGGTGTGAGCCCCTTCTTGTGGGTTCAGCCACAGTAGAGGCAGCACCTCCGGGAAGATGTGCCGTGTTCCTGTATAAATTCTAGTGTAGCTCTTTCTCCCAGCTCAGTCCCTCAGGACCCCCCAAAACAGAGCCCATCCGGAGGGGCAGGGAAACCCAGGCCGAGTGCCTTCCCGGGGGGCCCCGCAAGCACGTGCTCTGGGAAGCTGTCAGCGGCAGAGCCAGAGGGAGAAGGAGAGGGATCCCGCACCCCGCCACCAGTCTTTCTCACTCTTGAGAAACAAAAGCCACTCGGAGAGAGTCAACTCTGCCCCACATAAAAGCAAAGGGAGGGGTGTTCTAGAGAGAAGTGTCAAGCGCTGCCCCTGCTTTGCATGGGCGCAAGGGAAGGGGGAAAATTAAATATTAAACGGAGCAAGCGGTTTCCTAAGACGATGCCATTCTTCTCAACAGCCTAAACCCCATCTGCCATCTCCCTTGTTCCAACACGTTCACGCTGCATTGAGCACAGAAAACAAGGCCCCGCCACTTTAGTCTCAGGGACCCCCAAAGCCAGGGGCGATGGGGGAGGGGAGGGATGCAGGCTTCCAAGCCCTGTCACCTGCCCAGCCCGCCTGGGTCTCAGAGTAGGAAGAGCAGACTGTACACTGAGTGGAGGGGTGGGGAGGACCTAAAAAAGTAACATTTTACTTAGGTCAGACGCTGTAATCACTGGGGGAAGGTCACCTGTCCAGGGCAGAGGCATCAAACCTGCAAGGGGGCTGAGGGCAGTTGAAAGAAAGTGGAATTTTAAGAAGGAAAGAAAGAAGTATGTGCTGGAAGTCAGGGGTCTGCCTCGCCTCCAACCCCCACCGCCAAGAGAAACTATTCAGAAAGAGAAGGTGGTTTTTAAGACACAAACAAGTGAAATCTGGAAATAAACTCCCCCCCCCCCGCAAGAAAAGCTATTCATAATCAGCAGAAGAGGGAGACCATAGGTTCCTACCTTTGCTCATGGAGGTAATATTACAGCAAGAAAATAAAGATTGAACCCCCGGCAGGACCCTGCCCCTAGCCTCCCGCCTCGGGGAGCCCCACTCACTCACGTGTATCGCAGGGCTCCGGGCTCCCCTCGTGTGGCTAGTGCGCAGCGCAGCGGGTCCTCCAGGTGCCCCGAGGGTCCCACCTTGTCAGCACCCAGGGAGCCAAGCCGGCTGAAGCCCACGCATCCATTGCCCACCCAACGCAAAGTGGAAGCGGGCCCCCCGAGAGAGGAGTGAGAAGGGGGAATGCCAGAAGCAGCCGTGTTCTGAGCTGAAGGCTCCCCACAAAGGCAGGCGCCAAGTGGGGCTGCTGTGTAAGCTGCCGTGGGGGGGGGGGGGGATGGGGGGGGAGGAGGAGGTTTCCCTGATGCTGGGAGGAAGGAGGGGAGGGAAAGCGGCTCAAAAGCTCCTGATCACCTCCAGCAACGTGCTGCACGGGGATTCTGCACCGGGAGGCACATCCAGCCAAGGGCATGACCCTCCATTGCTCTGGCGAGGGGGGGGGGGGCGCGGGGGACGAGGGGGATCAGTTTCTCCCTCTCCTCTATTCCCCCCTACACTGCCCCGTGACCTCCCAGCACAGGACTCCTCTCTGGAAGGACGCTGTTATTCTCCAGTCCACCTCGGTTCAGACTGGCTTCTCTTAAGGAGCAGAGGGAAAGTGGTAACACGTGGGCTCTCGCTCCTCCACCTAGGGGGTCTGCGGAAGGGGCGGAGGGGGCGTGTATAACAGGCCCACGGGAAAACGCAACCATACTTGTCATTTAACCCCATCCCCTCCACCAGATCACAACCTAAATTATCGATGCCCTGACCCAAAAAATAAAAATAAATCATTAGAGGACAGCTGCTAACCCCCCCCCCCGAGAATTTTTATTCATTCTCACAACAGCTTCCCCTCACCCCCAACCCCTTTCCTTTGAACAGAAAGGTAAGGAAAAGGGAAACTGAATCGTTCGAGGCAAAAGGCAATGGATTGCAAGTTCACTGGTACGTTTGTCACTTGTGTAGGCTTAGGATCCAAAAACTGGAGTAACCGTGTCTCTTTTTAAAAGGGCCTCCCTTTAAAGATGAGCCTCCTTTTTTACTTATAAGAAGAATCTAGGGCACAGAGAGTCCCCATATTTTTCCCAGAACGGAGAGACAAAGTGAGGGAAAGGTTTCATTGGGAAAATAGCGTTGCTTGTTTGTTGTTTTTATTGAGGTGCAACTGACATATGACACTGTATTAGTTTCTGGTGTACAACCTAATGATTCAATAGTTGCATATATTGCAAAATGACCACCACAGTAAGTCTAAGAACACGGCATTGTTTAAACAGGGAGAATCGAACCTGGACTAAGTGTTAGGGGATCTTAAGGAATTAGAGTTAATTTTGTAAGGTCTTTCAGTAGTATTTTGATTGTGTGTGTTTTTAAATCCTTATCTGTTAGAGATGCATATTGACGTATTTATGGGTTAGGTAATATGATGTTCCAGGAACAACTAAAACATCCATCAGCTGATGAGCGGATAAACAAAATGTGGTCCCCCACACAATGGAATATTATACAGCTATTGAAAAAAAAATGAACTTCTGATATGTGCTACAACATGGAGGAACCTTGAAAGTATTATGCTAAATAAAAGAAGCCAGATACAAAATCATACAGTGTATGATTCCACTGATATGAAATGTCCAGAACAGGAAAATCCATACAGACAGGAATCAGATTAGTGGTTGAGGAGGGTGGTGACTGCTAATGGAGACAAGACCTCCTTTTTGGGGTGATGGAAATGTTCTGGAACTAGATAGAGGTAATAGTTGCACAATATTGTGAATGTACTAGAAAAAAAAAGGTTAGTTTTATGTGATGTGACTTTAACCGCAGTTAAAAATAAGCAACAAAAAAGGTACAGAAAAGTAAAGAGAGCAGAATGCTGCTAATTGAGGAAGCTGGAGGGTGGGGACATGAGGGTCCATTGTATTTTTATTGTATTCTTCTCTCTTCTTTGTGAATGTGTGAAATTTTTTTTTTTTTAAGAGATGGGATGTGGGTAGTGGTGGAATAGAAAGAATGCAGGGATGGAGGGGGCTCCCCTGTGGGTGAGTGCATCCCCCAGTTCAGCTGCTAGATGAGCCCCTGGCCTGCAAAGTAAAAGGAAATGAAGGAAGCAAGCTCTGGGGTCCATGGCCTGGGAGAGAAAACTGACCCCGCGCCTGTGGATTTTGTGAGAATCAAAAGAGATCATGTTGAAAGGAGGGCTGGGGGAGGAGAATATTTGCTTCTAAAGAATATTTGTACTAAAGCCATCTCTGGGAAGATGCAAGAGAGCTAATCACAGCGGCTCTCTGAGGAGGTGGGGGGCTGCCTGAGGGGACAAAAATAGAGGGGGCTTTTCCTGCTTACCTTTTTACACTTAAGGGTTTTTAAACCATGTGAGACCAGTACAAATTAAAATATTAAACTGAAATATGAGATGGTGTATGTCAAGAGATGGTAAACTTTCTCTGTGAAGCACCAGATAAAAAGTATCTTAAGTTTTGGGAGTCCAATGGTCTCTGACATCCACTCAGTTCTGCTCCTGTTGAGGCACCAAAAACAACATGTAATGAATGGACATGGCTGTGTGCCAATAAAACTTTATTTATAAAAACTGATTATTGGGTGAATTTGGCCCCTGGGCTATAGTTTGCTGACTGCTGGTATGTGTAAATTTCTCAGCATCTGCTACATATCAAATGTTTTGCTTAATTCCAGGCTCTGCCACTGGCAAACTGGGTGATCTTGGGCAAGTCACTTATGCCTCCATCGCCTCCAGCTCAAAATAGGAGGATTGTTTTGAGTACAAAATGAGACATCTGAATATTAAAGTACAAAAAATTAATTAATTAAGTTAAATTAAATGAGACATCTGATATTAAAGTGCATTGTGCACTCTAAAATGCTATGCAATGTAAGTTGTTATTATTGTTATGCCTGAGGCCATAAGTCTATGCAATTAGCATTGAATTTTCCTGTTTTTCAATAACATGACTTGTATGAGTCACTTCACCACAAACACAAATAGCCATCCTGGTTTCCTTAAAAGTCATTTGAAAATGTCCAAAAGTTCTTCTTTTTCCCTTATGCAAATGAGGCCATCCTGAGTCAGCCACCTTTTAAACTTGTGTCTTATGCAAGAGTTTGTGATCGTGAATAGATTGAACGGAAGGCCCCAATTATTCATTCCTCCCTGCATCCCTATCTTTGCCATGTTCTCCAAACACAGACTTGAATCCTCATTCTGCCCCGTGACAATGTGCAGACTATCTCACCTATAGGATGCTCCACTATAAACCGCAGTAGCAAGAGCACCTACCAGAAAAAAATTATGGTGAGGATTAAATCAAAGTACAGACTGAGAACTTAACATGGGGCCAGGACACAGCACCCATGCACTCTGTGTTAGCTCTGCTCTCATTGTCGTCATCATCATCTTCACTTCTTGGAAAAATTCAGAGCAATCACGAATGATCAAGGCCTGGGTGCCAGACAGCCTGTGCTGGAAATCTTGCTCTAGTACTTACTCTGTGACTTTTTCAAAAATACGTTTTTATTGATTTCAGAGACAGAAGAGAGAGAGAGAGAGAGAGAGAGAGAGAGAGAGAGAGAGAGAGAGAGGGAGAGAGAAACATTGATGAGAGAGAAACATCGATCGGCTGTCTCCAGAGATGAAGCCCGAAATCCAGGCATGTGCCCTGACGGGGAATTAAACCAGTGACCTCCTGGTACACGTGATGATGTTCAACCAACTAAGTCACACTGGCTGGGCAGTAGCTCTGTGACTCTGAGGAAGTCATTCTAAACCCTCTGTACCTCAATTTCTCATCTGCAAAGTGAGGATGACGATAATAGTTATAGTACACGTTTTTGGAAAGTTAACACATACAAAGCACTTGGCACAGTGCCTGACACATAGTGCGCGCTATATAATATCCATCAGGGCCCATTCAGATAACAGAGGGCATGCAGTTTTCAAACTGGGTAATTTGAGAAACATTTAATAAAACGTACTTACAACAAGAGCAGGGTCAGTGGGATAATGCAGAATCTCCGGGCTAGCAATAGCAGGGAGCTGTCCCACCAGGCCCAGCTGGGCAAAGAGGGGAGCTGTTTCCAGACCCTGAAGACAGAGAGAGAGCTGTGTGAAGAGCAGCCTGAAGGAGCTGTGGGCTTCAGTAGGCGGATGCACACAATCCATGGCAACCTAGAATAGAGGAAGCCAAGAAATAAATTCCCCAACCTCACTCTTCTTTTGTCTTTCATCTGTGAGTGCCTCCCATTGACCAAACGAACTGGAAGCCAGGGGTGATGGTTAATTTTATGTGTCAATTTGACTGGGCTGCATGGAGTGCCCAGATACTTGGCTAAACATTATTCTAGGTGTGTCTGTGAAGGTGTTTTCAGGTAATATTAACCTTTAAATCGGTGGACTTTAAGTAAAGCAGATTGCCCTCTATAATGTAGGGGGTCTCGTCCAATCAATTGATGGTCTGACTAGAACGAAAGATGGAGCTCCCCCAGAGCCAGAGAGATTTTCTCCAGGAGAAAGAAGCCTTTAGACTTGAACTGGAATATTGGTTTTCCCTGCCTTCAGACTCAAATGGAGACATTGGGTCTTTCTGGGTCTCTCAAGCCTGCAGACTGGAACTATACTATCCACATTCCTGGATCTCTATTTTCCCAGCCACCTCGGTAATTCTAGACTTGTCAGTCTCCATAATTGCCTCAGCTAATGCCTTATAATAAATCTTTCTATATATGCATTGGTTGTTTCTCTGGAGAACCCTGACTAATAACACCCGGAGACAAAATAGCCCAGTGATGTCATCCTTATAGGTCAATCTCCCAGGGCACAGAGCAGGATGGAGAAGGGGGTGAGGATGGGGGGGCTGGATGGCCAATGGACTTCACTCATTTTTCTTTAGCCAGTGTTCAGTTGCCAATGCATCATCAGTTACTGTCTGAGTCCTGCGATCCGGATCATTTTTCTCAGCAGTCTGCTTGACCTGATTTTTTCCTTCTCTGGATACCAAAGGAAACAGATACAAATGGGGGAAATAGATTCTCCCAGGAATCCCCAGTAAATTTTAAGGACTGTCCTACCTATATATTTACATCCCTAGTGACATATGTTTTTGAGCCAAGAGAAGTGGGCCATAACTATACCATTTACATTCTTCCAATTACATTTCTCTTGCCCAAAAGAGCAGACAGCTGGCCGGACTTACAATGACCTCCAGGGTGGTGGAGTTCTCTCTGAGCCTAACAGCTGATGCTGCATACACAGGGCTCTGCTGGGAAATGTGACACCATCTACCATGTACACAGTGAACACCTTTACCATCCTCCAGCAAGAGAATTGATGCTTCTATATCCTGGGCAAAGTCCAATTACATGGTAACAGCGAGGGGTGGGCAATCAGGAGAGAGGAAAGCAAGAGACACAACTGTGAGATAAAATGTCTTCATTCCTTGCCTATGTGAGCCAAGTATTTAAACCGAGAAAGGACACACAGTGAAAGTATTCAAGTTCCGAAGTCCAACCTGCCTGTGCTCAGACCTCAGTTTTGCCACGTCCTACTTCCACTACTTCTGTCGCTGTTTTAGCTCCCTAGGGCAACCAGAACGAAAGACTGCAACCTGCACGGCTCAAACCATAAGGATGTAGTTGCCCATGCTGCTGGAGACTAGATGTCCAAAATCAAAGTGTTGGCAGGGTTGGTTCCGGCTGCGGGCTGTGAGGCAAGGATCTGCTCCAGGCCTCTCTCCTTGGCTTGTAGATGGCTCCCAGGATGTTCTCCCTGTACATGTAGCTGTGTCCAGGTTTCCCCCTTCTTTAAGGACACTGGTCATGTTGGGTTAGAGCCCGCCCTAATGACTTTGTTTTAACGACAGTTGACTTGGAGAACCCAGGTTTGCACTTGTGTGGCTCACCTTTACTCCACTTATACTGTAAGTGGACCCACACAGTTCAAACCAGCGTTGTTCAAGGGTCAACACTATTTTTGAATTAAGGTTGGGAACCTTCATATGCAGAGGACTGACTTAAGTGATACATGAATTTTTTACTTTGCAGGTGGCTGGAACCACTAACCCCCTCATTGTTCAAGGGTCAACTGTAATTACATTTGCAATGACCCTATTTCCAAATAAGGTCACACTCTGAAGTTTGGACATTAACATAAGTCCTGTATTTGGAGGTACTATAGACTGAATGTTTGTATCTCCCCAAAAATGTATGTATGTTGAAATCCTACCCCCCAATGTGATGGTATTAGGAGGCAGGGCCTTTGGGATGAGTGTCCTTATAAAAGAGACCCCAGAGAGCTCCTGCTATGTGAGGACCCAGCAAGAAGACACCATCTGTGGACCAGGAAGTAAGTCCTCACCAGACATCAGATATGCTGACACCTTGATCTTGGACTTCCAGTCTCCAGAACTGTGAAATAGAAATGTCTGTTGTTGATAAGTCACTCTACCTATTGTGTTCTGTTATAGCAGCCTGAACCGACTAAGGCGGGGGGAGACACAATTCAACCCATAGCAATGACTTCATCTCAATCTTAGTTTCTTCCCTATAAAATAGGTTAAGAATCTTGAACGGGCTAATCATCTTGATAAAATGATTATAAAATAAGCATTTTAAATTGTGTTCAGCATAGAGTGGGTCCTCAAAAACCACCAGGCTAGCAAAAGACCTTCTGAAGACTTCCAGACGGAGCCTGATGGTGGGAGGGACATGGAGAAAAGCCTGCTGCTAGATCAAGTAGGGGTAACTGCAATAAACTTTATTGATGTATAAATTACCCTAGGATACAATGCACCCATCTTAAGTGTACAGTGTAGTGAGTTTTGACTAATGCATACACCATGTAACCACCACTACCATCAAGATTCAGAATATTTCCATCACCCCAAAGGTCCCTCATGCCACTTGCAGTCCACCCTGTCCCCAGACAACCACTGATCTGTTCACTGTCACCATGGATTAAATTCATTCTATAATTCTATAGAAACAAACCCATACAATATGCCCTCTTTTGTGTCTAGCTCCTTTCACTCAACACAATGCTTTTGAGATTTGTCTGTGCTGGTCTGTTTATTAGTTTCTGTTCCTTTCTATTTTATTTCATTGTATGAATAGACCACAGCTTGTCCCCTCAGCTGGTGTGTTGCCTGTGAATAAAGCTTCTATGAACATTCATGTACAAGCCTTTGTGTGGACATGTATTTTCATTTATCCTGGGCAAACACCCAGGAGTGGAATTGCCAGATCGTCTGTTGTTTAACTCCGTAAGAAGCTACTAGATTGTTTTCCACCAGCAGTGGGCATGTCACTCCCCAGCCTCACCAGCACTTGGTACTGCCCATTTGTCTTCTTGATGGTAGCCATTCTAATAGGTGGGTAGTCAAATCTCATTGGGGTTTTCATTTTCTAATGGTTAATGATGTCATACACATACACCTGCATTCGTAAGCTCTAAAGAAATTAAGGGGAGCACGAAATTCAAAGAAGGGATAGTTGAGAGCCATGTTACTGGAAAGGGGACCTGGCCCAGAGTAGGCCTGCCTGAGGCCGGCCAGTAGTGTGTGGGTTCTTGACTTTGTACAGGAAATATTTCATAATACAAGTCCAGGTGATTTTGAGCGTACATTTATTAAAGCTGAGGACAGTAAGACAAAGAAGGGCCTAGGATAGAAGAAGCAACAGGCGAGAGCAAAGTGTGGCTTCTGTCAGCTCACTGGGAAGTCAGAGAAAAGGGGGCCTTGGAGACAGGTTCAAGGGGTTAGACCAGGATGAGCTGCCACTGCCCATTGCTCCCCTGGTTGCAAGTTAAATGGGGTCCCTTAGAGTTTAGCAGATGCATGCCTATGGGAGAAGAAGAGGAGGAAGAGAAGGTGAAGGTGTGATACTGGAAGGGAGAGCAAGCCCTGGGTCCTTAGTCTTGAGGATTCAAAAGTCTGGGAGTTTAGGGGCAATCCTAGGGGGACAGTCTCAATAGAATATTCATCAGCTTCTCCAGGTGTGCCCTTTCTGGGTCATGGTCTCCACTCATTGGTAGATGCCAGGGCAAGGGGTCTGAACCACATGACCAGCAACATGCCAGGGGAGGAAAGGCCACCATGGGGGCAAAGTCCAGCACCAGTTTTGTCTGTTGCTAAGGAACCTGGGGCTTTCTTCCCTGGTGACCTTATGTATCTGGCTGTAAATTGCTTGGGCAGTTTGTTCAGCTATCAGTGTCGGTTTCCCCATTCCACTTGCCAAGGAATTTTCCCAGCCTCTTACCAGCCTGCCTCAAGTCAGGAGGTAGGCAAGCAAGATGGTACCGCAAAAGATTGTAGAGTGTAAGTGGGGATATGTACTGGGAGGTTTTACTGATCCTACAGGGCAAGAGATGAGACTTCACGTCCTTGGGGAATAGATGGTGATGAGGCATTGGCATTCTCTATACAGAGCTGGGACTCTGGTAGGATCACACCCGAGGGAATGGGTACTAGAAAAACTTTCTGCCAGCTCAGGGAGACTACAGGAAGATTGTACATTTTTTAAAAATTGTTATAATATCCAGTGCAGGGTAGGATATTATAGGAAAAACAGGCATTAATTTATGCTGTAATGGGCATAAACATTGTTATAAACTTTTGAGAGGGCAAAGTTATATCAATCTTACTAGCATTCATATTATTTAAAATCTAAACATGATTCTATTATCTATTTAGAATTTTTCAGAAGTATGTAATAGAAACTAAAGGTAGCTTAAGCAAAATGATGGTGATGATGATGATAGATGGGAAAGGATGTGTCATACCTAAGATAATACAAGATCAAGTGTCAAGTGGGCCTCACAGGATATAGGGCCAGTCATCAAAAAGTCATCAGAGCCCTAGCCGGTTTAGCTCAGTGGATAGAGCATTGGCCTGCAGACCAAAGGGTCCAGGTTCAATTCTGGTCAAAGGCACATACCTTGGTTGCAGGCTCCTCCTCAGGCCAGGCGTGGTTGGTGGTAATGCAGGAGGAAACCAATCGATGTGTTTCTCTCACATCAATGTTTCTCTCTGTCTTTCCCTCTCTCAACATCTACACATTGGCTTCGATTTTCCTGCTCTGCATCCATCCCCATATTCGTGCTCAAATATTCATTGAGTGAGTACCACATGATGGCAAAATATATAGCACTGTGGTCACCTTTGTGACGGGCAGGCCTGGCTCTGCTTCTTTCTGACTATGTGCTCTTGGGCACTGTTTTTAATCTCTCTAGTCTCAGTTTTCTTATCTGTAAAATGGGAATAATCGTGGGAGTTGGTGTGAGAAAATGAGAAAATAAATGCATAGTGCCTGGAAGACAGTAAGCCCTCAATGTGGTTAGTTATTATTAGTTTCTTGCACTCAGTATGTTGGGAATAAATTAAGAGTGATCCCTTTCCCATTGTGCTTACAATCAAGAGACCATTCTAGGTTAAACCAAAGAAACTTTTAGTCTCAATTCCAAAGGAGAGTAAAGGCTCTGAAACAGCCCAGTTGGAGTGAGATGCTCTTTCCAGTCCAATCGATTGTGGCTGGGGAAGAAAGGAGGGAGAAGCAATCACATTGGACTGACATGGCTTTCCGGACTATTTCTTTGGATGGGAGAAGAATTCCCAAAGAGAAGGGTGGAGAGAGGTCATTGCACTGTAGACAAGTAGATTCTCTAAAAGGTGTCCACTACAATAACCAGCATCTCAACCCTTCATGTCCAACATTAACTCAAACCTAGAGAGACAATTTGACAAATGTTCGGAAAAGCCTTCGTCAGTTACCTATTGCCATGATAATGCAGCGTAACAAATAAGCACAACCACCACAAGTGGCATACCACAGCGAGTTTGTTGCTCGTACGTCTGGAGTCAGTGGAGAATCAGCTTTGCTGATCTAAGCTAGGCTTGCTCACAAGGCTGGTGGTTGGCTGGCTGCCCTTGTGATGACAAGGGCAACTTGGTTACACTCTGTATGTCTCTCATCCTCCAGCATTCTAGCCCAGGCCCATTCTCATGGTGATGACAGTGCTACAAGGGCAAGTAAGCCCAATCATATAGGCACCTTCCAAGCATTTTCTTACCAACATCTCATTGACCCAAAGCAAGTCTCGTGGCCAACCCCGCAGTCAGAGTGATAGTGTGCTACAGAGATAATGGCAAAGGGGTAGACAGTGGGAGGGGTGAAGACCTGAACCACGTTGGCAATCACCACAAGCATCGTTTGTAAGAGGGGGAAATTTGAAGTGATCTAAATGTCCATCAACAGAAAATAAATAAATGATGCCACATATGGAATGGCATCTGTATTAGTTTCCTATCACTGTGCTAACAAATTACCACAAGCTTAGTGGTTTAAAAACACAGAAACATTGTCTGAAATGGGTTCCACTGATTTGAAACCCAAGTGGAGGCAAAGCTGCGCTTCTTTCTGGATGTTCTAGAAGAGAATCTATTCTCTTATCTTTTCCAGCTTGTAGAAATGCATTCCTTGTATTTCTGGGCTCATGGCCTCTTCCTCCATTTTCACATTGCTTTCTAGCTCTGATCTCCTGCCTGCCTCCTTCTTACAAAGACCTCTGTGAGTACACCGGTGTACCTGGGTACTCCAAGTTAATCTATCCATCTCAAGATCCTTAATCACACCTGCAAAGTTCCTTTTCCACATAAGGTAACATTCACAGGTTACCATAGCACCCTCTTCAATCATAAAATAAATGCATTCAAATCACAAAATATCCAATAAATCTTGCCAAGTAAATAAAGCAGATAATAGAACAGTGTGTGCAATATGTTCTAACTTTCAAAATTAGCATTGGCATATGCGTATTTTTAGATAAAGGTTTGAGAGGATTCTTTACAAATCACTGATATTGGTGAGCTTTTGGTGAGAGATAGTGGAAATCTTCACTTTTTATTTTATGCATTTCTGAAGTGTACTTTTTCTTTCAAGGCATTTAACTTCCATAGTTATAAAAAATGCAAAGGAGGCCCCCCCAAGTTGAGGCCCCCTACGAGGGGTGTTGGGGGGGGGGGGTAAGGGCCAGGACTGGGACTGGGAATTAATTCCCCTAAATCCTTCAACCTCTTTCCCCACCTGGCCTGAGTGTGAGGAGGAGGGCCCGATGGGCCTGCTTCTTGTGTGAGGAGCGCTGGGGCTGGCCCATGGGCCACCTAGGGCCTGGTCTCACCCGCCGGATGTGTGAGGACTGGGGCCCCCGGCGCCACCACCGTGATGGCCCAGCAGCAGATGAGCAGCTCGCAGAAGGCCCTGATGCTGGAGCTGAAGTCCCTGCAGGAGGAACCAGTGGAGGGCTTCTGGATCACCCTGGTGGATGAGTCTGACCTCTACAACTGGGAGGTTGCCATCTTCGGACCCCCCAACACCCTCTACGAAGGAGGCTACTTCAAGGCGCATATTAAATTTCCTATTGACTATCCATATTCACCACCTGCCCTCAGATTCGTGACCAAAATGTGGCACCCCAACATTTATGAGAATGAAGATGTATGCATTTCCATTCATCCACCTATAGATGACCCACGGAGCGGCGAACTGCCCTCGGAAAGGTGGAATCCTGCTCAGAATGTCAGGACTATCGTGTTAAGTGTAATCTCATTGCTTAATGAGTCCAACACCTTCCCCCCAGCCAATATGGATGCTTCCGTTATGTTCAGGAAATGGAGGGACAGTAAAGGGAAAGACGAAGAATATGCTGAAATCATTCGAAAACAGGTGTCAGCCACTAAAGCCAAAGCAGAAAAGGATGGAGTGCAAGTCCCCACGACCCTGGCAGGATATTGCATCAAAACTAAAGTGCCTTCCAATGACCACAGCTCAGATTTGCTTTATGACAACTTGTAGGATGATGGCATCGGTGATGAAGAAGAGGAGGAGGAAGATGCTGACTGTTATGATGATGCTGATTCTGGGAATGAGGAGTCGTGACCTGCTGCTTCGAAGCCCCTGTACTGCCCTGCCATCTCAGGCCAAAGGGACCTAGCAGTCGCCCCTCAGCCAAAACCTATCGCAGGGGGTGGGGAAAACAAACACGGCTCCTGCTGACTCCCCTTTACCCTTCCATCACTGTGTTGATTTTTCCCCCCTTTAAACCCAAACCCCTGCCTCACTTCGTCTCTACAAAGTGTTCACAGCAAAACACGTTTGGTCTGTTTTTAGATTCTTGAAGAATTAAATAGTCTTTCATCTAAAAAAAAAAAAATGCAAAGGAGCCCAGCCCAGCTGGCACGGTTCAGTCAACCCATGAACCAGGAGGTCCCCGGTCAGGGCACATGCCTGGGTTGCAGGCTGGATTCCCTGGTGCGCAGTGGAGGGGGGAAGAGGGAGGGAGTGCAGGAAGTGGCTGATCGATGATGTTTCTCTCTCATCGATATTTCTATCCCTCTCCCTTCCTCTCTCTCTAAAATTCAATAAAAACATTTTTTTTTAAATGGAAAGGAGCAGAGCCCTGGCTCAGTCGGTTTAAGTATCATCCTGTGCACCAGGAGGTCTTGGGTTTGATTCCCAGTAGGCTTGCAGCTTGATGCCCAGTGAGGGGTGTGCAGGCAGCAGCTGATCCATGCTTGTCTGTCATCAATCTCTCTCTCTCTCTCTCATCAATGGGAACCTTTTTTTAATGCAATAAAGGATAAAATAGCACTATTTTCATTGGCTTTATTCAATGTTGTTTTTAGCCATTGGAGGTCAAGATTGTATGTTTTTGCTATCAACAAAAAGACAAGAGCCCTGGCCAGTGTGGCTCAGTAGGAGGCAACTAATCAATGTTTCTTTCTCACATCGGTCTCTCTCTCGCTCTCTCTCTCCCCTCTTGCCCCTTCCCTCCCTCCTTTTCCCTATCTCTAAAAATCAATGGAAACAATATCCTCTGGTGAGAATTAACAACAACAACACACACACACACACACAAATAAATCAGTTACCTAAATTCTTAAGGCAGAAAGAGATAACAAGAATTGGCAAGGATGTAGGAAAAAGGGAACAGTCGTGCACTGTTGGTGGGAATGTAAATTGGTGCAGCCATTATGGAAAACAGTATGGAGGTTCCTCAAATAATTAAAGATAGAGCTACCATATGATCCAGCAATCCCATGTCTAGGTCTATATCCAAAGAGGGGAGGGGAGTAATCTGGATCTTGAAGAGATATCTGTGCTCCGGTGTTCATTGCAGCATTATTCACAATAGCCACAATATGGAAACAATCTAAGGGTCCAGCAACAGATGAATGGCTAAAGAAGATGTGACATTAAGTAAGTGGCCTGAAACCTAGTGATGGTAACACTGAGCTGTAAGTTTTGTTTGTGAAGGCTTCCCTGATTTAATGTTGTTTTTGGAGGCTGCAAAATCAACTGATGAATGTTAAACTGGAAATCTGGGTAAGTAGAGAATAAGAAATAGACTCAGAAATCATGAGCATATATGTGATAGTTGATGCAAAAAGGCTGGATGAGCTCCCCTAGGGATTGTGGGTAGAAATACAAGCAGAGGAAAAGGCAGGCAAATGAGGAAGGATAGAATAAAGAAGCAACCAGGACAGCCAAAGGCAGAAGGAACAGAGCGGCAACATGAAAGCCATGGGCTGGAAGAGTTCCAAGGCGAGAGTATCTATAAGGCCAAGTGGTAAAGATGCTCAAGGAAGTTGAGGCTGAAAATTAGCCACAGGCCTGAGCAAATACGAGATCACCAGTGACTTTGGCAAGAACAATTGAGAAGAACGGTGGGTTGGAAGGCCAGCAGCAGTGGGTTTGGGGTGAAAGGAGAGAATGGGGTAGAGCTGTAAAGGGCAGGCATCTCTCAAAATAGTTGGCTGAAAAAATGAATAATCATGCCTGATTGCTACAGGTTGTTATGGCAACCAACTAAGACAATGATGGAGAATGCTCTCTTTTTAAAGGACCTATTTTTACTGAGATATAATTGATCTGCGGTCAAATTCAGCCTTTATTAGTGTTCAGTTCTATAAGGTTTGATAAATGCATACAGTCATGGAACCATCACCCAAATCAAGATATGGAACAGTTTCATCACCCCAATCAATTAATGCCTTCCCTAAGTTTCAGCCCATAGCAATCATTCTATTTTTGTCCCTATAGTTTTTGCCTCCCCTAGAAACTCATACAAATGGAAATATACAGCATATAGTCATTTGAATCTGACTTCTTTCACTCAGCAAAAATGCATTGGAAATTCATTCATGTTGCTGTGTCTATCAATATTTCATTCTTTTTTTTATTACTGAATAATATTCTATTGTAGGTGAAGGCACTTTGAAAAAATGTGAAATGCTATAGAAAATCATAAAAACTTATCCTTGGCAAAATATGTACATGTAGGAGGAGGAGTGTGTCTTAGTTTGGGCTTCCTCAGAGGGAAAATCTTAACAACCGGCTTCCCGCTGGTTTGGGTGGAACCCATTTCAGACAAGTAGCTTATTCTAGAGGTGGTTCCAGGAGACCTGGGGAGGAGCGGATGGAAAGTGAGAGAGGGGAGGCAGGCAGCTGGTACAGAGTGTGAAGGAAGTGACCACAGTGGACAACTGGAACTCAGTCCTGCTGGGGACCTCTGGACGCAGCTTGGAATACAGACCTCAGTACTGTCCAACTGAGGGGTGAAGGAGCTGGATTATTTGTCTACCACCTTCTGCTACTCACTGGTTGATGGCCACTCATGGAGGGCATTCTTTCCCAGGCATCTCTGATCTGATTCCATAGATCACTTTGGGTGCCCCAAAGGCCAGAGAAAGTTCTCAGCAAATGAATGCAGGTGCTGATCACTGGGATTTGGGCCAGGATGTGATGACTAACAATGAAAGGAGAGGATGGGACATTGGCAGACCTACAGTCAGCTCATGAACTATCTCCTCTTAGTTTTCATTTCTTTTTGAGCTGTAAACATCAGATATTTTTATAGCTATTCAAGATGTTTGCATGAAGACCTTCTAAATCATCTATGTCATCTAATTGGGCTTGTCACTCACAGCTAACATTGCCATTATTTATAGTTACTCTCACCATATAGGGTCTGAAGGCTTATTTTTGGACTTGTGAGTCAGGCATGCATTCCCCAAGTATGTGTGTTCATGTCACTATTTATCTGTCTTTGGAAAAACAGGGTATCATTTTCCATTCCCGCCCCCCCCCCCCAACCTTGCTGTACCTACCTCTAACCATTGCCTAGAGGCCTTTTTGTTTATATTAATTTTCATATGTATCTTCCATAAACTTCATATTACTCCAAATCTTCACAAATACATCATTTTACTTAATCTGATGGTAACACTAGGAGAATGACAGCGACCTCCGTACCTCTTAATCATTTTACAGATGAGAAAAATGAGGCTCCAACTTCTTAAAAATCACTTAAGTTTCCACTGCATCCTTTGGATGCTTCTGGTTTTGAATAAGTAAAATTTCAAATGGAACTGAACATAAAGAGAATTATTGGCTGCCATGGACTGAATCGTGTCCCCTTAAAGTTCATATGTTGAAGCCCTAATCCCCAATGTGACTCTATTTAGAGATAAGGCTTTGAGAAGGTAAATAAGGTTAAGTGAACTCAAAAGGGTGGGGCCTTAATCCTGCAGGGTTGAGTCCTTATAAGAGGAGAGAGAGATCACTCGATCTCTATGTGCATGAACCGTGGAAAGGCCCTGTGAGGACACAGCAAGAAGGAGGCCATCTGAGAACTAGAAACAGAGCCCTCACCAGAAACCTAATCAACTGGAACCTTGATCTTGGACTTCTAGCCTTCAGAACTGTAAGAAATAAATTTCTGTTGTTTAAATCACTCAGTCGATGGTGTTTTGTTATAGTAGCCCAAACAGACACAGTAAATATAAATGAAAGCACAATGGGTTTTCAAGAAAGGCTTGGTATACTGGCTCAATGATATCATCAATGGCTTAGTTTCTTTCCACCTGTCTGCTCTGCCCTCCATGGTGTTGTTTTCAAACCCTGGTTGGCCATCCCTGTGGTCACCTCATGGCTGCCAGCTGCCCTGTTGCTTCAAGCTTCCTGTTCAAAACCAGAGAGGGTCATAGAAAGTCTGTCCTTAGATTCACTTGATTGGCTCATTCTACATCACATGAGCACCTCTGAGCCAATGACTATAGGTAGGTAGATGAAGCCCACTGATTGGCCTAAACTGGGTCACATGTTCTACCCAGGCACTAAGGGGGAAGTCAGATTTCTCTAGAAATAAATGGAAACCTAAGCCAAAAGTAGTGAGAAAGGAAACATAGTGGAAGTAATATGTGCTAGTCTGATTGAGCTACCATAGCAAAATACCACAGACTAGGTCAGTGGTTGGCGAACTGCGGCTCTTTGGCCCCTTGAGTGTGGCTCTTCCACAAAATACCACATGCAGGCACACACATACAGTGCGATTGAAACATCGTGGCCCATGCACAGAAGTCAGTTTTTAGCTCTCAAAAGAAATTTCAATCGTTGTACTGTTGATATTTGGCTCTGTTGATTAATGAGTTTGCCGACCACTGGACTAGGTGGCTTAAATAACAGGAATTTATTTCCTCACATTTCTGAAGGCTGGAAGTTCAAGGTCAGGTGTTGTCAGGTTTGGTTTCTCCTTGGCTTGCAGATGGCCACACTCTCTGTGTCCTCACTTGGCCTTTTCTCCGTGTATGTGCACCCTGGTGGCTCTTCCTCTTCTTATACGGACACAAGTCCTATAGGATTAGGGCTCCGTCCTCATGACCTCATTTAACCTTAATTACTTCTTTAAAGACCCCATCTACAAATACGGTCAGTGCTTCAACATATGAATTGGTGGGGAGGGGACACAATGCAGTTCATAACAGCGTGCTGGTAGGAATACCGTCATCTACAGGTACCAGCACCTGAGTAAGAGGGGCTTAAGTAAGTAGGACTTTAATGTTCTCATATAACAAGAAGTGTGGAAGTAGGTCACAGTTCTAGTGTGCCCCGGGAGGGACCAACCATGTATACCACTTGACCATTAGCGTGAGAGCCAGGACCAGGACCAAGTCCTCCACAGCCCAGTGCCCTGGCCATTCTGCTTTCAGTCTTGACAGATTTCAGAATGAACAACTAATCAGTATTAAATGTCAAGAAAATATTCTTGCCCTGGCTGGTTTTGATCAGCGGTTACAATGTTGACCTGCAGACCAAAGGGTCTCAGGTTCAATTCCCAGTCAAGGGCACATACCTGGGTTAAAGATTCGTTCCCCAGCCCTGGTCAGGGTGCATGGGGGAGGCAGTCTCTCTCCCCCACTTCCTTCCACTCTCTCTAAAAATCAATGGTAAAAAAATATCCTCTGGTGAAGATTAACCAAAAAAAGAAAAGAAAATATTCTTTAAAATATGTGGTTTTCCTCCCATCTCCCTAAACGACGGTCCTCAGAAGCATTTTGTGGACCTCCTGAAACCCTTTCAGGGATCCATGAATCAGTGATGTGCTAAAACAAGCTCAAACCAACTAGAAGAAGCTGAGTGTTAAAATTTTCCAGAATTGCTGTGAGCCACTTAGGAAGCTTGAAATTGGTCGTGGAAGAAGTACTTATACCACAGAAACTAACGCTTGGAGCTCTTTCTTTTTTCTTCCTTTCTCTTTTTCTGGAGAGACTGTTGCTCAACATTTCCCGGCACACCACTGTTGGTAATAATATTAAGATGTTATTTTCCTCTTTCTCTGTGTTGTCACTTGCACTGTTGCTACAACAGTGGGAAAAACTACTGGAATCAGAGCGGTATCACCAAATTGTGTGACTAGTCATATTCCTCATCTTCACTCACTTGCAGCAAGGAAAAACAGAAAGAAAAAACAAATGGCAGCTTTGTTTAAGAATGTCCTCAGTAAACAACTGTTGACAAGGATGTGCAGAAATTAGAACTCTTATACACTGTTGGTGAAAATGTAAAAAGAGTGCAGCCACTGTGGAAAACAGAATGGAAGCCCCTCACACACTTAAAAATAGAACTACCATATAACCCCGCAATTCTACTTCTGGGCATACCCAAAAGAATTAAAAACAAGAACTTAAATAGCTGTTTGTACAGTCATTTTCATAGCAGCATTATTCACAATAGCCAAGAGCAACCTAAATATCAATCAACCAATGAATGGCTAAACAAAATGTGGTACATACTATGAAATATTTATTATTCAGCCTTTAAAAAATAAGGAAATTCTGGCACATGCTACAACATGGATGAACCTTGAGGACATTATACTGAGTGAAATAAGCTAGTCACAAAAAGTGCTGGTAATATTCTATACTGTACCTTAGATGGTGGTCACATAAGTTGTTACACATGTAAAAACTCATTGAGCTGTCCACTTAAGATTTGTTTAAGCTTACTAAAGGAAGGGAGCTTAATCACTATGAAGGCCTCTGGGAAAAGACAAGAATCACAGGACGGTTAGTCATTCCTCAAGAATAGAAGCCAGAAATAAAAATCAAGCATCTGTACATTTTTCTCAGTGAATTAAATCAGTCACAAAAAGACCAACACTGTATCATTCCACTTACATGAGGTAGAATAGTCACATTCATAGAGACAGGAAGTAGAACGGTGGTTGTGGGGCAGGGTTTGGGGCAGAGGGAATGGGGAGTTAGTGTTTAATGGGGACAGTTTCAGTTTGGGGAGATGAAAGGAGTTCTGGGGGTGGAAAGTGGTGATGGCTACACAATAATGTGAATATACGTAACACCACTGAACTGTACACTTCAAAATGATTAAGATGGTACATTTTATGTCACATGGATAGTACCGCAATTTTAAAAAATGGAAAAACTTTTGAGCATCTCTAACTACTATCTCTTTGCTCTGAATACATTGCTTTCTTAATGCTTCCTGGGTCATTTTAGTACTTGGTTCACCATGCTGAACGTCTTCCTGAAGCCCTTCTCTCTCTCCTAGGACAGTCATTTCCTAACCTTAGGGACCCGGTTGTCTCTTCTGCCTGGAGGGCTCCCACAAGAACCCCGGAGTATTTCTCAGAATCACGGGGTTGTCTTTCCAGCGGCAGAACACCATGGAATTTCAGCATCACACGCATTAAGAAATAAAGGAGCAAGAAGCACTTCACTTAGAAAGCAGTGATCAGCCCAGGGACACATGCTACTTCTGAAAGGCCACCAATCCAAACATCTGGTCTCAATTTAGGAAGCCAATTGGCCATAACTGGAACTTCTCCCTTCCGGATCATGGAGCTATCCAAGTGACACATCCCCCACAAGGACACAGACATAAAGGATACATAAGCAAGGTAGCTCTGGGGTTGGAAGAGAGGGGGAGGGGGAGTTTTCTTTTTAAATAATACTTCATTATAGAAGCTGTCTTAGTCCACTCAGGCTGCTATAACAGAATACCACAGACTGGGTGGCTTATAAACAACAGACATTTATTTCTCACAGTTCCAGAGGCTGGAAGTCCAAGATCAAGGTGCCAACCCACTTCCTGTTCATAGATGGCCATCTTCCTGCTGTGTCTTCACCTGGTAAAAGGGACAAGGGAGCAATCTGGTCCCTTTTATAAGGACATTAAACCTATTCATGAGGGCTCCACCCCATGACTCAATCACCTCCTCAAGATCCCACTTCCAAAATGCCAGCACATTGGGAATTAGGTTTCAATGTTTGGATTTTGGAGGGACATAAACATTCAGTCTACAACAGGAGCAAGAATACACATCAGTTAAAAACTTAGAGATATGTATGGAGAATTAAAAGCTCCCATTGTGGTAGATAGATACTGTTTTTAACTGCAACATTCATTACCCACCTTTTTTTCTGATAGCCACAGCCTGGTGTTCCTTTGGTAAACCACCCACCTCCATGCCTTCCTCATTTCATGTGGCTGGAACAGTCTGATTGCATCTCTAGCTCCTGGGTAGACTCCCCCCTCAGAAGGACCCTGGCCTCTGAGGTTGTTCAGATCTAGGAGGATGACCCGAGATGAGCCAATCTGGTAATGCCAGGATTTGGACTGGAGCCTGCAGGGAAGAGACAAGCTTTGTCCATCCGTGTGGATCAATTTGGGGTGCGGGAGAAGAAGCCTAGAATGATCAGGGTTCATGAAGCCATCACAAGGGGTCTACTTGCCTGAGAATGAAACCTGAGTGTAAAAATGGAGAGAGAAGGTATCCTGACAATATCCTTCAAGCATCTGGGTCCACCTGTGCCAGAAGTTAAAACTGTCCCTGAACTTTGTAGTAATAGGAGCGCATTAGTTCCACCGTCTCTGTTGTTGTTGTGGGAGATAACATGATTTGTATTTCTGATCTGGGCAACCAACACATCCATCTTCCAAAGCCAACCACTGCTAATATATTGGCATTTCTCTCTTAAGTCTTTTTTTCTTTCTTTGCACTGGTATTGGGCTTTTTATGCATTTGTGACCACACTGTGTCCATATCTATGAAGCTAAAGGTTGTGTTTATTGATTTTTGCAGTAATAATGCCACATAACACACAGTCTCAAAATCTTTTTCTTGATCAAACATCTGGGAGTCAGAAGGTTTTGTGACAGGTTCAGATTTCTCTTAGTGCTACCATGCTCTATGATCAAAATCAATGGAAAACTACAACCCAATCAAGCAAGGCTACTAATGTACTAATGACCGAGATTCTTGAAAATGAAAGTTTGGGTCACCCCACCAGGTCAAGAGCCACAACCAGCTGAGATTTTTGCTGAGGACAAAGGGAATGTGGAATAGGTATTGATAAGTGTCAGCTATGTCCATAGGACCAGATATAGAAATGAGAACCATAATTGTAATATTTCTTCCTTATTTCATTAATGTGTTTGTGTATATATATTCATTAATCAAATATATTTGTTTTCTTTCATCTCTTATCCCCTTATAATATAACATAAGATGTATTAACTTTACAGCATAGTATTTAAGTATTGTTAACTTTATACCATAATATTTAAGTAACAAGACATCGAGGAGAAGAGTGAACATCACCCAAGGAATTTGCATTCTGTTCTGGGGAAATCCTTAGTGCATTTTTAATTCTATGCAGGATAATTGTAGTATATTAAGCAGAAATATGACTTTATTATTGTCAATATTTGGATAGTAAATATGATTTAAGGAGATGTGTATGGGTGCCAAGTGGATAAGGACTGGACTATGATGGTTAATCTTATGTTTCAGTTTAGCTAGGACATGGTACCCAGTTGTTTGATCAAACACTAGTCTAGATGTTGTTGTGAAGGTATTTTGTAGATGTAATTAACATTTAAATCAGTGGACTTTGAATAAAGAATAATTGGTAATGTGGGTAGGCTTCATCCAATCAGTTGAAGGCTGTAAGAGCAAAGATTGAGGTTTCCTGGACAAGAAAATTCTGCCTCAAGGCCTAATATAAAAATCTTGTCTGGCCCTAACTGGTTTGGCTCAGTGGATAGAGAGTCAGCCTGGGCACTGAAGGGTCCTGGGTTCAATTCCTGTCAAGGGCACATGCCTGGGTTGTGGGCTTAATCCCCAGTTGGGGGGTGTGCAGGAGGCAGGCGATCAATGATTCTTTCTCATCATTGATGTTTCTCTCTCTCTCCCCCTCTCCCTTCCTCTCTAAAATCAATAAAAATATATATATATTTTAAATCCTGTTTGAATTTCCCACCTGCCAACCTGTCCTACAGATTTCAGACTCAAGGACACAATTTAAACTCTTGCCTGAGTCTCTCATCCTTCTTGAGCCAGCAGCCATGTTATTCTCATGGCAAGTGTCAGGGTTGCAAGAGGGGCGAGTAGAGCAGTAACTCTGCCCATTCTAGAGAGAGGTTCTGCAAAGTTACCTGACAAAGAGTGCACAAGTAAAAACATGATGGTGTTCATTAGAGTCTGGCCAGTAAAATAGAAAGAATACCAGAGCTTGCAAACAGAGAGAGTTAAATACAGGAATTGGTCATTTGGGTGATGGGAAAACTAAGAAGCTAAATAGGGACTAAAGAGACAACTCAAAGGTTAGCAACAGCAGTAATTGGCTACCACTCTTAGGACTAGAGGGACTGTTTCCCAGAGACCAGAAACAGGGCTGCTCCGTGAGAGCTGGAGCCACATGGGTTGCCCAGCAAGAGCTGGGACAAAAGAAAGGGGTGTACAGGGGGATCTGAAAGCATGGAAGAGACACCACCACTACTGTGGAGAAGCCACAGACCAGAGGGAAAAAGAGGAGATAGTCCATGATTCCTGCCTTGTCCTGCTCTCCAGTCTTGTACCACTGCCTCCCATTGACCAACCTTTTCTGGCAAGGGATCCTGGGAAATGTAGTTCCCAGGACCTGGGCAGAGGGAAGAAGGAATGAATCTCAAGGAAAACAAGCATTTGGCCATAGGACCAAAGTTTGAAAACAATAAAGGAAAGTAAGAAATGTGTGTCCTATAAGATAAAAAAAGTATATACATATGACCAAACATATATGTATGGACAGGGAAGTAGAACACTATGGCATAACTGAAATAGCATTGCCAGCTGAGTTACATTAGCTGGAACTGGACTCACTTCTCTTCGCTTTAATTTTCTTTCCTGATAAAATTTACATAGTTGGCTGGGTGTTCAACAAAATCCATCCTCCTTTTTCCTCATTACCTCCTGAGCCAAGGACTACACTTCCCAGTCTTCCTTGCAGTAAGACTGGTCATGTGACTAATACTCTACACTAGAGCAGATATGACTCTGCCACCTCTGAATTGAGATTTTTAAGAAGCTGGGTGTCCCCTCTATGCTCTCTCCCTGCCTTTGTTGGCCTGGAATAGCACCAAGTAGAGCCACCTGGGAAGTCACATATGGAAGACGGCAAAGCTACCATCAGCCTGGACCCCTGAATGATCACATGGAAGACAGCTGCCCACCCCCCTGGAACAAGAAATAAGTTGCCATTTTATTTGAGCCATTGCCACTTGGGCTATCTTTGTTAAGCCAATTTATTATTTACTTTAACACACTGAAGCAGAAACATGAAAAGTGTTACTTTTGTTTCACAATTTACATAGCAGAGTTCTTATCCTTTTTATAGTTCTACTAGAGGTAGAGGCCCGATGCACAAAATTCATGCAAGGGGCTCAGCCCTCACAGCCATGGCGGCTGCCCTCAGCCCTCCTAGCCTCAGCTTCATCTGGAAGGTCGTCTGGAAGGACGTTTGGCTGTCTGGTCTAATTAGCATATTATGCTTTTATTATTATAGATAGGATTTCTGTTACAATTTTTTTCCTCTCTGAGGAATTGGGAATAGCCAGATACCCTGTCACCCACACCTTCATAGGCATGACTTGATGCTAATTTGTGATTTCCCACATGGGTCTATCAAGAGGCAGTGTAGAGCAGTAGTTAGAGGCCTGGCCTCTGGAATCAGGCTATACCTGCATTCAAATTCCAGTCCACTACTACTTATTAGTTGTGTGACCTTGGACTAGTTACTCAAAATTGCTGCACCTATTTCTTCATCTATCAAAAGTATATAATGACAGTACATACAGCTAGTCCTCATTATTAACAGATCCCATATTTGCAAAATGGCCTAGCTAGAATTCATTTGCAGCTCCCAAATCAAAACCCATGGCGCTCTGGTGGTCGCTCCTGACCACACGCAGAGCAGTAGGAAATTTGAGTTGCCCCATGAGCACATTCCCAGCTGATGTCAAACAAGACCACGCTCTGCCTTTTTGTTTCAGTCTCATACAGAGATGCCCCAGGGATGTGCAAGAAGCTTTGGCTTTTGAATCCAACCTTGGTACCTGTTAGTGGCATGGGCTCGACCAAGTAACTTAACTCTTTTGAGCCTCATTTCTCTTTTGTAAAATAAAGAAAATAGAATCTGCCAGGATTTAAGGTTATAATCTATGTGTACGTAGAGGTAGATAGGTGGAAGCATGGATGGATGGATATGTCTCCCAATGAGCAACCGTTCAGAATTTACTTATTCAGTGTTTGAGTGAATTTATAAAACATAACTACTGCAAATAACAAGCATCAGCTATACTTCATAGTATCGTGAAGACTGAGTTAATATATAAAAGTACTTAGAAGTAAATGCAAGCATAAGTGTTATTGTTAAGCACTCAGTGAGGAAAAAGAAATAAAAGCACTTGGCACCTGGCAAAGACCCAATGCATTTAATATCCTTCTTTAGTCCTTGAGCATATGTCTGACTTCCCCTCTGCTCGTCACAGTACTGAGCATGACGCTTTGTCTTAAGTTGGGTCCTTTAGAGCAGAGCCTGAGACAAGGATTCAAGACCAAGCAGTTTATTGAGTGGGGGGCCCAGGATGCACTAGTAGGGTCAGGAAACAGGAAAAGGAAGGTAGCCACGCAGGTGTGAACAACACACACTGCCACTTTGAAATGAAACCAGAGCTGCCATTCCAGAGGAACTGCCTCCCACGTCCTATGCCTCAAACCTTGGAATGTTAAAAATGGGGTAAAATAACCTGTGGACTGGACCTAAGACAACCTTGTGCTCCAAAGAACTGTTTGCAAAGGTAACCAAAAAAGCAGTTACTGTGACTACCAGACTCAAGCATCCCACCCGGGATTTAAAACATTGTGTAGAATTAACATCACTATGTTATGTTATCTGCACCAATGAAAATGCTTTCCTGCCCTGGACAGCTTGGCTCAGTGGATGGAGCAGTGGCCTGAGGACTGAGGGGTCCCAGGTTCGATTCCAGCCAAGGGCACATGCCTGGGTTGCGGGCTCGATCTCCGGTGGGGGTCCTGCAGGAAGCAGCCATCAGTGATTCTCTGTCATCATTGATGTTTCTCTCTCTCACTCTCCCTTCCTCTCTGAAATCAATAAAGAAATATATTTTTTTAAAAAAGAAAAGAAAATGCTTTCCTGCTATTTATGTAATTGTCCTCTTCCATCCACCTAATAAAAGAGTAACATGCTAATTGACCGTACCTTCATGACACCCACCAGCCAATCAGGAGTGAGTATACAAATCAACCCAACAAAGATGGTGGTCTGATTTGCATGCACAGGCACTGAGCAGCCAGGGGCGGGTGGGATGCTTGAGTCATTGCCATCGTCGGAGGCATTTCACACCACCCTAGCTGCTCTGGGCCTCTGGGCAGGGTGGGAAGACAGAAAGGCGGCTCTGGCCAGAGCGAAGGCCCATTCTTGCATGAATCTTCGTGCATCAGGCTTCTAGTTTCTTATAAATACCCCATGCCTTTGTCTCCTAATCATAACATTATTTGGGCTCCTGCCTGAATTAATGGTTTTTGAATAACTATTCTTACTGATCTCAATAAATTCTGTTGTCTCTCACTTTGAAAAGCCCCTTTTTTTAACAAAAATTTATTGATTTCAGAGAGAAAGGGAGAGGGAGGGAGAGATAGAAACATCAATGATGAGAGAGAATCATTGACTGGCTGCCTCCTGCACACCCCACACTGGGAATGGAGCCCACAACCAGGCATGTGCCTTGACCGGGAATTGAACCGTGACCTCCTGGTTCATAGGTCGATGCTCAACCACTGAGCCACCCCAGCTGGACTGAAAAGCCCTTTTTATTTTTATGTTAACACAGCTATATCGATGAGCAGGTTACCACTGAGGGCTGATTCCACTAAGAAACTTTGGGAGACAGTGCAGAAACATACCTCAGAGTTATTACACTAGAGGTGTGAGGGGGTATTTATCCTCAGCTCCCATGTATCACTGGAAGGCACATGGGGGTGTATACTCCCCCTCACATGTCTAACCAATCCCAAGTGTGATCAGTGAGGGTTCCTGCATCCAGAGAGAGCCCTCGGGCAGATTCAAAGTTGGGAACAATAAGAAGCCATTGATACGTA
Organism: Corynorhinus townsendii; assembly: GCA_026230045.1. NCBI lineage: Eukaryota > Metazoa > Chordata > Mammalia > Chiroptera > Vespertilionidae > Corynorhinus > Corynorhinus townsendii. The sequence continues at coordinate 80,871,215 of JAPDVU010000006.1, forward strand.
TAGGATAGCTGAAGGACAAGAATACATAGACACCCTGGCCAGTGTGGCTCAGTTGGTTGGAATGTCGTCCGGGACACCAGAAGGTGGCGGGTTTGATTCCTGGTCAGGGCACATGCTCAGGTTTTGAGTTCTGTCTCCCGTTGGGGTGTGTGCAGGAAGCAACCAATGCACCTCTTGCATTGATGTTTCTCTCTCTCTCTCTCTCAAATCAATAAAAACATTTTTTAAGAAAAGAACATATGAACAGTCTATCCACATCATCAGTATTCAATAAATATTTGTTGACTGATGGTTCATTGCACAGGCCTTCTTTGCACCTTGTAAAAGCACAGATCACAATGTTAGTGACAGTATGACTAGAGTCTTTTTCCATCAAAATCAATAAATTCATCATCAATCTTACATTGAGCAGTTAAGAAATTAGAGGCAAGGAGAAAACCAAGATGGCGGCATAGGTAAACACCTAAACTGCTGCCTCGCACAACAATTTCAAAACTACAACTAAAAGACAAAACGGACATCATCCAGAACCACAAGAAGGCTGGCTGAGTGGAAATTCTACAACTAGAAGGAAAGAGAAAAGCACACTGAGACTCTGAGGAGCTGCAGGAGGCAGAGGTACTGAGACGCGCACACAGAGAGGACTGGCAACTGAGTGCATGGCTGGCTTTCTCAAGCGGGAGGGAGACAAAAGCTCCTGACTATGCTGAACTCCAGTTCCGGGCAAGACTCTGGGGACCCAGACTCATTTGGGGAGAAACTGGACTGTCTGGCAGCGGGCGGAACTCGAGGGCAGCTTTCCCTCAGAGGTGCCTGCAGCGATTACCACGGGACACTGAGACACAGGGGCCTATTAGGGCAGGGCTGACAGGAAGCCATTGCTGTTGACTCCGCCCCATCCAAGCTGAGCACTGAGGCTTTTGCAAGTCTTGTCTCATAAGGGTGTCTCCAGCACAGACATTCTCCCAGCGTAGACACAGCTGATCCTCACAGCCAATTGTCCTGGAGGTCAATTCCTCCCAGTGATACCAACAACAATCAAGACTTATCTACAACAAGACTGTGCACACAGCCCACAAAGGGGTGCACCAGAAGTGTCCACTCAAGTAACTGGGGAGGCTGAGCCACTGGGCCCTATAGGACACCTAGCACACAAAGCCACTCTATCAACTCAGGGAAGCAGCCAAAATGCGGAGACAAAGAAACAGGTCACAAATGAAAGAAATGGAGGAAAGCAAACGACTGGATATAGAGTTCAAAACCACGGTTATAAGGTTTTTCAAGAATTTTCTAGAAAAGGCTGATAAATTTAGTGAGACCCTCGAGGATATGAAAAAATATTATACAGAGATCTAACAGCAGACTAGAGGATCGCAAGAATCAAATCAAAGAATTGAAATACAAAGAAGCAAAAAACACCCAACCGGAAAAGCAAAAAGAAAAACAAATCCAAAAAGTTGAAGATAGTGTAAGAAGCCTCTGGGACAACTTCAAGCATACCAACATCAGAATTATGGGGGTGCCAGAAGAAGAGAGAGAGCAAGATACTGAAAACCTATTTGAAGAAATAATGACCGAAAACTTCCCCCACCTAGTGAAAGAAATAGACTTACAAGTCCAGGAAGTGCACAGAACCCCAAACAAAAGGAATCCAAAGAGGACCACACCAAGACACATCATAATTAAAATGCCAAGAGCAAAAGACAAAGAGAGAATATTAAAAGCAGCAAGAGAAAAACAGTTACCTACAAGGGAGCACCCATATGACTGTCAGCTGATTTCTCAACAGAAACTATGCAGGCCAGACGGGAGTGGCAAGAAATATTCAAAGTGATGAATAGCAAGAACCTACAACCAGGATTACTCTACCCAGCAAAGCTATCATTCAGAATTGAAGGTCAGATAAAGAACTTCACAAATAAGAAAAAGCTAAAGGAGTTCATCACCACCAAACCAGTATTATATGAAATGCTGAAAGATATTCTTCAAGAAGAGGAAGAAGAAGAAAGAGGTAAAGATAAAAATTATGAACAACAAATACATATCTATCAACAAGTGAATCTAAAAATCAAGTGAATAAAAAAATCTGATGAACAGAATAAACTGGCGAATATAATAGAATCAGGGGCATAGAAAGGGAGTGGACTGACAATTCTGTGGGGGTGCAGGAAGAGACTGGACAAAAATCGTACACCTATGGATGAGAGTAGGACAGTGACGGAGGGGGGTGGGAATAAAGGCAGAGGGTGGGGTGGGAACCGGGTGGAGGGGAGCTATGGGGGGAAAAAGAGGAACAATTGTAATAATCTGAACGATAAAGACTTATTAAATTTTAAAAAAGAGGAAGAAGAAGGAAAAGGTAAAGATAAATATTATGAACAACAAATACATATCTATCAACATGTGAATCTAAAAATCAAGTGAATAAAAAATCTGAACAGAAAGAAAAAGAAATTAGAGGCTTTGCAGCTTGGGGTGGGAGCACATGGCCTACAGTTTCACCTGGGAAGCTAATTGCGTCTGTGTGTGTGTGTGTGTGTGTGCGTGTGTGTGTGTGGTTTATGCAATTTTATCCCATGTATAAATTTGTAGAACCATCATCACAATCCACATACAGAACTATTCCATCTCCAGAAAAGAACTCCCTCATGCTAACTCTGGTAATCATACACCACCCCCTTTCCTGAACCCTTGTCAACCACTAATCTGTTCATCTCAATAATTTTGTCATTTCTAGACTGTTACATAAATGGGATAATACCACAGGTAACCTTTTGAGTTTGGCTTGTGTCACTCTGTGTAAACCCTTGAGATCTATCCAAATCATTCTGTGTACCTCAGTTTGTTCATTTTTATTACTGAATAGGTTCCCACCTGGGGGGCTTGCTAATCTTAGACACAACTCCACAAAGGCACCCACACCCTGCATGGAGATTGCCACCTCCTTGTTCAAAACTGTTAGCCTAGCCCGGCCGGTGTGGCTCAGTGGTTGAGCATCGACCCATGATCCAGGAGGTCACGGTTCGATTCCCAGTCAGGACTCATGCTCTGGTTGCGGCTCAATCCCCAATAGGGGGCGTGCAGGAGGCAGCCGATTGATGATTATCTCCCATCATTGATGTTTCAATCTCTCTCTCCCTCTCCCTTCCTCTCTCTGAAATCAATAAAAACCTATTTTAAAAAACTGTTAGCCTATAGCTACAGTGTTTCTAACAGGGGTGTGTCATACCCCTTCGTATGCTAGGTGGTGGGAAAGCTGGGAGGAGGGAAAAACAAAAACCACTGCGTGTTTTAATTGCTTCCCCTTCACCCTATTGGTGAGGGAGAGATTCCCACCCTATGGTTATGGGGATGGCCAGATGCACAACACCCAACACTGGACACGTGAGATTAACAACCATTTGGTCACATGTACTCATAGCCTGAGGGAAGGGGGAGACTACATGCCAGAGGGGGCCACAGGAGGATTGCACTCTGGAACACAGTGAACAAACAGGTTGTGCAGGCGGGCTTAGCAGTAACAAGAGGGTGAGGTGTCCCTCGGTTCCAATGGGAGCATGTGATTGGCTTGTTGGAGTCATTCCAAGGGCTGACAGGAAGTGAAACCCACTGCTCAGGGAGAAGCAGGCATCACACCCAATCTGTCTGATAAGGAAGGTTGTTTGGCAAGGGAGCAGAGTGAGGAGGGGAGCTGTGAGGTCTCTCGGTTTCGCCAGATGTCAGCAGCACATATTACTGAGCCTTCTTTTTAGATGCATTGCTTCATGGCAACACTTTTGAGGATTTATTATGGAGCGACAGAAAGGAAAGGTAGAAATATTTCCCTTATAGGCTTTATTCATAATCACTGTGAGTTGCACAGAAATAAGTATAAGTGGGGGGGAGGGGGCGCCCGGGGCGGGGGGTGGTTTGGTTGTTTGTTTTTTGTTTTCTTGTCCTGGGGAAGTATACTCCCAATGAAGTAACAGGAAGTCAAGAGAATTTTAACCTCACCACCATGGAGAACACACTTCTCACTCAAGGAGAAAGGGAGTGTTTAGGTGAGCATTTCCTGAGGGGATAAAGCACCTGGCCATTGGCAATTCCAGATACTTGATTAACAGGCAGGAGATCATGGAAACTTTCTGGAATTGACAAGCCAAGAAAGGGAAACTTGGGATCTGGGCTACTGTGATTTATAAGAAATACTGGGTGTCCTCCAAAAATGTATATTCATTTTAACAGCTAATAACTGTTAAATTTTTAATTTTGAAAATGAACTATGTTAATAAACACTGACTTTATAATCATTCAAAGCGTATATACATTTGTAGGGGATACCCTTTATATATTTGATCTTCATCCCGGTTTCTGGCAGAGTTTCTAAAACCCTTGGAATTTTCTGTGATCACGGAGATAAAGGTGCCTTTTGTTATGCTAAGAAGGTAACTTTTGGAAGCACCTAAGGATAGGGGCTGGTAGCCCCGGAGAACCAACCATGTAGTTAGAAGGTTGAAACTTTTAGTCCCACCCCCTATCTCCAGGGAGGGGAGGGGCAAGGGGCTGGAGATTGAATCAGTTATCATTGGCTAATGATTTAATCAGTCATGTCTATGTGGTGAAGCCTCCTGAGCAAGCATGTCAAACTCAAAGGCTAACACGGGCCAAATAAACAAGGTTTAAGCTTATGTGGGCCACAAAACAACAAAAGCTTCCATTTCCATAGAAACATAGGTTTCTTTTGATAGAGACATGCTGAATACAAAGGGCTAAAATAAATGAGTAATCGTTAATATAAAATAATAGAACAGTTTAATAGAACAGTTTAATAAAAATTAATATTTTTTCTTGGACATTAACTTACCAGACACTGAATAACTGCACAAATAAGCGTAACGCAAATAAACCTACTTTTCTTGTTCTCCGAAAGCGAAATATTTCCTGTTGCCCACACCAAATAGGTCAGTCCAAGACTAATGACATGGCAATCAGCTGCTAAAATATTCGCTGTTAGTTTTAGTGGAGAGAAATGGTACACCTGTGCGTAAGGCGTGTAAGGGAAATGAACGCAACACAATTATAGTAATCAGCCATTAGCGAACACTGTAGTTCATTATTAATAATTATATATAACAGGATATTGTAAAAATTAAGTTACAAAATTTTTATTGAAACATTTCTTACATACCATTATATTGGCTGGGCCGCAAAAATATTCGTTGTGGGCCACATGCGGCCCGTGGGCCTCCAGTTTGGCATGCTTGCTCCATGACAACCCAAGGGGGCTGGGTTTGGAGAGCTTCCAGGATAGAAGCATAGGTGACAACCTGGACTTAAGACTGGTATCTGAAATGGGGCAGTCTTGTGGGACTGAGCCCTTAACCTATGGAACCTGATGCTATCTCCAGGCAAAACTGTCAGAATGGAGTTTAATTGTAGGACACCCAGCTGGTGTTGCAGAACTGTTTTATGATATAGGGGGGAAAACACATATTGGAATTGGTATCAGAACCTTTAGGATCAAAATACTTCTTTGGAAGAGGCCTTATCTACTCCTCTTTCTAAACCAATTCTACTCCATCCTCATACCCTAAATCTCTCCATCAGAGAAACTATCCCCATTTGCAATTATGCATCATTTGTGTCCTCCTTGAAGGTAAGGGTCATGCAGTAGAAAGCATGAGGACTTTGTTCATTGCTGTGACCCCAACAGAATCCACCAAGAACTAATCCATATTTTAGAACAAATGAATGCACAAATGTAACACACACATATACTGACTTGCTGTGGTTTCTGATTTAATGAAATCATTAAGGAGGAGAGTAACCAATCATGGTTTGCCTGGAACTGAGGGAGTTCCTGCGATGCTAACTAACACCAGGGAAGTCCAGGGCAAAGCAGGACAAGTGGGTCACCCTTTAATAAGGAGCCAAATGGCAACAGAAGAACTCACTGGAGCCTTATTCCTAATGTAGAATAAATGCTTCCCAAGAGGCTCATCCACTGTTGTCCCAGAGAGACCCCATCACTGGATCCCATTCCATGGGAGCCTTGTGGGTCTACATTTAAGACTGGGGAAGTATGGCAGGATAGTAAGAAGCTAGGAAAATTCCTGGACAAGTGGAATAAGGAAAATAAGACAAGAAAATTAAACAAGGCCAAACAGTTTGGGCAGCTTGTCAAGACAAGATAACATCAGGAACTGAATTAATCAGGCAGTCAGCTTGTGACTTACAAGACCTTATTTTCCCCAACCAAGGACACTGGAGGGCAAATGATTAATACCTCTCCTCCCTAACCGGGGGTGGGGGGGTGGGGGGGGTGAGGGGGTGGGGGGGGAGATAGATAAATAGATAGATAGATAGATAGATAATTAGTAATATACTAATTAGACCCGATGTCCTTCCGGACGACCTTCCAGATGAAGCCAGAGCTGCAAGGGAAGCCCGGGTTCCTGGTGCCGGCAGCCGGGGAAAGGAAGGCCTACTTTTGCACAAATTTCGTGCATCGGGCCTCTAATATATTTAGCTTAAATCACCCTAGAACTGCTAAGGCAGGAGGGGGGAAGGGAGAAGAAGAAAAGGGGGAATTTCCTCTCACTTGCTGAACAAAGAAGTCAGCAGTCTTAGGACTTGCCAAGATAAAATCGCCAGATGCTCTCCTAAATTCTGGGAAAGCTACAACAAGTAAAAGGGGGACCTTGAAATCTAATCTGTTGCCCAAGACATCCAGTAGAGGAACTTTGAAACCTGCAGGCAGAAAAGTATAAACTTCTAAACCTCTACCAGTGGGTGCTCAGACTAGCTGTATGCCCACTTGTGCTCTATGCCAAATATATTTTTAATGTATTTGCTTGCTTTGTTACAACAGTATTTGTCTGTCACTCACCTGAAGTCTTTATTATGAGACTGATAAGGACCAAGGAGGAGGCAGCCCTTGCCCTCTGACTCAGGGGGCTGTCTGGTAACAGCAGCATTCCTCTGGAGAGGGTTTAGCTGTTTTCAGCTGGAAGCCAGAGTCACCACTGACCTGGGACCATTCCGCCTTTCTTTAAGTCCCTCATCCCCACCCACAGTTTCAGACTCTCCAACCTTGCCAAAGCTCAGTTTCCCAAAAGCAAGGGTGTGGAGGTGACATCCCTAGAGCTGCTTTACATATTGTAGGACCAGCAATATCTCCAAGGGTATATCATTTCCCAGGCTTAGCTCTGCAGCAAGAGACACTGAAACCAACAGTCAATAGAAAGCCTTTACATATGAGATCATAGAGTGTAGAAATGTAGGTATAGGCTTTAACTAAGTGTTTCAATTCCTTTGGTTGTCATATAGCTTATAATCAAAGATTAAGAAAGTATATTACTCAGGTCCTAGAGATCTGCTGATAAATCAAGTTCCAGGAAAAGTACATTTTGATAGAGATAATAGAAAAATGAAGCCAGTTAAACATAAACTGGTGAGATAGCTTAAGCAATAAAGGTGATCACAAGATGTTTCATTTCTAACTTTCACCTTAAAGATAACATCACTGACACATAATCATGAGGTATTTTGCAGAATCTTGGTTCCTCAACCTGGTTAGATTACCCAACCACAGTTACGAAGGCACCAGACAAGATGACGTCAGGAACTGAATTAATCAGGTTAAGGGAAGCCACTGAAGCTCACACAAGAACTAACCAATCAGCTTCTGCCATGACCCCTATCCTCTAACCCTCAACCTTTGTCTTTAAAACCCTTTGATTTAAAAACCATTCAAGAGTTTGAAGTTTGAATGCTAGCTCACTGTTCTCCTGGCCTGGCACCCTACCAATAAACTGCTCCAAATTCTCCACTGCAAATCTTGGTGCTCAGTGTTTGGCTCTGCTGGGCATCACATGGGTGGACCCTCTTCAGTTCCATAATGATGCTTTGCATTGTGTCATCTAGGCCCCAAAGCAACATGGTCCTTAGTCTCCCAAAGTCTCAGGAAAATATCTTCCAATTCATCTCCACATGGTCTCAGAACCTGTTCAAGATCCCCTCTACGAGCCTGACTGGCTCAGTAGTTGAGGGTCGACCTATGAACTAGGAGGTCATGGTTCGATTCCCAGTCAGGACACATGCCCGGGTTGCAGGCTCAGTCCCCAGTGCGGGGTGTGCAGGAGGCAGCCGATCAATGATTCTCTCTCATCTCGATGTTTCTCTTTCTCCTTCTCCCTTCCTCTCTAAAATCAATTAAAATATATTTTTTAAAAGAGCCCTGCTATGACAAGCTCCCAAGGCACCCCTCCCTTTCCTCCATGGGCTCCCAGACCTCTGTGTGCAACAACCTCTCTCTCCTCCTTCAGCAGAAGCTGGAAACCCTGGTGTGGAGGTGTGCAGCACCTGGCATTCCGGCCACCAGGGTCTGGGTGTCTGAGAGAGATGGGTGCTAAGAAAGCAGACAGGTGATCACACCTGTGTCAGCCCAGACTTTGGTAAAATATAAGGATGAGAAAACTCCATTTTGATTGCTTTTATTTTTTATGTGGATTGCATTATCCTTAGTTTCTTTTTGCTTTCCACCTACCCTGAGTGGCCAGGCCAGATTATTATGATCTCTGAACGCATAATAATCTGGCCACTCAGTGTGTGTGTGTGTGTGTGTGTGTGTGTGTGTGTGTGTATGTATTAGAGGCCCGGTGCATGAATTTGTGCATGGGTGGGTCCGGCCAGCCTGGCCAGGGGGAGGGGACATGGGTGGTTAGCCAGCCTGCCTGCTGGTTGAACTCCTGGTTGAGGGAACAATTTGCATATTAGCCTTTTATTATATAGGATATACACTGAGTGGCCAGATTATTATGCATTCAGAGATCATAATAATCTGGCCACTCAGTGAATGTCCTTGTGAAGCAACGCTCCTTCAGAAAAATTGCAGCTTTTCTTCACTCTGTATGATGGTCACCTGGAAAGCAGAGGGGCCCTCGCTCAAAGCTGGATTTCAATGTTGAAACTGGTGATGGTGTGGCACCCCCACATCCAGAGGGTAGGATGAGGATTGTGACTCACATAACTGAGGTTGCTGGGGAGAGCAGGGCAGAAATCTCATGGAGCTCTGAAATGGCTCCAGAGAAAAAGAAAAGGAACCTCGCTTTTCTCAAAAGGGCAAGAAATACGTGTTGCTGTGGATCTAGAGAAAAAGGAACCCTTCTGCACTGTGGTGGGAATGTAAATTGGTGCAACCACTATGGAGAGCAGCAACCCCACTTCTGGGTATTTGTCTAAAGCAGTGGTCGGCAAACCGCGGCTCACAAGCCAAATGCAGCTCTTTGGCCCCGTGAGTGTGGCTCTTCCACAAAATACCACAGCCTGGGCAAGTCTATTTTGAAGATGTGGCGTTAGAAGAAGTTTAAGTTTAAAAAATTTGGCTCTCAAAAGAAACTTCAGTCGTTGTACTGTTGATATTTGGCTCTGTTCACTAATGAGTTTGCCCACCACTGGTCTAAAGGAATGAAGTCAGTATTTCAAAGAGATATTTGCACCTCCCTGTCCATTGCACCCTTATCTGAGACATGGAGACAACTTGGACACAGCAAGGATGGACCTAGAGGGCATTATGCTAAGTGAGATAAGCCAGACAGAAAAAAAATACTGTAAGATCTCACTTACATGTGGAATCTAAAAAAAAGTCAAACTCATAGACACAGAGTAGAACAGTGGTTAGCAGGAGCTGGGGGGGGGGGGGGGATATGGGGAGATGCCGGTCAAAGGGTACAAGCTTTCCGTTATAAGACGAATAAGTCTTGGAGATATCATGTACAGCATGGCAGCTATAGTTAATAATGCTGTGTTGTGTACTTGAAATTTGCTAAGAGAGTATATCTTAAGTGTTCTCACCATTTTAAAAATATGTGGGGTGATGGATATTTGCTCATTAGCTTGATTGTGGTAATTATTTCACAAAGTATGTGAATATCAAGTCATCACATTGTACACTTTAAACATATGCAGTTTTATTTATCAATTATGCCTCAATAAAGCAGGAGGGGGGAAGGAAAGAGCTTTGTCTGGGGTTTTTTGTGGTAGGGCTGATGGCCAGAAAAATCACCAAAAGTTGGGAGAGAGGAATGGAACAGATTCTTCCTCACCGCACTCAGGAGGAACCAGCTGTGCCAACACCTGGGTGCAGACTTCCAGCCTCCAGAACTGGGAGACAATAGATTGCTGTTGGTTAAGCCCCTGCATTTGTGGTACTTTGCTGTGACAGCCCTTGGAAATAAATAGAAGCACATGTTTGCCAAGCTTTGTCTCTGTGGAACAGTTTGGAAGAATTGAAAAATCACTGTCAAGTTGCCTCTCAAGACACTGATCTCCTTCTCGCTCGCTCACTCGTTCACGCTCTCTTGTCTGTGTGATTGATTTCTATTATTTATTATCACATACCAAAGCCTAACATCATGAGTTCATATCACATCAGAAAAGTGGCTCAGGTGAGGAGGTAGACCGTTTTCTCTCATAAGGACTCCAGAAAGAAATAGTGTTGAATTTCAGCTGCCAATACCAAAGAATAAAAATTCCATCTGGGATTTATTTTTTCAACATAAAAGCTCATTTATAAAATGTGACCTTTATTGGCATGTTTAGGTTACAGGTTTTCAGGGTATGGTATTGAGGGGCTGCAAAAGTGCAAATCCCTTCTTCTGTTCTTAAGAGAGAGTGTCCCATGTTGGCCGCAGGCTTGGCTGGATCCGGGTGCTCAAACTATGTTAGGAATGTGTCTCTTTCTAGTCTCAGCCCTGTTCCCTTTGTGTTATCTTCATTAGCTGTCCCTGTTGTAGGCAATTTTATTCTCCAAGCTTAGCAACTATGACATAAATCCTGGGATGAAGTCTTATTGGCTTGGTTTGAGATGTGTGCTCATGGTTGAACTATGGGCAAAGAGATAAAATACACTGATTGGACAGTCTTGGTCATGTGCCCAATTCTAAAGCTGGCCCTTCTCAAACCACATGGCTAAGAAGGGGACAATAATCCCCCAAAGGAAATTCAGAAGAAAGGTGTTGACAAAAGAAAGAGGAATGGATGTTGGACAGACAAGTCCAACAAATCTCCATTACACCAATGTTAAACAAGTCATTAAGACTTACTCAAACATAGCATTCATAAATCAAATAGAAAGGTATTATATTGCCTGCCTGGTATGGCTCAGGGATTAGAACATCAGTCTGCACGCCAAAAGGTCTCTGGTTCAATTCCTGGTCAAAGGAACATACCTCGTTTGCAAGTTCGATTCTTGGCCCCAGTTGGTGTATATTCCAGAGGAAATCAATCTATGTCTCTCTCTTACATCAATGTTTCTCTCTCACTCCCCCCCCCTCTCTTAAAATTAAGGGAAAAAAATATCCTTGGGTGAGGATCAACAAAAAAATGTAATTAATTACATGATTAATTAATTTTAAAAATAGAAAATTATTATAGTTTATTGAGCACTCCAGTTTGGTATTCCACCTAGAAGTCTGGCTGCCAAATAATATCTCACAGCATTGAGAATTTGGAATTTTTATAATTTCATGAAGGAATGTTTTGTCTTTGTGTTGTCTTGAGTTGGCTATGATTTTCAAATGCTGTTCTTTTTGTTTAGCTAATGATAAATTATTGTGGGTTTAGCTTGTTATTACCAATTTAATTTGTTGTGGGGTGTTTGGCAAAGCCTACAGTGTTTAATAACACTCATTTGCATAAGAGTATTTTTGGTCTCTAAGTTTTCAATAAGTAGACTTTAAGTCAACATATGCATTGAGTGCAAATAGGAATCATCTGTGCTCACATTGCTAAAGCAGATGTACCCACAATTCGCCAACTTTTAGGATGCATTTAGGTTGACATTCCATGTTTACTACCCAATTGTTCCCTGGAGACTGGGAACAGGCAGATTCTTGATTCCCTACTAATTATGTCAGTAACAAAAAAAAAACACGTAGACTGATGGCTTAGAGGACTTTGTGTATACCACACACACACACACACACATATTTTTTAATCCTCACCCAAGGATATTTTCCCATTGATTTTTAGAGAGGGAGGGAGGGAGGGAGGAAGGGAGGGAAGGAGGGAGGGAGAGAAGCATCGATATGAGAGAGATACATTGATTGGTTGCCTCCTGCACTCTCCCTGACCTGGGCCAGGGATTGAGCCTGTAAACGAGGTACATGCCCTTGACCAGGAATTGATCCCAAATCCCCGGCTGATGCTCAAACCATTGAGCGAACCAGCTAGGGCTGCGTGGAGTATATATTTTTTAAACGGGTCTTAAATTATAGAGGGTCTAAAAACTTGATCCAAACTGGAGTTGGCAAACTCCTGAAAAAGACCAGATAAATATTTTTGGCTTTCCAGACTGTACAGCTTCTATCACAATGACTAAGTTAGACTTTGTACATAAAAACAGCCATAGACAGTATGTGAATGGGTGTGTCTGTGTGCCAATAAAACTTTAATTACAAAAATAGGCAACCAGCAAATATGGCCCGTGGGCCATAGCTGGCACCCCATGGTCTAGGAGTTGTGCTTCCTTCTTTTGAACCCTTGAAGATGTTGTGGGTGTGAATATCAGTTCCCAATTAAGATACCTAAGAGATTATCACTTTTTGGTAACAGTTTCATGACTAGTTCAATCTCCTATTATGTGGGGTAGTGGAAACCTCATCTCAGCCAGCTGGGGTGCTCTCCATTTTGGCAGGATGCTTTCTCTTGGTTTCCAGGACTGCATCTTAGTTTTCTGGAGTTCAGATGGTGCCTAGGATGGGGGTGAGGCAGGGAGAAGGGTAGGATAGGTAACCAAGTTATTGTCTCTTTAAGATGATCCTACTGAGGGGGTCCTCATCATTGTGGTTCTTGGTTATTGGTTGTAATGGGTTGAACTGTGTCCCTCAAGAGAGATATGTTTAAGTCCTAATCTCCAGTATCTCTGAAAATGGCCTCGTTAGGTCATATTAGTTCAGATGAAATCATACTGGAGTAGAGACAGCCCTTAAATCCAATATGGCTAGTGTCCTTTTAAGAAGAGAGAAGAGACACCGAGATACCAGGAGAGGACACCATGTGACAACGAGGCAGAGATTGAAGTCCTACAGCTGCAAGTCAAGGTGGACTGCAAGCAAACCACCAGAAGCTAGGAAAAGGCAAAAAAAATTCTCCCCTGTGGGTTTTAGAGGAAGCATGGGTCTGCCAACATCATATATATATACATTTCAGAGAGGGAGGAAGGGAGAGAAGGAGGGAGGGGGGGGAGAGAGAAAGAGAAAGGTGATGAGAGAGAATCATTGATCAGGATCGAGCCTGCAATCCAGGCATGTGCCCTGACAGGGAATGGAACCATGACCTCCTAGTTCATAGGTCGATGCTCAACCACTGAGCCACGCCAGCCGGGCTAGAGCCACCCTTGTTCCCACCTCTTCATACCCACTGGCTCTCTGGATCATACTCCTTGTCCCAAATCCATTTCCCTTTTCTTCCAAAGTAATAGAATAGTCGCCAGGAACATGGCGGCCCAGTTAGACATTTCCCAGCCTCCCTTGCAGTTATGTAGCAACTGATTTCTAATTAAGTACCAAAAAATTAACTGCTGTTGAATACGGGGAGAGAGGGAGAGAGAGAGAGAAACACTACTTCTCACAGGCTCATTTCTAAGAGCAAATGCTTTGAGAGAACATAATCCGTTCACCCCGGGATGGAGTCAGAGCAATTTTAATCTCAGAGTTTAATCTTTCCCCCAAATATGGGCTCCATTACTAACCCCCGTGGCTAGAAATCTTCAGGATGCAGAGACCTTTCCTTTCTGGTCTCTAACAAACAGATGCTGAGAGCAAATATTTGCCCTCTGGGAACCTGGGCAGGGGAAAATGGGAGAATGGCTTTTCTGCCACCAAGCTACTTTTGGGATTAAGATTATCAAAGGCTAATAGCAGCTGTTAGGTACTTAGCAAATTTACCTAATCAGCCTCTCACACATGAGGAAATCGTCTAAATACACCACTGCTGTTAAATCCTGTGGCTGCAGAACTATCCATCTCCCTCCTGGCCAGGTAATTAGGAAGAACTGAATAATCGCCTTGGCGAAATGGCAGAGGCAGCAATATATCACAACCTGCGGTATATCACAAGCGTGTGGCAGGATCAGAGGTTGCAAGTGCTTCTGGAACGAGAAATATCACAGTAAAGATGTTGCATAATACACTGAAATTCATCAAGGCAGGCACAGTGGGAAGACTCTCTGATACAGGTTCAGCGAAGAGCAGGTATGGGGATGTCCACTTGGAGACTACATTTCCCAGCCTCTCTTCGGTGTGGCCAGATGAGTAAGGTCTTGCCAGTGAAATGTGACCCAAAGTGATGAGTGGCTTGCTCAAGAAGTGGAATATAGATGTGCCTGTGACCCAGTCTCAACCTATCAAGATAATGCCCTCAGGAATGGTGGAACAGCAAGATGAGAAGCAGCAGGATCCCCAAAGGACAATGCGTGGAACAGCTCTGTCCTGCCAACCTGGACAGCTCATGGAAGACTGTTACATGAAAAAGAAACACTCGACTGTGCTCTGTAAGCCACTAAATTTGGGGTCCTCTTTGTTATAGCATCTGAACCTTTACCTTGTCTAATACAATAGGCTAGTTCATTTCACTCTCCCAACAACCCAATGAGTTGATTTCTGTTATCAGTACCATTTTGCAAATAAAGAAACTGAGACATAGAGAAGGTTAAAGAAATTTCCCAGGATTCTAAAACCAACAAACAGAATTAGAAGCCAGGGGTATCCTACACCAAAGCCCATGCAAAAGATTCTGACTCAGTAGGTCCAAGGCAGGGGCTGAGATTCTGAACATCTGTGATGCTGATGCTGCTAAGCCACGGACCACCATTTCAGGAGCAAGGATTTCAATCCTACAGTCCCCTGCCTCCCCTAAGAGTTAGGAACTAAGCACCCAGATCCTCGGATTCTCAGATCTCTAAATGACAGTGAAAAGTTTCCCTCAAAAAAGTTCCCCTTTCTGTGCTGCTCTCCTCTCCTGAAAATTAGTTGGATTTATATACTTAAATTTTTTAAAATAGTCGAATTCTCTTTCAAGCCTGAGATTTCTCCTAGGAACGTGTCTCACATCCAAAGAGCAGTCACCATGAAATTGTGAAATATGATGCCACTTTCCGGGTATCTTGTGACAGCTGTCTCACCCGTCTTTTCTTACTCCAGCTCTCTAGCCCAAGATAGCATTTATGGAGTCTGCTTGGGAAGGGTGACACAAGTCGTTCTGTGCTCATTTCAACAGAAAATGTTGAAATGAAGGTAGAAACACTCTCAGCCTGGAGGGATATTATAATCAACAGCAAAAGCCATCTCAGTACTCAGAACACCAGGAAACGTCTTCCTGCTGCAAACCCAACTCCAGCCTGAAAAATCAGCACATTCCAAAGGGAGCCAAATCCAGTTCACAAAAGAGAAAAACAAATGACCAGTAAAGTGTATGGAGAAGGTTCATCATTGCTGGCGAATAAGTGGAGTTTAAACAAGGTTCCATTCTTCACCTGGAAAATGGGCAAAAACTAAAAAGAATATTAATACCCAGTGCTGTTCTGGTGAGAGGAAATGGGCATCCTGATATAGTGTAAGGGAGCGTGCATATTGGGAGTCATGTGGTTGTAGGGGAGGAATTCTGATTTAAAATAGCTTAATCAGAAAGGGTCCTAGCACCCAGGCCTGTATGGCTCAGTTAGTTTGAATATCATCCTGTGCACCCAGAAGATCTTGGGTTTCTGGTTTGACCTCCTGTCAGGCCAACCAATTAATGTCTCTCTCTCACATCGATGTCTCTCTCTCTCTCTCTCTCTCTCTCTCTCTCTCTCTCTATATATATATATATATATATATATATATATATCCTATATAATAAAGAGCTAATATGCTAATTAGACTGAACAGCAGAACGACGGTCCAGACATCCTTCTGGACGAAGCCAGGGCTGTGAGGGCCGGCAGAGGCTGCAAGGGGCTGCAAGGGCCAAGCCCCTTACACGAATTTCGTGCATTGGGCCTCTAATATATATATTTCTCTCTCTTTCTCCCTCTCTAAAATCAATTTTTTAAAATGTTAAATGTATATATAAAGTTAAGTATATATATTTGGGGGGGGCGGGGAATGGCAGGGAATGTATTGTGACTCTGAGAAGTCCAAGTATGAATGTGGTTCCAAGTATGGCTGAATCCAGGGCTAACAAAGATGTCATCTCTAAAATATGCTGCCCATTGGGTAAGGACCTTCCTCCCTCCCATAACCTAATTATGACAGCTTTGATAGATGGGATTGCATTTCAAGAAATGCAGTACAGCTCTGGCCAATGTGCTCAATGGTTAGAGCATCAGCCTGAGCATAGAAGGGTCTCTGGTTTGATTCCCAGTCAAGGGCACATACCTAGATTGCAGGTTCAATCCCTGGCCCCAATCAGGGCAAGTGAAGGAAGCAACCAATCAATGTGTCTCTCTCACATCAATGTTTCTCTCTCCCTCTTCCCCCCCCCCCACTCACACACACCCCTTCCACTCTCTCTTAAAAAAAATCAATGGAAAAATATCCTTGGGTGAGGATTAACAAAAACAAACAAACAAAAAATGCAGTACATCTATCGTCTTTGATTGTGACTACAATGCCCTCCCTCGACAGATGTAGTATATTTTCCCACCACATTGACTTTGGGCTCGTTCACATGACTTGCTTTGGCCAATGGGATGTTGGTAAATATGAACAAAGGATTTAAATGTGCCTACATGACTTAGTTTAGCTCTTGCACTCCCTTATCAGGAGAAGAGCATGTCCCAGGCAGTTGCTTCACTTTTATCTTGAGCCACAAAATTAACCAACGTGGAACAGAGTAAACCCAGCCCTCAACTTGGCACCAACTAAGTCTAGCCAATCCACAACCTGAAGCAGAATCACCCAGACTGTTCAAGCCTTTTGCCCATTTTGTTTTTCAGTTATCTGTCTTATTGATTTGTTGGAGCTCTTAATATAGTCTGAACATGAGTCCTTTGAGATTGCATGCAATGCAAATATCTTCTCCCATTCCATGGCTTGACTTTGCATTCTCTCAATGGGGTCTTTTTTTTTTTTTTAATTGATTTTAGAGAGGGAGGGAGAGGGAAATAGAGAAACATCACTGTGAGATATGCATTGTTGCTCCTGTACGCACCCAGACTGGGGATTGAACCTGCAACCTGGGTATGTGCCCTGATGAGGATTCAAACCCACAACCTTCCAGTGCACAGGACATGACACTCCAAGCAACTGAGCCACACCCACCTGGCCACTCAGTGGGGTCTTTTGGTGAAGACAATTTCTTAATCTTAATGAAGTCTAATTTGTCAACATTTTCTTTTATGGTTAGTATTTTTGGGGTATAATTCAGCTTCTTTTTCAAGTCAAATAATATGCCTTCTCATTGAAATTCACAAAAGTGCACTCAAATTTTAGTTTTGTTTTATTAGCAGAATTTCAAAATTTTAGAAGCATTGATTGATTTTTGCCTGGAAAATGAGGGAGACATTTTTCTTTTATTATTTTCTGTAATAAAATACAATATGAGTCTACAAGTCAGACTGATGTTGCCTTCCTAAAAGATTTGCAAAGGCAGTATGGGCCACATCCAGTTTTTGCCATTTCACTTCCTTTGGACTCTAATCCTTGTACCAAGTGCAACTCCACTGTAAGAACAAACTGTGCTTCCCCAAATATCCCACGTGCTCTTCTGTATATCCCAATATGCCTTGCATTTTGATTAGGGTCATAGGACTAGTTTTGACCAATGAACTATGAACAAAAATGATGTCTGCCATTTCCAGGTGGAAGCAGTGAAGAACTGGGACCCCTCCTCTGCCCAACAGTCTTGGAAACCATGTGTTTCGTTCCCTGCAGCCACCACCTGGAAGAGGACTCCCACCCTGCCTCGGGTGGCACATGAGTAAGAAATCAGCCTTCATGTGGTGAGCCCCTGAGATTTCAGGACTTGCCTATTACAGCAGCTGAACTCGCTTAACTAACTAATACACAAGGAGAATTAGGACTCCTGTCAATAGAAATCACCAGAGCTCTGCAAGTTAAATTAATGTCCTGGCTGTTTCTGTCTCCTTAGCTCAGAATGGAGGTGACCTTTGGCGAGCTCTGCCTTCCTGATCTCTTAGATCTGATTTTCCCAAAAGCAGAACCTTAGACAAAGATTCAGATGCAAGTGATTTATTAGGAAGCTCTCCTGGCATCACTATGAAGGGTGTGGAGAGAGCACAACAGGGAAAGGAAAGAAGCCACACAAGGATGCAATGTCAGCAGAAGTCCTGAACTCAGCCTGATCCAGCAGAGAATTCTGGAACTTAAGTTACACCCCAGGCAAAGGGACCTGGGCTATTGGACTCCAACTGTCAGAGTTGCTATAGCAAGGCACCACGGACTTAAGAGAAATTGCTTTTCTCACAGTTCTGGAGGCTAGAAAGTCCAAGATCAAGGTGCCAGCAGAATGAATGTCAAGTGAGGGCTCCCCTTGAGTTGCAGGTGGCTGCCTTCTCACTGTGTGCTCACATGGCCTTTCCTCAGTGTATGTGTGGAGACAGAGTGTGTGAGCTCTCTGGTGTCTCTTTTTATAAGGACACCAGTCCTATGAGATCAGGACCCCACCATTATGACATCATGCAACCCTAATTACCTCCTTAAAGTCCCATTCTCCAAATACAGTCACATTGGGGGTTAGGACTCCAGCCTCTGAATTTGGGGGGACACAAACATCCCGTTCATAACAGACTCCTAAACCCATCAGTGATTGGATGCCCACAGAGGGGAAGTGATGTAAACTCCCAGGCACTTCTGGCCCTCCCTTTAAGCAAGGTGGCTCCAGTACCCCTGTGTGGCCCTGTGAAGGTCACAGGTGTGAGCAGTTAGTAGGTTATCTTGAAGAAGCTGGGGGATGGTTCTAGTTCCGGGTGGCAACAATATTTCCTGCTACTTGAGTATTATTGTATCTGTAAGAACGGGCTTATAAATCTGTTTTAATGGAGAGAGTAAATTTTAATTGTGCATCTGCAGATTTCTCACTCCACACCAGGTTGTATACGTCTGCTGTGAAAGCTGACCATTTCCACAGGATTAGTCTCCCTCCTATCTCCTCTCACAGCCTGGCAATTTCACAAAATCCACAATGGTGTCTGCAGGGCCTTGGTTTCCCCCCTCATTCAAATGTTCCCAAAGCACTGCCAAGCCCTGTTTGAGCTCCCTGTCAAATTGCTCTGAGAGTGAGCAGAACCCCGAGCAACTTCTGCCCAAAGCCGAATCAAGCATTTGTCTTGAAAAGCATTTGCCTTGAAAGCCAGCCAACTTCTGTGCAATAAAAAAGAATCCAGACCCCAGGGGGGTGAGGGCATGAGTGGGCGGGGGCGGGGGGGCCAATGGGAGAATAAGGACACATAGGTAATATCTTAATCAATAAAGAAAAAATAAATAAATAAGTTTTTAAAAGAATTCATTTTCTGCTCCTATTTCCTTATCAACACCCATGAAGAGCCAGAGGTTCCAGGCCTGGTTTCAGTGGAAGTCAGTGGCCCTCACAGGAGCGATGAAACGCCCATCGGAGAGCTGGCAGCCTCTGACTATGTGTGCCTACAGGAAGGCCGTGACTCAGGAGGGCACATGACACTCCATTATCCTCCCCTGCCCCCTGCCCCTGCTGCCACTCCCCCCAGCAGCCAAGCCAGGTGTGGTGCTAAGCAGCACAGGTGCTCCTAAGCTGGGAGGCAGGCAGTTTTCTCCCCGTTGAACTTGTATTTGGCAAAGAAATTGCTCCGCCTTTTACAATTATTGACAGCCTTGTCATTTCCAAAGAGGAGTCAGAAAATGAAGATTCTTGGATGCTGTCAGTGGGTACCCAACGGGTGTGCATGTGCTCCTGACGCTCAGAAACATCTGTGGTTCCCTCCAGGTGCACACGGAAGGGAGATGGGGCGTTGCCAACTCCACCACTGCTTCCAAATATTAAAAGAAATGTTTAAAATATTAGCAATTCTGGGTTGATGGCAAACACAATTCTTTTTTTAAAATGTATTTTTATTGATTTCAGAGAGAAAGGGAAAGGGAGAGAGAAATAGAAGCGCCCATGATGAGAGAGAATCATTGATTGGCAGCCTCCTGCATGCCCTCCACTAGGGATTGAGCCCACAACCAGGCATATGCCTAGACTAGGAATCAAAACGTGACTTCCTGGTTTATGGGTCAATGCACAACCACTGAGCCACACCCGCAGGACTCAAACACAATTCTTTAGCTTTTCTTCCCCTGCTTCAAATCACAAATCAGCCTTGGCTGGCGTGACTCAGTGGGTTGGGCAGTTGGGCATCGTCCCATGCAATGAGGTGTTATTGGTTCGATTCCTGGTTAAGGCACATGCCCGGGTTGTGGGCCTGATCCCCAGTAGGGGGTGCGCAGGAGGCGGCGAATCGATGTTACATGCTCGCACATAGATGTTTCTTTCTCTCTCTCTCTCTCTCTCTAAAAAATCAATAAACTATTTTTTAAAGTAACAAATCTACCATTTCTAGGACACATAACTCTACCGGGGGCCCCAGTCCAGAGCTATAGGAGACATCAAGGTAAAGTCTTGTGTTGGAGCAATGCCAAATCTTTGCAAGGTTTATGCCTTTCTAAATTGTGATTTCTTTTCTCTCTCTCTCTCTCTCACACACACACACACACACACACACACACGCACACACGCACACTTACCCACGTTCAAGTTGAATAGACTTAATAATCTACTCAGAGTCCTCATTTGAATCCCCCCAGAAGCAGATACTGAGATGAGAATTTGAAGATGAGTCGAGTACTTAGGAAGTAGCTTCAGTCGAGAATAGGGATGCAAGGCAGGGAAGAGAAAGTCGGCCACTAAAGGATGCACTGGCAAGAGTGTTACCTCCATGGGTAAGTTTCATCCCTCTAGGGAAGTCCTCGAGCCCCTGAGAGTCGAGAGTCGTCTACCTGAGGGGCTCGGGAGCTGGGGTACTGACCCGCCCACTCCCGTCAGGCCTCAGTGGCAGGCTGCTCTCGGGCACTTTGATTCCCCAGCACTCTGGCTGCCACAGTTGCCGCAAAATAGATTCTTTCTCTTTGTAAGAGAAAGTCACCAGGGAAAGAAAGGCAAATCCGGGCTGCTAGAAACAGGAAGGTAGAGGGAAAACGTGAGACCTCAGCTTCTGGAGCTGAGGGTGCTGCCATATAGGCCGCACTGAGCTCTGTAACCCATCCACTGAAGGATGAATGTAAAGTCAGAAGGACCCATGGACCAGGCAGAATCCACTGACAGGAGGAGGAAGAACTCCTTCTTTTTTAAATTATGGTATAAAACACGTAAAAATGACCAACTTAGCAATTTTACGTGTACAGTTCAACGGCATGAAGTGCATTCGCATTTTGTGCAGCCATCAGCACCATCCATCTCCAGAGCTCTTCTTATCTTGCAAAACTGAAACTGCCCCATTAAACACTATGTTCTCCTCCTCCCCTCCCCAGGGCCTTGGCAATCACCATTCTACTTTGTGCCTCTGAATTCAACTCCTTTAAGGACCTCAGAGAAGTGGAACTATGCAGATACTCACAGTGGAACTATGCAGTGCTAGCATTTCTTTTGCGACTGGCTTATTTCACTCAGTAGAATGTTCTCGAGTGGCAGCATCTGTCCAAATCTCCTTCCTTTTAAAAGCTGAATAATATTCCAGTATGCGTGTGCCACATTTTGTTTCTCCATTCTTCCACTGATGGGTGCTTGGGCTGCTTCCACCTCTTCGTGATTGTGAGCAGGTTTAACGTTGGCTGGTCTGAATAGCTTCAGCGAGTTCTGGGGAATAGGAGCAGTCCGTAGTTGTCTGATACCTGGCCATGGGGTGATTAGGGCAGGTAGATGGTGTCCTGAAGTATGCAAGTCTTATAAAGGAGGTGCTTGGGATGTGGCATCTGGGTTGGAGTCCTTTACTAGCTCTAGGAATTGGCTAATCCTCGGAGGGGCACTCTTTCCAGGCTCTGCCAGACTCCAGATCTCTAAGCATCAGAAGCACTGTTAATACAACGCTCTCCCCCACCCCAGCACTGCCCATCCCCCAAAAAAACAATGCATTATTTTTCTTCATATCAGTTAACAATACCTGGCATACTGTACAGTTGACTTCTTTCTCTTAATTTTTTAAATTGATTTTTAGAGAGAAAGAAAGGGAGAGGGAGGGAGAGGGAAACATCGATGTGAGAAAGAAACATCCATCAGTTGCCTCCTGCACACCCCTTACTGAGGATGGAGCTCACAACCAGGGAATCAAACCAGTGACCTTTTGGTGCATAGGAAGAAGCTCCAGAGAACTGAACCACACCGGCCGGGGTGACTTCTTTATTTCATTGTGTAACTCCCTGACTAGGTGCCAGCCACATGAATGCAGGAACATTCATCTGTTTCAGTCCCAGCTATAATGCCAGGACCTGGGACAGTGCCTGCTACACTGAGTGAATGCAGAAACTGAACCATACTTTCCATGGGTTATCCAATGAAGAGTCTTCAGCAGTTGGTATGAAAGCTCAGAGCCCAGCCCTAACTGGTTTGGCTCAGTGGATAGAGTGTTGGCCTGTGTAGTGAAGGGTCCCAGGTTCGATTCCAGTCAATGGCCTGTACCTTGGTTGCAGGCACATCCCCAGTACGGGGTGTGCAGGAGGCAGCTGATTGATGCTTCCATCTATTCCTCTCCCTTCCTCTCTGTAAAAAATAAAAAAAAATATATTTTAAAAATATATTTTAAAAAAGAAAGAAAGAAAGAGAGAGAGAAAGAAAGGAAGGAAGCTCAGAGCCTGCATAGAATCTTAGTAGCATCTTAGATTTGCCCCTCAAGCATGGTGTTTTCCTTGCATCCCCAGCAGATCAAGACATCTGCCTGACATTCATAATTTGGTATTGGGGGGAACCGTATTGAATGACAGACTACTACTCGGACTTGAGCATTCAGAGGAGTGAGACTCCCTGGGCCCTTCCTCTGTCCTAAAAATAGCCAGGATGCTGGGAGCGTGGTGAGGCTGTATTGAGCTATTTTTAACTTTAGGATCCTGGAATTGTGACCAGGCTGGGCTTCGCTGAAGCAAAAGGATGTCGGTGCGGAGGTCTCACCTCAGAGAGGTTTTTGAGCATTCCTCTAATGTGCAAGTTCTGACTTCTGACTTGATAGATGGTGTACATTGAGAGTTATTGGGGAAGAAGCAGAGCAATGAGTGAAATGCAAGAATTCATTCATTCATTTCGCGCCAGGTTGTGTACCGGGAACTGGGGATACAGGAGGAAACAAAACAGACAAAAATCTGGGCCTGGGAAATTGAAAGGACAAGCATAGAATATCTATTTGTGTCAGAAAGCAAGGAAGGGGCTTTTAAAAACTAAAAGGTTTTGTCAAAAGAATACATAAACTAGATTAAAGGAGTCAAAATTGGGAAAACATTCAAAATTGGGAAAACATTGCACTCTGTTGGTCAAAAACTCATAACATAAACCCATATCATTGCTTACGGATGTTAAATGTAATTTCTTAGAGCTCCAGTCAGGGCAATTAAATAAATAGGCTGCCTAGATGTTTCACATAAATAGCCAAATGCTATTTATTTTTAAAAAGCAATATTTCCCCTGGGATAGCCATGCTGAACCATGGCTTAATCAAAACACAACACCCTAAAAAGTATTCTGTTACCAGAAAGTGTCATTTCTAAGTGACTTATTCTACTTTGGAATATTAAGAGCTGCCAATTTCACCCTGACCGACCGGGCGGTTCAAGTGTTTGGAACGTCCTCCTGTACACCAGGTTTGATCCCTGGCCAGAGCGCATGTGGGAGGCAACCAGTCCATGTTTCTCTCTCACATACTAGTAGATGTTTCTCACTCTCCCTCCCTCTCCTCCTCTCTCTCTCTAAAAATCAATAAAAAACATGTCTTTGGGTAAAGATTTTTTTTTAAGTAAAATAAAAGAGCTGCCAATTTCTAGGTCTTTTCTAGGAACCACTCACTGTTCTGTGTGTGGGAATATTTATTTCATCTCCATGTGCTAAGAAATAAAAGCCTCTCAGAGCCTCCGCCCCCAGTCTGCAAAATAGGCATATAATCTCAGTATTTCCCGATTATATAAATGTCTAACCACTACACTTGTACCTGAAACTAATATAAAATAATATTGAAAAAAATAAACTTAGTATCTCCCCTCTAGGATGGCTATGAGAATTAAATCACCTGTTAGTTTGTGGGTAAAATGCTTAGAACACAGCAAAGGCTACATAACTAGCTGTTACATTTTTAAATGAGAGCTTCTTTATTGAAAAGGGATAAAAACATGGAGCCAACCCTAGCCGGTTTGGTTCAGTGCATAGAGTGTTGGCCTGTGGACTGAAGTGTCCCAGGTTCCATTCTGGTCAAGGGCACATGCCCGGGTTGCAGGGCTTGATCCCCAATAGGGAGCGTACAAGAGGAAGCCAATCAATGATTTTCTCTCATCATTGATGTTTCTATCCTCTCCCTCTCCCTTCCTCTCTGAAATCAATAAAAATATTAAAAAAAAACAAACATGGAGCCAAGACATAAGAAACCTGTGTTCACTTCTGACTCTACCAACATCCAGCCATGTGGATCTTCCAAATTAGAGACCACTCTACCATCTGAACCAGGCCTTATGTTTTAATTGCTCATTTTAATGTGGATATGATGGAAACTGTAAGACATCAAGTGTTGGCAGCCAGATCAAAACACATTCCTGATTTTGGACCCTGCATCAAAGACAGCTGGATAATGCTGCAATATTACTCATTGTATAGCCAACAGTTCGCCTAATTTCCAGGCACATGGCAGGACAGCGCTTCTAAGCCCCTTTGGGATTGGGAGGGGGGAGGAGGTGACCTGTTCTGACCAATCAGGTGGGAGAAGAAGTATCACGTGTCCCTTCCAGGTGGAAGCATTTAAAGCCAACTTGAGGCCTCAGATACTTGTTCCTGCCATGTTTATGCTGTTTTCCAGCTACAACAGCAGAATGGAGCTGTTGCCACAGAGACCATCTGGCCTGCAAAGTCAAAAATATTTACTACCTGGCCCTTTACAAAAAGCATTTGCCAATTCCGGTTTAAACCACCAGAACTGGGGAATTGTTACTACAGCACAATGTAGAACATTCTGATTGTTGAACTGTTCAAAGCCTGATTCTCATCCTGGAAGGTTCAAAACACCTTCGTTGCTAGTGGTGAATTAAAGAGACCACAGTTTTTTTTCCACTGTTCCCATAAAAGTGACTGACAATATGTGGCAGACATGATGTCCTGGACCTTCTAGGCCTAGGTCTTAAGAGGATCCACAATTTCCATTTTCTCTCTCACAGGAAGCTCAGGCCAGACTGTTGAATGAGGAGAGGATACTTAGCGAGAGGTGCCCTCGGGTTTTCCGGCCCTGCCCCCTGAATGCAGCCACACGAGGGACCACAGCCTACATCATGTGGAGCTGAAGAACTGCCTGGCCGAGCCCTGTCAACCACAGAATCATGAGAAATAATAAGTTATTGCTCTAAGCCACTGAGTTTGGGGATAGTGTATTATTCAGCAATAGATAACCGAAATGAGTAGTATGGGTAAGTATTAAACCTTTATTATTTTAAAGCCCCTAAAATTCAGCCCATCTTTACTGCCCCACCCTCACTGTGTTCACCTCTACTCAAAACTGAGGGTTCAAATATCTGAGCAGGACATCACCCTTGAACAAATGTGGTTTAGTTCGTCATGGGGGAGACTCAGAGTTCGCCCACTATGTACCAAGAGCAGTGTCATGTCCAGATGTCACCTTTTATTACCCTGATGATCCAAACACAATTGGCAAGTCTCTTTTCTCTAATCTATACTAATAAAAGGGTAATATGCTAATTAGATCAGATAGACCAGACATCTTCTGGATGTCCTTCCAGACAAAGCCGGGGGCGTGGCCAGCCTGCAAACCGCCAGTGGCCCCTCACCCAGGCCGGCTCCACCCCCCAGTAGGGCCCCCCACCCCAATCCGGGGCCCCCTTCAGGGCAGGCCAGCCGGCCCCCACCAGGCCTCTATCCTATATAATAAAAGGGTAATATGCAAATTGACCCTAACAGCAGAATGACCAGAACGACTGCTGGACCAGTCACTATAAGGTGCACTGACCACCTCTTGGTCCCTTTCCCCGGCTGGCAGGCTCCCATCACCTGATGGCCACCCCTGGCAGGGGCAGGGGCGGGGCCAGTGGGCGGGCAGAAACAGCCAACTCTCAGTCCCTTCCCCCACGCCCCCCCCCCCCGCCCGTGGATCACCCAATGGCGAATGGGGAACCAGTGGTGGGTGGCGGTGGGGATGGGGCTGGCTGCGGTCAGCTGGAGAATATGGCCCTGATCACAGGCCAGGCCTAGGGACCATACCCGTACAGGAATTTCATGCATCGGGCCTCTGGTAAAAAGAATAAGCATGCTTGGGGCTCACCCATATGTTCTCCTACATTTCCCAGACTCTCTTGCAGTTGTGACAGACCCATGTGACTACTTCTAGCCAATGGATTATCATTACTGGGTGGGGCAATTAAGAACTGGAGTGCCCCTTCTGGCCTTCTCTCCCCTCTGGAGGTGGATTTGGAAGCCATGTGAGCGATGATGCTGGTGCAACATGGAGGAGGCTGGATCTCTACGTCACTACTTGGAGGCAAGCCCTGCTAACCAGTTTTGCAGGAACTTGTGCGGGATGAAGCCACTAAAATTTCTAGTTTGTTTGTTATTGCTACTGAACAGAGCCTTACACTGACTATCAAGCCTAATTCCTGGACAAAGGAAGAATTCTCAGGAAAATTTTGCTGACATTCCATGTTCTTGTTCCCCAGTTAGAGTTTGCATAATTCATTTTACAAGAGGAACTCAAAAAGACTTTGTGAAGAACTATCTAAGATCAATAGGCAGCAGTTTATGGATCTCATTTGTTTTCATGAGAGAGGAGAAATCATTTATTACACAGCAAATGTAAAGGGGTTTCTTTAAAGAAGATATAGGATAGCCAAGAGCCTCTCCTAGGAGTGATGCACATAAGTCACTTTGCCTGGGCCTCAGTTTCCCCATTTGGAAGGCTGGATGAAAAGGTCTCTATAATTCATTCTCTTGTAAAAAAAAAAAAAAAAAGTACTTGTGCCTGGGCAGCATGGCTCAGTGGTTGAGTGTCAAACTATGAACCAAGAGGTCACCTCAGAGCACATGCCTGGGTTGCGGGCTCAGTCCCCAGTGTGGGTTGTGCAGGAAGCAGCCAATCAATGATTCTCTCTCCTAAACGATGTTTCTATCTCTCTCTCCCTCTCCATTCCTCTCTGAAATCAATTCCTAAAAATGTACTTGTTTTCATTCCAGTCTAGATAATTTGGAAAAGATAAGCAGAGAGGAAATTTGGAAATAAAATTCCCCTCCACATAGCAAGCTCTGAAGATCACAAAAAGGTTATAGTGAGAATGGGAGCAAGGAATATAGTATTTATCCACTCCTGGGGTACTTGCTACCCTAAATTTAAACTTGGCAACACCTCCATTTGTCTTTCTGCCAACAGACTCACTGAAACTTTGTGTTTGGTCTATCCTCAGTACAGGAACAGTGCTCTGTGCACTAACTGATTATATCCAAATTTACTTCCAGTTTTTCTTCTGCTCTCTGTGCTGTGTTGTGTCCTCAGTTTGAAAGGTCATGTTCATCAAATTAGAACATTGGAGGTTGGCAAGCAGACATTTCAGGTAAATGGCTAAATGCCTGGGGAAGGATAAGGGGAAAAACTTTTGCAAGAGAAAAATAATTATAACAGCAGCTTAGGCACAATCCTGGAATTGGACATACATTAAATTCAGCAGCATTAGCCCTGGCCGGTTGCTCAGTGGTTAGAGCGCCGGCCATCATACTGAAGGGGTCGCAGGTTTAATTCCCTGATTCCTGGTCAAGGGCATGTACCTGGGTTTTGGGTCCCTTCCCTACCCCCAGTGGGGGCATGTGCAGGAGGCACCAATTGATGTATCTCTCACATTGATGTTTCTCTCTCTCTTTCTCCTCCCCCTCCCTTCCACTCTCCCTGAAAAGCAATGGAAAAAATATCCTCATGTGAGGATTAACAACAACAAAAAATTAGCAATGTTAGAACCACCTGATTTTCACTGCAATACATGATTTTATTTACCCAAACAATTCCAATAAATTTGTCATGCATAAACATGCAGCTGTCCTCACATTAAAATGCAAACTGTGAAAAGTGGTGGTCTAAAACAACACAAATACATTGCTAACACCCTGGCTGAAGCCTCCGACATCTCCCACCTGGACCAGTGCAGTTGATTCTGCCCAAGTCTCCTGGCTTCTACTCTGTCTCCCCCACAGCCCCACCCCCCAACACACACACACAGCTATTCCCCTACAGCAGCCAGAGGGCAACAGTGAACACTTGAGTCAAGTCACATCCCTACCCTGCTCAGAACTTTCCACAGCTCCCACGTCACTTGGAGTAAAAGCCAAAGTCCTTCCCATAGCCCACAAGGCCCTGCACAAACCCACCCTCCTCACCTCCCTGCCCGCACCCTGCCTCAGGGCCTTTGCACCTGCCGTTTTCACTGCCTAGAAAGCTCTTCCTTCACCAGCATCAAGTTAGCTCAGTTTTCACATTCTCAACGAAGCCCATCCCTGACCATGTCTTTGAAACTGCAGCCCACTCCCCAGCACTTCCAATCCCCTTACCCTGTTCTACAGTCTTTTTTCCATAGCACTTACCACCTTTTAACATACTTATATTTATGTTTTATGTTTACTGTCCACTTCCCCTCACTCAGATTGAAACCCCATGAGGATAGCAACTTTGTTTATTATCTGCTGTAGCTCAAGCACCAGGCCCATAATAGGTATAAAAATTAGTTTAAAAGAATGGATGAATGAGCAAATGAATAAAAGACTTGCTTTGGAAGATCCAATTTATGAAACTGTTAGAATATCTAATTTTGGAATATCTCAACATTGACTTTTTTAAATAGGTTTTTATTTCCTTCTTCCTCTTGATTGTATCCTATTTGAGTTCAAATCCCATCCCTGTTGTCTAGAATTTTCTCCATCTGCAGACCATATGGTCCCTGTGCCCCAACCTTCTGTATTTTCACTAAAGCTGAATCTCATGGAATAATATTAACACCTGGGCCTTTCTGGGGCATGACAGCTCTGTAGGTATTATATCAGCAGAGACCAGGCTTCCTCAACCCCAGCACAGTTGGATCCAGGTCACGCTCTGCAGCGGGGGCTGTCCTGTGCATTATGGGATGTGATGTGTCCCTAGCCTCCACCCACTGGATGGCAGTAGCACGGCCCCACACCCATCCTACCTACTAACAATGTCTCCAGACTGACAAATGCCCAGGGAAAAAGGCAACCCCAGGATGAAAGCCACTGGGTTAAATGTTCTTCGAAGATTACCAAACCCACATCCTGGTAAACTCTCAGACAGGGCTTTTGGGGTTCATAGTTAAACTAGTACCATTTTCTTTTTTACCCATTTCCAACAGAATCCAAGTACACACTAGAGCCGAAAAAGTCCCCTAGTCATGCTCAGAGACAAGTACAAGACCACTCCCATGATATTCTGGCCCAAAATGCCTAAGTCAGGAGGAAACATCAGACAAACCCAAACCAAGGAACGTTCTACAAATGCCATTCCTTGCTGAAAGAGACTGAAGGCACCCAATGACTAACGGCAACTGCATGACTCTGAAGTGGACTCTCCTGTCCTAAAGGACATCAGTTGAGCCATTGGTGAAACGTCATCGGCGTTTGGGCATTAGATGGTCATGTTGGAGCAAGTGTGCTCCTCATTTGACAGTTGTACATTGGTTCTTGGGTTTCAGAGACACACTCAGAAGTGTTAAGGGCTGATAGGCATTGCGTCAAGCCGCTCAAGAATGTATGCAAAGGGAGTATGTGCTATGGGTATTACTTCTGCAACCTTTATAAAAATGGAAAAGATTTGTTCAACACCTAGTCACTTGGCAGATTTTGAATATGGGCTCTATATTAGATAATAGAATCAGATTCATCTTAAATATCTTGAAGTTGATAATTAAATGTAGTTATGTAAGAGATTGTCCTTGACAATGTCCCCTGAGATACACATTAAGTCTTTGGGAGGAAAAGGTCAAGATGCCTGTAAGTACTCTTAAAAGGTTCAGGAAAAAATGATGTAATAATAATAACATGTGTATACCTGTATATACATTTATACATTTATAGCTATGAGAGAGAAACAGAGTCAGAGATACAAAAATAGAGACCAAGAACAAAAGAGAGATGAAACTAACCTGGAAAATGTTAACAAGTGGGGTGTCTACATGAAGGGTGTATGAGTGTTCACTGGACTGTTCTTCAATTTTTCTATAGATTAGCACATTTTCAAAATTAAATGTGGAAAAAAGAAGTCACCCAATCTATTAGCCCGAATTTTTATTATTTCGGGTCTGGGTATCAAAACGTGTCCCTAGCCCTAGCCGGTTTGGTTCAGTGGATAGAGCGTCAGCCTGTGGACTGAAGGGTCCCAGGTTCGATCCCAGCCAGGGCACATACCCGGGTTGTGGGCTCGATCCCCAGTGTGGGGCGTGCAGGAGGCAGCCAATCGTTGATTCTCTCTCATCATTGATGTTTCTATCTCCCCCTTCCTCTCTGAAATCAATTTAAAAATATATTAAAAATATATTTTTTAAAAAGTGTCCCTAGTTAGAGCCTGATGAAGGAAATAAAGGAAGAAATTTAGAGACGCTGAGGAAGTATGTGGTGAGCACTGCTCCACCTTTCCCATCTCCACTCGCAAGCGTCTCTTCAGCCAGGTTAGAGAGCTGTGCTCCTCCTTCTGAAAGGAGGGACTCCTTCAAGATTTACATACACCCGTTTCAGGGCCAGAAAGCTTAAGCTAGATGGGAATCTTGGGAGTGCGGGTTGTTAGACTATTTTGAAGCTGGTGAGAAAACAAACTGAAGCGAAACAAAGCAGTCGATGCGGAGGTATCTGCAAGACTAGGAGCCGGGTCAACACACAGGACAAGTAGAACCTTTCCTGCCCTTCTGGGAATGGGTTGAGTGGGTGGGGAGGCGATGCTGCCAAAACCCCAACATAAAAAGCTGTTCCAAACACCTTTCACCGCCTTTTCACAGCACGTCAAGCAAATGCAGACTAAAGACTACGACGTCCTGGAGTGATTGAATGTCAAGCCGAGACTTCGAGAAAATAAGAGAGGAAGCACAAGCTGTGCACGAAAGACATGCCCCTTACATCTCTTTCCAAATCTGGGTCAGAATGCTCAGCTGAGCCCTGGCCAGCTTGGCTCAGTGGATAGAGCGCCCGCCTGAGGACTGAAGGGTCCTGGGTTTGATTCCAGTCAAGGGCACATGCCTGGGTTGCGAGCTCAATCCCCAGTAGGGGGCATGCAGGAGGCAGCCGATCAATCATTCTCTCTCATTGATGTTTCTCTCTCTCTCTCTCTCTCTCTCTCTTTCCTCTCTGAAGTCAATAAAAAAAAATTTTTTTTAAAGAATGCTCAGCTGTGACATCAGGACATTTTCTCAGCTGTCTGGGAAGCAACACCACCTTATCCAAGTCTATCGGGTGCCAAAATAGTTGGGCTTCTGATTAGTAATTGATTTGTTTGATGTGCATTCATGGAGTGCTTATGTTCCATGTGCTTTGGAACAAACAGTGGATTCTCCCAGTTCCTGCCCTTGGAGGCTTCTAGTCCAATGAGGGAATTATTGGTCTTACTTCATTCCTCTCCCAACCCACACCCTGAAGCATGAGACTTAGCTGTCTCTCTCACTAGAGACAGAGTTCACATCCTTTGTGTTTTCAAATAGGCATATATTATGGCCAATAGTTCAGAAGATGGTTTCCACCCTGCTGGTGTGTCTCAGTGGTTGAACATCGACCTATGAAACAGGAGGTCCAGTTCCATTCCCAGTCAGGTCACATGCCCAGGTTGCAGGCTGGATCCCCGGTGTGGGGCATGTAGGAGGCAGCCGATCAATGATTCTCTTTCATCATTGATGTTTCGATCTCTTTCTCCATCTTCCTTCCTCTCTGAAATCAATAAAAATATATTTTTTAAAAGATGGTTTCCATTGAAAAGATAGTTTATTACTCAAAGTTCCCTAGAGGCGGGGGTACACCAACACACAGGGACATGTGGGAAAGCACCATGATCAGCCAGGAGGCAGAGGGAGGGGGAGGTGTGGGCAGGAGACATTACTGTGGTTTCCATGGGAAGAAACAGGCAAGTGAGGGAAAACAGGCTTGGACTGGCCAGTTTAAATCATTTCATGGGATCTGGAATGTAGAAGCTGCCCCTAGTTGTTCGATGCCTGGCCCTGGAGCAATTAGGGTCGGTGGATAATGGCCTACAGTTGAGAGCCCAATAAAGGAAGTGGTTGGAGTGTAAGCTCTGGATGGGTTGGTTTGAATATGAAACATGGATTCACCAGCAAGTTGTTTACTATCTCTACGAACTGGTTAACCCTGGAAGGGGTAGTCCCTTCAGAGCTAGCAAAGCCCCAAATGTCAAAAGAATACAGAAAATAAAAGACAGGGTTACTACACCTTGACATTGGGCTCTCTGTCCTGTTTTGGTCAATGGAATCTGGTGGAAGAATCACTGTGCCATTTATAAGCCTAGACCTCGCGAGACCTCAGGTTTCCATTTGCCCTGTTGTCCCCACCATCACCAGGAGAGCTTCCCCCAGAACAGACTCCTGAGGCCAAGGCCCCAGAACAAACCATACAGAATAGGCCTGAGCCCAATCTGCAGATATAAGCTCAAGCATGAATCAAGGCTTCCCGATTGATTCCCACCTGTATCAGCCAAGTCCTAGCCAAACCTTGGACACGTCAGAGAGAATGACGATTGTTACATTTGGAACATTCACCAAAATAGCCCCGCCCTAGCCGGTTTTGCTCAGTGGTTAGAGCCAAACCGGACTGAAGAGTCTCGGGTTTGATTCCGGTCAAGGGTATATGCATATGCCCAGGTTGCAGGCTCGATCCCCAGTGGACGGTGTGTGGGAGGCAGCCGATCAATGATTCTCTCTCATCATTGATGTTTCTATCTTTCTCTCCCTCTCCCTTCCTCTCTGAAATCAATAAAAATGTATTTTTTAAAAGTATCCCATATGCTGTGCTGTAAAGCAAGTCCCAGTAACTTTTTAAAGACTATAATCATATAGAGTATGATCACAATAGAATTAAACTAGAAGTCAACAACAAAAAGATAACTAGAAAATTCTCAGTTGTTTGGAAATTTAGCCACATAGCTCTGAAAAATCAGTGAAAATTAGAAAACATTTTAAATTGAGTGATAATGAAAATACACCATGTAAAAAGCTGTGGG
Organism: Corynorhinus townsendii; assembly: GCA_026230045.1. NCBI lineage: Eukaryota > Metazoa > Chordata > Mammalia > Chiroptera > Vespertilionidae > Corynorhinus > Corynorhinus townsendii. Next base: position 80,904,654 of record JAPDVU010000006.1, read on the forward strand.
GTATAGCTAAACCAATAACTAGAGGGAAATGCATAGATGAATGCCTTATTTTTTTTTTAAGCATAAAATATTGTTTCAAGACACTGAGTTTAGAGGCTCTTTTCTTACACAGTAATAACTGACTGCTACAAAAAACTAGTATTTACATTGTATTCATTATGTGCCATGCATAGTTCATATATCATATTCACTGAAACTTATAAGGATGCTAGAAGGAAGATAGATACTATCATTTCCCCCTTTTTAGATCTGCATCTGGACAACCACATAGCTAATTCAGAGCATGGCCAGAATTTGAATTCAGATGGACTGACCCCAGAGTCTCAGTTCTTAGCCACTGGGCTAGACTGCCTCTTAAAGGAGCAAGTTGACAACTGCAACATTATGATAAGTGCTATTAATTCACAGAGGTGGTGTCATCTAACTCAGAAAATAAGAAAAAACTTCTGAAAAGAAGTGAGGCTTGAAAGAGGTTATCTAAATGGTAAACAGAAAATCAAGGCTGATGGAAAGGTTGTACAGAGGCCCGTTGGCCTAAAAAACAGCACAGAGTTCAGTGTGGCTGGCCCACTCTCCATTTCCTCCTCCCCTCCCCCAGCCCCTGGCAACCATTAATGTGCTTTCTGTCTCTATATATTTGCCTGTTCTGGACATTTCATATAAGTGGAATCACACACTCTATAACCTTTTGTGTCTGGCTTTTCTCACTGAATGTAATATTTTTAAGGTTCATCCATGTTGTAGCCTGTATTCGTACTTCATTCCTCTTTATAGCCAAATAATATTCCACTGTGTAGGTGGATCACATTTTCTTTACCTATTCATCCATTGCTGACATTTGTCTTGATTCCACCTTTTGACAATTGTGAATAATGCTGTAATAATGAAACATTTATGACAAGCTTTTGTTTCCAAAATACCTATTGCGATTCTTTGAGGTAGATAGAAATTAAATAACCAATATTCAGGTAGAATTTGTGAATAAGTTCACACTCATGGAGCAAATTAGAAGGAAAGGATAATTAAAAGAACTCCAGGTGTGTTGGCAGGTCTCCTGTGCCCTCCTATGAGTGTCATGAGCCAGAATCAGTTGGGCAGCTCTACCTCCAACTGGCAAGAGCCTCAGCAATAAAGTCTTTCAGACATACACACACACACACACACACACACACACACACACGTACACAATGGAACTCCAGGCAGCATCAAGGCCAGCACACTGAGAGACATAGCACAGCATGCGAGTGAAAAGCTGGAGGAAGCACACGATTTACAGCACAGTGCCATTGACACAAATGGTTAGCAGAGCCCCCTGAAGGCTGGAGATGTCCTATATCTTGATCCTGATCGTGGTTACATGGTTGTACACATGTGCAAAAATTCATTGAGCCAAACACTTAAAACGTACGCATAGACAGACCCAAGTTTTAGCACCAGCAAGCCTTGCCTCGTCCTGCAACTTCCTCACCCCCAGCTGTTAACTGCCCCCCGTCAGTTTCCAGGGCTCTCTGTCCACTTTAAATATGCCATAATTATATGTAACAAAGATTGGCAAACCTTTTTCCTTAAAGGATGGGGTAGTAAATATTTTTAGCTTTTCAGGTCAGATGATCTCTGTTGCAGTGACTCAACACTGTCAGCTGCAGCATGAAATTAACGATAGATAATACTAGGCAAATGGGCATGGCTGTGTTCCAATAAAACTTAATTTTCAAACACAGGTGGGGGGGCCATAGTTGCAGTCTCTGAAGTTCTGATATATACCACGTTGAATTGCTTCATCTGTCTCCTCTATCAAGTGTAATTACCTTAAAGGCAAGGACAAGTTTTTCCATTCCTGTGTCTTCACCATCTGGTTCAATGCCTGACAAAATAAATGATTGTCCATGAACAAATCAATGAGTGATATATTGTTTATTCTGCTCAAACCTAAACGAGAAGAGAGAGAAAAGCAAAGTTGAGTAATGTAAGAGTGCAGCCCCACACCACCCACAAAACACCTTCCAAGCATTTCCCATCCTACCTATTGCATCCCACTCACATTTACTAAGTACAGGGCTTTCTTTTGGGGCAATAAAAACATTCTGGAACTAGGCAGAAGTTACGGTTGCCCAACACTGTAAATGCACTAAATGGCACTGAATTGTTCATTTTTAAATAACTAATTTTATGTTTTGTGAACTTAGCTGCAATTTTTTAAAGCAAATATGAAATGATACACAAATTTAAAAAGGTGCTGAAAAAGAGAAACAAAGGCTCCCTCTGGCTGCCGTGTGAAGAATAGATTTCTATGAGGCCAGAGTAGAATCTGGTGTACTTAAGCTGCCGTCATTTTACTTTCGTTAGTCCTATTATTTCTGAAATATGTCTTGAAGGGCACAAAATATCTGGTCTCAGAGCTACTGGGCCTGGTTAGCTTCATTAGTCTTGGGAAATCCCCAGAAATAAAGGTGCTGCCACCGGACAAGCTTGTGGAGTTCGTAATGTGATCGTCTCAGACCAATGCACCCTCAATGTTGGGATCTTGTAGAGGTGGCTACGCCCACGGAGCACTGGCTATGTACCAAGCATCTGGCTGCTCATTTGTATACTTTGTAACAAACCGGTAATAGTAACTGGTAAACCATTTTCCCTGAGTTAAGTGAGCAATCGAGCAAATTATTGAACCTGGAAAGGGGACCATGGGGTCTGAACTGAATCGTTGGACACCCAGTTGGTATCTGAAGAGCTGGAAAATTGTGGGGTTTTTTTATGTGAAAAAACACACATTTGATGTCAAAAATGTTGAGTAAAAACATTTCATTAGAGACCAATTTAGAAATAGGGTCTTTGTAGTAATACCAAGTTAAAATAAGTTCATGGGAAGATAGGGGTGCTAACCCAATATGACTGGTAATCTTATAATACATTTCAGAGAGAGACAGATGTAAGGTAGCCATGTGAAGATGGAGGTAGACATTGAAATGATGCTGCCACGGCCAGAGAATGCCTAGGGCTACCAGAAGCTGGAAGAGGCAAGGAAGAATCCTCTCTTAGAGCCTTCAGAGCCCACAACCCGGGCATGTGCCCTGACAGGGAATCAAACCTTGGTCTCATGATTCCTAGGTCCGGCTAGTGCTGTATTTCAACCAATGGGCTGAAACCTGATCTATTTAATCAAACTGCACACCTATATTTGCATAGTTGCTAACCAATCAGAGCTGCTCCATAACAACCAATCAGAGTTCACTAAGCTGACTCCTCCCCCCACAGGAGAGTGCTATTTGGACCAATCAGACTCTGCAAATTTGGATTCCTCCTTAGCAGGGGTAAGGGAGGGAATTTTCTCTGTAAAAGGCAGCCTCCTCTTTATCTCCAGAACACTTTGGTTTCTAGTACTGGCTGTGTTTGCCGAGTTTGCAAACTGTTTACCTTAATAAAGTTCTCCTTTTACCACACCCCAAATTGGGGACTCCTGATGGCATTAGATTTGTGGCAGTGACCATTTGTTTACAACATATATCCACTGTGTTTATTCAAAAAATTCAATGAGCTAGTCCTTATCCTCAAGGGGCTTACAGCCTCTAACCATCTCAGAATCCACTCCCCTTATTCCTTTAGTAATACAACCCCTGCATTGTATCTGGACACATTGTCCTCCTAGCTAGCAACTACATTTCCCAGGAACCTTAGCAGCCAGATCTGATCATGAGATTGGGATTTAAGCAAACATAAGGGCAATTTGGAAGTCGTCTCCTTAAACACAAATCTACTTGTCCTAGCCTTCCTTCTCCCCCTTTCTTCCAGCTGAAACTTGGATATGGAGGCAACCAAGCTCCTACCTTGTATCTGAGGACAAACCATGGAAGAGCAACAGGATGGAAGGAGTCTGGGTTCCTTGATGACCTAATGCTGCAAAGAAAAAGAATTGATATCTGATAGATCCTCCTTTCCCCCAACTGGTGGGCGGAGTATGACGTAACCTGTACCTGAGGCCTAGACATACCTGAGTACCTAACCAGGCATCTTATATGGACTATACATTGAACCACCAATCAGCACCTGCCAAATACCCTAAGCCCTTGTCCCTAAGTACCTGAGTGACTATGTACCTTATATGAACCATACATTAAGTCACCAATCAGCACGTGTCGAGTACACTAAGCCCCCATTCCTCCCCTCAAAAGGCGTGTTCACCTCTGCACGTGTTGCTGTTCTGCCCTTGTGAGACAGCCTGGCAGGTCCTTCTCCTCTAATAAAGCCTGTAGTCCTGGTTTTCGACCTCTGTCTGATCTTTCAATATCCAACCATGACCTTCTTTATACCATGTTTAATTTTAACCAAAGACTTGGGTCCATACAAAGTCTGTGGCATGAATGAAATGGAATGATACACTATAAAAGCTTGTTGCCCTGGCCGGTGTGGCTCAGTTGATTGGGTATTGTCCTGTGTACCAAAAAGTTATTCATTCAATTCCAGGTCAGGGCACATGCCCTGGTTGTGGCTCAATCCCCAGTAAGGCGGGGGGGGGGGGGGGGGGGGGGGCATGCAGGAGGCAGCTGATGGATGTTGTGCTCTCACATCAATGTTTCTCTCTTCTCCCTTCCTCTCTCTAAAAATCAATAAACTGTTCTTTTTTAAAAAATCTTGTGAGCATTCCATAAAACCCAAAGCTAAGCAACTGGTTACTATAAAACTATAATGCGCAAGAAAGTAGTTGCGCAAACAGAAACTCATGTAAATAGAAAAAGGCACCCACTCTAATATACAAGTTAGAAGGTGCCCAGTTTGCAAACCGTGGAAAAACAGCCTATGCTGGATTTCAGCCCCGTTCCCATGCCCTTAGCCAGGTGCAACCTGCACAGTCATACCTAAAGGTTTATGTCTAAATGCAGAAACAAAAGTGGAGGGAGGAGTCATGTATCTAAATGAATTTTATATAAAGTGAATCGTTTTCAGGGCGTTGAGGAAACTTTCTATTTAAAGAAATCCTGCTGTGAACTCCTTTCTAGAGAGGAATTAGTCACCATTGAGTCATCTGTGCAAAATTCAGATTCGTAATTTGGTCTAAGATCTGAACGAAGACATCAGATAAATTACAGATACCGTTATAAATTAGAGAGGAATCAAAGGCAAAAGTGGCAAGAAAAGCGTGACATGCGGATGTGAACCTGATTTACACCGGGAGACCTTTAAAGCAGTCTCCACCAGCACCTGATCGCGGCCGGAATCTGCCTGCGGGCGGTAGTATAACTGCGCCTGGGGATAGGAAATCAGCTCTGTCCAGTTGGAAAGTGAAGGAACCAAAGGACATGAAAGAACAACTCCGAAGAAGCTTCCGAAGAGTTTAAGGAAGCAAAAGGCTATTAACTAACAATTGAAGCCTACTCTACCGCGTTCTCATTCCGCCCCACCCCGCCCCGCCCCGCCCCGCCCCGCCCAAATGCCCTGACAACCGGGTGGCGTCAGGGCGGGACCTCGCGCGGGCGGCCGGCCTCCCACGGGTCCCTGTGCGCGCGCGCGCATGCGCCTCGGGCCGGCGTACTGGAGCCCTCTTGGCTATTCCCGGTGGCCCAGCGGGAAAGCTGGGTCGGAGGGGCCCAGCACGGAGAAGAAGCTCGTCTGAGCTCTCCCTTGGTGCTGCGGAGGCTTTGGAGAAGACCCCGATTTCCAGCCCCTTCCTTCAAAGCTGTGAGACCGTGGTCCAGTTCCGTGGCATCCCATCCTCATTATCCCCATTTGTAGAATGGGAGTTCACAGCCCCTACCTCAGAGACAGGAAAATATTCCGAAAACTGCGAACAGTGCGGACTCTGGCTGAGCGCTTGGGAGGCCTTCTGGTGGGAGTGGTCGGACGAGAGGGCCCCCTTGACATCGCAAGAGATGGTTATGATTATCCTCCCTATTTTACAGCGAAGGAAACTAAGGCCCAGAAAAATGAAGTGACCCGCCCAAGGGGCTCAGCTAGGGCCTGGCAGGACGAGAAGGGCAAGGTGCCCACCCTGGGGTAACCCACACTGGAGAATCTGGGGTGGGGTAAGCTTTTTTACCTTGTCAGGCGTAAGCCGGTTGTGTTTAAATTTGGGGAGTCGGGGAGGGGAATTAAGTTGTAAATGAAGTGCCCAGACGGCGTGGCTCAGTGGTTGAGTGTCCACCTAGGAGGTCAGGGTTTGACTCCCTGTCAGGGCACATGCCCGGGTTTTGGGGCTGGATCCCCGTGTGGGGCGTGCAGAAGCAGCCAATCAATGATTCTCTCTCATCATTGATGTTTCTATCTCTCTCTCCCTCTCCCTTCCTCTCTGAAATCAATAAAAATACATTTTTTAAAAATTTATAAGTGAATGAATGTTGGGAGTGGAGAGAAGTGAGGACAAGAAATAACACCATCAGGATTACAGGCATACCTCCGAGATATTGTGGATTCGGTTCCAGACTATTGCAATAAAGTGAGTCACATGAATTTTTTGGTTTCCCTGTGCATATATTTTCTGTTTACATGATACTGTGGTTTATTAAGTGTGCAATAGCATTATTTCTGAAAAATGTACATACCTTAGTTTAAAAATACTTTATTGCTTCCCTGGCCGGTGTGGCTCGGTGTTTAGAGCATTGGGCCCACACACTGAAGGATCTCGGGTTCAATTTCCCGTCAAGAACATGTACCTGGGTTGCAGGTTTGATGGGGAGGCAACCTATCCATATGTCTCTTTCACCTCTCTCTCTCTCTCTCTCTCCCCCCCCCACTTACCTCCCCCCCACCTCCCAGCCTTTCCACTCTCTAAAAGTCAATGAAGCCCCAGCTGATTTGGCTCAGTGGACAGAGTGTCAGCCTGTGGACCGAAGGGTCCCAGGTTCAAGTCCCAGTCAAGGGCACGTACCTCAGTTGCAGGCTCGATCCCCACCCCCCATCTGGGTGCGTGCAGGAGGCAACCAGTGGATGTGTCTCTCTCACATTGAAGTTTCTCTCCCTGTGGCCCTCCCCTTCCTTTCCACTCTCTCTCTAAGAATCAATGGAAAAATATCCTCAGGTGAGGATTAACAAAAAAAATTAAAAATCATTAAAAAATTAAAATCAATGGAAAATATATCCTCAGGTGAGGATTTTTTTAAATTCTTTATTGCTAAAAAATGCTAATGACCATCTTAACCTTCAGTGAGTCCCTTTTTCTCGTGGAGGGTGTTTTCTCAATATTGATGGCTGACTGATCGCAAGTCAACATAATAATAATGAAAAAGTTTGAAATGAAATATTGCAAGAATTACCAAAATGTGATTAGATGAAGTGAGCAAATGCTATTGGAAAATAGCACTAATAGACTTGCTTGATGCTGGTTGGCCACAAACCTTCAATTTGTAAAAAAAAAAAAAAAATTAAGTATTGCCCTGGCTGGTTGCTCTGTGGTTAGAGTGTTGGCCTTCAGACCTAAGGGTCCCTGGATCCATTCCCAGTCAAGGGCACATATGTCAGTTGCAGGTTTCCCAGCCCTGGTGGGGATGTGTATGGAAGGCAGCCAGTCAATGTGTTTCTCTCACATGGATGTTTCTCCCCTCCCCTCTTCCCTCCCTTCCACTTTCTAGAAATCAATGGAAAAAATACCCACGGGTCATTATTAAAAAATAAAATAAAACACAACTCAGTATCTGGAAAGTACAAGAAAGTGAAGGGAGATGAACGTATGCCCATATAAATAGAATGGGAAAGATTTTGGATTTAGGAGCCCAAAGAATTTTTGAATTCTTTTTTGAAACAATTACTTTGCTGGCAAATTCTTTATCCACTTGACATTTCCCCTATGGGTCAAGACTGCTCAGTAGCTTCCCATCTGAGCTCCCATTTTGGTTTCTGTCTCTGGCACAGGGTGTCTCAACCTGGGCATTCCTGCCATTAGGGGCCAGATCATTCTTTGTGGTGTGGAACTGTCCTGTGCACTGTAAGCTGTGTATGTTTAGCAGCACCTCCAGTGCCCCCTCCACCTCACCTCCAATTGTCACCATTAAAATTGTCTCCAGACATTGCCAGATGGCCCCAGTGGATAACCACTGACCTAGGGTCAAAAATGAAAAGATAGATAAATCTGCCCTGGCTGATGTTGCTCGGTGGTTAGAGCATCGGCCCACAGACCAAAGGGTTTCGGGTTCAATTCCCTGTCAAGGGCATGTGCCTGGTTGTAGGTTCAATCCCTGGCCCTGGTTGGAGTGCATGTGGGAGGCAACCAATCAATGTGTCTCTCTCAAATTTATGTTTCTCACCCTGGCTGGTTTGGCTCAGTAGATAGAGCATCAGCCTATGAACTGAAGGATCCCAGGTTTGATTCCGGTCAAGGGCACATGCCCAGGTTACAGGCTCGATTCCCAGTGTGGGGCCTGCAGGAGGCAGACAGTCAATGATTCTCTCCCATCATTGATGTTTCTATCTCTCTCTCCCTCTCCCTTCCTCCCTGAAATCAATAAAAATATCGTTTCAAAAAAAATTTGTTTCTCTCTCCCTCTCCCTCCCATCTCTAAACCGAAATCAATGGAAAAAATGTCCTTGGGTGAGGATTAACAACAACAACAAAAAAGATAAAACTGTTAGTTTTCACTAAATAGATTTTGAATTCTTGAACCAGTTTCCTGCGCCAGAAAGTACATACTATATTAACTCTCTTACTGTGGAGATTCTTAAAATAGGCAGATTTTCGGGAAACTGGTTGACCCAGTTGGATTATCTGAACACAATGGATGATTATAACAGACAGTTCAACTGAGTGAACAGGCATTGGCCAAGAATCAGGAAATCTGGGTTCTGGCCCTAGTTCTGCCATTACAAGTTCTGTGGCCTGGTCACTTAAGCTCTCTAGACCAGTGGTTCTCAACCTTTCTAATGTCGTGATCCTTTAATACAGTCCCTCATGTTGTGGTGACCCCCAACCATAAAATTATTTTCGTCACTACTTCATAACTGTAATTTTGCTACTGTTAATGAATCGTAATGTAAATATCTGTGTTTTCCGATGGTCTTAGGCTCTACAGCAGCGGTTCTCAACCTATGGGTCGATAGCAGGGCCGCCTAAGACCATCGGAAAACACAGATATTTACATTACGATTCATAAGAGTAGCAAAATTACAGTTATGAAGTAGCAATGAAAATAGTTTTATGGTTGGGGGTCACCACAACATGAGGAATTGTATTAAAGGGTCGCAGCATTAGAAAGGTTGAGAACCACTGCTCTAGACTCACTCCTCTGTCAGATGAGGATATTTTTATTTCTAAGAACCTGGAAATGCTCAGTTTCTGACAAAATACCTTCAAACCTTTTCCCTCACCACCACCAAAGTTATTTAAGCTGCCCAGGCCCTTTCCCAGTTGCTCCTCCACTTCACTTCCAAATTTTTTTGTTATATCTCTTAGCCTCCCAGCCTGTTCCCTTTAACACATATTTCAGAATCAGTTCTTCCAGACTGTGGTTACCATTCAAACAAACTCATTATTATTCCTGATTCTAACAAGTAAATTATGATGGTGTGTAACATAGCTATGACAAGGCCCTGTTCATGGAAATGATGGTGTTTAAGCACAAGACACCCTGGTGTTGGCATGAGGGAAAATAAAATAAAAATTTAATCAGTTTTTTTAAAAATGCTTCATGATGTGATGCTTACTAGTAAATTATAGGAATTGAATTATAAATTATTCTGACCCGGCTCATACTCATACAAAAAAGTCATAGACATCCCTTTAATTCATTCTCTTTAGCACCCACCTGCCTTTTCATGTATTCTGCACTTGTTAGATTGGGGTAATGGGTCAGAAAATCCTATGTGCTATCAGGAATTTGGATACTGCTCATAAAAAATAGGCTGCTACTCTGGCCAGGTGACTCATTTGGTTGGAGTGTCATCCTATACACCAAAAGGTTTTGGGTTCAATTCCTAGTCAGAGAATGTATGGGAAGCTACCAATAGATGTTTCTCTCTCTCTCTCTCTCTCTCTCTCTCTCTCTCTCTCTCTCTCTCTCTCTCTCTCATCAATAAAAACATATCTTTGAGTAAGGGTTAAAAAAAAGAAGGCTGCCCAGGATGATCCAACCTAACCCACTACAATGTAATGTCAGAAGAGCAAAGACTGACTGTTTTGTTTACTGCTGCATCCCTAGTGCTTAGAACAATGCTAGACACCTCATAGCACTAAACAAGTAGGTGAAAATGAATGAATGGATGGATGGATGGTCCCTGGCAAATTTGGGCAAGGAATAAGATCGGTCTAAATATTTTGCTTGAGGTTTAATATTATATTTGAAAGTTCTAGAAAGTATTGGTGTATTAGACATTTTCATTTCTTTCCCCTCTTCTCATTTCGCACCCGATTCTGTCCGTTCCCTTCACCAGTTTTCTCATCTGACAAGGCATCTTCTCTTTATCCAGGTTCGCTCTTGAGTGAGCGAAGGGGTTCTGGAAGGGGTTCCTCATGACAATCAAAGGAATTTATTACATAGGGCCCGTATGGGGTGGGAGTGGGACAGTTCAGTGGCCCCTAAACCTGACTCCTGTGTGTCCCATTACCACCGTGTCGCATTGTGGTCTTATTCCAGAAGCTTGTTCCTATCCTTGTGTTTTGCTGTTTGGAAAATCACCTTAACGCAGGTGAGTCAACACAGGTGGACACAATGAAGAAGGAACTGGAACTTCACACGTGAACATGCTGAGGCTTTCTGCTGCTGGAGGGTCCGAGTTCTGTTTCTTAGCATCTCCGTGTTTTTACTAGAATCCATCTCAGAAGCGATGAAAGAAGAGCCTTTCTCTTAAAAACTGTCAGTAGTACTCACTTATTTTGGACAACACCCTCCTTTAGGAGAAGAACCATCAGTAGTAAAAATCAATATTTGGTCCGAGGTGGGCAGTAAGGGTAGGGGGTTCCTCTTCATTCCTTTGATAAAGGGTGTCCCAAAAAATGTATACACACTTTGAATGATTATAAAGTCAGTGTTTATTAACATACAGTTCATTTTCAAAATTTAAAAGAATCTACAGAAATGAATAATTTTCTCATCCATGCCTGTTTTCAAACTCATGAGCATTCTGGTCCAGGCACTGCTGATAACTTGAAGCAATGGAATCACAAACATCAAGAATAATTTTGTTCAGTATTTGTGCACCCTCAACTCGTCTACTGTTGCCAGTTTTGTACCATAAACTTTATGTATCCCCATAAAAAAAAAGCCCAGTGGCACTTTAGGATTAATTTTCTGTGTTCAGAGCTTCAACCATTATTTCAAATCAGTTAAACCTGAAAGGGACTGAAAATTAAATGAGTTATCAGCTATTAAAGTGTGTATACATTTCAACTGTCTGTATATAACCTCTGAAACATTTTTAAAAGGTTTTAATTTGTCCAAATCATGGTCTTAAGGGTGATATTCTAGACACAATTTTTTCCTTTTATGTCATTCATCATATTGTATGAATTATCATATCATGAATTGTAATAGACAATGTTTACTATCATGAATTGGTGTAGTGACTCAACCTTGGTGTCCTAGATGCAGTAGACCAAAAGTTTAAAGTACTGATCTTGCCCAGCCTGTGCGGCTCAGTGGTTGAGCACTGACCTATGAACGGGGGTGGTGGGGGAGGGGGTGTATGCAGTCTGAAGTTGGATTCCCTGTTGGGGCACATGTCCGGGTTGCAGGCTCAATCCCCAGTGTGGGGCATGAAGGAGGCAGCCAATCAATGACTCTCATCATTGAGGTTTCTGTCTCTCCCTCCCTCTCCATTCCTCTCTGAAATCAACAAAAATATATTTTTTTAAAAGTACTGATCTCACCCTGGCCAGTGTAGCTCAGCTGGTTGGAGCCTCATTCTATACACTGAAAAGTTGCAGGTTTGATTCCCGGTCAGGGCACATACCCAGTAATGGATTCCATCCCCAGTCAGGATGCGTGCAGCAGGCGACGTGATCAATGTTTCCCTCTCACATCAATGTTTCTCTCTCTCCCTCTCCCTTCCTTCTCAAAAAAAAATAAAAGTACTGATTTCATTTCAGCTTTGATAAACATCATTTTATACAGTGGAAGGAAAAAAGCCTATTTGCAGTGCTAAAGACTCCTGATTCAACAGTCGGCAAATTTAGACTAAATACCAGTGATGCTAAGTGCCTTCTCAGTGTCATCCCAGGAAGCCTCCTCTGCCACTCTGAGTTTTAAGTGTCACCCATCTTTGGGTGATGAAACTGAGCCATACAGTAGTTAACAACTTGCCCCAGGTCACAAAACTAGGAAGTGATGCCCAGATTGAAACCTCTGAATGTGAAGTTAAGAATTTTGTAACAACCACTAAGCAGATGACCAAGGTTCAAACACAGGGCCTCCCTGTACCCTATCCACATCACCTTTGCAGCTGCTTTTATTAGGAGTCAGACTTGTAGTTTCTCTAAGGAAAAGCTTTAATCTTTTCAATCCCTTAGACCAGGGCTCAGCAAACTGCTCAGCCCAATGCCTGGTTTTATTGGAAATACAGTTTTATTTGCACACGGCCCAATCCATTCACTTACATAATGTCTATGACTGCTTTTATTCAATGTCAGAGCTGAGGAGTTGTACGGAGCCATCTGGCCCCAAGCATAAAATATTTACTATCTGGTCCTTTACAGAAAGCTCGCCAACCCTGCCTTAGACTCTAAGGCTTCAAGCCAAGACCAAAGCATGTAGTAGCCCAAACTCTGGCCTACCTGCCTGTGACAGCACAGGACCCTTGCACTCACCATTCCCACGACCTTCAGATTTACCTGGTAGAGGGACATCAGAGAGCCATGAAATAGGCTCCTGTGTTTTGAGCATTCAGTGGTAAATAAAGGATAATTGTAACAGAGCCACCAAGAGAACAGGAAATGCTTTTGTCATGCAATCTGTGTTGGCACTGTCATGCATTCCTGGCCTCCTCCCTCCAACCAGAAGCAAAAATGCTTTGAGTTATACTTCAAAAGCTTTTAGAAAACCAGAAATGTTAGGGGTGTCTGTATGTCTCTGGTTCCTTACCTTTTCCTCAAATTTTAAGAACAGTTGGCTCCAAGAGATTGCCAGACCCTTCCTACTGCATACCAGGTCAACAGAAGAACAAGCAGTAAAACCAAAAATAGAAGCCAACTGTTTCCCAGAATCCAGCTTTCCTAAACCCATAAAGCCACAGTCCCCCTTTTAAATGTCCTTTGAACTTGGTATAATAAAAGCAGTGCCTGAGTTAAGTGTATTATTATTCCTGTTGTTTGGAGGTAAAGACTTGTTCCCTTCCGTGTTCTCTTCGAAGCCACAAAGTACACTGGGGCCTCATGGCTTCCAGATGCTCTTCCATGACTGGGAAGGGAGGTGCCTTTTCTCCTTTAATCCAGCCCCATCTTCTTCCTCTTTTAGAGACATAGGCCAAATAAGTAGCTCTCACTAGCCTGCATTGACTCAGAGTCCTTAGCGTCACTACCCTTCTCTTGCCACACATGAAACTCCTATTTCTAAACAGATGTTCCTTTTCAAATTTTTGTTTCCCCAAAGACTTGAGTTCAGAATCAGCCAGGTGCGGCCACTAATGAGTGGAGGTACGGCACTGAACTTGGCTAGCTTCACAGGCCCTCTTCCCTCCTCCTCTGGAATTGCAGGATCCTGGTGAAGTCACCCAGGCTCCCTAAGTGGAAGTGTGCTCAGTGCCTGGCCACTGGAGGAGTGGCCCACGCGGGACCTGGAAAAGTGCCCTGGTACCCTGGCCCTGTCCCTTCTGCCTTCAGGGTTGCACCATAAAGAGTATTTTCTAGAACCTATTGCATATCTGAGAAACCGAGTATTTTATTTTTATAGTTTAATGTATTTTAATAGCAAACTTACAGGAATAGCACAGAAGACAGACAACATTAAAAACATGTACTTGCATGTAGGACAACTAAGTTAGAAAAGTATAGTGAATGGATGGTATCTACTGCATGATAAAAATGCTATAAATACCATTTAGTTGCCACCAATAAGAAATTTATTTGTTTTTAAAAAATCCAAATGCTGGCATTGTCCAGAAAAATTTAATAGGCTTATTTATATTGTTATAAAGTTGAACTGCTGAAACTTGTTCACTGAAACATTTGACTTGCATTAATGCTTTGTGTCCCCGCATTTATATTTTAAAAATTCACACACAAATGAAAATGGAAAAACTGCCAATACCTGATTTCTGTCCCCTATTTTCAACTTGCAATCATATACTTAGGTACCTTTTGACCCCATGGGGAAAAAAAAAAAAACCTAACGTTCAGAACTACCAATAACAGGAAGAAGAGAAATTTTTTAAAAGAATGAAATGTTTTCCATCATAGTGGATTCTTTTTTTTTTTTTATCCAAAATGTGTTTATTGGGATGGTTTCCCACTCATCTTGATTTGAGGTACTTTTAGTGCTGCTTCCTTCTGAAGGAGCATCCTTCTGTAAGCCTTGCTTTTCCTCCTGTGGGCTGACAGAGAACAGTGGAGCAACCAACACACAAAACTACCGTTTGTGCGTGGCTAAAGACAGTGGTGATTTTATAGCATCCTGGGCATTTTACATCCATGAAGTAGGAATTGGGGCTCTGCACCAGGCGCTTCTTCTTGTGTTTCCTCTTCTCCTCTTCCAGAGAGGGATGGAGGAGATCCTTGGCGAGAGGCATATTGTCGTGGGGAGGTCGTCACTGCCGGAAAGGCCATAGTGGATTCTTAAGCACGTTCTTCACATATGCGGCGTGCTAGCTGGATGTCTTTTGGCATAATTGTTACACATTTGGCATGGATAGCACACAGGTTGGTGTCTTCAAAAAGGCCAACCAGATAGGCCTCACTTGCCTCCTGCAAAGCACCAATCGCTGCACTTTAGAAGCGCAGGTCTGTTTTGAAGTCCTGAGCAATTTCTCGCACCAGATGCTGGAAGGGAAGTTTGCGAATCAGAAGTTCAGTGAACTTCTGATTACGTCTAATTTCACGAAGTGCCACAGTACCGGGCCTGTAACGATGAGGTTTCTTCACCCCTCCAGTGGAGGGCGCACTCTTTCGAGCGGCTTTGGCAGCCAGCTGCTTCCTCGGGGCTTTGTTCCCAGTCGATTTGCGGGCAGTCTGCTTGGTACGAGCCATGGTACAGAGACCTCTTTACTTACCCCCCTCTCCTTGCTGGAGGCGGCGCAGGCGGCTGCGAACACCAGAAACCAAGTATTGTCCTGATCATATTGCCATCTTACAGAGGCAAATATATAGAGGGTCCCCCCAAATGTAGACACACACTTTGAATAATTATAAAGGCAGTATTTATTAAAATACATTTTATTTTTAAAACTGAGCTATCAGCTGTGTGTGTGTACATTTTTGGGGGGATACCCTGTATTGGTCTGTAACTGAGTTTTCTGATTTGCTTTTGGTTGATTTGAAAATACATCAAGCAGATTGATTTCATTATATGTTGATTTATAGCTTGAGAAAGAAACTATTGCTGCATCACAAATTATGGCAAACTTAGTGGCTTAAAACAACCTATGTTTATCTCTCAGTTTCTGTGGGCCAGGGGTCTGGCTACAGCTTAACGAAGTCCTCTTCATGGCTGTGATCAAGGTATAGGTCAGGGCTGTGTCTCACCGAAGGCTCGACTGGGGAAGGGTCATCTTCCAAACTCATATGGCTATTAGTAGAATTTCCTTTCATTGCAGGCTCTCACACTGAGGGCCTCAGTTCCTCACTGGCTGTTGGCTGCGGGCTGCCCTCACTTCCTTTTCACAACACGGCAGCTGGCTTCATCACACCCAACAAGGAAGAGAGTCCCTAGCAAGATGAGTACTACAATCTTAGGTATTTATGTACAGGTAATCATGTATATCCCATCACCTGACTATATTTTACTAGTTAGAATAGAATCCCTGGGCCCTCACTCACGGGAGAGGATTACACAGGGACACCAGGAGGCAGGGATCTGGGGCACCATAGAATCTGTCTACTATAGAAACCCTCTCCTCTGGCAGGAAAAATAAATTAGCAGATGGATTTCTTTCTTCACATGCCACTGTCTTTGCCCTTTCTTCTCTCAAAAGGATGAAGAAAAGTTTGGGTTGCCTTGAAATTATCACCCACCTCTCTTTTCTTTGCTCCAACACAACTGTTGACTTAACCAGTTCCCATAACCATACATAGGACCGCTTTCCTAGTAAAGGTTATTTTGGTTGCAAGAAACAGAAACTTGCCCTCGCTGGTTTGGCTCAGTGGATAGAGAGCAGGGTTCGATTCTGGTCAAGGGCACATGCCCAGGTTGTGGGTTCAATCCCCATTTGGGGGTGTGCAGGAGGCAGCCAATCAGTGATTCTCTCTCATCATTGATGTTTCTCTCTCTCTCTCCTCTCCCTTCCTCTCCCAAATCAATACAAATATATTTTTAAAAAAAGAGAGAAACTTGTTCAAACTAGCTTAGTCAAAGGAGGAGAGTTTATTATAGGGCTATCTCCAGGGACCTAACAGAAAGCCCTCTATTCATCCTCTCTCTCTCTCTCTCTCTCTCTCTCTCTCTCTCTGTGCGCGCGATCTGCTTGTGATGGTTACCCACTAAATCCAAACTTCCATGTTCTCAGGTCAGGCCATAGGCAGATTCCTGTGCATGTCTGGATGCCAATCCTAACTTCCCCGGAGCAAACCCGATTGACCCAACTTGGGTTAAATCTACACTCCTGACCCAATCAGCTGTGGCCGAGGATGGGCTGGCTAAGTACAAATGCTGTGGTGCCCTCTTGGAGATTGGAAGTTCTCAAAGGAAGGGGTAGCAGCCAAAACAGTTTTGATCACAGCCACAGATCTATTATAAAATGTCTCACCTGTTGCACCTGCATTCTCATCTCTGGATTCTCAACTCTGGATGGTGATTGGAGAGAGAACGCTGGAGTTAGGCCTAAACCAAAGGCTCTCAGAGGTAGGCAGGAGCTGAAGGGCTGGCATGTAGAAGACTGCTCGGCCATCTGTGGCCCTTGCAGTCAGGAATAGGGGAAGTGGATGCCAATAGCACGGAAGTGGGTTTCAGCTTCATGTGAAGAACTGCCAGTTACTTAAAACCCACCTAATCTTCTGTCATTCTTTTGTCCCCAAGAGCTGTACCATGATCCTGGAATGACCTTCTCAGCCCACAACTTCCTTTTATTCAAAATGTTTTACTGCCCTGACCGGTTTGGCTCAGTGGACAGAGCATCGGCCTGAGAATTGAAAGGTCCCAGGTTCGATTCTGGTTAAGGGCATGTACTTTGGTTGCAGGCACATCCCCAGTAGGAGGTGTGCAGGAGGCAGCTCATCGATGTTTCTCTCTCATTAATGTTTCTAATTCTCTAGCCCTCTCCCTTCCTCTCTGTAAAAAATCAATAAAATATATTTAAAAAATGTTTTACAAGTACATATGTAGGCATTGATTATATTCATTCCCATGGGTAGAGTAGAAACATCCCACTTTATAGATGAGCAAACAGAGGTGAGGTTCAGGATCCCCAGAGCTAGAATCCAAGGCCCTTCCTGCCACCTGCCCAGGCTGGCTAGTTGCCCCCCCCTCTCCCTAAGTCAGTTCCCTTGGCGCCACAGGAACTGCCCTGCATTAGGCATCATTATAGAACAGTCTTCATATCTCAGGCTGATACTTTGCTCAGTGGATAGAGCGTCAGCCTGCAAACCAAAGGGTCCCAGGTTCGATTCTGGTCAAGGGCAAGTACCTGGATGGCAGGCTCCTCCCTGGCCTGGGCCCTAGTCAGGGCGTGTGTAGGAGGCAACCAATCGATGCATTTCTCTCACATTGATATTCTCTGTCTTTCCCTCTCTCTTCCACTCTCTCTAAATATCAATGGGAAAATATTCTCAGGTGAGGATTAAAAAAATAATTACACACACACACAGTATATCTCACTAACAACCTATATTAAAAATAAAAGAAAAAAAAGTGAGACTACACATCCCTGAAACCAAGGGTACTTACACCTCCCCTCCCCAAAATATCACTCACAGGTAGAATTTTGTGGCTTTTTAGTCACTGTTCGTTGAGGTGCAAGATAAGGACTCAAGCAAATTTCAGCAGTTGCAAGCAAAATTACTGGGGCTGAAGGCAGTTCCATGTCGTTCTTCGGGATCTGTGAGTGTGCCTCTACCCTGTGCCCCTTTCCTCTGCCTTGCTCCTCCTCATCCAGCTCAGGGGTCACTCTTCACAGTAATCTCACTGACCCTCACTCCTGCCCACTCCCAAACACCCCACCCTTGTTAAAAGATTCCTCTGGGTGCCCACAGCCCTTATATTTAATGCACACAACCCTCAGAAGTTAAGGGAACAAGGTTTAGAATCATCAGATGGAAGTCAAATCCTCCACCCCTCACTAGCTGTGTGACCTAGAGCCAGTTACTTACCCTCTCTGGGCTTGTCTCATCTATAGAACAAGAATGATAGCATATTCATCTCATAGGAGCAGTGTTCCCTGATATAATACATATAAGTGAGTAGTGAGCACTGATGAATGATGCGTGGTAAGCAGTGATCACTCAGTAATTGCATGAGAACTGACTTGCAAGACCTTTAGAACAGAGCCTGGCATCAAATAATATAGAAGTAGTAGTATTGTCATCATTTCTCATACTGCCCTTGATAAGTTGCCAGTTGATATGTCTGTCTTATCAGTGAGAAAAGGGTGTGTCATTTACTCTCAATTCCCATTGCCTGCCATATAGCACCCACCTAATAAACAGCTGTTCATTGCACAAACGAACAGATAGATTCTATTAGGCCCTACAGGGCATAGAAGTAAATTCAAAAGCCTGGGAAGAAGGCACACACAGCCTGGGCTCGTCTGAAGGCTCGAAGGCCCACCTCTGTAAAAGGGCCAGATAGTACATTTTTAGGCTGTCTGGGCCATACACTCTGTTGCAAACATTCAACTCTGCCATTGTAGCGGGAAAGTGGCCATAGACAATAGGATAATAAATGGACTTAGCTGTATTCCAATAAAATCTTATTTATAGTTACTAAAATTTAAACTTCATAATATTTTCACAGCACGAAATGCTATTCTTTTTATTTCTACCACCACCACCCCCCCCCCATCACTTACAAATGGAAAAACAGTCCTTAGCTCGTTGGCTGCTCAAAACCAGGGGGCTGGTTTGGTTTTGCACATACAGGTTAGCCTTTGCCAACGCTCGCCCTAAGGTTTCAGCCGAGGAGTTTGCGCTCCTAGGAGGGCGCCGTCAGGGATGCTGGCTTCGGATTGGGCCAGGGACAGTGGGCGGGACTGAAGGTCATCCTGACGTGTACGTGGTGGGGAGGGGTAGTCCCGGATTGGTCCACACCGCCGGCGGAGAGCGCGAGGCGTGTTCAGCACTCAGCCAATCATCGCTGCGCTTCCACATCGCTCCGCCTCGCGCTAGCGTCTACGTCACGCGGGGAGTGCGTTACTCCTCCTGCGCGTCCAGCACCACTTCCGGGCACAGGCGCGGCGTGACGTCAGGAGGAGGGCAGGTAAGGGCTGGTAGGCGGGGGTGGGCGGCCAGGCCGGTAGGGGCCCGGGTAGTGGGGTGAAGTGGGGGTGTCAAGCTGCTACCTCACCCAATCTCGGAGCCGTCCTACTGACCGAGCACGCCGCGGGCGGGCGGGGGTGGGGCACGGTTCTGGGGTCGCGGGCCCGTTGTCCGGAGCGGCCCAGGTCCCATTCGTGACCCCGGACCCAAATCCCGGGCTACGGCCGTGACTCCAGACTCAGCCTTGGCCCATATTATGCCTGAAGGGCGCCTCGGTTTACTACATCTAGAAAATGGAACCAGTAAGCCCCTACCTCGCTGGGTCGTGGTGAAGATTTTGTAAAATCACTCGTAAAACGGTGGACATGAGAGACAATCACAACCACCAACGTGGTTAATTCGGCGTTAGGTGCTGTTCTGAGAACTTTATTTAACTCACTGAGTCTTAACTGCAACCTTATCAGGTTGATACTTTGGTAAACCCTATTTTATAGATGAAACGGAGGCCCAAAGAAAGTGAGCAGCTTGTCCACAGTCAGGCCACTAGCAAGCAGCAGAGTCGGTATCCGAGTCCAAGTAGTACGTCCTGGGCAAATACAGTCAATGATTACTCTTGACACCAGGGATCAGAGATTGCCATCTATCCAGCCTATCATACTATTCACTGGGGTGGTAAACCATGTTAAGACTCCTGGCTCCTGTAAACGCAGTACTTTGTGCAAGCACTTCCCACTGTGTTATTTTATCCACAGCAACCCCAGAAAGTCAGTCCTGTCGCCCTCATCCGCTCTTTACAGGTGGGGAAATATAATAATTCAGGAAAGCTCAGACACTGGCCAACACCACCCAGTGAGTGAGGAGTAAAGCTGAGATTCAAGCCCAGGGAACTGTGACCCCAAAGCCTGGGTGGGCACTTAGCTATTTTGTTAGCAAAAACATCCAGGGGCACTCTTTACAGATGGAGGACCCAAGATAGAGAGGTTCGGGACAATGTCCGAGCAGTTTACATCCAGGGCTTTGCCCCCCTGGTTCTGTCTTCCCATCAGCTTCTGACTCTGGCAAGTTACTTAAGTCCCCAGGTCAGTTGGAAATAATAGTAACAATACAGAGTAAATGAGGCAATGATGTCAGGCTCAGTGCAGCGCCTGGCACACAGTAACCATTAGAGAGTGCACAACTAAAGTAGCAGCAACAATTAGACCAAGCTTCCTGACTAGCACAGGGAGCTGGCAGATGATACCCACAGGCCAAAACCAGCCTGATTTTGGACAACCTGCCAGCTAAGAGAGATACTGACTTCTTAAATGATTGGGGGGAAATCAAAAGGAGAATACTTTGTAACAATCATGTGACAATCACATGAAATGCAAATTTCAGTTATATTGGAGTACAATACACCCATTCATTTACATCTTGTTCACAGCTCCTTTCTGTGAACTGGGCGATGGGCAGAATGGAGTTGTTGGGACACAGACAGTCTGGTCCGGAAAGCCAGCAGTATTTACTCTGTGTTCCTTAACAGAAAACTTGCCAATCCCAATTCAGGACCTAAAAGTCTCTCCTCCAAACATGCAGGCTGTAGGGGATGTCTAACCCCAGTTTTAGGAGCCCCTGCATTTGATACCTGTGTCACCTGCCACTGATTCTTACAGAAATTTCAATCAGTTACCAATGGTTCTTCTGTCAGAACTTTTTTTTTATCCTCACTCAAGGATATGTTTATTGACTTTAGAGAGAGAGGAAGGGGAGAGAGAGAAACATCAATGTGAGAGAGAAACATCCATCAGTTGCCTTCTGTACCTACCCTGATCAGGGACCAGACTGGTAACATTTTGGTGTACCGGACTACACTCCAGCTAACTGAGCCAGAGGCCAGGCCTTCTGTCAAAATTTATTAGCGGCCAGGCACTGTCCTTGGTGCTAGATATATGGCAAGGTGAGATCTTGCAGAGGAGGCCAACTGTAGACAAATAAACAGACACAGGGTGATGTGATAGGAACTCCAGGGGAGAAGTGACTCCAGTGAGGCCTCTGACAAAAGTGATGTTTGAGCTGAGACCGGTGACAAAGAACAGACAGCTCTTGGAGGAGCGCTCAAGGCAGTTGGCCTGCACCTGCTTAGCCTCTGAAGGCAGCCAGGAAGCCAGAGTGAGCACGAGGGAGAGGGGTGAGAGGCAGGCTGGGAGAGGGAGGCAGGGGTTCCATAGCCCACAGCCGGGGGGGCTGTGGAGGGTACATGATTCTCAAAGCAATGGGAGTAACTGGAGGGGTTTAAGCAGGAGAGCGATGTGTTAGATTTATTTTTTAGAAGATCCTCCTAGCACCTGTGGGACGAACAGACCGTGGGAATTGAGGGCAGAGTGAGACCAGAGAGAGGTGACTACATTGGTCCAGGGGAGCAATGGCAGGGGCCATGGAGGGGTGAGAAGCGTTAGCTGTGAATATATGTTGGATGGCGAGCAGACAGGACACTCTTTCTAAACCAACAAGCGCTGCTCTTTGGACACCTGGGGGAAGGCTCTTCAGAGTTGACACCACCTTACCCAGCCCACAGCATCTTCTAAGGGAAGCCGTGGCCCCTCTGCCCGGCTCCCCAGGAGAGTGGGACTGGGCAGATGGTCAGCACAGCACAGGCCGTGTCAGTGTCTTTTCATCTTTTCAGATTGGCCACTTTGAGGGTGAGGACCAGTAGGCAGCTCCCAAGATGGTGAGTAGACTGGCTTGTGGCTTCTTGGGATTCTTTTCTAGTCTTCATTAGAGCCCCACAGTAGCCCCTTCCTCCCCCAAAGCCCTTCCCTGTCCCTGAGCTCTGAGATGGTATTTTCAAACTCTGGATTCATGATCTTTTGGTGCAGTAGTTCTCAAACTTTGCTTCACATTAAAATCACCCAGAAGCTTTTTTCTTTCTTTGATTTTTTTTAATGAGGTGAAATTCTCATAACAAAATTAACCATTTTAAAGTGTATTATCCCATGGCATTCATAATGTTTTGCAGCCATCATCTCTTAACTACTTCCAAAACGTTTCCATCACCCAAAAGGAAACTCCTTCCCTATTAGCCCTAGTCACTCCCCTTCCCCCCTCCTCCAGCCCCTAGCAACCTAGTCTGCTTCATGTCTCTATGGATTTGCCTATTCAAGACATTTCATGTAAATGGGACCATATACCATTTGTCCTTTATATCTGGCCTCTTTCACTTAACATAACGTCTTCAAGATTCACCCAGGTTGTAGCATGTATCAGAGCTTCATTCCTTTTTATGGTTGAATAATATTCCAATGTGTGGATGGACCACCTTTGGTTTATCCATTTATCCATTGATGGGCATTTGGGTTGTTTCCACTTGTTGGTTGCTGGGAATAATGCTGCTGTGAACAAGGATTTGTTTAAATATGTTTTCCAGGTTGCTTTTTAAAAACCCAGTGTTCAGGCGCCACTCTCCAGAGCAGGTCCTCTGTCAGGAGTTTTCTGGGCGTGGATCCCAGATAGCAGTATTTTAGAAACTCCTCAGGTGGTTGTAACGTGCAGCCAAGTTTGAGACCCACTACTTTGGTGGGTCATTCAGTCATCTCAGCAAGTGGCTGCCAGCTTTTGAAAAGAGACTCCCCAGCCAGGGTAAGGATTCTTTCATGAAACCTGTGCCTCAGCTGTATTGCGGGCATGTCTGCCCTGTTGCATTGTTAAATGTGTCTTACTGTAAGTCAGACCCCCAAAAATACAAAAGCCATTGCTCTAGGAGAGTGGAACCCTCGTGGAATTTTCCATGGCAACAACAGTGGGTTTTTCTCCCAGGCCACCAGTCCTCGATCAGACATGGAGCCCAGGGCCGTCCTCAGTCTCCCTCATCCAAGTCCCGCCCCTCAAGCTGTACCACTAGGTCTCCTGCAGGACATTCTCTGAGTCATGTCTCTCTTCTGCTTTCCAGGGTGAAAGGAAAGGTGTAAACAAGTACTACCCTCCAGATTTCAACCCTGAAAAGGTAAGAAACAGGCTTCCTTCCCCATGTGCATGATTGCAGAGACCTCACGGGGCAGGGTGAGGTCTGTCCCAGGGCATCCTTATCATCAAAGCCACAGCTGCAGAAGCATGGGCGACCCTGAGATCTCTCTGCCTTCTCTTGTGGCACGAGTCTTGGGGTAGTCTTCATTCCCAGATGAAAACATGGCTCTCATCAGTGACCTACTCTGTGCTCAGCTTGGTGTATTTCCAGCAGAACTCAGGATGAGGTCAGGCACTCAGGCCCTGGGTCAGATCCCAGCCTCTCTGGTCTCCGTGTACCCTCTGCTGTTCCCTCTGTTTGGAATCTCTTCCTCCATTTGACCACAAGGTTTTTTCCCTTCCTTTAGGTCTCTACTCACACAGGGCCTCCCTGACCATTGTCTCATTCTCCTATTTCATTACCTAGTGATGTTTCTCTTATAGCCCTATAAGGGCTCCCTGACACATTATCTATTTACTTGAGTATTGTCCATTTCCCCTTTAGAACATTCACTCCACTCAGGTATAGACATTCCATCTTATTCACAGCTGTGTCCTCATACAATAGAGGCTGAGTAAGGTCTGCTGAGTGAGTCAGTGCGATCTGGCTGCATGGCCCCAGGCCCTTGACTCAGCCTCTCTACACCACAGTTTTCCCATGTCAAAAAGGAAATAAAACAACCTGTCCTCACAGAATTGCTGAGGGATTAAAATGAGGCAACGCACGTAAAGTAGCCAGTAAACATTTGCCAGTTCTCCCCACGACACCCAGAGGTAATTACAGAACCTAGACTCAGGAAGGCAAATGGTGAGGTTAATACCCAGGGTCACACAGCCCTTTCAGCTCTAAAATGGGAGAGGAAAGATTCAAATTCATGTATTCATGAACCCAACCACACTGGCTTCACCAGAGCCTCAGTGCCTTCCATTGTGCTGTTAATACCCCTGGTAGGTCATAAGAAAGAGGCCTCTCTCAGCCTATGCCAGAGAGCATGAGTTTGCCCAGCTTAGCAGTGCTAACCTCCTCCTTCCTCCTCTCTGCACAGCATGGCTCTCTCAACCGATACCACAACAGCCACCCGCTCCGGGAGCGGGCTCGGAAGCTATCCCAGGGCATTCTCATCATCAGGTAAGGCCTGAGAACTCCTGCCCCTTGTGCCACCTGGCCTCAATCTCAAGGAGAATTCAGCACTCCAATGTGCCCAGTGCTGCAGGATCTTAATTCTGTTAAGCAGAGAGTCACTATATCAGTCAGCTGTTGCCACATAACCAAACAATAAGCACATGTTGCTCACAAGTCCAAGACTCAGCTGAATGTCTCTGTTGGCCTGGACTGGCCTGGCTATAGGAACATTCGTCAACCATTCTTTATCCCCTCTAAGTAAGTGCCCTTTGCAGTGAGGCTGTGGCCAGAGTTGTAGGTGTGGAGTCTAAGGAAGAGCCCAGTGGACAAAAGCAAATAAGCTGTTTTCTGTTTGTGTAGATTCGAGATGCCATATAACATCTGGTGTGATGGCTGCAAGAACCACATTGGCATGGGTGAGTTTCCACCCACCCCCTGCTCCCACCCAGCCCACCCCTATTCAGTCCCACAGACATTGAAGCCCATTAACCACCAGGGTCATCTCCAACAGGGACTCCCAATCAGGAGTCTGGGAGGAGGTGGCACCCAAGTGACTGACAGGCTGCGGATGCCTCATTGCAGAGTGGTGAGGAGGCCAGGCTTTGCGTTCCTCTCCTAGCTGAGTGATCCTGGACAAGTGACTAAGCCTCTGTGAACCTCAGTTTACCCATCTGTAAAGTTCAGATGGTCTGAGTGTCCACCTTTGTGGCATGTAAAGTATGTAGTGCACAGCCTGGCCTGCATGGTTCAGTGGTTGAGCGTCGACCTATGAACCAGGAGGTCACGGTTCGATTCCCAGTCAGGGCACATAACTGGGTTGCAGGCTCAGTCCACAGTGGTGATGTGCAGGAGGCAGCTGATGAATGATTCTCATCATTGATGTTTATATCTCTCTCTCCCTCTCCCTTCCTCTTTGAAATCAATAAAAATATTTTTTAATAAATAAAGTGTGTAGTGCACAGCACATGGCGTATGGGAGGGCTCGTAAATTCAGTCTGCTGCTATCACTGTCCTTGACTGTCACCATTAGCATTTGGACCTCTGACTGTGCCATAGGTGCCCTGATGGATAGACAGACAGGCAAGGTCCAAGGTCTTGCTCAGCCGTGGTGAGACCTTGGTCAGATGACTCAACTCCCCTGACTTTGTTTCCTCCTCTGGGATCCTCACGGCGCCTCCCTCAGCTCCTCACACAGCACCTGGGCCAGGGGAGCAGCTCATTCTGTAAACAGGAGCCAGTGGCTCTTAGTGAGAGTATCCAGTTCTCCTGGCAAAGGCTGTGGAAGTGCAGGAAGGGTTAGGCCAAGCCACCCAACTGCTGAGGAGGACAATGAGCCCCTTGGTGTCTCCCTGATCAGACCCAGCCAGGGAATCTGCCTTAAAGGCCACCAGGCACTCAGGGACAAAAAGTGGGGCTTGGCCTGACACCACCACACATGGGTCACCCTCAGGGACATGATTGGAAGCAGGACCCATGAGAGGAAAACCCAGCTAAGCCATACCACTCGCCAGCCCAAGCTCTGTTTTTCTAGTTTAAGCATTTTTCACTGATAAACAAGTACATACAGAGTCAAGAATATATATCATCTAACTAGCAAAATAATAAAAAACCTGAAAATTCTCTAGAAAAATAATAAATCCAGCCCTTCTCAAATGTTTGCCGAGCCAGGCCCTATTCTAAGCAATATGTGTTTTATTAGCTCCTGCAGTTTTCACAATAGCCCTGTACAGTAGGCATTATAATCATTCCTATTGCCTAGATGTGGAAACAGCCCCAGAGGGATGAGGTTGCTGACCTGAGCTCACATAGCTGATAGGTGGTAGAATTAGGATTCATCCCAGACCCTCTGGCTCCTGCCTCCCCTCCTCTGTGGCTTGAGCACCTGTCACATAGCTTGAGCACAGCTCTTTGCTGCCTTGAATTTCAGTGCCCTCCTGAGGTACCTTCTCTGCAGGGGAGCAAAATACCACCCCTGCCTGCCCCCTACCCAGATGCATGGGCTCCAGCCTAGCGTGAGCCTCCACTCCCCTTCTCCTTCCAGGTGTTCGTTACAATGCAGAAAAGAAGAAGGTTGGCAATTACTACACAACACCAATCTACAGGTAGAGGCAGCCTGGCAGGTGTCTCAGGGACACGTGGGTGGCCGCAGGGCGAATGGGCTGTAAAGGAGTCTTAAGGGGAGGGGAGCTGGTACCCTCTTCCTGATGGCCGTCACCTGTGTTCTGTCTGGAAAATCATCCTGGTGTGTCAATCAGTATGTCCCTCTGTCTAGACCCCTCCATGGCTCCCACCTTCCTCAGAGTAAAAGTCCTCCCCATGGCCCACAAGACCCCTAACACCCTGCTCTATCTCATCCCTGCTCTCACCTCCTCCCACACTTCCCCTCGCTCACTCAGCACCAGCCACATGGGCTCCTCACTTTCCCTCTCTCTTACCCAGAGAGGTTCCACCTCTGTTCCCTCTGCCTGGAACACTCAGTCTTCCCCAGACATCTGCAAGGCTCCTTCCCTTGGGTTTCCACTCCAACGCCACCTCTCAAAGAGGACTTTTCTAAAGTGGCGAGTACCACCCCACACTGTGGTTGCTTGTGTTTTTGTAGGCAACATGGCCCCTGCTGGAATGTTCATCCCTCCAAGTGTAGGTCGATTTGTTTCACTGCTATGTCCCTGGCAGCTGATGCCAAGCCAGCCACAGAGCAGCCTAGCTCAGGAGTGTTTGTTGAGTAAATGAATGAGCGAACAAATAAATGAATGAATAAACTCCAGTAAACACTTGTTGAATGATGAGTACAGGTAGAAGGAAGCAGGCAGGGGTCACATGGCAGCCTGGGGTGGCTGCAATGTCCTGATTCCTGCCCCCCTCCCAGATTCCGGATGAAATGCCACCTCTGCATCAACTACATCGAGATGCAGACAGACCCTGCCAACTGTGACTATGTGATCGTAAGTGGTGCCCAGCGCAAGGAGGAGCGCTGGGACATGGCAGACAATGAGCAGGTGCTGACGACAGGTGAGCACCTCAGGCAACCCAAAGCCACCCCTACCTAACCCTGACCCTGAGCCTGAGGTGGGTCCCAGAAGGATCAGCCACATTGCCATCCTTGCAGAGCATGAGAAAAAGCAGAAGCTAGAGACAGATGCCATGTTCCGTCTGGAGCACGGGGAGGCCGACCGAAGCACACTCAAGAAAGCCCTCCCCACTCTGAGCCACATCCAGGAGGCACAGAGCGCCTGGAAGGATGACTTCGCCCTCAACAGCATGCTGCGGAAAAGGTTCCGGGTGAGTGGCTTCCAGCCCAGGATTGGAACCACAGGCGGGCGGGGGCACCTGGCATCGCTAACATGGCAAGTTCAGATCCAGCCCTATCCCCATCACATACTAGCTATAGGCATGTCATTTCATCCACTGAGCCTAATTTTTTCCACCTGCATCATGAAGACCTCACAGCACCCATGGGAGGCACCTAGCCCAGCAGCTATTTTTAAGCTCATAGCACCTTCCCCTATGGGGACTGGGCTTCGCTTTCAACAGATCTCAAAGGGTAAATGAGCCTCAAGCTAGGGCCAGGTGAAGCCTGACCCTGCTGTGGGTATCATATGGAGGCCCAGCGGGGTACTGACCAACTGGTCAACTCCTAGCACACATTTCATGGGCCCACTCAGCTGTCCCAAAACAAAATCCATAGACTGTCAACCTGCCCCAAAATAATTTCCAAAATCATCCCTGCCATGTGCTGACTATGAGAAAAAAGGGAAAATCATTTATAATAAAATACATACAGTAATGCATATTTCAATTTGTGTAATGTGTGGGCAAGATATCTGCACCTGTGTGGAGAGTCTCAAGGGCACAGGTACAAATGCCAAAGGACACCGGGGTATTGCCGTCAGTGACCACAAGGGCTACTGAAGTTGTGGCAAAAATGCTTGGTGGAGCTATGAAAACTAGTGCCCTAGCTGGGTAGCTCACCCATATAAATGGGGTTTTCACCCTTGCAGGGTCTGACAGGGCACTGTGAGAACCTTCTCCTTCTCTCACTCTGTGGGGTAGACTGTGCCCCAGGACACTACAAATGGAGCCCAAGCAGGAGCATTAGGGCTAACCCCACAGGCCACAAGTTCCCTCACTATCCTACAGCTCCCATCTCGTTCTGCTTCCTTTTCTGATCATTCTGTGGTCATCATTAGGAATAAAATTACTAGTTTGTTTTTGTCTTTTTATTTATTTGAGAGAGACAGAAGAGAGAACAATCGATTTGTTTCACTTACTTATGCATTAATTGGTTGAGTCTTATATGTGCCCTAACTGGGGATTGAACCCTAAACCTTGGTGTATGGGGACTACACTAACCAACTGAGCTACCCAGCCAGGGCTCTAGTTTTCTTACTAATTACTTGTTACTAGAAGTGCTTCCCTGCAGCCAGGCCTGTGCCCTGAGCTATGTGTCCCCTGCCTTCTGGGCTTCTACACATGGTAGAAGAACCCTCAGACATAACATCCCAGTGAGCCTCTCTCAGTCCCTAACCTACCCCGCCCACATCCCCTCTTCTCAATAGAGAAGTTACTTGTCCACCCTGGCTGGGTGGCCCAGTTGGTTGGAGCATCATCCCATACACCAAAAGGTTGGGGGTTCAATTCCTAGTCAGGGCACACACCTAGGTTGTGGGTTCAATCCCCAGTTGGGATGTGTATTGGAGGCAACCAATCTCTCTCTCTCCTTCTCTCTCTCTTTCTCTTCCTCTCTCTCTAAAATCAATAAAAACATATCCTCAGGTGAGGATAAAAAGTAAAAGAAGAAGGCATCTGTCCTAGGCAGAATTCCCAAAGCTGGGAGTTGGCCTTAACTCCCCCTCCCCATCTCCAGTTAGCAATTCTGTCAACCTGTACCTTCAAATTATAACTGGTATCTGGCTACTTCCACCACCCCCATCATCTCCTACCTGGATTAGCACAGTCCCTCTGCCCTGGTCTACAGGCTCTCACCCTCGCACCCCCAACATCCTGTTTCTCCCCCATCCCTACCAGGGGACGCCTATGAACACATGAGTCAGTCACCTCCTTCCTGTGTTCAGAACCCTCCCTCCGTGGCTCCCACTTAAAGTAGAAGCCAAAGTCTTTCCCACCAGGTCTCAATGATCTGCCCCTTCCCCTCCCCACCCCCATCTCCACCTTCCCCTTGTTCACTCTGCTCCAGCCACAGTAGCCTCATTCTCCTCAGCAGCTCCAAGCATACTTCTGTCTCAGGGCCTTTGCACAGGCTCTTCCCTCCACTTTATAGTGCTCTTGCACCAGATTCCCACATGACCCCTCACTCAGATGTCTTTTCTCAGATGTGATCTTCTCAGGGAGACAGTCCCTGAGCCTCTTCTTCACCCTGTATCACATTTAAAGTTGAATCCCCTGGCCACTCCCTACCCCTTTCCTGGCATTCTTTTTCTCCCATCACTGTTGTCTCACTGACCCACTAGAATGTCAGTTCCACAAGGGCAAGGGTTTTTGTCTGCTCTCTGCTGTGTTCCCAATGTCTAGAACAAGGCCTGGGACAAGATGGGTGTTCTGTAAATATCTGTGGAATGAATGAGTGAAGAACTGATGGTATATGTATTAATAACAATTGTGCCTCCCATTTGTTAAGCAACTTTTGTGCCCCAGCCATAGTGTGAGGCTTTTTTCTCCCGTGAGCTTTGAGAAGAAGAAACAGACCTGGAGATCTGGAGCAATGCTGTTGAGTCAATAGGCATGGAAGAGACACAGCTTTGATACCCACCTCACTTTCCCCAACAGGAAAAGAAAAAAGCCCTGCAGGAGGAGGAGGAGAGGGACCAGGCACTGCAGGCCAAGGCGAGCCTGGCCATCCCCCTGGTGCCTGAGACAGAGGACGACCGCAGGCTGGCCGCCTTGCTCAAGTTCCATACGCTGGACTGTGCGTGGGGCTGGAGGGCATGGGTTGGGATGGGAGAGATGGGGGATCCCGGCTTTGAATGGCAGACCCAGGCAGAGGGTGGCTTTGGACCTCTTTCCCCTCCTCTCCCTCTCCCCCAGCATATGAGGACAAGCAGAAACTCAAGCGGACAGAGATCATCAGCCGCTCCTGGTTCCCCTCGACCTCGGGGCCCAGCAACTGCAGCAAAGCTGGCAGCGTCCTGAAGAAGCTGGCCCAGAACCGAAAATCTGCACCTGCTGGCTCCCCTATCACTGTGGGGGGCCTGGGTATTGTTCGAAGGCAGTCCCGGGAAACCTCAGAGAGCCCACAGCATGTTGCTGAGACCTCCAAGTCTGGGAAGCTACAGGTGTCAGAGGGCACTACCCAGGACTTGCCCACATCCCCCCAAGACTGCTCTCAGGAGACTGCCAAGACTCCCAAGACAAAGGAACCTCAAGGGCAGAATGGGAGCTGTCAGGACAGGCCCCTGTCCTCATCAGGCTCCTCCCAAGAGGCAGCCGACCCCCAGGACACACCACGCCCCTGCACCCTCAACTCTTCCCTTGTGGCTGACTACTCAGACTCAGAGAGTGAGTGATTTTGGGGACTGGACCCCCTCTGGAGGCTGAGGCATACCCAGGAGGTCCCTCAGAGACTGCAGCCTCACTGGACCACCAGCCTCCGAGACCTCAAACATCACCCCTTCCTCAGACCTCACCTTCTCGAGTGATGGAATTATTTATTTGGTCCTGAAGAGGGGGAGAGGGTGTGTGTGCCTTGTAGGACATCCCCCTCCCCCCCCCAGACTTATTAAAACCCTGCTTCTTTGCCCTTGCCTCCGGTTACTAGATGGGCCCAGGGGCTGCCCCTCTACCCCACCCCATCCAACCAAGCTGGCAGGCCTCTCATATCAAATGGTGATGCTGGGCTACAGCTGTGACCACCACAATGGTCCTCATCCAGGATGATGAGGGGTTCAAGGTAGTGGCTCAGGTTGGGCTGCAATCAGGACAGACTTCCCAGAGGAAGTGACACGGGCTGAGTGGGAAGGGTGGGTAGGGGACCAGGCAGCAGGAACCACACAAGGAGCCCAAGGTTTGGCATACGGGGTGCCCATGCAGGTGTGAGCTGTTAATTGTCCCCAGCCCATGGGGACACCTTACAAGGGTCACTAAAAAGGTCCCAGCGTGTTGCTTTTGAATGAAACGTAAGATGGCAGAAAATAGTTCAAAACAGCCACACGTACACCAGGAATTAATAGCCTGTCACCTCCCCCTAACCTTGGAAAAGGAAGATCATTTCACAGATACTGATGGAGCACTGGGAGGGTGCCAGGCATTGTTCTAGCCACAGGGGAAACAGCGATGAACAAACGCAACCCTCTTGGGGCTGAGGTTCCAGCTGAACCTCAGGTCGTACTCAGGGCATGGTGGTCGCAGCAGCTGCCCCAGCCCACCAGCCCTGCTCCCCAATGGGGCATTAAAGTCTCCGCATCAGTGAGAGCCCTGACATCTCCAATTAGGGTTTTTCTCTACCAGAGACAAACGGCAGTACTTGCTCTGGCCTGATGGTGCCCACCTGGGATTTGGCGGTCATAGCATGATCAGCCAGACGCCAAACACAAGGCCTGGCATCTAGAAGATACCCCGTAAATGGTGACGCCTTTGTGGTTCCGAAAGGGTGGCTAACGCCGAACTTGGCCCGAAAAAGGGGATAGGGTCGGCGAGAGTCCAGGGAATCTGCAGGGTTGCGTGCGCATGCGCCTCTTTCCGGCGGAGGCCCCTCCCACACGCGCGGCCAGCTCCACCCGGAACCCTGGTGGAGCACGCTGTTTGCGCCATGCCCCCTCTGGAGGCGATCCGCTACTCGCGGGGCTCGCTGCAGATCCTCGACCAGCTACTGCTGCCTCAGCAATGCCGCTACGAGGAAGTGGACTCGGTGCACCAGGCCTGGAAGGCGATCCGCACCATGAAGGTGGGGTGCAGCGACGGGGTTGTCGGTGGGGCGCGCCCTCGCCTGGCGCCCCTGACACTCCCATTCCTTTCCTCCAGGTGCGCGGCGCTCCTGCAATTGCGCTCGTGGGGTGCCTCAGCCTGGCCGTCGAGCTGCAGGCCGGAGCTGGAGGGCCGGGACTCGCCGCGCTCGTTGCCTTCGTGCGCGACGCGCTGAGCTTACTGGTCACCGCCCGGCCCACCGCCGTCAACATGGCCCGCGCTGCCCGCGACCTGGCCTACGCCGCAGCCCAAGAGGCCGAGCGGGAGGGCGCCACGGAAGAGGCCGTCAGGGAGAGGTAGAGGGCCTTGTGCTAGGCACTGCTCTGAGCAGAGGCTCATTTTTTTCGCACAGCGACCCATTTTACAGATGAGAAGCAGATATGGCGCGCTTAGTCCAAGGCCACACAGGCAGGGCTGGGAGTCCGCCCCAGGCCCCAGGAACTTGGACTCAATTCCATGACTGTGCTTCCCCTGAACATGCCCAGCGCCCGTTGCCCTTGGAGGTCCTTTTCAGTACCACTTCCTTCTGCCGGGGTTTTT
This sequence comes from Corynorhinus townsendii, assembly GCA_026230045.1. Lineage (NCBI taxonomy): Eukaryota > Metazoa > Chordata > Mammalia > Chiroptera > Vespertilionidae > Corynorhinus > Corynorhinus townsendii. The sequence goes on from JAPDVU010000006.1 coordinate 80,937,680, forward strand.
CTTTTGAGGAATTTTGGTTCTTTTTTTTTAAATGTATTTTATTGATTTTTTACAGAGAGGAAGGAAGAGGGGTAGAGAGCTAGAAACATCGATGAGAGAGAAACATGGATCAGCTGCCTCCCGCACACCCCGCACTGGGAATGTGCCCGCAACCAAGGTACATGCCCTTGACCGGAATCGAACCCGGAACCCCTGAGTCCCGCAGGCCGACACTCTCTATCCACTGAGCCAAAACAACCAGTTTCGGCTGGAATTTTGGTTCTTATCTCATATGTTCCCTGCCCTCTTCTTTTCCCACTCTGCTCCAACCACATATTCTTTGACCCCACCAAGCTCGCTTCTGCCCCGGGGCCTTTGCACATGCCATCTCTCTAGAGCAGATGCCCCTCCTTCAGGTTAAGGCTTCTGTCTTCCCCACCCCCCATATGTTACAGCTCATACCCCACCTCCACCCCCCTGACTCTGCTGCCTTTTTCTTCACTTTATTATCTGCTCATTTTTTCCTCCACAACTTGTGTCAGCTTCATAGGGGCAGATTTTTGTCTTGGTTACTGCTGGGCCCCCAGCACTTCACACACAGGAGGTGCTCAGTTAACATGTGTTGCATGAGGGAATGGAGTGACAGGTGGCAAAAGCAGAAGGATCTAGGCCTCTCAGCTGTGAGAGGCTTTCAGCTAGAGAGTTGGGCAGGAAGGAGGGGCCAGCCTGGGTCCTGAGGCTGAGAGTCCCTTGTCTGCCCCAGAGTGATCTGCTATGCTGAAGACATGTTGGAGAAAGACCTCAAGGATAATCGGAGCATTGGAGACCTGGGAGCCCACCACCTCCTGGAGCGGGCAGCCCCCAAGGGCAGCAAGGTGACCGTGCTGACCCACTGTAATACTGGTGCACTGGCCACTGCTGGCTATGGCACAGCCCTGGGTGAGTAAGTGGGTGTTCATGGGGATGGGGGAGGGCCCCTTTTGGATTCAAAAGAAAGAAACCCAAACCACTTTTCCCACCCCACCCCCAAAATGGAAATAGTTTAGTTCTTATACAGAAACAGGAAGATGCCTTCAGGTATGGCTGGATCCAAGAGTTCAAAAAATTAGCATTAGGACCCATCTATTCCTGTCCCGGTCCTGCTCCTGGTCCACGGGTCAGCAGAAGGCCTGCCAATGTTCAGATCAGGAAGAAAGGAGCCTATGCCAACAATATATAACTCCTTATAACTCAGGGGCTCTGATGGGGTCACCTGCCCATCCAAGATCAACCACTTGATGGACCTGGCCTGAGTGGGCAGAATGTGGACTTTAAGAGAACTGAGGGGCCAAAACCGGTTGGCTTAGTGGATGGAGCATCGGCCTGCGGACTGAAGGGTCCCAGGTTCGATTCCGGTCAAGGGCATGTACCTGGGTTGCAGGCACATCCCCACTGGGGGGCGTGCAGGAGGCAGCTGATCGATGTTTCTCTCTCATCGATGTTTCTGACTCTCTATCTCCTTTCCTCTCTGTGGGAAATCAATAAAATATATTTTAAAAAAAGAGAGAGAGAGAACTGAGGGGAAGGGAGTGATCCCCAAGGAATGATTGGGGTAGCAGTGACCTAGAGAGGGGGAACTGGGTCCTGGGGCTCAAGTCAGCAGATTCCACTTGATCTTAAATTCCCCAGATTTTTCTACCTGCTTGGGTTCCACTTTGGGGCCTGTGGATTGAGGCCCTGATGGCCAGACATCATTCATTCATGTGCTCAACAGATAGTGGCACCTACTCTGTGCCCTATCATTCATGCATGCATGCATGCACTCCTTTATTCATTCAGCATTTATTAAGCACCTACTATGTGTCCCAACATTCATGAGTGCAAGCATTCTTTCATTCACTCAACAGACATTCATTAAGCATCTACTATTTGCCAGGTAAAGTTCTGGGCATGGGGGAGCCATCAGTGAGCCATTGGGAAAGGAAAGCAGAAGGAACAGACAAAAGCAAGTCAGTAAATATATATAATGTGTTCAGAGGTGATAAAGCAGGGAAAGCGGTCAGCGGTGTGGGGGTTGCTAGTGAGATAGAAGGATCAAGGAAGGACTCACCAGGTGTTCTCTAAGCACACATGCACTGGAAAGAGGGACAGCCACCACAAGGGCCTGGGGATGGGGAGCCTTTGGAGATCTATGCCCCCAACTAAAGGGCCACCACCCTGCCCATCTGTCTCATGCTGGCCTTTTGGTGAATCGGGTCCCGCAGGTGTGATCCGCTCGCTGCACAACCTTGGTCGCCTGAAGCATGTCTTCTGCACGGAGACCCGGCCCTACAACCAGGGGGCCCGGCTGACAGCCTTCGAGCTGGTCTACGAGCAGATTCCTGCCACCCTCATCACCGACAGCATGGCAGCAGCCGCCATGGCTCACCAGGACGTGTCAGGTCAGCAGGTGGGATGCCAGCAGGCAGGGCACCAGCACTCAGGGCTCCAGGCATCCAGGGTCAGGTGATGACCCCCGACATCTTGCTCCCCAGCTGTTGTTGTGGGAGCTGACCGTGTGGTTGCCAACGGTGACACAGCCAACAAGGTGGGCACCTACCAGCTGGCCATCGCTGCCAAGTACCATGGCATCCCCTTCTACGTAGCTGCCCCCAGCTCCTCATGTGACCTCCGTCTGGAGACGGGCCAGCAGATCGTCATTGAGGAGCGCCCAAGCCAGGAGCTGACCGATGTCAACGGGGTCAGGATTGCAGCACCTGGTAAGCCATCACTCAGTGGGGTACCAGAATCTGGGCACCTTCAGTTAGGTGCCCATCCCCTTCACAGGAAGTAAGCGGCATTTGGGGTGACATCAGCCTTCTAGGGCACAAGCAACTTCAAATTCAAGCCAATTTTAGAAAGAGAAACATATTAGAAGTCAAATTCTCTACCACGGTTTTCTCACCTAAAGAACAAATAAGAATCCTATTCAGCCAAGTGCCTATGAAGAGACACAGATATTTTCCAGCTTCCCCATGCTCCCTGGCTGTGCAGCTATGAGCAGGTTGCCTAAGTTCTCTCATCCCTAAGAGCCCCTGTGCTCCTATCTATAAAAGAGCTGTTATTGCCGAAACTGGTTTGGCTCAGTGGATAGAGTGTCGGCCTGCGGACTGAAGGGTCCCGGGTTCGATTCCGGTCAAGGCCATGTACCTTGGTTGTGGGCACATTCCCAGTGGGGGGTGTACAGGAGGCAACTAATCAATGTTTCTCTCGCATCGATGTTTCTAACTCTCTATCCCTCTCCCTTCCTCTCAAAAAAAAAAAAAAAAGCTATTATTATGACCTACCTCATAAATCCCAGGGCCTTCAGTGAATTCACCCACATGACCTGGAGAATAGGCCCACCCCTATAGGGACTCTGGCTGTCATGGCTCAGTGGTTGAGCGTCCACCTATAAACAGGAGCCGCAGTTCAATTCTCAGACAGGGCATATGCCCGGGTTGCGGACTCCATCCCCAGTGGGGGTTGTGCAGGAGACAGCCAATCAATGATTCTCTCTCATCATTGATGTTTCTATCTCTCCCTCTCCCCTTCTGAAATCAATAAAAATATACATATTTTAAAAATAATAACAGTATACAGCCCAGCTGGTGTGGCTCATTGGTGGAACATCAACCCATGAACCAGGAGGTCATGGTTTGATTCCCAGTCAGGGTACATGCCTGGGTTTTGGGCTTGATTCCTAATAGAGGGCATGCAGGAGGCAGCCGATTAATGATTCTCTCTCTCATCATTGATGTTTCCAACCCTTCTCTCCCTCTCCCTTCCTGTCTCTAAAATCAATAAAAAAAAAATTTTTTTTTTTTAAAGAGAGATGGGGGTTGTAGCTGGTTTGGCTTAGTGGATAGAGTGTTGGTCTGCGGACCAATGGGTCCCAGATTCAATTTCAATCAAGAGCACATAACTTGGTTGCAGGCTCCTCTCTGGCCCATGCCCTCACTGGGGGCTCGTGCAGGAGGCAACCAATCAATGTGTTTCTCTGATATCTGTGTTTCTCTCTTGTCTTTCCCTCTCTCTTCCACTCTCCCTAAAAATCAATGGAAAAATATCTTTGGGTGAGGAGTAACAAAAAAATAAATAAATAACTTTTTTTAAAAAAAACAAAACTATACAGCCCTGGCCAGTGTAGCTCAGTTGGTTGGGCGTTGTCCCATGCACCAAGGGGTCACTGGTATGATTCCTGGTCAGGGCATGTGCACAGGCTGTGGGTTCAATCCCCAGTTGGGGCCAGTGTGGGAGGCAGCTAATTGATGTTTTACTCTCTCATCAATGTTTCTCCCTGCCTCACTCTAAAATCAATAAAAACTTTTTTTACAAAACACTTTCAAACTAAGCAGAAGGAAGTCCTAATAGTCTGTTGTTTTCTGCTGCAATTCCTTACCGCTTTTTTATTTTTATTTTTTAAATACATTTTATTGATTTTTTACAGAGAGGAAGGGAGAGGGATAGAGAATTAGAAACATCGATGAAAGAGAAACACCTTTCAAAATGTGAGGGATTTCATATATTTAAAAATGTAAGGCTTCTCTTGGAAAAAACACAAGACCCATTTCTCTGGGGTCTGCATTCCTATGACCGCTGGCAGGAGCCAAGGATCAGGGCCCACAGACAGCACCTTGCCCATTTGACATATGTCTTGCTGTCCCAGTTTTACTTTAGTGGGTGTGTGTTGTCAACTCTGCTTTCCACAGTCTTAGGGATTATGACCAGTGCTAATTATGCCTCTAGGAAAGCAGGGATGCCAAAAAATAAAATGAGGAAATAATTTTCAGAATCAATGTATCCTTTTTAAAAAAGCGGTAAGGAGCCCTAACTGGTTTGGCTCAGTGGATAGAGCATCGGCCTGCAGACTGAAGGGTCCCAGGTTCGATTCCGGTCAAGGGCATGTACCTTGGTTGTGGGCACATCCCCAGTAGGAGGTGTGCAGGAGGCAGCTGATCCATGTTTCTCATCGATGTTTCTGACTCTCTATCCCTCTCTATAAAAAAATCAATAAAACATTAAAAAAAAAAATTCCCTAATTCCAACAGCCACTATGGGTGTGGGGGGACAGGTGACAACAACTTGAGAACTTTCACAGAAGTGAATACCTACCTTCTTACCTCCCTTCTCTTCCCTGTAGGAATTGAGGTTTGGAATCCTGCCTTCGATGTCACCCCCCATGACCTCATCACTGGCGGCATCATCACAGAGCTGGGTGTCTTTACCCCCAAAGAACTCCAGGCAGCCCTAAGCACCACCACCTCCTGAGGGTGGGGACATTAGATGGACTCCAGGAGTAACCAACCTGGCTCTCCATACCCTGTCCCATCCCCCTAGGTTTTATAATAAAATGTATTAAATAGTCTGCCCCAAAACTGACCTTCCCCCAATTACACTTCTTCCTAGAGCTGGGATAGCAGACAGAGTCTTTTCAGGGCTCTTAAAAATGCAGCAGCTGGAGGTAGGCTGCCCAAGTTCCTATCCCAGTGCTGCCACTCTTTCTGCTGTGTGATCTTGGCCAGGTCACTTCACCTCTCCATGCTATGGTTTCCTCATTTATAACATTGGGGACAATACCTATGGTCTTAGGTTGCTCTCAGGACGGGAACTAGGGTAACACCTCAGGCACGAAATTTTCAATGGGACACCAAAAAGCTCAGTAACCAAGATAAATAATACTTTCATGCAGTATTTTTTAAAATAAAATTAATGCAAGAAAAATACATGAGCAAAATACCAAGATACTAAACAGAGAGAATGGAAGCCTACCTTGCACCTTAACCTTAACCTCTACCAGCCCTTGTCCCAATAAAACTTTGTTTACAACATCACCAATCTACAAGCAGTTGTTTCACGGTGTGATTTTTTTAAATATTAAAATGTTGCTTTTAACTGTTGAAAACCTCTTGATTACAGAATTTTGGGCACCCTTAAATTTTGCACCAGTAAGTGCCTAACTCACTTCATTTTTGTTTTGGTCTGAATTTTACATACAAAGAGCATAAAACTATACGTTTTACAAAACATGAGCGCCCAGTGAATATTAGCTTATCATTGTAACCTTCCCTTTAAAATTTTTGCCAAACGTTGTGCGTGAAGAACCATCTTTGTCAGAACGCCAACTCTTTGCCACGTTGTTTCCCATGCGCCCTTGCGCGTCCTGGCCCGGCTGTATCCCATCGTGCCCTGCGTTTTCCGGTTACAATTGTTCAGCCCCGCTTTTTCCTGCGCATGTTTTGTCATGGCGCAGGGGCAGCGCAAGTTCCAGGCGCAGAAGCCAGCCAAGAGCAAGGCGGCGGCGGCGGCCTCGGAGCGCAACCGGGGCCCGAGGAAGGGAGGTGAGGAGTGGTCCGGGGGCTGGGCGAGGTGGGCCTGAGGCGGCCTGACCTCACGCGAGTGTGTCTTCCCCCAGGTCGTGTTATCGCCCCCAAGAAGGCGCGCATTGTGCAACAGCGAAAGCTCAAGAAGGTGAGTGGGGGCGTGCGAGAGGAGTGAGAGATAGAGCTTGGAGGTCAGCGCCGTGGAACAGAAATGGAACCTGGCGCCAGCAGATTGAGTCTAGAACCGGCGGAGGTTGGAGCTGGAACCGCCGGAGGGACCGGGAATGAGCCTGGAGCCGGCCAGGGACGAGAGAGAGAGCCTTGGAGGTTTGTTGAGGGAGGGATCCCGGGATGAAGTCTGGATCCGGGGGTGGATCCTGGAGAATTCCGACTCTGAGCTTCCCGCGTGCGGTGTGTATAGGAACATCACCTATTATTCAACGGGCCTCACAGCTGTCGCCAACCGGTGGTCCGTGAGGTCCGAAAGGTTGGCGACCGCTGGTTTAAGGAAACCTTTGGAGCAGCGGTCGCCAACGTAGGAGCAAGGCCTGGCGCGCAGGAAAGTATTCTACACTCATTAAGCTGCTTTGGTTGTTACTGTGCTCTAATAGGACTCGGGAAGGGAGTGACATGGGAACGGAGTTGAAAACCCAAGCTTTGCACGAAGGCAGTGCTGGGGGCAAATCGCAGTTCCATGGATGAGTACAGTGGAACCTCGGTTCTCGAACTCGATTTGTTCCAGAAAGCTGTTCAAGAGGCGATTCGTTCGAAAACCGAATCGTTTTTCCCCATTAGAAGTCATGTAAATTTAATTAATCCATTCCATTCCCACAAATGATTCCCTTTTTTAAAACCTTATATATAGTACATGTCTAAATGTACTGTTTAATCTATAAATAAAAACACTTTTCGTAAGTTTATGGGACCACCTCCTACTAACCTTAAATCACTTCAGCATTCATTCCAGGGGTCTTTCAGGTCAGCATTCGGCGTCTGAGTTTGTTCATGGTTCACTGCCTCTTGAAACGCTTTGAAACGCTTTTCGTTTATCCAGATCAACAGTTTTCTACCTCGGTTGCCTATGATCATTGCTGCTTTCACACCCTTAGCAACATTAGCACTCTTTATGATCTCTTTGTGTTTTAAAATTGTGCTAATCGTCGTTTTCACCACCAACAAAAGCACTTTCTCCTTTGTTTATTGCCTGAGAGACATGAAAGCGTTGTCTAGTCCAAAACCGAGACATTTTTTCTGTGAACTTGGTTGAGGACGAATTGTCCAAGATCCAAGACATTCGAGAACCAGGGTTTGGCTGTATTTCACCATGAGCCTCTTACCTGTGAAACGTAGAGTTGTAAGGATTCAGTACTGTAGGGCACCTGTAAATCGCTGAGAACAGCACAGGGCATCAAGAAACATTAGCTGTGTTGGTTATTGTCATTTCTAGGGTTAAGCTTAAGAAGTTACCGAAAATTAAAACTGATTTCGGTGGAGTCAGATCTGAGTTTGAGTTGTATTCCACGCAAACTAGTGTGTAACCTTCATCAAAGTATTGTTTCCCCAGAGCCTTGGTTTTCTCAGACCTGGGTCCCCAGCAGCCTGCTTACCTCCATATTCATTTAGGAAGATTCTGTTCTACCAAATTTCAAAATATTCGGGATCATCCTGGATCTCCCCCTCACTCTCTCCTCCCGGATCTGCCGCCGCCCCCCCATCCCCCATAGCAGCCAGAGGGCGCCTGTGAGCACTTAAAAGTCAGATCATGTTGCCTTCTCTGCTCAGAACCCTCCTGCCTCTACCTCGCTTTGGGGGAGGGAAGGTGGACCAAGCCCTGTACACTATGCCCTATGCCCCCGTCTCACTTCCCTGCCCTCTCCTCCCACTCTGCCCTTGCTCCCTCCAGCCTCACTGGCCCTTTAACTGCTCCTTGTCCCGCTTCAACTTTGCACTGGCTGTTTCTTCTGCCCCAGTTCTCCCCAAAATCCACATGGCTCCCTTCCTCAGAGTCAGGTCTGACTGCAAGTGTTGCTTCTGAGCAGCTTGTTCCCGATGGCAGCCCCACCGCCCCACCCTACTCACTTGCCCTTGTTTTCTTTTCTCTAAACACCTCTTACCGTTTATCACCGCTTAACGGTTTGACGCGATGTATCATTGGCATTTACCTTGTCCCCACGCATGCACTGAATGGCAGCTCGCGGAAGGTGGAGGTTCTCCTGTTTGCTGTTGTGTCCCCTGTGCCCTGGCATGTGGTGCTGGCTGTGGCCATGATGAGTCATTGCAGTTCATGCAGGCAGGGCAAGAGGATGGTTTGGGGAATATGATTAAAGTACCAGCTTTGGAGCCAGACACACTTGGCTTCTAATCTCTGTGCCTTTACTTGCTCACATCCCTGTCTCAGAGCCCCAGTTCACCATGTGCAAAACGGAGGGACTGTCCACCTGGAGGCTGAGACCAGACTCCAGGCATGCCAGGGTCCAGTCTCCCCTCATGTGGTTTGCGAATCCTAGGCAACTGCCTCCTCACTACAGGAGCCTCAATTTCCCTTCAGTGAAATGGGAGTGAGCAGAAGTTTGGACGCTGAGGTCCAGAAATGAGAAAGGATTTTGTGTGTGTATAACACCACAAAGAATGTGGGGCAAAAGCAGGACTTAAACCACAGCCTCCAGACTCTCAGGTGCTGTTTCCGGGGGTGTCACTGATCCAGCCCTAGGTCCGGCCCTCCCTCACTTCCTCAGCCTCAGATCCCAGTCTGATTGCCCCTCGGTTGCCCCTTCAGGACCTAGAGGTCGGGATCCGGAAGAAGATTGAACATGATGTGGTGATGAAAGCCAGCACCAGCCTGCCCAAGAAGCTGGCGCTGCTGAAAGCCCCCGCCAAGAAGAAGTAGGCAGCCCCTTCCTCCACCAAGACACGTTCCTAAGGACGCAGCCCCTGCCTCCATGCTCAGACCTCTGCAGGGGACTCCACAGGCAGCACCGCGGACAGAAGGAGCCCTGCTCCCCAGAGCCTTGGGTTGCAGCTCCAACTTTGGACGCAGGGGCGGGGGGGGGGGGGGGGCCTGGCCTGTGAGCAGGTGAGCACATCTGTAGTGCATGGGTCAGTTTCCCAGGCTGCCAGGAATTGCAGTGGCCTTGAGGAAATGTCCAACTTTCTGTACGGTCCCCCCTCAGTTCCTTTGTCCACTGGTTTCATCGGAGCAATAAACCTGCCTTTGTCCTTCCCCTTGCAGTCACATGCTCTGTGAGCAGGCCAGGGCCAGAGGCCAGGTGCACTGACCTGGTCAGCCTCAGCAATGTCTTCAGGAGACCAACCACCTACTCAGGGAGGGGTGATTGAGCTTCTGCACGTCCATCCTGGGAGCTTATGGAGAATCTTCCCTCCAACCCCAGGTGACTCACCAACCTCCTTACCTGCCTAGGTCATTGGTTGGCACACTGCAGCTCGTGAGCTGCGGTTTGCCACTCTATTGACTAATGAGTTTGCCGACCACTGCCTTGGGGAAAAACACTTAAAAACATTTTGATAATGTACTAATGTCTTTAACCTGAAGTCAAACTTCTGGGTAAAGGTAATGCCTTACAGCAGTGGTCGGCAAACTCATTAGTCAACAGAGCGGCAAACCGTGGCTGTGGCTTGTGAGCCACAGTTTGCCGACCACTGGCCTACGTCGCCCCCTCTGCCCGGTACAAGCCAGGAGATGTGGGGAGCCATTTTCCCATCTACAGGACAGGTGTTGATTAAACCAGAATGCACTTATGAACTGCTCAAAGCCGCCTCTATCTATTAAAATAAAGTAAAAATATCAGGTATGTCTATTTCTAGTGCTTTCTGCACATCACTTCATCCCAAGTTGGGTTGGGTTAACACTCCAGAGCCAGTACTTGAACCCACCACTGGCTGAGTCCCAATGTGTACTCAGCTGACCATCCCCCACCAAGATTTTCTTCTGTTTCTTTCTGAGCACCCCCTTCCCCAAATCCTCACTCGAGCCTGCTAGACTGCATGATGCCTATAGAGTCAGCCGGGAGCTCTGGCCTGGTGACCACCCTTCTCTCCCTCCATTGGGGGTGAGAGGTAGGTCTCAGCACAGTGACCAGGCTGGGCCCAAGGAAACTCCAAACTGGAAAGTCCTTCAATTCAGGCTCTGCTACCACAGCTCTCAATTTTTTGAGATGTAAAGTAGGGTTTTTGTGTGCGTGAAATTGCTCTCCCGGCTTCTGTGTATGTGTGTGTGGTTAAAACATAAAAGTGACATTTACAAGTATACAATTCAGTGGCATTTTGTGCATTCACTGTTTTGGGGACTATCCAAAACTTACCACTGAAAAGATGGCCTATCTCCAGTAGCTGTCACTGCCTGTTCCCCCCTTCCCAGTCCCTGGCAGCCACTGATTTGCATTCTGTCTCTCTAGGTGTTTGTTAAATGAAGGAAGGAATTATTTCTGCAAAGAAAAAACTTATTTTTGTTTTTTAACTCTCACCTGAGGATATTTTTCCATTGATTTTTAGAGAGAGTGGAGGAGGGAGAAATATCGTGTGAAAGAAGCACATCTATGGGTTGCCTCCTGCAAGCGCCCTGACCAAGGCCCAGGCCGGGAAGGAGCCTACAACCAAGGTACATGCCCTTGACCAGAATCAGACCCGGGACCCTTTGGTCCGCAGGCTGACGCTTTATCCACTGAGCCAAACCTGCTAGGGCCTGCAAAGAAAATGTTGCAGTTTCAGTGACTCAGTTGCCATCACTCAGTGCATCATCTCTATACAACACACCCTCCCTGGCTGTCTGATTCATAGCATTAGCATTTTCTTAGAAAGATTTTACAGCTCTAAATTGTAAGCAGCTGATAGCAATAGCAAAACACTCTTATCTGAAAACTTGCAAATGCCAGCCCTTCCAACAGAAGTTCCATTGACAATCCTCCCCAGTGGTAAAATCAATTTGCCTCCATATGTATAACATAAAACATCTGCCTGGATCCCACGTGAGTTCAATAAAAATGTTAACACATGTTCATTTTTATGTCTGAGAGTAGATTTCACCCTCCTGAAAATTAACTTTTCTCTGGAATCTCCAAAGATCAATGGCTGGGACAGGATGAGCTTTGGGCAAGGAATGTCATTCAGGTGTGACAGGTATGGGGTCTGGAATGTCAACCCACTTGTTCCCCCATTACCCCACCCCTCAGACTCCCCTAACAGGCACATTTTTCCCTGCAGCCACTGCCCTGCCTGACTTTTCCTTCCATCCTTTCGCTGGCCCACAAACCCCCCATTAATGCTGGAGCCAAGAGCCCCAGACTTTGGAAAAACCCCACACCTTTCATTCTATGCCAATTTCTGTCACTTCCTGTCCGTGACCAAGTCCCTTCGCCTCTCTGAGCCTCAGTTTCCCCATCTGTTAAATGGGATCCTGACACCCCTCCCTCAGAATGGAGAATTCAGGACCCTTAAGGCCATGGGACTTGCAGGTGTGATTCTTAGCTGCCCTTGTGTCCTGCGGGGCAGAAGGGAGCCCAAGTCCCACCTCTAGGCCTGTCTTCTGCCTGTCCCTCTGGGCCTCTCCCCAGACAGAGGGCAGCCATTAAATGTGGCTTTTCAGACACAATTATTCCTCCCCAAGCTTTTTTCTCTTCCCTGCCTCCACTTTCCCCCTCTGCCTGAATGACCATTTTTCCTGGCAGGGCCCTGACACTTTGCCCATGAACTTGTGTTCCAAAAGGAAAGGGAAAAAAAATGTAAGAAGCAAATCTTGCCAGCCTGGCAGGTCAGAGGGGCTGTGGGGACCAGGAAGTGAAACTGCCCTGGCTGGTTTCCTGCCTGAGTCAACAGGGGCATGGGGGTGCACAGGGGCCTGGCAAAGGGAGCGATCCTCAGAAAATTAGGGTGGGGGTAGCCATAGCTAGGGACTTTGTTCTCCCTCATCTGAGCCTCCAGGGTTGCCCCATTTCCCGTGAGTCTTGAGGACACGTGGGTTTGGGGTCAGGAGCTGTGGATGCCTAGACAGTGAGCTCACAGCCGGCTGGGGAAATGAAAGTGGCTTCTATTTCACTGAAACCCCAGCTCGCTGGCTGCATGGGGAAAGGGACCACAGGGTAGCTGGAACCCCCTTCCCAACTTCTTTCCTAAGAGGGCAGACTGGAAATGGGCCTAGTGACTTTTTCCTGGGGGCACCCTCATCTTCCCAAGGGCCTTTCTGACTTCACACATTCTCCTAGGACAGGGGTCGGCAAACTCATTCGTCAACAGAGCCAAATATCAACAGTGCAACAATTGAAATTTCTTTTGAGAGCCAAATTTTTTAAACTTAAACTTCTAACGCCACTTCAAAATAGACTCGCCCAGGCCGTGGTATTTTGTGGAAGAGCCACACTCAAGGAGCCAAAGAGCCGCATGTGGCTCGTGAGTCACGGTTTATAATAATAAAGTGGTCTTGAGCAACTTTCTGACCCTCTCTGAGCCTCATTCCCCTTATCTGTAAAATCATAATAGAATCTTGGTCTATGCCAAACTCAGTGCATTTGATCCCAGCCAATGTGACAGGATCAGCTCACCCTCCTTTTAGGCTTCCATCCTGGCCCTACCCTTTCTGCCGTGGACGTTGGGCAGGTTACTGATCTTTCTGTGCCTCCGTTTGTTCACCCAGACGATGGGAACGATGACAAATTAGTATCTATTGTTAGAGAATAAAATAAAACATCTTTACTGTGTGATAACAGATTCCTCCTAAACATCCTCTCATCCTCTCTTCTGGCAGGGATTGGCTTCTCTGATTCAGCATCCTGGGATGCCCACTGAAGCATTCTCAGTGACAGGGACCTGGGCTTACTGACACAGTCACATGCCAGATGCTGAAAGGGGTGGCCAGGAAAAGCTGGGCCTGGGTCCTGTTTTCCACCTGAAACATACGCTTGTGGAAGTTCTCCCTTCCTCTCTCCTACCCCAGTTACTACTTCCCCAGGGGTCTCTTTTCAAATCCTATGCAAGAAAATCCAGTAAGTCTAGGTTTTCCCAGCCTGGGTGAGCTCAGGCCAGGACTCCAACACTCCAAGCCTCCGTTTTTTCGTCTGAGAAACAGAGACAACTATCCCCACTTGTAGCTCTCTTGGAAGGCTTAAATGTGGTAAACACCTGAATAGCTAGAGCAGTCAGTCAGCCCACTATTATTATTATTCAAGAAGTTTTTCTGTATTTTTCCAGTCCACTATTACTGTTTCTGTTGTCATTATAGCGGGCTGTGGTTTCTCAAGGCCACAGTTATCGAAAAGAAATTACAATGCAGGTTGCATGTGTAACTTTAAATATCCTGATACCACATAGAATGGAACAGAATAGTGTGGGATGGGATGGGATGGGATGGAATAAAATGGAATAATAAAATTAGGTAGAATTAATTTTAATGTTTTTTAAAAAATATTTTTATTGATTTTAGAGGGAAAGGGAGAGGGGGAGAGAGAGACAGAAACATCAATGATTAGAGAGAATCAACGGATTGGCCACCTCCTGCACATCCTCCACTGGGGACTGAGCCCACAACCCAGGCATGTGCCCTTGACCAGAATCGAACCTGGGACCTTCTAGTCTGCAGGCCAATTCTTCATCCACTGAACCAAACAGGCTAGGGCTTAATAATGTATTTATTTAACCCATATTTATCTAAAATATTTTTTAAATATATTTTTTATTGATTTCAGAGAGAGAGAGAGAGAAACATCAATGATGAAAGAGAATCATTGATCGGCTGCCTCCTGCACATGCCTGCAACCCGGGCATATGCCTTGACTGGGAATCAAACTATGACTTCCTGCTCCATAGGTCGACGCTCAACCACTGAGCCACGCCAGCTGGGCTAAAATATTATCATTTTAACATCTAATCAATATAAAAAGTTCTTAATGAGAAACTTTACTCTTTTCCCCCCCATCAGTCTTCAAAACACACTCTGTTTTACAGCACAGCCCGATTCAGGCCAGCCCCATTTCAATGTAGCCAGTGGTGACCATATGCAACAGTGCAGGTGAGAGGGAGTTTACTGGGTTGGGAACTGGCCAGAAAGTGCCTCGGTGAAACTGGAAATTCCTGGAAGGTAAAAGCCAGTGTTTCCATATGAGAAGGGGCAGCAACAAGGCCACTTAGGGGCCAGCTTGGGTTTTTCCTGTTCTGTAGATCATTTCAACAGAACCGGAGCCAAGCATGAGTGGTTCAGGATTCACTAGAGGAGTTACAGATTTAGTGACTGCTGTATGCCTGGTGCTGTTCAGGTCCTGGTTGTAAAGCAGTGCGCCCATTAGCTTCTTGGGGCTGCTAGTAGAGAGGGAGAAACCAAAATTAAACAACTGCTGAACTAAAGAAATGTATTGATCATGGAGAGAGGTGTGGCAAAGGGAAAATGTGGGATTCTCTAAGGCAGTGGTTCTCAACCTTTTTAATGCCGGGACCCTTTAATACAGTTCCTCGTGTTGTGGTGACCCCCAACCACAAAATTATTTTTGTCGCTACTTCATAACTGTAATTTTGCTACTGTTATGACTCGTAATGTAAATATCTGTGTTTTCCGATGGTCTTATGCTCTACAGCAGTGGTTCTCAACCTGTGACACGAGGAACTGTATTAAAGGGTCCCGGCATTAAAAAGGTTGAGAACCACTGCTCTAAGGACAAGGGGTGGGAGGTGGATAAAGAACAAAGATGTGGCTTGAAAAATCTGGGTCAGAAAAAATAAACACAGGTGGTCGTATTTGACATGTATTACGTCGAACCTTACCAAATTGCCATTTTAATAGGTCATAAATGGTCGAACATCAACAATTTCATGACTCAATGACATATTTAGGGCATAAAATGGATTGGGTCCTAGCTTAGGTCTCAAGGATGGGCTTGAATTGGGATCTATTTCTAGAGAGGAGGTCCGCAGCCCCCAAGAGCACTACTAAGGGGCCAGTTACCTCTCTCTACCCCCAACCCCCCAACCTATCAAAACGGTCCGGCGCCCATGGTCTGAGTTTCTCGTGTCACAGACAAGGGGAAAAGGGGACTGAGCTGCTGCGCGGGGATCCCGCCGCTCTGTCTCGCTCCCCGGCCGAGCCGTGTTGATTGTCCCCTCGCGGCGCCCGGAAGCGACCCTCAGTAAACAAAGCCGTATGTGGGCGCAGCTCCAGCTGCCCGGGGCGCGCTGTCCAGCCCGAGGGGGGCGGGGGAGGAATGTTGTGAATGAACCCAAGGCCCGCCCCGAAACTCGCATAAGGCCAGCGCCGCGGAAATCCTCCCACTCTGATTGGCCTCCGGCGCTCCCTGATTGACAGTGCCTCTCGCTGAGCGCTCTTACTGGGCCTCTCCGTAAAGATAGGCGGCGCAAATAACGAATGAACAGCGGCGACTTGGAGTTGGGTCTGGCCGGGCAGCCAATAGCAGAGGAGGGTCTCAGAGGCCGACGGGGGGCCAATTGGGAAGGGCGGCGGGGGCGGGACGAGGCGGAGGATAAAGCGGCGGCTGAAGCTGCTTCATTGTTGTGAAGAGTCTTAAAGGGGCCGCATCACCCGGCCGGCCCGGCGCGCTGCGGGAGTGGGAGTAGCGGGGGTCCGGGTGCGGCCCTGCGTGGAGGAAGGACAGGAAGGCGGGTAGGAGTCGCGGGAGCCGGCGAAGCGGAGCGGGCATCTGACCGACCCCCCTCAACAGGCCCCGCCCCGGCCCCGGCCGATGGACACCCCCGCGGCCAAGCGGAGTCGGAGCTGCCCCGCGGGACCGAAGGAGCGCGATGCCGGGGCCGGGGCCGGGGCCGTGCGCGGCCGGGGCCGGCCCGAGGCGCTGCTGGACCTCAGCGCCAAGCGAGTAGCCGAGAGCTGGGCCTTCGAGCAGGTGACCGAGAGGGGCGGGGGAGGGACGCACCCCCAGGCCCTTTTCCGGTAGTCCTCCCCTCTGCCCAGACCCCAGTCTCGGTACCTAACCTGGTCGGAGAGAAATGTCCGAGATCCTTAACCCTGCCCCGAGGCACCCCCTTATCTTACCATTTCTCTCCTTCAAACCTCATGACCCACTCTCATTCCTTCCCCGCCAACCCTGCCCTCCAGCCCAAAAGACCCAGGGATGCCCCCAACGCCCCAGATCCCAACTCTTGACACTTACTTCTCCTCCCCATGGTCCTCTCACAACCCTGGGTACCCCTTTCTTCCCATGTCATCCTCATCCCCCATTAGAGCGTCCCATTCAATCCTCACTCCTCTCTAGCTCCTACAAGTTGCCCCCATTGGGGACCCCCAGAGCACAGCTCCTAGATACCCACAATCCCCTATTCCAGATCTCTGCCCTATACCCCCAGTAGAGGACTCCCATTTCTGCAGATCTCAGCTGGGGACACCCCTTTATGCTCCTCCCGGTCCTAAAAACTACTCCCACGCCCAGTTTTTCTGGGATCACTTCCCACCTGGGGCTGCTGAGTCTCTCCAAATGGGCTGCAGGGATTTCCCAAGTCCCCTACTACTCACCCTCTCTTTGCCCCCCACCTCCATCCCAGTCCTTCCGGAGGTAGGCAGCAGAGTTGCAGGTAGGCAGCAGGGTCGGGGTCTGTGTTGTGATGATACCTGAACAGGTGCACCAGGAACCCCACCTCTATGGCTTCTGGGGATTCTGACAGGATGCCCAGGGCTGGAGCTCTGGATGTCCCCTTTTCCAGCCTCATTGTGGGTGCCCCAGGAGCTGGAGATGTGGCCCAGACCTGACCAAACCTGATGAGCTCCCACAGGTTCTGCCTGGCTTTGAGAGGCCATTCTTTGCCCCTGGCCTCTCCAGAGTTAGGAAGCCTGCTGGGACTGATGGGTCTGGGCTGAGTGTGGATGGAGCATGCTCTGATTCATGACCTGGAAAATCCCTCCTTAGTCATCTACCAACTGTCCCTGAGGCCTGGGCCAGTGACTGGCCCTCCCACTTCCTCCCTGAAACCCAGATTTGGGGGCTCTGGAGGGCTCCTGCCCCTTCATTGTTCATGAGATGCCCAGAATAATCTTAAAACCACATCCGGGACTCCATGTACCTGCCCTGGGCAGGCTGGGGACTAGGAAAGCCCTTGCCCCATAGAAGCTCATAGAATCTTCTGCAACCGTTGGGAGTTGTGGTTTTCCTTCCCACTCTGAGGAAACTGGGGCACTGAGAGGTTGAGAAACTTGCCCAAGGTCATCCAGCCAGTGAGGAGCAAGCCTGGATTGGAACACAGGCTCGTCCAGCTCAGTTCATTGCCCAGAGCCCATGGGGATGGCTAAGACATCCCTCCCTTCCTAGGGACCCTTGAAGCTGGGAACAGAATCTGTGTTGGGAGTTGGAGCTCACTGGCTCTGGCTCTGGGACACTGAGCAAGTGAATTCACTCATGTCTGAGCCTAAGATTCCCCTGGCTGTAAATGTGATTAGTATTATTGGGATTTTGCTGTGAAAATTAAGGGAAATTGCACACATAGAGCATTTAGCATAGCATAGGCTGAGAAAATATAGCCCTGGTCACTATTCTTATAACTTTTATCTCTCTCTCTCCTGCCCTCTCAAAGCCTAGGTCCTGTCTTACATCAGGACCCTGGGACCTGATACCCAGGAGGAAAGCAGCAGAAAGTTCTAGAACACTATGGCCAGGTGTTACAAGCAATTTATGTAGATTATGCATATTTAGTCCTCACGATACCCAAGAGGCCAATGCTGTGGATAGCCCCATCACACTTGAGAAACCTGAAGCTCAGAGAGGCAAAGTGACTTGCCCAAGGTCATACAGCTTAGAAGCGGCAAAGTCAGGACCCAAGCTGAGGTTTCTAACCCCCCCCCTTCCTTCAGGTCGAGGAGCGTTTCTCCCGGGTGCCGGAGCCGGTCCAAAAGCGCATTGTGTTCTGGTCATTTCCACGCAGCGAACGGGAGATATGTATGTACTCATCACTGGGCTACCAGCCTCCAGAGGGCGAGCACGACACCCGGGTGCCCTTCACCCGAGGGCTGCACCTGCTGCAGAGTGGGGCCGTAGACCGCGTGCTCCAAGTGGGTAAGTACCCATCCCCGGGAGGCCTGGGCCAGGGGGAGGTTCCGGATCTCTGGGGAAGGTTGGACAAAATATTATGAATAAAGAGCAGGAATCTGCCGAGGCCTCAGGCCAAGGGCTTAGATGAAGGGTCTGGAGGAAGGGTGTTGGGCCAGCTGTGTCAGCTTAGTTGGAGTGCTGAGATTGGGAGGAGGGCAGGAGAATCTAAGCTGGAAATGAGAGGAGGTTCCATACCTCAGGCAGAGAGCCCCAGTGATGTGTTAGGCCTGAGATCTAATAGAGCCAGAGGCAAGAATGATACCAGGCCTCAGGCGGAGAACTCAGGCAGAGGTTGGGATCATACCTAAGGCAACAAGGCTTAGGTGGAAGTGTATGGTAGAAGTTCAGGATCTGCTGTGAGGAGTGGTCTTACACCTCAGGTATTGGGGTCCGGTGGAGGGGAGGGAGCAGAGGTTCAAAGCCAGAGGTGAAAGATGATTCTAGACCTCAGGCAGCAGTGCTCCAGTGAGAGCCAGAAAACGGTGAGTCCTGGAACACATGGGGGAGGTCACATCTCCCAGCTGGAGGCAGGGGCTTGGCCAAGATGACCCTCCCTAAACCCTGGCCCCCTTGCCTGGACATGGCCCAGCTGGCCACAGGCTCAGCTACCTCCAGTGGTATGAGGAAGCGGCCGTTTCCCCACATGACGCAGCCAGGGCTGGCTGGGGCCTGAGCTGCCCAACCAGTCTGATGAGCCTGGCATCTGGGCTCCCCAGGGGCCAGGGAGGGGCTGGGGGTGATGGGGTGACCTGGCCTGCCACATCTGCCCCTCACCCCCAAGTGTCACAGGCCTTTGGCATCTTCCCAGGAAGTTACAGGGCATCTAGACCCTGGCCTGTATCCCTGGTAGCCCAAGGACTGAGAAAATCATCTTTGATATCATCTCTATAGTAATATGTATACATGCATTTGTTTAGGACTTACTGTATGCCAACAGTGTTCTTCTAAGCCCTTGCTAACTATTAACTCATTTAATTCTATTACAACTCTATGGAGGAGGATGTTACTGTTTATTCTCATTTGACAGATGAGGAAACTGAGGCACAGAGAGGTTATGTGACTTGTTCTAGGTTACTGAGCTGGCATTTGCACTCAGGTCTTGCTGTGCGCCATGGATGAGCATCCCCTGCCTCTGCGGTGACACAGTGGTGATGGTTTGGTGTTTGTCTTAGGGTTCCACCTGAGCGGTAACATCCGGGAGTCCGGAGGCCCCGGAGAGCCTGAGCACCTCTACCACGTCTCCATCAGCTTTGACCGCTGTAAGATCACGTCTGTGAGCTGTGGCTGTGACAATCGTGACCTCTTCTACTGTGCCCATGTGGTGGCCCTGTCACTGTACCGAATCCGGCACGCCCATCAGGTGGAGCTGCGGCTTCCCATCTCTGAGACTCTCTCCCAGATGAACCGGGACCAGCTGCAGAAGTTCGTGCAGTATCTCATCAGCGCCCACCACACTGAGGTGCTGCCCACTGCCCAGCGCTTGGCTGACGAGATCCTCCTCTTGGGCTCCGAGATCAACCTGGTGCATGGTAAGGGCACCTTGGGGTCTGATCAGGACGGTGAGGCTTCAGCTCACAGCCACCTCCCTTGCCGTATGACAGACATTTGTCACAGAATCCTCAGGTCCCCTTGATCCATGAGCAGGTGTGGAGGGAGTACCACTGCCTGAGGTCAAGGCCTCATACCTATTAGGAGGAAGATTCTTGATTTGATGTGGTCCTGGTCAGATGAATGGCTGAAATCAGCCAATTCAGAGAATGAGAGTTGAGAGAACAAATGGGAGGTCAGGCCCCAGGGTGAGGATGTCCCAGATCATAGGTGCAGGCCTGAGTGGGTGGGTGAAGGACATGAAGGGTATGTAGGTGTCAGGTGTGGGTGCTGGTGGGAGACAGACAAGGAGGTGTCATGAGCTCTGGGAGGGTTTGGGGCTACAAGGGACTGTGTTGTCTAACCATAATGGTGGGGAGAATGGAGCAGGATAAACGGTAGACAGATGATAAGTAGGTGGAGACATGGATAGATACTTCAGGGTGGGGGTGGGTGGATTCAGAAGGTGTTCATGATGAGCTGATGGTGTGGAAAAGCAGGTGGAGTGGGTGAGTGGATAGATGATTAACTAGGATGGTAGGTGAATGGGGAATTGGTGATAATTGGAGGTGGGGTGGGGTGGGATGGGCTTTGATTGAGGGGGTTGAGGTACACTGACCGTGGTGGACAGATACGCTTGGTGGAATATTGGAAGGACCAATGGGTGCATGGATTGGGGGAGAGTTAATGGATGTATGGAAGGAATGTTCATGTGTGTGGACTGATGTGGTGGATGGATCAAGTGGGTGTAAGACAGATGGATGGACTAATGGGGTGGTGGTTGTTTTGGGAGATACATATGAATGGATGGTTTGATGGAAGAAGAATAGATAGAAAGTTGGGGTTCATTGGATGGGTGGATAGTGCGGTTGTGTGGATCAATGGATGAATTAGTCAGTGGATATTTCTGAGTGTTTGGTACAGATTAGCTGGAAAGACACATATGGGTAGGTAGCTGGATGGGTGAGCCAATGGGATGGGTATAGATAGGTGAGCAGGTGGAAGTATGGGTAAGGTGGATCCTTGACTAATGGGTATGCTAAGGGTTATGGGTATATGGATGGATAGATGCATAGTATGACATGGGGGGTTAGACAGGTGAGTGGTTTAGATGTGGGTGGGTGGATGATGCTTTGGGTAGCATGGATGGATGAGTAGAAGGGCAGGTGATGTTTCAGGTGGGATGCACCATCATCCCACCTGAATGGATGAATGGGTGGGGGGTGTTTTTGGTAAGATGGATGATCAGTAAATGGATGGATAAGCTAGATATGTTTTAAGCAAGATGGATGGGTGGGTGGATGGATGGATGGATGGGTAGGTAGCATTTTAGGTGAGATGAATGGATGGATGGGCAGATGAGTAGGTTGTTGTTCCAGTTAAGATGGATGAATAAATGAATAAATGAGCAAATAATGTTTGGGAGAAATGGGTGGATGGATGGCACTTTAGATGGGATGATGGTCAGACGGACAGGTGGATAGATGGCTGGGTGGTTTTTCAGGTGGGATGGAGAGGATGGTTTGGAGGACTGAATGATGGCAGGGGCAGAGGCCCTCTCTCCCCAACCCAACTTCAGCTTTCCTTCCCATCCCACAGGTGCCCCAGACCCCACGGCGGGTGCAAGCATTGAGGATGCCAACTGCTGGCATCTGGATGAGGAGCAAATCCAGGAGCAGGTGAAGCAGCTGCTGTCCAACGGTGGCTACTATGGCGCCAGCCAGCAGCTGCGCTCCATGTTCTGCAAGGTGCTGTGTGGGCATGGCGTGCACAGCAGGGCTGCAGTAGGGCTGGAAGACACTGGTGCCGGCACCCACCCCTTCCTCACCAGCCTGTCCCCATGCAGATTCGAGAAATGCTGCGAATGCGGGACTCCAACGGGGCGCGCATGCTGATTCTCATGACGGAGCAGTTTCTGCAGGACCCGCGCCTGGCCCTGTGGCGGCAGCAGGGCGCTGGCATGACAGACAAGTGCCGGCAGCTGTGGGACGAGCTGGGTAAGGCCCGGCCCTGGAACGGAGCAGGCACCAGGGCTTTGGCATTAGATCTTGCCCTCCCCTGAGATTGAGGTCTGTCCCCTGAGTTCTTCCTCTCATTCGCACCTACAAGGTACTCACTGTACTGATTGCTGGAGCTGCAGCAAGAAACAGGTTAAGTATCTGCCCTCAGGAAGCTGGCACCCTGTAGGGGAGACAGATGAGAAAATACTGCAAACCCATTAGGCCAGGGTTGGACACCCCTTTTCTATAAGGACCAGATAGTCAATAGTTTCAGCTTTTTGGGCCATTGGCTCTGTGTAGCGACTCCTCGGTTTTGCCTGTCGTATTGGAAAAGCAACCACAAACAAACGTAACTGAATGGGCATGGCAGAATTCCCATAAAACTGTATTTACAGACACTATTTGAATGTCACAAGTCACAAAATATTCTTTTGATTTCCCCCATCACCACCGTTTAAAAATGTAAGAATAAGTCCTATCTCGCGGGCTGTTGAAAAACATGTGGTGGGTTGGATTTTCTCCAGTAATTGGCTGGCCCCTGTGATAGATGGTGATAAGCGCTGGTTTTCCAGGTGGGATGGAGAGGATGGTGTGGGAGACAGTGAGAGAAGTCCCGAGGCCTGGGTTTGACTCCTTCCGACTTCCTAGTGTGTGACTTTGAGCCAGTGACTTTACCTCTCTGTGCCTCAGTTTTCTTACCTGTAAAGTGAAGAGACCATTAGTTGCAACCTCAGAGGCCCAGGGTGAGGGTGAAGCAGAGTAGCGCACAGCACCCGGTAGACAGTCCGTAAATGTTGCTGCTACTGTTGACATGGATGTTGAACCTCCCCATTCACTGCCCTCACTCCCCAGGGGCCCTGTGGGTGTGTGTAGTCCTGAGCCCCCACTGTAAACCAGAAGAGCGGGCGAGCTGGCTCCAGCTGCTTGGCAAGTGGGACAAGTTGGACGTGTGCCCGCTGGAAGAGGGCAACTACTCTTTCAACGGTCCAAGCCTACAACCCGCCACAGCCCTCAACCCAGGTAGGAGAAGGGTCCCTGCCATTACCCAAAACCATGACCTCTGCAGTGCCCTACCCCCCATCATGATGCTCTGGGGGAGCAAGAGGAGGCCCCAGCCCTTGCCTGCCCTGCCCTCCAGGAGGGAGGGAGTACCCAGAGCAAGGCAGTGGGTAGCTCAAGGGACAGTGTGGTGAAATGCTTAAGACACCTGTAGTTCTGGCTGTTCTCCTAATTTAGCCTCCTCCTGGCAATGGAGGTGGGTGTGGGGGGAACAGAGGAAAAAGCAAAGATATTTAAAAAAAAGAGGCAGAAATGAAAGAGACAGGAGGAGAAAGAGAGGAAGGGGGCATGGGGAGAGACATAAAGAGAAAAAAAGTAGAATGTGAGCAATGGAAAGATAGACAACAAGACAGTTATCAACCTCAGTGTTTAACACACATACATGCACCTTTGAAAGGCTGCTGTAAGGATTTGAGATGGCACATGTCCACCGATGCACCCAGAGTGTAGCCCTAAGCTGGCACTCGGTATGGGGAGCTAGCCATGACCCCACTGCTAGGCCATGTTGGACACCTCTCCCACAGGCCCGGAGGAGGAGGAGGAGGTGGCTGCAGGTTCCCGCCACACCGTGTTTGGCCGAGCCCTGCAGGCTGGGTCACTGCATTGGAGTGACACCCATCTTCAGAGGATCCTGGCCAGTGACTGCTATGGCCCCAGCCTCACAGGCCATGTGGGCAGCGACAAGGCAACCTTTGACCCCCAGGGCCGCCCCCTCTGGCTGGGGGAGCCATTCCCCACTGCTTGTGCCCGGGTGGACACCCTGCGTGCCCATGGATACCCTCGCCAGGCCCTGCGGCTAGCAGGAGCCATCGTCAACACACTCCGGCTACAGCGGCGGCATCAGCTTGAGAGCTACAAGCAGCAGAAAAAAGGTGGGCACCAATATTATCATGAGATCCTGGGGCTGTAGGCATAGATGCCAACTACTGGAGGCTGTGGCAACCCAGGGGGTCTGTGGGTACCACTTAAGGTCCCACAGGGAAAATCAAACCACTATAGGTGTCTTGAGCATACAGGAATTTAATGTAGGGGATTGAGGGCTCACAAGGCCACTGGAGGGGATGCAGAATTAAAAGTCAGGAAGCCACTGCCCGAGTTTAAGAACTTGAATTTCAGAAACACAGTAAGCGCAGCAGCCTGCAGCCTCCACAGGGGGCAGTTCCCAAGAGAACACCCAGAAGCTGCTGGCTGGGCTTGAGAGGTGGGTGGGATTAGGGGTTGAGGGGCAATGTCACTGGTTAGAAGTTTTAGAAAGTGCCCAGTTCCTCCAGGTGTCCTGCCAGGCCTGGGAGTGGCTGTAGACGTGACAGGAAGCCAAAGGGCTGTAGAGGTGACAGCTGCTGCAGAGCTCGAGGGGCAGAGAAGACAACCACTGGGTGGGCAGGCACTGGGAGGCTGGTTTGGGGGTTCAGAGAGAGAAAGCCTCCCAGGGCTAAAGAGGATGGGTGGGCATTGAGCCCCACTTCGGCCTGCAGAGCTGCTACAGAAAGGCTCCACCTGCATCACCAACACGGAAGGATGGGTGGGTCACCCCCTGGACCCCGTCGGCTGCCTCTGCAGGGCACTCCTGGAGGCCTGTCGCCTGGAGGAAGAGACCCTTGCCCTCTATCCAGGTACCCACACTGGGGACCCCTGGAGGAGGTGGGGCAATCCCCACCTCTCTGGTTAAACCCCCTGGCTCAGTACCTCTAGAAAATGAGGATACACCCTTACCCTTGCTACAACCTCCTCCCCACCCTTCCTCAGTGCAAGGAGCCAATAGGCTTCGCTTCTGAAAGTGCGGCCACTGCAGGCCTATCCGCTGCTTGAAGGTGGCCCCAGCTCCTGGTCAGTGCTGGGAGCAGCTGGACTCCCCTTATACCACGTACCCTCAGTCTCCATGCCTGGGGTCAAGGGCCATTGGGGCCCCAGAGAAGGGGTCCCCCTCCAGCATTTTTAGTGCCGGTCTCCCACAGACTCGGGCCCCGAGAAGCGGAAGGTGGCCTACCAGCACGTGCAGGTACCCGGGAGCTCTGGGGAGTCCTACTTGGCCCTGGCACTGGAGGTGGCACTGCTGGGCCTGGGACAGCAGCGGGCCCTGCCTGAGGGGCTCTACGCCCAGGACAAGGTGGTGCGCAACGAGGAGCAGCTGTTGGCGCTGCTGGAGGAGGTGGAGCTGGACGAGAGGCTGGTGCAAGTGCTGCGCAAGCAGGCGGGACTGCTCCTGGACGGTGAGGCCCCGCTGAGCCGGTCCTTTGGTCTTTTGGTCCTTTCCTAAAAGATGAGATCCCTGGCACGTTCTGGCAGCCAGTAACTGCTGCGAGTGGTGAGGTCCGGCTCCCTGCCCGCCTTGGAGTCTGTGAGCCAAGTTGCTGACGCCCAGCTGGACTTCACTGGCTCTGCCCATGGTGCTGCCTTATGAGGCCCCACACCCCTCATCCTGCATCTGAGACCTGCCCTCCCTGGAGTGCCCGGGGCTTCCTCTTTTCGGATTTTCCAGGGCTTTTCTGTCTCAGCCCGGTGTCCCCATGCCCAGGACCTCTCCCGCCCCTAGTCCCTGCCACTTTATCCTGGGGTGCGCCCATCCCCTACTCAGCCTGGGGTCTGGGGAGGTCTGGGGAGGGGCAGAAGTTCAGAAGTGAGCCCACACCTGGGGGCTAAGCTCAGGCTGCCCCTGCAGGGGGTCCCTTCAGTGGCTTCGGAGAGGTGCTGTTCCGGGAGAGTGTGCCAATGCACACCTGTGCTCGCTACCTGTTCACCGCCCTGCTACCCCATGACCCCGACCTGGCCTACCGCCTGGCACTTCGAGCCATGAGGTAAGGACAGGCAAATGGCTGGGGATTCTGCCCAGTGGGCCAGACAGGATTGGGGGATGGGAGACAGGCTCACATCCCTATCCTCCTCCCAAATTCACGGCCTTGATATTTCAGTCTGACCTCACTTTGGCATTCCAGGCTTCCCTGTGCCCTTGACTATTAAACAGAAGTGTATAATATTATCTTGAATTTGAGAGACATTCCGTTGGCACAAAAATCAGAGTACTTTTTAGGCTGGTTTGTCCCAATATACCTAAGCAGTGTTCCCACTTTTTTTTTTTAATTGATTTCAGAGAGGAAGGGGAAGAGAGAGAGATAGAAACATCAATGATGAGAGAGAATCATTGATCTGCCGCCTCCTGTATGCCCCCTACTGGGAATCAAGCCTGCAACCTGGGGATGTGCCCTTGACCAGAATCGAATCCAGGACCCTTCAGTCCACAGGCCAATGCTCTATCCACTGAGCCAAACCAGCCAGGGCTGTTCCCACTTTCTTATCAAGAGTTGAGATTTCTGCAAATCTGTAATTGGGAATTGAAAGCTGGTCCTCCTTTTACACCGATGACACGTCCTGTACCTGTGCTTTGCCCCTTGTTTTCACTGTGTGTTGTATCATAAAGGCTTGGTTGTACCACAAAGCACATGAACCACTGTGAGGATGCATCGTAAAAGAACCAATCTGGATAGACATTTATGCAGTTGAACAAAACAACATTACAATGAATTACCTTTTATCATTTCACACATGTACCAGCCGATCACAGAAGCAGAATTTTGTAAAATCCTTTCAGGAGACAGAGAATCCCATCATCTCTCTATCAGCCACATGGCCTTTGGTACATGCATAAAGCATTGTTTATTTAATCCAACTCCGAGTGATGGACATAAACAGCACTGCAGTGAATATCTTGCACACACATCCATCTTCCTGGCTGCTCGGGGCTTTGCTGCCTCAGAGGGGAGGCTGCAGCTGAGGCAAGGGGCCTCTCCTAGGAAGGATGGAGACTCACGCCTTGCCTCACCATGGGCTTGCTTCTTGCTTATCCCAGGCTACCTGTACTGGAGACAGCACTTCCGGCTGGAGATCCTCATCCCAGCCCACTGGACTCCGTCATGAGTAACCACTTCCCCCGCTGGTTCATCCTGGGCCACCTGGAGACTCGCCAGTGCGAGCTGGCCTCCACCATGCTGACTGCTGCCAAGGGTGAGGAGAACGCCGCCCTCATCCCCGTGTCCTCTGCCTCTCCTTCCTCTTCTCCTTTGCTCCTTCCTTCCTCTTTCTTGTCCTCTTATCAATTTCCACTAGTTTTCCTGGAGCACTTTTTAGATGGACCAAGACTGGCAGGTGCTAAGGATGCTGTAGTAAACAAAACTGTCCCAAATCCCACGCCCTGAGGTGTTACATTCTGGTGGGGCAGACAGACAGTAAACCAGGTGAGGAGGATAGTTATGCTCTAAGTGAGATGGTAACAAGTGCGCCAAGGAGGATAAAGCACATCCATATTTCTCGCTGCCTTCCACTCTCTCTAAAAAAAAAAAAAAATCAATGAGCCCTAACTGGTTTGGCTCAGTGGATAGAGCGTCAGCCTACAGACTGAAAGGTCCCAGGTTTGATTCCGGTCAAGGGCATGTACCTTGGTTGTGGGCACATCCCCAGTAGGAGGTGTGCAGGAGGCAGCTGATGGATGTTTCTCTCTCATCAATGTCTCTAACTCCATCCCTCTCTCTTCCTCTCTGTAAAAAATCAATAAAATATATATATTTTTAAAAATCAATGGAAAAATATCCTCGGGTGAGGATTAAAACAAACAAACAAATTAATATTCGTGTAGCTTTTGCCATGCTAAAGCCTCTACTGGTATGGGCTCTCAATGGCCCTATGAGGCAGATACTATTCCATTAGTATTGCACAGATGGGGCAGCCAAGGCACAGAGAGGTGAAGTGACTTGCTCAGGGTCACACAGCAAGGCAGGGATTTGAACCCTGGCATTCTGACTCCAGAATCCATCCTCTTGACCGTTAGGCATCTAGCAGGTTCCTAAGTGGCTTCTTCCCACTGGAAGTGGAGGAAGGCAGAGTAGAGAAGGGGGGTGGCAGTGCAAAGAGTGGTCAGGATCTTCACAGGTCATTGCCAGGTTCGTGACCCTCCATGCTCACACCTATGCACCTGTGTGGAGGGAACCTGCATGAACTGCCTGGTATAACAATGGTGCCAATGTCCCTACCCTTACCCCAGGAGACCCCAAATGGCTGCACACAGTATTGGGCTCCATCCAACAGAATATCCACTCTCCGGCCTTGCTCTTCAAGCTGGCACAGGATGCCTGCAAGACAGCCACCCCGGCCAGCACAGCACCAGACACCACCCTGCTGGGCATTGCACTGGAGCTAGGCCTGCAGGTGAGGGCCCCCAAGAGGATGGGGGAGGGGAGTGCTGCCTGTGGGTGGGGCCAGGATGTGAGTGGCACCCCTGGGGCTTGGCCACAGAAAGGCAGAGTCTGTAAGTTCTGGGAGGGGGAGAATGAGGTTATCAGTGGGGTGGGCCTATGAATTAGAGACTCAGTGGCTGAGTCTGAAGGTGAGAATCTACCTCTGAGGGTGTGGCTGGGGGGGGGGAGGAGGAGAAGGAGGGTCATTGAACCTGCTGGTGAGAGGATGGGCCACAGAGGGAGCAGAGCCTAGGGGTTCTGGCCTTGGAAATGAGGCCTAGGTCTGGTGTGCTTAAGGTTAAGGACCATGGGTGGGTGGGGCTGAGGGGGGAGGGGGGCAGCAAAGCCTGCCAATAAGAGGTGGGGCCTTTAGGGAAACCCAGCCTAGAAGTCACCATTGAGGGTCTGGGTTTGGAGGAAGGTCTTGAAGGTGAGGAGCTGCCTCTGGGGTGGGGTCTGTGGTTGAAAGTCCTGGGGCCAGCCACCCCCAGGGGTCAGGCCATCTTGCTCTGGTGAGGCAGAGGCCAGCATGCATGTAGCCTGTAGGTGAGGAGCCAATTGCAGGCTGTGTGATATAGAGGTAGGCAGGAGGTGACCTAGTAAAATAAGAGAATAAGGTACAGCCTGGGCCAGGCTTGCAGGGTCGGGTGGGATATTCCCAGGTAGAACTAGAAAGCAAGGGGCCCTCAGGGGCAGAATTAGCCAAAAACAATTTCCTGAGGGGACTGGAGTCATTGAGGGATGTGGAGGGGGCAGGACAAGGGTGGAGCTTTAGAGAGGAGACCCTCTACTTAGGAGCTTCCAGAAGGCAGAGTCCACCAGAGAGGACTGGGGATGGGACCTGAGGGGAGAGGCAAGCAAGGAAGGTGCTTATTGGGGGTGAGAGCTGAATAAGGTGGGACCTGTGGAGCAGGTGCTCTGTTAGGGGTTTCAGGGGGGAGTCTGCAGACATGAAGCATGGAACTTTCTGGAGAGAAGGGATGGGTTGGCTTGTTGTCCAGAGTAGGATGCATGGGGGCCTCTAGCAACAATAGCAGTAATAGTACTGGCTGATGTTAGCAGAGCACTTTGAGGCAACAGGCACTATGCAAAGAGCATTACTACATAATTTCGCTTCTCACAACTCTATGAAGTAGATAAGATTTTTGTCCCTACTTTACAGATGAGTAAACTGAGACCCAGAGAGGTAAAGCCATTTGCCCAGACTGTATGGCTCGCTGAGTCAGCCCCTAACTTCGGTCTTCCTGGGCCCCTAAGGATACCAACCTCTCTCCCTCAGCCATCCTGAAGTTTTGGGTGACCTCTTTCTGTCCTGTTTCACACCCTGCAGGTGATGCGGATGACTCTGAGCACCATGACCTGGCGGCGAAGGGAGATGGTGCGCTGGCTGGTCAGCTGTGCCACGGAGATTGGTGAGAGTCCCCAAGGGGATCTGCCACCCATCTCTTCATGGAACTGATGGGCACAGGGAGAAGTAGAAACTTTCCTCCGGATCGAGCCTGTGCTCAGAGCTAAGCTAGGAGGGAATGTTGGGCGGAGGGACTGTGCTGGACAAATGCCCGGAGGCTGGCCAGGCTAAATGGCTTGGAGAGGGCCATTGGCACCAAAGCTAGCCCCCCACATACATAGTCCCAGCCAGTCCTGCTGTGCCCTGTTCTTTTGGGAGGGTACAGCAGGGGGTGAACACAAATGGAATGTGTCTCCAGTCCTGCTGCTGGGGATGGAGATATTGAGGTAAACCCAGGGACACACATCCACATTCCGGCCCCTCTTCCTGACCAGTTTCACCATCTCACCTTCCCCAGGTCCGCAAGCTCTGATGAACATCATGCAAAATTGGTACTCCTTATTCACGCCGGTGGAGGCGGCCACCATTGTGGCTGTGACAGGCACCACTCACGCCACGCTGTTGCGGCTGCAGCTGGATGCACCCCGGCGGGAGGAGCTCTGGGCCTGCGCCCGCGCTCTGGCCTTGCAGTGCGCCATGAAAGACCCTCAGAACTGCGCCTTGCCCGCTCTCACCCTGTGTGAGAAGAACCACGCAGCCTTCGAGGCAGCCTACCAGATTGTGCTGGACGCAGCAGCCGGCGGCCTGGGCCATGCCCACCTCTTCACTGTGGCCCGCTACATGGAGCACCGCGGCCTGCCTCTGCGGGCCTACAAGCTGGCCACACTGGCCCTGGCACAGCTCAGCATCGCCTTTAACCAGGACAGCCACCCCGCTGTCAATGATGTCCTCTGGGCCTGCTCCCTCAGCCACTCCCTGGGCCGGCACGAGCTTTCCGCCATTGTCCCGCTCATCATCCGGAGCATCCACTGTGCCCCTATGCTCTCTGACATCCTCCGCCGCTGGACCCTCTCAGCGCCCGGCCTGGGTCCCCTGGGGGCTCGCCGGGCAGCCAAGCCACTGGGCACTGACCGGGCGCCTCTCTGCCAGCTCCTGGATGCTGCGGTGGCAGCATACATCAACACCAGCCACTCACGCCTCACGCACATCAGCCCACGACACTATGGTGACTTTATTGAGTTCCTGGGCAAAGCCCGAGAGACCTTCCTGCTGGCACCTGACGGGCACCTTCAGTTCACCCAGTTCTTAGAGAACCTCAAACAAACTTACAAGGGCAAGAAGAAGCTCATGCTGTTGGTGCGGGAGCGTTTCGGCTGAGGGGCGTCGGGCAGGTGGTGGGCAGGGTCTCCCTTGGCTCCTGGTTCTGTGCCACCCGTTCTGCATCGGGCACCTGGACTGGAGGTCCTGTGGCATCTCAGTATTGAGTCAGGGAAGGAGCCCAGCTGGAGCTAGGTGGTCTTGCCTGCCATCCCCCCAGCCTGGCTGGACGTGGGAATGGGGGGAGGCGTCCTGCCACATGCGTGCCTAGGATTATACGAGCGAGTGTGCGAGACGCAAGGATCAGAAGCCATACCACCACCAGGGGCCTAGAAGAGGGGTAGCTGGTATGGCCCCACTTGGGTACCCCAAAAGCAATAGCAAGCTCCCCCTCCCAAGACTCACAGGCCTGGCTTGGGCTCCAGGGGAACTGGGAGGCAGGACTTTCCAGAAACTGGCTCTCAAAGTCAATGTAGCAGACCCCCCCACACACACACCCTACTCTGGATAGCCAGGGGACTTGTGTTAAAGCATCTAAATCTCTTTTTGTACCCTCCCCTCACTGCCTCAGGAGCCCCCTCCAGGGTATCCAGCCAGGGCCAATGGCTCATCCCCACTGAAGGATTTAAAGAGGCCTCAGGCCTCGGCCACATACCTCAACCCCCATCCGGCCAGGACTCCCATTCCTGTGGGTACGGGGGTCCCAGGATGGACTAGGGGGAGGAGGGGATCGTTGATTCTCCTCCCCCTACCTGCTAGTCACTGGACATACAACTCAGGAACTGAGCCATGCTCACACTGTCCTCCAAAACTGGTGTCCTCCAAACCTAGAGACAAGCACAGGGAGCCAGGGACTCCCCATCCCAAATTTGGAAAGGAAAGAAAGGCTGGCCTCCGGGCATCTTCTGGCTCTTCTCTCCCTTCTCCTCCTCTCCGCCCCTTCACCTTGCTCTCCCTTTCCACTTTCTCTCCATCTAGACTGCCTCTCTCTGTCTCTAAGCCCCAGCTGCTGTCCTTTTGGCCTCCCCATCATCCCCCCATCTTTTCCCTCTTATAATTAAGGACAAAAGACCACATGATTTTATAACTGATTTTTTTTTCTATTTATTGAACTGTATATTGTATTTTCTTTTTTTCCTTTTTGTTTTTTAAAGATTGAACACAGCTTTCTCTTCTTTATTTTGAGACCGGGGTGTGTGTTTCCCTTCCCTCCCACCCCCAAACAGGGCCCTCCGTTTTTCTCTCCATAGGAAATCTCCAGCCTCGTCTGTGGGCACAGCTTCAAGCAAGGGGCAGAAAGAGTGGGAACAGGGCAAATAGTGGCAGGCAGAGTGGAGAGTCACCATGAGCAAACCTTCGCTGAGTGCTTTACCTGTCCTATCCAAGGAGTGGGTAGGAACATTTCCATTTTACAGGCGAGAAGACGGGGGCTCCCAAGTTTAAGGAAAGGGCATCCATTTTAGGAAGAAGACACCAAAGTCTTGGTACATTGCTGGGGCCACTGACGGCCCACCCCAGGCTGCATGGCTCCTGCCCCGCTGGAACTAGCCACTAGGGGGTGCCCTGGCTCCAGATACCTGCTGTTAGGGATTTTTGTCTCCAAGTTGCTGGGGGGAGGAGGGGTACTGGGTGCAGCTGGGTGGGGAAGACACCCCCGCCCAAAGGTGGGAACACTGCCTTTAAACTAGGCCCCGAGGAGTGGAACTCTAGCCAAAAGAGGCGGTGGGCGCGGTCAATGGGGACGCCGCCAGGGCGTGTCAGCGCCTACACCGCTGATGAGGCTTCCAGTCCCCGAAGAGTGAGGGGTCTAGGGGACAGCGAGAGGGCCCTCGGTTACCTTCCTTCACTGCTCCCCGAGAAGCAGGAATTTCCTCGGTGCCCTCCCGCCTTTAGAGAAGGACGGACAGTATGGGTCACGGTCAAAGCCGGGCAGACGGGGACAGGCTTCCGGGAGAGACTGGGCGGGCGGGCCGCTAGAGGGGCGCTGTGGTTGGTTCGTGGCACCGTCCTGTGCTCCAGGGGACCCATTGGAGGCGGCCCCACCTCCTGCTCCGCCCCGCGTGTTCCCACAGGTATGTGAGGGCGGGCCGGAGATCGGCGCGCCGCTTAGCGCCTCCTGGAGGCCTGGGACCATAGAGGTGGCCTGCCGTTGGCCCAGCCGCCTCCAAATGCTGTCCTCAGACCGGGGCGCCCCTTAACTGTGTAGTTCTCAAAATCACCCACAAGTGTCCCCCTTTCCTCATGTGCACACCCCAAGCCCAAATTCCCCACCAGCATCTCGGATCCCAGGCACCCCGAATGTCACCCCTGGCTGAGTTCTCCCTTGTGTCTCAGTCACCCCCCAAATGTTACTAGCTCAAGACCCTCAGGTCCCAGTTATCTCTGAATGCCCGGCGTTTCCCTAGGGGTCAGCCTGCACCACCACTACCTGAGGTGGGAGTCCATCCCCCCTCGGCCCTGGGAATCATGACCCCATCTAGGTCCCTCCAGAAAAGCTTTCTCTGTCAACACATCGGCCCCCAAAAGTCAGTCCCCTCTAGTCCAGGGTTTCTTTTGGTCACTCCTCCCATCCCCAGGACACCCCTCAATGTCACCTTTCCACCCTTGTAACTAAATTGCCACTTTCCTCGGAACAGGTACAGAGAGGATGGGATCCTGTGAGTCCAGGAGCATAGGGGTCCAGTAAATTGGGGCCGATTCAACCTCCTCACCCAAAAAGCCAGAAATCCAGGAATGAAAGGCAAGAGTCACAAACTACCACACCATCAGGAATAAGGCGGACAGGTTTTATTTAATTGGACACTAATAACACACAGCACAGATTGCCCCAAGCCTGCATCTGCCCCTGGCAGAGGTGGGGAAGGGGCACACTGGGCCAGCCACTCTGCTCTTCATGCTTTGGGACCACCCCAGGACTGAGCCAGTCTGCCTGTGTCCTTTTGGTCCTCCACAGGGGCCTCAGTGGGGCCAGTGTGTGCCAGTGGGTGTCACGGCTCCTCCCTCAAGATAGGAAGCTGCAGAACCCAGGTTGAAGGGGTCAGGCACGTTCACGTCAGGCCAGTCTGGTTCCGGAAATCTGGAGTTGGCATTTAACGGTCTGAGGGCCCAAGGCAGTTTCCTCTTGGGTAACTGGCTGCTGAGAAGGTACGGCCCAGCCTGTGCCCCCACCAGGCTTGGGAGAGGAGGGGCCAAGGCTCCAGACCCAGAGGGTCAACCAGGCAGAGACACAGCTGGCTTCCCTTTTTCATGGAAGGGCCACCCACTGTCCTCCTTGGGAACACAGCCCAGCTGGAGGTAGGACTGTGGGGGTCTCCAAGAGCAGAGTTGGGGGAGCCGAGTCCATCCACCCCATCCCGTCCCAAGTCCCAACCCTCCCCAAGTCCCAACCCTCCCCAAGTCCCTACCCAGATACACCCGTAGATCCGTATTCTCCTCTCTTTCCCCAGGCATCTGTCTCTTCCCCCAGGCATCAGCCCATCCAGGGAAGGCAGGGGCACCAGGCTCCTAGGGGGCTTGACTCCTGTTCCTGCTGAACTGAGCCAGTCTGTACAAATCAACTGTGTTTCAGCTCAGTAGGCACGGGAGGCAGAGCCCAGGGAAGCCAGGTGGCAGAACAGGCAGGGAGAGGCAGCAGAGCTGGAGCAGATGAGGGCTCCGGGGGGCGGAACTTAGCCACTGTGAACATGACTTGGTGCAGACCCTGCTCACAAGCAGCTAAGCCCTGCTCCCCAGGCCAGACGCAGGCAGCAAAGGCCTCTCTGCCACCTCATCCCCTGGCAGCGTCCTTGGTGGTGCTGGTGGTGGTGGTGGTGCTGGTGCTGGTGCTGGTAACGGTGACGGCCCCAGAGATTGGGCTCAGGGTCGATTGGAAATCCCTGGCAATGTGATTTGTGACAGGCAGCAAATCCCATCCCCAGGAACCCCAGCCGGCCATGGCACAGGGGTAGGGAGGCACTGGGTGGGGCCATGAGCTGGCACCTGGGGGAGAGAGCAAAGGGGATATAATGAGATTTGAGAACATCTGCTCTCCAGGTCCCAACTGCTGCTATCCTCTGGGGCCTCTCCCCACGTGCACTAGCAGCTGAATGGAGAGCGGGACCACCAGGCTGGACTCCTCCAACCCTGCCATGCCCTCTGTCCCAGGCTCAGAGGGGAAAAGATGCCAGGAGAGTCCCAGGCCCAGAGCGGCTGCAGGGACTGCCAGAGCCAGGTCTCCACCTCTTCACTGGCCCATTCTCACCCCCCCACGATCACCACTGAGCCCTGGGCAGGCTAAATGGGGCCATAGGGAGAGGAAGCCGAGGGGGTGGCGGGCAGGCAGTTAAGGAAGTGATCTCACCCCAGCTGGCGCCACTTCCTAGAAGCATGAAGGGTAGGAGGAAACCACCAGGGCCTCCCCCCGTGGTCCTGTCTCCTCAGCAGCCAGGCCTTAGCCTGAGCCACACCAGAGAGGATGCCAGCAGTGGACACCCAGCAATCCATTCTGGGCATGCATACTTCAGAGCACCAAACCCAGGCTTGAGGTGCAAACCCCCACTCAGCTATTTCCCAAATGCCCACCAAGCCTGTTTCCCCATCTGTTCATAGAACCAAGGGCTTTCATCTACCTCGTAGCACAATAAGGTTTCACCAGGAGTGTGTATGCCCTTCAGCAAGTGTTTGGCATCAGAACTGCTTAAAGAATTTGTGGGGCTACCAGCAACATGAAAACACAGGGCCCCTCATTCAGAAATTAGGAATTTCAGGACATCAACGGCAAAGCATTTAAACCAAGCTCCAGCCCTAGCTAGTTTGGCTCAGTGGAAAGAGCGTCGGCCTACAGACCAAAGGGTCCCAGGTTCGATTTTGGTCAAGGGCATGTACCTCACTCGCAGGCTCCTCCCTGGCCCAGGCTCTGATCTGGGCTCGTGCAGGAGGCAACCAATCAATGTGTTTCTCTCACATCAATATTTCTCTGTCTCTCCCTCTCCCACTCTCTCAAAAAAAAAAAAAAAATCAATGGAAAAATATCCTCAGGTGAGGATTAATAAAAAAATAACAAAATAAACCAAGCTCCAGGTTCTTTGAGATGGGGGTTGAGGGGTTAAGACTAGTTCTGTGTTCAGTAAATGGGGTTCTGTGGCTAGGAGATTCCATCGCTAGAGCCAGGCTGGCGGGGATTTGATCCCAGGCTCTGCAGCTTCCTAGCTGGGTGACTCTGGGTAAGTCACTCAACCTCTCTGGACTTTCATTCCCCCATCTGCAAAGGAGGGATACTGCAGTGGTAAGAATCCCATGAGTGCTATGTGTAATTTGGATGGGGCTACACCAGCAGTCAGCAAAGTGTAGCCGGCAAACTCATTAGTCAACAGAGCAGCAAATCACAAGCCGCAGTTTGCCGACCACTGGGCTATACTGTCATCACAGACCACACAGAAACAGGAAGGAAGATGGATGGAAATGAGGACACCGCACACAGGTAGGACCACCGCACCCAGGTCTGGTGGTGTTCACCCCTGGCTCTGTCACACCCCGTCTCCCCACAGACACACACACACATACACGAATCACCCACTTTCCCATTGGGCTCAGTCCAACCCTATCTCCTCAGGGCCCTGTCTCCTCAGGGCCTGGGGGCACCAACCAGGAACAGAGAAGGCCTTAAAGGGCGGCCAGCCTCCCTGGGCCTCCTCCGGAAGTGAGACAGCACAATCGTGTCCCAGGGACGAGAACGGGAAGGGCGGCCATTTGGCCAGGCCTGTTTCCTGTGGGGTTTCCCCTATACTGAGCCCGGGATGGGGCCAAGGCCACTCCCCATCCTCACAGCCACAAAAGGCCTGGGTCTCTCATGAAGGGGGCATTACGAGGCAGGTGCCCAGTAGCTAGGGCCCCTGCTCCCAATGGCTTCCTCTCAGGCTTATGGGTGATGGTGTCCAGGGAGAGCCAAGCTCCTGGCAGCTGAAGGCAAGAGGGGAGGGTGGGCCCTGGGCGGGAGGAGCAAAGCAGGCCCCAGGCCTCACAGATGGATGCACGTGTGCCTGAGAATGCGCTGCAGACAGGGCGTGGAGGCATGAGACACACAGGCAAGCATCTTGTCACCCCCACCACCACCCTGTGTTCCAAGAATGAATATGGGCCACTTCCGCCAGGGGCGCCACCACCACCACCGCCCCCAAGCCTGGTCCCCAAATACTTTCCACCCTCTCTCTCAGAGCAGCTGGGATCGGAAAATACCAAGGGCTGCAGGCCCCGCCCTGTCCGCCGCCACCGCCCGCCCTCCCAGCCTGTCACTAACGCTTTGCCTAATGGGCCCAGACTCTCCGCAGAGGCTCTCTGGCTAGGGCCCCAGAGCGAGCCGCCAACCTGGGCTGCCCAGCCAAGGGCTGCCTGACCACCAGCCCCCCGCCCCTTACCCCCATCCCAACACCGAGACCATAACAACACTCACAACACAACGGGCAGCCCTCAGAGGCTGGCACCAGGGTGGAAGAAGGCAGGGCACAGTCAAATAGGTGGGCCCTGCTGCCCACCCAGGGCTGGGGGAAGGGGGCGGGCTCAGGAAGGGGTGAGTAAGTGAGGACTGAATCACTTGTTATAAATAGGGGAACCATGGAAGTCACATCCCAGCCCCCATTGCGCCCAGCCACACCATACCAAACTGCAACTCCTGCCTTAAACTTTAATCTCCCCCAGACCAGTCACGGAATTGCCAGGGGTGGGCACTCGAACATCCATGTGGTGAGCCCTTAAGTACATCCTACTGCCAGGTCCACCTCTACCTTATCCTCAGATAGGTCCATGTCCCAGCCTTGGTCTGCCTTTTGGGGGTTGCTGGCCTCAAGGGCAGTCATTGGCTTCCACGCCCTGTCCTCCTCCCATAATTGCCAGACCCAAGACTTCGGGTCCCCTGGCTCCCCAAAGCATTCTCAGGGTGGGTGACCACAGCCTTGCATTGTCACACCAGACCCAGGCCAGGGGGAGGCCGGGAAGCCGGGGGGCTTAGCATCTCAGAGTTCAGTCCCTGGCCCCTCAACACTCAGGCCCCCATCCCAGACCACCCAGGCCTGCTCTGCCCAGAGCCACAGCTCAGTGACCACACCCAGGGTGGCGCCAGCTCCAGCACCCTGGGGCAAGGCGCCGCTGGAGCATGACTCAGCCGTGCCCAGCATGGCGGCGTCCTTGTCTGCCCAAGGATTCTCACACACCCACGCCTACTGCCCTCTGCGTACGTCCTTCCTGGGTGACCAGCCTTCCCCAGACACACCTCCGTGCCCAGCCAGGTCCCCTGGTGACAGAAGAGAAGGTGGCCAGAGTGCCCCCAAAGGGATTTGATGATGGGCACCTGGACAGGGACAGGCACACGCTTCTCCCCGCTCATTTTCCCAATGCTCCTCACAGACAGAGAAACTGAGGCCCAGAGGGATTCAGAGGCAAGCCCAAGGTCACACTGTAGGCCTAAGGAAAAGCCTGGCCTGATCCTGCCATAAAGTGCATCCAATGTGGGAAAGGGCCAGACGCAGAGGGACAGGAAGGAGTTTTCTTAAGAAGGCCCAGGGTTCCTGGCAGCATTATTCATTTAGAATATTCTACCCCACCCAGTCTCCAAGGTAAAGGGCAAACTCTGAAGAGTATGTTAAGACATATCAAAGTGCCATCTGGTCCTTGGTGACCTGGTCATCCCACTGCACCATGAGGCCAGTTACCCTGGGACCCCCTGGGAGGGGGTTCTGCCCACAGCTGCAGCTTGCACGCATCTGGCCTCCACTTACAACAGGCAGGGTTGGTATGAGGTCCCTGGGAGGACCCGTGGGGCATCCACCTCGGCTGGTTCTTTTCAGTGAACAAGGGTCTGCAGAGACTTGGAGACTGGACCAGCACTGACAGGCCCGACACCCCTGGACACACCCTGTCACGCATATGCTCCACGTGCCCGCTCCAGGCCAGGCTGGCAGCTACGTTAGGCCCCCACTAGGCCCACGGACAAGGCTTGCCAGTTAGGGTCTTAAGGAGGCTCTCAGAACATCTTGCAAGGGCGGAAGGCAGTGGGTGCCCCCCCTTGGCGCTCAGACAGAGCTGGCACCAGGCCCCAGGACAGCAGCATGTGAACACATGCACATAGGCTGGCCCGAGCACGGTGCGTGGGCAATCGGACTGGGTGTGTCCCACATCACCTCGCCTTTAAGCCTGCGCACCTGTCAGTACTGCCCTCCAGCTCAGGCTGGCATGGGCATGGCTGCCAGAGGACACCTCTTATGCCAGGAGTCCCACACCCCCCAGCCTCACCCTCATATATCACCTGTCATGGGTGGGCATCTGATTGGGGCTGGAGCAGAAAGGGGACAGGTGATACGGAGCCAACTACACCTCCAAGACATTCAGGAAGCCACTGGGCCTGGGCTTGTCTGGGCCCCACAGCAAAGTCAGTGTCGGCTTTGGGGGCAGTCAAGTCCTGTGCTGGGGTTAGAGGTCAGTCTGGGGCTAGGACGCAGGGGTCTGGATTCAGTCTGGGCCTTTCACCCTCCTCTTGCAGTGCAAGGGCACAGGGACCCCAAAATGCAGAAGGTTGGGGAGCCAGGTGTCCAGAAATCTCCCAAACCTGACCCCTTTCTTTGCAACCTTGAGTGAGCCCTTCTCTCCTGGGCCAGGAGGAGCCAGGAGGAGCCCGAATAGGAGAGGGGTTCCCCAAGCCCAGGCTGCACTGCTGGCCCCCAGAAGGCCTCCTCGATGGAAGGTCTTTCCCCCATTCACTGACTGACATGTAAAGAACCTGAACTGTGCCACGCGATCCCATCCACATAACTCTAGAAGACCTCCACCCACTCTTCCAGCTCCATTCCCACCAAGTCCAGGAACACCTCCAGGCGCCGGTAGATCCATCTCCCTACCCCCACCCAAGTCCCACACGTCCTCCCACCCCGTTGCCCACCCTCTGCCCACCTTGATCTGCCCCAGTCGCCTTGGGACCCGCCCTCCCCACCAGCTCTCATGGGTCTCCTAGGGCGGGGGAGGTGGTGGAGGCCCCCAACAGGCCCCTGGGGAGAGGATTAAGGCAGGGCCGCCCTTCTCCCACTCCGTAGGGGGCGCCCCAGGACTCCGCCGCGGACGCCCGATGCACCGTCTCTGCTGTCCCCACAACCTCCGGCGGCGGGACGCCCTCCTGCTCTCAAGGGGCCGGGGACCTGCCGGGCGCACCCCCACTCCGCCCACGAGTCCAGCGCGGAAAAGTTGCGGCCGCCGCCGCGGCGCCACCACCTCCTTCCAGGGTCCCTCCCGACTCACCGCGGGGGAGGGGAGCGGCGCTCGGCGCCCGGCCGCCGCCCGGCCAGGCCGGCGGGCTGAGGGGACCAAGGCGGCGGGCGGACGGGTCCGGGCCGGGGCGGGGGTGGTCGCCAGCCGTGCTCCTTCCCACTCACTGGCCGACCAGCCGTGGGGCCGAATCGCTTTTAAAACCTCCTCGTCTCCTCCCCCGGGCCGGGCAGGGGGCGGGCGCGGGGCGGGGCGGGTGCGCCATCATGTGCCCCCGGAGTCGGTCCGCCCCCACTTTCTCTCTGCGGTCCCCCAACTCGATCTCGTCCCCAACTCAGCTCCAACTTTCTCCCTCCTTACCCCGACTCGGCCTGTGCCCCAAACCCAGACCAACTTCCCCGTCTGCGTCCCGCACTCCGGGTACAGCCCGTTTTTCAGCGAGGGCTCTGTCTAAGGCTAGGCGGTCAGGGCTAGAGCAGACATCCTCGTCCCCATCGCAGTCCCGAACCCCTCTTGCCCTAAATTCTGCCCTTACGCAGGAAGAAAAACCCAAGAGGCAGCAGGAAGGGAGATTTGGCGGAGGGGGTGGGGAGGGGGGAGTCAGGGAGCAGGGTGCCAGACCCAGGACACCCTGCTACTGGGGATTCTGAACACTAACCCTCACGTCCTCCACTCCCACAGTGCTTTCTTCAGCCCCGGGAAGTCCCACCTTTTATCCCACCCAACTCCCTCCGGGTGCTATTGGAAACTTTCTGATCCATCTGGTCCCAGGTGGGCCCTGCGTCCTGGAGCCCTCCCCTCCCAGGCTTCCCGGCATCCCCACCCCCACCCAGGGCCTCTGGGAAACTCCCGGCTCCCGCGGTATTACTGGGAGAGAGGCCTTCCCTGGATCTCTCCCTCCTGCTTGCGTGTCTGTCCCACCTCATCCTCCCCCGACCTCCCCTCCACCGGGAGGAACACGGGGGCATTGTTCCCCAAGCTGGGGCCCTGCCTTGGGGCCTGGCCCTGGGCCCAGGTGGGGGGCCGGAACAAAACGCAGTAAAGGAGGGGCGGGGTGCCCTCGCTGCCAAGCCAGCCTCCTTGGGCATGCCCGCCACTTGGCCCTCTCTAAGATGGGACAGGGGCAGGTAGGCTCCAGACCATCACCATGATGCCAGGCAGAGTTCTGGAGCCACAAGACCCTTCCCAGACCCATGTGAACATAGATTTGGGGGATAGTTTTCCCTCCCCCCCCCGCCCCCAACATCTCCAAAGTCATATAATTGGGGCTGGGTTCAGATTTTTCACCACCCACCTCCTGGGTAATAAGAGTAATTCTGGGCGGGAAGGGGACAGCAGCAGGCCCAGGCAGGGGACTGAAGGGGCTGGCTGGATGCCTCTAGGTCACCTTGCACCCCAGAAATCCTCCAGCATCCCCTTTTT
Source organism: Corynorhinus townsendii (assembly GCA_026230045.1). Taxonomy (NCBI): domain Eukaryota; kingdom Metazoa; phylum Chordata; class Mammalia; order Chiroptera; family Vespertilionidae; genus Corynorhinus; species Corynorhinus townsendii. The sequence goes on from JAPDVU010000006.1 coordinate 80,979,146, forward strand.
CCTCAGTGCAGTTCAGGCAGCTTGGCCTGGATCTTGGTGGGATTAGGGAGAGGGGGCAGAAGCCACACCTAGCTACCATCCCATGGGGCCCAGCCCTTGGGGGCTCCTGGGTCTTTCTTCTCTGTGGGGCCCAAGGGGAAGGCTGGCCCAGGCTGCAGGATCTGGCAGGTTGGGGCAGGAGGGGGCAGAGCCGCCTGCCTGTGGGGCCCTGGGGGAAGATTTGGGGTGGCATAGAATTCCCCAACTCAGGGCGGGGCCCGGTGGGGTGGGGCACTTGCCACATGGCCTCCTGAGCATCTACAAACAGGAGAATGAAGTTCCCAGGGTCTGGTGTCTCCCTGTGGACACACACACAGAGGCTCATCATTCCAGAAGTAGAAAGTGACCAAACTAAGAGGGGGCACAATCTCCACACTTCCAGAATGCTCCCTTCACGCCTCCATCCAGACAAAGCTTTCCATCCAGAACCCCCTCCCATCATTAGCTTAATCAGGCTCACATTTAGGGGAAATTCCTCCTCCATTCTGGCCTCCTGGAATACCTGTGCCAAGGCCCTGACCCCATATAAGCTGTACCCCTGCATGAGGCTCAGTCCACCCCAGCTCATTCAGCATTCCTCTGCCCAAGCTTGGAAGGTCTTCCTGGTGGCCCCAGCCCTTCCTTTTGGTCCCTCTACATGTGCACCTATGCCTCGGCCCTGAGCTAGCCAATTTACCCAGGACAGCAACCACCAGGGATGGGAGCTCTCCAAACTGCCCAAGTGATCCTTTGTCATGCATGACAGGGAGGAGTGAGGTGACAGGGCCAGGGTAAGGCCAGGTCAAGTGGCACAGAGCACACACACATTTGTTCATTCTTCAAACATTCATTGAGTGCCTGCTATGCCAGGTGCTGTTCTGGGCAGTGGGGACACAGCAGAGAACAAGCCATAAAAAAGTCCCTTCCCTCCTGGGGCTGTCATCTATGGGAAAACACACACAATGAATAGAGAGATAGGCATGAAGATAGATATGCAGCTGACCCTTGAGCAACATGGGTATGAACTGTGCAGGTCCACTTATATTCAGATTTTTTCAACAAATACTGTAGGTGTATTTTCTTTTCCTTATGATTTTTTAACATTTTTTTCTCTAGCTTACTTTATTGTAAGAATACAGTATATTATATATAATATACAAAGTATGTGTTCACTGACATATTATTGATAAGGCTTCTGATTAACAGTAGCCTAATAGTAGTTAAGTTTTGGGGGAGTGGAATTTTCTACTGCATGGAGAGTTAGAGCCCCAACCCCCATGTTGTTCAAGGGTAGTATGCTGGGTAGTATGTGCTAGGGGGAGAAGAGAAGGGAGCAGAGGAAATGAGGTGTAAGGGGATAGACGCTAGGTCAGAAAAGGCCACCCTGAGGAGGAGGTGACATTTGAACAAAGACTTGTAGGAGGTGAAGGAGGAGCCATGCAGACATCTGGAGGAAAAGCTCCAGATGAAGGGAATAGCCAGTGCAAAGGCCCTGAGGCAGGAACTCATCTGGAGTATTTGAGAAACAGCCACAGCCAGGGGAACATTGGGTGGGAGGGGGAGGGGAGGGGAGTGGAAGAACTGAGTTTCAAATCTTTGCTCTCTGACTTTCTTTTTTTTAAAAAATATATATTTTTATTGATTTCAGGAAGGGAGAGGGAGAGAGAGAGAGAAACATCAATGATGAGAGAGAATCATTGATCGGCTGCCTCCTGTACATCCACTACTGGGGATGGAGCCCACAAGCTAGGCATGTGCCCTTGACCAGAAATGAACCCAGGACCCTTCAGTCCACAGGCCAACGCTCTATCCACTGAGCCAAACTGGCTAGGGCATGCTTCCTGACTTTCTAGCTGAATATCTTTAGCTAGTGATCATGCTTCTCTGAACCTCAGTTTTTTTTATCTGTAAAATGGGCTTGAAAATGTATAGTTTGTAGTTGTTCCTAGGCTCTGAGATGAGATGTGCTATGTGCTTCCTCGCCCAGGGACTGGATTGGGATATGAACATAGCTACACCAGATTCTTGCAGCCCAGCAGGCCTGGAATGGGGGCAAGAGACCCTGACAGACCCAGTCGCCTGGTAGGTCACCCTGGCTCACACGCACAGGGCCGCCTGCCGGGCCCCATGGCAACGCTGCACACAGAGACATCAAACAGGCCCTGCCGAGGAAGTCTCACGTCACTGTGGTTAGAGTGGCTCCTCCCAGCCCATCCTGGCTGGCGGCTGTGCTCCTCCTTGCCAGTCAGGGCCCATGCTCCCGCTCCCCGTAGCCCTGGCGACAGGCTGTGTTATGGACTGAGCAGGGATCCCATCACCTGCCCCCTCACTAGGTCACCAGCCACTCCCCACATCCGGAGTAGGACCTTATGTGGTAGCCTCAGTTCACTGCCACTAAGCCTTCTATGCAACAACCCAGACTGGTGCAGAGCATCAGGAAAGCCCTTGTCTACCCATCTACAGAGGGGCAGAGGCACAGGGATCTGGGGGGAGACCCCAGCCAGGTGCCTGAAATCCGCAGGGCAGAGTCAGGGTGTTGCTCAGGGGCACAGAAGGGTGACTCAGACAGGAATAGCCCCGAGGCCTGGCCCAGCCAACCAGGGGTGGGGGTTACTGACTCACCACCCACCTAACACAGATGACATCAGGACCTCGCCGGCCACCCCATCTTGGCACCAGGCCAGAATGGGGGCACCCAAGAGATGTCACATCTAGTGGCCCTCTGACTAGGGCTTGGCAGGCTCTGGGTTAAGGAGGATCCCTCCTGGGGTCTCTCCCCTAATCCTATCCCCCCTTTGCCCGGGGATTTCGGGCCCCAACCCCGCTGACGTCACTGGGGTTACTATGGCAACTGGCCGAAGTTCCCAAATAAAATTACCGCGGGTGGGTTAAGTTTCCTAGGAGGCAGCCGACGGGTAAACAATGGCGGTGGCAGGCGGGGCGGCGAGGGGCGCCTCACTCCGATAGGACCCAGGGGTCCCCAGGGCAAGGAGCAGGGTCAGGCTCCCCGCCTGAGACCTGAGAGCCCGTGAGCACCCAGGGGACTGGTGCACAGCTGGGGGACAGCGAGGCCACCAGCTAGATGGGCGGGAGATGGGGGGGAGGGGACCTAGGAGGGGAGGCTGGGGCAGCAGGGAACAAAGCGGGGACCCGAGGCCTGGGATCCGCCCTGCGCACACTCCGCCTCCCCCAGCCCACCGCGGCCTCTAGTCCAGCTGTGGCTGCTCCCGGCTGCCTGACTCCCCACATCTGGCAGGCCGCGCGCTCACTTCCTGTCGCCCGGGCCGCCAGGAGGGAGGTAAAAATAACCCTCCCCCTCCCCCTGCGGCGGGCGCCTTCGGCGGAGACTCCGGCCTGAAGGAGGGCGAGGGCGAGGCCAAGCCGCCGCCGGGGACGGGAGCCCCCCCTGAGGCCGCCTCCTATTCCTCCCGCTGCCTCTGGAGGAGGGGCGCAAGGGGGTGGCACAGATCCCAGGCTGCGCGAGGGGCCTGGGGAGTCTACTGCATTAGGAAGGAAGGCCCTTAACGTGGGCCACCAGAAACCTAGGGAATCAGAGTGCCCCAGCCCCATTCCCCACACCGTGGAGGAGGGGGGAGGTGCCTGCTCTAACCAACATGCCTGGGGTCCTGTCAGGGGTCACTCACTAACTGTACAGACAACCTTCTTCTCCCTCCTCCACCCCCCCTCCAAAAAAAAACAAAACAAAACACTTCTGCGGGCCTCGGTTCACCTATTTATAAAATGGGGATGGCAGTATATGCTTCCAAGTGCATTTGCTCAATCCTTTTGAGCTATTATTCCCCCCCCCCCCCATTACTGGGGGGTTCCTGAGACCCTCGAGTACTCTTGCCAGGTAAAATACCGGCATCCAGCCCTAACCGGTTTGGCTCAGTGGATAGAGCGTAGGCCTGTGGACTGAAAGGTCCTTATTCTGGTTAAGGGCATGTACCTTGGTTTTGGGCACATCCCCAGTAGGAGGGATGCAGGAAGCAGCTGAAGGATGTTTCTAACTCTATCCCTCTCTCTTCCTCTCTAAAAAAATAAAATACAGGCACCCAGTTAAATTTGATTTTCAGATAACGAATTATTTTTAGTATAAGTATCCATGCAGACATACTTACACTAAGTATTTTCCCACTTGTTCTATATCTGAAAGTCAAATCTCACTGGGTCTCCTGTATTCTTATTTGCTAAATCTGGGAACCATATCCCTAAGCCACCATCACCTCTGGCCTGGAAATGCTCCGACAGACCGCTCCCTGGTCCCCTTACCTCAGGCTTTACCCCTTCCACCCATTTTCCAGAGCAAGCCAATTACATTCATGCACATCCTCCTTCCACCATGCACTGTGGAGAGCCACCTCGTGGGCCGCAAGGCCCTTCTTGTCAGGTCTCTACTTTCTCTCCAACCTTCTTTCACATCCACCTGAGCATCCTTCAGGTCCTAGGGCACCACCTCATCCAGGAAGCCTTCCTTACCTGCCACCATGACCCTCTGGTTTTAGATTCTCCAGGAACTCTGTCCTCTTCTGTCTCCCTATTCAGCCATTTGAGTGAATTACTCAATCATATGAATAAAATGAACATTTCTTTTTTTGGTTAATCCTCACCCGAGGGTATTTTTTCCATGGACTTTTAGAGAGAGTGGAAGGGAGGGGTAGAAACAGAGAGAAACACCGATGTGAGACATTAGTTGCCTCCGCACGCACCGAGGTACATGCCCTTGACCGCAATCAAACCTGAGACCCTTTAGTCCGAGGGCCGATGCTCTAACCACTGAGCAACTGGCTAGGGCTACAATGAACATGTTTTAAATGACACAAAGCTGGTAACTTCCCTGATGGAGGCCAGGTGAAGGGGGACACATCTTCTGGCCCACCAAGCCCTGGTGCTGTTCCCTACTCTTTTCCCCACTCCACAGGGTCTGAGGCCCTGGGCTGCCCCTCCTGTGGCCCCCTTAAAGGGGCCCTGTGGGCAGCTCGAAGGTGACTATTATAGGGTCCTGGGGGTGCCTAGAGTGAAATCGGGATGCCTTACAGTCTGACGAAGAGCCTGTCATCGTCTCTGGAGGGCACAGGCTTCAGCTCCTTTATCAACAGCCAAAGGCGCCCACTGGGTCCATACCCTTATATGTCCCAGCCAAGCTCCCTCATGGACTTGCCATTCAGACCCACACTGGGCACTCCCATGGATATGACCATCACCAAGATGGGACATGCACATGGCCAAGAGGAGTATGGGAGCCCAAATCACCCTGCCTGGTTTTAAGTTTGGTGTTCTGCCTCCTTTGGCAAAGGAGTTTGCCTCTGTTACCCAGTTTCTCCATCTGTAAAGTAGGAATAATACCCGTGAAAGGTCAGAGAGCTAGTGTGAACATTAACATACATAGGTACACACGTGTAGAACAGGTTGGGACAGAAGGCGCTCATTGTTAGCTACTTTGAAGGTGAAAAGCCAAAATCCCCATCACAGCCCTGTGATCTCACCTCAGCAGGTCGTTCCCCCACATCCATCTAGGAAAGTTGGCCCGGCTTCTCACGGTTCCTCCAACCCCACAGCGAGGACCCTATGCTGCTATCCCCTCACCCTGCACTGGAGAACCAGGAGTGGATCTGGCTTGGCGAGCGACACCCTTTGTTCTACCCATTGAACCACAGCTGTCTCCTTCACCCTCATCTCTGTGCCCACCAAAACGACAGGCCTGATCTGAGTCCCTATTCTGGGTAAGGTCACCGGGTCCCAGAGCCTCTTGCCGCTCCCATCCGGCTGGAGGCTCGAACCTGAGTCCTTTCGCGCGGCCCCGCCGCCGGGCGGCTCTGCCCGGTGGCGGTTGCCAGGCAACGCGCTGTTTGTTGGCGTGGGGGGCGGGGCCGGCGCGTGGTGACTCACAGCTGCGTGATGCGGGTGGGCGCCGCGCCCGGCAGCCTGGCGGGCGTCCCGAATCCAGCCGGCCCGGCGGCTGGAGGGGCCCGGTGGCGGGGGCGCACCAGCTCCCAAGTGGGCGTCCGAAGCCCGTGGGGAAGCGGCGGAGCGAAGCCCGGGCTCCTGGGTTCCGGGACTTCGTTTGAATCCCGGCCCAGCCTCTCCCTTCCTCCCGTTCTGAAACGTAGCCTCAGGGTGCTGCTCATCAGTGAAATGGGCGCGCATTGCATGCTGCTGTAGCCCTTCACTGCTGCACCGGGCAGTTGGCATTGTGATCCAGGTACACTCCGGGCAGCGACTTCTGCTTGCCCCGACTCTGAGTTTGATCTCCAGTGCCTTTGGGCAAACTCCATAGCCTCACCGAGCGTCAATTTCCCTGTCTGCTGAAAGGAGGCAGCAACAACACCCTGCCTCTCAGGTGGTTTGAAGATTCTGTGAATCAGTAGTGAGACAAGCAATGCCTGTCACAGCTTGGTACCAGGGCTCTGCCCCGCACCAAGGAGAGGAGGGAGTGTGGGAAGTTTTATCCTGGGTCCGAACCCTAGGGCAGGGCGGTCGCCCCTGGAAATGGGTGCGGGTCACAGGCCCATGGAAGGGTGGCATGCACGTGGCTTCTGAGGCCCCGTCCTGAAGCTGGGGCTGGCAGCACCTGCTGCGGGCGAGCGGCGGGAGGGGGGAGGGAGGCCTGGCCGTGAGTCACCACCCAGCAATGAGGCCTGAGTCACGCAGGGCGGGGTCCCCCGGCAGCCCCCCCCCTCCAGCCATTCCCACAAACGTCCTTTGAGAAGAGTTCTGAACTGCCCATCCCAGCCCTTAAGTCTTCTGCGGGGTGGGCTGTGGGTCCAAGGTCCTGCTGGGCTGCCCCCAGAAGCCCCGCTTGGGACTGGGAGGCGCTGGCCTGCTTCCGCCATGTCTGTGAAAAGTCACCATGAGCAGCCCAGCGTCCCCAGAGAGGGGGCTTCCAGGCAGCCTGAGCCACTGGGGGATAGCAGAGGGTCACACGCATACAGTGGGCAAATTGAGTCAGGCAGTCTGGGAAGCGAGGCAGGCTGGGGCCCTTGGAATCAGGCTGTGTAGACACCCCAGAAAGAGCCACCATTCTTCCCATCAGGGGAACCTGCCACTCCCGCAGTGACTGCTGACAAGAAAAAAGGTGCGGTGTGGAGCAGGGGCTCAACTGGCCACCTCTCCCTGGCTTTCCCACCCCTCCTGGGCTACCCTGAGGCCTTCTCCCCATCTTAGCTGTCCCTCTTTTTCTTTTTCCTTTTTTTGTTAATCTTCACTGGAGGATCTTTTTTCCATTGATTTTAGAGAGAATGGAAGAGAGAGGGAGGGGGAGAGAGGAGAGAGAGAGAAACATTGATGTGAGAGAGCCACAACAATTGGTTGCCTCCCCCACGAGTGGTGCAAGCCAGGTAGTGCCCTTGACCTGAATCAAACCGGAGACCCTTGGGTTGGAGGACCAACGCTCCAACCATTGAGTCACACAGACCAGGGCTTAGCTGTCCCTCTTGAGCTTGGTGTGGAAGGGACAGCAGGGTGGGGACTAGGGTGAGGAGAGTAAGGCTGGGCCGCAAAACTTAAGTGTGCACCAAAACGGTAATCAAGATTAAGTATTTTAACCCTGACCGGTTAGGTTCAGTGGATAGAGCATCGGCATGCGGACTGAAGGGTCCCAGGTTCGATTCCAGTCAAGGGCATGTACCTTGGTTGCGGGCACATCCCCAGTAGGGGGCGTGCAGGAGGCAGCTGATCAATGTTTCTCTCTCATAGATGTTTCTAACTATCTCTCTCCCTTCCTCTCTGTAAAAAAATATATATATATATATTTTTTAAAATAAATAATTCAATGTTTTTAGTATATTCAGAGTTGTGTAACCATCCCCACAATCAATTTTTTAATATATAGATTTTATTGATTACAGAGAGGAAGGGAGAGGGAGAGAGAGAGAAACATCAATGATGAGAGAGAATCATGGATCCTTTGCCTCCTGCACACCCACTACTGGGGATCGCAACCCAGGCATGTGCCCTTGACTGGAATTGAACCCAGCACCCTTCAGTCCACAGGCTGACGCTCTATCCACTGAGCCAAACTGGCCAGGGCCCCACAATCAATTTTAAAAGCGTTTTCATCACACACACCCCCCAAAAAAAGCCTGGTATCCACTGATGATCACTCCCCATATTCCCCATTGTTCCCCAGCCCCTGGCACCCCTAATCTACTTTGTCCCTATGTATGAATGGACTCGTACAATGTGCCTTATGACTAGCTTCATTTACTTTTCAAGGTTCATTCATGTTGTGGCATGTCTCATTATTTCATTCCTTTTTATTGCCAAATATACACCCCACATTTTTAAAAATCCATTCATCAGTTAATAGACATTTGGGTTGTTTTCTCTTTGGGGACAATATGAATAATGCTGCTGTGAACATTCATGTACAAGTTTTTGTAGGGGAGATTAAATATTTTTTGAGGGCAATGTTTTCGGAAATCAAAATTATTCCAAAAAATCCAGATTGAACAAAATATCAAGTTTTTAAATAAAGGCAAGATCTCATAGGGCTGGGATTAGGGAGAGGTGAATGAGGTGAGTCACACAAAAGCAAAACCAGGTTCTGTCTAGACCTGCACATTCCAGTGAGTTTGTCACATGGCTACAGAGCACTCAAAATGTGGCTCGTCCAAATTGAGAGATGGTGTAAGTATACATTCTTTTTAAAGAATGTGAAATCTTTCATTGATACTTTTTATCTTAATTGCATGTTGAAATGAGGTTATTTTGGATACAGTGGGGTAAGTCAAATATTAATATTCATTTTACTTGTTACTTTCTACTTTTTTAAAAATGCATTTATTTGGGCAAAAAGGAGCTGGAGCTTGGGAAACATATTTGGGTAGCAACCTAAATTATGTTTCCTACTTTTTACTTTTTTAAAAAAATATATATTTTTGAATTCAGAGAGGAAGGGCGAGGAAGAGAGAGAAACATCAATGATGACAGAGAATCCCTCCTGCACACCCCCTACTTGGGGTCCAGTCTGCAACCCGGGCATGTGCCCTTGACTGGAATCAAACCCAGGACCCTTCAGTCCACAGGCCAATGCTCTATCCACTGAACCAAACCAGCTAGGGCTCTACTTTTTACTTTTTAAAATTTATTATTATTGATTTGAGAGAGAGAGAAACATCGATTTATTGTTTCACTTACTTATGCATTCATTGGTTGCTTCTTGTATGTGCCCTGACTGGAGATGGAACCCACAACTGGGCATCAGAATGACACTCTAGCCCTAGTCGGTTTGGCTCAGTGGATAGCGTGTTGGCCTGCAGATTGAAGGGTCCCAGGTTCGATTCCGGCCAAGGGCACATGCCTGGGTTTCAGGCTCGATCCCCAGTGGGGATTGTGCAGGAGGCAGCCAATCAATGATTCTCTCTCATCATTGATGTTTCTATCTCTCTCTCCCTCTCCCTTCCTCTCTGAAATCAATAAAAGAAATATATTTTTTAAAAAAGAAAGAAAAAAAAAGAATGACACTCTAACCAATTGAGCTACCTGGCCAGGGCCATCTATCTTTTAGTTTTTAAAATGTGGCTACTAAAAAAAAAATGTTTTTAAATGATTTTATTGATTTTAGAGAGAGAGGAAGGGGGAGAGAGAGAGAAGCATGATGAGAAAGAAACATGGATCAGTTGCCTGCACACACCCTACTGGGGATTGAGCCCAAACCAGTGACCTCTTGATGCATGGGATGACACTCAACCACTGAGCCATACCGGCCAGGGCTCTTTTTACTTTTCTTTTTAATGTGTGTTTTTTTTCTTTATTGATTAAGGTATTACATATGTATCCTTATCTCCCCAGTAGCCCCCCACCCCCTGCTCATGCCCTCACCCCCCTGGTGTCTGTGCCCATTGATCAGGCTTATATGCATGCATATGAGTCCTTTGGTTGATCTCTCCCCCTTACCCCCACCCTCCCTACTAAAACATTTTTATTTATTTTTTTATTTTCCCCATTGATTTTTATTAATTAATTAATTAATTTTTAATTTTTTAAAATAAATCTTTATTGTTCAGATTATTACAATTGTTCCTCTTTTTTCCCCCCATAGTTCCCCTCCACCTGGTTCCCACCCCACCCTCTGCCCTTACCCCCCCGCCACTGTCCTCATTCATAGGTGAACAATTTTTGTCCAGTCTCTTCCCACACCCCCATACCCTTTTCCCCCTGAGAATTGTCAGTCCACTCCCTTTCTATGCCCCTGATTCAATTATATTCACCAGTTTATTCTGTTGTTCATCAGATTTTTTATTCACTTGATTTTTAGATTCACTTGTTGATATGTATTTATTGTTCATAACTTTTATCTTTACCTTTTTCTTTTTCTTCCTCTTCTTAAAGAATACCTTTCAGCATTTCATATAATACTGGTTTGGTGATGATGAACTCCTTTAGCTTTTTCTTATCTGTGAAGCTCTTTATCTGACCTTCAATTCTGAATGATAGCTTTGCTGGGTAGAATAATCTTGGTTTTAGGTTCTTGCTATTCATCACTTTAAGTATTTCTTGCCACTCCCTTCTGGCCTGCATAGTTTCTGTTGAGAAATCAGCTGACAATCCTATGGGTGCTCCCTTGTAGGTAATTAACTGTTTTTCTCTTGTTGCTTTTAATATTCTCTCTTTGTCTTTTGCTTTTGGCATTTTAATTATGATGTTTCTTGGTGTGGGAGGCATGGGGAGCAGTCTGGAGGATGGAGAGCAGTCTGGAGGAAGCAGAGAAGGCTTCTGGAGGAGGCAAGGATCTTGGCAGCCACTGAGGGCAAGTGGGGAGACCAGTGTGGCTGTCCAGAAGAGAAGGGCAGGAACTTGGGGGACAGGTAGGAATGAACAGTTTCAGGAAGTAGGGCTTACGGGTCTTGGAGACGGACCACATGTGGGGGCTGAGGAACCAAGGAGGAAAGGTGGGGGTCTCCTGGGGCAGGCTGACTTGGAGGCACCTTTGGGACACCAGGGAGTAGATGTTTGGAGAGGGGGTCATCAGAATGTGATGGCCAAAGCTGCGCCCCCTGAGAATAGCATCTGATTAAAAAAGACCGAGGAGGGGGAAGGACATTAGGAGAACATAGTGTCCCAAGGCCAAGGAGGAAGTGGGCAAAAGCGACAGATACTACATAAAGGCTGAAGACAGCAATGATTGAGAAAGGTGGCCTGACTTGAAAGCTTGGTGTCAGTGGTGGGATGACGCGGCCACTTGAGGAGTAGATGGGAAAGAAGGGAACGGAGGCAGGGAGCGCAGCGCAGCACTCTCTAAAAGAAGACACTATACTCCATCCTCCAGACTGCTCCCCATGCCTCCCCTGTATACTCTCCTGCTTCTGGCTCTCAGTACTGAATGCTCTTCATTGCACTCAACCAAGCTATGTGACTGTCCCCGCATCAGACAGTGACTGGCAGGAGCCACACCTATTTTGTTCCCCAGCATGCCAGGAACATGGTAGTTACAATATGTTGATGCCACAAATATTGTCCGAGGCTCTGCTCTCGGTGAATAACAGTGATCAGGACAAAGCTTCCTGCTCTTGCCCTGGCCAGTTTGGCTCAGTGGATAGAGCGCTGGCCTGTGGACTGCAGCACATGCCTGGGTTGCAGGCTAGGTCCCTGGTGGGGGACATGCAGGAGGTAGCTGATCAATGACTCTCATCATTGATGTTTCTATCTCTCTCTCCCCCTCTCCCTTCCTCTCTGAAAGCAATGTATATATATATGCTTCCTGCTCTGGAGGAGCTGACATGTGAGTACAGGAGACAGATAAGAAAAAAGATATGTAATCAAATATATAGTGTGGTCAAAGACAATAGGGCAATGGAAAAAATAAAGCAGGATAAAACAAGAAGGTACAACTTTAAATGGGGGGAGGGGTCTCACTGAGGAGGTGATATTTCAGCAGAGACCTGAAGGAAGTGAGGGAGGCAGCCATGTGGGCATCTGAGGGAAGAGTGTCCCTGGTAGAACAGCCAGTGCCAAAGCGCTGAGGTTAGACTGTGAATGCCTGGTGTGTTTGAGGAACAATGAGCAAGTCCATGTGGTTGGAACAGAGTGAGTGAGAGAGTAGAGGAGGTGAGGGCAGGGAGCGAATGGGATAGAGTATGCAGGGTGGTGGGGAGGACTTGAACTTTTGGAGAGAGAGGAATTGGAGCCATGGAAGGTTCTGAGCAGAGGAAGGACATACTCTGGAGAGGATGCTCATAGAGGCCCTCACATTTGCTGTGCAGGAACAGGTTGGTGAGGTTGAGGCCTGAAGAGCATGGAGGTGATAACTGCACTGGTCCAGGAAAGAGATGATGGGGGCTTGGAGCAGGGTGGTGGCCCAAAGAGGGTGAAATTTTAGATTCCTTAGGAGCGACAGTAACTGAATTTGTTAATGGATTGCATTTGTTAAGAAAGGTTTTGGGCCTGGCAGGTGTGGCTCAGTGGTTGAGCATTGTCTCATGCACCAAGAGGTCACTGGTTTGAGTCCAGGTCAGGGCACATGCCTGGGTTGTCGTTGTGGTCTTGATCCCCAGTAGAGGGGGTGCAGGAGGCAGCTGATGGATGTTTCTATCTCTCCCTTCCTCTTTCTATAAAAATAAATAAAAACGTTAAAAAAAAAAAGAAAAAGAAAGAGAAAAAGAAAAAAGTTTTGGCCCCAGCAGCTGGAAGGCTGGAGCTGCCATTTCCGGAGACGGGAAGATGGCTGGAGAATCTGGTTTGTGGTTGAAGGAATGAGCTTTCAGCCCAGAGCCTCATATTGCCCTGAAGTGTCCCTGCCCAGACTCCAGTGGGCTGCGGAGGAAGGTGGCCCTCACAGCCTGGGCCTTGCCTTCCTGAGGTTTCTCTGAGTGTGCGAACTACAAACACATCTGGACACACACGGCCCCATGACCCAGCACATCTACCCATGGACACAGTCTTGGGGGCTTTGGGGGCTTCGGCTCTGGGTTGACAGAACTGAGAAGGGCCTTTGGTTCACATATCTGCAGGGCCACCATTTGGGTCCTAAGGAGACCCCAGAGGGGACTGGAGGTGACACAGGGCTGGAACTCTCTAGGGGAGAGGTTCAGGAAGAGCCGCTGCTGAGTCACAGCGGTGGGTCCCCTATGAGTCAGCACTGGCAGGGGCCCCAGGAACTGGGGGCTGGGGCGAGCAGTTCCCACGCCCAAAGGAACCAGACTGCTGGGGCAGTGGGGGAAGCCTTCCCATCCCGTGCTAGGCTCAGAGGGGATAGTCCGAGGACTCGGGTTTGGACTGACCACTGGGCGGGGCTCCAGAAATTCTCTCTCCTAGTCTGACCCAGTTCAGGAATGCAGAGGCTGCCCACCCAGCCAATGTGTTGCAGCAATAAGGAGCTGAGCTAGACGATACGAGGCACCACGTGCGAGTGAGGCATTTGTGGGGACATTAGTTCTAGGGGATTCTACTTAAGAAGAGCTCCTTCCTTCTGGGGCCGGAGCATTTGGGCAGTGGATATTCCAGCCCGGGGGTCCAGGCAGCGTCCTCAGCTTCTGTGTTGTGGCGGGGGTCGCGGGAGGAAGAGGGAGAGGAGAGGCTGTCCGCCCCCACAGCGGGGAGGACTCTGGCGTTTGCTGCCCCCTGCTGGTAGCCGTGGGAAGCTCAGTGGGCAGAAGAGACTGCCGGAGTGTGTTGTTTTTTTTCAGGCCCATCCAAGAGCGAAGATGGGGAAAGGCCTCGCACAGAATCCCGGCTTTCAGGCTGTGCCACCTTGGGCAAGGGCAGTCCCTCTGGGCCTCACTTGTCCACTTCGTTGGACTGCTGGGCAAGAGTCCAAGATGACTGGGAATGAATGAATGTAGTATATTCCAGAGCAACCCCCTTTCCCTTTTCAGTTTGAAAGAAGGCACAGGAAGAACAATAAACCTGACCCCACCCAAGGAGGCTCAATTACTGTTTACTCCCATCCTCTTCCTTGCCCGCCACTCCCCGCCGGGAAACTATACTCCATTTTTTTTTTTTTTTGAGGGGGTGTTAGGTACAGAGTAGGGCTGAACCCCAGTCTGGGGTTCTGGACCCATCTCCTAGGCCAGCTGGCTTTCTGGATTGAGACCTGAAGGAAGGGGGCAGGGCATAGGGAAAGGGGGCTCGTCAAGGAGAAACTGAGGCAGGACTGTGGTGAGGGGGTAGAATGGAAGAGACACAGCCAGGTGGAGCATGACCATGCCCCCACAAAGGTTAAAGCCTGGGTTTAGGGGCGGGGGCTCAAAAGCTTCTTTGACCCCCTCTCAGCTCGAGGGAAGGAGATGAACAGAACGAGAAATCCCTCAACTCAGCCCTAGCCAATGGGAGGCCCTGCCTGGCACCACGGTCTGCCCTGAGGTGACCTCCCGCCACCAGCATGTGGTGTAGGCAGGGCCTGTGTGTGTATGTGTGTGTGTTGGGAAGTATGTGGGAGAATCTGTGTGTGGTTTCCTGAATGGAATGTCTGCCAGTGAAGGAACCCTGCTGTGTGTTTCTGTGCACCTTGTGTATGTGAATATGGAGGCTCAGAATAAGCATCTCTGATTGATCAGGAGAGCCCCAACCCATGGACAACTTTCTAGTGAGCCTTCTTTGTGTGGCCTGTGCACCTGGCCAGTGCCTGCCTACACGAGATGGTCCCCAAGTGTCCTTTTGTGTGTATTAGTTAAGACCCTTGTGGACCTGAGGTTTTGTGGGTGTGGGTCTTGGTTCTTTGAATTCTAGGTGCTTCTGCCCTTGTACATGAGTGATTGTGCATATATTTGCGTGTCTGTGAACTGTGTGTGTCTGCGTGTGCCCCTGAGACTGTGCCTGGCATGTCTCTATGGGTGTGTTTCTGTTCTATGTATTAGGATACTAGTATATCCATATGTTGTGTCTATGTATGTTGGGGTATTGTATGTCCAGGTGTTCCCACAACTGTGCACCTGGTGGGGGGGAGGTATGTGGATTCAATGTATAATCGCTCTGTGTCTATGTATCTTGTGTGTGCTGCGTGGGCATCTAAGTGTCTGTGAGCATCCCTGTGAGTCTGTGTACGTGTGTTTCAGTATTTTCTGCATGTGCCCCTGGATTCCTCTCTGTATATTTCAGTTCTGAGGTCCTTCCTCCTGCCCCTTGGATGTAGTGTCTGTATCTTGCATGTGTATGTTTGCCTTTAGGTGTGCAGCTTGGTTTTATGGACATTCCCGTGTAATCAGTGCCTCAGTGCCCCTGCATGTCCCGCCACGCCCTCCCGTGAGTGTGCGTCTCACAGCCCCTTGCACGCCCTTCCCTGTGTTTGAGGTCTGCGTGCCTTTGTGCGCGTGTGCTCCCCATTCGCTTTAGAGGCCCATGTGCGTCCCGGTCCTTGCCTGTGCCCGTTCGCGCCCCCGTGTCTCCTGCGCGGGCCCCAGGAGCTGCGTCCTGGCGCCCCGTGGGCATCCCCGCGTGAGTCCCGGTGCGCCTGGCGGGAAGACTCGGAGCGCACACGGCCACGGCTGGTGGACCCACCGCCCGACGCGGTGCAGAGAGGAGGGCGGGGGCGGCGGCGGCGGCGGGGAGCGCGGGCACGTCACCGAGACAGACTGGCGGGCGGGCGGGCCGGCGGGAGGCGGTGGCCGCGGGTTCGAGCCGGCGCCGGAGCCCCGCGAACGCCTCCCCCTGCCCGCGGCCTGGGAAGCCCCCGCCCAGCCCCGGAGCCGCCGAAATGCAATTTCCCGTGCCGGAGTCTTGGCTCGGGGGGGCTTTTCCGGGCGGGTTTTGGAAACAAGAGGGGACACGCGGCGGCGGCCCAAAGCGAGGTGAGCGCGGGCACCGGGCGGGCCGGGGGCTGCCTGCGGGTTCCGGGCGCGGCGGGGCGGGGAGGAGGTGGGACCAGGCCGCAGCCCCCTCGCGCACCTGCTGCCGGCCCGGGGCGGGGGTCCCGGCCTCTGCGGCCCGGCCCTCCATTGTTGCGACTGGCGGGGAAGGGGGGCGGGGAGGCCCCAGCGGCATCTCTTCTTCTTGCCTTTCCCGAGCAGGGGCTCGGAGAGGACTGGACCCCCCAAGGGGAGAGGCCTTCAAGCCCCCGAGCCGGGGTCGCCCGCGGTAGGGGGAGAGCCGGCCGAGATGCCCCCGAGGGGTGGGGACGCATGATGAGGGGAGTAGGGACCTCGGTCCGCCTGACACCTGACCGCCACGGAGGCCCGGAGACAGGGCGGGGGTGAGCTTTGTTCTTGGGGACGCAGAGCGCGTGGGGATCTCGCAAATGCAGGGCTGGTAGAGGCTCCGTCCCAGCGCGCGCGTTCCGGAGGGCGCTCGGGCCAAGTTCATGGGCGCGCGGGCCTGCGCGGACCCTGCAGAGACCGATCCCCGCAGGGGCCCTGCTCGGGCCTGGCTGCGGCCACGGCGGGGCTGCAGCGGCACCCTCCTCGTGCTCCCTGCCAGTCTGTCATTCCCGGAGGTGGCTGCAGGGTATTCACTGGGGCCAAGGTTTGCCAACAGAAACACGCCCTCCAAAACTGGCCCTAAAAAGGAAAAATGGCCCCGAATTCCACTGCTGGGGAGTCCTTTTAAAGCGACAGGGACCCTTTCACAGGGAAGTGCCCTAGAAGGCATGCTGGGGGTGGAGAAATGGAGAAGACCTCTCATGGACTGATGGGAGCTGTGAGGTACCCTCACACACCCCCACTACTCTTCAGTCCCCCATCTCTTTTCCCACCGATGCCCCATTGCCCTGGACAGCTCACAGATGCATTTACAGGGCCACAGTTATATTCCCAAATCACTGATGAAGAAGAATCCGAGATTCACACACTACACACGGACATACAGCATCTCATTACTCAAATCACCTGCAGGAACGCTGATAAACACATGCACATACACATCACCTACAATAATACTGCCACTTGGGCGCACACATCACCCACAGTGATGGGGACATTCTGTGAAAACACTGACGGTGGCCATGGCATAGACACGGCCTTGCATATAATACAGTTCTCTACCACACACACACGGACACTTGGATGGGCACCCACCGGCTGTCACCCAGGACATACAGACATAAGGCATCCCCATTACTGAGATCAACCACAGATATGTTAAACACCCTGACAAAAGTACAGATAGACACATAGACATGGACATGCATGTGCCTGCCCAAGCAAGCACACACCCACAGCCACCCAATCATCCAGGCAACCTCACACACACACACACACACACACACAGATGGTACCAGGCCTGTACAGATGCTGATATCAGGTTATATTAATCCAGACAGACACACATATAACACAGGAACACATGCTGACACATGGTTGCGCATGGTAAAACGATCCTCCTAGACACCCATTATGACACTTGTCACCCACAAATAGATATGAATCTTCTAATAATAACACCCAAACACTGGATTATACACCTGGACACCTGCAATAATACACACAGAGGAAATACCATATGCGCAACGACACACACAGATCCACAGGGAAAATGACACAGGGACACTCAGAAATCCGGTCACCTGGATGGCTGTAAATCCAATGCTTGTTTATTGAGCATCTGTTATGTACCAGGCACCATTCCAGTACTGGGCATACGAGAGATCAAAATCCCTGCCTCTTGGAGCTGACATTTTAGTAAGGGAGGCAGGGGACCCAACAATTGGATGACACCCAAACTACAGTCACCCTCAGTGACACTGACATATACCAGACACCCACATACACTGGCTCACATATCTACCAGCAGTTACCCACAACTAGCCTGACACGCACTCACAGTTACACTGACATCCCTACACAAATAAGCCCACAGGAGCACCAACACACACACTGATCTACACACAACTGGCACAAGAGACAGCTGCTCATTATCATACCACCCACCTGGATCTACAGACACCCATAGACATCCAGAATTGCCCACTGGAATAGCTAGGACCCCAACACCAGTGCAGCTCCCCAGTAACAGGCCCACAGGCAGCTGCTGCCGTGTTTTCAGGTGGAAACCACCCAACCTAGACACAGAGTTGCCCTGCACCCTGAGTCACAGAAGCATCTAAATTTCCCATCAACCGGCCCCAGGCCCTAACCCCGGAGAAGAGGCTTTTTTCCTCCCCCAGCCCTGATGGGCTCGGGGAAAAGGTTGGGCTCCTCGCCCTCTGCCCACCCCCAGGTCTGGGTGAGACAGACGAGCCCTTCGTCTGAGGACCCGCATGAAAAGGCCTGAGCAGCCAGAGGAAGCCAGGAGCTGGCATGGCGATGGCAAAGTGGGAACCTGAGAGACCATGTAGCTATGAAGGAAAAGAGGAGCCCCCTGCCCACCATCTAGACAGTCTGGGCCATCAGCCGAAACCCACTTGGGAACCCCCATGTGTGCTGTCACCATACCCTCATAAGGGGCTCTTTGTTTGCAAGTCCCTGACTACCTCCTCCCCCATGTTCCCCACAGGTCCATGCACACACACAAGGACATACGCACACTGGGACGCACACAGGGACACACACGTGCAGGAACACATGCATGACATACATACAGAGACACTCCCCCTTCTTCAGCTTAACGGCAGAGCTGCCTGCATCCATCACCCTCTCACCTCGGACCCTGACCCCCAGACCTGCACCAGCTGCCCTGTCTTCCTGGAGCTCAGAGTGGGGGTGGGGGCGGGCCTTGGGCCAGTGTGGCTTCTGGAAGGCTCCCCTCACCCCGCTCATTCCCAGCCCCCCTCCAGGTGTGGCAGGGCTGGGGGTCCCAGGAAGAAGAGGAATGAGGGACAAAATGGCCCTGAAGGGCACCCCTGCTTTCACCAGGGCCTATGTATGGTTGGGAGTGGGAGGAGACAGCTCCACCCACCCTGCTGGGTTTCAAAGTCAGATGGAAGCCCAATGGGCCCTCCAGAAGGCCTCAGGACACTTGGCAGAGGAACAGTTGGCCTCACACTCCAAGGTCCAAGTCCAGACAGTGAGATGCAGACGTTGAGGGGGGCAGGCCTACACACAGATCAGGTGTAAAGGGCCAGACAACCACAGGCGGACCCTGACAGCCAGGAACAGGAGTACTCGAAGAGCGGGAGACCCAGTCAAATACAGGCCGGCCAGGGGCACAGGCAGACCCAGACAGGCAGACCCAGACAGACACGGAGGGCGAGGGCGGGAAGCTTCGCAGACCACCGCAGACAAAGGGAGACCGACTGGGAAAGGCCCCAGATAACTCCTCCCCACAGGACGGGGCGCGGCTGAGCTTCTCCAGCCCCGCCCCTCGGCCCGGAGCCACGCCCACTTATCCAGCCCCGCCTTCCTGATTGCCGGGACCAGCCTGTCCTGGCCGATTTGGGGGAAACCCCTTGCAGGGACTGCCTTCTTTGGTAGGTCAAGATCAATGCCCTTAGAGCGTCCTTCTGATAAGCCAAGGTTTTGGGTTCCATTTCCCATCAGGGCACATACAAGAAGCAACCAGTGAATGCATAAGTGGAACAATAAATCGATGTTTCTCTTGCTCTCAAATCAATTAAAAAATCCAACAATTTTACTTAAAAAATAAAAGACCAGTGCCCTCAGAGAAACTAGGGGAGAAAACGCACAGGGTGTCTCAGGAGGACCCTCAGTGTGGTCAGAGTGCCTCCCGTCTGATGACCTCGCATTCTAACTTTATGGTCACCAAGGAACCTCAAAAGTTGTTACCAAACTCTCAGAGCATCACCTTCCTTATCGATAAAATGAGTATCCTAATAATAGGGTGATGTATGTAAATAATAATAATTATTATTATATCTCTGACCTCCCAACCCACCCTCCAGGCCTCCCCTCCCCCCAAGGCAGGAGAAAAGGGGAGAAGTCCGGGCCGCGGCCCACCCACCCCTGAATGGGGCCCTGATTGCTGGGCGGATGGGCCACTGGGAGGCCGCCCCACCTAGCGCTCCCGACAGGGGTGCGAACTAGATTGGACCCTGGCCTGGGACGAGAGGCCCAGCTTAAGGGAAAGGGCTTCATGAGTTGGGGAAATTTCCTGGGTGAGTCTTGCTGGGGTCAGGCTCCGAGGGGCTCCAGTTTAGGGGCAGGCAGGTCCTGTCGGGGCGGAACTTAAGGGGGTTGGGCTCCAAGGGGGCGGCCTTGGGGATTCCTAGGGTCACAGTCCATGGGAGTCTAGGCAGGAAGGTTCTAGGGGCGGGCCTCTGTGACCTTGGCCCCTCCGGGGCCGACAAAATGTGGGGTGCCACAAGGCTTAGGCTCAGAGGGCGGGGCCTGGGAGGAGGCCTTTAGGGGAGCTGGGCTCTTTGAGGACCTGCTTAGGGGGCAGGTTTTACGGGCTTAAGTTTGGTGGGGGCTCCATGGGAATCGATATGGGCGGGCTTTAGAGGGAGGGACCTAGGGACTGGCAGTATGTGGGGGCTGTAAGGGGGTGGGCCTTGCAGAGGGGCCAGGGTTGGTGGCTTTAGAGCGGCGGGTCTCCTGGGGAAGGATCTGGGTGGGGTCTCCAGGGAGGGGTTTGAGGGGCTGTGCTGGCTCAGGTCAACTACATCAGGAACATTTTAGGGTTTATTCAAACTCATCATACTCGGTGTCCCTGATCCTCCTTAGGGTTATGCTAAGGCCCCTTTGGGGCTCCACATTCCCCTGAGTGAAATGGGAGGGGGCTGGAAATTTGAAGAAACCTCTCCTGGTCGACCTCGAAGTCTGTAGACCCAGGTGGCAGCCAGCTCCCTAGAGACTGCGCGTGCTCCCCCTCCCCGCCAGGGGATGGGCACCCTACTGTGCTCGGCCCCTGAAGGGAAGGACTGGAAGCCCTTTTACCGGGAGGAAATGAGGAGGGGGCAGCATTTGCTGCAGTTGGAGTCCAAGTAGCTGTTTGCCCTCAGTTGTACTTTGAGGTTGGAGGGTGAGCGACCTTGCACGGTTACATCACCAAGGGCCTGAGTTCAGATGCCTTGAGACCCTGCAGAAGGGCCCCAGGCATCCCCTGACATCTTCTCGCTTCTCCCCTGTCCAGTGGGCAAGTGGACCAAAGGGTGGGCCTGGCAGCAACCCCACTGTGGGCCCTGCATTTGCAAAGTGAAGGCTGATGACCCCCAGGGGTTGTTGTGATTCATAAACAATTGTGCCCAGAAACACAGTGAGGCTTGTGGAAGGCATACATTGTATTAAAATGACTTGTTTATCTCTCTGTTGAATGATGCTCCCCCTTTCCCCCATGCAAGGCAGCCAGACACATCTTGGGGCCACTAGGAGTAGTGCCCTCTGGCCTCAGTCTTCCACACTGACAAATGGGCCACATCTGCACCTTCCTAGGGCCCTTTTGAGGATAATTTGAGTACATGCATGAAGCAGGGAGCCCAGCACCCAGCATTGCTACATCCATGTAGCAAAACTACATAAACATCTACTGTTACAACTAGTTATATTAATGTCATGCTTTTCCAGGTCATGGAACTGTTTGCTTACTTAATGAGTCAATAGGTCCCTCCCTCTGTCACCTCTCTGGTTCCTTGCACCTCACCCTCTTACTCTGGGACACACCACCACCACCACCACCACCACCACCCCAAGAAGTTACCAAGGGCTTGGGGGAACATTCAACCTGTCGGTGAGTTTGGGCAGCTCAGGCAAACCATCGACCGTTGAGTGGACCCCGAGGCCTGGAAGTGCCGTCCAGCCATCGTGACCCCCACCTTCCAGATCTGGGGGCGGGCCCTACCTGATCACATCCCCTCCTTTAGGCCACAGAGAAAGTCACAATCAACATTCATTGTTGTCGGTGGGTTGTGAGGAAGGAGGCCAGACCCACCGAGGGATGAATGTCACTGTGGCTGGGCCACACACAGCCTGAGGGGAGTGGGCTGGGGGGACAAGACCCACCATGGGTTCCCCCCAAATTGCTCAGCCTGTACCTTGCCCTGACCCCAGCCTCTTACCACTTGGGAGGCTGGTGTCTGGGGTCCTAATGGACCCAAGCTGGATTTGGGGAAGAAATCCTGGAGGGTTGGAGGGGCTGGACAGCTAAAAACCCTTCTGCTCCCTGAGGGCTCCATAAATGGTTCTTGAAAGAATAAGTGAATGGGGCCCTCTTCTCTGTGTCCAAATCCTGAGCTCAGCTTTCTCACCCTCCTTGCCCACACCCTCCATCGCCCACCTAGCACCTTGGTGCTGGCTGATCACTCCCCCTGCATGTGTGTGCCCCACCTGTGTGTCTCCTGGGCACACTCCATCCTCCTGAGACTGACTGAGGTCTCATTTGAGGGGGGGAAGATCAAGACTGGTGAGTGCTGGGGGTCCTCCCATTAGCCCAACCTGGTCTCTGCTCTTCCCAACCTCCCCCTTTTACCCCTTCACCACCCCAGGGACAGAACCGGCTGCCTGGCCAGCACCTAGCCTTGGGGGCTCCAATAAGTAGATGGGGGAAGGCAGACCTTTGTGTTAGTCTTTGTGAATAGCCCTAGGGGCAGGTGGCTTCATACCTCAGTTTGTTCATCCATTAAGTGGGGGACAATAGGTGTGAAAACACCCTAAGGCAGACCAGAGCTGGGGGCTGAGAGCCAGATACCAACCCCCTTCCAGGGACATTTGGAGAATCTTCAGGTGTCCCCGTCTCCCCCCCCCCCCCCCCATTCCCAAAAGGCCCAGGGGCACCTGGCCCTTCCCCCAACTCAGGGGAAGGAAGAAAGCAATTACTAAGTTACAGGTTACATCAATGCTTATCTTGAGGCAGGGCTTCCAACACTACCCACCCTCCCACCCAAAATCCTGTGGGGCAGGGTGGCAGGCCTCCTTAAAGGAGGGGTTGAGGGTAGCCCTCCAAACACCCTCTGGGTGGGGTATGTGGCTCTAAATTGCAGGTGCCCCTTGCAGACTGTGTCCTGTATCCCCCTCCTTGCCCCACCCAAAGACCTGCACATCTCCTTGGCAGGTGCATTCACAGGGAGCAGCAGTTAGCCCCCCTGTGACAATAAGAAGTCTCCCACAGGCTGTACCTCCCCCTTCACAACCCCTTGGAGGTATAAGGAGGGAACTGACAGCCCAGACTCCTAGGCTCCAGAGAGGGGAAGGGAGGGGCAGGGAGGAAGCGGAGAGAAGGACAAGAGCTTGGGGCAGGCAGGGTTTCTTCTCTCTCTGCCCCAACACCTGGCACATATTGCCCAGCCATGGGGACCTTCGACCTGTGGACAGATTACCTGGGTTTGGCACGTCTGGTGGGGGCTCTGCGTGGGGAGGAAGAGCCTGAGACCAGGCTGGGCCCCCAGCCAGAACCAATGCCAGGACCAGGGGATCAGAGGTCCAGCCCGGAACCCTCACCAGCTCCTGAACGCTTGTGCTCTTTCTGCAAACACAATGGCGAGTCCCGGGCCATCTACCAGTCCCACGTGCTCAAGGACGAGGCGGGCCGGGTGCTGTGCCCCATCCTTCGAGACTACGTGTGCCCCCAGTGCGGTGCCACTAGAGATCGAGCCCACACCCGCCGCTTCTGCCCACTCACCGGCCAAGGCTACACCTCTGTCTACAGCTACACCACCCGCAACTCTGCAGGCAAGAAGTTGGCCCGGTCTGACAAGGCGAGGACACAGGACTCCAGTCACCGTAGAGGAGGAGGAGCCAGTGCAGGTGGCCGGGGAAATCCACTGTGAAGGGGGCATGCCTTTGTTAAGTGGGATTAACCCCAGTACCCATCTAATAGGGTTGGGGTAGAGAATCTGCGTAGAAACTTTAGGGCAGTATTCTAGAAGTGTTGCCCAGTGTGGGTCAGCTGGGGCTTGACTTTGCTCTGCAGTCTTGGGAAAAGGACTCTCCCTCTCTGGGCCCTTGGGGGAAATGCCATCCTTTCCCAGGCTCAGGCGACCTGGCATGGAAGCCATGGGGATTAGCAAGCATTGGGATCTGGGGATAGGTGCAGCAAGGGCTTGACATTGTGTGGCTCTGAGGAGAGAAGTTGCTCAGACTCTCTGAACCCTAGCTTCCTTATTTCTTACTCATTTGCTAATAGTTTGTGTGCCTGTTCTATGCCAAGTGCTGGGCTTGGGTAGTGGTGGACAAGATAGATGGAAGAGCAGCAGTTAAAACACAAGGTGATAGGCACTGAATGAGGGAGTCTAGGGAAAGTACCTGATCCAGATAAGGGGATTCAGGAGGGCTTCCTGGAGGAAGCCTAATTCAGTTTGGTGGAGAGCTGGAAGTGTGGCCCAGGCATTGGGGCTTGTTCAGGAACTTAGGGATGGGGAGTGTGTGATTGTGTGGTGGAAGGGGAGGTGTCAGAGATTTGGGGACAAGCCGAAGGGCCTATAGGGCCTTGTGGGTCACATTAAAGAGCTTGGACTGGGCCAGCAGGAACCCACAGAAGTGGCAAGACCAGGTATGTGTGTTAAGAGTGTGGTTAAGTGGGTAGATCTAAGGATGGATTTGAGAGTGGTGAAAGCGGCCGATTCTCCAGGCAGAGGTGTCCAAGGCAGGCAAGAGGGAATGGCCCAGTGCCCAGGGAAATGTCAGGTTGGAGGGGAGTCTGCTGTGTGGGAGCAGCCCCCCTTAGAGCATCTGGGGCTGTAGCTTAGGCGTGAGCTGCACTGGAGTCTCTCTGAGGTCCAAGCCCAGTCTCCTCACCTGCATGGCCCACCACTCTGATCTTGCTCACCAAATGTGGGTCACACTTCACAAGTTTGTTGGGGTGAGGCCTGAGCAGCTGCATTTCTAACCAGCTCCCCAGGAGGCCACGCTGCCAGGCCACAGACCATGTAGGCTTTGAGTAGCTTGGGCTTAAACGACAGCAGTTATCAGAATAGATGCAAAAGACCTCAGCTCCGGTGGGGTTTTAAAGGACAAATCCATTTCAGCGACTTTCTGGAGTAGTCAGCCAATAGAGGAGGGGGTTCCTTTTTTTAAATTTTATTTAAGTTATTGATTTTAGAGAGGGGAAGGTAGAGTGAGAAACAAAAAGAAACATCAATGTGAGAGAGAAACATCGACTGGTTGCCTCCAGGGGTCAAACCCACAACCTGGGTATGTGCCCTGACCAGGAATGGAACCCACCACTCTTTGGTGTATGTGAGGACCCTCCAACCAAACGAGCTACACTGGCCAGGGCACAAGGAAGGGGTTCTGACAGGGCAGTGTCGCTACTTGGGTACTGGGGTGGGAACTGCCTCCCATCAGACTGAGCTCCTTGAGTGTGGTGAGCTGGAAGGAGGATCCCACCCTGTCCCTGCAGCTGCAAAATGAACATTTTAAAAGAGTGAGCTTGCCTCCAGAAGACAAGGTTCAGTGAGGTTCAGTGAGGTCCAACTTGGAGGCGCAGGAAGCTGAGGGGACACATGAGATGATGGTCTCAGAATCTTCCTTTTCTCCCATAATTCTGAGGGAGCAGAAACACTCACCTCCCAGGGTATGGAGTGAAGGGGGAGGGAGACATCCCTTGGCGCAAAAGGGCTGCAGGGACACGGGCTTCTCTGGTAACACTCTAGGTATCACAAATACGGAGTCCCCTGGCCCTATGGCCATGAGGGGGCAGCACCGCAGGACGGAGTTGGGGTTTTTGCACTGTGTCGTTTCTGGGTCTCACCTGGGCTTGACTTGGTCCAGGAATGTGATTTGGGTGCTGTCCCACAAATAGCCTCTGGGTGGCGCCAGAGCCTTGACAGCCCTGTAGGTTGAACTGGTACTTTGGCCACATGAATCATCTCCTATTATTGTTTTTCTCCTCCCTCCTCCGCTTTTGAACTCAGGTTCCAAAGGTGGCAGGAAGTCGTCTGGACCTTCGCCCTCTTCCTGCTGCCCCTCCAATTCTGCCTAGAAGGCAGGTGCAGGGAGGACGTCCAGGATGCTGCCTTCCTCTAGCCTGGGGACTCCTTGAAGGCTGGATTTCAGGGAAGATGCATCTGGCAAGGACCCTCCCCTGAACCCCTCCCCCAGCCTGGGGCTTGAATGAGGGAGCAGTGTCTGGAAACATGACGGGAAGAGCCCTGTGAGGAAGGAGGTGGCCCCCAGACAACCTGCCCTCCCTCCACAACACTGGGCGCCCAGTCAGCTCTCAATAAATGCTGTGAATGGATCAGTGGTCAGATGAGGCTGGTCTTGAGACAGGGTAGTGGGAACAGCTTCGGAGGGGCTGGGGCACCTCTTTTCTCTCCTGTGTTAGCCTGCACATGTTCCCGTGATTCCCACTTTCCTGACTGCTATTTGGATTTCAGTTCACTCTGAGGCTGGGGATGGGGGGGCGGAGCAGAGAAATGGGAGTGGGCACCATAGGGTGGCTGTGGGGCTTTGAGAAGTGGTTCCTTTCCTGGCACTTCTGGGCATGACTTCTGCTGCTGGCATATTTGGCACTTTTTCTGACTTTTTCAAATTCCCTTTCAGCCATCCGTCACATATTGGCATGCCAAATAGGTGGAATCTCACACGCTGGGGGTGAGGGCCTGATATGAGGGGAGAAATGGAGAGACAATTAGACCAAGCCTCCCTCACCTCCATTGTCCTCACCACAATGCCCCAGTGACTTGGGGCCATGGAGTCAATGTACCAAGCCCTTCTGGGTAGGGGCAAGAATGGGACTATGTTGACTGTGCCCTGGGGGATCAGCCAGTTGAGGCCTTGCCCAGGGTACTGTGGAGGCAATTTGGATCTGCTTGGGCAAGAGTAGGAGATACAGAGCCCTCCCCACCTAGGGATTGTGATCCAGTTCTCCTGGGAAGGGGAACACCTACCACTGACTGTCTCCTCCATCACCAGAGGTTGTTTCCCTGGCAGGTGGCAAGTGTCCATCCACATTTCCCTAAGTCAAGATGCTGGCCTCCATCTCCAACCCACACGGTCTTTCTCCCAGGGATGGGTGGAGGCAGGATTTAGACTTTGCAGGTCCACTTTGCCCTTGAACTGGGGCCACCAAGAAGGAGAGTCTGGGATGGGAGCCTGCCCTTGAAGACAGCCTGCTGCCTAGGCTTGGAGGGGGAGAATGGAGGACAAAAAACCCACAAAGGGCAGCCCAAAGGGTCTTCATATTGAGTTGGGGACACATCCCAGGTACTGCCAGCGGCTGCGTACTGCCAAGGGCAGAGTTCCTGGGGCTTGGACACACTGGACAAACAGGCATGTCCTGGCAGGGTCAAGGAAGGAGAGGTGAAAGGGGACCCTGATCTGACTTGCTCCTCTCCTGAATGGAGTCTTTCAGGGTATACAAAGGCAGTGGGAAGGGTGCTCTGCCATGGCCCTAGGAGTCTGGGTGTAGGAGTCACTGGCAGAGCCACTCATGTCTGGGGCTGCTTCTGATGCTACCTTGGGGGCTGTGGTCAGGCTTGTGGGGGATGAAGTGTGCAGTGACCCTTTCGCGACATCCTGTCTTAATAACAACCCCTCAGGACTGCCTCCTTCCGGTCTGGGGCTTCAAAGCAGCTTGTCTCATGGAGAACATACAGGGCCACTGAGCACTGGGAAAAAACACCTCTCCAGGTGAGTCCTGTAGGCTCACTGCCTCACAGATGCTGGTGTGGGTGCCTCAACGGGCCCACACAGCCACCCACTCCCAGGGAATCCCACACACTTGGAGATACCCTGACCTTTGTCCCAGCAATAGCCCTACTTGCCTTCCTAGGGAGGATGAGAAGCAAAAGGGGAAAGAGGCAGTTAGGTTTGTGGGCCGAATATCAAGGAACCCAAAGGCTTCAACCTTCAAATAACAGGTCCTGGGGCTTTGCTAGGGAATCATTTATTAATGTTCTTCCCAAAATAAATAAAATGGAAATCCAGAGAAAGACAAACGCACAACCAACAAAGGGGGCCCTTTTTCCTCCAGGAAAGAAACAAATTCTGAACCTGCCATAACCTCAGCTAAGGAGCCAAAATTTGCAAACCCAGATAAACATCTGGGTGGCTCTGGGCCCTGCTCCTGGGGCCCCAGCCCGCCGCCACTTCCCCCTGCAGCTTCTGGGGGAGCAGGTTCCCTCCCCATACAGACTCCAGAGGGCCGCTGTGGATTCCAGTGGGGCCTCCAGGGTTCCCCAGGGGAGGCTGATTTCCAGGGAGGCTGATTTCCAGGTCGGCTGAAGGACAGTTTCTGGGGCCCACTAGGACCCACTGGAGCATCTTGGGGGTAACAAAGTACCAGGGGTAACAAAATACCGGGAGCAACCTCAGGGACTGAAGGCTTTCCGGGGTCTGCAGAGGGATTGTTGACAGCTCTGTGGCAGGAACATCAGGCACTTCTGGGGGCCAGGGTTTGAACAAAACATACATCCATGGGAGGGGTAAGCCCTACACACACAGTCCCCCAGCTTCCCCATTTGGAAGCATCTACAAATCCCTCCAGGGTTGCTCCCCTCGAGGGAAAGCCCCAGCCCCCTTTGATGTGTAGGGCATGGGGGCTTTCCCTGCAGGCTTTGCCTTCCGGTAGTTGAGGCGCTTGAATGCTTCCAGGTCCCGGTGGGCGTTCATGATCAGCCGGCTGCAGGAAAATGCTGGCTTGACTATGTGGCAGGACACCTCACACTCCTGCTTGCACATTCTCACAGAGGCTCACACACTCTCAGACACACATGCACAATCAGAATCAACCTGTTACAGAGTGGACTATTGACTGTCCCAGGCCCTCTCTAGAACCTAACAATTCTGTAAAGGATGAATCTATGCTGTAATAGGTGAGAGCCCAGGAGTAGTGATACTTTTTGTAGGCCCTTTGATGGGAGGTCTGGGCTGCTGTGGGGGGCCTCCTCCTTGCTGCCCCACTGGCTTTCCCATCCCACTGTCTGTCCTATCCATCCCCTCTTACTTCAGGTTGGAGAGTTCAATAATGAGGCCACGCATGGTATCTGTTGCGTCCTCCATCCTGGTGGCTTCACAGGGCTTGATTCCCTTGTGGATACTGGAGGGAAAGGAAGATAAGAGGCCTGATCTCAGCAGGCAGCTCCACCAAACACCATTCTGGGGGGCTTTCCCTGGGCCTTCAGCTGTCTGCTTTCCCAGATATTAAGCTACTGTGGGCAGAGCCCTGATGGCCAACCCAGCTGGATCGATTGCCAAAAGCACACCTAGAATCCAGCCACCTCTCCCCACCAATCTCCCCAGACCCTCAGCTCCTGCCCCTACAGCTTGTCTCCCATGCAGAATGGGGTGGAGGGCTGTGAAAATGGTCACTGCACCATCTGCTGGCCCCTCCAGACCCCATCTCCTCCCTCTCATCCCTGCCCTCCCTTCAGCCA
The DNA here is from genome assembly GCA_026230045.1 of Corynorhinus townsendii. Lineage (NCBI taxonomy): Eukaryota > Metazoa > Chordata > Mammalia > Chiroptera > Vespertilionidae > Corynorhinus > Corynorhinus townsendii. The sequence goes on from JAPDVU010000006.1 coordinate 81,008,241, forward strand.
CAAGATGAATTCCTGGCCTTTCCCTGAGTACCTCTTAGGGCTCTGGAATGTTCTCTCCCAAATGTCTCCTTCTTGAGGGGGGTTGGGGGAATACTTCCCTGATCACTGAGTTAAAATTTTAACCTCTTCCCCACTGACTTTTTCTCCCTAACACTCTGCCACCTGCTTATCTAATTTGCTTGTTTCTCTCACCCTGCCTGCCCCACCCAACGTGCAGTAGATGGTGGCTTCATGTTTTGTCCTGTCCCACGCTGCCTGCCCAGTGCCCAGAGCAGTTCTGGAAGAGCCAGCTCTGGATGGCATTCACCTCTATGGGAGGGGTGGATGTGCCACAGCACCCACTGTATCTAACGTGTGGCCTGCGGGTGCTGACAGAGGGTCGTCCTCCTGGCCAACAGCCAATAGCTCTCCCCAAATCATTCCAGATCCTGGCATGGCAGCACCTCCTGGTCTTTCACTACGGGATCTGTGTTCTGCTCCACCGCCATGGTCACCCAAGATGGCTGGCTGACCTGGGCCTTAGCTTCTTTGTGTCTTACTCACCATGGGCCATCACCCCAGGCCCTGCCCTGGGGATCTTCCAGATGTCCATGTGGGGTCACATGGCCCAGCAAGGACATCAGATTGAGACACGATTCTCCCTCCTCTTTGCTCAAACAATGGTGGGGCCATTTTGACTGAATGGCCTCTGGTACTTGTGCAGGGTGTGTGTGTCACTAGTACAACAGGTACTAGAGACAAAGCTTATGCAAGGGAAGAGGGCAAAAACATGCTACCTTATCCCTGGAGGAGGAGGAGGAAGGGGAGGAAGAGGAGGGGAGGAGGAGGAGGAAGAGGAGGAGGGGGGACAGAAAAACTCACTAAGAACTGCACCCCTAGCCCCTCCTCCACACTTGCTAGACAAACACAGAAGCTTGGACATAAATAATTGATAAGGCACCGCCTCCGCAGAGAGGCCTATAACAGGAGAGGATGGCCACCCAAGTTTTTGCCCTGGCAGGGCCAGGAGAAAGGACTGGAGGGAGATGACAGACTATGAGAACCTCTGGAGTAAGGGAAGAGGACACCCTCGTCCCACACACGCACACTCCTCAGGTAGAGAGACAGTGCACCCAGTGGCCTGCCGAAGGGAGAGAAAGTGGCCTGCCCTGGGGCACAGAGCCAAGTGGGAAGTGAGGAGGACCCACCCTGGGCCAGAACTGGGACTGCCCAAGATCGGGTTGGTCAATGGTTCTTAGCCGTTCCACTCCGAGGAGATTCAGGGAAAGTTCTGGACCTTTTCTCCAGAAAAATATACACACTGAATTCAAACAACCCACAGAACCAGGGGTACCACCCCAGGGGTCCCGGGGAGAGATGCTTGTTTGGGTGCAGATGGCTGGTGACCAGTTCTCCACCTGCGGGGAGTAGGGGGACACACATGCAGTTTGAAGGATAGGGCTCAGCTCCCTTACTGGATTAAGAAAAGCAAGGCCCAGTGTGGGAGAGCCAGGCCCCCTCATCAGCAAAGAGAGCTCACAGGGCTGGCGGCGGGGGAGGGAGATCATGGCAGATCAGTGCCAGGAAAGCAGTGACACTCCCTCTCTAAAGGGAGGACCCCTTTCCCCCCTTGATGAGGGTCCTGGGGTGGCCTCCCACCTGGCCTACCTTGGCTGGGACTTGATGAGGGGGCCTTCTTTAGTACTTAGGCTGGTGCCAGGCCAGCAAGGGCCCACTCCGCTCGCTGCAGGAAACAACTGGAAAGAGAGCACACGTGTGACCAGTTAGCCCTGCACAGGACAGGACAGGAAATTCACACAGGAAACGTCTCAGTGCCCCTTGGCCACGGCAGGAACACCGAGGCTGGAACTCCTGGAAGAAAAGTGGTTAGACCTGGGGGCCACCAGCTGGGCTGCTCTTGCCATCTGCTCTCAGAAAGAGAGCAGACAGGGTAACCACTGGGCCTGACCCTGCTGTCTCTCCTGGGCCTGCACCTCCAAACAAGCTGCCCTCTGCCTGTGGGTGGCTCCATCCCCACATTCTCTGCATCCTGCAGTATCTGGAAAGGTACAGAGAGGACCCCTAGGTGTAGTGACTGTAGCAAGGTGGGCATTAGTGTCGAGGGGAAGAGGTCAGCCAGATAAGCCACACATTTTATGTCAGGAAACGATTTTGCAAATCTATTGCAAAGGAAAAATTCATAATTAATAGGGGCGAGAGCCAAATAACCCAGAGAAGCTTAAGTCTCTAAATGTCGACAGTGGTTTAATTTTTGTGGAAAATGTCAGGCTCAATCATGGGGTGACATGTGTCTCATGGAAAGGGGGGGGGGGCGCAGAGGGGGCAGCGGCTTGCCCACAGTCTCTTTTAAGGAGACCAAAGTCCTGGAGTTGGAAAGGGGCCTGTTCTAGGGCAGTGGTCAGCAAACTCATTAGTCAACAGAGCCAAATAGCAACAGTACAACGATTGAAATTTCTTCTGAGAGCCAAACTTTTTAAACTTAAACTTCTTCTAACACCACTTCTTCAAAATAGACTCAAGGGGCCAAAGAGCCGCATGTGGCTCGTGAGCCGCAGTTTGCTGACCACAGTTCTAGGAGCATCCTCCCCCATGATGGGGTGGGGATGGGGTGAAGGGTTGAGCTACTCTAGCAAAGAAGTACCTGGAAAACTGCCTGTAGCCAGTGGTTCTCACCTGGGGATGACTCCATCCCCAGGAGACACTTCACAATGTCAGGGGACATTCTTGGTTGTCACGACTGGGGAAGAAGGTGCTACTGGCTTCTGGGTGGAGACCAGAGATGCTACTCAACATGCTACAGTGCACAGGACAGTCCCCACCACCAGAATGAGCTGGCCCTGGACACCAGCGGTGCCGGCTGGGATCTCTGCTGTAGACAATAATACAGTGTCTCCAGTATCTGGCTATTTCATGTAGGCAACTCCGACTTAAAAGACCATCCAGCCGAAACCGGTTTGGCTCAGTGGATAGAGCGTCAGCCTGCAGACTGAAAGGTCCCAGGTTCGATTCTGGTCAAGGGCATGTACCTGGGTTGTGGGCACATCCCCAGTGGGGGGCGTGCAGGAGGCAGCTGATCGATGTTTCTCTCTCATCGATGTTTCTAACTCTCTCCCTTCCTCTCTGTAAAAAATCAATAAAATATATTAAAAAAAAAAAAAAAAGACCATCCAGTGTCACATATTCACCAAACTCCCTGCACTCACTGTTCCTGGCCATGGGAATATGCTCTCTCCCACCAGGATGGTGTAAATGTTTGTCACAACAAAAGTGTTCCTGGGCATGCCAGGGTCAGAGCTGTAGGCCCCTGAAAGGGACCTGGGAACCAGCTTTGTAAATGATGCTCCTTAAGCAATGGTGTACGGAGACTCCATAGCTCTGGGGTGACTATCATGTCCCAAGGGAGCTGTTTTAGACGAAAACACCAGTTTTCCTGTGAGGGGACCTGGGTTTGAAACTGGGTCAGTCACCGCTGTGTAACCTTTGAGTCTCTGAGTGGCTTCACCTGAAAGCGGCGCTCACCACTGTGCCCGATGAGGCTGCTCTCCACCCATCTGTGTTGTACCTAAGTGTCCCTGCCCACCTGCCTTCCTGCCAAGGGCTATCAGAATCTTCCCATGAGAATTTGCTTGTGCCTGGGTCACCCCAACTTGTTAGGAACGCCCAATATCTAAACGAAACTCGTCTGGGTGTTGGCAGCCTTGTCAAGGCAGTGCCTACTCCCCTGGGGGACCTGTCAGGTCTGACCACCTGGCTGTCTGCCCAGGTCCCACACAGTGCTGACTCCCGGTGTTTTCTAAGTGCGCAGTCACTGGCAGCCTGTCCAAAGGGCTTACTCTTTTGCCTGCTGGATGCCACCAAATGTCCCAACTGCTTCCCCAGCTTTATCCCTTAGCCACTGCCCAAGAGGCCAGAGACTGGGAGTAACTTAGCGTTTCCTCCTGAGTGTGGAGTTTGCACTTTTCAAGAAACAAGGCTCCAATTCTAAAATTTCAGCTCTTCCCAAGAGATCGTGTTCTAACTCTGCACTGTGACCTACTTTCCATGATCTTGCTCATCTGGTGATCATGAGACAGGTGCATGAGGAGCCAGGGCCCGGACGGCCCAGGGAGGGCCAGGTCTGAAATCACCTCACAGGTGAACACTGTGGAGGGCCAAAATGCAGTGGAGACCACATTCGTTCAACCCAGTCACGCCCCCTTTGCACTCAGAACAGCTGGCTTTCTCCAGCTGGGCACCAGATGAGATCCTGTGCTTGTTTTGGAGCTGTGTCACATGAAGACTCTTTAAGTTCCAAAATGATAGGGTACAAAAATGCTCACTCTGGCCCTAGCTGGTTTGGCTCAGTGGATCGAGTGTTGGCCTGTGGACTAAAGGGTCCCAGGTTCGATTCCGATCAGAGGCACATGCCTGGGTTGCGGGCTCAATCCTCAATGTGGGGCGTGCAAAAGGCAGACAATCAATGTTTCTCTCTCATCATTGATGTTTCTGTCTCTCTCTCCCTTCCTCTCTGCAATCAATAAAAATATATTTTTAAAAAAATACACACTCTGGGAGAGGTAGGGGGGAACAGTGCTACTGACAATCTCAGGGGGGCAGGGACCACACCTGTTGTTTTCATGCCTGGCACACAAAGGCTCTTGACAAGCATGTATTGGATAAATTTTTGAAAAAAAACTAACAACAACACAATCTTAACAGGGACAGCTGAAAAAGCAGGCCATCGTTTGTAAAGGGAGTTGGACTCCACATTCTGGGATGGGGTGGCTGAGGCATAGCTATAGAATCAGGACAATCTGGATGCAGACCCAGCCTCCTCCCCTCCTGTCTGTGTCACCTCTGGCAGGTGCCCAACCCAGTGTGTGGAAAGAGAACCAAGAACCACCTACCTCCCAGAGCACCACTGCAAAGCACTTAGCCCAAGCTCAGGTTTGCCACCAGCCAGGGACATGGAGCCTACCCTGGGAGTGGGACTCAAGCAAGGCTGCCACCTGCCCTGATAGGTGAACACCAGGGCTGGCAGAGGCTCATTGGGCAGCTTTCCCACTGCCTGTCATGCAGGCGTACCCCTGAAGGAAGCAAAGTTCCTACAAATTCCAGCATAAAATCAAAATTCCATATATATGTTTGGCACAGGCCCCTCATGGAAAAGCAGGTCTTTCTTTCTGGAAAATCACAGACTCCACACACCCACTGAAGTTGCAACTCAGACCCCCAGACTCGTCTGCCATATAAACAGACTATCACATGCCCCATCTTCCCCCACCATTGGGTGGTTTGGACCAGAGCCTATAGACACTGGCACCTGCTCTGGGATGGTCTGGCTGTAACAAGGAAGCTCTTACCTGCTCAGGTGGGGCTTCAAAGTTGAGGGCTTCCAGGGCATCCTGTATCTGGCTGTCTGGCAGGAAATCGAGTTCCAAGGCGGCCTGGTCTGCAGGGTTAGGATGCTTGGGCTGGCCTGCCGGGCTTGCGGGGGCATCTGGGCTACCCTTGTGGGCTCTGGCATCCCGGAGAGGACCAACCACTGTTTCTCTGTGCAGTGGTGGAACAGAGGCTCCAAGGGACAGACTGAACCCCCCAAGGTCTTGTTCATGGCTTTGGCTACCTAATTCAGCTGCCTTTTCACCTGAGTGCTGTGAAAACAAAGACAGCATACACACACCTCTGAGCCTTTCTTGATCTAGGTCTGGCACCTGTGTCTGACCAACAACTGGGCCCATTTCCAAGGCTACAGGACTGGAATATCCAGCACCTATTGAGGGCTCTTGGGTCTCATGAGCCAGAACCAGGGAGGCTGCAGGGCCCCTGGAGACATCACCAGGGGCCTTGGCCTCACACCCTGCCTCTCCTCTGCTTCCTGTGGTCTCCCCAGTGAGAGATGGGCCTGTGAGCAGGGCCCGACTATGGCCTCCATCAGGGGCCTTCCCGCTGGGAGAGGCAGGTGCCTGGGTGTTAGCCTTCTCATCTGGCCCAGTCAACTCCAGAGCCCTCTGTTCTGACTTGGTGGGGTCTGTGACCACATCTGTGATGACACTGATCCTAAGGGCGGAGTGTGTGGGGCTGCTACAGCTCCCTCCTGCTTCCCTGCCAACCCTGCTGAGTATCTGCAGGGGGCTGAGTGGGGCCTGGGCTGCAGATTCAGGCTCTGAGCCCTGAGTGACCAGGCCTAGGACATTGTCTCCTTTCTCCTGGTCAGTCCCTGTTCCCCCTTGGACACCTTCCTCCTGTGGGACTCCTTGGTCTGGCTCCTTCGCCTCAGCACCACTGCTTGGCAGATGCCCTTTCTGACTGAGATCACCTGGAATCCTACCCCCCTCTGTGCTTCCAGCATCTGACAAGTTGGTCCCTTGCTCCAATAGATAGTCCTGGCTGGCACTCTCTGAAACCAAGGGTACCATCCCCCATTCTGAAGAAATGTCATCGGAGACCTCAGGCTGAGAATCCCCCCTGCTGGACATAGGTGTTACAGAGTTTTGGACACTGTGCTCGGAGTAGGTGCCATCTGCCTGTGTCTGGTCTCCTGGCCCCCAGGCCTCTAAGATAGTGAGCTCTGGGGACTCCTGCCATGACTGGCTTCCTGCCCCCTGGGCACTGGGCTCTGGTGGTGTCTCCTGTGTAGAGAGAAAGACTCAGCTTCAGGCCTTCAATAACCAACCACTCTGAAGATTTTTCTAGTTGTTACTGTGCCTGTACAAAGTCTCAGACGCTGTGCGGACCACTGAAGGGATCAGTACAGCAGTTCCCTCTTATCCGTGGGGGATACGTCCCAAGACCCCCAGTGGATGCCTGAAACTGCGGACAGTACTGAACCCTATATATACTATGTTTTTTTCCTATAAATACATGCCTATGATAAAGTTATATTTTAAATTAGGCACAATAAGAGATTAACAACAATAATTAATGATAAAACAGGACAATTATAACAGTATACTGTAATAAAAGTTATATGAATGGCTTTGAGGCCATTACTGAGTAAAATAAAGGTTACTTGAATACAAATACTGTGATACCACAGCAGCCAATCTGATAATGGAAACGACTACTTAGTGATTAATGGGAAGGGAGCATAAGCAGGGTGGAGCCACTGGACAAAGGGACGATTCATGTCCCAGGCAGGACTGTGTGAGATTTCATCACATTACTCAGGACGGCATGCAATTTAAAACGTATGAATTGTTGATTTCTGGATTCTCTATTTAATATTTTTTGGACAGTGGTTGACCACAGGTTAACTAAAACCATGGAAAGTGAAAGCACAGAAAAGGGGGGACTACTGCACTAGTACAAGGCAGAGTTTTGTGCCAGGGGCTGGAGGGTAACCCTTTCTCCCCACCAGGCATGTGGAGATCTAGGATATAAAACTCAAGGGGGTCTGTGGATGACACTAATGTCAATTGCCTGGACTGGAAATGAAGCATACTTATGTAAGAGTCACCACTGGGGAAACTAGGGGAGGAAACACAAGGACTTCTCTGCTGTTTTGTTGTTAAATTGTGGTATGATGCACACAATGTAAGATTCACCATCTTAACCATTTTTTGTTGTTGTTAATCATCATCTGAGGATATTTTTTCATTGATTTTTAGAGAGAGTGGAAGGGAGGGAAAGAGACACGGTGAGAGAAACATCAATATTGGAGAGACACATCAATTGGTTGCCTCCCACATGAGCCCCAATCAGGGCCGGGGATCAAGCCTGCAACTGAGGTATGTGCTCTTGACTGGAATTGAACCTGGGACCCTTCAGTCAGCGGGTCAATGCTCTAGTCACTGAGCAAAACCAGCTAGGGCACTATCTTACCCATTTTTAAGTGCACAGTTCAGTGGCATTAAGTAAATTCACACTCGCGTGCAACCATCATCATCACCCATCCCCAGAACTTTTCATCTTGTACAACTGAAGCTCTATCCCTATTAAACATTAAGTTCCCATCCCCCCTCTCTCCAGCCCCTCAGACCCCCACACTACTGTCGTTATAAGTGTGACTAATCGAGGGACCTTATGTAAGTGGAATTGTATGACATTTGTTGCTTTGTGACTGGCTTATTTTGTTAGCATAATGTCCCCAGGTTCATCTGTGTTGTAGCATGCAGCAGTATAACCTTCCTTTGTAAGGGTGAATAATATTCCATTGAGTGGATATGCCACATTGTTTTATTCCATTCATCCATCCATCAATAGGTCCATACTGTTTTTTTGCAACTTTCTATAAATCTCTAATTATTTTAAGATAAACTGTTTAAAACGTGGGAGAGGACCAGAACTCAGAGGGAGTATGGTTCCAGCTGGGACATAGATGGAGTACCATCCTTAGGTAGATGGCACCTTCTAGGTGTTTAGGCCTAAACCTGTGGAGTCACTGCAGCCCAGATTGCCCCTGACTGTAGATGCATGTTATCTGACATTCCCACCTGGCATTTCCTGGTCACCTTCAATGTGACACAACCAACACCAGCTCTTGAGCATCCCCTCAGAGTCTCCCTGTCTCAACTAGCAGCAACTCCATCCTTCACGCTATTCAGCCCCAAACAATGGAGTCAACCTAATATCTCCCTTCCTTTCACACCCATGTCATCATCTCTCCCTTCAAACTGAACTGCAAATAAATTCAATACCTAGGGACTGAGGTTTGCATCCAGGGTGCCTACAGAGAGCAGCTGTTCCCCCACTTCTTTTGTAGTTATCAGTGCTGTGGGGGAGACACCGTCTCAATAACCTTCCTGCACATCAGGGCCAACATTTCTAGGAGAGGGTCTGCATTGCAAATGTCAGACCACTGAAGGTCACAGCATGTCCATAGGGTTTCAGTGAAGCCACTGGCCATCAGACTGCTGAGTTACATGTAGCCTTTCCAGCATCAATGGCAAAGCTATCACCCCTACATTTTTTAAAATTAAACTTTTTGTAAGATCATTGCAAATTCTTGTGCAGTTGTGAGAAATAATGTGAAAAGATCCTTTGTGCTCCTCACTCGGTTTGCCCCAATGGTAACATCTTACATAACCAAAGTACAGTATCACACCCAAGGTGCTGAAATTGATAAAGTCCCCCACCTTATTTGCTCTCCCATTCGTGTATGTGTATTAAGTTCTATACGGTCCTCTCACTGGTGGAAGCTATGTATCCACTATGAGTTAAGATATTGAAAAGTTGCAAAACAAAGATTTCTGGCACTGCCATTTGCAGCCACACTCACCTCTCCCCCATGTTGTGACCTCTCTGCCCCTCCCCTTGCCCCGTCTCCAATTGCTGGCAACCACTAGTCCACCCTACATGTCTATGATTTTGTCATTTCAATAATGTTCTGTAAATACAACCCTATAGGAAATAACCTTTTGGGATTGGCTATTCCTACTCCATGTAATGCTCTGCAGATCCATCCATGTGGTTGCCTGTGTCACTAGTTTGCTCCCTTTTTTATTGCTGAATTGTGTTCACGGTGTAGACCAGTGGTCGGCAAACTCATCAGTCAACAGAGCGGCAAACCGCGGCTCGCGAGCTGCATGTGGCTCGCAAGCCACAGTTTGCTGATCACTGGTGTAGACAGACCATGGTTTGTTCAACCATTCACCAGTTGAAAGCTATCAAGGGTGTTCCCACCTAAGGCTGATTAAAAACGCAGCTGCTGGCATTCCCACCACTCACTTGTTCTGGGGCATGTGTTACCGGACATTGTCAGCGCTGGAGCTCACAGTGGCAAGGATAAGAAAGCACACTGTGAGAACCCCACCCCTTCACAGCCCCAACTTGGCCAAAAGCTACGGAGAAGCAAAGGGGTTCAGGGACAGAACATGGGCTGCCTTTCTGAGTTTTCTTTCTTTCTTTTTAAATCCTCACCAGAGGATGTGTTTTTATTGATTTTTAGAGAGAGAGGGAAAACATGATCACTTGCCTCCGGTATGGCATGCACCCTGACAGGAGATGAATCCACAAACTAGGTATGTGCCCTGACTAGGAATTGAACCCACAACCTTTTGGTGTTTGGGACAACACTCCAACCAACTAAGCAACTGGTCAGGATTGCCTTTCTGAGTTTTCTAATTCTCACGCAATGTGAGCAAGAGGGCTCTTGCCTCCAGCACTCTGATTGAGGCACAGCTGTCCTGAGTGTTTCTCACAGGCCTGGGAGCTGCCTGCATAGCACCTGCAGTCCAGAGATATAGATAGTGCAATGTGCTGAAAATGCGGTGTGGAGAGGTGCAGATCTAGCCATTGCCAAAAAAAAAGCTAAGGTTAAACTCAGCTGCCAAGGCTTGGCCAAGAAGCTGCTCCTCTATGGGGCTCTGCCTGCCGATTTTAGGGACTTACCGAGCTAAAGGCCCCACTCCCGAGGTCCTCTTCCCTCACAGCTGCTAGTCTTGTCACTGTCTTCCTGGGTTTTGCAAACTGGGGGACAAACCTCCTGTCTGAGTTCTGTGAACCAGAAACAATAAGAACAAAGCAGCAATAAATATAAGGGAGGAATGAGGTCTAAGAAAGAAAACAAACAAGTATCAAAACCAGTTTCCTTCTTGTAGTCTCAAACCTGGCCTTTGCCCTCTATCCCCAGGGCAAACCAGCCCATTGGCCATGAGGATGAATAGAGGCAGGAACTCCTGCCTAAGGGAGGTGGCTTCTTTTTGCACACAGGGAAGCTACAAAACAGGCTCACCTGGGAAGGAGGAAAGGGGATTGGCTCCTTTTCTGGTTGCAAGAGGAGCCTGGAAGGAGCTCCAGGTTCCTTGTCCAGAGAGCTGGGTGGAGAAAGACAAAACAAGAGGTTCTGAAGTCATCCAAGGCTTTCAGTGCACCTAGTGGGACAGAGAATGAAGTCCAAGGGCAAAGTAGTGCTCAGAGTCTCCTAGAAGGGAGGTCCTGGAGCACCTCCTTGCTGAGAGAGGGTGGGATGGAGGGGAGCAGTGTGCTGCGGAACATTTGACTCCAAGAAGGGTGCTGAGTCCCACATCTAGAATCGAAGCTGCCTGCTGTGGCAGCACTTCACCCTTATAATCCCGGGAATTGGCTCCTCAAGTAAGACCAGGAATTCTCATTTGATATTCCTTCCCCCAACTCGGCAAATTCCAAAGGAATTTGTAGATATGAGAAACACAGTATCAAAAGAAACAGGAGTATTCATAATTGCCAAAATGTGATGGCCTCCAGTGGGTAAATGAAGTAGTACAACCAGAAAATGGAATATTATTCAGCACTAAAAAGAACTGAGCCCTGGCCAAGTGTGTCAGCTGGTTGGAGTGTTGTCCTATGCACCAAAAGGTTTTGGGTTTGATTCCCAGTTCGGGCACATATCTGGGTTACAGGTTTGATCCCCAGTAGGGGCGTGTACGGGAGGCAACCAATCAATGTTTCTCTCTCCCTTCCTCTCTCTCTCTCAAATCAACAAACATATCCTTGGGTGAGGATTAAAAAGTAAATGAAATAAAATAAATGAGCTATCAAGCCAGGAAAAGGCACAGAGGAAACTTAAATGCACATTACTAAGTGAAAAAAGCCAATTTGAAAAGGCCACATATTGTATGATTCCAACTACATGACATCCTGGAAAAGGCAAACTATGGAGAAGTAAAAAGACCAGTGGTGCCCTAGCCGGTTTGGCTCAGTGGATAGAGCGTAGGCCTGCGGACTGAAGGGTCCCGGGTTCAATTCTGGTCAATGGCATATGCCCAGATTGCAGGCTTGATCCCCAGTAGGGAGCGTGCAGGAGGCAGCTGATCCATGATTCTCTCTCAACATTGATGTTTCTATTTCTCTCTCCCTCTCCTTTTCTCTCTGAAATCAATAAAAATATATTAAAAAAAAAAAATAAAGACCAGTGGTTGCCAGGATCAGGGGCAGAGATGAACAGTCAGAGCTCAGGGGATTTTTAGGGCAGTGAAAATACTCTGTATGATACTATAGTGGTAGATACATGTCTTTATACATTTGTCCAAACCAATAGAATGTACACCAAGAGTGAACACTAAGGTAAACTATAGACTTTGGTTGATGATATGTCAATGTAGGTTCATCTTTGGTTAAAAAAATACTAAGTACCATTCTGGTGAGTGATGGTGATAATGGGAGAGGCTATGCATGTGTGAGGCAAGGGGTATGTGAGGAATGTCTGTTTTCCTCTCAAATTTATTGTAAACTGAAGTGCTCTAAAAATATTTTTTTTTACATTCTCATCTGAGGATATGTTTTTTATTGATTTGAGAGAGAGGGAAAAAAATCTATTGATTGCCTCCCATACATGCCCTGACAGGGGATTGAACCTGCAGCCTAGGTATGTGCCCTGACCAGGAATCAAACCTGCAACCTTTGTTGGTATACAGGATGATGCTCCAACCAACTGAGTCACCGGGCTGGGGCTAAAAATGAAATCTTTAAAAAAACATTGGTGAGACTATGTTTATCCTATATAATAAAACCCCAATATGCAAATCGACAGAACAGCAGAACGACTAGTCACTATGATGTGCACTGCCACAGGAGGAGCACCGCTCAGCCAGAAGCTGGGCTCATGGCTAGCGAGTGCAGTGACGGTGGTGGGAGCCTCTCCTGCCTCCGCTGCAGGCAGGCAGTAAGGAGCAAGGGGTCCCGGACTGCAAGAGGGATGTCCGGCAGGTGGACATCCCCCAAGGGGTCTTGGACTGTGAGAGGGCACAGGCTGGGCTGAGGGATGCCCCCCGCAGTGCACTAAATTTCATGCACTGGGCCTCTAGTATTATAATAATTGTGGATATATACATATATACTTTTTTCTTTTAAAAGACCACAATCTGGAACCAAAATTTCATATGATTTCAATTTTGGAAGTGGAATAGGAAGAAGCATGAAGATATGCTAATGGGCTTGAATTGTGCCAGCAGAGGCTCCAGAGACAGAGTAAGTCTAGATACTGATAGCAAGAGTCTGTTCTGAGCCACCTACCTAGAGGCCTCCTGTCCTGATTCCTCCCCACTCTGCTCTGTAGAGGGAACAGGTCCCGACCTGCCTTTTGACTCTTCAGGGTGACCCAAAGGGCCAAACTGGAAACTCTGAGGATCCCCGTCAGAGCCTCTGAGCCTTGGGTGCTTTGGGGGTTTTGGTGGACGAATTCCTTCTCCTGGTTTAGAGATAAAGGAAGACAAAGGGGTAGAGGATGCCAAGAGCACACACTCCCATCGTTGACAACCACACCTGGCAGGGCCACTGCTGCAGTGTAAGCAGGCTTGTTCCAAGGGCAGGAAACCACTGCTCTGACACTTGCCTGGAAAGTGAGAGATGGATGGAACCTCACCTCGGTGGGACCTAGGAGCTTATGTGGCTATTCCAAAGCTTTTACCCGTGGACAGGTCATGATTGAGGCTGAATCCTGAGTTGGCCTGGTTTGGCTCTAACCCACAGAAGATAAAACCCAGCTGACTGCTTTTCTGGGGAAGTGGTAAGAGATGTGTACGGGCTCCTTTGGGTCTCAGCTCAAACATCCCTGCAGAGGGGCCATTCCCTAACTTTTCTATAGAGCATTCCCTTTCAGGCCCATGCTGTTTTTGTTGACTTCAAAACTTTTCTGCAAGAATCAATGTACTGGGTCCTTTCTGTCTTGCCCACTACAACTTGCTCCATGCAAGGAGAGGCTTTGTCTATCTCACTCTCTGCTGAGTCTCAAGTGCCCAGAAGAGCATCTAGTTCACCATCAGTGATCAATAAATACTTGGGCCCTAGCCGGTATGGCTCAGTGGATAGCGTTGGCCTGTAGACTGAAGGGTCCCAGGTTCGATTCTGGTCAAGGGCACATGCCCGCGTTCTCTCTCATCATTGATGTTTCTATCTCTCTCTCCCCCTCTCTGAAATCAGTAAAAATATATTTAAAACAAAAACATTAAAAAAATACTTGGTAGATTGAATAAACATGTAGAAAATACAGATCACTTCCTAGGAAATGCAGATACAACTAAATTGTGTACCACTCTAGTTTTCTGTGATGCCTGAAGAATATCCACCCTGGGAAAACTTGGACCCAGTGTGATTAAGTGCTAAGGAACTGATGTCTCAGCTGCCATTTATTTCCTTGTATCTCTGCAATACCTTCCCCATTACTGAGAGCAATTTAGAGCCTAAAGGTACTTTAATATATATATGTGTATATATATATATTATTGATTTTCACAGAGAGGAAGGAGAGGGATAGAGAGTTAGAAACATTAATGAGCCAGAAACATCGATTAGCTGCCTCCTGCATGCCCCCTACTGGGGATTGAGCTCACAACCAAGGTACATGCCCTTGACTGGAATTGAACCTGGGACCCTTCAGTCCATGGGCCAATGCTCTATCCACTGTGCTAAACCGGTTAGGGCCTAAAGGTATTCATTAACATCTACTTGTTGGATAAAGGAAAGTCCCTTACATATAAATTACCAATTGTGGCTGGCTTGTGAAACCTCCCCAAATATGGCCCCAACTGAATCATTTATTCAATGAACAAATAATAAGGGTTGACTCTAGTGAGCTCCATGCCAGACACTATCCTAAGAACTTGGGTGTGTTATGATAAAACTTCAAGGTAGGGTCCTGTTGTTATGCCCATTTTACACATGAGAAAGCACAGGTACGGAAGGCCAAGGAATCCAGAACGGGATCCAGGCATCCAACTCCAAAGTCTGCACACTTAAGTGTACTTTGGCACTTATTGAGTGCCTACTATGTACCGTGCTTCTGACCAGGCAGTGAGGACAAAATGACAAACCAGAGGTAGGCCTGATCTTCCTGGAGTTCAGTCACGCAGACCCTTTCCAACCTCAGCTCCTTACACCCACTGACATAAACCCATTGAATAAGTACCCCCCCCTACCTTTTTCCCAGTGCCAATTGCTAGGGTCCACCTCAGCGTTCACTCAACTCCGTGCACTCCACTAGACCATAGAACTTTCCTATAATTTCTTCTAATTCTGTTATGGTTCGTGTGTGTCCATTCAGAACTATAACCTACTGCTGTGTATTTGATTAGCTCTCTCCATGAGAAGGATTTTTCTTTTTCTCCTTGACTTGACCTTGAAGGTGTGGAGGGGATGCACTAAGTCTGCTGTACCTTTTTTTTTAAAGTATATTTTATTGCTTTTTTACAGAGAGAGGAAGGGAAAGGGAGAGTTAGAAACATTGATGAGAGAGAAACATCGATCAGCTGCCTCCTTTACACCTCCTACTGGGGATGTGCCCTCAACCAAGGTACATGCCCTTGACCGGAATCAAACCTGGGACCTTTGAATCCACAGGCCAATGCTCTATCCACTGAGCTAAACCGGTCAGGGCTGTACTTTTTTTAAAAAAAATATTTTTTTATTGATGTCAGAGAGGAAGGGAGAGGGAGAGAGAGAAACATCAATGATGAGAGAGAATCATTGATTGGTTGCCTCCTGCATGCCTCCTACTGGGGGATCAAGCCCACAACCCAGGCATGTGCCTTTGACCGGAATCGAACTCAGGACCCTTCAGTCCACATGCTGATGCTCTATCCATTGAGCCAAACCAGCTAGGGCTGCTGTACCTTTTGATCTCATCCTTGATCTGCCTCTTCTCAGCTGCCCACCCCAATGCTGCACCCAGAGCAAGGTTCCAATGAATTTCTTATACAAACATATTCCTACCTTGCGGTCTGCCAGAAAACACAAAATACAGCAGCTTCATTTATTTGGTTTTTAAAGATGCCCAAACACCAGCTTGCTTTGCTAATCTAATGGACATTTATACCAAATAAGAAGCAAAAATATCAACAGAAGTGAAGAGCCTTCCATTTCCTTCCTGTGATCTGTTCCCATAGGACTAATATAAGAAAAACTAAGGCAGAACCTTGTTTTCAACACCAAAGGCCAAAAAGATGTTGGAAGGGAAAGGGCTTCTTTCACCATCTGCCAGAATTGTCTTCCTCTCTCCCCACCCCGTCCAAGGCATACAGAAACAGCTGGGCCAACCCAGGGGTTCAATGAGCTGGGGGGTCCACGGCCAAGAGAGGCTCCAAATGACTTGCTGTGGGTGGGCTTGGCTGTCCCCAGGTTCCCCCTCTGAGGTCAGAGAAATTCTTATGTCCCAAGCAGCCTATTGCTAATCTCTACACAAAATATTTCAATCTGTTGATAATTTATTTTCGGTCTCACATTTCCAGGGGGAAAAAAATGAATGCTACTCCCTAAGTTCATTAAGCACTAAGTAAAGAGGTTATTGCTAAACTTTTAAAAAGTTTGAGTTACCTTAGACAATAGACAGGGAAATTGAACTACGCTATGTAATACTTGTGTTTCTTTTCTAATGAGAAAATTTTATATCTATGTGGACAAGTGAAGATGGTCCCAACATACCATGAAGTAAAAAAAAAAGGTAGCCCTAACCAGTTTGGCTCAGTGGATAGAGCATCGGTCTGAGTACTGTAGGGTTCCAGGTTTGATTCCAGTCAAGGGCATGTACCTTGGTTTGCGGGCACATCCCCAGTTGGGGATGTGCAGGAGGCAGCTGATCAATGTTTCTCTCTCATCGATGTTTCTAACTCTCTATCTCTCTCCCTTCCTCTCTAAAAAAAAAAAAAAAAATCAATAAAATATATTAGAAAAAAAAAACAAAAAAAGATTGCATATCAATGTGTAATGACTCTATTTCCCAATAAAAACACTGTATTTTTGTATGTGAAGGAGAAGTTTGGAAGAAGTAGTATACTCAGGTTCATTTCCTGTGTTTTTTTTTTTTAATGTTTTAAATTTTTATTGATTTCAGAGAGGAAGGGAGAGGGAGACAGAAACATCAATGATGAGAGAGAATCATCGATTAGCTGCCTCCGGCACGCCCCACACTGGGGACCGAGCCTACAACCTGGGCATGTGCCCTGACTGGAATCGAACCGGGGACCGTTGAGACTGCAGGCTGACACTCTACCCACTGAGCCAAACCAGCTAGGGGTTGTTTTGTTTTTTAAATCCTCTCCTAAGGATATATGTTTTTGATTTTTAGAGACAGAGGAAGGGGGAGGGGGAGAGAGAAAGAGAGAGAAACATTGGTGACCTCTTGTACCAGCCCAGTTTGATCTGGGGATCAAACCACAACCAGGATTTGAACCCTCAACTTTTTGGTGTAGGGGACAACACTCCTATCAACTGAGTTACCTGGCCAGGGCATTTCCTGTTTTGTGTTGTTGTTTTAATGCTGTACTATATGATTGATCCTTGGCCTGTGGTTTTCTGGATGTTAACATAGGGCAGTGGTCAGCAAACTCATTAGTCAACAGAGCCAAATATTAACAGTACAACGATTGAAATTTCTTTTGAGAGACAAATTTTTTAAACTTCTTCTAACGCCACTTCTTCAAAATAGACTTGCCCAGGCCGTGGTATTTTGTGGAAGAGCCACACTCAAGGGGCCAAAGGGCCGCATGTGGCTCGCAAGCCACAGTTTGCCGACCACTGGTTCTCTTCTTGGTGCATTACAAACACTAATCCAGCCCTGGCCAGTGTCGCTCAGTGGATAGAGCATCGGCCCTGGCACTGAAGGGTGGTAGGTTCAATTCCCGGTCAAGGGCAGTACTTGGGTTGCAGGTTCGATCCCCAGCCCAGTCAGGGGCCGGTGGGGGAGGCAACCAATCAAAGTGCCCCCTCACATCAATGTTTCTCTCTCTCTCTGCTCACTCCCTTCCACTCTCTCTAAAAATCAATGGAAATAATATCCTCGGGTAAGGATAACAAAACAAAACAACAAATACTATCCACATCTGAGCTCTAGGGCATGGTTGTATACCTTAGCACTACTGACATCTGAGGTTGGATCATTCTGTGTTGTGGGGGCTGTCCTGCACATCCTATGATTTTGAGCAGCATCCTGGCCTAGACCCACTAAATGCCAGGACCAACCCTCCCACACACACCAATTGTGAAAACCCAAAATGTCTCTAGACATTGTTAATTTCCTCTGCAGGGCAAATACCTGCCCCCACCAGGCTGAGAATCACTGCTCTAGCGAAAAGGAGAGGCGCTCTTATTATCCTATTTGCAGAAGGGGGAGAGTGGGGCATACAGCAAGTCATCTGCCACCACACAGCGAGCAGCAGAGTTGGGCGGAACGCAGGTTTTTGGTTTGACTGTGAAGCACTTAGCCGCACACCAGAGGGCCTTGCAACACGTCCAGCTCCGTTCAGGAACAGCCTCTGAGAGTGGGCTTGCCTGGAGGTTGCACCCCTGCCACAAAGCCAGGGGCCCTCCCCTCAGCTGTAGAACCCACCAGAGGCTGGAGGAAGCGCCACAAAGCTTTCACTTTCCACTGTATGCACTCTTCCATCATTTATACTTTTTTTACTAGCAGGCATTAAATTATTTTTTTTAAAGGAGCTTGGTGTGGTCATTTTAGCATTTCCGCAATTAATAAGCCCAAATTCCTACTAAGAGCAGAAACCGCAATAAAGAGATCAATTTGAATATCCAAATACCTGAAGTCCGCAGCTTCTTCCTCTTACTCATTTTCTCCCTCCCTTGAGAAATCTGAAAATGAGCAAGATTCCATCATTACAAGCACTCACTGTCCCTGGATACAGACCCGGTGACACTGGCTGAGGGAAGAAGCCACCCCATCCCCCATCTGGGCCCACGTGGCTGCCCTGAGGGGTCAGTTAGGCCCCAAGAGGACACGGGGTGGGAGTCACAGCAACCTTGAGCCAAGCATGGCTGGGGAAGAACTCAAACCTCCTCTGAACTGCAGAGGGCAGAGAAGGAACAGCCCATCTGCCCAGGATCTGAGAGCACAGGGGTGGATGGGGGTGGGGCAGCCTCCTTCCAGGCTGGGGTCTCTGGGAACCTTCTAGAGACACACGAGGGTTTTGGAGGGGACACTGGGAGTCCTTCAGTCACCAGGTGACTTTATTTTTATCTCACCCCCTGCCTCCCCCGTGACTTTAGAGGGGCCATCTGGGGCGCTTCAAGGGCTGGATGTGGGGCTTTGGGGCGAGGGGCGCCTGGGCCTGGAGGGGACAGGAGCTACTACAGGGCAAATCCTTCCACCCTTGGGGGCCGGACAAGCCCAAACTGACCTGAGCCAGAGAAGTTGTTGAGAAACCTCTGTCCTTATCAGGAACTGGGAAGGTCTGCCTGGAGCGGGTGGGGGACAACTAGGTTAAGTTATATGCGTGAAATGTTTTGGAAAAAATAAAAGATAATTTGGTCCCTCTCAGAGGCCGGGCAGCCTTCCGAGAGGGTCTGGAGCTGAAGGGCCAGGGTCCTGAGGCCCGAGGCTTGTGGAATGGCTTCTGGTAACTAGGCCCACACTAACCCTACCACGGCCACCGAAATGTGAGGAATGCCCAGACCCAGACCGCCACGCGGAACGAAGTAAATCCTGCGGCCACTGCCACCCCTCACATCTGGGCGCGCTCTACTTTCCCGCGCACTGCCACGCCCAGTCCCGCGCATGCGCGACGCCAGCTTTTTGCCGCTCACGCCCCGCCTCTTGCCCGTACCAGTGGCACCACCCACCGCCCCGCAACGCGCACGCGCGCTTACGCACTGACTTTCGGGAGTTGTAGTTTCAATGCGGCGGGCCCCGCAAGTCCAGTGGCCGCGCTTTGGTGCCGCGGTGCCCAAGGGACGAGGCGGAAGTAGGGTGGCCACCCAGGGGACCGAGGACCCTGGGTCGGCGGTCGCGGGGCGCTGGGGAGGGCCGCAGGGCTCTGGAAGGGCGCGTGCGCGGCCATAGGCCCCAGGGGAGGAGGCAGGGCAAGGGTAGGCGTGGGGGCCGTGGCCTGGGCATCTAACCTGGAAGATGCACAAGAGAAAGGGAACCCCGGGACCCCCGGGCCGAGGCGCCGCCGCTGCCCGCCAGGTGAGTCCGTACCCCGCGGCCCCGCCTAAGGAACCCTCCCCACCCCTCAGGGAACCTGATCTCCACCCCCCAGGTGAGCCCCGGTCCCCGCCCCCCAAGTGAGGTTCGACCCCCAAAGTGCGGCCTACTGGACCTGGCTCCCCAGCTTCTGGCGCCCCGCCCTAGGCTCAGGGCCACCTGTTGCCACACAGCCCCAGTAGGGGAGGGGAAGGCCTCGACTTGGGAGAAGGACAGGTACTGCTCCCCTGACCTGAGCAGCTTTGAGCCCTCGCATCAGCTAGGCCAGGTCAGACTCTTTTTATCCCCATTATAAAGATGAGGACACTGAGGCCTAGAAAGGTAAAGACACCTGGCCAAGGTCATGGGGATTAACAGGTTGGCCAGAGCTAAGTGCAAATCCAGAGCTGCTGCCATATTTACTGAGTGCTATGTTCTAGCACTTACCATAAACTATTCCAATGAATTTTCACACCTGTCCTATGACCTAGGGGCTCTTAGGGCCTCCATTTTACAGACAAGGAAACTGAGGCTGAGAGCTTTGAGGCCAAGTATCCAATGTGCAGTGGTTAGGAGGGAACTTCAGGTTAGCCAGACTCCAATACCTGGGTACTAAGCAATGGCCTGGGCTCCTCCCATCAAAGCTGAGAAAAATCTAACTCTCCGGGTGCTGGGGACAGGGGAGATGGGAGAGCAGGAGAAGGGACCTAGCCATGATTACCCAAGGTCTCCAGGGTAGGATAGGATAGGAAAATGGTCTGTTACATAGCAAAGACCCCACTTTCAAAGTCATGTTACTGTCAGGGCTTCTATTTACTTTTTTTTTTTAATCCTCAGCTGAGGATATTTTTCATTGATTTTTAGAGAGAGGGGAAGAGAGAGGAAAAGACAGAAACATCGATTGGTTGCCTCCTGCATGAGCCCCGACCAGGGCCCGAATAGGGAGAAGCCTGTAACTGAGGTACCGTGCCCTTGACCGAAATCAAACCCAGGACCTTTTGGTCCACAGGCCGATGCTCTAGCCACCAAGCCAAACCGGCTAGGGCAGGGCTTCCTGCATGGCCCCCTCTGCTGAGGATGCTGGAAGGAAAAGCCCAGGTGTACAGAGTGGCGTGCTTTGGGCAGGGTGTGGGGCCTGCTTTCCCTACTGATTTCTGCAAGCAGCAAATCATGGGTGTGGACTCAGAGCAGGGAACGGGATCTCTCCACTTGCCCTTTGCCCCATGTTGATCTATACCAGGGGGCCTGGCCATCTTGAGACACCTGTTGCATTGCGAGCCTGTTCCAGATTTCTGACACTCCCCAGGGAAATGGCTTTTGCCACAAGGCCTGGGTTCTCTTCCTCCCGAGGGGACCTTGGGTAATCATGGCTAGGTGTGGTGCATCCCAAGGTCTGACTGGACTCTTTTCTGTTCCCACAGCTGGGTCTGCTGGTTGATTTCTCCCCGGATGGCCTGATGATCCCTGAGGATGGAGTTAACAATGAGGAACTGGAGGCTGAGTTCTTGGCTTTGGTTGGGGGTCAGCCTCAAACCCTGGAGAAGCTCAGAGGCAAAGGTGAGACTCTCATTCCATCCCTGAAACATTTCCTGAGCTCCACTGTGGGCCAGGCTCAGAGCTGGGTGCTGGGAAGATGGGGGAAAGGAGACAGAGAAGGTCCCTACCCTCCTGAAATCACAGTCTGGGTTAAAGGTTAAGCTGTCAACTCTGTACCCAGAGTGAGGGTTCAATCCCAGCTCAGCCACTTACTGGCTGTGACTTAAAGAGTCCCAACACCTGTGTGGGCCTCAGTTTCTCCATTGACAAATGGGAATAAACCACACTTACAGGAATTAATCATCAAGTGTTCTTAAAGCACTTCACACAGGATCTGGTGAGTTGTCCAACCTACTGTCCTGTGATCGGGGCGGCGATGGGGGAAGCACAGAGTATTGGAAGACACCTATGAGCTGGGAGGGGATTCTTGGAGGAGGCACACATAATGGGTTCGGCCACATGAAGAGGTGGGGAGCACTTCTGGGAGGGCTCACAGCACGTGCAAATGCCCTGGGGGAGATGGCATTGGGCAGAGGATTCTAAAGTGGTCAAGTGGGGCTGGATCCCAGACAGCAGACATAGCCTTTACACTTTTTAGCTAATACGGTTGATCCTCATTATCACAAATTCTGTAATTGTGAATTCACCTACTGGCTAAAAGTTATTTGTAACCCCAAATCAATACATGCGGCTCTTTTGCAATTATTCTTGGACGTGCACAGAGCCACAAATAGTGAGTCACCCAAATTACCCAGTGTCCCAAAGTGAGAAAGTTCCAGAGCCAGAGTTTGAACTCAGGCTTCATAAGGAAGGGATAAGGCCAGTGAGGTCTCTGGGAAGTGGGATTGTGCCTGCTGGATCTAGGGCAGTGGGTACCATGGAAGTGCCAAGAGGGAGACATGCTGCCCCATTGCCTGCTACCCTAGTCTCCGGGGCTGTGAGTGACCGGGATGGGAGACTGGGGACTCTTGAAGGATCCTGGTCCACCTGGCGCCTCCCCCTGCTGCCAGGTCCCCTGCCCATGGAGGCCATTGAGAAGATGGCCAGCTTGTGCATGAGAGACCTGGATGAGGAGGAGGAGGAGGTGACAGATGAGGAGGATGTGGAAGCTGATGATGACCTGCTGGTGAGTAGTCCAGAGTGGGGCAGGAGGGTTCCTCCCATTGTTGCCCCATCCATTGGGCACACATGCAAGCCTCTGGCCTTGTGTCCTTGCAGGCGGAGCTTAATGAGGTCCTTGGGGAGGAGCAGAAGACTTTGGAGTCCCACCCTCCTGTGGCCCAGGTAGATCTCTGACAACCCTGTTCCCTGTAGCCTGGGGTTCAAGGCTTTCCCTTGTGACCTCTTAGCCATGTGACTTCAGGCAGCTGATGGGACACCTCTGAGCCCCCATTCTCTATACTAGGAAAGGGTATGATAATTTCTGTCCCTCTGAGGTGGGGGCAACTGGCCCAGGGGTGACATGGCTGGTGTGCAGTAGGCCCTCAACTAAGAACACCTTCAGGGTGGGCCAAGTTGGGTCACCACCCACCCACACCATGCCCCTGGCCCCTCTCACAGCCAAAAGCCACAGCCCCCAGCCCAGGGTTGGAGGCCACCTTGCAGGAGAGGCTGGCTCTCTACCAGACAGCGATTGAAAGTGCTAGGCAAGCCGGAGACAGTGCCAAGATGCGGCGCTATGAGCGGGGACTTAAGGTGAGTGGGCAGACAGGAGGGTGCTGGGACCCCACCACTGCCCCTGCACTCAGCTCTGTGCTCTTCCAAAACCCACATTGACACCTTCTTCCAGACACTGGAAAACCTGCTGGCCTCTGTCCGGAAGGGCAGTGCCATTGACGAAGAGGACATCCCACCACCTGTTGCTGTGGGGAAGGGCCCAACAGCCACATCTAGCCACACTCCTGCACCCACTCTGCCAGGCTCTGTGAACCTGCCGGCCCCAGAACCCAGGGTCACAGTAGAGGGTCCTCCTTCCACTGCCCCAGCCTCATCACTGGGCTTGGCTAAGCCCCAGCTGCTGCCAGGTAGGCTAGGAGCAGGGATGTTGACATGGGCTGTGGGAGGATATATTCAGTGGTTGACCCCTCTATGAGGGTTTAGGCCCTGTATTGATTGTTAGATATTATAAACACTTCTTCCTTTCCAAGGTCTGCATGCCTCTGCAGTTCATGAATACCTTCTCTTTCATGTGTGGTCGTAGTAAAATATATATAATCTACCATGTGCCATTTTAACCCTATTTCAGTGTGTGTAATTGAGTAGCATTATGCAACCATCACCCCAAACCGAAACTCTGTCTCTATTAAACCCTAACTCCCCATCTCCATCTTCCTCCTCCAGCTCCTAGTGACCTCTATTCTGCTTTCTGTCCATGAATTTGCCTCTTCTAGATATTTCTATAAGTAGAACCATACACTATTTGTCCTTTGCTGTCTGGCTTCTTTCACTCAGGATAACATTGCAGCTTGTCTCAGAACTTGATTCTTTTTTTAGGGCTGAATAACATTCCCACATACAGAGTTTTAAGTGAATAATTCTCAAGCACACAACTTGTCTGTCTTTTCTACTGAAACTCACCTGGCTGGAGGACGCACCTACCTAGAGGTTTTTCTTCTCAACCTCCCGCTCTGGGGTCGCCCTCCTCCCACTCTAGGGAAGAATTACACAACCTCCCCCTTCTAGAATCTGTTCCAGGGGCAAATGGTTCCCGACAGGAGCCAATCCGATGGCATAAAATGATGGTCTGGGTTGAGAATGTGAACACGGGGTCTTTAATTCCTTTCGCGGCCAGGCTGGTCTCTAAGCCATTGTTTTTGGCGAAGGAGGACTATTGGAAATTGTCACCTGAAATTCTTGGTTGAAATCACCCCAAATTTTTCACGATGGGGTTTTTGGCATATAGGTTGGCAGGAGTTCGGAGAATTGTGGTGTGATGTGGCAATAACAAGACTCTGTCTCTTCCCATCTATTTTTTGGTGTGAAGCAGGTTTCTCTACACTTTAAAAAAGGAAAAAATAAAGTAGGAAAGGAATGAATGGGAATCAGGAGCTAAATGTTAGGAGATGGACCCAGCCTTTACTGTGTCAGCAAGAGGTGCCTTGCCAATAAAATTTTAACCTTGGTTTGTAAAGGTATTTATAAGAAAGCTAGAGGTGTTTATACTATGCTCAATTATGTGCTAAATATAATTGTAACAGTAATTCAACCCCAGGAGAAAAATTTTTATTTTTTTTTAAATAATTTATTTTATTTTTTTTAATATATATTTTATTGATTTTTTTTACAGAGAGGAAGGGAGAGGGATAGAGAGTTAGAAACACCCATGAGAGAGAAACATTGATCAGCTGCCTCCTGCACACTCCCCACCGGGTATGTGCCCGCAGCCAAGGTACATGCCCTTAATTGGAACTGAACCTGGGACCCTTGAGTCCGCAGGCCGACGCTCTATCCACTGAGCCAAACCGGTTAGGGCAGGAGAAAATTTTTTTAATGCTGAGAGAGACTTGTGATAATAAATCAAATATCAAGGTGTTTAGGTTCAACTTGTATACACCTTCTCAGGTGAGTGCCCTCAAACTTAAAGCCCTGGGTCCAGTTATTAGTATGCAAAAGTACAATGCAGGCTGTTTCCCAGGTGCTTCCAGGATTTGTGTTCAGTGGGTGGTGTATCTGTTGTGCTTTGTTGTTTGCTTTTTAAATATATTTTTATTTATTTCAGAGAGGAAAAAGAGAGAAATATCGATTAGCTGCCTCCTGCATGCCCCACATGGGGTCCAGCCTGCATCCTGGGCATGAACCCTGACCAGAATCGAACTGTGACCTCCTCCTGCTTCATAGGTCGACGCTCAACCACTGAGCCACACCAGCTGGGCTTGTGCTTTGTTTTTTTATACCAACAACTTACCTGTTACTTTCAATTTAGAGATACTTCCCCTGAAAACATATTGAGCCTATTATTTGAAACTAACTAAATTGCTGTTTAAAAAGCAGTTTAATCCTCTGTTTCTCAGCTTTACCAACACACCACACAAGTGTATTTTGGTTACAAATGTATGATAAGGTGGTCAAAAAAGGCTTTCAAGTCCCCACATAGGTCATGGTAGGATTAAATTCTGTGGGGGATGTGCATAGGAAGAAGAGAAGAAGTATGAAATTTCCAGCTGCTAAAAGCGAACCCTGGTAAATGTTTTGTGAGTAAATGTTGGTATATATTCAGAAGAACTGAAAGCAGAGACAAAAAGAGATATTTGCATACCCATGCTCATAGTAACATGATTAAAGGTAGAAGCAACCCAAGTATCTATGGATGGATGGATAAACAAAATAGTATATCTGTACAATGAAGTATTATGCAGCCTTAAAAAGGGAGGACATTCTTGCCCTGGCCAGATGGCTTGGTTGGTTGAAGTGTCATATCATACACCAAAAGGTGGCAGGTTCGATTCTTGGACAGGGCACTTACCTAAGTTGCAAGTTTGATCTCTGGTTGGGGCACATATGGGAGGCAACCGATTGATTTTTCTCTCTCCTTCTCTCCCTCTCCCCTCTCCATCCCCCCTTTTCCCTTTCCCTCTCCCTCTCTCTATAAAAATCAGTAAAAAATATACTCTCGGGTGAGGATTTAAAAAAATAAAATAAAATAAATAAGAGGGAAGGACATTCTGACACATTTTACAGTGTGGATGAACCTTTTGGATGTTATGTGAGATGAACTAAGCCAGTCATGTAAGAATAAATACTGTCTGGTTCTACTATGTGAGGTTCCCAGGGGAATAAAAATCAGAGACAGAATGGTGGGTGCCAGGGTTTGGGAGAGGAGGAATGGGAAGTTAGTGTTTAATGAGGACAGAATTTCAGTTTGGAAAGATGAAAGTGTTCTGTTCTGTGGATGGATGGTGGTGATGGCTGCACAACAAATGGATGTACTTAATGCCACTGAATTGTATACTTGAAAATGGTTAAGATGGCGAATTTTGCCTTATTTGTATTCTGTCATAGTTTTAAAAAATTAAAAAGTGAATATTGATGAGTTCCAAATCACTATAGTAGTTAAAATATGTTAGGCTTAAAAGAGTGGTGCGATGCTTTTCTTTTTCGAATGTAAATATTTGCAAGATACTGGGAATGACAACATTGGCCACTTTTGAAACTTAAGATGAAAAAATTTTAGATGTCAACTTAAAAATGCTTAACGGTACAGCAAATTTTCCAAAAAATTTGGGGCACAAAACAGCAATGGCTTTGGAGCCTGCCAGGCCTAAGCTGAGTCCCCACCATGCAGTTTTCAGGCTGTGTGACCTTGGGGAGACAGCATCCCCTCTCTGAGCCTTAGTTCTCACGTCTATAAAATGAGCCTAAGAACAGTTTTTGCTGTGAGAATTGAAATGGTCTGTATGCTCTTCTCCCTGCCAGGTCCCTGCAGCACTGGCCCCCTGGCTCAGTTGCAGAGCCGCCAACGTGAGTACAAGCTGGCCGCCCTTCATGCCAAGCAGAAGGGAGATACCTCCGCTGCCACCAGATACTTCCGTGTGGCCAAGGTGTGTCCAGACTGAATGACAGTGTCGTATGGAAAGGACAGGATGCTTCCAACATTACATGGTGGCAAAGAACATGGGCTCTAGAGTCAGACATATCTAAATTTGAATTCTGGCTTGATCAATCCCTAGGTGTTATTAGTTTACCTTTTCTGTGAAATGGTCCTAAGTGTGAGAAGAGGTTTAAGCAAGATGGGACAGAGGAAGGGGCAGAACTGGGAGTCGTCCTCTGTCACTTGGCAGGGCATGGAGGCTCCCCATAAGGACCTGGCTCCAGCTCCAGCCTCTCTTGACCCCCTTCTCACAGAGCTTTGATGCTGTCTTGGAGGCCCTGAGCCGTGGGGAGCCTGTGGATTTGTCCCGCTTGCCCCCTCCACCTGGTAAGGACCCCACCTGCCCACCTTCCAGGACTATTGGAGGCTTCCACTGACTTCCTGATATTGCCGCCCCTTTTGGTCAGGCTCGGAGACCTGCTCAGGCCACACCAGCCTGGGGGTAGGGGTGGCCACAAGCAAGCCCCTCATTGCACTGGACTTCTCTGCCCCCAGACCAGCTGCCCCAAGACCCACCATCACCGCCACTGCAACCTCCGACTCCCACCACGGTGCCATCCACACCAGGTAGGCTCCTGGGACTTTGGGCGGACAGGCGGGCCAGGGCAAGACAGTCCCCTTCCTCCCTTTCCAACACTCTTAACCCTGCTCCCACCCTCATTGGGCCCAGAGGTTCCCCCACCCCCAAGGACTCTCCTGGAAGCACTGGAACAGCGGATGGAGCGATACCACGTGGCCGCAGCCCAGGCTAAGACCAAAGGGGACCAGCGGAAGGCTCGCATGCATGAGCGCATTGTCAAGGTGCATGGGGGCTGAGTGGGTGGATGGGCAGTACCTGGAGACCGTGCCAAGGGAGTCCTAATACCTGTGTTCCCCACAGCAATACCAAGATGCCATTCGAGCCCACAAGGCTGGCCGAGCTGTGGATGTTGCTGAGCTGCCAGTGCCCCCAGGTAGGCCCTGCCCCTTCCTCCAGCCTCTGAGCCTTTGCAGGTGCTAATCCTTCTGACTGTACAGGCTTAGGAAGTTGATTGCTACACATTCAGGAATTCAGCAAGCTTGTTAGGCAATTGGTAGCTTAAAATCAGTATAGTTGGAGTATTTACACCTTGGAACTTGGCCAACACTAAAAATCAGGGGGTTTTATATGAAGAGCCTGTTGGCTAGTCCACTGCTGTCTGATCTTTCCTTTTCTTTGTTTGACTCACTCCTCCCTAGTCATCAGGTCTTCAGTGTTACAGATACCTACTCAGCCTCCCATTAACTGCCCCAGTGAGTTGGAGGCCTCCTTTGGGTTCTCAGAGCTGCCTGTGCATCCCTTCTGAGAGCATTGATCTCTCTGCACTTTGGTCCCCCAGGAGTCCCCCCAGGCCCAGAACCAACACTTGCATCCAGCATAGCAGCTCACAGTGCTTGCTTGTTGGAGTCTGGTCAAGGTCCAGGGTCAGGCGAGAGGAGGCAAGAGACAAGAGGGAGGTTGACATGGTCTGGTGTCTATATCAAACCACCAGCAGCTCCTTCCTGCATTTAAAGTGGATTCAAAGACCCAAGGCTCCTTTGGATCAGGTGGAACCCACCTCTCCACCATCATGGCACAGGTTTCTCTCTCCTGACCGGGCTCTGACTGGCCGCCCAGGCTTTCTCCCTATCCAGGGCGTAGAGGCCTCCGAGTCCACCCAGCCGAGCCTGGTGGGGGTCCTAGAGACTGCTATGAAGCTGGCCAACCAGGATGAAGGCCCAGAAGACGAAGAGGATGAGGAGCCTAAGAAGGTATGAGGGGCTGGGTTCTTGGGGTGAGGCAGGGAGTGATAGCAAAGTAAATCCTGACAATCCCAATCTTGAGCCAGAAAGAAATGGCTTCGTTTCTTGGCCCTGCCACTTCCTGATCATGTGGCCATGGGCAAGTCATTTTGTTCTCTGAGCCTCAGTCTCCTCATCTATAAAGTGGGCATAGTCCTAGTCCCTACCTTCCAAAGCTGTTGCAAAGATTCAAGGAGAACAGGATTGTATGTTGTATTTAGTGCTGAGGAAACAGACATTAAGCTGGTCACTATTGTCAGTGTCAGGCCCTGACTACTTGGGGAATGGCCTCATCATAGGTGCTGGAAAAGCTCTGACTTTCTCTCTGTCCTCAGCAGCCCAACAGTCCTGCGGCCCCTATAGCCCAGCCCAAGGCGCCACCCTCAAAGGCACCCCAATCAGGATCCACCTCAGCAGCTAAAGCAGCCCCCAAAGGCACATCCACCAGAGGTAGGTGCCCCTCCCCACCCTGACTGCCTGTCACCTGGCTGGGCAGCACCCGCAGATACCCCTGTCCCCACAGCCCAGCAGCAGTTGGCCTTCCTGGAGGGCCGAAAAAAGCAGCTTTTGCAGGCTGCATTGCGAGCCAAGCAGAAGAACGATGTGGAGGGCGCCAAGATGCACTTGCGCCAGGCCAAGGGGCTGGAGCCCATGCTGGAGGCCTCACGCAACGGGCTGCCTGTGGATATCACCAAGGTGAAACCTCTGGGCCGGCTAGACCTTCCCAGGTGCTCGTCTGTTGGGCTATGGCCAATTAGCAGCCATGTGACTTAGAATATATTAGTCAGGATGCAGGTTAAGCTGCTGTAACAAATAGGCTCTTCCTAAGAGACTGGTTAAACAAGACAGATGTTTATGTTTCTTGCATGTAACATTCAGGGTGCTCTGGGCTCTGAAAGATAAAGCCCTTTAGAGACCAGGTTCTTTCCATTTTGTTGTTCTGCTGCACCTGAGGAGGTTGTCCTTGTGCACATGGTCCAAGTGCACCACTAATCTGTCTGCATCCCGTTCATGGGAAGTCATGAGGGAAAAATTGCAGGCCAAGCAGTTTCCTCTAAAGGAAGTGGCATGGAATTGTCATCATTACCGTTCACCTCCCATTGCCCAAAACTGAGTCACCTAGCTGCAAGGGAAGCTGAGACATGTCTCATGCAGGGCGGCCATGTACCCAGTCAGAACTCCATTATTAGGGAAGAGGGTATGGATCAGATTTGGGGGAAGTAGTTAATAGATTCTGCCACTTTGGTCAGGACTATCCACCTCTCTCTAAGCATCACTTTTCTCTTTGGGGAAGTAAGCAGGGGCAGAGGCCAAAACAGTGGTCAGGGAAGGCCTCTCCAAAAAGGGATTAGGGCAGGCCTGCTCATTGCTGACCAACAGGCCCCTCTCCATGAGCCTTGTCTTTCCCAGGTGCCACCCGCCCCTGTCAACAAGGATGACTTCACCCTGGTCCAGCGGCCTGGCCCTGGTCTGTCTCAGGATTCTATCCGGCGCTATGGTGAACTCACCAAGCTCATAAGGCAGCAGCATGAGGTGAGGGGGCCCCTGGCCTGGATCAGCTGGGTTCCCCCTGGGTCATGGCCCCTCAACCCTCCCTTCACTGTCTTCTGCCTCACCAGATGTGTCTGAACCATTCTAACCAGTTCACTCACCTGGGCAATATTGCCGAAACCAGCAAGTAAGTGCCCCCATGCCCACCTCTGCCTGATGTGTGCACCCCCAGCCTACCTCTGGGACCAGGGACCTGAGCAGAGCCCTCTTATGGCAGATTTGAGAAACTAGCAGAGGACTGTAAGCGGAGCATGGAGACTCTGAAGCAGGCCTTCGCCCGGGGTCTCCCCACACCCTCTGCCCGCTTTGAGCAGAGAACCTTCAGCGTCATCAAGTAAGGCCCCAATGGCCCCTGGCCCAGATGCTCCCTTGAAGAGGGGTTTGCCCTCCCCAGAAGCTGGTGGAGGACTTGCCTCTGGAGGAGAGTTTGGGTGGGTGGTGGGAGCATAGCACACTCAAGGGCCTTGAGGCAGGCATGAGATGTGAGTGAAGGATGGCAAGTGAGGGGGTGTTAACCGTGACACCCCTTGGAAACAGTGTAGAGGTGTACCCTGTCAGGGGCCCATGGGATGGCAGTTGTTGGTCCTGCTTCAGTAAAGTGTTCCTACACCCTGGATAGTTGCGGTAATTGCTCCCACTTACAGAAATTAGGTGCAAACAATCTGGGGTAACCTAGGATAACCACCTGGGAAAATCCACACCATTTACCCTGGCTTTCCCACGTCTGCATGGCCTGGCTCCTTGTCACTTCCCTTCTATCTGTTGTCCCCAGTTTGCTCGCCTCCTGCCACACAAACCTCTTTTTGGTCCCTCAGACACACCAAGCATGTTCCCACTCAGGGCCTTCACCCTAGCAATGTGCCCTGCCCCGACTCTGTTCCCCATGTAGCATTTCTATGCAGCACCTTCTTGACATTCAGCATCACCTATGATGTCACCTGAGAGGCCCTCTCTGACCACCATATCTAAAGCAGCCCCTCCTGAGCACACTTCAGTCTTTCCCCTATTTTAATTCTTTGCAGAGTTGCTTTATTTATTCATTAGGCATTTTTCCACTCAGCTCAGGTTCCATGAGCACAGAGATGGGTCTCTCTCATTTATTTCTATAACCCCAGCATCAAAACCAGCAAGATCAAGAACACAGGCTGGCACATAGTAGGGCCTCCAGAAATATTGTTAAATGAAGGGAAGGTCCCCAAGCCATGAGGTCACTGGCTGGTACTTAGTAGGTAGGCTACTGGCTGGCACGTAGAGTAGGTACTAAATAAATGTGTGCAAACTAAAGAAAATACCCAAAAGTTAGTCATTGGCGGAATTGGACAGAGAACTCTAGTTTGTCTAATTCTAAAACTGGAGCTCAGGAGCTGAGACACCCCTAAAGGCAGTGTGGGATTTGTTCCCTACCCGTGCTGAAGGAGAAGGGGGGGAGGGGCAGTAAGGTTGAGGTGCCTCTGTCTCCCCACCTGCCCTCCTGGAAGGATCTTCCCAGACCTCAGCAGCAATGACATGCTCCTGTTCATCGTGAAGTGCATCAACTTGCCCACACCTCCAGGTGAGGGGGCGCCAGGCAGGGGTCAGGGCTCTGGGGACCACCTCTGCCCAGCTGTGACCTTTGTTTGCCCACAGGGCTGTCCCCTGGTGATCTGGATGTCTTCGTTCGGTTCGATTTCCCCTATCCCAATGTGGTATGTGGAGAGCCAAAGAGAGATGGCCTTAAGCCCCATCAGGATGGGAAGTGGGTTGGGCAGGGGTCCCAGGCCGGGTCCCAGGCCAGCCCCCAGGCCCTGAGCTTGCCTGCCTCTTGACTGGTCCCAGGAAGAAGCTCAGAAAGACAAGACCAGCGTGATCAAGAATACAGATTCCCCTGGTAATTCATGGGCAACAGGTACCCCCTGCCTTCTGCAGAAATGACATGAGACCATAGCCGACCCCTCCCTCCTTCCCTGAGCAGAGTTCAAGGAGCAGTTCAAACTCTGCATCAGTCGCAGCCACCGAGGGTTCCGAAGGGCAATCCAGACCAAAGGCATCAAGTTCGAAGTGGTCCATAAGGGGTGAGCTGGGGGGTCAGGCACTACATGGGCTCTGAGGGAGGGGAAGCTACTCTGGGCCAACCATCCTGTGTCCCCTCACATACATAGGGGCCTGTTCAAGACCGACCGGGTCCTGGGCACAGCCCAGCTGAAGCTGGATGCCTTGGAGACGGCATGTGAGGTCCGGGAGATCCTTGAGGTAAGAGGTGACATTAATTTAATGTTCCATTATGGCCATGTCACTCATTAACATTACTCAGATGCTCCCTGCCCTGAGCCTCCCAAGGGTCCTCTCTGCTGACCCAGCCCCTCCCCTGGGAGTTGAAGACCTCCTTACTCCCAGCCCCTAATACTTCCAACACCTGTTCCATTATGACTGGTTGGTGTCTCAGTCTCACCCATGGGCTCATATTTTGGAAATCCCTGATCCCAGCTCTGGGACTCCAGCCACTGCCTGCTTCCCAGCAGCCTCCCCTTATGCCCACCCAGGTCCTGGATGGTCGCCGGCCCACAGGGGGACGGCTAGAAGTGATGGTCCGGATTCGAGAGCCACTGACATCCCAGCAATTAGAGACAGTGACTGAGAGATGGCTGGTCATTGACCCCGTGCCAGCAGCTGTGCCCACAGTGAGAACCCCACCCAGCAGCAACCCCAGGGAGGGAGGCTTGGTTCAAGGGGAGCCAAGACTCACAACACTGGTTTTGTCCTCTGAAGCAGGTTGTTGGGCCTAAAGGGAAGGCCCCTCTCATGCCTGCCCCTACAAGGGAGCCAGGAAACAGGTAGGTGGCTGAGCCAGGCCATGCTGGAAAGAACCCCTCTTCCCATCTCAATCCTTCCTGGACAATATCTCATCAGGCACAAATTGGAGCATGTTCTTCCCCCTTTTAAAACCTTTCCTGGCTCCCTTTCTTCTGGAGGATCCAATTCAAACTCCAGCTTAATTGTTAAGATCTTTTTGATCTGACCATTGTGAAAATATCCAGCCTTCTCTCCCCCACTTCCTCCTACTAGTTCATGGCTACGCCTAGTTTTCACTCTCCTCTTGGGGTCTGTTACAATGCCCGGAGCATCTCTACCTCTACACTTGTTCCCTATTCCTCTGCCCAGCTCTGACTCCTGTGGGTTCCAAATTGGCTTTCATCTCCAGGAAGCCTTCTCTGACTGCCTGGCACAGGCATTACAGTTGCCTGTGTATACAGTTGCCTGAGTGTACATCATTGCCACTAGGGTGTAGGCTGAGCAACATTGTGGTGGGCCTGGCTTGTTCCCCAGTACCCAAGGTGTCAAATAAATGGAGTCAGGGATGAGAGATCCTTGTAGACCCTCATCCCTATCCCCACCCCATAGATCTGCCCGGCCCCTGCATAGCCTTAGCGTGCTGGCCTTCGACCAAGAGCGTCTGGAGCGGAAGGTGAGTGCCCACCCACTGGGCTTGGTGGGGCAGGATTGTGGGGTCTGCAGGCTCAAGCAGGGCCCTCTCAGCCCCCTTTATACCCCACTCCCTCAGATCCTGGCCCTCAGGCAGGCACGGCGGCCAGTGCCCCCGGAGGTGGCCCAGCAGTATCAGGACATCATGCATCGCAGCCAGTGGCAGAGGGCACAGCTGGAGCAGGGGGGCCCAGGCATCCGGCGAGGTGGGGGCTCAGGGTCAGGCACACGGGGGAGGGGCAATGGCAGTGGCCCCATTCTGATCCCCTCCCACCCTCAGAATACATGGCCCAGCTGGAGCATCAGCTACAGTTCTACACAGAGGCTGCTCGGCGCCTAGGCAACGAGGGCAGCAGGGTGAGCCGGGTGGAGTTCGGGTGGGTACTGGGGGTCTGGGGCTGCCAGGGGCTTCCACTGACTACCCTTTGGATCCCCAGGAAGCTGCAAAGGAGGCACTCTACAGGCGGAACCTGGTTGAGAATGAGGTGAGCAGCTCAAGTGTTGGGGTGGGGGTGGGCAGCTGTGGCCATGGCCCCCCTGACCCCTGTGGACTTCTGCAGCTGCAGCGGCTCCGCAGGTGAGGGGCCAACGGGGCTGGCCACCCTGGAGATCCAGGAGCAGGCTCAGGCCCTGGTGCTGGGAGGAGCTGACATGGCCACGGCTTCCAACCAGACAAGCAGACAATCAGCGGACAATCGATTCTGGATGGACTCATCCCCTGCTGGGCCCACCCAGCCTGGCCAGAGCCTCCCGGCAGAGGGCATCAGGGATGGTGCCTACCAGCCAGCCTGTGCCCCTGGCCTGTTCCGGAGGTAGAAGAGTGGCTTGGACCAAGCCCTGAGAGCCCCTGTAAGCACTTTACTTCCTGTCCCTCCCCAGCCTTAATCCTTAAGCCCTCCCATACCCAAAGAAGCCTCTGAGAGCAGCCAGAACCTGGCTGGCTCCCCAGAGGGGTGCCCTGGCCCAGCTAGGCCCCAGGGTTGACACACAGAATAAACAGCCAGGGCCACACCCGGCTCTCCATCTTGCCTTTGTTTCTTTGCCTCAGTGGCCGCTTTGGGTCTTCCCGCTCCACACACACACCCTCCCCAGGGGTAGTAGAAGGGAAGGTGCCTGGGAGGAGGAGTGTCTGCAAAGGATATGTTCTTGCACGTGAAGGCCCATGCATCTGTCAGGGTCCGTGGCTGCCTGAAGGCGCCTGCCCTACCATGCATTTAATCTTCATGAATAAACCCAGATATGCCCAGTGGCCTTGGGTATATCTGGGTTTAGAGGTGTGGTCAGGCCATGCGTGGTGGTGCTTGGTGACCCATGTATTTCTCAGGGCTTCAAAATCTAGCCCTGCCACTCACTAGCCACAGGACCTGGGCCAAATTGCCTGATCCACTTAACATCCTACAGCCTCCGTTTCCCCACTGGATATAGGGATGGTGAGAGCCCTTCCTGTCCCACAACGTGAAGGGCACCTGATTGGTGGTGAGTGCTCGAAAGAATTAGGCTTTATTGTTGCTGTCTCCATCTGTGCAGGACCTGGCCAGCAGGTCGCCTGATGTGCGAGCTGCATGCCTCGGTCCCTCTCTCTGTGTGAGGTGCCCCAGCTTCCTAGCCAGCACTGGTCAGGGGGGCTTAGCCCGGAGGCCTGGGAGAGATGGGTTGAGGCCCCAGGCGGGTACTGTCTCCTTAGTCCACAGCCCGGCAGAACCCCTTAGGTCAGGGGACCCCTGCCCGTGGCTGCCGTGGTGCCGTGGAGGGCAGCTGGATCAGGACCTGCTCAGGGTTACCCGTTGTGTCCACCACGCACAGGTGTGGGAGGCCCAGGAAGGCCTCAGGCGCAATGCTGGTCATGTGAAGCCTGTTGGCCCTGAACCAATAGGCAAGCATGAGGGCAGGTGCAAGGGTAGGGGGCCATAACCGTCCTGACCCCCTGGGCCTACTGAGGTCTCCACAGCCCACCATGGCCCTCCCCTGCCCTTGTGGACCTGCCCAGCTGCCTGAGGGCACCTGAGGAAGAGGGCACGCAGGCTAGGTGTGCTGAGGAAGGCTTCGGGGCCCACATGGCTGATGCGGTTGCTCTGCAGGTGCAGCTCCTCAAGGGCCTCGGGCAGGTCAGGAGGCACGAAGGACAGCTGGTTGTGGCTGAGGTCCAGGACCTAGGCAGGTGGGCAGAGATGCCCTGTGATGGCTCTAGGCCCTGGGTCAACTGCTCAGCTAAGCCCCACACCACTCTCCTCCCAAACCCTCCTCCCCTCCATGCCCAGCCCAGTCCTGCCCCTTCTGGACCCTTTTTGAGGCTGCTAAAATCCTCCATTGGCAGAGGTAAACTGAGTCCTTTCTGGGGGGCAGGCCCTGCTATAGATGCTAGGGGCATAGACAAGTTCCCACCTACTGTGGGAGACACTGATTCAATTAGCCATTCATTGTAGATGGCACTTAATCCACATTTTCATGCCCTTCTAACACGGTCACTTACTTACATTTGTTATTAATTGCTTCTTCCCCAAGCAGGGCGTTTATGCCAGGGCCAGGAATTGTGTCACTGTGGCCCACCTAGAACAGTGCCTGACACCCACAGAGGCTTTAAACTCTGGGATCAATAGTGGTGAGGAGCTAGAGGCCACTAAGGTGGTGGAGGGGGTGTCTCAGAGGACCTGGGGCAGGGACAGCACAGCCAAAGGCCTGGAAGCTGAATCTGTCTTATCTATCCCAGGGCTAGCCCCATGGGGGGCTCTTTTTGTGGTATCCGAGGGCCTTGTGGAGGAGGACCTGGGCAAGCAGGGGGATGGAAGGGCCATGGGGACAGTCAGTGTGGCTAACCAGCCAGCTTCTGACCTGGAGGGCCTGCAGCTCATGCCAGGTGCCAGGCTCAATGTCGCCCACTCGGAGTCGGTTATGTGCCAGGCTGAGCTCCCGCAGCTGGTCCAGGCCGGCCAATGGCTCGGGCTCTAGGGCCCGCAACTGGTTGCGCTGTAGCCGCAGGGTGTGCAGGCCAGTGGGTAGACCAGAGGGCACCCGAGTCAGCTGGTTGCCGGCCAGGTCGAGGCTGCGTAGGCCACGCAGCCGGCGGAAGGCCCGATGGTGCACGCGGGCACTGGCCAGGTGATTGTAGGCCAGATTAAGCTCGGCCAGGCGTGGTGTGGCTGCCAGGTCTCGGGCACCCAGTGCAGCCACGTGGTTGTGGGACAGCACCAGGGACCGCAGGCGGCGGGGCAGCGCCAGGGGCACACGCTCTAGCCTATTACCATAGACATGCAGCGTGTGCAGGCCCCGAAGAGGCCGCAGTGCCCCTGCCGGCAGCCCCACTGCCCCAAGCTGGTTGTGTTGAAGCAGCAGGTAGCGCAGTCCCCGTGCCCCACGAAGCCGGGCTGCTTCCACCTGCTGGATGTAGTTCCGGCCCAGGTGCAGCACAGTCACGGTGCGAGGCAGGCCGGCAGGCACCGCGGCCAGCTGATTGTGGGACAGGTCCAGGTACTCGAGGCGGTGCAGTTTGCTGGTGGGAGAGAGGACTGACATCAGTCTGGGTGCCCAGCCTCGTGGACTAGGTGTCTTGGGTAGAGGGCAGAAGGGCTGATGAGTGGTATTGAGAGATGTCAGCTGGAAATTCCAACTTCAGGGTGGTGAGTTGAGAGTTCTGGGTGGGATGTAAACTTGGGGTGATCAAGGCAGGGTCTAGCTGAGGATTAGAGGTAGGGATGACCAGGACAGAGTTCTGAGTCCAGATCAGCATGAGGCAGCTGTGATGTTGGATAACAAGATGGGAGCACACAGTAGTTGGTAGCGAGGGTGGCTGCCCGGTGCTGGGCTGAGCTGGTGCACAGTGAGTGCTCACCAAATGAGGCCATGGGGATAGGAGTGATACAGAGGGTGGCAGCCCCAGGTTCTGAATCCTCAATCCCAGCACAAAGCTATACCCCATCCCATCTTGTCCCAAGCCCCACCTGAAGGTGGTGGCATCCAGGCCACTGTCTGTCAGCTGGTTATGTTGGAGGTAGAGCTCACGGAGGTGGGTCTGGCGGCTCAGGGCTCCTCGGGGTACCTTGGAGATGAGGTTGTTCTGGGAAGGGAGGAGAGAATGTAACCTAGGGTCCGGAATAGAGGGCAGTGGAGAGCCACAGAAGGCTGTTGAGTAAGGGAGTGATAGAGGAGGAGCTGACTTTAGCAAGGCTGGTCAGAGCACTTGACTTGTGCCAGTGGTAGAGACTCAGAGAAAGATATTGCTGACAGCTGGAATTTTAAGGGGACAGAGGGGCCTTCCAGGAGAGAGGTAAAGGGGGCCGGGGGAAAAGGGGAGGTGAAGTGAAGGAGGGGCACCTGCAGGTGGAGCCGCTCCAGAGAGGGTGGCAGGCTGGGCGGCAGGTAGCTGAGCTGGTTGTTGGAAAGGCTAAGGGTGTTGACAGCCTCAGAGCCGTGGAAGGCATCAGGTGGCAGGCCAGCATTGCTCAGGTGGTTGTTGTGGAGGTACACGGACCTGAGGGGAGCCAGGCTGCTTCCACCAGCCTGCCCCCAGGCTCCCCACCATTCCCACTCTGCACCCCAGCTCAGGGCTGCCTTCAGTGTGCATGCGAGTGAGTGTGTGTGTGTGTGTCGTTCTCCAGACAGAGCATCCAGGGTCCTATCTCCCCCAGACCCCCCAGAGCAGGCTCATGACCTCCCTCAGATCCCAGGGGAGGAGTGGCCTAGGCATGTCTGAGGCCTGGAGGGCCCGAGATGGGCCAGGGCTACCTGAGCGCCGGCTTCTCCCCAAAGGTGAGTGGGAAGATCTCCGTCATTTGGTTGGCAGCCAGATCCGCTACTCGGAGGGAACGAGGCAGAAACTGGGGGGCCACCGAGAGCTGTGGGAGCACAGTGTGCTAGTCCTGGTGGCACCTTCCAGCCCCTGCTGTTCCCTCTCTGCACTCTGCTGTGTGGCTGGCTGGGGTGGGGTGGGGAGTTGGGTGGGGGCTCACCTTGTTGTGGGCCACGTAGAAATGCTGCAGCTGGGTGAGGGACTCAAAGGCCTCGTCGGGCAGGCCTGGGAGCGGAGTGGGTATTGAGGGGACACCAGGCCTGGTAGGGGGTAGGGGGCAGGGGGAGTCTGTGCTCCCAGCTGCCCCAGGGCTCCTGGCCTGGGACTGGCAGAGGCTCCTCCAGGCACCCCCTCCCAGTCCACAAAAGCCACAGCCCCCCTCCCCACCCCCATCCCCTGAGTTTCCATCCTGCTCAGCAAAGGGCAGTTCTGGGAACTGCCGCAGAGCTGCCCACAGACCCAGCATGGGGGAGGGAGAGGGCTACTGGGGCCAAGCCAGGGAGGGCAGTCTCCTGTGTCCCCCTCACCCTCAGAGGAGATGAGATTGTTGTGCAGATTGAGGGTTCGAAGACCGCTGAGGCGGGACAGCTCATTGTAGGGGAGCTCCTGTAGCTGGTTGTTCTGGGGAGGGGGCATTCACACCCCTGACCCGGATGACCCTGAGCCCTCAACAAAAGCCCCCAGCCCTGATTCTCAGGTTCCCATCAGCCTAAGCAAGAGAACCCAACACCCCATTACCCCCATAGTTGATCCCAAATGCCTCAACACACCTTAACCAAAAGGATATTAATCCCCAATGCCCCATCCACCCCTATAGTTGACTACTGACATCCATCACCTTCACCCCAGACAACCCCATAACTGTCAACATTTTGACCCCCTGACACCCCCAAACTCTCAGCCCCTCCTACATCCAATATCTGTACTCCACCTCCAACACCAGGGCCAACTTCCATCATTGCCAATTCCCATATGCCCAATGCCTCACCCCTGCATAAGGACCCTACACCCATCACTCAATTCCAGCACTTCCCATGCTTATCCCACTTCACCCCACCCTGTAATGTCCTTCCCTCACCTGCAGGGAGAGGTGCTGAGCCTCCCTGGTGATATTGTGGGGGAACACCCACAGGTCCAGGCCATCGCAGTCCACGGTGTCAGCCCGGGGGCAGGAGCAGCGCAGGGGGCAGGCCCGGGGCAGGGGCTGAGAGCTCTTCCCCATGTGGGGGAAAGCAGGGTCCTCCATGCCGGGTGTAGTTGGGGGGCCCAGCAGCAGCAGAAACAGCAGCAGCAGGCTCAGCCGCTGGGAGTGGAGGGACAGGTCAGGGTGTAGCCAGGTTGGGCACCATGTCGCCATGGTGACAGGAGCATCCCAGAGCGGGTGCAGGGCAGGCAGGCCGCACCCTCATACCTTCCCCCACCCCACCTCACCATAGCCAGCCCCAGTTCAGCTGTCTTGCCCGAACTGCCGACCAGGGCTTCCTAATGGAAACCAGGCGGTCACCTCCTGGAGCCTCGGCTGTGGCCGCCACCGCCCCCCATCTCTTGGCACAGGCCACTCTCCCTGCAGGCTGTTCCCCCGGGGCTCAAGAGAGCTGGCCTACCCCCTTGCCTGCTTTGGGGAGGGTGGGTGGGCTGATGGATGGGGTGGTGAGAAAAGGCCAGCCTGTCCCCTTGGTTCCCCACCCCCAACCCCCAGCTCTGCTTGCGTAACCTCCGCCAGCTTGGGCTGGGCTACAGGAGCAAGGAATGTTTGGGGGAAAGCTAAGATTCACCCTGTCTGGTATTTGGGCCGACCACAGGAGTAGGGGTGGAGGCAGAGGAGTGGGGGATGCTTCAGGCTGCAGGAGGGTCCCCAAGGAACTGAGACTGGCGGGGAGGGGTCAGGGCAGGCCTGGGCTCAGCCTGCCAAACCCAGACACCAACCTGGAGGCTCTCAGCCAGATCTGCTATCCAGGCTCCTCCTCCCCCCCCCCCCCCCCACCAGCTGGCCTCACTGGCAGTCACACCCCTCCTCACCCAAAATGGCCACAGCTGCCACTGCCTGAAAGGAAATTACACGTGTGGAGGCACCAGCCTGGTGGTTAAGGATGTACGCTCAGTGCCAGCCTGCCTGGGCTTGAACCTGGGCTCAGCCTCCTCTCTGGGGCTCGGTTCTCCACTCTGCAGAGTGGAGGAAAGTTGGTCTCAGCTCCCAGGACGGTGTGAGGGTTAAGTGAGATCATCCTATGAAGTGGGAAGACAGTCCCAGCACATCCCATGCCCTCAATGCCAGAGCAGCAGTGTGTGCCACTGGGTGAGGACCCCCCGGTCTTGTGGTGGGCAGTTAGACAGACATGAGCAGAGCAAGGAGCAAGGACAATGGGCCAGGTGCAGAAGGTCACCAGGGCAGAAACCTCCAGGTGCCTGGCAATGGGCAAAACTGGGAAAACAAGGACCTCCTCCAGGATAACCTTTCCTCCACTAGCATCGCGGTGTAGACCCCCTGACCTTTCATATTGTTGGTCATGGGACTTGGACCTTCCCTTGACCTTTCCTCCCCTGACATGTTGCCAGTCATGTGGTAGACCCCCTCGGAGGAGGAACAAGGGATCAAAGAATGGCCTCGTGGCTCCCATGCGGGCCCTTGCACAGCTGCCTCCTTAAGCATTAACCCCGAGGGATAACGTCTAGACCTCAGTTGTATCTCAGCCCCAGGCCCAGAAAAGCAGCAAGGCCAGGTGAGGTGACACCATGGCTGACATCAGGACCAGCTGCGATGAGTAATGCCTCCCTCCCCTGGCACCTACCAATCAGTAGAGACCACGACCTTGAAAGGACACACCTGGAAAAGCTGAAGAATTATTCTATTGAGATCCTCCCCTGGGACCTCCCCTAAGATCCCTGCCTTTAGAGAGGGGAGAAAAGCCCCCAGGCAGAGGACCCAGCTCACCTCTCTATCCTACACTCTCCATTGCCACCCCCCCCCCCCCTCGCGCCAAGCCCTTTCTCTGGAATACACCTGCACCTTTTCCCCCCTCCTTACCCCAGGCACATAGATCCTTGCTTTCTTTCTCCTAAGTTCCTAGGGCCCTTCTTTAACCTCTATAACTTGTTTCCTGAGCCCATGTAGCCCAGCTGGCTCACTTCTTCCACAGCTCACTTCTTCTACCTCTGTCACTTTCTAAATAAACTTTTGCTTGTATTTGAGTCTTGGCTCTGAATGCTTTCTTAGCCAGAACTCAACTACTGAGATTACTGAACTGAGTCCAATTGCTGGTAACATTCTGGTGCCATTTCGCCACAAATAGTCTGGTCCCTGAGACATGCCACTTACCAGTGGGGTGACTGCAGACAAGTTATTTTCCTGCCCCAGCCTCAGCTCCCCACACAGAAAATGGGGATGACAGCAGACCCTGCCTCAAAGGTTGTCACCAGGCAAAACCAGTAACAGACAGATGTTCTAAGACCACATTTGACCCTCCCAAGCACTCAGCGGCTGAGGCGATGGCTGCACGAAGGGCATGAAGGAGGTAGAGATCCCCTGGAAGCAGAGCTTGCGACAAGGATTGTGTGTGTTTGTCTCGAAGAAGGAAGCGGTAGGGAAGCGGGGAGGTGACGGAAGGAAGGAAGGGAGCAGTCAATAATCAGTAAGTTATCACTGGGGTTATCAACTTGCCTGGATCTTGCCAGACTTAGCACTCCAAGTCCTGTTCCCCAGAAAACCTTTAGTCCTGGGCAAACTGGGGTGATTGGTTGCTATTGTCATCAAACACATTCCCGCCATAGACCACTGGGGGCTCACTCCCACTGGGGAACACTAGGCGATTGTGTAGGACACACACTTCAGAGTCATCCACCTGAGGGGCAATGGAACTGGGATATTGATCCTGTACTTCCCTCCATCTATCACTGATTGAGGGCTGCCCCCAAGGGGCCTGAGCTCTGCTGCACTCTGGGTAGAGCAGGCTCTAGTCCTAAAGAGATACAGGTGCCTGATGGTGAGGTCTGAGAGGCATGAAAGGCCCCAGAGAGCACCTGCTATAGGAGGCTATGGGGTCCAGCCATGGGGAGTTGGCAGTGAAGTACATTAAGTGAGTGGTAAGAAGGGAGCAAGATATAGGAGAGCTCTGGATAGTGTGGCTCAGTGGTGGGAGCACCAATAGGTCTCAGATTCAATTCCTTGTCAAGGCCACGAACCTGGGTTTCAGGTTTCCCCGCTCCCGTTAGGGCATGTGCAAGAGGCAACTGGTCAGCCAGTGTGTCTCTCTCACATCAATGTCTGTCTGTCTGTCTGTCTCTCTCTCTCCTCCCACCTCTGGTTTAACAACAAAAAAGACATGGGAGAATGGTGGAAAGAGAGGGTATCTGTATTATTAAGCTCCCTCCCACAAAGAAGGAAACTTAGACCCAAAGAGGTAGTCATTTGCCCACATTTCCGAGGACTCTGTAGCCTTGTTTGTGGGGCCCTCAGGGCTGGGGCAGGAGACAGGTCTTAGCCTTGGCCCGAGAGAACA
Source organism: Corynorhinus townsendii (assembly GCA_026230045.1). Lineage (NCBI taxonomy): Eukaryota > Metazoa > Chordata > Mammalia > Chiroptera > Vespertilionidae > Corynorhinus > Corynorhinus townsendii. The sequence continues at coordinate 81,051,257 of JAPDVU010000006.1, forward strand.
ACAAACCTCACTCCAAGTTCTCCATGTGGGACTGATGGACCCTAGTTTGAATATTGTGTAGCAGAGTAATATATCCAGTCCCAGTGAGCTACTGAGCTACCACCACACAGATCCTGGCCCCAGGGAAGCAGCAATGCCAACCAAGCTGTTTGAGTTTCTGGCAGGCCACCTTCATTTGCAAAGTATGGGGAACCCAAACCAAACTAACTGATGCAAACAATGACATTTATTGACTCACTAGAGGCCCAGTGCATAAAATTCATGCACCGGGGGGGGGGGGGTTGTCGCTCAGCCCAGCCTGCACCCTCTCGCAGTCCAGGTCCCCTCACTCCTTACCGCCCCCTGCTTGCTACTCCTTACCACTCAGCTCACTGCTCCTTAGCGCTATTGCAGAGCAGCAGCTGTGAGCCTGGCTTCTAGCTGAGCAGCTCTCTCCCTGTGAGAGCACACTGACCACCAAGGGCAGCTCCTGCGTTGAGCGTCTGCCCCCTGGTGGTCAGTGCACATCATAGCAACTGGTCGTCTGCCATAATGGTTGCTTAGGCTTTTATTATATAGATGAACGAAATATTGGGGGAGAGGTTCTTCAGGTATAGTTGCATCCAGGGGCTCAAATGATATCTTACTATGGATTCTCTCTCTACCTCTCTGCTCACCAGCAGGCTACTCATGTGGTCCAGCTTTAGCTCAGATGAAAGCTCCAAGCTTGAATCTTAATGGCCTAGTTTTGGTCACCTGTCCAACTGTAACCAGAAGGACAGAATGTGCTGATTGGCTAGGAACTTTACCATCCTATATAATAAAAGCCTAATATGCAAATCAACCAAATGGCAGAACGACCGATCGCTATGATGCTCAATGACCACCAGGGGGCAGATGATCAATGCAGGAGCTGCCTCCAGGAGGTCAGTGTGCTCCCACAGGGGGAGTGCCACTCAGCCAGAAGCCTGGCTCATGCCTGGCGAGCACAGCGGCGGTGGCAGGAGCCTCTCCTGCCTCTGCTGCAGGTGGGCAGTAAGGCGCGAGGGGTCCGGGACTGTGAGAGTCCCAGGCTGAGAGAGGGTGCAGGCACCTCAGTGCACGAATCTCATGCATCAGGCCTCTAGTTAAGCTTATAAATGGCCCACTGGCCTTATCTCCCTGGAACAAACTCCTTTTCCTTTACTCAACCCAGTCCAGCCCAATTGTGTCCTGCCCAGTCCTGCCTTGCCCAGCTAAGCAGGGAGTTCTGTAGGGAAAGAGATGTAGTGTGGTCAACCAAATATTGATCCTGGAACAACCAGCATCAGTACACCTTTATGAAATGCATGCAGAATTTTCTGAATGGGTGGGAAGATTTGCATGGGAAGGGGGTGTTAATGTGTTTCACTTTGCCTGAGGCACTGATTTAAGAGTAGGAAGGTCTGTAGAATCAGGGGCAGCTATTGCACCAATCGGATCTCATTTTGGGTGCAGTGGGGGCTGGGGGCGGAGGGAGTGTTGATGTAGGAGGGAGCAAGAGGCTGATGGGAAGTGTAGTCTTCCAATTAGAATAGAAAAGGAGAGGTCAATTCAGAACCAGTTAATGACCTTAAGGCTGACCTTGGGCTCACCCCTGCTTATCCTCTGATGGCATCCAACTTTAAGATACAGGCTAAGACTCAACCTTTTAATCAGCCTTCATCCAGCCAATAAGCCTTATAGGATCTGGACCCAATCCATAAAATCACTGAAATTTAGCTGGGCATAGGCTGCCTGGAATAAAAGAATTACATTTCTGCCCTCGCTGATTTGGCTCAGTGGATAGAGTGGTCACCCTGTGTACTGAAGGGTCCCGGGTTCGATTCTGATCAAGGGCACATGCCCAGGGTTGTGGGCTCGATCCCCAGTGGGGGGTGTGCCAGAGGCAGCTGATCAGTGATTCTCTGTCATCATTGATGTTTCTATCTCTGTTTCTCTCTCCCTTTCTCTCTGAATCAATAATATATATATATTTAATAGAACTATTTTATTATATATATATATTAAAATAGTTCTCTTCAAAAAAAAGAATGACATTTCCCAGCCTCCCTTGCAGCTAGGTGTGGGTTATAAGCAGAAGTGGTATGGACAACTTTGAAGAAAAGGGGTGCCTTTATCCTTCCTACTGAACATAGATGTGATAGCTGGAACTCCATCAGCCATTTGGGCCGTGACTTCAACCTGGAAATAAAGGCCTTGAATGATGGAGCAACAGGATAGAAGCACCTGAGTCTCACATACCATGGGAAGCTATGTCATCCTTGGACTAACCAGTGTTTTGATTACCACCTATTTACCCTGTTGGTGAAGGAGGGATCACATGTCCTAAACAGTATAAGATAGCCAAACACATGATATCTAACACTGGATAGATGAGATCGTTATCAGTTTATTAGTCACATGTACTCACAGCTCAGAGGAGGAGAACACTGCACACCATGCAAAGACACTTGGGGGTGGTACACTCTGGAGCAGAGTTGAGAAGCAGGGACTGTGGGAGGCAAGTTTTGTAGTGACAAAAGGGTTGGATGACCTCTGCTTCCCAAGGCAGGATGTGATTGGTTCTTCAGAATAATTTCTTAAAAAAAAATTTTTTTTTTTATTGTTTAAAGTATTACATGTAGTAGTACATATACCTCCTTTTTTTTTTTTTTTTTACAGAGAGGGAGAGGGATAAAGAGTTAGGAACATCAATGAGAGAGAAACTGCCTCCTGCACACTCCCTACTGGGGATGTACCCGCAATCAAGGTACATGCAGAGATCTGGAATCAAACCTGGGACCCTTCAGTCCACAGGCCGATGCTCTATCCACTGAGCCAAACCGGTTAGGTCTCTCCTTCCCCCCTCCCTTTTACAGGATAATTGCTTAGGCTGGCAGACAGGTGAAAGCCATTAGATTGAGTACCAGATGGGATGAAGCTGGTCTGGCTGAGAGACGAACTAGCCATGTGGGGAGACTTTCCCACTGGTTGAGGGGAGAATGTCTGACAAAAGCAGGGAAACTCATGGTTAGGGCTTTGGAGCCCTGTGAGGCTCAATGCACCAAATGTTAGGCCTCTCTGACTAGAGCAAATTAGGCCTCTCAACTCGCTCCAGTCATCTTGAGCATGAGAGGAATCTGATCTGACATCTCTCTTGTTTAAGCCACTGTTTCTCTTTTTCCCCCCTTTTTAAAAAAATATTTTTTATTGATTTTTTACAGAGAGGAAGGGAGAGGGAGAGAGTGTTAGAAACATTGATGAGAGAGAAACATAGATCAGCTGCCTCCGGCACACTCCCTACTGGGTATGTGCCTGAAACCAAGGTACATGCCCTTGACCGGAATCAAACCTGGGACCTTTGAGTCCGCAGGCCGATGCTCTGTCCACTGAGCCAAACCAGTTAGGGCTTTTTTTTTTTTTTTTTTTTAATAACTGAATCCAATCCTGATGGATACAGGGGATAGCCACAGAGGTGAGAGTTGAAGCCACAGCATGGATGACATTAGTCAAGGAGAAAGGATCGAATGAAAAGGGAGACCCTTGAGGAGTGTTGATGCTCAAGAGGCGGGTGGAAAAGATCATGCGACAGCCATGGAGATGGAGCGCCAGAAAGACATGAGGAACCTGAAAAGCACCTGGTAAAACTGAAAATGTACCTGTCATGTACTTGGATGGTTAACTGTGTATGTCAAATATAAAATCTATAATAATAAAAGCATAATATGCAAATTGACCAAATGACCAAACAGCAGAATGACCATCCAGATGACCATGATATGACACGCACTGGCGCCAGGCTAGTGAAGGTGGGTGCGATGCCATTGGTCAGGAGGCCCTGCCATCGCCCCACGATTGCCCTGCAGAGGGAGGCCCAGGCCACTGGCTGGCAGGCAATCAATTGGGGGGCTCCACAATCACCTCAAAGAGGGAGGCCCAGGCCACCCTCTGTAGGGCAATCCATTAGGGTGCACCATGGAACTGGGGAACCAGAGGGGTGTGGTGGAACGCCAGGCCAAGGTGGATGGGGGTGGGAGGTGGGGCCGGGGCTGCGAAAGCTGGAGCTGTGAAGCTGGCAGCCAGGGCTGCGAAGCCAGCAGCTGGGGAAAGTAAGGCCTACCCTTGCACGAATTTTGTGCATTGAGCCTCTAGTTATATTATAAAATTACTAGAGGCCTGGTGCATGACATTCGTGCACTCGGCAGGGTGTGTGTGTGTGTGTCCCTCAGCCCTGTCTGTGCTCTTTTGCAGTCCAGGAGCCATCCGGGGATGTCTGACTGCCGGCTTAGGCCTGCTCCCACAGGCAGTCGGACATCCTTAGTGCTACTGCCAAGGTGGGAGAGGCTCCTGCCACTGCCACTGAGCTCACCAGCCTTGAGCTGGCTTCTGGCTGAGCGGCGCTCCCCCTATGGGTGTGCGCTGACCACCAGGGGGCAGCTCCTGCATTGAGCATCTGTCCCCTGGTGGTCAGTGCACATCATAGCGACCAGTCCATCCTCCGTTCAGTCGATTTGCATATTACCCTTTTATTATATAGGATATTGGGTCATAGGGCACCCAGATTAAACATTACTTTGGGGGTATGTCTGGATGAGATTAGCATTTGAATCAGTAGACTCAGTAGGCTGTCCCCCCAATGTGGATGGGCACCATCCAATCCACTGAGGGCCTGAATAGAACAAAAAGTGGAGGAAGGAGAAATTCACTCTTTTTTCCTTCCTGCCTGCCTGCTGAGCTGGGACATGGTCTTCTCCCGCCATCAGACTGAGATTTATACCATTGGTTCCCCTGGTTCTCAGGCCTTCAGGCTCGAAGTGGAATTACACCACCAGCTTTCCTGTGTTTCCAGCTTGTGGACAGCAGATCCTGGGACATATTACATCACAAAAATACTCATCATAAGCTGAAAATATTACAGGTCAAAAATGCATTTAATACACCTAACCTGCCAAACACCATAGCTCAGCCTGGCCTACCTTACATGTGCTCAAAGCACTAACATTAGCCTGTAGTAGGGCAAAACCATCTCACTTCCACTAAACTTCACAACGGAGTATTGTACCACATACCGTCAGACTGGGAAAAGATCAAAATTCAAAATCTGAAGTACAGTTTCTACTGAATGCATGTTGCTTTCGCGCTATCATGAAGTTGAAAAATCATATGCTGAACTATCATAAGTCAGGGACCATCTGTATATATCTTATTGGTTTTGTTTCACATGTGTATTCGGCAGGCAAGACCATTCTGCCTAACAAAAGACCCCAAAGGTCAGTGACTGACATTAGAGTTGGTCATCCATACGATATAATCACCACAGATCAGCAGGGCTCCTGAGCCACATAGTCACCAGTTGGAGAGAGGCTGGAGCAGCCTCCGCAGCTGCTGGTGCAGTAGCAGAGACAGAGGAGACTCCCAAGCCAGCTTCAGTGTTTCCAGCAGGAAGTACTACCCAACCCTTCCACTCCCATTTCATTGGCCAGGTCACAGACACGTGGTCCTGCCTGACCGCAAGGGATAGAGAAGTGAAGGGATGGGGTTTGGGAGGACCAAGTGGGATATTTGGAGTATTACTCTCTGTGACACCCAAGGACCAGCAATCTAGTCTTCTGCAAAAACTTTTACATGGCCTCCAACAGATATTTACAAAGGTGTTCCCTCCAGCCTCATTTATTAGAGTGAAAATTCTCTCTTGCCCTGTATCCCATGGCTCACAATTTCACTTCATGATCAATGAGCATGTGTTGAGTAAGTAAATGAAAAATAAAGTCCCATAAGAGGGGAATAGAAGGTGTCCTATGAAAATAATAAAGAACCAGATCTAGGCTGTACAAGGGATTTGATTTGATTTACACATATTGTGTTAGTTTCCTCATGCTGTTGTAATAAATGACCACAGACTGGGTGCCTTACATCAGCAGACATGTATTCACTTCAGAAGTTTAAGGTGTGTTTTATTTGTGAAGGCTAGAAGTCCAAAGTCAAGGTGTTGGCAGAGTTGGTTCTTTCTGGAGGTGCCTTCCTTGCCTCTCTTCCAGTTTCTGGAGGCTGCTGGCAATTAGTGACGTTCCTGGGCTTTGGCTGTGTTACTCCAAACTGCCTCAGTTTTCATGAGGCCTTTTCCTGTGTGTGTGTGTGTGTGTGTGTGTGTGTGTGTGTTTTCCTCTTCTGTCTCTTATAAAGACATTGGTCATTGGATATAGTGCCTAAGTGGTTAATCCAGAAAAATCTCATCTCAAGACCTTTAAGTTAATCACATCTTTCCCCCACCATTCCCCAAATAAGGTCATATTTACAAGTGTTGGGGGTTAGGACGTAGCATCGCTTTTTGTGGGTCGCCATTCAAACCACAACATCGTTTGATGTGAGTAAAGCTAATCTTATGAGGAAAAAAAAAGTTACAGAATGAGGCTAACAATTTTGATCATTTTTTGTAAGTTAAAAAAGATATTGGCTGTCTCTGGGGGAAGAACTGGGTGGGCTGAGGCTGGGTGCACAGCAGGACTTGCCATCATATATCCTTGTGTATCTGTTCAATTAAAAAACTTGATTGAGGTTTTTTTAAAAAAAATATTTCTATTGATTTCAGAGAGGAAGGGAGAGGGAGAGAGAGATAGAAACATCAATGATGGAGAGAATCACCGATTGGTTGCCTCTTGCACGCCCCCCACTGGGGATCGAGCCCACAACCCCAGGCATGTGCCCTTGACCGGAATCGAACCCAGGACCTCTTGGTCCACAGGCTGACGCTCTATCCACTGAGTCAAACAAGCCAGGGCTTGATTGAGGTTTTAATATGAAAATATAAAAATGAAAAGATTTAATATTTATTAAATAGTAAATTATTTGATATTTAAATTAATCAAAACTCATCATTTCAAAACTCCACATGTATGTACCCAAAAAACCATCAGCATAATTGTGATAGTGAAAATTGTCAGCCTTTTTTTCTGTCCATTTCATCCCCAACCCCAAGAAAACAGCTGGATGCCCTGGCCGGTTTGGCTCAGTGGATAGAGCCTCAGCCTGCGGACTGAAGGGTCCCGGGCTTGATTCTGGTCAAGGGCACATGCCCACGTTGCTGGCTCAATTCCCATTGGGGATCGTGCAGGAGGTGGCCAAGCCATGATTGTCTCTCTTCCATTGATGTTTCTCTCTCTCCCTCTTGCTTCCTCTCTGAAATCAATAAAAATACATTTAAAAAGAAAGAAAGAAAACAGCTGGAACAGAACACAATGGCCTGTCCAAGAAAGGGCGGTCCCTTTCCCTTCATTTATTTATTCTATCACTAGAGGCCCATGCACGAAATTCGTGCACAGTAGGGTCCTTAGGCCTGGCCAGTGATTAGGGCCGATCAGGGCTTTCCGACTGTGTGGGGCCTTCCTTCATTCCGCACCACCCCTTGGTGGTCAGCGCACATCATAGAGAGTGATTGAACTCCTGGTCTCCCAGTCAAACCCTGGAGGGGACACTTTGCATATTAGCCTTTTATATATATAGATTTATACCATATGGACTCGTGGGTATTTAATTCTTTGGATTAAAACTCGAATCAGATTCCATCATCTTCTACTAAAACTTTCCAGAAGCTTTCCTTTATATTTGAGTAAAATCCAAGTGCCTTGCTTACCTACAAGCCCCACACACCCTTTTTAAAAAAAATATATAGTTTATTGATTTTTTACAGAGAGGAAGGGAGAGGGATAGAGAGTTAGAAACATCAATGAGAGAGAAACATTATTGATCAGCTGCCTTTTGCACGTCCCCCACTGGGGATTGAGCTCACAACCCAGGCCTGTGCCCTGACTGGGAATTCAACCAGTGACCTCTTGGTTTATGGGTCAACACCCAACCACTGAGCCATACCAGCTGGGTGCCCATACACTCTTTATCTGCTTCCTGGTCCTTGTCTGTTTTCCTTGCTCATTCCTGCTCTGGCCTAACTGGCCTTGTTGCAGTCTCTCAGTTATACCACCCTCACTCCCCTGAAACCATTGTCTTTTTTGGAATATTCCTTGTCCTCACCTTCACAGAGCCCCACTCTGACTGCCCTAGGTAGCACTCTTCCTACCTGAAATAAATTTATTTCCTTGTTTATCTTCTGTCTTGTTCACTGCTGTATGCACTGTGTTTAGAACATAGTAGGTGCTCAATAAATATTAGTTGAATGAATGAAAGCGAGGCTGGAAGAATAAGGAGAGTGAAACCCATTCACTTCCACTCTGATTATAGTCACAATAGCTAGCTTGCATTTGAGATATACATATGCCAGATAGTCAGGGGCACTACACTGTAAGTTTTGGTCTCATCATGTGTAAAATGAAGATGTAAGAGGACCAAAACTGTTGCAAAGATTAGATGAAGACACACGCAGATGATACTCAGCAGACATGCAACTATTATTAGTATCATGTGTAAAATGTACATAGAATTGTTGTGAGCTCAGAACAATGTCTGGCACATGTAAAGGGCTATATAAGCGATTGATGCTATCATCACTATCATCATCATCACACCAGGCCGGGCCCTCATCTAAAAGATGCTTTAATCGAACCTCATTGTGGTTTTGACCTTGGGTGCTCGCCAGACCTCCCCGCTGTCATCTCTGGGCTGGGGATTCAGGCCTTTCTGGACCACAGGCTCTTATCGCCCCGCCCACGGGCCTAAACCGCCCCGGTCTCCATAGAAACCCACCAGCCACGGAGGGGCGTGACGCCATCGAGACGGCCAGGGGCCTCCGCCTATCGAGTCAAAGTCATCTCGGTGTGAGGCACAAACAGGACCTCTGACTGGTGCGTCCTTGCAAGGAAGGCGGGAATACGTCGATAACCGCGGGAGCCCTACCGTACCTACCAATCAATGGCTGAGGTGGCTGTGATGGACAGACATAGAGGGAAGAGGCCCGGAGTTTGGGCTTTTACCCAACCAGAGGTCCACAATCTCGTGAAAAGGCCAATAAGGAGGCGGCGGGGGTGGGGCGAAGAGGCCGGTTGCTCCGGAAGTGGAGGGAGGGGATGAAAATGGCGCCCAGCTCGAAATCGGAGCGGAACAGCGGGGCCGGGAGTGGCGGTGGCGGCACCGGGGGCGCCGGGGGTAAGCGGACAGCGGGGCGGCGGCGGGAGCACGTACTCAAGCAGCTGGAGCGAGTCAAGGTGAGGCCCAGAGTCTGGATGGAGCGCGCCTGAGGGTGCGGAAGAGGGACGAGGCAAGCGGAGGGAGGGCGTTTGCGGGGTGAGGGGTTGTGGGCGGAGTCCCGGGTAGGGGGCTCGGAGGGAGGGAGGGGGGCGGCGCCCCGGGGAGAAGGCTTAGATGCGGGGGCTGTGCCGGGACTGGGATGGAGGCGTGGGAGGCGGGGCACCGGCGACGGAGCTTGGATGGAGGCGCCGCTGGAGGAATTAGGAGGAAGGGGGCGATCCAGGGTTAGACTCCTTTTTCAAAACCCTCCTCCCGCGGTTCCTCCGGTGTGGAATCTTCGTGCCCCCTCGGCAGAGCCCTTGCTGCCTGCTTTGCGCTTCCTCCGCTCGGTGTTCCTCTCTCTGTTCTGCTCTGACCTCACGGAGCTGGGTGCTGCTGTACCTGCTGCTGCCTCCCCTGCTGAATGGGAGATGGCTCTCTGGCGAGGGCCTGGTCTTCCCCCTCAGACTGGGGGCCACCTGAGCAGGGTTTTTTTTTCTCCGCCATCAGACTGTAAATTTCCAGGGATCCAGGGTTTCTGCCCCATCAGTTTGGGAGCTCTGGGAAGGCAGAAGGTTGTGAATCTATGGTCAGGACAGCAGCAATGGGGTCAGGACTGTGTCGCGGTGGATGGGGAGTGTGCCTTGTCTGTTAGGCTGGGAGCTCCGTGAGGACGGCTGTGTCTCCTCCTTTTGACTGGAGCTCCCAGGGCAGGGACAGTCTCCGCCCTTAGCCTGGGAGCTCCCTGGGCTGGGCTGTGTCTCCGCCCTTAGCTTGGAAGCTCCCTGGATGGGTATCTGGGTATGGAGTCTTCCTTGTCGGCCTGGGCCTTACTGACAGGGCTGTTCCATCAGACTAGGATCTTCTTGAGGGCTGGGCTGTTTCCCCCACCGGTCAGCAAGCTTCCAGACAGCTGTCTCTTTCCCATTAGAGTGGACTTTCTTGAGGGCAGGACTATTTATCTATCAGACTGGGTAGCAGGACCCAGGGTGCCCAGATCACCTTGTACCCTTCCTTCCTTGATGAAGTTTTTGAGAGATGAAGGAGTGGGTTTAAAGGGGGCTAAGCTAATTGAGAAAGGTATCAGGAGGGAATTGGAAGGTCACTGGTCAGCCCCAGCCCCACCCTTTTATCTGCCTCAGTTGGTCCCCAGCTGAGGCCACAGCTGTCCCAAGGGGCCTGAGCACCCCATGTTTAGGCCAGTGGGTTGAGGACAGGTGAGTGCAATTGGTCAAGCCCCCATGCCAGCCGCCTTAGCAGTTTTGGACACCCACAGCTCAGTGTGCCATGAGGTAGCCTTCAGGAAGGCAGCCAGGTGGCTGGCAGATGTGGGCAGGGGTGACTGGGGAACCTTCCTGGGGCAAAGGGGATGATGCCAGTGCTGTCCTCAGAGTCTGGGGCCTTGGCAAGAGGGACCCTGAGGCTGAAGAAGTGTGGGTCTGGGAGGGTGGCCCGGGTCCCTGGTGGAGAGGGTGGCTCAAGGGAAGTCCAGCTTATCTATGTCCCCGAGCCGATACCACCTTCCAGAGCTCGGACCACCCTTGGTTGTTATGGTTGGCAGGGTGTGGGCCTGCGTTCAGTGCTGCTGTACCTTGGGTGAGGGGCCTGGGGGACTGCAGGTGGCCTCTGTCCAATGGTGCCTCAAGAGTCCTGGCCGCCCCTTCCCCAGATCAGTGGCCAGCTCTCCCCTCGACTCTTCCGGAAGCTGCCACCCAGGGTCTGCGTCTCCCTTAAGAGCATCGTGGACGAGGACTTCCTCTATGCAGGGTGAGGCTAAGGCCGGGCAGGGGGATGGCTGGGTGGGGTGACAGGCTGGCCCTGACCTGGCCCATCTGCCCTGTGCCCTGCCAGACATATCTTCCTGGGCTTTTCCAAGTGTGGCCGGTACGTCCTCTCCTACACCAGCAGCAGTGGAGACGATGACTTCTCCTTCTACATCTACCACCTGTACTGGTGGGAGTTCAACGTACACAGCAAGCTCAAGCTGGTAGGGCCAGGCTCGGCGCACAGCAGCATGACCCCACCAGGTCATGCCACCCCTCTGAGCCTGTTTCCTTCTTCAGAAAATGGAGATAGTGTGCTCATTGGATCATGGTCAAGGCTCATGTTAGGTCAAACCACATGAAATTGCTGTTATTAAAGTTGAAAATGAGTAAATAACGGTAATTTTGTGAGGTTCAACTCAGCATGTACAGTCCATAGAACTCAGTGTCTACAGCTCAAGCCAGGTGGGATCCATTAGCTTTGTTATGACCAAGTGTGTTGCCACACTGGCTTTAGCCCTGACCTTGACTCCCCCAACCCCATCTCTACTCCAGGTATGGTGTGTGCTGTTACCCCAGTTTATACATGAGCTCCGTGGGGTGGGTAGGGCTTGGAAGCTGGGACAGGGCTTCCTGGGCTACATCCAGCCCTGGGCCCAGCCCTTCTATTTTCCCCATTTGTGGACTCTCTCCCCAGTCTGTCCTCAGGAAGGCAGAGGGATGCAGGCTAGAGGCTGCTTGGGACTCCCTGGTCTGAGACACCACCAGAGGGGTGCTTCTGCCAGCCTCAATTCCAGCCCAGCGTGCTCTTGGGTGGGTTCCTGTGGACCTCTGTCCACCCCTTTGACCCTGCACTGAAACAAACGTGCCACTCAGATCCGGCAGGTGCGGCTCTTCCAGGATGAGGAGATCTATAGTGACCTGTACCTGACTGTGTGTGAGTGGCCCAGCGATGCCTCCAAGGTCATCGTCTTTGGCTTCAAGTGAGACTCAAAGATGGGGAGGCTGAGGTTGGCTAGGGGAGGGCACATGGACCAGGCAGCTGAGGCTGTGCTTGCCCGCAGCACCCGCTCAGCAAATGGGATGCTCATGAACATGATGATGATGAGTGACGAGAACCACCGAGACATCTACATCAGCACAGTGGCTGTGCCACCATCAGGCCACTGTGCCGCCTGCCGGGAAGCCAGCCGGGCCCATCCAGGTGAGGGACTTGGGGGCTTCAGAGCTCAGGCCACCTGCTTCTGTACTCCAGGGTGGCGACTGAGCCCATGGGTATGTGTTACTGCAGGTGACCCAAGCGCGCAGTGCCTGCGACATGGCTTCATGCTGCACACCAAGTACCAGGTGGTGTACCCCTTCCCCACCTTCCAGCCCGCCTTTCAGCTCAAGAAGGACCAGGTGGTACTGCTCAATACCAGCTACTCCCTGGTGGCTTGTGCTGTCTCAGTCCACTCAGCAGGTAGGCCCCCAGGTGTGATGACAGTCACAGCATTTGCTGTAAGCCCTGTAAGGTCAGTCCTGTCACTACCTTATGTGACAGGAAGAAACTGAGGCTCGGAGAAGTGCCTCATCCAAGGTCACACAGCCACAGAGTGGGAGTGCTAGAACCCAGACCCAGCCTCACCCCAGCATTGTCCTCTAGAACAGTGGGGCTGGGGTGTTCCTGTATCTGTGTCCACTACAGCCGCTGCCAGTAGAAACATGGAACTGGCCCATGTCACTAAGGAACTGAGTGTTTGACTAATTTTAGTTATGTTTAAAGTCACATTTGGGCCAGCCTGTGTGGCTCAGTGATTGAGTGTTGACCTCTGAACCAGGAGGTCACAGTTTGATTCCCAGTCAGGGCACATGCCCAGGTTGTGGGCTCGATCCCCAGTGTGGGGCGTGCAGGAGACAGCTGATCAATGATTCTCTCTCATCATTGATGTTTCTATCTCCCTCTCCTTTCCTCTCTGAAATTAATAAAAACATAAAGGAATGTCACATTTGGCCAGCAGCTATCATGCTGGACCACATAGTACTGCCTTCTGAAAAGGAGAAACGTTCATTCAAAATTGTAGGGAGTGGTGAGTGGACAGATGGCCCACTTACATCTTTGGTAATCAGAAGTACCAGTGAAATCAGAAGGTGATGTCCCTTGACAGAGTGGCAATCGTTAGAAAGCTGGGTAATGCCACTGGCTTCTGGCTAGTGGAGCCCTGGCAGCTTTCCACAGCACTCCCAGGGCTGAGTGGCAACAGAGTGTGACTTAGGCCCAGCAGCCCTGTGACTGGGCATATCGAAAGCTGTGGTGGTGGGAGCTGGGGGTCACCTGGTGTCCATTCCTGGGGATGTGGAGGCAAGAATAGGGTGGGTACGTCCCTTGGATCAGCAGACCCAGTGTGAGCTCCAGTATCCTGTCCAGGGAGCATGTCTCAAAAGTCATTTGTAAATGCAAAAGAAATACAAGCTCTATCACCGAATAACACACATAAATTAGAAATGTTTCAATTTTGCAAGAATGCAGTCAAATAAAAAGACGCCCACTATGTTCAAAGGGTCGCCTGGGGCAGGAGGCTGTGGGCATGAAGAGCGGACTGTGTCTAAAACAGCCCACAAGTGCGCTCTCCCTCATGCCTTTCCCGTCCTCTCTTCTCCCCAGGTCCATTACCTTTGCCTTTCTCCTAAGCTCCAAAGGCCCTTGTTTCCTGAGCCTGTGCAACCCAGCTGGCTCACTTTACTACCTCTGGAACTTTCTAAATAAACTTTCTCTTAGCATTTGAAAAAAAATGGAACCCACAAACTAGCCAGGAGCAGGGCATCTTGTGTCTGGGCCCACCAGAGGCCTCCCACCTGCCCTGGTCACCTGTGCCCATGTGGGCAAGGCCCTGCCCTAGTTAAGCTGCAGTCCTCTAATGAGCCTGTCCTGGGTGGGGCCTATGCTCCCTGCCCTTACAGTGTGGTTCCTGTTAGGAAGGACCATGTCAGACAGGACTCAGCCATGTGCACCAGCCAGGGGAGGGGCACTGTCACTGATGTGTAAACACTCATCTCGCCAGAGGAGGGTATTTTCACAGAGTTCTGACTTGGCTGTGTTCTAGTGGACCAGCGTGCATTGATGGACTCGAATTATCTTGTGGTGTGGTCTTGGACAAGTTTCTCTGAACCGAGAACTATCCCACCCTCAACCCCCATTGCTGCTGGGAGGGGGGTTCCAAAGGAGATGTGCAGGCTGGGCACATGGCCTGGCCTTGGTGCTGCTTAGTTCAGTGAGTGGTGGGGCTCTTGCTGCTGAGCCACCGTCTGGCTCACTGGGGAGGATGGAGTGTAGTAAACTCTCAAACTTACGTGGTTTTTTGAAAAATCTTCACCCGAGGATGTTTGTTTAGAAAAAGTATTTTTATTTATTTTAGAGAGAGAGGAAGGGTCGGGGAGGGAGAAAGAAACATCGATCGTTTGCCCCAGGGGGTATCAAACCTAGGTATGTGCCCTGACCAGGAATCGAATCTGCTACCTTTTGGTGTATGGAACGATGCTCCAATCGACTGAGCTACCCTGCCAGGGTGTGGCTTTTTGTGTGTTTGTTTTGCTTTGTTTTTTTGTTTTAAAATTTTACTGATTTTTAGAGAGAGGAAGGGAAAGGGAGAAAGAGATATTCAATGTAAGAGCGTTCGGCTGCCTCCTGCATGTGCCCCAACCCAGGACCAAATCCGCAACCTGGGTATGTGCCCTGACTGGGAATTGAACCAGCAACCTTTCCAAACTGAGGCACATGGGCCAGGGCTGTTTTCCTTTTATTTATTTATTTTTTTGTGGCTTTTATCTGCTGTCATCGTAGACTGTCAACTCCCCAAAGGTAGGGATTTTTTCTGTCTTGTTCACTCTTGTCCTCAGTGTGTGGCATACAGTAGATGCTCAAGAATCAGAATGAATGTGTTCCTGTGCATACACGTACAAGATGCCTTTTAAAACTCTGCTGGGTGTTTTATACAGATCATATAGCATAGGATTTTTTAGAACCTCCCAGGGTGGGGGAGAGGCCTGTACTTGAGCTTTTTTTTGGCATTGGCTCACCCCAACACCTACATCTCTTTTTATATTCCAGGCGATAGCAGCTTCTGCCAAATCCTGTATGACCATACCACCTACCCCCAGCCCCCTCCCAGCCCCCTTGGGCCCCAGAGCCCAGAGGTGCCCCTGGCCCTCCCCAGCCTCTGTCCCGAAGTGGCCCCAACCCGTCCCTCTGGGGTCCCTGAGCCCTCACCCGCCATCGCCAAAGCCAAGGAGTTTGTGGCCGACATCTTCCGCAGGGCCAAAGAGGCCAAGGGTGGGACCTCAGAGGAAGCTCAGCCACTCTCCTACACGGGGCCCTCCGGCAGCTGCTGCCGCCCATCCTCTGAGCCTGTAGCCCCAGGTGGAGAGGTAGCACCCCAGGACAGCCCCCCTACAGTGGAGGAGCCAGCCCCTGAGCCTGGCTATGTCAACTACACGAAACTGTATTACGTGCTGGGGTCCGGCGAAGGGACAGAGCCAGAGGATGGTGAGCAGGGAGTCCACCCAGCAGGCAGGGCCCTGGGCATGGGAGGCTGGTCTGGTGTGGGCCTCAGGCCTCTCACCACCCCTGCTCACTCTTCCTGCCCCTTCAGAGTTCGAGGATGACAAGATCTCCCTGCCTTTTGTGGTGACTGATCTGCGTGGCCGAAGTCTGAGGCCCATGCGGGAGCGGGCTTCTGTACAGGTAGGTGCTGGCAGCAGACAGAACAAGAGGCAGCCCCCGGGAGCCTTCAAGGGTAGTACTGGGCACAGTCCCCCCTCTATCCCTCCATCCACTGCCCATAGGGTCAGTACCTGACAGTGGAGCAGCTCACGCTGGACTTTGAGTATGTCATCAACGAAGTCATCCGCCATGATGCCACCTGGGGCCACCAGTTCTGTTCCTTCAGCGACTATGACATCGTCATCCTGGAGGTGGGCCCAGGAGTGGGACAAAGCGGGTTCTGGACCTCTCTGCTCTGATGGTCATCCTCAATAGCTGTCACCATCCACCCCTCGTTCCCCAGGTCTGCCCTGAAACCAACCAGGTCCTGATCAACATTGGCCTGCTGCTCCTGGCATTCCCATCCCCAACTGAAGAAGGCCAGCTCCGGTGAGTGGGCAGGGGGCCACACTGAGACCCTTCCGTGTAGGAGAGTGGGGATGTGAGAAGACTCCCTCTTCCCCCCAAACCTGGGTCAGGTACTCTGTTACTGCTCCAAAGACAAAGCTCCTTGAGGCAGACTGGGTCCTAGTTCATGGATGTGGTGGTCCCACCCCTTTCTCCTCTGTTTTCTACCTACCTGCAGACCAAAGACCTATCATACCAGCCTCAAGGTGGCATGGGACCTCAACACGGGCATCTTTGTGACAGTCAGTGTGGGCGATCTCACTGAAGTCAAAGGGCAGACCAGGTAAGGCTGGGCTGAGGCCAGGGCCAGGGGTGGGTGCCAGAGTGATGAGATCCCTCACCCTTTTGCCCTCAGTGGCAGTGTCTGGAGCTCATACCGCAAGAGTTGTGTGGACATGGTCATGAAGTGGCTGGTGCCTGAGAATAGCGGCCGCTACGTCAACAGGATGACTAATGAGGCACTGCACAAAGGTGGGCCCTATGACCTGATGATAGTAGGATAGGGGTTGTTATCCCAGTGCCAGGCAGGCCTGGAGGAGACACCGACTCCTGTGTTGCTGAATGGACTAGCATGGTGGCTGTGCTAGGGGATGGTGCAGAAGAGGGGTGAGGGGAGGGCAGCCTAGCCAGGCATGCCTGGGGGCCAGCTCAAAGAGGGCATGACAGGTGTGGCACTGGAGACCTCCAGCCAGTCATTTATTGGGTGGTTGCAGGCAGGAGGCAGAGATAACACAGCAGGGTCCCTGCCTTCCAGAACCTTCTGGGCCCAAATCAGGTCTGGGAAAGAGGGACTCATCTTATAGCAGGGCCTTCAGAGACTCAATGGTCTGTCCCAACCCTTCCCCACAGGGTGCTCACTGAAGGTTCTGGCAGACAGCGAGCGATATACATGGATTGTGCTGTGAGGGTCTGGTCGGCCTGGACACTGACTCCAACTACCTCCGCGGCCTGGGAGCTGGCCGCCTTCCTGGCAGCCTCTTCTTGGTTGGCTGGCCGCCCAACGACCGCCACTAGTGTTAGGCTGTGGGAAGGGGGCTGGGCGGGGCAGCCCCTGGTGGCCTGAGAGTCTGGATGCTTCTTATTTATGCCTATTTAAGTTGGGAAGGGGCAGAGGGAGGGAGTCCCCTGTCCCACCAGCCTCGAGTGCCTGCCTTTATCCTGCACGGGGCATGAGTCTTTGCTCCTTGTGTATTTTCCCCCTTCCCAGATTACAGGTGTGGACATTGCCCCCCTGGGAAGCTGAATAGACCCTGATTCCTGCCTCCAGCCCCTCCCACCTGAGGTGGCCAACATCGTGGTCCTCCCCCCACCCCCCAATTATTCCTCTTCATGTAATAAATGTTTTATTTCTGAACATCACTGAGTTCCCTTTACTGAGATCAGGGCAGCTGGAGCCCCAAGGTCCTCATCCCAGCCCCCTGCAAGGCCCTCAAGTCAGCAGTAGCCAAATATCACAGCGGAATTTATTGTTTTAAGAAAGACTACAAAAAGGTAGAAAACGCTTGGCACACTAGACTACCACACTTTCACTGCTGGGAGGGGAGGCCAGAGGGCATGGAGGGGAGTGGGCGGCCACCCCAAAAGCTTGCAGCACTGCGGAGCACACAAAATAGTGATTTTTATACAATAGGTCAGGTTTTTTTTCTTTTTTTGTGTGATTTTTGCCATAAACATCTATCTCACAGGTTGAAAACACTGAGAAAACCGAACAGATAAGGCCATGATGGTTGGAAAAAAACCCAAGTTACCGACTCCGCTTGGGTGGCACTCACAAATCGCACAATAGTCATGTGGGGGGCGGGTGCACGGCAGGGAGAAGCACGGAGGTTTCATTACAAACCAGCCAGCGGTGGGATTGGTGGTGGAAATGGGGGGTGGTGGTCTTGGATCTGAGCGAGTGGAGCCCAGGCCTTGAGGGCAGGCTACTTCTGGGCCCTGCTGCCCGCAGCAGGCCCCTCTAGGCTCCGGCACCAGGCCCAGCCCACTGCTCTTTGGAAGGTGGGGGCAGTCCCCCCTGCAGCCTTCCCTAGAGCCAGGCTGCCTTCCCCAGAGCTAGGCCGGGCAGTGCCCCCCTCTAGGGCTGTCGGGCAAGGGAGAACCCAGCTCTGGAGAAGATGCGACACCCACGGCTTTAATTGCACTTATACCAAGGAGGAGGGAGCGGTGGGGTTGCTGGGGAAGGGGTCCCGGGGCTGCTGCTGACAGTGGGGGGGATCCCTAGGTGATGCCCACCTGTGCCCACCCGGGGCTCAGAGCTGGGCCCAGGACAGGCTGTGCAAAGCCAGCGAGCTGAATAAGTTAACAGGGGAGGGGGCCTGCCTGCCTGCCCCCTGAGGGGTGGGGGGAGAGGCTGCTGCCTTCCGGGTCAAGGGGCCAGGCTGCTGCCCCAAAGGGCACCTGGGCACAGCGGCGGGTTCCTTAAGGCACGTCTTTTGTGTCAGTTTGCAGCTGTGGCTTTACCCGGCCCTGTGATTGTGCCGGTCCTGTGGGGGTAAGGACCCCCTTGACTTCCCTGTCTGGGAGGCCCCCTCCCCACCCTGGCAGAGGCTGGAGTGGGGACAGCGAAGCCACAGGAGCTGTGAGGGACCCTGGAGTGGCGGGGTGGAGGGGGCGGGCGGGCGGGACAGGGGAGGCTGCGGGCTTAGCTGGAAGGCAGCGCCTGCACGAAGAGGCCGCGTGTGTCTGTCCGAGCAAGCTTGGTTGGAGGCTCCAGAGCCTCAGGGCCCAGTGCAGGAGAGGGAGACTCGCTGCCCGCCGCCAGCGAGATGTCCTGTGGCAGCTCATCCTCACTCTCCTCCTCCTCTTCCTCCTCCTCATCTGCGAAACATGGACCAGAACCACTCAGTGCAGGGTGCTGCGTCCCCAGCCCCCTGCTGCAGGTGCCTCCTTCACCGGATCCTCACGCCCTGCCCCATCCCAGACATGGGCCCTGGGCAGGGACAAGCCTCGCCTACCTTTGTCTGGGTCTAGGGGGTTCAGCGAGGTGGCCAGGTTGGCGAACTGGAAGGAGGGGAGAGGAGAAAAGGTGAGGGTCCTGCCAAGGGGTGCCCCGCCCGCACCCTCAGCGCTCCCTGCGCACCTCGCCCATGACGGCAATGGGGGTCTCTCCCTTGGCCTGAGCCACTCGGTGCTCGATCAGGTAGTACATGTATTCATCGTAGAGCAGCCGGATGAGGTGGAAGGAGCCGAAGCTGGCCGCGCTGCGCAGGGTCAGGTCCCTAATCACCATGGAGCTGGGGCAGTAGCGGGGAGGAGGCGTGAGGCCAGTTCCGCCCCTCCGCCCCTTGTTCCTGCATTCCCACTGCAGGATCCAGCAGGCCCAGCTACCCTGGCACTGCCCTTTCCCCGCCCCTCCCCCCCCCCCGCAGAGGCTTCTGTGGGGTGAGCACCAGTAAGAGTGGAAGGCCCTAGCTCCCCCCGCCCCCAAAAAAGACATCTGCCTTCATAAAAGACCACCTAAGCCCCCTTTGGCCCCGCCCCTCCTGGATCCCGCCCCGCCGATGCGCACCTGTAGAAGGACCACTTGAGGAGGAAGAGCTTGGCGGCCTTGGGAAAGCCGGTGCTGCCCTGGTAGGGCTTGAGCACCTGACTCACGACGCCATCCAGCCAGGCCGCCCACTGCTCCAATGAGTTCTGCTGCTGTAGCGTCACCTTGAAGTCCTGCTCCAGCCGCTGCACTACTCGGTCCTCGCAGCGGCACACCCATGAGGCCTGCTCCTGGGCACAGTGGGAGGGCGTCCCCCGACTCAGCCGCCAATCCAGGCTCACCCAGTCTAGCTTTACTCTCACCTGCCCTGCCCTGTGCTCACCTGCACGTTGGCAAAGTCCACTCGGTTGAGGTCGCTCAGCATCTGATTAATCTGCGCCGTGTTCTGCAGCACAGCGCGTGCTGCCTGCGCCAAGTGGTTAAGTGATGTGTACCGCCGCAGCGTCTGCGCAAAGGCGCCAGCAGCTGCCACCTGGGGGGGGGGGGGGGTGTTGTGGCTTCCGGAATCCACACTCACTGCAACCTCTCTGAGCCCCCCTTTTTTTCTCCTAAGTAGGATGGGGGTATACCTCATTGCTTTTGTTGGGAGATCAAGAGGTTGGAAATTTCAAATTTGGGGTATCCTCCTACCCAAATTATGGGTCCAAAAAAAAAAAAATCAATAGTTTATGTCTGACCACCATTATTATTATTATGAAAGGACACAACAGAAAATCTGTGCACTGCCCAGAAAGGGCATTGCTTCAATAAATTTTTATTCTATTATGTTTTTACTATTCCAGTGAATGTTGGCTTCAAAGGTGGAGTTTTGTTCATCTTGGTCACTGTTGTGCTGCCAGCACGAAGAACCACGCTGGGCATACAGTAGGCACGTAACAAATGTGTGTTTAATTAATGTATACATGGGTCTTGCCAGTTCTGAAGGGCTTCCCTCTGGATCCAGCTTCTACTCTTGCCCCACAGGCCCCCAGCCCTGCCCTGTGTCCGGCGTATCCAGGGGTGATTCTTTAGACATCAGTTTTGTTTAGCTGTCTTTTGTTAGCATTTTACGTACAAAAAAACCCCTTTTTTCTTTTTCTTTTTTGCCCAAGAGCAAGCACATACCATCTAATTCCTCACATCTAAGTAGTTAGTGAATGTGTAGCATTGATAAAGAGGGCTATTGTTCTGTTTCCTTATCAGTGTAACTCCTTTAAAAAATTATCTATTTCTGAATACTTAAAGCACTTTCTCTTGAGGTTGTCTGAAGAAAACGACTTCAAGTTTGCAGTTTTTTTGTTTTTGTTTTTTTAACTCCTCACAGGAGGACATGCTCAATGATTTTAGAGAGAGGGGAAGAGAGAAAGAAAGATAGATGTGAGAGAGAAACATCCATTAGTTGCCTCCCGAATGCACCCGGACTGGGAATCTAACCTACAACCCTTCTGTATATAGGATGACACTCTCACCAACTAAGCTACACTGGCCAGGGCTGCAGTTGGTTTTTAAGATTCTGCGTTGTGAGGTATTGTTCCAGAAATGGGTAACTGAAGAAGCTAGTTTGAAAAGACAACACCCAAAGCTCACTCCCAGGGAAGCGGCATGGGGATAAATCTTATTATCTTTTGGGGCAGAGGTACTGAGACCAGCACCGAGCCCCCAGACCTCGGCCCTGCAGCTGGAAGAAGCTAGGCTAAACCCAGGCTGGCTCCTCTCACCCTCACCTTCACCCGCAGCATCTCCTCAGGGATGTTCACCATGGCATGAGTGAGCCAGCTTTCCAGGCTCTTGGCAAAGTTCCGGATTGCTTGGGTCAAGGCACCTGTGGGTGGCAGTGGGAGCTGATGAGGACTGAGGGGTGGGGGACGGGGAGTGGGGTTGAGGGGGCAGCAGCAGTGCACTCACTGGGGATGGGCCGCAGCACGTCAGGGATAAGGATTTCCACCAGGCCCTGGTATAGCACGTTGTCACAGTGCTTGGTCCACTGCAGTACTGGCTCAAACTTGGACAGCAGCACCAAGCTGGCCTTGGGCAGCCGCTTCTCAGCCTCGTCGTGCCTGCAGACACACTGTCTTGGGTCAGGCAGGTGCTCCCTGCCTTTCTCTAACCCTTAAAGTCAGGCTAACAAAGGCTCAGTACCCCCAGGGTCTGATGGGGTCTTATACTTTGCATACTGGGACACAGGCACCCACTTACCCACTGCAGGGAAGAAATGATTCAGTGGGGCACCCCATCCCATGCACTCAGTATCAGACCTATACACATTCTAGAGGGGGGTCAGAAAGCCATGTTTACCTCACCAACTGCAGGAGCCAGGCAGGCACCCCCATTCCTGCATGATGCCTGAGGTCCAGCCACCCCAGCCCTGTTACTGACTCACAAAGTCCTCCCCATTCCTCCCCTCCTCCCTGCTCTCTCCCAGGGACTCACACAGCCAGTGGTGGTGCCTCACTGGGCTGGTTGAGGTTGTACCTCCAAAAGGTTTTCCACAGCGTCTCCACCAGGGTGAACTGCAGGTTCACCATGACATCAACGATGGCCTATTGGGGAGGCCGGACATTCAGGGTCATTGGTGGACAGCGTGGCCCTCCCTCACCCCACCTACCTGCCAGGCGCCCTACCTCACAGTGTTCCCGGTATAGGACCTGGAAGGCCTTGATGTCCCCAGGCCCGATGCCCTCTGGCAGCACTTTGCCCTGGATGTCGAGCTCTGAGAAGTCAGGGAGGCTCCTCGAGGCATCTGGGGGTAGGAAGGGATACCATGAGGCCCTTTGTCCCCTACCTGCCTGTCTCCTTGGAGCCTCATCCTGGGATCTGATTAAGTGGTTACCACTTTCCTGCTAAGCAGGAGTCCCCCTTGTGCAGTGGGGGATGACAAGGCTCAGGGAGGGCAAGTGAACCATCAGGGACCACAAACCCTGTCCCAGGCCCCGGCCCATAGGCCAGGGGGCTCTCACCCAGGAACTGCTGGTACTGCTGGACCTGGGCGCTGATGTCTGACAGCCCGGTGGCCTGCTGTGGCCCCACGGCCACACCGTTGGTCATGCCCTCCATCTTCTGGATGGGCTTGAGCCTGGGGGAGAAGGGGTGGGCGGGGCAATTGGGTGGGGGTCAGCCAGAACACCCTTTTTCACCCATCAGTGCAGGGTCCAGCTTGCCCTCCTACCTCTGCTTTTGTGAGAAGGGCTGGCCTCGCATAGCCATGTGCTGTTGATCCTCCATCAGCCGCAGCAGAGGTGAGCTGGCCTTGATACGCAGGCCATAGTAGTGGTACTTGGAATTGCCCCTGAGAGTGAGGTGGAAGATGAGGGCTGGGCTGGGGAGGCCACTAGTCATCCACCGGGAGCTTCACATCATACCCGCTTGGGGGCCAAAAAGAGCTCACAGCAGGGGGAGACATTCCACAGCGAAGACTTGTTGATCACTAGTCATAAGAACATGCTAGGTGCTGTTCTGAGCTCTGAACACATACAAATCCACATGCTCCTCATCCCGAACCTATGAAGATTGCTTGGACAGGTGAGGAAATGGAGGCATAGAGAAATGCAGCACTTTGCTCAAGGTTATGAGGTGATGCTGAAGCTGAGAACTGGAACTGAGATGCATGCATAGGCACGGGGGTTGCAAAAGAGAGGCAGGGAAGGGTGGGTTTGTGGAATGGCTCCCTGTTCCTTCCTGTGTGAATTCACTGACTCAAGCCTTGATTAAGCACTGACTGTGTGCAGCCCCTGCACTGGCAAGATGTATGCATTTCAACATCGGAAGACAGATAAGAAACAAGGGAAGTAACATAAAAGGCATGTTGGACAATGGGAAGTACTAAGGAGAAAAAGTAAGCAGGGAAGGGCGAAGGGTAGGAGTGTCAGAGAGGTAGGGAAAGGCTGCAGTGGGAACCAAAGGTTGTTTGAGTAGAGGTGGGAAAAGCACACAAGGCAGAAGGCACAGCTGGTGCAAAGGCCCTGGGGTGGAAAGCTGTACCGAGGCCAGTGGGGCTGGAGGGGAGTGAGCAAGGGCATGAGAGAGGTAACTGAGGCCCTGGATAACTTGGAGTGGGGTGGTCCTTGTGGCTATCAGGGGCAGGTGGCCCCACCTGGTGCCCAGACGGCGGGTGCGCAAGCCCATGAAGACAGAGCGGATGAGTTTGCCAAAGGAGGCAGCATTGACGGGCTCCAGCTTCTGCTCCTGGCAGTGCAGTAGATAGTGGCAGTAGAGGGTGCTCCGTGGCAGACTCACGCCCTCGGCCGTCTCATAGTTGTCCAGGAGCCACTGGACCTGGGGCCAGGTGAGATGGAAAAGTGCTAAGAATTGCTATAGTATCATCCCTTTATCCATGGTTTTGCTTTTTGCAGTTTCAGCTACCCCAGGTTAACCAGTCCAAAAATATTCAATTTCCCCAGCCATCAACACTGTCTGCTCCTGACTTCCAACCATTGATAATGTCATGGCTTAATGATCCAGGATCTCTGAAGTGACATGTCACAAAGTCAGCAGTAGCCTAAGACACTATGTCACATATGTCATTCACTTCGCTTCATCTCATCATGTAGGCACTGTATCAGCTCTCATCATCACAAGAAGAGTGAGTACAGTACAATAAGATATTTTGAGAGAGACCATATTCACATAACTTTTATTACAATATTCTATATAATAATCCTATATAATAAAAGGGTAATATGCAAATTGTCCCCTCGACTGGGAGTTTGACTGGAGTTCAACGGGGGGTGGGGGGAGGGACCAGCCTGCCAACTGCCCAGGGCCCCTCCCCCCAGCTGGCCCCACCCCTGATCGCCCCCACCCCCCACATCAGGGCAGGCAGGCCAGAACCCACCTGTGCTCGAATTCATACACAGGGCCTCTAGTATTGTTATAATTATTCTATTTTATTATACGTCATTGTTGTTAATCCCTGACTGTGCCTAATTTATAAATTAAACTTTAACACAGGTATATATATGTAGGAATAAACTCAGTATATGTAGGGGGTCTTGGAACGAATCCCGCATGGATAAGTCAGGACTGTAGTACTCATTGTTTAGTGCTCTCTGTACCTATTTCTAATTGTGAACCTGACAACCACGATGTAGGGCATATCCTATCACAATGACCCATGGCAACTCTCTAGAACCACACCGTCTAATATAGTCACTGTCAGCTACATATAGCTATTTAAATACAAAGTTAATTTATGCTAAGTGGAAAAAGCAATGTCAAAAGGTCACAGGTAGTAAGATTCCATTCACAGACATTCTCAAAATGACAATATAGATATGGGGAACAGATCCGTGGTTGCAGAGGGTTAGGGATGTTGGGAGGGAGGAGGGCGGGATGACTAGGAAGGGTTAGCATGAGGGAGACCTTTGTGGTGCTGAAACAATTCTGCATCTTGACTATGGTTTCCCAAATCTACACACACAGCAGCAGACACCCACACTACAGCAATGCTAGCTGCCTCATTGGATACTGTACTTCAGTTATGTCAAATGTAACTAGCAGGGGTAACCTAGGGAAGGGCACATGGGATCTCTACTATTTTTGCAGTTTCCTGTGACTCTAAAATTGTATCAAAATAGTTTAAAGAAAGCAACTCAACTCAGTTCCTTGGTGACCCCCACCAAATTTCAAGCGCTTAATAGCCACATGTGGCCAGAGGCCTCTGTATTGAGCATTTATATCACCAGAGAACCTTCTATGGGACAAGCACTCTTCTAGTGCAGCATTCGGCAAACTGTGGGCAAGAACCCATTAGGGCATCATTAAGTCAGTTAGTGGGTCACACCAGCATTAAGGAAAACTAGACTAGCCCTGGCTCAGTAGCTCAGTTGGTTAGAACACTGTCCCAATACATCAAGGTTGCATGTTCGATCCTCAGTCAGGACACATACAAGAAAAAAACAATGAGTGCATAAATAAGTGGAACAAATTGATGTTTCTCTCTTTCCCTTCCTCTCTCTCTCTCCCTGAAATCAATAACTAAAAAAAAAAAAAATTTTTTTTTTTAAAAGAAAATTAGACTACACCTTGACGGTTTGGCTCAGTGGATAGAGCGTCGGCCTGCGGACTCAAGGGTCCCGGGTTTGATTTCGGTCAAGGGCATGTACCTTGGTTGTGGGCACATCCCCAGTGGGGGGTGTGCAGGAGGCAAATGATTGATGTTTCTCTCTCATCAATGTTTCTAATCTCTCCCCCTCTCCCTTCCTCTCTGTAAAAAAAAAAATCAGTAAAATATATTTTAAAAAAAACAAAAACTAGACTAGAAGTCAGGGTATGTAAGGGAGGTCCCTACCTTCTGAGAAAGTGTCCAGCTGATTTATGTGGTCCACAATGGGTCACCATGCAAGTGGACAGTAGTTAAAAAAGTGGGGAAGCCCCTGGTTGGGGGGGCTCAGCGATTAGAGTGTTGGCCCTCACACCAGAGTCATGAGTTCAATTCCTGGTCAAGGGCATATACCTGGGTTGCAGGTTTGATCCCCGGTTGGGTAGTATATGGGAGGCAACCAATTTCTCTCTCACACTGATGTTTCTCTCTCTCCCTGCCTCTCCTTCCTTTCCACTCTCTCTAAAAAAATCAATGGAAAAAATATCCTCAGGTGAGGATTAACAACAAAAACTGGGGAAGACATCACTCCAGACCCCCGTGCTCTGTGAGGACAGGGGCCACCCATAATTATCAGGCCCTGACCCACCTATGGTAACAGAGCTGATGGGGGGCCCATTTGGGGTTAGGATCCAGGGCTGCCCAAGTGATTGCATACAGCCATCTCTTGGCAGAGGGAGGTTATCTCAATGCCTTCCAGATGAACAAAGAATCTTGCTAGGGCAGCTCTCCTCATGATGGTGCCTGCCTCTCCCTCTCCTTGCTATCTATCTGCTATTATCAATTATAATCAGAGTGACACTTCATGAGGTACCACTCTAAGAGCTTCATGCATATTAATTGAGGCTCAGAGGGACTGAATAACTTGTCTAAGGCCAAACAGTGATAATTCAATCCCAGGCCATCTTCATCTGAGCACTATGGTGCCAGGTTACCTAGGTGTCTGCAGGGGTCTCTCCACCTGCCTCCTCAGGGGCCAGGGTTGGTACTTACAGTGGCTGGTGAGGCACGGGTGGTATGGGAGTAGGACTGGCTGGCACTGCCCAGCATGTAGCCACCTTGGATCACGTAGGTGCCTGCTCCGCTGCTGCTGCCGCTGCTGCCTCCACCACTGCCCCCACCACCGGCTCCACTGCCACCACTGCCACCGTTGCTGCTGTTGCTGGCCCCGCCCCCGCTGCTTGTGGGGCTGGCGACAACCTGGCTGCCAGACACGTACATGGGCACGGAGCCACTGCTGGCCACTGCCTGGGAGGTGGCAGGCGTGCTGACCTGAGCAGCCGTGCCTGCAGCCTCATAGTAGCTGGTGCCTGCTGTTTGCGTGTACAGCGGTGTCTCGGGGTAGGGGTAAGTGCTGGAACGGCTGAGAACGAAGCAGAAGGAGGGTAGTCAAGGGCAAGAGCTGGGGAACGAGGGGCATGAAGGAGGGAGTTCCTATAGGTGTGGGCTTCCAGGTCAGACCAGGCACCACCCCAAGTGCTTAATGGGCAAATTTTTATTGAATCCACATGGGAGTCACCAGCTCACATGTGAGAAAGCTAAAACAAAAGGGCTACGTGCCCAGCAGGTGGTTTGGATGGGAGGGCCATCCCATCCTGTACACCAAAAGGTTGTGAGTTCAATTCCCAGTCAGGGCACATACCTAGATTGCAGGTTCGATCCCTGGTTGGGGAGTGTATGGGAGGCAACTAATCGATATTTCTCTCTCACATTGATGTTTTTCTCTTTCCCTTCCTCTCTCTCTAAAACAAATCAATAAAAAAACATATCCTTGGGTGAGGATAAAACAAACATCTGCATCCCAAAGATTATTTTTTTTAAAAAGGTCTAGTTAACTTGCAACAGGCTACATACTTCAATCAAGAAAAAATTTATTGAGCACTTACTGTACGCTGGTATGGTACTGTACTAGGCACTGCGGACCCACAGTGTGTGAGACAAAAAAAGGCCCCACCTACGGGAGTTAATGTTCTAGTGGGGGAGCCAGAAAAGAAGTCTAATGCAAAGGTAAATTGAGGGCACTGTAGAAGGTGGTACATGCCCGGGAGCAGAACAAGATGGGAAGGGGGTGCTGAACAAAGGGAGGCTGGTTCTACTTCTAAATCCAGTGGCCACTCTGAGTGCAGATACATTTTTTTTTTTTTGATCCAGCAACCTATTCTGCTCTGGAGAGTTCTCCTCCAGCTATCCTAGGACCTGCCTCAGATGATGCTGGCTCAAGGGGGTGGAGGGGGGTTGGGTGGGGGCACCTCTCTCACTTCACTGTCTCACTAACATCATTGGACATAGTTTTCATTTTTGAGCCCTCTCAACATATTAGTGATTAAAAATAATATTAAATTTTACAAATCCAGAAAGATAGGAAGGCCAGAACAAATGGCCTGGCTTAGAAGGTGCTGTTGGAGCCATCTCATGAAGGAAGCAGGAGAGGAAGCCTTGCGACTCTCTTGCTACAATTTGCAAGGCTGCGAATTGTAGCAAGAGAGTAAAAATGACCGGGTTTATCTTCAGTGGGCTGTTAAGTAAAAGGTGATGGAATCCTACACAGGGGTGAGAAGAGGAGGGTGGAGGAGGAAGCTCTCATGATCCTGCCAAAGGACAAGTTTCATAACATTCCATTAGGTGAACAAAAGAGGGAATGGTGCAGATGGTATGTTGGTAAGAGAGGGGAGATTAAGCTGAATTTCTTATCTACGTCTGCCATCTGTATGCCATCCAGAGGGGCTCCTGGGGGCAGCCAGGAGAGGGAGTTGGTGGGTCCAAGAGTGGTGAGAGATTGACCACTGGAGGTGAGTGGCCCTGCCTATTAGACACCTGGATGTAGATCTTGATCAAATGCCCAGGTCCACATCTACCAAATGAGTGGTGACCTGAGCTGGTACTAGCAAGTGTTCACACATTCCAGTGGCAGGGACCACAGCCAGCTCTAGTCCAGTTCCCCACATGCATCACTTATTCCAAAAAAATATTGCATCTACTTGCTGAATGACTGACTGAGTGAATGTGTGCATCTCTGGTATTGGCCTGGACAGGGACAGAGGCACAGAGGCTGTGGCTTTTACTAGGTCAGGGATCAAGGCCCATCAAGAGCTGGGAATCCAGTAATGAGCCACTGTGAGGAAGAGACAGAAAATTCAGTGCCCCAAGAACTTCATATAGCAAAAAAACCTGATGGTTAAATGGACCACATGGTGTCACACATACTGTAATCACAGAGGGAAGAATTCAAACAGAAGCAAGGGACAGACACTACCAAGGGAAGCAGATGAAGCAACCCTGCGACCTCAGGCCTGGGCTTGTGGCTCAGCTCTGATTCTCACATCCTAGTGGCCCTTGGGGCATGTCTCCTCTCTACAATGTTCCCCCTGTGGTCCCTGACAGTACTGGTTAAATGCACAGCTAGGAGGCTGGCAGCATTAGAATTATATCAGTAGAACTGTGAGATAGCTGGATACCATGAATCATGATTCAGGTGCTGGGGCCATGCCACAGGGTAGCCACAGCATCATGACCCAGGGACCGGCAGCGTCATGCCCACAGGGAAAGGTGGCAGAGATATAAGGAAAAAATTAGAAAAATGCAAAGAAAACCTAATGAAACTTCCAAAAACTGAAACAAAAATAACTACAGTCCTGTAATTGTTACTATGGGGGATGGAAGAGGGAAGGTGACATGTAGAGGATCCCGGGCTGGGGCTAGGGCAGGCCTGGGGCATATCCTGATGTGGCATGTATTAATGTGCCATGTGCAGTCCCAGGGAGTGGAAGTCACCTGTGTGTCAGCTGGGTGGGGTCTGGCTTTATTGTGCATGATATGTTTGTACAGTGGAGTATTCACAGTGTTGAAAGAGGGTAACCGGGACCCATATGAGCAAATAGAGGACAAGATTTGAGCTACATATTGAGGAAAGAAATAAGGGATAGAACATGCTGCCTCTATTTCTGAACAAAGAAAGGGTAGTTTCTATTCTCAGATTATCTCTGGGAGGAAACAAAAAAATGGGTCAGAGTGCCCGCCCTGGGCAAGGTGGGGGTTAAAGAGTGAAGGCAATTTCTTTTTCACTGTTCAACATTCCATGTTCCTTAGAAATTTTTATCTTGTAAAATTTTTCAATTAAAAATTTTTGTGGGAGGCTAAAAACCAGGCTCATCTGACTCTAAAGCCCTAGGTTATGCTGGATCCATTTCCCAACCTACAGTGGTCCTCCCTGCTTCACCTTTGCCTGTGGCTGGTGGCTGCCCCTGGGGTGCACCCACCATCTGTCTGTCACCTGAGGCCTTGAAGGCTGGCTGGTCCCCTGAGGACTGGGCCCTCCAGTCCTGGGGGGTCCCGAGAAAACCTATGATCCTAATCCTGTCTCCTCCCCCAGCTGCCCGACCCCCCCCCCCCCCCCACTCACATGGCACTGGTCGTGTAGCTGGCGTCACCGCCCTCCACATACTGCACTTGGCTGGAGTACACATGTGGGACAGGTACCTGCTGGAGCTGCTGCACCTGCCACGGGACAAAGAGCATGCAGAGGGTCAAGAGGTGAACTAGCTCCTCCTCCTCCGCCCCTGAAAGGCTAGTGGCAACCCAGCCTCCCTGGTCACCTGGCTCCCAGGCTGGCAGGCTGCACTTCTGGGCTCTCTGAACACACAATAAACCGGACCAGGAGTCAGAGCCCAGGAGCTGAGGCCTCTGCCAGGGCTGGGAATCAGACAGAGCTGTGTCAGAAGCTAGGACTCTGCTCCACTTGGGGGCAGCAAGGGTGGGGCCTGAGGGGGGACAAACAGAGGGAAGCCCAGACAGGGTTCTACTGTGGGTGTGAAAGCTGGACCCCAGGGGCAGAGCCAACCACTGGGACAAGGCTGTCGCTAAAGCCAGAGCCTGGAACTATAGACAGGGCCTCATAGATGGAGTCTGCATTAGGGACTGACCCCGGTTTGCAGGGGTGGGACCTGGAAATCCAGTACGGGATTTAGGGGCAGAGACAGGGTCCGGGAGTAGGGCCCAGTTTGTAGGATGGAACTTGGAACTTCCTACAGTGCTTTAGGGGCGGGGCTTGCGTACCCCACCCCGCTGTGGGAAGGAGCCTGCGATCTGGAACTGGCTTTGGGGAGGGAGTCAAAGGTGGGTCCCCAAGACTGGCTGGCCTGAGGGGGTGTCCAGGGCGGAGGGGGTGTCCAGGGCCTAAGGGGCCGGGTGCAGGCCGGGGCCAGCAGAACCCGCCCCCGCCCGCCCCTTGCCCCTCCACCTACTTTGAGGGCCGTGGCAGCCGTGCCGAACACTAGCACCTGGGGGACTCTCTGGATCCTGACCCTCTGGTCGGGGCTGGCTGGGGCCGGAAGCCCAGGCAGTGGCTCGAGGACCACTTTCTGCTGCGGCAGGAGCAGGTGTGGGGGCAGCACGCCCACCAGCTCCACCCACTGCTCAGCGCCCGGATCGTAATGGGGCGGCAGCAGCTCTGGGCTGCCTAGCTGCGGGGCCTCGCCGCTGCACGCAGGTTGGAGCGACGGTGGCTCCGGGGCCAGCGCACCAGGGCCGGGCCCGGGCGTGGGCGGCCGGGGTGGCGGCTCCGGCGGCGGTGTGGGCCTGCGCTCTCGCTGCTCTGCCTTCCTAGCGGGAAACTGACTGCCTGAGCTCTGGAGGACAAACAGAGACACTGCGGGGTAACCAGGGGCTTCAGGCCTCTGCCCGCCGGGATGCTGAGCTCACGCAGCAGCCCGACCAGAAGATCCCTGCGTCGTTGTCTCAAGGAGATGAGACCCCAGATTATTCTCAGCAAAACCTGGGCCCTGAAATGCCAGATGCCAGGGAAAGGGAAGCCCACAGCCAGCGGTGGAGCCCGGTGTGGGGCTAGGCCCTTAGGACCCCAGGGGGCGCTCTATTCCCTCCCTGCGGCCTGAGGGGCCTGCAACCCTCCCCAGTCCAGCCCAGGACCAGCCCCAGTCTGCCCAGATGTAGGTGGGGGAGCTTTACGTACCTCTTGAGCCACATGAACTGGCTGGAGCCCCTGCACAGTGAGTGGCTGCACTGGGCTGGCTTTGGGTGCCTGCGGAGTGGCCTGGACCACAGACCTCTGGGGAGGGAAAAGGGAATCAGACCATGGTAATAATGGCAATGATGGTGGCAAGCCCATCCCTAAGCACCCATCCCCTGCCCATATGCACTCATATAAGCCTGGGAGCAGCCTGGTAAGAAAGAGGCCACCTTCTCCAACTTTTCACAGCCGGCCCTGCACCAAATGCCTTCCAGGTTCATTACCACATTGACCCTGGGCACTGTTACAGGTGTGGAATCCAGGCTCAGCAAGGCAAGGCTGAGGGGAAGTGATAGGGCTGAGAGATGAACTAGAAACTGACTGAGGGAGTCCCTGCTCTCTAGCTCCACTCCCTTCAGGCTTATCCCACATTCCATGTCCAGGATTCCCACTGTCCTCACTTCCATGCTATGGTGGGAATTCAGGTATCACCTTCAGGGCACAGTGAGGGACAGAGGCTGGGGTGGGGTGGGGAAGTGATGAGTGGTGGGGCACAGACTCAAACCAGGTCTGAATATTCAGAGGGGCTGTGGTGCCAGGCAAAATATCTGTGATTCCTTTGGGGTACAATTCTGCTTTCCTTTGGGGAGAGAATCTATGCTTTTCTCTGGTTTTCTGAGGGTTGGGAATACACCAGGGTCAGTGATAACAACCAGATGACAGACAACCCTTACCTCTCACCTAACCTGCCCTGGGTACCATGGCTGGTAGCTCAGAGCACCACCTCCTCCAGAATGCTGGAAACGGATTGGAGGCTAGGGCCTCTCCCTGAGTGTCTTAGGAGTGAGCCAGGACTTGGCCTTGTGGCTCCTCCAGGCAAATTGGCCCAAAAAGGTCAAAGTTGTTTCTCAAAGCTGTTTCCAGCGCCTGCTCAGGGCTAGGTGCCTCCCACAGGACCATATTTCATCCTCACAGCAGCTCCAACCACACTGACCCTAGGCTCCAGGACAGAAGCCATTATTTAGAGTAGGATGCTAGGTCTGGAGAGAGGCAGAAGTGCTTGCCCAAGTTCCAGGTGGCAGGGCTCCCATCTGCCCAGCTCTCACAGCCCTAGAAGGCTAAAGAGGCTGCCTGGCCAGGACCCCTTGCCCCAGCTGCCGCCCGCCTTGGCCTGGCACCTCTTGGGCGACAGGGACACTCTGCTGGACGCCGTGGACCTGCAGCTGCTGTGGCACCGTGCCCGTGGGGGCCCCAGCCGTCTTGCTGGAGGAGCTGTTGGCCTGCACTGGCGACCGCTACAAGGAAAGAAGACATGGAGTGATGCCTGATAAAACCCTTCTCAGGAGGGCTATCCCTAAGAGCTGTTAGGGGAGGCAACAGCCAGTGGGGGCATATCCCAACCACCTAAACTGGTAACCGGCTGCATTCTGTGCACCCAAATGCCTAGTCCTGGCCACAAGCTGGCCACTACTAGGTAAAGCTGGGGATTCAGCCCAGAGGTGCTGGTGAGCAGACCCATCTTCCCCAGTGAAGATAGCTGGACTCCAGCCTCAGCCCAGGCCATCTGCTGCCTCCATAACTGGAGAGGCCGCAGCCCTGAGGTAAGGAAAGACAAGCGGCTGGTCTACCTAATTTCCAGATATGCTATGGCACAGATGGTAATGGACATGCCCCAGAGCTACACAGCTATGAGTGGTGGCACTGGGCACCACACCCCAGGTAAGCTGGTTACAGAGCCCCGGTGAGCCCTGGGCCATGCTGGTATCATTAGCTATTTTATATGTAGAAAACTTGGGGCACAGAAGGCTCTGAGGGCTTCCCAGAGTCCTCCATGGCTGAGCCAGGGGGTCTGAACCTAAGTTCCTAATGTGGAAACCCATGCTCCAGCCCCATGGCCTGCCTACCTGCTTCTAACACTCTTAAGGATATTTGACGGTCCCCAGATTCCACCCTGTGGTCTGAGGAAGAACCTCTACCCAGCCTGTAGAGGGAAGAGAGTCCTATTTTGCCTCCTGCGATGCATTCCTGAGCTGGAGCTGAGGCCCATCTCAACTTGGGGCGGGGGAGGACACTAACTCCTCCTGAAGGTGGCAGGATCAGGAATCAGGCAGCCAAGCCACCCTGCCCGGGGTCAAAGAGGGTATCAGAGCTGGGAGTGGAGAGGGCTGGAGGATTCTTGAGAACAAGTGGGCTTAGGAGGGGGGCGGGAACTCCAAGTATACTATGGGGATAAATGGCTAACCTGGGGAGAAGGAAGTGGGGAGGGTAGCTGACAGAGCCACCACCTACCTCAGGGGGTGAGTGCACCTGCTGGGTGCCATGCACTGTCAGGGAGACTTGGCCTGCTTTGACGCCTGGGGCTGTGCTCTGCACTACCAGCCGCTGTGTGGGGAGAGCCTGGAGCCGGGAGGGAGAAGGACCACAGTTCACTGATGACAATCTGCACAGTTTTAATGAGCATTAACGAGGATCTTGTTGAGCCAGACAACATCCCAGTGCTGCATGCTCAGCTCACAGAATCTCCCAGACAAGCCCTGATGCAGCACAGTCCTTATCCCCACTTCACAGAGGTTGATAGTGAGGCTCAGTACAGCAATTGTGCTTGCCTGAGGTCCTGGAACCCATAAGCAGCAGAGCCAGGGTTTGTGTCCACGGAGTTTCACCCTTGAACCCGACAGGACTGTCCTGGGCTATAGGCCAGCATGCGACCTACAGCCTTCCAGGGACAGGGCACAGAGCCCTTGCAGTCCCTGTGCTGCCTACAGGCTGTCAGCACCTAAACTGGCCTTGGGTTCTCTGCTTGGGGCACCAGGCTGGACCTGCAAGCCACCTTTCTTACTGCCAATCTGTAGTTCTTTCTGTTAAGGTGATTTGTGCGGCTCCTCCTTCCCTGATGAACCCTGACTAATAGCCTCAATGGCTGAAAGCAGTGGGTGGGGCAGCCCCAATATGGGCTCATATCCTAGATGCTGGTGAGGGCAGATCACCGAAGGCTATCAAGGGCTGGTTCTGCATCCTGGGAAGGCTGTGAGGACCAGGGCCAGACATGACAGACTTACCTGCTGGGGCACAGGGATGTTGGTGAGCTGGAGGGGTGACATGTGGCCTGGCTTGGTCTGCACACTTGTCTGGACCAGCAGCCGCTGCGGGGGCAAAAAGGAAAGCCCTGAGTCGTGCTGACTTCCCCATGAGGAGCAGCCCAGGTGGGTGGAGGGGCAGCTGAAATGAACATCTTGATAAAGACAGGAAAGCAGATGGCTCTGGCAGCGGATCAGGGAGGGAAGGCCAGGTACCCTTGGCCACAGCCCCACTGCCTCCCTCATGTGCAATTCCCACCTGGCCCTGGGAAGGGGTGGTCCTACCTGCTGGGTTCCTTGCACCTGCTGAACCACCTGAGTGGGGACTCCAGTCTGGCTGGCTGTAGAGCCTGGGCTGGCCTCTGACACAGTCTCACTGGCCCGCATGGCACCTTCTGGAAGGAAGAATCACAGGGTCAGTTCTGCCTCTGCCCCTGCTCCCACCCTAGCCTGAGGCAGACCCTTGACGGGGCCAGGCCTCTGCAAGAGTCCTGCCTGCCCCCTGGCCAGGCCTGCCCATGTTCATTGGGGTGGGGGCCAGAAGAACCCTTACATCCAGAAGTAGCCTCCCCCCCAACCTCCTAATCCCACAGCCAGACTGGAAGGGGTAACTAGAAAGCCATGAGGCAGTGGAGGCCCAGAGGGCCAAACCCCCTTTTCCCAACAGACAGGACTTGTGGCCAGACAGTGACTGGCCTCCCACCTCAGTAGCCCTGGAAGGAACAGGAATTGCAGCTGATTAGAGGAGTGACCCCAGAAGACCTTGATGGCCAGTGGCTGAGAGCCCCCTCCCTCTCCACTGTCCCAGCCTTTCTGTCCTCAGTGGAGTGGGGGCAGGCTGGTACTCACGCTGAAGGGCAGCCGAGAAGAGGCAATCATAGAACATGGTGCCCACCTCACCGTCTGTCCCCCACTCCTGTGTCCAGGGGAGCCTGCCCCCTGTGCTCCTCACTCCTGGCCCATCTCTTCAGAAACAGCAGGGCTGATGGCAGGTTTATACCTGCAACCTTGGAGAGCTAATCCCCCCAGTGGATGCAGAGCTCCCAGCTGCCCTCTTGGAATAAACACTCCCCTCCCACCCAGCAGGTGTGGCCAAGCAGGGCCTTCTAGGGGCTGGGGCTGGGACTGCACTGCACGGACAGGAGGGAGGCTGGTACCCAGAGATATTATCAGGCAGGCACAGGTAGAGTTTCATGCACATTTCACTGAGTGATTAACAAAAGCTGGGGGGCAAGGGCATGGATGGTGAAGTGTTCCTGAAAGGTGTGGGCTGGAAGACCCTCACCCCAGCCAGGAAGCTACTTATCCTGCCCCTCTGTGTGGCCTGATTTGCTCCCTACAATTCCAGAGGTTGGGTGGGGCTGGGGGCACACAGGTGACTGCCCTCTAATGTGCTGCCACAAGCAGCCAAGGTCCCAGCCCCACTTCCTGGCAATATTGGGGGAGGGGGTGGACAAGGAGGGCTAGGACTAACTATAGTGCTTCTGGTGCCCCAGGAGCTGCACTAGGGTCTTCCTAGGCAGCTGGAGATGGGAAGAACTTTTATTACTGCTAATTTCAGATAAGGCTACAGAGACTAGAAGAAAGGAACTGACTTGTCCAAGGTCACCCAGTTGGGAACAGGCAGGCCAGGACACAGGCCCATGTCTGTGCCCACATGAATCTCACGCTATGCATGGAACCCAGAGTCATAGGTCACACCTGGGTGAGGCCCCATGGGCAGTGGTGTGCAGACTCAGGCATGTGGGTACAGGGGTCTATGAGGACAACACAGGGTCCAGAGCATCCTAGGGTGGGACTCAGCCTCCAAAGCAAGGAGCTGGGCCTGGTTATGTGGAAAATACCAGGGAAGGGCCTAGCCAGAGCAAAAGGGCTATCCCAGGTAGCCGCAAGGACCTCAGGGGCCAAGTCGGGAGCAGAGCCCATGAATGTGTGTGTTAGGTAGTGGGGAGTAGTGGCAGATGTGGGAGGTATTGGGGGAAGCCTCCCATTGGTCACATTTGGGGCCGGCATTAGGACAACCCCAGGCCTGCTTGGCCAGCTGCCTCTGCAGCCAGTTCCAGAAAGCATGGATTCCTGTTTTGCTGGAATCTTTCCTGAGCTGTGAGGGAGGCCCCCCTGGAAGAAACCTGAGAAAACCCTGAGTCACGTGAGGAACCCAGCACACCTGGGTGTCTGTGGAGTCCAGCCCAAGGTATGATGCCCAACCAAGGAGGCCCGTGGCAGGTTTGGCCTGGCGCAGAGTGGGCAGTGAGTTGCAGGGGGTGGGAGGGCTGGTCCCAGACACCTTCTAGGCCCAGAGGCTCTGATGAAAATGCCAAGGCTGATCCTCGAGCGGGACCCTAAGAATATCAGACATCTGTCTGGGACAGGGAAGCCTGGGAAGCAGTCTTGCCCATCTCCTGCATCTGGGGTGGCCCCCAGGCTGGGACAAAGGAAGATGAGCAGGTAAGGTTTCAGAGTCTATTCCTCGGATGAGGGGCTTCCTGTGTGGCCCCTGTCTGCCTGTGTCTTGCCTAAGGTGTGCGTGGTGGGGAGTGGGGAGCTTGGAGTCTGAGAGCATTTGCATCTGTCTATCTACCATCTCCATTCTAGGCATGTGCATAAGATCGGGGAGGGCCCCACTGTCTCAAGTCTCTAGTCAGGAAGTGGCAGCTGATTTCCTGTCCCTCAGTCTGATGAGTGTCTCATCTTCCCTGGACCCTGCACTTCCCCTTCAAGACCTATTCATACCTCAAATGCCACAAGCAACTTGGGGGAAGCTGAGAGAGGCCCATCCATTCCCCACAGACAATAGATGGGATAGTGTGGCCCTCTCCCTCCTAGTCCTTTGCTCCCAGGGATGATTTCAGTCAGGAGAACTTGGGGGAGGGGGACCTCTAGGCCTCTGCTGCTCCCATGGTCCTGGGTCCCTTGTCTGTCCTGACCTCAGTTTCCCCATCGGCGAGGAAACCACACCCCGCCTCCCTGTATGTCCATCTCCCAGACACACGTCTTTGGGACTCCCAAGGACTCCAAGTGAGAGAGAAGCAGGGAAGAGAAGCTGGACATGATCCTTTCCTCAGGCTAGCCCCATCCCTGGCAGGCAGGCTTGGTTTCACTGTCCTGGGGACACTGCCAGGACCCACAGAGCCCTCCTTCCACCTCGAGTTTCTGGCAAGAGTCTGGTGGCCTCTGAAGATGGGATTCATGGATCTAGAAGATTATTTCTGAGCAGAGAAACTTGAGCTGTTTTCCCATCACCTCCAAAGTCACCTTAGGGTAGAGCCCACAAGGACAGAGCTGGATGACCTGCCTTCTGGTGCTGCCTTGGCTAGCTGCCAGCCTGGGCTCCAAGTCTAGGTCCAGGCCCTTCCCTCCCCCTCCCAGAAACTCCCTGGGTCCCTGGTCAGCTCAGATTGCTTCTGGCCCTGGAGGAGCCCCAGGCACCTTGCTGCATTTGCTGGTGTCACTTACAGCCCCACCTCCCTACCCCAGGACTGGCTCACATGGCCCAAAGGCCACCCTTAGATACAGAGACACTAACCTGGAAGAAGGTCACATTAGACCCCCCCTAGGAAATCACTGCAAGGGGATGGGGGAGGGGTCAAAAGAGCAGGAAGTACAGTTGCAGGGTGCTAGCCAACCTCCCCTTCCTCAGAATAGATCTAGGAAACATCACCTAGACACCCTTCTGGGGATAGGCTCACTCCTGCCAGATCCAGGAGCAGCAGGAAAAATAAATCTCCCAAGACCACTATAAAAGACGATTAAGCCACTGCCAAAGAAGGGATCCCAAGAGTCATGCCAATAGCCCAGAATGCCCTGCAGCACAGTGGGAGGACTGGGGGCCACCTCCCCAGCCCCACAGCTAGTAAGAGGCCTGCTGAGACCCAAGAGACCATGCATAACTCTGACCTCTAAGCACAGGGCCTCCTTGGGGTAGTGCCAGGAAGAACTGGAGGAGCTGGAGGAACGGAGGGGAAGAGAGGGTGGGCTGGGATTTGGGGAGTTCTGGAGCCCGGAGTCGTGCGCCCATTCTAAACCCTTGCTCTAGAGACCCTAGACCAGAAGGCAGCTAAAGCCAGCACCCAGGAGGTCCAGGGCCAATCAATACCCTGGAACTGAGCAAAGCCTTCCACCTGTGCCAAGGAAGGCCTCCCACCTGTTCTTGGTGGCCCAGGGGCTGACCGGTTGTGAGGGCTGCATGAGGTCAGGCCAGCATTCATGTGGGAGTTCACCAACCATTCCACAAAGACTCAGTAGACAGAACTCCACCCTCACAGATAATGAAGGTAGATATCGTAATTGTCATCACTACAGGTGGTGATATTAAGAAAAATAAAGCAAAGTAAAGAGACAAGGAGTGAGAATGCCCAAGAGGTGGTATGGGCGTCAGGTAGGTGGCATCTAAGCAGAGACTGAAAAAACACCAGGGATGAAACTCCAGAAGGTCTAGGATGGAGTGCTTCAGGCAGAGAGCACTAAGAGTGCAAAGGCCCTGAGGCTGGACCGTGCCTGGTGGGTTTGTAAAGCTGCAGGTAGGCCAGTGAGGCTAGAGCAAGGATTTGAGGGCGGAGTGGGGCCAGGTGGGGCCGAGCAGCCAGCAGAACTTGCAGGCCAGAGTCAGGAGGTTGGGTGCTCATTGCAGGGGCACAGCAAGTGTGGAGAGTTTAAAGCCCTTTCCTATGTGAGGGGCCCAAAGGAGCAGATGGCCTAGGACCCAGAAAGCCCAGGCCAGGTTACTCAGAGAGTACCCAAGGTCACCTGCCTTGGAATCAGCTGGGTTGACAATAGTCAATAGGCTCCCTCTAGCTGCTGTAGGGGGAGGACTATGAAGGGTGATAGTGGAAGCTGGGCCATGCTGGGGGCCATGGAGGCAGGAGAGATGGCTGGGTTTAGGAGGGAGAGCCAAGAGGCCTTGCTTGCTCGAGGATGGGTAAGATAGGAATCAAAGTTGACCCGGGCCTGGGGTTGGTGTTTATGAGGAGGAAGGCTCAAAGGAGGGCAGGTTTGAATTGAATTGGGAGGAATCCATAGTTTCTTTTGGCCATGGTGACTTGAGAGGGCTGTTCAACCGAGTAGATGGTCAGAGGAAGCTGGACACAGGATCCTGGGTTCCAGGCTGTGGCCCAGGGCACAGACCTCAATATGGGTATTGTCAGCATAAACGTGGCATTAAAAGCAGAGACATTGGACAAAGTCCCAATGAAGGATGAGTCACTGGAGTGAAGAGGAGGCCCCAGGTCTGATGAGGTCATTGCTAATGCAGCCAGAGAGATGAGAAGGAAGCAGCAAAGGGGACAGAGAAGGAGTGGCAGGGAGGTAGGTGGAGACCAGGGCTGGAGGGCATCTCTGGGAGGAAAGGTATGGGTGGCTGAGGAGAGAGCTTGGGGTAAGGAAGGAAGGACAAATCCTTTGAGGAATTCTGACTTAAAGGGAAGACACTAGTGGCAGCTGGAGGGGATGCAGGACCTGGGGGTGGGGGTCCAGGTTAAAATGGGAGCTGTTTCATCTTTGTGGGCAGGTGAGAAAGAATGCGAGATAGGGATCGAGGGACAAGGCTGGGATGGCAGGAGCATGTCTTAGAGGGGGAAGCCTGGGACAGGTGAAGCTGGTGGATGAGATGGAGCTGGGAGGCTGGCAGTGGGAGGGAGATGGGGTCCTTCTCATCGCATGATGACACCCTGTCCCCAGTGAGGTCAGCAGCAGGGTTAGGGGTCAAGAACGCATAGAGGGAGGTGATAGAGGTTAGTGGGGAGAGTGGGTTTCTCAGAAAGTGGTGGGCATGCTAGTGAGAAGATGTAGCAGGATTTCTGGGCAGCACTGAGAACCCACCAGAGATCTGTGGCCCGGAAACCCTGGTCATGCCCATGGCTTGTCCTCAACCCAGCTCCGCATGGCTCTCATGTACCATCCCTCCACACCATCTGTGTGGTAAACCGCCAATGCTCTGAGCTCCTGCATGCCCCTACCCCCTGGCCCTCTCTGGGGACACTGACACAGTCAGGAATCTCCAGGATGCTGCCCAGGGCCCCAGCCGCATTTGTCCTAGTTCCATGGAGTCATGTCAATTGCCACATATTTAACTATCATCTATGGTCCTAAACTCAGTCTTGATCTGCTCCTTCTACAGCCCCCAAAATGTACTGTGACCGCCCCCCCCACCCCTCCCCGGCCACTTCCTTTTTCACTCCAAAAGATCTGGGCCAGCCTCAACTGGGAGTTTTGCTGCATCCTCCCCCTTCCTCAGAGCACACTGGAAACCACTAACAACGTCCAGTCCCTGTCTGAGCTATACACTTCTCCTCAGGGGAGTGACCGCCTGAACCCTGTGCTCTGGGTTCCCTCTGCCCAGTCTGGCCTTGTCCTGGGAAGACTGGGGCGTGGGTTAGA
This sequence comes from Corynorhinus townsendii, assembly GCA_026230045.1. Classification (NCBI taxonomy): domain Eukaryota; kingdom Metazoa; phylum Chordata; class Mammalia; order Chiroptera; family Vespertilionidae; genus Corynorhinus; species Corynorhinus townsendii. The sequence continues at coordinate 81,092,296 of JAPDVU010000006.1, forward strand.
TGCTCTAGGAAGGCTGCACAGGCGCCATGACCCAAGTTTCCTGGTCATTTGCTCCATGGCTTTAAGGGGTGGCCATAGTGAGAAACAGGAACTCTTGGCTACATATTCTTGAACTTGTCCAGCCAAGAGCCCTGCTTGGCCCAAGTCCTGCCAAAAATGAAAAGAGAAGGGAGAGAGGTGATGCCTTCAGGCCCTTCAGCCAATCTCCCTGAAGTGCCCCACCTCACACACATCCCCTGAGCACATGAAACCATTAGGAACCTTTTCTGGATGAGGAAACTGAGGCAGGGCAGCCAAGGGGCTGGTGAGCAGTGAGGCCAGGACTACTGCACAGCGGCCATGTGCTCACCTTCCTCTCCAGCAGATGTTTATGAACTTTAACTCCACTGCCCAATCCTTTCTTCAAGTGACATCTTACTTGGGGATAGACAGAAACAGCTCTTAGAGCTGCCCTGGTGGGGAAGAGTTGGGGGCAGAGATGTTCCCCAAGATGTTCCCCAAGTCTCACCTGGGAATCCTGGAGAGTTTGAAAGCCGCCATCCTGATAACAGGCACAGTAAGTGACAACCCTCACTGCCAGGATGCTCCCCAAAGCTCCTCTTGGAGTTGTTTAAAGAGCACCCTGGCCCCACACACATGTCCACTTACCAGAGACGGTGACCACGATGTACTGCTGGGACACGGAGGACGGGGCAGGTGTGCCGGCTGGCTGTGAGGGCGTGGGGGCAGCCGGGAGTTCCGTCACATACTGCTTCTGGCTGCCCGGTGGCTGTGCCTGGGGCTGGGGGCTCTGCAGCTCGGTGACATACTGAGGCTGGGGGGTGGCGGCAGTGGCAGGTGGCTGGGGGGGCTGGGGTGCCGCTGATGGCGGTGGCTGGGGCTGGGCCTGTGGCGGCTGGGAGGGTTGCGGGGTTGCCTGGAGCTCAGTAACATACGCCTGTGTTGCCATGCCAACAGTGGGGAAAATGATAATAAATAAGGCTTTTTTTTTCTTCCTTGGGAAGAAGGGGAGAGGGGAAGAGGAAAAAAGAAACAACAAAAGAAGGAAAAACAAAAATTAATCTACAGGCAGAGGAAGCCAGGGACAGCTCCTGGCTCCCTAGAGACACATTTGGGTTCATCAGTGACTTAATTAAATACTGAGGCTGATGGCCAAATGTAACTAACCCATCACTACAGAGGCACTGGGTATGGACCGAGGCTGATCTGCACCTCTTCCACTTACCCCTGCCCAGGACTCCTGTCTTCGTCTGTCCTAGCCCCTGGTGCCCAGGGAACCCTTGTGCCAGGAGGAACTCAGTTGGGCCCTCACCCAGGAACAAATGGTACAGTTCTCTGAGGGTTCCTACAGGCTAGGCACTGTGCTTTACATATTTCATTTTAAACTTTGCAACAATCACATTTGGGTTTGGATTCAGAATGCCAGATGAGCAGAGGCTCAGAGAGGTTAAAGGTTAAAGAGCTTGCCCCAGACCACAGAACCGTGGGTGCTCTGAGCACTTGACTAATCATCTAATTGCTGGAAAGAAAAGTCTTGGGACAAGTTGTTTGCCAGCCAGCCCATGCTAGCTTCCTATGTGCCCACCATCTGGGCTTGGATTCTTGGCTGAGTATCATTCCCAGTGGGGTACCAGAAAGGTATTTGAGTCCACACCCCCTCCCCACAACTGCTTATGGCCACAGAAGCTATCAGGCCTTTGCCTGAGGGCAATTATAGGTGAACACACCAGATGTGAGCTTATCATGGAGAGAGTGCCTTTCTGGCTGCTAACTGGTCATGGTTCCTCTCCCAGATGCTGGGTTAGGCAAGGCATCCCTCTTGCTAGACTACCTCATCAGGGAATGGGCTGACAGTTTCTGCCCCCCATCTCCCAATGCACCCCACCCCCAGCTCCTGAGCATCTAAGATCAGTGGAACAAATGCTTGAGTGGTTCAGAGGTAAAGCTCCAGCCCCACACCTTCATGGCCCCGCCCTGCCTTGCCCCTGGATTTGAGTTTGACAGTCCTGCCTGAGATCCAACTTATGAATGGGATTTTCAAGGGGAAAGAGGAGAAAAACAACTGCTGCTCCTTGAGGAGAAGCCCCAGGAGCTCTTTGCTGTGATTGCTTCCTCACAGCAGCCAGTGAAGGAGGAGCTATCATGCCCATTTTACAGATGAGCAAAGCTAGGCTTTGGAGTGAGCTGTTGAAGGTTATGGAGCAAAAGGGAGGGAAGGAGTTGAATCCAGGTCTCTCTGACCTCCAGATGCCCCTCTTAGGCCCCAGCCCTACTCAGGGAGCCGGGTTCATTTATTTTTCACAATCAGTAGGTTTTCAGGTGAGGAAACCTGAGGGAACCCTTTTTCTCCCACCCCTACACCTTTCACCCTTTGCTCCCAGAGGTTAGCCACCTGCCCTGGGCCTCTGTTAAGCAGCAGAAATGGTGGCAGGGAGTTCACCTGAGCAGCCTGAGGGATGCTGGACAACACAATGGTTTCCCTTTATTTCTCTTTCTAGGACCTAAGAGCTGTCCTCAGGACTTGAACTTGGCTATCTCCTAGCCATGTGACTTGAAAAAGAGCCTCCCCTTCCTGGGCCTCCACTGTCCCATCTATAAAATGGGAGGACGGCAGGCCTACAGTGCAGGGTGGCTGAGGAGTTCAATCTGGTCGAGTGGGCAAGCTTGGCCAAGCACCCAGCACAGAATAAGCACTGAGGAAATGGCTCTGGTCCATAACATCACCCAAGGCCCTCTAACAAAACTTCAGGAAAGAGGAAGAGCTGCCAGGTCCTGCCTCTTGGCCGCGGAGTACAAAGGAAAAGGGGCTTCTGTCTGCACTTGGGTATGCCCACTTGCTGGGCTGGGGAGGAGCTATAGGGCTCTGCTGGCTGGCATAGGCAGAGCTGGTAGAGCCCTGGGGCTACTTTACTTACCAGGCCAGGTCATTAGGGACAGAGGGGCAGAGGCAGTTGGGGAGCTGTCTACCGGGCACTGTGGATGGGTGGCCGGTCTCAGTGCTTCCCTGCTGGTAACTCAGGCAGCCTGGGGAGCTTGCCCATCTGGAGAGGCAAGAGGCTGCTGTCTGCCACACACACGGCCGCCACCCTCCAGCCTCCAACCTCCCAAACTCCTTCCTGCCAGCATTAGAGAGGTCACCTCCCACAGGCTCCTCACACCATTAAGTCCAAACTCTGGCCTACCTCGAGTGCTCAAGGGACTACAGCAAAACATCAAACTGCCTTGTGGCAGACCCACCTTGACATCAACCATGGCCTGTCTCTTAATTCATGAACATATGACTGACCTGTTTCCCCATCTGTCACCTGGGCATGATGAGAACAGCCAATTGTACGGCTGTTGTAAAAATCTGAAGAGATTAGCCTAGCACCCAACGAACACTGAGAAATGGAAGCTGCTATTTAAAAATTTTTTAAATGATTTTATTTTTTTAAATATATTTTATTGATTTTTTACAGAGAGTAAGGGAGAGGGATAGAGAGTTAGAAACATCTTTCAGCTGCCTCCTGCATACCCCCTACTGGGGATGTGCCCACAATCAAGGTACATGCCCTTGACCGGAACTGAACCTGGGACCCTTCAGTCCGCAGGCCGACGCTCTATCCACTGAGCCAAACCAGTTAGGGCTGATTTTAGAGAGAGAGGAAGGGAGAGGGAGAGAAAGACAAAAACATTGATGGGCTGCCTCCTGCATGCCTCACACTGGGGATCAAACCCGTATCCCGGGTACATCCCCTGACTGGAAATCGAATCAGTGACTTTCTGGTGCATGGGATGATGCTCAACCCATTGAGCACACTGGCCAGGCTGGAAGCTGCTATTATTATTCACTCAACAAATATCTGTGCCTGGTGCGGATGAAGGGTATTGAGATAGGCACCATTCTCGAGCACTTGGAAGGAAGCACTGAGGGGGAATCCAATTCTGATGTCATCAGCATCACTTGGAGCTAGGTAAATTCAGGTTCCCAGGCCCCGCTGCCCAGAGTCTGGGATGGTTCTGGAGTCTGTTGCTTGAGTTACCTCACCCCTGGATGATTCTGAGGCAGGTAGTCCTGGGGGCACTTTTTGAGTAATCCTGGCCTGGGCTTTCTCAGCCCTAGGAGAGCTGGTTCTTTGTGGCCCCTCCCACCAGAAAAGGGCTTTAAAAGCTCCACACACGTTGTTGGTTTCTTCTCCTTGAGCTATAAAACGTGAAGACCTCATTCCTTCCACTCAGGGACAGGAGGAGGAGGCATTGAGGGTGGAAAGGCTGAGTTCAGGAGAGGGGTGGGGGAGAATGAATAAAACAGTTCAATCAACTTTTATATTGGAGGCCTTCTCAGAACTGTTATTGTCAGTCCCCAGGAGGGGCTATACAGGATGCCAAATGTCCCATAATTATTTGGCCAGGGAACCATTTTTTTCCTCTATTTGTGGATGATGGGTTAAGCAGAGCTATTTAGGATGTTCCCTAAAGAGGAATAAGTCACAAATCTCTATACAGCATGAGGCATTCCTCATCTCTTTGAACATGAGACCCCTTTCTTGATGGAGAAGAACACATGAAACAAAGGAATAACTAAGTAAATCTACTCCTTGGCAATGGAACTACCAAGAAAAACACCAATGGCTGCACCTATCTTCAAAGGCAACAGCTATGTTTTTGGAGAATGACTCTAGATCAGGGCCAGACAGTCAATGTTTTTGGCTTTGTGAGCAGACAGTCTCTGTTGTAATGACTCAGTTTTGCTATTGTAGTGTAAAAGCAACCACAGATGATATGTAAACAAGTGTGGCTCTGTGCCAATAAAACTTCATTTCTAGACATTGAAATTTAATTTCATATACACTGAGTGGCCAGATTATTATGATCTCTGAACGCATAATAATCTGGCCAGTCAGTGTGTGTGTGTGTGTGTGTGTGTGTGTGTGTGTGTGTGTGTGTGTGTGTATCCTATCTAATAAAAGAGTAATATGCAAATTGACTGTCACTCCAACACACAAGATGGCTGCCCCTATGTGGTCAAAGATCCTGTCCCCATGTGGACATAATATGGCTGCCACAAGATGGCCAGCAGGGGAGGGCAATTGGGAGGGACCAGGTCTTCAAGGGAGGGCAATTGGGGGTGATCAAGCCTGCAGGGGAGGGCAGTTAGGGGTGACCAGGCTGGCAGAGGAGGGCAGTTGGGGGGAGCAGGCCTGCAGGGGAGAGCAGTTGCCGGGGGGGCGGGAAACAAGGCCTGCAGGGGAGGACAGTTGGGTGGGACCCAGGCCAGCAGGGGAGGGCAGTTGGGGGGACCAGGCCTGCAGGGGAGGGCAGTTGGGAGCCAGCAATCCTGGATTGTGAGAGGGATGTCCCAGATTGGAGAGGGTGCAGGCTGGGCTGAGGGACACCCCGCCCACCCCCCATGCACGAATTTTGTGCACCGGGCCTCTAGTGTGTGTGTGTGTGTGTGTGTGTGTGTGTGTGTGTGTGTGTGTGTGTGTGTATGAGGCCCAGTGCATGAATTCGTGCATGGGTAGGGTCCGGCCAGCCTGGCCAGGGGGAGGGGACATGGGTGGTTGGCCGGCCTGCCTGCTGGTCGAACTCCTGGTTGAGGGGACAATTTGCATATTAGCCTTTTATTATATAGGATATACACTGAGTGTCCAGATTATTATGCGTTCAGAGATCATAATAATCTGGCCACTCAGTGTAATTTTAATGTCATGACATATTATCCATTGTCTTTTGATCCCCCCCCCCCAATCATTCAAGAATGTAAAAATCATTCTTAGCTCATGGGCCATACAAAAACAGGTGGTGTCCTTAGTTAGTGGCCTGTTTTGGACACCAGATCCTATAACCAAATGGTTTACATCTTAGATGAGACCATTCCGAGGAAAGGGAAAGAAAACTCACCCTCCTCATCTATCGAATGGCTTCAAATAAGGAACTTACGGGGGGGTGGGGAAATTAACTATAATGATGTAGGTTTCCCTCATCCTCTATACCCCATTAGTTTCTAAGACTTGTCAATAATTCTTCCAAAATATATCCTAAGGCGGGCACTTCTCTCCATCTTCATCAACACCCTGCAAGTCTTAGCTGCCATCATCTCTTGCCTGGATCCCTGCCACAGCCTTGTCAGTAGCTCCTGGCTTCACTTTTACCTCTAGAATCTGTAAGATCCTTTGAAAACACAAACACTATTCAAAAGGCTCCAAGGCTCCCCATCACAGAGAATAAGTAAAATTCAGAGCCCTTCCCATGACCTATAGGTTTCGGTGGGATCTGGCCCCTCTAGTCCCTGCCTTTCTCGCTCTGGGTGTTTTAGTCACAATATCTCTCATTCCTAAAATGCTCCAGCCCTCCTCCAGCCTCAAGACTTTTGCATCAGCTCTTCCCACTATAAGCATGCTCTCCTCATCTGCACCTCCATCATTGGCTCCTCCTTTTCATTCAGGTCCCAGCTCATTTGTCACCTTCTTGTATTTCAAGTGTCCCTCCCCCCAGCACTCTGGAACACACTCCGGTTTTTTTTTTCCTAGCCCTGTATTTCTCTGGTGGTTTATTTCCTTACTCATAATTCCCCCTCCCTCAGAACACCAAGGGCAGAGATCTTGCCAACCTTGGCCATCACTCCAACCCCAGCTCCTCGACCACAGTGGGGGCTCAACTTTTACTGTCAAATGAGTGTCCATGGGCTGGGGACACACTGCTAGTCAATGTCAAAAGCCGGTTAGAATCTACTGATTGGTGAGACTTTGTGAAAAAGTTATTGCTGCCCTGGCCAGTGGGGCTCTGCAGTTAGAGCATCAGCCAGAGCACTGGAGGGTTGTGGGTTCAATTCCCGGTCAAGGGCATGTATCTAGGCTTTGGGTTCATTCCTTAACCCTGGTCAGGGCGCATGCAGGAGGCAACCAAACGATGGACACATTGATGTCTGTTTCTCTCCCCCTCCTTCTCTCCTTCTACTTTCTCTAAAAAAAAAAAAAAAAAAAAAAAAAAGAAAGAAAAGAAAAAGTTATTGCCTTCTGCCAGCAGTAGGCTTGTGTTACAGGGGTGGATGATGCCTCCTGGTCCAGAATGAGCCTCCTAGATCAGGAAGAACATATACTTTGAGGCTGTTATCTGCAGGCCACGTCCATGGTGCCTGGCCCATCCTCTATCCTCATCCCCAAAATGCTAGGGGGTGTATAGGGAGGGAAGGGCAAGGACCTCAGCTCCAGGAATTCCTTTTCCATGATATCCACACCCCCAGCTTACCCAGCTGACTCCTGGAAAGCTTGGGGTTGAGTGGGGGTCCGGGGCCCAGGGGCCAGGGACAATTTTTCTTTCTGGCTACTCTCCTAAAGCCAGAGAAGGGCCTTAGGAGAGTAGAGTCCTGCCATCCAGTTCCTGAGATCCCTGTCACTAGCCACACAGCCCAGCAAGCGAGTCAACCTTTCAAGCCACTAGGCTCTCTCACCCCATTCAAAACGATAAAAATAAATGCAAACAGTGTAATTCCGAGGGCTGAGCAGGAAGTGACAATCATTATAACAACAGTAACAGCTAACATAATTTGAGCAATTACTATGTATTTGATGCTCAACTTGTATTCTCTCATGGAATCCACAGCACAGTAACATGAGATTAAAATCATTACCAATGATTACTGCCCCCCAGCTTAGATAGGAGGAAACTGAAGCCCAGGAAGTTAAGTATCTTGCCCAAGAGCAAAGCTAGAAAGCAAATTGTTTCAAGGACAAGCAAACCAAACCAGTGTTCCTACCATAGTCAAATGACCCTCTGGGCTTGAGCCCTTTAAATGTAAAAGTTGCCCAGCCAGCAAAGCTCAGTGGTTGAGTGTCGACCTATAAACCAGGAGGTCACAGGTTCGAGTCCCAGTCAGGGCACATGCCCGGGTTGTGGGCTCAATCCCCAGTAGGGAGCATACAGGAGGCAGCTGATCAATGATTCTCTCTCATCATTGATGTTTTTTTCTCTCTCTCTCCCCCTCTTCCTTCCTCTCTGAAATCAATAAAAGTATATATTAAAAAATAATTGTAAAAGTTAGGGGAGGTGGGTGACAGTCAACAAGAGTAGAAAATCAGAATTATCTCTTTCTGCTCAAAATTTGCTTTTCTAACAGGTGGTGATCTTTCTGGCAATTTGGTTATTCCTAGGTCTTTACTGAAAATTTTCTAACTTTCAAGGGGTCCTATACCAACTCTCAGAGGGCCTGGCCTAGGAAAATTCCCTGCAGAAGTGAACCCCCTGCCCTAGCCTTATCTTAAATCCTCGGGGAAAGCTTTGGGAGAGCCTGAAATGCAATCCTTCTCCTTGAAGTCTGACTGATTTTAGAAGTGGCAGTTTGGCCCTGGCTGGTGTGACTCAGTTTGTTGAGTGTCATCCTGTGCACTGAAAACTCGCTGATTCAATTCCCAGTCAGTGCACATACCTAGGTTGCGGGTTTGATCCCCAGTTGGAGTGCCTATGGGAGGCAGCCGATTGATGTTTCTCTCTCAAATTCTCTCTCTCCACCTCTTCCTTCCTCTCTTAAAAAAAAAAATCAATAAGAACCTATTTAAAAAGATGTAGTAAAAAAAAGTGGCCGTTTGCACATAGCCACTCAGCTCTGCTGATGTCAAACTCCAAAGCAAGATGGAGACTAGGGAAAGTGGACTTGGCCTGGCTGGCTTAAAAAAAAATTCTTCCCCAAGCTGGCAGCTCTTGTCTGGCAAAGCAGTCAGTCCCTCAGATTCTCCTCTAACAAATGTGGAACACTTACTTCCCCTTCCCTCTGACCTCAGTGACCACTCCCTCCTGCCCACGTGGTCCTGGAGGCTGGTACCTCTTCAGTAACAGGTGACCCAACTGACACCAACTTGACTGACACAAAAATATGTGTCTCACCAAGAGAAGAAGCTTAATAAATCTAAGAAACTTCCTCAGGCACCATTTGCTATCCATCCCCAGAAAGGGAGACCAGGATGGGCAGAACAGCTAGGAATGGTCCCAACTCCAGTGACAAACTCTCTGCCCAGGGGCTACACCTGGTCTAAGACAGCAGCCCCAGAGAAGCAATCAAGTTTCTGTTCCTCTAACTCAGTCATTCAAGATCACTCTTCCCTACCATCAGCTTCGATTTTTGCAAATCAAATCTTCCAGGCTAAAGCCATATTCCTAGTCCACAGCTTCTCCGTGAAACTTTGCCTCTTGGCCTCCTCTCAGAGAGAAAGCAGATTTCCGAGGAAACTGCAGGGTTGAAATTGAAACTAGCTAATAGTTAATCGATCAAACACATTCAGAAACAGTAGATGAGGTAAAAGTTCAAAGATGAACCCTAGATTAAGTCTTGAAAATAATTAGGAATCCTTGAAATGCAAAAAAGGGGGGTTCTCCCCATTTTACAGGATGAAAAACTGAGGACTCAGCAGCTGTGGCTGGCACTGAGTCCTGGGGACAACTAGGGGGGTTCTAAAGAGAAAAGGCACAGGTGGCCTTCCATCGCTTGGGAGAGCGGTAAGGCCCCTGGCGACGGCTGCCCCACCCGGTTCCAGGGTGCACAGGACGGCCCCGCCTACACCTTATGGCCTGGCCCCGCCTACCAACCTTGGCCCCGCCTCGCCCCTCCCTAGCTTCTATTGGCCCAACCTCCCCAGACCCGCCCCTCCACACCTCCTGATATATAAAAGCCCCCCGCTGGGGCCCGTCAACCTCCGCTCGCCGTGGGCCAGCGAGCGCCCGCCCCTCGCGGGGGCCGGGCTGTGGGGCCTAGGGCGGGTGGTGTCGCCCCAGCCGGGCCCCGGTCCCCCTCCCCCACGGCCCCGACTGTCGCCGCCATTTTGACCGTCCGCCCCTTCCCCTGGGACTATGATTACAGCGACACCCGCCGCCCGTGCCTCGCCGCCCTCCCCGGCCCGCCACCCCGGCCGTCCCGGTTACCTTGGCTTCTCCCCACTTCTGTCCGCAGACGGGCTTTCCAGAGGTCTCGGAGGCGATGTTGGGAGGGGGACAGAACGTGCCGGGGTCCCCGGGCCGGGTCGGGTATCGGGGTGGGGGTGGGGGTCGGCCGGGCGGTTGTTGTTGTTGACTCGCGTTGCCGGGTTGCTTGGTCGCCACGACTACCGTGGCTATGGCGCCTCCGTTTCCCTCACCGGGGCAACTGTTGCTACCCACCCTACTTACGTCACGGGCAAGGGCGGGGTCCCGGGTGATTGGCGACGCCAGGAGGAGTAATTGGACAGTGCTGGGCCCTGCTGCTAAGCTATTGGTCCTAAAGCACGCTTTTCAACACCCTCTTGACTTTCCGGCGATCTGATTAATCGGCAGGAATGTCTATCAAAGGAAACTGAAACCTCAAAGGCAGCAGAGCCCGTCATTCCCGCAAGGAAGCAGTGGCTAAGAATAAAGGGGTGGGGTCTATAGCTTGCGGCTGTAAAGCGGCCTTGTGTTTCGACTAAAAGGACGTCAATCTACCCTAAAGATTTGCCGCGCTCTCTAACTGGAGGCCGCGAGCATGCGCCGCACGCAAGGCTAGCTGGGAGTGGTAGTCCGCTCCTGTGTACTATAAACGTCTTACCAAATATAAGGGTGAGGAAGAAGAGATTGCCCTCTTCAGACGTCTCCTTCTCCCCGTGGGCCAGTTCATGGCCTCCCGCACTAAAGTCACGAGAGGAATGCGGTGACGCAGCGCTGCTCGTCTGTGACGTTAGCGACGGAGGCCGGACTCGGGGTTCGATTACGTCACGAGGCGCTCTTCTCCTCTCCCCCTCGCCCTATGACGATGAGATAGACTTGGGGAACTGAGGCCAGGTTCAGTCCCAGGTCCCAGCCCGATACCATCCCGGGAGCGACCCACCCCTTGGCATCTCCGCCCAGATCGGCCAGACGCGTGGCCGCCGTGCCCTCTTCCTCCTCCCAGCCCCGTAAAGGTCACCGAAGCCATGGCTATCACGGCTATCTCAGCCCCTCAGGAGGCGCGGGCCGCCCTGGGAAAAGTCTCCCGCGGGCGGGGGACTTAATTAGATGTTTCTACGCGGGTGATAAGCAAAGGTCAGCTGCCGCTCCTTCTTCACCGGGGGCGGGCGGGGAGCTCGGCCGCTTAGCAGAGCTCCGCACCGCCCCGGCGTCGGTGTCTAGGTTTTCCCCAGGAGAGAAAAGAAAAGACAGAATGGTGAGCCCTTTGGGTGCAACAACTCAACCATCAAGATAAATATTTTAGTAAAATATTTTTAAAATATCAAAATTAGCCTGGCTGGCATGGCATGGAGGTCACGGTTCAATTCCTGGTTAGGGCACATGCCCGGTTGCGGCCTCGAACCCGAGTATGATGAGGCGTGCAGAAGGCAGCTGATGGATGATTCTCGTCATTGATGTTTTTCTCTCTAAAATCAATAAAAATACATTTAAAATAAATATCAAAATAATGGAAAAAAGTGAGTCCATGATGAACAAAATACCAAAACTTTAAATAAAAACTACTGGGATTAGGGTGAGGTGAGTCATGTAAGTGCAGGGTCAGTTCTTATCTTACTTTTAAAAAATATATTTTGGTCATCTTTTTTGCATTAATTTTGATTTTTGAAAACAATAATTGAGTTTTTTGACACCCCATTAAATTTTGTGCCCTTGTCCTTTTTGAGACAAAAGAAGGAGGAAAAAGAAGGCAAAGGCTTAGAGCCCGAGCTTCCAGTTCTAGTTCTGTTGTGGGACAAAAAGTGGCTTTTGTTTCCTACTTCAACCAGTATTACACTTCCTCTTTGCAAGGCACAGGCTGTAAAGTGAAAGCAGATAAGTATTTAGAGTTTGCATTCTACTAGGGGAGACACAATTATCAGTGAAATTAGTACATAAAATTAGTTTATAAAGGCTGTAGGAGAAACATTAGAGGGTATTTGGGAAGAGAGAGGATGCTGTAGCCTATGTCACCTGAGCAGAGTTGTTAGGCAGTTAGGCTTGAGCAGAGCAAGGGTGATAGGCCAGGTACTGAAGGCCTCGAGTGCCTAGCAAACAGCGAAACTGGGAAAACAAGGACCTCCCCACAGGATAACCTTTCCTCCCCTAGTATATTGCCCTGTCATGCAGGTTTAGACCCCCTGACCTTTCATATTGCTGGTCATGTGGTTTCGACCCTTCCCTGACCTTTCCTCCTCTGGCATGTTGCTAGTCATGAGGGTTAGATCCCCTTAGGGGGGGAATGAACAAGGGAGCTGGAGAACAGCCCTTAGTCATTAAGCCCCCAGGACAGTGAGATTCCCACTGGCATCAAATACATCTAGGCCTTAGTTGTGTTTCATCTCCAGGCCCAGAAAAGCAGCAAAACAAGACAAGCCACAATCAATGCCTTGGCTGACTCAGGACCAGCAGCATTGACTAAATGATCCCCTGCCATGGGGCCAACCAATCAGTAGAGACCACGACCCTGAAAGTACACACCTGGAAAGCTGATGAATATTCTTTGGGATCTTCCCCTGAGACCTCCAGATAAACACCCTCAAGATGAGGACCTAGGGCAGTAGGCAACTCTACCGAGCACTCCTGTGTCTTCCCCACCCCCTTCCTCCAGGCTCGTTTTCCTTGCCTCTCTCTCCTAAGCTCCGAGGGCCTCTTTGGTTTTGTAACTTGTTCCCTGAGCCCATGGCAGCTTACTTCTTCTGCGGCTCAACTCTTCAACATCTGTGACTTTCTAAATAAACTTTTCCTTGTATTTGAATCTTGGGTCTGAATGCTTTCTTAGCCAGAACTCAAGTACTGAGGTTGGTTGCTTGAGCAAACATCTGGCTGAAGCAAAATGAGCAAAGAGGAAAGCACCAGCAGGTGAGGTCAGAGAGGTAATGTAGCTAGATGAACCCTCCCAATAAACCTGAGCAGGTGAGCAGAGGCTCAGAGGGTGAAGGAGCTCCCCAGAGTCTCAAAGCTGGAGGCACCAGAGTCCAGACAGCCTGTCTCATTTTTTGGGACTTTCCAGTGTGCTTTGCTGCCCCTGGTGTGCCCCTCCACAGAAGAGGAGAAGCAGCAGCCCCAGTCTGCCTGGAAATACCAGCTGAGCCTCAAACCAGACAAGTCCCCCCAACAATTAATGAGTCTTCCAGGCGGGAAGTGCCTGGGATCCATCCCAGTTGGCAAAGCAAGTTGTCCAGCCCCTGCAGCTGCTTCTGTGAGAGGAGTCGGCTCCTAGGTCAACCAGGTGGGAGGGGGGACCTGGAAGCCGTGTTTCCACCTCTCACCAATTTTCCCATCTTCCTGAAGTCTGAACCCCAGGATGGGCACCACCATGCAGGGAAATAATTTCTGCAGTCACAAATACCCTGTATAATAAAAACCTAATATGCTAAGTGTCTGACTGTTGGTTCGACTGTTCCACCAGTCACTATGATGCGCACTGACCACCAGGGGTGCAGATGCTTCGACCAGTAGGTTAGCTTGCTTCTGGGGTCTGGGCCAATCCATCAGGACTGGGCGAGACAGGCTGGACACACCCTGGAGCCCTCCTGCAGTACCTTCCTCGGTCCCTCCCGCCATTGTGTACCGGTGGGGTCCCTCGGCCTGGCCTGCGGGGATCAAGCCAAAACCAGCTCTCCAACATCCCCCAAGGGGTCCCGGGTTGCAAGAGGGCGCAGTTCATTATAGGTCTTCATGGCAGGAAAGCCAACTTGGGGCTAGAAATGTTCTATATTTTTAACTAATGATATTTGCACGAAGGTACAGATCTAAAAATTTCCTCAGCTTTTCATTAAAGATCTGTGTGTTCACTTATTTATTTCAATCCTCACCAGAGGACATGCTTAGAGAAAGGGAGAAAGAGAGAGAGAGAGAAAGAAACATCAGTCAGTTGCCTTCGTACATGCCCCAACCGGGATTGAACCTGAAACCCAGGTATGTGCCCTTACCAGGAATTGCACTGTCCTTTCAATGCACAGGATGATGCTCAGCCAGTTGAGCCACTCCAGCCGGGCAAGATCTGTGCATGTATGTATGTTAAACCTCAATTTGCAAATTAAAAACACACATTTATTGTACCATTAGAAGTGGTTTTTGATCAACTTCTTCCTGGAAACACTGGTTATTGAAAGTGAGGAGTTAAGAAAAAAACCAGTGTGACTTCCACGAGGGTGAGCGCTTCGCAGGTGTCGCTGTAGGACGGCAGCTGCCCACCCAGGGCACTGAGGGGCCCGTCGGGGAAGGGGCTCTGAAAAAAAATTCAGGATAAATAAATAAATAATAAATAAAAGTAAGGAGTTTAGCATGGTCTTCCCTTCCCAGTAGTAGCTGTGTTTCACGGTCACCAAAAAGCCCAAGTGAATGCCAGCAAAAGAAAACATAGAAGGAAAGAGAGAATTAGAAAAATTATCGTTTTGCAAAAGCCCATGACATCATTAAGACAGTGACCATAATGGGCACTACAAAACATCTGTTGTATTGTACCCCGAATCTCACAAAGGACACCTCAAAAAGTCAAATTATGGAGTCATTTATTAAAGGCCAGCGGCTACGAGGGGCAACATGCTCCAGATCTCACAACCCCGAAAGGTTTGCCACATCTGGCTTATATGCAGAATATCACAAAGGTATCGATTACATCTTTGGGTTTGGAATGAGGAACCTGGTTTGCACAAAGCAGTTACAGAAGCGAAATTGAGCAAGTTAGTTATCTATAAAGAGTAAGTATAGTTTTGGGTCTACAGATCACTAAATCAACAGAAACACATTATCTGGGGCCACTGAAGCAATTTAGAATAATTATGCTGTCCAGATTCTGGGGCCATTGAGTCAACCAGAATGCATTATTTTTACCTACTGAGGCAATTTAGGATAATTGAGCTGTCCTGGTTCCCAGAAGAATGTGCTTCGATAACCAGTGAGATCACAATCAATGGGATATTCAAACCACCATCAATGGAGTATTCAGTCAATTGGGATAGCATACATAAGTTCAGAAAATCAAAATAACTTTTCTATTGTTTTAGCAAGCAAATAATTACAGAAGCCAAAACAGCAGGGTTAAAGTTAAAGTTAAAACTGCAGTTTCTACCTGAGATGATTGCTACCATACTTCACATCATGTGAGGGAATGCTGGGAACAAGATATGCACAGGGGCCCGCCTGGCATGGTTCAGTGGTTGAGTGTCGACCTATGAACCTGGAGGTCAGGGTTTGATTCCTGGGTTGTGGGCTCAATCCCCAGTGCGGGGCATGCAGGAGGCAGCCAGTCAATGATTCTCATCATTGATGTTTCTCTCTCTCTTTTTCTCTGAAATCAATAAAAAAAAAATTTTTTTTTTAAAAGATATGCACAGCCCTAACCGGTTTGGCTCAGTGGATAGAGCTGATGTCTGTGGACTGAAAGGTCCCAGGTGTGATTCCGGTCAAGGGCATGTACCTCAGTTGCTGGCACATCCCCAGTAGGGGGTGTGCAGGAGGCAGCTGATCAATGTTTCTCTCTCATCGATGTTTCTAACTCTCTATCCCTCTCCCTTCCTCTCTGTAAAAAAATCAATAAAATATATTTTAAAAATAAAGATATGCACTGGGTGCCAGAGGGCCCACTGGGTGCAGGATAATGGACTTTGCCACGGAGGACAGAATGTCACCAGCAGTAGCTTTGATGAAGCTCAGGATTAAGCTAGAGGAACCCGGTGCCTTGTGGGCCTCTTAATGTTATGCAAAAAGGAAGTTCACAGCTTTCCCTAGGACATATCTTGCCAAAATGTTAAACCTGGCTCTGATCAAGTCTCTCAACCTAACATCCAATTGGCAGGAAATGGAAGGGGTCAAAAAACAAGTTAAATGACATCAGGAAGCAACAGACAAATTTAGAGGACAGGTTGCACTATGGGACAACTGTCCCGGTCTCTCAACAAATCAGTCATGTAAAAAAAAAAAAAAAAAAGTGGGGACTATTCTAGGGCGGGTGGCTCTGTTGACATTTGGAGCCAAATCATTCTTTGCTATGGAGGAGGGCTGTCCTGTGCATTGCCAGTGGCACACCCCCTTGACAGGAGTAACAGTTGTCTGCAGACACAGCCAAAAATCTCTGGAAATACTGCCCTAGAGGATGGTGGAGTGACTGACAGAAGGACAGGCGGTCCCCAGGCTGTCCACCAGCAGAGACAAGTAAACATTCTCTCTTGTTTAACCCAGTTATTAGCTCCCTGTTGAATTGGGAGGACTGTGACTTGGCAGTTGTGTTCCAAGTTTTTATATTCATTGAAAGTTTTGCACACGGATAAGAATGTTCATTGGGGCCCTAACTGGTTTGGCTCAGTGGATAGAGCATCGGCCTGTGGACTGAAGGTCCCGGGTTCGATTCCTATCCAGGACATATGACCTGTGGGCTCGATCCCCAGTAGGGGGCTTACAGGAGGCAGCCAATCAATGACTCTCTCTCATTGATGTTTCTATCTCTCTTCCTCTCCCTTCTCTCTGATATCAATAAAAAAGAAAAATGAAATAAGAAGCCTCCATGATACAGAATATTATACCAACCAACAGTGAAAGCAACAAAGTAGATCTTTTAAAATGTAGTGCTAGCCTGACCAGGTGGCTCAGTTTGGAATACCGTCCCATACACCAAAAAGGTTGCGGGTTTGATTCCTGGTCAGGGCACATACCTAGGTTATGGGTTTAATTCCTTGTCAGAATATATATGGAAGGCAACTGGTCAATGTTTCTCTCTCTCTCTCTCTTGTCAATAAAAATATATCTTTGGGTGAGGATTTTAAAAATGTAGTGCTAATGGGTGAAACCCAGACACTATAGCATTTTAAAATAAAGCAACCTTGCTCCTGATCCAAGTGGCAAGAGCAAGAGGTCTCCACAGAATTTTGCTAAAAGGGAGAAAAAAAGAAACTTAAACTATCCCCTAATGTGCTAGTGAGTAAGGAAATACGAATCTGACACTTGGTGTATTGAAATGTGAACAAGACATCCTTCTGATAGGCTGGCAATTTCTCATAAAGCTGAACCTTTTCTGCTTATTATACATGAGGTGTAGTGAATGGACGGATTCTTTGAACAAACTTTTCAAACTATATGCACAATAAGGTAAAAGAAAAAATATATTTAATTGATATATAAACACTATCCATTGATAAAATGGAATAGAATGTCAGGAACACCTACTAAAATAGGTTTTGGAAAATATATTTCAAGGAGAGGTTTCATGAGTTAAGATAATCTTTTTTTAAAAATATATTTTATTGATTTTTTACAGAGAGGAAGGGAGAAGGATAGAGAGTTAGAAACATCGATGAGAGAGAAACATTGATCAGCTGCCTCCTGCACACTCCCTACTGGGGATGTGCCCGCAACCAAGGTAAATGCCCCTGACCGGAATCGAACCTGGGACTTTTCAGTCCTCAGGCTGACACTCTGTCCACTCAGCCAAACCAGTCAGGGCTTACATATATTTTTATTGCTATCAGAGAGGAAGGGAGAGGGAGAGATAGAAACATCAATGATGAGAGAGAATCATTGATGGGCTGCCTCCTGCACGCCCCCCCCCCCACGGGGATCAAGGCCGCAACCTCGGCATATGCCCTTGACAGGAATCAAACCCGGGACCTTCAGTCCACAGGCCAATCTAGGCAAGGGCTTAATCACAAGGAACAACAACAGCCTGTAATTATTGGAAATGAGAGTCTAGCTCAGTGGTTGGCAAATTCATTAGTCAACAGAGCCGCAGTTTGCTGACCACTGAGCTAGGGCAAGGTAAGAGCATTTTGATCTTGGAAACCTATTCCTAAAAGTACTGCATCATCACACCGAAAGGAAAGTTGGAAAAGAACAGAATGAACTGAGATTTACCGACAAAAACAACAAAAAGAGGCGGCCTCCTAAATACTTGGGCTTTTAGAGAAAAAATATATGGGGCTCATGAACATGTGTCAACCTCTCTTCCTCCATCCGGACTGTTGAAAAAAGCTGAAGGAAATAAGTTAACAAATGCTTTGACTATTAAAAAATATAATGTATCACGGAGCTAAAAGGATACAGATGTTGAGAACTACTACACAATGCCACTGTGCCAATTGCAACATACTCATACAAAATAAAAAGTAAACATATAAACATACAAAATTATACATCCTGTTCTTAAAGAATATCTACCTATGCAGGGCCACACAGCAAATGCCTTGGAGATGCTGGCAGTGAATCAGGAAGGGCAAGGAATTGGGGATCTTGGATGGGAAGGGTGGGGATGAAACCAGTGAAGGCTTTGCACGGACCAATGAAGGTGTGATAGAGTTTGGGGAGAGGTGGGGCTGAGTGAGACCTGGGTTCACTGCCATTTGCAGGACAGATATCACAGTGCAAAAGACTGAGGGCCAAGAAGGAGGTGAGGAATGGAGACAGTGAGTACAGGTGAGATGTATTTGAGTCAGGAAGCCAAATTCTAAATATGCACTATCCAATGTGGTAGCTTCTAGTTCCATGTGGCTATTTTTGTGGGGGAAGAGATGCCTTTTATTTCTTTTTCTTGTCTAATTGTTCTGGCTAGAACTTCCAATACTATCTATAATAATAAAAGCGTAATATGCTAATTAGACCAGACAGCTGAACGACCTTCCAGACTTCTGGACGTCATTCTGGATGTCTTTCCAAACGAAGCCGCAGTGGCAGGGGACGAGGCAGAGGCAGCTAGGGGTGATCAGGCAGGCAGGCGAGCAGTTAGGGGCAATAAGGCAAGCAGCAGAGTGGTTAGGAGCCAGCAGTCTCTGATTGCCAGAGAGTGCAGGCCAGGCTGAAAGATCCCCTCCCCCATGCACAAATTTCATGCACTGGACCTCTAGTGTTGAATAAAAGTAGTGAGAGTACACATCCTTGTCTTGTTCATGATCTTAGATGAAAACTTTTTAGTGTTGTCCAGCTGGCATGACTCAGTGGTTGAGCATAGACCTATGAACCAGAAGGCCACAGTTCAATTCCTGGTTAGGGCGTATGCCTGGTTTGTGGACTCGATCCCCAGTGTGAGGCATGCAGGAGGCAGCCGATCAATGATTCTCTCTCATTATTGATGTTTCTATCTCTCTCCCTCTTCCTTCCTCTCTGAAATCAATCTATTTATCTAACTATCTATCTATATATTTTTTAAAGCTTTTACTGTTGCTGAGTATATTAGATGTGAGCTAATCATATACTAAAGGCCTGATGCACCAAATTCATGCAAGGGGCTCGGCCCTTGTAAGCCCCCGCTGCCTCGGCCGGCCCTCACAGCCTCGGCCGGCCCTCGCAGCCCTGGCTTCGTCTGGAAGATCATCCAGACGGTTGTCTGGATGGTCGTTCTGCTGTTCGGTCTAATTAGCAAATTAGTTCTTTATTATATAGAATGGCCTTTATTATGTTGAGGTACATTCCCTCTATACCCAGTTTATTGAGTGTTTTTATTATGAAAGAAATGTTGAATTTTGTCAAATGTTTTCTTTTTTTGCATCTATTGAAATGATATAATTTTTATCCTTCATTTTTGCTAATATGATGTATCATATTGATTTGTGGATGTCAACCATCCTTGCATCTCTGGGATTAATCCCACTTGATCATGGTGTATGGTCCTTTCAATGTGCTGTTGAATTCGGTTTGCTAACATGTTGTTGTGGACTTTTGCATCCATGTTCATCAGGTATACTGACCTGTAATTTTCCATGTGGCTATTAAAACTAAAAGTAATGCTCTAGCTGGTTTGCTCAGTGAATAGATCGTTGGCCTGTGGACTGAACGGTCCTGGGCTCAATTCTGGTCAAGGGCACATGTCCAGATTACGGGCTCGATCCCCAGTAGGGGCCGTGCAGGAGGCAGCCAATCAATGATTCTCTCTTATCATTGATGTTTCTATCTCTCCCTCTCTGAAATCAATAAAAATATATTTAAAAAAAACTAAAAGTAACTTAAAATAAAATGCAATGAACAATTCAGTTCCTCATTTTCTTTTTTATAAAATATATTTTATTGATTTTTTTACAGAGAGGAAGAGAGAGGGATAGATAATTAGAAACATCGATCAGCTGCCTCCTGCACACTTCCTACTAGATATGTGCCCATAACCAAGGTACATGCCCTTGACCGGAATCGAACCTGGGACCCTTGAGTCCACAGGTTGATGCTCTATCCACTGAGCCAAACTGGTTAGGGCCAGTTCCTCATTTTCGCTGGATACATTTCAAACATTCAACAGCTCCAAGTAGCTAATGGCTACCATATTAGAAAGCAGAGATAATGGGACATTCCTGCCACCACAGAAAGGTCTATTGGCCAGTGGTGCTCTAAACACACTAAAAGGACATTTCAGAGACACAGGGAAATTTGAACATGTGCTTGGTATAAGATGGGACTAAAGAATGAGTGTATACTTTTATTGATTGATTGACTGATTGTCTAAAGTTTTACCTATGTCTCCTTCCCCCCAACCCCTAGTTGGCCCCCACCCCCCAGCCATTGCCACCCCAGGCAAGTCCCCACCGCCCCAGTGTCTGTGTCCATTGGTTATGCATACAAGTCCTTTGGTTGCTCTCTAACCGCGCCCCCTCCCCGCCCTGCATTTGTCTCTGGATCTATTCTTGTTCATCAAATTATGTTGATCATATATTCCACATATGAGTGAGATCATGTGATATTTATCTTTCTCCAACTGGCTTATTCCGCTTAGCATAATCGTCTCCAGTTCCATCCATGCTGTAGCAAATGGTAAAAGTTCCTTCTTTTTTATAGCGACGTAGTATTCCATTGTGTAGATGTACCACAGTTTTTAATCCACTCATCTGCTGATGGGCACTTAGGTTGTTTCCAAATTTTAGCTATTGTAAATTGTGCTGCTAAGAACACAGGGGTGCATGTATCCTTTCTGATTGGTGTTTTTTGGTTTCTTGGGATATAGTCCTAGAAGTGGGATTACTGGGAGTTCCATTTTTAACTTTTTGAGGAAACTCCATACTGTTCTCCACAGTGGCTGCACCAGTCTGCATTCCCACCAGCAGTGCACGAGGGTTCCTTTTTCTCCACATCCTCTCCAGCACTTGTCATTTGTTGATGATAGCCATTCTGACAGGTGTGATATGGTGTCTCATTGTTGTTTTGATTTGCATTTCTCGGGTGATTAGTGATTTTGAGCATGTTTTCATATGTCTCTCGACCTTCTGTATGTCCTCTTTTGAAAAGTGTCTATTTGGGTCCTTTGCCCATTTTTTGATTGGATTGTTTATCTTCCTTTTGTTAAGTTGTATGAGTTCTCTGTAAATTTTGGAGATTAAATCCTTATCTGAAATATCATTGGCAAATATGATCTCCCATGCAGTGTGCTTTCTTGTTGTTTTGTTGATGATTTCTTTTGCTGTGCAGAAACTTTTTATTTTGATGTAGTCCCACTTGTTTATTTTCTCCTTAGTCTCCATTGCCCTAGTTGCTGTGTCTGTAAAGATATTGATACGACATACGTCTGCTATTTTGCTGCCTATGGAGTCTTGTAGGATTTTTATGGTTTCCCATCTTACATTTAAGTCCTTTAGCCATTTTGAGATTGTTTTTATGTATGGTATAAGTTGGTGGTCTAGTTTCATTTTTTTGCATGTATCTGACCAAATTTCCCAACACCATTTATTGAAGAGACTGTCTTGACTCCGTTTTATGCTCTTGCCTCCTTTGTCAAATATTAATTGAGCATAATGACTTGTGTTGATTTCTGGGTTCTCTGTTCTATTCCATTGGTCTATATGTCTGTTCTTGTGCCAGTACCAGGCAGTTTTGAGAACTGTGGCTTTGTAATACAGCTTGATATCTGGTATTGTGATCCTTCCAACTTTGTTCTTCTTTCTCAGGATTGCTGTGGCTATTCGGGGTCTTTTTTTATTCCAGATCAATTTTTGGAGAATTTGTTCTAGGTCTGTGAAATATGCCATTGGTATTTTAATGAGGATTGCATTGAATCTGTAGATTGCTTTGGGTAGTATGGACATTTTAATGATGTTGATTCTACCAATCTATGAACATGGTATGTTCTCCCATCTATTTATGTCTTCCTCTATCTCTTTTTTTTTCAGTGTCCTGTAGTTTACCATGTACAGGTCTTTTACCTCCTTAGTTAAGTTTATTCCTACGTATCTTAATTTTTTTTTTGGTGCAATGGTAAATGGGATTGTGTTTTTTTTAAATTGAGCTTTCTGTGAGTTCATTATTGGTGTTTAAAGAGGCCATAGATTTCTTGATGTTAATTTTGTATCCTGCTACATTGCTGAATTCATTTATTAGGTCTAGTAGTTTTTTGATGGAGTCTTTGAGGTTTTTATGTATAGTATCATGTCATCTGTGAATAAGGACAGTTTTAATTCTTCTTTTCCAGTTTGGATGCCTTTTATTTCTTCTTCTTGTCTGATCGCTATGGCTAGCACTTCCAGTACTATATCAAACAGGAGTGGTAAAAGTAGGCATCCCTGTCTTGTTCCTGTTCTTAGGGGAAATGGTTTTAGTTTTTGCCCATTGAGTATGATGTTGGCTGTAGGTTTGTCATATGAGGCTTTTATTATGTTGAGGTATGATCCCTCTATTCCCACTTTGCTGAGAGTTTTTATCAGGAAAGGGTGTTGGATTTTGTCAAATGCTTTTTCTGCGATTGATATGATTATGTGATTTTTGTCTCTCAATTTGTGTGATGTATCACTTTTATCGATTTGTGGATATTGTACCATCCTTGCATCCCCTGAATAAATCCCACTTGGTCATGGTGTATGATCTTTCTAACGTAATGCTGAATCTTATTTGCTAGAATTTTGTTGAGGATTTTAGCATCTATGTTCATCAGGGATATTGGCCTGTAGTTCTCTTTCTTTGCAGTGTCTTTATCTGGTTTTGGAATTAGGATAATGCTGGTTTCATAGAAAGAGCTTGGAAGTGTGCCTTCCTCTTGAATTTTTTGGAATAGTCTGAGGAGGATAGTTTTTATTTCTTTGAATGCTTGGTAGAACTCTCCTGTAAAGCCGTCTGGACCAGGGCTTTTATTTGCTGGAAGGCTTTTTAGAAAAATATATATTTTATTGATTTTTTACAGAGAGGAAGGGAGAGGGAGAGAGAGTTAGAAACATCAATGAGAGAGAAACATCAGTCAGCTGCCTTCTGCACACTCCCTACTGTGGAGAACAGTATGGAGTTTCCTCAAAAAGTTAAAAATGGAACTCCCAGTAATCCCACAACCAAGGTACATGCCCTTGACTGGAATTGAACCTGGGACCCTTCAGTCTGCAGGCCAATGCTCTATCCACTGAGCCAAACTGATTAGGGCTGCTGGAAGATTTTTTATCACTGCCTCAATTTCTTCGGTAGTTATCAGCCTATTCAGGTTTTTTTATTTTTCCTGATTGAGTTTGGGGAGCTTGTATTTTTCTAAGAACATGTCCATTTCGTCTAGGTTGTCCATTTTGTTGGAGAGTGTATATTTTCTTAGATGCGAAAATAGTTGTGTGATTATGTAGAAAAATGTCCTTATTTTTCAGAGATGCATGCTATAGTCATTAGAGATGAAAAACTATGTCAGTAAGATTGAAATGTGTGATTCAAAAAGCTATTACAAAAGTAGGCATGCATCAAATCCTCAATAAATACTCATGGTCATTAATTCAAAAGTTTGGAGAAATTACAAACTAGGAAAAATATTTACACTCATTCATAACCAGATGGTAAATATATAAAGAACTCCTACAAATCAAGGAAAAGATCAACAATCCAAAAGAAAAACTGGCAGGAAAAAAAACTATAAATAGCTCTTTTTAAAAAAATTGATTTGAGAGCAAAACATTTTTTTGTTGTTGCTGTTCCACTTATTTATGTATTCATTGGTGTTTTTTTTTTAATTTTTGAAAATTGATTTCAGAGAGATGAAGGGTGAAGGAGAGAGGGATAGAAACAGCAATGATGATAAAGAAAAATTGATTGGCTGCCTCCTGCACACCCCCTACTGGGGATCGAGCTTAAAACACAGGCATGTCCTGACCAGGAATTGAACCCTGATTTCCTGGTTCATGGGTTGACCCTCAACCACTGAGCTATGCCGGCCTAGGCCATTGGTTAATTCTTTTTAAAATATATATATTTTTATTGATTTCAGAGAATAATTGATTGGCTGCCTCTTGCACATCCCCTACTGGGGATTGAGACCACAACTGGGCATGTGCCCTAGATCAGAACCAAACTTGGAACCCTTCAGTCCGCAGGTCGACGCTCCATCCACTGAGCCAAACCAGCTAGGGCTGGTTAATTCTTGTATGTGTCCTGAGCAGGAATCCAACCCATAATCTAAGCCTTGGAATATTGGGATGAGGCTTCAACCAACTGAGCTACTCGACTAGGGCCTATAAATGGCTCTTAAACACATGGAAATATATTCTGCCTCATTTGTGGTGAGGGAAATGCAAAATTTCTCTACTCTGAAATACCATTTTTCACCTTCATGTTGGCCCAAGTCCAGAGGTTGATACACACTCTGTTGGTGAGGCTGTAGAGAAACAAGACCGTTATCCATTGCTGGAGAGAATATGAATTAATCTAACCCCCAGATGGATAAATTTGATAATATCTGTAAAAATTATAAATGCACACAGTCTTGGAACTAGAAATCTCACTTTGGGGAATTTATCTACAGACACACTTGCATATGTGTGAAATGACGTTTGTACGAAGTTCTTCACTGCCATGTTAGCCTAAGAACAAACAGATGAAACATATCAGTTTCTGGGAGTAAAATTAACTCTGGGGCATCCACACAGCAGAACATTATGCAGCTGTAGAAAAATAGCAGGGGTGCATAAAGGGAGTTTGGTAAGGGTAGCTCTCTGGCATTTGTTACGTGGAAAGAAAAAGACAAGTGCAGAAGAATGTGTAAAACATGCTCTCTTGAATTGAAATTCTAACACATGCTACAATGTTGGCGATCCATGAAACATTATGCTAACTGCAAGAAGCTGGACACACAAACACAGATATTATATGATTCTACTTATACAAAGTACCCAAGGAAAGGCAAAGCCATAGAGACAAAAAGGAGAATGGTGGTTTCCAGAAGCCGGAAGGAGGGAGGAAGGGTAGTTAGTGTCTAATGGGGACACAGTTTCAGTTTGGGAAGATGAAAACGTTCTGGGAATGAATGGTGGGATGGTTGCACAACAATGTGAATGTGCTAGTGCCTCTGCCATAGGCACTTACCGTGGCTAAACTGGTATAGGCTATGTTATGTCTATTTTACTGTGTACGGTAAATAGGCGCATGGGCCCTCCCCATGCTCCAGCTCCCCCTCCCTTCCTGTGGGAAGAGGTTGAAGGCCATCAGTAAGGCACTGGGAGACCTTGGGAACCTGGCCAGCTCCTCAGTCAGGAAAGCAACGTTTTGCTCTCACACTGCATCAGTCCCCCTCCCCTGCATGCCTTGTTTTTCTCTGTTTTCTGTGCTCCATAAAACTTCGTGTTGGGGAAGTCTGGGCGGTGGTGAAACAACAGCACTGGCGAGCTGTCCCCAGTTGGCCTGTCTGCAGGCTGGATGGGACTAGCGGTTCAGCTTCACCTGTGGCAGCCAGTGTGGCGGTAAACCTGAGTGGTCCGTCGCCACCGATGCGCATGTAACTTTGAATCAACCCATGTCCTTCACAGCCAGTCCTGCCGGTTATTTGTCTGGGAATCCAAGAACAACGTGCTAAGGTTTTCTGGGATCTCAGCACTGTGCATAACATATCATGACAAAAAATTATTTATTATTTATTTATTTGAGAGAGAGATGTTGATTTGTGGTTCCACTCATCTATGCATTCATTGGTTACTTCTTGTATGAACCCTGACCAGAGCTCGAACCAGGAACTTTGGTGTATTGGGATGACGCTCTAACCAAAGGAGCTACCTGGCCAGCCCTCGACCCCTATTTTTGTAATGCTATCTTTAATGTAAAAGTAGGTGTGGAGGTTGGGGGCTGGGGACATCCTATATAATAAAAGGCTACTATGCAAATTGACCAAACGCTGGAACCACCAGGCGCTATGACGCGCACTGATCACCAGGGGGCAGACGCTCAATGCAGGAGCTGCCCCTGGTGGTCAGTGCGCTTTCACAGGGGGAACACCGCTCAGCAAGAAGCCCTGAGCCCAGCTCACAGCTGGTGAGCGCAGCGGTGGTGGCAGCAGGAGCCTCTCCTGCCTCCTCGGCAGTGCTAAGGATGTCTAACTGCTGGCTTAGGCCCCATTCCCACAACGGGCCTACTCAAGCGATCAGTCAGACATCTCCTGAGAGCTCCTGGATTGCGAGAGGGCACAGGGCAGGCTGAGGGATCCACCCCCTGGCAGTGCACGATTTTCATGCACCAGGCCTCTAGTGGATTCATATTTTTTTGTAAAGATGCACAGATATTCTAGAAAGATACTCAGGAAACCATGAGCAGTGGGTTTTCCGTGGGGGAGAGGAGATTGAAGAGGGAGATCCTACAGTGTAAACTTGCTTACACTTTTTGTTTCTTGACATATCTGAACATGTGAACTATTCAAAAATAAAATTAGTTAAGAAGTTTGCAGAGAGGGGCCCTTATTTGGGTTTGGTAAGATCTGGGTGCATTTCTATGCTGACCAGAGTAACAGTGATAATGATATGGGTAGCACCTAATATTTCCTAACTCTTATGTATTAGTTTCCTAGGGCTGCTGTCATAGACTGCCACAAACTGGATGGCTTACAGAAGGGGAAATGTATTCTTTCCTAGTTCTGGAGGACAGAAGTCCTAAATCAAGATGTCAGCGGGGTCATGTGCCCTTGGAAGGTGCTCAGGGAGGATCCTTCCTCGTCTCTTCCAGCTTCTGGCAGCTCCAGGCATGAAGTGGCTTTTTGGCTACTTGACTCCAATTTCTGCCTCTGCCTTCACATAGTTTTGTCTCTTCTGTCTGCATCTTTATTACTGCATTTAGGGTCCACCCAGATAATCCAGGATGATCTAATCTCAAAGGCCTTAATTATATCTGCAAAGACCGTTTGCCCAAATAAAACCACGTTCATAGGCTCTGGGGGGTTAGGACGTGGACCTATCCTTCGCAGGTTACCATCCAACCAACTGCACTTATTGTGTGCTAGGCAGGGTGCTAAGCATTTTACATAATCTCACCAAAGTTCCCAAAACCAGCCCATAAGGTAGATATGCTTATTATCTCCATCTACCCAGTGAACTCAGAGAGGTGCAGCATCTTGCTCAAGATCACACAGGAATCAGGATTCAAACCCAGCTGTGTTGGGCTCAAAACTCTGATTCTGTGTGAGGCACAAAAGAAGTTCCTGGTTCTGGGCCAAAGTCGGACAGTCAGGCAGCAAAATTTCCTGGCATGCTTGTTCTTCGCCAGCCCCTGGGCCAGGCTTTGGGGATGTGAAGGAAAGGAAAGAAGGGTGCAAGCCTGGAGAGTTGCTGGGAGAAGAGGCAGAGGGCAGAGTGTATTATTCATCAGACCTTTCGAAACAGTACAATCAGATATGACTCCTGCCTTCTAAAGCTATGGCCTTGGCCAGAGACGTCCACAGCAAGGCCAGGAGTTTGCCATGAAGAAAAGGACAAAGGAATAAAGTTCAAAGCCAGAGGGAATGTGTCAAGTACAAATAACATTTAAACAGCACTTACTGCATGCCACAGGCTGTTTTATGAATTTAACATACTCATTGAATCCTCCCTGTTTTATAAATGAGGCAAACCAAGGCACAAGAGGTTGAGTTGCCCAAGGTCACACAGCAGGAAATAGAGATGTGATTCAAACCCAACTCTGCCCATCATCATTGTTGGTTTTTAAATATTGAGGTGAAATTGACATGACTGAAGTTAACCATGCTAAAATTCACAATTCACAATGCTATACAACCATCACCTCTGTCTAGTTCCAAAACATTTTCATCAAAAAGGATCCTCAGTAGCAATTCCTCCCCATTCCTCCCTCCACCCAACCCTTGACAACCACTGGTCTTTCTGTGGCTGAATTTGCCTATTCTGGACATTTCATATCAATGCAGTCATACAATATGTGACCTTTTGTGTCTGGCCTCTCTCTCTCAGTGTCATGTTTTTTGAGATCCATTCATATAGTAGCATGTATCAGAACTTCATTCCTTTTTATGGCTGAGTAATAGTCCATTGTATGGATGTGTTCGAATGGGAAAAAAGGCCTTTCTTTTTCTTTGCTGTAGCCTTCCACAATTTATGCGAAGCACCTGGTAATTAAACCCCAAGATGGTTAGCTCCTCTGATTGAAACAGCCCCTCTGCTCAAACTGCAAGACAAAATAAGTTACGGTCAAGGCTACATTCTTATATATACCTCCTCCCTGCTGGTTTACAACCCAGGCATCATTAGTAGAAAGTTCCCTTCCCTGCTCCTCTTCAAACAAGCCTCTTTTGAACTTTTCATAACTTGTTATCTAAGGATGTTTTACAGGCTTTGGAAAAATACTGATAAGACACCTCCCTAGGACATCTGCCTGGATTGTCTCCTGAAGAACTAACAGTTTTCAATGACAGCTCTGCTGATGTCTGCTCAACTCCAGCCTAAAAATCTCCCTCCCTTCCTTGTCACCTAGCAATAGCAGGAAGGCTTTAAAGGCTGGAGAAGTTTTCTGTTCTTTGCCTTTTGTATTGATTAGCAACGCACTGGCCCTTTCCCTTCAGGGAAAGTAAAATAAAGTCTCTCTCTCTCTGTATTTATCTCATCTGTCTGTCTGTCTGTTTGTCTGTCTCTCTGTCTCTTCTCTCATTTGTGAGTTCTTTCACAGCCCGCATCACCAGCCCAAAACTCTAACAGGATGGATCACATTTTGTTTTATCTGGTGATGGACATTTAGGTTGTTTTTGCTTTTTGGCTGTTTTGAATACTTCTGCTCTGAATGGGTGTGCCAGCAATGCACATGTAATGTTTAACATAGTTCATTTTATTTTATATGAATTTACCACAATACTAAAAAAAAAAAAAAAAAAGAGCTCTGGCAGGAGGCTTGGTTGGTTGGAACATTGTCCCATGCATCAAAAACTTGTGGGTTCAATTCCCAGTCAGGGCACATACCTGGGTTGTGGGTTTCTATCCCCAGTTGGGGCACATGCAGAAGGCAACTAACTGATGTTTCTCGCATCCATGTTCTCTCTCTCTTCCTTCCTCTCTCTAACATCAATAAACATATCCTTTGGTGAGGATTCAAAAAATAATGCTATCAGCTGAGCGGGCTTAGAAGCAATGCCATAACGCCCCCATCCCCAGCAGCAGTGAGCACACCCAGCACCCAGACCTTGGTTTCCCAATGCCCTTCTGCAGTAAAGGGAACCCAGGCTCCTTGGTTGATTCTAGAACTGGGGTGGGGAAAGCACAAGATGAGCCTGGAGCATTTTGTGGTGCAGAAAGTAAGAAACAAAACAATCAAACAACTGGAGTCATATCAAAAGAATAATGCCTGAAATAAAATGCTTACAGCAGGGCCAACTGAAAGCTCCCAGTGGCCAAAGCTGGAACAATTTGGGCAACAAAATAAATAACAATAATATAGATTATAACTCAAAGACTAAAATAACTGTTCAAAGTCCTAGCTGGTTTGGCTCAGTGGATAGAGCCTCGGCCTGCAGACTGAATGGTCCCAGGTTCGATTCCGGTCAAGGGCACATGCCCGGGTTGCAGTCTCGATCCCCGGTAGGGGCATGCAGGAGGCAGAAGATCAATGATTCTCTTTCATCATGGATGTTTCTATCTCTTTCTCCTTCTCCCTTCCTCCCTGAAACCAATAAAATAACTGTTCATGAATCCATATGGGTATAAAGAAATGATTGAATAAAGAGATCAATGGAGACAGAACAACTCTTCCTTACAGAAGAATTCTAAATCTATAATAATAAAAGTGTAATATGCTAATTAGACCAGACAGCCAAACGACCTTCCAGATGTCATCCCAGGCATCCTGCTGGACGAGGCCCCAGCAGCGGGGGTCAAGGCAGAGGCAGTTAGGGGCAATCAGGCAGGCTGGTGAGCAGTTAGGGGTGATCATGCAGGCAGGCAAGTGGTTAGAGGCTATTAGACAGGCAGGCGAGTTATTAGGGGCGATCAGGCAGGCAGGCAGAGGCAGTTAGGGGTGATCAGGCAGGCAGGCAGAATGGTTAGGGGATCCCTGAGAATTGGGCCTAAATCAGCAGTCAGACATCCCCTGAGGGGTCCCGGATTGCAAGAGGGTGCAGGCTGGGCTGAGGGGACCCACCCCCTGTGCATGAATTTTGTGCACTGGGCCTCTAGTAATAAATAATAGTAAATGTAGAAGGAATAAGATAAATGGAAAATTATTAGCAAACAAACATCACAGTAATAATTTCCATACACAAACCATTCACCAATGAACAGAAAAGCAATGGTGAGTTTTAATGGGAAACAGGGCCTCAAAGTATCTCAGCCAAAGTATTTATCAATTTTTCTTGTTTTCATTATAGTTTTAACATAGGTCCACCAATTCCTTCATACTCTTCCTCCCATTGCCCAGTTCTGGGTGGAGGCTGAGAGTGTTCTATTTCTGGACTTGAATGGTGCTTACAGAAATGTGCTCCATTTGTGAAAATTCTTGCAAGTGTCCACTTATAATGTGTGCACTTTTCTGTATGTGCAATAAAAGGTTAAATTTGTTCGAGTGCAAAAAGAAGGAAAAAAGGAAAGGAGAGAGACAGACTCGGCTATCTTTTGGAGAGGCACCTGTTGGTGTTAAAACTGTAATGGAAAACAAAGAAATGATGATAGCTAAAGTCAGGATGGCGGTTACCTCTGGGGGAAGCAAGGGATTGTGATCAAGGAGGATGTGGGGTGAGGAGGTGGACACCTGTGATGCTGGCACCATCCTATTTCCTGATCTGAGTGATGCTGGCATTATTTAAATGGCACGTGTATGAGCTTTGTCTTTCAGTGGTATCCTGGAGCCAGCTCTACTGATTTGTGAGGACGGATTTCAACTTGCCAGGAATTTGGGGGCATCACAGTGACATCACATTGGTAGCTTGAAACTGGCCAGAAACCGACAACTGCTACAAAGAATTGTTTTCTGGAGAGCCCATTGCTAAACACTTTCCAGCACATCACAGCTCCACTACATATATGGTATTAATTGAGCATTTTAATTACTATTTTTCACTGTTTTTAATTATGAAAATATACATAGACTATCAATTTTACCATCTCCACCATTTCTCTGTGGTCAGTTCAGTGTCATTAACATTGTTCACATTATTGTGCAGCCATCACCACCATCCATCTCCAGAACTCTTTTCATCGTGCAAAACTGAAAGTCTATCCCCACCTATATTTTTTTAATCCTTAAAAATGCTCCCTTGGCCCTGGCTGGTGTAGCTAAGTGGATAGAGCGTTGGCCTGTGGACTGAAGAGTCCTGGGTTTGATTCTGGTCAAGGGCACATACCTGGGTTGTGGGCTTGATCCTCAGTAGAAGGCGTACAGGAGGCAGCCAATCAATGGTTCTCTCTCATCACTGATGTTTCTATCTCTCTCTCCCTCTCCCTTCCTCTCTGAAATAAAAATATATATATATTTTTAAAATGCTGCCTTGGAGAGCATGGATTCCAGAGCCAGATGGCTCTGTTTCAATTTCCACCCCACCCCCACTTACTAGATGATTTGGGGCATCTTATGTCACCGCTCTGTGCCTCGGTTCTGGGTCGTAACAAGCCCTTCAGGAGGTTCTGAGGCTTGCTCATATTTGAGAACCATTATCCTAGGTTGTCAGGAGAATGAAACAGATGAACAAATATAAAATCTTTAGAGCAGTGCTTAGTCCCAAGCCCATGCTGTGTAAGGGCTCACTATCGTTGTTATTATACAGGAGGTCCAGGGCCCCAGCCCTATGAGGGGAGGGGTGTGGCTGCACCCTCTCTCCTGGTCTGGTGAGGGTCTAAGTTCCTGGTCTCTGCTGAATGGAGGGAGGCCTTCCTGCCTCTCTCTGTTGAAGATGACAATGAGCCAAACTGCGCCTCCCCATCCCTGGCAAAAGGTTATCGCTTACTTAGTCCGGGAAACGGAAAAGGTCGGGGTGTGCGGGCCATGCTCGCCTCGCCTGTGCTGGAAGAGATAAAGGAGGTCACTTCGCTCCTCCACAACAGATGTGTATGGGGGCTGGATGTATAAATGGGGGGCCAGGAAGCAGCAGAGGCACTGACCACTGGGAAACTGCCTCGCTGTGCTCACTCTCAGATCCCAGGCCTCCCTTCCAGCATGGCCAAGCACCCACTGCTGCTGCTGCTGGCCGTATGGGTGCTGGTCGGGGGGCTGTGGTTGGAAACCGAAGCCCAGGGAGCACCCTATGGGGTGAAGCTTTGCGGCCGGGAATTCATCCGAGCAGTCATCTTCACCTGCGGAGGCTCACGATGGAGGCGGTCAGACAGCGTGGCCCGGGAAGCAATGGGTGAGGCTGGGAAGTAGTGGAAGGGAGGAAAGGGGGATATGGGACATGGGATGGGCCCAAGAGACAGGGACAAAGATGAGACCAGGGGCCAGGGCAGGTGAGTCCCTGCTCACAACTTGCAGCTGCGGAGGCTGGCCCATCCTCGAGGCTGAGCCACTTAGCAAAACGCAAAGCTGGGATGGAGGTGCAAGCCATCTCCACTGGCTAAGGGCCCAAGGACAGAATACTGTTTCTGGGGCACCTGCTCTATGCCCAGCCTTGCACTGAGCAAGGCCGCTGCTTACAGGACTCCAGGGGGACACCATCCGGAGGCCAACACTGAAGTACTTTCCAACCCCTTGGAGAAGGTAGTGTGAGGGGTGTGGAGTGTCCAAGGCTAGATTTTGCCACCTAGTGGGTGACCCTCCCAGCAAGTTGCTTTTCCTCTCCGATCCTCTTTATCTGCAAATGGAAGGCAGTCCCTGCATCTCACAAGTTTGTTCAGTGGCAAAATTGAGTCATAACAGGTAAGGACACAGTCCAAGGAACACAGGAGGCCCAGTTTGGGCTCAGTCGGGCAGTAGGGGTCCAGGTTCCTGAAGGGCAGGGGCCTGACAGAAAAATAGATGTTGGTGATGATGATGATGATGTAAATGTGGACCTAGAAGACATGCTGTCTGGGCTCAAACAGCTGCTCTACAATTCAGTAGCTGTGTGTTCTTGTGCAGTTACTCCACCAAATCGGCCTCAGTGGTGTTCTCTGGGAAATGAGGTCATAATAACAGCACCCACCTCATGGGGGTGTCATTGGGAGGAATAAAACAGTTTACCCACAAAAGCCCTTAAGACAATGTCTGGCACACAGTAAGTCCTCCATAAATTCTCAGTGCTATTTTATCAGGTGCCAGACACAGTTCTAAGTGTTTTTTTTTAAAAAATGGGTATTAATTAACTCAATTACTCTTTATGAAACACTAAATTATTTTTTTTTAAATATATTTGTATTGATTTCAGAGAGGAAGGGAGAGGGAAAGAGAGATAGAAACATCAATGATGATGTGAATCATTGATTGGCTGCCTCCGGTTTACCCCCTACTGGGGATCGAGCCCACAACCTGGGCATGTGCCATTGACGGAAATCCAACCTGGGATCCTTCAGTCCACAGGCCGAGGCTCTATCCATTGAGCCAAACCGCCAGGGCAAACCCATAAATTCTTAGGAGTTATTATGTTCCTCACTTTGCAGAAAAGGACACTAAGAATCAAAGAAGTAAATTCACTTGCTCAGGATTATAACTTTGAGAAGTTGGATTAGTGCTTAATCAGTCTGACTCCCAAACCATGTTCTTAACCACCAGGTCCTCCATACACAAAGAGTAAGGAAAAAGAAATGACAGGAAAGTCAAGCTCAGTGAGGTTGAATATTAGACCCATCAAAGTTGGAACCTAGGCCTGAGTGGCATCAAAACCTTTAACCACGAGACCATGTCACAAGAACAGAAGAGCAGCTGGACCAACCAGGCGCCAGGGCTCTAAGTGTGACAAAAACTGGGCCCCAAGCATTAACTCTTCCTGTCTTTTGCAGGGGATGCCTTCCCAGACACTGACCCCTATGCAGACAGCCAGCTGGAAGAGGCAGTAGGCTCCAGTGACTGGCTGGTCCTGACCAAGCCCCCCCAGCCTTTCTATGGCAGCCAGCCCAGCTGGCAGGGGACCCCAAGATCTCTGCGTGACAGCCGAGATGTCCTGGCTGGACTCTCCAGCAATTGCTGCAAGTGGGGTTGCAGCAAGAATGAAATCAGCAGACTCTGCTAGACCGGGGGACTGGGCAGCCGGGGCACCAGGACAAATGCTGAATACCTGTGTCTGGCCCCTCATACATTCATTCATCAGCAAGTCATCGAGGTCAGGCACTATGGACTCCAACACAGTTCCCTCGAATAACTGACCTTCAACCAGCCTCTCCTAACCCTGAGCAAGCTGAATCCCTACTTGGCCAAATGGTTGCCCCTGACCCTGACTCCTGCCCTCTCCCCAGCCCATATCATGCCTTTGCTTGGATTGTACTGTCCCCTGTGCAACGGAGCTCCTATCTACTCAACTGGCCACACTGAAGAAGCCTTTGCCAAAACGGTGACTCTCCTGCCCCAACTATGGCCCCTGTCCCCTAGCCAGTCCAAATGATGCCCTTGCCCCAACCCAACCCTGCCCACTCCCTTCCCCCTGCTTTCCGGCCTCTCTCCCTCCAACGCTACCTGCTGGGGTCCTAAGGCTGTGGGTCCCAGGGTTGGTGTTGAGACCCCTTGGTTCCCTTCATATTCTGGGATGGGAGGCTAGTAAGGGGACAGATCAGACCCTTCTCCAACCGCAATAATAAAAGTTGCAAAGGACTCTGCAGCGTGTGTGTGTTGTTGTTGGGGGGTGAGGGGGGGGGGTCAGCTTCAGGGGAGTTAGGCTGAGCCCTCAGCCCTCTCCCCCGGACGCCCCAGGTCGCCTCCCCACTCTCCCTCCCCCGGGGACTTTCCGCCTTGGGGAAGGGGCGGGGACCCGAGCGCAAGGTGCGGGGGTGGCTGGGAGGAGTGGCTCCGCTTCCTGTCGCTGCTGGGGCTCTGGACCCGGAGAGCAACGCGGCTGGCCGGGTCCCCGTAGGGCCCGGCGGGACCGGGAGGCGCAGGGGACGCCATGAGGGGGCCCTGGGCCGCGCCCTGCCGGCTGCTGCCGAGGCCGAAGCTGGCGCTGCTGCCTCTGCTGTGGCTGCTGTTCCAGCGGACAAGTCCCCAGGGTGAGTTCGGGGCCGAGCTCGTGCTGGGCGCTTTACCGCGCGCTCAGCCTTAAAGCACAAACTCTCCAGCGCGAACCCCAAGTTCGTGGAATGAATGATAGACGTCCGGACCCCACGCTGCTCGTCCCTGGGCAGGGACAGGGCTCAGAAAGGAGTGGGGAAAGCGAGGCAGGGGATGGAAGTCAGCCCCGGGGTGGGGGTGGGGGTGGGGGTAAGGATGGGAGCTCTTGGGGTGGTGGTAACAGGATGTGGCTGGTGTGTGTGTGTGGGGAGGGGAGGGGGGTTATGCCCAAAGCCTGGGTGGAGGTGCCAAGCGCCCCCTTCCTGCTGCTCACTTCCGAAAGAGACCCCATAACCCTCCAGGATGATCAGAACTTGGGGGAAGTCGGGTTCTGGGCAGTGAGGAGGCTGGGGGCATTGACCGCCTCCTTTGCTGGGACCCTTGCCCTCTTGCAGGCAGCCCTGGGCCCCTGCGGTGCTATGGTGTTGGGCCCTTAGGCGACTTGAACTGCTCCTGGGAGTCTCTTGGGGACCTGGGAGCACCCTCCACGCTGCACCTCCAGAGCCAGAAGTAGTGAGTACAGTGGGGTGGCTTGAGGAAACTGAGACTTTGGAGGGGTGGCCGCTCAGGTCCCCGCATTCTCCAGCTGAGAGGACTCAGGAGTCCTGTCCCCAGTCTTCCCCAGCTCTCAATAAATCCAGGTTCCCTCCTTTCCGTGCTGCAGGACCCCGAACCAGTCCCTTTCCCTCTCTGAGACCCCTTTGGTCCTCTATCAAATGGCCCTCATGAATGACAGCTGTCTCCCAGGGCTGGCTCTGAGCATCCCATGAGGGAGACACCTGGCAGAGAGAAGATGCTGAGTGGTTATAAGCTGTTCCAGTTGCTGTGTGGCCACTTAAGGCCTCTGAGCATATGCAGAGACCACTGGGCTGGGTGCTGGGGATGCAGCAGTGAGAGAGACAAACAGCAAGCCTGGTCTCCTGGGCCCAGGGGCGACTACCTGCCTTCATGCTGAGTCCCACTTGGAAACTCACAGTCATTTCAGGTTTGGCTAAGTGCACAAAGAGTAAAAGAAGCTGCTTTTTTTCTTTTAAGATTTTTAAAATTGATATTTAGAATGAGAGAGGAAGGGGGGGGGGAATCAATGTGAGAGCATAACACCAATAGGCTACCTCCTGCACCCCCTCTCCCAACGGGGCATCAAGCCTGAAACCTGGGTATGTGCTCTCAGCAGGAATCCAACCAGCAACCTTTTGGTGCATGGGATGAGCCAGCTGAGCTCACAAGACCACTATGAGTGTTTTTTTAATGGCGGTAAACTACACATATAAAACTTACCATTCTTTTCAAATATATATATTTTTATTGATTTCAAAGAGGAAGGGAGAGGGAGAGATAGAAACACCAATGTGGTGAGAGAATCAGCTACTGGCTGCCTCCTGAAGGGCCCCTACTGGGGATCAAGCCCACAATTCGCAACCTGGCATATGCCCCAACTGGGAATCGAACCCTGATCTCCTGGTTCATAGGTCAATTCTCAACCACTGAGCCATGCCATCTGGGCGTCTCAACTTTTTTTTTTTTTTTTTAATATATTTTTATTGATTTCAGAGAGGAAGGGAGAGGGAGAGACAGAAACATCAATGTGGTGAGAGAATCACCTACTGGCTGCCTGGCCAGTGCTCTAACCACTGAGAACACTGGCCAGGGCAGCTGCAACCTTTTATGTTCCCTCCAGTAATGTAGGAGGACTCCAGTTTCTCCACATCTTCACCAGCACTTGTGTTGTTGTTGTTGTTGTTTAGGAAGGCCTTGTTTTGAGTCTTTGAAATCCAATGCTTGGGAACTTCCTCAGTTCCTATTTCTCAACCACATCTGATCTATGAGCAAGCCTTGCCTGCCCCACCTTCAATGTTATTGAGAAACTGGCTTTCCCCACTCCCTTAGCACCCACCCAGCCTCAGCTCCCATCATTGCTGGCTTAGATGGTACAGTCACCTCTTCCCTGAGCTCTGGTTTCCACCCTCAACCCTACAGTCTCTTCTCTGCCATAGCCTCCAGAGCAGCTGTCACCAACCTTTTGGACCTCACAGACCACCAATGGTCCATGGACCACCGGTTGGCGACCGCTGCTCCAGAGGACCCTTGTGAACATTGGAATCAGGGCATCTTCCTCCTCTGCTCACAGCCGTTCAGGGCTCCTACCTCACTCAGGATAAAACAAGTCCTCCTTGTGGCCTACCAGAACCTGCATAATCACCTTGTCACCTTCCTGCCCTCACCTCCCCCACCCTCCCACTCACTCCACTCCAGCCACTTGGGCCTCCTCCTTACTCTTTGTTCAGATAATATCACATTCATAGGTCCTGGGGGCTTAGGACATGGACCTATCCTCCTGCAGATCACCATCCAACCAACTGCACTTACTGTGTGCTAGGCAGGGTGCTAAGCACTTTACATAATCTCACCAAAGTCCCCAACACCACCCCATGAGGTAGATATGCTTATTATCTCCATCTACCCAACGAACTCAGAGAGGTGCAGTATCTTTTTAAAAAATATATTTTTATTGATGTCAGAGAGAAAGGGGTGGGAGAGAGAGAGATGGAAACATCAATGATGAGAGAGAATCATTCATCGACTGCCTCCTGCACGCCCCACAACAAGGGCATGTGCCCTGACCGGGAATCGAACCATGACCTCCCAGTCCATAGGTCAATGCTCAACCACTGAGCCAGATTGGCCTGGCTAGGTGCAGCATCTTGCTCAAGATCACACAGGAATCAGGATTCAAACCCAGTTGTGTTGGGCTCAAAACTCTGATTCTGTGTGAGGCACAAAAGAAGTTCCTGGTTCTGGGCCAAAGTCGGACAGTCAGGCAGCAAAATTTCCTGGCATGCTTGTTCTTCGCCAGCCCCTGGGCCAGGCTTTGGGGATGTGAAGGAAAGGAAAGAAGGGTGCAAGCCTGGAGAGTTGCTGGGAGAAGAGGCAGAGGGCAGAGTGTATTATTCATCAGACCTTTCGAAACAGTACAATCAGATATGACTCCTGCCTTCTAAAGCTATGGCCTTGGCCAGAGACGTCCACAGCAAGGCCAGGAGTTTGCCATGAAGAAAAGGACAAAGAAATAAAGTTCAAAGCCAGAGGGAATGTGTCAAGTACAAATAACATTTAAACAGCACTTACTGCATGCCACAGGCTGTTTTATGAATTTAACATACTCATTGAATCCTCCCTGTTTTATAAATGAGGCAAACCAAGGCACAAGAGGTTGAGTTGCCCAAGGTCACACAGCAGGAAATAGAGATGTGATTCAAACCCAACTCTGCCCATCATCATTGTTGGTTTTTAAATATTGAGGTGAAATTGACATGACTGAAGTTAACCATGCTAAAATTCACAATTCACAATGCTATACAACCATCACCTCTGTCTAGTTCCAAAACATTTTCATCAAAAAGGATCCTCAGTAGCAATTCCTCCCCATTCCTCCCTCCACCCAACCCTTGACAACCACTGGTCTTTCTGTGGCTGAATTTGCCTATTCTGGACATTTCATATCAATGCAGTCATACAATATGTGACCTTTTGTGTCTGGCCTCTCTCTCTCAGTGTCATGTGTTTTGAGATCCATTCATATAGTAGCATGTATCAGAACTTCATTCCTTTTTATGGCTGAGTAATAGTCCATTGTATGGATGTGTTCGAATGGGAAAAAAGGCCTTTCTTTTTCTTTGCTGTAGCCTTCCACAATTTATGCGAAGCACCTGGTAATTAAACCCCAAGATGGTTAGCTCCTCTGATTGAAACAGCCCCTCTGCTCAAACTGCAAGACAAAATAAGTTACGGTCAAGGCTACATTCTTATATATACCTCCTCCCTGCTGGTTTACAACCCAGGCATCATTAGTAGAAAGTTCCCTTCCCTGCTCCTCTTCAAACAAGCCTCTTTTGAACTTTTCATAACTTGTTATCTAAGGATGTTTTACAGGCTTTGGAAAAATACTGATAAGACACCTCCCTAGGACATCTGCCTGGATTGTCTCCTGAAGAACTAACACAGTTTTCAATGACAGCTCCACTGATGACTGCTCAACTCCAGCCTAAAAATACCCTTCCCTTGCTTGTCACCTAGCAAGAGAAGGAAGGCTTTAAAGGCTAAAGAAGATTTTGTTTTCTGCCTTTTGTATTGATTAGCAACGCACTGGCCCTTTCCCTTCAGGGAAAGTAAAATAAAGTCTCTCTCTCTCTGTATTTATCTCATCTGTCTGTCTGTCTGTTTGTCTGTCTCTCTATCTATCTCCTCTCTCATTTGTGAGTTCTTTCACAGCCCGCATCACCAGCCCAAAACTCTAACAGGATGGATCACATTTTGTTTTATCTGGTGATGGACATTTAGGTTGTTTTTGCTTTTTGGCTGTTTTGAATACTTCTGCTCTGAATGGGTGTGCCAGCAATGCACATGTAATGTTTAACATAGTTCATTTTATTTTATATGAATTTACCACAATACTAAAAAAAAAAAAAAAAAAGAGCTCTGGCAGGAGGCTTGGTTGGTTGGAACATTGTCCCATGCATCAAAAACTTGTGGGTTCAATTCCCAGTCAGGGCACATACCTGGGTTGTGGGTTTCTATCCCCAGTTGGGGCACATGCAGAAGGCAACTAACTGATGTTTCTCGCATCCATGTTCTCTCTCTCTTCCTTCCTCTCTCTAACATCAATAAACATATCCTTCGGTGAGGATTCAAAAAATAATGCTATCAGCTGAGAGGGCTTAGAAGCAATGCCATAACGCCCCCATCCCCAGCAGCAGTGAGCACACCCAGCACCCAGACCTTGGTTTCCCAATGCCCTTCTGCAGTAAAGGGAACCCAGGCTCCTTGGTTGATTCTAGAACTGGGGTGGGGAAAGCACAAGATGAGCCTGGAGCATTTTGTGGTGCAGAAAGTAAGAAACAAAACAATCAAACAACTGGAGTCATATCAAAAGAATAATGCCTGAAATAAAATGCTTACAGCAGGGCCAACTGAAAGCTCCCAGTGGCCAAAGCTGGAACAATTTGGGCAACAAAATAAATAACAATAGCATGGATTCTAACCCAAAGACTAAAATAACTGTTCACAAATCCATATGGCTATAAAGAAAAGATTGAATAAACAAGTCAATGGAGACAGAACAACTCTTCCTTACAGAAGAATTAAAAATAATAAATAATAGTAAATGTAGAAGGAATGAGATAAAGGAAAATTACTAGGAAACAAACATCACAGTAATAATTTCCACATACATCATCCACCAATGAACAGAAAAAGCAATGGGTGAACTTTAATGGGAAACAGGACCTTTGCAGGGCCTCCAAGTACCTCAACCAAAGTATTTATCATTTTTTTTGTATATTTTCTGTTGATTTCAGAGAGGAAGGGAGAGAGAGAGAGAAACATCAATGATGAGAGAGAATCATTGATTGGCTGCCTCCTGCATGCCCCACCCTGGGGGTCAAGCCTGCCACTCGGGCATGTGCCCTGACGGGCAATTGAACTGTGACCTCCCAGTTCATAGGTCGATGCTCAACCACTGAGCCATGCCAGCCAGGCTATTTTTGGTGTTTTTATCAGTTTTAACATAGGTCCACCAATTCCTCCATTCTCCTCCTCCCATTGCCCAGTTCTGGGTGGAGGCTGAGAGTGTTCTGTTTCTGGACTTGAATGGTGCTTACAGAAATGTGCTCCATTTGTGAAAATTCTTGCAAGTGTCCACTTATAATGTGTGCACTTTTCTGTATGTGCAATAAAAGGTTAAATTTGTTCGAGTGCAAAAAGAAGGAAAAAAGGAAAGGAGAGAGACAGACTCGGCTATCTTTTGGAGAGGCACCTGTTGGTGTTAAAACTGTAATGAAAAACAAAGAAATGATGATAGCTAAAGTCAGGATGGCGGTTACCTCTGGGGGAAGCAAGGGATTGTGATCAAGGAGGATGTGGGGTGAGGAGGTGGACACCTGTGATGCTGGCACCATCCTATTTCCTGATCTGAGTGATGCTGGCATTATTTAAATGGCACGTGTATGAGCTTTGTCTTTCAGTGGTATCCTGGAGCCAGCTCTACTGATTTGTGAGGACGGATTTCAACTTGCCAGGAATTTGGGGGCATCACAGTGACATCACATTGGTAGCTTGAAACTGGCCAGAAACCGACAACTGCTACAAAGAATTGTTTTCTGGAGAGCCCATTGCTAAACACTTTCCAGCACATCACAGCTCCACTACATATATGGTATTAATTGAGCATTTTAATTACTATTTTTCACTGTTTTTAATTATGAAAATATACATAGACTATCAATTTTACCATCTCCACCATTTCTCTGTGGTCAGTTCAGTGTCATTAACATTGTTCACATTATTGTGCAGCCATCACCACCATCCATCTCCAGAACTCTTTTCATCGTGCAAAACTGAAAGTCTATCCCCACCTATATTTTTTTAATCCTTAAAAATGCTCCCTTGGCCCTGGCTGGTGTAGCTAAGTGGATAGAGCGTTGGCCTGTGGACTGAAGAGTCCTGGGTTTGATTCTGGTCAAGGGCACATACCTGGGTTGTGGGCTTGATCCTCAGTAGAAGGCGTACAGGAGGCAGCCAATCAATGGTTCTCTCTCATCACTGATGTTTCTATCTCTCTCTCCCTCTCCCTTCCTCTCTGAAATCAATAAAAAAAAATATTTTTTAACAATGCTGCCTTGGAGCCCTAATCAGTTTGGCTCAGTGGATAGAGCGTCAGCCTGCCGACTCAAGGATCCCAGGTTAGATTCCGGTCAAGGGCACGTACCTTGGTTGCGGGCACATCCCCAGTAGGGGGTGTGCAGGAGGCAGCTGATTGATGTTTCTCTCTCTCCTTCTCCCTTCCTCTCTGTAAAAAAATAAAATAAAATCTGAATAACCAAAAACTTAATTAAAAAATGCTGCCTTGGAGAACATGGATTCCAGAACCAGATGGCTCTGTTTCAATTTCCACCCCACCCCCACTTACTAGATGATTTGGGGCATCTTATGTCACCGCTCTGTGCCTCGGTTCTGGGTTGTAACAAGCCCTTCAGGAGGTTCTGAGGCTTGCTCATATTTGAGAACCATTATCCTAGGTTGTCAGGAGAATGAGACAGATGAACAAATATAAAATCTTTAGAGCAGTGCTTAGTCCCAAGCTCATGCTGTGTAAGGGCCCCAGCCCTATGAGGGGAGGGGTGTGGCTGTGATAACCAGAACAGTGAGCCGGGGGTTTTCCCCAGGGTCCTGTCTTGCAGTGTAGAAGAATGAACTCCAAGGACCAGAAGATTTAAGCAAAAGTGTGGAAACTTTATTACAGCAGATTCAGATTCTCCGCATGGGGAGGGGAGGAGCCAATAATGGGCTGCCCTCTAAAGCCTTGTAGTCCAGGGGTATACACTGAGTGGCCAGATTATTATGATCTCTGAATGCATAATAATCTGGCCACTCAGTATATCTATATTAGAGGCCTGGTGCATGAATTTGTGCATGGGTGGGGTCTGGCCAGCCTGGCCAGGGGGAGGGGACATGGGCAGTTGGCCTGCCTGCCTGCTGGTCGAACTCCTGGTCAAGGGGACAATTTGCATATTAGGCTTTTATTATATAGGATATACACTGAGTGGCCAGATTATTATGCATTCAGAGATCATAATAATCTGGCCACTCACTGTATGTTTGCTATAAAGCTGCTTCTATATCTGTGTTGTCACCTGACTAATTCCCTCAATTATTTTTGCCCAGCAACAGACCTGAACGTTCCCTATTGCTATGTGTTCTTTCTCTGTCCCTATCCTGAACTTCCTCTGTTTCTATGCATTAGTACACCTTGTTGCTACAGGCCCTCCCTTGTTTTCCCATGCCTCCTGCTTTGAGTCCAGAAACATTCTATTATTTCTGCTTGGTTGGTTCCTGTGGTCAGGCTGGCTCAAACTGCCATGTCTGCCCCTGCCTATGTCCCACCTGCCTTTGTTTCCACTGGACCCCTGCTCTATCTGCCTGCATTTCAAGTTAATGCTCTCTGTCCTCCCTCTGACCCCAATTGCTATTGGGAGCAGGAGCGATGACCGCTCTGGGTACTTCCTGCTGACAGTGGGCTTTGTCG
Organism: Corynorhinus townsendii; assembly: GCA_026230045.1. Lineage (NCBI taxonomy): Eukaryota > Metazoa > Chordata > Mammalia > Chiroptera > Vespertilionidae > Corynorhinus > Corynorhinus townsendii. The sequence continues at coordinate 81,135,560 of JAPDVU010000006.1, forward strand.
GGGAGCAGTTGTCAGGTCCCATTGGAGGAGGCCGGTCTAGAGGTTCACAGGAAAAGGCAGTCATCTCCATCTGGGGCTGCATTTGGAGTTTTATAGCCTCTATGTCAGAAGAAACAAAATGTATCAGAGGTTTGATAAGCAACGACCAAAGATAAGCAATAGAAATAGCTAAACAAAGGGCTAAGAAGAAGGGCCAACCAGCTTTTTAGGGATGGGATTATTTCTTTAATTTGTTTTAAGTCCTGTATGGAAATGATACCTGGACCCGGGTGGGTCAGAACTATCCCCCTGCCATTGCCTGGAGAGGGCAGATGGTAATCAGGGCCTGGGTGGCTGAGTCCCCTTGGGTCCTGGTGTAACTTGTCCTTCCAGGGGCCTTGCATTATAAGGAGGGCAAGATGGCTTAGGTGTATTCTTTGGGCCACTAGGCCCCATCACCTTCTTAGGGTTTTTTGACTCTCTGGTATGGTTTTGGGTCAAGGCTGTCAAGACCTAAGGTTCAATTTTGCATTCTGACATAATTTTTTATTGTTTCTTTAAGTAAAGAAAGCCTGGATATATGAGAGCTTAAACTACTTCCCTTCCCTCATATAGAAAATATTTAATTGGCCCTGACCGGTTTGGCTCAGTGGATAGAGCGTCGGTCTGCGGACTGAAGGGCCCCAGGTTCAATTCCGGTCAAGGGCATGTACCTTGGTTGCGGGTACATCCCCAGTGGGGGGTGTGCAGGAGGCAGATGATCGATGTTTCTAACTCTCTATCCCTCTCCCTTCCTCTCTGTGAAAAATCAATAAAATATATATTTTTTAATTTAATTGCAAGATGGTATTGTAATTAATACTTTCCTCTGGGGGCCATGTCTCTCTATCTGCCTGTTGATATTGAAGCCAGGCCTGGGTACAAAAGAAAATCAGGCGTGCCCTAGCCGGTTTGGCTCAGTGGATAAAGCTTCAGCCTGCGGACTCAAGGGTCCCAGGTTCGATTCCGGTCAAGGGCATGAACCTTGGTTGTGGGCACATCCCCAGTAGGGGGTGTGCAGGAGGCAGCTGATCGATGTTTCTCTCTCATCGATGTTTCTAATTCTCTATCCATCTCCCTTCCTCTCTGAAATCAATAAAATATATTTTAAAAAAAGAATACGGCCCAAAGGGCTATCTGCATGAAGTGTGGATGAAGCCCTTCCCATCTGTAAGAACACACACACAAAAGGATATCCAGCATTCTCTATGATCTCCCCTTCTCTGTTTGGGGCACCCTCCCCCTTGGTAAGGGATGTGAGGTGAGTGCCTCTTTGCGTGCAATCATAAAAGAGGATCTGCCGGACTTAGTCGCCCTTACCAGCGAGATCGAGGGTGTCCATAACCTGAACGCTTATGAGTGTCTCTTTGTGTGTGACCACAAAAGAGGATCTGCCGGACTTAGTTGGACTTAAAGGCGAGATCTCGGGTGAGAAAACCTGGTAGTGTGCGTCCCCTAACAGAACTGACCTACTGGTCTATGTGCACTGAACAGCATGGTCTACCAGGAACCTGTCCTGCTCCAGAGTTGGGGAAGCCTGTACTTACCTGTGTCCCTGATTAAAAGTGTCGGCAGTGGTTCTAATGTTTTTGAAGTACCCATCAAGTTTCCTAGGGGAGTTTAAAAGGAAGTGACTCTAGGCTGAGGGCTGGGAGAGTTCGGCGAGTACCCAGAACTCTGGGGGGCCACCACACTGAGCTCCAGGAAGAGTACAAACAGCTCCAGTCTTATTCCTATGTGTGCCCTCGCTGTCAAAAGATCTATCTTCTTTATCCTGGTCTCCCCAGCCTGTTGGTAATGAGGGACTTATATGGAAAGGGTGGAACCCTACTTTAGTTCAGCCTAGGACTTTACATCCATTGGTGAGGTAATCTCCTTGGTAATACAGGTGTCTAGCAAATGATCTACCTGGGAACATGGAGTGGCACTGCGAGTGCTGGAGGGCTTGCTTTAGTCTCTTTTGGCCTTCCTCTTCCAGTCCTCTGTTCTGTTTGTTTTTTGCACAAAATAAAAAGTCCTCAACTCCAGGGTCTACATTCCCTCCTGCATATGGGGAGGTGTAGCTATCAGAAGCATGCCATGCCTCCTGAGCAGGGGTACTTCCTTCTGCGCTTTCCTATAACTCTGGTAAGGACTAGGACTTCCTCTGATTCCCACAAGTCTAATTCCTAAAATTCAAACCCTGGGAAGGTTGTCAAAATTATTTGACCAAAAGATCCTATATAATAAAGAGAGAATATGCTAATTGACCATCCACACCCTCACAAGATGGCGGCGCCCACAGCAACAAGATGGCAGCACCCAGTCCCTTCAGCCCTACGGGGAGGTAGAGGGGGCCAGTGGCAGGTGCACAGCATGGCCTGCCACCAGAGTCCTCCGGTCCCCTCAGCCATGCCGGCAGTGAATTTTCATGCAATCATTACCTTTTAAAAAAAAATCCTTACCCAAGGATATGATTATTTCTTTTAGATCATCTGTTCTCAGGGAGCAGGCCTAAGCCAGCAAGTGTGCATCCGCAAGGGCCCCAGACTGTGAGAGGGCACAGGCTGGGCTGAGGGACCCCCCTGTGTGCATGAATTTTCATGCACCAGGCCTCTAGTTATATGTAAAAGACACAATTTTCTTTTTAACAGTCTGGAAGGGGACTAAAGAAATCCCACATTAAAGGGGGTGGCATTTTTCTTCAGAGCCAAGAAATCCTTGTTCTCTGTCAGAGGGGCAATGAGGCCAGGGCATGGAAGGAGGTGGCGACGGTAGTTAGAGGTGGTATTCCCCATGTGTGAGTAGGGCTTGCAACCTGGTGGAGACAAACTGAACAACAAGAAGTATGACAAGTGATCCAATGAAAGGAAACGTGTTTTAGTGTTCAATGATTCAAAGCCAAGGATGGGAGAAAAGTAAGTATTAGTCTGGAGAGTTGTAGATAAACATCCAAGAAAACTAGACAAACTTAGGATTCAGTTCAATTCATAGGTGTAAGATAAAATTGCAAACCAATTAATTGGAATCAACTCAGAATTGTCTATTATAGACTCTGTTGAAATATAACTTTTCTCCCTAAAATCACCCTTACTCTTATTAAAAACCAACTCATTTATTGCATTAAGACTGGTTTTAACTTGGCCTGAGTGTATGATTACACTGAGAACATGGCCCTGGCTGGTTTGGCTCAGTGGATAGAGCATCAGCCTGGGAACTTAAAGGTCCCAGGTTAAGTTCCGGTCAAGGACACATGCCTGGGTTGTGGGCTCAATCCCCAGTAGGGGGAGTGCAGGAGGCAGCCAATCAATGAATCTCTCTCGTCATTGGTGTTTCTATTTCTCTCTCTCCCTGTTCCTCTCTGAAATCAATAAAAATATTTAAAAAGATAAAAAAGAACAGTAATTGACTGTATAGGCTATTTTAAAATCTGTTTTGCTGGAATCTCATGACCGAGCTTTAATGAGCCTCTCAGGGCAAAGAAGCCGAGCCACCCAGTTGCCATCAGGCTTGCCTGCAATACCTGTAGACTTGGGTGAATTCCCCAAGTTTTTGAGGTTCCTTTCTTGCTATCTCTCAGGAAAGCAATCTTCATTCCTTACCTGGGAAGACTGCCATGAACCATGTGACCATGCAAGGTACCAGGCTGTTCTCTAAGGTGCTCACATTGGCTTCAAGTCTTCTGGTGACATCCAGAGTCCAGGCTTGTCTCTCTCAGGCCTGACACTCCAGAAAAAGTCTTGGTCAATAAAACAATCATTGGAAACTGGTCCCATTGAACCCATGCAAAGAAATGTATTGCCATGACTCACTCATTAAGAATTGCCAAATTCTGGAGGGATAAGGTAGGGAGAAAAATACATAATTTACCAAATTGTTTTGTTTCCTTAGATCTGAAAAACAAAAGCCCCCAAATTAGGAACACTTTTAACAAAAGTCACAAAACCTGAATTTTGTCTTCTCACACAAATGAATTTATATGAGAGACCTTGACTGTATTGTGAAAAGCCAATCAATCAAAGCAATCAAAGTATGTGTTTTTATTGAAAGAGCAAAGCAAGTAAACCTATACATCTGGCTCATGAAGCATAGGCGGGCCCCCAACCAATCCGAAGAGCAGGCTGGGTGGGGATCCAAGGCATCATACACCCTCCTGCCCGTAGGTCTTAAAACTGCTCTGTTGTATATCCTGGTTCTTAAGATTCTCTGTTATAGATCAGTTCTTAAGATTCTCTGTTATATTGTTGTAGTCTTTTCAGAAATCATGAGAAGCATCTGACAACTTTATCTTGCCAAGCCTTGAAACTGCCTAGGGAGTAAAATGGCCCCCCTTTTTTACCTTTTCTCTTCCCCCCTCCCTTTTTGTAGGGAGGTTTTTTCTTTTTCTTTTTTAAACCATTTGCTTTGTGTCCTTGGCTGGGGAAGATAATGGTTTGTTAGTTACAAGCTGGCTGCAAATTGCCCACACTGTTTGGCTTTATTTTAATTCCCTTTTTAACATTTTTCCTTTTAAAACTTTTGTAATTTTTATAAATGTTTTTACAATTTTTAGAAATAACTATTTTTCAAAAATGCATCTCCATGCAACATGCCTTTTATGACCAAAGTCATATAATTTCCAATTAATAATTTTTAGAAGCCTCAATCCTCAATAACCAAGGAAAGCATCTGACAACCAGTATTTCTTAGATTGACCCTTATGAACATATTTTATTTTTAACAAAGCAAAAGACATTAAAGCAGCTCCAAATCCACTTTACCTGGTACAGACTCTTTGCAACAAAGATAAAAGCAGGTGATCTAGCAATCAACGCTGTAATGAGTTAATTGGATCTGCACACCTGGCTAAGTTTTTCCCAGAAACTTGTACTTTTAAAGATGGCCAGACCAGAGTTTTTGATGAGCTATTTGCATTTCAAAGATCCTAGGAACTAAAGGGGAGCACCGTAGAAAATGCTGAAGGGCCTCGAGCACTGTTGAAAAATCTGAACCCAGCAATCCTCCTCCATTCTGTCCCATGATCTACTGCCCTAAACTCATTAGTCAACAGAGCCAAATATCAACAGGACAACGATTGAAATTTCTTTTGAGAGCCAAATTTTTTAAACTTAAACTTAAACTCCTTCTAACACCACTTCAAAATAGACTCGCCCAGGCCGTGGTATTTTGTGGAAGAGCCACACTCAAGGGGCCAAAAAGCCGCATGTGGCTTGCAAGCTGCGGTTTGCCGACCACTGCCCTAATGTGTGGAAAATGCCCTGATCTACCTCCCAGTTTCAAATGCTCGCCAGTTCATGATGTGGTGTGTACACCAGGGGTAAGCTGTGCCCCTCAGGTAAGGGCATTCCCTCCCTGGCTCCCCTAACATTCTATTGAAGACCCGAATCCCCTCTGATCCCCACAAGGCCACAGCAAGAGCTGGAAGAAATCAGGTCCGGCCCTAGCCGGCTTGGCTCAGTGGATAGAACGTCGGCCTGCAGACTGAAGAGTTGTGGGTTCAATTCCAGTCAAGGGCACATGCCCGGGTTGCAGGCCGATACCCCTTACCCAGTAGGGGGTGTGCAGGAGGCAGCCGATCAATGGTTCTCTCTCATCATTGATGTTTCTATCTCTCTTGCCTTCTCCCTTCCTCTCTGAAATGAATGAAAACATATTTTTAAAAAAAGAAAAGAAATCAGGTCTGTGGGTGTCAGGTGCAAGGAGGCATTGAGCGGATGAGGGAATCCTCCGCTCACGCTTGGCTGGGTCCATCTGAGGTAGGGTCACCAAGAACGGCAGGTCAACCAGCCTGGGCCAGGATCCGAAGAACTTAGCGTCCCTCTACCCCCAATCTTGGGCAGGAGGAGGAAAAAGGCAGGAAAGTTGGAGTGGCTCTCCGGCAATAGAAATCCTAACAAGAGAAGAGGCCACAGTTGGGCTATATGTAGTGGGTCCACGTGTGCTGTTAAACCTCTGGACTTTTCCCTCCTTTTACATGTCTCTGGTCATTTCCCTCCTTTTACATGTCTCTGGTCATTTTCCTCCTTTTACATGTCTAAAACAGCCGTGAGGACCAGAGCGCTGAGTGACCAGCTCTTATGTGTACTCCCTGGATGGATCAGAGTTTAATTACAGTTGTAGTCTGGAGTTCCTATGAGGCCCCTGCACGTCTTAGGGTTCAAACCAAGACACCTCTGCGAGGTCCTTACTCATATAAGGACATTCGAGATTCTCGATCCAGAGGGAGCAATTTGCCTCTTTGATCTGAGGAGCCTGGGTAGGAACCCACGCACTCATTTAGTCCGTTGGTCAGACTTCATCCTGCAACTGGAAGGAAGCCTGTTGCTTTCTAACCTGGTCCGACAACGGGTTCTGATCCATGCCCACTTTGAAATGGCCCAAAACCGCATTTGGAAAGCGAAAGAGAAAAATGCCCCCTGGAGACGGCAGCCTGATTAAGTGGGAGGCTGGCGGGCACCTGGCAATGCCTCCAAAATGACAAAGGAAAGGTCAAAAGCAGCGGTAGGGTCTGTAGGCTTACTGTTGGATGTGGAGAGGTTGGATCCCGGACGAGTCCCCAAAGTGATAACTGGACCCATGAACCAAGGGTTTTCCCCAGGGTTTGTCTCACAATGAGGGAATGAGCTCCCCAGACCAGAAGATTTAAGCAAAAGTGGAATATTTGTTACAAGCAGATTCAGACTCGCTGCATGAGGGACGGGGGCTCAATAGTGGGCAGCCCCCCAAAGTCTTATAGTCCGGGTATATATTTGCTACAAACCTGCTTTGATATCCATCTGTGTTGTCACCTGATTAATTCCCCCAATTGTTCTTGCCCAGCAAGGGACCTGAACTTGCCCTGTTTCTTTTTTTTTTTTTTTTAATAAGTCTTTATTGTTCAGATTATTACAGGTGTTCCTCTTTTATTTTTCCCCATAGCTCCCCTCCACCTGATTCCCCACCCCACCCTATACCCTTAACCCCCGCCACTGTCTTCATCCATAGGAGTAAGATTTTTGTCCAATCTCTTCCCGCACCCCTCACACCTGCTTCCCCTGAGAATCGTCAGTCCACTCCCTTTCTATGTCCCTGATTCTATTATATTCACCAGTCCATTCTGTTCTTCAGATTTTTCATTCACTTGATTTTTAGATTCACTTGTTGGTAGGTATGTATTTGATGTCATTTTGTTGTTCATAATTTTTATCTTTACCTTTTTCTTCTTCTTCCTCTTCTTAAAGGATACCCTTCAGCATTTCGTGTAATCCTGGTTTGGTGGTGATGAACTCCTTTAGCTTTATCTTGTCTGTGAAGCTCTTTACCTGACCTTCAACTCTGAATGATAGCTTTGCTGGGTAGAGTAATCTTGGTTGTAGGTTCTTGCTGTTCATCACTTTGAATATTTCTTGCCACTCCCTTCTGGCCTGCATAGTTTCTGTTGAGAAATCAGCTGACAGTTGTATGGGTACTCCCTTGTAGGTAATTAACTGTTTTTCTCTTGCTGCTTTTAATATTCTCTCTTTGTCTTTTGCCCTTGGCATTTTAATTATGATGTGTCTTGGTGTGGTCCTCTTTGGATTCCTCTTGTATGGGGTTCTGTGCGCTTCCTGAACTTGTAAGTCTATTTCTTTCACCAGGTAGGGAAAGTTTTCTGTCATTATTTCTTCTAATAGGTTTTCAATAGTTTGCTCTCTTCCTTCTTCTGGCACCCCAAAAATTCGGATGTTGGTTCGCTTGAAGTTGTCCCAGAGGCTCCTTACACTATCTTCATATTTTTGGATTCTTTTTTCTTTTTGTTTTTCTGGTTGGATGTTTTTTGTTTCCACATATTTCAGATCTTTGGTTTGATTCTTGGGGTACGTTGATCTACAGTTGAGTTTCTGTATATTCTTTATTTTAGACAGTGTATGCTGCATTTCTGACTGGTCCTTTTCCATTTTTTTGGCATTCTCATTAAGGTCCTTTAAGGTCTCACTAAGCTCCTCAGAAGTGTCATCAAGTTTCTCAGCGGTTTTTAGAAGATTCTTGAGTAACCTTATACATGTGATTCTGAACTCTATGTCATCCAGTAGTTTGCTTTCCTCCGTTTCTTTCATTCGTGACATGTTTCTTTGTTTCTGCATTTTGGCTGCTTCCCTGTGTTGATGGAGTGGCTTTGTGTGGTAGGTGACCTATAGGGGGCAGTAGCTTAGCCTCCCCAATCACCTGATGTGGACACTCTTGGTACACCCCTTTGTGGGCTGAATGCAAAGTCTTGGTGTAGTTAAGCCTTAATTGCTGTTGGTACACTGGGAGAAATTGACCTCCAGGCCAATTAGCTGTGAGCACTCGCTGTGTCTATAATGGAAGAACTGCTACACTGAAGACACGCTTATGGGGCAGGACTTGTTTCAGTGCAGCTTTGGTGCTCACTGAGTCTGCCTCTTGAATGTGTCACTTATGGATGTGAGGAGTTGAAATCTGGTGTCTCACACTGACTACTAGGTACACTGGCTTCTGGATCTCCAATGGGGTGCAGGTCAGCTACTGTCTGAGGCCACTCAGCAGGAGCTACAGTGAGAGCTACAGTTTTCTCCTGTTTGCTTGGGGTTTGGAGGTTTTGGAGCTGTCTGACCCAGGCTGTAAGTTTGCTAGGTTAAGCTGCGATAGGGCAGGCCTTTCTTATGCTAACTCCGCTGCTTGGAGCTTGGGTGGGTTTGTAGGTTGTGCAGGGTGGGGCCTCAGGGTGTCACTAGGTTAGGGCATGGCAAGCAGCAATGGCTGCTAGTTAGCCGGCTCTGCGTCCCCAACAGCATCCGCGAGTCCCGTGCCCCAGTGCAGTAAACAATTATTCCTATGTGCAGCTCTGCAAGCAAGCCACCCTTACTGGCAGACAGTCCAGCTTCTCCCTGTAGGAGTTTGGGTCCCCTGCGTCTCCCCCCAGAGACTGGATTTCAGAGTAATCAGGGGCTTGTGTCCATTTGGGTTGAAAAAAGCAACTCACCCAGTCGCCCGCAGCCAGCCCAGATCACGCGCCTCCGTACCTCAGCTTTTCAGCGCTCGTGCACATCTCAATGCTCATTTCTCTTTCCTTCTAGTTGTAGAACTTCCACTCAGCCAGCTTTCCTGTGGTTCTGGGTGATAGACGTTTTGTCTTTTAGTTGCAGTTTAAATTGTTGTGGGAGGCAGCAGTTTAGGTGTTTACCTACGCCGCCATCTTGGATCTCTGTTCCTTGCCCTGTTTCTATGTGTTCGTACACCTTGTTCCTGCAGGCCCGCCCTTGTTTTCCCATGTCTCCCGCTTTGGGTCTAGAAACATTTCCTTATTTCGGCTTGGTTGGTTTCTGTGATTAGGCTGCTCAAACTTCCCTGTCTGCCTTTCCCTATGTCCCACCTGCCTTTGTTTTCCATGGGACCCCTGCCCTATCTGCCTGAGTTTCAAGTTAACCCTCTCAGCTGCCCCCTCTCTCCTGGTCTGGTGACGGTCTAGGTTCCTGGTCTCTGCTGAATGGAGGGAGGCCTTCCTGCCTCTCTCTGTTGAAGATGACAATGAGCCAAACTGCGCCTCCCCATCCCTGGCAAAAGGTTATCACTTACTTAGTCCAGGAAACGGGAAAGGTTGGGGTGTGCAGGCCATGCTTGCCTCGCCTCTGCTGGAAGAGATAAAGGAGGTCACTTCGCTCCTCCACAACAGATGTGTGTGGGGGCTGGATGTATAAATGGGGGGCCAGGAAGCAGCAGAGGCACTGACCACTGGGAAACTGCCTCGCTGTGCTCACTCTCAGATCCCAGGCCTCCCCTCCAGCATGGCCAAGCACCCACTGCTGATGCTGCTGGCCGTGTGGGTGCTGGCCGGGGAGCTGTGGCTGGAAGCCGAAGCCCAGGAAGAATCCGACGAAGTGAAGCTTTGCGGCCGGGAATTGGTCCGGACAATCATCCGCAATTGCGGAAATATCCACTGGAGGCGGTCGGACAACCTGGGCCATGAAGCAAAGGGTGAGGCAGTGGAAGGGAGGAAAGGGGGATATGGGACATGGGATGGGCCTAAGAGACAGGGACAAAGATGAGACCAAAGGCCAGGGCAGATGAGTCCCTGCTCACAACTTGCATCCTCAAAGCTGAACCACTTGGCCAAAGCTGGGATGGGGTTGCAGGCCATCTCCACTGGCTAAGGGCCCAAGGACAGAATACTATTTCTGGGGCACCTGCTCTATGCCCAGCCTTGCACTGAGCAAGGCCGCTGCTTACAGGACTCCAGGGGGACACCATCCGGAGGCCAACACTGAAGTACTTTCCAACCCCTTGGAGAAGGTAGTGTGAGGGGTGTGGAGTGTCCAAGGCTAGATTTTGCCACCTAGTGGGTGACCCTCCCAGCAAGTTGCTTTTCCTCTCCGATCCTCTTTATCTGCAAATGGAAGGCAGTCCCTGCATCTCACAAGTTTGTTCAGTGGCAAAATTGAGTCATAACAGGTAAGGACACAGTCCAAGGAACACAGGAGGCCCAGTTTGGGCTCAGTCGGGCAGTAGGGGTCCAGGTTCCTGAAGGGCAGGGGCCTGACAGAAAAATAGATGTTGGTGATGATGATGATGATGTAAATGTGGACCTAGAAGACACGCTGTCTGGGCTCAAACAGCTGCTCTACAATTCAGTAGCTGTGTGTTCTTGTGCAGTTACTCCACCAAATCGGCCTCAGTGGTGTTCTCTGGGAAATGAGGTCATAATAACAGCACCCAACTCATGGGGGTGTCATTGAGAGGAATAAAACAGTTTACCCACAAAAGCCCTTAAGACAATGTCTGGCACACAGTAAGTCCTCCATAAATGCTCAGTGCTATTTTGAGTGCTTATCAGGTGCCAGACACAGTTCTAAGTGGTTATATATATATATATATATACTCTCTATGAAACGCTAAATTCTTAGGCGTTATTATGTTCTTCACTTTGCAGAAAAGGACACTAAGAATCAAAGAAGTAAATTCACTTGCTCAGGATTATAACTTTGAGAAGTTGGATTAGTGCTTATTCAGTCTGACTCCCAAACCATGTTCTTAACCACCAGGTCCTCCATACACAAAGAGTAAGGAAAAAGAAATGACAGGAAAGTCAAGCTCAGTGAGGTTGAATATTAGACCCATCAAAGTTGGAACCTAGGCCTGAGTGGCATCAAAACCTTTAACCACGAGACCATGTCACAAGAACAGAAGAGCAGCTGGACCAACCAGGCGCCAGGACTCTAAGTGTGACAAAAACTGGGCCCCAAGCATTAACTCTTCTCATCTTTTGCAGGGGATGCCTTCCCAGACACTGACCCCTATGCAGACAGCCAGCTGGAAGAGGCAGTAGACTCCAGTGACTGGCTGGTCCTGACCAAGCCCCCCCAGGCTCTCTATGGATCTCTGCGTGGCACCCGCGAAGACCCAGATGAGGGCAGCCTCTTTAATAGGTGCTGCAATCGGGGTTGCACCAAAAGGGAACTCACCATATTCTGTTAGGCCAGGGACTGGACAGCCGGAGGTACCAGGGCCAATGCTGAATACCTCTCTCTGGCAAACCTCATACATTCACAGGGGGACAGATCAGAACCTTCTCCAACCGCAATAATAAAAGTTGCAAAGGACTCTGCAGCGTGTGTGTGTTGTTGTTGGGGCGGAGGTGGGAGTTGGGGGAAGACTCAGTTTCAGGGGAGTTAGGCTGAGCCCTCAGCCCTCTCCCCCGGACGCCCCAGGTCGCCTCCCCACTCTCCCTCCCCCGGGGACTTTCCGCCTTGGGGAAGGGGCGGGGACCCGAGCGCAAGGTGCGGGGGTGGCTGGGAGGAGTGGCTCCGCTTCCTGTCGCCGCTGGGGCTCTGGACCCGGAGAGCAACGCGGCTGGCCGGGTCCCCGTAGGGCCCGGCGGGACCGGGAGGCGCAGGGGACGCCATGAGGGGGCCCTGGGCCGCGCCCTGCCGGCTGCTGCCGAGGCCGAAGCTGGCGCTGCTGCCTCTGCTGTGGCTGCTGTTCCAGCGGACAAGTCCCCAGGGTGAGTTCGGGGCCGAGCTCGTGCTGGGCGCTCTACCGCGCGCTCAGCCTTAAAGCACAAACTCTCCAGCGCGAACCCCAAGTTCGTGGAATGAATGATAGACGTCCGGACCCCACGCTGCTCGTCCCTGGGCAGGGACAGGGCTCAGAAAGGAGTGGGGAAAGCGAGGCAGGGGATGGAAGTCAGCCCCGGGGTGGGGGTGGGGGTGGGGGTAAGGATGGGAGCTCTTGGGGTGGTGGTAACAGGATGTGGCTGGTGTGTGTGTGGGGGGGGGGGAGGGGGGTTATGCCCAAAGCCTGGGTGGAGGTGCCAAGCGCCCCCTTCCTGCTGCTCACTTCCGAAAGAGACCCCATAACCCTCCAGGATGATCAGAACTTGGGGGAAGTCGGGTTCTGGGCAGTGAGGAGGCTGGGGGCATTGACCGCCTCCTTTGCTGGGACCCTTGCCCTCTTGCAGGCAGCCCTGGGCCCCTGCGGTGCTATGGTGTTGGGCCCTTAGGCGACTTGAACTGCTCCTGGGAGTCTCTTGGGGACCTGGGAGCACCCTCCACGCTGCACCTCCAGAGCCAGAAGTAGTGAGTACAGTGGGGTGGCTTGGGGAAACTGAGACTTTGGAGGGGTGGCCGCTCAGGTCCCCGCATTCTCCAGCTGAGAGGACTCAGGAGTCCTGTCCCCAGTCTTCCCCAGCTCTCAATAAATCCAGGTTCCCTCCTTTCCGTGCTGCAGGACCCCGAACCAGTCCCTTTCCCTCTCTGAGACCCCTTTGGTCCTCTATCAAATGGCCCTCATGAATGACAGCTGTCTCCCAGGGCTGGCTCTGAGCATCCCATGAGGGAGACACCTGGCAGAGAGAAGATGCTGAGTGGTTATAAGCTGTTCCAGTTGCTGTGTGGCCACTTAAGGCCTCTGAGCATATGCAGAGACCACTGGGCTGGGTGCTGGGGATGCAGCAGTGAGAGAGACAAACAGCAAGCCTGGTCTCCTGGGCCCAGGGGCGACTACCTGCCTTCATGCTGAGTCCCACTTGGAAACTCACAGTCATTTCAGGTTTGGCTAAGTGCACAAAGAGTAAAAGAAGCTGCTTTTTTTCTTTTAAGATTTTTAAAATTGATATTTAGAATGAGAGAGGAAGGGGGGGAATCAATGTGAGAGCATAACACCAATAGGCTACCTCCTGCACCCCCTCTCCCAACGGGGCATCAAGCCTGAAACCTGGGTATGTGCTCTCAGCAGGAATCCAACCAGCAACCTTTTGGTGCATGGGATGAGCCAGCTGAGCTCACAAGGCCACTATGAGTGTTTTTTTAATGGCGGTAAACTACACATATAAAACTTACCATTCTTTTCAAATATATATATTTTTATTGATTTCAAAGAGGAAGGGAGAGGGAGAGATAGAAACACCAATGTGGTGAGAGAATCAGCTACTGGCTGCCTCCTGAAGGGCCCCTACTGGGGATCAAGCCCACAATTCGCAACCTGGCATGTGCCCCAACTGGGAATCGAACCCTGATCTCCTGGTTCATAGGTCAATTTTCAACCACTGAGCCACGCTGTCTGTGTATCTCAACTATTTTTTAAAATATATTTTTATTGATTTCAGAGAGGAAGAGAGATATGGAAACATCAAAGATGAGAATCATTGATTGGCTGCCTCCCGCACACCCCCTACGGGGGATCGAGCCCACAACCCAGGCATGTGCCCTTGACCAGAATTGAACCTGGGACCCTTTGGTCCAGGCCGACGCTCTATCCACTGAGCCAAACCAGCTAGGACTCAACCATTTTAAAGTGTACAGGCCAGTGGCAATAAGTATGTTCACCTTGCTGTGCAAACATCACCACCACCCATCTCCAGAAGTGGGACCTAATTTTCAGTGGTAGAAGTTGGGGGAGTCAGAGAAAGTTCTTCCCTTTTTGTAATGAGGTGAAATTCAAATAACATATTATTTACCATTTTAAAGTGAACAATTCAGTGGCTTTGGTATGTTCATAATGTTGTGCTACCACCATTTTATCTAGTTCCAAAACATTTCCATCACCCCCAAAGGAAGCTCCATTCCCAATAGCCGTCACTCCCCATTCCCCCTCCGGGCCCTGGCAGCCACCAGTCTGCTTTCTGCCTCTGTGGGTTTGCGGGTTCTGGACATTTCACATCAGTGGACTCATACACAATGTGTCTTCGGTGCGGGGCTTCTTTCTCTGAGCATAATCTTTTCAGGGGTCATCGCCTTGCAGCACATATCAGAACGTCCTTCCTCTTTATGGTTGAGTCATATTCCGTTGCATGGATGGGCCACATTTGTTCATCCATCCCTCTGTTGATGGAGATTTGGGGTGCTTCCACCTTTTGGTGATTGTGACTAGCGCTACTATGAACATGTGTATAGAAGTTATGGAGTCCCTGTTTTCCGTTTTCTGGGGTATATTTATAGGAGTGGAATTGCTGAGCCATATGGCAATTCTGTGTTTAACTTTTTTGTTGTTGTTAGTCCTCACCTGCGATATTTTTTCCATTGGTTTTTAGAGCTACTGGAAGGGAGGGAGGGAGGGAGAGAGAGAGAGAGAGAGAGAAACATTGATGTGAGAGAGATATATCGATTGGTTGCCTCCCTAACACACCCCATCTGAGTTCGAGGATCGAACCTGCAACCCAGGCACTTGTCCTTGACTGGGAATCAAACCTGAGACCCTTTAGTGCTTGGGCCAATGCTCTAACCACTGAGAACACTGGCCAAGGCAGCTGCAACCTTTTATGTTCCCTCCAGTAATGTAGGAGGACTCCAGTTTCTCCACATCTTCACCAGCACTTGTGTTGTTGTTGTTGTTGTTGTTTAGGAAGGCCTTGTTTTGAGTCTTTGAAATCCAATGCTTGGGAACTTCCTCAGTTCCTATTTCTCAACCACATCTGATCTATGAGCAAGCCTTGCCTGCCCCACCTTCCATGTTATTGAGAAACTGGCTTTCCCCACTCCCTCAGCACCCACCCAGCCTCAGCTCCCATCATTGCTGGCTTAGATGGTACAGTCACCTCCTCCCTGAGCTCTGGTTTCCACCCTCAACCCTACAGTCTCTTCTCTACCATAGCCCCTAGAGGACACTTGTGAACATCGAAGTCAGGGCACCTTCCTCCTCTGCTCAGCCTTTCAGGGCTCTTACCTCACTCAGGATAAAAACCAGTCCTCCTTGTGGCCTACCATGACCTGCACAATCACCTTATCACCTTCTTGCCCTCACCGCCCCCACCCTCCCACTCACTCTAGCCACATGGGCCTCCCCCTTACTCTCCTTCAAACACACCATGCAGTTGACCCCAGGGCCTTTGCACTAGCTGTTCTCTCTTCCTAAAATATTCTTCCACAGGTACTGCATAGCTCCATCCCATCCTTCAGGCACTTATTCAAATGTCTCCTTGTCTGAGAGATCTTCCCTACTACCCTCCCTAAAATAGCAGTCAGTCCTCACCCAGTCACCACACTGCATCCTCTTCACCCTTCTGGATTATTCTTTATATTGCTCATACCACCATCAATTGTATATTTGTTTCTCATCTGCCAACCCCACTGGACACCAGCTCCAAAAGCAGGCTCTTGCCTTCTTTGATCATAGTCCTATCCTGTTTCTACAACAGGGCCTGGCACAATATATATTTGCTGACTGAATAGTTGCATAGACATAAGTGTGCATATCCTATATGTCCTATATAATAAAAGGCTAATATGCAAACTGACCAAACAGGGGAACGATCGGTCACTATGATGCACACTGACCACCAGGAGGCAGATGCTCAATGCAGGAGCGTCCTCCTGGTGGTCAGTGCACCAGAAGCCAGGCTCACGGCTGGTGAGTACGGCGGCGGTGGCAGGAGCCTCTCCCGCCTCCGTGGCAGCACTAAGGATGTCCGACTGAGGGACATCCTTCGAGGGCTCCCAGACTGTGAGAGGGCACAGGCCGGGCTGAGGGACCACCACCCCCCTGAGTGCACAAATATTGTGCACCGGGCCTCTAGTGTGTGTGTGTGTGTGTGTGTGTGTGTGTTAGGTGCTCAAAAAAATACAATAACCAATGTTCACATAACATGTATTATGCACCCAAATGGTGTTCTAAACGCATTCCAAATGCATTCCACTTATTATCACATTGGTTCCCCTTCTCTATTCAGCCCTTTCAGCAGGTGCCCTCATTTTGTAGATAAGGAAACTGAGGCATGGAGAAGTTAAGTTGCTTGTCAAGGTCACACAACTCTAAAACAGGAGAGCTGGGATTTGAACCCAAACAGAGCAGTTGTTGTTATGGCTCGGGCCCAGCCCTATGTACACACCCCTATACTCTCACATCTCTTCTCACAGTCATTCCAACAGAACCTGGACTGTGGCAGTGCCTACTGGGCAGAGCTGGGTGACCATTCCCCGGGAACAGTTCACCACATCTGATGAACTCCTTGTCTGGGCGGCCGTGGCGGGCCAGCCTCTCTGGCCCCCAGTCTTCGTGAACCTGGAGACACAAAGTAACAGGCAGGAGGGCGGGTTGCTATCTAAGTGGTGGGTGGTCCTGAAGCCCGACTCAGTGCACCCTGTCTTCCCCTCCTCAGTGAAGCCAGAAGCTCCCGAACTGGACCCTGACGTGGACTTTTCAGAGGATGATCCCCTGGAGGCCACTGTCCAATGGTCCCCACCTCCATGGCCAACCCATAAGGTACTGGTCTGCCAGTTCCACTACCGAAGATGCCAGCAGATGACCTGGACCCTGGTGAGTGTCAAAGTGCTTTCCCCCAACCCTATTCAGGACATTAGTCCCAAATCAGAGACCACGCCCAGAGCGCATTTCTCACCTGCTCCTGCAGTCTGTCTGCATCCCTCACAAAAGACCCGTACATGTATATTCTTCAACTAAAAAAATTACCACCATCACCCCCATCTATAAATTCCATGCAGTCTCAATCCAAATTCCACTTGGATTTTCTGAGAAAAAAAATAAACATCATGTAGCATTTTTATGAATGAATAAAAGTACTCAAGTAGCCTATGTTAACCTTAAAATAAGAACAAGAGCACTTAGCATCATTTTACAGATGCGGAGCAGTGCCTGGTTCTCAGTAAACACTCAAAAAGAATTAATAGCCCAGCTGGCATGGCTCAGTGGTTAAGCATGGCTCAATGGTTGAGTGTTGACCTATGAACCAGGAGGTCCTGGTTTGATTCCCAGTCAGGGCACATGCCCAGGTTGTGGGCTCGATCCCCAGAAGGGGGCGTACAGGAGGCAGCCAATCAATGATTCTCTCTCATCATTGATATTTCTATATCTCTCTTCCTCTCCCTTCCTCTCTGAAATAAGAAAATACACATTTTAAAAAAAGAATAAAAGCAGCCGACATGCCGAGCATCAGATCCTAGGCTAAGCAAGTAGCGTGGGTTATTCTTTTTTTAATTTTAAAAACTTTTTCATTGAACTGTGACCTCCTGATTCATAGGTTGACACTCAACCACTGAGCCACACTGCCACACCAGCTGGACCAGCATGGATTATATTGATAAGACCTTCCAACCTTCCCACATAGCAGATACTTTTAAGATCTCTACTTTATAGCTGGGGAAGCTGAACCTCAGAGAAGTTAAGAAATTTTCCCAAGCTCACATGGGAAGAAAGTGGAAAACAACCCCAGGACAATGGAGCCTAGAAGGAGTTGGGGGACCTATCCATGCCGACTATAAGAGCACACCCCAGAAGATGCATGTCATTTCTGTTCATATCTCATTGGCCAGAACATAGTCATATGGTCTCACCTCACTGAAAAGGAGGCTGGGAAATGTAGTATTTATTCTTTATAGCCATGCTCCCAACTACTACTAGGAGGTTGTATTTCCAAAGAAAGAGAGGGAGAATGGATATTAGGGGTAAACAATTATCTCAGCCTCAGCTTTTGATGCAAAATACAGTGTAAAGCAGAGCTGTCACTTTGATTATTCATACGATTCAGAGCAATGCAGACTTTGGAATCTGACTTCCTGGGTACGAGTCTCAGCTCTAGCACTCACCAGCTCTGTGACCTTGGGCAAGTCACTTCCTCTCTCTGAACCTCACTTTTCCTAACCTGTAAGATGGGGATAATAATAGAATTTACCACCTATTGCTATACCTGGCACCTAGAGCCCAATTTTTTTTTAAGAATAGTTTTTTGATTTGAAGAGAGAGATGAAGGGAGAAGGAGAAAGGGAGAGAGAAAGAGGTGAGAGCATAACATCGATCAGTTAGTTACATCCTGCATGGCCCCTACGGGGGATCGAGCCCCTGCAACCCAGGCCTGTGCCCTGACCAGAATCAAACGTGCAACCTTTCCGTACACAGGACAATGCCCAGCCAACTGAACCACATCAGCCAGGACAGGACCTAATTTTAAAAACAAAAGTCCAACGTCTTGGGAACCCTCTCGGTCCCAGGCAAAGCAGGATAGTTGGCCACCCAGATAATATATAAGATCAACTACTGTCTACTCAGCCCTTGGCCTCGTTGCTCTGTCCTCTCCCCAGCTGGAACCAGAACTGAAATCCATACCCCTGACCCCCATTGAGATCCAGGACCTAGAACTAGCCACTGGCTACGAGGTGTCTGGCCGCTGCCGAATGGAGAAAGAAGAGGACCTGTGGGGCGAGTGGAGCCCCATTCTGCCCTTCCAGACATTGCCCACTGGTAAGGGTCTCCTGGCTTACCCCCCAGTACCTTGGTCCCCCGTCCTGGAAGTCTGTCTATTCATGCCCCTTTCATTTGTGACCCTTCCTCATCCTTGTCAGCTCCAAAAGATGTTTGGATATTGGGGAACCTCTGTGGGACACAAGATGGACAGAAATCCCTGCTTCTGTGGAAGGTGAGTTGCAGGGACCAGTTATAGTTCTCAGCATGTGTCAGGAAACCACCAAATAACAGTGATGTAAACAAGATAGAGGTCACTGCCCTCACGAGTTTGCTTCAAGGCTTAAAGGAAGGTAATGATCAGAGAAGTCCTGCCACAGGGCTGGGCCCAGAGCATGCCTCCATCATCTGGGACCTCTGAGCTGAGACATGAAAATGGGAGCACGTGCCCTAGACAGTTTGGCTTAGTGTATAGAGCGTCGGTCTGCGGACTCAAAGGTTCCAGGTTTGATTCTGGTCAAGAGCACATGCCTGGCCCTAACTGGTTTGGCTCAGTGGATAGAGCGTCGGCCTGCAGACTGAAAGGTCCCAGGTTCGATTCCGGTCACGGGCATGTACCTTGGTTGTGGGCACATTCTCAGCAGGAGGTGTGCAGGAGGCAGCTGATAGATGTTTCTCTCCCATCGATATTTCTAACTCTCTATCCCTCTCCCTTCCTCGGTAAAAAAATCAATAAAATATATATTTTTTAAAAAGAGCACATGCCTGGGTTGTGGGCTCAGTCCCCAGTAGGGGGCGTGCAGGAGGCAGCCAATCAATAATTCCCTCTCATCATTGATGTTTCTATCTCTCCCTTCCTCTCCCTTCCTCTCTGAAATCAATAAAAATATATTTAAAAAAAAGAAAATGGGAGCATGTGTTCTAGACAGGGGAGACAGTACAAAGGTTTGGAAGCAAGACTAGGCTTAGCTCCACAAAATATAGCAGTGTGCTAAGGGCTCGGATGCTAATATCAAAAGGACATTATGAGGTAACAGACATGGGTACAACAGTCCTCATTGATCCAAATCTGTTGAGTACCTACTATTTTCCAGGTATTGCTAGGCCCTGGCTCACAGCAAATATAGCAAAGTACAAAACAACAAGGCCCTATCTTCTTTTTAAAAAATATTTACTGAATTCTGGCCAGCGGTGCTCAGTGGTTAGAGTGTCAGCATGTGCCAGAAGCAATCAATGGATGTGTCTCTCTCACATAGATGTTTCTTTCTCCTTCCCTCCTCCCTCCCTTCTACTCTCTCTGAAAAAAATCAATGGAAAAAATATCCTTGGGAGAGGATTAACAACAACAAAAATTTATTGAGCTTTTACTCTTCTTTTTTCCCTAAATATATATATTTTTATTTTTTTAGAGAGAGAGAAAGGGAAAGGGATAGAGAGATAGAAACATCAATGATGAGAGAGAATCATTGATTAGCTGCATGCACCCTACTGGGGATGGAGCCTGCAACCCAGGCATGTGCCCTGACCGAAAATCTAACCATGACCTCCTGGTTCACAGGTCAACGCTCAACTACTGAGCCACGCCAGCCGGAATGAACTGTATTCTAATCCCACTTCTGCTGTTAAGCCCCCTGAGACTCAGTTTCCTCATCTGTAAAGTGGAGCAAACAAAAATCTTTCACTGACTGGTTTGTCAGGTGACCTCACTGAGATACCCAATAGGTGTCTGCTAAATGGGAGATATTAACCCCTTCTTTCCCATAACCCCCAGGCCCCCGGGCACTGTGTGCAGATGAGCTATAGAGTCTGGTTCCGGGCTAAAGGTCAGGACCTGATCCTCCAAGAGACTCCCTGCTGTAGCTCCTCCATTCCAACCCAAGCGGAGTGGGTTGCAGTGTCCGCCATCAATGCCACAAGCTGGGAGCATTTCACCAATCTTTCTCTGGTCTGCTTGGGTAAGAGGCTGTGAATTTCCTCCACTCAGTGCCCTGGAAGTGCCAGGAGGGGGCCTCCTGAATGGGCAGCTGAGACTTCTTCTCCCTGCCCTTTAGGTTCAGACTCTGCCCCTCGTGGTATGGTGGTCAGCAGCATTGCTGGGAGCACAGAGCTGCTGGTGACTTGGCAGCAGGGGTCTGGGGAGCCACAGGAGCATGTGGTGGACTGGGCTCGAGACGGGGAACCCCTGGAGAACCTCAACTGGGTCCGACTTCCCCCTGGGAACCTCAGTGCTCTGTTGCCAGGTGAGGCCCTGCTACACCTGGTCTCCCATCCCAGCTGTTGGAGAGCGGACTGATGGATGGGTATGCAGGAAAGAGTGTTATGCTTAAGTATCATTAATTCATTGACCACCCACTGTGTGCCAGCATCTATTCTAGACACTGGTACACAGTGATGGCAGCTGATGTCTATTGGCATTTACTATAAGCATTAAATCATTCAAACTTCCTTATAAAATAGGTGTCTGCTATCCCCATGACTGATTTACAGATGACAAGAAAGGCCTAGGTTGGTTAAGCAACTTGTCTGAGATCTCTCACAGCAAGTAGGTGGTAGAACAAGGATTTAAATGACATAGGCTCCTGAAGCCAGACCCTGGGCCATCACTCTCAGCAACATTCTTGTGGCGCAGGCAGCCAGTGAAACAAAAGCAAATACTTATAATGTAATTGGGGCAAAATAAATCAGTGTAAGGGGAAGGAGAGAGAATGCCTGTTTTAGAAAGAAAGGTTAGGAAAGGCCTCTCTGGGAAAGTGGCGTTGAGCTAAGGCCTAAAGGAGGTGAGAAAGGGAGTCATGAGGATGGCTGAGGAAAAGGCAAGAGGGAATAGACCGTGTAAAGGCGATGAGGCAGGGATATATTTGATGTGTTAGAGTCAGTAAGGAGGGCAGTGTGGCAGGAGTGGAATGAGTGAGGGGGAGAGGAGGAGGAGGTGAAGGCAGGGGGATAGTGGGAGGTAATGGGCCGAGGGTGCAGGGCCATATGTGCCACAGGGAGGATTTTGCCTTTTTTGTCTGAGTGAGGTGAGAATCACAGAGGATTTTGAACAGAGGAGGGAGGTGCCCTGACTCAGGTGCTCACAGGCACGCTCTGGCTGATGTGGTGGGAGGAACATAGTGGGTTGGGAGTGGGGGGTGGGGTGGTAGAAGCTGAGAGAAGGAACTGTACTAGTCCAGGCCAGAGATGATGATGGCTGGACCAGGTGGGGACTGAGGAGCGGAGAGAAGCAGGCAGGTTCTGGTTGGGGAAGTCTTGGAGCAGAATTTTGGGGACCCATTTGACATGTTTGCATCTGAGGCTTATCCAAGTGGAGTTTGACAGTCCAGGAGACTGTCAAATGCTCAGGTCTTGGGCCAGCAACGGGTTCTGAGCCGGGGCTTGATACTGGGGAGGCCTTCCTTCAGGTTAAGAACTTGGAAGAGCATGAGAAGGTGTTGAGTGAGAAATGTAGGAGAGAGTCCTGAGGCCCATAAGTATATATGGCCAAAAGAAGAGGAGCCTCAATTCTGGAAAATTCCCAGTTTGGGAAGGCCATGCAGCAGCAGTAGTTTTGAAGAGAGACTTTAGGAACCTCACTTACCCGGGATACGTGGTGTCAGGGCCCCCATCCTAGCCCAGTGTTTGACCAACTCCCAGCCTCCAGCATTTCCTGGCCTGAGGCCAGTTTCTGGTCCCTGAAACATTTTGCCTGCTGGGTAGAAGGCTGGAATTGATAAATAAAGGGTTGGTGGGTAAATACCCAGCTCCCTCCTCCAATGAGATGGGTCTCAGGCGCATGCTTTCTGCTGCCTCCCAGAGGTCACCAGAGGGAGTGAACCTCCGTTTCCCACATTGGGAACTTGTTTTCAGACGCACAGTTTACTAGCTGCTTTTCTTTCCCTATTTCTCTTCCCCACTGGCCCTCTGGGTGTTTTCTGGGATTACTTCCCAGATAAATGACTTATACTCGGATCTTGTTCTCTGCGTGTCCTTCTGGAGACCCAAATGAAGGAAATATGTGGGGGAGGAGGTGCCAATTCAAACTGGACTTTCCCACAGGGAATTTCGAAAAAGGGGCCCCCTACCGAATCACAGTGACAGCGGTCTCTCCTGGGGGCTTGTCACCTGCCTCCTCAGTCTGGACGTTCCGAGAGGAACTAGGTAAGCAATGGGGCTGGAAGCTGGAGGGTCCTGGAACCCTGGCAAACTTTGACACACTGGCTTTGTCCCCAGCACCTTTAGTGGGACCAGCGCTTTGGAGACTCCAGGATGCTCCCCCAGGGACCCCCACCATAGCGTGGGGAGAGGTCCCAAGGCACCAACTTCGGGGCCATCTCACCCACTACACCTTGTGTGCGCAGAGTGGGACCAGGCCTTCTGTCTGCATGAATGGTGAGCTTTCCTGCCTCCTGTCCCTGCTCTCAGACCCCACAAGGCCCACCCATCAGTTTACCTCACCCCTTGTCCTCAGATGGGCCCCTTTGGTTCCCTCTCAGTCCTTGGGAACACATGATGTCATCTGTTCCCTAGTGGACAATAACCCTGGTGGCTCTCAAAGTAATGGACTGTCATTTGGCCATTAAAAATAAAGACTCCAATCTATATTTATTGAGATTGAAAGATGCCTGTCATATTTTATTAAGTGAAAAAGATAAAAGGATTCAAAACTCTGGGACGGTTCCATTTTTGTAAAATAAACCAGCATTGAGCAAAGCTGAGGCAGAAATGTGAAGATAAATTTCCCTCAATGTCAACAGGATTGTAGGATTACATATGATTTTTATTTCTTTTTCATACTTTTGGGTAAATTTTTACTCTGGACACAAATTCCTTCTTAAAAATATATTACCCTTTTTTTCTAATTACAAAAACTATCTGTGCTTGTTACAAAAGCTGACAAACATCATCAAGAATATCAGCATTTTCATCATTTCACTGGTATGACAACATAGCTTCCAGGGTTTTTCAAGTGTATGTTAACATACATAGGAGTTGGTGTCTTGAAGATTTTTAACATTATAGAAAATTTCAAGCACATACAAAAGTAGGGCCCGGCCGGCGTGGCTCAGTGGTTGAGCACTGACCTATGAACAAGGAGGTCACAGGTTCGATTCCCAGTCAGGGCACATGCCCAGGTTGTGGGCTCCATCCCCATTAGGGGGCGTGCAGGAGGCAGCCGATCCATGGTTCTCCCTTATCATGGATGTTTTTATCTCTCCCTCTCCCTTCCTCTCTAAAAACCAATAAAAAATATTAAAAAAAGAAAAGTAGGGAGAAGATAACAAACCCTCGTGTATCCACCACCCAGCTTTAGTAATTACCTCCATTTTGCCAATCTTGTTTCAATTTAACACCCCCCACACACACACACATTTTTTTTCCTAGAGTCTTTGGTATCAGTTCACCCCTAAACACAGTACTTCAAATTTGTTCCTAATTGATAATGCCTATTTTTTAACTTAATTACTTTGCCATGATTGTATCTTGCAAACATATATATATATATATATATATATATATATATATATATAGATAGATAATTAGGTTAAAAATTATATACATGTTATTAAATATACATACATGTATATTGCCATTATTATTAAAAGAGGACCATGTTATAGGCTCCTAGAGGTCTGGTGCACAAAATCTGTGCATGGTAGGGTCCCTAGGCCTGGCTGGCAATTAGGGCTGATCTGTGGGGTGACCAGTGGGGCAATCAGGGGGGCCCCTGCTGGCACCCACCTTGGCCGGCCTGGTGCCGCCCGCTCTCCAGCCCCGCCCCCCACCGCCGCTGCTGGTGGCCTCCCTCTGTGGGGCAACTGGTGGGGCGATCAAGGCCCCCCCGCTGGCACCTTCCTTGGCTGGCCTGGGGCCTGCGGGCTGGGGGCAGCTCCTGCATTGAGCATCTGCCCCCCCTGGTGATCAGTGCACATCATAGTGACCAGTCGTTCCACCAGTCATTCTGCCATTCAGGTGATTTGCATATTAGGCTTTTGTTATATTATAGAGGACTAGAGGCCTGGTGCATGAAATTTGTGCATGGTGGGGGGGGGGGTTCCCTCAGCCTGGCCTGCACCCTCTCCAATCTGGGACCCCTTAGGGGATGTCCAACTGCCTGCCTGCCTGATCGCCCCTAACCACTCTGCTGCCTGCCTGCCTGATCTCCCCTTACCGCCCCTGCCTGCTGGCCTGATCACTCCTAACTGCCCTCCCCTGCCAGCCTGATCGCCCCTAACTGCCCTCCCCTGCTGGTCTGATCACCCCTAATTGCTCTTCCCTGCTGGCCTGATCACCCCTAACTGCCTCTGCCTCGGCCCCTGCCACCATGGCTTTGTCCAGAAGGATGTCTGGTCTAATTAGCATATTGCCCTTTTATTAGTGTAGATAGTTTGGCCCATGAATCTTTTGACTGTGATGTTTTGCAACTTTCTTTTTTTCACCTGATGACTTTGTTTGGACATCTTTCTTTGGCAGTATAACTTGATCCCTGTTCATGTCTCCTATAATTCTGTAACAAACCAGAAAGCTACTTCCTCTTTTGGCTTAAAAACAAAAAAGAGCAATTTAATAAAAAAGTAAATAAAAATAGCTTAGGGAGGTCTAAATGTCTACCCAGGGTCTAAGGAGCCTTCCTCCACTCAGTTCTGTTTAGGTAAGGAATATGATACTCATTTATTCTTTTGTTTATTCAAATCTATATTATTAGTGCTTGCTATGTGTCAGGCTGATCCATGTACTGGGATTATGGCTCTTGTTGGACTCTAACTTTCTAATGGAGGACACACAGGCATAAGCAAAGTAAATAGTATCTAACCAGCGTGTCAGATGGTGAGATGTGCTGGGTACAGTATGAAGCAGGGACGATGGATTGTGAAGGAGATGCAATTTTATATGCAATGGAGTGAGGGAAGGCCTCCCTGAGGAGGCAACATTTGTGCAAAGACCTGAAGATGGGAGCTGTGTTGGGTGGGGCAATGTTGCAGAAAGAGAAAAAGCACATACAAAGGTCCTGAGGTAGGACTTGACTGCTTTCCCATCCTTTCTGGGTTTGTCCTTCAGTGAGTGGAAGCACCCAGAAAACCACCCTGCCCAACCTTCCCTCGGGTCCCTGTGAGCTGTGGATGATGGCATCCACCATCGCAGGACAGGGCCCACCTGGTCCCAGCCTCCGGCTTCACCTACCAGGTAGGGGTTGGGGTGGCCCTGCTGTAGTAGGGGGCCTGCTTCATTTGAAGGGGTATATGGAGTGATTTTCTGGGCTTTAACCTTTTGACTTAGGGGGGTCGCTATTGATGATGCACTTTGATTCTGCTAAATACTGCTGTGGGTTATCAGGCAATGTGTGTCCCTAACCATTTCACCCACCCCTAACCTTGAACTCTTACTGATTATTGCTCTGTTCACAAGCCCACTCCCACCCCAAGATTTTCCTCACCCCTTGCCCCTACTCATTTTCTGCCTCCCTTACGCAAGCCTGGCATATCAATGAGCCTTAACTGACCTCTCCCTGCTCCTGGTATCTAACTGTTCTTCTGCCCCTCTCCCCCAGATAACACCCTAAAGTTGAAAATTCTGCCAGGTGTCCTCCTGTGGGGCTTGCTCCTGATAGGCTGTGGCATGAGCCTAGCCATCTCTGGAAGGTGAGGCAGTCAGACATGTGGGTCTCTGCCCAGTGGGAAGGGCAGCTGGGCAATAGCTGAACTTCCAGGGTGAGGGGACACCCCACATTCCTAGACCCTGCAACCTGGGCATGGGTATTCTCTGGATTCCCTTCCCTGACTCTTACCTGCTTGCCAGGTGCCTCCACCTGTGGCACAAGATACTCCCCCGTTGGGTCTGGGAGGACATCCCCGATCCTGCCAATAGCAATTTCAGCCAGCCCCACGTAGAGGTGAGCAAAAAAGACTGGCTTGTCAGGAACCTCCAAGAGGTTGGGGGATGCTGGGACAGTGGGGAGTGGGTGGGAACATTGATGGAAAATGGGGCCTACAATCTCAGCCTCCTCTCTTCCCAGGAGGTATCCCAGGCCCAGCCCCCTGGAGACTTCCCTACCCTGGAAGTGGAAGAGATGGAGCCGCTACCAGTTATAGAGCCCCCCCAGACCTCCTCCCGGCTTGATTCTGGGTATGAAAAACACTTCCTGCCCACACCTGAGGAGCTGGGCTTTCTGGGCTCACGGTGCCCAGGCCCCAGGTTCTGGCCTGAACTGACCCCAGGCCAGGAGATGGGGTGCTCTTTGACAGCTAAAGACACTGAGGCTCAAAGAGGCCGAGCCACTTGCCTAAGGATACCCAGGCAGAAAGAGCTGAGTGAGATTGAAGGACTCCTACAGAGAAGGCCTGGCCCTGGAGGGAATGTACGGATGGCTGAGGGAATAAAGGAGGATATACGAAATCCAGAGTGGCAGCCACCTCCCCAAATCTGTCCTGCTGCTGTAACAGAACTGTAACCAAGTGCACTCCCAGCCTCCCTTGCTGCTAGGTGTGGCCACGCACGGAGTTCTCACCAATGGAATGTGAGCAGAAATGACTTGTGCCAAAGCTGAGACTTGATGGAACTCCTCCATATTCTCTTTCCTTTTCCATGAGCTGGAAAAACATCACCATGCCCATAATTTAGCTTCAGCCAGACCCAAGAGAAAGGTGAGGACAAGAAAATGAAAGGAACTTGAGTCCCCAAGTGACTGCATGGATCAGAAATAAACTTACGTTTTTATAGTTACTGTAGCTTGAGGTCTTTTGTCACAGCAGCTGCACCTATACGTTTACTGACTCACAATCACTTGATTCTAGCCAAATGAAGCCCTCAATTTCCCACCAGGAGATGGTAAGGTGGTTCTGTGCCAAAAACATACATTCAAGCTGTCCCAATACTTTAATATTTTATTTTCAAGTATAAAGGTTTAGTCGGAAAAGGGAGCCAGGGTCACAGGCAGTGGGCAAGGGGTCCAGAAGCCCAGGTGGAAGTGGAGGTGTGGGCCAGCAGGCTCCCAGATGCCATGGCCAGTCCCATATGTCCTGTCTGTGCCTGGGAACCCTCTGCTGGATGCCAAGAGGCCGAGGTAGCTGTGAGAAGAGCGAGGCGTGGGGTGGAGGACATGGACTCACATCACCGCACAACACTGGCACGTCTTTTGCTTAGGGCCACTTGCCTCTTCACCCTCAGGAGGAGCAGATGGCTCGGGCTGCTGGGCAGGTGCATAGGTGGGCGTGGGGTGGGCACTGGGGTTGGCCTTCGGCTCCTCCACCGGAAGCAGTGGCTGGCACTCGGTGGGCTGCTCAGGAGCTGGGGTCTCTGCCAGGAGGGGTGTGGCATCCCCTGAGGGTTCCTGGCCCTCAGCAGGGGTTTGAGGCTTCACTGCTTCCTCCTCCAGGGAGCCTTCCTGCTTCTCCTGGGACTGCTGTGGTCCTTCCTCCTCTGGCCTTAGCTCTTCCTTGGCCCCCAGGGAAGCCCCTGCCTCACTCACCTCCTCTGCCTGACATTCTTCTCCAATTCCAGACTTGCTCTGCGCTTCTAGACTCGCATCTTCCTTGACCTCTTGGCTCTTCTCTGCCTCCAATGGATCCTCACCTCCTGTTCTCTCTGGCTCCAGTGTCTCCTCACCTCCTGTTCTCTCTGCCTTCAGTGATTCCTCATCTCCTTTTTTCTCTTCATCCCGTGGCTCCTCATCTCTCGTTCTCTCTACTGTTAGTGATCCCTCACCCTCCTTCCTCTCTGTCGTCAATGGTTCTTCAGTCGCCTCTAGCTTTTCTTGATCTCCTTTCTTCTCTACAACCAGTGCTTCCTCAACTCCCTTCTCCTCTGCCCTGAGCTTTACCTCACCTCTTTCCTTCTCAGGCCTCAATGATCCCTCAACTGCCTTGCTTTCTATTCCCAATGGCTCCTCAACTTCCTTCTCTGCCTCCAGCTTTTCCTCACCTCCACTCTGTTCTTTTCCCAGTGGCTCCTCACCTCTTTCCCTCTCTGCCCTCAAAGGTCCCTTAGTTTCCTCACTTTCTGCTGACAAAGCTTCCTCATCGCCTTCCCTCTCTGTCTCCACCTTTCCCTCTCCTCCTCTCCGCTCTGGCTTCAAGGGTTCCTCCCCTCCCTTCTTCTCCACCACCAGTGACATCTCTATTCCTTCCCACTCTGCCCCTGTCTTTTCCTCTGCCTTTTCCTCACTTCCTTTCTTCCATGTGCCCAGTGATTCCTCTGCCTGTCTCCTCTCCATTTCCCAGGTTTCCTCGCCTCCCAACCTCTCCACCCCCAGAGGACTCTCATCTCCCACCTTCCCTAGTGTCCTCGGCCCTTCCAACCCTTCCACCAGAAGTTCCTCCCATTCCTCGCTGAGGGTCACTCTCTCCACCCAAATAAAGGATCCCTCCTCTCCCCCAGAGCCCCCCTGCCTGAAGCCATCAGGGCTGCCCCTGGGGGGCCCTTCCCCTTTTCCAGAAGCTGCTCCCTCTAGTTCCTCCTGGAGCCTTGGGGAGCTGGTCTGGGGTGAACTGGTCTGCGCAGTCTGTGGGCCCCTGCCAGCCTCTCCTGAAGCCTCAGAGTCACTGCCCTCTGTGCCTCCCACCCCTTCCCAGACCACCTCCACGACACCCCTGTCCTCCTTCACCCAGGACGGGAGCTCTGGACGGCTGGCTTCCAGCCTGTCCCCAATGGCCTCCAGCACCATCTCCTCTACCTTAGCCTCCAGCTCTGGGCCCGTGGGCCCCCTGGCACAGTCCTCTGTAGCCCTCAGCCCTTCCCATACCACCTTTACCACACCCCCTCCTTTGGCCTCACCCACCCCCCCATACGCTGCTGTCACCTCCTGATTGTGCTCCTGCTCCAGAGGGGGTCTGGGTCTGGGGCAGGGGCCATTGGCTTCTGAGGAGACCCCTGCTGCCCCAGGGACCTGCCTCAGGGCTGGCAGAACCCCAACAGCCTCATCTCTGGGCTCAGCCAGGGACTCCAGGGATGTGCCCACTGGTTCTGCTGGCAAAGAGGCTCTCTTGTTCAGATCAGTCTGACCTGGGGAAGTCAGGGGAAGATTGAAGAGAGGGAAGGTGACAGGGTGAGATTCAGGCCACCCAGATGCAGGTCTCTCCTCTTGGGACCCCCAGACCTAGAGGCAAAAATACCCACCTTCAGTACCTGCCTCCACAGTGGGCTGGGAGAGTGGACGATGACCCTGCAGGGATAACAGAGACAAGGTCAGGCCATCCCATGTCTTCACTCTGGCCTCCTGCATGCCAGTACCCCTTCCCTGCTCAAACACCCTCAATGGCTCCCCATTACCTTCATTGCCAAACCGTCTACTGCATCTCAGCCTTCCTCATCCAACTTATTACCCTCTGCTCCAGTGCCTTGTACACAGTAGGTGCTTAATACTGTGTCACGCAGCTAATATTCTATATTGGGCATCTACTGTATTGACAGCTACTGAGATTGCCATAAGGGACACTTAAACCATTTGCTATTAGAACATACATTCCAAACACGTTTGGAGGGCAGAGCACTGTGCTGGGACACTGGCGGGCTGAGTCCTTCCCTGAATCTGCCCCTCACTTGCTATGTAACCTTGGAAGAGGCCCGGTCACCTCTGGGCCTCTGTTTTCCTATCCATAAAATAAGGCACTTGAACAAGAGATGATGGGCACTTTGATGACCTTTCCTCTGTTTTCCAAGGCACCTGAGGGAGCCAGTCATCTTCCAGAGGCTTTGGCTGCTGATAGGGGTTGGCCCCAGGGCTG
Source organism: Corynorhinus townsendii (assembly GCA_026230045.1). Taxonomy (NCBI): domain Eukaryota; kingdom Metazoa; phylum Chordata; class Mammalia; order Chiroptera; family Vespertilionidae; genus Corynorhinus; species Corynorhinus townsendii. The sequence goes on from JAPDVU010000006.1 coordinate 81,165,856, forward strand.
GTAACAAATTTCCAGCTGCCCACATGGCCCTGCCCCAGCATGCCTGTTCCTTCACTGTGTGGCCCAGAGCAGTCTGGCTCGCCAGTGATGTCACTGTTGGGGAGACAATGACTTCAGGAGGCAAAAATAAATTTAAAAAATACATTCCAGCCCGTCCAGCATAACTCAGTGGTTGAGCATAGACCTATGAACCAGGAGGTCACGGTTCTATACCCAGTCAGGGCACATGCCTGGATTGCAGGCTGAATCCCCAGTGGAGGCATGCATAAGGCAGCCAACCAATGATTCTCTCTCATCATTGATGTTTCTATCTCTATTTCCCTCTCCCTTCCTCTCTGAAATCAATAAAAATACATTCCCATGGGAGTAGGCAGATCATAGATACAAATAAATAAATATATAATGCCAGGGAGTGAGGACTTTGGCAGGAAAAAGAAAAGCAGGATGAGAGGTTAAGGAGTGCCTGGGATGGGGTGCCTCCTTTACTGTAGGTATAAGATGCAGGAGGGCTTCTGGGAAGACATGACATTAAACAGAGACTTGAAAGATGAGAAGAGCCAGCCTTGAGTCAAGAGGTGGGGAAGGGCATTCCAAGCAGAGGGAATAGCAAATGCAAAGGCCCTCAGCTGCAATAAGCTAGGTAAGCTCAAGGAACAGAAAAGAGGGTCAGTATGGCTGGAATGGAGTGAAGAAGGAAGAGAGAGGAAGATGGGCTCAGGGAGGGGAGCTGGGGACAGCCATGCAGAAAGCCTAGGCCAAACTCCTTGGATCTCCTCACAGTTCTCTGATCCTAATCTCTTTCCAGCCTCCATGCCTTTACAGAGTCTGTCCTCTGCCTGGAATTTCCTTTCCCCTCCTGCCTGGCCCTCGCCCAGATTCAGCATAAATGTAATTGCCTCCAGGAGGCCTTCCCTGAATCCTCAACCTCACTAAGGTGCTTCCTCTGAGTTCCTTCGTGCCCCTGGCTCCCCACTCACAGACTCTTTGCACCCCATGTCCTCATCTGGACTGTGAGCTCCCTAGAGCGAGGAAGCATGCCTTTTGCATCTCTGGCAAGAAAGTTCTGGCTTATCTATCTATATATATAAAAGCCTAAGCAACCAAACAACCAAATGACGGGTCGCTATGACGTGCACTGATCACCAGGGGCAGACGCTCAACACAGGAGCTGGCCCCTGGTGGTCAGTGTGCTCCCACAGCGGGAGAGCCACTCAGCTGACCAATGGGTGCCGGAGGCTGGGCTCACAGCTGGCAAGTACAGCTGTGGCGGCGTGAGCCTCTCCCGCCTCCATAGCAGCATTACTGAGTGGTGGCGGTGGCAGCAGGCGCAGCAACGTCAGGATGAGTGGAAGCGATGTGGTGCCCGGCCCCAGCCACTTTGCGCACTACTGCATCCCTGGAGGGATGTCAGACTGCCGGTTTCGGCCCAATCCCCACAGGTCAGGCCATGTGAGAGGGTGTAGGCCAGGCTGAGGGACCCCACCGGTGCATGAATCCATGCACTGGGCCTCTAGTATATATATAAAAGACTAAGTGACCAAAATGACTGGAACGACAGGTCGCTATGACATGCACTGACCACCACTTTCCAGTGGGAAGACACTCAATGCAGGAGCTGCCCCCTGGTAGTCAGTGCACTCCCACAGCCAACCTCCCCAGGCCAGCCAACCTCCTGTGGTCCCTCCTTGCAGCCCCCTTCCTAGGGGTGCTGAGAGCCAGCTCCCTCCTAGGGACCAGTGGCCAACCTCCCATGCCCCATCCTTCCCTCTGGCTGGCAGATGCCAATCTGCCTGCAGCCCGCCTGCCATGGTGGTGGTGTGGCAGCAAGGGAAGGAAGAAGGGGGGAGGTGGGGAACCGCGCAGTGGTGGGGTGCCAACGATGGTGGCGGCGGTGTCCAGCGTCTGTCCCTTCTGCGCCTGGCCTGGCAACTGTTGCCTCGCCTGGCCCTGATTGCCTGATCGCCAGCGAGGACTAGAGACCCCACCCGTGCATGAATTTTGTGCACTGGGCCTCTAGTGTGTGTGTGTGTGTGTGTGTGTGTGTGTATGAAACTATATATCAAAACAGTCTGTGGTGCCTGTTCCCGGTGCTAAGCTGAGATCTTGTGGACCCTCCCTCATACCTCTTCCAGTGTGTGCTGATATTCTCTTTTCAGAGGCAGGGAAGCCGAGGAAAATGGCTTGCCCAAGAACAAAGAAGTAGAGGACCAAGCATCTAAACTGTACTTGCAGAGGTTATGCTTGGAGCCCTGTGGCCACACCCCCTCCCCAACCATTTGCTCTTCCTCACCTGTCTGCGCCAGGTGGGCCTGCCAGAGGGCTTGTGCTGGGCACCTGTGGATGCACTTTGCAACAGCTGCAGCTGAGATTGGAGTCTGGAAGAAAGGGGGTTGCTGGGAGCCGAGTCCCCAGGTTCAATGGGTCCCTCCCACCCCCAGTCTCAATTTGCCACCTCCTGGGAGTGGACCCAGGGTCCTGGCCTAGCCAGTCTGGGGCCAAGGCGGCAGGCAGGGACCCCACTCACGTGAACAAACTGTCTTCCAGGTTCCGGATGCGGTCCTGCGCTTGGACCTCGGGGGTCTCGGGGTCCTGCAAGGCATCTTCCTCCGGTCCCTCGGGTCCCTCAGCCCCGTCCATTAACCACCGCTCCCGAAGAGACTTTCTCTAGGCATGGAAAGGGGCTCCAGCTGGCCATATGGACTTCCCTGCCCTGTGCAGGGTCCTCCCTGCCCCCCACCCCCTACCCCAGGCTGGGCAGATTTCTCATAGCCCTACAATGACTCAGATGGGACAGACATTTCTCCTCAGACTGGATACATGCCCTCATTGCCCCCTCAACACTACTAGTGAGTGAGACACCCCATTACCAGCCCATAGCTTCCCCAGGCTGGAAAAAGCACCCATCATCCTCCCGAACCCTTCCAGAATGGGACAAACATCCCCAAAGGTGAAATCAAAGTCTCTTCTGGCTCCTCCCTACCGCAAAGTTGGGCACTTTCACTGTCCCCATACTCTCCCCAAAGGTGTCACGAATGTCCCCATCACCACCATCACCTATTCTCACACATAGGAAAAGACAGCCGCCCCCCAAAGCTGGAACCTGTGCCCCCAAATGCACCCCCAAAATTAGACAGAAGCTCCTATGGTTCCACGAACCGACTCTCACAGGCACCCACACACACACTTCCTGGCCCAGGCTGGGCAGGCGTCCCCACTCGCCACCCACCAACCTTGAGCCGCTCCACGCGGAGTTTCTCCTCCTCCAGCTCCCCGCGCGCCGCACGGATCTCTTCCTGCAGCCGCCGCTTCTCCTGCGCACAGAGGATGGAGCTGCCCGCTGGCCGGGTGGGACCACCTCCTCCCCTTTTGCCCTCCCTCCTCCGCGGGACTCAGCGGGGGCTCCCGGGGCTGCGGGGCGGCGGGGCGCCCGTCCAGCCAGGGCGGGGAGGGGGCTGCGGAGGCGCTGACTCAGCAGCGGAGAGGGCGGGACGGGAGGGGCGTGGCCTGCCGCGCCCGGATTCTGCGGAAGCCTGGTCCTCCAGGATCGGGGTCTGTGATAGAGGGGCGGGGCGAACCTTGGAATGGAAATCTAGAGGGGAGACAGAACTGTGGGGTTCCGAGATATGGGATTAAGAGAGACAGGGTTCAGGGATGGAGGTCCAGATAAGGGGATCAAAGGAAGAGGTCTAATGAGATGAGGGTCCTGCGGAGTGGTGATGAGACAGAGGAACTGGGGAGCGGAGGGACCTGAGGATCTAGTTTGGGCACCCCAGGCAGGGGAGAAGCTGCTTCCCCACTTCACCACGCTGGTCCAGCTCCCGGGGATAGGAAGGAGGCATAGTCATGGGGGTTCAGTGAGACTGGGCTGTGGAGATGGGATCCAGAGAGATGGAGGTGCAGAAGTGGACAGAGAGATGGGATGCAGAGGTGAAGGACAAAGAGATGGGGGTTAATGAGGTGGGGGTTCAGAAAGATGAGGTTACATATTAGAGTTAGAGGGTTGGGGTCCAAAAAAATGAACATTTAGATATGGGGGTGCAGAGAGATGAGGATCCAGACATGAGGGATGAGAGAGATGGCAGTTAGTGAGATGCAGGTCTGAGAGATGAGGTACAGACATAGGGGTCAGAATGATGGGGGCTCAGAGAGATGGGGTCCAGAGATATGAAAATTTAGATATGGGGGTTCAGAGATGAAAATCCAGAAATGAGGTATCAGAGAGATGGGGGTTAGTGAGATGGGGGGTCTGAGAAATGAGGTTTACATATAGGATGTTTGGGATATCGGGGTTCAAGAATGGAGCATCGGATGATGCAGATTCTGGAAGTGCAGGGTTGTAGCCTCACCAATTTGAGGGTGGAGGTGACCAGACAGGGGAACTAGGGAGTGGAGACCTGAGGATTTAGATGGGGCGTCCCAGGCAGGTCTGGAGCTGAGGGTGCTGCTCCCCAACTTCACAGCGCTAGGCCAACTCCCGGGGATAGAAGGGAGGCGAGAAAGAAGCCTGAGACTGGGGTTGTCCAGGGCGCTGGGCTGGGCTCACCCGGAAGGCGTCACTTACCGCGATGACCTCGAGTCGCTGCCGGTAGAGGGAGCTCTCGGCCATGGGTCTGTGGGGAGAGGAGAGGGGCTTCGGAGGGGGTCTCCTAGGGCCCCATCTTCAGCAGGCTGACCTCTCGAATGACCCTCTAACCCAAGATACCTGAGCTGCTTGGAAAACAACTAGAGCCCAGCATTTCTTCTCTTTCCCCTTTGCACGTGGGAGGAGTTGGGGCAAAGGATAGGTAGGAGTCCTGTGAGGAGGTAGGAGCAGAGAGCATGACAGGTTGAGCTAAAGCCTTTCCTAGGTCTGACATCACCTCTCTGAGCCTCAGTTTCCTCATCTGTAAAATGGACCTGGATAGCTTGACCCTAACCTTGCAGAGAGATGCCCTAACAAGGAAGTATCCATGCAGGGGAAAACGTAGTACTCCAAAAACAGTAGCATAGTTTATTATTCATAATACCTTTAATAATTCCCATGATTGATAATGCTTATGATGAATTATAATTACCATTTCCAGTCCATCCTACAGAAACTCTCGAATCCCTCCAGACCTCCAACATGCTGTGTTTCCTTCAGATTCCACACCCTCTCTGGACTTTGGCTCCTACCCAGGATCCCTTAGGGGTGGAGGGCGGGAGGGAGGGAGTCTGGGGAGAGAAGTGTCCATCCCACCACTGTGAACACTCACTATTGCCATGGTAACTCCAAAGCTGCCTTCTCCACCTGCCAACCCCCACCCCCAGGGGGCAAGGGTCATCAAGTCATGCTGCTTAGCCCTTGACTCTGAGCTGAAAGGAGGGGAGGAGGATATGCTATTTAAGGTTTAACCTGAGATACTGTCATCGTTGTCCTCCTTGCAGCATCCCAGGATCCCGATTCACAGCCTCCTGGGCTGCCCCTGACCCCAGCTGGAAACTGGAAACTGACTGTGCTACTGCAGGGCACTTAGGAGACAGTCATCGCTGTACCAACCTATCATCATGGACATACACTGAGCGCTAACTATGTGCAGGTGCTTCACAGGCCAGTATCTAGAAGGATACATCTGACTTTTGTTCTGGACACTTAGCCCAGAGCACACACAGGGCAAGCTCTCCAATATTTATTAATTTGAGCACTAACACTATTGGGTGAATGTTAGCCTCCTTGTCCAAACTCAAGCAGGGCCTTCCAGATCTTCTCTGGTCACACCATGCAGCTATAATCTCAGCACATATTTAGCACTTACTATATATAGTGCTCTAAGTGCTCTGTGGGGCTTCCAATAGGCTACCACAGCCACCTCCCCCTCCCCCTCTCTGCCCTGATCTTGAGACACTGTAGTTGACTCTGCTGAGTTGACATTCCAACTGAGAATAAAATCACTCAACCATTACCTAGTGCATACCATGTGCCAGGTGCTGTGAAATGCTTTACCTATATAATTCATTGGATCCTCCCAAAGATCCTAGGAGGTAAGCAGTATTCTTATCCCCATTTTATGGATGGGGAAACTGAGGCTCTAAGAAGTGGCAAAAAGACTTGCCCAAGGTCACCGAGTCACGCTTGGAACTGGAAGCTCTCAGGCCCCAAACACTAGGAACCCTGGGGGAGAGAGGAGGGTCCAGGCACCCTGTCTTAGCAGCCAGGAGGCCAGAGATAAGCCTGGGGTCTGTGATTTCAGTTGGGGCAGGGGGTTGAAGTCGTGGTTTGCAGGAAGGCCAGACCCTCTACTAAATAGATTTGCCCCTGGGGAAGGGCTCAAGTCCCCCCTCTGCTGTCCCACCCCCAAGATGTAATCACTTGCCTCTTCCTTGCTGGGGGGGGGATCAGGTTCCCGTTGCTAGGCAACCAGGTTTGTAGTTGGTGAATAATGCAATGGGGGACCCAAACGAGTGAGGAAAACAAATTGGGGTCCCTGGGGGGAGCCCATTTTCCAGAATTTTTTACAAACCTCTGGAGCCCCTTCACCCTCCTCCTTTAAAAGGCCCTCACACTTCAAATATTAAAATACTGTGTACATGCATTTGATATTGTTTATCTCTACAAGAACAGCAGCGTTCATAGCTGTGGCCTGTTGCCACCAGGAACAGTTGGTGGCCATTTCATTAAGCCATCATCTTTCCCAGTTTAGGAGCTATTAACTTTTTCTGTTGGGTTTCAAACATTTCCTCCCACCATAGACACTGAGGGGTGTTCTTAGAGGCAAAAGGGGGCAGTGAGGAGCCCTGTCATTCCCACCCCGCCCCCATCCCAGTCATAGCCCCACCCCCAGGCTGGACTTTGGGCTTGAAGCCTACAAGCAGAAAATTCCCTAAAAACGGGGGTGGAGGTTCACTTCTCCCACCCAACTCTCTGGGGAGGGGGTCATCAGAGAGCCTTTGGGGTTGGCTGCTGGCATCCCTCCACTTCCCCTGGTTTTCTCAGGAGAGGCCATCTGGGGCTCTCACCCCAATGGAAAGGTCAGCGTCCCCCATGAGCCCCTCCCAGGCCCTGCCCACCTGCCCCCCTGACCCTGGACACTTACATGGGTGTGGCCGGAGACCACACCTGGCTCTGCAGGGCCATCTCTGCCCAGAAGCCCACGTTCTGGTCTCAGATGTCCAAGATCAGGACTCACTACCTGCTTGCCTGCCTGAAGGTGCCCTGGATGGAGGCTGTGACTTGGCTGGCAGGAGGGGGGGGCTGCGGTCAGGCACCTGGAGAGCTAGTCCAGCTGGTTTGGGCTGGGAGGTGGGAGGTGCATGAGGTGAGGGGGGCTGGGGGCTGGCGGGCAGTTCTGGGGAGGTACTATCAGCTGTCCTGATAAATTATTTACCAGCTACTGGCCTCCTTGCTGCACTGGGCTGCCTCCTGGCAAATATGCTCTCACATGCCTGGTGGGGCATGTGGGCCAGATTGGGGAGTCTCAGACCCTCCTTGGAGAATGATGCTTCCTCTTGGAATGCCAGACAACTCAACCCCAGTCTGCCCACTATGGGTCCCTCACATGTGCGCATCATTGCACACCATATATGCTGGCTATTCTTGCACACTACTTACTGCCCTCCCTTCTTGGACCCTGGCTCTGGGGTGGGGAAGGAGGGACTAATCCAGCTAGAGGATTCTGAGCTCTCTGGGAATCAGAAGACCTGGTTTCTGGGTAACTATTGGCAACTCGCCTCAGGTTTCTAGGCCTCAGTTTCCCTTTTTGTGAAATGTGAGAATTAGATTAAGTAGCCTCCGGAACACTGGACCCTTAGATGCTGTAACAGTGATAAGGAAGGTCCAGAGAACTTTCCACCCAAATCTTAAGGGTCTCTATTTTGCACCCCCATGCCATTCTTAAAGTGCCAGCAGCCCCTTTCTACTCTCCTGGCTGGTCTCCCATAGTCTCCAGTGCTTCCTCTAATTGCGCAGCCTTGGTCACACTGTGCAGTTGAAAAACATGAACCTCAAGGAGAAAGGTCCTTGACCTGACCTCCTTGCTATGGGGAGCACACTTCAGCTAAGACCCTCCCATGGAGCAAAGAGAAGATGCCCTACATCCTGTACCCCCCTCTTCTGGTTCCTATTCGGGGTACTTGGGACCTCCAAATTCCTTGTCCCAATGTTATTGTTCTTTTTAAATAAGAAGGAAGGTTTTTAAAACAAAAACAAAAATTTTTAATGATTTCAGAGGAAGGGAGAGGGAGAGAGAGACAGAAACATCAATAATGAGAGGGAATCACTGATCAGCTGCCTCCTGCACATCCCCTACTGGGGACTGAGCCCGCAACCCAGGCATGTGCCCCAATGGGTATCGAACCCATGACCTTCTGGTTCACAGGTAGATGCTCAACCACTCAGCCATGCTGGCTGGGCTTTTTTGTTTTTTGGTGTGTTTTTTTAATCCTCACCCGAGGATATTTTTTAAATAATATATCTTTATTGATTTTAGAGAGGAAGAGAGAGAGAAACATCAATGATGAGAGAGAATCATTGATTGGCTGCCTCCTGCATGCCCCCTACTGGGGATCGAGCCTGCAACCCAGGCATGTGCCCTTGACTGGAATCGAACCTGGGACTCTTCAGTCCGCAGGCCGACGCTCTATCCACTGAGCCAAACCAGCTAGGACCAGCTGACTCTTTTTTAAAAGATGCAAATTAAAAGTAGCCCTGAAGTGGTTTTCTTTTATTGATTTTTAGAGAGAGAGGAAGGGAGAGGAGGAGACACATCGATTGGTTTTTAAATATTTTTATGCCTCCCATATGCGCCCCAGTCGGGGATTGAACCCACACCCAGGTATGCTCCCTGACTGGGAATCAAATGCAAAACCTTTTGGTGTATGGGATAACACTCCAACCAACCGAGTCGCCCAGCCAGGGCTGCCCCAATGGTCTTGAGCTCACTGAAAAAGCTTTCAGTTTCCTGAAGGCCGACCATGCAGCCAGGGTGTGCCTCACCCTGCCACTTCCTATACCCTGACCCCAGAAGTGGCCAAGAGCAGCTATAGGGAGAAGGGTGAGGAAAGACCTTGGACATGTAGGACAGGGTCCCGAGGTACCTGCACAAGGTTCCTTGCCATGCAGGGTAGAGTTGGAGATGGGAAGCAAAGGGGGCCAGACTGAGGACTGGGGTTCCCTGTACCCCACATTCTAGTACAAAGCTCCTAGGGATTCAAAATGTCCATTAAACCTGGCCTTCTAGGTCATTCTAAAACTGTATTTGCCATGATATGAAGAGAGACCATATTTTTAAAATTGTTTTTTAATTGTGGTAAAATACAGATAAAATTTCTCATTAGTGACATTTAGTCCATTCACAACATTGTGCAACTTTTACCACTATCTATAAATTCCAGGACTTCTTCATCACCCCAAAAGGAAATCCTACCCCCCTGAGCAGTCATTCCCCATTCTTTCTCCCCCAGCCTCTGGCAACCACCAATCTGCTTTCTGTTTCTATGGATTTGCCTGTTCTGGAAATTTATCAATGGAATCATATAATATGTGGCCTTTTGTGTCTGGCTTCTTTCACTCAGCACAATGTTGTAGTATAAATAAGTGCTTTATTCCTTTTTATGGCTGAATAATATTCCATTCTATGGATGGACCATATTTTATTTATTAATTCAGTGTTAATGGATATATGGGTTGTTCTCACCTTTCAGAGGCAAGAATATATTTCATTTAAGTGCTTGTAGTTTGATTTTTTAAATATTTTTATTGATTTCAGAGAGGAAGGGAGAAGGGAGAGAGAGATAGAAAACATCACTGATGAAAGAGAATAATTGATCGGCTGCCTCCTGCACACCCCCTACTGGGGATTGAGCCCACAACCCAGGCATGTGCCCTTGATTGGAATCGAACCTGGGACCCTTCAGTCCGCAGGCCAACCAGCTGAGGGCTATAGTTTGGTTTTATAAATGTAATAACAACAATAATAATTATATAAATGGAGCCAATTCATTTATATAATTATTAACCCCCAATAATCTGTCCAACTCTGACCATTCCTTCCTCCAACTCTGCTTTCCCAACTCCTTTCTTTTTCCATTCTCTCATTCAGTTCTCTCCTGGGTTGCAATCTCAAACTACTGCTCTCCTCCCTCTGACCATCTGACCTCCTTCTTCCTTCTTCTCTCTGCTGAGCCAAACCAGCTAGGGCTGTAGTTTGGTTTTATAAATGTAATAACAACAATAATAATTATATAAATGGAGCCACTTTAAAATGGAGCCAGAGCTGACACCCTAAAGGAATTGTCTTTCATGTCTTTTCCTCTCAAACCTTTGGAATGTTAAAACAGAAGCAAAAGCCCTAGCTCATTTGGCTCAGTGGATAGAGCGCTGGCCTGTGGTCTGAAGGGTCCCAGGTTTGATTCTGGGCAAGGGCACATGCCTGGGTTGCAGGCTCAATCCCCAGTAGGGGGTAAGCAGGAGACAATAGATCAATGATTCTCTCTCATCATTGATGTTTCTATCTCTATCTCTCCCTTCCTCTCTGAAATCAATAAAAATATATTAAAAGGGGGAAAAAACCCACATAACAGGACACAAAATAACCTTCAGACTGGGCCTAAAGCAACATTGTGCCCCCAAAGAACTGTTTGCAAAGACATCAACAAAGCAGATATATGACTACTGAACAAATGACTACAGGACTGAAAATTTAAAACATAGTTTAGAATTAGTATTACTATGTTAGCTCATCTGCACCAATAGAAATGCATTCCTTTTATTGCTAAAATTGTTCTCCTTCCCTTTCTCATAAATATGCCTTGCCTTTGTCTCCTAATAGGGACACTGGTTGGGTTTCTGTCCGAATCAGTGCTTCCCAAATAGCTATTGTTTTGGGTCTCAAATCAATGAGTTTTGCCTCTCACTTTGGCCTTTATTTTCAGGTTAACAATGTTATAACTGTTAACAATTCAGATGTATAGTATATAGACTTTCCTTTGCACTCTTGTCCTGGATTCCACATTGAGGCAAGACTGTTTATAATTGTGTCTGTCTCTCAATTTCAAACTCAACAGCGATGTGCAAGTCTGATTTATTTCCTTATTCCCAACATTGATGTAGGCCTAGTAAGTATCATGCAATAATAATTCTTAACTAACTGCTGTGTGTTAAGCACTGTTCTAGGCCTAGGGTGTTGGGTATAGAGGTGAGCAAGACAAACCAAAAAGTAATGTGGCTCACCTTCTATTTGGGGGAGATAGATAGATAATATACAATTAACAAATAAATAAAGGTGATTGCTGATAAATGCAATATAGGGTGAGTTACAGAAAACAATAGGGGTAGAGTTATGGAGAAGGGCTGTTTGTGATGTAGGCAAGATGACCAGGGACCACTTGTCTGAAGAAGTGACATTTGAGCCCAGACTTAAATAGTAGAAGCCAGCCATGTAATGAGTCATTCCAGCAAGAAGGAAAGACAAGTGCAAAGGCCCTGAGGTGGGGATACAGGGAAGCCCAAGGCTAGAACAAATGAATGACCGAAGGAGAGAATGTTATGAGATCTGAGAAGTGGGCAGAGCCTTTGGCCTGGGTTAGGGAGCTTGAATTTTTCTTCTAAGTTTGGTGGAGAGCCATTGGAGGAAGGTGAAGTGGCTGGGATGAGGCTGAAGTGGACAAATTCAAAATGTTTTGAAGGCAGAGCCAACAGATCCAACAGCAATCCAATCCAGATGAATTGAAGGGGGAAGGGTAGCTGAGGGAAAGAGAGAAATTGAGGCCGAGACCTAGGTTTGGGGCATGAAAATCAGAATGGGTGAGTTACCATGCATAAGGAGGAGTAGAGTTGGAAGAAACCAAGAGTTCAGTTTTGAAAGTGTTCAGTTTGACATAGCTATTAGACTGGAAATTGTTGGCTATAAGTCCCAAACCCTGGGGAAATGTCAAAGCTAGAGTTGTAAATTTGGGATAAAACAGCAGAGAGATGGTGTTTAAAGCATGAGACTGGGATTTGTGAGGGTCCTAGTGCAGGCAGGAAAGAGATTGTGCGCTCAAACTGAGTAATGGATGAGAAATTAATAGAGTCGGTTTACAGAGGTGTAGGGAGACAATCCAAGCATTGTTCACACCCTGGTTAGAAGCCAGGAGCTCATACCACGCCTTGGCCTTAGAGAGAGGGAGAAAGAGGAAAGGGGGGGGGGGGGAGAGAGAAAGAGAGAGAGAGATCAAGTTGTGCAGAGCTGCTACCTACAGTGGAGGGACACAGCCAACTTTGTCCATCTGAGGGCACCAGGGATTAACATGCTGACCTCACTCTCCTCTCCCCATTAGCCAACCCCAATGGAAGCCAGAGAGGAAAGAAGCCTGTGGATGTAGATGAACAGAAATCTGAAAAGGGGTGCTCTGGAGGTAGGAGAAAAACCAGGAGAGGTGGTATTCCTGGAGATCAAGGAGCTAGAGAGGAAGTCAGAGGGGAGCTGGTGGCTGGGTCTGACAAATGAATGTCATCAGTGTCCTTGGATGGAGAAAGCTCAGTGGGATGGGGGACCAAGAGCAGAATTAGCATGGCTGGAGGAGGGCTAGAGATGATAAAACGGAGAGGCCACTGTAGAGACAACTCGTCCCAGAAGCAAAGCTTTAATCCTCATCACCTCTCAAGAAAACTGAGCCTTGGAGGAGGCTAGTACCTTGCTCAGGTTCAGTGGGATGGAACGCAGGTGATCCCAATTCCAATTAGGCCAATGGGGTCAGAGGGAAGAAGGAGGTCAGATGGTCAGAGGGAGGAGAGCAATAGTTTGAGACTGCAACCCAGGAGAGAGCTGAATGAGAGAGTGGAAAGAGAAAGGAGTTGGGAAGGCAGAGTTGCGGGGAGGAATGGTCAGAGTCGGACAGATTATTGGGGGTTTCTGAGGCTGGGTGACCCCACCACTTTCTCTAGGTAATTACAGCTTTCTTCCTGTCACCCTAGAATGGTCAGGGCAGGAGGGCAGATTTGGAGAGAGCCTGGGGAAAAGAAATGTCAATGTCCCTGGGAGTGGATCTCCCAGGGGGAGGGCCAGTATCTGGCCCTAGCTTCAGAGAGCTGCTACCTCCTGCAAGCCTGGATCCCTCTCTGGACCTTCCCAGCTGGCTGAGCCCAAGATGACTGCCTTTCAAACGCAGTCACTCTGCTGAACCATGGGCGCACTGGGCCTGTCCCTCCTTCTTCCCTCCGTCTAGGAATGCAGTTGGCCAAGGATACTTTGAGGACTTTTCCGGGAGAAGGTGAAGGAAAGAAGTATCTGAGCTTGTCGCGAGTGGCCACCGCTGGGAGCCTAGCTGAGCCCAGGAACTTGTCGCCCATGCTCCTGGCGCCCCCTCCAGCCTGAGCTGTGCGCCGCAGGGGTGGAACGTGATGGACAGCCCAGAGGCCAGGGGCGTCGCTGCTCTCTGGCACCGGCTGGGCGGGGGCTGGCAAGGCCCCAGAACGATGTCTTCCGGGGATACCCCTACCAGAGGGCCAGTGGCTCAGAGGCCCAGCTCGGTGTATGGCTGGGGCCACGCCTCCAGGGACATGGGGATGAAAAGGTGCCAGGGTGGCGCCCAGTGTGTGAAACGGCACCCAAACTGGCCCCCTCCCCCAGGTAGTGGATCGAGTCTAGGGAAGTCCAGTGCCCTGAGCTGACCCGAAACGCGCCAGTGGACAAAATCCGGTGCCCCGCCGTGGCGCTCTGGCCCCGAGGGCGGGGCCAGGGCGGGGCCCGAGCCCTCTGGGCAGGTGCAGGGGGAGGTGCCCGGCCCTGCCCTGCCCCGAGGGGCCGTTCTGGGAGGCCAGAGGCGGGTCAGAGAAACGGCCGGTGCGGGCGACGCCCTGGAATCCACGGGCGGAGACTTCAGTCACAGGTGCCGCGCAGGGCACTGTGTCCCAGCTGTGGGTATCAAAACTCCGGCGCTGAAAACTCAGGCTTCTGGGCTGCTCTCAACTCTCAATTCCCCGACACCAAGGCTCCCAGGCCGGAGAGTGGCGCCCTGGGGTCGCCGGAAGAGCGGGGCCGAGAGCCCCCGGGGTCAGAAAGCGAAGTCCCTGGGCCTGGACAGGTCACCGCGGTGCCCAGGCCAGGCGGCGAGGAACCCGTGCCCTCTGCAGAGCAGGACGCGGAAACCCCCGAGCAAGCTAGCGAAGTCCTCCAGCCATCAGCGGGACAAGGCGCGGAGCTCCCGGGCCATGCCCACCTGGGAGCTGTGAGACTCCTGGACCAGGCAGCGACGACTCCGAGACAGCCGAAGCGCGAAGCGCCGCGGGTCCTGGGGCAGTGTACAAGTCGGGGTCGCGAGACCTATTCCTCCGGGTTAGACTCTAAAGCTCCCCAGCAGCGTTATCTACTGCGCCCGGATACTCCCCCTAACAGCGCCCAGAATAGCCGCTCATGGAGACGCCCATCGAGCGCGAAATCCGCCGCAGCTGCGAACGTGAGGAAAGCCTGCGCCGGAGCCGGGGCCTGAGCCCGGGCCGCACGGGCCGCGAACTCGTCGAGCTGCGCTTGCGGCCGGTGCTCAGCCTGCCAGGCCCGGGCCCCGCGCTCCCGCGTGCGGTGGAGCGCGCGCGAGCGGGCGCGCAGATGCAGCGAGACATCGAGCGGGAGGCTCACCGGCAGGCGGCGCTAGCGCGCCCCGCGCCTCCGGAACTGCGCCCCCGGCCACCTCCGCAGCCGCTGGGCGAGCTCAAACGCTTCTTCGAGGCCGCGGGTGGGTGCGGCTCCTCTCCCGCAGCGGAGGACGGCGCGGGCCCGCAGCGGCTGCGGGAGCCAGTAAGCCTGTCGCATTTGGCCGTGCAGAGCCGGTGCCCGGTGCTGGCGCGCGCACCGCCGCCCATCGCGCCGTCGCTGCTGGAGCAGGAGGTGCGCGAGGCGCAGGAGCGCGAGCGGGAGCTGCAGCGCCAGAGGCTTAGCGTCTATGGCACCGCCGAGGTCAAGGAGCCCGCGCCGAGCCTAATGGGTAAGCCACCCGCACCGGGACGCCGGGGCTCCCCAGGGCTCCAACCGCTCTCACTGTCCAACTCCAGATGGCCCCTTTTCTGGCTCTCGGGGGGTGGGGGGCGGGTTCCCCTGGTTCCCAGATACCTGGGGCCCCCTCTCAACTTTTCGTTCCCTGTTCACCCCTTCTGGGCTGCCCACTCTCTGTGCTTCACTCCCTACTTGGAGTGGTCATCCCAGATACACCTCACCTAGGATCGCGGTGGGGGAAGGGAAGATTCAGATGTCTTCCTGTTTTGGGGGTCCCAGGAAACCCTGCCTGGGTTCTAGCCACTCCAGGATCGTCCTGAATTTTCACGTCCCTCCTCCCTCAGAATAGAGGCTTCCAGGGGACGGTGGTGTGTGTGTGTGTGTATGTGTGTGTGTGAACACCTGTGTGTGTTTAAGGGGTGCGGCCTGCCTCCTTTATACCGGCTGCCTCCGGCTGGTGAGAGGAGGAGCGACCCCGGCTGTGTGCCCCTTTCCCCGCAGCGATCAGGGGTGATGGAAAACTGGCGGTGATCTGGCCTCCCCGCAGAAAGGCTTCAGAGAACGGCCGGGAGCAGGTGGGTTCCCCTTTATCAGTCTTTCCTCCACCACACGCCCCCGCGGCACCAGGACGCTGGGCCCAAAAAAGCACATATCCGCGCCCCCTGGGAAGTCCCTCTGGGCTAGGACACAAAGTTCCCGGAGCGGCTCCGGGCTTATGAGGAGGTGGTCCTGGGGCCCAAACCGCCCCTCCCTACTCCTGGGTGTTCTGACTGGTCCTTCTTCCCAGGAGGAGCGGAAGCCTTGAGGTTAGAGCAGGCTGGGATCCCCGGCCGCAAGTAACATGCCCGTCAGAGGACCCGGACAAGAGGACCCCAGGAGTGCTCTCCGGATAAGCAGAAGTCCTGAAGAAGGACCAGCGGTCTGCGCCAGGGAAGATGAAATCTACCAGCCCATCCTGGAACTTCATGTTGTGAAATTGATTAGTTTCTGCTACAAAACTGTAATTTTCCATTGGCAAATACCACTACAACAACCTAACCGATGAAGCTGTTCAGCCCTTCTCCACCTAACTGAAAACCGAGCTAGCCTCTCCCTCCCGCCTTGACTGGGTTCACCGCCTCAGCTTCCCCATTCCCCAATAAAGTCCCTTCTTTCTGGGTAGTGCAGGCTATTTTATTCTGGGTCCTCTTGGTCTGGGTGATGCGGGAGCGTGGCGAGCAGAGCAGAAAGCAGCAGGAGGTGCCGACGGTAAGGCGGAATGTGCCCTCAACGCGCGGTTCCTGGGCTACTGGTCTCCCACGGCCCTGCCCGGTTCCTTATGCCCCCTGGCGGCGCGGGCGCAGACTGCGGCATTCGGATCAATGACCTCAAGCCCTCCTTTCCAGATTTCGTCAACATTGATTGGTGCCAGCAGCATGCTCTGCGCTGGGCGCTGGCTAGACAGAAGTGATAAGAGGTTGTTCCTGCACTTGAGATGTAAACAATAACCACAAAAGAAGAAGAAAAAGAAAAAAATGAGGGTACAGTCTCCTTAGCAGGGCACACAAGGTCAGTGATTGCAAAACTCACATGCCTGTGGCCCCAGGCAAATATTAAGGAGAGAGATGAGTGGTGCTTGAAAACAAAATGCCTAGGTTCAATGGGCTGGTAAGTAAATGTTCCTCCAACACAGCAGTGCTACCAATGAGTGGGTTAAGTGGTGCCAGAGCTTCTCAAAAGCAATGGAAACCGGGGCTTTAAAAGAGAATCTACTAAACTTTAAATAATTGTGACTATTTAGAAAACTTTTAAAATAGGGTGAGTGTGTGTGTATGTGTGTGTGTGTGTGTGTGTGTGTGTGTGTGCAGAAGGAGACAGCAAGCAACACCTGTCTCCAGTAGGGCTTGTGGTTCATTCTCTCTGTTCCCCTTGAATGGACTTGAAATTCTGTGAACACCCCAAGTCTCTGCAGTTATATTCTGTGGTTTTAGTGTACCAGTTTCTTAGGGTGTAGTGAGACTCAGAAATGCTTGAGACTCGGGGAACATTTTTAGAATAATTGTTTAAACTCCTGGATTTGTCCAATTCTGTAACCCTGAGTCTAGCAACAGGCTGGAACCTGCATAGGGACAACAAATGGTTAATGAAGGATAGAAGAATGCTTGCTCATACAGCATTGCACGCCAACAGCAGCTCAGCCCACCACCTGACCCCATCATCAGCACACTGACCTTGTACCTGACAGTGACTATGGGAGGTCAAGAGAGAAAGGCAGGAAGGTCAGCACTGCCGAGGTGGAAATGGAAACACCCAGAGCCAGTTAATTCCCAGAAGGGCAGCTAAGAACTAAGCATGTAAAGAGTTGACAGGGTGGCTTAAGTATGGACCTTGTTTCTTAAACATTCCTGCAAGTTAAAATCACCAGAGGCACCCTTATGCCAAGCAAATCAGACTCTGAGGGAGGCCTCGGCATCAGTAAAGCTCCCCAGGTGCTTCCAACATGGAGCCAAGTTTGAGAGCCATGATGTAGATATAGGCCAGAAGTTCTCAAAGTAGGCTGGCACTGCTTGGGAACTTGTTAAAAATACATGTGCTTGGGCCACATCCCAAACTGGATCAAAACTTCCATGTAATTCTCAGGGATGCTAAAGTTGGAGAATCATGGGTGTAGACAGTTCTCCAGGAACAGGACCCAGGAAATCAAGCCTGTTTCCTTCCTCTCCCAGTACTGCCATCACCCACTGGAAACCATTAGTCTTAAGTGGCCTGTGTACTTGCCTTATGGGAGACAGTCTAAAGCTGCATGTGGCTAATCAGAATTGAGATGTACTGTAAGTGTAAAATACCAGATTTAAAAGGCTTGGTACCAAAAAAGGGGGGATATCTCATTAATACTTTATTTTAAAAATATATTTTTATTGATTTCAGAGAGGAAGGGGAGAGAGAGAGAGACTGACCCACAACCCGGGTATGTGCCCTGACCGGGAATCAAACAGTGACCTCCTGGTTCATAGGTAGAAACTGAAGCACCAAGCCAAGCCGGCCAGGATCATTAATATTTTCTTACATTGATTATATGTTGAAATAATATTTTGGAGATATTGAGTTAATTAAAATTTTCACTAAAATTAGTCTGGCCTTTTAAAAAATGTGGCTACTATAAAATTTGAAATTACACATGACTCACACCTTATATTTCTATTGAACCAGGCTAGTCTATAGAGTTCTACAGCTGGGAGAAATCTCACAGGAGCTTTTAGTATTAGGGAGCTTCAGAACCCCTTTGAATTCATTTGGAGCAGGACTGTGGATTAAAAAATCCTTGATACAATCAGAAATTGTCACCAAAAAAAAAGCCCCATTTCCCCAAAAACAAGGATTTTGGTGTCCAATCCTGATTCACTTAAACCCTCATATCCGTTTGTGTCATCTGTACAGTGGGCCTTATAAATACAATGTGCCAGGGACTATTAGGTAAGCGAGTGCCTTGCTCAAAGCATCAGAGCAGGACTTTAGGTCTCTCCTCTGAAAATGCGGGGGTGGAGGGGACCAAAAGGCATTTCTTAAAAGGCGTAACTTGCAGCTGAGTGACACATGGCCAGGAATGGCACCCCTCACCTCGCCAGGGACCAGTTGCGATGACAAGAACCCAGCTCAGGTCCAGGCTCCGCTACTTGCTCGCTGTAGCTTTGAACAGGTGAGTCCAACTGTGTCAACCTGAGGTTCCCCTCAGTCCAAGGCTGGGTGAGGCTTTGGAGATCCAAAGTTGTAGTTCTTTGCAGCTCTCCCACCTCACTTGCGCCCAGGACATACTGCGGGGTACAGCGACCTACCTGGTCCGGGACCCAAAAGCTACAAGATCTAATCTTGGCTCTTAGGAAACTAATCAAGAGCTCTTATCCTGGGGCACATCTGGAAATAAGGTATTTTACGTTTCAAAGAAATCACTTCCGGGTCAAAATAGGCAAGTGGGTGTGACCCTGGGGGGTCCTTTCTCACACATACATACCACCCCAGCTCGCCCCTAACGGGCGTAGAGTTTCCCGGCTACCCGAAAGTTGCGGTTTTCTGGGTTCCGGTTGTTGACAAGCACCGCTACTTCCTTTTTGCTGCACGTACGCCTTTGCACATGCCCAGAGCTCTGGTCCGCCGGTCCACCGAACACGGTTTTATTACAAAAAACTACATTTCCCAGAAGACTGCGCGAGTAGGCGGGGCTTCATCGCCCGAGAGGAGAGGAGAGGAGCGGCGCTCGAGAGTGGACTCTGAGTTTGTGACCTCTTTCTTTTATTTAACACAAAAATGGTGTATCCGCACGCAGGGCCCTGCGGCCGGGGCAGACCCAGTGTGGATGGACCAGCGCGGCCTGGCCCCTTAGAAGGTGAGGCCGAGCTGCCCTTGGAGAACGAGTGAGCCCCTCCCTAGCCCTCCCCTCTCCTGGAGTTTGGAACTGTCAAGCTTCAGCTCCTACCCTTTCCCAGGTTCAGGACCCCTGTGTGTCCCACGCTGTGGGCCCGGCCGCGCTTGGGGGCCGGGCCGGGCCTGCCTGGCCTGTGAGGATTTGCACCAGCAGGTCGGTGGCTAGCATGTGAGATGGCTCCTCGAAACCGATGGTCAGCAGCTGCTGGTAATCTCCCGAAGGCTGCGGGCACAAAATCCTGGGGGCCCAGGACAGACAGGGCTGGACGTGAGCGCCCTCTGCTTCTCGGGAGCCTCTCCCCTTGGGTGAGAGGCTGGGACTGAAAGAGGCTTTGCTTCAGCTGGTGGAGGAAAGTGGTTTCCTTGTTGATGAGAAACCTAGAGGGTACTATTCTGGGAGGCTGAACTACGCATCCCTCATTTGACCAATCATCTAGCTGCTGTGGGCCCTTTGGGCAGGGAACCTCTCTGAGCACCTGTTTCTTTCTTTGTACAAATGGACTGGTAGTATAGACCTAAATGGGTTTTACATAAAGCAGTTTTCAGAACATAATAAAATGCTACCATTATTACCAAGGGAAACAATGTTGGGGGAGGTAGATGGTCTTTGGTAGGGTTCTGCCCCTCCCTCCAGAGCCCATGCCCACCTTGCCATGGCCCTAGCTCCTACCAGGAATAAAGATCATCCTCGGCTGGTCCTAGGGGCACCCATCGGCCAATGGACCACAGCTTCTGAATCTGGGGACAAGAATTGGCCGGACTCTTGCCTGTGTCTTCCCATGTATCTCGATAGCACAGGAAGTAGCTGGGAGGGGAAGAGGCAGCAATTATGAGTGAGCAGTTTCCTAGCTTCTTCAGTTGAGGGCTTTAATTTTGGAGGTGAGGTAGAAACTCATCAGAAGTTGCCTTCAAATTCTTAGATAGGGATGTGACATAATACTGAGGCCTTTTCTCTCTGCCAGACTACTTTTAAGATGAGGACTTTTATTTTGATTGGGGGATGAATTTTTTAAAAGGCAAGGATGGCCTTTCAAAGGTCCTTGGTTTCCTGTTTGACTTTCCACACCTCAGTGGTGGTGGTGGTAGTTCAGAGGCTCATATTGCCATTCTCCATAGAGGGGGTAGGGACTTTGATTCTGGTAAGGGGACTCACTAATCCACATGGGAATCTTGCCCTCGGCTGCTGGGGTCTGGGGTAGTTTCCAGGTTCCAGCGCATCTTCTTATAGAGGTACCGGGGGAAGCGGCTGGTGGTGTAGGCAGCAGGGGCACAGTATCTGAAGATGGACACCTCGTAGGAAGGGCTGATGGAGAACCTCCCACAGAAGAAACAGGAGATGCTGGGAAGAGATGGGAGAATGAGGAAGGAGGTTGTGCCCCAGACCATTCTACCCTCTACCAATCCCAATCTCCCACCCTATTACCTTAGGGGGTCTGTCTCTTCCAGTTCCACAAACCCAAAGGATGCATACATGAGCACCAGCTGTTCTAGTCGCAGGGTCAGCTGTTGGGAGATCTCCAACAGCTGCATGGAAGAGGAGGCATCATAAGATTAGCTGGCCTGCCAGGAGCACCTGCCCCTCCTCCACCCTCCCCCAGGCCTGAGGGATGACAAAAGGGGTCTAGGGAACTGCCCCCACACACCCCCTTCCGAACCAGCTCCTGCAGGGCTCCATAGATGGGAGGCACACTCCTTGCAGCTGCCTCCAGGTACAGGAAGTAGGGTTCACACATCTTTAAGAAGGTGGGCATGGCCTTTGCCAACTGTTCCTTCTGAACTCGGTCCCTGCTGAAGGGAGAAGAAGACTTTTGCTTAGGATCTCTTATCACCCCTCATTTCTCCCATTCTACCCAACCCCCCACTTTTATCCCTGGTCTGGACCTCCGGTACACCCTCTCCACCCCCACCTCCCACTCCCACTCCAGGTCTTTGTCAGAGCATCTTCCAGGACAACCCTGCCTCACAACTATTTGGAACACCTGGTAAAATGTTGACACCCGAGTCCCATGACTTAATTTTTTGCAGGGTAGAACCCAGAAACCTAGGGTTTAAACAGCCTCCCAGAATCAGTCCCTTTTTCCTTGGGCTGGAATCACATTCTCCCTTTTGGTCTCAAACTGGTAGCCAGCAGGCCAAATCTGGCTCAGATGGGTTTTGTTTAGGCTGCCCAGGTTCCAAAACCTAAGCCTTCAGTTAAAAACCGAAAAAAGTCCTAGAGATTTGGCAAACTGGTGCCCACATAATAGCAGGTACTCCCTAAACCCAAATAGTACACAGCCCTCATCACTCTTCCAAATTAGAAGATTCCTAATCAGCTAACGTCATTCATTGCCTCTAGCTCCTAATGCTTTTAAGTTTGCAACTCTGGTGTGTTCCACCTGCCTATCCAGTCACCTCTCTCCTGTCTCCTTATGTATGGGACCCTGGAACTCTGTCCAGCCCAGCACTACCTGTAGAGCAAGTAGCTTTGGAAATCATCTGCCTTCTTGAGCAGGTAGCGGAGTTGTTCCGTGATGGGGCTGAACAAGGTGTCCAAGGGTAGGCGAGGAGGTGTGGGCCCCGGTCCCGGGGCCAGAGGCTCTGGGGAAGGCGTGGAAAGGGAGGCCTTGGGCAGTTGCCCCTGGACATCCTCCAGTTCCACTTGGGCTGGGTCCCCAGGTCGGCCAGAGGGCGCCGACCACGAGGGGTCTCCGCAGGGTTGAGCCTCAGGTTCCAAGTCGTCCTGGGGCAGCGTTTCCCCAGTGCCGCCGGGGAGGATCGGCCCCACGAACCACTGCTCCGTGGCCATTGTGGGGCTGGAGGAAGGGATCTGAGACCTTTAAGTCTACACCACCTCGGTTGGCCACGGGTTCGACGCCGCCTGGGAACCTCTGATTCGCCCTGGATGGGAGCGCAGCACGGTCCACCTCACTCCTGCCTCGACCGCTCTGCCAGCGGCGGAGCACCGCGCGGAGTTCACCTCGTTTGAATTTCAACACGTAGGAGGGGCGCGCCGCTGGAGTCCGCTTGAGCGCGCGCTCCAGCAATCCACCAACGGAGGTGGGGTGGGGGCGACCTGGACCGTCATTGGGGAGATTATGTCTTTGGGGTGCGGTCTGGAGGCCACGCCTTTCTCTTGGAGGCAGTTTCCTAGGGAGGAGGGGGTCTCTGCAGCGCATTCAAGCCCTGGGGCGCAGAAATATAAAGGAAGACACCTGCTCCCACCCGCAGAGCCTCAGACTTCAGGCCGGAATCTGTATTTTAAAAGCTAACGAGTGCCGGGAGGGTAGTAGAGCATGGACCTCTGAACCAAAAGGTCACCGATTCAGGGGACATGCCCGGGTTTCCAATTTGATCCCCAGGAGGGGTGTGCATGAGGCAGCTGATCCATGTTTCTCTCATCCATGTTCCTACTATCCCTCTCCCTTCTTCTCTCCAAAATCAATAAAAGCTTATTAAAACACACACACACACACACACAAACAACTAATGGGAGTTGTCCTGACCGGTTGCTTAATGGTTAGAGCCTCAGCCCTCGAAAGGGTGTAGGTTCGATTCCAAGTCAAGGGCATGTACCTGTGTTGCAGGTTCCATCCAGCCCTGGTTGGGGCACTTGGGGAAGGCAACCAATCAATGTCTCTCACATCTGTGTTTCTCAATCTCTTTCTGCCCCACCTCCCTCCTTTCCACTCAAAAAACAACGGGGAAAAAAATCCACCTGTGAGGGTTAACACAATAAATTAAAAAACGAATGCAGTTGAAACTGCATTAGAACTTAGAGGGACTATCTCACTTGATAACCCAATCCCTTGTTCCTTTTATGGAGAGCCTTGTAGCTTGGAGGTCCTGCCATGGACCCTGAACAGACCCCTGCTCCCAACAGTTTTTTGTAGATTGCAAGGCTGCCAGACGTATACATATGAAGCCAAATACTTTAATTATACTTAAATTCTGGGTAAAGTGCTCACAGGTGTTGGATCCCATCCTGTGTGACCCTGAGCAAGCGTCTTTGCTGTAGGGAGCCAGTTGCCTATCTGTAAAGTGATTTTTACAAGCTCTGCTTCATGGGGCTGCAGAGAGAAACAAGAAACTATAAAGCTGCCAGCTGGTGTAGCTCAGTGGCTAAGCTTCAACCCATGAACCAGGTCGTGGTTGGATTCCCAGTCAGGGCACATGCCTGGGTTATAACTGATCCTCAGTAGGGGGCATGCAAGAGGCAACCAATAGGTGATTCTCATCATTGATGTTTCTCTCTCTCCCTCTCCCTCCCTCTCTCTGAAATCAATAAAAACCTATTTAAAAAAATAAAATTCCTTAAAAAAACAAAAGCCAAGTTAACAGCCACTCAACAAACATTTAAGCACCTACTGTTACAGGCACTGTTCTGGGCATGTGGAGATGATAGATCTAAGCAAACATTCCTGTCCTTCTGGAGCAATCACTATTATAGCCGCTGCAAGGCAGCCCATTCACTACCTGTCTTCCTCCAAGAGCAATTCAGTATTACCCCGGCTCTCCCAGGAGGCTGGTACGGTTCTTCCAATACCTGCTTCCCCAACTCCATTGACAAAATGGGACTCCTGGCCTTCTTTTTTTTCTTTTCCTTTTTTTTTTAAAACTTTATTTAAAAAATCTTCGGTGCAATATTAAAAAGCAATACAGCCAGCTGGAGCGACAACCAACAGAAAGAGTAGGGAAGACCCACTGATCTCACCCCACCCAGGGGATGGAGGCTGAAGGTAGACCAAGGAGGGGCCTGGTTGGTGGGGGAAGGAAGAAAGGCCACCCATCAAAATGAACAGGCAGAACAAATCATTTATATAGGAAACATCTGGCTGAACTAAAGATCTGTGGGAGACAGGAAGCCCCCATTTTTTAAAAATGTCCTAGGTTGGGGGTGGGCCTCCTGGGGTGAAATGAGCAGGCTCTGTCCCACCCCACACTCCTCCATCAGGAAGTCTGGGATGTGCTCGATGCCAGATGTGTGTGTTGGGGAGACATTGGGAAGAGATGAGTAGGGAAGGGTGCGCCTCACTGGAATCTGTTATAAGGGCTGAGAGTGTCCCTAGTCCAACCCCTGGACTCCAGGGGACTTGGGTAAGATGGGGCTAGAAAGGGTAGGGGCAGGGGTGAGACTGGACATTCAGCCTAGGAGGCCATCAGGGTCGTCATCCTCAAAGTGGCCTTGCTGGAGCACCTTAATGTGGTGCTCGTAGATTTTCAGGGCTGGGCCAAGGCGGATGGACAGGCCTGTTAGCACATCCGTCCGCTGCATGAGCAGGAGAGACTTGCCATCTATTTCCTGGGTGGGACAGAGAGAGACAGAGAACAGGGTCAGAGCAGACCCCCACTGCCACCCTGGGATAGAAGAGGGAAATTGAAGGTTGAGAACTCACTTGTTCTTGGAAAGCTGTGGCCTGCTCTGGGAAGCCAGCCTCTGTGAAATATTCTACCACGTCCATCACTGTCCATTCTACAGGGTCAGCTGGCTTTTCTTTGCGCCCAGAACTGCCATGGAAAGGGGAACCAGTGAACAGTGATGTTACTCCGGTTGTTACACACCCCTGGGCACCACCCTCTTGTCTCAAACATCCCAACTTACGGACAGCCAAAGGGGGTTCCATCGGCCCCAGGCAGGGCTGGTTTTCCTGGGGGCAAAGGCACGGGGGATGGGGAGTCTGGCCCAGTGACAGCAGAGGCTGGAAAAGAAAAAGCATCTGCCTGTGACTTCCTCTTGGGTCTTAGTTCTTCCCCACCAGGCTCCCTCCCCCACCCAGAGGGATCCTTACCTGATCCCCCTTCCTTATTCGTGGCTGCCATAGAGAACACCTGGCGGGTGCCACTGCCTGGTGCTGGCCCCCGCCCTTCATCCTGGCCCTGGTGAGGTCCACAAGGTGTCCACTCCTTGGCCCTCTCCTTGGCACTCTGAGGGCCCCTCTCACCATTAAGCTGGTGATGCTGGGCACCTGCAGGACGGTCACCCTCAGGTACCTCAGAGCCTTCAGACACATTGTCTTCATCATCTTCATCTTCATCTTCCTCCTCTTCCTTCTCGAGCAGTCGCTCTTCTCCACCTCTCTGGTGCCAAGGAGAGAGGCATGCAAAGTTAGCAGCTGTCCTGGCCATGGGCCCAGTCCATGGGATCCAGGACTGAGCGGTGTACCTAACAGCCACTTTTAACATCAACACAGACTAACTTCTACACATTTGCTCCGTGCCAAGCTCTGTGTTAATAAAGTCCCCAGTAACCAAATCTCATTAAACTCGCTCAACCCCAAGAGGTCGCTACTGTTGTTAAGTTTTACACCAGAAGAAACTGAGGCTCGGAAAGATTAAGTCACTTACCAAGGTTGCTACACGCTGAATCTGTAGGGAAGCCGCACAAAGCCCAAGCTGCCCGGTTCCTCCCGGGACTTGCACCCCCAACACCAAGTTCACCAGCACCTGCCCACCGCGCGGCGCCTTCCCTACCCAGCGCGCTCACCTTGCTCCGAGACGCGCGGGCGCTGGCAGCCGTCGGCGCTCGTCCAGGCCTATCTCCGCGGGGCAGCGCGAGCGCTCCGAGACGGGTGCGCTCTAGGCGGCCTCGCGCTGCCGCCTCCTCTTCCAGTAGCCCCTGCACACGGCCACGGGTCAGGCGGCCACCGGCACCGCCGCTGCCCCCGAGGTAGCGCACGACTTCCCGCAGGCTCACGGGCCGCGCAGGGCCGCTGGCCCGCGCCGCGCCCCCCTCAGGCGGCTGCTGTGGCTGCTGCGGCGGCGGCTGCTGCTGCTGTGGCGGCGCCGGCGGCTGTGGCGGCGGCGGCAGTGGCGGCTCCCGGGCGGCGACGGCGGGCGGGGGGGCGCGACGCGGGCCGGTCGGAGGCGCCACTGCCAGAGGAGCGGCGGTCGCGGGCGGCGGCGCGGTCAGGGGCGCGGCCCGCTGCGCGCGGGGGCCCGGCTGCGCGGGGCCGGGCGAGGGGGGCGCTGTAGTGGCGGCGGCCGCGGCAGCCGCGCGGGGCGCCCGGGCTGGGGCGGCGGCAGCGACGGGCGCGGGCGGCGGCGGCGGGGCGGGCGTGGGCGGTGGCGCGGCGGCCGGGCCCCCGCGAGGGGCGCGCGGCGGGGCCGGCGGGGTAGCTCCGCGCCGGGGTGGCTGGACGCGCGCCGCGTTGCGGTACGAAATGCTCCCCTTGTAGCTGACCCGGAGAACGGCGCGCTGCTGGATCAGTTTCTCGAGCTCGGCGCGCGTGCGCTCCGGCTCCGGGCCGTGCCGCCGCCGCACCATCCGGCAGATGCGCTCCAGGTCCGGCCGCGCCTTGCGCGAGCGCAGCGAGTCGATGGTGTCCAGGATCCACTCTTGGTAGTGCGGCGAAGCAGCGGACGACGAGGTAGCGGCCGCTGTGGTGGCGGCCGCCGCCGTCTCCGGCGGGGGTAGGGCCGGGGGCCCCGCCATACCTCCCGCCCGGCCCGGCTGCACCGTGCGCGCTGCCTCCCTCCCAGCGCGGCGCCCCCCTCCCGGGCTCCCCTCCCTCCGCCGCTGCCCGCCTCCTCCCCCCCCCCCGGGGGGGCGCAGCACCTCGGCGGAGCGGCGGCGGCGCTGGTTTCTTTGCAAAAAAAAAAAAAAAAAAGCGAGAGAGAGAGAGAGAGAAAACAGTGAGAGAGAAAGAAAAGAGAAAAAATATATATGCACACACTCGCACGCACGCACACACACACAGACCCGCTTCTGCTGGGCGCGCGCGGGGCCGGGGATGCGAGGGAGGAGGGGAGCGCAGCCGGCCCCTCCCCGCCGCTGCCGCTGCCGCCGCCGCCGCCGCCGCCGCCGCCGCCGCCGCACGCGCGCCCTGCGCCCGGGACACTCCGGCCCCCCTTCCTTCCCTCCCTCCCTCCCTCCCTCCACCCACCCCGCCGCCCGCCTTCCTCCCTCCCACCCCCACGCGCCCGCTTTTAAGGTGGAGCCCGGGCCCCCCGCCCGCCCCCTTTACCCTGCGCTCTTGCTCACTCCGACCCCCCCCCCCCTTACAACTCCCGCGCGCTTTTTAAGGAGGCGCCGCGGAGTTGGCGCCGGGGCGGGGGCGGGGGAAAGCGGCGGGCGGGCGGGGGGGGGAGGGAAGGGCTGGGGGGAGGGGAGAGGGGGCGGGCGGGGCGGACGGGCGGCGCTCGGCCGCCCTCCAGCCATTGGGTGCAGGACCCAGACGTCCCCGGCGCCCAGCCCCCATCTCCACGCCTCCGAGGCGCGCTCCGCTCTCGGGACCGCACTTACCGGGAACTCGCCGCTCGCGGGCCGGGCTGCCGCGCTTGCTGGGCGCCCAGAAACCCTTGAGCCGCCGCCACTCCTGTGGCCCTAGGGCACGCTTGGCCTCGCGCTGAGAAGGCGGGGAGGGGGACGCGCTCCGTCACCCCTACCCTTGATCGCCCCCAGCCAGGCCCCCACGACTCTTCCCCACCCCATATCTCGGCTTCCCAGCGCGCCGGCCCCAGAGTCTCCTTGGAACTCCCTCTCGGCCCAGGGCTGTATGCCGAGGGGGGCGCGACGCAGACTTGGGGAACCCAGAATTCAGGGTTATAGCGCAACTTGCCACCCCCTTTTCCTGCGGGGCCTGGGGGAGAGTGGCGGAAGTCAGCTAAACCCATTTTTACCAGGGCTCCAAGCCAGGTCCTAATCAGCCTGGACCCTAGGGTGCAAAATTCCCTTCCCATCCTCCCGAGGGGGGGGTTGTATGGAGGGGGGGGCCCCCGGTTGACCAAATTCGGGAATACCAGGGACACTTTTTTTTAAACAAAACTTTATTGGTAATAGTTTTCAAATATGTTTACAACAGCACACTGTTCAAGAGGAAGTCTCATCCTTCCCAGCACACAGATTGAATCACCCCTGCGCCCACCCGGGCCCCATCCCAAGCCTGAGAGCTCCTCCTGGGATGGGGAGAAGTTCTGAGAGGGGCAGATTTGAGGTTGAATAGGGGCTCCCAACTTTTCTATTGAGAGAAAAAAGCACAAATGGGGTAAGAGGTGATAGCTGACAGCTAAGCAGAGGAGCACCCAGGATGGGGGGGGGGGCGGGGCTGTTGGGTGAATAAAACAGAGCCCCTCCCTAGCAACCCTGGGCTTGAACGGGGGTCCACAGAGGGGAAAGGGGGGCTCTGCCTCCTTCTGCCAGGGTTGCCTTCCCAACTGAGCTGAGAAGAGGCTGGGCATTAAAATCTAGCTAAGAATAAAATTTAGGAGTTTGGGGGAGTGCTGTGGGGAGGAAAGACCCTGGGCTTGGGGCTCCCCTCTGTCTTTTGGGGGGACAACTCCTCTTTGGCAGGGAGAGGGGCAGCTGCTTTGTCTGGGTCCCAAAGCCCAAGGGTGAACAAAGGTCTGTTGGGGCAGAAGGGGGTAGCGGCTTTAGGGGCTTCCTAAAGGAGCTGAGACCTTTCCAGGCTTGGCAGGGTAGGAGGGGATCAGCAGCTTGGGGGAGAGGGTAGAACCCCAGCCCTTTCCTTTACAAGTCAGTCTGCTTCCCAGCCTTGTTAAAATGGATTTGTAGAGGGGGGATGGGAGGCACTGGTGGAACATAAATAAGTTTGTAAATTGTTTTTAAAAAAATTCTAGCAAGTAGCCCACTGCACGTCACTAAAATCTCTCCTTCCCAGGCAAGATTGCTTTGAAGGGAAGGCTGGCCATTCTTTTATACTCCCTTAGCAAGTTTGCTGGTGGTCTGGTGAGGGAGGTGGGGAGGGAAGGGGGTTAGAGTTAAGTCTGGGCCCCTCTTTCCACACCCTGTCCCTGGATACACTAGTAAGACCTGGTCTGACTAGAACTGAGATACTTGTTTAAAACAAGCAGAAGTGGGCTGGGGTGGAAGAAGGCAAAAGCATTAGGGAGGGCAGGAGGGTGAAGGGGATGAGGGAGAGCAGCTGGTATTCCTGTCCCTCTGAATATCTGGGCTTCCTGCTCCCCGACCCTGGAGGGTGGGGTGGGGGTGAAATTAGATGTAAGGAACTCTGGGGCCCTCTGGCTGTTCAATCCAACCCTCCCACCCACCCCCCACAAAAAAAGAAAGAAAACCCTTGGGGGCACAGGCACACCCCTAAAACTCAGAAAACTCCTTGCCACACTTCTCATTGATGGAGACTCGGATCTCTTCCTCTTCATAGTCATCAAAATTACTCGTGTCCCCAGGGCCTTTAAACTTTGGTATGAAGGGAGCTTCCACCTGGAAAGGGTCAAAAATTACCCAGACCTCAGCAGTCAACATAATCCTTGTTAAAACAATAAATACGAATGGCCTAACATTCATGAGACAACTTACTGAGACTCAGGCCAGAGCTTAGCATTAGGGTGTGAACTCACCTTAACAACCCAAGAATCTTATTACAGTGGACCCTCAGTTTCTCCAAAGTCTCCCATCTCCAACGAACAATTCGCTCCTCAACCTGACAACCCTTTCATGCTGATACCTGTATGATCAGTCACGCATCTCTCAGGTGACAAAGGAGAGAATACGCGAATATGAGTCAGTTTACTACTGTTAAAATCTCAGGATATTGTGCTGTGAATATTTTTGTGGGTTTTTTTTGCTTTTGTTGCTGCGTATAATGATTGTTAAATTTTCATCTTTTTATTGTACACTTCCTTTTTGTTAAATTTTCATTTACATTTCATGTCATTTTTATTCTTAAAGTGTTTGTTTATAGGTTAAACAGTAAGATATGTACTGTATATAAGAAAAGTTAAAACAAGGAATCATTTGGGGGTCTGGATGGATTAATTCAATTTACATTATTTCTAATGGGAAAAAATGATTCAGTTTTCGAACAGCCTTCCAGAACGGATGAAGTTCGAGAAATGAGGTTCCACTGTATAGCCAACTCACCAATGGGGAAGTGACTTTCCAGACAGGGGTGTCTCTTGCTCAAGGTCAGAGTGGCCAAGTGACCCTATAATCTCATTTTAAGGCCTCCACTGCTCTAAACTGCCCCAGCTAGAATGACCTAGGGCCATGGCCTATTTTCAAATTCTTCTTCCCTTTCCATCTCTCCATTGGCAGCCCGCCCTGGCTCTTGGTCTGCCCCCCAAAACCTCAGCATACTCAGGGAGAGGGGGGGACACCCACCTTCCTCTGGTAGATGGCAATCCAGTCAGTCGTGGCAAACCACTTGTGGTTCTTGATGTCATTGACCCCATTCTTGAGGTTCCCAAAGCGCTTGGTAAGGTCTACCTGAAGGAGGTTCCGCAGCAGATCCTTTAGGTCAGAGCTGAAGTGGGATGGGAACCGCACCTGGGGTGGGAGTAGGAAGCGGGGGGAGACATACAAAGGGTGGGAAACTGGCCTGGAGCTTGGGGACCCCAAAACTCTGCCTTCACCACCCAACAGTCCTTTGGGGCACTGGAGTGTGTGTCGGAATCCCATTAAAACAGTTAATCAGGCCTGTTGGAGTTTCTGATTCAGAAGGTCTGGGTTGGGGTATGAGAGTCTGCATTTCTAGCTAGTTCCCTGGTCATGCTGATAGTGCTGGAGAGGGGACCACTTTGAGATCTGGTTAATCCAAGTTAGCTGTTATGATGGTCCCATGTTAGAGAAGAAGAAATGGAGGTTTGGAAGGGTTAAACAGCTTGCCCAAGGTCACACAGAAGAGTGGGACAGGTTGGTTCCATCTTGGGGCTGTTAGACTCCAGAACTTGCAATTTTAGCCATAATTTCCTAAGGTGGCTCTGCTTCAGTCTTGGGACTTCAGAAATATCCACATTTGAGAGAAACAATTGTTTTTCTATTTCTTTCTCTGCATAGCTAAGGCTCTTCTATTTTTTAAGGCTCAGTTCAAAACATCGAGAAACTTTCTCTAAATGCTCAGAACCCAATGGCCTCGTATGCAACTATTCATTGGATTTATAGCTACAAGAACAGATTTCCAGCACTGCTCTCCCTCTTACAGGCTGTGACCTTGGCCATGGCCTTTAACCTCTCTGGGCCTGTGCCTGCCTTTCCGGCACAGGGCAGATATCCCAGGGTTGCATGAGGGAGATAATACTGCTGAGGGTGTGGGAACTGTGAAATGCTACAAAAAAGGGAGTTATGCTCTTCTCTTCTTCCCCCTTGGTACATCCTATGGCTTTTTCTTTGTTTCCCACTTTGGGTCATTCTCTTGGCAATTTCCATTGTGCCTGGTGGCAGACACCTCATCCTTCCCTATTTTGGGACCCCACTTTGCAGCTAGTGATTTCTCTCAACCTCCCTGAGAAGCAGCTGGCTGGTTCCTCAGTTCTCAGGTGGGTAAGATGAGGCTCAGAGGGGGAAAGCCACTTGCCTGAGGTTTCAAAGCCAAGGGTGGAAGAACTGGGACTTGGAGACGGGTCAACCCACCCGGGCTGAGCTGGGAGTTGCTTCTACCAGTTCCTGGTCTGGGTGGAGGGATGGCCGGTCCTCCCAGAAAAGTGAGTGAGCTAAAGACAAAAGTGGGTCTCGGGCCAGATCTATCCCCTCCTCTCCATGCCTCAGCTTCCTCAGTCTCTTGGAGTGCTGGGTAGGATGGAGTGGGTGCACTGGGGGCAGTGGGTGCTTAATGCACTCTGTAGATGTTAACTCTTAACAGTCCTCTTACCTGCACCCTCTGAGTTAGGAATTCTGTATTTGAGAAGGGAGGTATGGGCCATACACCCCAAATGACTGCCCAGTGGGGTCTGGGAACCAAATACATTAGCTTTTCTGCTGTGGAACTTGTGAAAAATCACAGAAGGGGGATAATTAGGAAGAAGCAGTGCCTCACATAGGGTAGTACAGATGAGGCTTGGGGTTTTAGAAGTCCTTGGGAGCTTGGCACTGTGGGTCCAGGAGTAGCCAGTGAGGTTGTGTGGGGTCTTGACTTCAGTTAGCATGGCTGATACACCCAGTGTTACTGCCTGGCCTGACTTAATGAACTTCTAGATTGTTCTTACAATGATGGTGGGTGAAGGGTGTATCCTGGGCAGAACCTCTATATCCAGGCCTCACCTTCCCAGAAACAATCTTCTCGTAGATTTGAATGGGCTGGTCAGCGAAGAAGGGTGGGTAGCCAGCAGCCATCTCGTAGATGAGAACCCCTAGAGCCCACCAATCCACAGCCTTGTTGTAGCCCTGGGGTGGAAAGGGGGTGAAGGATAAGGGAAGAAGAGTGAAGAAGGGGGATGGGTGGAGTGGGCCTCAGGGACAGTGGGAGGGGTGGGGAGACGCCTACTTTGCTCAGGATGATCTCAGGGG
Organism: Corynorhinus townsendii; assembly: GCA_026230045.1. NCBI lineage: Eukaryota > Metazoa > Chordata > Mammalia > Chiroptera > Vespertilionidae > Corynorhinus > Corynorhinus townsendii. Next base: position 81,198,358 of record JAPDVU010000006.1, read on the forward strand.
CCAGGTACTCAGGGGTCCCGCACAAGGTCCAGGTGCGGCCTTTCACACGCTTGGCAAAACCAAAGTCTGTCACCTGTGGGCACAAGAGTGGGGTTGGTCAAGAGCGAAGGAGAGAGGGTCCAGGCCATGGACACCTGGGGCTGTCCCTTGTCTGGCCCAGCGGGTACCTGAATGTAGCCCTGCTGGTCGATGAGAAGGTTCTCTGGCTTCAGGTCCCGGTAGATGAGATCAAGTGAGTGCAGATACTCGAAGGTCAGGACGATCTGGGCGGCGTAGAAGCGGGCATGGGGCTCGCTAGCAGGGACAAGTGGAAAGGGGATGAGTGAGTGTGGTGGCCGCACTCACCCAGCAGGACTCACCCGCCCTCAAATGGTTTATCAGGTGGGCTGACAGCCCAGCTATCCAAAATGTGTAAGAGGAGAAGCCTTATTCATATAGAGCTCCAAACAGGAAAGAGCCCAGCTGTCCATCAACTGAGCAATGGTGTCACAGACTGTGACAGATTCAATAAAATGCTACCCAACACCACCATCAAGACACACGAATATGCTCAAAACTGTGGCTAGATCTCAAAACAATTATGTGAAGAGAAGAAAAGGACAAAAGAATATGAACTGTGTGATACCATTTATATCAAGTCCAAACCTAAACCAAACAAATTCTATGGTGTTTAATGCCAGAAGGGACAATTGTCTTTTTCAGGGTGGTGATCTGCCAAGAAAGGCATTAGAGGGAATTTTCTGGGGTGATAAAATATGGTGTTTTGGGTTGTGGTTAAACAAATGTATGCAACTGTCAAAACTCATGGAACAGAACATTGACCTATGCATTTTATTGTATGTAAAGTGCATAGCTATCTGAATAAACAAAACAATGGCATACATTTAAAAACTGCATAAAATCACCCCACTTTCAGTGATTAAGCATCAACCCATGAATCAAGAGGTCACCAGTTCGATTCCTGGTCAGGGCACATGCCCGGGTTGCAGGCTCCATCCCAGGTGGGAGGCATGCAAGAGGCAGCTGATAGATGTTTCTGTCTCATTGATGTTTCTATCTCTCTATCCCTTTCCCTTCCTCTCTCTGAAGTCAATAAAGACATATTAAAAAAACAAAAACCTGCATAAAATCGCCAACTTAAATGGTGATACCTGTTACTATGTTTGTTTTGTTTCATGGTGGTTGGTTGAGACATTACAGATTCCTCAGCTCAGGGGGAAGAAGAGCCCACAGGGACCTGGAGAGGCTACCTCCATGTCCCCAAATGGTTTGGTCTTGTGACATGGCCTGTGGACACCCCCAGGCCTGGTGGGCTGGGGACAGTCCACTCACCTGAACCTTCCGATCCGCCGCAGATGTGAGAACATTTCCCCGCCGGGCACATACTCCATGACCATGTATAAATTTGAGTTATCCTGTGGAGAGCAGCAGCTGATCAGAGCCCTGCTCCCCAAGCCCTGAGCTCCACCCGAAGGTCTGGCGCCCTCGACCAGCAGGAGTTTGGAGACAGGTGACAACACCAATCTAGGCTCCAATATGAGGCACATGCTCAAGTACTCACTGAGCTACCTATCTCATTTGTCTCTGTGCATGAGGAAAAAGGGACAACTATTATCCTGCTTATGGGGGTGTTGAGGGGAGGGTGGTGAAAGGGAGGGCTGGCTACAGGTGCCTGAGCTGGAGAGAGGACTTCATAGTCTGTGATTGTCCTGAGCAAAGCTCTTGGGCCACAGTTTGTTCATCACAAAATGGAACCAGGATAGGCTACAGAATTTGTGCCCCAACCCCTGCTAGAAAAAGTGTGTCTCCTTACTAAAACAATGATTATGAATTTCAAGATGCAGCAGTAGAGCATGACACCAAGCACAGGCCCTTATGAGTGCCTGGGTGGCAGGCCCCAAGTAGACTTTCCCAACTCTCAAAGTCCAGCTTAGGATGGCACCCAAAATAGCTCACACAGTGTGCTTATGATGTGTTTGGAACTGTCATGGAAACCTTTTGATCCCCAGTTTACAGATGAGGACACTGAGCCTCGAGTGAAGTCTCTCGCCAGGGTCACATGGGCAGGAGGTGCTGAGCTGGGATTTGAACCCAGGCCATGTGTCAGGTTTTTGTAAACAAAGAAGTGATTTTGAGGGATGTCATCCAGGTTGAGTGACATGACCACACAAGGTCATGAAGTAGACAGGCCTAGGGGTTGAACTTGGGTGTATCAGACTCCCAGGCTGATCCTCCTTTCCTCATCACTGATTGTCCTAAGCCCCCAAGCATGGTTTCCCTCTCTGCCCCCTCTATTCCCTGATGGTTGGGACCCACCTTGAAGGAAAACTCAAGTTTGACAAGGAACGGAAAGCTGACAGCCTGCAGAATGCGCTTCTCATTCAGGGTGTGCTCGATCTGTTTCAGCTTCACCACCTAGGAGCAGGAGGGGTGTGGAGAGGAAGAGGTATGAGAGGGGCCTTGTCCCCCAGGCTGGTGTCTGTGAGGGTTTGTGGCCTGTGGAGCCCTAGTTGGGGTGCTAACACAGGCAGCCTGTGTGTGACACACCAGCTGGCCTGTGACCTTAGGCAAGTCATTGCCCTTCTCTGGGCTTCCAAGCTGGTGTGTTCACAGTACATACCCCTCAGGGTTTCAGTTCTGAATCCCTGTTTGGGGCCTTTTTGCTTTGCTCACAGCTGTTTCCTTTGAGTCTATACCTATACTGCCCAATACCATCCACACAGGCCATATATGGCTGCTGAGCGCTTTAATGTGGCTGGGAGACTGAAGAACTGAGTTTAAAGTGATAAATATCTAAAGTGAAAATTTAAAAACTGATACTTGACACACAGTTACTAGACATCTTTTAAGTCTGTCTGGAACAACTTGGGCTATGCCAATCTCCTTTTTCAACTTCTCTACTTTTTCTTCTCTTTTCTTTAAAAACTTATCAGAACGGAGATATGTTGTAAGTGTAAAATGCATACTGGATTTCAAAGACTTGGTATGAAAAAAATGTAAAATGCCTCATTAGTAATATTTTACTCTGGTTACATACATTGAAATTATAATGTAAATATACTGGTTTAATTACAACATATTATTAAAATGCATTCCACCTGTTTCTTTTATTTAATGGGGCTTCTAGAAAACTTAAAATCACACGTGGCTTATATGACATTTCTACTGGGCAGCAGTGCTTTAGAGTAGTGCCTGGCGTAAGTAGGGTGTCAAAACTATTCACAGGAAGCAGGCCTGTGTAAATGCCACCTCCCCCAGGAAGTCCTCCGGCTACCTGGAATACAGGTTAGGTGTCTGACGCTGGCGCCTGATTTCCCTCGGTGTTTGGCCGAGAGGGGAACTTCATGTGCCCTTCTGGCCTTCAGGTCTGGCACATGATGGGGGCTCAAGAAGCAATTGGTGAGTGTATGGATGGGAAGAGCACTCCAGGCAGCAGGTGAGACCTGGCCCCAGGGCAGAGCTGAGCTCACCTTTTGTTTGTCCAGGATCTTCATGGCGAAGTGGTTCCCAGTCTCCTTGTGTTTCACCAGCATCACCCGCCCGAAGGAGCCTGTGCCGAGGGTCTTGATTCGTTCAAACTGATCCAAATTGGCTGTATTCTGTGGATGGAGAGGTTGAAAGAGTCAGGGACCCTCTTCCCTGTGGCCTGCTGGGCCAAGGTCTTGGGGCATCATATCTTCCACCAGCAGAGGGGGCCCTGGGGAGCAGGGAGAGTGATGGGGTGAGAATATGGGGCAGAAAAGCAAGATGGCGGAGGGCACATTCCTCGAGGCGAGTGGCAGAGGCCAGATCTGGCCCTGGCCTGGGGCCCAGGAGCTGCTGGCAGCTGTGTGGGGGGCAGGGGCCACCAGTTGTAGGGGGTGGTAGGATGGGGGAGCCTGGCAGTGGGCAATCAGGTGCCTCTGTCTAAAAGCCTCCAAGGGTGTCCAGGTATCCTCCACAGGGTTCTAAATCCTAGCCATGACACAGGGGTTAAGCTGGAAGGTGGAGACCATTCGCCCCTTCAAGGGTTCTGCACATAGGGTGGGTGGGTGTGGGGGGGCTTACCTGATCAGGATTTTCCCATTTTTTAAGAAAATCTTCTTTGGCTTTGGCTAAGAACTCTTTCACTGGAAGGAAGAGAAGGGAGAGTTAGCTGGACACCCCCATCTCAATGGGGCAGGCCCAGGGTGTTCCTGGGGAGATGCCCATTTGTGGATAGTGGGGTGCAGCTATTTTAATCAGAGTCTGATTTTTTCCCCCACTAAGGCCTTTGGGTGCCCTGGCTGAGTCTGAGGGCAGCTTGGAGGGGCCTGATCTGGGCTAGGGCCTGGGTCCCCTTTACTACAGAGAGGTGGGATCCAGCCTCAGCTCTTCCAAAATGGGGTACAGAGCAACTCGGGGTTCACTCTCAGGGGGACAAAGGGCAGTACCCAGGCCAGCCCACCCCCACTTGTCCCAGTTCTGACCGGCATTCCAGGGAGGGCCAGGGAGGACGCCAGCCGAGGTATTTATAGCCTCAGGATTTGGCTGTTCCTCAGGCCCCTTCTCTGGGGAGGCCAGTCGGGGGGTGGAAGCCTCTGGGGCTTGAGTACCAAGCGCCCTTGGGGGGCTCAGCTGTTGCCCTGTTCCTGCCTTTGCCAATTCAGGGGCCCTGGCTCCAGAGCTGGTTCAAGGGAGGCCTCGCTCTATGCCTGCTCCCCAGAGGCCCCTTAGTACCCCAAGAATATCACCATTCAGCTAATACTGAAGACTTCCCAGCGGGCTGGACCCTGGGCCTGCTGTTTTGTCTCCACTATCAAATCTGGTTAACTCACTAAGCTTCCTTTTATTCTTCTCCCCATTTAACACTAGGAAATGGAGTCTTCAAAAGAGTCATTCTTGCCAGCGCTGTGAGGCAGCCCAGCAAATCATTAAGGGCCAGGACTCTGGAACTGAGATTAAGTTCAGAACCCAGCCTGTTCTGCTAAACTGTGTGCCCTTAGGCAACTGACCTTACCTCTCTGGGCCTCAGTTTTCCTCCTCTGTAAAATGGGGATAATAATAGTAATGACCTACCAAAGTAGTTCTGAGGATTGAATGAGTTAATCTAGGGAAATGGAGTTGGACAGTGACCTGTATGAGGTTCATTACATATAACTGTTGATTCTTAATTTTGCTTTCAAGTATTTTTTATAATTGTGGTATAAAATACAGGGGATGCATTGAGGGCTCAAATCTTAAATGTGTGGCCTGGCAGATTTGTACATTACAGACCTGTCCTAGAGACAACCCCCGGGGTCAAGCATGCTGTTGTGCCAGCCCTGAGCTAAATTCTTTCTATACTTAAGTCCTACCCCAATGGCTCAGAGTTGCTATTACCTCATTGAACAGAAGAAAAGACTGACCAGGCCTTAGGTTGCCTACCAGACCCCACTGCTCACGAAATTAACTGCTTCCCTCCCAACAGGTCGTAGTGAACTAGGGTGGCCCACTGACAGACCTGTCCTCGACCCTCTGATGTTCCTGGACAGGTGCCACCCTGAGGGGTCCTGCACACTTGTACTTTGGCCTTGCCTGTCATTTGTGTGTCCCCACCATATGCATCAGGAGTCCCACACAGCCTCTGGGTAGCCACCACTCCCCCATTATCCTCAAGGCTCTCCCTCAGTATTCAGATAAAAGAACCTTCCATGGGGCTACAAGAGTAGCAGATGGAGAAGAGATCACTGGTCAGGAAAGCTTTACAAAGAATGACCAGGCAGAGTGAGGGAAGTCAAGGAATGGTCAGGAGTCCTAGGCTGGTGCCTGGCTGGGCCACCAACTGTCTGAGAGACCTCTCTGAATCTGGGGTCAGCACTGCATCCAATGCTTACACTAGCAGAATCTTTTCTGACACACACTACCTTCCTTGGACACCTCCAATGTATACACTAATTTCTGAACGAAGATAGGGGAGATGGTACCCTTTTGCAACTCTACCTTCACCCACCCAGGAAGGTAGAGAGAAGTGGGCTTATGAGGAATCCAGAATGCCTGGTCCCACTTCTCCTTTTGCTCTCAGCCATCCCTAAAATTGCCACGTCCTGCTTTTCTGACTTGGGTACCCCACTGAGAAGCTCCACAGGTTGCCTTGGTCCTAGCACAGCCCTTCTCTGTCCCCTCTGGTGCCACTGGCTTACAGATTTGGGGATGGGGGAGGGGCAGTGCCAGGAGAAACAGGCAGATAAAGAGGAATAATGATGGGGGTATCCCCAGCCAGGAGTCCCTATACTCACCTCTGCTTCCTGCCTCCTCCAGCAGAGGGTACAATGGGGGTGGAGTGGGATGGGGTGATCTGGGCCCGTCTGCCCCTTGACCAAGGAGACTCAGGGTGCTGGCTGTGGCTTAGATGCCCAGAGGGCGTGGTGCAGGTAGCTCAGGAAACGAATAGTCAGGTGGGCCCAGAGGAATAGCTGCAGCCATAGCTGGAAGGTGGTCTCTGAGTCCCCACCCTGGTCATTGCCTGAACCCAGATTCATCCTAGGCTACCCTGGGAACCAGGGAAACCAGGAATATACAGAGCTTCTGAGCTGGTTTCCTTGGGAGGGCCTTGGGGAACCCTGAACGAGAAATTGGTTGCTAGGGAAGCATTTAAAGGTACCTGCTCCTGGCTAAGGCCCGCCTTGGCAGGAAGCAGTGGGAAGATTCTCTATGGATGTCCCTCCTGGCTGGCCTTCCTGCCCCGGGTGTAGGGTGCTAAAGCTAACTTCTCATTCTAGGGACTTCACTGCTCCCAGGATGCCAGACCCTGCCTTCCCCAGGTGGGTGGACTACCCAGAGAATGGTACCTGATGTGCCCAGGGCAGTGCTCACTGGGCAGAGGAGAAGGAGTTAAGGGCTTAGGCCCAGGCAGCAGCCAGGGGCTCCTTGGGGGCTAGAGAGGCCCCAGGGCTCCATTAATTAGCAGGAAGAGCAGCTGGAGATAAAGACTGGAGGGTTGGGGGTGTGTATGTATGTGTGTGTGGGGGGGGGGAGGGGGGGGCGTGTGTAAAAGCCACCCTATAACCTCTCTAAATCCTGTAGCCCCAAGAGAAATGGGTATACTGGGCTTTCTCTTGTTCCTCTGCAGGGGCAGAAAGTGCAATGGCATCCTGGGATGTCCTTGGCCTCTGTCAAACCTTGCCCTGTGCTTGGCTCTGCTCTAGGCCATGAAAGTCCAAACCGGAAACAAAGGCTAAACCCAGCAGTGGGGGAGGGGGAGGCTGCCTTGACCATCTTCCTCCTTTCCAGATCTCAAAAGAAGTGGATGGTCAGTGGCAGCTTCTCCCAGTGTGCCTAGCACCTGTGGCCCTTCAGACAACTGGAAGTGGCAGAGAAGGGAAACCCAGCCAGCTGCTGACTTGTGAAAACTGCCGCCTTGCCCATGTCTTCCACGGGAGTCGGGGGGTTGAGGGGGGTAAGGTTTGTGTTCTAGTCTCTATCCTGGTCTGGATTCGATTTGGGCTCATAAAGAGAACCCCAGACACCCTTCAAAAATCCAGGACTATCGCAGGAAGCAGGAGCCCAATCTCAGACTTCCCAGACAAATCTGCGTATTCTCTGTCCACCAAAATCTGGTTGCCCCAGGAATTCTGGGGCAGGGATGCCAAGTTGGGGTTGGGACCCCTACTCTGGACTGGCTGATTTCTCCAATCTAGCTTGGATCCCCTGCTCTGAGCTGGAACATCCCCCCCAGTCGGAGCTGGACCCCAACACTGACTACTCCACCCCCATTCTGAAATGGACCTCTATTCTGGATTGGGTGATCCCCTAGTCTGAGCTGGACCCCAACACTAGACAGGACCACTGCACAGTCTGATGGCTCCCCATTCTGTACTGGGCCATCGGACCTGGACTCCATCTTAACATCCCCCCCATTCTGACCTGGACTCCATCACTAAGCTGGACCAACCGCCATTCTGAGCTGAACCCCAATACTAGGCAAGTCTATCCCATTGCCCTGCTCTGAGCTGGACCCCTACTCTGGGTGGACCATACTCTCTTGTCTAACAGGGCTACCAATCCCTCCTGCTATTCTCCAGGCCCCCAGCCCAGGGTTGTAAAGGAGGGGTTCCCAGGGCCAACCAGACGTCCACAGCCTTCTCCTCTCTGCCTGCTCCCCAAACCCTACTGCAGCCCCTCTCTGACTCCAGGGGCAGAGTGCCCTGAGAGTTGCTATAGCAACAGGGTTTAGTCTCACCATCGTTGGAGTTGGAAGCCATCACTCAGTCTTCCTCTTAGGGCACCAGAACTATGGTGGCTGAGAAGGCTCAAGAGACCTGCTGCAACAGCTTGGCTGCCCATCCCCAGATACCTGCCTATAGGGGGAGCCAGGGAGTTGTGTGTGTGTGTGTGTGTGTGTGTGTGTGTGTGTGTGTGTGTGTGTGTGTGTGTGTGTGTGTGTGTTGGGGGGGTGGGGGTGGGGGGTAGGGGAGGAACCAAACCTGGGCCAGCAGGAGCAGGGGAGGGGTAGATAGGACCCTCAAGTTTCTGTAGGCCAGATTGGGTTAAGGCAAAAACCTACTTTGGCAAGACCTTCTTAGGCACCCATACAACTGCCAATACACAGGTGTTTGACCCTCTTGTACTACCATAGGATGTTAGAAGGCAGAAATTCTTCCCATTCAGGGACTTCTTGGGGGCACTTTTCACTCTCAGAGCCTGGATCTGCTTGTTCCCAGGGCTTAGAATGTGTGGGTATGGGCTCCCTCTTACCAGCCCTACCCCTTTCCCCATGGACCAGCTCCCAGGGGTGCTTTTGGCCAGTGCCAGCCAAGGCCTGAGGCCCACTTGGCTGCCTATCCTGGGAGCCTCTTGGGGCCACTGCTCTCTCTATTTCTCCAGCTTGCTCAGAGCCGGGTGCTAGGTTTTTTCTCTGCCCTCTTAAGCATCTTGTCCAGGCCCCTAACAATGGCTTTGGCATATTTGGGTACAGATTGCCCCTACCCACCCCACCCCACTCCAGGGCTTGCTCTAGGTAGATCCCTGCTATCTTGGGAGCAGGCTGACATTATCATGCCCTGGCACTAGACAGTAGCACAGGGGGCTGCAGGATGCCTAACTAGTGCCTACTAAGGCTTGGGCATTCTCCTTACCCCAGTATGGCTGGTGTCTGGCAGATGAAATCCAGGTGCCCCCTGCAGGCTGGCGTGGCTACTGCCCCTAACTCCCACCCTACCCTATCCTAGTTACAAGAGGGCAAATTTTGACTAACTCCATCCTTTCAGAATCAGAGTTCCAAGCAAAGTGGGGCTTCCCTCCTTATCCTATTTCTTTCTCTGAGAATCCCTGCAAGTCTCTGGAAGGAAGTTCAGCTTATAGCATTTCCCAATGTATGACATGGGTCCCACTGGCAGGGCATGAAATGATTTGTGTTTCACTATTGTAGTCACAATGTATTTCAATGTGTAGCAGGAAAGAATATAACTGGCACAGTAATTCCATGATTTCATTTATATTACTGTTTAGGATGGATCAGTTTATGTCTGAACAAGTCAAAATTTTTATTATTTTAAATTAAGAAAATGTAAGTGAATAGAGTAAAAATCCGGGAGGTAACTTGAGAATGTCCAGGTTAGGAAATTCTGGGGTCCAGGAAGTTGGCTGGTAGACAGATCTGAATGTGAATCCTGCCTCTGTGACAACATCTATGTCAAACTCAGAGTCATTTAGAAAATTCGGAAAATAGCCTGTTATGAAAATCACTCGAGTGGACAGATCTATGGAAACCATTTAGCTGGGCATATCCTAGATACCCAGTAAATAGTGGCCCTATTTCACCGTGATGGTCCATTCCTGGATGTCTGCCCTGCGCTCTAAGAGAATTAGTGGTTCCTTCCGGAGCCTCTGATCTTTTTCCCTGTACAGCTCCCCGCCCCCCCCCCCCCCCCCACACACACTGCATGTGTTTTATATCCCTTGAAAGTTTTCCAGGACTAGGTCATCTCCCCAACTTTCAACCGAGCCACTGCAATATATAGCTGCCTGCTTCTACCTTCTACCTCCCAGGCCTCACCTGCTGGGGGCCAGCCCCTCCCTGTGTGCCTAGTCCCCTCCAAGCTCATGCCCAGACTTTTTTTGGTCACTACCCACCTGCTCCTCTGTCATCAAGTACTCAGCTACAGGCACTTGCCTCCATATCCCCCGCCCATCCATGACATGTCAGCCCTCCCCATGGCTGCTTAGAAACTCTGAGTTCTGCCATGTGAAAATAAAGTTCCTTGGTTTTCATATCAGGGTCTTTCTGGAAGGGGAAGTCAGGGTAGCCAGACACTGGGGTTTGAGACCAGTAACCGGGAAAGGCATATTTGGACGTGGCCTCCCTTTTCAGCTCTGACTATTTCTGGGTAATGGGAAGTGGGATCCTAGCTGAGGTCCAGCTTTAGGCCTGGAGTGATGACAATCTAAGAACTGGAGGAATTGAGGAAGGGGATTGAGAACCATTTCTGAAAGCAGATACAAAATCTCTTTCTCTGGTTGGCTATAAAAGGCCAACACATTTTGTAGGGTGAGGGGGGAACCAGCCTCTTTCTGGCTGAGCCCTGGCAATGATCAGAATCTGTCCTTTGGCAAAACAAGTCATTAGATGTCACCCATTACTCTCTCTGACTGCCATCCCCTGAGTCCCCTTTCTCACCATTCCAGCTCAAGCTGAATGAGCCTTGTTAAACTCAGGCACTCTTCATCCCCCACTTTTCATCCTGAGCCAGGAGCGGGTGAAGAAGCCCAGGGGACTGGGTGAATGACGGAACCTCAGTTGTGAAACGACCATTTATTATTGAGGGGCCCTCTAAGGAGCCTAGAGCTCACTGCACAGCAGGAGATGGAAAAAGGCTCTGCTGCCATCTCCTAACCCCAACCCGGGAAGGAGGAAGAAACAAACCCAGCAAGACCAGCTCAAACTTGGCTTTGAACACACTGAAGCAGTTCTCTAGGTTCATAAACAGTCTGCTATCCCGGCCAGGGACAGACACTTGGGAGGAGAGAACACAAGCAGAGAAGCAGAGTGACAGGATGAGAGAGGGGCAGAGGGACCCAGAATGATCCTGTCCCCCATGCCAAGTGACACAGAAGGGAAAAACAATGCTGGAGGTGGCTCTGGGAAAAGCTCAAGTGGGCACAGTGTGTTTGGAGGGGGGCTCTGCTAAGGTGAAGAAGGAAAGGGCAAGAGAAAGATGGCGGGGGCTGGAGGAGGGAGGGGTGTGGTCACCAAGTGGCCAAAGTCCCTATGGGATGGAGGCAGACCCCACAGCACTCCCAAGACTGGCAGAAGCCTGGGTTAGGGTCTGGCGGTGAGACCCATCAGTGGGAGAGTTGAGTGAGGAAGTGAGGGTATTAGAATATGGGGAGAGGATCCAGGAAAATAGGGAATGGGGTAGCGACAGGGCCCCATGTGGGGCCCCAGCGGTCATACGTGCCATGGTTGGCAGTGACAGCTGGGTGGGGGGGCACAGTTTTTGCAGTGGAGGGCGGCCTTTGGCAAGGGGGCCCCTACGAGAGGTCTTCTGCGGGCTCTGGGCCCTAACCTTGGACAGGCAGGGGGAGGGGGCGCTGGGAGTAAGCAAAAAGAAATGGGGGGGGGGAGGGGCCAGGCGGTGATGCACAGGACGGGGGCTGACAGCGTGGGTCCGGTATTGAGGTCATGGCCTGAGCACTCACCACTCTCCTGCTCGCTGCCCTTCTTGGCGGCGGCGGCGTTGCCCATCGCGGCGGCGGCGGCGGCGGCCGGGGCCGGTCCCGGAGCTGCGGCGCGGCGGGTGCTGGCGGCGGCCGGCGGCCCCGGAGCGCGCTGGGCAGCGGCGGCGGCAGCGGCCCCTTGGGTTGCTGCGCTGGCTGCGGCGCCGCGACCCCCGCCAAGCCCCTTATTCCCGCGTCTCCCGGCGCCCGCCCGCCCGGGAACCTCAGTCCAAGTCCGCTGCTACTGTCTGTCTGTGACGCTCCCGCAGCCTACGCTCATTGGGCCAGGCTGCCCTGACTGACGGCGCCATGCTGCCGCCTATTGGCTCTCTGAGACCCACCAGCGCCACTATAGGTTCCAGCGCCGTGACGCGCGCCGCGGATGCCCGGCCACTGGCGCGCTCGGGAGGCGCCTATTGGCTGCGGTTAGCGACAAGGCCCCAGGTTCGCCCAGTGAGGCCGCCAATTGGCCGAGGCGTGCGATTCGTCCAGTCCCCCACAGAACGTTCAGTGTCAATCCCGGGGTGAGAGGGCGGGGAGGAGGCGCAGCTTGCAGTCGGGGCGGGGCGGGGCGGGGTGGCCGAGGCTGGCGGAGGGCTGCGCCGCGCTCGGAAAATCAGAAGGCGGTCCAGGCTGGCGCCTGCCCGGCCCCGTGCACGCCGCAGTCCTCCGCCTCCGCTCAGTGCGGCAGCGGCCGCGGGCCAGCCAAGGTTGGCTCCACGGTCCCTTCCCCTCCCCCGGCGCAGTCACTGTCCACCTGCCAGCGGGGGAAGGGAGTGGCGCCACAGGTCAGAGGTCGCCGGGCCTCTGGCCTTCGTCATTCATAAAGCCCGGCGAAGGCTAGGTGCAGCAGGCCCGGGCGTGGGGCTGGTGCTCCTGGAGGATGCTGGTCCTGGGGAGCAACGGACGATTGGGAGGGAGCCCTCAGTGTCCATCCCGTTGCTGGGCGCCCACACTGGGCTCATGCCACTCGTTAAATACATTACTTCTCACCAAGCCCTGTCACGCAGGTAGTATTATCACTCCCCATTTTACAGATGAGGTATCTGGGGCAGCGACAGCCTGAGGATTCTGTCTGGGCAATGCAGAGGGAATCTGCCTTCTAGGACTTAGCAAGATGCTGCTCTTTTCATACGTCATCAGTGTTCCCCACTGCCACACTACTGACAATTGGAGCCTGATCATTCTTTGCTGGGAGGATTGTCCTGTACACTATAGCAAACCCCCCACCGCACCCCCATTTAGCTGCATTCCCAGTTTCTCTACCCACTGGATGCCAGTAGAACCTCTTTATCCTCCACCAGATGTGACAACCAAAACCATCTCAACATTGCTAAATGTGCCCTGGGGGGCAAAATTGCCCTCAGTTGAGAGCCACTGAAGCAGAGGAAAGCCCAAAAAGGAAGTGGTCAGAGGGGCAGGGGACTGGATGAGCCAGCTTTCCTAACTTGGAGGGGTTTAGGAAGTCATAAGTCTGCAAGCCAGCCAACTCACTGCTCTGCCTATAAGTTTGTACAACCTGCACTCTACCCAGCTGCTGTCTACACCCATGTTCCTAGGTCAATTACAATCTCAGGAAGGGAAGAGTTGGGCTCTTATGTGAATTATGGGGAAATAGCTCACCAGCCAAACGATTCTAGTCTGGCTGTGGGGTTACAAAGAAAGGTTAAGTAAAAGTTAGTAAGTGTTGCTGTGTCCTTGGAGTATAATGTTAATTTCTTCCTGTGGGTCAAGGTCAATGTCTGAAAAAAACCACCACTGGTTATGCTCTACAACAGCTGCATTGCTTAAGCTTGAACAAATAAAAACCCCTTTCCAAATCCCAGTCTGGATTACAAATATACAACCAATTAGGACTAGGGCAAGAAGTTGAGCAAGGAGACAAGAGGCAGTCAACCCACTGGCCAGGGCAAGAGGACCTCCACCCCATGTTCCAAGGGAAGATGGACAAAGCTGCCTCAGTTCATCTAAGACAAAAGGAGAATCAATCTAGATGAAATGCATTTTTAGATCAACCAAACATATTTAATACAAAAACCTTTTAATATACAAACTGTAATCACCAACAGCATCCACGTAGCAGCAAAGGGATGGGGAACATGGCAGAGTATGGCAGGGGAAGGTGGTTTTCAGGGTCCCTACCGTTTCCCATGCCTGTAATCACTCTGTAGCCTGTGAGAACATAAGGTCTTAGCAGAGGGCAAAGGCAGTCAGAGGCCCTGATGCCAAAACAGACAGAGCCTGGTCGGCTGCTCCAACAGTGGCAGCCTCCAGGGAAATCCAGATCCACTTAGGAAGTAACAAGAAGGTGGTTGTGACTGAGAGGAGAATCAACCATTATTTCTCAGCATCCAGCTGATCACACTTTTGTGAACAGAGTTTTCCAGGGGCTGGTGGATTGAAAAGACCTAAAAATTGTTCTGGTAAAATGACAGAAATTGTGACCGAGTCTACCTTCTAACTCCGATTCCTTGTGACTCCAGAAAGCTGTGTGGATCTATTCAAATGTTTGGGAAGGGAAATGACAGAGCCTTTAGCTCTACAGGGCTGGAACCATTGACCAAGAAAGCCTCAAGGAAGACCAGGGAGGTCTGTGGGAAGAGCTCTGGCTCAATGGTACTTATATGAGAGCGTGGTGACATATTGGCTTATGTGTGGAAGAGAAAGGACACAAGTTAGAGAATTAACTAAAGTACCTGCTTTTTATAGGCCTGGGCAGTAAAGGTGAGATAATCTTTCTGGGCTGAGGTTGGGAGAGACCCGAGGCCCATTCTTTCCTCAGGGATAAGTTTGATAGGCCTGAATATAGTTGATGGCCCCAAAGTCTTCCAGATGGCCCCCAGAAGACTGGGAGGCCCAACTGCCCCCTTCAGCTGTATTGGGAGACTAGCCACAGTCCTAGCTGGGCCCAGGTAGGGCCTGGAGTCCCCTAGTTAAGACCTCAGTTAGATGCAGTCCATGGAGTTCTCGGGGAGGAGTCCAGGGATGCAGCCAGGGAGCCCCAAGCCCTTGACAGGGGTACAGTTGATGGGGAGGCTGCAGCTTAGGGCAGGGTCCTGGTTCTCTATGGCCTCCAGCCTGTCCATGTTGTTGTCCCAGTTGATGTGGAAACGGGTCACTCGGGGATTCGAGGCCAAGATGTTCCGTTGGAGCTGGGGTAGGAAGAGAAATGTCAACTGTCAACATGCCCTATCATTACTCCCACAAAGCCAGGGCACCCCTAGTCTCCCATCCCAGACCCATGAAGAGCAGACCTTGCTTATTCCATCACCAACAATATGTGTGGGACTCCAGGGAATGCCTGTGCACCATGATTTAGGGCCAGAACCTATCTAATCTTAATTCTGCAAGGCATGCTTCTGAGAAACAAAGACCTCTCTCTCTGAGCACTACTTCAAAACTTTAAGTGACCTTGGCTCCTGAATCAATCCAATGACTCAACTCCCCCCAAATACAAAGGAGCCAGATGATCTAAAGCAGGGAGTGGAGAGCGACCCCACCTGAGAGAAGTCTGGCTTTGGGGGTGGGTTCTCCCGCAACTCTGGGTCAGGGTACTCATTGTTGACGTAGTAGCCCACACGGATGAACTCCTGCCCATGGTAGGTACAGGTGATGAGGACCACGGTCACACCAATGGCATCGCTCTCAGGGATGAGGGATGGGTTGGGAGCATCGGCCTAGGGAAAACAAATACTGAGCCTTAGCACCATCAGCTCTGAATTCAATGTTAGTGAATCAACAATAATATCAAGTGAGGTATTTAAGCACACCTAAAACAAGGTTATGTGTTGACTGGTTGATAAAAATGTGACATGCAGGAACCTAGCTCTGTATGTCCTATGGGACCATGGTTCAGTATTCACTAATTCACTGTTCATAGCAGCTTTACAGAATGTAACTCCTGTGAATAATGAGGATCAACTGTGAATCAGTAGTTCATGATAACAGTCATGACCCAGAGATGGAGGAAAGAGAGGTGTTTGAAGTACCATTGAGAGGTCAGAATTCTTGAGAGCAGAGCGAGAATTTGAATCTGAACTTTAGACCACTAAACCACACTGTGTGCTTTTGGGTAGAAGAGGATGTTTCTAGGTGTCAAAGCCTAAGGCCTGCTTTCTTACCTGAAAGACGAACATGTGTCTCCCTGCTGGGATAGGGCCGACCAGCACTGAGTCTAGGATTTGATCAAACTCCTCACTCTCAGCTGAGCCAACATAAATTATCTTCCATTCTAAGTCTGCAAGAAAATAATTTGTTAGGGAATTGAAATAATGTGACAGCAAGAAGGCAGAGAAAGTTAGTTTTGGAGAGATCCTTAACATGGTGAAAGATTCTTATTCTAAACAACACCTGGCATCCCCTGGGCACTAAGTGCCAGGCACCGCAGTCCTGAACACTGGGCAGGCAGGAAACTCTTACTTCCAGTGGGAGTAGGAAATTTCTCCTATGGGCCTAGCTTTGCCAGGCGACCTTGACTCTGCACCTCCAGGGAAACTCGGGCCTCTCAGAGCCTGAGGACAAACCGTATGGCAGAGGCTGAATTAAGACCCACGTGAGGCGTGCTGAGGAGGGAACAGCAGGGAGTTGGGCCATTTCAGGGCCCTGCCCACTGGGTACTGGGATAGGAAGCAGCATCCTCTTTCACACACAGGGACCGGTGCCACAAAACTGAGTAGATCCCTCGACAACTGGGGCAGGGCGGCAGATTCCAATACAGCAGGACAGCCAGCCGGCAGGAGGGGGAAGACAAGGCTGCTGTGGGAGTCAGCCAGGCCCCAGGTCTTTTAGATCCAGCACCAAGTCATGCCTGTTTATGGCCATTGGGTGACCCATGACTCAATCAACAAATGTGGCATCATAAGGTGATCCTCTTAACTCGAACTCTCTTGTATCTGATCCAGTAGAGGGTACCCCATTCCTGAGTATGTTCCAGCAAGATTAAAGGAAAAGTGCTTAAGGATACCTTGCCCATCAATCACAGGAAATTCCCAGTGACCACTGCCTCTTGCAAGAGATCCAAGTGTATCAGGGGCAAGGTCACGTTAGTACAGGGAAGCTTGGCAGAAGACCTGAAACTTATTTTAGGTTCTCTGAAATTACACAACCTATCACTCCAGCAACTGGGGGAAGTTTCACAAGCTGTGATTTTCACAGGAAGCAAATGCTCTTGGAAGCTGCCCTGTTCCTTGGTCCAGTGTCCTGCAAGTGCATCCAACTTCGGAAGCACACTGATGCTGGGCCACAACTACCAAGGTTGATCATCTGAGCCCCAAGCTCTTCCTCGATACACTGGCTTCCTGTCCCTTTGCAGTTTCACCCAGGCCTACTCAGGGACTCTATCAGATTTGAGATACAATGACACCCACCTGCTCCAGGCTCACTGGGGTTCAAATTCTAGTATCTTTTATTATTTGCAGGGAGAATTAAGTTTATTGATTTATTTTGTTACAAGTAGTGACATAACTATACGTGTAACATGTTTGGAACCATCGGAAAACCAGCTAGCTGTCCTCACATTTCTCACACAGGTCTAGATTTTGGTATCTTTCCTTCTGGTCTTTCCCCCATCACTAGTTGGAATCACATGTGTGTGCATTTAACTAATGTGCTGGGGAAGAGAGACAAAAAGAAGACTGAAAGAGAGCAGGCTCGGGGCACACCAAAGGCACTTGATGTTCAATACTGTTAGGCAAATCTGAACAAAGACTGTGTGGGTGCTGACTAGAAAACACACTGCATGGGTGGCCAGGCAAGTGGGCCACAGTGGATCCCTCAATACCACAGAAATTAACCAAATAATTAATGGGTGATCAGAGAAATATTAATTCAAAAGTTGGAGGAGCTGATAAAATCATCTACAGGATAAGAAAAGAACCTATAAATTGGAATCATCTTAAAGTAGAAGTGTTTTAACTTAAGTGCCACACTTGAGTGGCATCGGTTTTTAATATAACTGTTCTTTAGAATTAGATATGGAGTATCAGTCACCAATACAGCACAAACTCACTCCTATAAAACACAGGACACAATTATATACATGTAACATGCATACTTAACCTTCAAGGCAATTTCTTTATTACTTTGAAATACGATTTTTATTTTTATTTTTTGAGAGGAAGGAAGGATATAGAGCTAGAAACAACAATGAGAGAGAAACATCATCAAGTGGCTGCCTCCTGTGTGCCACACACTGGGGATGGAGCATGTGCCCTGATGGGGAATCCAATGGTGACCTCTTGATTCATGGGTCGATGCTTAACATCTGAGCCACACCAGCCAGGCACCTTTGGGGCAATTTCAAAGATAATTTGACTGCATTTCATTTTGTCTTTATACCCTAACTTTATGATCTAACCACTGCACACGATGCCCCTCCACTATTCATGAAAACAAACCAAAGCCAATGGCATCATAAAAGACATGTGTAGTTGAAATAGCTGAGGAAACTTGTCTGCTTTTTTTTTTTTTAATGTATCCACTAGGTCTTTTTCTGTTTGTCACTTTATTTTTGTTCATAATCATACAGATGAACCTTGGCCTGACCACAGCTGTGGGTCAGATCATCTGGCCCATGACTTATTCAAGCAGTGCCTGTTGAATTTCTCAATTGAGTCGCAGAAGGACAAACCTAATGTGTTAAATGTGAACCCATGTTCTGGAAGCATCTATTTCCAGAAGCTGAGGACAAAAGAGAGCAAAAGGTGTCTTGTCAGATCTGTAGTTGCCAGTGTAATTCCTTTTGCTCTGTGGGAAGAGGCAGAATGCAAGTTGATAGGTTAGAGCCTTAAAGGTATGAACCACACGCCTGGATTTTCAGGCCAGAGTTTACTTCCCAACTTGAGTTTCTCTGGGCAAAAGCTTTATTGTCCTGGTGTAATTAATAATAGTACCAGCTTTGCTCTCTTTTGAGAGTCCTGATGTGGAAATAAATTCTATGATCAGTTCTATTTATGTTCCACTTCTAAAATAGAGGATGCATTCTCTCCCAGGTTTTAGTAAAGATAAAGAACCCTGGACTCAAGCCCTGGCTGGTTTGGCTCCGTGGATGGAGCATCAGCCTGTGGAGTGAAGGGTCTTGGGTTCAATTCCAGTCAAGGGCACATGCCTGGGTTGAGGGCTCATCCCCAGTGGGGGGGTGGGGGGGGTGCAGAAGGCAGCCAATCTGATGATTCACTCTCATCATTGATGTTTTTTTTTCTCTCTCTCCCCTTCCTCTTTGAAATCAATTAAAAAGAAGAACCCTGGACTCAGAACAAGCCCTAGTGTCAATTATTCTATCAACCAGCAATGTGACCTTGGAGAAGTCATTCTGCCTCTCTCTAGTAAAATATAATGACCAGGAGGTTGACTTTGGACCTCAACTCTGATTCTATAAACAGATTATTAAATAGGCAGGGGCTTCCTAGGAATACAAGTACTAGATAATGACCACACAATTACTTTTAAATACAAGGAGTACAAACAGGCTAACTGAAATCTGATCTCCTGCCATTTGGGAACTGTGAATCCCTTAACCCAGTGGTCCGCCAACCTCGACTCCCAAGTCACATTCGGCTCTTTGGCCCCTTGGGTGTGGCTCTTCCACAAAATACCCTGGCCTGGCGAGTCTATTTTGAAGAAGTGGCGTTAGAAGTTTAAAAAATTTGGCTCTCAAAAGAAATTTCAATCATTGTACTGTTGATATTTGGTTCTGTTGACTAATGAGTTTGCTGACCACTGCCTTAACCTATTAGCTCCTTACATCTCCTCTTGGCTTTAAAACTAAATCTTATTACATAGTGACATTCTACACTTAATTTATTTACACCCTGCCTTGTTACAGAAAGGTTTTTAATGGACTTGTTCTATAGTTAGCCGCAAGTAGATGACATAATTTAAAAAGAAGAGAAACCAGGGAGAGACTGATCCATTGGCCTAGCACACAAACATCTCCAATTGTATCAACCCTAAACTAACCTAAGTGGGCTGGCTTTGCAAGCAAACTGCCCAACTACCACCTACAGGTGCTAATTAGTACACCCTGGCTTCCCAGGTCTGCACTCTTCAGCTGCTGCCTCTTCTCTTTTTTAACCATCAAGTGGAGAAATGGTTGGATGGGGTACAGTCGTACCTCAGATACTGTGGGTTCAGTTCCACCCCACTATAATAAAGTGAGTAGTGTCTTTTTGCCGGTGAGTCTTACCTTCAATTTGTAAAAATTGCAACATCGGTGAAGTGCAATAAAATGGAGGTAAGCCTGTACTTCCTCCTGAAAGTGATTTTTATAGGCCTTTCCTTGAAAGGTCTTTCGTTTTTTGTGGCTTCCATCTTCTTGTCTGGGAGATGAGAGCTATGTCTACCTTTATGTCACACAGATGAATAAGTACATCTATGAAGGCACCTTGGAAAAGATGCCCAAAAGGTTGTAACCTCCTAGCTGATTGTTGGAAGCTGGATACCAACATGGTTCAGCCCACCTCACCTAACCTCCAGATTTGGTCAGACCATCAAAAGTGCTAAAAGAACTGTGGCTGTAGGCCAGCTGGAACCTGGTGCACACAGTGGGAACTGTGCAAGCATGTCAAACTCGCAGCCAACGGCCCATATGCCTCGTTTATATGTTAGACATGCTTGGATGCTTTCCTGGCTAGCCCACTCTTCAAATCTGAGTGTGTTCATCAAAGCCCACAGTCAGGGAAGAGTGAAGAATGGGAGCTGGGGAGACTAAGTTATTCTCAAAGACTGGAGCTGGGACCTAGGCCAGTTGGAGCTCAAGGAGAGGATTGGGGCCAGGCTAAGGAGGAGGGAAGCCAGGTTCTAGGGTATATGTGTTGGGATAGAAAACAAGAAGAAATTGGTGGGGTTGTTTAAATATCAGTAGGTTGGGGAGGGGATTATTGTGTGACAAATGGGGAGATGGGGTGAGTGAGGTCTTGTCACAGGGCGAGGGTCTTTCTTCAAAGGGAAAAAGGGTGTAGGAGGGGTTCCACTGGGAAAATTGGGAAGGTGCAGGGAAATTGGGGGAGGAGGTTAAGGTTTCCATTGGCAATGGGAGGGGGCCGGGGGCTGGAGTCTCCGTAGGGAAAAAGTGAGGTGGGAGTGTCTCGCCAAAGAAAAGATAGGTGGAGAAGACTGAGTGGCTGTAACGTTAATATAAAAATCTTCTATACAGAAATAGAAGATGGGGTGGTTGAGGGTCTCCGCAGGTTAAAGAATGGCGGCTGAAGCTTCCATATAGAAAACGGGAACCCAGAAGCTCCACAGGAAAAAGTGTGGTTTGGGAGGATGGGATGGTGAAGTCTTCCCCGTGGAAAACTTGCGTATCCGTGGGGAAGGGATCGGGTAGGCCGCGGGATGGGGGTAAGAGGTAGCTGCCACGCAGAGGTTAGAGCGGGAGAGGCGAGAGGGGGATAAGATCGTAATTTGGGGGTTATTTCACAGAGAAGGTCGAGGTTGGCCGCGAGGGTCTCTACGGGAAGGTCGGGTTGGCCACGGGACCCGGGGGGAGGGGGCAGTGTCCACACAGGCCCAGCCTCACCGTCCGCCAGAGCCTCATTGCACTCGAAGCTGATCTCGAACCGGAAAGGGCTGTGGAAAGGGCTCGGATTCTCCAGCACCGCCACGTTCAGCACCGATACCTTGGCCATCGCCTCGCCGGGCCGCGACTGAAGCCGAGGCTGTGTCCGAGTCCACGTCTGGATCCTGTAGGATCAGCGGGACAGTGTTGCCCACGGAACCCACCGCCGTCTCTATCCGCAGACTGAAGTGCGTATACCCTTCGCGCGCCTCCTTCAAATAGCTGGCCGCACCCTCCGACCAATCACCGTAAACGCTCCTCGGCGGCGTGAGCACCCTCTTAGCCAATCCTGGAGCGTCGGGAGGCGTGCGTCGAGACTCTCCGGACCAATCCGCGGAGCTCCCTCTCCGGCTGCGCAAGGGAGGCGGGATCACCTCTTGGCTTCTTTAGATATCCGCGGGGAACCAATCCCCAGCCTCTCAAGACTCAGAGAACGAAGGCGGGAGTAGGCGGAGTCAGAGCACAGGGCTCCTGTCGGCCAATCCTGAGGTTCCCCACACCAGCGTGGCCCGCCCTTCGCCCCTAACCCTTTCGGGAGACATATATCAAGGGGAGCAGCGCCGCCAACTGCCAAGCGGTGGCGCGCGGCGCTCGCTTAAGTGGGCGGGAAGGGCGGTGCTCGAGTCCACGGTGATTGGCAGGTGAGAATGGGCGTTGATAAAGCAGATTCTTTGAGAGATTATTGGCTGAGTAGACTCAGGGGGCGGGAGGAGAGGAAGACTTGGCTTGGGATTCGTGAGAAAGAAGCGGAAGTCGGCCGCCGGCGCGGTGGAGGTGGGTGTGAAGAGAAAGAAGAGGTGTTTGCAGCTTCGGCGCCTGTCAACAGGTGAGCGTTACCGGGAGCTCCTCTGAGGGGCTCCTGGCCCCTTAAGCTCAGCGGCGGCGGAGTCCATTGTGAACGTTTGGACTCACCCCTGCAGGTAGATGGAGCAGCGGTAATGCGGCGCTGGGGCCTGGGACCTGGCTGTCAGCCCAGTTCGAATCCCTCCCTCGCCTCCTCGTGAGCCGCTGGGAGTTGTGTCAGGTGCACGACGCTGTAAGTAGGAGGTCGAGTCCAGCCTCTGCCACTCAGCTCCCGAGGCCATGTTTACTCGCTCAATTTAATGGGGCCGTGAATATACACTGACTTGTGACTTCATAATACATCTAGAAACTTGTCTCCATTTACATGCCTTGCGGGCCACCATTGCCCCTGCCAGGAAGACTCCTGGCGCCTCCGCACCCACTCTCTGCTCCCACCCGCGACCAATGGAAATAACTCAAGCCACATACCTAATCTTAATTTGTTTAGTAACTACGTTTTAAAAAAAAGTTTTAAAAACAACATCAAAACTCATTTGTGGGTGGGTGGATGAGTAGTTAGAGCGTAGGTCGGCGCACCTGAATGGCCCCGGATTCGATTCCTGGTCAAGGGCATGTACCTCGATTGCAGATTGGATCCCCGACCTGGTTGGGGCATGTGCGGGAGGCAACCAATCAATGGATGTGTCTCTCTCACATCTTTGTTTCTTTCTCCCTCACTCCCTCTTCCCCTCCACTCTCTCTAAAAATCAATGGAAAAAATATCCTGACAATCTAAGGGAAAAGAGGTCAGTGCCCCTGAGGATTTAAAAAAAAAAAAGTTGTATTTAATCCAGTATAACCAAAATATTTCAAAGGTGGCGGGTATAAAAAATACAAATGAGGTAACTTATGTTATTTTACTCTGCACAAGGTCTGTGAAATCCCATTCTTTTTACAGCTACATTTTCATCAGAAAGAGTTGGTCTGGCTTTAAGTTTCATAACATTTACAGTTGAAAGTGTAAATTCTCATGCCCAAGCCTTCCCATGAAAAGTGTTCCATGAGCTCAATTGCATATTGGTTTTTAAATTGAAATGTTAGTTAAAATTAAGTGACATGGAAAGTTCTGTTTCACAATGGAAGTAGCTATATTCAGCTGCTCGTGAGCCCTTATGGCAAGTGGCTACTGTATTTTTGGACATTGAAGATCAAATTGGATTAGTCACTCTCCTGCTTATAATGTGAGTGATTTTCTATTTTTCTCAGGATGAGAACACAGTCACCCCTTTGCTCCACTGCCCCCATCCACAGCTTTGCTTTTCAACGGTTCAGTTACCTGCCTCAATCTTGGTACGAAAATATTAAATGGAAAATTCCAGAAATAAACAATTCATGTTTTAAATTGTGCACTGTTCTGAGTATCATGATGAAAAATGAAATCTTGCCCTGGATGGTGTGGCTCTGTTGGTTGGGCATTGTCTCATGCACTGAAGGGTCATAGGTTCGATTCCCTGTCAGGGCACATACCCAGGTTGCAGGTTCAATCCTTGGTCAGAGTGTGCGGAAGGCAACCAATCAATGTTTTATTCTCACATTGATGTTTCTCTTTTACTCTCTGTCTCTAAAATCAATAAAAATGTAAAAAATAAACATGTAATACCTGACTATTTAGTCAGAGGCACTGACTGATTTTCCCTTAGATTGTCAAATAAAAAAATGACAACAGCCAACACAACAATAGTCATCTGATGTGAATGAATCAAAATTATACCTATTTTTTTTGTCAGATCAACAAAACATGTATTTTTTGGTGTACCGCAGAATTTTAATAGTTAGTTTATGTGTGCCATGAGATGAAAAATGTTGAAAATCACTGATATAGCCTGTATACACTAGTGGCCCAGTGCACAAAATTCGTGCACATTAGAAGGGGATTAATTAGAGGAAATAATTTAATATTACTATTTGCCCTTTCTCTATAATAGAAGTGTCAGAGATGAAAGAAAATTAGTAAAATGTATATGAAAACCTTCCTCCTGTCAGAGTCTGGGGCGCACCATGGGATCTAGAGTCAAGTCCCCACCCACCCACATGCGCCTCAAAATCGCGTGAGACTCAGACCCGGCTGGCCCCTGACCCTATTGGGCTAGATCCAGACCTGGCCAGTCCCACCCTTCTCAAGCCCTACTGGGCAGGGGGCATAGCCTCAGGTTCCCTGGCCTGGCGCCAGGGCAGGGGCCATGGCCTGATGTCCCCCAGCCCAGACTGGGGTAGGGGGTGTGCCTTAAGGTCCCCTGTCAAGCCCTGCCAGGTGGGGAACATGGCCTGAGGTCTCCTGTCAAGCCCTGCCAGCCTCAGATCCCCCAGCACAACCTTAGGTCCCCTGTCAAGCCCCACCAACAGAGGGCTGCAGCCTCAGGTCCCAAGTCAAGCTCCACCGTGGGGGGGGGGGAGGGCGGTGCGGCCTGAGTTCCCCCAACCCAGCACTGGGGGTGCACCTTGAGGTCCCCTGTCAAGCCCCATGGGGCAGGGGAGGGTGTAGCCTCAGGTCCCTGCTGATAGCTTGTTAAGGCTCCTTATGGCTTCAGCTGTGGCTGCAGCCATATTTGTGATGGAGTGATGGTCAATTAGCATATTCCCTCTTTATTAGATAGGATATTCATAGTTTTAGGCATCCTCTGGGGATCTTGGAACTGTCCTCCTCAGCTAAAGGGGCACTACTGTGTTGTCTTTAAGACTCTACATGCTTTATTTCCTACAACCCACAAGCCCCAACTTCAGGCCAACCAAATTTCCCCTCTCTTTGTTCCTTAAAAATCTGACATACCACTCCCAGCTCAGAACCTCTAACTAGATTCTCTTCACCTAGTTCTGGGGATGGTTGGTGCCTTCTTGTCATTTATGTCTCTCTGTTTAAATATCCTCTCATCAGAGAAGCCTTTCCAAGGGTCCCCTGGACCACTGGTGGTCCGCTGCCCTGGACAGTGTTCATACTCAGAGTGAAGGGCTGAATAGCACTGATCCAAATTACTAGCATTTCTTATCCGGCCACCTCTGTGCCCCCACTAGAGTCTTAAGGCTACATATATTTTTGTATCTACATGTCACATTAATTTTTATTTTTTAATTTTTTTGTTAATTCTCACCTGAAGATATTTTTCCATTGATTTTTAAAGAGGGTGAAAGAAAGTAAGTAGGGGAGAGAGAGAGAAACATGGATATGAGAGAGACACATCTACTGGTTGCTTCCCACAGGCATGGTGACTGGAAGCCGGGATCAAACCTGTAACTCAGGTACGTGGGAATGGAACCCGTGACCCTTTGATGAGTGGGCCAACATTGTAACCATTGAACCACATGGTCCATGGCATACATGTCACATTAATTTAAAGCAATTTTTTTTGCATTAAAAAAAATGAAGAAATTTTTTTCACCTTTCAAGGAAATTCACGTTTGTGATGGCTGTGATTTCTTGGCAATCATTGAGCCTACTTGGAAATTTTTGTGACTCAAGAAAATCTAATTTTCAAATTATTTCCAAATGTAATTTGATTGTTTATGGATACTAAATTTAATGATGAATGAAGTTGCCATAATGTTACATTTTCTAGATATTTAATTAAACATCTATTCATTCCAATTTTGTAGTTTTCCTTTTTCATTGTGGAACTTTTTCCCTTTATCCCCAGTCCCAACCTTTTCATAGCCCTCGGGAAAGCTCAACAACCGGATGGTACTAATAAAGAAAATGGCTCCATATAGCTGGCTGAATAATACTCATTTGTAAACCAGATCATGTCATTACTCTGCTTAAAACCTTCAAAGGCTTATCATACTTAGAATGAAACCTGAGATCTTTACTGTGGCTTAGGAGGCCTTGCAGGGTGGCCTCAGTTGACCTCTGCAGGCCTCATCTAACAGTCTCCCTCTTGTCACCACTTTCAAGCCCAGCTGGCTTTATTTCCTGTCTTTCAGCACAAGCTTATTCCTGCTGCAAGACTTTGCACTTGCTGTTCCCTCTCTCTGGAATCTGCTTCCTTCAGATAATTGTATGGTTGTCTCATTCTCTCATTTATGGTTCAACTCAAATGTCCGTCTCAAGCCTTCCTGGACCACCCTAGTCAAAGTAGCCCTTCCTTAATCACATCACCCTGCTTTGTTATCTTAGCAGCACTCGGAATCTGTACTTAATGTTGGTTTTGAGTTGTGCTTGTTATTGTTCATCATCCCTTAATAGATTAAAAGCTGGCTGTGGACAGAGATCTTAACCTGCCTCACATTGACCTCTCAGTGTATTTATGGAGATTAGGATAGGGCCTCACACAAAATCTTCAGTAGATTTTTTAAAAAAGAATAAATCCATATAGAGGTTTTAGTATAATACCTGGAATGTGAAAAACAATAAACACTTATCTAGTAATAATTAGATAAGTCTTCATTCTTATGTAACATTTCAGGTGCACACACTTGGAAAACTATAAGAAGTGCTCAAACAAAATACACTTTTACTCATTACCCAGATTAAGAAGTAAAACACTAGGGATGCAATTGAAAGGCTCCTGCCTCAAACCTACTCCTTTCTTCTTTCCCTCCAGTGTAACTACAATCCTGGATTTGGTGTTTATTTTTCTGTGCATGTTGTATATCTTTATATGCATGTGTCTTTAAACAATATATAGTATTGTATGTCATGTTCTATAATTTTATATAAATGATATAAATGCAAAAAAAGAGTTAACCTGTCTGGCTGGTGTGCCTCAGTGGTTGAGGGTTGACCTATGAATCAGGAGGTCACGGTTCGATTCCCTGTTGAGGCATATTCCTGGGTTGTGGACTCAGTCCTCAGTAGGGGGTGTGCAGGAGGCAGCCGATCCATGATTCTCTCTCATCATTGATGTTTCTCTCTCTCTCTCACCCTCTCCCTTCCTCTCTGAAATCAATAGAAATACATTAAAAAAAAAAAAGAGTTAACCTGACAGGCCTAAGACTGCTATTCTTGGAAAGGCCTATTGGCAGTGCTGGTCCTTGACTGGTGTCTAGGAACTTGGAACTGTTAATGAATCGTAATGTAAATATCTGTGTTTTCCGATGATCTTAGGCCAGTGGTCGGCAAACTGCGTCTCACGAGCCGCAGTTTGCCGCTCTGTTGACTAATGAGTTTGCTGACCACTGTGTAAGGCATTTCCCTTACCCAGAAGTTTTGATTTCAGGTTAAAGACATTAGTACATTATTAAAATGTTTTTTAAGTGTTTTTCCCTAAGGCAGTGGTCGCAAGCCGCATTTTGCCAACCACTGGCCCAAGACCATTGGAAAACTAGTCTATATATATAAAAGCCTAAGCGACCAGCTGACCATTTGACTGGTCAACCCTTAGGTATGATGTGCACTGACCACCAGGGGGCAGACGCTCAACATAGGAGCGGAAACCACAGGCATGGAAACATGGAACAGACTGATGAATCTCAGAGGGGAGGAGAAAGGGGGGAGGGTGGGAAGAGATTAACCAAAGATCTTATATGCATGCTAGAGGCCTGGTGTACAAATTCGTGCATGGGTGGGGTCCCTACACGAACCGCTGCTTAGGCTCTACAGCAGCGGTTCTCAACCTGTGGGTTGCAACCCCGACCCACAGGTTGCGAACTGCTAGCAGGGTCGCCTAAGACCATAGGAAAACACAGATATTTACATTACGATTCATAACAGTAGCAAAATTACAGTTATGAAGTAGCAACGAAAATAATTTTATGGTTGGGGGTCACCACAACATGAGGAACTGTATTAAAGGGTTGCATCATTAGAAAGGTTGAGAACCACTGCCCTAAGGTGTCCCAGATTGCGAGAGGGTGCAGGCCAAGCTGAGGCACCCCACCAGTGCACGAATCTGTGGACTGGGCCTCTAGTCCTTAAATAATGAATGGCTTGTGGTGCCACCTATTTGTACCTTGTGGTTTATGTTAAACACCTGCTTTCTGGAGCTTGAAATTTTGGTACTTGATCAGCCCCCAGTAAATACCTTAGCACTGAGTCTCTAATGCGCTTCCCTGGTAGACAACATTTCACACGAGTTGCCATAGCTCTACTGCAGGAATTAAGTGTGTCCCATGTGACTCCACTAGGAGAGGACTCGAGGAAGCTTGCACCCGGTTTCCTCCATACTTCACCCCATGTGTCTTTTCCCTTGGCTAATTTTGCTTTGTATTCTTTTCATGCTAAATTCTGTGAGTCTTACTAAAGAATCATTGAACCTGGAGGTGATCTTGGGGAACCTTGACACAATATCTTACTGGATATACTATATCCTGACAGGACTGGATCTAGGGTAAGGCAAGCAAGGTGCATAGGGTACTAAATTTGACATGCTCACTCCCAGGGTCACTTAAGTGTCCAACATGTACTTGCATGATCTTGAGGGAGAGTGCCTCCTAAAATTTTCATCCTAGACATTGCTTCATTCTAGTTCTTGCCCTAACTTATGAAACTTGCTTTTTTCGTCCAATATAATGCTTTGAGGTTTATCTATGTTGACTATGTAGCTCTAATTCATTTATTTTTACTGCTAGAAATCTGTGCTTTCTGATGTAGACACTAGCCACCTGCAGCTGAAACATTTTCCCAGTCACACTAGCCAAATTTCATATGTTTAATAGGCATCTGTGGCTAGTGGCTATTGCATTGACAGCATGGATAGAGAACACTTGCATGATCATAGAAAGTTTTGTTGGACAGTCATCCCTTGATATTTAGGTGTTTCAGATTTCTATTACAAACAGTGTTACAGTGTTCATTGTTATGTATGTCTCCTTGTGTACACATAGGAATTTCTCTAGGATACTTGCCTCAGAGTTGAAATTTGCTGGCTTATGGGTTATGGGAGTATTCACCTTTACTAAATATTGTCTATTTGCTCTTTAAAATGATCACCCCAGTTTTCACTCCCCATCAGCAGTGTTATTGCTCAGTGTCCTCATCAACACTTGTTTTATCAGATTTTTACATTTTTGTCTTTGGATGGACATGAATTAGTGGTTTCAGTTTGTATTACCTTGATTATTGTGAGGTTGAGCTATTTTCATATGCTTATTGATTGCCTTCTGTTAATTCCTGTTCATATCTTTGCCCATTTTCCTACTGGGTTGGCATCATCTTATTCAGTTCAGGAGTTCTTCTCACATGGAGATTTTTATGAAAAGGCAAATCTCAGGAGACTTTTGATGTTCAGAATTATTATTTTAATGTCATCAGAATTATCAACCTGTATATTTTGTGGGGAGTTTTGTGCCTTGCTTAAGAAATCTTACCTTGAGGTTAATAAGGTATCCTACTGTGTTTTCTTCTGGCAGTTTTACTTTTCATATTTAGCTTTTTTTAAAAATCTGCCTGGACTTTGTTTTAATTTTTTTCACATGGATAACCAGTTGTCCCAGCTCCATTTATTGACTAATCCAGTGGTTCTCAAAATGTGACCTTCTGTGGATCCCCAAGAGCCTTTTAGGGGTTCCAGAAGAAAAACTCTTTTCATAATAATTTAAAGGAGTTATTTGCCTTTGTCATTTGTCTGTGTTATCATGTGCATTATTGGTATAAAAGCAATGGTGGGTAAAACTGCTGGCACCTTAACAGGAATCAATGCAGTGTCACCAAACTAACTAATAGCTAGCAGTACTTGCTATTGTATTCCTCACCCCCACACACTCAATGTTAAACAAAATACTTTCATTTAAGAATACCTTTGAAGAATCAATGAAAAATAGTAATTGTGTTAAAGCTTTAGCACTGCAGCAGGTCTTTTTAATATTCAGTATGGTGGCATAGGAAGTTTGCATAGAGCACTTCTAGTGCATGGAAGAATGATGGCAGTTTAGGTAATATACTTGTACAATTGTTTGAGTTGAGATTAAACTGGCAACATTTTTCATGGAGCATCATTTTTACTTGAAAGAATGTCAGACTGTGGTTACTCAGATTAGGGTTAATTTGCATACCCAACAATTCCGATCATTCTTAGGTCTCATCTCAGGTTCACTCTGGGTCTTATGTTCAAGTCAGCTTTCCATTGTTTAACAAATATGTATTGATCACCTGTGTGCCAGATGCTATGCTAGAAGCTGGAACAGCATTGAAAAAAATACCATTTTATATTACCTTCTAATTGGGGAGGCAGACAGTAAACAAGCAAAAAGGATAGTTTGTGAGATGGGAGAACTATGAGAGACAAAGCAAGACCAGGTTGAGGAAGTTCTGGAATGGCCAATAGCAGTTTAAATGGAGTAGCCTGCTGGGAAGCTCTGATTTGCAAAAGCTCTGCTAGAACAGCCACTGCAAAGGCCCTGAGGCAGGCAGGAGAGTGCCTGCATGTTTGCAGATGAGGAGCCCAGTGTGGCTGGTGTGGAAGGAAGGAGGGGAGCCATGAGAATGAATTCTGTGGGGCCTTGTTAGCAGTTGTGCTGTTGGCCTTTCATCTGGGTGAGAGAGGAGGCCATTGGCTAGTTTTGAGCCAAGGAAGGACAAAATATGCTTACCAAGATCTCTGTGGTTTCTGTGTTGAAAAGAGCCTGAAGGGGGACAAGGGAGCTAGTAAGGAGACTGCTGTAGTCCTAGTGAAAGACAGGGTTGGCTTGAACCAAAGTGGTGAGAACTAGTTAATGCTGGATATTTTAATATTAGAGCCGCCGATGCATTTACTGTCAGAATAGATGAAAAAAGGAGATGAGTTCAAGAGAAGCTGCAAGAGTTTTAGCTTGAGTCTTGGGATGGACTTGCCATTGAGGAGCATATGAGAGGAGCTGGGGAGTGGTGGTCAGGAACTTAATTAATCTGGTGTAGGACAGATTAAGTTTGAGATCCTAATAGACACCTGGGGTAGATATGGAGTGGGATGTTGGATGAATGTAAATCTGGAGCTCGAGGTAGTTTAGACTGGACCATTATGTTCAGGACTCATCAGCATATTGATAGCATTTAAAACCATGAGATGGGCCCTGACCAGTTTGGCTCAGTGGATAGAGCGTCAGCCTGCGGACTGAAGGGTCCCAGGTTCGATTCCGGTCAAGGGCATGTACCTTGGTTGCGGGCACATCCCCAGTAGGGGGTGTGCAAGAGGCAGCTGATCGATGTTTCTAATTCTCTATCCCTCTCCCTTCCTCTCTGTAAAAAATCAGTAAAATATATTTTTAAAAAATAATAAAATAAAACCATGAGATGTGACAAGCTCTCCCAAAGTAGGTAGGGAAAAGCTCTAAGGCTGAGCTCCTGGCCTTGCCAACATTGAGGTCAAGAGATGAGAAGGCACCAGCCACCAGGACTGGGAAGGAGTGGCTGGGGAGATGGGAAGAAACGGGGGAGTGTGGTGTCGAGGACAGAGGAGCATGGAGAGAGATACTTTCACTGTTTGAGTGGTCATTTCTCTGTGCACTGGCAGTTCTATTGGAGAATTCGAAATATACATGCTGCAATTCCATTGTGTTGTCACTTTTGAAAAAGTACCATTTCAATAGTGTGTGGGAGGGGAGTCTAGGAATCAGACAGACACAGAGTAAAATTCTTTCTTGCTCTAATAAAGCCTGTGGACATATTAGTATGTCCAGGCCAGGAAGGACTTCTCTAGACACATGGCACAGTTGCCTGGCCCAGAGACTGGGGTATGCATCTAGGTATTGTAAACCTCGATTTCCCTGTCTTTAAAGAGGAATTTTAATAACCTTTACCCACCCTAGAGTGTTTAATGAAAAACTGTACCTGAATTGCTGCTCAGCCAGGCCCAAGAACCTACCAAGTTCTGAGTAAGTTCTGGTTCTGTGACTCCAGTCCTCTGCCATGGGTTCAGGCTCCTGTGTCAGAGCCTCATGTGGGTGCTCAGTGCAGATCCACTCACCAGTTTCTCACCCTTCAATGAGTCACACCACTCGTCGTTCCAAGAAATCTTATTTTCTTTATTGTTTTTTTGACTCAACAATTTTTAAACTTTTTTTCTGAAACGTTCTTGTTGTTATGAGCCTTTTGTTTTGTTCTCGTTAAATGCACTCGACCCAAAATTGGTTTGGCATATCGAAAAGGAGACCAAGGAGGGACTGGGGGCATGGAGGAGGGGAAGCCCGAATGGACAGAGAAATTGAGAGAAGAGGAACAGAGAGACAGCAAGAAAAATGGAAAGAGGTGGAGACACAGAAAGGAAGGCAAGGGAAACAAAAAAAACACACCCACAAAACAAAACCACCCCAGATAAAAATTAAGATTGAGAAGCAAATGAGTTCAGGAGCCCAAGGAAGGGAATAGGAGAGGAAACCAAGACCCTTTCTTCTCTATACCGTCCCAGCTGGGGTGGGGATGTCAAGGCACCAGGTCTGGTTGGGGTGCGGGGATGGACACCTGGGCTCTGGGTGGTTTTGCACTGTGCTGCAGTGGTGTTCAGCCCCACCAGGGGGCCCTGCCACACAGCTTTGAGGCCTAGGAATTCACCTTGGTGAATCTAGCTGGAATGGGAACCAAGGGCCCCACGGGCCCCACTTACCCTCTCTCTCCCCTTGATTGTCCGTGTCTGGAGATAAAAGGAGGGCTGGGCAGGGAGAGGATGGGGGACTCCTTGCATGCCTCCAGTTTCCCTGGAAACTCTCCCACCCTGCTAACTTTTCCATTTCTCTTGGTGTCAGAGGCAGCCAGTGGTCCTAGCTGGGCTGATACATGGGCCAGGCCAACTCCTCCGTTTACCCGTTGTCTCCTGCCGAGCTCTTTGCAGACCTCTAGCTGCCCCTCTTGAAACCAAGGCAGGCCACAGAGCTGGTTCCCATCCTCCCCACAGAACCATCTGGACAAGATTATCCCCACCCTTCTCTGGGTCCAGACTCACCCATGGTCTTCTGGTGAACAGGGTTAAGCCTCCCTGCCAGAAAAAGCTAGTGATGGAACCCAACACTGTCTTCTCCCCACACAGGACAAACCATCTTTGGTCTGACCCCTTCTCCCCTGACCGGGACAAGCCAGCCTCAGCTCCCCAGAAGGGAGGGGCTTCCTAGCAGCAAAAAAGGGCCCCTCCAGCCACCTACCTGTCCCTTTTCTCTAGTTTCTCCCTAGAGCCCCTCCCCTTTAACCCAAAAATTTCATGGTAGCAGCAGACTGAGACCCAAAGATGTTTGAAAACTCATGGCACTTGTGAGAAAAGAGGAAGGGGCAAGAGACAAGGGGGTCTGAGCAGAGGTGGAGAGCCACCCCTCAGGAAATGGCAATTATGGGGCTGTTAGTGTGGCAATGGGACTATGCTACCCCCAGAGTGTGTGTGTGTTCTGGAGGGCCAGAGGGCCAGGCTAGAGAGGGGGCCAGAAGAGGTACTCAGGAGACATTCCAAACCTGTTACTTCTTTAGGGCCTGCAGGTTTAGGGTTGAGCCCCCAGAACATGGGTGTCCTGACTGGAGGCCCTGTATCTTCCTTTGCCTCCTCTGTTGGAGGGTGTATGGTAGGGAAGGTGATATTTCACCTTTGCACCCTATACCCCCCCACACTCCCACCCAAACAAGACCACCTCATCATTCCTGGTCCTCCTCAGTCACATCAAACCCTGCTGTCCTCATTTCCCTCTCCCATTAACCTCTCTAGGCAGGAAATCAGCCCCTCATCCCCAGCCCAGAGTTCCAGAAGCAATATACAAGAGGCAGGAACTCAAAGGGACAGCACAGCCATCTTGGCAAAAGCATCTTTGGGTATGAGGGGTGCCTCCCCTGGGCCAGTGGGGAGGGAAGGGGTAGACAGCTCCCTGGTCCTGGGGCAGGCAGTGAGGTACACGCCCCAGGAGGGCTGACTGATGCCAGGGTCAGGCGGAGCAGGGAAGGAGGCAACAGAAATAGGTGCCTGGAAGGAAACAGGTTCTTTGTTTCGCTGTTGCTTCTAGATTTTTTCTGTCTCTGGATTGTAAAAAGCTGCTCTGGTGGCCGCCCACCTGGCTGGGGATGCACACGTACACGGAGAAGTCCGGGCTGCCAAGGCCCAGCGGTATAGCTCTGCTCCGGAGAAAGCCCGGGCTGGCTGGGCCGCAGGCTCCTGGTGGCTTCAAGTGATGAGATTTTTTTTTTTTGTCTTTTCCATTTCTTTGAAATATTTACAGCAACGGGAGAGGAGGAAAGAGGAAAGGAAAGAAGGCCCCCTAGGGAAAGATCCAAACCCAGGACCCACTCCCCAGGGAGATCCAGACCCAAAATCTGCTCCCCAGATAGCCAAGCCCACAGGATTGGAACTGCCCAAATACGGCCACCCCTGTGGGCTGGGGGCCCTTCAGGGAGTTGTGCTTCATCAGGAGTCACCCCAAGGGAGGGGGTCACTGGGTGCACTTGAGGAGGGCAGAAGGGACAGGTTTGCTGGGGAGGCAGGGACTAAGAGCAGAGGGAAGGAACTTCAGAGAAAATTCAACCTTTACACCACCAGCCACAAATGCCCATTCCTCTTGCCCTGGGGCTTATCTCCTGGGCCAGAGGCCCCAGTCTCTGGGAGCAGGGAACTGTAGTATAGGAGGAACCTGTCCATCTGTCCTTCTGCCCCCATTGCTCCCTCCTGGTGTAGCCTAGCATTTCTGACTACAGAAAGAGGTGCAGATTGACAGGTTCCATCCAGCAGGGCCTTTGGTCCAGGGACACCAAAGCCCTCATTTTCTCTCCAGCAGATAGGAAGAGTAGTGGGGAGGGGGAAGTCAAGAGATGTACCCTTCCAATTTCTCCTTCCTTTTCCCTTGGGACCTCTGGGTTCCTCCTCATGGCACTTCCCCCAAAGTAAGCTGGTGCGTGTGGCTGGTGGAAAATCCTGTCTGTAAACCCTGCGCCTCAGGTCTCCACAGCAGAGCTCCCAAGAACCCTGGAGGGCCCTCAGTCAAGGGATGCCTGGAAAGTGGCCCTCCAGCCACTGCCTCCTTCAGTCTCCCTATGCCATCAGAGCCCTACTCAGGGTTCCCTCCCTGGCCTGGGCCACCAGCGCCTGGTCCATGAGGTCCCTCAGAGGCTGGTGACCAGCTGCATCTGCCCATCCCCATCAGGCCCTGGCCCTTCAAGGCCTGGGGCTGCCAAATAGCCTTCGTGGCTAGGCCGCCGCACCTGGTAGTAGCCCTGCAAGGGATTTCGGGCCACCAAGGCTGGTGGGCGTGAGGTGTAGTAGATTTCAGGGGGGACAGGGGGTGCAGGTGGGGGTGGGGGCAGGGCCTCGCTGGGCCCCTCAGGGCTGCTGTCCGGGTAGGAGGGCGAGTCCCGAAGGTTGGCCCCACTGGCATAGAGGGAGTCCCGGCCCGGGGGGGAGGAGAGGGGCCGGCTGGTGGCCCCGTCCTCTGCTGTGCAGCTCTCTGACTCGTCCAGATCGCTCTGGTACAGCACCGACTGGGCCCGGGGCAGCAGCAGTGGCTCCTCCAGGGCCTTGTAGAGAAGTTCAATCTCCGCCCGGTCAGCACCCCCGGGCCCACCAGCCTCTTCCTCACTGCTACCCCCCCGGCACAGGTGGTACCGGGGGCTCAGGCGGTGGAGGGCCTTTGGCCCCGCTGCTGCCACCCCGCAGGTTGTTGTGCACCAGCTCTGAGATGATCATCTTCTCAAAGGCGGCAGCATCTGCTAGGTTCCGGCCTCGGGGTGGCTCAGGTGCCCCATCCCCTGGAGGGAAATCCCCACTTCGCAAGGAGTAACTGTTGTTGAAGTTGCCGTTGAGGGGCAGTGTGTCCATGCCACAGGCTTCCCGGCCTCCCAAGGGGTGCTCTGCAGGCAGAAGGGGGCTGCTCAGGAGGAGGGCCAGGCATCGATCAGGAAGGATCCAGGCCATGTGGGGTGGGGCTGCCTGGGTTTACCCCTGCCTCTGGAGACTGGGGTCCTCCATTTCCTTTCTTCCTCATTGGCAGTGGGGATACCCATCATGCAGGTTGGTGGAAGGTGGGGGGTTGGAAGGGTGGAAACCAGTTTTCCCAGGTTTCCTTCCCAGCTGGGGGCTCAGAATCTTAGCAGTGTGAGAAGACTGGGGTGATGAGGTCTTCTCACACCGCTAAGATTCTGAGCCCCCGGCTGGGAGGGAAACCTGTGCTTGACTCTCATCTTCATTCCCCACCTGAGGCCCAAATACAA
The DNA here is from genome assembly GCA_026230045.1 of Corynorhinus townsendii. NCBI lineage: Eukaryota > Metazoa > Chordata > Mammalia > Chiroptera > Vespertilionidae > Corynorhinus > Corynorhinus townsendii. Next base: position 81,234,426 of record JAPDVU010000006.1, read on the forward strand.
CACCAACTAGCTGCCAAACCAGAGACTGCATGCATGTGCTTGTGGGAGTGTGCTGGGGCGAGAGGGAGACGCACTCTGTGAGTTCTCCTCCCTAAATAAGGGAGGCCACCCAAGGAGGCCACTGTCTCGTTCCCCGCCCAGCCTCGGAAATGTTACCAGGAAAGTCTCACTTACTAGGTTCCCGGTAGCTCCCTGCAGGTGCCAGGCCAGGAGGGAAAAGAAAGAATGTGAATAGGCTTGGAATGTTGAGTCTAGGCTCCAGTTCAGGAGGCACAAGGGCACCCCAAGTGAAACCCCTCAGGATGCAGACCCCACACTCCCTGACCTGGGCTGTTGCCCTCTCCCAGCACTACAGTATTCTTACCTGGGGAGTTGAAGACAGGGGGTGAGGAGGGATTGAAGCCCACTGACTCAGCAATGAGGGTGTTGTAGGGGCTAGTGCCCCCACGGGGCTGCAGCACGGGGTTGGTCAGCAGGTGGTTCCCCATGGTACCTGCCCAGGAGGTCAGAAGTAACAGGGCGGCTTGAAGCCACAGGCCAGGAATCTCAAGGGACTGGACCCAGGGGCCAGGGATGCTGTCTCACCTCGGTTCAGAGTGGGAGTACTGTTGATGTCACCCGCCATGAAGGAAGATTCTGTCTGTTTCCTCACGGTGTCGTTCCACATCCTCCGTATTCGGCTCTGGGGACACAGCCCAGACATAAGGGGGCCCTCAAGCTGCCCACCCTCCAGAAGCTTTCTGAGACCACTAGCCTGATGAACACCACCAAGGACCTGGGCAAAGCACTGCCCTGCCTCTGGGGTTCCTGGATCTAACACTCAGGGAGCCCTGCCTAGTGCCCAGCCTCAGCTCAGATACCTGGGTCCCTGTGTAGTAGCGGGTGTTGCTCCGCATGGCTGAGGTCTTAAGCGAGCCATGAGTTCCTCCAGGCGGGGAGCGAATGCAGCAGTAGGAGTGTCGCAGGCACTTGCTGTACTCCTTGTGCACCTGGGAGACGAGAACAGGCAGCTGGTAGCAGGCGCTCCCACTCAAAGACCAGAGACCAAGCTACGGGCGGGCATCAGAAACCTGTCCTGTCCCCCAGCAGCCAACCAGGTAGACTCTCTCTCCTCGCTCAGGCCCATCTTCAGTTCTTCCATCTTCAGTTCTTCACCTCCACCAGTTTCTTACCCATTCAATGACTCAACAGCTCTTTAATGCATATCCTTTATGTGTCACGCATGGTTTAGGCTCCGGGGATAATCAGAACAAATCAGACATAAAGCCCTACCTTTCAGAGCTGCTATTTTAGTAGACAGAGACATAACATAGATGGCAAACATCAGTACATAATGTAGGATGTCTATCATGTTAGGTGCTGCAAAGGACCTATGGCTGAGGAGGGGGTTAGGCAGTGCTGGTGGGGAGTGGGGTGGTGGTGGTAGTTTGCAGATTTTAAATCGATCAGGAGAGGCCTCACTGAGCAGATGTTTTGGCAAAGACTTGAGAGAAATAGACAGCAGGCCCTGTGGCTATCTGGGAAGGAGCAGGGAACAAGCCATGAGGAGGGTCCATGTCTAGGTGTCAGAGAGGGCAGAGGGAACAGAAGGGGCCCTGGTTGGACCTTGTGTGCCTAGAGGTTCCTATAAGGATGTCACTGTCCCTGTGTGTCCAATGAGGCCACCAGTTTTAAGAAGAGGAAGGATACAGTCAAACTTGCAGGATTGGTATCTCCATCCCCAACCTTAGCCTTACCCACCTCACTATCCCCCGACACTAACAGTCTGACAGGCCGCCCCCCACCCCACTGCCTTCAGGACCAAGTATACAAATGCTTTGGCTCAGTTTCCATGGTTTGAGTCCTGTATGCCCTCTCCACATTCCTCTGCTTCTGTTGTTACCTTCATTTACTTTCTTAAGATTTCAATTTTAACATGTTTTATTTAAAAAAGGGAAACTTTCACAAAACTCATAGTTCGTCTCATAACTATTAAAGTAGGAAACATCTGTCTGGATGGGGCCCAGGGTCATCTCCATTTCACATGCCTGCTTCGTGCCCCACACCCTGGGAAGAGGCCCTGTCACCATGTCCCAAATCCACCCTGCTTTCTTGCTCTTCCAGTCTTCTATCCTGCTCTTTTCCAGATCCTTCTTCACCCCTGACTAAGTCCTCCCTGACGCTAAGCCCATGCTCCCCTCGCAGCAGACACAGGTCCCTACAGAAGGCAGGCATCTGGGCCTCCTCCCTGACCTCACCTTTTTCTGTAAGGCGCAGTGAAAGACAAAGATGAAGACCCCCTGGAAGGCGTTGAAGGTGGTGAAGAGATAGGCCATGACTACCGACTCCTTATTGATGAAGAGGAGGCCGAAAGCCCAGGTGAGGCCCAGCAGGAAGAGCAGCGCGATGGCCCCCAGGGCCCAGGATCTGGGGTGGGTGGGGAGAGAAGATAGGGACATCAAAGACCCACTAGTGGTGATGCTTCCCCTGTTGGCCTCCTTGGCCTGGACGCTTTCTGCAAAGACCCACCTAAGTGAGTAGGCCTCAGGATAACGGCCTGCCCAGTGATACTTCCACCTAGCCTGGGCTTGAGGAGCAAGCAAAGGTCGGGGGTTGGGGTTTGTGAATGGTCAGTCACTCCCTGCATCCTTCATCCTTTTGGTCCTATTTCTAGGCCTTTAAACTATCTTTTGCTGCCTGTTTCTCTTTAACTTGCCCTGAAATAGACTCACTTTTGAATTCAGTCTTGCTCTAAGCAGTTATTCAGGTATGCCCCCCAAGCTACAGGTTGAATGTTCTAATGCCAGGTTTTTTAATACACATGAGGTATATATATAAAAAGCACAATAAAACACCACTTTGTCCTTAAATCACATTGTGTGACAACAGAGTGACAGCACTATACATTTTACAAAGTCCTGGGAGAGGCCGGGCCAGTGTGGAGTTTTTTATGGCAGGGGTGCAGGGAGGGGGTGCTCACTTAATGTTGTCTAGGCGACTCGAGTCAGGCTTGAGCACAGATGAGCTCCGGATCATCTTGTGCAGGGTCACCATGAGGAACACCAGGTTCACCTGGGGGCAGGACAAGGGGAGGGCCTGTGCTGGGGTTGCTTTGCCTACTGTGTGAGTTCCTGGCCAAGTCTCAGCCTGGACCTCCTCCTTCAGGGCCTCTCCTACAGGTGTACCTGCCCCAGGTGCTCACCAACTGGTATAACTGTTGGTTAACAGGGTTCCTGCTACTGGAAGGATAGGGCCCACAGCCTGCCATAGAGCAGGGGCTCAAATTCCAACTCCTGGATGGGTGAACCTCTGTGCTGGAGCTCTACAGACCCACTGTGCTCTCGTCTTCTTAGTTCCGTTCCCATGATTTTCAAGGGCTTGGGGAGACTGGGGTTGCTCGGGGACAAGGCTAGCCTGGATAGAGGATGGAGACGCAGTACTGGGGTACCACCTTCCAGCTTACCACAATAACAAAGGAGACGGGCCCAATGAAGCTCCAGATGAAATAATTATCCACTCGGAGCCAGCAACTATAAAGGAAGCAGGGCCAGGTAGATAGAGGCAGCAGAGGTGGGAGGGGGGGGAAATCCCTCCCTCTGACCCCAGTGCCCCAAGGGTCCTGCTGTTGAGCAGGGAACCAGGCAAGAGGAGACATGGGGGTGGGGGTAAGCACTCACGCCTTCTCGGTGCCATAGCTGCGGTAGTCAATGGCAGCTGCGATGCCTACCACCAGGGCTGGGAAGCAGTAGCCACCTAGGTAGTAGTACTTGGTGCGGGAGTACTCGCTCTCAAACACCTCTACCAGCAGCAAATAGAGGTGCACACCCTCCAGGCACAGCCAGGAGAAGGCAGCCAGGAAAAAGTAGTGCAGCAGGCCAGCGAAGATGGGGCAGGCAATCTGGGGGGCGAGGGTACCACAAATGAGGGGCTGCCCAGTCAGGTGGCCTCTCCTGCCTCCCCCCACCCCCTACCTTGTGCCTGGCCCACCTCATACTGAGTCTTATCTATGCCAACCAGGAAGAGCAGCTCAGCCAGGAAGAGGTTGATGCACAGGTTCTTGTGGATGGTATTGCGGTCAGTCTGCAGTCCCCGCAGGAAGCAGAAGGTGGAGATGCAGATGGCCAAGCAGACCAGGGAGATCACGATGCCTACCCATGTGATGACTGACAGCAGCAGCTCATTGATGCGGCCCTGGTACTGGGGGACAGCAGAGGGTACACTCAGCACCCCTGCCCACAGCCAGGCTCACCCTGGGCTCAGCTAAGTGCCAGCTGGGGGCAAGGCTGCAGGCCACAAGTACTGCTGGTGCAGCCCCCACCCCCTGGCCTACTGCCCCTGGCCAACTTGCTGGCCCCCACCCCTCTGCAGGTGGCGCGCTCACTTCCTCATGCTCTGGAAGGCGTGTGGAGAGATGACAAAGGTGACACCAACTTGCTTCTCCAGAGGGCCTTGGGAGAAGGTGGGACTGTGACCAGAGAGAACCAGATGTGTGGCCTTGTGCCCTGGGCAAGACTGGTGGCCCCCCCATGCCCATGAAGCTGGTCTTCCCTGGCACTGCCCATGCTTCACTCTATGATGCCATGCAAAGCTGGGCCAGAGAGTGGGCCCGCCAGGAGAGCGCAGCGGAGCGCCAGCCAGCTTACGATCTCACGGTGAGCCATGAGCACGGCAAAGTTGGTGAGGTGGCTGCAGGCACATGTGGTGTGGGTCTTGTTGGACTCCACCAGGCGGCAGCCCTGGGTCGACCAGTAGCCCAGCATGGAGCGCTCCGAGTAGTTCCAGAAGGAGCAGTTAGCATTGAAGTGGTTCTTGGCCTGTTGTGTGGTGGTGGCCGGGGAGTCAGATCTAGGGAGTCCCTCTCCAGCCCTCACACCCAGCTATAGGGATAGCAACAAGCATGGAGAAGTGCTTGAGCTCCAGGTGGCAGTCTGATATCTCTGGGAACAAATGACCTAAGCAGTTGATGTGGGGGCTGTGAGGGGGTGCGTGGCCCAGGGAGGGGTGCAAACTTGTTCTGGGTGGATGAGCAGGGGGATACGCAGCATGGGAACACAAAAGATGCTGGGACCCTCATGGAGGGTGGGCGATGCCTCAGCTCACCTCCAGGTGGGCCACGGTAAAGATGACAGGGTCCATGAGGAAGACACGACTGGACTCCTTATTGATTGAGGCTGCGATGACCTGTGAGTTCACCACCAGGGAGGTGCCCCCTGGGCTGCCCGTGCCCGTTTCGCTCGCCAGCTTCACTGTGGCGTTCTCAGTGGACAGGAAGAGACCCAGGTTGTTGTAGAGGATGAAGACGACTTTGACCACCCCTGGGGAGGACAGGTTTAGCGGGGTTTGCCATTAGCCCTTGGCTGGTGCAGCTCTGGCCACTGGGACCTAGCTTTACCAGGCAAAGCTCATGCGAGTGGGGCTCAGAGAACCCTGCCCCGGGACAACTGCTCGGTTGCAGGCAGTGCCAAACAACAGGGCAGCAGGCCAGAACACACAGCGGCTGGGTCCCTGGGCACCTCTCACTTGTGGTGTGATCTCAAACAAATCCCTAACCTCTCTGTGCCTTAGTCTCAAATGGGACAGTCCTCCCTGAGCTCTGAGGATCAACTGCAGCTGCACCGAAGTGAGCCCTGCAGACTGAAGTGTCCTGGCTCTATGGGGCTTTGGGAGGACCCCATGAGTACCCTGAAATATTCCCCCAGCTTGAGCAGAGGATTTCAGGGATCCACATGGAAGGAGAAAAAAAGGGACACTGACCATTGCGGCTGTTCTGCTTGATGGTATTAGCTGACAGCTGGATGGAGTTTTCGCTCGGGTACTCCTGGGGGAACACCAGTTCCTGCACTTGGCCCTCTGTGTTCAGAACCGTGACCTCCAGGACTGTGGGACAGAGGATGGCAGGGCATATGGGATTGGAATCTGTGCCAAGTCCAGGGGCCCAAGTTCAAGGGCCTGGGTGGTATCTGTAACAGTTGGGCCCCACAGGTCAAGATTTGCACTTGAACTTGCCCCGGTGAGACTATAGCACTCACCCACATTCTGTTTGGCAGCCAAAAAGCGGGCCGGCTCCCTGACATTGTCGGCCAGCAGGAAGGCACCCTCTTCTAGGACGTCCAGGAGCATGGTGGCTGTATGCACCTGCTCTGTGGCATTCATGTCCTTCCAGGACTCAAGAGCCTCTGGCCGCAGCAGGTTGTCCACCGTTTCCACCACAGCCTAAATGAGCAGGGGGGGGGTGGGGCGGGGGAATGGGAAAGGTTGGAGGTGGTGTCATGAGTCCCCCCACATCCTCCAGTTCCTCAGGATGGCCTCTGTATCCCCGCCTCTCAATCTCCATCCCCCTCCTCCTCCAGTGCCTCCTGGGGCCTGCCCCACCCTCCTCAGACAGTAGAAGCCCTCTGGGCCTCACCTTAATGTAGTCCTTGCAGGTTCTCTCCCGCTTGTGCATCTAAGGAAAGGGATGGAGGCACTGTCAGGCCTGGCCTCCTGCCCTAGTCATTCTAACACTCTCATTCTTCTGTGTCTGCTACCGACCTGGCACTGGGCCATGAGTAAGAGTTGTTCCTAAGGGATCCCCCAACCCCCACGAGGGAGACCAGCAGGCCTGCATTCCGTCCTTCCTTCCTCTGACCATCATGGGTGGCAGCCCAGCTCTTAGGTACTAGGTCAGAACCTTCCTGAGCCTCCAGGACAGAGCCCACCATTGGCCCTGCTGCCAGGCCCCACCTTGTTGTAGTTCTTGCCAGCCGACTCGCGCTCAATGGGCCGCAGAGCCTGCAGCTGGGCATCCAGGATGTCCAGCAGCTGTTCCATCAGCTTCACGGAGGAAGACACGTCTCCCGCATAAATGGAGCCCCGGGTGTGGCGGGCCAGCTCACTGGCAATGTTGGCTGCATTCTCACCGCTCTTGATCTGAATGAGGCAGAAGTGGGGGGACCCGGCTCTGTCAGGGGCCATCTCGCTTCCCCATGGTCCCTTTGCACATACCCGGCCTGCTCAGCCCTTCTCATTGCTCTCTGCTGCCCCTTGTCCCTGTTTGCCCTCTCCCCCACTCTACACTAGAGAGTGGACCCACATTCCTGCCTCCCAGACCTGCCACCCATTTGTCTCCCTCTGTGTCCCATTGCTCCACTGCACCCTGCACCCAGCCACCCAGAGCCCAGTGTGCACAGGTGCCTGAGAGGAGCAGCTGCTACTGGTACCTTCTGGGCCACCTGGTTGACCCAGGGGGAGGTGCAGTTGCTGAGGTCAGGGCCCCGGGGGTTCCAGAGCCCCAGGGCTGGTAGACACTGGAAGGAGGCAATTCCTGCAGGGACAGACAGGACAGAGAAGGGAGCCACAAGGAAGGAGAAAAGGGGCCAAAGCAGGGGGAAAGGAGATGACAGGGCAAGTAGGTGAGGGGAACATGAAAGACCAGACATGAAGCAGGCCAGACAGTCAAGAGAGGTGTCATTCTGAGGTGACATAAGTCACCCCTGACTTCCCAAGCTCACCTCTGGGCTCCCCTTCCATCTTTGCCTACAGGAATAGAACCTTTTAGCAAAGCCCATCTTGGAAGCCTCCTCTCCACGAGGCCTCTTCTGACCCTTCCCTCAGATCCCTGGAGCACATGGTCATGGCCCACCCCTCTGGCACTTCAACTGCTGCCTACCGTGCCATCAGCTGGTCCATCTTAGCCTGAGACTGGGACACACCCAAGTCACCTCTGTGGGCTCCCTGCAGGGTCTACCTAGTGCTTGTCATGCGGCAGGTGCTCAGTACTGCAGGAGGGGACAGGGTTTGGGGCGGGGGAGGGTACTGAGCTGTTACTATGCCCTGGGAGCTCTGTTGGAGTCTGGGGACACAGCTGCAGATATCAGGTATGACCCTTGTCATATAAAACCCATGCTCTGGCAGGGGAGATGGACAGGTAAGTGCACCTGTGCTAAGCTGAGTGGTGGGCATGTCCCCTGTCTCTTCCCTGCCCAGACCAGCAGTAGCCACCCCACAAACCAGCCACAGTGGAAGTGACTGAGGCCTCTGCACTCACCTCGAGTCCCCTTGGGGCAGGGCCTCTCCACCAGCATGCCCTGCTGGGTGGCCGGCCACTGGACCCGCCGCACCTCTCGAGGTTCACAGAAGAGCTCTGGAGATACGTGCAGATTAGGGGCTGGGGGCCGCCGGGTACTGGGGGCTGGGGCTGTGGCTGGAGGCAGGTCAGGTCCCAGCTGGTTGATGGCACCCACCGGGTGTGTGGTGAGGGGTGCCCGGCGGAGTGGAGTGGTGGCTGCAGGTGAGGCCGTGCTGGTGAGGGGTGTGGGCCGGACTGTGGTGGTTGTGCTGAGGGGCGGGGAAGTGGCTGGGCCTGAAATGGAGAAGAGACATGAGACAGAGTCACCCCCATGTTTGGGGCCTTGCCACAGCATGCCTGGGTACTTGGATCCTAGCATCTTAGCATCTTTCTTGCCAATGAAGTAGAAAGGTGTCCTGGTCCCCACTGGGTCTGGAAGGGGATCTCCCCCCACAAAGATCCCTCACTTCTGTAGGACCATCTAAAGCATCAAAAGGTGTTAAGAATTCACTCATGTGCACCCTGAGGTCTAAAAGTACAACTGGAGAGGACAGGTTATGAAGGTAGTGAACATGGCCACCTCCTATCCTCGGTTACTCTCACTCTGGTCTGTAATATGGCCAGGTCCCTTACCTCGGGTGGGAGGCCCTCAGTTTCCCATTATGCAAAGGAAGTTGGATTAGATTAGGCTCCCTGGACCCCTGGGGCTGCTCAGAGATGGCTCAGGTCAGCTGAGGCAGCAAATGAGACTCCAGAGAGGCCCCACCCCATCACATCAGCAGCTCAGCCTTGTTCTGTTTCACCTGATATTTGGGCTTCCACTCAAGATTCTGGTTGATAAGCATTCCATGGCTAAAAGTGCATAGGCCACAGGGAGAGGCAGTGCACTCGGGGGTTAGGTGCACAGAGTTCTGAGTCCAAATCCTCAAAATATATAAACTAATCCCCAACCTTAGTTTCCTCATCTGTAAACTTGGGGCAGTAACAATCCCTGTGACTATCAGGGTTAGATGAATTAAGTGCTGTGTGACTCTCTCCGACTCAAGGTCTCCCCCAACCCACCTCCAGGTCCCTAAGAACTCCAAGTGTGCCCCCCACCCTGGGACTGGGGTAGTGAACAGGAGCCATCCTCACCGGCACTAGGGTCTGGAGGTCCAAACTCCAGGCTATAGCGCACCACGAAGTAGTTGTTCCAAACATAGAGCTGGTTGTCACGTGGGTTATAGTCCACAGAGGAGACGAACTGGTAGGGATTGGGGAAGGCCAGGCTGATTGGCTCCTCGCGGTTAGCATTGGTGTTGAAGGCGTAGTCCACGCGGTTGCCAGCTGCCTCACTGTCGTCATCCACATAGACCGAGCGCAGCACGTAGAGGACACCGCACACCATGAAGGCGTTGGACGCTGAGCGCTTGTCGTATCCCGTTTCCCATGTGCCCTCAAAGCGCAGTGTATAGGGGTTGAGCTGGCTCACCACCAGCCGCCCATTGTTGCCCTCAGTAGCATAGATGACCCACAGCCCATTCTCGTCCACGGCCAGATCGATGTCAGTCTTGCCCCCCCAGCGGTAGGGTGAGGTGTCATGGTAGTTGGCAGTGTTGATGACAGTCTCCCCGCTCTTGATGCGTGTGCGCAGGTCGTACTTGACAATGTTGCGTGTGCGCTCCTTGTTGTAGAAGACAGCACCGTCATAGACTACAAAGCCAGTGCCGTCTACGCGGTTGGGCAGGCGGTAGGTGGTGGTGTGGCGCGCCGCCACGTAGTCCTCCCATGAGGCATACTCGGTCAACGTGTCCGTGCGGTAGGGGATCCAGGGCATGACGTAGATGCGGTCTCCCGCCTGCAGTGGATCCTTGCACCACGCACCAGACTGGTGCTCTGACTCATGCGTGGAGGTGGGCTCCAGCACTTTCTGCAGGGTCCCTGGGCACACGAAGACTGGGCCGGGTGGGTGGGAGGAGAGGAAACAGGAGAGGAGGTGCAGGAATGAGAGGGGAGGAGAGAGGGGAGAGAGAGGCAGTTGGTCATAAGGCCAGGGGGAAGCCAGACTGTCCCCTCCTGCTGCTGCAGTCACGGTTGCTTGGTAGGGCTGGTGATGGGAAGGGGGTTTCCGGGCTGGGATCCCTGCCCGCCCAGCTGCCCCTCTCCCTGGAGATGTCAACCCTGGAGGCCATTAAGAGCAGGGTTAGTGGGAGAAGGTGTGGTACCCCTCTTTCCTTTTCTGGCTGCTAGAGACCCCACAGGCTGGGGATAAGGGGTTTGGCAAGAGCCCTCCCAGAGACTTTCTTGTGTCCCTTAAGCAATGTGGAAAGACCTCACTGCAGCTGCTGCCTGGCAGCTTTGAAGCTTCAGGGACCCAGTGCCCTGCCTCTTGGCCATTGTCTCCAACCCCCATGGAAGAGCTAGAGTGGAGGGTCCCATCCTTCACCAACCACACAGGACAGATCTTTTTCACTCCCCTTTCTTCCTCCTGCAAAAACTGCAAGGTAGTTCTGTGCCTTCCCCCAGTACCCACACAATCAGGAAGGGTTTTTGGAAAACTCCAGCCTCTCCCCTATGGTGCCCAGCCCTGCCCCCAGCCGGCAGGGTCTCTCATGGGGTTTGTTCAGCAGCAGACACTGACACTGGTGCACAGGGATGGGGGTGGGACATGGGGAGGGAGGGGACTCCCCAGGAGAGTTGGGGAGGGGGAAGGAAAGCTGTGTAGAGGGAAGAGAGACAAGGCGGGGCCCTCAGCAGAGGTCCTGGCTCCAAGGGAGGCACGCTGGAGACCACCTGGGAAGAAAGGTTAGTGCTGGCAGAGGAGAGAGGGGGTGAGCAGAGAATTCACTCCAAGGCCCAGGCCCGACTGAGGGTCCCTCAGGGGGGCACTCCCAGGTCCAGCTCAGAGTGGGCAAGGGAGGGAACCAAGTGCTAGGATAAAGACCCAGCCCACCCCAGCCAGACCCCCCACCTCCCCTGCCCCGGACCCGGATTTACCTGCAACCATCCCCGGCTCGGGAGGAGGGACCAAGGCAGCGTTGATGTCAGAAAGGTGGGGGGCCCCGCCCCACCCCCCCATTCCCTGAAAAGGAGGAAAACCTCAACTGCATCTCATTGGCCCCCACTGGCCTGCCCACCCTTACCCCATCATGTCCCAGGGCTACCTACTCCTAGGCTCCCCTGCTGACCCAGTGGCGATCTGGATTCTCATGGTCAGCATGGCCGACTCCCCTCCTCCTCCCAGAGTGATGTCAGATAGAGGCCCCTCCATCCAGGATGGCTGGGGCCTCCCTCTCAACTCCCTGCTAGCAGAACCCACAGACCGGCCAGGCTGAGGGCTTGCAGTGAATTCTCTGCTTCTGCTTGGTTGTCACCAAAGCAGATGGCCCCAAGGGAGACAGGAAGGGCTGGGACCTGGTCCTGGCTTGGGAGGCAGCCCATGGGTCCCCAGGCACAAAAGCAGCCAGGAGCATGCCCTGTTTTAGGAGAAGGGGAACCCAGGGCACAGAGGTGGACAGAAGGATCCTGGCTTGGGCCCTGGGGCTTCATCATCTCCCTGTTCCTGGTGCCCTGAGGTGTTGGCCTGACCCTCCACCTGTTTCCTCTGTGCCAAGGTCTCCCCTCTCCCCAAGCCAGCGGGGCCCCTGCCAGCTGTGTGTGTGAGGGGGGCGGTGGGAGGTCTCAGAATATGACCTGGTCAGAAGGGTGTGGAGGAGGAAAATGTGGTTAGAGATTACCCTGGGGAAGGGGGAGAAGATGAGAAAGGGTCTGGAGCCTTTGCCAGCAAGGACCCCTCCCTAGCACCAAGCTCCCAACACCTCCTTTTCCCTCCCCGCCTCTTGAAGAGAAAAGATCCAGGGCTGCATATCCAAACCACCACCGGACCTGCAAGAAGAGTGTCTGGTGCTGGATGGGAGAGACTCCAGGAAAGAGAGACTCGGAGTGGCAGGGTGTTTTGGGGCAGACCATGGGCTGGCTGCCCAGGCCTCTCTGAGATGGGGGAGGGAGACAGCGGGGAGGGGAGCAGCTTGGAGGGACCCACTCCACCCTCCTTGAATGGGATGCTCCACAGACCACCGTAATTTCAAGACAAAAGCTATATGAAAAGGTATCTCACCCAGCCTAGAGCTGTCAATTTCCCAAAACTTTCAGGGGATGAAAGCTATCATCCCCCCCTCCCCTCCATGACAGACAGCCCTCTCCACCACAGACTTCTCCTGCTCCCCAGCTGAGGTTAAACCCCTGCAAGAAATTACGGTGCTCCTGGAAGTCCCCAGACCTGGCCTATCCTGTCCCCGCCCCCCTCTCCCTGGTCTTCTAACCACAACAGCCCAGAAGAAACCCTGACTGCAGCTTCGCAAGTGTTTCAGAATCAGAGAAAAATGCTCCCCCATCCCTCGATCCCCCCACCGCAAGGCCCGCCCCCACCCCCTTATCCCCCCATTTGACAAGCTGCCCTCCCAGGGCTGAGGACAGTTCATACCCCTCCCCAGGGGTGGGCCCCCAACTGGTGGAGGTTGGGGGACAGGGGTGGGGGAGACTTGTGCTCTGTGCTCCAAAACAGCTCTGGGCCTTGGAAACACCAAACCAGAAGGAACTGAAGCCACCAGGAGCCTGAGGGATAGGATGAATCTGCTCTCCAAAAGGAAAACAAAGGTGTCCCCTCCATCCCGCCTCCCCCAACGGGAAGTAAGTTACCAAAGTTGGGGCAGGAAGAAGAAAAGAGACGGTTCACCCAGTGCCCCCCTACCCCACCCCCAGTCTGGAACCAGGAAAGGGAGTCCCCACCCACCCAGGATGCTTACAAACTTCTCCTGAAGGAGCAAAAGAAGTATGAGAGAAGGCCAGGTCCCCTAGCAAGGGCCAGGAACTAGGAAGGAGGGACAGGGAAAGACGGGGGGGGGGGGGGGGAGAGAGAGAGAGAGAGAGAGAGAAGAAGAAGAAGAAGAAGAAGAAGAAGAAGGAGGAGGAGGAGGAGGAGCAGGAGGAGCAGGAGGAGGGGGAAGGTCCTGCCCATGTACTCAGAGGAGCTTCCTCGGGTGTCTGGAGGGTGGAGTCACCCATGGCTGGACCAGGGCTCGCCCCACTGGGAGGACACCTGGGGTGGGAGCTATCAACTTGACCCAGTGGGGGTGGGAGAAGAAGGGGCCAAGAGGGGAGGGCGGTCACATAAGGATGGCACAGGTAAAACAAAGTGTGAGTTAGGGGTTAGCATTGGTAACAGTGCGTTTACCTTTCTGCTCCACTTCTACTTTAAGCATCGGAAGAGAGAGAGAAAACAAATTGAAAAAAAAAATGTGCAAGAAAAAAGAGAAAAAAAGAGATTAAATTGCTTTTGTTTCTTTTTTGGCAACATGTCCCCTTTTCCTTTCTTTCCTTACTCCTGGTTCCCCAACCCCAAATGTTGCATCAGCTCAGCCCCCACCCCCCAAGTCCCTTCCTCTGGGGTAGGGTTGGGGCAAGAGGTCGTGAGGGAGACAGTCACAGGGAGGGGAACACGCAGGACAGAGACCAAGAGAGACACAGGGTGAGGGGACGACAGGCAGGCAGGAGGACCATGCCTTCAGATGTGAGTGGGCACCCTCATGGGAGGGGGAGTCCCAGCTGGGAGGCGGGCTCTGGTTAGGGGGGCATCGGGGAGGGAGTGGGGGGACACTCTGGTCCCCTCTCGCCCTGTCTGCTGCCCTTCTGCCAGAACTAGGGGCCCAGGGAAGGAAGCTTAGTTCCTCCCAGGGCCTGGGTGCCCGGAACCGAGAGAACAGGCTGAACTCCTTCCATTCTGTGCTGGCCCCACCTGGGAGCAGCTGGGTCCCCCGAACCCTCACCACCCAGAAAGAGCCAACACAGAGAGAGGGTGACAGAGGTGGACACAGAATGACTGAGAGGCAGACAAGCAGAGCCCCCTTGGGCCTCAGCTGGGGTGGGGAGACAGAGGTAGAGAGGGAAGAGGCTGGGGTGGGGAGACATCACACAGGGTAGGACAGCAGGTGGCACAGACATGCCCCCCCCGAGACTCAGTTTCTCTGCCCAGCAACCCCCCTGGGGGCCCCGGAGCCAGGAGCTCCACGCCACCTGCTGCCTGGTGGGCCGGTGGTACCTGGGGGAGGAAGGGGAATGGTTAGACTGTGCACAGCTGCAAGGCAAATCCAGTGTTAGTCGGGACTGTCCAATGTGTGTGTGGCGGGGACCCCACACACCCACTGCCCCAGCCCCACGGTAGCCCCTACACTCCCCCGCCCCTGGCCGGCACCAGCACTGGGATCACCCCAGCCTCTGAAGCCTCAGGCTCTGTGCCCTGGCCCCTCAGGAACCTCTGCCAGGGCCTGGCTCTCCTAGCACCTCTCTGGAGGCAGAAGCAGGGAGTTCCTCAGGGAAGGGTTTGGCTGCATCCCCAGCGCCTCATCCAGGGCCTGGAACACAGGAGGTGCTCAGCAAACTATTGGGGGACGAGTGTCCGGCCTCCCTGTTCTGTGGTCTGGCTTCAGTCCTCCTGTTAACCTAGCCCCCTTCCTCTGGGACCAGGAGCTAACACATCTGCATGTCTAGGACACACATGGCCCCACACACAACCACTGTGTGTGTGTCCAATCTCCCCCAGAGTTCAGGCTAGCTCTCTCCCATCAGACTGGGGGCCGCCCATCCCCTGGGCTGACCTGCCTACCTCCTGGCCTTTGTGGGTCATTCTCCTGTCCGCCCTGGGGGGTCGGCTCCAGGAGGCCTCCCCACCCCTTTCCTCCCAAGGCCCTCTAAACTTTCCTCCTGCATCTTTAACTGTGTGGCATCCACTTTGGACTCCACTTGGACCAAGGGATTTTTCCCTGCCTTTATCCCATCTGCCTCAGGAGGAACTGGGTTCATCATCAGTTGTGTTATTTTGATTACCAACAGCAATGACAATAATTGGTGGTTACAGCGGAAACAATGACTAACAAGTGCCCAGCACTCACTTGGTGCCAGGGACCGTGCTAGGCACTTCCTGGGCAGTCTTTTGAGAACCCTGTCTACAGATGGGGAAATTGAGGCTCAGTGAGGTGAAGCAACAAGGCTGAGGCCCCACGCTGGCCAAAGTGGGTACCACTTCCTTCACCCTGTGACTCAAGGTACATGCGCTTTACCCATGTTCTCGCTTCCTGGCAGTGTCCCAGGGAAGGTGTTTGGTCCCTTTCCCCATCACAGATGAGTCTACAGGGTCAGCCAGCTGGAAAGGGCACTTGGACCGCTGCTGAGCACATCCTGGGCCAGGCTTGGGTCTGGGCGCGGGGGTGGGGGGAACGAGACTGGTGGTGGTGGCGAGGATTCGCCTCTGCCCCTGGGAGCAGGCGCTGAGGCTGGCCCTGGGCCAGCTGCTTCACACACATGAGCTCCTTGACTCTCGCCTCCCCTTATGGCGGCCCAGAGAAATGAAGTCACCTGCTCAAGTTTCAGAGCCAGAAAAATTCAAGAGCCTGGCCGAGCTTTGAACCACCTGACTTCCTGTGTGCTAAGCTCCCCACCTCCTGCCTTCCCTCCCTGCTCCCCAGCCCCGGGGTGGGCAGTGTCCCCAGTGCTGTGGGAAGGCTTCAAAGATCAGACAGGCATCCCCCTCAGGCGGTGGCTGGAGGCCTGGTCGCTGAAAGGAAAGGTTGAGGAGTAAAAGCAGAAAGTGATGGAAACACAGCGATCCTGTTTCCCAGTGTAGATCATCACCTGCGAGGAGAAATCAAAGGTTCGAGGAGAAGGCTGGAGTGGGAGGGAAGAGGAGGGAGAGACATAGGGCCCCCCGTTCCCCACCCCTGCCCCCCACTCGCCCCTGCCCCCCACACGCACACACTTTGGTGGCCCTGCCTCCGCCCCCCTCTGCCTGGAGCCTACCTCCTGGCTCAGTGAAGCTGGGGGTTGGGAAAGGAGAGGGGAGGCGGAGGGAGAGTGAGGAGGAGGAGGGTGCTAAGGTGGTGCTGAGGAGGAGAGACCCTGTCTTTGTCAGCTCCCCTTCGCCAGGTATAAGAAAGCCAGGCCTCTGGCCCCCAGGTCTGCCTGGGAGCCTCCCCCCATCCACCATGGCGGCACTTCCCTGGCAAACAGGAAGTGCTATTGTGGTGATGGGCAAACTGACCAGGAGATGGGACTCCGTGGAAGACAAGACGCCCCTAGCCCTTCTCACTGAATCCACCAGGAGGCCTCAGTGGGGGTCTGCCTCTCTGTGGACATAAAGTCCAGCTTCCAGGACTGGGAAAGGGCAGGAGGGGCGGGCGAGGGGTGAAGAGGACAAGAGGAAGGAGAGGGAGTTCAGAGAGAAGCGTGGTGAGTGAGAGGGAAGGACAGGTGTGTGTGTGTGGCGGGAGGGGGGCGGGGGAGGGGTTGGGGGAGAGATGCCAGGAAGGGAAGGAATGAGAGAAGGAGGCAGAGGTATTACAGGGCAGTGGGGTTGAGGGAGAGATGTAAGTGTGCCAAGCAGAGTGGGGTGTGGCCCGGGAATGTGTAAAGAAGCCGGGGCACAGAGAGAAGCAGGCAAGGGGGGCCAGGGTGACAAGGGCTGGAGAAGGTGCCCGAGGAAAGGACAGAGTCTTTGGTGGTGGCTGGGGAAAAGGCGGGGGCGAAGGAGAGATAGGGTGTTGACAAGGGTGACTAGAAAAAGGGAATGTCAGAGGGAGGGAACAGGCCCAACTGTCCCCCACACACTTGGCCCCTGTGCGTGTGCGCGTGTGCGTGCATGGCGGGTCAAGGTGTCTCCTCCTCGTTCACTCTGGGTAGAGGAAGGGCCCGGGTTCGCATGAGGAACAAGAGGACTCACTGTAGGGGACACAGTCGTACTGCACCTCCAGGTACTTGTAGGTCCCAGGACAGGGATCAGGAAAGGCATCGGAGCCGGCAACCACCACGCACTGGGTGCGGTTATTACACCTGTGGAGGAGAGACGGAGATGGGAAGACAGGCCTAGAACTGGCTCCAGGGTGAGGAGAAGAATGGTACTCCCAAATTTGGAAGGAACCATGGAGACCAAAGCCAGGGGCCTTTTGTGGATATTGTTTTCTGCTTCCTGCCTGCTCTCTCTTCCACTCGATAGGCTTCTTCTACTCTCTGCCCCAGCATGGCATGAAGCTCAGGGCTGGGACCGAGCAGGGCCCCGTAAATTGCTTGCCCAGTCCTTCATGGCTTCCATCCAGCACTGGTGCTAGCGCATCCTTGGCATTTTCCCTCAACTGACTGTAAAGCCCCGCCTTTGTTCATGGAAGAGTGTTCAATGATCCTCTCTCATCATTGATGTTTCTCTCTCCCTCTCACCTTCCTCTCTGAAATCAATAAAAATATATTTTAAAAATAATAATAAAAGATGTTTCTCCTCTGCTGCCTGTCCCCACAGTCAGGGTCTCTGTTTCCTGGAGCAGCCCAGGACTCAGCCAGCGGGACATCGACCTGATTGTGGGTATGCAGGAAGCAGTTTTGGGGGACTCCCTGACAGACACAGGGCGTGGGGGGCGGGGGCACCTGTGTCTTCTCTCTTCAGTCCTGCCCTTAACTAATGAGGATCTGCTCATACCCACCCACCTCAAAACCCTTCTTTAAAAACAGAACACTGGGGCCGGGCACACAGCAGTACCGGGCTTTGAGTGGCAGGAGGCGGGGGAGGGAGGTAAAAAAGGGAAAAAGTAAAAAAACAAAAGCCGGAACATTGGCCTGGCCAGCGTGGCTCAGTGGTTGAGCATCGACCTATGAACTAGGAGGTCATGGTTCTATTCCCGGTCGAGGCACATGCCCAGGTTGAAGGCTCGGTCCCTAGTGTGGGGCGTGCAGGAGGCAGCCAATCAATCATTCCCTCTCATCATTGATGTTTCTGTCTCTGTCTCTCTCTCTCCCTTCCTCTCTGAAATCAATAAAAATATATTTAAAAAAAAATCAGAACACTGGTGCCCTGGCCGGTCTTGCTCAGTGGATAGAGTGTCCGCCTGTGGACTGAGAGGTCCCGGGTTCTATTCTGGTCGAGGGCACATGCCTGGGTTGCAGCTCGATCCCCACTAGGGGGTGTGCAGGAAGCAGCCGATCCATGATTCTCATCGATGATGTTTCTATCTTTCTCCCTCCCTCTCCCTTCCTCTCTGAAATCAATAAAAATACATTAAAAACAAAACAAAAACAGAACACTGTGCTCACTTCGGCAGCGCACATACCAAAACTGGAACGATACAGAAATTAGCACGGCCCTGTGCAAGGCTGACATGCAAATTCATGAAACATTCCACGTTTTGACAATAGTGTAGTGTAGGCCCGGGGGGGAGGGGTTCAGAGTAGAGGGTCAATGGAAAAAAGGAGGTCATATGAAATACTTTCAACAATAAATAAAAACAGCACATTGGCCTCAGGAGATTAAGGACAGTTACCTATGGCCCAGAAACTCTATCCCTTGTTATAGTCCCAAAAGAACCGAAAGCAAGTGCTGAAACAACCACTTGTTCGTGAATATTCACAGCTGCGTCATTCACACAAGTGCCAAAAAGTGGGAACAACCCAAATATCATACCCGAAGGGATGAACAAAATGTGGCCCATCCTTACAACAAAATAGTCCTCAGCCATAAAAAGGGCTGAAGCGCTGGCAGGCCACAACGTGGATGGACTTCAAAAGCATGCCGCATGGAAAAGCTGGACACAAAGGCCACATCTCACGACTCCTACTTGCACAAAATGTCTGGGATTGGCAAACCCAGTGACAGAAAGGACATCAGGTGCCAGGAGGAGTGGAATGGAGAGCGGCTGCTAATGGGTACAGGGTTTCCTCCTGGGGTGATGAAAATGTCCTGGAACTAGGTAGGGATGGTGGTTGCACAACTTATAAACATGCTAACATTTCACTTCAATCGTGATTTTTGTTATGTGAATTTCACTGCCATATAGAGAAGGGAAAGCTGCTGGCTTTGCAGCGGGAGGGGGATGTGATGGGGGTGGGAGGCACCACACAGAGAAGCGGGTGCTGATGTCTCCTCACTATTTATTTTGGAGTGTTTCCGTCAGAGCAGTGAGCTGTACCCTAACGGATACAAAGCACCTCCAGGTTGCCCCAGCCGGTTTGGCTCAGTGGAGAGAGCCTCAGCCTGTGGACTGAAGGGTCCCAGGTTCGATTTTGGTCAAGGGCATGCACCTAGGTTGCAGGCTCCTCCCCAGCCTGAGCCCAGGTCGGGGCGTATGCAGGAGGCAACCAATCAATGTGTTTCTCTCACATCGGTATTTCTCTCTGTCTTTGCCTCTCTCTCCCACTCTCTCTAAAAATCAATGGAAAAATATCCTTGGGAGAGGATTAAAATAAAATAAAAAGATTTTTATAAAAGCACCTCCAGGTTCTAAGGCAGTGGAGCAGTGGCCTCAGGACACTCCCAGCCCCATGGCCACCCTGCTCAGCGTTCTCCCCTCTGCACCTGACAACCCACTGGAATTGGGCCAGTGGAGTGCTGGGTGCTGGGAGACACCACCGACCCGGTGCCAGTGCTGAATGAACCCTAAGGGAGAATCTGGAGAGGCAGGAGGGAGGAAGAAAGGGTTCCAAGGAGAAGAGGGCACTGCCCAAGCAAAGACTGGGAGGCTGGACTGTCAGCTCCCATGCAGGGGAGACTGGGAGGGGAAAACGGGCAAGATTATTGAAGGGGGATGGATGCTGGAGACAGAAAAGGTGGGAGGGAGGGGATGAGGCAGCTCCAGCCTGGCCAACCAGGCTGGGCCATCTGCCCACACCTGTCCTATGCCCAAAACTCTCAGGCCACTGCCCAGTGGCATATTCTAGAACTTCAAGGAGCTGCTGGCCCTAGCCTCCCTTCCCTTCTCCAGTTCTATGCCCTGGGCTCCGGAGTGAATCCTGCATTCTCACAGGTATTTGGCAAAAATGCAGCGAGTGCCTGCTGCTGCGGACACAGCAGTGCCAGCTCCCGGTCCCCGTGGGGCTGACAGCCCAGGGAGGAAAGACATAAACCACACAAAGAGGCAAAATATCGATGGAACTGTGGATGGAAGTCAGGAAGCAGAGAAGGGGTGAGGAAGTGGGGGGCTGTGGTTTTAGAGGGTGGTCGGGCAGCCCTGGAGGACAGTTAGGTGGAAATTCCCTGAGTGAGGTGGGGGGAGGGAGGAGGAGCCCAGCGGCTGCCGGAGAACAGCCAATGAAAAGGCCCTCAGGAGGCCCTCAGGGGAAGGTGCCTGATGTGTGTGAGGAGCAGGTGGGCGAGAGAGGGAGCGTGGAGGAGGTGAGGGCTAGAGAGGAAAGGGCAGAGCGTGCAGGGCCCTGCAGGCGGAGGGAAGTCTTGGGCTTTTGCGAGCTGAGAGCGAGGTAGGATTATGAGCAGAACAAGGATGTTTCCAGACTCAGGTGCTCACAGACGCCCTCTGGCTGCTGTGGAGGGAACAGGCTGTAGCAGGCAAGAGGGAGCAGGTAAGGGGCGGAGCATGGGCTTGGAGGAAACAGTGGTCAAATCAGTGTAATTTGAAGGAAGCACTGAGCAGCTCGAGGTGCACTGGCTGTGGGTGTGAGAGAGGTTTCTGCAGCTTTGAACACTCAGTGCTCTGCCTGGCATACCCCCTCACTCACAGTCGCACACAGGCACTCATATTCTCTTTCTCACACGCATTTGTCATCTGTATTCAGATGTCACCTCCTCAGGGAAGCCTGACCAGACTCTGGGTCCTGCCTCAGCTCCCAGGACACCTTCACCCTGTCCTGCCATTGCTTTTACATTGCAAGCTCTCACCGCCTCCCCGTAATCTTTGCATGAGCTTCTGGAGGCATCAGGCTCATGAGTGTATGTGTGTGGGAAGGGATACAGACTGGTGGGGAGATATGCTGACGGGGTGGGGGGGAGAGGGCCTGTTCGCAGGGCACCTGGAAGGTGTGTGAAAATCATAAAAGGAAGACGGAGGGTGAACAGGCTGCACTGTCCAGGGGGTGCAGGGAGGACAGGCACTGCATTCAGGGACTCCAGGAACTGCCACCACCCTGCCTGAGAGCCCGGTGGCCCCTCACCTCTGCGACATGATCTTGAAGGCATCAGGCAGGTAGCACTGCACATTCTCCATCTGGAAAGGGTCAGCGTCACAGATCTTGTCATCTGTGCGTCCGTAATTGGCGTTTTCCACCATGATGACATCACTGCCTGGGCACCGCAGCTCAATGGGGTAGCCTTCGCATGCCAGCTCCCGGCGCATCAGCCCAAATGGGAGTCCAGCCCGGCTCAGGCCTGTGGGGAAAGGGGGGAGGGGGTGCATCATGCTCAGGGCACAGGGAAGGGAGTGAAGATCCTGCAGAGGAGGCGCCATCTCCAGCTTAGCTATACCTGGGACACAGGCATAGCTTTATTTATCTGTAAAATGGGCTTCTCAAGTCATTAACCTGCTCAAAAAGCATTTTGTCTTTGCCTCAGGGCCTGGGAGGGCCCTCCAAGCCTTTGGAATGTTCAGCTTGATAAGAGTGTCTGTTTACCTGGGGGCCTTGGGCCATGCCAGATAGTCTGTGCCAACTGTTAGGGGTTGAATTCTGCCCCCTCCCCCAAATTCCTATGCTGAAGTCCTAACCCATCGGATCTCAGAATGTAACCGAATTTGGAGACAGGGTCTTTACAGAGATAATCAAGTTAAAAGGAGGCAATTAAGATGGACACTAATCTGTATATGCAAAAGCCTACTATGCAAAGTGTCCCCTGGGGAATTTGATTGCTCGCTGTAACGTGCACTGACCACCAGGGGGCGGCGCTGGAACAAAGGAAGGCCCTGATCGGCCCTGATCACAAACCAGGCCTAGGGACCCTACCTGTGCACGAATTTCGTCCAATATAAATAGAGGGAATTTGGACACAGACACACCAGAGGGAAGACCATGTGGGGACAGAGGGAGGAGATGGTCATCTACAAGCCAAGGACAGGAGATGGAACAAATCCTTCCTTTGCAGCCCTTAGAAGGAACTAACCCTGCCAATGCCTTGATTTTGGATTTCCAGCCCCTAGTACTGTGAGGAAATACATTTCTGTTGTTTAAGCGCCCCCGATCTGTGGCACTTTGTTACTGCAGCACTAACAAGCTATACACCAACAATGTGGTTTTGGGTGGGAGGTTTGGGTCATGAAGTATCAGTTGACCTCTGGAGGGACCGAAGATCAAGGTCAGCCAGGTGGGTGGTCAGAGCCCCAGTAAAGATGGTGAATACCAAGGCTCGGGGGACTTCCCAGGCTGGCAATGCACATGTGTGCTGTCGCCCAGCACTGCCAGGAGAGTTAACACTGCCCACGACTCTGAGAGAGGGCAAATGCGAGCTCCGTGCATGAAACTCGCCTGGACGCTGCTGCCCCACGCACCTTCTCTTCCACCATAATAAACTGTAACTGCAAGTTTAACAGCATTTCTGAATTCTATGAGTTCTTCTAGCAAACCATCAAACTTGAGGATGGTCTAAGGCAGTGGTCACCAACCTTTCAGACCTCACAGACCACCACCAGTTGGCAACCGCTGGTGTAAGGGACCCCTGATTGCAGTTAGTGTCCAAAGTGAGGGTGATCTTGGGTGCTGCCCTAAATTCACACCACCCCACACAAGGAGAAGAGGCATGGGGATAGGGTATGAACTCATATTCTGGAAGAAACCATAGAGTCGGACTTCGTCACTTCCCAGATGACAGGCCAGGTCCCTTGGCCCAGGTCTTCTCATGGTGCAGCCCAGGGATCAGCAACACCAGAATCACAGGGCAGCTGGCTTAGAATGCAAACTATGGCCACCCTCCCCCAGGCCTGCTGAATCAGGATCTCGGGGGGTGGGGGTTGGGGGGAAGCCAGGAGCCTTTGGATCTATGCAACCACCAGCAATTCTGATGCATACTCCTTTGGACAGCCACCCCTATAGCCTCCCCAGGCCTCAGTTTCCCAATCTGTAAAATGGGTATCATAGCCCAGCGCTATGCTGTGAGGATTCTGTGCTAGGGATGTTTGTGAAGGAAGTGCTGAGCATGGTGCTGTCAATGGCGAGGGCGACACTAGAAGGGTCCTCCTCATTATCACCTGGGAAACCCTCCCGAGTTGTGGGAAAATGAAAGAGCACACCCTGGGCAGGCCCAGCATTGTCACACGTCAGTCCCCATTATATGCCATGTGGGGACTGAGAGCTTGGGCTGATGGGTTTAAATCCCAGCTCAACCACCCCCTGGCCGGTGGCTTCGTCCAGTCACTGACCACCTCTATGCCTGTTCCCCTCCCTCAGGAGCTGACAGCTCCCACCTCACAGAACCAGGCAGTGGATGCAGCAGCACAGTGAGGCAACAGGGTGCAGCCCATCTCTGCAGGGCATAGTGGCCTTGGCAGGTCCCACGCCTGCTGAGACAGCCACCTTCCTGGACACTGGTCCCAGCCAGGCCTTGCTGGTGCCAGAGGGACGTGGGGATGCAGAGTGGCCCAGAGGCTGCAATGTGGGGACAACTGTCATTTGCAGATGAAGAGAAGGTACCAGTGCCTAATGGCAGCAGAGCTAAGCTGGCCTCTTTCCTAAGATCGGGTCCCGCCACTGTGGGCGGGGGACCCATGGAGAATGGAAGCCAGGCCCCTGGGGTTTTCTGGGGGAGTTGTTCCACTTGGGGGAAAGTTTTACATGAGTTCCTCGAGCACCATCTGCTTCCACGGCTAATTCTAGCCCATCTCGGGTCTGGGAGGCAGGCCAGGGGTGGAGGGTTGGCTCAGATGGGTCCGGGGGGTGGAAGCAGCCCCTCCTGGACCAGCTGGGACCATGGGGCAGGACCCAGATGGGCAGAGAACTCGGGCACTGCGGAAGCAGAAGATACCGGCTGGCCGGAGCAATGCCAAGGCCCTGGGCATGGTTGAATAAAGCCTCCTCCCCTGTGTGGCTCTCTAAAGGTGGGGCTATATGAAGGGGCACTGGAAAGCAGTGTTCACTGCCAGGGCCCTCCAGATGGGTCTGGGAGAGGTGGGCAGGGGCCGTGCCCCAGGCAAGGGCAAGGACAAGGTCAGCAGGCCCCTTCTCCCTGCCTCCCTCCTTGCTCTGCCCTTGCCCGCCATGGGGACCATAACTGAGTAACTGGTGAGGTGGACGGGCAGGCTCGGGGCACTAATTGTAGCATGCACAGGATCCCGAGGCCAGCACAGGGCCGAGCTGAGTAATTAGTTGTTTTTAAATAAACGTCAATGGGCATGCTTTAATTAAGCCTCTTCCAGTGAGAGCCGGGAAGATGTAATCACAGGTACCACACACACGAACCTCAGATCACCAGGAAGGCCTGTACCGGTTGGTCCCAGGGTGCCACAGGCTTATTCCAGGCTCTGGGACCACTCAGTGTTGTTGGCAGTGTGTAACCACCACGCCTTGCCCTGGCCTGGTTCCTCTGAGGCGTAGGTGGGGTAGGGGCTTTAACAAGTACTTCAGAGGCATTTCAATGTTCCACCCACTGTCCCAGCCAAGCGGTGGAGGCGCGGCCCCAGCAGCACCTACCTTGGGTGGCCGAGGTGACCAGGACGGCGGTGATGCAGAGACTCCACAGCACAGCGGCCAAGCGGGCCATGGCAACGGCCGGGGACGTTTTCGGAGCTCTCAGTGGCTGGCGCAGGGGTCCTTGCCCTGCATCACCAGGTGGGCACCACAGCCTGGCCCACCAGCCTGGGGAGGACAGGGAGAGTGAGGCGGGGCCATCCCTCAGCAGGCCGTGGAGCAGGGGCTTGCAGGCCCGAGAGGCCCGTCCACATCCAGCACTTCCACCAACAGCAGCCACGTCCTCTGGCCAGAGGCTGCCCGGCTCCAGGGTCTGGGGCTCACACTCCTTCCACCCCGACCCTAGCAGACAGAACAGCCCCCTCTGGTGACAGGTGTTAGCATGGCACCAGCCAGCCTCAGACCCTGCATCCTGGGGAAAGGGACCGTTTGGAAGCCTCCTCCCCATCCTGAAATCCCGACCCTGCCCATCGGTCCTCCAGCCGAGCTTCCTCAGAGCATCCAGGGTGGGGGACCTGGCATCCCTGCCTGACTACATGCAGCCTCCCCCTCAGGATCATGGGCAGGAATCCAGGCCCACCCCCAGCCCCCTACTTCCTGTCTCTCTCACGCTGGTAGCTGGCTGGGCCACAAATTGGGGGCCAGGGACAACTGTTTCCAGGGAACTCCGGGGGTAAGTTGGAGACAGGCAGGTGGGGAGGGAGGAGTGCAGCCCCCTGAGGTCCAGGGAGGGTAAGGAAGGGGTGAGCGTTGTGTGCCCTGCCCTGTAGTCATCCCCACCACAGAGTTAGGTTCTGACCCTTTATTTCCTCCCTCACAGTCACTCCTTCCCACGTCTCGCTGCCTCGGTTTCCCGTGGATGCTCTTCAGGCTGCCTGCCCATCTCCCTCGGCCCTTTGCTGTATCTACACCAGTTTGCCACGTGTGGCCCAGGCCCAGCAGCACCAGCTTGGCCAGGAACTTGCCAGAAACACATTCTCTGGGGAGGGCCAGCATTTGTGTTTTAACCAGCCCTATAACGTATGAACCCCCGCTCCGTCCTCTCCCGCTGTCATCCCAGCCTGCCCCACAGTCTCAACACCATCAACCACCCAATACTTTCCCAGTCTTTTATTTCCAGTCTGGAATCTCTCAACAGAGCCCAGCTCCTGTTTTCCCCCCCCAAACAAAAGCTTACTGACTGACCCAGTTAAGTCTCTGACCCCTTCTCTGTGCCGCCACCCCTGCCTCCTGCGATTCCTCCACCACACCAAGCCCTGCCCCACGGCCTCACTTCCTCTGCATTTACCTTCTGCCCACCAGTTACGCACATGGCCTCTCCCTCTGCTCCCTCACCTCCTGTAGGCCTTTGTTCAAATGTAGTGATCTCTGAGCTCCTATGGAATGGCCCCTGCATGGGCAGGGATCAGTGGGTTGTTTTGCTCATGGTCCCATCCCCAGCTTCTAGCACAGGCCGGGCACACAGTGGCAAATATTTGTTTGAATCTCAGACCCAAACCTAAGAATCTGCCTCTTCCCTCCCCTTCATGAACTCCGTCAGCAATCCTGTGGGCTCTGCCTCCAAAGGATCTCACCAATCTGCCCACTTCTGGCCCTCGAGGCCACCACAAGGACCTAGCCACTACCCTGCTGCCCCGGACCTTGTCATGGCCTCCTCCCCGCCTCCCCTGCCCTCCACTCAGTGCTGAGGGATCATTTAATGACGTAGATCCCTCTGCTCTCCACTGGGGTCTCCGTTCCTCACCAGGGTGGAGGCTGGGAGTGATCTGGGGCTACCAGGTTCTCCAGCCTTCCATTCCTACAATGCTCCAGCCGCTTCTTCCCCTAACACTCCCCGCTTCTTCCCCCAACCCTCCCCGCTGTTGCCTGGGCTGTTTCCCCTGCCTGACACACTGCCCAGGGTCCCACATACCTGCTGCAGCTTTTCACCCGTAGGCCTCAGTCTCCTCTCATGTGAAATGGGACAGCAACTTCACAGTACAGCCCTGAATCCCTGTGCCCATGCCTGCAGCAGCTTTCTCTGCCCCTTCCCCGTAGCAGGCAATCTCCCCTCTACTGTCCAAAACTGTCTCCTCCCACAACCCTGACCAGACTTGGCCTGTGACACTTTCCGTTCGTTCGTTTCACAATTTTACCTTGGGGGAAGGGCATGCCTAACCACCTCATTTCTCACCCCCACCCCACGCCACCTCCCAGCCTCAGGAGAGGCACTGACCCCAGGCAGATGGACACTCCCTCCCTGACGCAGTTAAACTGGTTAGCGGCTGGTTAATGCTGGGGAGGCTGGGAGGCCGGTCTGAGGACAGCTAACCCATGTAAGTCTGGATCCTGACGACCATTTATGTGCTGTGTGACCTTGACCTTGACCTTTCCCCTCCCGACCCCAGTCCCCTAAATAGTCTGTATCTGCAGGGTTCTGGTAAGGACAACAGTCTGCATAAACAAGCCTGGACTTTGTCTCAGGTGGCGGGTCAGAGTGATCGGGTTGACCAGTTGTCTGTGGAGTTGAGAGATTGAAGACAAGGGACTGGCGACTGAGGGGGGTGGGGGGGTGGGGAAGAGGAGCAAATAAATGTTGACAGAGTATTTATTTATTTATTTTTATTCACCTGGGACCCATCAGAGGGTACTGTCCACAGCATGGCAGAGTCAGGCCCAGGGTGCATCCATCTGAGGGGGGTGGCTCCTCTCCCTCCTCCTAGGCCGCACCCCAGGACCTGGAGCCCCAGCCAAGGGCTCTTTCTTGTCATTGGCCCCCTCCCCCCCCCTCGCTCAGGGATCCCAACCAGCCTCCTGGCTTTAGCCACTGTTTATACTGTGACTACTGCCACATTCGAGCTCCAGCCCTGCCTCCCTCCTCGCCGACTACACCTCCACTGAGTTTCCACCATACCTTCGGCCTGACCAGACCAAAACAGAGCCCCCATATCAATCAGTCCATGGTCCCACCATCCTCTCCAGTCCTTCAGTCAAAACCTGAGTCAAAATCCTTCGGCTCCTCTGTCTTTCATCCCCCACATGCAGTTCAGGGGCAGGTCCTGGGTCTGCGCCTCTGGAACATTGCAGGCCCATCCATCCTTGGCAGCCTCCTCCAGACCTGGGCTCACCATCTACCCCGATGGCCCTGACCTCTGTCCTCCTGCACTCCAGCCTCTCTTACTCCCACTCCAGGCTACCCCAGCAGACAGAGGGGCCTTAAAAAAAAATGATCGTTACATACACACACACACACACACACACACACACACACACAACGTAAAATCACTCTTTTTCACCATACAATTCAGTGGCATTAATTATATTCTCAATGCTGTGCCACCAACTTCATTATTTCCAAAACTACTTTTTCATCACCCCAAACAGAAACTCTGTGCCTCTTATGCAAAACCTCTTTCTCCCCTCCTCCCCCTCCCCCAGCCCCACAACCACCAATCTGCCCTCTGTCACTATGGATTTGCAGGTTCTGGGCTTTTCATATACTAGTAGATAGAATCATACAACCCTGCGTTTGACTTCTTTCACTAAGCATTGCGTTTTTCGAGGTTCACCTAAGTTGTAGCATGTCAGTGCTTCCTTCCTCTTTGTGACGGAGTAATATTCCGCTGGATGGATGGACCACTCTTTGTTTATCCAACATTCAAAGACGGACACTGGGTTGTCTCTACAGAGGGGTCTTGTCTAAGGCAATCTGGACAGATCGCTCCCCAGCTTAAACCCCTGCACCAGCTCCGGTTCCATGGCCCATGAGGTCACACGTGCTCTGACTCCTGTCCTTCTCCCCCCGTGCTTCAGCCACTGGTTCCCACCATAAGGCCTTGCCTGTGTCCCCAGCTCCGCAGCCCTTAGATCTCAGCTCAGGTGTGCACCCCTCAGAGGTGCGGACGGGCCTCCAACACCCTGCAGTCTGTGCCTGCCTATCCGGTCCCCGCCATCCTGGAACCTCCTAGGTCCTGTTTCTCTCTTGGTGGAATGGGGATACCTCACAGGATAGCCGAGTGATAAGAGGAATTCACCCATGTGAAACACTTAGGGCCGCGCCTGGCACATAGTGAGTGCTGTGTCCCCTGCAGCATCGTCACCACCAATCACGTCTCTCCCAGGTGACTTTTACCTGTGTAGTCCTGGATTGCTTCTGTACCCCCAGGAGAATGGAAGCTCCTGAGACCGTTTCCTGACGCCTAGTCATGCAGTAGGTCCTCAAACAAATATTTACCAAATGAACCAAGATGAGTGACGAAGGATGGTAGTGGGGACAGCTGGAGACGGAACATCTGCCCTGCAACCTGGGGCCAAGCCTGGCCCACACTGGCTAGGCAACAATGCCTAAGGGACACAAAGTGTTCCCCAGGGGCTGCCCCGCTGCTTCTGAGGTCCCCTCCCTGGAGCAGCTCAGGAGCTGGGCCCTGCGGCTCCTGTTCCCTCCCTTTCTGGCCTGACTTGGTGCCCACCTTACACCAGAGTTTCACTCGCCACCTTGTGCCCACCTGGGCGGGGAGGCCAGGCGTGGGTATGTGGGAGCCACCTTGGAGACCCAGGCCTGACCATCTTGGGACCTTCAGAGGGGGTTATTTTGGATTGAATTTTATCCTCCCCCCAAAAAAGATATGCTCAGGTCCCATCCCGTAGGACTCAGAATGGGCCCTTATTTAAAAGAAGTAATCAAGCCCAAGCTGGTTTGGCTCAGTGGATAGAGCATCAGCCTACAGACTCAAGGGTCCCAGGTTCGATTCTGGTCAAGGGCACATGCCTGGGTTGTGGGCTTGATCCCCATTAGGGGACGTGCAGGAGGCAGCCGATCAATGGTACTCTCTCATCATTGATGTTTCTATCTCTCTTTCCTTCTCCTTTCCTCTCTGAAATCAATAAATATATACTAAAAAAAAATAATAATAAAAGAAGTAATCAAGCCTGGCCGGTGTGGCTCAGTGGTTGAGCATCGACCTGTGAACCAGGAGGTCACGGTTCAGATTCCCACCCAGGGCACATGCCTGGGTTGCCAGCTCCATCCCCATTAGGGGGTGTGCAGGAGGCAGCCGATCAATGACTCTCATCATTGATGTTTCTCTCCTTCTCCCTTCCTCTCTGAAATCAATTGTTTAAAAAAAGTAATCAAGTTACAATGAGGTCATTAAGGTTGGCCCTAGCCAGTAGGGCTGGTGAGGACACAGATATGCCCCTGGGGAGAAGCCCACGTGAAGACAGAGGCAGAGTCAGGGCAATGGTTCTACAAGCTAAGGGACACCACGGACTGCGGCAGCCACCAGAAGCTGGGGAGTGGCCTGGGATAGATTCTAGCCTCAGAGCCCCAGAAGGAGCCATCTCTGACAACACCCTGATCTTGGACTTCCAGCCTCCAGAACTGTCAGACCATACATTTCTGCTATTAAAGCCACCTAGTCTAGGGTACTTTGTCCTGTCGGCCCTAGGAAAGTCACACAGGGGTCAGGACACATGGGGGGGTGGGGAGGCAGACAGGGGCAGGACCCTGGGCTGCACAACTTCGGGGAGCCTTTCACAAACTGCAGGGCGGTGGGGCTGCTAGGATCTCCAGTGCTTGAGCCACCCGGGGTGCCAGGCATAGCAGCTGACACCGTGCCCATGCGAGCACTGCACACACGTACCTCACCTAATCATCGTAAGGACTGAGTAAAGGGGAGTAACCCACATTTTATAGATGAGGAAAGTGAGGTCCCAGGGAGACCCAACTGGTAAGGGGACTGTGAATGCAGGCAGGCTGGCCCTGCAGGCTGGGCGCTGAGAACTGGGGAGACCCTGGGAGCCAGGAGAGTCCCCCTCCAGGCCCCTACGGCATTTGTGTGATTGAGAGTCCTCAGAGCTAGACACTCCTGGAGGTTCTACACTCTTCAGGGCCAGGTGAGCCTGCATCTGCATCTGTCGCCAACGTGAACCTCAGTGACTTGAGTGGCCCCAGCTGAACCCGAGTGAAGTGGGGCTCGCTGCTCTCATGCTGAGAGAGGGAATGGGCCTCAGGCGTGTCCTGCTACCAGGTCAGGCAGGTGGCCCACCTGCCTCAGTGTTGGTGCCTGAGCACCTGATCCCCTCGGTCTCAAATCAAGGGGTTGGGGTAGAGCGGGCTATCCAGTGGTGGGTGTTGCAGCCCAAGCTCTGTCCTCGGGTGCCCTGGAATGGGGTAGTCAGGTGACAGGAGGAGAACAGGATGCTGGAGCAGAGGGGGCGCCTCCAGTTTGCCCTAGAGTGCAGTTGCCATAGCAACCCTCTGTGCTCAAGTGGTGGGAGTCTGAGTGCCTGGGGGGGGGGTGGATATGACAATGGGGGGTTGAGCCCCTTAGTACTTCCCTCCACAGAGCATCTCCTGTTCCCTCCTCAGCAGATTAAGCCCTCCCCAAACTCAGCTGCCTGAGAGCCCAGTTCACAGGCCCTCCTCCTCCAGGAAGTCTTCAGGCATGATCAAGGGGTAAGGGGCAGACCCTGGGTCTGAATCTGCTGTGCTGCCTTGGGCAGGGCTCTTGGCCTCTCTGAGACCATTTCCCCATTCCTATTCCAGGCTAACAGATCTACCTCGCACAGACAGACAACTGCCCAGAGAGCGCCCACAACATGCCCTCCTTCGGGAAGGGAACTGTGGGCTCAGGGAAGGCAGGATCCCTGCTAAACATTCATCTTCCCATCTTCCCACGTTTCAGCAGCGGGCAGCTGGTCCTCCCAGGCGCTCAGTAACTACAGTCATCCTGGACCCCCTCCATCCAACCCCAGCAGCTCCTGTGGCCTCCCCTTCAGAATCTGTTCACTTCTCCCCACCCCTTCAACACATCCCTGGTCCAGTCCCATCATTTCTTCCCCTGCACCAGTCTGGTGGCCCTCTCCCAGGTCAGGGAGGCCCTGCGGGCCCCAACACTCCTACATCCCATTCTGGCTTTTAAAATGTTTTTAAATTTAATTAATTTATTTATTTTTATTGATTTCAGAGAGGAAGGGAGAAGAGAGAGAAATGTCAATTATGAGAATCATTGATTGGCTGCCTCCAGCACGCCCCCTACTGGGGATCAAGCCCGCAACCTGGGCATGTGCCCTTGACCAGAATCGAACCTGGGACCCTTCAGTCCACAGGCTGATACTCTATCCACTGAGCCAAACCAGCCAGGGCCTGTTCTGGCTTTTTAAAATCCCACCACACTCCAGCTATGCATCTTACTTATTTGCAAACACCACTGGGCGGGGGGGGGGGGGGGGGGGGGTCTGCCTGTCTTGTGAGTTTTAAAACACAATTTTGGCTGCTGAGTGGCACTGCGCTGCAAAGGAGTAGGGACTGTTCAAAGTGTCCCCCTCCCCTAGGGGCCTCCTCCCTGGGCCCCCCCTCTATTTGCCACTCCCATTCTATCCAATCTCCACCCTATTGCAAAATGAAAGCCCAATCATGTCCCTTCCTGCCTGCAATCCTCCATGGCTCCCCATTGCCTAGCAGTCCTAATGTAGAGTCTCAGGCCCTGATCTGCCACTTTGTCATCACCTACTCTACTCTGTCCTCCCAAGGTGCCTGTTCTCAGCCCCCCACTCCCACCCCCATCTCTCTCTCTCTCTCTCTCTCTCACACACACACACACACACACACACACACTGCTGGGCCTCTCACCCTTTCCTCCCAAAGGCTTTGCCTACGGGTCTGCATCAGTCTCTCCCCATACCCACATTCGCAGCACACGGGGCCTCCACCTTTGGCTCCCCTAATGGAATTTGGACTCTGCTGCTAATCAGCTGTCTTTCTCACCACTGAAGATTCCACAGGGAAACTGCCATCATGGTTGCTTGGTGCTCTGTTGCACCCCTAGCCCTGGGCTAGGAGGGTGTACCTGTTTAATGAACTAAGACAAAACAAACCCAGAGAACAGGTCATCCATTCAGTGAATAGTTACCCAGTTCCCACCTAGTCACAATTGTTTTGGGGGAAAATAAGCCTGAAGGGGAGAGATGGGGGTGGAGGTTATAGACAGGAAATGCCTCACTGAGGTGGTGACATTTTGGCAGAGGTCTCAGGGAGGTGAGCCATCCCAAATAGCAGGAACAGTATGTGCAAAGGCCCTGAGGCAGGGTGTGGAATGTAGCTTCCGCCTGGTGAGAGGGGAAGAGTGGAAAGAAAGGGGGTTGGGAGGTTACAGGGCAGACCATGCAGGGGGGAAAGACTTGGTTTTTTTTTTTCTGAGTGAGATGGAGCCAGGGAGGTTCTGAGTAGAGAGAGATGGTACCTGACTCAGGTGTTCACAGACTCCTGATGGTGGGGGGTGATTAGACTATGTGGGGGGGGGGGGAGGGGGGAGAAGGAGGGGAACTGGTGGGAGGCCTGAGAGTGGCTCCCCATGCCCACCCTCTTCTTTCCTGTCTACCCACTGTCAAAACCAGAAACATGCAGTTTCTCCCATCCCCCCTTTTGTCTGCCCTCCAGCCAACCATCCGTCAACTCAGATTTCAAAACCTCATACCAGCCCATCTCTAACATCTCAAGGCCCTCACTGGAGCCTTTGCCTTGACAGCTGCCTCCTCTTCCTGCTGGCCTCCTGGCCTCCCTTCCTGCCCTCTGCAGTGCTCCCACACAGCAGCCAAAGGTGGCTTATGCTGCTACCTGCTCTGTGGGCCTTAACCCTTGCACAGGTCTCATCCCCAGGAACAAGCAGAAAGGTACCAGTAAACGCACAAACTCGGCCCTTTGGCCCCTTAAACCAGCCTCCAGCCTCCAGCCTCCAGCCTCCAGCCTCCTCTTTGCATGCCCCGCCTTGAAACATCTTTCCTTTTTCCCCTCTGAGCCACCCCCTTCTTTCTGACCGCAAGGTGGGCCCCTCCCTCGCACTCTCCTTCCCCTCCACTTTATCCTTCCTCCTCCCTCCGGGCCACAGCTGATGAGCAAGCACCTTCCTCTGGGAAACCCTTCCAGACTTGCAGGCCGGCCAGGCGAGGCTGCTCTGTGCCCCACCACAAAGGGTGGCACCCTGGTACCAGCAGCCCATGCACATGTGAGGCTTGGTGAGGGAACCAGTGTGACAGTGGGGAGTGAGCAAAGGAGAGGAGGAGGAGGGGAGGGCAGGGAGGCTGTACTGCACTCATTCCAAATGAGGTTGCCCCTCTGCTGATGAGGATGCATCCATGGGGGCCCCAACCTCCATTACCAAGAGCAATTTGGGGGTGCTCTGTGGCAGGAGTTGACTACCTATGGCTCGGTCACAACCTGTTTTTGAACAGCCAGAGAATTAAGAATGGTTTTGCCACTTTTAAAGGGTTGAGAACAGACAGAAGGAGAACATGCAAGAGTTGGTAAGTGTCCCACAAAAGTCTCCAATACTTGCTACCCGGCTCTTCGCAGAGAAAGTCTGCGAATCCCTGACCTAGAGCAGTGCCTCTCAACCCGGCGGGGGTAGAGGTGATGGGGTATGGGGGACCAATTTTGCCCCTACCCTCAGTCACTTGGCAATGTCTGGAGACGTTTTTAGGTGTCACCACTAGGGTGTTAGGTGTGGGCATGTATGTGTGTGGGAGGAGGGGGGTGCTACTGGTATTTAATGGGAGGAGGGATACTGTTAAGTCCTATGATGCACAGGCGAGCCCCCAACAAAGAATGATGTGACCCCAATGTCAGGACTGCCATGGCTGAGAGACTCTGCCCTGGGCCCCTCACCTGCCTGGACCATCTCCCCATCAGCAGACAGGAGCCCGGGTATCTTTAGCCTCTCAGGGAGGGGCCTTAGAATTTTTAGTTTTGGGTGGGGGGCAGGATTATTTTTAGCCTCAATATCTATTTATTAAGATTTTTATTTTCCCCTAATTTTGGAGTTGGGGCTCTACTTGGCTAGGTCCCCAGAGCAGACCCAAAAAACTGGTCCCATTTCATGAGAGGCTGGCTCAGTACCACCACCCCCGACTCCTGGGAGGTGGGGGAGGGGCTGCTCAGGCTTTGACCTTGGGACTCCTACCCCTGGCAAGGCAGGGGGCCTCCACATTCCTCCTCTGGGCTCTAAACTCCATAGCACACACAGCCCCACTGGGAAGCCACCTGCCCACTCAGACAGCCTCGCCCGCATGCACCATGAAGCCACCTTTGCTCCGGGCAGGTGCAGAGCTGGTCTGGCCTGGCCTCTGGCAGGCAGCCTTCAATGGCCCTGAGAGGTCCAGGGCAATGGGAAACCCTAGTTACGCACAACTAAGGGAGTTGCCCAGAGGTCTCTGGTCCATTATGAGGCCCCCTCCCACTCACTCAGGTGAGATTTCTTGAACACCTACTGTGGGCCAGGTAGGAGTCCAGGCACCTGGGATCCAGAAACAAACCAAGTAACAAACTCCCTGAGCATTCGGATCCTGGTCAGGGAGACAGACAATAAACAAACAGGTGGGATAAGTCAGGAAATTACCGAGTGTGGGAAAAGCCATCCGTGCTATGAAAAGTCAAGAGGTGAGCGAAAGGCTGCAGGAGTAAAACTTATTGGGGAGGTGACAGTTGGAGCAGGTGAGGGAGCAAAAGCCTTGCAGATATCTGGGTGAGGTCCCAGATGGAAGGACAGCCAGTGCAAAGGTCCTGGAGTAGAACCATACTTTGCATGTTGGAGGAGCAGCAAGGAGAGGGTGGGCAAAGGGGAAGGGGCAATGGGGAAGATTTTGCAGAGCTGGACCCCAAGACACCCCAGGCCTGGGATTGCTGTAGTGCTCGAATGAAGGGGCTGCTGCCAAGTCTGGGGCTGTTCCTCCCCAGCTGGGACCCTGGTTGCTCTGAAGGGGGAGACACAAGCCTTCTCCCCAACTCCTGTGAAATTTGCCATTGACTGAAATCCTTCATGTGTCCCTAGACTGTGACACATGAGGGCAGGACCAGAGCACTGTCCCCATGGCATTCCCAGCATGGCACCTGGTGGAGAGACACTTGGCAAATGGTCACAGATTGCCTAAAGAGGCGGCCCGGCCTAATTCCAAGGAGCCCGAGATACACACACCTGGGTACATCCCTGCAGGTGCTCCTCCCACATGGAGCCACACACACAAAAACAGGGCCAGCCCCTCTGCAAAGCTCACAAACACCATCACACAGGAGACCCCTATGAACACAGGACCAGCTTGATGACACGTGGCCACACGCTGGTTCAGACAGGTCACCACCCAATCACTCACAGAACAGGTACACACAGGTGCAGACAGACAGACGTCGAACAGGACTGGATTTCTCCCACCCTGGGATCCCACTTTTCTCTTTCATTAGCGTGGCAAGACCCAGCCCAGGAGGGATGCTGGCTCAAGCATGTACCTCCAGGGTCAATGCAGTCAGGTCTGGTTCCAGACCCAGGGAACCCCCATCTCGGGAGCCCCTCCTTCTACCTCCCCATGGAAGGGCCTGGAGGAGGGGAAGTGTCTGGCGTCTGGAAATCGGATCCTCAAGTGGAGCCCACACAGAAACCAGAGCCTTCCGTGTCCTTGGCCACCCGTCTGACTGGAGAGGTAAGGGGAGGTGGGGGGCAGAGACCATGATGGAGCTCCCAGTGGCCAGCAAATGGGGCGGGGGGGGGGGGGCAGGGATCCCACTCCTATTCCCCATTAAGGGCACCCACTTGAGGGCATAGCAGTGCAACTTCCTGGGATCCGAAACCCAACTCCAGATGCCCACACTGGGGCTGAAGCGCCACACCATCTCCCATCAGCTGGGGGCGTGCAGGGAGGACAGACACATAAGACGCAGATGACACACAGCCCTACACAGGTCTTCCATCCTGAAGCCCAGGCCTTGATGCAACAGTCTCAGGAGCAGCCCAGATGCCTGCCAGCCCCTCCCCAACATACTCACAGGGTCCTCCTTGGATCCCCCTAGGAGAAGGGGTTCCCCAGGGCAGGCTGGGAATAGAACTGGGCTTTGAGCCTCCTGCTTTCCACCTCCTCCCCACAGCCCAGATGCGCTGGTCCCCAGCTCCCCACCCTAGGCACCATCTCCACACCCAAGGGCAGACATCAGTGCGCCAGTCAGTGATCAAGCCCTAAGCCAACTCCCCACGCCTCGAGTGGGGTTTGGGACCAGTGCCCATTGGAGGGAGGGCAGGCCTAGCAGGGCACTGGAGAGCAGGAGTGACAAGCATGGGCTGGGCTGAGGCCCTGCAGGAGGTCACTGAGATGCAGGAAGAGGAAGGTGGGGGTGCCAGCAAGAGGGCTAGCACCGCCATGTGCACAGGCACACATGTAGCTCAGTGCATGGGTGAGATTACCGACAGCCAGGGATCGAATTAGTTCCCTTTTCCTCTTTCCAGATGATTTTTCATCTCTGTAATTAATGGGCAAGTCAGTTCTGAACAGCATGGCAGGCAAATTGCTAGTTAGGAAAATCACGGATAATTTTCTCGATATGATAATGAAGGTTGTATTCCTTCTCTTATTCTCCCCCTTTTCATCCCACTTTTAAGTAATAAGTTCAACATTAGGAGGGAGTAGGGAGGAAGAAGCAGTCAATTGGCCGCACAGCTTGGGCCTGACCCAGGCCCACTCAGAGGGAGTCCTTAGCCCCCGGCCCTGTGCAGGCGAGGATGACAGCCGGACCTTCTGTGGGGCGCACTGATACACAGTGATCAATGCAGGGTGCCAGCCTAGGAGACCCGCGAAGGGCAGGGAGCCAGTCCCGCTGTCAGCCCGGGTGAGGAGTTGGGTCTGGGGTCAGGTTACAGGCTCCACCAGCCCCCGAGGTGCCGAGGAGGGGAGATCAGAGTCCCCTCCAAGCAGCATCTGAGGTCAGCGGGCCCAGAGCAGACACCAACTCAGGTGCCCACACCTGTACCCACATCGTCCAACCCCCTCTGGACGGTGACTCCGCAGCAGCTGAGGAAACAGAGCAAGCCAAGAGGTAGAGAGAGCGGGAGAGAGATGGAGGGAGAGGGAGCGAGGGAGGGAGGCGGGCAGAGGCGACCAGCCATCTTGGCAGCCATTTTGAGCCCCTCCCCCCGCTCCCCTCGCACCACATGTTTGGATGTGGGCAGAGGAGCCCAGGCTCAGGGTCCTGCAGAACCCGGGAAGAAAGGGGGTCCCTGCCGCAGGGCCGGGATGGAAGGTCACCCGGGAGGTGGCCAGGACTTAGGGGAAAAAGGCGGACAGTGAGGTGCAGTGAGGCCAGGGCAGGATGCGGCCGGTGCTGATCGAGCCTGGAGAGTGGGACAGGAATGCTGGCGGAGGCCACGTACAGGCTGGGTGCTGCCTCTAGGTGGGGGCCAGGGGGGCACTGGAAGGCATTTGCTGGCCCCGGCTGGGGCACACACAGCGCTCCCCACCCTCTTCTGGCTCAGACTCCAGTCCCAGGACTCTCAGATGGGAGGATGGCGATGAAAACCCCCAACACCTGGTGTAGGGAGTGGGCTCGTCCTCAAAGCCCGAATCCCAGTGGGTCCATTCTGACAGCTTCCCACGCTTAACGGAGCACCACGGAGAGAAGACGCTGCCGGCTGCACCACTCCTCCCGACAGCGGCGCCCAGACAGACCCCTCCCTACACCCCGCGCCTCTGCTTCCCAGAGAAAAACAACCCCCAGCCCAGAATCCTGCGGTGCCAGCCCTCCACCAGGCTCCTCCAGGGCCCGGGCCCGCGCGGCGCGCACACGCACCCTCCCGGCTCCCACCCAGACACCTACACAAACAGGGCGCCAAGCACCCGCGCGCACACGCACCGGGGACACGCAGGCACTGCCGCGCCGCTTCCCCACAAAGGCTGGTGCGCGCGCGGGCACACGCAGCCACGCGCGGGCACACTTGCTGTCCCCTCCCCCCTCAGGGTCCCCACGGCCGCCCATCTGCACCCCGAAGCGCCCGGCGCTCCGCTCCTCCCGGCCCATCGCCGGTGGGGGTGAGGTGCGGGCCGCTTTTGACTCCCCTCCGGCTCCGCTGTGGTGACCAGCGGCTCCAGAATCCCCTCCCCCTTCGCGGCCCAGACAGACCCGGGTTTCCATCCTCTCCCTCTTGGCCCGCACACCTGGCCCAGGTGCGGCATCTCTCTTGCCTGGGGCCCGCAAACACTCACCTGTCCAGCGCCGCTCTGAGCTGGGCCCTGCGCGTCTCTCCTGCGGCTCCGCGAACCCGGACCCCCCGCCCGGCACATCTCCCGGAATCGGGGCCGGGGGGGAAACGGATGAGGGGTGGCTGGGCGAGGGCGGCCTCCGTGTCCCCTCCTTCCTCTGGCCCAGCACCGCCGCCACCAACGAAATAACAAAATTAAAAAATGAGGATCACAGAGCTCTAAAGGCGGCCCCCTCGCGGTGGTGGCGGCTCTAGGTAGGGGGCGAACGGGTCCGCGCCCCTCCAGGGGAGGGAGGCGGCGGGGCGGGGGCGGCGTCAGAGCTCCAGGGGCTGGGGCGAGGCGGAGCCCCCCGAGGCGGTGCCGGCCGCGGCCTGCATCTCCCCCGCAGCTTCGCGGCTCCGAAGGAGGTGGCACGTGTGCGCCCAGGAGACTTCCCAGCCCCCCCGGACGGGGGCGGCGGCGGTTGCCGCCGCGGGGTTAACGGGGCAGCAAGGGCGCCCCTGCAGCCCCCCGCCGCCCGGCGGCGCAGCTCCGGGACCCGCGCTGCCCCATCCGCCGGGGCCTCCTCGGCAGACAGCGGGGCGAGGGCGCCACAGCGCCAGCAGCTCCCGCGCCGACGGCTCGGGCTCCCCGCAGTGGCCGTGGGGGGGCTCAGGTGGGAGGCGGGAGGCGCGGAGCCTGGCGGGGGAGCCGCTGAAAGAGGGCGCGGCGGCGTCGCGCCCCCGGGGCGGCCGGAAGGGGGGCGCCGGGCCGGGCCCGTGGGCACCGCAGGACGCGCGGACCGAGCCGGCGCCGGGCACCAGCAATGACAAGCCGCCTGTTCGCCCCGTTCCCCGGCGCACCAGCTCCGGGAAGGGGACGGCGGGAGCAAGCAAAACCCGGCCCGGAGCCACCGCCCGGGACCGGCCACTGCAACCTCCCCGGACACACCGAGGGCCGGCCGGAAAACCCGGACTGGAGTTTTCTCCCCTTCGCCTTCTCCGGCCCCCCTGGGAAAGCGGTGAGAGGAAAGGCGAGGTGCTGGATCCCAGCGTTGGAACGGGGAGTGTGGGGGGGGGCGGGGGGGGAGGAGACGGGGGGGGGCGGTGAGAAAGGCGCAAGTACAACCCGGAGCGGATTATGCCGGCAGGGAAGGAGAGGCGAAGAGCCCAGCGAGGGGAGGGTTGAGGCGATCTGGAATGGGTATGCAAAACCCGGGTTGGATTAGGCAGAGACGGGAGGAACGGGGAGATGTGGAGCTGCGACACGGCCAAATGCACGCGGGGCACGCAAATTTTGGGCCGGATCCTTCCTCGGGAGACGGAGTAATGCGTCATGCCTAATGCAGTGGAAACAAGTAAGACCTGGTGTTGTGTTCCCGGACCTGTACTTGCAGGGGGCTCCAGGTGGGGGCCTCTCGATTGCTGAGAAGGCGTAAGCTATCCCTATCTTTTTGGCTGCGATGTGCAAGGGGGCGGGGCAAAAGGAAGTCTGGACCCCGGCAAGAAGGGACCTGGAGCGCTGGCTGCACCGGAGCGGGAAGGTAAACGGTTTCTGGACCCAGGGGCAATGATGCGCCGGCGTGCGTTGAGGAGGCTGCCACTCTGGGACTACAGACCTACAATGAAAGGCGAGGAAAGACCGCAAAGCCAGGACTGGAGTCACCGGGACGGGACAAGACCCCCAGCAGAAGATCCCGGGCAACGGGACAAGGGCTTGGAGCTGACCGAGCACCTGGAGCAGAGGGAAGTGTTGCGGGGAGGTTAGTATCTAGAAACGCCTCAAACGTCTGATTTTGGGGGTGGGGAGCCGAATGACGAGAGGAAAAAAAAGTGAATTTTAGGTTCTTGGCAAGAGCAAAAACCCGGTACGGATTTACACAGCCTAGCAACTACACTGCAGCTACTGGACTTGTAGAAGTAAGGCGAGAACTGGCGGGGTCCCAGGCATCTGGCTGAGTGAGGCGAGGGGCAGGTTTCAGGCTGAGGCTGCAGAGGGAGCCCCGCACCCCCTTTCCAGTCAGATCTGGCTTGGATCCCCGGAGCCATAGCAGTGACTGCCAAGACTCAGAGTGGGGGCTATAAAACCGGGACCCAGGCCAAAAATAGACACTTCAGCAGAATAGACAATTCAGTGCACGGTGGGGGCTGGGAGGACATTAGAAGGGAGAAGAGTCCTGGAGAGGGGAGTAGCCAAAAGTCCTGAGCAATAAGATCCGGTGAGGATCTAGGGAGACAGACCTGGAAGTCTGGCTGCTGGCTCCATTTTTATGAAAGATGGGTGCAACTTTTAAGACTGATGGATGGGGAGGAGCAAATACCTGGCTTTGATCCTTGGGGAAGGGAGTCCATCCAAGTGAAGCCTAAATAGGAAAACAAAGTCCAAAGTAAGGGCTGAATCTTGGCGGACCCAGAGTGTCCATTAATGGGGTGTGAGGAGTCCAGCAGACAAATCCAGATTTGAATTATAGAGGAAGGGGGTGCGCTAAGGATGGGGAGGGGGACAAACCCAGTCTGTCTCCGGAGAAGAGAATGCATTGTTAGCCAAGCTTGGTTCTGCATAATAGGTGAGGAGTAGGGAGAGTGTGGAAAAGGCGTGGGAGGGGTTGGGTAGCAAATACACACAACTTGGGGCAGAATTGCTTGGGAACTGTGAGTATCTAAGAAAGCCTAAGTGTATTAACCTGGCCTCTAAGAATCCCTTCCGAGAAACATGTCCTGGTAGCTGAACTTAGGGAAAGGCAGAGCCACTAGACTTGCAGACTGGCTGGGTGAACAGGGGTAACCCCTGTGGCAAACCCCCCACCCTCCACCCTCTTTTATGAACAGCCTTTAATTTCAGGACTGGGTAGGAATTCTCATAGCCTGGAACCTGGGTCACAATTGTGCCTCAAACTTCGAGGTGGAGGGTGTAGATGGGCCACCTTCATCCCGCCCCCCTATGGCTCCAAAGCTCTGGCCTTGATTCTGGGTGGCCAGGCCAGACAGCTGAATCTGAGGGACCAAATGGGAATGAAGCAGAGGTTGATGCGTGTGGAAATGATCCCATCCGTCTATGTTTGGCAGCAAATCTATCAATTATGGGGGTAGGTTGGGGCGCCTCAATTTCCCACTTGGAGATATATCAACAGTACCTGGTAGTACCCATGAAAGGCCTCATGGATGCTGGGGAGTGAGTACAGTGCTTCAGGGGCAACCAGGACACCCACCCACATCCAGACAGCCAGCTTCCTATAAACCCTGCAATATTGAAAGGGGTGGGGGGGTGGGGGACTGGGCGCCTCCAGCATCCTCTGGCTCCAAGACTCCCCCCACCATCCCTCCGTCCCTACTTAGCCCATCCACCTCCCGCTGCGGACCCCAGGAACCTATGAGCTTGCCTGGGAGGTGGTTCTAACTTGCATTCTCCAGAGGCTGCGAGAAGGAGTGGCCGTCATTCATGTGAGGGAAAGAGGTGGCATGCTTTAAGGAACCCCTGGCTCAATTTGGAAAAATCCCGGCCAGGACCCCCTCCAAGCCCCTCTGTCTCCAACACCCCTGGTCACGACTCGGATCGGTTCGCCAACCTCCATTCCATCATGGTCTCTGACCTCTTGGGCCAGGGGCACCGAAGGGGAAGAATGTGGAGAAGCTGGGGTGCGAAAGAGCTGGCATCCCTGCGCCCAGACCTTTAGCTGCGCAGCCGCAGTGGAAGCCTCACCAGCAGCTGGGCTCCTGGAACTAGCGCGTCGTTGCGCGCGCAATCGCCCGGGCGCCCCGTGCCCCTCACCATGCGGGTTGGTACCCATGTCCCGGATGCCCTGTTCCCTATGTTCCAGGGCGCACCATGCCTTGTGTCTCCGGACTCTCCTGGCTAGAGTGCCTCGATACCCATGAGCCTTTGGATACCCATGTCCCGTCCACCTTCTGTGCACCCGGTGTCCCTACAGCCAGGATGTTCTGCGCCTATGACACGCACATTCTGATCCACCGTGTCTTGGCGCCCCTATATGCTGTGCACCTAGCACCTCTGACACCCCGACCTCAGACACCACTCTGCTCACCTGTGCCTCCTGGCTCTCGCTGTGCCCTCCAAGTGCTCGCCCACTGCCTAGTCCCCTGCACTGAACATCCTGTCCCCTTCACTGACCATCCCGGGCGCTGGGCTCCATACTCCCCTTCCCCATTGCTCTGAATCCTTTGCCTCAGGCGGAGCTCCCTGGTTCCCACGGTCCTACCTCAGGCTCTTAATGTTCTGCAAGGAGTGGGGGATGAGGATGCCTGGGGGCGGGGGCGGAAGGGGGTGGGGGGAATAGAAGAAACACATTTTGCACTCAGGAGAACCAGTACAACGCCGAGGCCTCCACCATCTCAGCCTGTTGTGTGTGGGGGTTTTTTCCCCTCAGAACAAGCGCGCGCGCGCGCGCGCGCGCGCGCACACACACACACACACACACACACACACACACACACACGATGTATCACCCAGTCATTTCATCATCCAGTTCAAGTGTTCGCTCCTTACATTTCTTCCTCACTGAGTGCACCTTACATGGTGCGATGCTGAGTGTTGATGACCTAGGGCCCCACAAACAAGACTGAGAGCCCTCTCAAGGGCACTCTCGTTCTAGTGGGTGAGGTAGACACAGAAGGCATGATGGAATTCGCTCTGGAAAGTGAGTAGAGTGCTAGGGAATGGATGGCAGACCTGTCCGAATCTTGAGGAGTGGGCCAGTGTGGTTCTGTGTGTCACTGGCTCTCTTGGAGGCTCCCTGTTCCCCCATCTTAGGCAATGCCTGAGCCCCATCCTGTTCTACACCCTCATCCAAATGAAAAGCAAGATCAAGAGGTCTCAGCATTGGGCTGGGAGGATAGGGGGAAAGGATTCATTCCAACTGCTGTCTTTGGGAAGTGGGGAGACCAGTCAGTCAACAAACATTTATTGAGCACCTACTATGGGCCAAGCGGTATTCTGCATGTAGGAACACAGTGGTGAACATGGCAGACAAAGATTCTCTGTTCATGGGACTGACATTCTAATCAGGAAGGCAGGTAAGAAAGCAGACAAATGAAAGATACAGAATGTCAGATGATAAGTACCATGGGAGAAAATGAAAGAAGGAAGACAGGAGGGCATGGTGATGGCTGCACTTTAGATAGGGGAGGTCAGGGAAGGCCTCTCTGAGAAGGTAGTACTTGGATAGAGGCATGAGGTGATGAGAAAGGAATGGGGGACGGGGGACCTGGAGGAAGGGCGGTCCAGGCAGAGGGAACATCCCATGCAAAGGTCCTGAGGCAGAGATACACTGGGTGTTCAAAGGTGCCATGAGGGCCTGTGCAGCTGGAGAAGGTGAGCATGGGGAGGTGATGGGGCAGACTGTGGGGCCTGGTGTGCTAGGGGAGGACTGGGCTTTTGCTCTGAGTGAGGTGGGGACCATGGAGGGTTCTTGAGCAGAGGAGTATTATGTCCCAACTCAGGTGTTCACAGGCACCCTCTGGCCACTGCCGGGGAACAGAGTGTGGAGGTCAAGTGCAGAAGCTGGGAGAACAGGGCACAGGTGACTGCACTGACCCAGGTGATACCACAGGGAGTAGTGACAGTGCAGGCGAGCAGTGGGTGGGTTCTGGGTGTATTTTGAAGGTGGAGCAGAGAGATTGGAAGTTGGATATAAGGGAAAGAGGCAAAGCTGGGGTCGGAGCACCTGGAAGGATGGAGACCATGGAGTGTGTGTGGGAGGGTCGGTGGAGATGGGGGGTTGAAGGTTAGTTAGATCCAAGAGTTGGTTTGGTAGATGTTAAAGTGGAGGTGGCTATGGTGACTGGGAGAAGCCCAGGTAGCTGAGGTAACACTGATGGTCTCATTTACTCTTTATGATGACCCTATGAGGTGGGTACTTTCTCCCCAGGTTACAGGAGAAGAAACTGAGGCTTCCTAACTCTCCCAAGTAGTTAAAATACAATCAGGTTCTGAGCCAAGCCTGTACGACCCAGGGACTCGGTCACTTGGAGCCACTGCTGGCCGTGCAGGAAGCAAGAAGAGGGGCCATGGGATTGCTGGTTGTCTGGCTCCCAGCTTCCCACCTACTCATCGATTCATCCTCAAACACCTATGGGTGCCAGGCCCTAGCCAGGACTGGCGTTAGAGTGAGGGGAGGCACTTTCTGGGCTACAAACTTAAGAGGATGCCAAAAAATTTCAGTAATTAAAAGAAATAGTATTGCAATGCAATATTTAAAAAATCCAAAATCATGCCAAAAATCCATGGTGACCAAAAAACCAACTTTCAAAATAAACACAGGCTCAGTAAGAGTCCTGTGTACAACCATGTTGGGAAGGAAAAGCCAGGAATACTGATGCTATCTTTTTATTGACGATTTCGACATTTTGTTCATCATGGATTTTTTTTTGGGGGGGGGGGCATGGATTTTTATTTTTAAAAGTCTTGCATTAAAACATGATTTATCTTA
This sequence comes from Corynorhinus townsendii, assembly GCA_026230045.1. NCBI lineage: Eukaryota > Metazoa > Chordata > Mammalia > Chiroptera > Vespertilionidae > Corynorhinus > Corynorhinus townsendii. The sequence continues at coordinate 81,279,278 of JAPDVU010000006.1, forward strand.
ATGGTTGAGTTTTGGGCCTCACCCTGATCCTGACCCTGGTTCCAGGCCATGGGTGTGATAGTGAACAAGAGACACAAAGTCACTGTCCTCCTGCAGCTCACACTTCATTTGGGAAACATATGATTTCTTTTTTTTTTTTTAATTTAATAAATCTTTATTCAGATTATTACAGTTGTTCCTCTTTTTTCCCCCCATAGCTCCCCTCCACCAGGTTCCCATCCCACCCTCTACCCTTACCTCCCCCGAACTGTCCTCATCCATAGGTGTACAATTTTTGTCCAGTCTCTCCCCACACCCCACACCCCCCTTTCCCCCCGAGAATTGTCAGACCACTCCCTTTCTATGCCTCTGATTCTATTATATTCACCAGTTTATTCTGTTCATCAGATTTTTTATTCACTTCATTTTTAGATTCCCTTGTTGATAAACATGTATTTGTTGTTCATAATTTTTATCTTTACCTTTTTCTTCTTCCTCTTAAAGAATACCTTTCAGCATTTCTTATAATACTGGTTTGGTGGTGATGAACTCCTTTAGCTTTTTCTTATCTGTGAAGCTCTTTATCTGCCCTTCAATTCTGAATGATAGCTTTGCTGGGTAGAGTAATCTTGGTTATAGGTTCTTGCTATTCATCACTTGGAATATTTGTTGCCACTCCCGTCTGGCCTGCATAGTTTCTGTTGAGAAATCAGCTGACAATCGTATGGGTGCTCCCTTGTAGGTATTTAACTGTTTTTCTCTTGCTGCTTTTAATATTCTCTCTTTGTCTTTTGCTCTTGGCATTTTCATTATGATGTGTCTTGATGTGGTCCTCATTGAATTCCTTTTGTTTGGGGTTCTGTGTGTTTCCTGGACTTGTTAGTCTGTTTCTTTCACCAGGTGGGGGAAGTTTTCAGTCATTATTTCTTCAAATAGGCTTTCAGTATCTTGCTCTCTCTCTTCTTCTGGCACCCCAATAGTTCAGATGTTGGCACACTTGAGGTTGTCCCAGAGGCTCCTTACACTATCTTCAAATTTTTTTATTCTTTTTGCTTTTCTGGCTGAGTGTTTTTTGCTTCTTTGTATTTCAAATCTTTGACTTGGTTCTTGTGGTCCTCTAGTCTGCTGTTAGGTCTCTGTATAATATTTTTTATTTCAGTCAGTGTATGTTTAATTTCTAGTTGGTCCTTTTTCATATCCTCGAGAGTCTTGCTAAATTTATCGGCCTTTTCTAGGAAATTCTTTAAAAACCTTATAACCGTGGTTTTGAACTCTATATCCAGTCGTTTGCTTTCCTCCATTTCTTTCATTTGTGATCTCTTTCTTTGTCTCCGCATTTTCGCTGCTTCCCTGAGTTGGTAGAGTAGCTTTGTGTGGTAGGTAGAGAAGCCCAGGTAGCTGAGTTAACACTGACGGTCTCATTTACTCTTTATGATGACCCTATGAGGTGGGTACTTTCTCCCCAGGTTACAGGAGAGAAGGTACTTTCTCTCCTCAGGTTACAGTGGCTCAGCCTCCCCAGTTACCTGAAGTGGACACTCTTGGTGCACCCCTTTGTGGACTGTGTGCACAGTCTTGTTGTAGTTAAGTGTTGATTGTTGTTGGTATCACTGGGAGGAATTGACCTCCAGGCCAATTGGCTGTGAGCATCAGCTGTGTCTATGGTGGGAGAACTTCTGTGCTGGAGACACCCTTATGAGACAAGACTTGCAAAATTGCAAAAGCCTCTGTGCTCAGCTTGGATGGGGCGGAGTTTCAGAGTGGAGCAGACAGCCTTGGTTTCCCATCAGCCCTGCCCTATGAGGCCCCTGGGTCTCAGTGTCCCTTGGTAATTGCTGCAAGCACCTCTGAGAGAAAGCCGCCCTCAAGTTTTGCCTGCTGCCAGACAGTCCAGTTTCTCCCCCAATGAGTTGAGGTTCCCAGAAACTTGCCCAGAACTGGAATTTCAGCGCAGTCGGGAGCTTCTGTTTCCCTCCCGCTTTAGAAAGCCAGCCACGCACTCAGCCGCCCGTGCACACAGCCGCCCATCCTCTCTGTGTGCAAGTCTCCGTACCTCAGCCTTTTGCAGCTCCTCTGAGTCTCAATGTGCTTTCCTCTTTTCTTCTAGTTGTAGAATTTCCACTCAGCCAGCTTTCCTGTGGTTCTGGATGGTGTCCGTTTTGTCTTGTAGTTTTGATATTGCTGTGTGAGGCAGCAGTTTAGGTGTTCACCTATGCCGCCATCTTGGTTTCTCCAACATATGATTTCTTAGTAACAAGAACATCTCAGAATGTGATCAATGTTATGAAGGAAAAAACCATGAAGAGTCATGAGGCGGGTTGTGGATGAATATCAGTCAGGCTAAGGTGATGGGGGATGTGGTAGGAGTGGAGGGGCATCTCTCTGAGGAGGAGGCATTTGAGCAGAAGTGACCATCATGTGTGATACAAGAAGAGGGAACAGTAAGTGCAAAGTCCCTGAGGTCAGAACAGGCAGAACTATTTGAAGAGCCAAAGGGCCATCAAGGTGGAACCACCAAGCTCAGCCTCAGATGTCGTGGAGAGGTTCTGGATTAGATTTTCAGTAATGGGGGACCCAGGGGGGAGGTTTGAGGGGGTGGGAGGTGACATGATCTTATTTACATGTTTAAAAGATTATAGGAGAGGTTCCTCAGTAAATACAACACAGAATTACCATAGGACCTAGCAATTCCACTCTTAGTTATATGCCCAAACGGACTGAAAACAGGTACTCAAATAGATACTTGCCCACTAATGTTCACAGCAACATTATTTGCAAAAGCTAGGAGATGGGAACAACCCAATGTCCATCAATGGATGAACAGAAAAACAAAAAGCTGTATATCCATGCAAGGGAATATTATTCGGCCATAAAAGGGAAGGAAGTTCTGACACACAAAACATGATGACCCTTGAAAACATGACGCTGAGTGGAAAAAGTCAGACATAAAAGGCTAGATATTGTATGATTACATTTCTATGAAATGTCTGGAATCCACAAAGAAGGAGAGCAGAGTGCTGGTTGCCAGGGGAAGGATGGGGAGTGACCGCACTGCGTGTGGAGTTTCCGTTTGAGATGATGAAACTGCCTGCTAACTAGATAGAGGTGGTGGTTGCACAACACTGTTATTGTATTAAATGCCACTGAATGGTTCACTTAAAAATGGTGAGTGGTTAGTTTTATGTTATGGGAATTTTACCTCAACTGAATCCAAATTATAAGGAATTTGGGAGGGATACAGGAGACTGGGGAGGTGGCCGCCATGGCCAATCCAGGTGAGAGGTGATGGAGGTCTGGAGCAGGAGGCTCCAGATTTAAAGCGTATACTAGAGGCAGAACCAACAGGATCCCTTAAGCTTTATATCCTCTCCCCCGCACCCCGCCCCCACCCCCGCATCACCAAGACTGCTCAAACCTCACCTCTCTATTAAAAACTGCAAATAGCCCTACCTGGTTTGGCTCAATGGATGGAGATCGGCCTGCAGACTGAAGGGTCCCGGGTTCAATTCCGGTCAAGGGCACATGACCAGATTGTGGGCTCAGTCCCTAGTCGGGGAGGTGAAGGAGGCAGCCAATCAATGATTCTCTCTCATCATTGATGTTTCTATCTCCTTCTCCCTCTCCCTTCCTCACTGAAATCAATAAAAATATATTACAAAAATAAATAAATAAAAATTAAAAGACCTGGGGAAAAAACTGCAAACACACCACTGGCTCACTCCTTGGCTCTCCTCTCCCCTTTATTCCCTCCTGTAGCATTTTTCCACCTTACCTATTTTTGTTTTGTTTGTCTCTCTCTGGAATACCAACTCCCCCAGGCCAGGATTTTTTGTGTCTTGTTCACTGCTTTATTCTCAGCACCTAGAACTGCTTCTGGCACCTAGTAGGTGCTCAGGACAATGTAGGCGAGTGGAAGAAAGCGAGAATCCTAAAAACAGTCCTGGTCCAGCCTGAGCAGCAGGCAGGCATGGCCGTCTGTTCCCAGTTGGGCACTGAGAGGAGAGAGCATTCAGGCTGCGCTTCTCTGCCAGGCCGCTAGGGGCCGCTGCCCCGCTGCTCTGCGGACGCCAGGTGAGGAGGCCCTGTCCCTTCCCCCCAGGTGCGCGGAGGCGCGGTCCGGCCATGGGACCAGGGAAGCAGGTTGAAGAGCACAGAGATGTAGACGTTGTAGGGTGAGGGAGAGGAGTGGGGGTGAATGGAGAGAGCTGAGCGCGTCTGAAGTGGGAGCTGCTGAAAGAGAGGAGAAAGAAAGCCCTGGAGACGTTAGAGGTCTGAGAAGGTGAGGAGAAGGTCAGCTGAGTGATTGGGAGAGAGGAGGGTTGAGGAGGGGAGATCTGAGGAGGTTGGCAGAGAGCCAGATTCAGAGGAAAACACCCAGGGCAAAGCTGGGGGAGGTAAGACAGGAGCGCAGGTGAGGAGTCTGGGGGAGTCCCTGCGGGGAAAGGGCCTTGACTGGGAGACACTTGGACTGAGCATGGGCATAGCTGGGATGTTGGGGGGTAGGCCTGGCCTGTAGGGAGTTAAGGACCCTAGGGAAAGGGCCCTGCACTTTGCCAGCCTTGGCTGGTATGGACTTTGGCAGTAAGGGTGCAGGGGACACACTCGGACCTCTTGGGCCCTACTCCTTTGGGCCAGTTCCTGAGGAGTGCGGTGTGCCAAGCTCATCCTAGGAGTCCAGTTTGCTTCTGCAGAAGGGAAGGCCAGGTAAGTGGTTTATTCAACCTGACATGATGTCTCTCCCTCCTTCATGCCCTATACCCCATGGCCAGTATTCGCTGTGCATTGAGCTAGGTGGGGGGCAAAAGGACGTGGTCAAGGACTCCTCAACACAATGTGAGGGTTGGCCCACAGGTGGGGCTGTGGGGAAGTATAGCTGGGAGGCCCTTCCTGGCCAGGGGCCTCAGAGAACCCTGCCCTGAGGAAGTGAACTATAAGAGAGAGCAGGACGCTGAAGATAGGAGGCCTTGGTGGTCTGGGCAGAGAGGAAGTTCTGAGGATGTCTGTCACCAAGAATAATGACAGCAGGGTCCAGACAGCAAGGCAATAAAGAGAGGCAGCGCTTGCGGCAACCTGAAAACGCCTGCCAGGTCTAAAGGCTCTGAAATAGAATAGAATTGGGAAGGTTGTTGAGAAGGAAGGAGAGAGTCCCATGGAGGTCAAGGCCATGGCCACAGGAAGGTAGAAAGTGATTCCTGACCTTGCATGGGCCCAGGATAGGGGCTGCAAAACCAAATGGCAGCTAGGAAACAAAAATGCAGAAATGATGCACTGCTGGTGGGAATGCAGACTGGTGCAGCCACTGTGGAGAATAGTATGAAGTTTCCTCAAAAAACTAAAAATGGAACTCCCATTTGACCCAGTGATCCCACTTCTAGGAATGTGTCCCAAGAAACTAGAAACACCAACCAGAAAGGATATATGTACCCGTATGTTCATAGCAGCACTATTCACCATAGCTAAGATTTGGAAACAGTCTAAGTGCCCATCAGCAGATGAGTAGATTAAAAAACTGTGGTACATCTACACAATGAAATACTACGCTGCTATTAAAAAGAAGGAACTCTTACTATTTGCAACAGCATGGATGGAGCTGGAGAGCATTATGCTAAGTGAAATAAGCCAGTCAGAGAAAGATAAATATCACATGATCTCACTCATTTGCGGATTATAATGAACAACATAAACTGATGAAAAAAAACAGATTCAGAGACAGAGAAGCATCGGTCAGATGCTCAAACCTCAGAGGGAAGGTAGGGGAGGGTGGGGGTAAAGGGGAGAGATCAACCAAAGGACTTGTATGCATGCATATAAGCCTAACCAATGGACACAGACACCAGGGGGGTGAGGGCATGTATGGGAGTGGGGTGGGGGGGCAAAGGGGAATATGGACACATATGTAATACCTCAATCAATTTTTAAAAATCAATAAAAAATACATGGAAAAAAGTTTTTAAAATGCAGAAATGAGGCAGGTGTGAGGCAGTGAGAATGGAGGGTGGCAGCTGTGGGGAGCTGGAGAGACAACCTCCTTTTAAGCTGGCAGCCGCTTGCTACTACTCAGCTCCAGCTGAGGGCTACCGCGTGGGAAGTCAGGCTCCGAGCTGCCAGAATGGTTCTTTAAGGGAAGTCAGGGTCTTTGTGCAAAGTTCCTTGAGCACAAAAATTGATCTACTAATGCTCCATTGCTCCAACCTAGCAATTCCATTCCTGTTTATTCACCAAAACACACATACACAATGTTCATAGCAGTTTGGTTCATCGCCACCAGATGTTGGTCACCACCCTGTGGCCATCAACTGGCAAAAGGAAAATAAATTGGGATGTAGCCATACCATGGAATACCATGCAGCAATGAAGAAGAATAATCAACGAACACATGCAGTGTGAAGGACTCTCAAGACAATGTTGAGCAAAAGTGTAAGACAGAGAACAGAAGGAACAACGGGGTCCTGTGACATGTTTCTATGGCATTCAGGAGCAGGCAGGAGTAATCTGCGGAGTGAATCAGGGGAGCCTGAGGTTCCTAATGGTGGCACTTTTTACTTTGGGGCTGGATGATTCTTTGTTGTGGGAGGGGGGCATCCTGTGCATTGGAGATGTTGAATAGCATGCCTGGACTTTTTTTTATTTTTTAATGAATATTTAAATATATGTTTATTGATTTCAGAGAGGAAGGTAGAGGGAAAGAGAGCTAGAAACATGAATGATGAGAGAGAATCATTGATGGGCTGCCTCCTGCACGTCCCCCTACTGGGGATCAAGCCCACAACCTGAGCATGTGCTTGTGAGAGGAATCAAACCTGGGACCCTTCAGTTCGCAGGCTGACACTCTAGCCACTGAGCCACACCAGGCAGGGCTGGACTCTCCTTACTAGATGCCAGTAGAATCTCTACAGTTGTGACAAATGTCCCGTGTGTGTGGGGGGGCGGGGGGGTGGCGCTATCACCTTCAGGTGAGGACCACTGGGAACGAGACACTTGGGGGCATAACTCTCAGTGTAAAGGAACCTTAAGAGCTTCTAAAGACTAGAATTTTCTGTATCGTAAGCTAGGTGCTGGTGACAAGGGTGCAACATATGTTTTAAATTCACAGACCTGTGCTCCTGAGAGGGATGTGCTTTACAACGAAAGAGTTAACCCCGCAGCATGGATGGCCCTCGAAAACATGATGCTGAGTGAAAGAAGCCAGACACAAAGGCCCAGATTGTATGACTCCATTTATACAAAATGTCTAGAACAGGCAACTCCATGGAGACAGAAAGCACATCAGTGGTTGCCAGGGGCTGGGGGGCGGGGGGGAGCGGTAATGGAAGGGGGTAATGGAGAGTGACTGCTAATGGGGACGGGGTTTCCTTTGGGGTGATGCGAAAGTGCTGGAATTAGGTATGGTGATAGTTTCACAACACTCGAATATGCAAAAACACAGCGAATTGTGTCCTTTAGGTGGATTTTACCTCTTAAAGGAAAAAAAAAAATTTTTTTTTAAGATTGAACAAAATATGTCCTGGGCCAGCGTGGCCATTTTACAATGGAAGGGGGACGATGGGAAGGGGAGGCACTACCTTCCAGAGAATCAGGAGCTGTGAGCCTTCTCTGTGAGGAAGGGGCTGAAGCAACGTGGAGACAGAAAAAGTATGCCTGGGCTCGGGGGAGTGCTCCCTCTTAACCCAACCTGTCAGCCCTGGAAAGAAATCGGCTGGCAGGTCGGAGGCCAGCCTTCGAACTGTGGAAGGGACTGCGGGCTCTGACGGCTGGGAGAGAAATGACAGCCGCTCAGCCCAGCCCCGCACAGAGGCTGGTCAAGTGGTGCTTGCCGGGTGTTCTCTGCGCGCCTGGGGGAGGTGTGGGGCTCACCCCAGCTCCTTGGCAGCCCACAGAGGAGCAGGCTCCCTGCGGGCTTGGCCTTCATTAGAAACAGAGAACCATCGGAGGCACGGGGGCCTGTGCCTCCCCTCCCGGCAGGGAGACCTCCCCGCAAAGGGGGCAGGGGTGGCTGTCCTGGGTCTGGGCTCCACTGGCTTCAAAAACCGAGTGAATGAAGAGAGAAGGAAAGAAAGCTAAGACTCAAGAAAGCTGTGGGGCCTGCAGGGGCTGAATGGTGGATGCCCACGAGATAGGTCCACCCGGAACCTGGGACTGTGCCCTGATTTGGAAGAAGGGTCTTGGCAGATGGGATTAAGTTAAGGATCTTGCGCTCTTTCCGTCTCTGGCTGCCGCAGCGCGAGAAGCTGCCGCCACGTCTGCCCACCTGCAATGGATGATCGTGCGGAACTGCTCCAGCTTCCTGATCAGGAGGAACAAGCAGACGTGCAGCACCGAACCCAATAACCTGAAGGCCCGTAACTCCTTTCGCTACAACGGGCTGATTCACCGCACGACGGTGGGCGTGGAGCCGGCGCACGACGGCAAAGGGGTGGTGGTCATCACGAAGCGGAGATCTGGCCAGCGAAAGCCGGCCGCCTCCTACGTGCGCACCACCATCAACAAGAACGCCCGGGCCACCCTGAGCAGCATCCGGCACATGATCCGCAAGAACAAGTACCGCCCGCATCTGCGCATGGCCGCCATCCGCAGGGCCAGCGCCATGCTGCGCAGCCAGAAGCCCGTGATGGTGAAGAGGAAGCGGGCCCGCCCTACCAAGAGCTCCTGAGCACCCCTCCCCCTAAAGCAATAAAGTATCAGCCAGCTCGCCAATAAAAAAAAAAAAAAAAAAAAGTTAAGGATCTTGCAATGAGATTGTCTTGGATTCGGGTGGGCCCTAAATCCAATGCCACGTGTGCTTAGAGGAGGAAAGAAGGGGAGAAGGCCACCCGAGGGGCGGGTCACAGGAAGATGGAGGCAGAGCTTGGAGCGATGCAGCCACAAGCCAAGGACACCAGCTGCCGGGGAGGCAGGAAGGACCCTCCCGAGGGTCTTTGGAGGGAGCACAGCCCTGCTGACACCTTGATACCAACGTCTCGCCTCCGGAACTACGAGTGTCACATCCCATCCTGGTATTAAGCAGCCCCGTCCGTCTGTGGTCCCTTTTCCCAGCAGCCCTAGGAGCCTAATCCGGGCCCTGATATTCAATTCCACACACACTTATGGTGTCCCTGCAGGTGCTTGGCATGTGTTGGGGAAGCAAACACACATGGATCATTTCAATATGCTGGGAGCATCCTTCATGGAGGAGTGCGAGCTCCGGGGATGGCGATAGGCAGGGGTGGAAGGCTGCCTGACTCTACAGTAGAGGTGACGGCATAGAGCTGGGCCCTGAGCACGCCACAACCTACAGGGGGCAGCAGGTCCTATAAACACAGAACTGCCAAGTCAGGAAGGCCAGCTGTGTCTGCAACAGTGCAAGGGGCCTTCAGCTCCTGTGTCAGAGGTACAAGAAGGCCTGGGGAGGGATAATCATAACACTCAGCCCTTTCCTTATACATAATTAACTCTTTCAATTCTCACATGCGTTCTAGAGGCAGGTACTACTATTGTCTCCTCTCCAGGTGGGATCCCTGAGGCAGAGGTGCTGTCAGTCAGCATCCTAACTGGAAGCAGATGGGACATCCAAAATGGGTCATTTGAGCCGTTCAGTGAAGGGACGCATTTACAAAGTGTAGACACATGTAGGGAATAATGCCACGCCGTGGGCTAGTGGGAATGTAGAGCCGTCAGTACCCCCAGGTCTGAGGGGCAAGGGGAGGAAGCAGTTGTCAGAACCTGGAGACATACAGGCGTGTGGGTGGCGGGACCTGTGACCTCTGACCGATGCAGGGAATGGGGCACAGGTGTGGAGTCCCCAGGCTCAGAAAGTGGACGTGGAGGGGGCAGGGCATCCAGGTGGGGGAACAGGGATGTTCAGAGAAAAGTATCATGGGTGAGAGGGGGACCACTCACCAGTGGGTCAGTGGGTCTGACTAGGAGGTGCCTGGGGGGGTTCAGGGGGTGAACCCAGACGGTTTTAGCCTAGATTGGGAAGGGCCATTGGAGCTACACTAACAGGTTTCAGCCTTGACAGAGAGAAGCCAAGGATGGCTTTGAAACAACCGAATGGCTCAGGCTCATCTCTCCCCCGCCCCAAAGCTGGCTGTGGATCAGGCTTTTGCTGGGGGTGGAAGGGCCGAAACAGCCCCTGTCAGGATGCCCGCAGCCTGGAAGGGAGGGAGGGCGGGCGGCGCTTGTAAAGTCAGGGCCTGATGCTCGGGCAGTGGTGGCGAGCCCATGTTTGTGAATATTTGAGCAACTGCTGTGTGTTCCACACAGAGGGTCCAGGGACAGCACATGGTCCTGCCTTCAGGGGAAGGGACGATGGATGAGGGAGAAAATAAAGGGAGAGGAAAACCCAGGTGGTGCTTTTTAGAAATGTAAAACTTAAAACAAGGTGAATGGGCTCAAGGCAGGCAACCCACCAGCCCAGGAGACAGAGCAGGTGGGCAGTGGGATAGGTGGTCCTGGGTGGTCCCAGACTGCCCCTCCTCCCCTGGGACCCAGCCTCTTGGCCCAGCCTCCTTCTCCCAGACTCACTCCCATCACACCATCCAGAACAAGCCCACGGCTGACATGGATTCCTGACTCAGAGCCTGAACAGGGAGGAGCAGGAAGAAAAAGCACCCATCTGTTCTCCCTCCGATGGATTATCGTGATTCTTCCCCCGGTGCTCACACCCCACCTTCTCCTCCCATTTCCTCACAGTGACAGGATATAAACTGCTGCAAATGGGTTTTCCCCGCCGGTCACTGTGTTGTTTTAATAATGGCTTGTTTTCTGCCCGGGAGGAAAATATTCTGTCAAGAAATCAGGGACAGGGGGCTTGCTGTGTGTGAGAGTGTGTGTGTGTGTGTGTGTGTGTGTGTGTGAGTGTGTTTGGGTATGTGAGTGTGTGTGTGTGTATGAGTGTGTGTGAATGTGTGTGAGTGTGTGTGAACGTGTGTGTGTGAGTGTGTGTGTGTGTATGTGAATATGTGTGAGTGTGAGTGTGTGTGGGGGGGGTATGTGAATGTGCGTGTGTGTGAGTGTGTGTGTGTGTGGGTATGTGAATGTGTATGAGTGTGTGAGTGTGTGTGTGTGTGTGTATGAGTGTGTGTGAAGTGTGTGTGAGAGTGTGTGTGTGTGTGTGTGTGCTATCCCCCTTTTACCTCAGAGAAGATTCTGGAATATCCTTCTGAGACACCAAGTGATCTGTCTGGCTGGGTGATGCTGCTCAGAAGCTGAGTGCACCCCCCTCACCTGGACAAAGGAATTCATTCAGGTACCTCCTGGATGCTTTTATTGAGGACCTACTATGTGCCATCCCTGAGTTAGGTGCAAGGGGACACAGTGGCCTCCCGGGCCACATTCCAGAAGCGGGGAGAGTGACATTACAAAATAATTGTGCAAAACTATGTAATTACAATCATGGCACCTGTTCAGAAAAGGGTTGGGGAGTGACAGGAACAGATAACAGGGGTCTTGGTATAATAGAGCCCCCCCTCCCTTGAAGAGACCCTCAAGCTGAAACTTAAGTGACAGGTGGACAGAGTGGTGGGAGGGAAGGCCATTTGGAGGAGGGAACTTCCTAGGTAACGTGGAGGCTTGAAAGGATTTGCTACAGCCTCAGACCTTGAAGAAACGTCATGTGTTCGCCCGGCCGGTGTGGCTCAGTGGTTGAACGTTGATCTATGAACCAGGAGGTCATGGGTTCAATCCTTGGTCAGGGCATATGCCTGGGTTGCGGGCTCAATCCCCAGTGTGGGGCATGCAGGAGGCAGCCAGTCAATGATTCTCCGTCATCATTGATGTTTCTATCTCTGTCTCTCCCTTTCCCTTCTCTGAAATCAATAAAAATACATTTTCAAAAAAGAAAGAAAGGTCATGTGTTCAATGTAGACTAGGCCAGTTAGAGTGACGAGGAATGGCATACATCTTGCACCCTAATCAGCAGACAGACATGGGGGTCAGGAGGCAGCTTTCACCTGTTTCTCCTCTATTGGGACATGGCCATGACTGTCCTATGCATATTCAGCCCTTTCGTCTCAAGGCCAGTGATTCAGAAACAGCAGCTCTGGGAGGTCATGTGTTTGTCAAGGTCACCTCCCCCCTCCATCCCCAGACTCAACCTTGTTCCTATCCTCCCTATAGGGGGCTGAATGGTGACCCCCCCCAAAAAAAGATATATACACATTCTAACTGCTGGAACCTGTGAATATTACTTGATTTGAAAAACGGGTCATTGTAGCTATTAGTAAATTTAAAATCTTTTTTTGTTAAATATGTTTTTATTGATTTTAGAGAGTGGAAGGGAAAGGGAGAGAGAGAGAAACATTGATGTGAGATGGCTGCCTCCCACATGCACCCCAACTGAGGTTTGAACTCATAACCTGGGTATGTGCCCTGCCCTGGAATCAAACCGGTGGTCTCTCAGTACACGGACGATGCTCAGCCAACTGAGCCATACCAGCCAGGGCTGTAAATTAAAAATCTTGAGGTCATCTTGGATTAGGATGAGCTCTAAGTCCATGGACAAGCGTCCTTAGAAGAGAAAGGGAGACACACAGAGACATGGCGGGAAAGCCCACGTCAAGATGAAGGCAGAGATCGGAGGGATGTAGAAAGCCAAGGACCACCAAAAGCTGGAAGAGGCGAGAAGGATCCTCCCCGAGTGTCCAGGTGGCCACACTGATTTTTGCCCAGCAACACTGATTTTGGACTTCCGGCTTCCAGAACTGTGAGAGAAGACATTTCTGTGTGGCTTTTTGCTTTGCTTTGATTTTGTTTTCTGTTTATTTTAAGCCACTCAGTTTGTGGCTGTTATAGCGGCAGCGGGAACCAAATACATTTCCTTTCCCAGCAAAATCATCCTGAGTTGTCCCTCCTTTCTTGTCCCCCGCCCAGCCAGGGAGAGGGCTCCATCCGGCCAAATCCCATGGTCCTTTCTCAGCCTCCAAGACCCATTGGTATAGTGGGTGGGAAAATGCTCATGCAAATTCATGTTCACTTGGAATCTCAGACGAAACCTTACTAAGAAACTAGAGGCCTTGTGCACGGATTCGTGCACAGGGTGGGGTCCGGCCGGCTGGCCCTGATGGGGGCCCATTGGGCCAAACCGGTGGGGGGAGGGGCCACAGGCGGCTGTGAGGGCTGATCGGGCTCTGATCGGGCTGGTTGGCTGCCGCAGTGCGTGTCATAGTGACTGGTCATTCTGGTTGTTCCATCATTCTGGTTGCTTGGCTTTTACATATATAGATAGGGTCTTTGTGGAGGTCATTAGCTAAGGAGATGCTGGCATGTGGGCTCTAGGGTGGGCCCTAAATTCAATGACATGTGACCTTCTAAGAGGAGGAGGATGCGCACAAAAGAAGATGGAGGCAGAGACTGGAGCAATGCAGCTACAAGCCAATGAATGCCAAGAACTGCCTCAAGGAAGGATTCTCCCCTGGAGCCTTCAGGGGGAGCAGGCCCTGACGACACCTTGATTTTGGACTTCTAACCTCCAGACTGAGACACCATACTCCTGTTGTTTTAAGCCACCCCATCTGTGGTAATTTATTGCAGCAGCCCCAAGAAACCAACACAGTTGCAAAAGACACTCTGATTGGAGTATGCATGGTTTACCTGGGAGGCAGTTACAGGAAGCACTGGCAGGGAAGAGGGGAGGAGAGGCAGGGCGCTCAGTAAAAAGCGCGTTCATCTTGAGAGGTTATCCTGGGACATCTAGGGTTCATCCTCGTGGAGACCACTGGGACACAAACCTCAGAATCATTGCGTGCCAGGAGTGAGAGTGCTGGGGTATTTGTCCACCAACTCCCAGCCTGCACTGGTTGAGGTGTGCTAGCAGGGGGAGTGCATTCTCCAGAACACCTGGCTGGCCCCGCAAAGGCCTGAGCTGCCTCTGTAACCAGAGACCCACCACGCAAAGAGTGGCAGGTACTGGCAGTGGGTTGATGTGCATGGCGAGGTGGCAGCCTCTAAATGGCCCCAAATGACCCCACCCTTGTGTGATCCCCGCCCCATTGGGCATGGGTGGGACTCCACAACTTTCTTCTCGCCAACAGAATGTGGCAAAGGTGATGGGATGGCACCTCCGAGATTAGGTTACAAAAGACCGGATTCCACCTTGATCGCTCTTTCGCTCAGTCTCTCGCTCACTCTGATGGAAGCCAGCTGCCGTGTTGTGTTGGGAGCTGTCCTGGGGAGAGTCCCACGTGGCAAAGAGTGAAGGAAGCCTCGGACCAATAACTGAATCCTGCCACAGCTGGAGAAACTGGAAGCATGATAACCAGGGCCCCAGCCACCACCCTGGTTGCAGCCTGTGAGAGACCTGGAGCCAGAGGCACCCAGCTGAGGTCACACCTGGATTCCTGACCCACAGAAACTGTGAAATAATAAATGTGTATTGCTTTAAGAAAATGGGTTTTGGGATAATTTGCTACGGGGCAATAGATTCCTGGAAATGCTGAGTGCCATGAGACGTAGCAGGGAAGGCACACAGACAGTGATGGGTAAACCATCTACTCTATCACTTTAGACTCCCTCTTTCTCTCACTCCTCACATCCAGTCCATTTTTAAACCTGTCAATTCCAATTTCAAATCTATCCTGAATCCACACACCTTTCCCCACCTGCAATGCCATAGCCCAACCAGCCTGGTCTCTCACTTTCATCAAAGCCAGGGTCTCTCCTCCCTCCTAGACTCCATCAAGATGGTTCTCCACAGCCAGGGAGGGCTTTCACATCATAACACAGACCCTGGCACACATTAGGTGCTCCATAATGATAGAGCGAATTCAGGTGTCAAGGTAGGCTAGACGGGGTCTCTCTCCTAACTTTCCCTCCAGCACCTGCATAAGGAGAGGAATGATGTAACGGAAGGTGGTTGGGCCTCTGGGCGCAGCTCCCTGGCCTCATGTCTTCCTTCATACTCAGCCAGTGCTGCCTGCCATGCGTGAAGCCAACACCTATTAAGCATGTACTGTATGCTGCTAACTTCTGAGTACCTGACAGACATGATCTCACTTAATCTTTAAAATGACAGAGCAATCCTGAGAAAGAAGAACAATTCTGCCCTAACTGGTTTGGCTCAGTGGATAGAGCGTTGGCCTGCAGATTGAAAGGTCGCAGGTTCGATTCCGGTCAAGGGCATATACCTTGGTTGTGGGCACATCCCCAGTAGCGGGTGTACAGGAGGCAGCTGATCAATGTTTCTCTCTCATCAATGTTCCTAACTATCCCTCTCTCTTCCTCTCTGTAAAAAAATCAATAAAATATTTTTTTTAAAAAAAGAAGAACGAATTCTCTGATTTCAAACTATATTACAAAGCTATAGTAACCAAAACAGTATGGTACTGGCATTAAAACAGACATATAAACCAATGAGAGCCCAGTGATAAACCCATGCATATCTGGTCAACTAATATTTGACAAGGAAGCCAAGAAGATTCAATGGAGAGAACGCAATCTCTTCAATAAATGGTATTGGGGCAGGCTGGCTCAGCTGGTTGGAGCATCATTCCATTCACCAGAAGTTTAGGTTTGATTCCTGGTCAGGGCACATAGCTAGGTTGCAGGTTCAATACCTGCTTGGGGCATGTGGGGAGGGAGGTTGATTGATATTTTTCTCTATCTATCTCTCCCTTCCTCTCTCTCTAAAAATCAATAAAAACATATACTTGGGTGAGGATTAAAAGGGAAAAAAAATTGCCTGGCTCATTGGTTAAGCGTTGACCTATGAACCAGGAGGTCATGGTTTGATTCCTGATCAGGGAACCATGCCTGGGTTGCAGGCTCCATCCCCAGTAAGGGGTGTTCAGGAGGCAACTCTCTCATGGATGTTTCTCCCTCTCCCTCTCCCTCCCTCACTCTGAAATCAATTTTTTAAAAGGGGGAGGGGTTTAATACAATAAATAAATAAATAGTGTTGGGAAAATTGGATATTCACATGCAAAAGAATAAAACTAGACCACCGCCTTATACCACTCAACAAAAATGAACTCGAAATGGATTAAAGACTTAATCCTTGAAATTATCTTATCAGGCAGTACTGCCATTGTCCCCATTTTATAATCAGGGAAACCGAGGCACAGGACAGTAAAGCTGCTTGCCTGAGGATGACTCTGACAGTCCTAAGTAGGGCTGGAATTTCAACCCAGGCAGTTTCAACCCCAGCGCTAGGCCCTTCATTGAGATTCAGCTCGTGTGTTCCTTGTGTGAATTCTCTCGCTTTGGACCAGCTGGGCATTTCAGAGACCTAAGTGGATTTACACCCCTTGGCTTTGTCCATAAGGTAGTTCTGTCTGGCACCAATGAAAGGGCTATTCCCTGCCTTCAGGGAGGTTCCAGTCTACCTGGGAAGGCAAGGGTATCCAGAACCTTAAATCTACATTAATGACAGCAGCCACCTAAAGCTGCGCCATGGGCACCTGCGATGCATTCATTCTACCTGGGGAGATTCTGGGAGGCTTGGAAGGCTTCCGCAGGTGGAAAAGGGGACTCACAAAAACAGGACCCTCCTTGCTCACCTCTGTGCCCTGAGCCTGCTGAGGGTGCTACCCATATGAAGTCCTGGAGCCATGCAGCAGAAGGCAAAGCCCGTGTGAGTCATTTGCTCTGTGTCTCCCTGCCTCTTGAACCTCCTGTATGAGTTTCCTGTGGCTGCTGTAACAAAGTACCACAAACTGGGGGGCTTCAAACAACAGACACGTACTCTCTCACAGTTCTGGAGGCCAGAATTCTCTCTTTTAAAAAAATATTTTTATTGATTTCAGAGAGAAAGGGAGGGGGAGAGAGAGAGAGAAACATCAATAATGAGAGAGAATAATTAATAGGCTGCCTCCTGCACACTCCCTACTGGGGATCGAGCCCACAACCTGGGCATGTGCCCTTGACCAGAATAGAACCTGGGACCCTTCAGTCCGCAGGCCGATGCTCTATCCACTGAGCCAAACCAGCCAGGGATGAAGGCCAGAATTCTGAAATCAAGGTGTCAGCAGGATCACACTTCCTTCCAGTTTCTGGAGACTGCCTGCCATCCTTGTTGTCCCTTGACCTGTAGTCGCATCACTCCTATCTGTCTCCGTTGTCACGTGGAATTCTCCCTTCGTGTATCTGCATCTGTGCCTCTTTTCTTAGAATAAATGTATAATCCAGTCATGTTGGATTAAGGCCTCAACCTACTCTGACATGATCTCATCTTAACTAAATGTACATGCAATGGCCCTATTTCCAAATAAGGTCACATTTTGGGGTATTGGGGGTTAAGATTGCAACATCTTTTTCAGAGGGACACAATTCACCCTTAACACTCTTTCTCCTTGATGGACAATCTTACGTTGCCACTTCCTGGGCTATGTGGGGGCCCGATCAAATGCATTAACACTCCGACACTTACCCCCCATTTTTTTTTCTCTTAAATTGCTTCATTGATTTTTTTTTTTTAAGAGAGAAAGAAAGAGGAAGGGAGAGAGAGAAACATCCACTTGTTTATGCATTCATTGGTTGCTTCTTGTGTGTACCCTAACTGGGGAATAGAACCCGCAACTTTGGGGTCCTGGGACTACGCTCTACCAACTGAGCTAATGGACCAGGGTGATTCTCCCAGATTTTTATGTTGCAGTGCCTGAGCCTCAATCCATATTCTGTAAACTAAATAATAATAATATATATATTTTTTAAATCAATGAACAGCCACTCTGTCCTGCTCGCTTTTAGCGATCCAGGGAAATGTAATGTCACCATTTGGGACTGCATTGGGCTGCAAGTATGAGGAGTTCAGCACCAGGGGTTGCTGGAGGTCAGGGGCTTAATGGCATCGGGGCCAGCACCAGCCAAATTCCCCTGTGTGAGATCTGATCAAAGAATTGAATGGATACCCTCTCCCCTGGGAACTGACCTGTAGGCCACTTCACAATGGACATTCCACTCGCTTAGACCACATTCCACTGGCTAAGACCATATCTCTCCCCTGCGGAGTTTCCCAGAATCCACACCTGCACAGAGAATTCTCCGCCCAGAAAAAGCCTGCCTAGAGTCCTTTAAAAACCTCTGGCTCCCTGTCTTTGGGGGCTGGCGCCATGTTGGGGCCCAGTCCATCTGGGTTTCCATGTGACCTAATAAATTTATAATTTTCTACCCCTTTTGGCCCCATGCATTCCTCCTTCGGCGACCCTAATACCCTGGTTACCTTGGTTTCCCTCTAGGTCACTTCTGTGATCCTCACCACAGCATGTTGCTGTTCTTACTACCACTTTATAGATGAAACAACTATAAAGGCTTGGTGCCCACCCTCCCCTGAGCTCCCCCAGGTGATTTCTGCTCTGGTCAGAAGTGTGACACGCAGCCATATCTAGAAGCTTTTATCTCGTGGAATCCTCAGCATCTGTGAGAGACACATACTATTATCCCATTTTACAGGTGAGAAAACTGAGGCTCAGACACGCCCAGCAGAACCTCATTTAGTCATTCATTTATCAAATATTTATTGAGCATCTACTATGTGCCAGGCCATTTGGGTATGGAAGATGCAGCAGTGAATAAAGTGAATGCTGCTCCTGAAGTATTCGCCCTCAGGAGGGCATGCGTTCTAATTAAGGGGGAGGAGAAGAGAGGGTGCCCGAAATAATACCAACAATATTAGTTCTGGGAACAACACCTAGTGTGGTCCAGCCACTGTTCTGAGGGCTTTTCAGTCACTAAGTCACTTACTCATCCCAACAGCTGTGAGGTAGGTATTACAAGCCCCGTTTTATAAATGAGGGAACTGAGGCTCAGAGAGTTTAAGAACATGCCCACAGTCACCCAGCCAATAGCTGAGAAGTCAGGATTTGAACCTAGGCCCTCAGGTTCCAGAGCAGGAACTTAGATAGTAATCCAATGTCAGGTGGTGATAAAACAGGTGATGGGTAAACAACGTGGTGATGGTGAAGTGACCAAGGAAGTCCCTTCTGAGGAGGTGACATATGAGCAGGGAGGGAGGCTAGAGCTTTGAGGATATCTAGGTGGAACAGGCAGCCAGGAGCCTGGAGGTGGGAGCATGCCTGGTGTATTTGGGACTCAATGAGGGGCTGGTGTGGTTGGACCCACTTTACACGTATGACCTCCTTTGCGCATCATTAAAGTCTTATGACAGGTTTTCAAAATTATCCTCGTAATTGATAGGTAGGGGAACTGGGGCTCTGAGAGGTTAACTGAGCTACCCCGGAGGCACAACCAGAAACAGGTGGTTCCAGGACGTGAACCGTAGCAGCCTGACCTCATTGCCCAAACCTCAGGGAAACAATAGGGAGCAAGCGCGGGCAAGCTGGGAGGGCTGCCTGGAGGCGGTTATGTCACCAGAACCCTGAGGGATTGGAGGAGACTGGAGGAGAGCAGGGCAGTGCTGCAAGAAGACCCTCACTGAGCATGGCACATGAACACGTTTCCGGGGACAGTTCTTCGAGGGCAAATTTCCAGGCCTGGTCCCGCCTCTCCAGCCTGGCTTCCCTCAGGACAGCTCTGCCCAAAGGGAAGGCCGCAGCAGGAGCTTCATTAGCGCCTCGGAGCCCCCAGCAGCCCCGGGGGGATGAAAAGAGTCAGAGAAGGGAGCCTTCCTAATTTTGGCACACCTGGCAGGGAGCACAGGGCCACTGAAAGGGAAGCAGCGGGGGCTGGCGGGGCAGGCCCGGCAGCGTTCCAGCAGGAGCCTCGGATGTCTGGACTTCAAATGCAAAACCAGAGTAAAGGGGGGTGGGGGCCCGGTGGCCTCTGCTCCTCCTTTCACAGACCAAAGGACCCTGGCGGCTTAGCTCTTTTTCCTAATTTAAAGATATTTCAGGCATTTGGGAGCTCCCCTGTGGTGAAGCAGAAAGGTTGGGAGTTGTGGGGAGTGTGTCTTGAAACTTTTATCATGAGAGAGGATGAGGGAGTAGGCAAGGAGGAGGGGGGACCAAAGGGTGGGAAACTTGTGGGGTAATGAGACCCATATTGTGTTCTCAGCTCTCCTCTGCCTCAGTTTCCCCTCACTGGAACGTCAATATTCCTCTCCAGAATGTAGGACAGGATGCAGATGCAGCCAAACGTTGTCCCTGCTAAGGAAAGGGGGCTCTTCGGGGTCAACACTGGAGGCCTGGAGTGAGGGGCTTGCCCCCTGCCAGGCTCTGGGCAGGGCAGCTGGGCCACCAGGTGATGGCGGGGGGAGGGGGAGGGGGGGAGGCTGACAGAAGCCAGAGAAGCAAAGGGAAGGAAGGAGGAGGCTGCCACTCTGCCCAATAGATTGGGGAGGGGGCGGGGGGAGCGGTTGGTGCCGGGTTGGTAAAGAAGGTCAGGAGCCAGGCCATTGGGGTGCAGCCGACTCTGTCAGGAACTGGGGATCCTTGGCTCCTCTCCACCGGGGAGAGTGCAAGCAACTGAGGCAGGCGGAGAGTCCCGCTGGAAGGGGGTGGAGCCTGAGAACACCTGAGGGGGCGCGGGATAAGCTTCCCTTCCCTCCTGTCCGGGCTGCCCTCTCTGCCTTTTTCTCCCCCTTCTCCTTTTCCCACTCCTCTCCTTTCCCATCTCACCCCAGACTGCCTCCCCTCCTGGCCCCCTGCCTTCCCTCCTCCTCACCTCTCCCAGCCCCCCTTCCCCAGCACCCGGCCTGCTCTCCTCCCTCCTCGGTGCCACCTCCTCCCGGCTCCCAGCCAGTCACCCCCACTCCTCCTCCCCCTCCAGCCAGCCCTCCTCCCTCTGACTGGATCCCGCCTCCCCGTCATCCTCCCAGCCCCCTCTGCCCGCCCTCCCTCTCTCCTTCCTTCCGTCCTCCCTCCTGGCCTCTCTTCCCACCTTCCCCAGCTGGAGAGAGGGGGCCGCTTCTCCCGTTCACCCTCTCCCGGCCGCGGGCTGGGCTCCCGCCCTCGCTGGGGCTGCCATCTTGCAGGATGCCGGGGAGGGAGCTGCGAGCGCCCCGAAACAATGCATTTTTTATGAAGCGTCCCCGCCCTCGCCTAGAAGTCGTACATTAACGCTGCATTGATTTCCCTCGCGACGAATGGGCCTCTCTTGCGCCCCCCGCCCCAGGAGCTGCAGGGTGGGCAAGACTGGGGGGTGGGGAAGGGAGTCACCCCGAGGGAGGGTTGTCCTGGCTCCAGGACCGGACCCCTCCCCGCCGACACCCCCAGGTTCCCCCCGCATCCCTGGGCGGGGGCAGCCCTGCAGGTGGGCCAGGCCCCAGGCCTTGGCGCCAGTTCCCAGAAGGAGGGGTTCGGGCGCGTGGCTTTCTAGTAACTCCTGGACCGAAGGCGCCCGGCGGAGTTCCCCATCCGCCTTGGCAACGGCCAGCAAGGGCGCAGGAGACAGGAGACTCCGGGCAGCCCCTCGTCCGCTCTCCGAGGCCAAGCTTCTCGGGTTCTAGTCCGCCCCGTCGCCGCGCCCCACTCCTCCACCCCCTGCCGCCCCCCCCCACCCCCCCGCCTAGTCTCTCCCTTTCCTCCCAACCCACTTCCATCCTTCCCAGCTCCCGCCCTCCCCGTCCCCCTTCTCTCCCCACCCCCCACTCTTCCCTGCCGACTGCTCCCTCCTCCCACACCCTCCTCCCTGCGTGCTAATGGCCCGGTGGCAGGCGGCTCCGCGGCTGTTTCCGGCGAAGTCGAGTTTGCAGCCAGGGGAGATGCTGGAGCGATTCCGAGAGGGGGGTGAGAATCACACACACATAAATCTGGGATAATGAAGGTGGTGCTAATGGGGCTGGCAGTGGCTTCCCAGCATCCTCCACCCCGTGCACATGTTCCAGGACCAACCAGGGCTACTGGCCTCCCCTGAGGTCCCAAGGCCGCTGTCATCTCTTTGAATGGGCCCTGCTAGGTGGAGGGGCCCAGGCTGGTTTGGGACATCTCTCATACATCTTGCCGGGGACTCGGTTCAGTTTGCAGCTTGCTACTTGCCTGCCCTGTGGCCCACCACTAATGACCACCAGAAGGACAGATGGATTTGCTAGGTCTGCAGGGCGGGGGAAGGGGGGGCTCTTCCTATTACTCCCTACCACCCTGGATTCCCACATCTCTAGGTTTTCTGAGGTCACACCACCCACAACATGACAATGTCTGTGTATTTGAAAGGTCAGAATTGGGTTTCTGGCCTTTCCCCCATTTTCTAGCTGTGTGACCTTGGGCAAGTCACTTAACCTCTCTGAGACTCAGTTCCCTCTACTGAAGATACCTCTTCAGATAGAACCTGAATTTGCTTCTTCTCACTTCTGGGCGCCCCTCCCCCCGCACCTTCCCTCCCCAAGCCTGCCCCTCTCATGGCATCATGGCATTTATGTTGTCCTTCTATTCAGAATGCTGCAATACATCCACATGACTTTAGAGGCAATCGAAATGCCTCACTAAGATTCTTCTGGATCCCTCTCCCCATGCTTACTCCACTCCAGCTACATGGAGCCTTTGCACTAGCTGTTGCCACCTCCCGGAACACTCTCCCCTAGACCACACATGGCTGGCTTCAGCTCCCCCTTCAAACCCCAGTTCCACGTCACCTCCTCCTAGGGGCCCTCCTGACCCATTGCTCTCCATCCACCACCTTTCAACCGGAATACAATCTTTTAATTTTATTTATTTTGTTAATCCTCAACCAAGGGTACTCTTTCCATTGCTTTTTTTTAGAGAGCAGAAGGGAGGCAAGGCAGGAGGGAGAGAAACCTCCATGTGAAAGAGACACATTGGTTGGTTGCCTCCTGAGTAGAGAAGGAACCTGCAACCCAGGGACATGCCCTTGACAGGGAATCAAACCCCTTCCATGCACAGGCTGATGCTCTAACCACTGAGCAACAGGGCCACGTGACAATCTATTTTTTAAAACACTTTTGATTTCAGAGAGGAAGGGAGAGGGAGAGACAAATAGAAACATCAAAGCTGAGAGAGAATCATTGGTGGGCTGCCTCCTGCACGCCCCCTACTGGGGATTGAGCCTGTAACCCAGGCATGTGCCCTTGACCAGAATCAAACCCGGGACCCTTCAGTCCGCAGGCTGATGCTCTATCCACTGAGCCAAACAGGCGAGGGCTATAATCTATTTTTAGACCTTGACTCTTGTTCTCAGTGTGTCCCAGAATATCTGGCATCTATTAGATTTTCATATGTGTGTTGAGTAAGTGAATTAAATACATAAAAATGTTGTAACTATTTAAGGATATAATGACATAAAGTCTTGGCATGTCACAGGATTAAATAAACCAGGGCATCCGCCTTCTTCATGAAGATGGAACTGGAAAAGAATCATCTGTGGCGATTTGCTTTTGTGGCCTCTCCAGTCTAGAACCTGGAGAGAGAATGTGGAGTAAGAAATATTCTGCCAAGAGGAAGATATTTGCAAGATGTATGCTTGACAAAGGACTTATATCCAGACCATATAAAGAGCTCCTACAATCAGTAAGGAAAAGACATATAACCAAATTCATAAAATGATAGATGACTGGAACTATTAACAACAACAAAAATATCAAAATGACCAATAAGCACACGAAAAGATGCTCAACATCATCAGTCATCAGAGAAATGCAAATACAGCCACAATGAGATACCACAACACATCTGCCAGAATAATTAAAATGAAAAAGACCTATGGTTCAAGTGTTGGCAAGGGTGTGGAGCAACTGGGACGTTCATATACTGCTGGTGGGAATGCACACTAGTGCAGCTGCTCTGGAAAACCTGAACTATCTCCTACAACTACACATAGGCCTGCCCTGTGACCAAGCAATTCTACTCCTGGGTATTCACCCAACAGATACGTGAACTTATGTTCCCCAAAGACATAAGAATGTTCATAGCAGCTTTAGTCACAAAAACCAGACACTGCAAGCAATTCAAATATCCATCAACAATAGGATAAAGCAAAATATCCCCACAGCAGAATATTACATAACAAAGAAAAAGGACAAGCTAATGATACTTGCAGCTTCAAGTATTCCCATGGGTTTACTGTAATGTGGGAGACACCAGATACAGACGAGGAAACCAGATCCGGTTCCTTTTACAGGAAGTTCAAGGACAAGCAAAACTAATCTATGAAGACCAAGTCAGATTGGGGACTAGGAAAGGGCACGAAGGAACTTTCTGGAGGGATGGATAAATCTCTCAACCTGCTGATGGATACGCAGGCATATACACATGTAAAAAATCATCGAGCTGAAACTTAAAACTGTGCACTTTATCTTATGCAAATTATATCTCGTCACAGAAAGAAAAAGCAGAGAAAAGGAAATGTCCCCTAGAGCTGTGTGTGACCCTACCCTGTGAGAATCCTGACACCTCCCTCCTCAGAGGTTTCCAGGCAGTCTTTCAGGGTGGACAAAAGTTGGAAAATGTAAAAAGCTGCCCCAGATTCAGAAGGGAGGTCCCCAGGTGGAAACAGTCCTCCCCCCGTCCTTGGGTTGACTTGGGCCTCCAATCTCCCAGGCCTTGGAGTGTGGGCAATCTAGTTTGAGGGCAAAGGGGTGTTCCTGACGTCTCCTTCCTACCCCAGTGTTCCTCCCCTCCAAGCTGTGGGCAGAGCCAACTTCTTTACCAGAAACTGCTAGTGAGTCTGGTTGCCATAGCAACAGGGCAGCAAGGCCCCCAGGAAGCTGCTGCTCTCTGCAAGGGTTGGCGTGGGGCGTGGGGGGGTGGGGGGGGGGGGGAGGCCGGGGGAAGGCTTTCCCCCTTATAAGGGAAATGGGAGTCAGAGAAAGAGGAACCCCCTTCCAATGGAGTATAAAGGCAGTGATTCTGAGATTTCTAGACATCTGGTCCTAAAGAATGAATACCTTTCACCTGTTCCCTCCCTCCCTCCCTTTCACTTTCTCTTAATTCTTGCACTTGAAACCCAGCCACTATATTGTAAGGGCTAAGGACACCCAGACCATAAACGGAGCTGCATGTGGGTTTCCCAGCCCACAGCCCCAGCTAGGTCCTCAGCCAACAGCCAGCACCAGCCAGCAGTCACGCAAGGAGTGACTGTCTCTTCAGGTGACTCCAGCCCCAGCCTTCAAGTCTTCCAGCTGAGGTCTCAGACACCTGGGGGCAAGGACCAGTGGTTCCCCTGTGCCCTGTCAGCACTCCTGATCCACAGAAACATGAGAGATAATATGTGACCATTGTTTTAAGCCACTGTGTTTGGGGTAATTTGTTGAGCAGGATTGTATAATTAGTACACCAGGGAAGGGAGGAAGCCAACGGGGGTGGAGGTGGGAACAATGAGCAGGTGACTCCTATGTGCTCAGTCTGGCTGAGGACCCCTGGGGGACTCTGGGTATGGACTGTGCATCTCTGACCTGCCCCCACCAGGTCAGAGAGCTGAGGTATATCCACCAGTGTCCAGTGCTTTCATCACTGTACTAGAGGCCCAGGGCACGAATTTGTGCACCAGTGGGGTCCCTCGGCCTGGCCTGTGCCCCCTCGCAATCTGGGACCCCTTGAGGGATGTCAGGTAGCCATTTCGGCCCTATTCCTACAGGCCCGATCTGGACAGGAGGGAGCCTGATCCTGTGCATTGAGCGCCTGCCCCTGGTGGTCCGTGCGTGTCATAGCAACCGGTCGGTGGGTCGTTCAGTCACTTAGGCTTTTATACACATAGATTAGTTTCCTGTGACTGCTGTCACAAATGACCACAAGCTGGATGTCTTAAAACAACAGAAATGTAGCCCTAGCTGGTTTGGCTCACTGGATAGAGCGTCGGCCTGGGGACTGAAGGGTCCCACGTTCAATTCCAGTCGAGGGCATGTACCTTGGTTGCAGGCACATCCCCAGTAAGAGGTGTGCAGGAGGCAGCTGGTCGATGCTTCTCTCTCATCGATGTTTCTAACTCTCTATCCCTCTCCCTTCCTCTCTGTAAAAAAATCAATAAAATATATTTTTAAAAAAACCAGAAATGTATTCTCTCACAGTTCTGGAGGCCAGATGTCTGAGATCCAGGTGTCAGCAGGGCCACACTCCTTCCAAAGGCTCGAGGGGAGGGTCCTTCCTGCCTCTTCCAGCTTCTGGGGGCTCCTGGCATTTGACCTTCTTGCTTATGTATCCAAATCATAGTCTCCTTTCTCTTATAAGGATGCCAGTCATTGGATTCAGGGCCCACCTTAAAATCCAGGATGATCTTGTCTTGATTCCTTAACTAATTATATCGCAAAGACCTATTTCCAAATAACATCACATTTACAGGTACCAGGGGTTATGGCTTGGACATATCTTTTGGGGGGATACAATTCAACCTATTACAATCACACTAGATTTTGGTGCTTTTTCCACTTTACCTTTTTTTCTTTTCTTCCCCCCCCCCCCACTTTTTTTTTTGAGGGGGCGGGGAGTCTCGTTTTCCATGGTATGAAGCATAATTCATTTAACTTGTTCCCTGTGGTTAAACCTTAGATTAGGGCCAATATTTCATTGTTGCTAAAGTCCTTGTCTGTACCATCTTGTGCAGAACAAAAATTTCTCCAGAAGGTGGGATACTCCCCGCCAGTAGAAGAGCTGGCTGGATCTGAATGCTAAGTTAAGGATGGTAGGACAAGATTGTTGCTGTGTGGCCTTCCAGATCCACTTTCACCCTCCTCCACCTGGCTCAGGGTGCTAGACGGAAGGGTGCTCCCTGGTCCTCTGGCTTCCAGTGGGTTCAGCTGACAGGAGGCACTGGTAAGAGATGAAAGACAAGAGGGAAGTGGGGTCAGCTCTAAACCCGTCCTGCAAGCTGGTCACTTGTGCCTGACCAGGGCCACAGCTCCTAGGGGTGGCACAGCTCCCAACCTCACAGGACCCCATGGCGAAGCCATTCCCGAAGCTTCCCTTATCTTTATAATAGACCTCAAGTCACCAACTTACATCACAATCTGCTTCCCATGGGGACCCTGACCAAAAGGGGTTCTTCCTCTTGAGCTTTTACTCTTACCTCCATTTAGGCAGAGGTTTTAAATATTTAGCTTTTTGGTCCTGGCCAGGTAGCTCAGTTAGAGTGTCATCCTGATATACCAAGATTGCAGGTTTGATCCTCGGTCAGGGCACATACAAGAATCAACCAGTTAATGCATAAATAAGTGCAACAACAAATCGATGTTTCTCTCTCTCTCTCTCAAATTAATAAACAAAATTTAAAATAAATAAATAAATATTGAGCTTTTTGTTTCTTATTACCGGCAGGAAACACACTCAGTGTGTTCCAGGAGACCGTAGTGTTCTTCCACGTTTCCAGCCTTGAAAAAATCACTATTGATCTTTATAGGTATTTATATTGTGGACAAAAGAAAGAAAGAAAGAAAGAAAGAAAGAAAGAAAGAAAGAAAGAAAAAAGGTATTCTATGGAAAGTAACCTCACAGGGTGATTTGATCATAAGTTCCTAACTGGGCAGGTCGCAGTGGGTAGTCACACCCAGGCATATAACTTTTTAGTAAAAGGTTTATCTTTGCTTTAAGCAAGCCCTGTCCACCCTGTCCATTGTTTCTGTGCATCTAAGTTAATACCCCCCCCCTTTTTTCCCTCTTTTTTTAATCCTCACCTGAGGATATGCTTTTATTGATTTTTAGAGAGAGAGGAAGGGGGAGAGAGACAGAGAAAAACATCAATGTGAGAGAGATACAGCGATTGGCTGCCTCCTGCATGCCCTCTACTGGAGATCAAGCTGCAACCTGGGCATGTGCCCTGACCAGGAGTTAAACTGGTGACCTCTCAGTGCATGGTAGGACACTCAACCAACAGCGCCACACAGGCCAAGGCTCCACACAAATATTTTGGCCACCCACCACCTGCCAGACCTAATGCTTGCTTCTCAAGACAAATGGCATCCTCTGGGATCCTCACCTTCCTGGAGCTTCTACACCTTCTGGGACTTTGTGTTTGGTGCATAGAGTTTTCCCTGCATTTGGATGCTCAGATGGTTCCAGATGGTTCAAGGTGCCAGAAAAATGGGGAACAATACAGTGGCATTAGGTGGAAGGTTGGCAGGGAAGAGAAACAGTAGTCCAGGTTAGTGGTGAACCCAAATGCCTGGCTTTAAATCCCAGAATCATTATTTTTACCAATGGAATGAACTTGCACGATCTCTCTCATTTCCCCGTGCCTCAGTTTCTTCATCTGCAAAGTCGACTTGATAGCAACCTGCCTTCTAGAATTGTGATGATAGCTCATGGAACTATTTAACAATTTTTTTATTTTTATTTTTTGAGAGGGAGAGGGGGAGAGCCAGTGTTCTTGATAGATCCTCCCTTCCCCCAACTGATGGACGGAGTATGACGTAACCTGCACCTGCGGACTGGACATTGCTGAGCACCTAACCAGGCACCTTATATGGACTATACATTGAACCACCAATCAGCACCTGCCAAATACGCTAAGCTCTTGATTCCTAAGTACCTGAGTGCCTAAACATGTGCCTTATATGAAACCACCAATCAGCGCGTGCCGAGTACCCTAAGCCCCATCCCTTCCCATTCCTCCCTCAAAAGGCGTGTTCACCTCTGCACGTGTTGCTGTTCTCCCCTTGTGAGACAGACAGCCCGGCAGGTCCTTCTCCTCTAATAAAGCCTGTAGTCCTGGTTTTTGGCCCTCTGTCTCATCTTTCAGTTCTATCTACCCATGCTTCCTTATGGGGGATGATGAGGCTCCGACCAACTGAGTGAGCTACGGGGCCAGGGCTCACAAACTATTTAAAGCGTTATGCAGTACTATTACAGGCACACAGCAAGCACTCAATAAATGAGAATGGCTATTACAATGCTCCCCCAGGAGTAGCTGGAAAAAGGACCCAGATTTTGGACCCGCAGGCGGAGTAAGACCGGAGCCAGGACCCCAGTCCCAGCTTTGGAGGGGCTGCCTCATATTCAGTGGGGGTAGGGGGCCTGGCACAACCCCAACAAGCCTGTTAATTACCTCTCTGGGTCACGGTTAAGGAGCCCCTCAGAGAGGATCTTTGCCAGCCCTCAGTATATTGATCTCAGCTAATCTCTCAGCAGGTGGGCAGGTCTCTAAATCCTCCTTAACTCCCATTTCCTGCCCTGTAAGGGCTGGAAGGCCTCCGGCTGGGCTTAGCTCTCAGGGAAAGAGGCTGGGAAGCTGGGGTGCTCTGGGGACTTCTCAGCGCCCCCCCCCCCACACACACACACACTCCTGCAACAGAGGTACATGGGGGACGTCCCCCTGGGAAGGGCAGTTGGCACTGCTTCCCCTCTGCCTGCCAGTGCACCAGGACACCCCCCATTTCTCTCCCCTGCCTGAGAATCCACCACTGTAGCTCCAGACCCCGATAAACAGCCCCTCCAGGCCAGCCATGGCCCCACCGCTAGAGAGGATTTGGGGGGCGGCAAGCTGGCGTTGCTTTCCTGTTCTCCTTAAAGAAGCCAGAGCTGCTGGAGGAGCCGCCTGGCCTGGGCCTGACTGGGCTCTGCTGGGCACTTAAATGCTGCGGCCACCGGGGGCTTTGACTGGAGTTACCAGTGCTTTGGGGCCCTTTTTTTTGCCTAGCGATGTGGATTTTTCAGGGGCTCCCTTGGTGTCCGCCAGGCCTCTGCGTCCTCCTTTGAAGTGAGCTCTGTTTGGGTGAAGGTGAAACCAGGCTCAGCAGGGTTGCTGTGCCACTGAGGGCTGGGTAGCGGAGGGAGGATCAGC
Organism: Corynorhinus townsendii; assembly: GCA_026230045.1. Classification (NCBI taxonomy): domain Eukaryota; kingdom Metazoa; phylum Chordata; class Mammalia; order Chiroptera; family Vespertilionidae; genus Corynorhinus; species Corynorhinus townsendii. The sequence goes on from JAPDVU010000006.1 coordinate 81,308,786, forward strand.
AGGATAGAGGAGGGAGGCTGCAGGAGGCTGGTGGAACACATGGAGAGCTAACAGGGGTGGTGCAGAGGCCTCATAGCCGCAGGTTGGTGACATTTTTGAAAGTTCTGGAGACAGAGCAGCCTGACTTTAAGTCTGGGAGACCCTGAGCCTGTGACTGCCTCTCAGATCCTGTTTCCTTACCTGTTCCCTCCTCTGTTTGGGTCAAGAACAGAGTGAGTGAACGAGTCTGGCTTTGGGTGAGCGCTCCTCACAGCCGAGAGAAAAGGACGTCAACCATGAGATCCAGGAGAGACAGTGAGGGGTGGTGTTGGGCTCCTGCCCTCGGGTGGTCTGGGGCTTCAGGCTGGAGCTGACATGAGCACTTGCTCTGGCCCATGTGGCGTGGACAGCCTGGATGTGGGGTGGGTCTCTGTGGGGCAGGGTGCCTGTTGGTCCAGGGATGTAAGGTCTGGGCAGGCTCTAGCTCACATCTCTGTTAGGGTCGCCAAAGGAGGAACACAGGAGGCCAAAAGAGGTAAAGAATCATGAATTTATTAGATCATATGGAAACCCAGATGGGCTGAGCCCCAACATGGCGCCAGCACCCAAAGATGGGGAGTCAGAGGTTTTTAAAGGACTCTAGGCGGGCTTTTCTGGGCAGAGAATTCTCTGTGCAGGTCCGGGTTCTGGGAAAGTCCGGAGGGGAGAGATAATGGTTTTGCCAAGTGGAATGTGGCCTAAGCAAGTGGAATGTCCACTGTGAAGTGGCCTAAAGGTCAGTTCCCAGGGGAGGGGGTATCGATTCCAGGGTTTGATCAGCCCCCACAACCTCCCTCTCCAGGATGCATGCTGGAGCAATGTGGTCCTGTCCGAGGTCAGGGTCTGACATAAGCGTAACTCCACTGTGCCCCACACCTGATGCACATCTGGTGCCAACTTGGAGCACAGCTGGACCAAACCTAGAGCACACCTGGAACTCACTTTCCAGGCTTCCAGCCACTGTTCCATCTTGGTCCTGCTCAGCCAGTATCAGAGACACATCAGGCACCTGGTGAGATCACGCTTCCTGATGAAGCACGGATTCGGGGATGGGTAAAGAGCACTCTTGATGCGCCAGGTACAGTCCTAAGCACTTCACATTCAGTAACTCACTCAATTGGAGGCCATCAGTTCTGGTGGCCAAGGATTGTGCCTCCTGCCCATGTTCTAAGTGAGGTCCTGTGACTAGTTCTAAGTAGCTGACACGTGCCGCCCCCGCCCCCCAGGTTAGAGCATTTAATTGCCTGTGTGAGACCTTCCAAAGCTCTTCCTGCCACGACAATCAGCAATGTTCCAGAATGTTCCAGAATGTGATTGCTCCAGCAGTGACTGAGGAGAGCTCCCTCCAATGACCCAAAACAGGCATGAAGCATGAGTGAGAAGTAAACCTACAATTTTAAGCTGCTGAGATGTTGGGTTTCTTTGTTTCTGCTGCCTCGCCTCGCCTCGCCTCGCCTAGTCTAACCATTGGAAACTACACCCCCATTTTACAGATGACAAAACAGACAGACAGCTCAAGTCGCTTACCTTCAGTCACGCAGCTAGTAAGTGATGGCAGTTAAAATCCAGGCAGTCCGACTAAGGAGTCTCTGCTCTTATTTCTAAACTGTCCTCTGGGGATGACCAAACAGCAAAAAAGGAAAAGTTAAATTAAAAAAAAAAGGCCTCCGTGACCTATTCACCCTCCACTTTCCATCTCAGAATCTAAACGTGGTTGGTTACCTTTCCCTCCCGCCTGCCCTCCCGCCCACCTCGGCAGCGCCACCTGCAGGTGACACGCACTCGCCACCACCCAACCAAAACCACAACGTGAATTTGCAACAGGGGAGGGAAAAAGAACCAAAACTTCCGAGGCCCTGCTTTTTTTCTTAAAAGTACTTCAAAAGGGAACATTTGTTTGTATGTTTTATTTACATTTTATGTTTTTGTACATATTGTTAGGGGTCAGCCATTTTTAATGATCTTGGGGTGACCAAACCAGCCTTTGGAGCATTCTTGTCTTACTTCTGACTTTACTTGTGGTGCGACCATGTTCATTGTACTCTCAAAGGAGAAAAAAAACAAAACAAGTAAAGAAGCAAAAACAACCTCCAAAAAAACCATTTTATTCCAAACATTCCAGTAACTTTTTGTGTATGTACTTAGCTGTACTGTAAGTAGTTGGTTTGTATGAGGTGGTTAAAAAGGCCAAAGATAAAAAGGTTTCTTTCTTTTTTTTTTTTTTTTTACCAGTTCAAAGTTTTAATCCAGATTTGAACAAGTCGAAAAGATTTCTTCCCCTCCTCCCCTTTTTCTGTCTATGAAGTTGGTGTTTATTTTACTTTTTGGCCTGTTTGATGTATGTCTGAAACAATGCTGTCCAACAATAAACAGGAATGTTCTTTTGCTGAGTTGTTCTAACAAAAGTAAATAAATACATAATAAACTGTCCTCTGGGCAGGACGTGGTCGCCCTGGAGGGCCTGGAATGTATGGAAAATAAATAAACAGCAGTGGATCTGGGTGGGGTTGGCTTCTGCTATCCTGTCTCCAATTGTTTGGGGCTTGTCCTTTCTTTCTCTCCTGGCACCGGCTCTCCAGGGAAATTCCCCTCCTTCAGCTCCCTGGGGAGAGCCCTGAGGCTGGACAGAGGACCCAGGAGCTTCTTCCTGCCCAGCCTCTCTGAGAAGGTTTAGCTCCTTCAGTTCAGCCTTGCCCCTGGAGGGCTCAATCCTTCCTTCCAACTGTAGCGGATCCCCACCCCTTTCGCAGCTTCTCCCACACTCTTCTTACCTGAACCCTCCTTACCAGAACCCCTTCCTCCACTGCTGCCTATGAGATACCAACTGTTTGTCCCAAGGAGGAAAAAGCCTGAGGCCGGAGAGCAGAGCCCTGAGCTGAGGTGTCAGAAATGCCTTCTCACCTCTTCACCTCAGGTTGCTTCCTTTCCTCTTCCAGGGTCTCTGAGGTCCTTCTGCAGGCCTCAGAGAGCCAGAACCACACTCCCCTCCCCCCCTCCCCCCTGCCTCCTGCCTCTCCCCCCCCCCCCCCCCCCTACACACACACAGTCTCTCAGAGGCTCCCAGGGAACAGCAGGCAGGCAAGGCTTAGGACACCTCCATGCAAACCTCAGCTCCTCCTGCCCTGACCAGTTAACTCGACACTTAGTCGACATTAAATACCAGTTGGGCCAATTTTCTGCTGTAATTAAAACCTCTGCAGACATGTTCCCTGCTCTTCAGTGATGAGTTTATTAACTTCCAGCTCTGAAGGAATGTGTTGCAGGGAGGAGAGAAAAGAAGGGGTTGGCTCTGGGATTGGGAGAGTGGACCCTGGGAGAGGCTGGGTTTGGAGCTGTCCTGTCTCCTTGTTTGGCTTTGGGCAAGTGGCAGGGGGCTGTTTTTTGCAAACACCTCTTTGCTGCTTCTGTGGTAGACACTCAGAGATTCATCCTCACCACAGTGACCAGCTGCAAACTTGGGCTTGCTGTATCATAACTGCCTTTTGAAAGTCTCATCTTCCAGATTGCTGACAAGCAGCATGTCTGGAATCTAGAAACACAAAATCCTTTAGCTCTACAATCTGGATTTATTTGTTATGTAGCATAACCTAGGCTATGCTGACTATGACATATTACCTCCCCACTTACAAAGAGTAAAACTGAGATCCAGTTTTCTTACTAATCTAAAAAAGACCAAGAGAATCCTTGGCAAGGGAGCCCGGACCCTGGAGAAAGACCCCCAAGGTTGACAGGGCAAGCAGGCCAGGCTAGTTTCCAGGTCTGCCCAAAGTGAGAAGTTCACGCTGCCAGCATAGGGACTGTATGCTCAGTGCTTAGTGCATCCATGGCAGCTCAATCAGCTCTCTCTGTTTAGCAGAGAACCTGCATATTGGAGCATGATCCAGCCCCCAAAAGCCACTTTTTACTTGTTGTTGTTTTTTTCTTTCTTTCTTTTTTTACTTAAAAAAAAAAAATCCTCACCCAATGATATTTTTCCATTGACTTTTTAAAATATATATATTTTATTGATTTTTTACAGAGAGGACGGGAGAGGGATAGAGTTAGAAACATTGATCAGCTGCCTCCTGCACGCCCCCCACTGGGGATGTGCCCACAACCAAGGTACATGCCCTTGACCAGAATCAAACCTGGGACCTTTCAGTCCGCAGGCTGACGCTCTATCCACTGAGCCAAACCGGTTTCAGCTCCATTGACTTTTAGAGAGAGTGGAAGAAAGAGGGAAAGGTAGAGAGAAATATCGATGTGAGAGAAACACATCGATTGGTTGCCTCCTGCATGAACCCTGACCAGGACCCAGGCAGGGGAGGAGCCTGCAACCAAGGTATGTGCCCTTGACTGGAATCGAACCTTCAGGCCGACACACTCTATCCGCTGAGCCAAACCATCTAGGGTGTTTTTTTTCTTTCTAATCGATGGATTTTACATTTTTGAACAGTTTTATATTTACAGAAAAATTGTACAGACAGCTTCCATGTATCCCCCATTTCTCCTATTATTAATATATTGTGTGGTACATTTGTTAAACCAGATGAACCAATATTGACACCGTATTACTAACTAAAGTCTGCAGTTGACATTAGAGCTGACTCTTGGTGTTGCATGACCCATGGGTTTTGACAATTGCAAGATTTCACTGACCCACCATTACAGGATCCTACAGAATACTTTCACCGCCTAATATCCCTGTGCTCCACCTATTCGTACCTCCGACAGGACTGGCAGCAGTTCTCTGTGGTTTTTGCTTTTCCCATAGAGCGGGAATGGTGCAGTCTGCAGCTTTTTCAGACTTGGGGTCTTTCACGCATGCATCTAGGGTTCCTCCGTGTCTTCTTACAGCTTGATAGTTCATTTCTTTTGACCATTGCATCATACTCCATTCTTACTTTTTTTATTTTCAATTGATTTCAGAGAGGAAGGAAGAGAGAGATAAAAACATTAATGATGAGAGAGAATCATTGATGACTGCCTCCTGCAAGCCCCCCCAGTGGGGATCGAGCCCACAACCCAGGACATGTGCCCTTGACCGGAATCGAACCTGGGAACTTTCAGTTCGCAGGCCGACGCTCTATCCACTGAGCCAAACCGGCTAGGGCTCCATTCTTACTTTTAAACATCTCTTTCATCACCAGGGCTCAACTTTGTCGCCTAACTTCTGTCACTTTGTAGGGAGGAACACCATCCAAGAGCTGCCTGGGAAGGAATGACTTCATGAAACAAGGGAACTGCCTTGAACACCTGGAGTGGGGATCCACCATGGACCAGGATCACTTCCAACTCCTCCTGGCCAGCATGTCACCAGGCCCCAAACCCTCTGGCCACCACCTCCGTTTCACCTTTTTGGGTGCGCGGGATTATCTGCTAGCAACGCTGCACTTGTTTCTCTCCACTCTGTCTCAAGGGCTGGAAGTCTGACAATTGCATGTCTGAGATGCACCTGTCAGCAGGGCTGGAGGGTGGAGTTCACAACTGGGAGACATTCATGAGAGATTGGTCAGGTGGAAGAGAAACGAGCTTCATCCCTCCTCTCAATGGCAAGCAAGAACTCAGGCCCGCCCTGGCAACTGACAGTCATGAGGTTTTCCTGGCACCCTCCGGGCATCACCCTGCAAATCGCCCACTCTGATGTTGAGAGCAATCAGTGAGATCATCGGCAGTTATTCTCCAAGGTTCCAGCCCGCACTACCTTCTTGGATGCTGGTATGCCTCCCTCCAAGCCTCTCAATAGGTTTGCAGGCACTGGTTGCCTTCATTCAGTCCCCTCCTATTGAAATAGCTAGAGTGGCTTCTGTCCCTGACTGAGCCTAACTAATGAGATAGGATTCCAGGGAGGAAGGAATATCAGGCTACTAGAGGGATGATCCAGCTTAGTCATGTGACTGCTCTCATCTCTCAGTTCATGCCCTTGTCTGGGATAGCATGTCCTCTGCCTGTAGCAGCCACCAGACTGATGCATAGAACAGTATTTGAGTTCCCCCAGCCATAACCTTACAGCTTCCTTTATAGGTTCATTCTCTACCCAATCCCTAAATGTTGGGCTTGGAGCTCTCCTCCTCCCTCCAGACCACTCCTTCATGGCCATATGGTTGAGTGATGACCACTGTTTTCCAAATACCTCTGTTTCTCCCCTTTCTGGGAAGAATCATATTCCTGGCCCCCTTGTAATTAAGTGTGGGCTACATGATGTTTTCTGGCAAAAGAATCTGGGGCAGAACTAATGTGTCACTTCTGGGCTGGATCATGTCATTGCTTTACTCTTAAAAGGCTACATGTTGTCCTGTCTGGATTGCTGAGGTGAGTAGAGCATCATTCCCAGCAAGGTTGCACCGAGGTTGCGAGTTTGATACCCCATCAAGGCACGTACAAGAATTAACCAGCCCAGCTGTTGTGGCTCAGTGGATTGAGTCATCCCATACACCAAGAGGTCCCCAATCGATGTTGATGCGTCTATCTCTGTCTCCCTCTCTTTTCCTCTCTCTCTAAAGTCAATAAAAACATATTTAAAAAAACAACAACACACCTTACTGATCCTTTAAAAAAAAGAATTAACCAATGAGTGCATAAATAAGTGGAATAGCCTGGCCGGTATGGCTCAGTGGTTGAGTGTCAATCTATGAACCTGGAGGTCATGGTTCAATCCTGGTCAGGGTATATGCTCGGGTTGTGGGCTTGATCCCCAGTGTGGGGCATGCAGGAGGCAGCCGATCAATGATTCTCTCTCATCATTGATGTTTCTATCTCTCTCTCCCTCTCCCTTTCTGTCTGAAATAAATAAACTCAATAAAAATATTTTTAAAAAAATAAATAAGTGGAACAATAAATATCTCTCCCTATCACTCCCTACCTTTCTCTTCAAAAACCAATGTAAAATTTTTTATTGAACACTTTATTTTATTTTAAATATATTTTTATTGTTGGTAGTATTACAGATATCTCTCATGATTTCCTCTTCCCCCCTCCTCCCAGCCCCTATCCAACCTCCCAGTAAAACATTTTTTAAAAAGGATATTTGTCATCAGATTTGGAGCCCACTGAGGTTACCCACAATGACCTCATCCTTAACCTAATTACATCTGCAAAGGCCCCTTTTCTAAAAATGGCCACATTCACAGGGTGCAAGTATTGGGACATGAACATGTATTTGGGGGCCACCATTCAACATACCATTATTAGTCCCATTTTACAGGTGAAGAAACAGAGGTAGAGAAAACCCACGCATCTGGTGGAGCATCACACAGCCTTCAAGAGGGAAGGGCAGTATGCAAACTCAGGCAGTCTGCTTCAAAGCCTGGGCTCACAACCACCTTCTCTGTCCAAGAGAAAGCAGAACAAATCCCTGACCTAATGGACTTTGAATTCTGGTGGAGGAGGTGGAAACGCATAAGCAAATAATGGATATACATCAGAGAGTCAGGGAAAGCTGTGATGAAGAATCAGGCAGGGTAACGAGCACCAGGAAGGGGCTCTCTCCTATTGGAGTGGTCCAGGAAAGCTTCCTGGAGGAGGAAGCACAGCAGCAGAAACCTGAAAGAAAATCAGAGCAAGACAAACAGATGTGGGTGGAGGAGCAACGCAGAGAGACAATACAGCAATGAATAGGCCAGGAATGGGTCTTTCTCGGGCTCCTTTCCGCCCTGAGCACCAATACGAGGGTCTGGCACCCAGACAGCACTGGACCAATGTTTGTTGACTGAATAAATGAAAGCCCCCCAAATCACTCCTTTAACTTTGACCCCTAGAAAATATGAACTAGAGACAAACAATTTAGAGCAGCACGACAATAAGACTTTCTGTGATGAGGCCAATGGTCACGTTCTGGGCTGTCTAACAGAATAGCCACAGTGCATGGCCACCAGGCAGCCATTGAGCTCTTGAAATATGGCTAGTGCCACTGAGCGCCTGGATGTTTAATTTTGTTTACTTTCAGTGAATTTAAATGTAAATGACCACATGTGGCTAGTGGCTACCATATTGGGCAATATAGTTCTAGACCAGAGGCTGGCAAACTAAGGCCCATGGGGCCAAATCCTGGGGGCCACTTGGTTTTGTAAATACACTGAGTAGCCAGGTTATTATGATCTCTGAAAGCATAATAATCTGGCCACTCAGTGTATATCCTATATAATAAAAGGCTAATATGCAAATTGTCCCCTTGACCAGGAGTTCGACCAGCAGGCAGGCCGGCCAACCGCCCATGTCCCCTCCCCCTGGCCAGGCTGGCCGGACCCCACCCATGCACAAATCCATGCACTGAGCCTCATATATATATATATATATATATATATATATATATATATATACTGAGTGGGCAGGTTACTATACGTTCAGAGATCATAATAATCTGGCCACTCAGTGTAGTTTTATTGGTGCACAGACACCCATTCCTTTACATATTGCCTTTGGCTGCTTTCACCATGCAATGGCAGACTAGGGTTATTGCAACAGAGAACATGAGGCCTTCAAAGCCGAAAATATTTGCTCTCTGATCCAGTACAGTAAAAGGTATCACCCCCGTTCCAGACTCTCATTTGGTCATTCCCATAGCTGGGAGGTTAGTGTTATCTTGAGGAAAGGCTTCCTTCCTTGAAGCTGCCGTTTTCTCAACAGTAAAATGGGTGAGTGTCTCCTACCTCTTACATGAGCTTGCTGGGCAATTAAGTTGGACGCCACAGGTAACGGGGCTCTGACAGAGGTACAGCCCTTATGGGTGCCCCTGGCCGGGGTCATGACATTCAAATATATGCCCCTAATTGCTCAGGGGCTGTTGCCCTTTTTTCTTCCTGTTCAGTTTTCCCCCTCCCTGTCTCTTCCAGCTCCCTCCCTCGTGAGCCTGTCTTCCCTTCTGTTCTCCTTCCCTGTCTTCTCTCCACATGCCTCCCCCACTGTCTTGCCCCCGACTCAGGGATGTGAGAAAGTTCCAGCAGCACTGCAATCTCATCTCCTCTCGTGTGGCTCCCAGATAAGACAGTAAAAATCAGATTTTCAGCAATTTGCTTCATTTGCAAGCTCTCCTGTGTCTCCCTTTCTCCCCCTGACACCAGCTTAGCAAAATTGTCTGGGCGGAGTGGATATTTTTAACCACTTAGCAGTCAGAAAACGGTCATAAAGAGTTTTGTGAGAAACTTGGCCCCAGCCCTACTGTGGGCAGTGTTTGTGGGGTTAGTGGAGCAGGTGTTTCAGGAAGAGAGGGACCTGGGCAAGTTGTAGGGAGTGAATGAAGCAGGGAGGCAGGAAGGCGGTGGTGTTGGTGGTGCGGGGGTCGGGGGGAGGCAGGCAGAGAGCCAGCTGTGGGGAAAGGGTCTGCCCCATAGGAGCTGCCTCTTGTCTGGAAACAAAAGATGTGAAAGAAGCTTCCCCCACAGTTTGGGAAGGAGCATCACTTTCCCAAACCAGAGATGGTGATGGAAACAATGAACATTTATTGAGCACCTACTATGTGCCAGGCAAAGGCTAGGTGCTTTCTACGTCCCTCATTAAATCCCCACGGTAGTCGATGAAAGATGGGTTTTTCTTTTGTGGATATTCGTTAAGACAAATGTTAGGCTGCTGTGACCACAAGACTCCCCTAATGCAGATATCCCTCACTGTCCAAACATTTGCTATTTGGAAAAGGCAGTTTGAATTTGTCATGGGCCTCTCATTCTGAACTCGGAACTGAACGGGTGTGGCTAACAAGGGAAACATTACAGTGGCTTAAGAGACACAGAAGGTCATTCCTGACTCACATAAACAGCCCTGGCCTGCATTGCACAAAGCCATCCACCCTGGAGTGGCAGGCTGTCTTCAAGGATCTCACAGATGGCAGCTGAGTCTGTTCAGGCTGCTGTAACAGAATACCACAGACTGGGTGGCTTATAAACGACAGGCATGTATTTCTCAGTTTAGGAGGCTGCAAGTCCAAGATCAAGATGCAGGCAGATTCAGTGTCTGGTGAGAACCCACTTCCTGGTTCAGAGACAGGCGTCTCCTCATGGTGACCTCATGTGTTGGAAGGCGCAAGGGAGCTCTCTGTCGTCTCTTTTATAAGGGCACTGATCCCATTCCTGAAAGTGTCATCCTTATGACCTAATGACCCCACCAAAGGCCCTACCTACTAATACCATCACACTGAGGATTAGGTCAAGGGCACATGCCCAGGTTGCCTGCTCAATCCCCAGTGGGGGCCGTGCAGGAGGCAGCCAATCAATGATTCTCTCTCATCATTGATGTTTCTCTCTCTCTCGCCCTCTCCCTTCCTCTCTGACATCAATTTAAAAAAAAACATTTAAAAAAAAGAGACATTGACAACCTAGAATTAAAAAAAAAAAAAAAGAGGGACAACAAGTCATGCAAATGCCTGAGGCAGATTCTTCCCGGTGGAGGAAAAGCATATGCAAAGGCCCAGAAGCTGGGACTCACGAGCTGTGTCTGAGGAACATTGAGAGGATGGAGTGAGATGAGGGAGGAGCACCGTGGGAAGAGAGGAAGACAGGAATTGAATTATGCCAACACCTGAATGAGCAGGTGACCATCCTTCCCAAGAGCCTCGCATTCTGCTGACACAAAACCAGAACCTGAGATGATACATGCATGTTGTTTAAGCTGCTAAATTTGTGGGAATTAGTGATGGCAGCAACAGAAAACTAATCCAAGGTGGAAGCCTTGGGTGTGCTGAGTAGAGGCTTGGGAGACTGGGCTATGGTGCTCACTGGTGCCATCTGAGAGCTATGGAGGGAATATACTTTAGGGGGGCAAGGGCAGAGCTGGGGACCAGGGCAGAGGCTACTGCACTGGACTAGGTGGGGGCCCATAAAGGCCTGGAGAAAGGAAGTCTGAGGTTTGGGGGAGAGAGAGAGAGAGAGAACAAGGGGGAGGGATTGAGGGAGGGGGAGACATGAAGAGATAGGTGTTAGGTCTGATCAAATAATTGAATGGATACCCCCTCCCCCGGGAACTGACCTGTAGGCCACTTCACAATGGACATTCCACTTGCTTAGACCACATTCCACTTGCTAAGACCATCTCTCTCCCCTCCGGAGTTTCCCAGAATCTGCACCTGCACAGAGAATTCTCTGCCCAGAAAAAGCCCGCCTAGAGTCCTTTAAAAACCTCTGACTCCCCGTCTTTGGGTGCTGGCACCATTTTGGGGCTCAGCCCATCTGGGTATCCAGATGACCTAATCTATAATAATAAAAGGGTAATATGCTAATTGGACCAGATATCCTTCTGGACGAAGCTGGGGCTGTGAGGGAAGCCCGAGTCTCGGGTGCCTGCCGGTGGCCAGAGGGAAGCCTGGGTCCTGGGGGCCCGAGGGAAGCTGGTGCCAGCAGCTGGGGGGAGGAAGCCCTACTCTTACATGAATTTCGTGCATCGGGCCTCTAGTAAATTCATAATTCTTTACCCCTTCTGGCCTCGTGCGTTCCTCCTTTGGCGGCCCTGACAGTAGGGAGTGAGAGACAAGGATGACCCAAGATTTCTTACCTAGGTACAAAGATCCCCCAGCTCCCACCTCCCTCCGTGTCCCTCCAGCCTCCTTCCGACCTGTGGAGACCACATGCTGTCGTCTCCTCAGAGGCCTTGATCCTGCTTGTGACCTTTCACTCATCACATTTCCATTTTCAAGACAGGTTGTCAGCTGGTACTGGAGAGGGGCTGAGGGCTGCTAGCTCCCTGACCCCCAACAGGATTGGGGATCTACCTCCTCCTTCCCACCTGAGTCCAGGAAAACCAGCTCCCTGGTCTGCACGTCTCTGGAATTTTTCTTCTCTTTTTTTAACTGAATTACCCCACCTCTGCTTCTCCTTGGGGGCTGCCTGCTGGGCTGTGGGGGAGGAGCGGCCTGGATTGCAGCGCAAGATATTAAACCATCAATCATCTGCCAGTGCTGACTCCCTGGAGCTGGGGACCCTTGGCCAAGCTCCACCCCTTGGGAGTCCCTGGACCAGAGGCAGCTCCTGCGCAGGCCTGGAGGCCGGGGACCCTGACAAGGGGGGGCTTTGGAAGAAGTTCACAGACTTCACCTACCAGGACCGCAGACTGCTGTGCTCTGTTCAAATCCAAGAGAGTCACTCCATCACTCCGGGCCTTAGTTTACCCCTCTGGAAAATGGAGTTAATACCATTTTTGACGTCATTGCAGTTCTTTGTGAGGCTTACATGAGTGACTGGGGTGGCTGTATCTGGCACATAGTCCTGTCTGCTGTTTGCTGCTGTCCTTGTCCTAGCATAGATTGGGGATCATCTCAGGAGGCTCCTTTTGATGCCAGTGGGGCGAGTCCCTAGTGGGGACTGGAGTCCTAAGCCAAGAGGGTTCTTGGCTTCGCACAGGAAACAATTCATATATGAGCCAGCGTAGAGTTTAAAGTGGAAGCAATGCACCGCCGGCATGGCTCAGTAGTTGAGCACTGAGCTATGAAACAGAGATCACGGTTCAATTCCGGATCAGGGCACATGCCCGGGTTGCGGGCTTGATCCCCAGTGTGGGGCATGCAGAAGACAGCCGATCAATGATTCTCTCTCATCATTGATATTTCTCTCTCCCTCTCACCTCTCCCTTCCTCCCTAAAATCAATAAAAATATGTTAAAAAATAAATAAATAGCCCTAGCCTGGTTTGCTCAGTGGATAGAGCTTCGGGCACAGACTAAAGGGTCGTGGGATCGATTCCGGTCAAGGACATGTTCCTCAGTTGCAGGCTCAATCCCCTACCCTGGTTGGGACGCATGTGGGAGGCAACCAATTCATGTGTGTCTCTGATCGATGTTTCTCTCTCCCTGACTCTCCCCCTCCCTTCCACTCTCTCTAAAAATCAATGGAAAAATGTCCTTGGGTGAGGACTAACAAACAAACGAATGAATGAATGAAGTAGAAGAAAGTTTATTGAGCAGAGAGGGTAAGTCAGGAAAGCCACTCCACAGACAGAGTGGGGGACTCTCCTAACAAGAGAAGGAAGAAAGACCCCAGCCAATCCCAGAGGTTAAGCTTACTCTGCTTGTGATTTCTATGGCAATTTGCTGGTATGGGGGAAACAGAGAGCGGAAAATCATGTTGGGATTCACGTTACCGTTCACCAGGTACATTTTGTGGTGTGTTTCCCATTAGGGTATGGGTAAGCGATAAGGTACGGGTGAGTCGCTATTCCTCAGTCTTTGCAGGAATTTTCTTTGAAGGCTCCTCCGGTTGGTTTGCATCTCCGGGCAGCCAAGTTCCGAGTCCGACAGCATGTAGCAGGCCCCTGACTTCTCTCTGTTGGGCTTTAGCTAATATATCGTTCTCATGCCCCTCTCCTGTATTACTTTCAGATAACAAGGCTTAGCACTTTGCACTGGCTGATCCCTCTGCCTGGAATGAGCTCCCCCCAGACACCCATGTGACTGACTCCTCTTTGGCCTGCTTCAGGGCTTTGCTCAAATGTCCCCTCCTCGGTGAGGTCACTTGTTAAAATTACATGCAGTCCCCCTGCCTACCCCCACGCATCCCGGTTCTATTTCTCCCTGTAGCATACACCATTACCTCCTGTACTGTCTGTCTGTCTCCCTACCGAGTGTCAGCCCCAGTGGCAGGGGTTTATTTGTTTACTGCCCCATGAAATGAACACTCAGTAAACATTTGTTGAGTGAGTGAATGAATGAATTCCAGTCAGCCCCTCCCAGAGGGCCCCCAAGGCAGGCCCTGGCCTGAGCCTGCAGCAATCCTCGGTTTTCTGGGGCTGCGGGGGGGTCACTGCCGTGGGCAGGGGCCTAGCTGCTTCTCCATCATCTTCCTGTGGCCCTTTCTTTTTCTGATTGAAGCAAAATTCACCTCGTGTCAAATCAACCATTTAAAAGTATACGATCCAGTGACATTTAGTATCTTAGTCAATGTTGTACAGCCACCATCTCTCTCTGAAGTTCCAGAATTTTCCAAAGGAAACTACCTGTACCCCCCAATTTTCACCTTCCTCCTAGCCGCTGGCACCACCAATCTCTTTTCTCTGTGGATTTACTAGTTCCAGACACTCTCTGTAAGTGGAATCACACGATATTTGTCCTTTTGTTTCTGGCTCCCTTCACTCAGCATGTTCTCTAGTTTCATCCGCATCATAGCGTGTGCAAACATTGTTCCTTTTTATGCCTGAATGATATTCCACTGGACAGATGGACTGCCTTTATCTGTTCATCTGTTGGAAGACATTTGGGTTAGGTCCACTTTTTCTTTTTAATATATTTTTATGGGTTTCAGAGAGGAAGGGAGAGGGAGAGAAACGTCAATGATGAGATAGAATCATTGATCAGCTGCCTCCTGCACACCCCCTACTGGGGATCAAGCCCACAACCCGGGCATGTGCCCTGACTGGAAATCAAACCGTGACCTCCTGGTTCCTAGGTTGGCGCTCAACCACGGAGCCAGAAGGCTGGGCCAGGTTCACCTTTTCTGTGAGGCTCTTTTAAAGGCACCCCTTCCTCTGGGCAGATGCAGGGGAGGCGAGGGGAGGGATGACACCAGCTTTTGCTCTGGCTTCCATCCAGCTCTCCTACGCAGTGAGCAACCTGTTCCTGGCAACCCTGCCTGGTCGTGTCCCCTAAGTAGCTCAGGCGGTGTGGGTGGGGGCACTGTGAACACCACGTAACCAAGGCTGCACCCCTCACTCAGGCGTTCAGTTGGCCAGTCCCTCACCTCTGTGCCCTGCTCACCCCTGTGGAAAATTGGTCAGGGGATTGGGCCACTCTGGGTGGTACCCTAAGCCCCCCTTCCTGTTGCCTTGGCTATGCCTCCCCTTGCCCCCCCCCAGATTCTGGAGGCCCTCTCCTTCCCAGCCCCTCACCCTGGCCCCCCTGTGCACCAGCCTTTCCCCAGCCTGGAGTCCCACACACCCTGCTTCTCTCAACCCTCTCTCTGCCTCTCCAGCACAGTGGCTATTTTTATTTTTCCTTCTTATTAAATTTCCAACTTCTGCAAACACCACGGCCCCTGCCTCGCTGCCCCCCTCCCCCCTTTTCCCTCAGAGCGGATTTGATTCACTTGCGTTTTATTAACAGATTAAAAAAAAATCACCCAGCTGCCACCACACTGTGCTCTCTCTGCTTTCCTGGGGGTTTAGGAAAACTAGATGGACGGGGTGTGGAAAGGCTGCAGGGTTCCTTTGGGGGTTTAAATTTGTCCCCCTCCCCACACTCCCGGATGTCTGGGCCTTTCTACCACAGCCTGAAGGGGGTGGGAAGGGGCTGGGCAGTGAGGTTGGACCCCTTCCTGGGTTTGGGGAATTTGATGAGTGTCAGGCCTGTGCTGTCCCCTAGGTGGAACTTGAAATTAACACAGAAAGAAAGAAGGAAAGAAAGAAAGAAAGAAAGAAAGAAAGAAAGAAAGAAAGAAAGAAAGAAAGAAAGAAGAAAGAAAGAAAGACGAAGCCCCCCACCCCAGATCCTGGGTGGTGGAGGCTTTGGGTGGGGAGCGGTGGCTGCCCTGGTGGGCCTTGGAAGTAGGGGCTTAGATTGGGAACAGCACCCCGCCCTCCCATCCAAAGCCAGAGTTGTGTCCACTCTCTCCCTTCAGATGGCTGCTGAGGCCATGGAAGGCTCCAGGCTGGGACATCACCCACCCTGGCCCAGCTCCCTTGCTTTTTCCTCCCCAGGAGATTCTGATTCCTCATTCTCCCCTCACCCCCCCTCCTCCCAGAGCTGAGAGCAAGTTGCTTCTTCATGTCCCCAGGGTGTTCCCCCCAATTTTTTGTGGCAGTTGCCATGGCAACCAAGAACCCAGCTGCACTTTATTTTCTTGGGATACAGGATGGGGGTGTGTGTGTGAGGGGATGGGGAAGGCAACTGGGTCAGTTCTGCTGGGACCTTTCTCCTCCTCTCCTGACCCCCGCCCCTCCCCTGCCCGGGGCTTGGTCCTGCCTCATTTCACAGGCCCGGCTGCCTGTCTGGGTTTCCTGGCTAGCCCATGGCTCCCTCCTAGGTTCTTCCTCAGGCATGGGCCTGGTTCCTGGTGGAATCCCTTTCCCCTTCTTTTCCTCTACAGTCCCCTAATCAGGTGGGGCTGCTATGGCTGGGCAGGTTGAACACTGTGCAAGAGGCACTGAGTGAGCTCAAGAGTGCCCGTTTCAGCCCGGCTGGCGTGGCTCAGTGGTTGAGCATCCACCTATGAACCAGGAGGTCACGGTTCGGTTCCGGTCAGGGCACATGCCCGAGTTGCAGGCTTGATCCCCAGTGTGGGGCGTGCAGAAGGCAACTGATCAAGGATTCTCTCTCATCATTGTTTCTATTTCTCTCTCCTTCCCTCTCTGAAATAAATAAAAATATACTAAAAAAAAAAAAGAGTGCCCATTTCTCCTCTGCTCAGGTGTACCCTACCATTAACCTCTGCCCTGCCAAGCTGACCCCAACTCTTCAGTCACCACAAGGAGAGCCACTTACTTCAACAAAAATGTAAGTTCTGGTCACACACCAAGGCAGAGGAGAAAGGGGTTTGGGGTTCTAAGCAACACCATCTTATACCTTAGAGAAAGCAAGCATGAGCAGGGGAGAGGCCTGGGCTGGGAGCAGGACTGGGTAACTCCTCCCACTGGGGGTGGGGCCTGTTTTCCCCTCACCCTGTGAATGAATCTGGGCTGGATTTTGTTGTTGTTAATCCTTACCCGAGGATATTTTTTCATTTATTTATTTATTATTATTATTTTTTAAATATATATTTCATTATTGATTTCAGAGGGGAAGGGAGCGGGATAGAGACATAGAAACATCAATGATGAGAGAGAATCATTGATCGGCTGCCTCCTGCACGTCCCCTGTTGGGTGGGGATGGAGCCCACAACCCGGGCATGTGCCCTTGGCCTGAATGGGACCCGGGACCCTTCAGTCCGCAGGCCGACGCTCTATCCACTGAGCCAAACCGGTTAGGGCTGATTTATTTTTTAGAGAGAGTGGAAGGGATGGGAGGGGAAGAGACAGAGAGAGAGAAACTTCCATGTGAGAGAGACACATCGATGGGTTTCCTCCTGCACAGGGGCTGTGGATGGAGCCTGCAACCAAGGTATGTGCCTCCAGCCAAAATCAAACCCAGGACCCTTCAGTCCGAGGGCCAACGCTCCAACCACTGAGCAAAACTGGCCAGGTCTGGACTGGATTTGTTTTACCTGTTTTGGCCATTTGGGTGCAGCAGAATTGCCAGGGTGGTTCTGAATCTGGGCCTCAAGAGGTGGTGCTCCTTGGTTCTGTTTGCTGTCTGGAAACCTTGCCTCTGTTCAAGTGACCAAAACCCGGGCGAGCCAGGGTCGTGGAGGAGAACCCTGTCCTCCCAGCTGAGGCCATCCTAGATCATCCTAGATCAGCCGGCAGCCAGCCGAGCCCCATACAACCTGGGTGAACAGAGTGTGTTTCCTGGACCCACAGCTGACCACAGACTCAAGAATGAGCCCAACCAAGACCACAAGAACTGCCTTTGACTCACAGATGGCAGAGCCATAATTACTAGTGATTGTGTAAGCCACTGGATTTGGGGTTGTTTGTTATGCAGCTCAATGGGCAATCAGTAACTGCTACTGGTTTGGTTACCATCTCCTTTCTCCTTCACTTCCTTATGAACCCTTCCTCGTTCCTTCCTTCCTGATATTTCTCTGAGTGCATCCCCTCTGCTCTCTCCCTCTCTCACCTCCATTCAGCCTCACCAGCTTCCTGGCTGATCCTCATCCTTTCCAAGCCTGTTCCCACCTCTGGGCCTTTGTACCTGCTTTTTCCCCCGCCTGGATCCCTCTTCCTGAGATCTTCACATGGGTCCTCCTGGCCTCCTGAGGTCTCTGCTCATGTGTCTGCTTCTCTGAGAGGCCCTCCCTCGCTCACACAGCGATGCCCCCCGCCAGCCCCTCATCAGCCTCTTCCTCTAATTGTTGTTGGTATGTCCGTTACCACTACCTGAAATGGTCTCTTTTCCTTCCCTGTCTTCCCGGGTGCTTTCCGGGGCCCCTCCCACATAAACTACTTGCCCTCAAATTTCTGTCTCAGGGGAACCCATTCTAAGACAGGTCTAAAATCTAGAGCAGATTCTAGATGTGGGGTTAGGAGACCTGGTTGTGCTGGGTACCATCTGATGCTCCCACCTGCTGTCCAACTGGGTCACATTGAGGGGTGCTAAGGGCGACCCAGGGCTTTAGAAGGGGTCAGAAGAACCCTCCACAGAGACACTCCTCATCTGCCTTTTCCCTAATGACTTCCCCATCCATGATGATCATGTCCCAAATCCACGATTTCATTACCAGCTGCAAAATAGTGCTATTTCCAATCTAACAGTACATTTTCACATCTATACACCTGCATTTTCCACCAGCCTGTGACCCTCATGACGGAATCAACAGGTCCCAAGGAAACTTTTGCTAAATAAATTTTAACTAATGCCCTGGCCGGTTTGGCTCAGTGAATAGAGCGTTGGCCTGCGGACTCAAGGATCCCAGGTTTGATTCCGGTCAAGGGCACATGCCCAGGTTGCAGGCTTGGTCCCCAGTGGGGGGTGTGCAGGAGGCAGCCAATCAATGATTCCCTCTCATCATTGATGTTTTTCTCTTGCTCTTCCTTTCCCTTCCTGTCTGAAATCAATAAAAATATATTTTAAAAAAATTTTAATTCAGGCCCTGGCTGGTGTGGCTCAGTGGATAGAGCATCAGCCTGTACACTGAAGGGTGGAAGGATGGTGGGTTTGATTCTTGGTCAAGGGCACATACCTGGGTTGCTGGTTCATTCCCCAGCCATGGTCAGGCGTGTGCAAGAGGCAACCAATCGATGAATCTCTCTCACATGGATCTCTCTCTCTCTCTCTCTCTCTCCCCCCCCAACTCCCTTCTTTCCACTCTCACTAAAAATCAATGGAAAAAATATCCTCAGGTGAGTATTAACAAAATACATACATACATACATACATACATACATACATACATAAACTTGAATTCAGGAGGTGGAGCCATTGGAAAAAATATGAACTGAACAGGTATTTGTCGTTCAGGGCAAAGAAACATGGACCCACTCCTCCTGCTTCTGAAATCAGACTCCAGTTTTGGCTGTGAGCCCCAGGACACAGCTCGGCCGCTGCACACCTCCATTGCCACCATCATCCGATGGACCCGGGAATGGTTGTGGCTTTGGGGAGAAGAAAGATCATCTGTCTCTAGGTATCAACATTGCTTTCCTTAAAAAATCTTTTATTTTAAACCTCCTCACAATTCCAACGTTTCTCTTATTATCTTCTGCCGAGGGAAAAAATTAATAACACGGTGCAATATAAAATACTAAATTAAAGGCATTTTGGAACCAGCAATTATTTCATAAGCTTCTCTTTTATTGCGGCACTAATGTGCCTAATTGCTGTCTTAATGAGGACATTAATTTCTAGCTAATGTGATGTTATTATAGAAATTGCAGTCAATCTCTTAAAAAGGGGCAAGTGCTAGAAAGTTGTCCCACGAGGCTGGGGTTCTGGTCACCCTGGGGCTCAGGGGTAAAGCACAAGAAAGGAGATGGTGCTGGAACCCAGGCTCAGTGTAGGGGTGGCTGGGAGCTAGGGAAGGGGAAGGCAGGGAGTCTCCCAGGTAATGGGCAGCCTGGCGAGGCCTCAGTCAGAACCAGCTGTTGCCATGCCTGGGGATCTAGGAGATGAGACTGAATAGTGTTAGAACAATTGTAAAACCTAACATTAGCCCTAGCCGGTTTGGCTCAGTGGATAGGGTGTCGGCCTGCGGACTGAGGGATCTTGGGTTCAATTCTGGCCAAAGACACATGCCCAGGTTGCAAGCTCGATCCCCAGTAGGGGGCTTGCCGGAAGCAGCCAATCAATGATTCTCTCTCATCATTGATGTTTCTATCTCTCTATCCCTCTCCCTTCCTCTCTGAAATCAATAAAAAGATATTTTAAATAAATAAATAAATAAATAAATAAGTGGTGGCGATGAGCTTTCAACCCAGCACGTCTGGCTCAACCAGTGCCCTAGCACCATCAATGATAATAATTAGCTCAAACACCATTGCAAGTTTATTGTGCACCAAGCCCCTCATGTATCATCTCAGGGTGGGCTCCTCTTAGAAGAGTAGTAGCAGGCCAAGCCACATCTGAGTATTCTCTGACACAACAAGGAGGACAAGGCTGGGGGTGCGGCCGCACCCCCCACAGGACCAGGAAATTCACTGTAGGCGAGGGACCCCAGGGCCAGGATGGGGAAGTGGGAAGAGTCTTTGCCTGAGTAGCACCCTCTGGAAGGTTACTGTGGAAGGTCAGGGTGGGTTCTGGCAGCAGCTGGGCTGGGTTAGAATCCTAGCTTTCTCAGTTCCTGTGTGACTGTGGGTATGTGGCTGATGCTTTCTGTACCTCAGTTTCTCATCTATAGATTAGGGGTCATAATGGAACCTACTTCCTAGGGCTGTTTTTTATTGTTGTTGCTGTTAATCTTCATTAAAGGGTATTTTTTTTCTATTGATTTTTAGAGAGAGTGTGAGGGAAGGGGAAGGGAAGAAAGAGAGAGACATCCATGCAGGAGAGACTCATCGATTGGTTGCTTCCTGCACACAGCCAACCCCAACCGGGGCCAGGGAATGAACCTGCAACCCAGGTATATGCCCTTGACTGGGAATCAAACCCTGACCTCCTGTTCACAGGTCGACACTAATCACTGAGCCACACTGGCTGATGTTTCTATTTCTTTCTTCCTCTCCCTTCCTCTCTCTGAAAAAAAATCAATAAAAACATTTTTTTTAAAGAAATTGGTCAAGGGGGTAGGATGGGAAAGGGATTTCTGGCGGGGGAGGGGGGAGGGTAGGGGCTGGTAATGTTCTACTTTTGATCTGGTGCCAGTGCCATGGGAGTATTCATTTCATAAAAATTCATGGAGTTGTATGCTTATGCTATACACACTTTGCGGTATGTTATGTTCCAGTAAAAAATATTTTTAGAAGTTAAAAAACACCAAAGATGGATATGGCCGTTTTGAGGAGAAAGATGGGAAGGGGCTTCTATTTTGTCACTGAGGCAAGAGGGGACATCATTGCTAGGAGGGAGGTGGAGATGCAGGCAGTGCTGCGCTGGAACTGGCTCCTACTGGACACATCTCTTCCCAGCTCAGTGACGTCACATTGGTAGCCTGTGAGGTAATATTGCTATCTTGAACTCAAGCATGGTGGGAGTATTTAAACTATGGAAATTGGCAGATGCTACAAATCAGGGCCTGTTTTATTTTTAATTAAGAGCCAGTTTACACACCACTCACTATACCACTGGATGTAGATAAAGCAATGGCATCTTTCAAACAGCTCTATTTGTGCTCTGTCTTGTTAATCTCTGAACCTTGAGGACAGAGAGCTGAACAAGAACCACACAGATGGTACCCACAGCGCTCACAGATTGGGGGTAGTGGGGAGAGACAAACAAATCTCCTCAACAAACGAAGAAAATGCCCAATGGGAGTTCCAGGAGAGTCCGGTTTTGGATAACGTCTGATTAGAGTTTTGCAGGATGGACAGGAGTTTTCCAGAAGTGGGAAAGCAGGCCAGACAGAAAGAAAGCCATTGCAAAGGCTTGGGATTTTGTTGTTGTTAATCCTCACCCAAGGATATTTTTTTCCATTGACTGTTTTTTTTCTTTCATTTTGAGAGAGAGTGGAAGGGAGGGGGAGAGACAGAGAGAGAGAAACACCGATATAAGAGAGACACATCAATTGGTTGCCTCCTGCACGTGCCCCGACTGGACCAGGGATTGAGCCCTTGACCAGAATCAAACCCAGGATCCTTCAGTTGGCCGACTGATGCTCTAACTACTGAGCAAACCGGCCAGGGCAATGCTTGGGATCTTTTAAAAATATTTTTTTTATCAATTTCAGGGAGGAAGGGAGAGGGAGAGAGAGATAGAAACATCAATGATGAGAGAGAATCATTGATTGGCTGCTTCCTGCATGCCTCACACTGGGGATTGAGCCCGCAACCCGGGCACATGCCCTGATCTGGAATGGAATCGGTGACCTCTTGGTTCCTGGGATGACGCTCAACTGCCGAGCCACACCCAGCTGGGCACGGCTGTGGTTTCTTAAAGGCTGTATCAGTTTCTTGAAGCTGTAACGTGCTTTAAGGGTAACAAAGAGGGTGAGAACTAGTTAAAATCAGCCCACGGCTGTGTTTTGTTTTAAGAAATATCTGGATTGAGATATAGTTAAGGATTTTGCATAAAAATCCAGGCTTTTCTAGAAAAAACAAACAAACAAGAAACACCAGAAAACCTGGTAACCCTGCGCCTACATTTGCACAGGCAGTAACTGACCAGAGCATCATGGGAACGTGCTTTCCAGTTCTGCGCCCACCACTCCCTGTCGTCTCCCAACACTATGGACAAGGCCTGTCACCATTTTACCATCTTGCTCACAGTGTTTGCTGCTTTCCCGGTGACAGAGCAAGACCTAGTCACACTCACATCTCACTTTAAAAAAAGGAAAACGAAGTAAGTGCAGGAACCACATCTTCCTCACCCTTGGCTGGCCTTTCCCTTTCCTGCCCAGGGACTTGGGTAGATGTTCGAGTTTGTCACCCCTGATGTCGCGAGGTTGTCAGGCTGGGTTGCAGTGGTTTTATGTGCCAGCTCAGAAGTGAATTTTGTCCTTGAGGCTATGGGCAACATTGAAAAATTTTAATTCAATGATGCAACTAATAGTTTGTAGCAAAAAGGTCTTGATGCCCAATTCATATCCTTCTGGCCTCACCAGTTTCAGCAGCTCCTGCTGCCATCAACTGCTGCTGTCTGCAGCGGCTCCTGGCTGGAGGGCTTTCGCCAAAGCTTTTGATGGCTTCTCTGCCCAACGTGGCAGCTGGAAGCGCCAGGGAATGATCCCCATCCCTGGGGAGCACCTCTCAACCTGACAGGAGCTGGTGGACACATGGGCCCCCTCCCTCAACCCTCGACAGTGACCTATACTGCCCCCCAGAGGCCCCCAGTGTGATTGAGCTACAGTTGCCCACAATGGCCACTGGCTTGATGACACACTGTCAGCTGTCTTCCATCTGTCCCTGTGCCCGACTGGTGTTTCCTGGGGCCACCTCCTAGATAAACGACTTGCTTTTGAATCCTTATCCCAGGCTCTGCTTCTGAGGAACCCAAACTAAAGCCTAGTTATTAAGCAGCTGCTCTGCACTGGGGACAGAGAGACATTCTGCTCTTGGGGACCTTACATTCTAGCAGTAAAGGAGAGAGCCCACAAATGAGGAAATGAGTGACTCATCATTTCAGGTGGCCATAGGAAAAGAGAAGGAAAACACAGCAGGGTGTGGTGGCTTTAAAATATGTCCACGCACACCCATTTTGCTCATGAGTGAAGGTGGTCAAAAGGTACAAGCTTCCAGATATAAGATAAATAAGTCCTGGGGATGGGATATACAGCATGGTGACTATAGTTAATGGTACTGTGTTGTATATTTTAAAGTTGCTAAGAGAGTAGACCTTAACAGTTCTCACCACAAGGAAAAGAATTATAACTCTGTGTGGTGATGGATGTTAACTAGACTTACTGTGGTTCTCATTTTGATTATATATATACTAGAAGCCCGGTGCATGGATTCATGCACGGGTGGGGTCCCTCGGCCTGGCCTTCGGGGATGGGGCCGAAACCAGATCTCCGACATCCCCCGAGGGGTACTGGATTACTAGAGGATGGTTCTCGGGTGACACACCTCGGAATCAGGCTCCCTCCTCTCTGATTTCGGGTGCGTCACCTGAGAACCGCAGCTGCCAAATCACTGCAGCTTGGCAGCTCCTGCATTGAGCATCTGACTACTGGTGGTCATTGCGCATCATAGCTACCAGTTGGACAGTTGGATGGTCGCTTAGGCTTTTATATATGTAGATACACACACACACTGATGATCCTTGGTTTAGAATGGAATTACATCCTGATAAACTCATACGTTGAAAATATCTTTAGTTGGAAATGCATTTAACCTAGCAAACATCATAGCTTAGCCTAGCTGGTTTCTACTGAATACATATCACTTTCACACCATCCTATTATAGAAAAGTTATAAGTTGAACCCTTGTAGTTGGGGACAGTCTGTATATAAAATCATTACACTGTACACCTAAAATTAATGCAGTGTTATATGTCAATTATATCTCAATAAACATTTAAAAATTTTTTATTGATTTCAGAGAGGAAGGGAGAGGGAGAGAGAGATAGAAACATCAATGATGAGAGAGAATCATTGATCGGCTGCCTCCTGCACAAACCCCACTGGGGATTGAGCTGGCAACCCAGGCATGTACCCTGACCGGGAATCAAGCCATGACCTCCTGGTTCATAGGTTGACTCTCAACCACTGAGTCACACCGGCCGGGCTCAATAAACATTTTAAATAAAATAAAATTTAAAATATATCCCAAATTCTTTGATATTGTCTCTTTCAAGAGATGGAGCCACATCCACCCCCCTCTTGAGTGTGGGCTGGCTGAGTGACCATTGTCTAATGAGCAGCATGTGACACACGTGACCGAATGGGGCAGAGCTTCAGCTTCTCTCTCTCTCTCGGATCACTTGTCTGGGGAAGCCAGCTGCCATGTTGTGAGGACACTCAAGTAGCCCTTTTAAGAGGCGCATACAAAAAAAGGAATGAGGTCTCCGGCCAACAGCCAACAGCCATGTGAGAGAGGCTCCTCCAGCCCCAGTCCAGCCTTCGGGTGACTGCCGTCCCCACCAGCATGACAGAACCTGAGCCAGAGCCACTCTGTTAAGCCGCACTCAGATTCCTGGCCCACAGAACCTGTGAGGTAATAAATGTCATTTGAAGCCACTACATGTGCTGTAATTCATCCAAGTAGAAATAGGTAATGACAGGTGAGGGAACTTATTTAAATGTATAGTGAGAGAAGCCCTCTCTCAAGTGGTGATATTGGAGCAAAGACCAGAAAGCAGCAAGCCAATGAGTCTGTGGGGAAGAGAATTCCAAGGAGAGGGAGTGGCCTGGGAAAAGGCTCTGGGTGGGAGCATGCCCAGGTGTTCAGAAAATAGTGAGGAAGCTAGTGTGGCCAGAGTGGAGGGAGCATGAGGGAGGTGGGGCCGAAGAGGTTGGAAAGGGCTACAGTGGTTCTCAATGGGAGAGATACCCGCTCTGGGCGAGGGGTGGGATTGTGCAACAGTTTGGGGTAGCCCGGCCGGTGTGGCTCAGTGGTTGAGCACCAACCTATGAACCAGGAGATCATGGTTTGATTCCCGGTCAGGGCACATGGCTGGGTGGCAGCCTTGATGCCTCCCCCCGCCCCCCCCCCCCCGCCCGCACAGTGGGGTCTGTGCAGTAGGCAACTGATCAATGGTTCTCTCTCATCATTGATGTTTCTATCTCTCTCTCCTTCTCCCTTCCTCTGTGAAATCAATAAAAATATATTTTAAAAATAAATAAATAAAATAAAATAAAAAGAGTTTGGTGTTGTCACAATGCCTGGGGCTGCTAATGGCACTAGGATGTGGGAGCAGGACACACAACACCCTGCACTAGGACAACAGGGCTGCACTAGGACAACAGGGCACACGTCCTCAAGAATGGCCCTGCCCACCATGCCCAGGTCAAAGCTTAGGAGGATTTTGAGCAGAGGAGACCCATGACCCTATTTATTCTTTTTTTAAAAAATATTTTTATTGATTTTTTTACAGAGAGGAAGAGATGAGAGAGAAACATCCATCAGCTGCCTCCTGCACACCTCCTACTGGGGATGTGCCCGCCAAACAAGGTACATGCCCTTGACCGGAATCGAACCTGGGACCTTTCAGTCCGCAGGCCGACGCTCTATCCACTGAGCCAAAACGGTCAGGGCCCTATTTATTCTTTAAAAAGATATTTCTGGGTAGAATAGAATATAACATCTGCTATTTTTTCCTGTAAAAAGGGGGCAGAAAAGTAGGAAAATAAATTCATATTTTGCCAGTATTCGCATAAAGACAATGTGACAAGATACATCTGATTCTGATAATAGCGGGCATCTGTTGGGGGTTTGCAAACTGGGGAACTAGGACAAGAAGGGAGAGCTTTCAAAGAACACCTCTTTGTGTATTTAATACTTTTTGAACATGTGAATATATTATTGATCAGGCAAATAATCACAAATCAAAAAGGATCATCTTGGCTGAAGAGGGCAAGGGGAATTCGGAGAAATAAGAGTTGGGGAGCAGAAATATGATGTGATTAGACAGAAATGGGAGTTGGCCCCTAGCCGGTTTGGCTCAGTGAATAGAGCATCGGCCTTCGGACCTAAGGGTCCTGAGTTCGATTCCAGTCAAGGGCAGATACCTCGGTTGCAGACTCCTCCCCGGCCTGACCCCTGGTCAGGGCATGCTCAGGAAGCAACCAATCGATGTGTTTCTATCACATTGATGTTTCTCTGTCTCTCTCCCTTCCTTCCACTCTTTCTAAAAATCAATGGAAAAATGATTTTAAAAAATAGAAATAAGATTTGGAATTGTGAGGGCAGAAGGAAGTCAGCTTGGAGCTTAGGGGGATGGGATTCAGTGTTTGATACCACATTCGAACTGATGTGCACAGCAGGCTTTGCATATTATTAAGGCAACTGTCTTAGGTTAGGTTCCCTTCCATCTAAGTCAGATGGGGCTGCTATAACAAAATACCGTAGACTCAGTGGCTTAAACACCAGACACTTATTTCTTACAATTCCAGAGGCTGGAAGTCCAAGATCAAGGTGCTGGCACATTCAGTTCCCGGTAAGGGCTCTCTTCCTGGCTTGCGGATGGCTGTTTTCTCACTGTGTCCTCACTTGGCAGAGAGAGAGAGAGAGAGGGACAGGGAAAGAGAGGGGGAGGGAGAAGGAGAGGGATGATGAGGGAGGGAGAGGAGGAGGGAGAGGGGGAGGGAGAGGGAGAGGGATGAGAAGGGAGGGAGAGGGAGAGAATAGGGGGAGGGGGAGGGGGAGGGGAGGGAGAGGGCGAGGTAGAGAGAGGTGGTCTCTTCCTCTTCCAATAGGGACAATAAGATAAGGACACTAATCCTATCATGGATCTCCCCCTTTATGGCCTCATATAAACCTAATCACCCCCCCCAAAGACCCCCATCTCCTCATGCCATCACACTGGGCATTAGGACTTCAATAAAGATGTTTTCTGACTTCAGTGGGTTGACTTTGGATTTTTCAACTTTAGGATAGTGGGAAAGTGATACCATATTCAAGAGACGCTGTACTTCGAATTTTGAATGGTGATCTTCCCCCAGGCTGGCAGGACTGCCGCGCCCAGCCAGCCACGCCATCACGAGGGTAAACAACCGATACTCTGCCCTGTATTGTGCGGCCAGGATCTTTTGGTCACCGTGTTTTGTGTTTTCATTTTCCTTCATATCTGCAAAATGCCTTGAGATGAAACTCAACATAAGTGTCCCGAACACCTTTAAGGCCGGCTAAGTTATGATCTTGGTAGGTTTAGGTTTATTAAATGCATTTTTGAAAAAATATATTTTATTGATTTTTTACAGAGAGGAAGGGAGAAGGATAGAGAATTAGAAACATTGATGAGTGCCCTGACTGGTTTGGCTCAGTGGATAGAAACATTGATGAGAGAGAAACATCGATCAGCTGCCTCCTGCACACCCCCTACTGGGGATGTGCCGGCAACCAAGGTACATGCCCTTGACCGGAATCGAACCTGGGACCCTTCAGTCCTCAGGCCGACGCTCTATCCACTGAGCCAAACCGGTTAGGGCTTAAATGCACTTTTGACTTAGGATATTTTTAGCTTATGCTGGGTTTAATTAGGACCGAACCCAGTCGTAAGTTGATGGGCATCTGTATATAAATTTGAAGGGACCACAAACATTCAGTCCATGGCACCTACCTAGAAGCACAGCAGGGACTTAGAGGACTGTGATTTTGGGGCCAGGACTCTGGACAGAGAGAGAAAGGAAAACAGAATGGGGCAGAGGGAGGGGCTCGGCCAGGCGTGCATTCAGCTGGACCCAGCCCCAGCCGGATCCTTGGGATCCCTGGAGGGTGAATTGCATCAGACTGTTGTCCCAACTAGAGGCCTGGGGGCTGGCCTTCCTCACTCTCGTATCAGATAGCCATTGGCTGTGGGCTGCACCTGGGGGAGGGGGGAAGGAGGGGACCGCCCCCCTGCATCTCTAGAGGCGGGGACTCCCATGAGCAGACAACATTCTTCAGAGAAAAGGTAGGTGGGAGCCCTTGGCGGCCAATACCGGAAGCAGGTGGAAGTGTCTCCGCATGGCCACCAGCCACATTTAGCTGGAGGCGGGGCTTAGTTCCAACGTTCATTTTGCTTTTATTTAGCACAGACTTACCTAGCACCAGGTGATAGATAAGTGTTTGCTGAATCAAATAAGATGAATTTTTATTCACCTAAGATCTGTACACATTTAAGTCTTCAAAATAACCTGTCAAACAGGCCTTGTTTCACCCGCTCTCCAGACTGCAGTCTCAGGACCCACCCCCCCACCGCCCCCCACCCCCCACCTCACTGCCCGGGGGTGGGGGGCTGTGCTGACTGAGCCCCCAGCCCCTGCCAGTCACCCCATCCATCCTGCGGCCCAGTGCCCCCAGCTCTCTCGCCTCCGCCTGGCAAATTCTCCTTCCCGCTCTTAATTGATTCTTAATCTGCCGCCTTGGGGCAGAGCTGCTGAGAAGGCAGGTGGAAACCACTTCCTTCAGAGCCAGCCAGTGCCAAGTGCAGCTGAGGGGGCTCCCACCCCCGTTTCTTGTCAAACTGGGCTCTCAGTCCCCTCCAAGCCTGGGCCCACGTTCCTTCTGTTGCCCTAGGGGCTTTTGAGGAGCATGTAGCAAAAAGAAATCTTCCCCCCTGCAAACCCAGAGATTTGGGGGGCCCCGGGAGACAGTACAGGGTTTGCATTATGGTGCCCATGAGTCCCCCAAGCCCACGTGCTGTCGCAGGGGCGATCCTGCCCACCCTAGGCACACTGGCCATGTCTGGAAGGTATTTGGTTGTCAGATAGGGAGAGAGGGAGCTCCTGGCAGCTGATGGGTGGAGTTCAGGGATGCTGCTCCACACACACCACAGTGCACACAGGGGCCCCGCCCCAGAGGATGATCGGGTCCCCAATGTCAATAGTGTGGAGGCTGGGAACCCTGCCCATCTCTGCCTCCCACCCTGCACTTCCAACTGGTGGTGCAGGGCAGGGGGAGTGGGATGGGGCTCGCCAGGACAGGAGACGTTCTGTAGCTCCCCCAGATGACAGTAATGTGCAGCCAGGGCTGGGAACCGCCAGGCAGAGGGTCAGTTTCCAGTGCCCCTTACCCTTCCTATGGGCTGGGCAGTCTGGCCAGGCCGCAGCTGCACAGCCTCCCCTGCCTCCCCCGCCCCATCCTTCTTGTCTCCCTCTTTCGATCTCCTTGGTGCCAGGGCCTCCTGGGCCTCCCCTGTGCAACTGGGGGGTCCGACACCTCCTGGGTGCAGAAGACTCGGAGGTGGTGGCCCTGCCTCCCCGCCCTTCTGACCTTCCTTAGGGGTTGAGGGGGAGAAAGACAGGGGATGGGGGGACAGGCCTCAGAACCTCAAATGTGAAGTCCAAGTCCAAAAAAAAAAAAAAGATTGAAGAGAGGAAGAAAGAAGGAACCCTGAGGAGAAGGGTAAATGAGGGAAGGAGGGGGCAGGGATGGAGTGATATGGACCATTGAGGGAGGGAGGCCCAGGGTCTGTGTATGCCCTGAGCAAAAAGGTCACCAGGCCCCCAATATGCACTCACACACAGGCATATGCTCACACTCCTTCTCACCCCCTCAAATTCCCAGTCACATGCACTCACACAAATTCTCATATAGCTACACATTCTCACATGCATACACTCACACCCTCAAGTTCTCACACAGTCACACACCCTCAATTCTCATCCACTCACCGTCTCAAATTCTCACACAATCAGATACTCTGGCATCCTCACACACTCCTACACATCCACACACTCTCATCTTCACACAATCACAGTCTCACCCTCACACAGTCATGCACAACCCCCTCAAATTCTCACACACTCACACATCCACACACTCTCACCTTCACACAATCACAGTCTCACCCTCACACAGTCATGCACAACCTCCTCAAATTGTCACACACACTCACACATCCACACACTCTCACAACCTCAGATTCTCACACCACCACTCACTCCCACCCCTTCACACTTATTGCTACTTCACACGCACAGGTGCACACACACGCACACACACGCCCACACACACACACGGGCTTGTTCAGTGTCTGTCTCTCTGTGACGCCAGCCCCGCGCAGGCAGGGTTTTGTTTTACATGGACTGCTTTACAAACTTTCGTGTCATCCTTGTGCAAGGCCATGCTAATCTTTCTCTGCATCAGTCCAATTTTAGTATCTGTGCTGCCTAAGTGAGCACCAGGCAGGGATTTTTATCTCTTTCACTGCCATGCCCAGGGTGCCCAGCACAGGGTCTGACACACAGCAAGCACTAGATCAAATGTGCAAAAACTCACACATCCCAAATTCTCACACACACACACATTTATACAAATTTTCACACAGTTACACATTCTCGTACACATGCACACCAGCTCTGCAAACTCCTGTGGTTCCCCTCCTCCCCCCACCTCACCCCAAGACTCTGTAAATGTCAACAGCTGCACTGCTCTGGCCCGGGCAGGCCAGGGAGGCCCGGTGGGAGGGGAGGGGGCGGGGCAGGCCCTGGGACCTCTGCTCTTCACCCATCTGAAGGCCCTGCTTTAGGACTAGCCAAATGTAGAGGAATGGCCACCCTTCTGAAACCAGAACTCCCCAACCCCAGCATTCCAGGGCAAGGCGAGAGCCGGGAGAGGCCTGGAGGGATGAGGGTGGCGGACTTTGTCATTGTTCGTTCACTGATTCGTTTTGCACTTTTGATCGAGAGCCTCCCATAAGTGCGACCCTGTTCTGGGCACCAGGGTGGATGAGGGAAAAAACCCTTACCCTCATGGGGCGGATGTCCTGGAGATACAGACACTAAACAAACTCGAGCCTGTGTGTGGCGCTGTGATAAGGGATATACAGAAAAATCAAGCTGGGGTGGGGCAGGACAGAGGGAAGGCCTGGTCTGTAGGCTGAGGTTCCAGTGAGTGGATGCTGGGAAGAGCTGCAGGCTGGTGGAACAGCACAGGCAAAGGCCGAGAGGCAGGTGTTCATCTGACCACAGGGCAAGAGGGAGAGTCGTGGACAAGAAGGCCTAGGGATGCAGGGCCACAGCCAGGAGTCTGCATTTAATTCCAGGTGAGGCAGGTCCCCAGAGGGTTGTAGAGGCAGGGGCTTCCTGATGATGCTGTAACAGGCAACCACAAACGGAGGGCTTAAAATAACAGAAATAAATCCTCTCACGGTTCTGGGTGTCGGAAGTCCAAGATCAAAGTGTCTTCTGGGTCTTGCTCCTACGGATCCTTCTGGATCTCTTTCAGCTGCTGGTGGCCAGAGATGTTTCTCGGCTTGTGGCCACCTCACTCCAGTCTCCACCTCCGTCCTCACTGAGCCTCCTCCTCTCTGTGTCTCTCTGTGTCCAAATCTCATTTCTCTTATAAAGACACCGATTGCTGGATGAAGGGCCCATTGCTCAGAGCTTCGGAGATCTTTACCTGATTTCATCTGCAAAGACCTTATTGCTGAGGTTCTCAGGGGACAGGAATTTTGGGGTACAGAGGAACGCATTGGGGTTTAAATAGTGGGGTCCATTGGCCCCTCAGGCTGGGGGGTCTCCTCTCTGATGGTTTTCTTTTTTTAAAATATATTTTATTGATTTTTTACAGAGAGGAATGGAGAGGAATAGAGAGTTAGAAACATTGATGAGAGAGAAACACCGATCAGCTGCCTCCTGCACACCTCCCACTGGGGATGTGCCCGCAACCAAGGTACATGCCCCTGACCAGAATCAATCCTGGGACCCTTCAGTCCGCAGGACGATGCTCTATCCATTGAGCCAAACCAGTCAGGGCTCTGATGGTTTTCTTGTCCTTTACACCCAATCTGGTCTCCCCACCAGGTGCCCCCGAGGGCCCAGCCTGGTTGATCCAGCTCAGTGGGATCCGGCCCTCAGTTATTTCTCACTTCACCTCAGGATGCCTGCTGAGTGGGCCGCACTCCATCCCACAGCACCCCCTGGGGAGGACCGTGGGCATTTCCATTCTGTTCTCCACCCCAGAGACTTTTCTCGAAAATAGCTAATTATATCCCTCCCCAGCAGCCCGTGTGGTGGGGCTGGGTGGCAACGGGCGAGCGTGCCCTGTGTCCACGGCTGGCGGCTCCTGCACCAGCACACACAGGTTTTTATCTATGTTTAATTCCACAGCAATACTTTGATTAGAGATCCGATGTGTTGTGTACGACCTCAGGGACCTCATTATTTTTCTAACTCAAATAAATACGGTGTTGGGAAAGCAGGGAGGGGTGGAGAGGGTGGAGGAAAGGAAAGACGCAGAAAACCTCAACTATAAAAAGAAGCCAGGCCTTAATGAGCTTTTAAAATTTGCCAGCCCCCGTCCCCATCATGATGTATAGTCAGAGGATGTGGCTTCTGACTTCAGCTTCTGGATTTGGGGTGGGGGGCAGGGAGGGCCCAGCGGGGGATGGTGCTCAGCGGGGTGTCTCGATGTGGGGGCTTCCCAGATGTGAGGAGTATGAAAACTGTCCCAGTTCAGGCTCAGCAGGAATCACCATCATTTGGGGGCCCAGTCTGAGCGGAGTGTTGGTCTGAGAAAGATCTAGAATTTCCTGATCACCTAGGGCCAGTGGTTGGCAAATTGTGGCTCGCGAGCCCCATGCGGCTCTTCGGCCCCTTGAGTGTGGCTCTTCCACAAAATACCACAGCCTGGGTGAGTCTATTTTGAAGAAGTGGCATTAGAAGAAGTTTAAGTTTAAAAAATTTGGCTCTCAAAAGGAATTTCAATCGTTGTACTGTTGATATCTGGCTCTGTTGACTAATGACTTTGCCGACCACTGGCCTAGGCACATGCTGACATGTGAAGGAGCACAGGAGAGGTGGCTTTGCCTTAACCTTGCGTGTCTGCAAATTCTTTTCCAGAACCTCCTCCGGGAGAGGTTGGGTGAGCAGATAGGGAAACTGGGGTGGGGCGGAGCAAGGAAGCTGGACGGAGGAGGTGCACTCGGTGCCCTCCCCAGCCCATCCTCATGCCGGGCATACACGCCTTGGGTCTGCCCAGTGGTGGGGTGGGGGCTGCCACCAGCCTCAGGAGCCCCCTTAGCAGCGGTGAGGTTGGGTGTGGACAGAGTGAGCTGTAGACCATGAGCTACCAAAAGGACGGGGTGACCTCCGAGTCACCCCAGGTGCGTCCATTTGAACAAGAGCCCAGAGGCCGAGCTCGGGTGAAAGGGATTTCAATGGGCAGAAATGAGCAGGAGCGAAGACATTCCTTCACAGGGAAAATTCCAGGGGGCAGGACAGACGGGCCGCTGAGCAAGGGCCTGAAGGACTCAGGGGATGGGAGGAGAGGGAAGGGGTGACAGGAATGGTTGGGGGCTTGAAAAGACAGAATGGCACTCAAGTGGCTGTGGGGAAGGGATGGGGGTACGAAGATACTCAGGTCTGCACAGAGGGCAGAGAGGGGCTTTCTCTCCCCCAGTCTAAATAGCAGCCCCCTCACCCTAGGGGGTGTGGCTCAGTGGATAGGGCATCGGCCTTCGGACCAAGGGTCCCGGGTTCAATTCGGTCAAGGGCATGTACCTTGGTTGCAGGCTCCCCCGCAGCCTGGGCCCTGATGAAGGGCGTGTGGGAGGCAGTTTCTCTCACATCAATACTTCTCTCTGTCTTTCTCTCTCTTCCACTCTCTCTAAAAAATCAGTGGGAAAATATTCTCAGGTGAGGATTAAGAAATAGTTATATAAAATAAAATAAAATAAAATAAAATAAAATAAAATAAAATAAAATAGCAGCCCCTGGCCCTCACTTTCTCCCTACCCTGCTGTCAGCCCCTGTCGTGAAGTTTGCTTCTCATCTGTCTCCTCCTCCAGACTGCCCTCCTGCCTTGCCCCTCCTGAAGGCAAGGGGTTTGGTCTGTCCTGAAAGGTGGGTGGAAAGATATCAGCTGAGAGAGGCCACCCTCAGGGTGTAAGCAATGGTATAAACCAACTGAGATTTGTAATGTAAATTCTCCTACCTTGATCAATTTCAAGCTGTGAAAGTGATGTCACCGAAGAGGTGAGAGGGTGCTGTACACTGAATGTGTTTCCCCAAAATTTATATGTTGAAATTCTACCCCCCAAGTTGATGGTGTTAGGATATGGGACCTTTGGGGTGTGGTTAGGTCATGAGGATGGAGCCCTCATCAATGGCATTAGTGACCTTATCCAAGGGGCCCCAGAGAGCTCCCTTTCCTTCCACTAGGTGAGGACACAGAGAGAAGATGGCTATTTATAAACCAGGAAGGGAGCTCTCACCAGACCACCGGTTCTGGTTGCATCTCGTTCTTGGACCTCCAGAACCGTGAGAAGTAAATGTTTATTGTTAATAAGCCCCAGTGTATGACGTTTGTTAGAGCAGCCCAAATGGACTAAGATGGACTGTGAGAGGGTGCCCAGATGGGTGTAAGCTACAGTGGGCTGGTTAACCAACTGGGACGAGGGACCTGATTTGTAGTGCTTTCCAATTTCCGTGGTGTAAATTCTCCCACTGTGGCCAATTTCATGCAGTGAAAGTGATGTCGCTGAGCCCTGAGCTAGGAAGAGATAGGCATAATTGGTTCTTGTGAGCCAGTTTGATCTGGCTCAAGTACACCACTGAGTGTCATCTCCTGGACTGCAACTGGCTCTTCCAATTTTGGCTCAGGCTAAAGGGAGGGGAAGAAGGAAGGTGGAGTCCGCTTCCTGCGGTCCTTCCATTCCAGGGCTATTGCACTCTGTTCCCTCTGCCTGCCATGCTCTTCCCCCAGGTAATTACTGAGTCTTTCCCACCTGTTCTGAGTGGATCCCATCCCACCTTCCTGTGGACCTTGCTCCTTAAGCTGCCCGCTCTCTATGAGCCCCGTGCAGTGGCCACCCAGGGAGGTATGAGTGCCATATCCCCGTTTTATGAATGGGGACACTGAGGCCTGGGGAGGTGAAGTGCCTGAAGGCACAGAGCCAGAGAGCCTGGGACTGGCTGCTGGCTCTGCTTGCTTCACCAATGGGCTCTACTACCGCCCACATGGCCTCTTCTCCCCAGTAAATGGGGGGCCTTTTTACTGCTTTGTGTGCTAAAGAGCAGTGTGAGCACCCAGCTGTGCCATCTGAGCGTGGAGAGTCACTTCCCCCTCGGACCCTTAGTTTTCTCCCCTGCAAAATGGGCACAGAATAGGCCCGACCCTGGACAGGGTGCTGTGCACCTTTACAGAGGATATACTTGGTACATGGACCTCTACAGAGGGGCTTTTTGACTTGGGTGATATAGTAGTGCCTCTAATAACATCATTTCATTCAACATCATTCCATTATAACATTGGTGAGATGCCGCAGGAACTCAACTCTTGTTTATATCAATTCGTCTCTGGTAAAAATGGTTTTATTATATGTCGTTTCACCAAAGTTCTAAGAACCTACCGATGATGTTAAGTGAGGACTTACTGTCCTTCCATGTGAGGCTGGGCCATTCTTGGGTGAGGATTAATTCTTGGTGGCAGGCTCCTGTCCTGGGCACTGTAGGATGTTTAGATGTTGGCCGCATCCCTGGCCCAAGTTGTGACAAGCAAACATGTCTCCAGACATTGCCACATGTCCCTGGATGGAGGGGCAGCATTGCCCCACTGAGAAACACTGCTCTAAGTGAGCAGCTCCTCACCCTGTCTGCATGTTAGAATCACCCGGCAGAGGATGCACACTCCCTAAAGCCAACCTTACCCAATTACCCCAGAATCCTTGGCGGTGAGGTCAGAGGTCAGCATTGTGAAAGCTCCCCAGGTCATCCCAGTGTGAGGCTAAGGTTGAGACCAGTGATGGGAGGCGGGTGATGTACCCAAAGTAGGTAATGGAGGAAGCCTAAATGACCGTGTGGGCTGCATCAAAAAAAATCAGTGGGGGTGGAGGGGGATGTACTCGAGGGCTGCCAGGAGCAAGAAACTGTGGCTTCTCTGTCAGTTAATTCGGCTGCCATCACAGAATATCATAGACCAAATGGCTAATAAACAACAGACATTTATTCCTTGGTTCTGGAGGCTGGAAGTTCAACGTCAAGGTGCTGGCAGATTGGGTTCTTGGTGAGGGCTCTTCACCTGCCTTGCAAACGGCTACCTTCTCTCTGTGCAGGGAGAGAGAGATCTCTGGTGTCTCTTCCTCTTCTTACAAGGACACCAATTCTATGGTGTCCCTATAACCTTATTTAACCTTAATTACCTCCCTAAAGGCTTCAAATACCATCACATTGGGGGTCAGTGCTTCAACATAGGAATTTTGCAGGGACACAACTCAGTCCATAACAGGGTGAATAGAAGAACACCCAGCAACAATCAGACTTCGAGGTTCTCAGTGGTGGATGGGCACCCATACCCTCCATGAGCCTGGGCTGGGTCTCCTATTTGCCTATAAATAAAGGGTGAGAGGGTTGGAGTGCAGTCTGGTGAGCCCTGCAGTGGCTGATACATGTAAGGGTGGGGAGTGGGAAGAGGTCTGTCAGAGGCCCCTCCTGGGTGTGATTCTCCCAGAACAGGGTCCCCAGGGCTAATAGCCCTCCAAACAGGGGTTCATGGATCCCAGCCCATCAAGGCTGACCAG
Organism: Corynorhinus townsendii; assembly: GCA_026230045.1. Classification (NCBI taxonomy): domain Eukaryota; kingdom Metazoa; phylum Chordata; class Mammalia; order Chiroptera; family Vespertilionidae; genus Corynorhinus; species Corynorhinus townsendii. The sequence continues at coordinate 81,345,478 of JAPDVU010000006.1, forward strand.
AGGCAGCTGCCGAAGGGAAATGGAGCCCCAGTGGATGGGCCCAAGCCAAGTCCTCCATCCTCACTAAGACATAAATGAGTGCTTTCTGGTTCCATATTTGGGCAGGAAGGCTTCTTTCCATCTTGAGAAATTCCCACGATGACAGAAGATGTGAAAAACATCTGAAGGGGATGGGTGGGTAGGAATGGAATCCATACAACTCAGCTCAGTGGTTGGGGGGCAGGGGAGGGCACTCAGATATCTGACTGCAAAACCCGAAGCTGGCAGCCAAGCTACTCCCCTGGGGACAGGATCACACAGTAAGTGCATCTATTTTTTTTTTATTGTGTTAAAATACACATACCATAACATTGACCATGTTAACCCTTCCTTTTTATTGATCCTCACCCAAGAATATTTTTTCCATTGATTTATCTTTTTATTCTTTAGAAAGAGTGGAAGGAGGAGGGAGGGAGAGAGAGAGAGAGAGAGAGAGAGAGAGAGAGAGAGAGAGAGAGAGAGAGGAGAGAGAGAGAGAGAAACATCAATGTGAGAGAGACACATCAATTGGTTGCCTCCCACACGTGCCCCGAGGGGGCTGGGATTGAACCTGCAACCCAGGCATGAACCCTTGACAGGCAATAGAACCCGAGACCCTTTGGTGTGCGGTCGACACTCCAGCTGCTGAGCCACACTCACCAGGGCCCAACTTAACCTTTTTTTAAAAATATATATTTTATTCATTATTTTACAGAGAGGAAGGGAGAGGGATAGAGAGTTAGAAACATCTATGAGAAACATCGATCAGCTGCCTCCTGCACACCCCCTACTGGGGATGTGCCCGCAACCAAGGTACATGCCCTTGACTGGAATCGAACCTGGGACCCTTCAGTCCGCAGGCTGAAGCTCTATCCACTGAGCCAAACCGATTAGGGCTGGTCGTTTTATTGTTTAATTTAAATTCTTTATTGTTGAAAGTATTACATATGTCTCCCTTTTCCCCCCATTGACCTCTCCCCGGCCACTCCTATCCCCTTAGCCATTTTTTAAGTGCGCAGCTCAGTGGTATTAAATACACTCACATTGTTGTGTAGCCATCACCACCATCCATCCCCAGACCTCTTTCCATCTTGTATATCTGAAACTCTGTCCCCATTAAACATTAAGTCCCCCTCCCATCCTCAGCTCTGACAACCACCATTCTACTTTCTTTTGTTTTTTGTTTTTTCTTTTTCCATTCTACTTTCTGTCTCTTTGAATTTGACTCCTCTAGGGACCTCAAGTAAGTGGAATCCCACAGTATTTGGTGACTGGCTTATTTCACTCAGTATAATGCCCTCAAGGTTCAACAGCAGATTACAGAATTTCCTTCCTTTTTAGGCTGAAGGATATTCCATTGTACATATATGCCACATTCAGTTTATCTAGTCATCGGTAGATGGACATTGGGTTGCTTCCACAGTTTAGCTTTTGTGAATAATGCTACTATGAGCATGGGTGTACAAATATCTCTTTGAGACCATGTTTTCAATTTTTGGGGTATACACTGAGAAGTGGGATTACTGGTTCAACCCTATATAATAAAAACATATTATGCAAATTGTCCCCTCGACTAGGAGTTCCTCCGGGAGTTCAAGCAGGAGGTGGGGCCAGCTGGGGGAAGGGAGGGAGTACCTGGCTGGCCACCACCAGCTGCTAGGGACCCTACCAGTGCTCGAATTTTGTGCACTGGGCCTTTAGTATTGTATGTTTCTTTAAATCCAGTGAGGCCTATTATGTGCCTCCCAGTGTTCTAAAAGACTGAGGATCCAGCCCTAGCCGGTTTTGCTCAGTGGATAGAGCATCGGCCTGTGGACTGAAGGGTCCCCGATTCAATTCCTGGTCAGGGCACATGCCTGGGTTGCAGGCTTGATCCCTAGTAGGGCAGGTGCAGGCAGCAGCCGATCAATTATTCTCTCTTTCATTGATGTTCCTCTCCCTCTCTCCCTCTCCCTTCCTTTCTGAAATAAATAAAAATATATATTTGAAAATAATAATTAAAAAAATAAATAAATAAAAGACTAAGGATCCAGCAATGACAAAACAGAGGCCCCTGCCCTCCCAGAGCCCATGTTCCAGTGAGGAGAAACAGGCAATGAATTCATTCAATAAGATAGATACTAAGTCCAGCCAGGAAAACAAAGCTGGGAAAGAGAACGGGGATGGTTGATGATGGAGGTGCGATTTTAATTGGTGGCCAGGGAAGGCTTCATAGAGAAGATGAGTTGTGAGCAAAGAGCTGAAGGAGGTGAAGGAGCTGTATTTGTTTTCTGTTGCTGCATAACAAATGACTCCCAAACCTAGTGGCTTAAAACAGCAACACAGATGATCTCATATGTCCGTGGGTCAGGAATCTAGGTGCAGCTGAGCTGGTCCTCTAGCTCAGCATGTCTCATGAGGCTGCACCCAAGGCTTCCACTGGGGTCATCGCAAGTCTCAGCTGGAGAGGACCCACTTCCAAGCTCACACAGGCGACTGCTGGCAGAAGTCAGTTCCTTGCTGGCTGTTACTGAAGGCCACTCTTAGTTCTTTGCCATGTAGATCTCTCCAAAGGACAGCTTATGTGATGGCCACTGGCTTCATTCGAGTGAGCAAGCAGGAGGATAGGAGCGAGTGCTAGCAAGATGGAGAGGTCAGCAGTGCAGAAGTCACAGTCTTAGAACCTAATCTTGGAAATGACATCCATCCCTTTTACCATGACTTATTGGTTAGAAGTGAATGGTCCTCAATTATACAGGGCATGAGGCTCAAGAGGCATGGGCTGTTAAAAGCACCTTAAATGCTACCTACTGGAGGAACCGTGCAGCTATCTGGAGGAAGAGCATCCCAGGCAGAGGAAACAGCATGTGCAAAGGTCTGAGGCAGGAACAAGTTTGGCATGTGGTCAGAACAATGTGATTGAAGCAGGGACTGAAGATGGGGAAGCAGTAGACATGGCAGAGAGGCCAGCAGCCAGTCCTGAGGGCCATGGGAAAAAAATTGATTTTTCTTAGCTTATTTAATGATTTATTGGTTGCTTCTCACATGTGCCCTGACCAGGGATTGAACCCACAACAGTGGCATATCTTTTACCATAGATAATGCTTTTACCAACTGAACTACTTGGCCAGGGCTTATTCTCTCTCTCTCTCTCTCTCTCTTCTCTCTCTCTCTCTCTCTCTCTCTCTCTCTCTCTCTCTCTCTCTCTCTCTCTCTCTCTCTCTGGGTCCAGTGCACAAATTTGTACACCTTGAAAGGAACTGTGGGCCGCGAAGCTGCGACGGGCACAGGGGTGGGCCTTGGCCCATCCTTCGTGCCCCCCGCCCAGTCCCTCCTGCCGCACCCCGCTCCCACCACCGCCACTCCCACATGCTGATGACGCTGGCCCCCCCTTGCACCCACTGACGGTGTGGTGCCATTGGGGCCAGCGCCAGCAGCAGGTGCCAGTGGTAGCTGCTGCTCCAATTGCCCCTCAAGAGCAGGGGGAGGTGGAGAAGCCCTCGGGCAATCGGGACCAGCAGCTTCCACTGGCACCCACTGACGGCACGAGTAATCAGGGCTGGCACTGGGCACCGGCAGCAGGTGGGAGCAGCAGCTCCAGTGCTGGCAGTGGGTGCGAGTGAGGCTGGCACTGGCAGCAGGTGTGAGTACTGGGCACGACCGCAGCTCGGGAGCAAGGAATTTTCAGTAACCACCAGAGGCTCACCCCATGACAGCAACCGGCGCCCCACCTTGGTCTGGCACCCCCACTCACCTGCTCCACCATCCCGCTGCAGCTGACGTCCACCATGTTCCATGCCCGCCCCCTGGTGGTCAGTGCATGTCATAGCGACTGGTTGTTTGATTGTTCTGCTGTTTGGTCTATTTGCATATTAGGATTCTATATATAGATATATTATTGATTTCAGAGAGGAAGGGAGAGAGAGAGAGAGAAACATCAACGATGAGAGAGAATCATTGATTGGCTGCCTCCTGCATGCCCCCTACCGGGAACCAAGCCTGCAGCCTGCAACCCAGGCATGTGCCCGGACCAGGAATCGAACTGTGACCTCTTGGGTCATAGTATGACACTCAACCATTGAGCCACACCAGCTGGGCTGAAATTTTTTTCTAAGAGCAGTGAGAAACCACTAGTTAATTTCAAGGCAGGCATGATGTCATCTGATTTACATTTTGGGAAGATCCCTATGATGCTAACAGAAGTAAAATGGCACCTGGGATTTGCCTTTGAACAGTCCATTAATAAAAACCTGGGAGGTGAGAGGTGAAACAAGATGGGTAAAATGTGGATTATCGTCAAAGTTGGGTGTCGGCACCGTGTGGACTCTTCACATTCTTCTCTCTACTTTTGCACCTGTATGAGATTTTCCTATAGTAAGAAAAGAAATATTAAAGACAAACCATATTTCTGGTTTCTGAGGGGAGAAAGAACTGTGGGGAAGGCAGACAGAGGTGGGGGTTCACGGTGGCGGTGATAGCAGGCAGGTGGCCCAGGCTATAGGCCACCACCATGGCCAAAGTAGAGGCTGACAGCACCGAGTGCTGGTGGGATATGGAGACACTGCCATTCTCCTCCGCGGCTGGTATTGAGAAGGCTAAAAAGGGCTAATTCCAATGTAACCCTGATATTTGGGGCATAGTGATCTGAATCCATGCCAGCAAGCTCAGTGTACATTCTTGATAACCCATAATTAAGTCACTACCTCCTTCCCAGATACTGGTCTTGCAGAACCTGTTACTGTGAACAGTGCACTGCCCCAGAGGGAGGGTTATTAACGCTGGCGCCAGGTCAGACCATCAGATATGGCCTGGAGACCCCCAACACTTGGGGGCCTTTTTGCAAGGCCTGTGAAAAGGACCGGAAGCATAATCCATATTTGCGGGACAAAGACCACAGGGAGATATAAAGGAAAGCCCCAAGCATGTTTCTTCACTCAGATTTGGAAGGCTGTTCCCTGAGTCTGCCAGTGTATTAAAAAGTGTCCCTCCTCTTCTTTGAAGCATCCTTGGTTTTCTTTGGTCTTCTGCAACAGTATGAGCATCAAAACAGTTTGCCAGGTTTGTTTGTTTGTTTTGTACAGTTACACATTTATCATACAGCTCAGGAATTCCATTCATAGGTATTTTACCCAAGAGAAACGAAAACATGTTGGCGTAAAGATCCTGTGGAAAATGTTCATCGTGGCTTGATTTGTTATTGCCAAAAAAACTGGAAACAACCCAAGTGTCTCCCCACAGGAGAGGGATGAACAAATTGAGGTCCGTTCATGCCGTGGAATACTCTGCAGCAATCAAAAGGGAGGAAATGCTGACACAGGAACCCCTTGATACATTTCAGAGAGCTCCGAGCTGAGAAGACCCAGACAAAAGAGGGCACTCTTGTGATTCTGTTTGCATGAAAGTCTCCCGGGTGATAGAAATCAGAATGATAGTAGTTGGGGGTGGGGACGAAAGGAGTGGGACTTGTTTGGGGCCTCTGGTTGACTTGCTCCCCTCTCTGATGGGGCGGGGCCCCAGGGCTGCACGAGCATATAAGGCGCTCAGGCCTGGACCTCGCTGGGGGTCAAGGATCTCAAGCAGGCTCCCCGGAAAGTGGCTCCCCCGTCCCGTCCCCCCTCCCCCCCCAGTCTGATGACAGTGGTTTGAGGGACCTGGAATACTCTGTTCCAGATCAGAGGCCGCAGGCCTTGCTGGTGGCGGGATATGAGGCTGAGAGGAAGTCCCGTATCCTCCCCCATAAAGGGGAGGGGGAAGCCCGACCTCTGTCCCCCCGCTGGGACGCGCTGGTGGGTCTGAAAGCTTCTCTGCCGCCGCCCAGGCTGGTCGATAGCAGACACCCCGACTCCGTCCCGCCTGCCCGGCAGCCCGGCCCCTTCCCGCCAGCCCAGCCCCGGAGGGGACCCGGCGGGGCCAGGTGGGTGGAGCTTGCTCCCACGCAGCTTCACTCCTAGCTCTGGACCCCCTCCCCACACATCCCTCCTTCTTCATCCCGGGAAGTCCCAGCCACTGAGACTTGATCTTGTCCCAGGGGCTGGGGGGTGGGGGGTAGGGAGTGCGGGGTAACCAGCCAGCTATGCCTGGGTCTGCACTGTGATGGGGGCCTGTCTGCGTCCACTTTCCCCCCATTCAAGAGGCACCTCTTTGGTGCCATTCAGCTTGGGTTCGTTCGTTCGTTCATTCATTCATTCATTCATTCTACAAATATGTATTGAGTGACTAAGACATCTGTTCACTTAGAGTGAACATCCTAGGCGAGCGCTAATCAACAAAAATATGATGAAGCCACAAATGTGGGCACGTATGTAATTTAAAATTTCCAGTAGCAGCATTAAAAAGGTAGGAAAGAAATAGATGTAATGAATCGTAACCGTATATTTCATTTAACCCAATATAGCCAAAATACTATCCTTTTAACATGTAGTCCATATAAAGATGATTAATGAGAGTTTTACCTTCTTTTTATCAGTACTAAGTCTTCGAAATCTGGTGTTTTCACTTGGAGCATATCTCAATCTGTACCCGTCATTTTCAGGAGCTCAGTAGGCACATGGAACCAATACTGACAGTGCAGACCAATGTGGGTCGGAGGATGGTGGGGGATAAGCGGGTGCCAGGGGTGCAGTGTGATTTTCACTGGAGTGAGATGGGGAATCCATAAAGGTTTTGAGTAGGGCAGGAGCATGTTCTGACCATTGGAAGATCCATTTGACTACTGTGATTAAATAAATGGGGAGGACATAGGGTCTTACCTTGAAACACATTAAAAAATAAGGTGGATGTTTCTTCAGTGGGTGAATAAATAAACTGCGATAAATCCAGACAGTGGAGTATCATTCAATACGAAAAAGAAATGAACTATCACACAGCTGGTGTGGCTCAGTGGTTGAGTGTCAACCCATGAACCAGGAAGTCACTGGTTCAGTTCCCCAGTCAGCACATATACTTGGATTGAGAGCTCGATCCCCAGTGCGGGGCGTGCGAGGGGCAGCCAATTGATAATGTGGTTTTTTTTCTCGTGGATATTTCTATCCCTCTCCCTTCCCCTCTCTCTAAAATCAATAAAGACATATAAAAATTATACCCATAAAGAAAGGAGCTATCAAGCCATGAAGAGACAGACACTCGGGAGAAACCTAAATGCATGTTACCAAGTGAAAGAAGCCAATGTGAAAAGACTACCTACATACTGGATGATTCCAACTCAATGACACTCTGGAAAAGGCAAACCTAAAAAGACAGTAAACAGATCAGGGGTTGGGAGAAGCAAGGGAGGAATAAGTAGGGCACAGAAAATGTTCAGGGCAGTGAAAATACTCTGTATGAGGTTATGAGGGCGGATGCATGTCATCCTATATTTGTCGAAGCCCCTGGAACGTGCCACACAAGCCTGAACTGTCATGTAAACCGTGGGCTTTGGGGGGTGATGCTGTGTCAGTGCAGGTTCATCGATTCTAACAAGTGCACAGTCTAGCGGGGATGTTGATAATGGAGGAGGCCTGCGGTGTGGGGGCAGGGGGTCGATGGGAAATCTCTGTACCTTACACTCAATTTTATTGTGAACCTAACACTGCTCTAAAACGTTCTTAATTTTTTTTTTTAATGTCTTAATCAGGTGGGTGGATAGATGGATAAAACGATAGATAGTGACAAATGGAGCCAAATGTCAACTAGACTCTAGGTGGTAGGTGTAAGAGTGGGTGTTCACTGGACAATTGCTTCAAATTTTCTGCACATTTGGCAACATTTGTGCTGAAATATGGGAGAATGGATTTAGTTGTCTCTTGTGGCTGCTATAACAAATGACCACAAACTGGGGGGCTTAGCACAACAGGAATTTATTCTCACAGTTCTGGAGGCCAGAAGTCTGAGATCCAGGTGTCTGCAGGGCCGTGCTCCTTCCAAAGGCTCCAGGGGCGGGTCCTTCCTGCCTCTTCCAGCTTCTGGGGCTCCTGTTCCTCCTTAGCTGGGGCTGAACCACCCCAATCTCTGCCTTCATCTTCACATGGCATCTTTCTCTTCTTGTGTCTTCTCCTCTCTCCCTCTCTCTCTCTCTCTCTTTAAATATATTTTTATGGGAGAGAGAGGTCAAGAGAGATAGAAACATCAATGAAGAGAGAGAATCATTGATCAAATGCCTCCTGCACACCCCGTACTGGGGATCGAACCTGCAACCGGGCATGTGCCCTGACCAGGAATCGAACAGTGACCCCTTGGTTCATAGGTCAACATTCAACCACTGAGCCACACTGGCCGGGCTCTTCTGTCTCTTTTAAGGACACTTGACCGTGCATTGGGATCCCCCTTGTATAATCCAAGATGTTTTTATGTTGAGGTTCTTAACTTACTTACATCTACAAATACCTATTTCCAAATAACGGCACACTCACATGTTCTAGGGGGTAGGACTTGGTCATATAATTTGGGGCATAATTTAACCCCCAGTATAGGCCATGTCCCATGTGTCAACTGTGGAATGCTAGCACAGGGCACAGCCTCTCTGAGGTCCTCTTAGTGCCATAAAGGAGGTGCTCAACAACCTGAATTTATTGTTTCCCTAACCCCCAGGGCCTCTCCTGGCAGCCGGTCCAATTGCAAATGGTCTTGGGGACCCAGAGGACACGTGAGAGCATCAGGCACAGGCCTGGTGCCATCTGGGGGAGAGGACAGCTGTCTGGTTGATGACACAGGTTAGATGGCATCAGAAGGACAAGGCTCCAAACCCTGGTCCCACCACCTAATAATTGCAGTGACCTTGGCAGGTGGGTGACTTTGACCCTCTGTGCTTCAATCTCTTCATTTGTAAGTGAGGAGAGTCATTCATTTATTCAGCAAATATTTAGTGAACATTTATGATGGGGCAGGTGCTGAGTGCAAGGAGTGGGGATACAGCGACGAATAAAAGAAGGGAGGCCTGTCCTCAGCAGGGAGATGAACAATAAAAGCAAGAAGTGTGCTATTTAGAGAATTAAAATGGGCGGATGGGTTGGTATAGACAGGACGGTAGAGAGAGCTCCTTGGAGGAGGTGACTTGAACTGGAGTCTGGGTGATGAGAAGGAGCTGGCCACGTGGGGGCTATCAAGAAGGGTGCTGTAGGTAGAGGGAAAGGCAAAGGAGAGCCACAGTGGTCCTGACACCCTGGGCCAGGCAAGGGGCCATTCATTTATTCACTGGTTCATTCAACAGCTATTTGTTTAGCACAGTGGTCAGCAAACCACGGCTCACGAGCCACATGCGGCTCTGTGGCTCTTCCACAAAATACCACGGCCTGGGCGAGTCTATTTTGAAGAAGTGGCGTTAGAAGAAGTTTAAGTTTAAAAAATTAGGCTCTCAAAAGAAATTTCAGTCGTTGTACTGTTGCTATTTGGCTCTGTTGACTAATGAGTTTGCCGACACTGGGTTAGCACCATTCACCTGCCCTGACTATGGCTGTGGACCAAGAACAGGAAGGACATGACACATTGAAAACATTCAGCAGCGTCCCAGCCCCATGTGAAATGCTCGGTGAATGTCAGCAATTCTTGATGGTCAGTAAATTCAAGGATTCTCCCCTTCCGCTCTTCCTGGTGGGCTTCCCTGAGGAGGCACCACTGCCCTATGTCCTTTTTTCCATAATGAAAGTGGCTTTCTGGGTTTTATTCTGGTCGTAAGATGACACATACGAGGGGCAGAAAATGGGATTTTCCATATCTTCATTTTTAAAAAAAAATAGTGCATCAAAATATGTATCTTGATGATTTAATCCATGTTGATAGCACCCCTTAAATTTTGTTCGCTCACCTTACCCTTGTCCCAACCCTGGCATACACATGCATACACACATACAAGCACACGTGCACACGTGTACACATGAGTTCACACATACATACCCACTAATGGGGGTGCAAGGAAGCCGGTGGGTGAGAACCATCACTTTCCCCTGTCCCCCTATCCTTTTCTTAGTCACTGTCTAGACACCAACTTTTCATAGGGGTCCAGGTGACATCAACCAGAACCTCAAAGAGAGAAAAATACTGTACTTGTGAGAACGGTCTGCTTTTCAAACACGGAACAAAAACAAATAGGGAGTATCAGAATCCACTGCACAGACAAAGGGTAAATATTATTTCATGAAACTTTTGTTTCTGCTCCGAATCTGGGCAGACTAATGGCAAGGTAAAAAATTGCTTCTTTGATTCTTGATCAAAATGCTTGACATACGTGGATACCTGTGATGTTTGAAATCTGTTTTCTTTTTGTTCCTTAATTGATATGTCACAGAGGTTACGCAGTGTCAGTAAATATAGGTTTTATCACTTTCATTCTCCAGTGTGTCAACCCCCAGACTCAGACTCTGCCATCGTTCTCCAGCTTTCCTTAAAGGCTCTCGTAATGACAACTATGACGTGCTTAGCAAGAGACTAGCTACGCATTTCACACACATTGCCTGGTGGAGTCCCATTGACACACTCATTGTATGGGCAAGAAAATGGAGGCTCCTGACATCAATCACATCACAGCTTGCAGGTGGTAGAGCCAAGATTTAAACCCCAGCTGCCGATTTTGGGGCTTTTAGCCACCCAGAATTACTCTTTGGTAGATCTTTGCATATTCCTAATGACGAATTTAAGTTCACACACTTAAATGTTTTTTTAAAATATATATTTTATTTATTTTTTACAGAGAGGAAGGGAGCAGGATAGAGTTTAGAAACATTGATGAGAGAGAAACATTGATCAGCTGCCTCCTGCACACCTCCTACTGGGGATGTGCCCGCAACCAAGGTACATGCCCTTGACCAGAATCGAACCTGGGACCCTTCAGTCCGCAGGTCAACGCTCTATCCACTGAGCCAAACCGGTCAGGGCCACACACTTAAATGTTTAACACAGATATATAGACTGCCCCCAAGGAAGGTTGTATCAGTTTGCACGCCATGAGAGAGCACGGGTGTGCTTGTGCATCCCCAAGACTTCACACATGCTAGTGGTGAGCTTGACTAGCAAAAGTGATTCTTTAGCTGATGAACGGCAGGATTGAGCATCTTTGCAGAAGTTTGTGGACTTCTTATCGTTCTTGTGTAAACCTCCTATTCATGCCCTGTGCCAATTTCACACTTGGCATGTCTTTTTCTTATTGATTTGTAAGTGCTCTTTGTATATTAAGACTCACTGTTGTGTCTGCCATATATATGGCAAAGAACCTAATCTTTCTCTATCAGGGACAATTTTGAAAGGCCAGAAAGGCCTGCTTTTATTGCCCATCTGTGAATGTTTCTGTTCTAATGAGTCTTCACTATAGGCTGCATTTTATTGGTGGTGCTTCCAAAGTGGAGAATCTGAGATTGTAAAAACTTCAGCTTTATCCAGACCAACACTTAAAAAACCCTTCAGCCTCCCATGGCAAGAAAGCTCAGGCCTGGGAGTCAGAGCCCCAGCTCTGTGTTCCAGTTTGCAGCCCATTGCAAAGGCTCAGCCTCTGCTTTCTTTGGGTTCAGAGGGGCTGGTAAATGCAGCCACCCCTATCAGTACCTAAAAGCCACGTCCCTCTCCTCATCCAGCCACTCCTCCCTCCTCTAGAGGACCAGAAGCGGTAGATAGAGAAGGATGGGTGGCACCATAGTCAGAGAAATGGTGCAAGTGGGAGGCAGGCAGGAGAGGTCCCTGGCCTTGATGGCTGGCAACCCCTTGGTGCCCTCAGCACCCACCTGGTTAAGGAAAGAAGGAGGCTCCTGGCTACTTGAGCCTACCTTTCTCTCTCTCTTTTTTTTAAAAAATTTTTTATTGATTTCAGAGAGGAAGAGAGAGAGATAGAAACATCAGTGATGAGAATCATTGATCTATCGGCTGCCTCCTGCACGCCCCCTACTGGGGATCAAGCCTGCAACCAGGGCATGTGCTCTTGACCAGAATCGAACCTGGGACCCTTCAGGCCAACACTATCCACTGAGCCAAACCGGCTTGGGCGAGCCTACCTTTCTTATTCACTCTTTAATATATTCCTATCAGAGCCCATGGTTTCTTTGTGCCTCAGTCTTGCCATCTGTAAAATGGAGATGATTTTAACAATCGCATAAATTAGCATCTGTAAAGGGGCTGAAACAGTGCCTGGTACATAGTAGGTGTTCAATAAAAAACATCACTGTTTCGATTCCACTGCTTGCTGTATTATTATTGAGGACAAGGTATAGGATGGAAAAGCAGGGCCCTGGGCACCTGGAACCAGCCCAGGGGGGCTGGTGGGAACCTACAGGGCATCTGGGAGGACCCTCTGGAGGGAAACTGAGGCCCAACAATACCCTCCCCAGCCCCAAGTCCTTCTTACCCATGCCTCTGCCCCAACCCCTCAGAGACCCAGAAGGGGCCCCCTGGGAAAGCGGCAGCAGGGACTGAGCTGCCCGGCACAATTACCGTTTTCATCCTCATTAAACCACATTTTCATTCTAATTAGAGTTTCACCGCCTCCCAGAGAGAAGGGCCGATTACTTTTCACATCATTACCGCCTATCCCTCCCTCCCTCCCTCCCTCCCTCCCGCCCTGCCCAGGCATCTATTTCACACTGGCTTCCCTCTCTCGCTGTCTCTCCGAGGACTAGAGAGAAGCACAGAACATTTATTAGTTGCCTACTGGGTGCTGAGAGGTGTTAGCAACCTTCACCCACAGCACCGTCGCTTTAGCTCTGCCCGATTCTAATCTCCCTATTTTTCTCCGACAGGTACCCCTTCACACATGCCCTGGGACTTACTTATTCTGTTTATCGTCTTCCCCAGAAAGTCAGGGCCCACCCATATCCCCACGGCACTCCTGGACACCATGACTGCATGGCTTCCAGCAACCGGCCCCTCGCTGCTGGGACCAGCCCCAGGGAGAACAGAAAGTGCCGGAGAGCAAATCCACTGCGGGAGCAGCCCTGGCCCGGTGACTGATGGGGTGGAGGTGGGCACATGGGGGGAGGGGGCGGTGGATAAGTACCCCAGCTCCCTCACCCCTGTGGGAAAACTCTGGGAGGTGTGTTCCGCTCTGTCTCAGCATTCGCCAGCAGCACTGAGCCTACTGTGGAGACTCACTCATGAACACTCCTCCACCCAACACCCTCCCTTCCCTTCCGCGCTCCCCTGTCCATGTTTCCTGGGCTCACCTCCCAGATCAGCTGCATCCTGGATCTCCCAGCCCCCTCAGGCTTTGGGGTTCGGGATGGGCTAGGAAAGGTTCTGCAGATCTCCCTGGAACAGATGCTACTGGACTGCAGCATCACTGGGCAGCTCCAGCCCAAGTTGAGATAAACTCTTGGGGCATTTCTGTTAGGATGGGACATTCTCCTTCCTGGACTCCCACACCTCTAAGCTTTAGCCCAATCACAGCTGTTTCTTTTTGCCCTTGATTTAGTTATATGTGTACCTATAACATGCCCAGCACTGTCCTAAGCATTTTAGGGGTATGTTTTGTTTAATTTTTACAACAACCCCATGCAGTTCATACTGTGTTAGCCCCATTTTACAGATGAGAAAACTGGTACCCAGTACACTGAATGCCTATTTTCAGGTCACTCGGTTGGCAAGCAGCAGAGCTGGCCCCAGCGGCCTTTTGTCACAGCTGTGGCTACTGGTTACTGACTTCCATGGGGAGTGTGTGGACGTCCCATGAAATGCACAGGTTGTTAATATTTTCTGACAACCCTGCAAGATGGACATTACCCTCACATCATAGATGGAGAGACCGAGGCCAGGAGAGGGCACGCAACATACCTCAGGTCACAGAGGTGGCAGAATGGGGATCTGAGCCGGACACGTGATCTTTCCGGGAATTGCAGGCTCCATCTCCCAGATAATGGGGTGAGGGTTCCCTCCAGCCCAGATGAGGTTCTGAAGACACAGGCCTGGGTCTCGGCCTTCTGGGTTTGGGCCCAGGAGCAACCCTGACCGTGAAGGTCTTCCAGGTGGTGCCATCCATGGGCCCTGATCTCGGTGCCTGCCCTTGCCCGTCCCTAGGCTCCAGCCACCACACACCAGGGACCCAAGCCAGCCTCTTGGTCTTTCAGAGCTTGGGGATCCACAGGCCACGCCCCCACCCCATAGGGGTTATTAATTAACACTAATTAACGTCTATGATCACAGAGCCAGCCAGGCCCCTGGGCCTGGAGCAAGGGAGGAAGGAAAGTGTGAGAAAGCTGGCACCTTGCCAGGCACCATGGATTATTCAGCCTCCCTCAGGCTGGCTAGCAGGGAAGGCCTCACAATGACCAGAAGGGGAAACTGAGGCACAGAGGAGGACCAAGTAGCCCCCGAGTGGTTGACATTTGAAGGAACAAGGAGTCAAGCCTTGGAGACCTGACAGCCTCTGGCCTCACAGGAGCTCTAGGTCCCCCACCCCCAGCCTCAGTTTTCTCATCTGTAAATGGGGGTGAAAATTTATTGTCTTCTATGTGTAAGGGGCTTCACCAAGCTTTTATGCATGTAAAATGCTTTACACATCATTGTTTTCCAGTAGATGTTAACTCCCTTTCCCTGGCTGCCAACCCAGGGGCCTTCTGCGGCCATGTGCCTCATTTTCCCTCTTTGCACTCAGGGCACCTTCCTGTTGCTGCTCTTCCCAGGACAAGGCACCTCCAGCCCAATGCCATGGAAGGCTCAGAAAGGTCATTCCCCACCAGCCTAATAGCACCGTTGCTACCGTGGCGACGACGAGACAGTTCCCTGGCCCCTGATTAAAAACAGAAGTTTCCCCCACATTCTCAGAGACGGAGCAGAAGGGAAAACAAAGACAGCACACTCACGCCAGATAAATACAGACGCAAACACATGCATAGCAGATAAACACACACTGGCACACTCCATGCGCACACAGCCGGCTGCAGGCTCGGATGGGCTCCTACAGTCTTGTTCAGACAGCCTGGAGACACCCAGGAATGACCACACCGCCACCCCCACACCTCCTCTGGCACAGATGCTGCAAAGCCAGACATCTGGGCCCCCGAGCACAGCAGTGTACATGGCCAGGAGTCACAGGTTCAGGAATGAACGCCCAGGAGCAGCCCTTGGCCGAAGATGGGAGGGACGTAGTGAATAAATAGCCTGGCTTCCTCTCCTGGCCAGTGCATGGGCCACACAGAATCCCATGGGGCCCCCAGAGACCCAGCCTGTCTCCCTTCCCTGCCCCCTTCCTGGGTTCCCTGTGAGCATCTCCTGTCTTAGTCAGCTTTGGCTGGTACAGCAAAAATACCATAGACTGGGCGGCTTATGAACAACAGACATTTATTTCTGAAAGATCTGGAGGCTGGAAGTCCAAGATCATGGCAGGTTTGTGGTGCGGGCTCACTTCCGAGTTCATAGATGGCCGCGTGGAGGAAGGGACAAGGGAGCCCTCTAGGTTCCCTTTGATAGGGGACTAATCCCTCATGACCTCATCAGCTCCCAAAGGCCCCGCTTCCTCACACTATTACGTTGGGGGTAGGGTTTCAACATAAGAGTTTGAGAAGGACACGCACATTCACATTCAGACTTTTGCGTCTCCCAGATAAGCCAGGTGCTCTTCGAGCCTCGTGTCTGGGTCGGCTGCTGGAGGAATCCAAGCCCGGGCACCCAGGGCAGAAGTTCACCAGCGTGCCCTGACCAGTGTGTGCACACAACGGAAGGGTGTTCAGCAGTGGGTTTCAACGCGGGCTATCTTGCCCCTCAGGGGACGTTCGGCAAAGTCTGCAGACATGTGGGGCTGTCACAGCTGAGCCATGGGGTGTTACTCGCATCTAGTGTGTGGAGGCCAGGGATGCTGCTCAACACCCTACAGGGCCCAGAACAGCCCCCACAGCAGAGAGTGACCGGGTACCCATGCGGAGTGCTGAGGCGGGGAGCCCTGGTCTCCGGGAACCAGATGCCAGGACACCCTGGCACACACGCTGACCTCCACGGGAGGCAGCTGAGGGCAGCACCTCAAACACAGACCCACAGTGGGGTTCCCAGATGGCCTCAGAACACAGGTGCACGCTGCGCCAGGCCCTTGCACAGGGAAGGGAGCAGAGACTCAAGCCCTGCGTGTTTCCCACCAGGATGTGCAGGCCACCCAAGGGGACCCACCCATCTGGCTGCCGCTGTGTGTGTGAGGCTCAGCTTGTAGGGCTTGGGTGGCTATAACTCCTTCAATCCTCACAGCCCACTGGGGAGATCCTTAACGACCACTAAACCCACTTTACAGAGGAGGAAACAGGCTCAGAGAGGGGATGTGTGTGCCAGGACCCAGCCAGAAATCCAGATGCCATCCACCCCAAGCATGTGCGAGGATGCAGAGGCAGTGGGACAAAGGGCACGCCTGCTGTCTGGGGGCTGAAGTAAGGAGGGCACAGAAGTCTAGCTCTCCAGAGAGATGTGGGTAACTAAAAGATCCACCTTTAAATGTTTTTAAACTGGCTGTCCCTGGAGGTGGACAATCTGGGGCTCCAACCCCAGTCTTACCATTTTTTGGCTCTGTGAAGCTGGGCTCACCATGCAGCCTCCCTGAGCCTCAGTTTCCCCATCTGTAAAATAGGGATTTACCTATTCACTATTCCACAAGTATGAACCAGGGGCTCAGTAAGGACCCTGCATCCTGCCTAGCTATAAAGGCGGGACATGCGCATAGTGGGAGCTTTCCTCCCTTCCCCGGGCCCCCTCCCCGCAGGCTCCAGCCACTTAACTAGTTTTGTGGGGAGCTGGGGCTTGTGTGAGGCTGAGGGGCGGAACCCTCAGCTCCCCTCCACCCTCAGCTTCCATCCCTGTGCCTCTCAGACCCCAGGAGCTGGGATCCGAGGCAGGGTTCCAGGGTCTGGCGTCCATATTCGGGGCTGATCCCAAGAAGCAGGAAGGGGAGGAGGTTAAATCTGGAGTGGGGAACCTGGGAACCGCCACCTCCCAAAGCTTGGATTTTTCCACCTCTGCTTCCCGCCGCTGCAGCGCGAGGAACGAGCGCCACCTGTGGGCCACTGGCGGGGAGGTGCGTGCGATTCTTGAGAAAGTCGGTCGCTGAGGGCATTTTACTTCTAGGGGCCTGGGGGGTGGGGGTGGGGCGACGCATCAGTATACAATACAGCCCACACCTACGAAATAATTCTCTTGCCCTTTTCCCAGGCGCTCTTTTCATACTAACCTTGTCCATTTATCCTCCACCACTCCCAGCAAACATTTAACTGAACACCTACTGTGTACCAGGCTCTGTTCTGGGTTCAGAAGACACAAGAGGAACACAGCTGGTAAACCTCCCTGCCCTTCTGGAGTTTACAGTCTGGGGGAAGATAGGCAAGGAGGGGAACAACCAACCCTGGAGCCACTGCTGGGGGCGGGGGAAGAGAGAGACAAGTGTTTCAAAGGAGATAATAAACAGAGGGGTGTGGCAGGAGGGCACCTGCTCTGGATAAGGTGAGTGGGGGCGCTCTCCCAGGACACCATGTTTGCCTTGCGGCTGAAGGGAGATATGGCCCCAGCCATGTCAAGAGAGGGGCATGGGACCCAGTGGCGGACACAGCGAGGGCAAAGCTCCTAAGGCAGAAAGGAGCTTGGGGCATTGGACAGGAAGGAGGTCAGGTGGTCAGAGCTGAGAGAAGGCAGGAGAGGTGGGTGGGACCTCAAGGCTCCTTTTGGAGACAGATCCAGCCCCACATTCTGAGGGAGAGGAAGAAACCTCACGGTGACCAGAAAGCCCTCATCACCACCCAGCTCCACACAGATGCCCTCCGGCCACACCCTCCCCACCCACCACAGCAGCCCCCTACCAGGCCTCCCTCACAGAGGAAAGCCCAGCCCGCTTGCCCCATCTCATGGTCCCCGCCTTTGCCTATGATGACATGGATGGTGATGACACCACAGAGGAGCATGAGCAGTGGGGAGTTAACTGGCCTAGGGCTGGGGGGACCGGGATTTGACCTGAGACAGTTCCTCGGGGGATGACTGTTGCGAGAGGGCAAAGCAGGTAAGTGTGGTCCTGCATGTCCACGGTTCCTTGTGTACCAGCTACCCCACAGCAGGCACTCCCTGAGCACTGGAGCAGGGGGTCGGCTCTGCTGGCAACCCTCCCCTCTATAACCCCTGGGAGAGCCAGGAACCACAGCTGTGGTGAGCGCTCCCACAGAGGGCATCCCCTGTCCTCTGTGAGCCCCCTCCTACCCAGGGCTGCTCTGGTCCTCCTGTGGCCACCCTGTGTCCCTGGTGTCCTCACCTCATTCGAGGCTGGGTCTCTGCTTCAGCTGCCTCTGGCCAGAGAGAAAAGCCCTCAAGGGTTGTTACCAGCCCCACGTTCCAGACCCCAACCCAGCCCAATCCCCGCCTTCATCCCCCCAAGAGCCAAGTCCCCTGGTGTGGTCTGGCAACCCAAAGGGGACTGTGGGGCAATGTCCTTGGGTCCCATGAATGCTGTTCCCTGGGACCCTGCCTTCAGGGAGGGGACCTGAGGGACATGTGGATCTCCCTCAGCCCTGAGGGGGGAACAGAGCCCTTTCTCCAGTCCCTGCTGCCTCAGCTTTGGGGACTGCCTGGCTCTCGGGGAGGGTGTGGGGCCTCCTGGAGCTTCTAATTATGGTTTTAGAGGCACAGACTTAATTACTGCCTCTCGAAGGGTTAATTACTCCTAATCTGCTGGGAATCAGGCAATTCTTGAGCCTTCTGAGAACCAAAATATTTCCCCTCCTAAAAGTCTCCCACCCCCATCTTTTCAGTTTCCCTGCACGGAGGTGTGTGGTAGGCCAGGCAGAGTCAAGAAGACCCGAACCACCATTCTGCCTGCAAAAAAACCCACTTTCTGGGCCTAACACAGGCAAGGGCTGAATTCAGAGAAGGGAGATCTCTGGCCAGGGCTCCTAAGATCCTGCTTTACTTGGGGGGCAGCAAGACTTCCTGGATGAGGTGGCTTAGAGCTGGTTTTAAGGACCCTGAGTAGTTAGGGAAGGGAAGGAGAAATAGAATAGTTATAAAAACCATTAATCATGCTCTGTTCACTGTTATTGCTTTGATCTGATGAAAGAAAGCACTTTCTAACCTGGCTGGGAGTTGTACCCCAGGACCTGGGAGTTAACCTGAAATGCTCCTCCAGCTTCCTTACCTGAGAACTGCCTAATATCATGGAAAGATTAACCACCTTGCAGCCGAAACAATGGAGTCTCGGAGGCACCTGCTCTCTGCAAGCCCCCAGCATGCATTGCCTGTAATCTGTAATCATTATACCCATTTTGATTCCTTTTGCCTACTTTCACTTCTTGTAATATCTGTTTTTATTTCACTTTGCATATCCTTTCTTTTTTAATATTTTTGTTGATTTCAGAGAGAAAGGGAGAGGGAGAGAGAGATAAGAAACATCTATGATGAGAGAGAACCATTGGTTGGCTGCCTTCGACATGTCCCTCACTGGGAATCGAACCCGCAACCCAGGCACGTACCTTTAACCGGAATTGAACCCGGGACCTTTCAGTACACAGGCCCACGCTCTATCCACTGAGCCAAACCAGCTAGGGCTGCATATCCTTTCTTATTCTTTTTGCCTACTTCCCCATGGAATCTTCGTCCTGCCCCATATAAGCAGCTGGCTTAGGCAGGGGAGGATGTGGCTGACCTGCTGCTCTCCCATATCGTCGGCATTATTGGAATAGACGCTCATACGTGATTCAACCCTGTCTCTGCTTACTTGGCTCAAGTAGTGACAGGCAGCCGGGACCCATTTGTTGTCTGGTTTCAAAGTGACCCCCCAGTTGGGCCCACAGCTCCTAAGATCCTATTTTTCCTGGGGGTGGGGGGCAGCAAGGCCTAGAAAAGCTGATGATTCTGAACTAGGAGGGGCCTGTATGGAGCCTCCGTTTCCCCATCTGTTAAATGGGACCAGAGCTGAGATGAATGGGGCAAGCCAAGAATAGCTGTCTTCACAGAGAGGAGGCCCTGATGGGTTCCAAGGTGACAGCCCTCAGTGGGAGCTCATGCAGCCCCTCCAGCCACCCAGTTCCTCCTGGTGCCCTCTGCCCGGGCTCATAACAATGCCAGTATTGGATCCTGATCTCCCCTCTGCTGTCCTCCTCACCCCTTTGCTGGTTCCCACCTCGGGCCCTCTGCCCTTGCAGTTCCCCCTGCCTGGCTTTCTTCCCCTAAATGGTGCGGAGTCTGGGGAGCTCTGGCCCTAAAAGGTCACCTCCACAAAGCTCTGACTATAGTGTCTCTCCAGGAACCACTTCCTCCCTGGGAGTTCTCCAACCTATCATGCATTTACCCCTCTGAGGAAACACAGCCTTGTTTAGATCCTGGCCGAGTGACCTGGTGCTCAGTTTCCTCATCTGTGAAGTGGGGGTGCCCTCGGGGTCCTGTGCCCTGACTGAGGTAGTCCCGGAGGCTGAGATGTAGTGAGACCTGCTTCTGTAGGTCACATGATGGACTCAGGGATCCTGAGCAGAGCTTGATGACAGTGAACAGGCAGGGCAGGCAAGCATGAAGCGCAGGGGACTACCGTCAGAAGAGGTAGAGAGGAGGCAGACCTGGGAACTGGGGTCAGAATCTTATGCTCCCATTTTACAGATGGAGAAACTGGGGTCCAGCCCAGTGGTTGAGCATTGACCTATGAACCAGGAGATCATGGGTTCGATGATTCCAGGTCAGGGCACATGCCCAAGTTGCAGGCTTGATCCCCAGCAGGGGGCAGCCGATGAATGATTCTCTCTCATCTTTGATGTTTCTATCTCTCTCTCCTTCTCCCTTCCCCTCTGAAATCAATAAAAATATATTTAAAAAAAAAAAAAAAAAAGGAAACTGGGGCCCAGAGAGATGGAGTCACTTATGGAAGGCACAGAGCCCTCTAGTGGGAGAGCTGGAGTTCACACTGACATTTGGGAGCGTCCCACAGGCCCGCCTGGGGGAGAGGTAGGCTGGGGAGGCTCGGGAGGGAGTGCTGGGAGGAGGGCTGTTCGGCAGGAAGGTAAACAGTACAGTTTTGGTTTGGCTGTGTGTCAGGGGATGGTGGTTCAGGCCAGGATGGGATAGGATTAAGTTAGTGTTAGAAAGGAAGGAGGAAAGAAGAAGGGAGAGGGAGAGAAGGAAGGAAGGAGGAATTGGTCAGGTCTATTTTAGTTGCAATAAAAAATCCAAACCCAAACTGACTAAAAAAGGAAAAAAGAATGTATTGTTTCATGTGGACTTTAAGCATAGCTGGATGCAGGGATCAAACACAGTAACCTCCCCCCTCCCCCATGGGGAGCTTCATGCCCAGGCAGCCACCTCCCATGGGGATGAAAAGATTTTAGCAGTCCCTGGCTTGTTTTGTCAGAAACTCCAGAGAAAAACAAGAAAGCCACTTGGCCAACAACTCTAGCAAAAACCTCAGGGCTACCTCTCATTGGACAGACTGGGGTCCCATGTAATTTAGGAACCAATCACTGTGGCCAGTAAGGACAGAATGTACCCATTGGCCAGGCCTGGGTCATGTGACCACTCCTGGTGCTGGAGGTGGAGCCAGCCACCTAAAGGACAAAGGGTGGAAGGGAGAGAAGACAATTCATTCAACAAATGTTTAGTAAGCTCGTCTGTGTGCCTGGCCCTGGTCTAGGTGCTGGGGATACAGTAGTTCCTGTGGGGCTGACACTCTAGATAATGATGTGAATTACAGTGATATTAGAAAGTGACACGCTGTACCGAAGATTAAAGCAGGGGGAAAGGATAGGGATGGCTGGGGAAGGGAGCAGAGATTTTATTTTTTAATTTATTATTATTATTATTATTATTTTAATCCTCACCCGAGGATATTTTTTCCATTGATTTCTAGAAAGGGTGGAAAAGGGAGGCGGGGGTGGGAGGGTGAGAGAAAGAGAGAGGAACATCGATTGGTTGCCTCCCACATGCATCCCTACCAGGGCTGGGGAATTCCTTGACCTGGAAGTGTACCCACAACTCTTCAGTCCACATGCCGACGCTGTAACCACTGAGCAAAACCAGCCAGGGCAGGAGCTGAGATTTTAAATAGGAGGTGGTATCTGAGCCAAAACTTGAAGCCAAAGGAATGAAAATATCTGGGAAAGGGCATTCTATGCACAGGCAACAGTCAGTGCAAAGGCTCTGAGGCTAGACTGTGGCTGGTGTGTTTGGGGATCTGTGAGGAGGCTGGTGGCTGGGGGCAGGGAATGAGGGGGAGAGTGGGAGGTGAGGCACAGAGGTGACAGGGCCTATGGGCCTTGGGGAGGACTTTGGATCTTCCCCGGGTGAGGTGGGAGTCACAGAGGGTTCTGAGCAGAGGAGAGATGGGGTATGACCCGATTCAGGTGTTCACAGGAAGAATAGAAGGTCAGACTGATGGTCAGACAACAAAACATCTACACAGAGAGAGATTTTACGTATAAACAACTAGATTTGGCCTCAAAGCGAGCTGTCCTTAACCACAGGCTGGGCCTCTAGACCTTGTGGTCTCCGCAGGTCTGCCATCTGTGGTTTGGTTTGTTGCCTTTTCCCACCATCCATGGGAAGAGAAACAGGTGGGGTGAGGGGCTGGGAGGACAGACCACCTGGGTTGCACACTACCCCCTTCCCAGGAGACAAGAAGCCCCCAGCCCTACTCCAATTCAAGACACACTTGGGCAGGGCTGCTGCGAATGTTTGCTCTCTGCACTTTCTTTCTAAGTTGGTGGGAACAGGTGTGGCTCAGGGCATAGGGGGAGGCCTGATCTAGTGGGGGATGGAGCAAAAATGAGAAGCTGGGTCACTCAGACCCCAGATGCAGGCCGGAAAGGCTGCAGAGGCAGGGGCTGCCCCTTGGAGAAGGAACAGAGTGGGTTGGGGCCTCGCTGGCACCTAGCTCTGTCCTGCTAAGCATAGGAAGGGGAAGGGTTGGGGTGGCAGGCCCTGAGGCCAGAGCTGCGATGGAAGTGCTGATAAGGACCCTGGAGGTTGGATGTCAGCCCCGAGGGTTGGGCAATGTCCTGTTTGGACACTCTTATGGCTTTCTCTCCTGCAGCCCTGCCCTGGCCATGGTGGAGAATTACAGCGGGGGAACTGGTGCCAACTGTTACCTCTACCAGAAACAGTAATAACCTCCCTCCAAATTTCCCTACAAATAGGAGAGACACCTGCGAAAGAAAGAAAGAACATAGACCTTACTTCACATCCTACACAAAAAGTAACTAAATATAAAACCTAAAACTATAAAAGTCTGAGGAGAAAACATGCAAGGAGATCTTTGTAACCTGGACTTAGGCATGGATTTCTTAGATTTGTCACCAAAGCACAATCAAAATGAAAACTTGTGCTCTTGGAAAGACATCAGGAAAACAAAAA
Organism: Corynorhinus townsendii; assembly: GCA_026230045.1. Taxonomy (NCBI): domain Eukaryota; kingdom Metazoa; phylum Chordata; class Mammalia; order Chiroptera; family Vespertilionidae; genus Corynorhinus; species Corynorhinus townsendii. The sequence continues at coordinate 81,368,707 of JAPDVU010000006.1, forward strand.
GACAAGCCACAAGACCAGGGAAAAGTTTGTGCAAATCACATATCTGATAAAGGTCTTGTATCCACAATATATAAAGAGCTTCCAAAATTCAACAACACAGTGCCATGTCCATTCATGTTTAAAATTCTTTAAGTAAGGTAGAAGGGAACTTCCAAACGCTGATGTTAAGGTAGGTGCCAAAAAACCCATAGCGACTATCCAACTTCCTTGTGAAATAATGGAAGATTTCCTCACTGAGATTAGACCAAGAAAAGGATGACTGCTGTCACTTCAACTTCTATCTCTCCCTTCCTCTCTGAAATCAATACAAATATACAGTATATTTTTAAAAAAATCAAAAATAAAGTAGGCACAGGAGGGTGCAGGTTTTAATTGGGGTCAGGGGAGGAGGGAAGGCTCTCTTAGGACATTTGACATTTGAGTAAAAGACCTGAGGGAGGCGAGCAGAGAGCCATGTAGAGATCTAGGAGAGGGGGGAACCAGGCAAAGGAAACCACAAGTGCAGAGGTGGGGTGGGGGCGGGGTGGGGGGGGGGTGAGAGTCTGCCAGGATCAGTAGGAAGCCAGTGGGGCTGGAGGAAATAGCGAGGGGACAGTAGATGGAGATAATGGCAGGGAGGGCCAGGGCAGGACAGGCAGAGCCTTGTGGGTCCCGAGGAGGAGTTCAACTTTAGTTTTGAGTGAGGTGGGAGCCTCCAAGCGTTCTTGAGCAGAGGTTGCCCTCTGGCCACTGTTGGGGGAACAGCCTCTAGGAGAAGTGGAGCGGGAGCTGAGAGATCAAGGCAGAGGTGACTACACTGGTCCAAGCGGGAGATAGTGGGGCTGATCCAGGGTGGGCTCATGGAGGAGGTGAAAAGTGGTGGATTGCCCTAGCCGGTTTGGCTCAGTGGATAGAGCGTTGGCCTGCGGACTCAAGGGTCCCACGTTCGATTCCGGTCAAGGGCATGTACGTTGGTTGCAGGCACATCCCCGGTAGGGGGCGTGCAGGAGGCAGATGATTTATGTTTCTCTCTCATCAATGTTTCTAACTCTCTATCTCTCTCCCTTCCTTTCTGTAAAAAAAAAAAAAAAAAAAAAAAAGTAGTGGATTCAGGCCTGGTCAATGTGGCTCAATGGTTGAGTGTTGACCCATGAACCAGGAGGTATGGTTTGATTCCCAGTCAGGGCACATGCCTGGGTTTCAGGCTCGATCTCCAGTAGGGGGCGTGCAGGAGACAGTCAATTGATGATTCTCTTTCATCATTGATGTTTCTATCTCCCTCTCTGTTCCTCTCACTCTAAAACAAGTTTGTCAAACTCAAAGGCTAACACGGGCCAAATAAACAAGGTTTAAGTTTCTGTGGGTCACAAAAAAACAAAAGCTTCAATTTTCATAGAAACATAGGTTTCTTTCGATAGAGACATGCTGAATACAAAGGGCTGAAATAAATGAGTTATCATTAACATAAAATAATAGAACAGTTAAAATTATGAACCATTTCAGCAAAACCAAAATTAATTAATTTTCTATCCCAATCCCTCAATCTTGTGCTTTTAAAAATCAAGCTTTACTGGAATTAATGGAAAATATTTCACTTTGGAAAAAAAAAATAATAGAACAGTTTAATAAAAACTGATATTTTTTCTTGAACATTAGCTTACCAGACACCGAATAACTGCATAAATCAATAAGTGTAATGCAAATAAACCTATTTTTCTTGTTCTCCAAAAGTGAAATATTTCCTGTTGTGCACACCAAACAAGTCAGCACAAGACTAATGATGTGGCAATCGGCTGCTAAACTATTTGCTGCTGGTATTAGTGGAGAGAAATGGTGCGCCTGCGCGTAAGGCGTGTAAGGGAAATGAATGCAACACGATTATAGTAATCAGTCATTAGTGAACGTTGTAGTTCATTATTAATAATTATGTGTAACAGAATATTGTAAAAATTAAGTTACAAAATGTTTATTAAAACATTTCTTACATAGCATTATATTGGCTGGGCCACAAAAATATTCATTGTGAGCTGCGAGTTTGATATGCTTGCTCTAAAATCAATAAAACATATTTTTTGAAATATGTTTAGGATGGATTTTTAAATATATATATATTTATTGATTTCAGAGAGGTAGGGAGAGATAGAAACATCAGTGAGAGAGAATCATTGATCAGCTGCCTCCTGCATGCCCCTTACTGGGGACTGAGCTCACAACCCGGGCATGTGCCCTTGGCCAGAATCGAACCTGGGACCCTTCAATCTGCAGGCTGACGCTCTATCCACTGAGCCAAACAGGCTAGGGCTAGGGTGAATTTTCAAAGTAGAGCCCTCAGAGTTTGCTGATGTGGGGGTGGGGGGTGGAGAGGGACAAAGACGGAGAGAGACATGGATGCCTCTAGTATTTTGACCTGAGCATCTGGGCCACTAGGAAGGACATTGAGGCCCAGAGAGTCAGAGGAAGATGCCCAGGTTGCACATGGGTCCATAGTGGCCTCATCCCCAGCTAAGGTGTGGCCCTGATGTGAGAGCTCTGGTAGTGTGGGTATACAGAGGGGCGTAGCCTGCTCAGAGCCAGGCACCTCCTCCCGTTGCCTCTCAAGTCCACATCCCAGTACTCCCCCTCTGGCTCTGTTCTCTTCCTTTCAGTCTTGTTTCCAGAACTCCTGCTCCCTGGAGACTCAGACCATGTGCTTCTGATTCCTTCGTCCTGAACTCATATGGCATGAACATCCATGAAAGCCTTATGTGGAAGCCTTATGTGGAAGCAGGGGTGAGGAGGGGGAAATTCCTCCCTTGGGGGTGGGTAGGGCTGTGTCCAGAAGCCCAGCAACATCTCCAGGGCACCCAGCAGAAGGGCGGCACGCTCCCAGAGCAGACGGGTGGCCACCAGCACAGCCTTTCTTTGGGGCCCTCCAGTGCCCGCCCACAGCCAGGGCTCCAGCTGCTCTGACCCCCCTTACCCCCAGCCCTCCCACACATTTCCTCCTAGGAGCCCTGACCGTGGGATTTGGTTTTTCGCCACCCTCTCCCTCGTTATCCAGCTCTGCCACTCCCCGGGACCTCCTTCCCAGTGGTCCATGGGCCTGGCTCCTGGGCAGTCCCAAATAGCCCTGGCAGGCCTGTGTGGGTCCAGAGCCACAGGGCGGATGTCCAACGGTCTCTGGCACTTCTCCTGTCCTCCTCTCCGCCATCTGGGCTTCTCTAGTTGCTTCCTGCCTCTCCATGTCAAAGGCCTCAGAGGGGCTGTCTTAACTTATTTGTCCTCAACTGAGCTCCAGCTACTGGAGAGTGACCAGCACTTGGAAGCTAGTGCTTACAGAGGCCTTTCTGGGCCCATTCCTCTCCCGATGGCCTATGAAAGAGGAACTCGTGTTCTCGTTCCTGTTTTACAGATAGGGGAACTAGAGCACAGACAGGTGAGGTTGCTCACCCAGGGCCACACTGCCAGACAGTGGCAGAGCTAGACCGGACCCCTGACCACTCTGGAATTCTGCTCTCATGAGAGCTGCAGAGTTCCAGCCTTTCGTTCCGTTCCATCCAGAGGAGAGAGACAGGAAACAGCAAACGAGCAAGAACATAACATTCAGTGACAAGGGCAATGAAGATCTCAAAAGAGGGTGGTTGGGGGATGGGAGCTTGGTCAGGAGTGAATGATTCACTCCAACTCCCATAACCGAGAAGAGCTGCTGTACTCCAGGTCACAGTTCATTACAGGGAAAGGATACTGATTAAAAGCCGCAAAGGGCCACCCTCGCTGGTCTGGCTCAGTGGATAGATAGAGTGTCGGTCTGCTGACTCAAGGGTTCTGGGTTCGATTTCAGTCACGGGCACATGCCTGGGTTGTGGGCTCGATCCCCAGTCGGGGATGGGGAGGGGATACAGAGGCAGCCAATCGATGATTCTCTCTCATCACTGATGTTTCTGTCTCTTTCTCCCTCTCCCTTCCTCTCTGAAATCAAATATGTATGTGTTTTTAAATACCAGCAAAGGACAGAGCACATGGGTGGGACTCAGGCATGAGCTTCCAGCTGTCCCCTCCCAGTGCAGTCCCAGCTCTCAACTCACTCAGCCACGATGTGGGACAACCTGCACTGAGTATTTCCAACCAGGGACACTCACCTGAGCCTTGGTGTCCAGGGTTTTTACTGGAGTTCATCATGTGAGCTTGGCTGACCACTCATGTGGCTGACCTCAGCCCCTTCAGAGGACAAGCTGATCATATCAGTGGCCCAACGCCTCCACCATGAATCACATTGTGAGCATGACTCTCTGACATGGTCTAAGGCATACAGACACTCTTATCAGGTAGGACACTCCGGGCCTTAAAGATGACCTCCCAGGAGCAAGGCAAGGGCATCAGGCAGACAGGCCTTCATTGGGAAGGTGCAGGATTGGAGCACCCCAAACCCGCGGAGTTAACTCTTTTTTTTTTTTTTTTTAATATTCTAGTATATGTCTTTATTGATTTTGTAGAGAGAGGAAGGGAGAGCAATAGAGAGATAGAAACATTGATGAGAGAGAAACATGGGTTGGCTGCCCCTACCCCCCTCACAACTCTTACTGGGGAATCAAGCCCACAACCCGGACATGTGCCCTGACTGGGAATTGAACTGGTGACCTTTTGGTTCATGGGTCAACAACTCAACCACTGAGCAATACTGGCCAGCCCTGAGTTAAATTTTTATTAGGCAGGACTAAATAGTGGAACAGGAATGCATATTTAAGGAATTGAAGTTTTTTGGGTTTTGTTTTTTAAGATTTTTTTATTGAGAATCCAAGATGGTGGCGTAGGTAAACACCTAAATTGCTGCCTCGCACAACAATTTCAAAACTACAACTAAAAGACAAAACATCTACTACCCAGAACCACGGGAAAGCTGGATGAGTGGAAGTTCTACAACTAGGGAAGGAAAGAGAAAAGAGCACTGAGACGTGCACAAGTGCTGAAAAGCTGAGGTACGGAGGCACGTGATCTGGGCTGGCGGCAGGCATTGCTTTTTTCAACCCACAGGGAGACAAGCCCCCGATTACTCTGAAATACAGTTTCTGGGGAGATGCGGGGGACCCAAACTCCTACGGGGAGAAGCTGGATTGTCTAACACCGGGTCGGAAAGTGAGGGGGTGCACTTGCAGAGCTTGCAGAGCTGCGCATAAGAATAATTGTTTACTGCGCTGGGGCACGGTACGCAGTTGGAGACACAGAGCCGGCTAACTAGCAGCCATCGCTGTTTGCCACGCCCTAGCCTAGTGATGCCCTGAGACCCCGCCCCACACAACCTACAAACCCACCCAAGCTCCAAGCAGCAGCTTTAGCATAAGAAAGGCCTGCTCTATCACAGCTTAACCTAGCAAACTTGCAGCCTGGGTCAGACAGTTCCAAAACCTCCAAACCCCAAGCAAAGAGGAGAAAACTGTAGCTCTCGCTGTAGCTCCTGCTGGGTGGACTCAGACGATAGCTGACCTGTACCCCATTGGAGATCCAGAAGCCAGTATACTTAGTAGTCAGTGTGAGACACCAGATTTCAACTCCTCACATCCATAAGTGACACATTCAAGAGGCAGACTCAGCGAGCACCAAAGCCCCACTGAAACAAGTCCTGCCCCATAAGTGTGTCTCCAGCACAGCAGTTCTTCCATTATAGACACAGCGAGTGCTCACAGCTAATTGGCCTGGAGGTCAATTCCTCCCAGCGTACCAACAGCAATAAAGGCTTAACTACACCAAGACTTAGCACTCAGCCCACAAAGGGGTGTACCAAGAGTGTCCACATCAGGTGATTGGGGAGGCTGAGCTACTGCCCCCTATAGGTCACCTACCACGCAAAGCCACTCCATCAACACAGGGAAGCAGCCAAAATGCGGAGACAAAGAAACATGTCACGAATGAAAGAAACGGAGGAAAGCAAACTACTGGACGACATAGAGTTCAGAACCACATTTATAAGGTTACTCAAGCATCTTCTAAAAACTGCCAAGAAACTTGATGACACTTCTGAGGAGCTTAGTGAGACCTTCAAGGACCTTAATGAGAATGCCAAAAAAATGGAAAAGGACCAGTCAGAAATGAAGCATACACTGTCTAAAATAAAGAATATACAGAAACTCAACTGTAGATCAACGTACCCCAAGAATCAAACCAAAGATCTGAAATATGAGGAAACAAAAAACACCCAACCAGAAAAACAAAAAGAAAAAAGAATCCAAAAATATGAAGATAGTGTAAGGAACCTCTGGGACAACTTTAAGCATACCAACATCCGAATTTTTAGGGTGCCAGAAGAAGAGAGAGAGCAAAATACTGAAAACTTATTAGAAGAAATAATGACAGAAAACTTTCCCTACCTGGAGAAATAAATAGACTTACAAGTCCAGGAAGCACATAGAACCCCATACAAGAGGAATCCAAAGAGGACCACACCAAGACACATCATAATTAAAATGCCAAGGGCAAAAGACAAAGAGAGAATCTTGAAAGCAGCAAGAGAAAAACGGTTAGTTACCTACAAGGGAGTACTCATACGACTGTCAGCTGATTTCTCAGCAGAAACTATGCAGGCCAGAAGGGAGTGGCAAGAAATATTCAAAGTGATGAATAGCAAGAACCTACAACCAAGATTACTCTACCCAGCAAAGCTATCATTCAGAGTTGAAGGTCAGATAAAGAGCTTCACAGACAAGAAAAAGCTAAAGGAGTTCATCGCCACCAAACCAGGATTACATGAAATGCTGAAGGGTATTCTTTAAGAAGAGGAAGAAGAAGAAAAAGGTAAAGATAAAAATTATGAACAACAAAATGACATCAAATACATACCTACCAACAAGTGAATCTAAAAATCAAGTAAATAAAAAATCTGAAGAACAGAATGGACTGGTGAATATAATAAAATCAGGGACATAGAAAGGGAGTGGACTGACGACTCTCAGGGGAAGCAGGTGTGAGGGGTGCGGGAAGAGATTGGACAAAAATCTTACTCCTATGGATGAAGACAGTGGCAGGGGGTAAGGGCATGGGGTGGGGTGGGGAATCAGGTGGAGGGGAGCTATCGGGGGAAAACAAAAAGAGGAACACCTGTAATCTGAACAATAAAGATTTATTTAAAAATAAAAATAATAAAAACAAAACAAAAAAAAGATTTTTTTTATTGATTTTTAGAGAGAGAGGAAGGGAGAGGGAGAGAAACATCCATCGGCTGCCTCCTATACGTCCCCTACCAGGGATTGAAATCTGGGTATGTGCCCTGACCTGGAATCGAACTGATGCCCAACCAACTGAGCCACACTGGACAGGGCTATGGAGTTCATGTTAAAGCTAAAACTGCAAGAAAGTGGGATGCTTCCCTGATCCAGCCTTCAGATGAGACTGCAGCTCCAGCCAACACCTGGACAGCAGCCTGTGAAAGACCCTGAAGGAGGAGCCATGCAGATGTCTGGGAGAAGAGAGTTTTGGCAGAGGGAACAGTAGGTACAAAGGTCCTGAGGTGGGACTGAGCTTCCAAGAAGAAAAGGAAGGCCAATACAAGAATAAAGGAAGGAGGTGAGATTAGATGAGCCATTTGGAGCAAGGTTAGAATGCCTTGCCCACCCAGCATAGCTCAGTGGTTGAGCGTCAACTTTTGAACCAGGAAGTCATCATTGATGTTTCTATCTCTCCTCCCTTCCACTCTGAAATTAAATTTAAAATTTAAGTAAGAAAAGAAAAAAAGAATGCCCTTAAGGAGAAGAAAGACACTCCACTTGGACCTGGGCTGGTGATGGAACCATGCGCTAAGAAAGGGAAATTAGTGGACAGACTCCAACACAGCCCTCAGGATCCCTGCCTCCTGGTATCCATGTGTAATGCCCTCCTCTTGAGTGCAGGCAAGGCCTCATGACTCACTTCTAACAGTAGAGTAAGACCAAGGTGATGAGTGTCACTTTTTTTTAAAAAATAATTTTTTTAATTGATTTCAGAGAGGAAAAGAGAGGGAGAGAGATAGAAACATCAATGATGAGCCGAAACCAGTTTGGCTCAGTGGATAAAGCGTCGGCCTGCGGACTGAAGGGTCCCGGGTTCGATTCCAGTCAAGGGCATGTACTGGGGATGCAGGCACATCCCCAGTAAGGGGTGTGCAGGAGGCAGCTGATCGATGTTTCTCTCTCATTGATGTTTCTAGCTCTCTATCCCTCTTCCTTCCTCTCTGTAAAAAAATCAATAAAATACATTTTAAAAAAAAGAAAAAAAGAAACATCAGTGATGAGAGAGAATCATTGATGGGCTTCTTCCTACACGCCCCCTACTGGGGATCGAGCCTGCAACCCGGCCATGTGCCCTTGACTAGAATCAAACCCGGGAACCTTCAGTCTGCAGGCTGTCACTCTATCCACTGAGCCAAACCAGCTAGGGCTGACTTTCAAGATTAGGGTACCTGTGGAGAGGTCCATGTGGTGAGGAGCTGAGAGATGCCTCCTCAACAGCCGTTGAGGAACTGAGTCCTGCCAACAACACCTGCGTGCGCTTGGGAGTGCACCCTCTCTCATCAAGCCCTCAGCTGACTCTGCGGCCCATTAGAGACTCAGAAGCAAAGAACCCAGAGAAGCCACATCTTACTCCTGACCCACAAAAACTGAGATCATAACTGTTATTTTCAGCACTTACGTTTGGGGCAATTTGTTGCACAGCAATACATCACTAATGCAGCTGATTTGGCCAGAGATTAGGTTGAAATACATCTGTCTTGGGCTGGCGTCTCAGAAGGCAGAGTCTGAGACAAGGATTGAGTGCAGGTACTTTATAAGAAGGGGATCTTAGAAAGCATGAGTGGAGAAGGAAGGTGAGATGTAGGCAGCAAATTCGGAGTTTGAATAAGCACATTTCTGTGGTGGGCACCTGGGGCTCCATCCCTCTAGGAACCTCTGAGAATGCGTAGGACACACCATTGAGGAGTGAGGGAGCTGGGGTACTGATCCACCAAAAGTGATAAAGGGTCATTCTCTATCCATTCTGACCTGGGGCCACAGGGGCCATAGAAAGCCCCCAGGCAGAGCATCTCGGGTGTTCACCAGAGCAGGGACTACAGGGAGACGAATGAGGCATAAAGATTATTGTTTCCTGGGCCTCTGTTCTACAATGCCTTGGCACATTGCATGACAGATCCTGTCTTAATTTAACATTTTGCTATTTCAATCATCATGCATGTTTTGCATTAATTTTGATTTTTAAAAACACTACACTCGAATAATAGTCATCTTGACTATTGAGTTCCTTGGTGCCCCTTAAATTTTGCTCCCAAGGCAAGTGCCTTACTTCTCATCATATTCCCAGCCCTGGGATTCACCATTGAATGGGAGTGTCCCACGTCCTATGTGGTTCAGGGTTCAGGTTCAGGGTTTGGGTTTGGGCCCTGGAGGAGGCTGCGTGCAAATGAAAGAGACAAGACAATATAATAATTTGGAAATTGGGGGCCAGGTGGAAGCCTAAGGAAGGACTCTGCTTTGCTATGACCTTACCATCCATTTTATTCAGGTTTGGGATAGCCCTTAGGCAGGCAATTCCAGTAATAGCTCGGTGATAGCCTATCAGTAAGGATTTACATGACTATCTGGTGGGGAAGTTGCTTCAGCTACCATTGTCTAGACTAAACAGTGGGTGCATAGCTCTGACTTTGCCAGAGCTTTAAGGGTCACCAGCCTTCCGGGATCCCTGTCCACACTTCTCTGATAGTGAAGACAATGGGCGGCTTCCCACAATTGAGGGCATCAGCACACACAAAGAGGACTCTGGTGTCAGCAGCCACATCTGAGTCAGGGTGGGCTCAGTTCTGCTCTAGTAACAAGCAAACCCCAAATCTTAGGGCTTTAAAGCATCAGAGATTTTCCTTCTCACCTGGCTACTGTCTAGGCAAAAAGGAAAAGAAAACAGTGTGTGGCTCCTTTTAATGCCCTGACCTGGACTTTTTTATTTTATTTTTTTTAAACTGTATTCAGCTTTATTAAAGATACTTTTCATAAACAATCATGGTATTTCAGGCAGGACATGGGCAGACAATCGTTAACTGTATACAACAATTTTCAAACTCCTTTCTTCAATGAACTACCAAAATCAGAAAGCCACTATAAAACCCAATGAAGTCTTTATCTGATGCTCTGAACAGGGAAAGTTTAGAGTGAGGGTTGGCATTTCACATTAAGCATGTTCTTTAACAACTTTTCATAAGCCGACCCTGACTTTCAGGAAATGAAATGAAAATGGCAGAGAATATCAATCTGTAGATCCACAATCTAAAAAGGAACTGCTGCTCTTTTGAGGAATGCCATCTCAATGGTGACACTGCAAAGTCCAGATTGCCCAGCATACTGGAAATCAATTTTTTTGGGTCAGGTCCCAATAGGTCTCTGGGCTTAAGACAGCCAAAGTCTATGCTTAGAGTGGAGAGGGAGGAAAGGACATAAAAACGAGTTTTAGTTTTCCCACACGACAGGGTGTTTGCGCCAAGATGGCTAATGTGTGTCAACATCAAGAGATCCCTCCTCCCAGGAACCAAGAGGAAGTTTCTCAAAACTAGAAGGGAAAGGTATTTCCCCCCCATGTCAGTCCAGCTTTGGAGACATTCTATTAGTACTATATGTCCTTCCCCCCCAAAATAATAATGAAGTGTTCTGTGTGCTAACAACATAGCTTAAAAAAAAAGTAAAACAAAATTCTGCATTTTTATAAAACTTGATAAAAAATAGTATTTCAAACTGTACAGTCACCAGAAATACACAGTTATCAAAAATGCACACACTTCACTTGGCATCTCCAGCACCTTCAGCTTTCTGTGCCTGGGCTGTTTTCGCGTCTCCGTTTTCTGCAGGGTTATTCCCATCTTTGCCAGCATCAGCTTTCCCCCTTTTCCCTATCGGTACCTTCTCTCCCTTCTTTGCAGGGGCCTTTTTAGGCTTGGGCTCTGGCTTTGGAGGAGCAGGTTTAGCTGATAACCTGGCGGATCTTCTCTGTGGTCCGTCCTTCACCTTGGCTTTATCTCCTTTAGCATCCCCTTCAGCCTTTCTCTTGGGCGTGATGGCGATGGTGGCGGGATGTCCGAGCAGGACGCAGGGATGCAGCAGCGCGCGGGCCTTGTTCGGTCCGGTCCGGGGGTCGATGTCGTCTCCTCACACTGCTAGGGCTCCGGGGGGGTTATAAAGTTTTTATAGCGCTCTGGATTTTATTTTTTAATATGGTAAAATATGTGTAACATAAAATTTACCATCTTAATCATTTTTTAAAATATTTTTTTATTGATTTCAGAGAGGAAGGGAAAGGGAGAAAGAGAAACATCAATGATGAGAGAGAATCATTTATCGGCTGCCTGCTGCAGGACCCACACTGGGGATCGAGACGGCAACCGGGAGTCGAATCATAAGTCAACGCTCAACCCCTGAGCCATGCCGGCCAGGCATCTTAACCATTTTTGAAGTGGACAGGTCAGTAGCATTGTTGTGCAACCATCACCACCATCCATTTCCAGAACTTGCTCATCTTCACAAACCGGAACTCTGTCCCCATTAAATACTAACTTCTCCTCCTCCTCCCCCCGCCCCTGGCACTCACCATTCTACTTCCGGTCTCATGAGTTTGACTCCTCTAGGGACCTCATAAAAGTGGAGTCATAGAGTATTTGTCCCTCTATGACTGGTTTCTTTCACCCAGCATAAAGTCCTCAAAGGTCATCCATGTCGTAGCATGTGTCGGAATTTCCTTCCTTTAAAAAAAAAGTTTGAGGGGTGAAAAACACATTTAAAACACTTTTAAGTGTGCAGTACAAGAGTGTTAAGCACCTTTCCATTGTTGTGCAACCAACCTCCAGAATGTTTCATCTTGCAACACTGAAACTCTACACCCACTAACCACTAACTCCCCGTGCCCCTCCTCCCATGCCTGGCAACCACCATTTCATTTCCTGTTTCTATGAGTCTGTCTACTTCACGTATGTCATTTGATTGAAATCATGCAGTATTTGTCTTTTTGTGACCGACTTCTTTCACTTAGCATAATGTCCTCAGGGTTTATCCACGTTGGGGCATGTGTCAGACTTTCCTTACCTTTTAAGGCAGAATAACATTCCGTTGTACATACACACCACATTTTGTTTATTCATTCATCCGTCAGTGGAAAGCTGGGCTGCTTCCACTTTGTAGCTAGTGTGAGTAATGCTGCTATGAACAGGGGTGTGCAAGTATCTCTTTGAGTCTCTGCTTTCAGTTCTTTCCGGTGTATACCCAAAAGTGGAATTGCTGGATCAGTTCGAATTCTATGTTCAATTTTTTAAGGAACTCCCATACAGTTTCTACAGCAGTGGTCCCATTTTACATTCCCAGCAACCGTGCACAAGGACTCCAATTTCTTCACATCCTTGCCAACACTTGGGATTTTCTGTCTGATTGTTTATAGTAGCCGTCCTCATAAAAGTGAGGTGATGTTGTAACACTGGGAATTGTAACCTACCCCACCATGCTTTGACCGTTGTTTCTGGAAATGCTGACTCTAATTAACATGTAGTGTGTAAATAAACAGCATGTTTGTATAAGAATCCTAGGAACTGCTCTAGCCAGTTTGGCTCAGTGGATAGAGCGTTGGCCTGTGGACTGAGGGGTCATGGGTTCGATTCCAGTCAAGGGCACAGGCCTGGGTTGTGGGCTCGATCCCCAGTAGGGGGCGTGCAGGAGGCAGCCCATCAATGATTCTCTCTCATCATTGATGTTTCTATCTCTCTCTCCTTCTCCCTTCCTCTTCAAAATCAATAAAAATATATATATTTATTTTTAAAATAATAATAAAACTCCTTCCTTTTTCACCAGCATCTGTCTAACCAGATTGGTCTTCGTGGGGGCAAGCAGCCGAGCATGGGTTCCAGTGACAGTATCGCATTGTGGTTTGGATTTGCCTTTCACTGATGATTAGTGACACAGAGCATGTTTTCGAACAACTCTGTTTCAAGGAAAGCTCGGCGTGGACACCAGCGGGTACTGTCTCTGCCAATGCTGGGGCCACCGGGCAGGCTAGAGTTTCCTAAGTCAGACGGACATTGGGGGCAAGAGGCAAGCGTGGCGGAGGCACCTCCACAGAGACATCGCCACGGAAGTTCATCTCTCGGCATCAAGACCCACATCAGGGGCCACGAAAACCCGTGACACCCACGCCCTCCTCCCCCCCCCCCACCCCCCAGATACGGAGGTGCCAACAGGAAATGATCTCAGAAAAAGCCCCTCCGTGGCCCACTCAGAAACAAGTGATGCTGCTTTTTAGAGGCATGCTCTTCCCTCCTGGCTCCCGATGGCACCACCTACAGGGCTCTCGGCGGAGGCATTGTAACGCCTGCCCACACAACCCAGACGTGCGGCCCTGCCCCTGCCTCCTGCAGCATGCAGTTGATTGGCAGCTCGCAAACATCACTCATCCCTCTCTCCATGAAACACAGATTGTTCCTTCAATCAACTTGCTTTTCCTTTTTTTCTTTTCTTAAATGAATTAATGTGAAAGGAATCTTATTCCACTGTCATAAAAGGACCCAGGGCCATCTCCGTAAGTGGAAAGCAGCAAAAAAGAAAGAAAAAGAAAACCAACATTGGTGGGGGCAGGTGAGGGTAATATTAAATTTGGTTAATGTTACAGCCTGCTGAAGGCTCAGAGTTGGGACTAGGGTGAGGAGAATGAGGCACCCAGGAGCAAAATGTAGAGGATCACTAGTCTCAGGGCTGTGCCTGTACTCCCAGGTCCCTGGGAGCCCAAGCCTCAGCCTCTATTCCAGCCATGGGTCAAAGAGACTGCTCTTTATGTTTAAAAAAAAAAAAAAAAAAGGAGCCCTAGCTAGTTTGGCTCAGTGGCTAGTGCAAACTGAAGGGTCCCGGGCTGGATTCTGGTCAAGAGCATATGCCCAGGTTGCAGGCTTGATCCCCAGCAGGGAGCATGCAGGAGGCAGCTGATCAATGATTCTCTCTCATCATTGATGTTTCTATCTCTCTCTCACTCTCCCTTCCTCTCTGAAATCAATAAAAATATATATTTTAAAAAAAGAAGAAGAAAGAACAAGGGGCAATTTGCATATTAGGCTTTTATTATATAGGCTATTTTTATTGATTTCAGAGAGGAAGACGAGAAAGAGAGAGACAGAAACATCAATGATGAGAGAGAACCATCACGCCCCTACACGCCCCCCACTGGGGATCATGCCAGCAACCCGGGCATGTGCCCTGACTGGGAATTAAATGTGACCTCCTGGTTCATAGGTCGACACTCAGTCACTGGGCCACACTGGCCAGGTGAAATTGGCCATTTAAAAGTGAACAATCCAGCCCTAACTGGTTTGGCTCAGTGGATAGAGCATTGGCCTGTGGACTGAAGGGTCCTAGGTTCGATTCTGGTCAAGGGCATGTACCTTGGTTGCAGGCACATCCCCAGTAGGGGGTGTGCAGGAGGTAGCTGATGGATCTTTCTCTCTCATTGATGTTTCTAACTCTCTCTCCCTTTCCCTTTCTCTCTGTAAAAAAAAAAAAAAATCAATAAAAAATATTTTAAAAAAATAAAAGTGAACAATCCAGTGGCATTCAGCACATTTACATGCTGGGTGCCCACCACCTCTATCAGAACTTCATTCCTTTTTGTGGCTGCATACTATTCCTTTCTGTGGATGGATTGCATTTTGTTCATCCATTCATCTGTTGATGGACAACTGGTTTGTTTCCACCTTTTGGCGATTGGGAAACTCGCTGCAATGAATGTGGGTGTACAAGTTGGAGTCCTTGCTCTCAATTCTGTCAGGTATTTACCTAAGAGTGGAGTTGCAAGGTCATAGGGGAACTCTGTTTAACTTTTTTTTAAAATATGTTTTTATTGATTTCAGAGAGTAAAGGAGCAGGAGAGAGAGAGAGAGAGAGAGAGAGAGAGAGAGAGAGAGAGAGAGAGAGAGAGAGAGAGAAACATCAATGATACGAGAGAATCATTGATTGGCTGCCTCCTGCACTCCCCACACTGGGGATTGAGCCCACAACCTGGGCATGTGCCCTGACCAGGAATCCAACCATGACCTCCTGGTTCATTAAGTCAAAGGATACTCAACTACTGAGCCACACCGAACTGGTCAAAGTAGCAACATTGTTAATGTTTTTTAAATTGAGTTTAGAAGAGAGGGAGAGGGAGGAAGAAACATCCATTGGTTGCCTCATGCATGCCTCTACCAGAGATTAAGCCCACAACCCCACATATGCCCTGACCAGAATCGAACCAGCGACCTCTTGGTACATGGGATGTCACTCAACAAACTGAGCCACACCAGCCAGGGCCTCTGTTTAACTTTTGAGGAAGTGCCAAACTGTTTTTCCACAGCTGGTGAAGGGAGACCCCAATCTGACAGAGTGCTGGGGATGGGTTTACTCTTCGTGAAGTCCCTAGCTCTCAGAACACATCACTTCTTTCTGAGACTGGTCATGACCATCAGCACCATTGCCCAGGACCCCTAAAACCAGTGATGGCAGGGGTCCAGCTGGGGAAACTGAGGCATGGAGAGAGGTTGACCTGGGCACTCAGCCTAAACCCCTTCCTTCCCTCCCTCCTTCCCGGCCCACATTCTGGGACCTCCTTGCGGGGTCCCTGGGAGGCAGGAGCCCATAGTTACTGGGCACTGTCAGCCCCTAGCCCGCCACCCCCAGAAGCCCTTGCAGAATGGGGAAGAGGCTTTGAGCTTCAAGAAAGACACCAAAACAGCACTGAGTATTCCCAGCTCCTCGCCACACAGCTTCCTGTTGGCTGCTGACAGTTCCTCCATTGCTCCCCTCCCTCGCCCCGCTAGCTGATCCCCTTCCCCAGCTGGGCCGCCTCCTCTGGCCACCCACACCCTGGGCACCTCTTTCCATCTCTCTTTCCTCTTCTTCCTCTAACCACTTCTCATTAGAAACTTAAAAGATTTTAAAAGCTCCAAAAAGAGTTTTACAGGGTCTCAGGTTCAGAGAATCAACTAAACATAATTCCTGTGATTGTCAGTCCACAAATGATCTGTTTTATTAATTTTACTTTATTTTTTTTAATCCTATAAGGCCCTCCCATCAGCCCCCCACCAAGAACTGGGAGATGTCCCAGCTGTCTCCCTCCACCACCCCAAATTCTGTTTCGTATTCTCTCGTTCATTTTTCATTTCTCTGTTTTCTTATACCTCATCTTGTTTCATTTTGTCCGTGACTGAGCTTTATGGCACAGGTGGCTTTTGTTTGGGGCTCTGGGGACTTCTATTTTTGCTCAAGATTCTACTACAACTAAGTCATAGGTCATATCTTTTAAATATATTTCAATTTTGTCCATTGTACCTCAGGAAAACTGAAAAAAAATTAGATTCAATTACAAAATCCATCAAGCAAATTAAAATGTTTGTACGTCACTCAGTGATTAGAATTGAGAAAGGAGTATGTTGTTAATACCCAGCCATCTCATTGCACATCCTTGCAGTTCTTTCTCACAGTTGTGTAATATTCCAATCCACTCTATCCAGGGCTGAGGAAGCATTAAGGTTCCATTAAAGTCTTAATGGCCATTTTGTTCCTGGGCTGCCTTAAGGATCATTGGTGTTGCCCTTTTAAATAACTCACCCTTCAATTGGCTCTTACTTCCCCAAATCTTGGTGATCGCTGGGAGGGGGTAAAGCTAGGGACACTCTGAGGTCCAGATGCCACACTAGGCGCCCTCTCCGCTTCACCCAGGGGAAGCCCTGCCTGGCTGTCTTGGCAGCTGCTTATAAACCTGCTATTTATAACCAAACCCCACCCACAGCCCATGTCACAGCCCCTAGCCCAGCCCCCAGTGAGCACAGTGCTGATGGGGAAGTGGGTTGCTGGGAGCTGGGGTTTGTTTGGGCTTTTGGGGTGTCCCTGCAGCTTCCTGAGGCCTTCATTTCCTAGAAGCAGAGAACACTCAAGTGTGACAGCTCAACCCCCATTTCCTTCCACAGTAGGAGCTTGGGGTAAAGGGGGCCGAGGAAGTGGGTGCTGGGACCCCAGCCACAAACTCATTCTCCTCCTCTGGCCCTCAGAACCGCGTCCCTCTAAGGCAGTGATTTTCAAGATTTTTAACCGGTGTGCTGCAAGGATTTTTAAAACATGCTCCTGACTATTTAGTCAGGAGCACTGACCTCTTTTCCCTTAGAGTCTAAGGCTTAGATTGTCAAACAAAAAATGACAACAACCAGCACAATAGCCATCCGGTGTGAATGAATCAAAACTATACTTTTTTTTTGGTCAGATCAGCAAAAAAATATAACGTATAGTTTTGGTGTGCTGAAGGATTTTAGTAATTAGTTTAAGTGTGCCATGAGATGAAAAAGGTTGAGGGGCGTGGGAAAAACAAAAAAAAAAGAAAAGGGTTGAAAATCGCTGCTCTATGGCATCACAGCTTCTTGCTTCCTCCCTTATCCCTTTGGGCTCCGCCACCAGGTCTGTATCCCCATTCAAGCAGACATACTGCCCACCCAGCTCCAGCCCCAGGAACTGAGAGTCCTAGGCAAATCTTGGGGACCCAGGCCAGGAACGCACACGTGCGGTGCCCTGCCCCCACGCTGCCCCAGGCCAAGGCGCCAAATAGCTCAGCTTCTATATTTAGGAGGTCCCTCAGCAGTGCCAGGGGACTATAAATATGGCCTGCTCAGCGCTGCCTCCCGCACTCCCTGGGCTGGGCTGGGCTGGGTGGGGGTCAGGGCTCAGAAGGATGCCAGCTGGGGCTGGGCAAGGTGCAACCAATCTGGTCAAATGGACTCTGAAAGCCTGGCCTGGGGGAACCCAGGTGTCCAGCCCGCAGGAGGAGACAAAGGGTCCATTGTCTCGCCTGACCCTGGGTCTGGGGGCAGGGCTGGCCAGCAGCCTCCCACCCTCTTTCCTCACTCTCTGGGGCTTCCTGCTTGGGGACAGCTGTCTGGCCTCACAATAGCTGTGCCGCCCTCCTGGAGCCAGCAGCTGGGCTCATCCGTGTGGGGCTGGCTGGCCCCTTCCTCTGCCATTGTGTCTCAGGCAGGGGGCTTCCTGTTACACCCCCCTCTATCCGGAGACCCCATCTGACCCCCGCCTCTCCTGGGGATTGGAAGGGTGCTGGGCATGAGCTGGTGGCACATGAAGGGGGCAGGACATCGAGGTCCCCTTGTTTTCCACACAGCAGAGGGCATTGCAGAGAAGACGGCCATTCTGACTGCTGGGGTTGACAGCACATCCACGCTGAGCCCATGCAACTTGTTCACTCCCCTAGGACCCTCACCTGTGCCCCCCGAGGTTCTAACCACTTCACAGATGGAGAAACTGAGGCCCAGAGAGGTCACTTAGCCAGCCTGAGACCACATGGTCCAAAAGTGGAAGAGACAGGTTCGTCCTCTGATGTGAGATTGGGGGGGTGGGGGGAGTGCCCTGTGACTGTGCAAGTCATTTCACCACTTTGTGCCTCAGTTTCCCCATCTGTCTAATGCAAAGTGCAGCACCTGCCTCCTGGGAAGATAAGTGAGCGCAATCCGTGTGAAGTGCTTAGAAGAGGGCCAGGCATATAGTAGGTACTGGGTGACTACTGTCACCCACCATGACAATTGTTCCTGTTGCAGCTGTGATAATGAAAATAATAATAGAATAGAATAATACTCTTACTATTATTGATTAGATAATCCTGGTCAGCCACTTCCTAGCTGAGGAATCTCAGGCCAGTGGCCCAAGCCCCCAGGTGCCCATTTCCCATCTGACAAATGGGGACCCATGTCCCTGCCTCACACCATGTGGAACAGAGGTCACAGGTTGTCTGAGGGGCTGCCAGATAGGTCAGCGGGGCTGGAACTTCAAGGAAGGAGGGGGAGTAATGGGGACACTCCAGTGGGGCCAGATCAGGAAGCCCGAGGGGGTTTCCTTCAGTGGGGGCAGCAGCAGGGGTGGGATCACTCACTGGAACCTGCAAGGTGCAGAGACACAAAGGGGTCAAAGTCCTGCCCTCGGGGCTCACAGTCTATGGTGGGGAGGGCAGACAGTAAACAAGGAAGCAGGTAAGTTCCATGATGGGGTCTGATGAGATGCTACAGAGAATGGGGAAAGTGGGGAGCAATCGGGGTTGCTGAGGATGGAGAAGGATTATGTATCAGACTTGGGAGGTAGGTCAGGGAATGTTTGAGCAAAGACATGAAGGACAGGAAGTTATGAGGGCCAGGTGCTTCAGGCATAGATAACTGCCCTTGCAAAAGTCAGACACTGAGGTCGAATGTGCCTGGGGTTTTCCACCAGGAAAAACCGGTAGCCAAGTGACTAAGGGGGCTGAGGAGGGAGCTGAGGGCAGGGAGGTAACAGGGCAGAGCTTGCGGGGCCTTCTACACCATTAGAAGTTTATGCTGAGTGAAGTGGGAGACATAGAGGGTTCTTGAGCAGAGGAGGGATGTGCCTGACTCAGGCAGTCCCAGGCATCCTTGGTCCACAGTGAGGGGAACAAGTGTGGGGGGACAGGAGCTAGGGCACCAATGGGGGAGATGATGGGGCTAGACTAGGGTGGGGGCCAATGAGGAGAAGTGGGAGGATTTGGGGTCTAGTTGAAGTCAGAGACATCGGACTTGCTGACAGGCCCGGTTATAGTGGTGATGGCGGGATGTTCCTCTTCAGGCCTCCCCCAAGCTTGCAGCAAACATCTCAAAGCCTTTTCTTGTATGTTATCCCAGTTCTTCCCCACCCTGCTGCATGAGGCCAGTGGGCAGGCATTTCAGTCCCATTCATCAGACAGGAAGACTGAGTTCCAGACCTGTTAGACCTGCTCCAAGGGCCCAAGGCACATCCCAGGGGAGGAGCAGGCAAAGCAATGGATGATCTTGTGGACAGTGTGGGGCAATGCCCTGGGGCCCATGCTCCCCTCCCCAGGCGGGGACTCTCACCCCCCAGCTTCTCCAGGAATCACACCTTGGCCTTTAGGGCAGGATGCCCAGCCCTGGGGTTTATAGCTTTTCGGGGGGGGGGGGGGAGCCAAAAACCCTGGCCTGGCCCTCTCCCCTCCCAGCCTCCTCCGGTGTTCACTTCTCTCCCCCAGGCCCCTCAGACACCCTGGTGGGACCCCATTCAGGTCAAGGGAATGGCAGTGGGTAGCAAGGATTTAATTCTAGGGATGGGGGTGCTCCTGTCCCTGGGATGTTGCCTCTCTGCCCTCAGCCATGGGTGACCTTATTTTTCCAGGACCACAATCTTCCCCTTTCGAATTATGATGGACTTCATATTTTCTTTAATTTTTCTACACTTTTGCATTCTTGAATCGTTCATTTAAAAAAGCAACAGCATATTGATGTTATCACTGGCAAACCCTTTTTGTTGTCCTGGGCCTCCATAAACTTAAAATAATAACACAAGGAACGTAACACCATGGTCGCTAGCTGGATAAACCTCAGGACCACTGAGGTATTAAAAGACACATTAGCACCCAGTAGAGACTTTCTCCTGCCCTGGGTCTCTGCTGAGCTACAGGTTAGCTGTGCCTCAGCTTCCCCCTTGTAAATGGGGAGCAGAGCCGCACCTGCCTCATAGGTGTTTTGCAGAGTCACCGGGTTGAAATGGACACAGCACCTGCAGTCAGGCCCGGCCCGGAGTAAGCGCTTTCTAAATAATAGCATATTTTAAAAATTGCTAGATAGCCCCAGAGACAAGCCAGTCATGTGACTTATTCAAAAAGGAAACAGCTTTCCGATCATGTGATTCTCTGTGGGTTAATGTGATGCCCACACTCCCCTGAAATGCAAGTTTCCCACCAGGGGCAACCTCGCCCAGAAAGGCTGTCTCCAGCATGGTGGCTCCTGGGTGTCTAACATGGCTTTTCTCAGTGCCTGCCTGCATCCATGAGGGCACCTTCATGCTCCTGCAGCTCTGAATGGACTCTGAACTCTCTGTGCCTCAGTTTCCTCCTCCTGAAAAATGGAGGGGGGACTGTTAGTTCAGGGGCTGGCTTTGGAGACTAGGACATGCCGAGGCCCTGAGCACAGGGGAGTCCCCAACATGGAAGCCCCAAGGGGTTTCTGACGTGGCGATGGCCCCTCCCGAAGCTGAACAGTCCTCTGGACAAGACTCCCCCACCTAGCCCTCATGGCCCCATTTGCCTGGGATGAGTGCCTGAGAGGCCCAGGGCTCAGAGTTTTTGTCAGAAATTCAAACGGTGGAACTGCTGGCAAAGGATCTGAGAGCAGATGACACCTCAGTGGTGTGTGTGTGGGGGCACCAGAGGGTTTGCCCCAGGTCCGTGTTTTTACTGCACTTTCCCGTTGGCTTCCAGCTGCCCGACCAGTTGCAGGGAGGGGCCTGGGGCAGTGGGTCCCGCCCACACACTTTATAAAGACGCCGCTGCCCAGCCTGGGGACTCGGGACTGCCCCAACCTCCTCTTCCCCTGCTAGCAGCTCAGGTCACCATGGAAGGTCCCTGCCTCAGCGCCTTTCACATCCTACAGGGTAAGAATTTGGGGACCCCTCTGGGAGGGGTAAGGGAGCTCCTGGTGCCCCTTTGGTGCCTCCATTTTCCACTCTCCCACACCACCCCCACCGAGGAGAAACAGGAGGCACTGCTGGCAGCTCTGGGGCTTGACATGGAGGAAGCCACATGGTTAGGCGGGAGCCATGGCACATGGGAGAGCAGCTGGCAGTGCCTGGGTACCCCCACGCCCGGGCAGGAACCCCCGGCTGCTCTAAGGGTCTGTTCCCCACCCCCAGAAGGATCTCCAAGCTCCTTCCAGATCCACTTGGAAGCTGCTCCCTAAGAGGGGAAACTGGAGCTGGGGGAAGAGAGAGGGTGAATGAGTGCTGTGACCCCCCCTCAGGAAGTCACTCTTAACAGATGGCAGAGAGGGGCCTAGGGAGCTAAGGGGGACCCTTCCACAACGGGGTGACCCCCACACATCTCCCATCGTGTGGCAGGGGAAGCCCGGAGACCCCCTCTTTTGTTCTCCCAGACCCAGCTGGGACTCAGCTGTGCATTGAAGGGCTTTGCTGCTGTGGGTTGAACCTGAGCTCTGCTGTGACTTCCCCCTTGCCTCCCTTCCCGCCCCACCCAGGGTGGCTCTAACGGTTATCAGGTTATCAGGGCAGCTCGTTGCCTGGGCAACCAGGCAACAAAGAGAGTTAAGAAATAACATTTGGGGTGCCACTCAGAACTTCCCAGACCACAGGGATGGGGCTCCCGGTGCTGGCCCAGGGTGCCAGGTGTGAGCTGTTTTTGTTTGTTTGTTTATTTGTTATCAAGGTGAAGTGTAAATTACATAGCATGTAATTCGCCTGTTGCATGATTACAATTAGGTGATTTTTAGTAAATTTGCTGAGTCCGTGTGGAGGTCACCTGAAGGCGGTGATGTGTCAGGGGGCCACGTCACAGAGCCCCTGAGCCTCACTTTCCAGGTCTGTGAAATGGCTCAGAGCAAGACTGGTCTCCACTTTACAGGCTTGTGTTAAGGGTTGAGTGAGTCCTGGTTCACAGTAAGAATTAAGTAAACATTATTATTGTTGTTGTTGTTAATGTTACTATTATTATTATTATTATTTCACTGGTGGGTCTGGGGGATGGGCTGGGCGGGGTGGTCCTTAGCAGGAGGAGCCAGGAGAGAATGACTGCCCCACCCCTGCCACAGGGGCCCCAGGCAGGAATCTGACTGCCCGGGGCTCAGCTAGGGGAATGCAACCCAGATGGGACTGGGAGCAGGCGGCCAGCCACCCTCTCCAGGCTCCTGTTTGGGTGACTTCCTGGGCCCCAGGTGGGGGTCTCCCCCAGCAGCCTCTGTGGTGGGGCAGGAAAGCCCAGCTCAGCACAAAGAACCTCCTCCCTGCAGGGTCTGGGGAACTTGACCCCTCACTTCCATCTTCCCCAGTCCCCTCTTCACCAGATTCTCCGTTAGCCTTTCCTGGGCTCTGAGCCTCAGTTTGTCCATCTGCACAGTGGACATAAACAGAGCCTCTGTCTCCTTGGGCAGTGGTCGGCAAACTCATTAGTCAACAGAGCCAAATATCAACAGTGCAACAATTGAAATTTCTTTTGAGAGCCAAATTTTTTAAACTTAAACTTCTTCTAACGACACTTCTTCAAAATAGACTCACCCAGGCCGTGGTATTTGTGGAAGAGCCACACTCAAGGGGCCAAAGAGCTGCATGTGGCTCGCGAGCTGCAGTTTGCCAACCACGGTTCTAGGGTAACTGTGAGCATGGAAGTTGCTATTGGGGCTTTGGGAGCTGGAGATGAATTGGTCCAGGCCCCGCCCTGCCAGGGAAGGTCATTTTGTGGTCTGTCCTACAAAGAGGAAGTGGGTTTCCACCAAAGGGAGAACTGACCAAACCTTGTGGCCAGAGAGGAGGAAGACAGGAAGTCCAGCCTCAGTTTACCACATCTGTGCGAGCCTCGGGGAGGTGTGGGGGTCTTTGCCCTCTGCTGGCCTGAGAGGTATCAAGTTTGGACATTGGGACTGAGTGCTCAGGGGACCCTCCAGTCTGCACCCTGCACAGCTCCTCAAGTTGTGCTCACAATGACAGACCCCCAAATTCCCCTGGGAGCCCTTCCATGGGTGACTGGGAGCCCTGAGTTATCTCTTCATTTGGCCCAGGAAGTGACTCACTCCTGCCCTGTCTCCCTGGCCCCCATCCCTCCACCCGCTGCCCGCCCCCCCCCCCCCAATCTGGTCTCCCTGGATTATCTGGGTCTGGGCTGCCTCCCCAGCATCTCTAGATCAGCAGGGACTGGATGGATCCCTCAAGCCCTCCCCACACCCCACCTGCTGCCCAGGCCCTGCCTCCCCTCCCTCCCTTATTCCCTCCCTCCCTTCCCCTTCTGTTTCTCTATCTGGCTCTCAATCTCCCTATTTCTCTGTGTCTCTCAGTCTAATCTCTGGCATCTGTGTCTCTCCCTTTCTAGAAGTTCCCTATTTCTCTGTCCATCTCTCTAGACCACTGTCTTCTTAACTCTGCCTCTCTGTTTCTCTCTCCATTTCTGTCTTTCTCTCTCTCTCTCTCTCTCTCTCTCTCTCTCTCTCTCTCTCTCTCTCTCTCTCTCTCATCTCTTCATTCCCCCCCCATCTCTGTCTCCCTCTTTCTCCTCTAAGTCTCTAGTACTTCTCTCTCTCTCTATCTCCCTCTCTCTCCCTCCCTCCCTCCCTCCTCTTTATTTTCTACCATCTCTGTCTCCTTGTTTGTCTCTCTGATGTATGGATCCTCATCTCTAGACCCCCTGCTGACTTAAGGAGAACCTCCAGGACATGCCCTGGGATGGGGTGCCCCTGTGCAGCAGGAAAAGCAGGACTGGGGGGCCCATGCATCACCACCCCTAACATGAGCCCCCAGCATCTTCCTGTGTGCGGGGAGCCAAGGGGTGAAACATCACCACCAGGTCCCAAGCTGGTCTTTGTGGTTGACAGATGTGGGTGCAGTGTGCTTGCACCCGTGTCCCTGAGGAAGGGTGTGGGCCGGAGCACCTTAGATTTGGGAGATCTGAGAGGATACCTGGCCCAACCCCTTCATTTTTACCTAAAGAAATGACGACCCTAATTGGTTTGGCTCAGTGGATAGAACGTCAGCCTGCGGACTCAAGGATCCCAGGTTCAATTCCGGGCAAGGGCATTTACCTTGGTTGTGGGCACATCCCTAGTAGGGAGTGTGCAGGAGGCAGCTGATTGATGTTTCTCTGTCATCGATGTTTCTGTTTATCCTTCTCCCTTCCTCTCTGTAAAAAATCAATAAAATTAAAAAAAAGACAGCAGTAAGCACTCTGACACCAGGCAGTACTTGTGTGCTTAGCTCTCATACGCTAGGAAAAGGGCCCCCTCTTCATCCCCATTCTACAGAAGGGAAACTGAGGAACTGAGGCACCTGACCAAGGTCTGGGAGTAGAACCAAGGCCACCTGGCTCCAGTATGTTTCCTGAACTGCTGCCCACAGGTCAGCAGAAGCCAAGACCCCTGCCAGGCTCGGGCCCCTCCCCATCCTTCAGCTCCTGAAAGCCCCCCTCAGGCGATGGGTGCAGACCCTCTGGCCAGGGGCATTGGAGGCCAGGGAGGTGCCACCTGCCACTCTCTCCTTGAGTAATGGACAGAGCCCAAGCCTGGGAGGGGTGAGCAGCCCCTTCCCTCAGATGTGTCACCCTCAGGCCTCCCTTCCCTGTTCTGTGCCCCCCTGACCCCCCCTCCATCTCTCTGTTCCAGTGCTGTGTGTCTTGCTGATTCTGTTGGAAGATGGACCCCAGAGCACCAGGGGTGAGTCTGCTGGGAGTAACTCAGTCCACAGCCAGAGTCCCAGCCCCCACCTGCACCTCTCAGCCCAGGCAGGAGAAAGGCCTGTTGCAGGGGAAGCTCAGGGTTGCCTCTCCCAATACCATGCTCCAGCCTCTGGCTCGGCCCTCATCTTCTGACCATGGTCTCCGTCCCACAGCCTCTGCCTGTCCCCAGAAGTGCCCTTCAAACTCCTCATGTGTCGGTGGCACTACCTGTCGCTGTAACCCAGGATTCAAATCTTCATCTGGGGAGATCAACCTCAACCCCTGGGACACTTGTGAAGGTACAGAGGCTTGGCGTGGTGAAGGGCTACATGGAGAGGGAATGGTGGCTGGTGGCCTCAGCCTTTGTTCTCAGACCATCATGAAGGACAGAGAAAAGAGAAAGAAAAAGATATGAAGGTGGAAAATGAGAAGTGAATAAACGTGGCTTCATACAGAGGGAGGAGCTGGGTCTCTACGACACTGGAACCTGTGCCTCAGTTTACCTTTCCAGGGTAAACTGGGGAGGGGGATGCAGAGCTTCTACCCACCCACCACTTTAGCACTTGCTCCTGTATCCAAATCCAGGTGACAGACAGAAAGCTGAGCAGAGCAGAGCCCATTGGGTGGGTTTCAGGAATGGCTTGCTCCAGCCACAGCAGTGTTGCCTGAGTCTAATTATTTCCCAAAAGACACTGATTGAGCATCAGGCTCCATGCTGGGTATGGGACCAGGCTCTCTGCCCTGAGGGCATCATGGCTTTGGGAGGTGACCCTTTACCCCGTTTTGTTACAGACATTGACGAATGTGAACAAGGCAGGCCAGGGACTACCTGTGGAAAAGCCGCAGACTGCCATAACACGAAGGGGAGCTACTACTGCATATGCTACTCAGGATTCAGTCTTGTTTCTGGGGCAACAAAGTTCAGTAATGCGAGTGAGAACACGTGTCAAGGTAAGAATGATCCCGTATCTTCCATTTCCCCGTCCATGAGGTTTGGAGTCACCAGAGCCATTCCTGCAGTTTACAGGGTGCCAGGCCCTGGATATGGGTGCAGCCCCCAGGTCTGAGTGGGGACAAGTGTGCCTGTGCCTGTCCCGCTAGCACAGAGAGGCGGGTGGCATGAGAGCCAGGACCCAAGTCCTGGTATAGCTACCTGACAGCTGTGTATGCAGCACCAGCCAGGACACTTATTCAGAAATCACTGATAATGTGCAAGTGTGATCATATTATTGTAGTTTTGTGTAAAAGAGAGAGGGGGGGGGGAGTGGCTTTTTTTTACAGATAAAAACAAAAGAAGCTTTTCCTTTTGTTAATTGTATGACCTTGGACACGTTCTTCACCTCTCTGTGCCTCAATTTACCCATCTGTAAAAGGGAGTGACAATGGTGCTTAACCTCACAGAATTGCTGGGAAAGTATATGAGATCATAGAGCACAACACAGTGGTGGCTGTTGGGTTTTAGACTACACTCATTCTGATCTAAGTACATCCCAGGGATGTACCCCAGGTGGCTACTCAGAACAGCTGGCCTGGCCCATCCCCTCACCAGGGACCCAGGAGGAGCCAGGCCTCCATGCATCACCAGGCTTTGCCCCCTTTCCAGGGAGAGCCGGTGGGCAGGGAAGGGGTTTCAGGCATCCACAGGGGCAGATGGAACAAGCAATGTTCAGGCAGAAGCCATGACTCACCCAGAGAGAGGGGGTTAGTGCAGAATACAGAGAGGGGAGGAGGAGGCTGAGCTGGGGATCCTGGAGGCTCTGAGCTGGGTCCGCAGGCCCGCCTTGCGTGAGGAGGGAGGCGGCAGAGCCTCCAGGTGGGAGGGAAGGGGGCACCTGCACCTGCCTGGAGCCCAGCGGGAGGGCTCCATCCACGGCACTGCTGGTCCACGGAGGCCTCGGTGGGGGGATGTTATACCCCCATATGTAGCCTACACACAGGGCACAGCCTGCATGTGAATTGGAAACATGTCCCTTGTCTCCAGGTGAACAAGTGTGTTTGGGGAATGGAGAGTGAGCTGGTGTTTAGCCCCCAGTTGCCTCCTTGACTGGACCCCCTTGTGCAGTGAGCCACCTGCACAACCGCAGCGGTGGTCACAGGCCCCACTCAGCGTACCTGCACGACAGCAAGCCCTGCACACAGGTGGTGCTTGTGGGTACTGAGGTGTGTGACTGTGCCAGGAACAGACCAGGCTGAGAGATAGGGCCAGAGCTGCTAGGCACAGACATGGCCGAACAGGAGTGAGGTGGCAGAGGAGGCACCTCAGGGAGAGAGCTGCCTGCGGGTTTGGATCAGGACCTGCGCCTGAAGACCTAGCTTTGTGACGGGTTCAGCTGGGCCGTCTGCACACCTGCCCACCGCAGCATTCCAGCCTTTGCCCCACCTGAGGACATGTCTGCTCGCTTCATGGCCCACGAGGTCTGCTTTGAGCAGGAGACCTGAACACCTTTCTCGGCTGCTCACCCCTCTTTCTCCAGACATCAAAGGGCCATCCCAGGCACCTACCTGGTCTCCCAACCCTCTCTGAACTGTAAGACTCAGAACCCTCTGCAGAGGCCATTCCAGAAGTTCGGAGCCTGCTCACCTGGCGTCTTATTGCATAAAGCAAATGAGGGTGGCAGTCGAGATACTTCAAGAGATCATGGCACAGTACATTCCAGAGCAATATCGCCCTCTTCCCCATAGCCAGTGACTGCTGAGATGAGACCTGATGTCACCGGGGCCCACACAGGTGCAGCCAGGCCAGGCACTTCCAGACCCCCCGGGCCATGATGTCCCAGGGACCCCTTCAAGAAAATTGCCTCTGGCCCACAGCCCCAGCTAGAGAAGCTGCCTCCTGATACCCTGACCCCAATTCTCAGCCACTCATCCTCCATCTATTCCCCCAAGCAAGCACCCACCCTGACCCTCCCCAGTAACTTCAGTTCTCAGGACTGTGGGCAGCTTGATGACCAGGATCCAGATGGGTTACATGTTGGGGGTGGGCTGGGTGATGTCGAACTCCCCACCCGGCCCCAAGCTCTGGGAGTTGGGTGAAGGAAGAGGCTCCCACCTGGACCAGGTGACAAGAGAGGGCGTCATCGGGGACCATTGCCCCAGGCTCAATCCTCTCCCAAGGAGGTCCACCCAGGTGCCACTGGGCGACAGAAGATGGAGGCTGAGCCCCTCTTGGCAAGGCCCAAAAGTCTGTGTCCCTGGTAGAAGAACAAGGAGCCAGATGACAGACATGCCTGCCACTCTTCATCCATCAGCCACTGCTCCCCGCTCCAGGCACCCAGCCCTTGCCCACCGCTGGCCTTGCTCACATGTGGATTCTCATCACTCCCTGCCAATCCAGGGGATGCCTTCAGGGGGATCAGAAGGGGCACTTTCACACCCTAAGACTGCATGGCTGGATGTCAGCCCCATTGCCCTCGTGGCCTGGCACTCGCTTTCCAGGTGGCCCTGGCCTGTCTGGCATCATTTTCACATTCTGGGCCCCGGCCTAAAAGCCTTGTCCGCGAGGGGTCAGGCTCAGGGGTGGTTCTCGGTCCATCTCCATGGGCTGGAGTCTCAGAAGTCGTGTGGATAGGAAAGTGCTGTCTCAGCAGAGTCACCAGAATTCAAGGAGAGCTCAGCCAACAGCACCCCCCGGGGGAGTCAGGACCAAGGCCACCGAAACGAGCCTGCTCAGGGCCTGCAGCACTTCTCCCGCACTTGGTTCCAGGATGCCCAGCCTGGCCTTTGCCCAAGTCCTCAGGCTGGGACACAGGTGGCGGTGCTGTCCCTGCCCTAGCTGGGAGCTGCCCAGGTTGGGGAGAAAAGGAGGAGGTAGTGAGACAGAGGACTTGGACCTCTTCTGGCCACATCTGGACAACAGAGTGTCTAGGCCACCATGCTTACCCACAGGACACCTCCATGTGAATTAGGAAAGGCACCACTCGCCTGGGAGGAGACAGTGGGGCCTTCCAGGCGCTTCTATGGCAGGAAACGTGGCTGACTCCCAGGCTTGAAGGCTGCCCATGGCTGCAGGCATCCACCACCCTCCCCTTCCCCTTGCAGACATTGACGAATGTCTGAACCCTGGAATCTGCAAAAGCCGCAGCAACTGTGTCAACACCCATGGCAGCTACAGCTGCACATGCCTGCCAGGATTTGAGCTCAATCCGGAGGACCCAAAGCTGTGCAAAGGTAGAGGCCCCGGGAGGACGCTGTGAGGCTGGACTGGATGGAGCTGGGGAAGGAGTGACGCAGGTCCCGCAGCCCCAGGAGGCAGGAGAAGATCCTCAGGTTCCCTGCCAAGGCCTGAGATTCGCCTAAGGATTCATCTCCCCAAAACATCCTGCCGCAGAGCAGGGCGGTGGCAGGGCCTTCTGGGCCTGGGGTTTCCTTGTGGAGCCCCTGTGAGCACCCCCGACCCTGCCTTTCCTCATCTGTCACATGCAGCAGAGGGAGGTGTGACTTCTGGGCCCAGGAGGGAATAGGCAGGAGTCCTTGGTCAAGAAACCTAGTTCCTGTGACTCAGTTTCCCTCCTGGATTTGCCACCTATAAACTGGAGACTATGGTCCCTGTCATGTCCATCTTGTAGGGAGGCCATGTAATGTGCTTTGAGGGTGAAGTTGAAGTCACCAGGAGGTGGCATGTGTACTAATGGTGGGATCCTCAGGCAATGAGAAGTGGATGCAGGGAGTGGAAGGAGGGCCTGATGCTCTGGCTTTGTCCTCAGATGTGAATGAATGCACCTCGGGGCAAAACCCCTGCCACAAATCCACCCACTGCCTCAACAATGTGGGCAGCTATGAGTGCCGCTGCCGCCTTGGCTGGAAGCCGGTTCCCGGGTCCCCCAATGGCCCACACAACACCGTCTGTGAAGGTTCGGAGTTCAGATCCCATAAATGAACCACATCTTCTTTACTAGGCTGAGCCATCTGAAAGGAAGCTGCCATAAGGAGCTTTGGCAGAGAAGGGGCAGCACTTGCAGCAATGGTGTGTGCTCAGTGCAGGCAGTGAGGAGAGGGCACCTGGACTGGGCAGGGCTGAGCTTTAGATTCTGTTCTCTCTTTTTTTTTAAATTTTTTTTAGAAAGGGAGAGGGAGAGAGAGAGATAGAAACATCAATGAAAGAATAATTGATCAGCTGCCTCCTGCATACCCCCCACTGGGGATCGAGCCTGCAACCTGGGCATGTGCCCTTGACTGGAATCGAACCTGGGACCCTTCAGTCCACAGGCCAATGCTCTATCTACTGAACCAAACCGGCTAGGGCTCGGAATCTGTTCTAATAAGGGCAAGAGTGCAGCTCTGGTTGCAGCGGTGCCACAGCCCACAGCCCACAGCCTCAGCACCTGGGAGCTATCAGTGTGGCAGCCTCCCTGGCTAGAAGTCCATCACAGGTCCTCCCCAGTCCATCTCGCCCCACAGGTGGGGACACAGCTTTGGGATGACACTGGCACACATAGTCCTGCTCTGTCTACCTTGCAGGGGCGCTCTGAGCTTATGGTGCTTTTACAGTGGAAAATGTCACCATGACTTTATATACTGTGGGAGTGGGTGGCTGGTAAGCGGGCATATTGGGATGTCCTCCGGGTGAACTGCTAAGGGATTTGAGAGAAGGGGCAGGAAGAATGTGAGCAAGGAGTGGAGGGAGGGCCTGACGCTCTGGCTTTGTCCTCAGATGTGGATGAATGCACCTCGGGGCAACACTCCTGCCACAATTCGACCCAATGCTGCAACACCCAGGGCAGCTATAAGTGCCGCTGCCGCCCTGGCTGGAAGCCAGTTCCTGGGTCCCTCAATGGCCCAAAAAACACTGTCTGTGAACAAGGTTCGGAGTTCAGATCCCACACTCCCAAAGACCCACAGTTCAAGCCACCTGATCACATGTTTATGGGCAGCCACACGAACCCAGCACAATGAATGCTGGGGGCACCTGCTGGGCCAGGTTTCCATTCTTTGAGACTAAATGGGAAAAGATCTGGGGGTCCTGCGGAAGGAGCTGGGGTACCAAGGGGAAGGCTCCTGGGGGACCCCAGGCAGCAGCTAATTACTAACTGGGACAAAGGTATCTAATATCTCACAACCTATACCTCTGTGCAGGGCTCACCTGCTGTGTGTCAGGCCTCTGCACACTTCCCATAAACCCTGTGTCCGCCACTCAGGGATGTGCAGTCAGCAGGTGTCATCACCTCCAGCCAAGGCTTGGGGGGAAGGGGGACTGAACATGGGAAGAGGATGGGGCACGGAGAGGAGAGAGGCTCAGACCCCTGAATAAACAAAGGACTACTCAGTGTGAAAATAGCTGGCCTGACCCCAGGCCCTGCCTCCAACAAACACACACACACCCCTAATGGACTTCTGTTCTGTCCCCTGCAGAGATCTCCTTCCCCACCTGGACCCCGCCCCCTGGAATCAAGAGCCAGGTGAGTAACTCCAGCCTGGACCAGAAGGCAAGGTCCCTCCACTTAATTTCCCCACATTCCCCCACCCATATGTGAGGCTTTCTGACCCCTCGTCTCCTCTCTCCCCAGACTCTCTCCAACTTCTTTGAAAAAGTCCAGGAACTGAGCAGAGACTTCAAGTCTGCCTCGGCCCAGGATACCATCAAGGTAAGGACATGACCTGGGGGGGAGCCCAGGAAAGTGTGGGGGTGGCTGGGGGATGCTTCAGTGTGAGTGGAGACAGCCCAAGCAGGGGCCTCTAATCAGAGAAACACCTGTGGCTGTATGCACACTATACACACACCATATATAGGGTGTCCCCCAAAAGTGTATGGACACACCCTGAACAATTATAAAGGCAGGGCTGATTAAAGTATATTTCATTTTCAAAATTGAGCTACCAGCTATTAAAGTATGTATACATTTTTGAGGACACCCTGTATACCCCTCTTGCACAAACGGATGTACATACACACCGTGATTCCTGGGTCCCCCAGTGGCTGGAGCAGGGCCCTTGCACACACACTCACACTTGAGAGGGATAGAATGGCTACAGAATGGAGTGATTGAGAATTTTGGCTCTGGAGCAGAGTCACAAAGGTTCAAATCCCCCACACACTTACTGCTGTGACCTCAGGGTCCCCCTCTCTGGGTCTCAGTCTCCTGCTTTATACAGTGGTTGTGAAGGTTTAAAAGAACGAAGAGAATATATATATATATATATATATATATATATATATATATATATATATATATATTAGAGGCCCGGTGCATGAATTCATGCATGGGTGGGGTCCGGTCAGCCTGGCCAGGGGCAGGGACATGGGTGGTTGGCTGGCCTGCCTGCTGGTCGAACTCCTGGTAGAGGGGACAATTTGTATATTAGCCTTTTATTATATAGGATATACACTGAGTGGCCAGATTATTATGTGCTCAGAGATCATAATAATCTTGCCACTCAGTGTATATGAGCCCCTTATGTCATTTAAATTTTTCCAGTAGCTTTATTTAAAAAAAAAAAAAAAAAAGTAAAAATAACCCTAGCTGGTTTTGCTCAAAGGATAGAGCATCAGCCTGTGGACTGAAGGGCCCCAGGTTTGACTCAGATCAAGGGCACATGCCCAGGTTGTGGGCTCATCCCCAGTGGGGGGGCAGCATGCAGGAGGCAGCTGACCAGTGATTCTCTCTCATCATTGATGTTTCTATTTCTCCCTTCCTCTCTGAAATCAATAAAAAATATTTTTAAAAAATGAAAACTAGCCTTGGCCAGATGCTTCAACTGGTTTCAGCATTGTTCTCTACACCAAAAGGCTGCAGATTCAATTCCTGGTTGCGGTGTGTATGGGAGGCAACCAATTGATGTTTCTCTCTCACAGAGATGTTTCCCTCTCCCCCTTCCTTTCTCTCTCAAATCAATAAAAAACACATCCTTGAGTGAGGATTTTTAAAAAAGAATTAAAAAAGTAAAAGTAAACAAGTGAAATGAATGTTAAGATCCCATTTAACCCAATAGATTCAAAATACTACCATTTCAATGTGGTGTCACACACGACTCATGAGTGTTCTAGACAGTGCAGACTTAAGAGAGAACCTGGCAGAAAGTCAGTGGCTAATAAATGCTAAGTGCCACATAGGCATATACTCACACCTGTCTTCTGGCTACTGCAGTACCTAGATGATTCCCCTGTGTCTGTCCCCCAGCAACCTGGGGGGTTCTCCAGTGTGTTCCCTAGTGAGGGAGTGATATCAGGGTCCTTTGGGCGGTCCCTGTGATGCAGAGACCCAGCAGCTGTCACCCATCACCCCCAGAAATTCATCACATCATTGGATGAGTTGGAAGCCCCTGGGGACCTGGAGGCCCTGGCCCTGCCTGACCGGTACTTCGTGGCCACCCACCTGCTCTCATACCTTGAAGAAGTCCTGAGGACCCTGGCCAAGACCTTGCCTGGACCTTCTTTCACCTACCTTTCCCCTTTGGACACAGGTGAGGCCTCTTTCTGCCCTGCCCCAGCCCTGGTCCCATCCTGCATCTGGATCCCATAATCACTGCCCTTCTTCCCTCAGAGCTGTCCCTGATGATCCAGGACCAATGGAATGAAACCGTCACCCTGGGCCAGAGCCATGCACGAATGAAGCTGAACTGGACTCAGGCAGCTGGAGTCGGGGACTCAGGTAACAGCAGGTAGCCTGAGAGGGCACCTGTGGGAGAGGGAAGAAAGAGCTGGGATATGGCTAGGGGTGAGGTTCCAAATACGTAACAATTGGAAATTGAGCCATCGTGAGTGACTCCAGGCATCATGGTGGACTGGCCAAGCCTAATTTAGACGTCTTGGGAGCGAGGGAGGGAGGGAGGGAGGAAGGCAGGAGAAGGTAGCCAGCATGTCTGTTCCCCAGGCCCCACTGTGGCAGGCATATTCTCCAGCCGAACAATGCAGAAACTGCTGGTCAATGCCTCCGTGGAGCTGGACACTGAGAGGAAAAAACAGCTGGAAAAGATATATGAAAGTTCTGTCAAAGTGGCTCAGTCCAAGATCCACTCCACTGTCAACACGGTCTTTCTGAGCAACAACAACACGGAGGAACTAGACCCTCCTGTCACCTTCTCCTTCTCCCACCATGTGAGTCCTTGGGTGGGGAGGTGGGATCAGCCCCACTTTACCCCATAGCCAAGGTCACGTTGGCCCCTCTGCAGTCTTCATTTCCCCACCTCTGCCCATTCTGCTACTTCCTTAAATGTACCTCGGGGCCTTTGCACTTGCTGTGCTCTCTGGTTCAGATACCTTTCCCTCACATGACACAGTCCTTTACCTGTTTCTAGTGTTTGTTCAAATGCCACTTTCTCTATTAGGCTCTCTCTGACCTCGTTATTTAAAACTAGAGGCCCAGTGCACAAAATTCGTGTGTGTGGGGGGGTTCCCCTTAGCCCAGCCTGCACCCTTTCCAATCTGGGACTCCTCAAGGGATATCTGACTGCCAGCAGTCAGACATCCCTCTCACAATCCAGGACCACTGGATCCTAACTGCCCCCCCTCCTGCTGGCCTGGTCACCCCCAACTGCCCTCCCTGCTGGTCTAGTTGCCCCCAACTACCCCCCCCCCACACACACACCAGACTGGTTACCCCTAACTGCCCCCCCTGCTGTTCTGGTTGCCCCTCGCTGCCCCTTTCTGCTGGCCTGGTCACCCCTCACTGCCCCCACTGCCAGCCTGGTCGCCCCACGCAGCCTGCTGCTCAGTCATTTGGTCGCCCCTCACTAACCCCCTTGCCGGCCTGGTCGCCCCATGCAGCCTGTTCGGTTGTCCGTTCGGTTGCGATAGTCACTTAGGCATGCATATATATATATATATATATATATTAATTACAATCTGTAATCAGTCATGCCCTAACTTTCTCCTATCCTGTTTCTTTTTTTTTTTAATAGCACCTAACACCTTCTAAAACACTAACTAGTTTACTTATCTATAGGTTTGTTATTTACTGCCTGTCTCCCCAGTGAGCATATCAACCCCACAAGGGCAGGGATTTATGTCTGTCCTGTTCACTGCTGTACCCTGGCCTGGTACACACAGTAGGTGCTCAGTAAATACTTGTCAACGAAAAGCAGCTTCCTCAGACCCAGCCCAAGCTTAGACCCCAAGAGTGGACTCTAGGCTAACATCTCTGACCACCCCCACCTGCCCACAGCCGGAGAAGCCCAGGTCACGTGAGGAGCTAATCTGTGTCTTCTGGAAGGGTAACGACAGTGGTGGGTACTGGTCCACCACAGGCTGCGAGAAGCAGGGTAGCGGTAATAACAGCATCATCTGCAAATGCAGCCACCTGAGCAGTTTTGCCGTCCTCATGGCCCACTATGATGTGGAGGTGAGCAGCCCCAGGGCTACCCTCAAAAGCCCACAGATGGCAAGGCTGGCTTAGGTGAGATGAGCAGCTGGTTCTTGATGGTGTTGCCCAACAGGTTTTGTATGGTTGCACAGCCCAGGTGGTCCCACAGACAAGCCCCCATGACCCAGCAACTAAATGTGGCCTGACTGTAGGCCCTACTCCAGCTAGCTTACCTCTGTCCACCCCGATCCAGTTGACCTAGTTGTTAAATATCACTAAAAGTTGAAGCACAACTTTCTGTATGTGGCCTCAGGTGATCCATAGATAAACTGGGCCATGTGGATAATTGGAACGGGCCAGGCAGAGTAGAGGAGGTTGGTGTTCCAGACCAAAGGCCCAGAAAGTGCTAAAATACAGGATTTGTGAGCTGATAGGTGTGTCCAGGTGTGGAAGGGGCAAGAGATGAGGTCAGAGAAGGGGACCCATCAGTGTTGGAAAAGGATGTGACAGTCAAAGCTTCACTGGGGACCTTTCCCAGAGAGCAGTCTGGGAGCATAGTTGGGATCCTTGCTGCACCCATGGATGTGTATGTGTGTTTGTGTTTGGGAGCGCATTTAGGATGACAGAGACACAACAGGCTTGCTCAGATGTTGAAGGCAGAAGAGGTGGGGGGAGGTAATCAGCCTGATCTGAGTCCTGAGGCCAGGCAGGTCCCAGGTGGGTCTGGCCTGTGGGACCCACAAGGAGGACCCACAAGGAGGCCTCAGGGTGCTGATCAAGCCCCTCCCATTCCATCCTGCATCTAGGACCTGAAGCTGGCCCTGATCACCAAAGTGGGACTGGCACTGTCGCTAGTCTGCCTGCTGCTGTGCATCCTCACCTTCCTGCTAGTGCGGCCCATCCAGGGTTCACGCACCACTGTGCACCTGCACCTCTGCATATGCCTCTTCCTGGGCTCTGCCATATTTCTGGCGGGCATAGAGAACGAAGGAGACCAGGTGAGGCCCCTCCCCCACAGACTGCCCAACTCTCACCTGGAAGCTAGGCTAGCTAGGTCCCAGGTCGGAGTAGCCCCGTCCATGCAATGCACCAGCTTGAGCACCACCTGGCCTCGCCCCAATCCCGTCCATAACCCCGCCCCCAGCCGCGACCCCGCCCACCACAAGTGCTCTGGCGGAGAACTGGCCCCGCAGCCCCACGCGCTGAAGTTGCCCGGTCCCCACCCTGCAGGTGGGGCTGCGCTGCCGCCTGGTGGCCGGGCTGCTGCATTACTGCTTCCTGGCTGCCTTCTGCTGGATGAGCCTAGAGGGCCTGGAGCTCTACTTCCTCGTGGTGCGTGTATTCCAGGGTCAGGGCCTGAGCAAGCCCTGGCTCTACCTGATCGGCTACGGCATTCCCTTCCTCATCGTTGCCATCTCAGCGGCTGTCTGGCCCGAGGGCTATGGCCGCAATATCTAGTGAGTAGGGAGTCGTGAGGCCACAGGAGGGCTGGGGGCTGGCCAGGAGTATGAGGCCACAACCTTGGTGCCCCAATCCCCTCAGCTCCTGACCAGACCCCTCCCTTCTCATCCAGCTGCTGGCTGGAGACCGCCCACGGCTTCCTCTGGAGCTTCCTGGGACCTGTGACATTCATCATTTTGGTAACTAATCCCCCACACTCCACCCTTAAGGCCTGTGTCACCTGGCTCCTCACTGAGCCCACTAGGCCAGCTCTCTCCCTGTGAGCTCCAAGGATAACCCCTAATCCAAACTCTGCTCCCCGCCCAGTGCAATGCTGTCATCTTCGTGATAACTGTCTGGAAGCTCACTCAGAAGTTCAATGAGATCAACCCAGACATGAAGAAATTAAAGAAGGCCAGGTGAGGGCAGAGGATGACAGGGAGAGGGACTTCAGGAGAGGGGGGATGTATGGGGTGTCCCCTACTGCAGCTTCCCTTCTCCCCCAGGGTGCTGACCATCACAGCCATCGCACAGCTCTTGGTGTTGGGCTGCACATGGGTCTTCGGCCTGTTCCTCTTCAACCCGAGGAGCCAGGTGCTGGCCTATGCCTTCACCATCCTCAACTGCTTGCAGGGCTTCTTCCTCTTCCTGCTGCACTGCCTACTCAACAAAAAGGTGGGCTGTAGGTCAAGCTGTGGGATTCCCCCTCCCCTACTTCCTGGGGCTGCCTCCCCTGACCTGACACCTTGGGCCTTGCAGGTGAGGGAAGAGTACAAGAAGTGGGCCCGCATGGTCACTGGGAATAAGTACTCTGACTTTGCCACGTCGACGTCCAGCTCCAGCCACAACCAGACTAGGGTAAGGGCCAACCCTGGTGTGGGGGTGCAGGGTCAGAAGGCAGCCTTGGGCCAGAATCAGTCCTTACTGGGTTCCTCTCTCCAGGTCCTCAGGCCGTCAGAGTCTGGCATGTGACTACAAGGTTCTGGCCAGGCCAGCAGCTCCTGTGGCCTCAGCAGCTTTTGCACATACTGAAGACTGTCCCCTCCTCTCCTACCACCCTGCTCCCTCCAGTCTCCTGCCCCAGAGAAGGGGCATCAACAGTTGTTCTCTGGCGCCAAACCCAGGAACACAGTCAGGGTGGAGTTGGACCTGATGGACCTGCTTCTGGCTGCCTCTGCTGCACCCCAGCTGGGACCCAGAGTGGGCAGGAGCTGGACAGGGCTGCAGCCCCTTGCCCTGGTACCCAACACCTGGACAGACAAGGCTCCTGGCCTCCCACTCACCTGTCTTTGCTACAAAACAAGAGGCCATCATGCTGGGGTTCTACTTTCCTGTTAAGCTAAGACTGAAGTCAAGGATGGGAGAAGGGCAGGGCTCTTTAGGCCCTGCAGCTCACGGTACAGAGGCCAGTCTGCCTCCCGGACAGAGGGTTCTCACTGTTTTGAAGGTCGTGGATGTTGTGTAATGGTGTGTGTTTTTAAATCTGTATAAAGTTTTCAATGTTGACATTGAAGATACTAGTACAGGAGGTGGCTTTGCTGCCTGGGGCCTCACTGACCAGGCCTTCTATGTCTGTGAAATGTGAAGAGACCAGTAAGAAACAAATGGGAGGGAGCCAGGCTTCCATAATAAAAATTTATTCTTACACAAATCTACAGTTTTTGAACAGTAAAAAGATAGCCCCACTGTCGCCTAGAAAGAGGACTTGAAGCAGCACGTGGGAAGCAGGGTGCCTCCAGGATGTCAGGTGTGTGGTTACCGGCTCTGCTCAACTGTAAGACAAACGTGCAAAGGCCAATGAGAGAGGAGGAGAGGCCACCGGGGCCTCAGCATAACCCTCTTGCCCGAGCCACTTACTGTATGTGGAGATGTCAATTTCTTCAGGAAGCTCCGCCACATTTACTTCAAACCTATCCTGAACATCATTGAGGATTTTGGCATCATTCTCATCAGACACAAAAGTGATAGCCAGGCCTTTGGTGCCAAAGCGACCCGCACGGGCCACCTGCAGGGAGATATAGGAACTCAGGTCAGGCAGAGACACAACCAGGGGATCTGAGGACAAGCCAGGCCAGGTCCCCACTCCAGGAAGGGGCCATCTGGAGGGTGACACCTCTGTGGGGCCACTCACCCGGTGGAGGTAGGTGTCCGAGTCCTCAGGCATGTCATAATTGAAGACAATGTTGACTCGCTCAATGTCCATCCCTCGGCCAAACAGATTGGTGGCCACCAGGATCCGCCGCTGAAAGTCCTTGAACTGCTGATAGCGTGATAGACTGGGTGCAGGAGAAGCAAGAGGCGGCCATCAGGTACAAGATTCCTGAGTAGCACTCCCTCTGAGGGTCCCACCTCAGGCCTTCATGGTGGCACATACTCACCGCTCCTCCTGGGCCATGCCCCTATGGATGGCGATGGCCGGGAAGTTCTGCTCCACAAGTAGCTGGGCCAGGGCCATGCAGCGCTGCACCGACTTCACAAAGATCACCACCTGCCAGAGGAAGGTAGCAGAGTCAGGGCCACAGTCCCCATGCACTGTCCTTCCAAAGGTCCAGAACCCCTCAAAGGGCAACAGCAGTGTCACCTGGTTAAACTCTAGCACGTCCAGGAGGTCGAAGAGTTTACGGTTCTTTTCGCTGTCTTTGAGCTTGACATAGTACTGCTGCAGTCCATGCAGTGTGAGCTTGGTCTCGTCGTCCACAAACACCTCCATGGGCTGAGGGGAGGGGAGCAGGAAGGGGCAGGCAGGGCTTATTTCTGGACACCCCGCCTGCCCAGAACCTTCCAGGAACGACTCCATGCTGCGATGCTTCCCAGAGAGGCTGCTGTACCCAGTGAACATTTCTCTCCCAACAGCTGGAACTAAGCTCTGGTCTGATTCAGGTGTGGACCAAGCTCAGCTCCCAATCCGACAAGACAGCGAGGAGGGAAGAAGGGCTCCACAAGCCTCCAGCATTGTTGTGCTGTGAGGGCAGCATGGGTGACGTGCCGCAGCAGCAGCTTGGACCTCAGGACCCAGGAGGGCCAAAGCTGCTGCACTGAGGTCTTGGCTTACTCACATCTTGCATGAACTTCCTGCAGACGGGCCGGATCTCCTTGCTCAGGGTGGCACTGAACATCATGCACTGCTTCTCGTGTGGCGTCAGGCGAAAGATCTCCTGTACATCCCGCCGCATGTCTGGGTGAGGAGGGCAAGAAATAGGTGGGCATGAGTGCCTGCCAGACCTTGACCCCCACCCAAGACCAGTCCCAGCCCCTCCCAACCTGGCACCAAGATGAGGGTGGTGTGAGCAAGGCGTGGAGGTAGGGGTGAGACCCCAATGCCTGTGGGGCTGGTCTTGGGTGAGCGCAGGCCCAGGAGGAGCTGCAATCCACTTACACGCTGCCAGAGCGGAGCAGCCGTGCCAGGGCACCTCCAGCCATGCTTCAGGGAAGGGAGCCTGAGGCAGAGACAGCTGCTGGGGTGAGAGCTGCAGCTGCCTCCCAGGACACAAGCCCCATCTCTGACTGGCCTTGTCAGGGCTCACTGAAGGCAGGCAGGGGTTCTAGAGCTAACTTGGCAGGAGATGAGGTTATGGCAAGCCTAAGGCTAACATTTATGTGTGTCGGACAATGTTTCATTTAGGCCCTGCAGTCCCACTCAGCTTGGGGTCAGAAGTAGCAGGTCACATTAGGTCAAAACAAGAACTTGCCTTAAAATCACTTACAGGAGACCAGCCGGCCACCCACGTAACCCCACTTTGGGAAATCCCTCGGCCTGGCCTTTCAGGGTCCACCTGGCTCTGAAGTCTGGAGGGCTGTGAGGGCGAAGGTGCAGCTGGCTGGGTCTCTGGCAGCCCCCACAGACCCGCAAGGACACTCACCCAGCTGTTCCAGCATCTTGTCACACTCATCCAGCACGAAGTGCTTCACGTTTCTCAGGTTAAGGCTCCTGTTCCGCACGAGTGCCAAGATGCGACCTGGAGTCCCCACTACGACATGGGGACAGTTCTTCTTCAACACCTCTTCATCCTTCTTGATGGAAAGACCCCCGAAGAACACAGACACCTATGCAGGTGGAGAGAAAGTCACTTTTGCCCATCTAAGGGCTGAAGCCTCGCACCCTACTCCATGCTGACAGCCACCTAGACCATGGCTCTGCCAACTCAGGTTGCAGCAGACCTCAATTCCCCAAGCCTAGAGAGGCCTGAGAGCCTGGGCACAGCTCCACTGAAAAGCAGCCCAGGGCTGGGACCTGCACAGGCCTCTGGGGCCATGCATAATTCATCAGGCTTTTAAGGAGCATAAACTACCGCAAACCTCAAAGGCAGCTGCTGCAGCCAAGCTTGGTAAATGCTGGCTGGGTCAGAGCTGAGGCCAGCCAGGCTTTAGAGGACTATATGGCGCCAAGCCTGGCTCAAGGGGGCTCACCTTGACA
This sequence comes from Corynorhinus townsendii, assembly GCA_026230045.1. Classification (NCBI taxonomy): domain Eukaryota; kingdom Metazoa; phylum Chordata; class Mammalia; order Chiroptera; family Vespertilionidae; genus Corynorhinus; species Corynorhinus townsendii. The sequence goes on from JAPDVU010000006.1 coordinate 81,409,978, forward strand.
CTGGGCATGTACTTGGAGAAGCGCTCATACTCCTTGCTGATCTGAAAGGCCAGCTCCCGAGTGTGGCACATGACCAGGACGGTCACCTGTTGGGTAGGCGAGAGAGACTCACTAAAGGCAGTACCCTAAATGCTCCCCAGCTAGAGCCCACACCGGCTCTCTAGCTACACTGGGGTCTTCTGCAACCACATCATGACCCCCCACTAAACTTCCCTCCTTCACCATGTACCCTAAGGAAACAAAGGCTCGTGTATCCACATGCAGCAGCACATGAATGTTGCCCCAACGTGACAAAAACAGAACACTGGTATTCACCTCAATTATCTCCCAAGAGAGTGGAACACAATTTTCAAAGCATGAGAAGACAGCTAAGGCCTGTCAGCAACTACAGCAGTAACGAAGCTATGTGCAGTGTAATAGGGACAATTTAGAAAGTACACGCAAAATAACAACCACGTCTCTGGATGGTAAAACTGTGAGCACTTTCCAGTTTTTTTCTTGGCTTATTATTTTTGGGGAAATTTGTAAAACTAAGTACTGTACTTCATTTTAAAAACCTACAAAAAGAATGTGGAAACAGAATTTTTAACACAAGGAGTCGTGGTCTATGCTACTTTACATAACTAAAGCCTGGGAGGGAGGGCGCCCACCCACCTGTCCATTGACGGGCTCTATTTGCTGTAGGGTGGCCAGCACGAAGACAGCAGTCTTTCCCATTCCAGACTTGGCCTGGCACAGGACATCCATGCCCAGGATGGCTTGGGGAATACACTCGTGCTGAACTGAAGGAAAAAGAACCCATGAGTGATTGAAAACTGGATTCTCCCTCTGTGTGGGCTGTCAGCGGAGGGGTGTTGTGGGGAGGAACAGAGGCGTACCCTCAGACGGATGCTCAAAGCCACAGTCCACTATGGCCCTCAGGAGCTCAGGCTTCAGCAGAAAGTCCCGGAAGCCAGAGCTGTGGATGGAAACGTAGGACCCCTTGACATCTTTCTTGGGGGGCGCTGGGGTGCTCTCTGTAGGAGCCTGGGGCTCTTCATCTTCCTCATAATCCAGAAGCTCATTTTCCACATCCTGTTCCGCCATAATACTGAAAACAGAAGAGGGAGGAAGGGCCCAGGGAAGCAACTGAGATGCATGCAGGAAAATCCACCAGCCAGGGAGAAGGCTACACAGCAGGCTGTTCACACAGGTGGAGAAGAACAATGCATTCGGGTCCTATCTTAGTGGCTGGCCTGGAAAGCCACCAGCTGATAAAGCTGAGACAGGACATCATTTCCCCACATTGACTCCAGCAGCACATCCCATCAGCTCCATCTGTGCAGCATCACCCAGCTTCAGCCTGTTGTTGTGGCCACATCTCTAACCACTCTCCAAACCACCTCAGCTCTCCCTGCCAGCCAGACCTCCACAAAGGCTTCACTTGCTCAGAGTGGTATTCCAGTTCCTCCCCACCACTCTCATAATCCTTCTCCTTGGCCCGTCAACCTCATTCCATGCCATCCTTACTTGGCTGCTCAGACTCCAGTCCCTAGCCCAAGCTTTTATAGCCCACAGATGCCACCAGAATGAGCTTCTCCCAGATCTTTGCACAAATGCCTCCTTCTCAGCATTCTGATCTCAGTTCTAATGAACTGCCTGAGACTAGCCTAAAGGAACCCTGTCCCTATCAATCGCAATCAAACTCAAAGGGAATCTACTCAGCCTGCAGAGACCCGAGTTTGTGAGAGCAGCATCTGCCCAGCCCCAGCTCCTCCTGCTCTGTGGTCTGCACTGGGGAATAATTAAGTGCTCTCATGAAAAGGCCTCCCATTGGGCCTGGGCCAATAAAAATGAAGCTGAGATGGTAAATGGAATTAAATCAAAGCTAGTTCACATCCTGGCTTTATTTAATCCAAAACATTCAGAGCACCCACTGGGTGTTGAGATGTGCTACAGGGACCCAAACCTGACAACACTGTCTCTTATCACTCCTGCCCCACCCCAACCTCCAGTCTACAGAGTAGAAGTACTGAAGGAGCCCCTCTCTCTGAGCTGGGTACAGAGGGTCCTAGGCCCAGTTTATGGCCATCCTGTCACTCATCCTCTCCAAGACTCTGTGGTCCAGAGTTTTCACCACCTCTGTGCTGAGGCCTCTCAAACTTGTGTCTCTAACAGCAATCACTCTCCTCAACTCCAACCTCAGTTACCAGCCACCTCTTCCACATTTCCCTTTGTAAGTTGAACTCAAAATGCCCAGAGCAAAAACCCTCCATTTCTCCCCATAGGTTGTGTCCCCATCTCAGAAAAGGCGATTCCATTCTCTCTCACTTTCTTGTCCCATCAGCAACAAATCCCACCCCTAATGAATAACGAGGCCAGTTCTCACCCCTGCTACCTTGCAGGTCCCAAGTTGCCATTACTTTTCTTTTTAAAATTAGAACAGCTTTGAGATATTCACATGCTACACCCTTTAAAGTGTACAATTCAATGGTTTTTAGTGTAACCATAGATACATACAATCATCACCACAGTCAGTTTTAGAACATTTCACCACCTAGAACAAACCCTGTACCCTTTAGCTATCAACCTATGCCACCACCCCTTTGGCAACCACTAGTCTTTTTCTTCTATGCATATGCCTATTTTGGAGATTTCATTTAATGGAACCAGATAATATGTGGTCCTTTTATCTGGCTCCTTTCATGCAGCATGTTTTCAAGACTTATTCATGTTGTAGCATATGTCAGTATTGCATTCTTTTTCATGTCTGAATATTCCATCATACAGGAACCCAGTACCAATTTATCCATTATCAGTTGATGGGAATCTGGGTACCTAAATTATGTCAACAGACCCCTCTGGTCTCCCTGTTTTCCATCCCCCATGATCCTCCGTCCACTCTCCCACAGCAGCTAAAAAGAGCCTACAGAAGCTAAGTCAGAGAAGGTCACTCCTGCTCAAAACCCTTCACAGGCTCCCACTGTGTTCAGAGTAAGACTCAAAAGGAGTTCTCACCATCCTACCAGGCCCTACACCTGATCCCCTCTGTGGTCAGACCTCATTTTGCCCCTTGCCCGCCCTCACTGGTCTTAGATGCTGGGCCTCACACCTTTGCACTTGCTGCTCCTGCTGCCTGGAATGGCCACGAGTCCCACTTCCTTCAGGCATGTTGCTCCAGAAAGGCATTTCCTGCTGGCTCCAATCTAAAAAGTACCCCTCAACTCATGCCAGCCCCTCCGCCAAGAGCCTAGGTCAGAACTTGGCATACATCAAGTAAGCCCTCAACAGTAATGACTAAGTAGATGGAACTAAAATCAAGGCCTCAGTTTAGAGGCTAGAATGAACATGTATTTTTATCTGACTCCTGAAAAAGGTCGTCTGATACCAGCCCTGAGGATTGTGACTGGCAAAGACAGGAAGGGTCATTTCCCAGGTATCAGGGAGAACAGGAGAAACGTTCCATCCCCCAGGCACCAGACCCTTTAGGGCAGTGGTCGGCAAACTCATTGGTCAGCAGAGCCAAGTATCAACAGCACAACGATTGAAATTTCTTTTGAGAGACACATTTTTTAAACTCAAACTTCTTCTAACACCACTTCTTCAAAATAGACTTGCCCAGGCCGTGGTATTTTGTGGAAGAGCCACACTCAAGGGGCCAGAGCCCCATGTGGCTCGCAAGCCACGGTTTGCCATGGCTTTAGGGGAATGAGGAGTAGGACTGGCTGGTTGACAAAGAGGCAGAAGACAAAGGTGGAAGATCTGGTCAGGTCCAGGGTGTTTGTACTGGGGAATCTCTGATTAAGTTTTTGATCTGAGTGACCCAGTCAGTCTTTGCCCTTCATTTGCCCAAGAGCGAGTTACTAGGAGTAGGAATTGGGGATGAGACCAACCTCAGGAAGGGAAAGAGGATTAACCAAGGCAGGGAAGAGGGTTAATTAAGTAGGGAAAAGGGTGGACTATTCACCCTACAAGATGGGATCATGCCAGCTTACGCTCTTAGCTGACCAAGAGGTGGTGTATTTAAAAGAAATAGTGTCCCCACCAGGTGGCTCAGTGGTTGAGCTTCGAACCAGGTCACCATTCAATTCCACGTCAGGACACAAGCCCTGGTTGCAAGCTCGATTCCCAGTGTGGGGCGTGCAGGAGGCAGCCGATCAATGATTTTCTCTCAACATCGATGTTTCTATCTCTCCCTTCCTCTCTGAAATCAGTAAAAATGTATTTTTAAAAAGTAAAGGAATAAAGAGGTTTATAAGGGTAGACAGATTTGGGAACATACTGAGTTTTAGGCACACATTTTTCTAAAAAGTGGCTAGCCAGGATCAAAAGCTCAAAACAAATGAGATCAGGCGAGATTTGTCCCGCCCAGAGGGTGTGACAGAGACTGTTTGTGGCCCCAGAGCGGATTAACTAAGTCGACACAAGTGGCAACTCAGACATGTACGCGTACCCTTTCACCCTCAAATCCCAGGAAGGATATCCACTTCAGTTTGCTCCCTATTTGGACATGGTTTTTGCCCTAAATATCTGAAACCACAAATCCCCCCTAAACGGAGAGCAAGAAGAGAGCCGAGTAGGGGAGGGGAAGTTAGTTCCTCGAGCTCGGAGAACCCCATCATGTCTACAAACTCCGGTTTCTCCCATCGCGATCCCAGACCTCGGCGTCGCCTTCCGAACCCTTCCCCCAAACAGTCCCGGGACGCCTCGAGTCTCCTCGAACAAGGTGGCTCCCTCCCCTAATAGAGCTTGTCCCGCGGGGCGCCATGACAGCACCTCCCGGAAACGGGCCCCGAGTCCCACATCCCGCGCGCTAACTGCCGTCCCGCCCCTGGCGCATGCGCCCCGGCCTCCAACGGCCGCAGCCCGCGCGCGCCCCAACCGGCCCGCCCCACCTTGTCTCGCGCCCCCTCTTCCTTCTCCCCTCAATCCCCTGCGTCTCCCCTCGCCCACTCGCCCGCAGGCCCGACGTCCCCGCACCGGGGCCCCGCGCCCCGGACCTGCCTCTCACCTAATTCCCCGTTCGCCTCCGCGCGCTCCGAGAGTCAACCCACCACGGATGCCCGTCCCGAGCCCCGACAAGAGCTGGAGCGCTTCCGGTCTCCTGCGTTGGACTGAGGGTCTGCTCATTGGGCTGTTGGCTTTTCAGTCAAGAGAAGCGGAAGCGGTGATTGGGCTCTGCGGAAGATGTCTGGGGGCTATTGGTGAAGAGAGGAAAGAGGGCGTGCCTCTTGCCTCAGGTTCATTGGTCAATCTAAAAATAGGCGCCGAGTGGGTTGGGCCGGTGTCTGCCTGCCTCCTGTCATGTGATCGGTGTTTAGCCTGAGGTGGCCTCCGCCATATTTGGTGCTGGCGATCGAACCCCGAATGATTGACTTGTACTGGGTGTGTTACTCTTTTTTTTATTATTATTTCAGAGAGGAAGGGAGAGGGAGAAATAGAAACATCAGTGATGGGAGAGAATTATGGGTCGGTTGCCACCTGTACGCCCCCTACTGGGGATCGAGCAGAGCCGTGGGCCCAAGCTCTATCTACTGAGCCAAACCAGACAGGGCGTGAGTGTGTTACTTTTAAGAAATGTGGCCTCCCAGGGCTCAGTGGTTGATCGCTAACCTAGGAAGTCATGGTTCAATTCAGGTCAGGGCACATGCCTGGGCAGCCAATCGGTGATTCTCTCTCTCTCCCCCTTCCTCTCTTAAATCAATACAAATACATTTTTTTAAAAAAGAAGGAAAAGAAATGTGGCCTCGCCCAGCCAGCGTGGCTCAGTGGTTGAGCTTCAACGTATGAACCAGGAGGGCACGGTGGGATTCCCGGTCAGGGCACATTCCTAGTGTGGAGTGTGCAGGAGGCAGCCCATAGATAATTCTCTCTCATCACTGATGTTTCTGTATCTGTCCCTCTCCCTTACTCTCTGAAATCAATAAAAAAAAAATTGTTTTAAAAGAAATGTTGCCTCTATGCTGGGCACGGAATTTAGGGATTTTGTGGTGGCATTCATCGCGACCACCTGGTCCTCCTGGGGGGTGGCTCTGAGGGACACTGGAAGCTGGGATGACTCCAGTGTGGAGAGAATGGTTTGCACCTGCAGTGGGGAAGGGGTCCTTCATGGCGCTGGAGTGAGAGAAATGGTCATAGCAAAAATCCCTGTTTGCTGAGAGTCATGTCCGGAGTCAGACACGGTGCTAGTGCAGTTTCAGGCCACAAAACCAAAATTAAGATGTTTTCTCCTAGTACTCTGCTGAAAGGTAAAGTTTATAGTAAATGGAACAGATTGCCACCCAAGTAACTATTGCCCAGCAAAGATATGGAATATTTCCAACAAGTTCCCTTGTGTCTCTCTTAAGGCAGCCACACCCCTTACCACCCTACCAGCCTCCTTGCCCCACCAGGCACCCACTATGTGCATTTCTATCACTATAGTTTTATCTGTTCTTGAATTTCATATAAATGGAACGTGATGGACATTTGGTTGTTTCCAGTCTTTGGTCATTATGAATAAAGTATAGACAGGTATTTTTATGAACATAAGTTCACTTATCCATGGTATACCTGGAAATGGATTGGTGGGCCCTAGGTCGTGCGTGTCACAATAGTAGATGCTGAGGTGTTTTGTGTTTGCTTGTTTTACAGTTTACATTTAATGTTATTTTGTATCAGTTTCAGGTGGATCCTAAGTTTCCCTAAGTGGTAGTTCCATTTCACACTTCCACTAGCACCCTGTGAGGGTTCCAGTGATTCTCAGTCCTGGCCCACACCTGGTATAGTCAGCCTTTTCTCAGTTGTGTTTTGATTTGGGGATTTCAGGGGGGAATGTTGGTCAAAAAGATATGCCTGCTCTAGCATTCCAGTCTCCCTAAGGCCCTGACACACTTCTGTTTCCTAGGAGGTCCTAGCATTTCCATTTCACTTAGTCTAGGCTATCTTGGAGTCTGTTCTAGACAAGGAATATAAAGCTGAAGTCCCTAGAGGTTTAGTTACAGCCAAAAAACCCAAATGAAGAGAAATCAGTCAATCCAGAGGGAGGCGCTTCATACTATAAGTAGATATTGTATGTAATAATCACACCATAGCACTTACAGAGCTATGGGCACCTGCATTGTGCCCAGCAGGGCCAAAATGAGGGTGAGACATGCAAAATTTAAGGGGCCACCTAAAACAAAACAAAAAACACATCAGCCATCAAGATACGTAATATTTTGGCGAGGAAGCAATGGGGAATGGCCAGTGTGGCAATCCCATTGTCCACGGAGCCTTCATTCCAAGACAGTGGGGAATCATCTGGCTGCTCTTCTGTATCCTTTGTAGGGCTGTAAGCAGGGTGTGTGTGTGTGTGTGTGTGTGTGTGTGTCTGTGTGTGACATGATCAGATTTGTGTTTGTATAAGTCACCCTGGCAGGAGAGTGGCAAATGGGTTGAAGGAGGCAAGAACAGAAGTGGGAGAATTAATTCTAAGCTGTCCAAGCTTTTATAACAACGAAAAAAGTCAGATAGGACTTCATTCTGTGTGTTGTGTGTCAATGTAAAAAATGTCCAAACCTGAAGATAATATGTATGTGTGTGTGTGTGTGTGTGTGTGTGTGTGTGTGTGTGTATATATATATATATATATATATATAATTGATTTCAGAGAGGAAGGGAGAGGGAGAGAGAGAGATAGAAACATCAATGATGAGAGAGAATCATCGATTAACTGCCTCCTGTACACCCCACTGGGGACAGAGCCAGTAATCTGGGCATGTGCCCGGACCAGGAATCAAACCATTACCTCCTGGTTCATAAATTGATGCTCAACTAGTGAGCCATGCCAGCTGGGCACCTGTAGAGAATTTTTATAATTTATTTAAGTCAAACTGATGAGATATTTGGGAGAGCAAGATCTCAAATGTTCCAGAGATAACAGTTTTGCAGCTTATTTTATGCATTTGGAATTAAGGAGGGAACTAAGGAAGATTACCTGGAGGTGGGAGAAATCAATGAGGGGATCAGATTACAGGATAATTTAGATTATGTGCTCTCATGCTTTTTTAAAAAAAACAATTTTACTTTATTATTATTTTTATATATTTTTATTGATTTCAGAAAGGAAGGGAGAGAGAGCTAGAAACATCAATGAGTGGAGTCATTAATAGGCTGCCTCCTGCATGCCCCCTACTGGGGATCAAGCCTTCAACCTGGCATGTGCCCTTGACTGGAATCAAACTTGGGATCCTTCAGTCCACAGGCTATCCACTGAGCCAAACCAGCTAGGGCTGCTCTCACCCTTTAGAAGGTTGGGTCAGAAAGGGTGGTTAGGTATTAGAAGGAGGGATCCGAAAGAGGGCATTTTCAAAGGTGCATTAACCTAGATGCACAGAAACAGTGGACAGGCTTGTGTAAGGAAAAGAAAAAGCTTTTACTAAAGAAGTTATGGGCCTGGGGCATGTCTACACACCATGACCTGCCCAGTTAGGATTTTATGATCAGATCACCCTATGAGGTTACTTTCCATAGAATCTCTCTCTCTCTCTCTTTTTTTTTGGTCTGCATATAAATAATTTATTTTAAGGTTGTAATATGTGGCAGGATAATCCTTTAGGTGCAGGGGACAACGCTCCAACCAATTGTGCCACATCAGCCAGGGCTTACAATTTTGATATTTTGTTTATCATAGATTTGAAACCATTTTTATTTTGCCCTGAGGATGTTTCTCCCTCTCCCTTCCTCTCTAAAATAAATAAAAACAGCCCTAGCCGGTTTGGCTCAGTGGATAGAACATTGGCCTGAGGACAGAAGGGCCGTGTAGGAGGCAACCAATTGATGTGTTTCTCTCACATCAATATTTCTCTGTCTTTCCCTCTGTCTTTCACTCTCTCTAAAAATCAATGGAGAAATATCCTCAGATAAGGATTTAAGATAAATAAAATCAATAAAAACATATTTTTAAAAATTTAAGTAGACATGTCTGGCCAGCGTTGCTCAGTGGTTGAGCATCAAACTATGAACCAGGAGGTCATGGTTCCATTCCTGGTCAGGGCACATGCCCAGGTTTTGGCCTCAATCCCCAGTGTGGGGTGTACAGGAGACAACCAATCAATGATTCTCTCTCATCATTGATATTTCTATTTCTCTCTCCCTTCCTCTCTATAATCAATAGAAATATATTTAAATTTTTTAAATGTTTTAAATATATATATATATATATATATATATATATATATTTAAAAGTTTAAGTAGACTGGCATCAGTAACAGTGCTGCATGAAGCCAGGCAGAAAAAAAAAATCAAGATTACTGATGCTGTCTTTATTTGAACTTTTTGCATTACTTTTAAAATTATTGCATTAAAACATTATGTACCTTGAGTTTTCTGACATCCCCTTAAATTTTGTACGTAATTGCCTCACTCTCCTCACCCTAGGCCCTGCCCCAGTGCTCAGCCTTGTCCACAGAAATCTAAATACAGGGTGTCCCCAAAAAATGTACACACAACTTAACAGCTGATAGCTCAATTTTGAAAATGAAAAGTATTTTAATAAACATTGACTTTATAATTATTCAAAATGTGTGTATACATTTTTTGGGGACACCCTATATTTATACAGATTGAATCTGAACCCCACAAAGAGGTGTGCAATTCAGCATATTCATTGTCAGGTGTGTAACCTGAGGTCCAAAGAGGGTTACTCCCAGGCCCAAGGTCCCACAGCTACCAGGGATCCAAGCCTAGGCCATCTCCCTCCATTAGACTTGGCCAGCATCCTCTGCAGAAAGAGAGAGAGAGAGAGAGACACCAAACGCTGGAGAAAACCGTTCCCGGGGGAAAGAGGAGGTGCCCCAGGAAAGCAGGTGGGAGGCGAGCTTGGGAGTAATTAGATCTGAGATGAGTTGTGACGGAGGCTGCTGAAGCCAGCTGAGTCCTGTTGAGAAGTCTGGGAAAACACTCCGGTACACCCATCCATTCAAACAGGGGGAGCTTCTGCTATTGGACAGCAACAACAAACAAACACCCCCCCCAAAAAAAACTTTATAGCCAGAAAAGGAAAAGATCAGAGCCTCCTAAAGTACACCCGCCACCGAACCACCCAGGATTAACAAACATGAACATTTTCATATTGGCTTGGTCAATTCAGATTTTAAGATATGAAAGATTTAAAACACACCCACCCAAATGGCTAAAAGGACTGACAGTGCCAGGGGCTGGAGAGGCTCTGGTGGGCATGTTATACAAGAGTCACTTTGGAAATGAGTTGGTAGTTTGTAATAAGGTTGAGCAGATTTCTCAACCTCAGCACTCCTGCTATTTGGGCCAGATCATTTGTGGTAGTGGTGGTGGTGGGGTCCCATTGTAGGGTGTTCCGCAGCATTCCTGGTCATGACCAGTAGATGCGTAGCAACCACTCCACCTCCAGTGGTTACCCAAAATCTCTCATATCTCCTGACATTGCTAATGTTCTCCCTGGGGAGGAGACAAAAATCACCCCTGATGAGACCCACTGGGTTAACAGGCACCTACCTCATGATTTAGTCATCCTCTTGGGTAGAGATCTAACAGTACATGAAATATCTTTTGCCCACAGAAAGATAATAAGCAATGAACATTGTTTATGCATAATAGCCCCAAACTGCACAAAACCCAAATGTCCACCAACAAATGAATGAAGAAACTGTGGTCCATCTACACCAGAGTGGGGAACCTTTTTTCTACCAACGGCCATTTGGATATTTATAACATCATTCTCGGGCTATACGAAATTCTAAACCTAAAAATTAGCCTGCCTACCTGGCCAGTGTGCTCAGTGGTTAAGCATCGACCTATGAACCAGAGGTCATGGTTTGATTCCTGGTCAGGGCACATGCCCAGGTTGTGGGCTTGATCCCCAGTGTGGGACATGCAGGAGGCAGCCAATCAATGATTCTCTCTAATCATTGGTATTTCTATCTCTCTCTCCCTTTCTGAAATCAATAAAAAAAATATTTAAAAACATTAGCTTGCTATATTTGGTCAACTATTTAATTAACTCATCCCTAAAGCCTTGTCAGGGCCAGACCAAATGATTTCTCAGGCCTTATATGGTGGTCGGACCAGACGTTCCCCAACCCTATCTACACCATGGAATACCACTACAAATAAAAAAGAATGAGCTATTGAGACATGATATTATGGATGAATGTCAAAAACATGTTTGTTGTGAATATGCTAATGTATGGTAAATGGGAACATGGGCCCCTTCCCATGCTATACCCTGTGGGAAATATAGTGAAGGCCATCAGTAAGTGGACTATGAGACCTTGGGAGCCTAGTCAACTCCTCAGTCAAAACAGCTAGTAGCAAAAAATAATAATAAAATAAAAAACAGCTAGCAGTTCTGATCTCACACAGCTTGCTGGAAAACACATCCCCCTCCCCCTGCATGCCCTGTTTTTCTCTGTTTTCTGTACTCTGTAAAACCGTGTGCTGGGAAAACATCCCCCCCCCCGCCGCCGCGCAATGTGGCCCTTCCACAGGCTGGATGAGACTTAGTGGTTCAACTTCACCGGTCAGTAGCCCACTGGTGCGCATGTAAATCCTAATAAACCCATGTCTTTCACAGCCAGTCCTCTGTGTTATTTTTGGGGGGAATCCAAGAACAATACATCAGGGTTTTCTGGGACCTCAGCACTTTGCATAACAACTAAAAATCACTAGATTGCACACTTAAAAAGAGTGAATTATATGGCATGTGGATTTTATTTCAATAGAAACAAAACAAAGGGTGTTGAAAGAATCCAGACTAAAAAAATCCAGACATTACAAAAATCATAACAGGATTTCATGCAGTATGAAGTTTAAGAAGAGGCAAAGTTAATCTATGATGATAGAATCTGTAGGATGAGGTTGCTTGAGAAAGGACACATGTAAATTTATGCATCAGGGGAGTGGACTGGGGAGTGGCCACAGGGGTGTACACATATATAAGAATTCACAGTCGTGCACCAAAAGATCTGTGTACTTTACCATATGTAAATTGTACCTCAATCAAAACAATCCTATATAACAAAGAGCTAATATGCTAATTACACCTGACGGCGGACGACCTTCCAGAACGACCAGCGGGCAAAGCTGTGGGGCTGTGAGGGCTGAGCCCCTTGCACGAATTTTGTGCATCGGGCCTCTAGTATTAAAAATAAAAGGCATAACACATTATAGTTAAAGTGGTAGTCACTTATGTTCACCTCCCCAACTCCATTCCCCTCCCCCCATTGCAGAAACATCCTCAGTAAAAATAATGAGACTGAGTAATGATCACACCCCTCTTCTGTGCTTAACAAGAATCAATTCATTTAAGCTTCCCAGCAACCCTATGAGGTAGGCTCTGCTATTATCATCTCCTTTTACAGATGAAGACATTGAGGCACAGAGCAGTGAAGTAACTTTTTCTGGGTCTCACTGTTGGTGTGTGACAGTTTCAGAATTTGAACCCAGGTAGCCTGACCCTCCTCAGGATGCAAGGCACACTACAAGCATACTAATCCCTACTTATCCACAAACTTGATATATAGCTTCACTTTCTGATTTTCTTAGTAATGGATATCAACAGTATCAAGTGGCTTAATTTCTTTTCCTATTTGATTTTTTATCCCCCCTCAAGGAGTTGTTTTTTAACTTGACCTTGTTGATACATTTAGTTCTTCTGCTGTTAGATAAATCCATTCCCATTTCTTTGCCTGGACTCTACCGGTGGACACTTGGTTAGCAAAGAGCCTTCCTTATCTTTAGAGAAACAATTTTCATTTAGTTCCTGCCCTGCTAAGAATCTACCTGGCTCCCACAGTTCTCAGGGTCAAGTCTGAACTCCACCCCACCATTTGCAACATCTGGAACTTGCCCCCCATTCCGGTTTCATCAGCACTACAAACCCTAGCCATGCCCCCTATGATGCCATGCTTGTTCATCCATCTGTACATCCAGCAGCTACTTATTGAGCTTATCTGTGCTAACCCCCTGTTCTAGGAACCAGGGACTCAGCAATGAACAAGACAGACAATTCCTGTCTTGGGGAACTGACATCTTCCTGGTCAAGACAGACAAGAAAGAAAATAGTAGAGTCAAACTTATTTAAATTTGCAAGAAAGAAAAATCAAGCTACACGAGGGATAGACTTTGGTAGGGAAGGGATGGGGCTTGTTTCAGGTGGAGATGTAGCCAGGGAAGATTTCTCCGCGAACGTGAGCAAAGATAGAAATGAAGTGAGGAAGAGAGAATGCCAAGATGAGAAGAAGCATTGCAAGCAGAGGGGACACGTACTGCAAAGGCCTTGATGCTCAAGGACCAGTAAAGAGACCATGGGGCCACAGTAGAATGAATGAGGGGCGGTGGAGGTAGAGCAATCAGGGCATACCAGGTTCTTCCTCACCACCGTTAGGCCTTTGCTCCTGCTGTTCCTTCCACCAGATACCCTTTTCCTTTTTATCTACTTTGCAAATTCCTAATTTGTCCTTCACAACTCAGCTTCAGTGACATCCTTTCTGCCTTCTCCACAGTGGAGTGACTGCTTCCTCATAGCCTCCACAGGCCTGGAATACCTTTCTTTCTTTTTTAAAAAAATATTTTTTTATTGATTTCAGAGAGGAAGGAAGAGGGAGAGAGAGATAGAAACATCCATGATGAGAATCATGGATTGGCTGCCTCCTGGAAGTCCCCCACTGGGGATTGAGCCCACAACCCGGGCATGTGCCCTTGACTGGAATTGAACCTGGGACCTTTCAGTTTGCAGGCCGATGCTTAACCCACTGAGCCAAACCAGCTAGGGCTGGAATACCTTTCTTTTCACATTGCATCCACTCACTCACTCCACAAAGATTAAGTGAGCTCAGGCCAGATACTGGGCAATTCCAGAAAGGAGTGACATTTAAAGTAAATAAAGCAGGCCCATGGGCCAGATATGACAGGGCATGGAGGTAATCTGGGAAGGTCTCTCAGAGGTGACATTTAAACAGAGACCTAAATAATCAGAAGAGGCCAACCTTGAGGACATGATAGAAGGGCACTTCAGACCAGGGAACAACCAGTGCAAAGGCCCTGAGGTTGGAAGTCAGGTAAGAATATTTGAGGAACAGAGAGAGGTCAGTGTTACTGGGTGGGGATGAGGGCTCTGAAGGAGGATGTGGCTGGACAGGTGGTTAGAGGCCTGATAGAACCACCTTGTAGACCAGGTGAGGGGTGGGAAGTTTTCCCTATGAGCTCCAGAGAGGGAAAGATTGGAACAGGTTTTCCAGGAGGCAGAGGTGGGGTTGGTTTCCAAGTTCCCAGAGCAGAATGGAGAGGGGCCAGAACAGCTGCAGTTATCTTATTTGGTTGAAACTGTACAATAAATCCTTGGTCTTTGAGTTTCAAGCCTGGAGTCTGACTCTGTTTCTAGTGCCATCAGGTTGGCATCCATAAATAATCACTGAGTAAAGGAATGCCGGAAGGTTGTAGTGAGAATCTGGCAGGTTTCCCCAGCTCCATCCGGGAGAGAGCCTAAAACCTGGCAGGCAACATAAGGCCCATCCCTAGTCAAGGGTGGCCCAGTCCCTGGGCTGGCTCGGAGCCTTACTCTGCCACATCCTCCCCATCTGCAAAATGGGTGGGCTGGAGGATCACAGGAAGATACCCTGTCCCTGAGGACAAGGGCCATAAACATAATTTGGGTGAGGGGCTTCGTTCTGAGTCTGTTTCCTCATCTGTAAATCTGGGGCAAAAGAACTAGCTCAAAGGGTTATTTCATGGAATCCATAAATATTTGAGAAACAGCCAGGAAGCCAATGTGGCTGGAGGGAGTGAACGGTGGAAGGTGGGAGGAGAGAAGAAGGTGAGGGGGGCAGATTATCCAGGGCCTTGTGGGCTGTGGTTAGGACTTGGGCTTTTACTCTGAAAAGGTGGGAGCAATAAAGGGATCTAAGCAGAAGAGGGATGTGAATTGACACAGTTGTTCAAAGACATCCTGGGGAAAACAGACTATGAGGTGGTAGGCGGAGCTGAAAGAATTGAAAGGAGCCAGCACTGGGCGGGGAGGGCAGATGGAAAGAGACTAGACCTGATGGCCATCTTGGGAACGGAGAGAAATGGGCAGATTGGTATCATTTCTCCTCCTTCTTTTTCTTTCCCAAAGAGTTTCGCACAGGAAAAAGAGAAAACACCGTGCCTGGTCTCTGGGACGACGCAAACCACACACAGCCGCGAGTCACCAAGGTACCCACAACTCGGCAGGATCCCGGGAGGGCGCCACTGTGCAGGCACCGCCGCCAGGGAGCGCTCCCCGCTTCGCGCCCCAGGGACCGCCGTTTGGCCCGGTCACCAGGTTGTAAAGAGAATGCGGGTGGGCCATGAGCCAAGCTGCACTCTCCAGAGGCTCTGGGAGACCTTGGAGAACTTCTGCAGAAGCCTCCACCCTCCGCCTCCGCTTGGGCACAAGTGTGGATTTATGGAGCACCAACTGCATACAGCAGCCTCGAAGAAGAGGCTGGTCCCCATTTTACAGCGAGGAAAACTGGCTCAGCAGCCACAGGATCCACACGGCCCAGAGAGAGGCAGTGATGGAGTTGGGATTCAAACCCCTTTTCATAAAAACGGCAATAATAAAAATGACAGCAGGTAACATTTATGGAGCGCTTACGTGCTCTCAGCATTTGGCCCGCACTATCTCATTTTATCAACACCCGAGGAATGGGTGGGTAAATCTCATTTCACAGATGAGGAGCTCTTAGGAGTTTGGGGCTCCGTTCCCGCCCCCCCTCCGCCTTACCCCCAGGCATGGGGCGCTGGGATTTGAATCCAGATCTGCCCAGAGCTTGCCTGCAGGCAATGGGGGGGGGCGGTTTCCCGTGCATTTAAACTTGAATTCCCCGTAAACCGAATGGTTCCAGGAGGCCTGAGCTTGCACACACAGGGAGATGAATTGTTTGTTTTTTGAGGGGTCCCGGGAGACACAAAGGCCTCCGCCACTCCCCGCTTTGACCGCGCTCACTCTTTTTGGGTTTCCGCGCACCAAATGGAGGACTTCTGAGCAGAGCGGATCCAGAAGGGCGTGGGGAGCAGACGAAGTGCCGCGGAGAGGGGGCGCCGGGCAGACTGAGCCCCGCAGCCCCAGGGGCCGCCGGGAGCCCCGCCCCTCTGCCCCGCCCCCTCCCCGGGCGACGACCTCGGCGGTCACGTGACGGGTCCGGCAGCGGCTGGGGCCGGAGGGCGCGGCGCGCGGACGCGGCGGCCTGGTCAAGCGGGGCCGGAGTGGAGCAGGCCGAGCGGGCCGCGCCCCGGGCCTGGGTCCCGCTGTGCCCGCCCCCTTTCCGCCCTTCACACCCCGCGCGAGGCGCACGCGCACTTTCCCCGCGACCCCTCCCTCCGCACGGGGACCCCTGGAGGGCGGCACGAGGACATGGCCAGCGACGCCGTGCAGGTAGGCGCACCTGCATTCACAGCCGCTCCGCGGCCGCCGGGCGCCAGGCACCCCCGCCCGCGCGCTGCTGGGATCCCCGAGACCAGGGCGGCCAGGGTGGGAGCCTCCCAAATGCCTGGCGTCCCTTCCCTGGGCCCGTCGCGTGGAGCCAGCCCGGCCCCCTTCTCGGCAGGTGGAGGTAGGCACCAGGGGGAGCGGGGAGGTCCGGGAGCCCTCGCTGCACCCCCAAGCTCCAACCATTCCCGATAATTTGAGGGGGCGCCGCGGAGGTGCGACTTGGGTTGTCTGAGGCTGGCTATGCGTCCCATTGCTTGTCGCCCCCGTCACTCGCCTCCCCTCCCCCTCAGGATTTGATTCTCGGCAGGTGCCGCTTTACCTGGGGCAGGTGCTTGGCATGGTGCCTCGGGAGGGGAGGAGGCCACGCGGCCCGGCCCGGTCCTTCCCCCGCACAAGAAAGCTCCAGTGGCCCCGCCTCCGGCAGAGGTTTACGAGGGTCCCCACGCTACTCTGATTGGCACCTGTTGGCAGAAGTGCCGGAGACACCTCATTAGGTGGGGGGACTGGGAGTCCACAGGGCCACCCTCTGGGCTGCCAGGTGGAACCTCATCCCGGGTGGGAATACCCGGGTCAACAGGCTGAGGATTTTCTCATACCTGGAATCCTACCTGGGCATGGGGAACAGGGCTGGGTACCCTCCCCCTGGGTCCCCCCCCCCCACACACACACACATATATACACACACAGAGGCACAGGTGACTGATGCCAATCTGCCGCCCAGCCATGTACTTACTCCCCGTGCCACCTTGTGGACATGACAGCCCTGAACTCACCTCCCCCACCTTTGACAAGCAGGGCCAGGGTGACTTCGGACCTTTGGTTCAATGACCCAAATCTGAGACATGTCCTGTGTCCCCTTAGTGCCTCACCATCTCAGCGTTGTCTGTGGTGCTATGTAACCAGGTTCTCATCTCCTTCTGCACCTGCCCTCCATCCCCTCTGTGTCTCCCCCACATCCCCCGTCCCCCACCCCAGTCCTGCTGATGGCCTGCCAGCCTTGCCGAGGAGCTGGGCGTATATGGTGTTGCAGATCACACAAGGTCAGACCTTGGGGCTGGGGAGGGCCAGGGTCCCTGTCTCTCCCCAGGGCCTTTAGGAATCCCCATTATATGCATGTGCTTGGTATGTACCAAACATGACCAGGATGGAGGCTGTGATTCCTGGAACGAGGGTGGACCTGTGCCTTGGTTCCCCTTCCCATCTCTTGCCCGCTTTCACCCCCCTCCTATTCATCCTTTTCTTGTGGCTGCTTGGGCCTGCCACCCTGTCCCTCTGTCTGTCCCAACTTGTGCCTGTCTGTTCTGTGTCCGGCAAACGGATGTCCTGTCCAGATTCCGGAAACGCCCAAAGCATTGAAATCTCCGGACGTGGGGGTCTAGGTCCCTGGTTGCTCTTGGAAGAGGGGAGGATTCTGTGAGGTAGGCCTGAGGTCTCCTGCTTTACAGTGAGAGGTGGTGGAGCAGGGATTCTTTAAGCCTGGGCCAGGCCCCTGACTCATGGGTTCACCCTGCTGGCCCTCTGGTGACTCCTGCCTCCTGGGTAGGAGTGAGCCACTCTAGGGAAACCCAGGAGGTCAGTCCTCCCTTCCTCCCTGCTGTGCATATTCTCAAGCCTCAGCTGCTGGAGATCAACTGCTCCTCTCTGCCTGGACCCCCATTTGAGATGGTTCTGCTCCTGGCTGCACCCCTGCTCTGCCTGCTGGGGGGCTGGGTGGGGCTGGGCAGTGGGCACGGCCTGGTTGGGAGTGGGTAGTATTAGATGACCCTGAGTTTAAATTCCAGCGCTGTAACTTCCCTGCTGTGTGTCCTGAGTCGGGTGCCTTTGTCTCTCTGAGCCTCGGTTCTGCTGTTAGAAAAATGGGACTAAGAGGATGTATTCGTGGTTGGGAGGAAACGTAGACCAGCACTCTGCCAGGTGGGGCTGCTGTGAAGTCCTTACTGGCAGTCCTGGTCAGCAGCACAGGGTGTCAGTCTGTGTCCTTTAACCCAGGTTTCTCAGCTTCAGCACTATTTTTTTTTTAATACATTTTTATCTATTTCGGAGAGGGAGAAACATCAATGATGAGAGAGAATCATTGATTGGCTGCCTCCTGCACGCCCCCTACTGGGGAGTTGAGCCCACAACCCAGGCATGTGTCCTTGACTGGATTCGAACCCGGGACCCTTTAGCCCGCAGGCCGATGCTCTATCCACTAAGCCAAACTGGCTAGGACAGCCTCAGCACTGTTGACATTTGGGGCTGGATCATTCTTTGAGGTGGGGACTGTCCAGTGCACTCTAGGTTACTGAGCAGCATCTCTAGTCTCAACCCACTAGATGCCAGTAGCACCCCCTCCTCACCCCCAGTTGTGACAACCAAACATGTGTCTGGGTGATGTCAAATGTGCTCAGAGGTGGGGTGTGCAAAATTCCCCACCCTCATTGAGAACTGCTCTGTCATCTCTCTGAGCCTCAGTTTCCTTATCTGTAAAGTGGGGGAGAATGATGGCAGCTGCTCAGGATTCATGTGAGTGATTGGTGGGATTGTGGGGTTGTGGCTCTTGGCCAGCCATAACCCTCCCTGGGGGCAGCTGCCCTCGAGGTTGGTCAGGAGCCAAGGAAGACTTTCTTCATCTGTGAAATGGGATCTCTCAGGGGTTGGGGGGAAGACAGCTCCTGACAGCCAAGCCTGCACTAGGATTCTGGGCACTCCTGCTTTAAGTCCTGGTTCTGCCTCGTGCTGGCTGTGAGACCTTGGGACAAGCTATGTCACCATTCTGGGCTTCAGTTTCTTCATATTGAAAATGGGGTGATAACATCTGTAATACTTTCAACAATAAAGATACATTTATAAAAGAAAATGGGGTGAAATAGCACCTGCCTCATGGACTTCATTAATTGCCCTGGATGCAGCTTGTAGTAACTACTATTGTTATTACTATTATCATTACTCACATCATACTTGAGCTTCAGAGAGCCACTGGTTTGGGGCACCCTCACCCCACCCCTCCAGTACTGTTTTCTTAGATCTCAGGGAGGTGCCCCTGGCCAGGCTAGGCCCCCTATGCCTCCAGGCTGTAGTCAGCAGCAGTGGGCACCCAGAGGAAGCAGGAAGTTGTGACTGCCTGCATCTGCAGGCAGGGGACTGGCTCATGTAAACAACCATGTGCATTTGCATATCAGTGTACACTCGTGTTCTGTGCATATACTTGTAGGTATATGAGAGTGTGCATACCTCTGAGTCAGCCCCAGGAGCCTGTATACACTTGGGGGAGCCTGCCTTCCAGTTCATTCAGACGGGGGCTGAGGAGAAAGGTTCCCTAGATGCACAGAGCCCCGGAGCTGGCCCAGCGCAGGGGTTGCTGGGAGCTAGCAGGAAAGAGGAAGTGGCCAGTGAGAGGCCCTGGTAGGGCTGAGGTTCAGGAAGAGGGCAGGGCCCTCAGCCGGGACCCAGGATGGCAGAGGCTGATCCCCCTTTGGACCAGGAGCTGGAGGTGGGGATTTGGGTCCCCGTGGGAGGAGGGCAGAAGAGGACCCCAAGAAGCACAGGCCAGAAGCCCTGCTCTTGGTACCCCTCAGTTTTGGATAGAAGAGAGGAGATAGGTTGGAGTTTCTGTTTGGAAGATGGAACTATCTGAGGCCCTTGGGGACTCCCACGTCAGGGAGATAGAGGAAGAAAGAGAGAGGGCTCTGCTTTTAGGTCCTGGTTGTAGGGGATGAGAGGAGGGGAGACGAGGACTGTCATTGCGACCTCCTAGTTTGGGGGTATAACAGAGGGAAGATGAGGCTGGTCTTGGCACTTACTAGTTTGAGGCACAGCAAAGGGGAGAAAGAGCCTGTTCTTAGGACCCCAATCCCATAGTTTTGGGGGGCAGCAGAGGCCTGCCCTTGATACTTCCTTGATTGGGGAGCAGCAGAGGGAAGATGGGGCCTCCTAGTCTGGAGGGACAGCAAAGAGGAGAAGGGGGTCTGCCCACAGGACCTTGCCATTTGGGGGGCAACAAAAGGGAGACAAGGCCTATCCTTGGGGCCCCCTAGTTTGGGAGGACAATGTAAGGGAGATAGGGCCTGTCCTAGGGGACCCCCCCCCTAGTTGGGGGAGCACAGTGGTGGGGCAATGGGGCCTGTCCTCCAGAATCCCACCGTGTAAGAAACAGATAAAGTGAGACAGAACTGTACCTATGGGGTCCCTGAGGCAGGGCATTATCTCACCTCCCAGTTTTGGGGGTCAGAGGATGTGAAGCAGGACCTGTCATGGGAGCCCCAGGCCAGGAGGAGGCCAGGCTTGGCTGGCTGAATGGTCTTTACCCCACATCCTCCTGGCCCCACTGACCCTGCTCTGTCCCCGCAGAGTGAGCCCCGCAGCTGGTCCCTGCTGGAGCAGCTGGGTCTGGCAGGTGCTGACCTGGCGGCTCCTGGGGTGCAACAGCAGCTGGAACTAGAGCGGGAGCGGCTGCGGCGAGAGATCCGCAAGGAACTGAAGCTGAAGGAGGGTGCCGAGAACCTGCGGCGGGCCACCACCGACCTGGGTCGCAGCCTCGGGCCTGTGGAGCTGCTGCTGCGCGGCTCCTCCCGCAGGCTCGATCTGCTGCACCAGCAGCTGCAGGAGTTGCACGCCCACGTGGTGCTGCCTGACCCTGCGACTGCCACCCATGGTGAGCAGGGCCTTCCCAGAGGAGGCGGGACTTCAGGGGCACCACTGCTAGGGACTGAGCTGCAGGTTCCCAGAGGGAGGCTAGCCCCATCTCCACTGAACCCCAGGGAGACACACTCGGTTACAGTAGCCTCCACCCTCAAATACAGTACGAGCAAACATCAAAACCAACACCCAGAGAAAGGACCAACATCCAGAGACTTACAGTGCCATACAAGTACCCAAAACCACACATAGTCACACCAACATCTGGACAACACCAAAGGACCCACACAGTGTCACACCAATATCTAGACTCACACAGTCACACCAACACCCAGACAACAGCCATGGACCTAAACACTATCATGTGAATCCCAGGAAGGCTTTAAGTCACCACAGCAACCAGAGACTTCCATACTACCACCCAGCACCCAAACAGATGCACACACAGTCACACCAACACACAAACAACACACACCCAGAGACTCACACACGGTCACACCAACCCCCACAGATTCACATAAACACAGCTGTCTAGCTCTTCCAGACATACACTGTATGCATAATGGGACAAGGCCTGAAGACCCAACACCACTTTCACCAACACCCAGCCTTTCCATACAATAGGCATATCATTAGCTAGGGACCCACACTGTCATGTCAGTACTCCGAGCTAGTGAGTTAGGCCAATACCCAGAATCTCATATGGTCACATCTACACCTAGAGTCACTCCCACAGTCACATTACTCTCCAGAGAGTCACACAGAGCCATGCCAGCTCCAGAGACATGAGTATCTGGCTGTACACACCCAGACACTCAGACACAGTCATAACATCACCTGAGATCTGAACATCCAGTTGTGCCAACAGTCAGAAACATACTAGAGTCGCCCCAGCACCCAGATTCTCACATAGTCCTTTTTCTTTTCTCTTTTTAATGTTTTCTTGATTTATAGAGAGAGGGGGAGGGAAAGGGATAGAGAGAGAGAAATATTGATGAGAGAGAAACATCATTGGTCAGGTGCCTCCTGCACGCTCCTACTGGAGATAGAGCCTTCAACCTGGGCACGTGCCCTGACCCGGAATGAACCAGCAACCTCTTGGTCCATGGGTCGATGCTTAACCTCTGAGCCACACAAACCATGCTCACACAGTTCTTCCAACCCTGCTGTCTCACATAGTTACACAAGTGCCTAGGGAGATGCACATCATGCCAATACCCTATGGGTTACACATAACCACATTCATTCCCATGGCCTCCACATAGCTGTGTAAAAAATTAGGGGCCTCTGTTCACAGTCCCACCAACACTGAGGACTCAAGCACACCTGGACACTTGCCCATGCCCATTCATGCTGGTCCCGCCCTGGCCCTGAGGGGGCTCCCTGTGAGGTCTGGGGTGGTTGGATCCTCAGGGCCCTGGCTCAGGATGGAATCCAGGTTGGATAGAGGGCAGATCTTTTCAGCTGGGCCAAACCTCCTGGGCAGATGGAGGTGAGGGCCCTGGTGACTCTGTCACGCCCATCTCTCTCCAGATGCCCCCCTGTCCCCTGGTGAGGGTGGCCCGGCCTGCTCAGCCACCAACCTGAGCCGTGTGGCTGGTCTGGAAAAGCAGCTGGCCATCGAGCTGAAGGTGAAGCAGGGGGCAGAAAACATGATCCAGACATACAGCAACGGCAGCACCAAGGTAGGGCATAAGCAGGCACCCCCATGTGCATGCATGCTCTTGAATAGGTCATGGGCTGTGGGTGGGAGAGGTTGGGGGCTAGGGGAGGACAGGGACTGATGCGGGGGCTGGGAGGCAGGACTGGGGTGCAAGCAGACCCTAAGGGCATATGGGAAAGGGGGTGACTGTGTGATGTCAGACACATGACAGAGACTGTCCTCCTACACTTAGTTGTCCCCTAGAGACATGAGGGTGTCCATGGTCAGGCCCACACAGCCACTCACTGCTAATGACATCTCTCTGACACTTTTCAACACAGGTCAACACCTGGATGTACACATGTCATCATCCTAACATACAGAGACATCCAGACGCATACCCATGTCATAACATCTAGAGTCACAGAGTCATAGCAACCCCTAGACACACACACACCATAACATGTAGAAACACCACCTAGACCCACAGATACACCATTAAATTCACACCCAGAGACCAGAGTTTTCATATAGATATCCACCCCCCCGCCCAGTCATACCAACACGAGGGACACTGTCACAGGTCTGTCTGTCCCAACACCTAGAGACACTCACACAGACAAGCAGTCAGACATGCTGCTAGAGACATTTGTTCACCCATGCTCATGTGCACACACACAAATATTACATGTGAGGAAATAAACTACACAGATTATTTTTTCTAGCTTTTATTGAGCCGTAACATACAGACGTATGAAAATGTAAGTGTACAACCCAATGAAATTTTACCTGTGTACACACCACCCCATCAAAATCCAGAACATTTCCAGTCACCCAGAAAGTTCCTTCCTGCCCCCTTCAGTCAATACCCAGGCTTCTGTCACCATAGGTTAGCTTTGCCTGGTTTTGAAACACAGCACAAAGTGGATGGAAAAATCCACAACCAGTTTCTTATTTATTTATTTTTTTTACTATGGAACGCTTTACGAATTTGTGTGTCATCCTTGGCGCAGGGGCCGTGCTAATCTCTGTATCGTTCCAGTTTTAATATATGTGCTGCCGAAGCAAGCATGACAACCAGTTTCTACTACTTGTACGCACAGAGCGTCCTGGGCTATGCCCAGTCATTGCAATACCTTGAACTGCACACACAAACATCTGGAGCCCCATTATAGCAGACTGTCTCATACACCCACCCAGTCACCCTTGGAGACTCACCCACGTGGCTACAGTCAGGGCTACACCTGCATGGGACGTGCATGCGTGCTAACAGCTGATGCGAATACAGTGCCTGCTGGTGCCAGGCACAGTCTTCATACAGATCAGCTCCTTTAATCCTCAGCCCAGTGGGGATCAGTGCTCTCAGTACTGATCCCATTCCTGCAGATTGAGGAAACAAGCCCAGAGAGGTTAAGTGGCTTGCCTGAAGCCACACAGCTATGGCAGAGTCAGGATTCAGGCCCCCTGGGCTGCATCACTCCTTTACATCCAGGAACACACAAACACTCTGTCACACGGTCACCCAGGCCTGCACTGTGTGGACAGCAGTGCCGGTGGTTGGACCCAGCTGTTCAGCAATCCTCTCACGACCTACCTCTGCCCCCAGGACCGGAAGCTGCTGTTGACGGCCCAGCAGATGCTACAGGACAGTAAGACCAAAATTGACATAATCCGCATGCAGCTCCGCCGGGCGCTGCAGGCCTGCCAGCTGGAGAGCCAGGCAGCCCCAGATGAAGCCCAAGGTGAGACCCTCGCCTTGAGACAAGCTAGCTTGCATTTAGACTTGCAGCTCAGCTCTCAACCCTGAGAGGGAGCCCTTTCTGTGGCAGAGAGGTGGGTGCTATGACTCACTCTGTGAATGGAGCCTATTTCCAACCCTCTCTGGGCCTCAGTTTCCCATTTTGTCCCACTTGAAGTTTACCCTAGATCACATATTGGCAGACTATAGCCCACAGGCCAAATCTGCTATTGCTCTTTTTTTCTTTCTTTTGTAAGTAAATTTTTATTGGCACACAGCAATGCCCATTCATTTACTATCATCTAAGGCCAATTTTGCACTGGGACAGCAGAGCTGTATAGTGGCAACAGAGCCTGTGTGGTCTGCAAAGCCAAAAGTATTTACTCCCAATTTTTATAGAAAAAATTGCAGACATCTGGACTAAGTGGTTGCCTTGTCATGTTGGTTCCTGTTGTGTAAATCTGTGGGTGTCCACAGCATGTGTCTCTGTCATTGAATGCCTGAGGGGTGTCTCAACCTGAGTGTCCACCTGAACTTGTGGCAGGGTCTTGATGTATTGTGTGACTGTGTCTGCTACTGATGTGTGTCAGCATTAATGTGCCATAGACTGTGGGGACCATTGGTTGAGTGTATGCCCTGGTAACTATGCTAGTTTGTGTGTCACCATGACAGATAGAGGAGTGTCAGCTGTTGGTGGGTGTTAGTTGTGTTTGGGCTTCTATCACAGAACCATAGACTGTGTAGCTAATGAACAGAAATTTATTGCTCACAGTCTGGAGGCTGGAAGTCCAAGATCAAAGTACTCACAGTTCCAGTGTCTGGTGAGGCCCACTCCTTGGTTCATAGACGGTGTCTTCAAGCTGTCTTCATGTGGGGAAAGGGGCGAGGGAACTCTCTGGGGTCTCTCTCATTTATTTATTTATTTATTTTAAAATATTTTTATTGATTTCAGAGAGGAAGGAAGAGGGAGAGAGAGATAGAAACATTGATGATGAGAGAGAATCATTGATCAAGCTGCCTCCTGCACGCTTTCCACTGGGGATTGAGCCCAGAACCTGGGCATATGTCCTGACTGGGAATTGAACCTGGGCCTTCTGGTTAATAGGTCAACATTCAACCACTGAGCATGCCAGCCAGGCCTAGGGTCTTTTTTTATAAGGGCAGTAATCCCATTCATGAGGGCTCCACTTTTGTAATCTAATCACCTCCCAAAGGTCCCACCTTCTAATACTGCCATGTTTGGGATGGGTTTCAACATAGAAATTTTGGGGAGACACATACATTCAGACTAGCAGTAGGGCTTGTAACTCAGATGACAATGTGTGTGTCTTTGGGAGGGGGGGTGTCAGTATGACTATTCATGTGATTGCCTCTCTGTATTGTGAATACCCTTGTGGGTTTCTCAGTGATGGTGTGTGATGGGATGATGATGGCCATGCACCTCTTGGTGATATCATGACCTTGGGGACAGTATGACTTTGTCCTGTAAGTGTAAAAGTCTCAGCGATTGAGTGCCATGAGACAGCAGGCCCAGAAGCAAGAGTGTGACTATGTTTGTAAGATGACGTGCCTATGAATATCAGGGTTCCTGTGGCACTGTCTGTGTCGTTGGTGTGCAGGTGAGTGCCATACACCTGTGGGTAATGGTATGACTCTGTGACTGAGTGCCAGGGTCTGAGTCTGGTATACAGGACAGCGAGACTGTTGGGTTGTTTCCCATCTTTTGCTCTTAGAAGGCTGCCATGAATAGTGTACCTATGTCAAGACAGCCATGGATAAGTGTGACCATGGACTTGTGCCTCTGGGTGACAAGTTTCATACACCTGTGTGACAGTATGTCCTGGTGCCTTTTCCTGTGCCTTTGGGTGACTGGCTGCGTCAGTGACTTCACAATGGGTGTGACAGCCAGCTTTCTCGACATTGGATCTCCATGCCTATGGGTACTGGTGACACTGCCCTCCTGGGGTGACAGTGTGATGGCATTTCTTTGCCTATCTCTATGCCTTATCTATGTGGCCGTGTGATAACATTCTTATGATTTTCCCTGGGCTGGAGTTAGAGTCCTGGGAGTTCTGCCATGGTGTGACCATGTGTCTTAAGGGTCTTGTGATCATGCCCACCTGCCTTGTGACAGTGTCCCTTTGCCAAAATTGGTTTGTTCCCAGTCTTTTGCTCTTAGAAAAAAGGCTGCCATGGATAACAATGTACCTATGTCGAGTGCAGAGGTGTTTCTATGGGATGAAGTCCCTGAATTGCTGGATCAAAGAGTAAATACATTTGTGATTTTGACAGACATGGCCAAACTGCCTCCCATTGAAAGGCAACTTGTATTCCCATCAGCAATTAATAAAAGTTAATTTTTAAAAAAATGTCCTTGTGTTTGTGTGACTATATTCTTGTGGCTGTCCAGTTGTCCATGGTGTCCCCATGACAGTCCCTGGGATGAAGTGGGATCCTGACAGTTTCTGTTCCTCCGCCTGTGTTGACACCATGCCTGTGTATATGACTGCCCAGTGTGACAGCCTCTGTCCCTGAGACCATCCTTGGGAGTGACAGTATTTGGATAAAAGAGCCTGACCACCCCTTGGGTGAAACTTGATGCATATTGGTAGTGATATGACTGTGGCCAGTACCAGTTCTTATGGAAGGCTATGTCTGGGTCTGGGTTGGTTAGATCTGGGTTGGTTAGACTGGATCCCAGGCCCGCCTCACTGCCCTGTGTCCTGTGCCCACAGGGAGTCCGGACCTGGGGGCGGTGGAGCTACGCATTGAGGAGCTGCGGCACCACTTCCGAGTTGAGCACGCGGTGGCGGAGGGCGCCAAGAATGTGCTGCGCCTGCTCAGCGCAGCCAAGGCCCCTGACCGCAAGGCAGTCAGTGAGGTGAGAAGCAAAGCCTCCATGTGAGGGGGGCGGGGCCTCCGTGAGGGGCGGGGCCTTGGCATGAGAGGGCTGCGGTGAGGGTTGGGGCTTTAGTCCTTGTGATCAGACCTACTTTTCAGGGGTAGGACCCAGAAGGTTTGGGTTTGGGGCCTCAAGGGAAAAGGGCCCCTAGGTAGGACTTAGTCGAAGCGAGGAGCCTGGGTCTGCACTTGAAGGGCACCCCCAGCCGAGCTGTGTCCCCAGCCGGCCCTGCTCCTACTGCAGGCCCAGGAGAAGCTGACCGAGTCCAACCAGAAGCTGGGGCTTCTTCGAGAGGCGCTGGAGCGACGACTTGGGGAGCTGCCCACTGACCACCCCAAGGGGCAGCTGCTGCGCGAGGAGCTCGTTGCAGCCTCGTCTGCAGCCTTCAGTGCCCGCCTGGCCGGACCCTTCCCTGCCATGCACTATAGCACCTTATGCAAGCCTGCACCGCTCACAGGTGGGTCCCGACCTCCCCCCCTACAGCTCTGGACTCCTGACCATTGTCCCCAACCCCAAGACCCCCACCCCTCACCCCCCACCCAAAGATCCAGACTCCCATCCCACTGTTCTCTCACTTTTCCATTCACCCCAACCCTCCAGCCTGGGCCCCATGTACCCTGGACTCCTGTCTCACTTTCCCTACCTCCCCATCCAGCCCTGTCTTTTTCCTGCAGCCATAATCCCTCAGTCCAGCCACTCACTCTCAGAACCTGAACCTCTGATCCTGCCCCTAACCCCGCCCTCCTTAGACTCCTCAGCCACTACCTCACCAGACCAACCCTACTGTATAGTTCTGCTCTGCTTCTCCTTGCCTGGATTTCCAGCCTACATGCTTTTCTGTCCTAAACCCCAGCATTCAGAGCCTCACCCCAGCCTGGCATGCTGCACCCTCCCCGCTCCCCCTGGTGCCATATTTCTTATTTCTGGGCACAGCCATCCTGTATCAGATCCCCTGCCCCATTCTGATTGTCCTTCACCAACTCCCACTTGCCTGCTGACTGTTTCTGTATCGTATACCCACTTCACCTGGGGCCCCCTCCCTTCGACCTGCCCCAATGGTAGTTCCCTCCTGAGCCTAACCTTCCCTCAGGGACCCTGGAGGTGCGTGTGGTGGGCTGCAGGGACCTTCCAGAGACCATCCCCTGGAACCCCTCACCCTCAATGGGAGGGCCTGGGCCCCCGGACAGCCGCACCCCCTTCCTGAGCCGGCCAGCTCGGGGCCTTTACAGCCGAAGTGGAAGTCTTAGTGGCCGGAGCAGCCTCAAAGCAGAAGCCGAGAACACCAGTGAGTGGGTCTGGAGGGATGAGGTGGGGTGAGGGCTCCTTGGATACCCCACATGTATACCACTCTAGCATCACACTCATAAGATGGGTACTGTAAAACAAAACAACAGGTGTTAGGGAGGGTGTGGAGAAATTGGAACCCTGCGGCACAGTTGGTGAGGATGTAAAATGGTGCAGCCACTGAACGGCATGATAGATCCTCAAAAAAATTAAACATGGAATTACCATTTGACCCAGCAGTCCTGCCTCTGAGTATATGCCCAAAAGAGTTGAAAGCAGGTTCTTGAAGAGACATTTGCACACCTGTGTTCATAGCAGCATGACTCAACAATAGCCAAGAGGTAGAAGCAACCCAAATGTCCATTGAACCACGTCGTGCTGAGTAAAATAAGCCAGTCACAAAGGACAAATGCTGTGATTTCACTTACGTGCGGTGTCTAGCGTAGTCCAATCATAGAGGTGGGAGGAATGGTGGTTCCCGGTGACTGGGGGAGGAGGATGGGAGTTAATGCTTAATGAGGACAGAGTTCTGGAGATAGATGGTGGTGATGATCACATAACAATGTGAAATACTTAATGTCATGTGGCTATACACCTAAAAATGTTTATGATGGTAACTTTTATGTGAATTTACCACAATAAAAAGGCACTAATATATATAAAGTATGTGTAACGAAAAATAACAATAGGGCAAACATTCATATATCCACCACTCAGGTCAAGAAATGGAACTCTGGAAGCTGCCTTAGGTTCCCTCCCCAATTCTAGCCCCTTCCTTCTCTGTCCTAGAGGTAGCTACTCTTCTGACTTCATAGTTATCTTTTTTTTTCTTCCTTTTTTGGTTTCCTTTGTAATTTTAGCACTTCATATATGTGGACGCATACAGAATGTATTCCATATCAGTGGCTTCTTTCATTCAACCTTGTTTGGAAGATGGGTCCATATTGTTGTGTGGAACTATAGTTCATTCATTCATTTTTACTCCTGTTTAATTGTCTATTGTCTTAAACTGAGCCAAATCAAATTGATGTCTTTCAGTTGTTGTTTTTTTTCACAACTCTTAATATATTTTTAAAATTGATTTTTAAAAACATTTTTTATTGATTTTAGAGAGAAAGGGAGAGGATTAGAGAGCTAGAAACATCAATGAGGGTGAAACATCAATTGGCTGCCTCCTGCACTCCCCTCACTGGGGATTGAGCCCACAACCCAGGCATGTGCCCTGACCGGTAATCAAACTGGTGACCTCTTGGTTCATGAGTCAGAGCTCAACTACTGCGCCACACTTGCCGAGTTGATTTTTTTCCCCTTTTTTTAGAGAGAGAGAAACATCAATCTGCTGCCTCGTGCATGCCTCTTTTGTGTTTTTTTTTCCTAGGTAAAAAAATAGTTGAATATCAGCAATTTCGTGATTTAGCTAATAAGACTATGTTGTCATTTATATAGGATGTTCCTAAAAAATGTATACACATACTTTGAATAATTATAAAGGCAGTGTTTATTAAAATACATTTCATTTTCAAAACCGAGCTATCAGCTATTAAAGTGTGTATACGTTTCTTTGGGACATGCATACACATGCCCTATGTATTAATTCTTCTGTTAATGGATAGGGAGATGCTCCCAGTTTGGGGCCATTATATAAGCATTATATTATGCATCTCCTGATGCATATCTGCATGCATTTTTCTAGGGTAAATATTTAGGAGTACATTGCTAAAATGTGCATATAGAATAAAAGTAAATTTGGATCCCTACCTCACATCATACACAAAAATCAACTGGAGGTGGATTAAAGGCCTTAATATGAAAGGTAGACCTAACTAGTTTGGCTCAGTGGATAGAGCGTTATTCTGCGGACTGAAGGGTCCCTGGTTCAATTCCGGTCAAGGGCACATGCCCAGGTTGCGGGTTCAATCCCCAGTGGGGGGCATGCAGGAGGCAGCCAACCAGTGATTCTCATTGATGTTTCTATCACTCCCTCTCTCTTTCTCTCTGAAATCAATAAAAGAATATTTTTTTTAAAAGATAGCATAGCAGAATATTATGATAAAAATATTTAATCAGATACAAGAGCTATACCCCCGCCCCAGCATTTCCTGACCCTGTCATCCCCCCACCCCCCTTCCCCGGTTGCAGGTGAAGTTAGTACTGTGCTCAAGCTGGATAACACAGTGGTGGGACAGACATCCTGGAAGCCATGTGGCCCCAACGCCTGGGACCAGAACTTCACACTGGAGCTGGAGAGGGTGAGCTAGGTTGGGGGACAGTGGGATCTGAAGGAGGGTTCTGGGCCTTGGGCACCCCCAAATGACAGCCCTCTTTCTTTCCCTTGAGGCACGGGAACTGGAATTGGCTGTGTTCTGGCGGGACCAGCGGGGCCTGTGTGCCCTCAAATTCCTGAAGTTGGAGGATTTCTTGGACAACGAGAGGCATGAGGTCCAGCTGGACATGGAACCTCAGGGCTGCCTGGTGGCTGAGGTACAGCCGGACCCCTGACCCTGAGAAAGTACTTCCTGCATCTCCAGCTCCAAATTTGGAAGATATGTATCGATTTGGCTCCGACCCTTGATAGAAAAGTGCCTCTCATTAGTTACATCAGTGACACGACTTAAGCTTGGATTGGTTTTGTTTTGAGGCAAGATTTAAAAAAAAATTTTTTTTAATCACAGAATTTTTTCAAGCGAGAAAAGAAAAAACTTGGCAACATGTCATGGCCCGTGGCAACGTGTGCTAGCAGAGCCACGGTCAAGTAGAGAGATTCCTTCTGCAGTAGGGTTAGGGTTCAAGTCAGGGATCCCACCCTCAGCACTGTAGACATGGGGGCAGATCCTTCTCAGTTGCAGGGGCCGTTCTGTGCATTGAGCAGCATCCCTGGTTCCCACCCCCAGGATGCCAGTTGTGACAGCCACAGTGTCTCTAGACATTGTGAAATGTCCCCTGGTCGAGAGGCCATGATCTGAATAACATTCCTAGCTGACCCCTTGTCCTATGTCCCAAGTGCTTTGCTGACGTTCACTTGTTAACCCTCACAACAATCCAGTGCACAGCTGACAGTGGAGGAAACTGAGGCCCAGAGAAGGAAAGTCCCTGGCCCTTCATTTAGCCAAAATTATCCTCAAAAATTTTTTTAATTTGCCTCTAACATATCCATGTGCCCTGTTTTATATATATACATACATCCCTCCCCATATCCATATCCCCATGTGAAAATTCTTACATGATCTCATAATCCAGGAACTGAAGGAAACGAGAGGAGCTGACTTCAGTGGCAGGCCAGTTTCTTCTGTGAGGAGTGTCCCAAACCAAGCGAGAATGGTGGGGGTGGCCCCGGGGGCAAATGCTGAGGCCTTCGGGGTTTCTCTCTAGCATTTGATTTTGTTTTATGCTTCCCCAAAATGCCATCCGGTGGAACTTTCTATAGTTCTGTTGTCGATGAGCCAACAATAGTTGCATTCTACTGTGGGAGGAAATGTTTTCTGTCTGTGTCATCCAGTATAGTAGCCGCCAGCCTAGTAGCCACTTGAAATGTGGCCAGTGTGACTGGGGAACTGAAACGTTAATGTTGCTTAAATTTTGCTTCACTTAAATAGCCACATGTGGCGAGTGGCAACTGTATTGGACACATATAAAGTGACACCATTCTGTGACCTTAGCGCTTTCTAGAAGATGTGTTGGAGTTTGGAGAATTCATCTAGACCACTGGTGGCCCCACCTGGGTGGGCACCAGTATCACCTGGAGGGCTTATTGAAACAGACCGCTGGGCCCCACCCCTGGTGTTTCTGAATCAGTGAGTGCAGGTTGGGGGGCTCGTGGATCTGCGTTTCCAGCACCTTCCCCGGCAATGCTGATTTGCAGGTCTGGGACCATTCTCGGGAATCAGGGCACTAAGTGACGTAGGACCTGTTTGCTGGAGTTGAATGTGCATCTTGTTGGGTCAGACTCCCTCCCCACCCCTTGAGGAAGGCTTGGGTGCCTGCTTCTTGTGTCTCCAAAATGGCACACTCTCTCTCTCCCTTCCTTGCTCTCTCCTTGCCTCCTGCACACGCCCCAACTGGGGCCGAGGAGGTGGCTCTGCCAAGTGGATTGGTTTTGTAACCCCTTAATATGATGCAATGCCACAGTGATCGGAATTCCCAAAACATGCATGTGCACACCTCTGCTCCTAAGAGCTTCTCCACTATACTGCCTGGAAGTGGGCAAGGCTCCTCACCTGTTGACCCCTCTCCCCAGGTCACCTTCCACAACCCTGTCATTGAGAGGATACCCCGGCTTCGACGGCAGAAGAAAATCTTCTCCAAGCAGCAAGGTGAATGGGTGGGTCGGGGCAGGGGAGAAGCCAGGGGTCCCAGGAGCGTCTCGGAGGGTGACACTGCCCCGTCCCCCCAGGGAAGGCATTCCAGCGTGCTAGGCAGATGAACATCGACGTTGCCACCTGGGTGCGGCTGCTTCGAAGGTTCATTCCCAGTGCCACAGCCACGGGCACCTTCAGCCCGGGGTCTTCTCCTGCACCTGAGACGCGATCCACAGGGTAAGGAGGACAGGCCCTGGGGGTCCCTGCTGCCCCTGTTGCCTCTCAGGGTTCTGGGTCCCAGATATACCCTCCTTTTTTGTACTACAGTGACATATCTGTGGAGAAGCTTAACCTCGGGGCTGATTTGGACAGCTCCCCCCAGAAGAGCCCTCTGGGTTCTCCTTCTAGCTCATCAAGTCTGGTAAGCATCTCTCTCCTCCCCTAAGCCTGGCTAGGCAGCATCAATGGGCCTCCTTCCCAGCTCAAGGCCCAGAGACCAGCAGGAACTTCCCTGGGTCACACAGCATTCCTCTGGCAGAACCCGGGTCCAGTTCTTTTTGTTGTTAATCCTCACCTGTGGATATTTTTTCTATTGATTTTTATTAGAGAGAATGGAGGGAAGGAGGAAGGAGGAGAAAGATTGAGAGAGAGAGAAACATCAATTGCTTGCCTCCTGCATGAGCCCCAACTGGGAACCTGCAACCCAGTGCAAGTTCCTTGACAGGGAATTGAACCCGTGACCCTTCAGTTCTTGAACGGACGCTCTAACTACTTAGCAACACCTGCCAGGGCAGGGTCCAGTTCATGTTTAAAACTCATGTCAAAGATAGAAGTCAAGATAGTGGTTTTCTCTGGGTGGCGTGGAAGTGGTTATTGATAGGAGGGGGGCACAGGGGAGCCTGCCAAGTGATAGGAGTCTTCTACATCTTGATCTAGGTCAGAGGTCAGGATACTTTTTCTGTAAAGGGTGATATAATCAATATTTTCATCTTTATGGGCCAGATAGCCTTGCTCCCATCAACACTGCCCCTGTAGAAAGCAGCCACAGGTAATACTAACATACACTAGTGGGTGTGGTGGTGTTCTGGGAAAACCTTACTGATAGACACATAAGTTTCAATGATACATCGTTTTCCTAGATCAGGAAGTATTCTTTCAATATTTTCCCATCCCTTTAAAAATATAAAGACCATCCTTAGCTTACAAACCATAGGAAAAACAGCATTTGCCCACCCCTCGTCTAGGCATGTGGACCCAGGTGGACATATTCTAATATATGATAGCTGATCCTTTCACCATCTCCCTGAGTGCATTTATTATTTAAAAAATATGTTGATTACAGAGAGGAAGGGAGAGAGAGAAAGAAATAAAAACAAATGATGAGAGAGACTCACTGATTGGCTGCATGCCCCCTACTGGGGATTGAGCCTGCAATCCAAGCATGTACCCTTGACCAGAATTGAACCCAGGACCCTTCAGTCTGCAGGCCAATGCTCTGTCCACTGAGCCAAACCAGTTAGGGCCTGAGTGCATTTTATATCTTATTTTGTTTGTTGATCCTCACCTGAGGATATTTTTTTTTATTGATTTATTTAGAGAGAAGCTAAGGGAGGGGGAAAGACACAGAGAGAAACATTGATGTGAGAGACTCAACGACTGGTTGCCTCCCGCACGTGCCACAACTGGGGCTGGGGATTGAGCCTGCAACCAAGGTACGTGCTCTTGTCTGTAATCAGTCCTTGGGCCAGCACTCTAACTACTGAGCAAACCCTAGGGCTATTTCATTTAAAATAAAAATAAAAATAGCCTTGGCCGGGTGGCTCAGCTGGTTGAAACATTGTTTAACTCCAAAAGGTTGTGGGTTTGATTCCGAGTCAGGGCACATACCTAGGCTGTGGGTTCAATCATGGGTTGGGGTGGGTATAGGAGGCAGCTAATCGATGTTTCTCTCTCACATTGATATTTCTCTTTCCCTTCCTTGCTTTCTAAAAGTCAATTTAAAAAAACACCCATATCCTCGGGTGAGGATTAAAGAATAAAAGAAAAAGAAAATAGTACATGCTTCATGGCATTGAATTAAATGAGATATCTCATTATATGAGATGAGAAGAGTTTGGCAAAAAAAGAAACAAACCCAAACCTCCCCAGAATTAATAACACTGATGGCTGGGAAAGATGCAGCCCACGGGCATGCCCATTGCTATATCACTTGGGAGGGCCTAGCGGCCGAGTTAAAAATGGACACTATCTTGCCCTGCCCAGAGTGACTCAGCAATTAAAGCATCAGTTCCTGCACCAAAGGGTCTCGGGTTCAATTTCCAGTCAAAGGCACATACTGGGTTGCAAGTTCGATCCACAGCCCGGGAGGCCCGTGCAGGAGGCCATCAATCAATGTGTCTCTCTCACATCGATGTTCCTCTCTCTCTTTCCCCCCACTCCTTCCTTTCCATTCTTTCTGAAAAGCAATGGAAAAAATATCCTTGGGTGAGGATTAACAAAACAAAAAACAAAGAAGTGGATACTGTCTTGACCCAGAAATCCCACTCTGGACCTCCCCTAGATCTTCACACATGCATCACCAGGTTGTTCACTGCAGTAGCTTTGTGAGGGCAAAAGAGTGGAAACAACTTTAGGGTCCCTCCGTAGGAACCAGTGCTAAATAAATGACAGAATGGAATAGTATGTAGCTGTGAAAATGAAACAAGTTTGGTGTGCCGGTGTAGACTGATTTCCAAGACAGATTGTCCACTGGGAGAGGCAAGATTAGAATATTGTCAATAGAATATTGTGCAAGAAAAGTGGAGCCTGTCCCGGCACTTTGGTTCATGTGGGTATAAAATATATCTAGAAAGCCCTAACCGGTTTGGCTTAGTGGACAGAGCATCGGTCTGCGGACTGAAAGGTCCCAGGTTTGATTCCGGTCAAGGGCATGTACCTTGGTTGCGGGCACATCCCCAGTAAGAGGTGTGCAGGAGGCAGCTGATCGATGTTTCTAACTCTCTATCCCTCTTCCTTCCTATCTGTAAAAAATCAATAAAATATATTTAATACATACATATATATATATATATATATATATATATATATATATATATATATCTAGAAAGATACCAAGGAAATCACTAACAACAGCTGGCTCTAGGGAGGGCAGCTGAGGCAGGAAGGACTATTTTGAACCTGTTGGTACTGATTGAATTTTTGGAACTGTGTTATTTTCCCCCATAAAAAATATTATATTTGATCCTTTTCAAAGTTACATATAGATATGGTATAAAGAATTAAATGGCATCCTAGCCAGTTTGGCTCAGTGGATAGAGCATTGGCCTGCAGATTGAAGGGTCCTGAGTTCGATTCGGTCAAGGTCACATGCTCAGATATCAGGCTCGATCCCCAGTAGGGGGAGTGCAGGAGGCAGCCAATCGATTCTCATCATTGATGTTTCTATCTCTCCCTTCTCTCCCTTCGTTTCTGAAATCAATAAAAAATATATTTTAAAAAGTCTTGTTAAAAAAAAAAAAGAATTAAGTGGCTCCAAAGGACTAATACCAATAAAGGTAATAGGTAGATAAATGGTAAAATATGTTTACAGCATGAAATGTGCTGGAGAGAAAGCAGAAAAGGGGGGAATAGAGAGGGTTGGTGTTGCGGGTTCTGTTACTTATTCCATAGAGTGGTCTGCTGACCACCTACGAAGGTGACATTTGAATAAAGGCCTGAAGGAGGTGAGGAAGGAACTGTGCAGAAAAGAGAGTTCTAGGGGAGGGAACACTCCGTGCAAAGATACTAGAGTGGAAACAGCCTGGTCTGTTCAGGGCACAGTGAGAGGAACTTGTGGTTAGAGGGAAGTGAACGAGGGGCAAGTGGGAGCAGAGGTGAGATCAGAGAGGTGACAGGAGCCTTGGTGGCTATTGTGGTTATGGGGTGCCTCACTCTGACCCCCTCTCTCTGCTACAGAGTTCGCCAGTCCAGGAGACAACCACCACATCTGAGCTGCCTTCAGAGACTCAGGAGACCCCAGGCCCCACCCTATGCAGGTGACACCCCTCCCCTGTCCACCACCAACCACTGCTGCCCACTGTCCCTGTCCCCACTAGTGTCCTCTTTCCACAGCCCTCTTAGGAAGTCACCCCTGACCCTCGAGGACTTCAAGTTCCTGGCGGTGTTGGGCCGGGGTCACTTTGGGAAGGTGAGATGGTGGCAAGAAGTTGAAGAGCTGGCAGTCCACACCCTTGGGTCTCTGGACTGGTTGCTAAGGCCACCCCTGCCCACTGTGGTTACAGGTGCTGCTTTCTGAGTTCCGGCCCAGTGGGGAGCTGTTCGCCATCAAAGCTCTGAAGAAAGGGGACATTGTGGCCCGAGATGAGGTGGAGAGGTGGGGACCCTGCTCAGGCCATCTGAGAACATCAGTCTTCTCTTCTGGGAAATGGGAGTCAGAGTAGTCCTTTCTCACACTTATTAAGCTAGTACTTAAGAAAATATTCTTTTCATAACATTTATTTATTTACTTATTTATACTAATTCTTAGAAATATCCACTCTGCACTTTATATTCAGTGACTCATTTGTTCCCCACAACAGCCCTGGGGGGTAAATACTATTATTGTTCTCATTCTCCTGATGGCACAGAGAAGTTGAGCAAGTTGCCTGAGGTCACACAGCCAGTAAGCAGCAAGTCCAGGATTCAAACCTAGGGAGTCGGGCTCTGAAGCCTGTGCTTTTATTATTATTATTATTGATTTCAGAGATGAAGGAAGAGAAAGATTGGAACATTAATGATGAGAGAGAATCATTGATTGGCTGCTTCCTGCACAACCCCTACTGGGGATTGAGCCCATAACCCGGGCATGTGCTCTGATCTGGAATCAAACCTCGACTTCCTGGTTCATAGGTCAATGTTCAACCACTGAGCCACACCAGCTGGACTGAAGCCTATGCTCTTAATGGTGCCATTGCATTGCCTCAGCTTTGGGGTCAGGGCCCTGAGTTCAAATCCCATCTCTGCCACAGACATATTTAAAGATCCTGGGGAGCCCCTTCTGAGCCTCAGCTTCCCCCTCTATAAAAGGGGAGTAATGATGCCTTTCTTGCACGGTAATCAAGGTGGATTAAATGAGAGACTGAATCTAGAGTATTCTGCATAGTGCCTGGCCTCCTGTAAATTCTCAGGAGAAACACGGAGATTGTCCCCAATCTTCTTGACATCTTTTTGTTAATCAGGAACCCAATTCGGGCAGGCTTAAGCAAATAGAAGAATTTATTGCTCTGGATCAGAAATGTCCAGGGGTGTCTGCCTTCAGGCATGGCTGTATCCAAGTGCTCAGATGATGTCTCTCAGTTCTGCTTTCCTGGGTATGGACTTTGCAATCCCCTCATAGTGGCAGAAAATACCCTCCACCCAGCAGTTTAAGGCTCATCCACTAGCTTTAGCCCTTCCTTAAAAATTCCAGGAGATCCCTGTCACTTGCCTATGTTGCGGGCTCCATTTCCAATAGGGGGCGTGCTGAAGGCAGCCCATTAATGTTTCTCTCTTTCTCTTCCTCTCTCTGAAATCAATAAAAACATTTTTTTAAAATATTTTTTTATTGATTTCAGAGAGGAAGGGAGAGGGAAACAAACATTAATGATGCGAGAGAATCATTGATCAGCTGCCTCCTGCACGCCCTCTACTGGGGATTGAGCCCACAATCCATGCTCAATGTGCCTTTGGCCAGAATAGAACCTGAAACCCTTCAGTCCACAGGCTGATGCTCTATCCATTGAGCCAAACCAGCTAGGGCAATAAAAACACATTTTTTAAAAATTCCAACAGAAATCCTGAGATTGAGCTCCATTGGCTTGGCTTCCTCATTCCTGAATAAATTCCTGGCCAGGGAGATGGGGTGCTCCAATTAGCCCACCCCTTCCAGCTCCCCAAAGAGAAGTTGGGGGACTGTTACTAGGATGACAGATGGATTCTAGGTGCCTGTTTAGCAGACAAGGTTGCTGAAGTTCAGGGATATAAAGCACTTTGCCCAAGGTTGCACAGCCATGAGAGGCCTTCAACAAATATCCAATGTTTGAGGACTCTAGGGAGTGTGAGAGTTGGGGGGAGGGAGCCACTATGCTCCCTGACACCTGTCCCCACCCTGTCCAGCCTGATGTGTGAGAAGCGGATCTTGGCAGCAGTGACCAGCGCGGGACACCCCTTCTTGGTGAACCTGTTTGGCTGCTTCCAGACACCGGAGCACGTGTGCTTTGTGATGGAATACTCAGCTGGTGGGGACCTGATGCTGCACATCCACAGTGACGTCTTCTCCGAACCCCGAGCTATGTGAGCCTGGCCCCCTGCACCCCATGCCTCAGCCCCTTCTCCTCCCCCTAAAGATCCCACCTTCCCCCTTCCCCCAGCCCTTGGAGTCTGGTCGAATGGGGGGCTTTTGAGGATGTGGCAACCAGGTTTGTATGATCTTCCTGTGGGGAGGCCTGGCTCTCTCACACCAGCCTCTCTCTGCAGCTTCTATTCAGCCTGTGTGGTGCTGGGGCTGCAGTTTCTCCATGAACACAAGATTGTCTACAGGTGTGTGCGTGTGTGTGCTCATGCATGCATGCTCTGCCCACTGGGGGGCCCTCAGGCTTGAGGCAGGGCCCCCATTTCCACTCATCCCTCTTTACATCCCCCCAACCCCTCACAGGGACCTGAAGTTGGACAATTTGCTCCTGGATACGGAGGGCTATGTCAAGATCGCAGACTTTGGCCTCTGCAAGGAGGGTGAGGGGTGGGGCTGGGATCTGAGGGTATTAGACAGAATGGG
Organism: Corynorhinus townsendii; assembly: GCA_026230045.1. NCBI lineage: Eukaryota > Metazoa > Chordata > Mammalia > Chiroptera > Vespertilionidae > Corynorhinus > Corynorhinus townsendii. The sequence continues at coordinate 81,449,678 of JAPDVU010000006.1, forward strand.
GGGGAAGGAATGGAGTCCCCAACCCTGCCCAGGTTATCTCACAACCCCACCCTTAATCCTGGGACAGGGCTGGCTGGACCCCCTCTGTCCCCCAATAATCTCACATGTCCCTGCTGCCCCAGGGATGGGCTATGGGGACCGGACCAGCACATTCTGTGGAACCCCGGAGTTCCTGGCCCCCGAGGTGCTGACAGACACGTCGTACACACGGGCGGTGGACTGGTGGGGGCTGGGCGTGCTGCTCTATGAGATGCTGGTTGGTGAGGTGAGGCCACAGGCTGCCCCCACCCTGCTTGTCCCTGGGATGGCACTGGAACCTGCGTGTGCCCAGGGGTGGAATCAGAATCTGCCTCCAACTCGTGTTGTGTGATGGGGCAGGTGGCTTCTCCTCCCGGGCCTTAGTTCCCAAATTGTAAAATGGGGTACATACCCTCTATGAGCAGGTGCAGCCAGAGCAGAGGGCTTTGGGGCTGGGTGTGGCATGGCCAGAGGGGGTGCCTAATTCGTTCACCCTGTACTCCCTGCTTTCTCCCTGTTCCCAGTCCCCTTTTCCAGGGGACGATGAGGAAGAAGTATTTGACAGCATCGTCAACGATGAGGTTCGCTACCCCCGATTCCTGTCAGCTGAAGCCATCGGCATCATGCGCAGGGTGAGGACCCTCCAAGCTGGGGTATACTGGGGAGGGCCTCTGGGATCGAGAGGGGAAGACTGATAGAGTGCCCCCACCCCCAGCTTCTGCGGAGGAATCCGGAGCGGAGGCTGGGATCCAGCGAGAGGGATGCAGAGGATGTGAAGAAACAGCCCTTCTTCAGGGTGAGAACCCTCATCCTTCCAAAGGCCAGGCCATTTCTCCCTAAGACCTTGTTGCTTCACCTTCAACATTGTCACCCCTGCCTTCCCTCCTCACTGACCCTGCTGCACCCATACCTCCTCCAAGCTGGCCTGGTGGGAACCACTGCCTTAGTGTGAGACCAGGCTCCCCTGATCCTTTCGGACCTCCCAGCCCCACCTACTCTGCCCCTCTTATCTTGTGGCTCAGATGGACCTCCACAGATCCAGAGGTGGAGGGGGCACAAGGGGCTGGCCCCTCATGCCCTCTGTGCCCCAGCCCTCCACACTGACCTCCCCCCACTCTCCCTGCAGACCCTGGGCTGGGATGCCCTGCTGGCCCGGCGCCTGCCGCCGCCCTTCGTGCCCACGCTGTCAGGCCGCACAGATGTCAGCAACTTTGATGAGGAGTTCACAGGGGAGGCTCCCACGCTGAGCCCGGCCCGAGACTCGAGGCCCCTCACGGCCACGGAGCAGGCGGCCTTCCGGGACTTCGACTTCGTGGCCGGGGGCTGTTAGCCTGCTCCCTTGCTCTTGCTCCCACCCAGCTGTTGTTAGTTTTTAAAAATGCCTTTGGGGTTTGCCCCCTCCATGCATATCTGGCTCTTTTGTTCACAGTAATGGGAATGGAGGAGCATAATGAGAGATGGGGAAAGTGGGATGGGAAGATGCCTTGGGTTATGCTGGGGGGGTAATTTGAAGGGAGTCAAGGGAGGATGGGAACTTGGAGCTGTCACTCTGGTAGGGAGCATGGATAGGCCTTGGAGGGGTTCCAGGCCCTGTGATGGGACATGGCTTGGGAGTACAGTCTTGGGGCTGTGTTGGGTGGGGGGGCTCAGAGCCCACGTGGGCGAATGGCTGCGGTAGTCCGTCCTGGCAGCGGCAGGGGCCAGAAGCGCTCCACCACCCTCACTGCACCCACTCGAGCCTGGAGCCTGGGGCTGTGGTCGCAGCACTCTGCGCATGCTCCAGCGGCTCCGGCTCCGCGTCAGGCGGCCAGGCCCGGAACTGCACCTCCGGAGGAGTGCCCTGGGCCTCTGCCACCCCCCAGCGGCCACACGCGCTGCTGTAGCGCGCCAACGGGACACACCGCCCTGGGCTGGTCCGCAAAATAGCTTTATTCCTCGAAGGCTCCACGCTGCGGACCTTACCCGGCATGGAGTGGTCTGGCTTAGTTGCTGGGCCTCCGGGTGTACCTAGAAATGGCTGAGGCCACTATGCCGGGAGCTGCGCAGCGAGCTGGCCTCCCAGGTGCTTCTGGTTAGACCCAGCGCGGGGCTGCCCTTGGCGCCGGTCCTCCCGGGCAGGAGGCGAAACAGTTGGCGCAGCACGGCTTGGCGCAGCAGGATATACACCCAGGGGTCCAGGATCTGGTTCCACGAGGCGAGGCGCACGGCCATAAACAGCGGCCTCTGCAGGGAGCTGGAGCCCCAGCCCCCAACGGCCAATACCACCAACACCTGCGGGAGAAGCTGGTGTGAGCGGTGGAGTGGCTGTCAGAGTAGGGGCCCAGCGATGGATGGCGCTGGGATGAATGGGATCTTGACTGGAAAGTAAGGGGGTTGTGAGCGTCACGGAGGAAAATGGGTGTCTTCGTGAAAAGAAGCGATGGAAAGATCGGCGAAAAAGCGGGGCCTTAAAGGACGCAGAGAAGCAAAGGCCTTCATTGAGTGGGGCTCGGACTAGAAAGAAGTCCCAGGTGTTCCAAAGGGCAGAGGGCTGAAAGGAAGAAGAAAAACGGTGTGTGTGTTGTTGGGGGGGAAGCCAGAGAAGGAAGTGTCAGGGTCTAGAGGTTGTGGGGCTGGGGAGAAAGCTTGTGGGGTTGGGGTGAACTACAAAGACCCCAAGAAGGAGTAAGATCTGGGGGCTTACAGGAGAGGTGAATGTCAGAGGGAGAGGGCAAAGGGCGGGCTTTCTTGACAGGTGGGGCTTGAAGGGGGCGGGACTCTGGCTGGGGAAGAGAGGACAGGAATATGCTCGGATGGAAAAGGGTAGTAGGGGCCAAGGCGGGAGCAGGAAGAAGCTTGGCTGAAGGGGCCGGTGCGCCCCTCACCAGCAGCGGGCTCCAGCAGATGCACGACACCACCATGATGCCCACGAGCTGGCCCATCATCTCCACGTCGTGGGCGCGGGTTCTACGCGCTGAGCCACGGCCCAGGATGCCGCTAGGGGCAGTGGAGGCTGAAGCGATGGAGGAGGCGGAGGAGCGGAGTCCACGCCCACCCCATCGCCGGCGGCTGTCGGGGCCTGAGGTCAGGGATGGCGGTCGCGAGGGGCGTCGCCAGCGGGCGCGCAGCAGGGCCAGGCCGCTGAGCGTGTTGCACACGAGCGCAGCGAGCAGCGCGGCCAGCCCGAGGCCGGCGAAAAGGCCGGCGAGCAGTGCCTGGCCCCAGTCGCCCGCCGGGCCCAGGTCGATGAAGCACCACGTACCGGGGTACTGCAGCTCGTAGCTGCCCACGCGCACCAGGGGCAGCAGAGCCACGGCCAAGGCTACCGCGGCCAGCGCGGCTAGCACAAGGCGAGCGCGGGCCACCGAGACGTGCGCTGCGTGCAGCAGGGGCCGCGTAACCCCCACACAGCGCTCCACCGCCATGCCACAGCCCAGCAGCAGTGGGCACAGGCCAAAGAAGACCATGCAGCCACCAAGAAAGTGGCAGGCGCCTCCGGCTGGCGGGCGCCCCGCGGCGTACAGGCGCAGCACCAGTGCACCTGGGATCACATGGCCAGCCAGGTCGGTGGCCAGCAGGCTGGCGACGAACAGCAGGAAGGTGGCAGCCGAGCGGCGGCGCCGCATGCGACCCAAGGCCTGCGCAAGCAGCGCCAGTGCCAGCACATTGGACACTGCGCCCAGCGTCATGGAGAAGATGGGCAGCGCTGGTGATGCGCCCCCGATGCCCGGCGGTGGCCCAGTGGATGCGTTGGGGGCCACAGGTGCAATACACGTGGTCGCCTCGCCCACCAGGCTCAGGTTGAGGGGCCCGTAGGGGTTCATGTCAGGTGCCGGGAGTGGGGCTGGGGAGAAGAGGAGGGCAAGTTGAGGCTGGCCCAGGGCACAGCGCCCACTGGGACCTGCTGATGGTCCCTTTTTGGGTCATTAGGGCCCAAGTGACCCCATGGCAACTCCAAAGACCCTGGAGCCCAGTTCCTGACTCCTCCTCCACCTCTTACCCTCCCAGCTCTTGCTCCCTGCCCCACTCTGCCTCACTGCCTACTTCTCCTTCACTGTGGCTCCCCGGGCCCCAGTCCCCTGGTCTAGAGACACACCTCCCATTTACATCATAGCAAATTTTTGGTCCCATCCCATCTGATACTCACGGACCCTTTCTGATCCTAGGGCTCCACATGACCCCACTGCCCAATCTCGGACAGCCATCATCGTGTCATCTCTACTCCAGTCCCATCCTTGATGCCCACTGCTCCACCCCTACCACTGTGGGCCCATCTCTCCCCATTGCACTGTCTCTGTCACCATGGCCCCATCTCTGTCCCCCACATTCCTGTCTCCCTCTCACTCAGGCCCTACCAGACCACAGCTACCTCACCCAGGATGCCCCAGGGTTCCACTCCCGCCAGCTCCATGTCCCTGCCCCAGAGGCCTCAGGTTGACCCAGGACCACCCCTCCCTTGATACCAGTGGTGAGGGCTGAGAGGGCATTAATGTCCCCCTGGGTCAGAAGAGAAAGGAGAAGGAACAGATGGTTAAGAGCAACCAGGACAGAGGGCTGAGAACACAGGATGGACAGGTAGAGGGAACCATGGCCCCATCCTTCTGTGCCCTCCAACCCCACCTGAGATCCTTGCACCTCAGTCTTCTTACCTGGTGGTGCCTGGAACACCAGGTCCCCATCGCCTGCTTCTCAGTCCCTGCTGTCCGCTGCGCTCCAGCTCTCGGCAGGCTGCTCCCTCCCTCCCTTCCTACAGGGGCGGCTCCTAACTCGGCTCCCTGCCTCCTCTGGCTGCCCACTCAGGCCTCCAGGGGCTGCTCCACCCAGCACCAGCCCATTGAGGGGCCTGGGGGGGCAGAGACCCCCTCTCTGCACTCCTGGCAATGGGTAGGGGCCACTCTGGGCCCCAGCTCCCCTTATGATGAATGGGGGCTCCCATGGAGCTGCCCTGGCCCCCTCCTTAACCCCCTCCCCTCAGTAGGGCAGGAGCACCCTCCTTCCCCCCAGGCTTGGGCCTCTCGCCTGCCTCATTAATAAAGCGGATAAAATCTAAACACTGGAAAATGTGAGCGTCACCAGGGGCTGGCTGGGGCGGCTACAGGGGGTGCCGCTACACCCATAGGGGCTGCAAGATTGGGGGGCTAGCCCTTGTGGGGGCAGCAGCACTCTTTTGCCATGCCAGAGTCTTCATGGATGTTGGGTGGGTGGTAGTGGGCAGTGCCTTGGTGAACTAGCTTGGGTTAGGCCCAGCCAGACCAGGAGATCCGCCCACTATTTACACAGGGGCTTAAAGCCCAGGCCAGGGCAGCAGGGAGTCATATCCCTGGAGGGGAGGAGGACGAGGCCCAGTGACCAGGGGCTCTCCTAGATCCTGCTTCAGGATGTGGTGAGGGACACCTGGGACACACCTGTGGACACACAGCTGCAGCCTCACCCCCTGCCCTGAGAATTAGGGACAGTCTCACACCTGAAGACACACTGTCATATCCCCTAACACCCTGAGACCGGCCACCATCTCAGCCTGTCCCCAGCCAGCCACATTCCTCAGAGCCTTGGAGTCACCCTGAACTCACTAAGGCATTTGCACCCCCAGCACCAGAGACATCCCCATAGTTACTGACTCTAACACTGGCCACTTTTCTCAACACCCTGAAATACAGCCCCTGAGATCCTTCACTGATTCAGCCCCCAAGCCATATCCGTATCACTCAGAGATACCCCCTAACAGTCCAAGACAAGTTTCATGGTCACATTCCACACCGGAAACACAAGGCATTGCAACGCCCTGGACTCCCCGAGATCTTGCTGGTCACGCCCTACCCTAGAAATAGGAACATCCAGACACACAGTTCTAAAGTCACATACCCACCCTCTATGTAGACACTGCCATTTATACCCACAAACACCTCAATAGTCACAAATCAACACTGATACACAGTTCTACTCTCAACACTGAGACACACCCTTTCAGTAGAAGGCTCCTACTGGTATGGACACATGAAACACCTCCAGGTGCCCAGGAATGCACCCAGTAATCCCAACAACTGCTACCCCTGCCCCACCAGAGAATATAGCCATGCACCCCCAGCTCAGCGGCACTCCCACTTCCCCCACCTTGGAGGCCAGCTGCCCACCCAGTGGAAATGGGGAGTGGACTGGGCTCACATTTCCCCCCTTGGCTCACCCCCGCCCCCCAACATTCCTGCAGGGACCTCCAGCCTAGCTGGCTCCCTCCCTTAAATTTTGGCCCTTCCCTCCTGGTCTGGCCAGGGTCCCGCCCCACCCCCCTTCCCAGATCCCCCTTAAATCCTTGCGGGTGAAGCGGGTTGTCAAAACAAGCAGGCTGGGTTTATGTCCAGTGCACAGCATGGCCTGCCATGGACACCCGCAGACCCTGCATGTCCAGTCAGGTGGTGTGTGGCGGCATCATGGCTGCTCCCCAGCTTCAGGGATGGTTCCTCCCCATAGCACTTGCGCCAGCCCCCAGCGGGCCTGAGGCTGGTTGAGCCCCCTCCCCGCCAGCCTTCTTTTTCCAAGCCAGGCTTCCACACCTCCCGGCCCTGGTGCTTCCCATGACCCTGGGCTGTAGCCAGCAGCCTTGTGCCCACTGTTCACATCAGGGTGGGGTGGGGGTGGGGGGCAGGAGGCACTGTTCAAAAGGGAGCAAGACTTGAACCCTCGGTAGGCCAAAAAGCTCAGGCCTTGCCTGGAAGCCTGGTGGCCCACAGCCAGAAGCCTCATCAGGCGGAACGGGGGGGTCGGGGGGGGGGGGGTGGGTGGGCAGCCAGGGCCAGCTCCTAATTCAATTTGGAGCCAGAGGAGGATGGATTTCAGCTGCTACATTTTTTCCCAGCCTGGGCCCATCCCACATTCTCACTCCAAGGCCACCAGACAGGTCCAACAGCAGAGTCTTTATGTTCAACAGCAAATTCAGATACAAAAGCCCACCGCCATCATTCCTCATGCCGTTTGTCCAGGGCTGGGATGAGGGAGACACGGGAGTGGGGTGGGGAGGGGGAGTTCACAGCAGACGTGTTTCAAATGCAGAAGTAGGGAGCTCCTCTGGACGAATGGCGGAAGGGGGATTATTGCATTTGCTGAGGAGGGACACTCCCCCTTTTGAATTCTCTGTCAGGAAACCAGGGAGGTCAGGACCCCCGAACAGAACCCGAGGCCACAGGGAGGCAGAGGGACCAGTTTGGCCGCTGATGTGGAAAGTGTTGCGGGTGGGGTCTGGCTGCTCAATCTGGCTGGTCCCTCCTAGAGCCTGATCTGGCTGAGGTAGGTGGGGAACAGGGTGGGAGTAGGGGGGTAGCTGGGGACCCCAGCCAGGCTGGGAATTAGGGAGGAGTGGTACCGATTGGAGTGGGGCAGAGGCTCAGCCCCACCTCCACGCCACATCCTGGGACTGCTGGGCCAGGGCCAGGCTGAGCTGGATGCCGGAGCCTGGGCGGTGGTGTCCCCACCCCAGGGGCTCCCACCAGGCCCGGCTCAGGTCATCGCAAGGTCCAGTGGGAGGCCTAGTATCGGCCAACCTTGGCGTCCCCAATGGCACCCCAAACGTCAAAGACGAACTCATCAGGAAAGGCAAAGTCACCAAGCCGCTCATCCAGGGCCTCGGCCAGCTCGTCTGGATTCCTCTTGTCCTTCCCAAGCTCTACCATGGTGGCCGCTGGGGATGGGGGAGCAGAATGGAGGTGGTCAGGGCAGACCCAGTCCACAGGGCCTGGAAGCCTCATCCCCGACTCCCACCCCTTCCAGATTCAAATGCCAAGCACTCACCCAACTCTGTGTCCCTGATGCCCATGTAACTCTCCAGCAGGTCATCTACTTTCTCAATTGCCTTCTCCTCAAAGGCTGAGGGCTGGAGGTGGGGTGGGAGGAGGGACAGTGGCATCATAATAATGTAAACATAACTCTAATTGTATTTACTAAGTGCCATGTCTCTTTTTGCCACTTTATCTATATTAACCCTCAGTTCATTCTCAGGACAACCCCGACATTATCAGTATTATTATCCCATTTTACAGACAAGGAAACTAATAAGGCCAACAAGAAGGGTCCTGGAGCTGGGAGGAGGCAGAGGTGGTTTGAATCCAGTGCCTGGAGCCCCTCAGCTAACAGGTGATACTGTGCCCTGTGAGTGTGCAGGGAAGGGGGGCTGGGGCCTAGCTGGAACACTCACCAGATCCTCTACAGTGGCAGGGCCCCGGGACCGGAGCCGGAGAGTCCCTCTGCCAGTGCCCAGCTGGGGGCCGGAGCCAGGACGGCCACCCCCTGAACGCATGCTGATCATGTCTGTGGGAGGCAGGGGAGGTGTGAGAGTGGGGGGAGCCCAATTCCAGCATGTTCTGGACAAGAACCAAGACGTCCTGGCCTTTAACGCTTCCCTCTACCTTCTCCAAGCTCCTGCAGGCTCCAGGTTGGGGGCTGAAGTGATCCCAGGAGGGCAGGATTCCTGACAGACTTGGCATGGATGGGAGAGGGGCAGCCAGGGGCTGGGAATGGAAAAGGCTAAAAGGGACATTAAAGGGGCCATATCTCTCCCAGGGCCCAAGTGCCAGGAAGGGGATGGGGCCTTGATCTCTAGCTGCTGTCCCCAGGGTTGGGGGGGGGGGGGTTGAAAGCGGGGATTAATAGCTGCTGGGCCTAGACCAGTCCTAGCTGCTTGGGGAAGTGTTTCAAAGTCCCCCACCCCCACCTTAGGGGCCTGGAGCCCATTCCTGAGAGTTAGTGAAGCCAGACTGGAAAGTGTGGGGGGGCTGGCACAGGGCAGCCAAGCCTGGCTTATCGGGGCTGGGGGGGTTGGGGGCGCTTGGCTGGGCTAATGGCTCCTGGAAGCTGGATGTGGGGGCAACTTCCTCCTCATCCCCACCCTCCTCCCAGGCTGGGCAGAAGGCCAGCACCCCCCTCCCCAAGGCAAGGCAGAGCTGTCTTCTCTTTTCAATTCAGCCTGCTGGCCTTGGGGCGCCACCTTCTGGTGGCCCATGGCACTGCAGGCCAGACCCAGTATATTGGGTGGTCCAAGCAGCAGCCCCTCACCAAAAGCTTTGCGGGGCTCCGTGAGTTTCAGTGTGAAGGTGCGTCCTCGGGGCAGCTCCTTGAGCAGCCGGGCCACCTCGTAGTGCCGACAGCCCAGCAGGCTCTGCCCGTTGATGGCCTCGATCATGTCGCCCACGCTAATGAGCTGGATGTGGTCAATGACGCTGCCCTCCTTGATGCGCTGAGGAGAGAGGAAGCTGTCAGCCCTGTGGCTCTGCCCCCAGACCTATGCCGCGCCCCCCCCCCCCCCCCCCCGCCCCGCTCCAGGCACCTTGATGAAGGCGTAGCCGGCCCCGTTGTCCGTGATAGTGAGCCCTAGCGCCTCTTCCGACTTGAACACCTCCACCTCCTTACGCTGCCCCTTGACATGGGCAAAGATGAAGTCCTCCAGCCCAATCTGGCCCCCCAGGAGCTTGTCCATATCCACTTTGTGGGTGTTGAGGGTGCAGAACATCACCTGCAGAGATAGGAGACACTTAACTCTCAGCTTCCTTCCCTCGTCCTTTGAGGAAGAAGAGAGCCTGGAAAGGCCTGAGGGTCCCCACCTCAGTGCCTGACCACTCCAGGAGCCAGGGCAGGGCCCCCACTGGGATGTCAGTTCAGCTAGGGCTGAAATTTCTGTCCTAGCAAAAATCTCCCTGCCGGCTGGCTCCAGGGCACAGAGCCTAGCCCACTGTGGGTGCTTAGTACATGCTTGTGGAATGAACGAAGGGCACAGACACCCACCCAGCCTACTGAGATCCCTGTGGCTACTTCTTGCTCAATCCCTCCTGTCCTCTCTTTCCCTGTGCCCAAAGTCCTTGGGGTCAGGCCTTTCTATGTATCCTGGAGAAGGTGAATCTTGCACTGGACTTCCAACCCCCACAATCTACTGGGGTGCAAGCCTCTCAATGCATGATGGGAAAGCAGCATCCAGTCCTGGACATCAGTTCCCATAATCCACTCGGGCGTAGGTGTCCCAATACCCGATGGAAACTCAGCATCCAGCCCTGGCCTCCAGTTCCCCATAATTCAGTGTGGCATAGGCCTCCGCATCTGCAGCTTTGGCACCGAGCCACAGTTCAGGACCAGAATGCACGTCCAGGCCTCCAGCCCACCGTCAGAACCCCGGGACTCCCTGATGTGTACCTCGGCAGCTGGCAGCCGGAAGGCCTCCGCAATCTTGCCATACAGCTCCTTGACGTTGGTAAAGCCCTCAATGCGACCAGTGGGACTGCCATGGGCCAGCTGGGTGTGGAACACAAGGCGGGGCCGCAGGGCCGGGGGAGGGGGAGGCAAGCCCATTTGGGGCCCCCCTACCCCACCTCCACCCAGGGGCCCTGGCTCCTCCACACCCAGCCCACCACGGCCTGGCTCAGCTTCTTCATTTTCCACCAGAGGTGGCGCCTTTTTCCGCCGCCCCAGTCCCAGTGGCATGAGCAGTGGGAAGAGGGAGCACGCCCAGGAGATCTGCAGGTGAGAAAGTGGATTTAGGGCATGTGCACTGGCCCCAGGACATCTTACCCCACCATTAGTGCCCTACAGGCCCAATGACAGAGAACAGAGTGGCCTCAGTTCAAATCCCTGGCCCCAGCACTTTTATACTCATACATAATATTAGCAGCTAATATCTATACAACCCCATGCTAACTGCTCCATGACCTTATTTAATTGTTACACTACATTGTGATGTAGGGACTGTATTATGTTACTAGAGGCCTGGTGCACGAAATTTGTGCGGGGGGGGGGCGGGGGGGGTCCCCCTCAGCCCGGCCTGCACCCTCTTACAATCTGGGACCCCTCAGAGGATGTCCAACTGCTGGACAGTCGGACATCACTACAGTCGGACATCCCTCTTGCAATCTGGGACCGCTGGCTCCTAACTGCTTGCCTGCCTGCCTCATCACCCCTAACCACTCTGCCTGCCTGCCTGATCGCACCTAAGCACTCTGCTTGCCTGCCTGATCGCCCCTAACTGCCTCTGCCTTGGCCCCCGCTGTTGCATCTTCATCTGGAAGGACGTCCAGAATGACGTCCGGAAGGTCGTTTGGCTGTCCGGTCTAATTAGCATATTACACTTTTATTATTATAGATGATTACTCCCATTTAACGGATGAGAAAATGGAGGCCCAGAGTGGTTAAATTCCTCTTTATTTTTCTATCAGTCGCAGTCATTAGTGTTGTATATTAGTGCTGCCAGCCCTCCCTTCAAAGCACATAGGCAGATGGCACTTACAGACCTCTTTATGATTGGGCAGTCATGTCACTAGTTCTGGACAATGAGTTGTGAGAGGAAGTAACACATGACATTTCTGAACTGAAGCGTTTAATTACTAGAGCGAGAGCCTCCGGAGATCTGTTTCTCCCTGGCAGGGTGACCAGCCACAACTGACATGGTGGTGGCTCCATCAGGCCAGGCCCTCCGTGACTACAGTGAATGAAACTTCCTGACAAGCTGCAATGGACATGGAGCAGGAATGAAAATTAAACCTTTGTTGAGTTTGACCACTAAGATTTTTGTTCAGCCACTAAATTGTTTGTTCTTGAGGCACAACCTGTCAGGATTGATACAATATTTTTCTTTCTTTTCTCCCCCGACTGTCTCTCTTACTCCCCTCTCCCTCCCGTCAAACAATATTTTGGGGGTATTTACAATAATCCATACACCATTTCAGATACTTCCTTCAATAATCAAGATCCCTGGCTCGGGCCACCATGTGCAGTTACAGTTATTCACTGTGCAAAAGCACCAGACCCTGGTGTGGTGATGTGTGTGCAAGGAGGAAGGGCTGCCTTTTTCTAGTTCACTCCTAGGTGCTATACTGGCTAACTGGGGCCTGTTGTGCTGCCCAGAAGCATTCATCCAGAGGAGAGGTATATCTAATATAACTTCTAATAGTCCCATGAAGACAATAAAACTAGAAAAGTTCTATAAACAAGGTCAGGGAGGGCTTCTCTGAGCAGGTGAAGCTGAATCTGAGACTTGACTGATGGGAGGAAGCATCCACACGAGGATATGAGGCAAGAAGTTCCAGGCAGAGGGAACAGCCAATACAGAGCCCCTGTAGTGTTTGGCATGTTGAGTAACAATAAGGAGGCCTGTGTAGTTGGAACAGAGTAAGGGGGCGAACCGAATGAGGTGAGGGAAAGGAGGTGACGGGCATACATAGCAGGGCCTTGTGGGCTGCAGAAAGGACTTGGGCTTTTGCTCTGGGTGAGGGTAGCAGCCATGGAGGGTTCTGAGTAGACTCACAGATCAGCCAGAGACTAGTGAGGTGTAGCGGAGTAAGCAATGGGAGGGTATGAAGAGGGAAAGTAAAAGAGGTGACATTAGCTGACTGTGCAGGGCCTTATAGACTGGGAAAGAATTCAGATTCCATGTTTCAGTCACATGTCCAAAGTCACAGAGGCTGGCTGCATCCTCAGGTATGACTCCCAAGCACAAGTTAATAACCACAAAGCTGTCCCCTAAGCGGTGCTATTTTCCTGGGCCTCAGATGCTTGGCCTGCAGATGGGGACATTTTATCCCTGGCCAGGTTGTAGTCAGGATCAAATGAAACTAAATATATTTTTCTGTGTAAAAGAATTCCTTCCCTCCCTTCAGACTGCCTATTCTGGGAGCTGTCCTAGATTCAGTTGAGCCCAGTGGGCTTCACCCATCCTCATGCAATCCATTCACTTGTTCGTTCATTCATTCATCTATTCTCCAACACCTCCTCCAGTATCACCTGGTCCAGCTGTCACTCACCTAGACTAGTGCAGTTGCCTCCTCCGGGTTTTCCAGTTTCTACCCTTGCCCCCCACAGTCTCGTGTCAATACAGTAGCCAGAGTGATCCTGTAAAACATAAGCCATATCATATCTGTCCTCTGCTCTGAACCCTCCCAGGGCACCTAACTCAGAATAAAAGTCAATGTTCTCCCCTCAGCCCACGAGCCCCCAAATATCTACCCCCCCTCCCGTTACCTCCCTTACCTCCTCCTACTCTCCCTCTCGCTCACTCCCTCCAGTCATATAGGCCTCGTCCCAACACATTAGGCATAGTCCTGCCTCAGGGCCTTTGCACTGGCTGTGCTCCCTGGTATCCACACAAACCACTCTCACATCTTTCAGGTGGAAAATCTATTTCATCCATTTAGCTTGTTCATTATCTGTGTTCTAAAAGTTCAGGGAATTCTGTCCTATTCATACCTATATTCTCAGTGCAAAGAACAGTGCCTGGCACATAGCAGGTGCTTAATATATATTTGTTGAATTATTTATCCTAATATTCACCAGCCCTCCAGATTCTATGCCTGGTTCTGGGGAGACAAAGAGGCACAGGCTGTAGTCTCTGCCCTCAAGAGGGTCTTATCCCCCCAGCAAAAACACAGGCCCCACCTCTATGGTTCCCTATCCCTTGCTTGTCAGCACCTGCCTGGGCACAGGTATTGTATCTCCACCTTTTTGTGTGTTTCCCCCCCCCCCCCCCCACTCTCCTCATAATCAATGATGCTGAATACCTTTTAATACATTTAACATTTGCCTTTTTGTTACTTGCCTCCTGCACACCCCCTACTGGGGATGTGCCCACAACCAAGGTACATGCCCTTGACCGGAATCGAACCTGGGACCCTTCAGTCCACAGGCCGATGCTCTAGCCACTGAGCCAAACCGGTTAGGGCAGTCTTTGCCCATTTTAAAATAATTACACAGCCCAGCTAGTGTGGTTCAGTGGATTGAGCATCGTCCTATGCACCAACAGGTCATTGGTTCAATTCCCGGTCAGGGTACATGCATGGGTTACAAGCTTGATTCCCAGTGTGGGGCATGCAGGCGGCAGCCGATCAATAATTTTCTCTCATCATTGATGTTTCTATCTCTCTTTCCCTCTCCCTTCCTCTCTGAAATCAATAAAAATATATTTTTAAAATAAATTTAAAAAAACATATTTTAAAAAGCAAATAAAACTTGCCTTAACCGGTTTGGCTCAGTGAATAGAGCGTCGGCCTGTGGACTCAAGGGTCCCAGGTTCGATTCCGGTCAAGGGCATGTACCTTGATTGCGGGCACATGCACGGTGGGGAGTGTGCAGGAGGTAGCTGATCGATGTTTCTCTCTCATCGATGTTTCTAGCTCTCTATCCCTCTCCCTTCCTCTCTGTAAAAAATCAATAAAATATATTAAAAAAAGAAAAGTAAACAAAACTTTCTCCATGACGCATTAAAATAAATAAATATTATTACACAGCTTGTCTTTTTTTTCTTGTTGATTTGTGGGAACTCTTTATATATTCTGGATACTAATACTATATATCCTTAATACTAGTATTATATTACTTCATTGATAGTACCCATCATTGGATCTAGCACACAGTAGGCACTAACTGAATATGATAAAAAATAAATTCTGAATGGATAAACCATTACTGTCTCAAGTTATTTCGTTATACTCAATGATTAAAAATAAAAGTACTCATCATCATCTCCTCTGATTCCCCTCCATACACTGGGAGGCAGAATGCTAAGGACTTGAGTCTGAAATCTGGTCTCCCCACTTAATAGCTGTGTGGCCTGGGGCAAGTATCTCAAGCTGAGTTCTAAGGAAACCCTACATGTGCCAGGAACAGTTCCTGGCACACAATAGAAATGCTGGTGATTATTCCCAACCTTATTCTTTTTGCCCACACTCACTACCCTGGTCTGGGATGGCTGTGTGTCCTCACCTGTGAGGTGGGTGGTTAATGAATTTGCTTTCCTAGACAGAAGAGGCAGGGTGGCCTGAGTTTGAATCCCACCTTTGCCACTTACCAGCTGTGTAGCCGTAGGCAAGTCACTTCACTTGAAGGGGCCTCAGTTTCATCTGAAAAATGAACGGAATCCCTGTCTCTCAGAGTGCTTGTGGGATTCAGAGAGATTATGCATGTAACCTGCTTAGCACTTTCCCTGACATTCAATTTAAGGAAGCTGTTATTATTATTGTTGTTATTATATTGCCTCCTCTCTTGCCCTGCCCAGGAACATTTCAATATTCTCTGCCTGCCAGGGCCTACTCTAGGCCACCTCCTCCAGGCAGCCTCCCAAGCTTGCCCCACCATCTTAGAATTGCGCCTGGGGTCCAGACGGCTCAGGCCCATGAACTTAATTACATGTTGCCCTGGCAGAACTCTTGTCTTCCAGTCTTAGGCTGTTATTTAACTCCATGTCTCTATTTTAAAATGTAAACCAGATTGTGTTACTCCCCTGCCTCAAATCTTACAACAGTTTTCTTAATGTGACCCTTGACTCAAAGAATCGCCACCCTGTTCCAAGCTGGGTCCAGCTTCAGAGCCTTCGCCCTGGCTGTGCACTCTGCCTGGTCTTTGCAGGGCTGGTTCCTTTTTTGTCATTCAGGCCTCAGCTCTAAAGTCACCTCCTCTGAGAGCCCCCTTTGTCCAGAGTTTCTATCATGCCACCCCCTCATATTTTATTCATAGCACTTATCATCCTTTGTAGGTGTCTTTTTTACTTGTTAGCTTGTTTGTTGTCTGATTGCCCTGCTAGAATGACAGCTCCCCAAGAATTTTGTCTTGTTTACTATTGAATCCTCTGTGCCAAGAACAGTGCCTGGCACATAGTAGGTGCTCAATAAATATTTGTAGAATGAATGAATATATTTTGTATCTTCATTCTAAGTGCTGAGGCCCCAATCTTCAGAACATGTATGCCGTGGAGGTGGTACCCTCTCCCCTGGTTTTCAGGCTCCCCTCAAACCTGAACACAGGGCTGGAGAAGAAGAATTTCAGCCCCAGCATTGGACAAAGGGTAAGGGAATTCCAGCATCCCCATCCTCTCTTCCCTGTGAAAGGCCTGAAACTTAGCAACCCTGCATCCACACAGAATTCTAATAGGGGTGGGGGGAGCAGGAAGCAGGGAAGGGAGCTCACACAAGCTCAGCTGGAGAGAGGGGATACCACGCCCAGGTTCCCCTGTCCAGCTGGGTATTGCTTTAGAGAGGAGGGCGGGAGGCCTCTGATTCAGTCTTGAAAAACCTGCTCCTGGGTGTTTCCGGGGAGAACGCCTACTGCTCTGGCATGGGACCAGGCTTCCCAAGGGGACCCAGCAGGCATGGGACTCCAGCATCCTGGCCCCCTGCCTTTCTCCCCTGAAAATGTCACTCTCTTCTCAGGACCCAGATACTCTGGCCTTGCTTTCCTACTGAGGGAAGAAGAAACATGGGAACAGCTTACTGCTTAAGAGGCTGCTGTCAGCTGAACTCTGGGGGGTATGTGTGGGAAAAGCAAAGACCAGCAGATAGTATGTATGGCGTTTGTGTGTGTGTGTGTGTGTGTGTGTGTGTGTGTGTGAGGGGGGGAGGTAGGCAGCAGCAGGTGGAGGAGCTGCTCAGGAACATTTGAGCCATGAAGCTACTGGACATGTAGTCTAGCGGTTGAGTCTCCAGTTCTGGCCTCTGAGGTATGCGGTTGAGTCCCAGATCTGCCACTTACTAGCTGTGTGACCTTGGGCAAGTCACTCCACCTCTCTGGGTCTGCTACTTCACTCCTAAAAGAAGTAACAGTACCTCTCATGATGTGTTTAAATTCAGTGATCTGCATGGTAAATACCTGACACATAAGTGTTCACTTAAATGCTAGTCGGGGTGATTTTTTTCATTATTATTATCGTGACCTCGGTCCTTCCCAAGCCCCCACCCTGGGCCCTGGAGGATTGGGACGCGGCCAGCTCCGGGGAGGTGTCTGGGTAGGGCTCAGAAATACCGACCCCACGTCTGCTCCCGTCGGGACGGGGTCTGTCCAGAGGGGTGCAGGGGCAGGGTGCGGCTGGAGACTCATTCCAGCGGCGGGAAGTGTAGGCCCCCTGCCCCAAATGGGAAGGGAGGTGCCCGGCTGGGAAGGGGCCTCAGGCATCCCCTGCCAGTCCAGCGGACTCCGGCCGCCGCGTCCATCGGGCCGGCCCCACCCCGTACGATCGGCCGGATCCCCGCAAGTTCACGACGGGGTCCGCGGAGCGGCAGCGCCGTGACCCGCCTGCAGGGACCACTCACCTGCGCCGCCGCCTCCCTGCGCGCGCCCAGCTCTGCCCTCCACAAACTCTGGCCGGGGCCTCTCCCGCAGCCTCGAACGGGGGGCGGGGCCGGCGCCCGCGCCCGACCAATCAAGAGTGGCCTCCTGTAGTTCTCGGCCAATCCACGCCGCGCTTCAACGAGTCGGGTGGAGTCGACCGAAGCATTCCAGAGGGATCCCGCCTCATCCGGCTCTTCCCGACTCCCCTGCCCTGCAGCGTAGTGGACCTTCCCGCCCCGCCTAAGCCGCGGCGGGCTATACCACCGCAGGGCGCCAGAGGGGAGAGCTGAGGCTGTGCCCCGGCGAATCCAGGGGAAGGAAGGAGACGAGTTACCAATGGGAAGCTGGGACGCTGGGCCACGTGCTGTGGGTTGAGTGTCTCGGGGGTACCGGGTATAACCTGCGGGCGACTGGCCGTGGGAGCCCGGTGACCGAGGCTGAGTTTGGGGGAGAGAATGCAAACTCTCAACGTCCCGAAAAGCGTACCTTTAGAAGGCCTGGGAAAGGGCCGAGGGCAGCCCCCAATCCAGTTCTCCGCCTGGCCTGGCCTGCCTCTGCCCCAGCAGAGGGAAAAGGCCATCCTCGGAGCGGATAAAAAGATGCATTCATTCCAGGGTGGCGGGCGGGGGACTGAAATGAATAGGGAGGGTCCTGAGTGTCCCTGCTTCCTGGGGTGTACAAAGGACAAGGGCATTCATTCACTCATTCATTCACTCATTACATATTTAATGTGCCCTTGGTTGGTGCCAGGCTCTGTCCTATCTCTACAGATACACGGACCAGTAAACTGAATGTACTCCAGGGAGAGGGAAACTGCGTGCAAAGGCCTGGAGGCTGGACGGAGAGATAAAGTCCTTTAGGATAGGAGCTAGCAAAGCAGTATGAATGGATGCAGTGGAATGGAAGACAAGGGCAAGATGTCCTGTTCGCTTGTTTGTTAGACCAGCAAACATTTAGAGAGCACATACTAGGTGCTAGATTACCGAGGGCACCCAGGCAACCCAAGCCTCTGCCCTCAGGGAACTGACCTTTCAATGATTCAGTCTCCTCCATCTGACAGTGAACAAACCCACCACCCCACCCCATACAGAGCATGCATGTGTGTATGAGAGGACCAGGTAATCTCACCATCTCCAGGTTTGGCTTGTAACCGGGATTGCTCAGGCGGGAGCAAATCCGAGAAACACAAACGCATCTCGAAAAAGCCAGGACGCTCAGTTCTCAGGACAGGTAAGAGATTTCCTTGTTCTACTTCAAAGCGGGCCACTTGGGCAGCTGGGGCTAGACCAGGAGCTCGCTGTGTGTTCTGGAAACTGTAGTTCTTGGAGGCCTCTAACTGCTACGACTCTGCTCAAGCCTGATAAAGGACTGGGTCTTTGCAGTCCCCAGTGTGAGCTACTGTGCATCCCAACCACACGAGGACCCAGCAGAGGAACAAAGTGAAAGGGGAGAGTGGGCCCTGGGCTTAGCTGCTGAGGGCTGCTGGGGCGGCCCCACCCAGCTGGCAAACACCAAGATCTCCATGGCAACAGGTTCAGCTATTGTCCTCCTCTTCCTGTTCTGCTGACCTCTGCCGCTCCCACTGAGCAATCGGCTGCCTTAGTTGGCCCAGTGCCTTCTGGGGGACTGTGCCCACTGTCCTGGTTGCACCTGGCATCCGAGATTCTCCCTAGGGCAGGATGTAGGGCCAAAGGGACAGTAGTGTCCCTAGCCAGAATCCACCTGCATCCATCTGCTGACTGATAAGGAAGTCCCCAGGGAGGGGTAAAGGAATTGCCCAAGGGTATGGAGTAGTGCCTTGGCACCTCTTACCCTCTTGTAGAGTTCGAGAGGCATGCTTGGAAACTGAGGGGGGGGGGGGGCAGACCCAGCTGGTGAGGAGCTCAGATTTGAGGGTTGCTTCATGCCCTTTGGGAAAAATAAAAATCTGGACCAACTATTACATGCAGAAGGAAAGGTTGAATTAGAAAATCACTAATTTTTCAGCCAATAGATGAATAAATGATTCAGGCAAGGCTCATCCATGAGGAAGTGGGTATTCCGTTTCAAAGGGCCAGCCTGCAGATTGCTGGTTAATTGTAATGGGGAAAAGGTACCAGTGGGAAAACCTGGAAGGCACCACCTTAACCAAGTGATCAAAGTTAGCATTACCAGTGATGAGACAGGCCATGCTCACATGCCCCCTGCTGTGATGTGCTGAGCAGGACACCACATCACCTACAAAACACTTTGTCCTGCCTAAAGTGTTTAACCTGAATCTAATCTTGAAGAGACAATCAGACACACCCCGACTGAGGTGTGTCTGAAAGGAAGGATGGATGGAAGGAAAGGAGGGGAGGAATGGAAAGGGAAAGGGAAAAAAAGAAAAGGAAAGGAAAGGAAATGGAAGGAGAAAAAATTGACCTGGGCTCTTCAAACAGATCTACGTCATGAAAGACATAATCAATCCCTTAATCAAATGAATGAATAAAAGTCTGGGGAACAGTTCTAGATTGGAGGAAGTGAAAGAGAGATGACTATCAAAATCATATGATCCTTGATTAAATCCTCCATAAAAATTTTCAAAAAATATAAAACAGCTATGAAGGATATTCTTGGGATAATTGGGGCTATTTGAATGTTGAGTAGATATTAGATAATATCATATCCATGTTGAATCTCCTGAGATTAAGCATTGTACTGTGGTTACATAAGAGACTGGTCTTCTTTCTAGGTGATACATGCTGAATTATTTAGTGGTCAGTTTGTGGTGGCTGCAACTTGTCAAATGGTTCAGAAAAAATATATTTTTAAAAAAATATATTTTATTGATTTCTTACAGAGAGGAAGGGAGAGAGATAGAGAGTTAGAAACATCGATCAGCTGCCTCCTGCACACCCCCTACTGGGGATGTGCCCACAACCAAGGTACATGCCCTTGACTGGAATCAAACCTGGACCCTTGAGTCTGCAGGCCGATGCTCTATCCACTGAGCCAAACCAGTTAGGGCGGAAAAAATATGTATATAGTATTTTATATACAGTATCATAATCTGGTATACATTAGTATTTTTTAAATATTTTTTTATTGAATTCAGAGAGAGAAAGGGAGAGGGCAAGATAGAAACATCAATGATGAGAAAGAATCATTGATCAGCTACCTCCTATACACCCCCTACTGGGCATGTGCGCGGCCTGGGAATTAGTTGGTGACCTCTTGGTGCATGAGACATTGCTCAACCAACTGAGCACCCTGGCCGGGCATGCATCCTTTATATCTTACTTATTTGTACCTCAAGGTTGGTCACCAGGCAACCTCCAGCTCCCCACACCACAGGGATAGCCATGGACATACCCTTTTAGGGACCTGGTAAAAATCTCCCTAGGAGAGAGACCTGGATGCAGAGATGCTGGGTCACTGGGCACACTCAATTGCTGTGGCCTCTCAGACTAGCTTCCCCCATCATACCCACTGGCAGTATGGGAAGGTCCCAGGTCCCCACATTTCCACCAGCTGTTGGCATTATCCAGCTCGCTAAATTTTGCCACTCTGACTCACTGTAAAATGCTATCACCATTGCTTTATTTTATATCGCTCTAATTTCTAATCATTTTGAGCATGTCCTCATTTGCATGATGGCCTTCTGGTTCTCCTCTTCTGTAAATTACCTGCTCATAGCTTTTGCCCTGTTCGCACTTGGCCTTGCTATCTTTTCTTGTTCATTTGCATGAGTTCCTCACACAGTTTAAATCTGCATTGTCCAGTCTGAGCTGTCAAACATGAGGACTTGAAATGTGGCTGGTATAAACGGAGATGTGCTGTTAGTGTGAAATACAAACCTGATTTCTATGACTTAGTGGAAAGAAAAGAGTATGTAAAATATATCTCATTAACTGCTTTTTTAATACTGACTACATATCATAATAATATGGATGTATTGGGCTAAACTAAATGTACTGCTCAAGTTAATTTCACTGTTGATTTTATTTTTTTACTATTTTAATGTGGATATTAAAACATTTATAATTGCCCTACATGGTTTGGCTCAGTGGATAGAGCATCGGCCTGCAGACTGAAGGGTCCCAGGTTCCATTTCGGTCAAGGGCACATGCCTGGGTTGTGGGCTTGATCCCCAGCAGAAAGCGTGCAGGAAGCAGCCAATCAATGATTCCCTCTCCCTTCCTCTCTGAAATGAATAAAAATAAGTTAAAAAAATAAAAAATTTTACATATGTGCTTGCATAGTTCTACTGAATAGAAGTGGGATAGAGAGCCCTTGTCAGTTTCAACAGTTACAGATAATGTTTAGATATAGGCGGGCACTGTTCTAAGAATTTTATATTTATTAAACCATTTAACTCTCTGAATGGCCCTGTGAGCTAGCTACAGTGTTCAGCTTTTCAAATATATCCTCCCATTCCATCATGTGATGATTTGCTTATATTCTTGATATTCTTCGTTAGAAGGAAATTCTTAATTTCAATGTAATAGAACTTATCCATTTTGTGGTTTGTGCCTGTAAAATTTAATCCAGGAGGCCCTTTCTACTTTTAAATCACAAAGCTATTCTTTTTTAAAATATATATTTTTATTGATTTCAGAGAGGAAGGGAGAAGGAAAGAGAGAGAGAGAAACATCAATGATGAAAAAAAATCATTGATCAGCTGCCTCCTGCATGCCCCACACTGGGGATAGAGCCCAAAACCTGGGCATGTACACTGATTGGGAATTGAACTGTGACCACCTGGTTCATGGGTTGATGCTCAACCACTGAGCCACGCCAACCAGGAACAAAGGTATCCTACTTCATTTTCTTCTATTCATTCTCTGGTTTTACTTTCCCTGCTTTTATTCCGTCTCTAATCCCCCTTGGGCTGTGGGGTAGGATACAGTCATACTTCTCCATAACCTGCACTGCTCACCAGCTATGTGACCCTGGGCAAGCCTCTTCCCCCATGTGCCTCAATCTCCTCATCTGTAAAATGAGGATCATCATCATAGTACCTGGGTATAATAATTCTAAAGTTGTTACAGTTAATATTATGATGAAATGAACTATTCTGTGTCAAATGCCTACAGTGTCTCCTGGCAGGTAGTAAGTGCTCAGCCCACTGCAATTATTAAACTGCATTGAGGGTATGGAAATGAATAAACCATATGTCATAATAGAAACATGATAGAAGTAGAAACCTTTATTAAGCTCTTACTTTGTGCCAGGCCCCATGCTGACTGCTTTTTAGGAGTAATCCCACTGGATACTATCCCCATTCTACAGAGGAGAAGACTAAGGCTCAGAGACGGGGAGCCACTGGCTCAAAGTTGCACAGCGACTCGTAGTGTGGCGCTTCAGCTCCAACCCCCGCACATGGGACATCCCTCTGGGGTGTGAGTTTCATCTGCCTCATTTGAGCCTGGCTCTGAGATGTGGGGACAGAGCAGACTGAGGAATGATGGTGCTAAAGCACATTGCCCTGGCCGACTGATCTCAGAGTTTGATTGCCTGGCTACTAGTGGCCGGTAGGTTGGACTCCCCTTATAACCTGGCAAGACTGGACTGAGCAGGACAGGCCTGGAGGGGAAGAAGAAGAGGTAGTCCTGAGTAGGCTAGGTCTTGTGGCCTTAGGTCTTGTGGCCCCAGCTTGGGTACCTACCTTTGGCTACTGGATTTTAGAATGTCAGGATAAAACCTAGCAGCAGTGCCATTTTCTGAATGGGCAGATCTCTTTTCAAAATACATCTCCAATCATTTCCTACCACTTTGTCCCCAACTGGTCCAGCCTCATAATCTCCAGCAGTTGACTTCTCTCTGGTTTCCAAGCTCTTTTCTAGCTGTACCCCCAAGTCTGTTTCCTCTACAGCAGCCAGAGGGCACCTGTGAGCCCTAAGTCAGATTTCCCCACTCCCTTCTCTGCAAATCACCCCCACCCCCCAATCCCCACCATGAGGCCATGTGCCCTCAAAACACCCTTCACTGAAGTATTTCATCTGGAGTCAGGCCTGGCCATGTTGATGTCTAGCATAATCATCCCAAAGAAAGTTGGGCCCCCAGTGAGACAAACAACCCAATCCCAGTGCCAGCTTCCAAAAGGAACTCACACCGCATGCCTCCTGACTCAAACTCTTTCAACCGGCTTCTCTGCCTGGGGCACCCAGTCCTGTCTCAGCAGGGCCCAGACACCTTGCCTGTCTTAAACCTGGGCATGCCCCACCCTGCTCTCTCCTGCTTTCTCACTTCAGACCACACCAGGCCTCAAGGCCTCCCACACCCAGGCTAACTGGATCCACATCCCCCCTTCCCTCCCTCCCCCGAGTGCCTCGGGGCCTCCTCCATAGGACTTCGGCTCCAATGGCCCACCCCCGAGCCCTAACAAGCTCAGAACTGTGAGAGAATAAACTCCTCTTGGTGGTGCTTTGTGTGGCAGCCCAGGACACTGAAACCTCTGTGTGTTTCCTAGAACGCTGTATTTCCCAGAAGACTGTGAGCCTCACAAGATTGCTGTGCTTGTTGCTGTTGCTCACTGGCTCCCCTGGCCTCATGTTGAGCTGGTCCTCAGGAAGGAGCTGGGCCCAAGGACGGACACATGAGTCATGAAGTAGGAGCAGGGCCCAGGAAAGAGGGTCTTTTCCTGGAGCCAAAGAGAACATCCACTCCTCTCAGATGGGCAGGAGCTGAAGGAGCTGGAGGAGGGCCCTTCCTGGGGAACCACAGCAGACCCCCAGCAGGGGCTGCCCTTCCTCTGCACACTCCCTGATGTTAGTGGTCATAGAACAAATGTTGTAGGTCCTTTGGTCTGAGTCAGTTTGTCACTCAGTGACGCATTCAACAAACACTCAGAGGGTCACTTCTGGGCCAGGTGTCACTCTGGGCACTAGGAATGCAAAGACGGTGGTGACCTCAAGGAAACGTGGTGCTCTGGGAGGGGACCTTCTTGAGTGTTCCCCAGATGGTCTCTCTTCCCCTCATGATAAAGAGGGAAGATATCTGCCCGAATAGTCACAGAGTTCCAGTCTCCCTTCCCCACCTCATCTTGGACAAGCGTGGAATCAGCAGATGATGAAAGTGTTGTCAAGTCTGTGGGAGGGAACAGGAGTACTATACTTTAAGGACTAGGTTTTAATAGATGCTTATTGTTTGTGTTGTGCTATTTTAAGATGAAAGGTTGGTACATTGAAATTTCAAGAGACTCATGATGACATATTTCAGGGACTTGAAGCTCTCTTACAAATTAAATGACACTCCACCTCCTCACTCCCAGGAAAGGAAAATTAAGACAAAATAAAAACCAAAAACTTTGAAAGCGCAAAACCTTCACACTCAAAGGAAAAGCCAAACTTCTCCCTGTAGCACCCCCCCCCGCCCCACCAACCCCTGCTCTACACCATTTGTCCCATCACCCCCACTGTCCTCCCTCCTCTCATTCCCCCTCCTCCCACTTTCTCCTCACTCACTCTGCTGCAGCCTCACTGGACTCCTGGCTGTTCCTTAAACAATTCAGGCATGCTTCTACCTCAGGACCTTTGCACAGGCTGCTTTCTCTTGGCTTCCTCCTTACCTCCTCCTTCAAGTCTTTGCTCAAATGTCACCTTCTCAGTGAGGCATTTGCTGACTTTGTTACTTAAAATTGTGCCCAACCCTCTACCCACTTGGTTTAATTTTCTTCATCACTCTCAGCACTATCTAGCATATTTAATGCTTTATTTACTCTTAATTATCCCCCCTCCTCGACTGTTAGCTTTGCAAACACAGGAATTTTGTCCAGTTTTGTTCACTGCTGCGTCCCTAGCATCAAGAACAGGGCTGGGGAGAAACCAAGATGGTGGCATAGGTAAACACCTAAACTGCTGCCTCACACAACAATATCAAAACTACAACTAAAAGACAAAATGGACACTATCTAGAACCACAGGAAAGCTGGCTGAGTGGAAATTCTACAACTAGAAGAAAAGAGGAAAGCACATTGAGACTCAGAGGAGCTACAAAAGGCTGAGGTATGGAGGCTTGCACGTGGGGAGGAAGGGCGGCTGTGTGCACGGGCGGCTGAGTGTGCGGCTGGCTTTCTAAAGCGGGAGGGAGACAGAAGCTCCCAACTGCATTGAACTCCAGTTCCGGGCAAGTTTCTGGGAACCCTGACTCATTCAGGGAGAAACTGGACTGTCTGGCAGTGGGCAAAACTCTAGGGCGGCTTTCTCTCAGAGGTGCTTGCAGCGATTACCTGGGGACACTGAGACCCGGGGGCCTCATAGGGCAGGGCTGACGGGAAGCCAAGGCTGTCTGCTCCGCCCTGAAACCCACCCATCCAAGCTGAGCACAGAGGCTTTTGCAATTTTGCAAGTCTTGTCTCAAGAGTGTCTCCAGCACAGAAGTTCTTCCAGTGTAGACACAGCTGATCCTCACAGCCAATTGGCCTGAGGTCAATTCCTCCCAGTGATACCAACAACAATCAAGACTTAACTACAACAAGGCTGAGCACACAGCCCACAAAGGGGTGCACCAAGAGTGTCCACCTCAGGTTAACTGGGGAGGCTGACCCACTGTGCCCTAGAGGACACCTACCACACAAAGCTATTCTACCAACTCAGGGAAGCAGCAAAAATGCGGAGACAAAGAAAGAGATCACAAATGAAAGAAATGGAGGAAAGCAAACGACTGGAAATAGAGTTCAAAACCACGGTTATAAGGTTTTTCAAGATTTTCCTAGAAAAGGCTGATAAATTTAACGAGACCCTCGAGGATATGAAAAAGGACCAACTAGAAATTAAACATACACCGACTGAAATAAAAAATATTATACAGATACCTAACAGCAGACTAGAGGACTGCAAGGATCAAGTCAAAGAGTTGAAATACAAAGAAGCAAAAAACACTCAGCTGGGAAAGCAAAAGGAAAAAAGAATGCAAAAATTTGAAGATAGTGTAAGGAGCCTCTAGGACAACCTCAAGTGTACCAACATCTGAATTATGGGGGTGCCAGAAGAAGAGAGAGAGCAAGATACTGAAAACCTATTTGAAGAAATGACAGAAAACTTCCCCTACCTGGTGAAAGAAATAGACTTACAAGTCCAGGAAGTGCACAGAACCCCAAACAAGGAATCCAAAGAGGATCACACCAAGACACATCATAATTAAAATGCAAGAGCAAAAGACAAAGAGAGAATATTAAAAGCAGTAAGAGAAAAACAGTTAATTACCTACAAGGGAGCACCCATATGACTGTCAGCTGATTTCTCAACAAAAACTATGCAGGCCAGACAGGAGTGGCAAGAAATATTCAAAGTGATTAATAGCAAGAACCTACAACCAAAATTACTCTACCCAGCAAAGCTATCATTCAGAATTGAAGGTCAGATAAAGAGCTTCACAGATAAGAAAAAGCTAAAGGAGTTCATCACCACCAAACCAGTATTATAAGAAATGCTGAAAGGTATTCTTTAAGAAGAGTAAGAAGAAAAAGGTGAAGATAACAATTATGAACAACTAATACATGTCTGTCAACAAGTGAATCTAAAAATCAAGTGAATTAAAAATCTGGTGAACAGAATAAACTGGTGAATATAATAGAACCAGGGGCATAGAAAGGGAGTGGACTGATAATTCTCGGGGGGAAAGGCGTGTGGGAGGTGCGGGAAGAGACTGGACAAAAAGCGTACACCTATGGATGAGGACAGGGTGGGGGAGGTAAGGGCAGAGGGTGGGGTGGGAACCGGGTGGAGGGGAACTATGGGGGGAATAAAGAGGAACAATTGTAATAATCTCAGCAATAGAGATTTATTAAATTAAAATAATAAAAAATAAACCGAAAAAAGAAAAAGAAAAAAAAGAACAGGGCTGGGCACACAGTAGGTGCTCAATGAATGCATATTGAACGAATGAGTATGTATAATGTGTCAGGCAGGCACTATGCTGTGTGCTTTAATAATTAGTAACTATTCAAGGAGACCTGGGGCAGGCCTGCTGAGTGCTTTAGAAAGACTGTCCATGTTAATTACACACTTTCTGGGTCAGGCTTGTGGCTAGCTGAGTTCTTGCTCTGGGAAGTGAGAAGGGGTGACTTCTATGATTAGTCCTGTTTTACACGGGAGAAAACCAAGGCTCTGAGAGGTTTTGTCGTTTTTCTTGGGGAATGCAGAACTTGAACTCAGCACAGCCAACCTCTGGAAACCAAATTCTTAGCCATGTTTTCTGCCCCCTGATGTAGTCCCTCACCCAGTTTCACAACACCTCTATTAAGGCTGTACCTTCATTGCCCCTGGTTGTCAGAGGATGCTACTGAGACGCAGAGAAGTAAAGGTACTTGCCCAAGGACACACAAGCTGCGGAGTGGCAGAGCCAGGATTTAGAGCGAGGATGGCTCAGCCTAGGAGTAGAGTGAGCATAGTTGTCACAAGGTAGCAGGGGAGACCTAACTAGTTTGGCCCCCAGACTAACAGGTGCCAGGTTCAAGTCCAGTCAATGGCACCTCAGTTTTAGGCTCGATCCCAGGCCCTAAATGGTTGGGGTAGGTACGGGAGGCAACCAATCAATGTGTCCCTCACGTCCATGTTTCTCTCTGTGTGTCTCTCCCCCTCCCTTCCACTCTCTCTAGAAATCAATGGAAAGATATCCTCGGATGAGGATGAACAAAAAAAAACCCCAACAGATTAACCCCCCCCCCCAATAAAAAATAAAAATAAAAACAAGATAGCAGGAGAATGAGCCTACTTTAGATACAGTGTTCTTGGGCTGGGTGAGGGACCAGGGCTCAAGCTGAGAGTCTCAGCAACTTTCCTGGGAATTTGGTTTTTAAAGCTCAGCCAAGCCCTGGCTGGTGTGTCTCAATTGGTTGAATGTCTTCTTATGCGCCACTTCCATTCCCAGTCTGGGCACATGCTCGTGTTTCAGGCCTGATTTCCAGTAGGGGGCATGCAGGAGGCAGCCAATAGATGTTCCTCTCTCTAAAATCAATAAAAATATTTTTTGCCCTAGCTGGTTTGGCTCAGTGGGTAGAGCATTGGCCTGCGGGCTAAAGGGTCCCAGGTTCGATTCCGGTCAAGGGCACATGCCCAGGTTGCGCCCATGACCAGCCCTAGCCTGTTTGGCTCAGTGGATAGAGTGTTGTCCTATGGACTGAAGGGTCCTGGGTTTGATTCTAGTCAAGGGCACATGCCTGGGTTTCGGGCTCGATCCCCAGTAGGAGGCGTGCAGGAGGCAGCCAATCAGTGATTCTCTCTTATCATTGATGTTTCTATCTCTCTCTCCTTCTCCCTTCCTCTCTGAAATAAAAAAATATATTAAAAAAAACTTTTTATTATTATTAATTTATTTTTAATCCTCACCCGAGGATATTTTCCATTGATTTTTATTATTTATTATTATTTTTTAAAATCTATTTTTTAATTGATTTTTTACAGAGAGGAAGAGAGATAGTTAGAAACATCGATGAGAGAGAAACATCGATCAGCTGCCTCCTGCACGCCCCCTGCTGGGGATGTGCCTGGAATCCAGGTACATGCCCTTGACCGGAATCTAACCTGGGACCCTTCAGTCCGCAGGCTGACGCTCTATCCACTGAGCCAAACCGGTTTCAGCCCATTGATTTTTAGAGGTGGAAGAGAGGGAAAGACAGAAACATTGATGTGAGAGAAACACATCAATTGGTTACCTCCTGCATGCGCCCTGACCAGGGCCTGGGCCAAGGAGGAGCCTGCAACTGAGGTACGTGCCCTTGCTGGAATCGAACCCGGGACCCTTTGGTCCGCAGGCCAATGCTTTATCCACTGAGCCAAACCGGCTAAAAACATTTTTAAAAAGAAGCTCAGCTAAGAGCACTTGACCTAAAAGACCTGGGACACACCCCAGGCTGTGGGCTAAGAGAGCTTCACATAAGGATGTAGTTATGCTAATAACTGATGCACAGTGCTGGTTCTATGCCAGGCCCTGGGGTGTATCTGTATCTAGAACTACTTTACAGTCCTAGAAGAGGTACTGCAGTAGTCCCCCCTCATCCACAGGAAATATAGTCCAAGACCCCAGTGGATGTCTGAAACCAGATAGTACTAAACCCTTATGTACTTTTTTTTTTCTTCTCTACATACTTACCTATGGTAAAGTTTAACCTACAAGTTAGGCACAATTATAACACTACTAGAGGCCCAGTGCATGATATTCATGCATGGGGGGAGTTCCCTCAGCCCAGCCTTTACCCTCTCCAATCAGACATCCCTCTCGCAATCTGGGACTGCTGGCTCCTAACCACACACCTGCCTGCCAGCCTGCTTGTCCCTAACCTCTCTGCCTGCCTGCATGATCACCCTTAACTGCTCCCCTGCTGGCCTGATTGCCCCCAACTACCCTCCCTTGCCAGCCTGATCTCACCCCCCAAATGCCCTCCCCTGCCGGCCTGGTCACTCCCAACTGCCCTCCCCTGCTGGCCTGATCTTGCCCCCAACTGCCCTCCCCTGCTGGCCTGATAGCCTCTAACTGCCTCTGCCTTGGCCCCCACCAACATGGCTTTGTCTGGAAGGAAGTTGGTTGTTCAGAAGATAGCCAGTCGACCCAGTCTAATTAGCATATTACTCTAAAAAGTTATGTTAATGTGGCCTCTGTTATTGAAAACTTTCACCTTTTCACTTAAAGGAAGCACTTCATGGCTTCTCTTTGGCATACCCAAATTGCCAGCATTGCTACCCTTGTACTTTGGGGCGATTATTAAGTAAAATATTGCTATTTGAACACAGGCACTGAGATAATGTGACAGTTGATCTGATAATCAAGATGGCTACTAAGTGACTAATGATTGGGGAGGGGAGGAGCATATATAGTGTGGATGTGCCGGACAAAGGGATGATTCAGCTCTGGGCTGGATGGAGCGGGTTGGCACAAGACTTCCTTGAACTGCTCAGAATGACATGCAATTTAAAACTTACGAATTATTTCTGGAATTTTCCATTTAATATTTTGGACTGCGTTTGACTGGTGTTAACTGAAACTGTGGAAAGCGAAACCACAGATTGAAGAAACTGAGGCACAGAGAGGTTGTCACTTGCCCAAGGTCACATAGTAGAAAGTGGTTGAGCTGGACTGAAACTTGGAAGCAGGAACAATGCCTAGAGGAGAGTAAGGGGCCAACAAACACTGACCTGTATCTTCACTCCCATGTAGGTAGGCATAGCAGAATAAAGGAATGAGGAAACTTTGTTTCCACCATACACTATGTAAGGGGGAAAAATTCACAGTGTACAGTATGCACCATTTGTGTAAAACAGAAAAATGCATTACACAGCATCTCTGGAAAGGCATACACTCACTGGGAATATTCGCTGGGGTGAACTCAAATAGCAGGGTGGGAGGATTCTCACTCTGTGCCCTTCCAAGTTTGGTATTTCAATTACACAGCCAACAACTGAACCCCAAATTTAGAAATTACGGTTATACAAGCACACACTGAGGATGCTAATTGTAATGGGAAAAATCTCTGATGCCATGGCTTGTCCATACTGGCATGGAAGGAAAGGGAGCTGCAAGCCCAGAGCGGGGAGGGGACTCAACTTCTCACCTCAGGCTGGATAAACATTTTGAGTTTTGTACTGTTTAAATCATACAAAAATGTGACACTACTGGTACAATGGATTAAGATGAGGTGAGTCAGAAGGGAAGCTCTGCATGTCCTGACAGGCCAAAAACTCCAAAACATGCTGAGGCAGCATGGGAACAGGAAAATGAATCCCTAAAGGGCAGCCCAAGAAGTGGTCTGCTAATGGACCCGCCAAACATCTCTGGACACACACATCCAGGTCCAGCACGCGCAAAACTACGCACACCTGAAAAGCAGGTTTTCTTTCCACTTGAGACTTTTCACCATGATCACTGCTCTGAAGAATCACTACCCCACCCACACCCTCGGTAGGTTGTTTCTGGAAGTTCCCATTACTGTGTGCACATTCAGGCTTTGTACACTTTTGGATATTAAGTTCACAGGGACCTGCTACATAATGGAGACTGGGGGCAGGGGGTTGGCAGCACTGGGGATGGTGACCCTGTTTGCAGCCAAGTTCAGTTCTGCATTAAATGTCTTCTTGGTGCCTGAGGCAGTTCAGTAAACATCTCGTGATGAGGTCCTTTCTGGCTCTGCTATCTGGGGTCACTTCCCAACTAAGATGGCTCAATGTGGCTGCTCTTCTAAGAAGAGACCTGTCCTAGATTTGGGTGAAAAGCTCTCAATTCTAGTTCTGTGCTTTCCAATAGTTGCCACTAACCACGTGTGGCTGCTGAGGACTTAAAATGTGGCTGGAGAGACTGAGAAATTGAATTTTTAATTTTATTGAATTTAATTTCCATTTAAACACAGAACATTCCCTCCATTACAAAGTTGTCTTGGACAGTTGCTGATACCCTGTCTGTTCTCAGTGGTTAAATTGCTGTAGTGGGAAGGGAAAGCCACTTCTAGGTTGACTTTAATATGGTGTTATTTTTACTGACTTTTTGTAGCTAAGTAGCAATACATTGTTTCCAGCCTGTGTAATTACTTACCTTATAGTAAAACCAGTCCCTTAAAAAAAAAGTTACTGAGTAAAAGCAGCCCCAGTGGTGTGCAAAATAAGGGCGAGCAGGAAGTGGTCTTCTCCAGGACAGGCAGCCAGCACCAGCCTCGAGTCCTAGTCAGGCTTGGCCAGGACCTGCCCGACAATCCAGCCTGTTCCAGCAAGAAAGGAGTGGAAGAGAACATGCACTGCCGCCCTGGGTCCCAAAAGACAGAAAGGGGAAATGCCTAACTTGGGCCCCTACCTTCACAAAAAAATAAGCTCTGAACCCAGTGGGGTCTTGGATGTCTAGATGCCAAGTCTGGGTGGGTTGACATTCCCCACCCGACATGGAGCCCAGGAGGGAACAGTTATCTCTTTCGCAGAGGACTCCTGCCTCTCCCACAACTCCTCCAGCCAGGGCAGGAGGGATACCCAGCCCCCACCCCAGTCAGCAGAGCCCTCAAACAGAGTCGCAGGACTGCTCTCCTGAGGTTTAGCATCAGACTTTAATGCTGTCTTTAACGTTGCACATTGACAAGTCACACACTTTGGTCTTGTATTGGCAGTGGCAACTTACAATGAGTCTAAAGGTCTGAGCACCAGACTGGCCTATAGGGAACAGACACTCATCCCTCCCTCCCTCCCCATTCCTTCCCATTATGGGCCTGTACAGAGAGCAGCAGCTGCCGTGGACTGGTTTCATTTGAAAGTACACCAACTTTACATGGAATTATAAAAACATATTTACAGACATCCCACAGTGCTCCTATAATCAGGAGCAAAGACCCTTTTATCAAAAGGGATTATATCTAGGGCTGTGCAAAATTCAAAAGGATCAGATCCTTTTGAAAGAGTCCAAAGTCCATTAAACAAAACATGTCCTGGGCCATTGGGAAGGCCCGGTGTGCCAGATTGCCTTAAAAGAAAAGACCCTTCAGTGAGCACACTTGGCCTCGGAGCCTGAGGTTGAAAGGGCTCCTGACTCTCAAGGGAGAGGTGGCTGTGCAAGTCACTCTGAGGCTGGCTCTCTTGGTCCTGCTGGAATGAGAGGTATTGCTTGTGGGTGCAGGCCAGGCCTTTCTGCAAAAATAGTCTAGGTTCTCAATTTGAGATGGCAAAAGATGGGATACTTCAGAGGAAGAGCAAGACATGGGAGACAAATACAGAATGAAACACAAATTGGTCACACAACAAATTGAAGAGCTTACAGGGAAGGTGTGGTGACCAGGACAGCAGGTTGCCATCACCTAATGGCCGCAAGCAAAGGGATGACAGAGGGCTCAAGTCCAGCTGCAGGGCTGCCTCTCGGCCCTGGGCAGGTCCTGGAGGAGGAGGGGTGGGCCCATCCCAGGAGGGCTGCAGAACCCAGTGGGGCAAACTGGAATGCCTTCTCCTGCTGTCACCACCACCTGCCGCCCTATCGGCTCAAAAAACCACTGAAGTCTAGTGCACGACTTTGAAAGATTGTAATATATTCTCTGGAAAACATTCAGCAGTATGAAAGCCCTCCCTGGGCCCTCCCGCCCTCTCACGGGTCCACGACTGGTGGAACGGTCCAGAAATCCTTAAGCTCTGGAAAGGTCCCTGGTCAATCCTTGGGGAATACAGGTAGCTATTTTGGAAGAACCTGCTCAAGTATGGTTCTTGACGTCTGGGGAATCCTTTCGGGGAAGATCACTTCAAACTCAATAATGAGGTCCCCGCGTTTCTCGGGTGTTTTGGGGAGAGGGAGGCCTTCTCCAGGAACTTTTCGCCGCATGCCAGGCCTGATCACATCTTTGAACACGATGGGTATGGTCCTGCCGTCCAGAGTGGGGACATTCACAGTACAGCCACAGAGAGCCTTAGAAAAGCAAAGTGACAGCATTAGGTTAAAGGGTAGAACTTAAGTTCTACTTCAGCCTAGAGGCTGTTTGGGGTAGGGTAAGAGCCATCAGGCCTCTGCAGCTAAGACTCTGCCCCAGGTCTACCCAGGTCAGCATCATGGAAACTCCAGAAAAATGGAGTTTTGATAAGCTGTGTACCTGCTTCTCCCCCACCTTCTCCAAACCTAGCAGGCACCAAGAGCTCAGAACTATCTGTCAAACAAAGACAAGTATCTGTCAAAAAGCAGCCCTCTCTCCAGACACCACTCTGCCTAGTGCCTTACCTCCCGAAGGGTAATCCTGGCTGGGTAAATGACATCAGAGCCATCTCTCTTAAAGATATTGTGTGGCTTGTCCTTTAAAACAAAGACGATGTCAGCTGGAATGTTGTTAGAGGTCTGGTCTCCCTCCTTGGGGAAGGTGATTTTGGTCCCTTCTTTCCACCCCCGTTTCACTTCAATGGTCAAGATTTTGTCTTCGTTGCGAATGCTCTTCCCATCGGGGTTCAGCCTTTTATGGGAGATCTTCATCTTCTTGGTACAGCCGCTGTAGATCTCTTCAAGGGAGACCCTAAGGTCATGGGTGACAGGGGGATCTTGCTTCTTTCGGGTGGGCTCTTGGGCAGGGCGGGAGCGGACAAAGTTCATGTTGGTGAAGCCACCCATGCCCATGGGGAAGCCAGAGAACGGGTCATCAATGTCCATGCCTTCCTCCCCGTTCCGCTGTCCAAAAAAGGTGTCAAAGGGATTTCGGCCACCGAAGAACTCAGCAAACATGGCATGAGGGTCTCCATGGAATGTATAGCTAAAAGAGGTACCGTTAGCACCACCGCTGCTTCCACCACTGGGGCCACCGCCCTTTAGGCCTGAAAGGCAGAATGAAAAGAAGTCAGAGGGCTGGCCAGGGGCTTTCCTTAGGGAAAAAACCTTGGGAGCCACCAGGAGAG
The DNA here is from genome assembly GCA_026230045.1 of Corynorhinus townsendii. Taxonomy (NCBI): domain Eukaryota; kingdom Metazoa; phylum Chordata; class Mammalia; order Chiroptera; family Vespertilionidae; genus Corynorhinus; species Corynorhinus townsendii. The sequence goes on from JAPDVU010000006.1 coordinate 81,484,021, forward strand.
GAATTTTATTTAGCCTGTCATAGAAGAACAAGGAAGAACCTGAATTTTTGTTGTTGTTAATCCTCACTCTAGGATATTTTTCCCATTGATTTTTTTTTCTTTCTTAGAGTGGAAGGAAGAGAGGGGAGAGGGGAGAAGAGAGAGATCAATGTGATAGACACGTGGATTGGCCGACTCTGGCATATAACCTGACCAATCAGGGAGGGGGATTGAATCTGCAACCCTTCAGTTTAGGGGCCCATACTCTAACCACTGTGCCACTGGCCAGGGCAAGAACCTGAGCTTTTACCTCCCATCAAGGACCTTCAGTGTGGCATGACAGGGGCAAGGTAGCTCAAGCTCTGAAATGGTCCTCTCTAGGCCTAGGGGCTACCCAGTTCTGTCACTTTTTCACTAACCTATCCTCCCAAAATGATATAAGGACTTAAAAGAGTTCACTAAGAGGTCAGATAAATGCCCAGGGGACATGGCTCAGTGGTTGAGCATGGACCTATGAACCAGGAGATCATGATTCAATTTCTGGTCAGGGCACACGCCCAGGGATCAATGATTCTCTTATTATTGACGTTTCTATCTCTCTCTCCCTCTTCCTTCCTCTATAAAATCAATTAAAAAAGAGAAAGAGATCAGATGAAAAAAACCTGACTCAGGATCAGCTTTCAGGAAGTGCTTACTCTCAAATGCTTTAGGGCTGGAGCCAAGTGTATGGAGAATAAAAAATGTTGGTAAAACAATATTTGGTAGGTTTTCAAGTTCTCACACCCTGGCACTAACTGCCACCATTTAAACAGCCAGTTAATTTCTTAACACCAAATCCAGAAGCCAGTCTGAGTCAACCATGCGCAACTGGACAAACAAGAAAGCTGCTTTCTCCTTCCCTGAGGAGGGCTACCCAGGGAGGCTGGGCAGAGGCGGGCCCCGTTCTCTACCCCTTGCCAGCCGCAGTGGCGCAAGCTGCCATCTCCATGCCTGGCTCTGGGCTGGGTAAGCACTTTATTGAGATCAGCTCACTTCGCCCTCCCTGGGCCCGGGAGTGAGGTGGGTGAGAACTGGCGCTCCCCTTTGCAGGCTCACACTGCACTCAGGTGGTGTGCTCGGCCAGAGGCCCTGCCTCGCACCCCTGGACAGCACGGCCTCCACCAGTCCCAGGTCAGCTGGGGCCTGTGGGCCGCAGCGTCACCGGCCCAAGAAACCTCCGTTCCCCCTCTACGTCCGCACCCGCACACTGGGCCGCCGGCGGAGGCGCCCAGGGAGGGGCAGCCCCAGATGTGTTAGAAGCTTCTGGGTGAGCGACGCAGCCAGCGTTCCTCCTCCCTTCCGGCGGCTGCCAATCCGAGGGCGTAGGCCCGCGCGGCCAGAGGGCGGGGGCTGCTCGCCGCCGGCCCTGGCAGCCACCCCCTGCCCGATGCCGCAGCCCAGCTGCTGTGCCTCGGTTTCCCAGGCTGTCAAACGGCGGGGGCGCGCCCCCGGCCGCGCGCGCACGCACCTTCCTCTCCGTAGCGGTCGAAGATCTCGCGCTTGCGCGGGTCGCTGAGCACGTCGTAGGCCTCGGCAATCTCCTTGAACTTCTCCTCGGCGCCGGGCTCCTTGTTCTTATCCGGGTGGTAGCGCAGCGCCTGGCGGCGGTAGGCCCGCTTGATTTCCTCGTCCGACGCGCCGCGGGCCAGGCCCAGCGTCTGGTAATAGTCTTTTCCCATGGCCCCCGCCTGCGGCCTGCCGCCCAGCTGTCGGTGTCCCCCCCGCTCCGCCGCCCCGTCCCGGACTCTATATACCCGTCCGGCGGAAGCTTCCAGATCCCGCCAGCCCCCTCCAGAACCTTCCGTCCCGCCCCCCGCGACGCGTCGGCCAATCCCCGTCGCCCAGCCCCAGACGCGCGACATCCGGGGCGGGGCCGTGCCGCCAACGGCCGCCCGCACGTGGCCACACCCCTCCCCTCCGCCTTCGGCAACGCCTCCCCGGGCCGCGCGCACCCGGCCGTGGAGGCCTCGCGATCTTGTTTCCCGTTTCCGGACGACTGGGCGGGCCGCGCCGCCCGCTCCTGCCTGGGAGATAGGAAGCCCGCCCCGCCCCTTCCAAGAAGAAGGTATACGTACCGGCCCAGCACTCCTGATCGGGTCCAGAGAGGAGACCCTGGGCAAGTTGCTAAACCTCTTTCTGTCTCATCCTCCCTCTTTTCCCGGCAGCGAGGAGAGTGCAGTTTGGAGCTCCAGGACTGTCCCTGACCTTTCGGACAAGGCCCTATAAAGCGAGGTGCGGACCTGGGAAAGCTCACCTCCCCGAGAAGTCTTCTCAGTTCCGCTGCGCCCGGGCCTTTCACTTGACCGTTTTCCCAAGAACCCGTGCCATTGAAATCTGAAATTATCTTGTTGGTTTTCACGACCAATGTCACCTGCGTCTCAGCCTGTAACCCCCATCAGGGCAGGCCCTGGGACCTGTCAGTGCTGGGTCTCCGGTACCTTGAACAGTGTCTGGCACTCAGTCGCAGTGGATGCTTCATAAATATTTTTGGCTTTTTTGAATGCACCTCCTCTTTTTCTCTCTCCACTATCTTTTGATTTGGGGAACATAGTGTGTCCGACACCCCTCGCTGCCTGTTTCCTTTTTTGCGGTTGATATGATTCCTTTGGCCCTGGGAGTCTGGGGTGCCTGTAGTTCAGGACAGGGCTGGTGGGAAAAGGAGGTTCAGAAAGGGATATAGCCTGGGAAGGGCATAGGGAAGAGGGGGCAGGCAGTGGGGGCCATCGAGGGGGCCGGTTCACAGAAGTACTGCTTGGGAGGTCAGGGAGGTGTGACATTGGCTCTAGAGCCAGACAGCTGGGTTTCATTTCTGGTTCCAGCACTTCCTGGCTGCATGAACTTGGGCTACTTACCCAGCGAACTATTCTGGGCCTCAGCTTCCTAATCTGTACAGCGGGGATGGTGGTTGTACCTGCCTCACAGAGCTCTGAAGTTGACATGGGTCAACATTTGTAAAGTGCCTGGGACAGGCCTGGCACAGAAGAAGTGCTCTCAGAAGGGCAACAAACCCTCTTGTTGAGTGAGGGGCTGCTGAACCACCAGCTTCCTGGTAACACCACAACAAAAAGTTCAACGACTGCTATCCTTATGCAACCTGGAACTCCTGAAAAGATGATGCTGGCCTTCCCTGTGGTCTAGTAGGGGGATTCCGGCCCTCCAGGGCCACTCACGGACTCCGGGGGCTAGGACACACACTGCCAGCCTGGGAAGCTGTGTATGGGTTGGTGTCCACTGGCACAGCATAGCAGGGGGCATGAACCAATCATGGGAGAAAGAGAGTTTGATTTTTAAAACGTTACATAAATAGACAGCAGAAGAGTCACATTATGGGAAAATCCCAGAGTTTTGGGACTTGCTCATACTTACAAGCTAGTATTTATTTTATAGGATAAATTTAGTTTAGAGTTACAAATGTGACAGCTTCCAAAGTTGCTACCCAGTTGTTCAATTAAACACTAATCAAAGTGTTGCTATGAAGGTATTTTGTAGATGTGGTTAATATCACCAATTAGCTGACTTTAAGTGCAGGGGATGACTCTGGATAATGTGGGTAGGCCTTATCCAATCAGTTGCAATGCTTTAAAAGCAAACACTGAAAGGCCTTAAAAACAAATACTGATGCACCCCTATGGTCCATTGCAGCATTATTTACAATAGCCAAGCTGTGGAAGTAACCAAGTGCCCATCAATAGATGAGTGGATATGTCCTGGCCAGTGTTCTCAGTGGTTAGAGTGTCAGCCTGCACACAGAAAGTCTCAGGTTCAATTTCTGGTCAAGGGCACATACCTGGGTTGCAGGTTCAATCCCCGGCCCTGGTTAGGGCATGTGCGGGAGGCAACCAATCCTCCCTCTCTCTCTCTCTTCCATTCTTCTCTAAAAATCAATGGAAAAAATATCCTTGGCTGAGGATTAACAAAACTAAGTTAAAAATAGATGACTGGATTAACAAAGCTACGCTACATATCTACAATGGAATATTACTCAGTCATGAAGAAAAAAAAGAATCTTACTATTTGCTTCAGTGTGGATGGACCTAAAGGGTATTGTGCTAAGTGAAATAAGTCAGTTTAAGAAAGACAAATACCATATGACCCCATTTATATGTGGAATCTAAAGGACTCAGATACAGAGAACAGACTGATGGTTTTCAGAGGGGAAGGGTGTTTGGGGACTAGGTGAAAAAGGCGGAGGGATTGAGAAGTACAGCTTGGTAGTTCCAGAATAATCATAAGAATGTAAAGTATGGTATAGGAAATATAGTCAATAGTCCTATCTAGTAAAGGGGGGAATATGCTAATTGACTCTCACACCATTGCAAAGATGGTGGTGCCCACAGCCAATAAGGAGGGAATATACTAATCAACTGTCCCCCCCTCAAAGATGGTGTCTCCCACAGCCAATAAGGAGGGAATATGCTAATTGACTGTCATACCCTCAAAGATAGCAATGCCCACAGCCACAAGATGGTGGTGCCCAGTCCCCTCAGCCCCGTGGGGGTGGCAGGCGTGTGGCAGGCCTGCCTCCTGAGTCCGCCAGTCCCCTTAGCCCCCCAGCTGCCCAGGGCCAGCCCGAGGCACAGGCAAGCCTCAGATGGTGGCTGCCCAGCCGCCCAGGACCGCCCGAGGCTCAGGTAACCAGGGCCAGCTGAGGCTTGCGCTGCCAGCAGTGGCAGCAGCAGAGGTGTGATAGGGCGTCACCTTCCCCTGATCACTTGGTCCCCTCCCGCCCCTGAGGGCTCCCGGACTGTGAGAGGGGGCAGGCCGGGCTAGGGGACCCCCCCTCCAGTGCATGAATTTTCATGCACTGGGCCTCCAGTATTGTAATAAGTAAGTATGGTGACAGTTTGGTGCTGGCAGTATCAGGGGGAACATTTGTAAAGTATATGATTGTCTATCCACTATGCTGTACATCTCAAACTAATACAAAATAATATTAAATGTAAATTGTAATTGAAAAGAATTAAAAAACAAAACAAAAATTAACTATAAATGAAAATACTGAAGTTTCCCCAAGGAAGAAGTATCAGCCTTTGGCCAAGAGTTTCCAGCCTTCTGGTCTACCCTACAAATTTCAGACTTGCCTTGCCAGTCCCCACAATCGCGTAAGCCAATGCCTTAAAAGAAATCTCTTAATACACTCACACACTCACAAACACATATAGCCTACTGGTTCTGGTTCTTTGGTAGACCCCTGACTGATATAGGAACTAAGCAGGTGAGTCTGGGGTTAGACAGCCTCAGCTGAAATCCCAGACCCACAATTTACTTACTCATTTACTACCTATGCAATCTTTACAACTTGCTTGATCTCTCAGAGTGTTAGGTCTGTCCCCTATAAAATGAGGATAAGAGTAGCTCTTACCACCCAGGGTTACTATGTGGAAGGAATTAAGAGGAGCCAGGAAATGAACATTATAATAACAGTTAACTGTGTGCCAAGCCATTTTCAAGTGCTCAGTGTATATTAACTCGTTGAATCCTCATAAACCTAGGAAGTTGGCCTAGTGTTAACCTTCGTTTTACAGTTGAGGCTCTGAGAGGTCATGTGACTTGCCCGAGGTCACCCAGGGAATAAGATGTTGAAGTATAGCATGTTTAGCACACTGTGTGCTATCTGGTAAGCACTCAGCTTGTGTAAGATATGGTTCAGATGATGATAAAGCCTTAATTATAAAAAAAGTGCATCACCACTCTTTTCAATTCTCTTAATCAAAAAAGGCCTTCAAAAGCACAACTGCCATATGAGCCAGCAATCCCACCCTTGGTAGAACACCTGTGTGAAATAAAGACCTATGTTCACATAAAACCCATGAACCAATAATTATCAAGGTTTTACTCATAATTACTGACAGCCATTAAAACCTAAATGTCCTTCAGTGGGTGAATGGATAAACAAACTGACCTAGCAACACGATGGAATATTATTCAGCCATAAAAAAGAAATAAGCTGCTGATACAGGAACTAATGCAGACGCACTTTAAATACATGGTTAGTGAAAGAAGGCAGACTCAAAAGGCTATTTACTGTGTAATGCCAATTAATAGCACCTTCTGGAAAAGGCAAAAGTATTGGGGCAGAAAGTGGTTGTTGGAGACTGGGATCTGCTACAGAGGGGTACAGGAGAGATTTTTGGGATGCTGAAAATGTTCTATATCTTGACTGTGGTGGTGGTTATACCACTGTCTGTATTTAGAACTATAAACTGAAAAAGGTGAACTTTATGTATATTATACCTCAATAAAAAAGAAAAAGAAAAAACAAACATCCCATGGGCTTCACAATAAAAAATACAAATCAGGGCAGGGCTTGGGAAACCTCACTCAGGGGCTCCTGACACTGCAGAAAGTTGCTAACCGGCCCTAGCTTGTCTGTTCTCCGCTTCACCTTCCCTCCCATTCTCTGAACCAGCTCTATCATGCACTTCCAAACCAGCCAAGCCAGGTTCTGAACAATCAAGATCCTACCTAACTCATGTGTGGGATGCAAATAGAACCTGTGAGCTGGATACAACTGAACACACCAGATCTTTGGTGTCCAAATTATTGTGGGTTCCCCCAGATCCAAGATCCCAAGAGCCCCACTTATCTTTCAGCGCTGCTAAATGCAAGATCTGTATGGAATTTCCTCTTTGGAAATTGCTCCCAGGGGCTTGTTACAGTCAGCTCAGCAAACACCAAATGTGTCTACTTGTCACTGTTAGCCACTGAGGCTAATAACACAAGCATGATTTAGCTGTCCCTAATGACAGGTACAGCCAGAGCCACAGTACAGTGTCATGAATGGCTGTACAAAATGGCCAATCTTCATTCCAAGGGTGGATTTGATTTTTGCTGACAGCCTGGTTTCTGGAAGCCAGATGAAGCCAACAAGAGGTCCTTACTCCTGCAATACTTATACAAAATAAAGAGGAATTCTCCTCTGGAGGCTTGCTCTTGCCTTTCTATGAACTTCTTGTGGGTGAGCAGGGTGGAAATTATTTGTATGCCCCATATGGCACAGAGCATAGTAGGTTCACAAAATGAGTTGATTCCTGTTGAGTGAGTACAGGGTTCAGGAAAGCTATCTCACAAAGGGAAGATACACATTCCTAGGGAATTCTGTACACATTCCTAGGGAATGTTCCAACTCCCTAGGAATGTGTATAGAATTCCCCCAAGAATGCCATCTATTTGGTCAGGACACCACAAGCCTTACCTAGCTGGAACCCAGTGATACGAAAGAGGCACCAACTCAGACTGCACTGGAGAAGCTAGAATTTGATGGAACTGGATAAGTAGCAAAACGTGGCTAGATTTTAGGGTTTCAACTCTATCCCCTTAGTACCTCACAATTGGACATCTCAAGTAATTCAACTTGGTAGGATTTTAAGTTGTGGTCTTGGAGTGAGTGCTCCCATTGTTCCCCTCAATGAGGGCAGCAAATGAGGCCGGTTGGGACACAATGGTTTCAAGTAACTGAGTCCCCTCAACTACCAACAGAATAAGATAGATGCTTTTGAAAGTGTAGTTATAAAACACCTTTGTGTTTTCATCTGTTTTGTCCAGATAGGCCAAGTGAAAAAGATAGTTTCTGAAGACCACAGCCTTTGCTGTTACTTAGAGGTCCCCAAAAGTTGTAGCTTCAGAATGTTTAGAACAACCTGGATGATTAAGGGCTCAGCAATGACTCACCCTTGCCCCACCCTATGACTTAGAGGTCTACCTTTGAGGACTTCTCACCATGTCCCTGATATCAGATCTCTGGGTTTCCAATGATGTAAGTTGATGATGGCTCAGGGCTGGCCTGGAACTGGGAGAAAGAAGAGAAGGTGAGGGAGTGCCCCAGGTGCTGCCCATTCAGCCTGTCCAGAAATCTTGTGTGCATGTGTGCGTATGTGTGTGTGTGTGTGCGCGTGCGCGTGTGCACGCACGCGTGTTAGCACCCAACCTCCCCAGCTGGTTCATGACAAAAGATGGCATGACCTTAGACCAGCTAGTGTGAGAGGCACAACTGCCAGTCATAAATGGGAGCCATGTTTGTGATTTTCAATGTTCCAATAGGTATGTTAAGAAAGTAAAATGAGCCTGGCCAAAAGTAAAATGAGTGGCTCAGTGGCTGAGCGTGTATCTATGAACCAGGAGGTTATGGTTGGATTCTGGGTCAGGGCACATCCTGGGGTTGCTGGCTCTATCCCCAGTTGGGGGCGTGTAGGAAGCAGCCAATCAATGATTTTCTCCTATCATTGATGTTTCTATTTCTCTCTCCCTCTACTTTCCTCTTGGAAATTAATAAAAATATATCACCAAAAGAAAGTACTTTGTTAAAAAAAAAAAAGTAAAATGAAACAGGGGAACTTAATTTTAGAAATCTATCTTAATCCAATATAGCCAAAATATTATCATTTCAAGGTGTAATAAACATAAAAGGTTATGATGAGATTTAAAAAAATTTCCTTTTCCTACTGTCATTGAAATTGATGTGTCTGACATTTATACAACACATCTCAAATTGGAACAGCCTTATTTCAAGGGTTCACCAGCTTCATGTGGTGACAATACCTGACAGCGCAGGCGGAAACCAATATGGGTCCTCTGCCATAGGGGGACGGTGGATGGGGGACGGGGGACGGGAGCTTGCATTAAAAAGGGCAGTGAATGCCAAAACCGGTTTGGCTCAGTGGATAGAGCTTCAGCCTGCGGACTGAAAGGTCCCAGGTTCGATTCCGGTCAAGGGCATGTACCTTGGTTGCGGGCACATCCCCAGTAGGAGGTGTGCAGGACTGATCGATGTTTCTAACTCTCTATCTCTCTCCCTTCCTCTCTGTAAAAAAAAAAATCAATAAAATATATTTTTTAAAAAAGGCAGTGAAGACATCCCCTGGTTACAGATTGGGAGAGTCTCAGAGTGCTTTCCTCCACCCATTTCCCCTTTCCTTCCCTCCCATTCATGACAGATAAGGGTCTCCTCGCCAGACAGGCCACTCCATACAAGTGCTTCAGCCCACGTCCCAACCCCTAGCCCTCCTCCGTTGCTCCCCAGTCCCTCAGGGGTCGCCCACCTCGGAATTCACCTGGCTTCGCCGCCCGCCTCATGAATGCTGCCCTCCCTGTCACTCAACTTCTTGCTCCCGCCCCCGCCTGGCAATAACCGTCGCTTCCTTTCGTTTCCACAGCGACGCCATCCAGAGGCGGGGAAAGGGGCGCGCGGCCTCGAGACCCATTTTGATTGGTGGAGGGCCACGCCCCTTCTTTCTCGCCCACTCTGTGCCCGCGTTCCGCCCCCTCGATGGATTCCGCAAGCTGATTGGCCAGCATTATGGTGCGAGCGGCCAGCTGCTCTCAGACCAGCCCCGTGGGGAGGGAACGAAGGTGGGCGCTCTACACGCTGATTGGCTGGAAGGGCAAGCGCTGCAGGAGGGGCGGGGCGGACACGGAGCCGTGGTTAGTCTCGCGCAGTAGTTGCGAGCCCGTGAGGGATCTGTGCTGCGTTGCGTGCTTGGAGGCAGCAGCAGCAGTAGCAGTAGGAGCAGTAGCCGCCGTGTGAGGAAGTCATGAAGCATTATGAGGTAAGAAATGAGGATACAGGGATCGAGCGGCCACCGCAAACCCACTCTTTTTTTCGTGGGACCACGAGATCCCCCTTTCCTGTCCTGTGCCCGAAGGACTGGTAGACGGCGCAGGCGCAGTGGGCGCGGTTGTGCCCCTGGCGATCGCAAATTTCAGTGCGCATGTGCAGAGGAGGTATTTATAATTCTGCAACCCAGGCTGTTTTGGGGATGCCTTTTCTTGGGGGGGGGGGTCTCTGAACCTGAGGAGTTTGCAGTTCCCTGCAGCTCTCCCAGCGGGCAGAGTTGCAGGCTTTGGCAGGGGAGGAACGGGGGTGCGCGACCCTTTCTCCCAATGCGTAGGTGCCTTGCACAACCTTGCGCATGTCGCCACCTTGGGCTTAGGAAGGGACTTCGCTATCAGCCTTCTCTGGCACGATCTTTGGACCCCTTCCCTCGCCCGGGACGTTCCCGAGAAGCTTAGGAGGTGAGGACTGTGCTGCCAGGGCTGGCTCCCGCCAAGCAACAAAGCTGATCTGGCTTCCTGGTAATCTACGAGATCATCTTTGTCACCCCTTGTGTGTCACAGAAGTCTCACGCCCACAACCACTCTTGAAGCCCATCTTCTGACTTCTAAGCTGGGCTTCTTTTTCCCGTAAAACGAAGTTTTTTCAGGCTCTTAGAGATCTCTCTGATAATATTAGTAATTTTATCATTTAATTATTGCTGACTTTTTAGTAACTAATTTTAGCAAGTGCTCACTCTTGTGCTAATGAAATTCAGTTACCTTCTCTTATCCTCATAGTCTATGAGGCAGGAGACTTTTATTGTTGTTATTTCCCTTTTTGTAAACCAAAAAACAGTCTCAGAGATGTCATGTGACTTGTTCAAAGGTTCCCAGCTAGTAAATGCAGAACACAGAGAAACTCAGAACTCCAGAGTTCCTAGTTATTAGCCACTATGCCATGCTGGTATCCAAATGAAAATTAGCAGGTTGAGAGAATTCTCCCCCCTTCACCCCCCCAATTAAATTTTTTTTTTTTTGTAAAATATGTATGAAATTTACCATCTTTATTCTTTTTAAGTGTACAGGTCAGTGGCATTAAGTACGTTCACATTGTTATGCAACCATCACCACTATCCATTTCCAGAACTCTAGTCTTTTCATCTTGCAAAACCGAAATTCTGTACCCATAAAATACTAACTTCCTATTCCCCCCCTCTGCTCAGCCCCTAGCAACTGCCATTCTACTTCCGTCTCTGTGAGTTGGACTACGGTTAGGTACCTCATATAAATGGAAGGAAGGATTAATTGTTTTTATTCATAAGTTGAATACCACTACCTCTGCCCACCCCCTTTATTATTGTTGGTAAATTCACCCAGAATCTTTTGAAGCTTTTATCCCATAAGTTCTCAGTCATTTTTGGCATGGTACTAAGAATAAGGAGGTAGGATTCAGTAATCTCCCATGCCCCATTCAACTTGGTGATCATAAAATAAAGTTCTTCTAATATAATTTTCCCTTTCAAGCCCTCTTTGTAACCCTGGAGAAAAAGCCACATTCAGTTTGAAAGATGTAGGATGGAAGGTCTGTGTGGCATTTTTAAAGTGGAGTTTTAATCCCCCCCTCCATTAAATTTATCGGGGTGACATTGATTAATAAAATTATATAGGTTGCAAGTGTACAGTCCTATAATACATCATCTATATATTGCATTGTGTGTTTACCACTCAAAGTAAAATCTCTTAATTTTACTAGTCAGATCAAGTAGGCCTCTGAGAACCCACAGGTTGGGCACTTCTGTTCTGGGAAGCTGGACACAGACTGGAACCCATGGTTGGACTGGAGAACATGTTTTACCTTACTCAAATCTTTCCCTCCCAAAAGGAAGGGGGAGCGGCAAACCCACTTTTCAAAATGAAAAAAATAAATGAACAAAATGAAAAAAATAGTTATTTTCTGTGTTCTCTGTTATCATTCTCTGCTAACCTTTGCCAAGTATTCACTGAGGGGCTAGCTACAGAGTTTCTGTATGGGAGGAGCAGTTACCTCCCTGCCCAGTTTGCACAGCAAGCAGATTAGTTTTACTCCAGGGGTGTGTGTTTTTATAGATCAATACAAATGGCAAGGATGATTTCACTCACATTTAGCAAAGACTGAGAAAAGGTTTCAATTACTGTCCACATCGAAGAATATATTTCTGTTTGGGACAAGTGACCCCCTGTCTACAGAGCGATTGGCTTCCCTCAGAAGGCCTTTGTGGCCCCAGAGGTTTCCCCTAGGTCCTAGACTCTTGATTTCAATAATTACAGGCTGTTGTTGTTCCTTGTGATTAAGCCCCTAGACCCGTGGTCGGCAAACTGCAGCTCGTGAGCCACATGTGGCTCTTTGGCCCATTGAGTGTGGCTCTTCCACAAAATACCACGGCCTGGGCGAGTCTATTTTGAAGAAGTGGCGTTAGACGAAGTTTGTTTAAAAAATTTGGCTCTCAAAAGAAATTTCAATCATAGTACTGTTGATATTTGGCTCTGTTGACTAATGAGTTTGCCGACCACTGCCTTAGATGATAAAGTGCAATATACAAGTGACTGAAGTATTATTCAGAAAGGTGCAGGACTCATGCAGTGTCAACAGCAAGCTAACCAGGATTGACATCTGATGTTATGGTCGTTAGAATTTCAGCTAAAGGGGAAGGTTTGTTGTAGTTTGCTGTCACTGCCTATTTCCCTCTGTGATCTGAAATGAAAAAGTATCCCTTCAGTGGCCTGAGACAAGCCTATAGCCTTGGCTGAAGCTGGCTTTTGGAAGTTCAGAGCTGGCCTTGGGATTGTCTTGGGGTCAGAGCAAGTTAAGAGAACTACTTATCAAGCTATAAGTTTTTTTTTTAAATTGCAGTCTTTGCCATTGCCGATCAGAGGTCAAAACAATTATCCCAGTAGCAATTGGAAAAACAGCTTATTGCATCTTGTAAATGAGGAGAATCGGTACCTTCAGCCTCCCTGAACCCAAGTACCTGCTCATTTCCTGCAGCTAGGTACCCCCAGGTGAGGAAGCGGAAGTTTCACCCTCTCGGGGTCCCCACTGCCCTCATTTAGGATCATCTATCACCTCACCTCAAAGGGTAGCTCTGTTGGTGCCCATTTTGCAGATAATTCTAGGCCAATATTGTGTCTTGCCTCAGGCAAATTCTTGCTTCAGCTGCCTCTACAGGTGTAAGTATGTGAAAGTTCTGTAACTAGAGTACAGTTCATGGGACAGTTTAGAGCCAGAGAACTGAGTAGGAAGGTGAAAATTAAGGAGGAAGTGCAAGTCATGTTTAATGGTGTCATAGGTGTGTGGGCTTTGGCTAGGCCTGGGCTGAGTCCTGGCTCTGCTACTGTAAATAATGGCGTGACCCAGGGCAGCTTACTTAACCTCTGTGAACCTGTCTCTGGCTGCTCCTTGGAGTGAAGGAAAGTTTTAAAGAACATTATGAAGTTGCTGGAAATATATTAGCAAGGGATATACATAAAAGGGGTGGTGCTACATGCAGACCTTTTTAAATATTTTGCAGAATTCCATTATATGAAAAGAAATCAGTTTGATAAATCTCCAAATATCCTGTTGAGTGGAATAAAGCAAGTTGCAAAAGATTCTGTGAATTGAAAAAAAAGTACCAAGTGAGACTTACATGTACTGTTGTTTATGGGTATATACTTAAACTAAGGATAAATTGTAATACAAGGTGAGAAATGTGTGGGAATTACACAGTAGTTAGAAGAACCATTGCTTTGGGAGAAAAAGATGGGGAAGAAAAGTTATGGGGAGGCTTTAGCTATGTCTGTTTTATTAAAGAAAAAGGGAATCTGATATAACTAGAGTAAAGTGAAAATTTTACTTCAGAGGTGGGATTCTAGGTGTTTCCTGTAATTTTTTCTTCTGAATTCTTGTGTCCTTTTGAAATAGAAGGTGAGGAATAAGTAGGGGGTTTTTGGCTATTGAGCACTGTTTTAACATGTGGTTCTCTGATCCTTGCAGGTTAAATTTGGTGCCTGTTTGCAGGAAGGTGGTATGTTCTAAGATGGGGACTGCTTGATCTCTTTATTCTTAAACCTTTTTTTTAAATATATATTTTTAAAAAAATTGAATTTAGAGAGAAGAAGGGAGAGGGTAGAGAGATATAAACATAGATGAGAGACATTGATCAGCTGCCTCCTGTACACCCCCTACTGGGGATCGAACCCACAACCGGGGCATGTGCCCTGGCCAGGAATTGAATTGGGGACCTCTTGGTTCATGGGTCGACACTGAAACACTGAGCCACACTGGCTGGGCTCTCACACCCTTCTACATTGCATTGAACAGGTCTTCAGAAAATGCTTTTGGGTTGATTTTGCATTTGCAGACAGGATGGACCCTAGTTGTGACCCCCTCATCCTGAGCTATCTTTTTGTGGCTAGATAATGATAAAAGCAGGGATATTTGACATTTACGGTGTCCTTCTGAAAACCCTGAGAGGTGGGTACCATTTGTCCCCCATTTTGTAGATTAGGACAGTCAGTCACATCATGATGGAGACAGGATCCAGAACTAGGTCTGTCTGATTCCTCATTGATAGAATAGTATGATGATGGTGCTGCTGATAGCCGCCATTGTTTATTGAGTCCTATGAGCATCTGATCAGGTGGGCAAGAGTATTATTTCTACTTTATTTCTACTTTACAGGCTCAGGGAAGTAATTAAGTTGCTCAAGGTCATAGACCTAGGAAGCAGTGTGCCTGTCTTCTGTTTCTGTCCCTGTGGTTGATCCTCTACTGATGCTGCCCCAGGCAGCTGATGGCCGTGCCTGTTTCTGAGGGCACATCCATGGCTAGAGGGTGGGAGAAGCCTTGTGGGCCAGTGTGGACTGCTGGCAGAGGGTCTTCCTCTGCCCTAAAATCGGGGGGGGACTGTGGAGTTCTGCAACCAAGAAAGCTTGGTGAGCTTAAAGGCCTTTCTTGTGTTGGCATGCCTCAGGCTAAGAGCCTGTGAGTGAGTCTTAGGCTTTTGACACCCTGCAGGTTTCTTGCTCTGAGCAGGTAGTGATTCACTGTTTCAGATTCTCCTGGTGGGTCCCCTCTTCTGTCCCTTGGTAGCTCTACACTTTAGCCACTCCCTTACTGCGGGACCGAATCTGAGAACCCCGAGCCTGAATGAGCTCTAGAATTCTCTGGTTTGTCTTCTGTACTCTACAGGTAAGGGATCTGAGGCCCAGAGAGGAGGGCCTTTCCCAGGGCCACATGGCCAGTCCCTCAATGAGTTTGGCAGTGTCCTTCCTGGGAAGACAGCAAAGCCTGAAGGCTTTGGATCAGAGTTGGATTCAGGTCCTTAACAGCCCCATACAAAGCTGAAGCCCAGGGACAGGTTCTGCAACCTCACAAGCCAGTTTTCTCGTTCATACAGTGGGGGTCAACGGTGTGCCCTAGGCGGCCCCTCCCCCCTCAGAGCTCCTTGTTGCACACTGACCGTTACCCTGCTAGGCATAATGGTCCCTCAACTCACTGGGTTATGGCTTCAAGGGGTTATTGCTCTGGTGAACATTAGACGAACAGATGTGTGGAAGGCACTCAGCTCGGGTCCAGGCAAAGCACAGCACAGCAACTAACATTTAGCAAGTTCTGTTGATCTACTTGCCTTCAGAGGCCTTGGTGCTGAGTTGGAGGAGGCAGGGTGGGGTGGGCTGAGGTGGAGAAGAGGGGGGTCTAGGCAGAGGAGGCAGGTAGGAGGTGGGTGAGGGTGGGCTCCAGGTGGGGCAACTGAGCCGCACTGGCTGGGATTGGGAGTGATCCTGTGCTTAGCAGAGCCCCTTGAATAATTGTTTCCTGAGGAGAGAGGAGTTGGAGAGTTAACAACTGATGGGGAATGTGCTTGGAAAGGACTTGCACCTGTTTTGACATGGTTGTTTGGTTGGGAATCTCTGCATGTTCACTGACAGGCTTGGCTAGGTGAGAAAGGCCAGAGACCTCCGGCTGGTGGGTCAGGTTCAGGCTAGGTCTTAATACCCTCTTGCAGACATTGACAGTGGCGGCTGAGAATGTTTGAATACAGGGAACAGCCAGAGCATCATCATCATCACCATCAAGGTACTGCCAATGTAGTGCTCACTCTAAGTGCTTTTTATCTAGTAACTTGTTTAACCCTTATAATTAATCTATGAAAGAGATACTGTTCTGATCCCTATTTGACAGATGGGGAGACTGAGGCACAGAAACGCAAAGTGACGTGCCCATGGTCACACAGTGAGTGGCAGAGCCCAAATCTATGAGACTGAAAGTGGGCTGTGCTGTGTGTGGGCCCAGGTGGTTAGGCACTGAGGACGGGATGCAAGGGTGGCCTGTGGAGTCCACTGGGTGAGTCTGCTTTCAGACATTTACCCTACTCAGTGTTTCAGTTTTCTCACCCATGAAGTCAGAATGAGGACACCTGTCTCAGAGGGCCACTGGGGAGTGGGAAGTGCCCAGCACATTCCTGGCCTCCAGTCACTGTTCAAAGCATTAGGTGGATCAGAAGCAATCGCTGGCAGATAGAGACACATCTGCATTCGTCAGGCACCTGCTTTCTGCGTGTGGTCTCTTGAACACCTGAAAACTTGTCGGTGAACAAGCCATTGGGGCTCCTGGAGATGGCTTCGTGCTAATAATATCCCCAGAAGGTGGAAGAGGCAGCCCAGATGCCAGTGATCAGTTTTGATATAATGTCAGATTACATTTTGGGATGATCCACTCTTTCCTGCTTTGTGGGAAGACCCTCAGTAAGGTCAAAGTCATGCAGAACCCACTTTTTAACTATTGTGACGAAGAGCCATCCCAGATAGTGGTGCTGTGTCACAGCCTGCTCACCCAGAAGCTGTCATTGGGAGGGTCTTAGCACTCTGGCTGGCTCACACCTTTTGAGGCTTCTTGTCATTCTCTTTCCCCTGCTTTCCTCACTCAACACAGAACACTTTCTTCTCTTCAAACACCCACAGCCATGTTCCTGCTCTAGGAGCACATGCTGATCCCTCAGTCAGGAATGCTCTTCCCTCTGTTCTTCCCTTGCCTGGTCCCTTGCTTTTGAGAGCTCAGCTTCAGTGTCATGCTGAGAGGCCTTCCTGGACCATCCTATCTGCAGTGCAGCCTTCTACCCTTCTCCCAAGCCCCCCTGTAGTCCCTTTCATGGGCTGTTTCTGGCTGTGGTATTCTCATTTGGTTAGTTGATGGTCTTTCTACCCTGGTCAGGCTGTGAGTTCTGTGAGGGCAGGGACTCTGTCTTGTTCCTGCAGTCTCAGCATTCGGTCAGTGCTTCTTTGTTGAATGAATGATTGGATGAAGGAATGCATCTTGCAGTCAGGCTCACAGGGAGCATAAGGGTGAGAGTGGGGCCTGCTGCAGGGACCTGGAGGAGTCTGGTTTCCCACACAGTGATCTGAGGGGCCTCGTTAGGGGTCCTGATGTTGGGAAGGCAGCTTCTTATGGCTTCTGAGCACTTGCTCTGGGTTTATCCAACCTCAGCAGGGCTATTCCCCATCACCCACCCCTTCCATGAGAGCTGTCACCCTGCACCTGGGCCCACCCCTCCCCACACTGGTGGCTGGCAGGATCTGCTCTGGGTGTTCTGTGGGGCTTCACTTACCTGTTTCCAATCTATCACTTCATTAGTCCACTAGTTCCAACCTATTTTTTTCTCTTTACCCCTCACATGCCAGGAATACTGGAATGAATGAATCTCAGCCTCTGCTCTCAAGGTCGTGCACCTAAGTGAGGCCTGAAGGAGGGGGAGGGGAACAGCCTGTGCTGAGGCTTGGAGGCCAGACTTGTTTGGGTGTTCCACATCAAGAAATGAGGCCGGCCAGGCAGGGCTTCATAGTCACCAGGATGCCTATGGACTTTAACCCGAGGGTGATGGAAGTCCCTTTTGCCTGTTGATTTTATCTAAAAAGTTAACTTCCAGGGGGTGGTTTAAGTCCTTGGGGGCTCTCTTTTTACGGTGGTGTTCGTTACATAAATGCTCAGGGTAGTTCCTTATTAACAAATGGTTAGTTAGAGATGGGTCACAGCCTTCCCCAGCCCTTGGAGGGATAAAGGGCCTAGCATTAGCTTGCAGTGAGTGACTGGCAGGCTGGCACAGCCCTGTCCCTGTCCCTGCTTGAACCAGGCTCTTATGTAAGCAGAGTCCCCAGACCATTCAGTCAGTCCAGGAGACTGCAGGGTATGTGTCGTACCCTGGGCCCTTCTGAATTTTTTTTCCTTCCTGTTTAAAGGCAGCATTGGCCAGGGCCATGCCAGTTGTGTGGTGGGCCCATGGGAACAGTGCCTGTCTTCAGGATGGGTGTGGGTTGGCCAAGTTTGGGAGAGGGTGGTTTAACATGGGCACTGAGGCTTCATGGAGCATTAGGAAGCAGGCTGAAATTTGAGGAGGTCACAAATGGAGCCTCCAGCCTTATGGGGAGAAGCTGTCTCCCAGGCACCTTAGGAGTCTAACTCAGCAGGGGGTTGCTGTATCAAGGCTTCTCAAGAGCTGGGGTTGGGAAAGCATATCTCTTGAGGGTGGGTGAGGGTAATATTAGAATTCTTGGGGAGATCTATAGTCTGAAACAGTGTATTACTGAATACGATTTGCTCCAGAGAATCAAGTCGAACAAAATCTCCGGGATGGGGGTGCGGATCCGCAGAGGACAGGGTTGGAGTTCAGATGGGTAACTCCAGTGCTAGGACATTTTGGGGAGAGGCTGCTATTCTCATCTTGTCTGGAAATCCTGTCATTCAGGTTTCAGCTCGAATGTCACCCCTCTGAGAGGCTCCCCTTGACCCAGCCAGGCCACCTGTCACCTCTCCTGTTTTAGTTCTCCACACAGACGTAGCACCTCCTGGGAGCATGTTAGTGTGAGTCCCTCACTCTCCCCTTTAACCCCGGCTCCTGGTGGGGCTTGGGAGACATGTGGAGCGAGTAATTTTGTATGTCTGCTAGAGACACTGTCCTATAGAACAAGGTGCAGGGTAGGCCCAGGCAGTCGGCCATGTCTCTTCCCCCCAGAAGGCACTGCAACTCCAGGGGAAGGACCCTTGCCTGCTTGCAGGGTGCTTGTCTGTTTCAAGGCCTGGAGTTTCTGGCTTGGAGCACATGTGGCTTCCCTGTGTTGGCCCCCTTCTGTCGTGAAGCTGGTCTCTGCAAATCTTTAGCTATTTTGGAGCTTGACCATTTTCTTTTTCCCCCTTTTTGACACAAAGTTACCTGAACTCTTTGAGTTGTCCTGTAAAGATAAGATGGGGATCCTGTGGGAAGTGCTAAAGCCATGACCAGTCCCCCAAAATATTTCCTGCCAGTCTCTTCTAGGCCATCTCAGGAACCACACTGTCCACCACATTCCAGCTTGCCTGGGGCCTCAGTGGACGGACACCATTTCCAGTCTCCGGCTGGGTCTGGGAACATGCACCATCCAGGGAGGAAGTATGGGGAAGGATGTCCATGTCAAGACTTTTAGATTCCTTTCCTCTTGGTTCATTTCACTTTCAACCAGAGGGCCAGAGCGGAGCCAGCAGGCACCTGTGGGGCTTGCATGTGGGAAGACAGTGTGGGCGGCTTCCTGAACCTCTCTCTCAACAGGTAGGGCGGCATTTTCAGTTTCCCTTTCCCTTGGTAGATGTGGCTGGGGCTGTTAAACATTCCAGAAACCCAGTACCTGTCTGTTGAACCCTCTTGCACTTGTTACTACTCTGTCTTCATCCCAGATGTACATTTTCCCCTCAGCATTTTCAGAAGATCCTTATGTTATGAGACACACACACACACACACACACACACACACAGTATATATGTGTGTGTGTGTGTGTATATCTTGACATAGGAAGTTTATTTTTTTTCTTAAAAGTCAGTGGCTTGTTTTGAATCCGTGACAACTCAGGATCCAGAAACTAGGGTGTCTCTTTCACCACTTGACACCTCTATGCCCCAGTCTAAGCCATAGAGTCTCTGGCTTGGGTTGTTTCCGAGACTGTCACTGCTGTCTCTGCCTGCTTGCTGTTCCCCACTGCCGCGCCCCCCCCCCCCCCCCCCCCGCCCCCAAGAAGGGAGAGAGATCCTTCTAAAAACCAGACCAGTTGTGGCACTTACAGCAACTTTCCAAAGTGCTTATCTTGACCGCCCTCCCAGCCTTCTCCTCTGTTGTTTGCTTGAAAGTCCACTCTGCTCCAGCCTTTTGATGTTCTTGAGCCCCGCAAAGCTCTGTGCTGCCACAGGGCCTTTGCACCTCCCCCAGGGAAGCCTCATGGTTTGGTTCAAATCACACTTACTTAGAAAGGCCTTCTCTGACCACTCCTGTGGCACTCTCCTGCCCTTTGTTTTCTTTTTGGCGCCTGGTACAGCCTGACCTCGCACCACATGATAGATGCTTTGCTTGTGTTCCCCTTGAGTGTAAGTAGGTCCCGTGGGGGCATGACCTCTCTTGGCTGTGTTCACTGTTGTATCCCTTCACCTGGAATACTGCCCAGCACACTGCTGTCACAAATAGGTCTTTGTATTCATCCTGGAGCCCAGCACCTAGCACGGGTTGGCTCATGGATGGGCTCAGCAAGTGTTTGCTGAGGGGGTGAAGAACAGGAACTTCTCTGCCAGCAGAAAAGGCTTGTAGAGGTTCCCGATGCCCTCTGCACACTGTTGAGCCCTTTGCAGGTTCTGTGCAGCAAGCATATCCTTGCTCTGTGTGGGCGTGGGCCATGGCTTCTGGTAGGGTGGGGTTCCCTGGCTTGGGCCAGCTGCTCCTGAGGAGCACAAGGAACAGGATTGCTACATAGGAGGCAGCCACAAGCTCCCAGCCACCCTCAGGCAGAGCCCAGTGGCTCACTCTTACATACTGAGATTTCATGGCCTAAGTTGGAGCTCCTCTGGGTCAGGTAGGATCCCAGGAGATGGGCAGTCAAGGGAGCTGCAGCCAGACTGGAAGATGGGGCCTGGATCTCCCACCCTAACTGGTAATGCCTGCCATGCCACTTGCTTCTTGGGTACCTACGTGGGGGTGAGAAAGTGAGTGATGCCAGTCCCTGGGGACCAGGTCCTATTGCCAGTTATAGGATTGGGTTCCAAATCTTTACTTTCAGAAACACAGTGGAGAGGTGCCTGCCTAATGGGTTAGTCGTTGTAACAAAAGCAGCCCTAGACGATACGTCAACCAATGAGCATGAACAATACAACTTTGGATACTGACATCTGAATTTCTTGAAATAGGTTTCTTTTGATTTTTTCCAACCACTCTTAGCTTGTACACAAAGAGGCAGATAGTAGACTGGAATTGGCCTGTGGGCCATGGTTTGCTGACCCCTTGGTCTAAGCCATCCTTTACTCGTGATAGAATTATTCCTATAGCCTACTGCTACCTTATTTCTTTACCATTCAGAGAGCTCCTTTAAGAACCCAAGTCAAGTCATGTTCCTGCTCTGCCCAGAACTCCCACCTCACTTGGAGTAGAAGCCAAAGTCCTCACCCAACCTGTGAGACCCTGCACGCCCTGGTCAGCATCCTTCCCTCACCTCCTCCCAGTCCCACTCTCGCTCCCTCCCTCCAGCCACAGAGGTCTCTGTTCTGTTGCTTGAATGCACCAAGCATGCTGCACAGGCCATTCCTCTGCCTCCATGCAGATCTCTGTACTGCTCTTTCCTTCACTACTTGGCTCAATGTCCCTACAGGGAGCCCTTTCTTAACTATATGTAAAACTGAACCCCCCTTTACTGCCACCCCTGTACCCTTTTCCTATGGCACATGTCATCATATATATATATATATATATATATATATGTGCCTAATATACAAAGTGTCCCCTTGGGAGTTCTACTGGCTGGGAGTTTTATTGCTCGCTATGACGTGCGCTGACTTCCAAGGGGCAGCGCAGAACGAAGGAAGGCCTCAGCCCGCAGCCAGGGAAGGGAGGCCCTGGCTGGTAGCCGCAGCTGCTAGGGACCCTACCTGTGTACAAATTTCATGCACTAGGCATCTAGTCCTCTAATATGTTATGTGTAACTGTCTCTATTCCCAGACTAAAATGTCAGCTCTGCATGGGCAAGGTTTTTTGTCTCCTTCCACCCCTGAATCCCTAGAGCCCTAAACAGTGCTTGGCTTGTAGTAGGTGCTCAGTCAATATTTATGCAGGAAATGAATAAGATTGTCTCCTCATCTGCAAAAGGGGATTGATAGTGAAGGAGGTAATTCATGTGGAGGATGTGTCTCTGTGTCTGGCACACTGTAAGTGTGCAGGGAGCACCAGCTGCTGCCTGTGTAAGGCTGGCAGTGTGGACCCCAGACCGGCTGTTCTGCAAGCTGAGCTCCCCGGGTGGACTAACCTGCTTGCTGCACTGGGGCTGGGAGAGCTGGGTGCACGGGTTAGGGGCCGGCCTGGATGAGCTCCCCTTGCTGCTCTGGTCAGCCTGTGTCCACAGGGGTCAGCATCTCTGGCCTCTTCCAGCCTTCTGATCCAACAGTGCCTTCCTGTCCAGAGATAAGAGAGACAGGTGATCACCAACCTCAAACTGGCTAATGAAGTACAGGGGTGCAGATCTGGGCCATCTCTAGGGGATGGGCCTGAGATAGCTCTGGAGGAAGAGTATTCAGTTCCTGAGGAGCAGAGACAGATGGGGTCCTGCTCCTGGAGCTTGTAGCCTGTGTTCCCTTGCGCACGACTTGTGCTTCTGAGCTTTGGCCTCTTCCTCTGTAAAATGGTGTAACTACCAAATGGGCCAGTGAAGGGGTGGGTGGGTGGGTTGGGGAGCGACCTCGGGTTGGCTGAGGCCTCACTGCAAGGGTCTGGGAGGGCCTAGGAGGGCTGTGGTAAGAGTTTTGGGCTTCTTCCAGAGGGCAGGGGTTGTTTGATGAAAGTCTTAGCAGAGTCCTAGGAACGAGGACTCGTGGTGGCATTTCCAAATGGAACAGGTACAGCCTGTAATCACCCAGAGAGGTGTGTGGGCTGCGGGTGCTGGTGAGCAGCTGGTCAGATCCAGGCCTGAGACCCAGAGTCCCCCGCTGTGTTAGTCCAGCGTCCCTTTCATCTTGGGCCTTCTGTGGTCTCAGTGACCAACCTGGGGGCACCTGAGCACTTGAAAAACATCCTCTGAGGCTAGTTGCTACCAGATACTCTGCCAGCTTCTCCTGGCCCTGGGTCCCACAGCCTAGGGACATTGGCATCCAGACTTTGTGACCCCTCATCTGGCCAATGGGCGCAGGGCCTGGGAGCTGGCTGGCTGGGTGCCTGGGAATGAGTGATCAGCCTCTCTCTGTCCTCCCCAGTCTGGGATGATGACATTCCGCCCCTACCACGGCTGTTCGGCCTCCTCGGCTGCCCTGGGCTCCTCGGAGAAATGGGGTCACAAGGCGAGGCCACTGGGGAAGGAGGTATTTCTGGCTGAGCAGGTGTGGCCTGTTCTGGCATCCTGGCAGCTGAGCCCAAGGTCTTTTCAGCTGCTCTGGCAGGAGCAGTGTGACTTCGATATTTTGGAAAGTGTAAGGGAAAGCAAGCCTAGAGTGTTGAGCTGCTGAGTGTGGCAAGTGCGCTCAAGCCTCTGCATTTGTGAAGTTGGTTAGCTAGCCGAGATGGGCCAGGCCTCCATCCTGCTGTGCCCTGTGTGGTGGCTGTGGGAGCTGGCTGAAGGACCTGTGGGAGTCATTTTTTGCCTGGAGTCCTAGGTTGCTCTGAGCAGGGTTTGCACCACAGCAGGCCTCTTGTGCCCCAGCTTTGGGAGAAGATGTTGCCCACCAGAGCACATAGTCCTTTGCAGGCACTGGCAGCAGCTAGGCTGCCCAGCATGCCACAGCCCAGTTTAAGGGCCTTTTCCTGGCAGGCAATCCCCTGTGGCATCCCAGAGAGCCTGCTGGAGGCAGGGTGTGCTGCCCTGTGCCACCTCTGTGACTGGACCACTGTGAGCATGTCCTGGCTGGAGGTGCAGCTCCACAAGACTGTACGGTGGCTGGTCTGGGCTCAGGCATTTGCATGACTTGGGTGCACTCTGCACCCTTTGGAACTTGGCTTCCTCATGGCTCCTGCTCCCTTGGCCACCATAGGGACGAGGGAGGATGAGGAGAGGGGGCTAGGAAACTTGCAATTCCGGGCCACTTGTCCTCATCCATAGCCACCTGGCATTCCCTTTCTTAGGACACAGCAGTTCCTGTTATAAAAGTGGGAGGTGTTAAATCCATGCTGACTTTCTGGCCTCTTCCAGTCCCTCGTCCAAGGCCCTTGAGGTCACTGAGTCTGGTTTACTGGTGGGAGGAGCCTGGGAAGCACCAGGCTGGCTGTGTTTGTAAAGATGGCGAAACACGGGCTCCTGGCTCCGGTGACCTGGGCCCTGGCGCCTGGGCCCCGTGTGTTGTGTTTGTCTGGTGGCTCATGCAGAGTGGAGCAGCAGCAGTTACAAACTCAGCTCTTCCAACTTGGGCTCCAGTGCTACCTCCCCTCGGCCTCCTACTTGCTCTTCCTGCCTTATGGGGCTCAGATAGAAACCTCAGATTTCTCTCTCCTCTCATCTCCACATGCCAACAAACGATCAGCAGATCCTGTTGCCTCCACCTTCATAGTCTGTCCAGAATTCCCACTCTCAATGTCATCCTCACCTCCATCCTGCTCTCCCAATTCCCAGGTGATAACCTGTGAACACCTGAGTCAGGTTATGCTCCTCTTCTACTCATGAACCCTCTATGGCGCCTGCCTCACTCAGAATAAAAGCCAGAATCCTCTCTGTGGCTCACAAGGCTCTGTATGAGCTGCCCTTTTTACTCCCCGTCTTCATGTCCTCCCAACTCTTCCCCTCACTCACTCTGTTCAGGCCACATAGCCTTCTTTTGTTCCACAGATACGCTAGGCACCATTCAGCTTCAGGGTCATTGCACTTGCCGTTTCCACTGCCTGGAATACTTTCCCCCCCAGATGTGTGCATGGTTTGTTCCCTCACTTCCTCCTGGCTTTTGCTTAGATGCCCACCCTGAGGGAGGCCTTCCCTGATCATTCTGCCTAAAATGACCACCCTCCCCACTCCTGATGCCCCACCCTTCTC
Organism: Corynorhinus townsendii; assembly: GCA_026230045.1. Classification (NCBI taxonomy): domain Eukaryota; kingdom Metazoa; phylum Chordata; class Mammalia; order Chiroptera; family Vespertilionidae; genus Corynorhinus; species Corynorhinus townsendii. The sequence goes on from JAPDVU010000006.1 coordinate 81,508,591, forward strand.
ATTCTCTGTTTTACTTTGCAACCCTTGGTGACACAAATCATGCCAATATTGTCTGCCCCATCCCCTGCTTGCCACCCCCCAGCACACAGGACTGTAGTGCAGGTCCCTAGAGGCAGGGGGTTAGTTTTGTTCACTGCAGTTTCCAGATATGGGAAGAAGGAGTGCAGGAATGAATGAATGAAGCCTCTTTGCTGGTAAGTGGCAGAACTGGGGTTAGGGCTCACTCTCTTGGTCCCAATCTGGTCCCATCCTGTACTGGAATTGGGACATGGAGTTGGGACCCCGGACTGGAGCAAAGCAGCTGCGAGCACCCTTCCAGGATGTGGGACTGTGGGATGGAGCTGCTGCCACAAGGGGGCAGCAGAGATGTGGCAGCCTCCAGTGCTGTGAACTGTAGTAAGTCTAGAAGGGACTGCACAGAGGCCCCACCTCTCGTTTCCACATGTGTCTTACTATTGTTAGGGTTCTGCTCATTGTCAGCAGCTGGATGAAGCATCATTGCACCAACCCCCCGACCTTGATGTCCTGTGGATGGGCCCCTTGATGCCCATGGTCAGGATTTGGGGACAAGAGGCCTGGCTCCCTGGGCATCTGGCAGTGCTATTTCACTAGTATTGGTCTGCATTATATTTATTCTTTATAAGACTTATTCTAGACTGGATACATTTATGTACTTTTTTTGGTTGTTATTATTATCTCTGTAAATCTTACAGTAACCCTGTGAGATGGCGGGTGGGGGCAGCCTACTTTGTAGGTGAGGAAACGGGTAATTTCAGGGCCTCACAGCCAGGAAGTAGGTGAGTCTTTGCTGAGGAGCCATTCACAGGTGTTTAAAGAGCACAGCTCCATGCTGGGCTATGTTCCGGGTGCTGAGAAACAACTGACAACCCAGTGGGAGGTAGGTGGTAAATGTCTGGGAGTTGATAAGTTGATGGTCAGGAAGGGCTTACTGCAAAGTCCTCTGAAGGCCTGAGGAGATAAGGGAGGAGCCCTGTGGGGTCTGAGGCAGAGTGTTCTAAGCAGCTGGAACAGCATGTGCAAAGTCCTGAGTCTCTCCTACAGTTGCATAACTATGCTCTTGTTTTGTCATCGCCAGACAGGGCCCATCCCTGGAGCCTTGCCTCCCTGGCAGCTCTGGGCACTGGCGCTCGCTTGGAGCAGGTGCTCAGAAACGGTTCCCCTCTTTCTACTACTGCTATCTTTTTTTTTTTTTTTTTAATATATTTTTATTGATTTCAGAGAGGAAGTAAGAGGGAGAGAGAGATAGAAACATCCATGATGAGAGAGAATCATGGATCGGCTGCCTCCTGCAAGTCCCCCACTGGGGATTGAGCCTACAACCCAGGCATGTGCCCTTGACCGGAATCGAACCTGGGACCTTTCAGTTTGCAGGCCGATGCTCTGTCCACTGAACCAAACCGGCCAGGGCTATTACTGCTATCTTGATCAGTAACATTTTTATTTCCATGAAGAAAGTGAAGGCCAGGGGCCCTGCTGTTCGACAGTGGCTCTGGGTGCTCCTCTCTGGGTTGGGGAAGACCACAGGGTGGCTTCTGCTCGTCCCCTCCTGCGAGGTGGGCTGTGGCCTTGCCCCTTGTCTTCGCCACCCCCCACACCCCTCTGCCATCTCGTGCTGCCATGAGTTGCTGTTGGCTGGGCCCCAGAATCTCAGGCCTCTGGGTGAGAATTCCTCCCAGGTTAGTGGAATGTCATCGCATGCACCCCAGGCCAGGGTGACTGCCCTGCCCTTGTTCTCTGTCCATTGTAGGCCATGGGGCCACACTCCCTGCCTACAGCCATTGATGGACCTTGAGCCAGTGACCTCCTCACAGGCCTCACTTCATTCATCCATAGGGTAGAACATGTTGCCCTTTCCCAGCCCCTTCCCTCTGTGGGGGCAGGAAGGGCTGCCTCTGTGTTCCTCAGTAGGGCCCACCACTCCTTCCCGCCACTCAGTCACCTTCTCCCCAGGTCTGGGGCCTGGGCCTGCTGTCTTTTCTGGGTTCAGGAGTTGCCTGTGCCCTCTGACCTCAGTCCTGGGTCCTACCCTGGGCCCCTATCCCACTCTAGCCTAAGGGCTGGGCAGGCATGTGGTACATGTGTTTCTCAAGCAAAGGGCATGGGAGGTATGCTTGGACACAGAGCAGGGGGTAGGGGTGGCGCTGGGGTGGGGAGGGTTGCAGTTGGGTGGGTGAGCCCAGGGACTGAGGACTGGGAAGCATATGACAGGGCCCCCACATTTAGGCCCTCAGTGTGGGTGGGGTGGGTAGGGGTGGGGGGAGGAACCTGCCCAGAGACCTTTGTTTTGATGGGTAAATGGGACTTGGTTGTTAGCCTTCCCACCTAAAAACTTTATTGAGATGAAATTCACATAACACAATACCCATTTAAAAGTGAAAAGTTTAGCGGCATTTAGTACATTCACAGTGTTGTACAACCACTGACCTCGATCTAGTCCCACAACTTTCCATCATCTCGAAAGGAGACCAGGTCCCCATTAGCTGATACTCCCCTTTCTCACTCCCCCAGCCCCTGGCAACTACCATTCTGTGTTTTGTCTATGGGATTTTACTGTTCTGGACATTTCATATACATAAGTGACCCCTTTGTGTCTGGCTTCTTTCACTTGGCAAAATTTTTCCCCCAGCTAGCATAACTTTTTATTTTGAAAAAATTATAGAGACACAAGGAGATGCAAAAATAGTACTGAGAGGTCCTTGGTCCCCCCACCCCCCACCCCCTACCCTCAGGGCCTTTCAGATCCCTCTTGGGGTAGATGGCCTCTGGTTCCCAGGATTTGGGTGCAGGAAATGGGAAATGAGGACAGATCCTATCGGGGTGGCCTGAGCTGGGGCAGCCCCCACCCTGGTGAGTCGGGCCCCTCGTTCTGCCCCTTGGGCTGAGCTTACCTCTGTGAGGGTGCAGTCTCTCCTGTCCTTTGGTCTTGGGCTGGCCTGGGCGCAGTGTGGCGGCTGCTGGGAGCATAGCCCCTCTCCTGGCCGCCCTCTCCTGCTGCACAGCTTCCTCTCCCAGCAGCCAGTTGGGCCCCCAACGGCTGTCCTCTCCTCCTGGGCCCTGGTCTCATGCCCGGTTGGGGGGAGGGTAGAATTAGCCCTTCCCCAGCAGCTGGCAGGCAGGGAGAGGGCTGGTTGTATTTTAAGCTGTTGAGTGGTTCAGCAGGAACTCGGAGGCCTCTTTCCCCGGAGGCACAGTGTTGCCTTCCTGTGGACCACACCGGCTCGGAAGGCATGTGGGCATTGCCTGCCTGGGACCCAGCAACTATTAATATACCTGCAGCCACGGGGCAGGCCCTGTGCCTGCCCAGGGCCCTGCTGTTCTAGCCCTTTCTGTACATTCCTGTGTGCCCCGCCCGTCTCCCATGAGTCCCCTTGGTGGGACTGGTACTCCAGGTGATAAGACCAGCTTTCTGTTTTTGGCCCCTCTATCTGGCCTTGTTACCCTGTGGCTCAGAGGGGTTCAATGACCTGTGCCCAAGGCACATAGCCTGACAGAGCTCTCTCTAGGGTGTTAACAATAGGCAGGTTGGCCAAGACTTCGTGGGTGCTGGGCCCTCTCCTACCCGCAGGTCATGGGGGTGGGTGCTGCAACCACCAGCTGGCCCGCAGGGGTCTGGGATCTCACTCCAGGCCACGTCCTTCCCTTCGTGGCAGCTCCACAGGCTTTGGGACACTGTGCGTCTGTCAGGTACCACGCTGCACTTCTTGTGCGTTGTCTCATGGGACCCTCCCAGCCCTCCTGTCTGCTCCCCAGGCTGAGGCCCAGAAGAAGTGGTTCTGTGGCAGGGCCAGATTCAGTCCCATGTACTGTCCACCACATCCCCTGCCTCTCTCACTGTCGTTGGGGTGTGTGTGAGGGGAACCCTTCGTTCAAGGGCCTTGGGTGGGTGTATGCCCTCAGAAAGCCTTGCGTGGGCCCTGCATGGGGTTTCGAGCCCTGCGCCTCTTCCCCATGCTGCCACTGACTGAGGGCCATCAAGCGTGGGAAGGGTCCTCAGCACCTGTTGCCCAGTGGCCGACTTGCGGACAGACCCAGCCCTACCTGCCACTGCTCGTTTGAGCTCTGTGCACTCAGGCCTTTCAGGACTGGCCTGCCCACCGGCCTCACTGCTGCTCTTCCATGTCCGCGGTGTTTGTTTTGACCTGCGTGGAGTGGGGGTCAGATCTCCCCTCCCTCCTGGAGCTTCTTCCCTCCCAGCAATACCCCTCTGCTCTGCCACTCTCTGGGGCTCAGGGAGATCAGGTGTGAAGTGGGCTGTGTGCTCTGGGCTTTGGGGATCTCAGGGCCTGGACAAGGCAGCTATGTTGGGCTTACATGATGGGAAGACTGCCCTGAAGGTGACCTTGAACATGGTCTGGGTGGATCTGGTGAAAAATGTGTGGAGAGGGAAGTCAGGGAGGTCAGGGAGGTGGGCCAAGGCCTCATCAGCCCAGGCTGGGGTGCTTTCTGGAAACTTCCTGGTTTCTTTACCCTTTTCACACAGAGGCTCTCTGCACCAATAACTCTGGAATCTGTCACCTCCCTGGGAACACGAATACACAAGGGAAATAATCCGAGTGTCTCTCACAGCTCAGGAGGGGAAATGGATGATCTATCTCTCGGATTCTCAAAATAGCTGGGATTTCTCCAAGCCTGGTGAACTCTGCTGGCTTGAGCCGGGTGCCGGGGTGTGGGTATGGGGTGGCCTGAGACACCTCCATGCCTTCTTCTGGAGACCTCCCTACCCCCCAGTGCTCTTTGGGGGCTATGTCCACTTGAAAGCCTCACTTTCAGGGTGACCCCAGCCCCTGGGGGGCTGTGCCCGATCTGTGCCATGGCTCTTCGGGGGCTCAGTCTGGGAAGTTTTATATTTAGCTGGGCATGGCTGTAGGGCCACTCGGGTTACAGCTGCACAGAAGGTGGCAGTGCCAGGGCAGGCGTGGGCTCCTTTCCAGCACCGCGGCAGAATTTGATCGCGTGGCCTGGCCCAGAGCGCTGTGCGTGGGGAGGTCGGTGGTGGGGCCTGACGGCCGGCAGCTTGGGCCACTGGCCTTGTGGGCAGAGCAGGGTGGCATGGACCTGAGTGTGAGCTTGGTGGCTCGGGAGGCCAGCCAGGGCCATGGCCCCAGCCCTGGCTTTGGCCTCAATGGCCTGCCCCGGCCTGCACCACCCAAAGTGGTCAAGAAACCTAAAAAGGGCGTTCTCTTCTTTGAGGTGGAGATTCTGGATGCAAAGACTCGGGAGAAGCTGTGTTTCCTGGACAAGGTAGTACCGTGGTGCCGGCTGCACTGGGTCAGGGTGCTGGGCCCATGATTCTTCCTTCTGGGGGCTCCTGACCCCAAGGAAGATGGGAGTGCTCCTCCAAACTGCTTGGGGGGGGTGCGCATGAGGGGTCCTATCCTCGGGCCTGGGCCTGTCCCTCCCAGCTCGGGGTAGAGTGGGCAGCCCTGGGCCCTGGGTGTGGCCGGGACTTGGCCTCATAGTGCAAGAGGAGGTGAAGCAGCCTCAGTGGAGCCTTCAGGGCTTTGGGCTGCGAGGGGGTAGAATTGTAACCTGCCCCTCCTGAGACCAGGTCAGGGGAAGGGGCTTGTCCCTTCCTAGGGGAGGTCTGGCCTGGACTGTGGGTCTTTACTCTGGGGGGAGATGTGGGGAGGGTGGAGAGGAGAGGCCCAGCTTCTCCTGCTCAAATTGTCTCTCAGCTTGGCTGGGGGCATCCTGGCTGCCTGGTAAACCTGGACACTCAGGCCCACTGCTGTCCCCACTCTGACAGGCCCTTGCTGCTCCACTAGGCCATGTGGGTATGGGGCTTGGACCCCAGCCTTCCCCACTCCCATAGCAGCTACCCAGGCCCCCATCCATCCCCACTTCAGCAGGAGGGATCCTGGATCAGGGGTCCTGGCTCCCCCCAGGGCTGACTTCCCTCCGGCCCGTGCTTCCCTCAGGTGGAGCCCCATGCCACCATCGCAGAGATCAAGAACCTTTTCACTAAGAGCCGTAAGTCCAGGGCCCAGCCATACTGCCTCCTGCAGCCCCTCTGGGCAGGGGCCTCTGGGTGGGACCCCTCCTAGCAGCCTCTCCCCCTAGGGCCTGCAGAGATGCCCATAGTGGAGCCCAGGATCTTCTGGGCTTGCCTGTTGCAGCGCCCCTGTGTGGCCACTGGTAGGAATGCCCTTGCTTGGTTTTCGGAAGGACAACATCCAGCTTCTGCCAGTGCTCTTCCAGGCTGTGTCCTGGAGCCACACAGGCCACAGAGGCCTTGTTCTTGGTTGGAGGAGCTGTGGGGTCCTTGGGCCCCACAAGGCTGTGTGCTGTGACTCTCTGCTCTCCCCGCAGATCCGCAGTGGTACCCTGCCCGCCAGTCCCTCCGCCTGGACCCCAGTGAGTACAGCTGTTGCTTGACCACCTCTGGGCACCCCGGTGGCAGTGGGCAAAGGCCTGGGTAGCTCCTGAGCTGTGGCCTGCCTCTTTGCAGAGGGCAAGTCCCTGAAGGATGAGGACGTTCTGCAGAAGCTGCCTGTGGGCACCACAGCCACACTCTACTTCCGGGACCTGGGGGCGCAGATCAGCTGGGTGACGGTGAGTCCTGACCCTACTACCTACAGCCTCCTCTCCCATCAGCCACGTTGGGGTGACTCACCTGCCCGTTTTCCCAGGTCTTCCTGACAGAGTATGCGGGACCCCTTTTCATCTACCTGCTCTTCTATTTCCGGGTACCCTTCATCTATGGCCACAAATACGACTTCACGTCCAGCCGGCACACAGTGGTGCAGTGAGTGGGCCAGGCTGGAGGGGGTAACGGGAGGTGGGGGAAAGGCCTGTGGATCGGCCCCTCTGAGCCAGATCTCCTCCCAGCCTCGCCTGCATCTGTCACTCATTCCACTATGTGAAGCGCCTACTGGAGACGCTTTTCGTACACCGCTTCTCCCATGGCACCATGCCCTTGCGCAACATCTTCAAGGTAAGGCCCCCGGCCTAGTGTCCCAGGCCCACCCACCTTAGCCCCACCCTCGCAGGACCCAGCTCTCTGCCCATACTCCTAAGGGTGGATACCCCCACCCCTGCACCCCCTCCCTAGACCCTGCCCTCCACTGGGCTAGGCCCCATCCTGGCCCTGCTCCCTTTCAGAATTGCACCTACTACTGGGGCTTCGCTGCGTGGATGGCCTATTACATCAACCACCCTCTCTACACGCCCCCCAGTAAGTGGCTTTGGGACCCTGCTCCTCCTGTGAGCCCCCATCTTCCACCAGGCTCCTCTCATAGGCCTCCCCTCTGGTTTTCTTTCCAGCCTATGGAGCTCAGCAGGTTAAACTGGCACTGGCCATCTTTGTGGTAAGCAGGCAGGCTGGTATGTGATGGGGTGGAGGGAGTCTGGGGGGCTCTGGGCTGACCCTGCTCCTCTGACAGATCTGCCAACTGGGCAACTTCTCCATCCACATGGCCCTGCGGGATCTGCGGCCGGCTGGTGAGTGGTCTCCTCTGGGCAGGGGGTGGGCAGGCTGGGCCAGAGGGTCTCACTCACCCTTCCCATCCTGCCTGTCAGGATCCAAGACCAGGAAGATCCCATACCCCACTAAGAACCCCTTCACGTGGCTCTTCCTACTGGTGTCCTGCCCCAACTACACCTATGAGGTAAGGGCCTGCCCTGCTCCCCTCTCCCCCATGGGGCTTCAGGTTCCATGTGGAGGGGTCAGTCCCTGGAAATGGAGGTCTCAACCTTGGGGCTCCCCAACATTTACAGGCGGGGAGTGGGGAAGAATCAGGTTGCCTGGCTCAGCAGTTGCTTTTGCAGTTTGAACTTGAGAGCATCTGGTGATGCTGACTGTGGCCTGGGTTGGGAATTGTCTAAGGCTGGGCTTGTGGCTGTTGAGGGCTGAGGGGCATGTGGCCCCTGCTCCCCACCCCCAATAGCTGGCCTGCCCTCATCTCTGCCCTGTGCCCACAGGTGGGGTCCTGGATAGGTTTTGCAATCATGACACAGTGTCTCCCAGGTGAGCCCACTTCCCCCCCTCAGCCTGGCCCTGCCCCAGTCCGGGCCCTGCCTCCTCTCTGACCCCCTGTTCTGCTCTGCAGTGGCCCTCTTCTCTCTGGTGGGCTTCATCCAAATGACCATTTGGGCCAAGGGCAAGCACCGCAGCTACCTGAAGGAGTTCCGAGACTACCCACCCCTGCGCATGCCCATCATCCCCTTCCTGCTCTGAGTTGCCCATCCCCACCAGCTCCTACAGTCAGGCTCTTGGGAGCCGGGCTCTTGTACCCCACCATGTGTCGTCCTGGGGGAGGAACGGGGGTACACTGCTGTCCAGCACCTGGAATAAAATCTGCCTGCCCAGCTGGATTCAGACTCAGGCTCTGTGTGTTTCTTTGGGGGGTTTGGGGACCAGTATACCATGGGAATAGGCAGGGCTTGGGCTGAGGGCCCAGAGGCTTTTATTTCTCCCCTTGTCCAAGGGTGGTGGGTGGGCCCCACTACACAGCCACCTGGCTTCTGGCCAGATCTGCCTCCCTCTGTTCTCGCCGCTTCTTCCGCTGGAGCAGCCGCCGTTCGCGCTCAAACTCCTTCATTCGCATCACGTAGCTGTGGGCAGAGCATGAGAAAGGGCGTTACAGCTCCCTGGCCTGATGTGGCCCTCCCTTTGCCCTGGGAAGCCAACAACGGGGCTGGAACTCCACCCCAGAGCACTCTGGGAGGCCTCAGAAACCCGTGCCCCTGGTTTAAGTCTGGGGTCTGCCCCCTCTCTGCCTCTCTGGTGGACACCAGTGAGCCCTGGGCCTCCTACCTGGAACCCTGGCATGGCCGATCCTCCAGGTGGCCTCAAAGATGCCTGCCCCACCTGACTCTTCCCTTGCCTCCACCCAACAGACCTCCTGAGAGTCTTTTTTCAATTATGCTGAGGGCCTGGCTAGAAACTCAGGTTAGTTCACTGTCCTTTGCCTCAAGATCCTTGGGCTGAGGGGTAGATGGGGGTGGGAGTGAGGGATAAGGGGCGGGTTTGGGGCTCACTCGAGGTGCTCGCAGTAGTCCCAGTCGTGCTGCTCGTGTTTGCAGGCCAGGAAGTTGGGGAAGCTGTCGCGCTTGCATTTGAGCAGCCGGATAAGGTAGTGAGCGCAGTAGTCTCGCTGCTGGAGCACCAGCTGTGCATCATTCATCTGCTGCTGCGTGGCCACCATCTCTGTGGGGAGGGAGTGGGTGGGACTCAGCAAGGGTGGGCTTTTGGGGCCTAACTGCTGGAGGTTCCCCATGATGCCCTGAGTCCAGGGAGACCCAGCCAACCCACATGCAACCAGGAGTCACAGCTCAGGCCTGCCCCCCACAGGTCAACTGTGTGGCAGCAGGTGACTGCCATCCTCTGACAGATGGAATGTCCTTTTCTCATTTGTTCAAAGGCAATCCTGGACACTGAGGCCCAGACAAGGGAAGAGTCCCTGTCTCCCCATCACCCTAGGCACCTCAGCATCCACACTGGATCCTCATCTCCCCTCTCCTCGCTCTGGGATCACTCTCCAGACAGTCCCATGGGGTGACCTGGATCTCGGCTCTGCCCTCTCACCAGAGTGGCCTCTTGGAAATCCAGTTTCTTCCCCTAAGGAGTGGACTAACAGTCTCCACTCCAAAGTCAACTGATCGAGCATGAAGGAACGAATATAAGTGCTCAGTGCCCACCTCAATGAGAGCTGAACTAGCTACTGGCCTTGTACCCCACCCACCTGGCAAATCTGATCTGGGACCAAGTCAACCTTCAGGAGCTGATTGTGGCCCTTAAAAGTCTGGGTACACACTTCATGCTGGCAATCTCTCAGCTCCCCTGCAATCTTCCCCCACTGGCTTCTCTTCCCTCTGCTTCTGAACCCTGTGTCTCTGTCTCCTTCAGGCTCTGGTCCTCATCTCCTGTCCCTGCACAGAACCCCTCTGGCTTCCACTCTCTGCCCACTCAAGGCTCTCACAAGGGCAACTGAGATCCCAGGACACTGCTCTTCCTTAGCTTCTTTCTTGAACATTCTCTTCCCCTGGCTCTCCCCTCCCCAGGTTTCCTCCCATCTCTGTGGCTTTGGCTTCCTGAGGTTCTTGCTGAGAGCCTTTGCTCCTTTTAATCCATGGCTTCCATCACCACCCCATAGACCGTTAAGCCCCAACTTGGTACCCCCACCCTCACCTTGTCTGAGCGCTGGGCCCATAATCCACCTATAGTCCCCCCTCCTGGTTTCCATGGCAATGTGACTGCTACCTGCACCTGACATAATCAGTCAGCAGTTAGGATTTATGGAGTACTTAGGTGTTAGGGATCCTGCTCTTGGAGGGAGACACAGTACAAACAGGTGGAGCCAATGTCACAGAATGTCCACAATGCTAAGTACCAGAAAAATAAAGCAAGGGAGAGAGGCAGTGTTGGAGGTGGGTCACAATTTTAGATGAAGGGGTCCTTTAGAAAGTGGCATCTGAAAGTGAGGGATGAGACATGAAGACACCTGGGGGAAGAGCATTCCCAGTAGGGGAGCAACAGGTGCAAAGGCCTTAAGGTGATGGTACAGGTCTTGGGATGCCCCAGGGATTTGGATGGAGTATGTGGTCTGAGTGGGCTTGCTGAGTGCAAGATGCTCGTTAACACTGTGGAGAGACGCCAAGTAGGCAGTGGGGTCCATGAGTCTGGGGTTCAGGGTCAAGGCCCAGCTGGAAGTAAAAACTTGGGAGCACTGGGACACAGCATTTGAAGCTAGGGAACTAGCAGAGAACTCTAGGGAGTGAGTGGAGACCCTGGGCCTCCCCAATATTTACAATATGGGGAGTGGGGGAGAATCAGTGAAGGAGCCCACATTGAGGTAGGCAGGAGTGGGGGGATCCTAGCAGCCAGGTGAGGAAGGGCTTCCAAGAAGAGGCAGCGATCAGCTATGCCTGGCACTGTGCAGTGGGGTCAGTTGGAACTGGGATTTGACATGGAGTATAGCAATAGTGTGTGTAACAAGATCCCAGCTCTTGCAGTGAAGTGGAGAGAGCTGGAGGGGGAGGGGGTCCAGGAGGGGATTTAAAACAGTAAAAGTAACCATTGTATTTGCATGTCGATGGAAAAAACAATGTTGCAAGAGAAAGGGAGAATGATAGGGGTGCCCCTGGATAGGTGAGAGGATGGTGAGAGGATGGGATGGAGGTCACAAGGGATTTTCTGGAGCAGGGACAGATCATCTGAAGTAACAGCAAAGGAGGAGTGCCAGGGAGCCATGAGAGCTCTTTTGACAGTTTCTATTTTTTTTTTATTTCAAAAATATGTTTTTATTGATTTTTTTCAGATAGGAGAGAGAGAAACATCAATGAGAATCATTGATCAGTGCCTCCTGCACATCCCCTACTGGAGATGGTGCCTGCAACCCAGGCATGTGCCCCAACCAGGAATCAAACCGTGACCTCCTGGTTCACAGATGGACATTCAACCACTGAGCCATACTGCCGGACTCCACTGATTTTTAGAGAGTGGAAGGGAGGGGGAGAGAGAGAGAAAAACATTGATGTGGGAAACACATTGATGGGTTGCCTCCGCACATGCCCGACTAGGACCAGGGATTGAACCTGCAACTTGACTGGAATCGAACCTGAGACCCTTCAGTGCGTGGGCCAACGCTCTAACCACTGAGCCAAATAGGGAAACAGCTTCTATTTTCTTAATAAGAGAATTCAAAGTGACTAGCTGAAATGAGGTACCAGAGTCAGAGAGAAGGCATGAGATACTCATCTAGGAGGGAGGGGGAGAGGGAAGGGCCAGGAAATGTATCAGGAAAGCCAGCAGCAGAAGGATCAACTAGGGGGTTGATGGGGAGAACAGTTGTAGAGGCCGAGTGTTTTTCTCCCATGATGTTCAGTTGCATAGGGACAGAAGCCAAGGAGAGCTGGGCTTAACCAGGGTTGTGGTTTAGCCAAGCAGGGGAGAGGAGCAGGAGGCTGTGGGTGTCTGCAAAACAGCAAAGCAGGGTGAGAGAAGCAGGGGGAAGGATTAACGTATAAGAAGGTAGGTGGATCAATGGACTGCAAGTTCATGCAGGGCTGAACAACTACCAGGAATCCGGCCATTGGAGGGGTCCACTTCCCAACGTCCTCTCAAATCCAGACCTCTCTGCACATCCCTGTCTCCAAGTCCTCGCCCACCCAGCAGCCAGCGCAGCCTTTTGCCAAAGCAAATCTGATCGTGTCTCCTCTGCTTACAAAAGCTGGCTCTCCCCTCTCCCGGGTCTCCGTGTGGTCAACTCCTACTCATTACCCTGAGGTCTGGCTTCCAGCTATTGTCTCCTGGAAGCCTGCGTTATCTGCCTGGTGCCTGTCTCACCCCCAGGGCTGCGAGGTTCCTTTAATCAGTGCCTGCTGTATCCATGGTGCCCAACTTGGGACCCTGGCCCAGGATTGGCGTTTGATGTGCTTGTGATATTACTACATTAAAAAGCAACGTGCAGCCCTGGCCGGTGCCGCTCAGTTGGTTGAGCGTCGTGCCATGCACCTCGAGGTCGCCGGGCTGGATTCCCGGTCGGGGCACAATCTCAGGTTGCGGGCTTCATCCCCGGTGTGTGCAGGAGGCAGCCCATCGATGGCTCTCTCTCTCTAAAATCAATAAAAACATATTTAAAAAAAAGCAACGTGCACGACAGTGTGTATGGCGTGAGTCCCTTTGTTTCCTTGCGCATACCTAAGAACAGGAGTGACATCGGGACCGAGGGACAATGAACACGTCCCTTCGCAATGAGCCCTGCCCTGGGTCCCCGCTGACTCCAGGACAAAGCCCAGTTCCCAGCGCCTAGTTAGCCCCATATCGCCACTCTTCCCCCGGGTTTTTCCTCAAGCCGTGCCCTCTGCCCTGAATGCCTCCACACTCAGGCAGGGTCACACTTGCCCTCCTTACTCCCCCGGGCCAGGTCAGCGCTGGGCCCAGCCCGGCGGACCCCGGGGTTAAGGCGTCCGCACCCCACTCTCGTTGGCCGCGCCTGCGCATTGGATCTCACCGCGCTCCTTGCGCCCGGGGAAGCCGTAGTCGGGCGGAAAGGTGGGCATACGCAGGGGGTCTGGCTCCCCTGAGGAATCGCCCAGGTAGCGCCTGGCCAGGTGCGCTCCCATGGCTGCTGTCGCCACAGATTCCTGTGGCAGTCAGGTCACCTCGTTCCTATCCGGAAGCACTGCCCCCTCGCTAGTCTAAGTTTCCGGGTTGCGCTGGCTGTCACGGGGATCATAGAGACGAATGAGTCCGGAGGACTTCCGGTATTTCTGGCGTCACCTGGCGGCCATTTGGAGACATTATAGGCACGGCGCGCCCCTTCTTAGGATCCTGTGACTGCCAATGAATGTGGGTGTGTGTAGATGTTTTTTTTTTTGCCTCTGGATAGAAATCCATTTGGGTGAGGAACTGAAGGGGGGATGACGTGGGTCCGGGGCCTTCCCCTACCCTCACTGGGCGCCCCTGATCTCCCCAGGCTACAGCACAAATGGAAAAAAAATTTTCATATTATAATCATATTTTTTAAAAACATGATTTTCACAAAAAACATTCGAATTTGTTTTAAAAAGCCTTGCACGGTATCAATGATAAATTTAGTGAATATCAAAAGTTTAAATAAAATTATTAAAAAAATATGCAAATAAAGTTATCTAATCAAGAGGGAATATGCTAATTGACCATGACTCCATCACAAAGATGGCTGCACCCACAGCTGAGGCCAAGTTCCCTTAAGGAGTCTTTTTATTTTTAATTAAAAAAATATTTTATTGGAGAGGAATCCAAGATGGTGGCGTAGGTAAACACCTAAACTGCTGCCTCCCACAGCAATTTAAACTGCAACTAAAAGACAAAACGTCTATCACCCAGAACCACGGGAAAGCTGGCTGAGTGGAAGTTCTACAACTAGAAGGAAAGAGAAAAGAGCATTGAGACGTGCATGAGCGCTGAAAAGCTGAGGTATGGAGGCGCGTGATCCGGGCTGGCGGCAGGCGACTGGGTGCGTTGCTTTTTTCAACCCGAACGGAGACAAGCCCCCGATTACTCTGAAATCCAGTCTCTGGGGAGACGCGGGGGACCTAAACTCCTACGGGGAGAAGCTGGACTATCTGCCAGTGAGAGTGGCTTGCTTGCAGAGCTGCGCGCAGGAATAATTGTTTACGGCACTGGGGCACAGGACTCCAGGACGTGGTCGGGGACACAGAGCCGGCTTACTAGCAGCCATTGCTGTTTGCCACGCCCTAACCTAGTGACGCCCTGAGACCCCGCCCCACACAACCTACAAACCCACCCAAGCTCCAAGCAGCTCAATTAGCATAAGAAAGCCTGCCCTATCACAGCTTAACCTAGAAAACTTGCAGCCCGGGTCAGACAGCTCCAAAACCTCCAAACCCCAAGCAAAGAGGAGAAAACTGCAGCTCTCACTGTAGCTCCTGCTGAGTGCCCTCAGACAGTAGCTGACCTGCACCCCATTGGAGATCCAGAAGCCAGTGTACCTAGTGGTCAGTGTGAGACACCAGATTTCAACTCCTCACATCCATAAGTGACACATTCAAAGGCAGACTCAGTGAGCACCAAAGCCCCACTGAAACAAGTCCTGCCCCATAAGCGTGTCTTCAGCGCAGCACTTCTTCCATTATAGACACAGGGAGTGCTCACAGCTAATTGGCCTGGAGGTCAATTCCTCCCAGCGTACCAACAGCAATTCAGGCTTAACTACACCAAGACTTTGCACTCAGCCCACAAAGGGGTGTACCAAGAGCATCCACATCAGGTGATTGGGGAGGCTGAGCTACTGCCCCCTATAGGTCACCTACCACACAAAGCCACTCCATCAACACAGGGAAGCAGCCAAAATGCAGAAACAAAGAAACATGTCACGAATGAAAGAAATGGAGGTAATCAAACTACTGGATGACATAGAGTTCAGAATCACATTTATAAGGTTACTCAAGAATCTTCTAAAAACCGCCGAGAAACTTGATGACACTTCTGAGGAGCTTAGTGAGACCTTCAAGGACCTTAATAAGAATGCCAAAAAAATGGAAAAGGATCAGTCAGAAATGAAGCATACACTGTCTGAAATAAAAAATATACAGAAACTCAACTGTAGATCAACATACCCCAAGAATCAAACCAAAGATCTGAAATATGTGGAAACAAAAAACATCCAACCAGAAAAACAAAAAGAAAAAAGAATCCAAAAATATGAAGATAATGTAAGGAGCCTCTGGGACAACTTTAAGTGAAACAACATCCGAATTTTTGGGGTGCCAGAAGAAGGGAGAGAGCAAAATATTGAAAACGTATTAGAAGAAATAATGACAGAAAACTTTCCCTACCTGGTGAAAGAAATAGACTTACAAGTCCAGGAAGCACACAGAACCCCATACAAGAGGAACCCAAAGAGGACCACACCAAGACACATCATAATTAAAATGCCAAGGGCAAAAGACAAAGAGAGAATATTAAAAGCAACAAGAGAAAAACAGTTAATTACCTACAAGGGAGTACCCATACGACTGTCAGCTGATTTCTCGGCAGAAACTATGCAGGCCAGAAGGGAGTGGCAAGAAATATTCAAAGTGATGAACAGCAAGAACCTACAACCAAGATTACTCTACCCAGCAAAACTATCATTCAGAGTTGAAGGTCAGATAAAGAGCTTCACAGACAAGAAAAAGCTAAAGGAGTTCATCGCCACCAAACCAGGATTACATGAAATGCTGAAGGGTATTCTTTAAGAAGAAGAAGAAGAAGAAAAAGGTAAAGATAAAAATTATGAACAACAAAATGACATCAAATACATACCTACCAACAAGTGAATCTAAAAATCAAGTGAATAAAAAATCTGAAGAACAGAATGGACTGGTGAATATAATAGAATCAGGGACATAGAAAGGGAGTGGACTGACGATTCTCAGGGGAAGCAAGTGTGAGGGGTGCGGGAAGAGATTGGACAAAAATCTTACTCCTATGGATGAAGACAGTGGCGGGGGGTAAGGGCATGGGGTGGGGTGGGGAATCAGGTGGAGGGGAGCTATGGGGGGAAAAAAAGTGGAACACCTGTAATAATCTGAACAATAAAGATTTAATTAAGAAAAAAAATATTTTATTGAGTTTTTACAGAGAGGAAGGAAGAGGGATAGAGAGTTAGAAACATCGATGAGAGAGAAACATTGATCAGCTGCCTCCTGCACATCCCCTACTGGGGATGTGCCCACAACCAAGGTACATGCCCTTGACCAGAATCGAACCCAGGCCCCCTCAGTCCGCAGGCCGATGCTCTATCCACTGAGCCAAACCAGTTTTGGCCCCTTAAGGAGTCTTAATGAGCAATCAGCAGAGACCTGAGGCTATGCCCTCCCTGCCCCCGTGGGTCTTGACAGGGGCCTCAGGCTGCATCCCCTGCCCCAGAGCCAGGCCAGGGGACCCAAGGCCACGCCCTCCACCTGGCGGAGCTTGATGGGGGACCTCAAGGTGTGCTTCCTGTCCTGGTGCTGGGCTAGGGGACCTCAGGCTAATCCCCCCGCCCCAGCGCCAGGCTGGGGGACCTCAGGTCCTGCCCCCCACCAGGTGGGGCTTGACAGAGGACTTCAGGCCGCGCCCCCCACCCTGGCACCATGCCGGGGGATCTCAGGCTGCACTCCCCCACCCCAGCACCGGGCCAGGGGACCTGAGGCTGCGCCCCCCTGCCAGGGGACCTCAGGCCGTGCTCCCCACCCAGCAGGGCTTGATGGGGGACCTCAAGGTGCACCCCCAGTGCTGGGTTGGGGGAACTCAGACCGCGGCCCCCGCCCAGTGGGCCTTGCTGGGGGCCTGAGGCTGCGCCCCCTGCCCAGTGGAACTTGACAAAGGTGGGACTGGCCAGGTCTGGATCTAGACCAATTGGGGGGGGGGGTGGCCGGGTTTGGGTCTCATGCGATTTTGAGGCGCATGTGGGTGGGCGGGGACATGACTCTCGGTCCCCCTTTTAATGTGCACGAATTTCGTGCACTGGGCCACCAGTATATGCATAAAAGGCTAAGCACCTGGCCAGTACCTATGATGCACACTGACCACCAGGGGGCAGACGCTCAATGTAGGAGCTGCCAGGCTGCAGTGAGTTGGCAGCAGCGGTTCTCAGGTGATGTACTCGGGAACCAGAGAGGAGGGAGCTCGATTCCTTGAGGGGCCACATGATTCCACCTTCCGCTGTGGGTTATGTTATTGCAATCACCAATAATGAGAGAATTATTGATCAGCTGCCTCCTGCATGCTCCACACTGGGGATTGAACCCACAAGCTGGTCATGTGCTCTGACTGGGAATCGAACCGTGACCTCCTGGTTCATAGGTCGATACTCAACCACTGAGCCATGCTGGCCAGGCTGGGCTGTCTTTATTGACCCATCATCTTGTTTGGCAGTTTTGGACCATTACAAACAACACTCTTTAAAAAATATTTTTAAATTTGATTTTTAGATAGAGAGGAAGGGAGAGGGATATATATAGAGAAAACATCAATGAGAGAGGAAGTTTTTGATTGGTTGCCTCTTGCATGGCCCCCCACTGGGGACTGAGCCCACAATCCATCAATTTCTGGGTTGACGCTCACCGGCTGAGCCACACCAGCTGGGCCAAACAACACTCTCTTTGAAACACTACTGGCATTTAGGATTCTCTATTGATGATCTTGGCTGCTGTAAAGTGATTCGTCATAATCTCTGTGGTACCCATATAGTTCTAGGAAGTATCTTTACAAATGCAACCCAAGGTAGCCATATTATGAAGAATGAAGTGGAAACTAGTAGTAATGTCAATTTATTTGCTGTACTATGTCTACTTAGCATTCGAGTTGATCTATAAACACTGTCAAAAGCTTCAGTTTTTAACATTTACTTATTTCTAGGTATATATTTCAACATTTATGAATTTACAATATTAACAAGGGTTTGTGATTTTATTTTATTTATTAAAAAAACATTCTTATTGATATAGAGGAAGGGAGAGGAAGAGAGAGAAACATCAATGATGACAGAGAATCATTGATTTGCTGCCTCCTGCATGATCCCTTCTGGGAATCGAACCCAGGACCTTTCAGTCCTCAGGCCAAGGTTCTATCCACTGAGCCAAACTGGCCATGGCGAGGGGTTTGTGATTTTACAAAGTTCATATTGTCAATGAACACATGTTAAGCACATCCACATTGCATAGACTGTGGTAATTAACATGTAATAATGGTATGATCTGCTATTGTTATCTCTCCCTTTATTGGAGAAACCTTAGTTTAATTATTTTCTCCAAAAATAAATTATCCATTTGCTTACCAAAAAAAAGAATCTTGTGCCCTAGCTGTTTGGCTCAACGTTTGATAGAACGTCAGCCTTTGGACTTAAGGGTCCTGGGTTTGATGGCTGGTCAAGGGCATGTACCTCCGTCGCAGGCTTGATCCCCAGCCCTGGTTGGGGTGCGTGCAGGAGGCAACCAATTGATGTGTCTCTCTCACATCGATGTTTCTCTCTCTCTGTCTCTCCCCCTCCCTTCCACTCTCTCTAAAAATCAATGAAAAAATATCCTTGGGTGAGGATTAAAAAAAAAAAAAAAGAATCTTGAGATGAGATCATCTTGGATTAACCAGGTGGGCTGCCAATCCAATGACAAGTGTCCTTATTGGAGAAAGACAGAAGGAGATTTGGCATAGACAGAAGAGGAGACACAGAAAGAGGAGCAGGCCCTGTGAGGATGGAGGAGAGGCTGGAAATATGCAGCCACAGGCCCAGGAACCACCAGAGGCAGGAGGGCCCAGGAACAGACTCTCCCCTCGGGCCTTCGGAGGGAGCACGCCTCTGCCAACACCTTGACTTCGGACTTCAGGCCTCCGGAACTGTGAGAAAATAAATCCCAGTGGTGGTAAGCCGCCCAGTTTGTGGTCATTTGTTTCGACAGCCCTAGGAAACCAACACGCTCCCTTTTGGTGGATAAATCCCAAATTCGTCTCCAGGTGTGTGCAACCACTGACTGGGAGCCTTCAGGTGGGCACCTCACACCTTGCAGGCTGTCTCGGTCCATTTGGGCTGCTATGACCACGTCTACAGACTGGGTGGCTTATCAACAACAGAAAGTCACTTCTCAGAGTTCTGGGGGCTGCAAGTCCAAGATTAGGGTGCTGGCATGGTCAGGTTGCAGACGGCCCACTTCTGGCTGTGTCCCCACATGGGGGAAGGGATGAGCGAGTTCTCTGGAGTCCCTTTTATAAGAGCACGAATTCCAGTCATGAGGGATCTACCCTCATGACCCAGTCTCCTTCCAGAGGCCTCACATCCTAATACTATTACAGTGGAGGTTAGGATTTCAACATATGAGTTCTTTTGGGGGGAGGGCCACACATATTCAGTCCATAACATACACTCAGACCACACTCCGATTTCCCTGCTCTCTTTCTCCTAAACCTGCTCCCCTCTCTGTCTAGTTTTAGGCAATGGCTGCTCCATTTTTCCAGGGGCTCAGGCCCCAAACCTTGGGATCACACTTGATTGTTGCCCTTCTCTCACTTCAGGCAGCCAAATCATTGGCCCATTCCTATGCCTTCAACACTGAAGTCTGTCAAGGTACCATCACCTCTTCCCAGTATGACTGTAGAGCCATATCCTTGTCCTCATCTTCCTGAAGCACACTCTCAGGGTGCACCTGTCAAAAGGGAAGTCAGAGGGAAGGTGGGGGTGTTGAGGGTGGGTGGGAAATGATCAACCAAAGAACTTATATGCATATATGCGTCACCCATGGACACAGACAATAATGTGGTGAAGGCATGGGGTAGGGTGTGGGTGTGGGTGGGCTAGAAGGGACCAATGGGGGGTGGGGAAAGGGGACATATTTAATACTTTCAACAATAAAGACTTAAAGAGAAATAAGATCATGCCATTACTCTGTTCAAACCCTCTTTTGGCTCCCTCACCCCCCCATTTCACGTGGAGTAAAAGCCGGACCTACCCTGGAAGTGTCTGACAAGGGAGTGTCTGACAAGGGAAGTCTGGGTGCCAGGGTTCTTGTCCCAGCCTTACAAAGGGTTCAGCAATCTGGAGAAAGGAGCTGCACGTAGATTATTAAAGAGTCCGGAGACGAAAGGTAATTTTGAAAGGCAGTGGGGGTCAGAGGAGCTTCAGCTAAAGGAACTGAAAGACTACCCCTTGTCTAAGGACTCTGTGCTATTTATTAACACAATTTGTTCTAAGGCAAGGTAGAGACATACACTTCAAAGGGTAAGGTTTCAAAGGGTAGGCTACAGAAGCATTGTAGGTTTGGGGAATAGCCTACAGCTGTTCAGATGTTTGGCTAACAGGAGGCAATAAAATGCCCTGAGCTGTCTGGCAGCAAGCAATCCTATTCAGGTTTGGGGGAAGTGCCGTTTAGCCATTCCAACAGGTAAACTACGCATGTGGCTCAGCCCTTGTTGAGCCACCCAAGCTTCACCAACCTTTTTGATGAAACTCTTGTAATTATTACATACTGGAATTGGTTCCTGGCATCTGGGGTGTAGGGCCCCAGGCTCTGTATTTATCACAAGTTCCTAGGTGATGGTGATGTTATTGGTCTGGGAGCACCTTGGGAGGACTGCTGAGCTCAACTTTCATGTGCGGAAATGGGGGAGTGGCCACTCTATACTAAGTGGAAAAGGCAGCTTTGGAGAATAGTCCAGTGGTGATGGAAACTTCCCTTCTCCAGGCCACGGCCTCTATTTGTGCCCTTCCTGACTCTGGAGCTGCACTCACATGTGGTCTTTGTGAAGGGCACTCCTGGAGCTGTGCAGTGTACAACCTGCACAGCTGTACCTAGCAGCCCCGCTCCACCCTGTCCGGCCCTGGGCGTCTCTCCTCCCCCTCCCTTTTTCTGTGCTTCAGCTGCTCACCCAGAGGTCAGAGCTGGGGGGAGACTCAGGGAGGCAATTTAAGGTCCCAGACCCCCTGGATGACCGTGGGAAGTGACAGCCTCTTTCAGGGATACTCAGTTTACTCATCAGTGATACCTCGTGCCATCTAGCCTGAGATCCATTTGACCTATTTATCTTGTTTACCTTCTCTTCCCAAACTGCAGCTTGGTGGAGCAGGGAATAGTGTCTGTCTTGTTCATTGGTATATTCCCCGCACGTAGAATGGAGCTGGCCCACCATGGATGCTTAGCCAATACTTGTCAAGTCCACAAATGAATAGATGGAAGGGATGGTTTGGAGGAGTCAATTAGATGGTTGGGTGCATGAAAAGCGCTCACTGTCTGGCACCTAGTCGGTGCCCAATATATGCTCTCTAACCAGGCGGCCAACCAGAGGGCACTCCCTCCTGGGCCTAGTCATGTCACTGGAGGCTGAAGGGGGTCAAGCCAGGGATGACTCTGGGGTGAGGGGCGGGATGGGGCCCATTCTGTCCTGAGGTCCTTGGACTTAAATGCTTCAGTCTGTCCTGTCCATGCTCAGAGTTGGGGACCTGGGGGAGATGATGTTAGGGTGAGGGTGGTATTAGGCAGCCTGTGCGAGGGTGAGGAGGGAGGGGCTAGGCCTTAGTTACCTGTGCCCACAACCTTCCTGTTTTTTCTCTACCAAACAGCTGACGAGACCTTCCTGTGTCCCCCGCCCGTGCCCCCCAGGTGCCCTGGTTCACTGCCCACAGCTTCTCTGCACCTCCTTCCTCCCTCCCTTGCTCTCCTGGCCTGCCCCAGGCAGGGCTGCTCTGGCATTTTGTGAGCAGAACAGCCTCAGAGGCCCTAATTGGACCGGGGGTGGAGAAGGAAACTTTGGGCAGTGTCTGTGCCTCGGCATGGTCTGCTGGCTGGGAGATCGGAACCTCTGGGTAGTTCAGTTCCGGGGGAGGAGGAGAAACAAGGTTAGTGAGGCCTGGCCAGAAAACCCCGGGGAGTGTGTGTGGGGGGCCTCCTCCCTGCCTGGGGAGCAAACAGGACGCTTGCCTCTAAGCTGGTCCAGACACTCTGCCTGTGTGGAGGGTGGCTGGCTGGCTGGTGCTGAGGATGCGTCAGCCTGGAGAGGCCTGGCCGGGCAGTGGCCTTAGTCAGTGCTTGGTGGGTGGATGTCACTCATTCATTCAACAAGCATTCATTGGACACTGACTGTGTGCCAGGCCGTGGAGCTGAGCTTCCAATGGTGGGGGAGACAGTCAGTGGCAAGAGAAATAAGTGAGATATATGGAATGTCAGGTGGTGATCACTTTTAGGGAGAAACATAATGGTGGAACGTACGAGAAGGGCTGGCTTGGGAATTTACACAGGGTCATTTTAGAAAGTCTCACAGAGAAGGGGCCATTGGATTCAAGACTTCCTGTTCCTCAAACGCACCAGGAACTTGCTGTCCTCAAGGCCTTTGCACAGCCTAAAATGCTCTTCCTCCAGATATCCAAGGCTTTCCCTGACTTCCTTTGGTCTACTTCAATTGTCAGGCCTTTTCCTAATCACCTTCTTCTTCCTTTAAAATTGAGGTATAATTGACATATAACATTATATTAGTTTCAGGTGTACAACATAATGATTCAATATTTGTATATCTTGCAAAATGATCACCACAATAAGTCTAGGTCACAACGGTCACCACACATAGTTACAATTTTTTTCTTGTGATGAGAAATTTAAAAAAAAAATAAATCTTTATTGTTCAGATTACTGGTGTTCCTCTTTTTGTTTTTCCCCTATAGCTCCCCTCCACCTGATTCCCCACCCCACCCTACCCCATGCCCTTACACCCTGCCACTGTCCTCATCCATAGGAGTAAGATTTTTGTCCAATCTCTTCCCGCACCACTCACACCCGCTTCCCCCTGAGAATTGTCAGTCCACTCCCTTTCTATGTCCCTGATTCTATTATATTCACCAGTACATTCTGTTCCTCAGATTTTTTATTTACTTGATTTTTAGATTCACTTATTGGTAGGTATGTATTTGCTGTCATTTTGCTGTTCATAATTTTTATCTTTACCTTTTTCTTCTTCTTCCTCTTCTTAAAGAATACCCTTCAGCATTTCATGTAATCCTGGTTTGGTGGTGATGAACTCCTTTAGCTTTTTCTTGTCTGTGAAGCTCTTTATCTGACCTTCAACTCTGAATGATAGCTTTGCTGGGTAGAGTAATCTTGGTTGTAGGTTCTTGTTGTTCATCACTTTGAATATTTCTTGCCACTCCCTTCTGGCCTGCATAGTTTCTGCCGAGAAATCAGCTGACAGTCGTATGGGTACTCCCTTGTAGGTAACTAACCGTTTTTCTCTTGCTGCTATCAAGATTCTCTCTTTGTCTTTTGCCCTTGGCATTTTAATTATGATGTGTCTTGGTGTGGTCCTCTTTGGATTCCTTTTGTTTGGGGTTCTGTGCGCTTCCTGGACTTGTAAGTCTATTTCTTTCACCAGGTAGGGAAAGTTTTCTGTCATTATTTCTTCTAATAGGTTTTCAGTATTTTGCTCTCTCTCTTCTTCTGGCACCCCAAAAATTCGGATGTTGGTTCGCTTGAAGTTGTCCCAGAGGCTCCTTACACTATCTTCATATTTTTGGATTCTTTTTTCTTTTTCTGGTTGGGTGTTTTTTGTTTCCTCATATTTCAGATCTTTGGTTTGATTCTTGGAGTACGTTGATCTACAGTTGAGTTTCTGTATATTCTTTATTTTAGACAGTGTATGCTTCATTTCTGACTGGTCCTTTTCCATTTTTTTGGCATTCTCATTAAGGTCCTTGAAGGTCTCACTAAGCTCCTCAGAAGTGTCATCAAGTTTCTCGGCGGTTTTTAGAAGATTCTTGAGTAACCTTATAAATGTGGTTCTGAACTCTATGTCGTCCAGTAGTTTGATTTCCTCCGTTTTTTTCATTCGTGACATGTTTCTTTGTCTCCGCATTTTGGCTGCTTCTCTGTGTTGATGGAGTGGCTTTGTGTGGTAGGTGACCTATAGGGGGCAGTAGCTCAGCCTCCCCAATCACCAGATGTGGACGCTCTTGGTATACCCCTTTGTGGGCTGAGTGCAAAGTCTTGGTGTAGTTAAGCCTTAATTGCTGTTGGTACGCTGGGAGGAATTGACCTCCAGGCCAATCGGCTGTGAGGACTTGCTGTGTTTATAAGAACTGCTGTGCTGGAGATACGCTTATGGTGCAGGACTTGTTTCAGTGGGGCTTTGGTGCTCGCTGAGTCTGCCTCTTGAATGTGTCACTTATGGATGTGAGGAGTTGAAATCTGGTTTCTCACACTGACCACTAGGTATACTGGCTTCTGGATCTCCAATGGGGTGCAGGTCAGCTATTGTCTGAGTCCACCCAGCAGGAGCTACAGCGAGAGCTACAGTTTTCTCCTCTTTGCTTGGGGTTTGGGGGTTTTGGAGCTGTCTGACCCAGGCTGCAAGTTTGCTAGGTTAAGCTGAGATAGGGCAGGCCTTTCTTATGCTAATGCTGCTGCTTGGAGCTTGGGTGGGTTTGTAGGTTGTGTGAGGTGAGGTCTCAGGGCGTCACTAGGCTAGGGCGTGGCAAACAGTGATGGCTGCTAGTTAGCCGGCTCTGTGTCTCCGACTGCATCCCATGCCCCAGCGCAGTAAACAATTATTCTTGCGTGTAGCTCTGCAAGCAGGCCCCCCTCACTTTCCGACGTGGTGGCAGACAATCCAGCTTCTCCCCATAGGAGTTTGGGTCCCCCATGTCTCCCCAGAAACTGTATTTCAGAGTAATTGGGGGCTTGTCTCCCTTTGGGTTGAAAAAAGCAATGCCTGCCGCCAGCCCGGATCACTCGCCTCCGTACCTCAGCTTTTCAGCGCTTGTGCACGTCTCAATGCTCTTTTCTCTTTCCTTCTAGGTGTAGAACTTCCACTCAGCCAGCTTTCCCATGGTTCTGGGTGATAGACGTTTTGTCTTTTAGTTGTAGTTTTGAAATTGTTGTGTGAGGCAGCAGTTTAGGTGTTTACCTATGCCACCATCTTGGATTCTCTTGTGATGAGAACTTTTAAGATCTACTTACTCTGGCCTGGCCAGTGTGGCTCAGTGGTTGAGCATCAATTTATGAACCAGGAATTCCAGGTTCCATTGCCGGTCCCATTCCCAGTCAGGGCACATGCCCTGGTTGAAGGTTTGATCCCTAGTGTGGGGCATGCAGGAGGCAGCCAATCAATGATTCTCGTCATTAATTTTTTCTCTCTCCCCCTTCCTCTCTGAAATAATAAAAACATATACTGAAAAAAAGGACACATGTGAAACTCATGTTTCTTTGAGTGTTCTTTATTTATATAGTTCTGAACAGTGTTCAGACAATTCTGTCATGCATGTAGAAAAGTCTAGCAGCACATGTGCAAAAGATATTTCTAGCTCTGGTTTGGTAGCTCAGTTAAGAGTATCGTTCTGATACACCAAAGTAGTGGGTTTGATCCCTGGTCAGGGCACATACAAAAATCAACCAATGAATGCATGATTAAATGGAACAACAAATCAATGTCTCTCTTTCTCTCTCTCAAATCAACAAATAAAAAATATATTTCTAAGAGTATTATCTAAAAAAAATAACAAAATAATGTATTCTCCTAGCATCTTTCCAATATACCTGATCACCTTCTTAAACATAAGCATTTAATGTCCCAAAAACTTTCCCTCTTACCACTGTTTTACCTGCACCCCACATGGTTTGATAAGGTACACTTTCACTTTCATTCAGTTAAAAATACTTGTAATTTTTGACTTCCTCTTTGATGCGTGGATGTGACTTGATTTCTGAATATTTGCAGATTTTCCAGATATCAGTCTATGATTTATAGTTTAATTTGGTTCTGGTCTGACAACATGCTGTGTATGATTTCCATTTTATGATCTTCCTTTTTATTGCAAGGGATTTTTTTTCACCAGTGGATCCCTAGAACCTAGCACAGGGCCTAACACATAGTAGGTGGTCAATACATATCTGTTGAATGGATGAATGAACGAGTGAAACCCTTGTCCCTTTGGACGTATCAGGAGATAGTTGCTCAGAGATGTTGTTTTTCCCCTGAGGTCACACGACAAGAATGGGGCAGAGTCAGCGTCAGCCTGGGCCATGGTCTTATGTTATACCCAGTGGATGGGACTGGATTCCACTGCCGGTTTCTTAGTGCCTACTGTGAGCCAGGCCCTGAGAGATGGCCTAGGTCTATGGTCGGCAAACTGTGGCTCGTGAGCCACATGCGGCTCTTTGGCCCCTTGAGTGTGGCTCTTCCACAAAACACCACGGCCTGGGCGAGTCTTTTGAAGAAGTGGCGGTAGAAGAAGTTTAAAAAATTTGGCTCTCAAAAGAAATTTCAATCGTACTGTTGATATTTGGCTCTGTTGACTAATGAGTTTGCTGACCACTGGCCTAGGCCTCACTCCCACACAGCGAGTCCATCACTGCACTTACCTTGCTCCAAGGCCACTCCCCTCAAAAGACGCCCTTGATAGGCAGAGATGCTATTGATCCTCTTGGCTGGTGTACCCCACTCCTATCTCTGTCCTCTCTTCGATGACTGCCCCAAAACCACGCATATGCTCCCCCTGTGTGCTCCACAGGTATTTGCTGGGTGAACAGCTCTTTCTTCCTTCCTTCTCAGACTTCCCCAACAGCAGAATGAGACCATCTTCATCATTCATTGTAACAGGGGACAGCCTGGCCCCAGGTTAGCTTTCTCTGGAAAGGGAGGATAGTCTGCTGCCCCTACTCGCTCAGCTAGGCCTGGGGCCACCCACCTCTCTCTGTGTTGGGGACAGCTTTCCACTTGTCAAGACTGCTGATTGCCAATATTGAGCCTGTGAGTTGAGATATAAATTCCGTTTTGTGGAAGCCACTCTTGTTCCGAATCTCTGTCACAGCACCTCAGCCTGCTACTCTAATCTCAACGTGGGCTGGATGGGATTTCCTTGTCATCGAAGCCAACCTGAGTTGTGTTTCCTTTTATTGGTAGTGGAAAGCCCCTACAAAGGGGAATTGGGGTATTGTCCTTTGGGGTATGTAATAGTTTCCTATTATACCAAATTATCACAAATTTAGTGACTCAAGACAACAGAGCTTAATTCTTTTATAGCTCTGGAGGGCAGAAGTTCAAATTATTTCATTTGGCTTGAACCAAGTTATCAGCAGGGCTACCATCCCTCAGAGAGTCTCGTGGAAGAGTTTATTTTCTTGCCTTCCTGAGAGTCTCCCTTGCCAGGGAGAGCTGCCTTCCTGATCTCATGGCCTCTTCCTGTGTCTTCAAGGTCACCAGTATGGCATCTAGCTTCAGAGAGAGGAGAGGGAGCCCTGACTGGTGTGGCTCAAGGGTTAGAGTGTCTGCTCACAAACCAGAGGGTTAGGGTGCGTGCAGGAGACCACTAATTGATGTGTCTCTCTCATGTCGATGTTTTTTCTCTGTCTCTGTCTCTGTCTCTCTCTCTGTTTCTGTTCTCCACCCCCAATTCCTTTCATTCTCTAAAAATTGATGGAAAGAATATCCTCAGGTGAGGATAAAAATAAAAGGGGGGAGGAAGATTGAGACACAGAGACACACAGAGAGAAGGCCATGTTTAGACAGAGGTAAAGATTGGAGCGATGCGGCCACAAGCCAAGGGATGCCAGGAGCCCCAGAAGCTGAAAGAGTCAGGAAGGTTCCCCACCCAGAGCCTTCAGAGAGAGCATGACCCTGCTGACACCTTTATTTTAGACTTCTCCCTCCTCTAGATAAATGATATACTAATAAAATATTTAAAAAATAAAAAGAAATGAAAAAATCCATGATGAACAAAATAACAAAAGTTTAAAACAAGACAAGCTATTGTTTGCTTTTCTTCCAGCTTTATTGAGGTCCAAAAATTGTATATATTTAAGATGCATAATCTGATGACCCAATGTACATATGCATTGTAAAATATTCACCACAACCAAGCCAACTAACATATTCATCACCTCACAGTTACCATTTTCCTTTTTTTGTAGGGAGAACACTCAAGATCTACCCTCTTAGCAAATTTCAAGTACACAATACAATACTGTCAACTAGTCACATTGCTTACACCACAGTTCCCCAGCACTTATTCATCGTGTATACCTGAAGCTTTGTAACCCTTGATAAACATCTCCCCATTTTCCTCTTCCTCTGGGCCCTGGCAACCACCTCTCTGTTCCTACTTTCTGCTTTTATTAGTTTGACTGTCTTGAGGACAAAGGGGGAAGCAGGTAGACCAAGGTGGAGGTTATGACTGTAATTCAGGTGAAAGATGATGGTGGCTCAGACCAGGAGGTGAGAAGGGCTCAGATGCTGGATATATTGTGAAGGCAGAGCCAACCAGACTTACTAACATTTGACCAGAAGAGAGGAAGACTCATAGGGCTGAAGGCGACTAATATCTTGGGGGCTAGAATCTTGGGCACCTGGGTTGAGCTGAGACTTTTGAGTGAAGCACCTCCCTGAGACCTCCATGTGGCTTAGGCTTTCTCACGACATGGCTCTGGGAGCACATGTTCTGGCAGATCCAGGTGGAAGCTGCATGGCAGATGTCACTTCCACAGCATTCTATTGGTTATAAGAGACTAAGGCCAGTCCAGATTTAGTGGGAAGAGAATTAGACTCTATTCCTTAAGTAGCACCAAGGTCACATTTTATAAGACCATGCAGGACATAAGATATGCTTTTGAAAATTCCCTTTGCCATAGCCATGGAATGAGAGAGAAGAGAGGAGCCATAGATAATTCTAAGGCTGTTGGGCCCAAAGGCCAATGGCAGTCTTTTTGAGAAATACAGGTCGGCTGCCCTCTTGAGCAGGGTTCTCCAAATAGCTTCAGGCTGGTTATTTCAGTTTGATCATAGGAAACTTCCATACCCTTGCTGTACCAAAAGAGGCAACCACTCCTACTGCAGCCCTTTTTTTTCTGTCTATCTTGCACTTCATGCTGTTTTGGATGTGAGTCAAAACCTCATCTTTTGGCTTTCCCATGGGGTAGGTAGACCTTTTTCTCTCTTCAACTTTTCCTTTTTAAAACCCACCAAGGTCAAACTAAGTGTGAAAACGTCCTTTGCAAGTTCTGTATATATGACTGTAGTAGCCAGCTTTGAAGATGGTCCTAATGATGCTTACATCTTGGTATTCACACCCTTGTGCAGTCTCCTTCCACAATGACTCACAGGTGGTCCATTTGACAAATAGAGATAGTGGAGATCATAATTTGGGACTGTAGATTTAGACCATAAACGGCACTGTGGTTTCTACCTTAGCCTCCACTATGTGGTGAGGACAACCAATCAGCCCTTTGTGGAGGCTCCCATGGTGAGGAACAGTGGACTTCCCAAGAAGTCATGTGAAGGCTCCATCTTGGAAGAGGCTCTATTAGCCCCAGTTGAGCCTTCAGATGATTGCAGCCCTGGTCAATAAATTGACTGCAAACAAGTGAGAGATCCCAAGCCAGAACCACCCAGCTAAGCTGCTCTTGCATTCCTGAACCACAGGACATATGAGAAAAATGTTATTGCTGTTTTAAGTCACTAAATTTTGGGGTTATTTTTAATGCAGTCATTGGACACTGATCCAGTGTCCTAGCACTTCACTTAGGAATGTGGGATTACTTAGCACCTGTCACTTTAACATCTTGTTACAGATGTTACAACCTCCAGTAGACCTTCCCTGATACCTCTCTACATTAGCCCCCATCCTATCCCATTACCATGTTTTATTAAAAAAAATGTTTAGTCACAATAGGAAATAAGATAAAAACTATAGCATTTATTTCTATATTTCTTTACTGGTTGATTGTTTCTCCTGTCTTGATGGAAAGTTCCATGGAGGAAGGAGCTTGTCAATCTTTTACACCCAGGGCTTGGCACTCTGAAGGAACTCAAGTGAGAGGGCTTTTGTTTCTGTCAATTCTATGCATGAATTGACACTGGGGAGAAAGGTGTGTGTATGTGTGTGTGGTCTGGGGTAGTTCCCCTCAAGATGGATTTGCATGTACTTCTCTTAAAAAAGGGAACTAAGAAACCTGAGAAGGAAGGACAGGGGGCAGAGCTTGAAGGCTCTGGATGCACCTTCTCAGTCTCTTGTGTTAGCTACAGCCATGCATATCCTGTATACTAACTCTGGGTGCCGGGACCTTCCAGGTACAGCCCTGATCAGACTTGGGTTGGAGGCCAGGGGTGGTCAGGATCCAGGTTACAGCCTCTCCATCCTGGGGCTGAAAACTTGGGCCTGAGGGACAGAGGTGGAAATGGGCTGGGTGCTCACTTACCTTTCCTCTGGAAGGGACCAGAGAGGATGATGATGATGATGATGATGATGATGATGATTATGAGAACATGGCGCCATCCTACAAGGACCTTCCTCCCAAGCCAGGTAAGAGGACTTATCAGAGGCTAGGTGAAGAGATGTGTGGGCTGGAGGGGGAGTTAGGTATCCAGGGGACACCTATCTGGGCTTTGTAGACACATGGTCAGCTTCCTGTGTATTTGGCCCATGCCAGGCACTCTGATGGTAGGAGTACTCATGCCTCTGCACTGCCCTTGATGATAGCTCAGGCTGGTGGGGAAATCAGTTCTGGGAACAACCTCAGGTTAGCAGATCTGAACAGGGATAAACCAGAGATTGGGGAAATCAGGAGAGAAATGGAGAGCTCTGCCTGCAATGGTAGGAAGATTGGGGGTCAGAAGAGAGGATGTTGGAGTAGGATTTATGGGTGAGTAGGAGTTTGTTACGAAGAGAAGTCCAGAAGAGAACTGGTGGATGCAAAGACCCCAATATATGAAAGCCAGTGTTTGAGAAACTGAGAGTGGACTGTTGGCTCCCCAACCTCCTAGCATTCACACCTAGGGTCAGATTTGCCTTTAGACTTGGGTGGTCCACACCTGGCTTAGGAATCAATAAGAGTCTGATAAGTGGGTATAAAAGTGGAGGTTTTGGAAGTTTCCCTGAGGGCTGACTGTGCTGCCTTGGTGTCCTTGGACAGGGGTCATTCCATATGGGATGAGGTTCCATATTCTCCACTTCTGTGTCCAGACTGGGGCCAACTTGAGAGGTCTCAGGGCTCTGTGGGGCTCAGGATGAGGTGGGAGGTAAACTGAACTCTGCTGTTTTGTTTTGTTTTTAACATATTTGCCATTGATAGAATATTTTTTAGAGATTTTTTTTATTGATCTTTAAAGAGAGCAGAAAGGAGAGGGAGAGGGAAACATCAATGTGAGAGGAAAATATCAACTGGCTGCCTCCTATATGCCCTCTACCAGGGAATGAGCCCACAACCTGGGCACATGCCCTGACCAGGAATCAAACCAGCAAACTTTTGGTGCACAGGACAATGCCCAACCAACTGAGTCACACCAGCCAGGCTTGACTCTGCTAAGGGATGACCCTGAAGACTGCACACCCAGTCTTCAGGGTCATCCCTTCCCCCAATTTAGCCCCCTCCCCATCTCCAAGTCAGCTATATCTCCATCCCCATCTCCATTTCTAAATACAATACCATCATCATGCTCCAACATAACTATAACCCAACCTCAACTTCTTCCCTTTTTCCAAACCCAAGTTCATCCCAGTTCAACTTCTTCCCCATCCTCCAACACAACTAAGACCCCATTCTTCATCTCAACCGTTTCCTGAATCACAGCCCTACTCCAATGCCCATCAGTATCCCTGACCCATCTTTAACCCAATCCTCATCTCAATCCAAATCCTCATGCCAACCCTAACCTTAACTTCATCCCCACACCTAAACTTAACTGTGTCTTTAACTTAGGGTAACCAACTGTCCCAGTTTGCCCAGGGATGAAAGATTTCCTGGATTGTGGGATTTTCAGTTTTAAAACTTGGAAAATCCTGGGTAATCCAGGATGGTTGGTCATTGTATCTTAATCCTGTTCCTATCTCTAACCCCAATTTTATTCTCAAGCCCAATCCCATCCATTACAATCTCAATCTTGTTTTCACCACTGCCTGTGATCTCATTTTCATCCACAGGTCAGCTCTAACTCTGAGCTTCTCTTTTTCAGGTTCAGTGGTTCCACCAAGGCCTCCAAAGGCAGGTGAGCTGGGGCTTGGGGTACAGGAGACCCAGTGCTGGCTTTACACTGCTCTGGTCTTGAGCAACCTTTCCTTCCTCCTCAGGAATAAAAGCAGAAACTCACCCACTTTCCAGCAAGCCCCTGAAAACCACAGGTGAGAATCTAGGGCTGCACCTTTGTGTTCACCTGGTTGATGATCTGCTCTACATGATTATTATCTTTCTGATCCCCTCCAGGCCTGGACCTCACCCCTGTCACCAGCACATCTCAACTGGGTGAGCCATGGGAAGGCCCTTCAAGAAGTCTGAGAGGAGACATGTGGAAGTCCTTCCTCCAGTCCCCCAATTCTGACCAGAAAGCAAAACAGAGGGGGTAAAGGCTTATTGATCTTGGAAGACAGAGTCAGCAACTTCTGAATAAAACTTTCTTTCCCCTTTTCCCAGGAATTTCTCTTGAGCTTCCTCCATTCCAGCCATCCCAAGCCAGTAAGTCAGTTCTCCATATGTTCTCCTATTTTTCCTCTCACAGTGGCCAAAGTATTTGAGTCAGACCTATAGTTCTGGAGTGAGACTATAGGGCACAGAAATGTTTCCTCTCAGAAGATACTTCTCCCTGAATCTATACTAGATCCCCAGGGGCTCAGGGTGTCTGCTGGGAACTTTTTGGGGTCCACCTCCTGCTTGCATTTAAGGTACAGGAAACATTCTCTGCCCCAAATGCAAGTGTTCACAGGCTTCCCTGAATGGAGAACAGCTTGGAAAGGTGCTTCTGGAGAGCAGAAGACAATGCATCATAGGGGTTAAGGGCAGAGCGGGTCCAAGTCATGCATGACTTCTTAGCCTACTCATGGGCAAAATGGGAATAATATATCCATGTCATATGGGTGAGGATCCAGTAAGGTAATAAGGCTGCAACAAGATGCTTGGCACACAGTAAGTGTTCCATAGATGCTCTGGGTTTCTTCAGGGTTTGCTCTCCCTAACACTCTCTTGCTGGCCCCATCTGGTGATATAGTCAGAACCACAGATCTCTGTCCCCTTGCTTTTGGAGAAAAGTTCAAGGATCCTTTCCTCACATTCTCAAGCACCAGTATTGGTCTCTCTGTTCTCATTCTCACCCCCAGCAACTCCAGTGCCCTGGGTCAGCCAGAAATCTGTGGGTCCTGGGTGCTACCAGGAGGAGAGATGGCTGGTTTTCCTGTGTCTTCTGGTGGTGGTGTCACTGCTCCTGGGTTGCACTGGTCTGGCTGTAACCCTGATTAAGTGTGAGTAGGGTGAGGATGGGGCATGTGGAGAGATTGGGAATGGGGTACAGGAGGACTTGGGCTCAAGCTGGACTTCTTCTCATAGACCAGGTGGTGGTGGAAGAACTGAAGATGCTAACCTTTCAGCAGATGGCATGGCAAGCAAATGGTGAGTGCTTTCAATCATCCCTTCATGCCATGCATACTGAACATCAACATGATCCTCAAACCCAGCTCCACGACCAATCCCCAGCCCCATCTTTGCTAGGGACTTCCCCAGGTACCAGGGTAGGGGTTGGGTGGGTAGGATAGTGAACTCATTAAACATATTCCCTGTCCCTGTTCCTGTGGAGTGTGTGTGTGTGTGTGTGTGTGTGTGTGTGTGTGTCTAGACCTCTACTGCCCAATACGGTGGTCATGAGTCACTGTGGCTGCTGAGTACTTGAAATTTGCTCATTCTGAACTGAGATGGGCTGTAAGTCTAAAATGCACACCGATTTCAAAGCCTTGCTACAAAAAAGTAAAGTATCTTAATAATAATAACCCTTTTATATTGATTACACATTGGTAATATTTTGGATAGATTGGGATAAATAAGAGTAGCATTCAAAGTAATTTTATCTGTTTCTTTTGACTTTAAAAACGTGGCTCCTAGAAAATGTAAAATTACTCATGTGGCTCACATTTTGTTTCTGTTGTATAGTACAGGCATAAACAGCCATTTACCAAATTATCACCTACATGAGTATAAAATTTCAAACTCTGATGAATAGTCTAAAGGAAGAGGAAGTTGATTCTATGAAAAAGTCTAACAAGGAGTCTTGACCTTATCTTTGGGAGGATCATACAGGGCTTCCCTAGGGAATGGTATTGCCACTGTGTGAAGGAAGAGAAGGGATTAACCAGGTGAGGGGTTGAGAGTCTCAGGCATGTACAAAGGGTCTGTGGTAGGAGGCAACACTGTTTAAATACAAGGGAGGAGGATGGTGTATTTGGAAGGTGAAAGTTGATAATAGCTTGATGAGGGTTGTAGCTGTGGGGATGGAGAGAACTGTGTGAAGTAGAAAGATTTTGGAGATAAAATTCACCAGATCTGGGGATGGATTGATGGGGAATGATAATGAGAGAGAGGGAAGGGTATCAATGATAACATGTGTCATATATCTCTATCCCTATCCCTGTCTCTATCTCTTTATCTTTCTATATCTATATATTTTATATTTCTGGCTTGTCTAACTGAAGGACCATCTACTGATGACCCGGGGGCGTGTTGGAAGAGGGCAAGTTTGTGTGGGAGCGGTGGAAATACACACACTAGTTGTAGAAGAATTTTCTGAGCTGGTATGGTCTTCACCATGATTGCTGAAGTCTTCAAATTGCTGCATTCCACACTCCCTCAACCCCACACCTCAGAGCAAGCCACTCTTCCACTCAAGAATCATCAATGGCTTCTTACTGCCCAGAATCCAGTATGAAATCCTTGAATGACATTCAACAGACAGGACATTGGCCCTCATCCTACTTTGAGCTCAAGCTCCTTTGAGGTTCCCTTGAGTTCTATTGTACCTGTCTTCCCCAACATACTTGCCTCTCTATCTATGCTTCCAAGGTGCCCGCAGTGCCCACCCCTCACTGATTTAGTGTCTTCCTTCAAAACTCACCTCTTCCAGGAAACCCACCATCCCCATCTTCCTCAAGCTCCAGAGATTTACCCCTCCTCTGAGCCACTCTAGGACTCCTCCTAGGCACTAAGCATGTTGGTTTTGAATTGTACTACCACCGACAAGAATGTGGGTGCAGTGGGGAGCACAGCTTGTGTGCTCTCTGCCGTGTCTGCAGTCAGTGGTGGGTGAGTGGGTAGATGGGGGTTTGAGTCTCTAACCTTCCAGTCCCTCTCTGCTGACAGTGACTGGCATGGCGGGGCTTGCTGGCCTGAAGAAGGACATTGACCGAGTAAGAGCTGACACCAACCAGTCTCTGATGGAACTTCGGGGCTTATTAGGTGAGTGGGACTTGGGGAACTGTCCTGAGATGGGGGCGTGGCAGAGCCGGTGTATTGCACAAATCCATGGGGAGGATTCTCATTGCAGTCTATCCTGTTTCCAGGCTGTGCCAGGGTCACCTGCCCTGAGGGCTGGCTCCCCTTTGAGGGCAAGTGTTACTACTTCTCCCCAAACACCAAGCCATGGGATGAAGCCCGAAAGTTCTGCCAAGAGAATTACTCTCACTTGGTCATCATCAATAGCATTGATGAGCAGGTGAGCTACCTCTCCAAGCCCCTGGGAATCAGCAGGGCCAGCCTGCTCCTCTCCCAGACTTACACATCCTTTCCTGGCCTGGATGGGAAGAAATTGGAATTGCTTTTGAGCCACCGAAACTTTTATTTATGTATTAAAAAAATCTTTATTGTTGAAAGTATCACATATGTCACCTCTTTGAAACTTTTAATAGCAAGCTTTTACTGACATGATATCATGCAGAGGTTAAGAGGGTATGTTCTGTCTGAGTTCAAGTCCTGGTTGTGTTTACTTATTCTCGAAAGTCTCAGTTGCCTAGCCTTAGGCAACAGCATGTCCTATTCTCCAGACTGTATCCCAAACAAAATTGATGCCAAAAGAAAAACCCATGGTGAAGGTCAACATTTTATTTTATTTATAATAAGATTTTTAAATTGATTTTTAGAGAAAGAGGAAGGGAGAGGGAGAGAGAGAAACACTCATCGCTGCCTCCTGCACGGCCCCTCTTGGGAATCAAGCCCACAGTCTGGGCTTGTGCCCTGACCAGCAATCAAACAAGAGACCTCTCTGTGCTTGGGACAATGCTCAACCAACTAAGCCAGACTGGCCAGGGCGGCACTGTTCTATTTTGATAGGCCAAGCAACACTTTTGTCTTTCTGGTTTCCTGACACCTCTCTGGGGCTTTACCTAGGGACAAAGGTCCAGGTGCCCTCCACTTTTTAGAGTCTCCAAACTCAAGTTTTGGCCATCATTGCAGACTCACTGGGGATGAATGTAGAGCCCCTCTCTCTGGCACTCATCATATCTATATATTTACAACTATTTCCCCTTTGTATTATCTCCTCTCCAACTTTTAGGGAACCTTAGTACTGTAATAAGATTGGGTGAGTGAGTATGGTTTGCCTATAATTAAACACACAGATCCTAAATGTACTTTCTGTTTTGATGCATACACCCATGTACCTGTCCACCCAGTCAGGACTTAGAACATTTTCACCACTTCAGAGAGTTCCCTCATGGTCTTTTTCCACTCATCTCCCCACTCCCACCAGGCAACTACTGATCTGGTGATCTGGTTTCTCTCACTATAGATCAGTTTGCTATGAGAGGACGTGTTTTTGTTTTTTTTCAAATCATCACCTGAGGATATTTTTCCATTGATTTTTAGAGAGAGTGGAAGGATGGGGCGGAGGGGAGGGAGAGAGAGAGAGATCTATGTGAACAATGATTGGTTGCCTTAAGCATGTACCTCAATTGAGCCTGCAACCAAGGTACATGTCTTAGACCAGAATCAAATCCAGGACTCTTCAGTGTGTGGGCCAATGCTCTATCTACAGAGCCAAACTGGCTAGGGTGAGAGGAGTTGTTTTTGATCATGATATTTTCTCCTAATCTTTTGTCTTTGGCCCAAGTCCTTTCTTTTGTCCCAAAGGCTTGGGCTTTTGAAATACAAGAAGGCAGGAAGCCCCATTCCTCTCCTTCCCCCCCGCCCCCCCACTTTGCCTTCTTTTTCTGAAGCAATGAATTCCTTTTCTGTCTGAATGCAGATCAGGACTGCAGGGTGAGGTGAAAATACCAGGGAAGCCAAGACATCGGTTATTATTAAAGTGTCCTTTATCTATAATAATAAAAGCACTATATGCTAATTAGACATCCTTCCTGACCACCTTCTGGACGAAAGCCGGGGCTGCGAGGGAAGCCCGGGTCCCGGGTGACAGAGGGAAGCTGGTGCCAGCAGCCTGGGGAAGGAAGGCCTATTCTTGCACAAATTTTGTGCATCGAGCCTCTAGTATGTTATAATACTAAATGCGAAGATGTCACAGTACTGACTGTGTGTCAGACACGGTTTTGAGCACTTTATGCTATTAACTCATTTAATTCCCACAACCCTTGGAGGCAGTAGCTACTAATATCCCATTTTACAGATGAGGAAACAGACTCAGAGCAGTTCACTGGTCATGTGAGAAAGTAGCATAAATTTTCCCACCCTGCATGCTCAAGTAGCAGGAAGGTGTTGATCTTGCTCTGGATGCCACAGGGTGTGGGAGGGACTTTGGGGGTGGCATTTAAAAGCCCTAAAGGAGGGAGGGAAGACCCTTATCCTGAGGGTTGTGTAGAAGAATTGATGGCTGAATGGAATTTGCACTCACAGAACTTTGTGGTCAAGGCTCACCGCTCTCCACGGGTGCACTGGCTGGGGCTGAGCGACAGGGAACACGAAGGGGACTGGAAGTGGCTGGATGGGTCGCCTGTCACTTTGAGGCAAGTATCTAGAGTTCTTGGGCTCTCTGCTCATTGTGGGCCCTTGTGCAGTCCAAGCCAGGAGATTCTCTAGAATCCCAGGCTGGACTAGACAGGGGAGGCACAGGGTGCTTTTGTTGTGATAGGGGTTCTGGTCCTTGTGCCTCTTTAATTTTCCTCCATTGCAATAATCTCCACCTTTTAACACAGCTGCTCAAATATATCCAGTCCCCAGGCTGATGGTTGGGGGGCGGCGGGGCAGGGGTAAAGAAAGATGGAGTGGCTATAGGACAAGAGGAAGAGGATTAGCAGGATCTCATTCTTTTTACACTCTACAGATACTAACCCATTTATTTAATCTTTGTAAGGAAAGTCGTATTATCATCTTCATTTTAGAGATGAGGAAACTGAGGCACAGAAAGGTTAAGCAACCTGCCCAAGGTTAGACAGCGGGCAGGTGGCAATGCCAACCAACCTGGCTCCAAAGCCTATACTCTTAGCCACTAGACTTTAATTTCTAAAGAAGTGTATGTATTTGTATTTTAAATAAATATTAACAAATTGTTCCCCATACTGATTATACCAATTTATTCTCTCAGCAGTTTGACTATAGTTTTTTTGACCCACATGTTCATCAAACTTTTGAAATTTTGTTGGTTTTATTACAAATGAAATATGGAATCCCAATGTAGTATTAGTTTGCATTTCTCTTATGATGACACAACACATACATTTAATAGCCATATGTATTAACATTTCTGTGATTGATCTATTTATATATTTTTTGTTTTTTTTAATGTTGGAATTTTGGTCATTTTCCTATTGATTTCTAGGAGCTCTTTATATATTATATATATTAGTGTTTTGTCTGGGGATTTCATTTTTTAAAATAAGTTTTTATTGATTTTTAGAGAGAGAGGAAGGGAGAGGGAGATAGAAACATCAATCGGCTGCCTCCTGCATGACCCCTACTGGGGACTGAGCCTGAAATGTGGGCTTGTACCCTGACATCTTGGTGCATGGGTCAACACTCAATCACTGAGCTACGCCGGCTGGGGGTCTCATTTTTTATTAAAGATTCTTGGAAGGAGGCACAGCTCTCTAAATAGAGATGGCATGGCATGACACGGCAATGCGGGTGCCCAGCTCAGATGCCTGTATGCCATCAGGGGGCATTGGTAGCTACAGGGTCACAGTTCTGCTTTTTCCAGATAGTTATCCTCAGCTGAATGGAAGCCTGCTCACCTATTCTGACTGGGGTCAGTCCACAGCCAATGACTGGCTAAGAGAAGACTGGACACCTTGTCTCAACTTGGGATAACTCTGTGATGCTATTCACTCTCCAGAGCTCCCTGTGGGATAAGGCGAGGCTAGATTCAGCTGAACTCACATCCTTGCTTATTTCTACCACCTACTTCATCCTGCTTCTCTCACTTCCTGTCTCCTGGGTGTCCTTTAATAAGTCATGTGCACCTGAACCACCAAATAAAGATCTGCTGTGACCTAAGACATTACAATACCTGGAAGGTCGGGAGAATTAGGGTGGAAAGGCAGTGTTCTTTGAAAAAGGAGGCAGATACTGACCAGATGCAGGGAACAGATTCAAGAGGGAAGAGATTGGTCTGGTGAACAGGGAGGTGAGGCTGAGCTAGGACAGGCAAGTTGGGGTGAAGGGGATGATGCAGCATCTTCAGGTAATTCTGAGAGGCTGAAGAAGTGATTCAGATAGAATAAAGAGCCTTGTACCATGAAGGCCTTTCTCCCCAATATATTTAAAAAAACCAATAGATTTAATTATTTTTTTCTTTTAAAGCCCTGACTGGTTTGGCTCAGTGGATAGAGCATTGGCCTGCGGACTGAAGGGTCCCAGGTTTGATCCTGTCAAGGGCATGTACCTTGGTTGCGGGCACATCCCCAGTAGGAGGTGTGCAGGAGGCAGCTGATCAATGTTTCTCTATCAACAATGTTCTAACTCTCTATTCCTTTCCCTTCCTCTCTATAAAAAAATCAATAAAATATATATAAAAAATGCTCACTGAGGATATTTTTTTCCATTTATTTCTAGAGAGAGAGTGGAAAGGAGGGAGGAGGGGGAGAGAGAGAGAGAAACATTGAAGTGAGAGAGACACATCAATTGTTTGTCTCCTACACGTGCCCCTACTGGGGCTGGGGAACCTTCATCAGAGGTATGTGCCCTTGCCTGTGAATTGAACCCGGGACCTTTGGCCTGAGGGCTGACATTCTAACCATTGAGAAAAACTGGCCAGGGCTTAATTATTTTTGAATTTACAGAAAAATTGGGCTGAAGGTACAGAAATTTGCTGTATATCTATAAATATACTCTCCCATGCACAGCTTCTACTATTATTAACATCTTGCATTAGTGTTGTACATTTGTTGAAATTGATGAACCAATATGGACACATTATTATTAACTAAAATCCATACTTTACATTTGGGTTCACTTTAAGTGTTGTATGGGTTTTGACAAATGCATAATCTCAATATCATGTAGACTAGTAGTGCCACTGTCCTGAAAAATACCCTGTACTCCACCTATTCACCCCTCCCACACCCACTTTTTCTTCTCTCCAGCTTCTGGGAACCAGAGGAACCTAACAACATGAATGATGAGGACTGTGTCAGCATGAACAAACATGGCAGCTGGAATGACCTCTCTTGCAACAAAGCTACGTATTGGATTTGTGAGCGGAAATGCTCCTGTTGAGCCCCAGGGATGAGACTGGGTGGGGGTCCATATCTGAGTGCCCCTTGACTCTTGGAGATGAGAAGTTCCTGCTCTTCTTGCCTCTCTAGGAACTGATTTGGATGCGCCCAAGGTGAACCAGCAGCTTGGATGTAGCAAGTTCCCCAGGGTGTAAGTCAGACAATTTCTAGGGTGAGGACTCGGGGGTTTGATCAATTGTATGGAGTCTGAGTGTGTTCAGGCTATTATAACAGAACACCATAGACTGGATGGCTTATAAACAACAGAAATTTATTTTTCAAAATGCAGGAAGCTTGGAAGCCCAAGATCAAGGTGCAG
Organism: Corynorhinus townsendii; assembly: GCA_026230045.1. Lineage (NCBI taxonomy): Eukaryota > Metazoa > Chordata > Mammalia > Chiroptera > Vespertilionidae > Corynorhinus > Corynorhinus townsendii. Next base: position 81,549,277 of record JAPDVU010000006.1, read on the forward strand.
GGAGATTCAGTGTTTGGTGTAGGAAGGCCTGTTTCCTGGTTCATAGATACCACCTTCTTGCTGTAAAATGGACAAGGGAATTCTCTGGAGTTTCTTTTATAAGAGCATTAATCACATTCTGGAGGGCTCTCCTCTCATGACCTAATCACCTCCCAAAGGCCCAACTCTGAATGCCATCAAATTGGGGATTGGGTTTCAACATATGATTTTTTGGGGTCACACACATTCAGTTCACATCTGATGATGAGCTGGAGTGATGGTCTCCCAGTTTTGGGGTCTGGAGGAAACTCACCAAGTCCTTGATCACTGAACTTAGGAAATGATGCTTGCCCTTGGGGCTCTGGGACTGACATTGGTGGACTAGAGCTGAAAATACCTTCGGTCCTCTGAACCATAATGCACTGGGGCTGGACTCCCTTATTGCCTACCAGATGTGGATAAGCTACTGGCAAGCAGATGGGGCAAGATTCTTCTTGACAAGCAATTTTCTCAATGTCCCAGGTGAGGTTTGACCTCTGCTAAGATTTGGCCCATGGAACTGCTGACTAGCTGAAAGGCAAGACTCTCCACTCAGTGTGGCCAAGCTAGACCATGACTTGATCAGATCCTCAGGACAGCAATGGAGATACCTACCCACATGTGCCTTTGAACTATTTGTAGTTTGTAAAGGTCTTTGATGAAATATTTCACTTTACTGCCAAGTGGACATTCTGGGGCTATTAGCTCTTGCAATGTTAGAGCTTCTCAAAATGCCAGTTCATTGTGTGGCCCTTGTCTACTGTGTTAATTTTCTGGGTCTGCCACAGTAAAGTACCACAGGTTTAAACAACAAAAATATATCGTCTCATAGTTCTGGAGAATGGAAATGCAAAATCAAGGTGTTGGCGTGGTTGGTTTTCGGTAAGACTTGTTTCCTTGGCTTATAGAAGGCTGTATTCTCCCTGTGTGTTCACATAGTCTTCCCTTTGTGTGTGTCTGTGTCCTAATCTTTTCTAATAAGGATACCAGTCATATTGGATTAGGGCCCACCCTAATGACTTTATTTTCCCTTAATCACCTCTTTAAAGACCATATCTCCAAACACAGTGACATTCTGAGGTACTTGGGGTTAGGACTTCAACATACGAACTTTTTTGGGGGTGCAGAATTAAGCCTTTAACATTGAATGCCAGAGATACTTCCCCCAGTCATTGTGACAATCAAAAACATCCCCTAGAAAGCTGGTACTATCCCCAAATGAGCACAGCTCAACATGGCAATTCATTTGAACAATCCCTGAATTGTATCCAGGGGTGAGTAGATATTCTCCAAGTCAATTAATTTATTGATTAACAAATGCCCATGACTAATAGGATTGTTCCTATTTTGACTGAGATCAGGTGATTTCGGAAAGGAGGCTCTGAGCAGGGTGGGTGGGCAGTGGGGGATGTTGGCATTCACTCCATTTTCTGTTCCTTCTATACTTGTCTCCCTTTCCCACTTTTACACCTGTCCCTACCTCACCAGTACTGAAACCAGCCTCCATATAGCCCATAGATTGCAGAGTGGAACATCCTGTTCCAAGCCCTTCACCAAGGGGACCATTGGTTCAATCAGCTGTTCATCTGGGGTCAGAGGAAATACTTGCATCTCAGAAGAGGGAACTTCAGTTTCCCCCAATATGTGGGTTGAGAAATGGAGAAGCAGGGCTCTGTGGTCATGTCTCCAATTCATGCTAGGGGGTTCAAGCTGGAGTTGGCCCAAACCTATTTCACTTCCCCATCTCTCATGATTGTCTAATTTCAGATACAGAGATGAATCTGAAAGAAGTTCCCTTTACTACATGGGTTATCAAGCATGTATTGTTTGCTAGATAGATGCAGAGCTTTTATTTAATCTTTATGATGACTCTGTGAGGTTGGAATAATGACCAACCCCATTTATAGCTAGAAGTACTGAGCACAGAGGGGTGTCATGGCTTGTCCATTGATGTTTAGTGGGTAAGTGGCAGAACTGGTATTTGGACTCAGTCTGTGCCTCCAGTGGTTGATCTCTTTTGCATAGCACCTCTGCTGCTTTCTGAGGGACTGTCTGTAAACTTGAATTATTTCTAAGGACCCTGACCTTGTAGCTCTTGTTTCAGCTGGCAAATATGGGAAAGGAACAGCATGGTTTGGAGGAACAGACATCCTGGGCTAAGATAAGAGACCAAGAGTTGACTTCTAGGTCTGATGGCAATAATCTGGGGCTCTCCTGGCGCTATTATCATAATGCAAGTGAGAGATGATGGGGACCAAAGAGCTAATTTTGAAGGTAGGAAGGATTCTGGTTCTATCTTGAAGCCACAGCTAATTTGTTTGATGGATTGAATATGGGGTATGAGAGAAAGAGAAAAGGATGACCTTCAGGTTTTCAGCTTATGCAATAGAAAAGATGAAGTTATCATTACTTAGAGATGGAGAAGGAAAAAAAGCTTATGAACACAACACATTGAAATTTAGATGATTCATGAACTCTTGCTGAAATTCTTAGAGCTTCTCTTTGGTAAAGAAAGAAATCTTGCCCGATGGGTGTGGCTCAGTGGTTGAACATCGGCCCATGGACCAGGAAGTCACGGTTTGATTCTCGGTCAGGGCATAGGCCAGGGTTGCAGGCTTGATCCCCAGTAGGGGGTGTGCAGGAGGCAGCTGATCAATGATTCTCTCTTATCATTGATGTTTCTATCCTTCTCCCTCTCTCTTCCTCTCTGAAGTTAATAAAATACATTTTTAAAAGAAAAAAAAAGAGAATGAAATCTTGTGTGGAGAAGATGCTGTCATACCCCACTTATAGCCTTGATTCTTACGCTTTCAGTGATTTCTAATGGCCAGCAGCTGCCACCAGAGTCTACCTGGTTTGGCACATGGCAGGTGAGAAGTGCCAGATGGAAAATACTTACCAGAACAGATCCTACCAAAGCCTGGACTTAGTGGGCATATACCTCAACTCTCTCTCCCCTAGGTGAGATGTCTCCGAGATAAGCATCCCATGGACTGCCCAGCGGTCCCTGATGGTATTAAGCTCCCATTTCCTACAGCAATAGCTCACTCAATAACACATCCTTGGACGTATCTTGTACTGGCTGCCTTTTCCTTCCTCACTCACTTCTTTACACCCTTGCTGGTGTTTCCTGAAATAAACTACTTGTACTGAAATCCTTGTCTCAGAGTTTGCTTTTTGGGGAACCCAAACTGAGACGTCACAGGACAGGGGAAGACAAGCTTGTGACATGGTTCTGGTTTGCCTGGGATGGAGGGGTTCCTGGAGTGTGGGACTCTCAGTGTCAAAGCTGGGTAAGTCCTGGAAAAACTAGGATGAGCTGCCACTCTTATAGGAAAAAGAGAGTGGTATCAGGGAAGTAAAAAAAAAAAAAAAAAAAAAAAAAAAAAAAAGCGAAAGCTTTAAGGAGAAAAGTAGAAGTAGATAAATCATCATGTTGTACATTTTAAATAGATACAATGTTTAGTTGTTAATTATCCTGTATAATAAAGAGGTAATATGCAAATTGGCCATCACTTCAACACACAAGATGGCCACTCCCATGTGGTCAAAGATGGCCACCCCCATGTGGAGACAAGATGGCCACCACAAGATGGCCAGCAGGGGAGGGCAGTTGTGGGCGATCAGGTAAGCAGGGGAGGGCAGTTAGGGGTGACCAGGCTGGCAGGGGAGAGCAGTTAGGGGCAATTGGGCCGGCAGGGGAGCAGTTAGGCGTTGATCAGGCTGGCAGGGAAGTGGTTAGGGGATGATCAGGCTGGCAGGCAGAAGCAGTTAGGGGGTGATCAGGCAGGCAGGCAGGCAGGCAGGCGAGCAGTTGGAAGCTAGCAGTCCTGGGTTGTGAGAGAAATGTCCAACTGCCCATTTAGGCCCACTGGGATTGGGCCTAAATGGGCAGTTGGACATCCCTTGAGGGGTTCCAGATTGGAGAGGGTGCAGGCTGGGCTGAGGGACACCCCTTCCCCCGTGCACAAATTTTGTGCACTGGGTCTCTAGTACCTCAATAAAGTTAGACAAAACCAAAAACACTAGATAAAGAAAAAAAAAAAAAGAAGAAGAAGAAAACAGGACCGACAACATCAAGTTTGGTTAAGTTAGAAGAGTCTGAGTGCACTTAGCACTGAGGAAGCATTTGGGACATTGACCAGCTCTTGGGCACGTTGGACAGAAGTCAGACTGTAGCAAGTTGAGCAGTGACAGGATGGGAGGGAGTTGGGACAGCAGAATGCAAACTTTTATAGAATTTTGGCTGTGAAGAGAAAGAGAAGGATAGTGTATTGCAACAGGGAGAATTTTGGGGGGTAAAAGGGATCTGAGCATGCTTTCCTTACTTTTACAAAACCCCCTGTTATTCCACATTAGATCTCTTGGGTCTCCCAGACTGATTTTTTTTTCCCTTCATGTTTTTCATCTTTTGGCATTTTGCTCTGTGCTCTGAGATATTTTTTTCACATGGTCTTCCAAGCCACTAATTTGGCCCTTGACAGTGATCATCCTCTTCTTCAATTCATCCAGCAAAACTCCTCTTTTTCTTTATTCCCATTTTATTTAGATCTTTTTGGTGCTGTACTTTAATTTTTTACATTCATATTTGTATTATGCCTGTTTGAAGTGATCTGTCTATTCCAGAAGCTCTATTTTCTGGGTGTCCATTATGTTAGACTATCCTCTTTTCAGGGACCTCTGGGGCCTCTCGTGATTCTCATTTGCCTTTGGTGCTCGGATCTGGGGGTTGAGAACTTTAAGCAGTGGCAGCTTCCCAAGTGATGGAAGGAGACTGATTGTCTACCCCAGGGGGGCCATGTGTGCACCAGGCAGGTGCCTTTCTGTTCTCCGCTCTCCTTGCTTCTTACTTGGAGTTCTTGGGGGCCAGAGGGATCAGACACACACTCATGGGAGTGATGCTGACCTTATCCCAGGAGGTTTATGGCCCCCTGGCTCAGACTCTTCATAGGATGAGCTGTGTCCGATCTTTACCTTAGAGCACTCTTCAGCTTCTTTTGGGACTCTGCGTCTGGTATATGGGGAGACCTTTCAACCCTAGATTTTTCTTTGGGGATTTCTACCCATCTGCCAGGGCCCCAGCAGACTTTTAGTTCAAATGAGCAGATACATTAGGGAATAGATTTGAGGGGATTGAAACATATACAGGTGGCCATTTTCCTAGGGTCTTCTATTTCTCTCTCTTTAGCACAAGGACAGCAAACTATAGTTTGGTGGTGGTGGTGGGGTGGGATGGCAAATTCAGCCTGCAGTCTTTTTTTTATATGACCAGTGAGTTTTTGTATTTTTTTGTATTTCTAAAGGGATATACATGTATATCCCTTTACACATATACCACATACAGGATGTTCCAAAAAATGTATACATACTTCAACAGCTGATAGCTCAATTTTGAAAATGAAATATATTTTAATAAACACTACCTTGATCATTTTAAAGTGTGTGTATACATTTTTTGAAACACCCTATATATTATGTGTGTATCTTATATCCATCTATATCTGTCATCTATCTGTCTATCATCATCATCTCTATCACTATATATGACTCCAAAAGTCTAAAATATTTATTATCTGTTTCTTTATGAGGAAAGTTTGCTGTGTAAGCTTTAGCATATTTAAATGCCACCGGAGAAGAATTAAGAAAAAGAATGTAAGAGAGATGGAAGACTCAGGAGAGAGAGGAGATAATGGAGAAAGGTCTGCGCAAGAGACGGGAGGGGCTGAGCTCTAACGCACAGAGGGAAGGGTTAGCTTTAAATAAGATGAGGGATCCCTTTGCTGTTGCGGAAGAATGGAGGGGGAAACAATGGGCATCGATGAGGCAAGGACGGGTATGGATGTGGGTATATTTGTAAGAGATGCCAGAACATTGAGGGACTTTCCATCAGCTGATGTTTATTATCTCTGTTAAGTAGAAGACAAGGCTTTATACCTTACGGAAAAGGGAAAAAGTGATGTGAATTGAGAAAGGAAGTGAAAACAGAAACTCCCTGTGTGGGAAAGATGACTAGGGATAGGAAAAGCAAGTGTCAGGTAGCATGGAGGTCTTGTTTAGATCAGAAGCACACATTTGTAATGGTTCCAAGCTGAGTGGTCCTGGGATCTCACTGCTTTGTTGGAGAGTGGAAAAGAAACATGGTCGGTTCATAAAGAAGGCTGATTTGGGCTGCAAGTCACAGATCCTCTGGTCCAAAGTGGCTTAACAAAAGGATTTTGTCTTATATAGGAAAAAGGGTTGGCTCAGCAACTAAACAATGTCAGAGTCCAGATTATTCCCATTTTTCCACTGTTTTCTGCAAGCATCATATTATTAAAGTAGCCAAGAATAGGAGATCATGGTCAGGCTCTCCTTAAATTAGTCTTATTTTATCAAGGAGTAAACGTATTTTCCAGTAGGTGTTTTTTTTAAATTTTTTAATTTTTGCTTTTTAAAAAATGTATTTTTATTGATTTCAGAGAGTAAGGGAGAGGGAGAGAGAGATAGAAATATCAATGATGAGAGAGAATTATTGATTGGCTGCCTTCTGCATGCCCCCTACTGGGGATGGAGACTGCAACTCAGGTATATGCCCTTGACTGGAATTGAACCCAGGACCCTTCAGTTCACAGGCCAATGCTCTACCCACTGAGCCAAACCAGCTAGGGCTCCAGGGGATGTTTTTTTATATCTCATTGGTCACAATTGGTACAAATGCACATCCTGAACCAATCTTTAGCAAATGGGAATACCATCACTATGGTTAGCTAGGACCAGGGCTCCTCCACCTCAGCCCTACTGACATTGGGAGAGGAATAATTCTTTGCTCTGTGTGTGTGGTCTGTCCGTAGGGTGTTTAGCAGTATTTCTGGCCTCCACCACTTTGTCCCAGTCATGAAAACAAAAAATGTTTTTCGGACATTGACAAATGTCCATTAAGGGAGGAAAGTAATCTCCCTTTAGCTGAGTATTGTTCAGCCCAAACCAATCCCAAATGATCCTCTGTGTTCAGGTACATAGCTGTCTCAAATCTTAAAACAGTCAAGTTTCTGTTAATAAGGAATATATGACGTGGTGATGGCTGCTGAATAGACAATGCACAGTGCCTGGCATCTTTGGATCACTCCTGGATTGGGGTCTTCCCCAGTAGGTGTGGAATGAGAAGGCAAAGGTGCTGAAAGTATGAGAGAGAATCATTTGATCTGGTTGATCATGAGATCTAGCCTGGATAATAAAGAAGGCAAAACTGATGGAGTGGATGAGTTTAAAGAACAAGTTTAGGATGAGTGAGAGAAAGAACTTGAGACAAGGCCATGAAAGGGACCTTCTCATTTACAAAAAGTATTTGCAACAGTCATGATTTGGGTAACCAGGGACAATCATTGGTTGAATAAGAGAAAAACAACTCAATACTCATTTATTGAGAGCCCATTATGCAGGAAGTACAGGTTAAACATTTCTTCTCCAGGGATGTTGTGTATAATGATTCCTTTTGTCCTCAGCGTCATTCTTCATGATGCCAATCAGATCCATGGATATGACTTTCTATGTGAAGTTGAAAGTTCTAGTTTTAATATTTTCTCTTCACTGGTCCTGAAAAGATATTTCGCCCACAAAAGATGTTTAGATTTAAGGTAGAGATAAGGATAAAACAAAACAAAATAGACAAACAAACAACAAGAAAGCAGAAAGGAAGAGTAGGAGTGGGTTAAAGCCAGAGAGTTCCATCCAGTAGGCAAGGATGGCATGATCTCCTAGTATTTTAGAATCCTTTAGACAGGTGCAGCCTTAGTTTATAGTTGGAGGACTTCTAAAAAATCTAAGATGAGCCCAGCCAGTGTGGCTCAGTGGTTGAGCATCGACCTATGAACCAGGAGGCCACTGGTTCGATTCCAGATCAGGTCACATGCTCAGGTTTCAGGCGCCATTCCTAGTGTGGTGGGTGCAGGAGGCAGCCAATCTAGGATTCTCTTTCATCATTGATAGTTCTCTCTCTGTCTCTCCCTTTCTCTCTGAAATCAATAAAAATATATTAAAAAAGAATAGATACCAAAGCCAGCTTAAGCACTGTTAGTGAGCAGGATCACTAAAAATATAGTGAGAATGAGGAATGCTAATCAGATCATCAGAAAATGTACCTCTTCCCCATACCTTCCAGGAAGGGGAACTCATATTAAAACAAGGAGAGGAAGTTTGGAGTGTCAAGGGGTGAAACATTAGAATAAGTCACAAGTGTTCTTACCACATTGTGTTTTGAGTCAGGGCCAAGCCTGCTGGAAAGTGTATAAGTCTCAGACTCAGATTTAGGTTTCATGATGTTTCCAAACCACTTTCGAACCTGGAACAAGATGGCTTTTGTTAATATTGGAGAAGAGAAAAGGCAGAGTTGGGAAGAGGAAAGTGACATTATGAAAAAAAAAGCTTTTCCTACAAAATGTGGTTTATACACACAATAAAATGTTACGCAGTCTTAAAAATGAATAAAATTTGGATACATGCTACAATGTGGATGAACCCTGAACACTATGCTGAATAAAATAAGCCAATCACAAAAGGACCAATACACTATGATTCCACATATATGAGATCCTTATAACAATCAAATTAATTGAGACAGAAAGTAGAATGGTGGTTGCCAGGGGCTTGGCAGGGGAGAATGAGGTGTTATTGTTAATGGTTATGGAGTTTCATTTTGGGATGATAAAAAAGTTCTAGAGAGGAATGGGTGGTGATGGTTGCACACAATGTGGATGTACTTAATGTCACTGACCTGTACACTTAAACATGGTTAAAATGATAAATTTTATGTTATATATATTTTACCATAATAATATTTTTCATTACAAGATACATCTTTGTTGTGGAGACTTACAAAATATGTGATGCAGAGGAAAACAATAGAAGTCACACATAATTCCTTAATCTAGTGAAAGACAACTGATGTTTTGGTGATATTCTTCCATGTGTCTTGGTTTGGTGTCCCTTGAAGGAGACGCCAAGGCAGGGTTCAGGTGTAAAGAGTTCATTTGAGGGGTGTTCTCAGGAAAACACTAGTAAATCAGTGAGGAAGGGATATAGGGCTGGAAGGCAGTCAATAAAAAGTACCCAATCCTGCCCTAGTTGGTTTGGCTCAGTGGATAAGAGTGTCGGCCTGTGGACTGAAGGGTCCCAGGTTTGATTCTGGTCAAAGGCACATGTCTGGGTTGCGGGTTTGGTCCAATGTGCAGGAGGCAGCCAATCAATGATTCCTTATCATCATTAATGTTTCTATCTCTCCCTTCCTCTCTGAAATAAATAAAAATATATTAAAAAAGAAAGTACCCAATCCTTTCCACTGTGGACAATTGGGGTTCAGTCCCATAGGGGAGCTCTGAGAGTTAGCATAGGAAACATTTCAGAGTCATCCCACCTCAGGGACAAGGGATTGAAAGAAGAAAGCAGAACTGACTATCTCCCATCTTGCACAGCTAGATCCTCAGCTGACCCTCCCCACTGGGGGTCACCACAGGAATGTCAGAATTGTCCTAACTCCCCCAACCGCTGCCTGAGTAGACAAGTGAAGCTCCAGGAATGTAGCTAAGGTCCTAATAAGGCTATCAAGAAGCAAAGGTAGGGGGATGGCTCAGACCTTGGAATGTATTGGCCACCTCCTGACCTTTGTGCCGTAAATCCCTGCAGAAAAAACCCTGACCAAAGTGACCACTCTCTGTAACCCACGTCACCCACCTAAGCCCACCCAAATGACTAGCCCTATATAACCTTTGTTCCCCTGAGGCTCGCTCTCTCGTCTCGCCGCTGCGTCGGTAAAGAGGCTGGGAGCCAAGCCCGGGCTTGAATAAAGACTCTTTTGTTTTTTTACATCGGAAGTGGCTCCCTGGTGGTTGAATTTGGGGACCCTGAAATCTGGGCATAACAGGATCTGGGTCATTTATCCACCAGCTTGTCCTGTGCATAGGCCAGGCATGTCCTGTGGGCAGTAAAAAGCTCATAGGCATAGAGTCACAGATATTTTTAATAAGCAACCTGAGGCACATAGAGATGAATGGCAAAGGGATATGAGGGGGCCATGAACAGTATCTGCTACACCAAGGCTTCCAGCCTTGGCACTATTGACATCTTGGGTTGGATCATCCTTCGTGGTGGGGGTCATCCTATGCACTGTAGGATGTTTAACAACATCTTTGGCCTCTACCCAATAGATACAGGAGCACCTCCCCCCCTGCCTTGGGTATGACAATCAAAGATGTCCCTAGATATTGCTAAATATACCCCCGGGAGGTTGTTTGAGAACCAGTGTACTTTGCCATGCACACCCATACCCACACATAAACAAATGCATAACAACATAAACAATAAGTGCTTATATACATTATACAAACAAAATGCAATCTTTCTGGAGCAATGTTTTGAAATTTGCTTTTTCCCCATCTCTAATATATTTTGAATATGCTTCCAGTCCTAAAATATTTTTGTGCCCGGACAAAAATGAACATTTGAATGTTTCAAGGCTATGCTGGTCCTTTGCTCTCCAGGAAGTATTGGCTTGGTCAGCTCAGTTTCTTCCTCTCCTTCATCCACTGAGGAGATGTTCTTCCTTTCCTAGTTTGGTTTTTTGGGCACCTGAATGCAGACTGAGGAAAGAAAGGAGGAAGGGAGAGAGGTAGGGAAGGAGGGAAGGAAAGAAAGATGGATGGAGAGAAGGGGAGGAAGAGGGAGAAGGAGAGAGAGAGAGAGAAGAAGAAGGAGGAAGAGGAGGAGGAGAGGTGGAGGAGGGGGGAGGGGAAGAAGAAGAGGAAAGAGGAGGAGGAAGAGGAGGAAGAAGGAGGAGGAAGAGGAGGAGGAGGATAGAACTAGTAACAGAAAGGAAATTGTGTCAGTCAGGATATATTTTTCTGCAGTAACAAACAATCTCAAAATCTGAGGGATACTTGGACCATGTGTCTTCTTTAAGGTATTTGAGAAGTACAAATAAAGACCTTGAGTGATTCTGTATTTCTTCTGGTTGCTGGACTATGTTTATTTGGCCATTGTACCTCCTGACCTGAACTATGTGGAACACAGCTTCATTGGGGTTTCAGTCTTCTACATTATATTTCATGGTTGCGTAGTATCCTGTTCTATAGATGTAGTATAATTTAACTAAATCTAGGTAGAAGTATCTCAGCATAGTTTGATAGTGTATATTAGAGTTTCATCATGTCTGGGGTTCAATTCTAGAGACAACATGCAGTCCAAATTATCCCTGAGTGCCTCTTAGTTAGGTAACATCTTAGAGGCTTATCTCAACAAGCCCAAAGCAGCCAGTATTTCCTGAGTGTTGGATATACAGCCCTGTTTCTCTTGCTCAACTGCACATACCAGAATTGGCTTGTATTTAGTAGTCATATTGAACATAAAATATATATCTGCATTTTATAGCCAAGCCAAGCTAAGCCCAGCCAAGATCATCTGAACTCTCACCAACCTGCAGACTGAGAATGAAAATAGTACATTTTCACGTTTAAGCCACTGAGATTTTTGAGGTTGTTTGTTAACACAGAAATAGATGACAATTACAAATGGGAAAGCTGAAAACAAACATGATATTTCCTTGATATAGTAATTATTTACTTTGTAAAGCCATTAATAAATGGACATATCTCACAATCAATAGCATCTCAAAGTAGAGAAAATATAGGTAGTATTTACACACTGCTCACAAATCCATATGAAAATTTAGAGGACGTGAATCTAAATGTTCACTAAACTACATACCTGCAAATTTTTCTTAACTTTAAAACAACAAGGAAAGGGGTAAATGTTTACCTGCTGGCTGAGGAGGCAGTAGACCAGAAAAATGAAGACACCCTGAAGGCTATTGATGATGGTGAAGAGGTAGCCCATGACCCGTTCAGCTGGGCCCACCTGCAGGATGCCCAGACACCACGTGCAGCCAAGGATGAGGACCAGGGCTGCTGCTTTCAGTGTCAGCATCCTGAGGGGAGTAAAAACGAACATGTACACAAGCTGGTAATGTACATGGACACCCTTATAGAGTAGTTGTTAATGGTGAGGACTCTGGAGCTAGACTGCTTTGGTTTAAACCCAAGGCAGCACTGTGTGACATTGGGCAAGTTACTATACCTTTCTATAACTTGGGTTCCCTCATCTTTATAATAGTCCTGTTTCACAGGGCTGCTGTGAAGATTAAATGAGACTTTAACATATGTAGTTAGGATAACATATAGAACAAAATCAGTACCACATATACATAAAGCATTCTAAAACTAGGGGCTTTTATTTCTTTCTCTTTTATAGATGGAGGGCCATATGTTTTGTTATTCAAACAGGGAGACTTTTGAGATTAAAAAGGGTACTATTAATAATTACAATGGCATAGCCCTAACCGATTTGGCTCAGTGGATAGAGCATAGGCCTGCGGACTGAAGGGTCCCAGGTTCGATTCCAGTCAAGGGCATGTACCTTGCTTGCAGGCACATCCCCAGTAGGGGGTGTGCAGGAGGCAGCTGATCGATGTTTCTCTCTCATCGATGTTTCTAACTCTCTATCCCCCTCCCCTCCTCTCTGTAAAAAAATCAATTAAAAAAAATAATTACAATGGCATAAACTAGGACTGTCCCAGGCAAACTGAGACGTAAGGTCACTATATACCTACAGATATATATATTTATTACTAATTTAAACCATAAAGTTTTATGTGAAAAAAGCTGGTTGAGGAACGATTTGTGTAGTGTGTTGGCTATTGTATGTGTGCCTGTCTGCTTCATAGAAATCCACAGAAAAAGATCTGGGGAAAATATCACACATAGTATATCATATCTATCATAAAATTTGTTAATTCCAGCTTTCTTGGGAAGTGGAAGTAGTAGAAAAAGAGGGAGTTAACCATTTTCACTTTATATATTTTGAGAAAAAAACATATATCATGTTATTTTTGTGATTAAAATGAAAATAAATTATGTGTTCCAAGTAAAATGGATGCTGCAAATTAAAAAAGCTCTTAGCCCCTGATTTTTTGAAATGGTATTATACAAAAAATATTTTAATCTAAATCCTTTCCAAACCCATTACACAAAACTCTGTAAATATATATTTAAGTTTGTTATAATTAGCCAAAACCCAGTTTTGTTGGGGCATCCTTCAGAAGCGCAAATCTTAGAGTTTCTATAGAATTCAAGCCTTCAGTAACTGATGGATTCACAAACGTAAGTTGGTTGTTTTTTTTTTTTTATAAAAAGAGTACTCCTGTGTGCATCTTGTGTTGTGTGGCAGAAACTGCTGTTTTTGTCCGTTCTCCTCCTCTTCCTTTTAGGGTTAGATCCTTCCCTTCTTTGAGTTTTTTCAAGGACACATGGCTACCAAGTTAGAGATTATATATTCCCAGCCTCCCTTGAAGCTAGTTGTCACCGTGTGACTAAGGTCTAGCCAATAAAATATGAGCAAACGTGGGCCATGCAACTTCCAATGGGAAACTGACAAAGGAATGACGGAGAAACAAAATAGGAAGGACCTGAGTCTCTGCATCACTTTGTGGAGCAGAGCATCCCCACCAGCCCTGGACTGCTCACCTTTGGACTATGACATGAGAGTAATATAAACTTCTATTTCACTCTTTTTGATGGGGGGTATTTTTGTCTCAGTAGCTTAGCCTGTATCCTATCTAATATGGATATTGGGAGATGACAGAAGCCTTGCTAGTCCCTGGAGACTGGTTGTGGGGTGTTTGTGTGTGTAGATATGTAGGAGGGACAAGAAGAGGGTAAAGAGAGGAAAAGAGCATCAGAAGTACCATGTGCTCCATCTTACCTTGTATTCTGGATGGTTGACACTTCACTGTTGAGGGAGGAGAATTTCTTTTTCAAAATCCAAAGGACCAAGAGAAAGAATACTAAATTCACCTGCAGGAATGACACAGACCAGGAATGCAAGTTAAAATAATGCACTGCGTCCTTAATAAATTGCATACAACTCCTCCTTTCTTTGCACATAGGACTGAATTGGTACAGGTGGAAAAGTGAAACCATACAATAGAGAAAATGCATTCCCTGTGTACTGTCTTGCACCCAGCACTTCTGTTGCTGCCTCAGTCATGACCCCTGGAGGCAATACTCACGCAGATAATGACACAGACGGGGCCAAGGAAACCCCAGATGAATCCTTGTTTCAGGTGGAGCCAGCAGCTGGGAATAAAGGGCAAAGGGACACAGAGAGATCAGAGAAAGCACATGAAATGAACATGAAGTGACACTTTTCCTAACAGAGAACTTTTCCAATGTCTTCTGACAATGTCAGCTGATGGTAATGAAGGTTTTTGTTGTTACCTACTGTGTGTTAATGTTACATTACACATTTTATAAGCACAGTTCCATTGAATGTTCATACCAAGGTCATGACCGTGGGAAAATGCGGATAATGCTAAAGAGGAATCTGAGACTTGAAAGCTCCAGATTATGGGAGGGATAAAGCTGGTACCTAAGCACGAAACTCCCTCCTTTCAGAACCTTCCAAGCTCCTACTGCCATCTTTCCCTGCTTCACTGGAGAAAGGCCAGAGCTCTTACACTCAAGGGAAAAGATATCCATTTGCTATGGACATCTCAATCACCATCATTAATGCTGCCCCCCAAACTGTCCATGGCCCAGGGTGTGAGTCAAGCTCACCGTTCAGGTGTTCCGTAAAGGTGAGGCCTGGACGCCGCGGAAATGCCCACGATTACAGCTGGGACTCCATAGCCGACTGGGAACATGAGCCACTTCATGAACCTGCTCACACTGGAGTAGTTGACCACCGTCAGGTTGCGAGCACTGAGGAAGAGGTGCAGGCCCTCCAGCAGCATCCAGGTGAAGGAGGCCAGGTAGAGATAGTGTAAGGCACCCGCGATGATGGCGCACAGCACCTGGGGGAGGAGTGTGAGTCACCAGGTGGGATACTTAGCGTGGTGTGTGAACTGAGGGCCTCTCCTTTATACTGGTGTTAGTTCAGAGCACCTGACATTAGACCAAGGCCATCAATAGTAAAGGTGCTTGGTAGTCAATGTCAGTGCTGCCCACCTTGGCACCACACCTCCAACCTCTCCCAGAAACCAAAGCGATTTTATTAAGGTGCCCAAGCAGCATCCCCTGGGGACGACAGGGGTCCTTTGGGAGAGTGTCAGTACCTTGTTCTCAGTTCTGTCAATGGCGGTGAGGAAGAGCAGGTGGGCCAGGAAGAGGCAGAGTGAGAGCTGCAGATGGAGTGAGGTGCTGGTGTTCTGGATGGCTTTGCACAGCAGGAAGGTGAGGGCCGCCAGGAGGAGGCACAGCAGTGAGAGGCTCAGCCCCACGTACGTGATCACAGTCAGGGCGGGATCCTCCTCCTGGGACCCAGCAAAGAGGATTAATTAGCCACGCTCTCCAGCTGTGGGATTGTGGCTTTCCCCCTTGGAACAGGGCAGTCTAAACACAGGCACATTATGAGTTTCCTCAAAAAACTAAAACTGGAATGCCCATTTGACCCAGTAATACCACTTCTAGGACTATATCCCAAGAAGCTAGAAACACCAATCGGAAAGGGTATATGTACCCCTATGTTCATAACAGCACAATTTACCATATACACGCTTTGGAAACAGCCTAAGTGCCCATCAGCAGATGAGTGGATTAAAAAACTGTGGTACATCTACACAATGGAATACTACGCTGCAGTAAAAAAGAAAGAACTCTTACCATTTGCAAAATCATGTATGGAACCGGAGAGCATTATGCTAAGCGAAATAAGTCAGTCAGAGAAAGATAAATATGACATGATCTCACTCATTTGTGGAATATAATGAACAACATAAACTGATGAACAAAAACAGATCCAGAGACAGAGAAGCATCGATCAGACTGTCAAACCTCAGAGGGAAGGTAGGGAAGGGTGGGGGTAAGGGGAAGAAATCAACCAAAGGACTTGTATGCATGCACATGAGCCTAACCAATGGACACAGACACCAGAGGGGTGAGGGCATGAATGGGGGTGGTGGGGAGGCAATGGAGGGATAAGGACACATATGTAATACCTTAATCAATAAAGAAAAAATTATAAAATAAAATAAACACAGGCACAGAGCTATTGAACTATATCTAATATACAAAATAGTGCATATATTGAGTACACACCTTTTGATGAGTTTGAACTTGGGCATATATCATGCTATCATCCCCACGGTTAAGGTAATAAATATATCCATCACCTTCAAAAGATTTCTTGTGCCCCCTTGCTTTTTTAAATTTGTGGTAAAAACACAAGAGATCTATCCTATTACCAAGTGATGAAGTGCACAGCCCTCTACTGTTAACTATAGGCTCCATGATGTACAGTAGAATTCGCACTGAAGTATCTGCCTTTGTCTGCTTTCTGTGAACTCCAGTGACTCTGCCTGATGGCATGTCCTCTGCTACGAGCGGCATGCTTGGGCACTCCAGAGCAAGTCACAAGTGCAAGGGTATTAATGCCCTCAAATAATAATAGTTGGGGAATTGGTAGATAAATACCCCAGCTTGTTCCACCTTTTGTGGGAAGGCTCTGAGGTGCATTTCCTATGGTATCTCCCAGAAGTACCCAGTAGGACTGAGCCCCACTTGTCCATGGGGGTAAATTTTCTTGGATGCATCCTTTCCTGGTTGCCTTCTCTTCTCTGTCTCACTTCCCTCCACACCTACTGATGTTTCCTGGGCTCACCTCCCAGAGAAACTACTTTCCGTCAAATTCTTTTCTCAGGACCCGCTAGTGGGAGGCCTCAAATGAAGATACCCTATTTAATTACACTCTTGGGGATTCATCTCATTGAAGACAGGGGCCAGGCATCTGAAGAGCCATACAGACTTAGCCAGACTCACTTCTGGGAAATGATACTCATCATCCCTTATAATTATACGAGGATTTTTGCTTTTTTCAATGTCACTTTATAGAACGTTTCAATCCTTTGTTTTTTTAAAAGTCAATGGAGAAAAAAAGGGGACATCTATAATACTTTCAATAATAAAGGTAAGTTTTTAAAAAAGCAAAAAGCACAAAATCCAATCTATCAGATGATGAATAATTATTAAATAAATACTGATCATGAACTAGCCTGTTGACATTATCCCAGAAGCTCTTCCTAATTGCAAACCACCTTCTCCCCTAGAGGTAGCCATGATCTTTTTATGGTAAATTTTACCACCTAAGTATCCAACTCCTGAGAATATAATTTAGTTGTCTCTGTTTTTCAACTTTATATAGATGGAACAATACTCTGCTCCACAGAATCACTCAAAACTCATGATAACAGAGGCTCCAACATCTGGAGTGTGTTGCACCCTCATCACCCTGGAGGGTCCCACATGGAACTGTCTGTGCTTCATCCTAGAAAGGTAGCACTGCTTTTAATAGTTCCTGACAGGAAACAACCTCGATACTCATTAACTGTAGAATGAATAAGTACATTGTAGTATAGTCATGCAATGAAAATGAATAAACTAAGGCTATGCTCAACCCATAGATAAACTTCATAAATGTAACAATGAATGAAAGAAGTATTTCCATGTTTATAAACATACTAGAGGCCCTGTGCATGACATTCATGCACTCGGGGGCGGGGATGTGTGTGTGTGGTCCCTCAGCCCGGTCTGCGCCCTTTTCTCGCAGTACAGGAGCCGTCCCTTGGGTGATGTCCGGCTAATAGATGTCAAACGTCCTTAGCGCTGCTGTGGAGGCAGACTGCTCTGCTCCCCAGCCATCAGCCTGGCTTGTGGCTGAGCAGTGCTCCCTCTGTGGGAGCTCATTGACCACCAGGGGGCAGCTCCTGCATTGAGCGTCTGCCCCCTGGTGGTCAGTGCGTGTCATAGGGACCAGTCGTTCCCTTTTATTATATAGAACTAGAGACCCAGTGCATGAAATTTGTGCACAGGGTGTGTGTGTCCCACAGTGCAGTCTGCACCCTCTCTAATTTGGGACATCCCTCTAACAATCCAGGACTGCTGGGCTCCCAACCGCTCGCCTGCCTGCCTGCCTGATTTCCCCTAACCACTTCTGCCTGCCAGCCTGATCACCCCATAACCACTCCCCTGCCAGCCTGGTCACCCCTAAATGTCCTGCCCTGCAGGCCTGGTCACCCCCAACTGCAGATCGATGCCTAACTACTGCCCTGCCGACCTGATTGCCCCTAACTGCCCTCCCCTTCTGGCCTGGTCACCCCTAACTGCCCTCCACTGCCAGCCTGGTCACCCCTAACTGTCCTGCCCTGCAGGCCTGGTCACCCTCAACTGCAGTCCCCTGCTGGCCTGGTCACTCCCAACTGCCCTCCCCTGCAGGCCTGGTCCCCCCAACTGCCCTCCCCTGCAGGCCTGGTTACCCCCAACTGCCCTCCCCTGCTGGCCATATTCTGGTGGCCATCTTGTGTCCTCATGGGAGCAACCATCTTTGACCACATAGGGGTGGCCATCTTGTGTGTTGGAGTGATGATCAATTTGCATATTACCTCTTTATTATATAGGATAAGATGTTAGCTTCCCCAATGCCCTGTGTAATAGGGGAGGTCAGAGATTTCCACTAAGTGTTGTTCTGGGGTATCACTTCCAACCCTGAAAAGAAGAGAGGGATGCAGGACTTCCTGTATGCTGTCACCTATCCTATGTCATCAGTAAGTTCTCCAACCCCACCTCTAGGATATGTGTCCAGTCTGACCTTCTCCCACCACCTCTACCACCTGAACCCCAGCCACCATCATCTCTTTTTGAGTCTACTCTTGACCACTGCTCATTCTTGACCTGAGAGTCAGAGGGATGTTCTAATGACATAAATATGTAACATCCATTGCCTTCCCATTGCAATTTGGAAGAAAACTAAATCTGGCATTCAAGATCTGGCACATTTCTCCTGCTTCCATCTCTCCAATCTTGCCCCTTTCCAACTCCTCTCACTCATTCTGATCCAGCCACACTTCTCTCTCGAACACACCAAATTTGTTCTCTCTTGAGAGTCTTGACCATATTTGTATCTCTTCTTTAGATACTCTTCCTGAGACCCTTTCCTACTGGCTTTTTAAAAAAAATTGAGGTAAAATCCAAATAATATAAAAATCACCATTTTACAGGGTTACAGTTCAGTAGCATTTAGCACGTTCAGTGTTGTGCAACCACTACCTCTATGTAGTTCCAAAATATTTTCATCACCTCCCAAATAAAACCCCATGCCCATAAACAGTTATTCTCATTCATTCCTCCCCGCAGCCCCGGGGAACTACAATTCTGCTTTCTGTCACTATGGATTTGCCTATTCTGGACATTTCATATATGTGGAATCCTACAATATGTGGTCCTTTGTGTCTGGCTTCTCTCACTCAGCATCATGTTTTCAAGGTTTATCCACATCACAGCACCACTGACTCTTAATAATCAGATTTCAGCCTCATATTTAATCCTCTGACCATTCTATCTAAAGTGGCACGCCACTCCAGTCACTCCGGTCCCTCGCTCGTTTTCATTTTCTTTATAGCACTCATTGACACCTAGTAGGGGCTCAACAAGGATTAGGTAGAGGAATTAAACGCTTACATCATACCTGGTTGGTGAAGGCCATGAGGACAGCGAAACTGGACAAGTGAGTGCATCTGCATGTGGTATGACTTTTGTTCACCTGTACCAGGAAGCAGCCGGCCCTGGACCAGTGGCCATCCTCCCCGGTGCTCTTCCAGAAGACACAGAAGACCTTCTTACTCAGGGGCTTCATCTGAAAATAGAATGGGCTTGCTGTGTTCTTGCTCAGGAGGAGCAACTCTTAGAGTGTTGGTCTGCGCTGGGGTGGAGAATGAGAACGTGGCTGAGAGTGACTCAGGTGATTTCTATTTTAAGCAAAGAGAATGGCCACCAGGGCAACAGCCCCCATAGCTCCACCTCTATCAGAATTTCACAAAACATAAAACAAGGTCATCTCTGTGGCAGCCTGAATTTTACAAGATGTCATTGGTTTTATGACTTTGTCCCCTACCAGGGGAATCAGATAAAAAGAGAGTATAAGGCTCACCCGAAGTTTTCTCTCAAATACTCTCCAAGTCAAATTTTCCTGGTCTCCCCCAACCGCTCCAACTCCCCCAAAACAGTAACCAAAATATTTCTCTGGTCCCTTGACACGAATTCCTTTCCTGACAACACAATGATTGCTTATGCAATAAGAGGGGTAGCATAGGAAAAGAACATCACCAGGAGATAGAGAATAAAGTTAGCCTGCAGCCTCTTCTCTTTGTCTCAAGGGCTTCTAGAGGAACAGTTCATGGGGCAAGGAGACGAGTCAGGTACTCTTCTCTTTGGGGCCTTTATCTCCTTTGGTAATCCACTGGCCCATTCCCAGATTTCTTGCTCCACTCCCTCTGCCCCATGCCGTTCATCAAAAATTTCATACCTAGATTTTATGCATCAGATAGAGAAAACATACATTTCCCCACCTTTCTCCTTCAACTCTTTCTTTTTCTTTTTTTCTTTTAAATATACTTTATTGATTTTTTTACAGAGTGGAGGGGAGAGGGAAAGAGAGTTAGAAACATCGATGAGAGAGAAACATCGATCAGCTGCTTCCTGCACTGGGGATGTGCCCACAACCAAGGGACATGCCCTTGACGGGAATTGAACCTGGGACCTTTTAGTCCTCAGGCCGATGCTCTATCCTCTGAGCCAAACTGGTCAGAGCAACTCTTACTTTCTTAAATTTTTATTTTAAAATTAGATTAATTTTCCAGCTTTATGGAGAAACAATTGACATATAACATTGTATAAGTTTAAGGTGTAAAATGTAATGATTACCACAACAAGTTTAATTAACACCCATCACCTCTCATAGTACAATTTTTATTTTGTGGTGAGAACTTTATTTATTTATTTTTTTAAATGTATTTTTATTGATTTCAGAGAGGAAGGGAGAGGGAGAGAGAGATAGAAACACCAATTATAAGAGCAAATCATTGATCATCTGCCTTCTGCTCACCTCCCACTGGGGATCGAGCCCACAACTGGAGCATGTGCCCTGACCTGGAATCAAACCTGGGACCCTTCAGTCCACAGGCTGATGCTCTACCCATTGAGCCAAACTGACCAGGGAGTGGTGAGAACTTTAAAACCCTACTCTTTTAGCAACTTTCAAATATACAATACTAGAGGCCCGATGCATGAAGATTTGTGCAAGAATGGGCCTTCCTTCCCCTGGCTTCCAGTACCACCTTTGCTCTGGCTGGAGCCGCCTTTCCGCCTTCCATGCTGCCCAAAGGCCCAGAGTGGCTGGGGTGATGCAGAACAACTGCGTCCCACCCAGCTCCCCGGCCGCTCAGCACCTGTGTGTACAAATTAACTCACCAATCTTTGTTGGCTTAATTTGCATATTCACTCCTGATTGGCTGGTGGGCGTCGTGAAGGTACAGTCAATTAGCATGTTACTCTTTTATTAGTGTAGATAGTATTATTAACTAGAGTCATCTTGCTGTACATTAGATCCCCCAGAATTTATTCTTCTCATAACGAAGTTTGTAATCTTTGATCACATTCATCTATTTCTCTCACCCCCAACCCTTAGCAACCAACAATCTGTTCTCTGTCTGTATGAGTTTGGCTCTTTTAGATTCCACATATGAGTGAAATAATTTGGTATTTGTCTTTCTCTGTGTGACTGATGTCACTTGGCATAATGGCCTCAAGGTCCATCCATGTTAACACAAATCATAAAGTTTTCTTTAATTCTTATTTTCTTTTAAAAAAATTTTTAAAAATAAATCTTTATTGTTCAGATTATTACAGGTGTTCCTCTTTTTTTTTCCCCCCATAGCTCCCCTCCACCTGATTCCCCACCCCACCCCATGCCCTTACCCCCCGCCACTGTCTTCATCCATAGGAGTAAGATTTTTGTCCAATCTCTTCCCGTACCCCTCACACCTGCTTCCCCTGAGAGTCGTCAGTCCACTCCCTTTCTATGTCCCTGATTCTATTATATTCACCAGTCCATTCTGTTCTTCAGATTTTTATTCACTTGATTTTTAGATTCACTTGTTGGTAGGTATGTATTTGATGTCATTTTGTTGTTCATAATTTTTATCTTTACCTTTTTCTTCTTCTTCCTCTTCTTAAAGAATACCCTTCAGCATTTTATGTAATCCTGGTTTGGTGGCGATGAACTCTTTTAGCTTTTTCTTGTCTGTGAAGCTCTTTATCTGACCTTCAACTCTGAATGATAGCTTTGCTGGGTAGAGTAATCTTGGTTGTAGGTTCTTGCTGTTCATCACTTTGAATATTTCTTGCCACTCCCTTCTGGCCTGCATAGTTTCTGCCAAGAAATCAGCTGACAGTCGTATGGGTACTCCCTTGTAGGTAACTAACCGTTTTTCTCTTGCTGCTTTCAAGATTCTCTCTTTGTCTTTTGCCCTTGGCATTTTAATTATGATGTGTCTTGGTGTGGTCCTCTTTGGATTCCTTTTGTTTGGGGTTCTGTGCGCTTCCTGGACTTGTAAGTCTATTTCTTTCACCAGGTAGGGAAAGTTTTCTGTCATTATTTCTTCTAATAGGTTTTCAGTATTTTGCTCTCTCTCTTCTTCTGGCACCCCAAAAATTCGGATGTGGGTACGCTTGAAGTTGTCCCAGAGGCTCCTTACACTATCTTCATATTTTTGGATTCTTTTTTCTTTTTGTTTTTCTGGTTGGGTGTTTTTTTGTTTCCTCATATTTCAGATCTTTGGTTTGATTTTTGGGGTACGTTGATCTACAGTTGAGTTTCTGTATATTCTTTATTTTAGACAGTGTATGCTTCATTTCTGACTGGTCCTTTTCCATTTTTTTGGCATTCTCATTAAGGTCCTTGAAGGTCTCACTAAGCTCCTCAGAAGTGTCATCAAGTTTCTTGGCAGTTTTTAGAAGATTCTTGAGTAACCTTATAAATGTGGTTCTGAAC
Source organism: Corynorhinus townsendii (assembly GCA_026230045.1). Classification (NCBI taxonomy): domain Eukaryota; kingdom Metazoa; phylum Chordata; class Mammalia; order Chiroptera; family Vespertilionidae; genus Corynorhinus; species Corynorhinus townsendii. The sequence continues at coordinate 81,572,197 of JAPDVU010000006.1, forward strand.
TCTATGTCGTCCAGTAGTTTGCTTTCCTCTGTTTCTTTCATTTGTGACATGTTTCTTTGTCTCCGCATTTTGGCTGCTTCCCTGTGTTGATGGAGTGGCTTTGTGTGGTAGGTGACCTATAGGGGGCAGTAGCTCAGCCTCCCCAATTACCTGATGTGGACGCTCTTGGTACACCCCTTTGTGGGCTGAGTGCAAAGTCTTGGTGTAGTTAAGCCTTAATTGCTGTTGGTACGCTGGGAGGAATTGACCTCCAGGCCAATCGGCTGTGAAGACTCGCTGTGTCTATAAGAACTGCTGTGCTGGAGACACGCTTATGGTGCAGGACTTGTTTCAGTGGGGCTTTGGTGCTCGCTGAGTCTGCCTCTTGAATGTGTCACTTATGGATGTGAGGAGTTGAAATCTGGTTTCTCACACTGACCACTAAGTATACTGGCTTCTGGATCTCCAATGGGGTGCAGGTCAGCTATTGTCTGAGTCCAGCCAGCAGGAGGTACAGCGAGAGCTACAGTTTTCTCCTCTTTGCTTGGGGTTTGGAGGTTTTGGAGCTGTCTGATCCGGGCTGCAAGTTTGTTAGGTTAAGCTGCAGTCCATTCATATGCAAAAGCTGCTGTTTGGAGCTTGGGTGGGTTTGTAGGTTGTGTGGGGCGGGGTCTCAGGGCGTCACTAGGCTAGGGTGTGGCAAACAGCAATGGCTGCTAGTTAGCTGGCTCTGTGTCTCTGAATGCGTCCAGTCCTGTGCCCCAGCGCAGATAAATAATTATTCCTGTGCGCAGCTCTACAAGCAGGCCCCCCTCACTTTCCGACCCGGTAGCAGACAATCCAGCTTCTCCCCGTAGGAGTTTGGGTCCCCTGCGTCTCCCCAGAAACTGTATTTCAGAGTAATCGGGGGCTTGTATCCCTTTGGGTTGAAAAAAGCAACGCCTGCCACCAGCCCAGATCACGCGGCTCCGTACCTCAGCTTTTCAGCGCTCGTGCACGTCTCAGTGCTCTTTTCTCTTTCCTTCTAGTTGTAGAACTTCCACTCATCCAGCTTTCCCGTGGTTCTGGGTGATAGACGTTTTGTCTTTTAGTTGCAGTTTAAATTGTTGTGCGAGGCAGCAGTTTAGGTGTTTACCTACGCCGCCATCTTGGATTCCTCCTCTAATTCTTATTTTCTTAACAGAACTGAAAGGGAAAGGAGCAAACAAATCTTCCTATGTCTATGTCTGGCTACTACCCTTCCTATCTTTGAGAGTTTGGGCAGAGAATGGGAAAAGGCCATAGATCAATTAAAAGTGTTTTTTGGCCCAGCTGGCATGACTCAGTGGTTGAGCATCAACCTATGAACCAGGAGGTCACCGTTCAATTCCTGGCCAGGGCACATGCTTGGGTTTTCTCTCATCATTGATGTTTCTATCTCTCTCTCCCTCTCCCTTCCTCTCTGAAACAAATAAAGATGGTTTTTTAAAAAAGTTTTTTCTGACTGAATTCTCTAGTCTTAACCATTAATACCAGCCTTCTATGCAAAAATGAATATTATATCTCAGTTCAAACTTCACAGATATAGGAGGTACCTGCAATAAAAGTAATTTTATGCACTAGTATCATGCTGCTCAAGAAAAGCAGCACATATGTAATGTGAAATTTTCTACTAGCCTTTTAAAAAAGGTGGAAAAAAAAACAAGTCAAATTAATTTTAGTGATATATTTCATTTAACTCACTATAATCAAAATAGTCATTTTTTATTTTATAGATTTAATCTATTACATAATAGACTTACATTTTAATTCAAATATAGGATAAAAATTGTAAATATTTATTAGTGTGCCTATCTAATGTGTTGCATCCCTACAGAGCCTCTGGTTAAGACATAATTCTGTTGGATGCTGTTCTAGGTCCCTTTCTCTTAGTATTCTATATAATAAAAGCCTAATATGCTAAGTGTCCGGTTGTCTGGTCGTCCGTTCAACCAATCAAAGTGTAATATGCTAATGATATGCTAAGGCTGCTCAACCACTCACTATGATGTGCGCTGACCACCAGGGGGCAGACGCTCCTACCAGTAAGTTAGCTCGCTGCTGGGGTCTGGCTGATCAGGACTGAGCAAGACAGGCCAGACATACCCTGGAGCCCTCCCGTGGTCCCTCCCCAGCTGACCAACCTCCTGACTTCCTCCCCAGCCCTGATCGTGCACTGGTGGGGTCCCTTGGCCTAGCCTGCACCCTTTCACAATCCAGGCTGATGGACCACCCCCTCCCCACCGAGTCCACAAATTTTGTGCACCAGGCCTCTAGTGTCAATATAAGTCAACATGTGTAATCAACATAAAAATTATTAAGAAGATAGTTTGCATGTTTTTTTTCTTTCTAAGTTTTTGAAATCTAGAGATACTAAGTCTTCAGAATACTAAGTCTTTGAAATCTCAATCCAGACCCACCACATTTTATTTTAATTAATTAATTAACTAATTAATTACTTAAATATTTCTGTGGACTGTGGGGCAAATGGTTAACATTGCAAAGCAAATTGCAAACTATTATCTTCCTTTGGTTTTTTTATTTATTTTATGTTTAAAAAATATATATTTATTGATTTCTGAGAGGAAGGGTGAGGGAAAGAGTGATAGAAACATTAATGATGAGAGAGAATCACTGATCACCTGCCTCCTGCATGCTCCCCACTGAGAAGTGAGCCCACAAAACATATGCCCTGACTGGGAATTGAACCATGACTTCCTGGTTCATAGGTTGATGCTCAACCACTGAGCCATGCCAGCTGGGCTTCCTTTGGTTTAAAAAAAATCTCTTCTAAGGTCTCTATTATTTCCCTAAAATTCCTCTTAATTTTCCACTCTATCCTAATCTCTTTTCTACTACGCTGTCTCAACTCTACTTCTCCATTGCCCATCCAAAATTGCTTTCTTTTTCTATAAAGCAATTTTTCTTGCTTTTGGCGCCTCTACTGTGTATACTGAACAGGAGTTAGCAAGCTATGGTACCTTATGACCACATGGCACTCACCATCCCTCACTTATCCTTCTTCCTTATCCCATCCTTTCTCCTTACTTTTTGTTTTTGTATTCAATCATCACGATCCATTTCTTTTATCTTCCTTTCATAGGATAATCTGTACCACTTGGGACTAGAGGTATCATCGAGCTGACCATTGACAAGCCGTAGTGGCAAATGAAAGGAAAGTGAAAGAAGGTGACTGAATTCTCACCATTCCTTCCCCTTTCACCTGCTACTCCTTTATCATTCTTTCCTCCATCTAGACTCTTATAAATAGAGGCAGTTTCTGCTATAAACTAATTATTCATTAGTGAGGTGTTATGAGAGATTGGGGAACCAAGGTTTAGGATAGTCTAGATAATAAATTCCAACAACAAAATTCCTATCTTCAAGGATCACCCAATATAGTGAAACCCACCACATTTTAAATGCTTAATAGCTACAGGTAGCTCCTGGCTACTATATGGGGTTGCGCAGGTCCAGAATCACTGACTGGGAGGTTATACATTTGTTCCATCTACATCTGTGAAACCCAAGCAAGCCCAAATAGCAGATTTGACCCACCTTCACATGCTGAAAACTCAGAATTACAGGCCTGGAGAGAGATGTGTTCCTTTTGGGTCCAGTAGCAGCGCTGACTACCTGGGAGTTCAGGTAAACGCGATCTTCCTCATTTATCTCGCCAAAAAATGTTGCATTTATGATATTTCCAAGAGAAGAGTATGAAATTAAGATAACTGCACTGGGACCTGAGGAAACAGAAAAATAAAGTGCCATCATCATTCCTTCTGTCCCTTTTCCGGCCCCACACGTATCATGCTCTCACGATGGTCACACCTGTGCTTGGGTGTGCCTAGTAAGTTCACTCTTCCGCCCATGCTCCTCCTCCCCAGATGCAAGTCATCCTCAAGAGCCAGCTCAATCCCAGCCTCCGGTTCAGGAAGTGTCATGAGGCTTCTTTCTCTGAACTTGTATTTCATATGCAGTCCCTGTCATGCCAATGAGAATTCAATTGTCCACTAATTATTTCATATGGAATGAGCTGTTTTTCCAACAGGCACTGCATCTCTTGAGTGGCTTCATTTGGAAACCACAGGACTCCCAGCACCTTTATTTCCTAAAAAAAGTTAAACGTATATTTCAAACATTCAGAGAGTATGTGACATCTACTCCCAGATTTAACATGTATTATTATTTTGCCATATTGGCTTCAGAAGTGTTTTTAAGGAGATAAAATGTTTTAAATATGGCTAAAGCTCCCACTATTTCTTTTCCTTCTCCAGAAATAACTATGGACTTGAAGTGGACGTGTAGTCTTTCCATAAATACTTTTGCCATTTTACTACATATGTATGTTTCCATAACAATATGTAATCTTGTTTTCTGAGTTTAAAAACTCACATAAATGGTGATATCCTTTGGATATCTTTTTGCAACTTTCTTTTGTCACACCAGTTAACATTTTCAAGATTTAGTCATACTAATACATGCACAGTTGGTTTATTTATTTCAGTTACTGTATAGTGTCACATTATTTAATACATTACAATTTATTTGTTATAAGAATAAATGATAAAACTTTAATGAAAAAAGAAAAAAAAAGAAATAATTTCCATATAATATTCCATCACTTTGAGATAATCACTGTTGGAGTTCTGGATTATATATATATATATATATATGCATGTCCAAGATAGCCAGTAGAGAGCTGAGTATTGGGAATTATCTGGTTCTATGGGAGTGTTGCACCTTTATATTGATTTTCTATTGCCAAACAGTTTCACAGCTCTATGGGCATAGAAGATAACATGTAGAAAAATCAATAGTAGCACAAGTAGTTTTTTCCATAGACATAAGTGCATTTTGTCTGGTAGATACGCAGTTGCTTTCTGCCCTATGGAAAATATAACCTCACCCTGGCCAGTGTGACTCTGTTGGTTGGGCATGTGTACCAAATGATTGCCAGTTTAATTCTGGGTCAGGGCACATGCCTGGGTTTTGGGTTCAATCCCTGGTAGGGGGCATGCAAGAGGACTTTTTGGAAGTTGACTAAATCTGTGTGAAGTCATTCCACTTCCTCCACACCTTCTTGAAGAGACTTCAGCAAAGATGGACTTATTATTCAAGGCTTTTAGATTTGGTTGAAATATAATGTTGACAGTGGACTCAAGGAAATCCATTTATAATTGGGTTACATGTATCTCTATCTCTATGCACATATGTATCAATCATTTCCTTTCTACATATTATATATATGTAAACCAGTGCTAGAAATAAATAACATATATGGAAATTATAATTAACTATCTATCTATCTATCTAGCCACCTATTTAACCAACCTTTTTTTTTTTTAAATCCTCACTCAAGGATATTTTTCCATTGATTTTTTAGAGAGAGTGGAAGAGAGAGGGAAAGACAGAGAGGAATATTAATGTGAGAGAAACACATCGATTGGTTGCCTCCTGCATGCACACTGACCAGGGATCAGGGGAGGAGCCTGCAACCAAGGCACATGCCCTTGACCAGAATCGAACCTGGAACTCTTCAGTCTGCAGGCAGATGCTCTATCCACTGAGCCAAACCAGCTAGGGCTTGACCTTTGCTTTTAATGGAATGCCTCCCACATTCCAGACACTATTCCAGGGACAGTGGGGAACAAAGTAAACTGAGTTTCTGCTCTTATGACTCTTAAATTCTGGTGCAGGAGACAGACAAAAATCACAAACAAATAAATAAAGGTATATATCAGAATGATCAGTTCTATGAAGAAAATTAAGTAAGGTAAGTGGACAGAGAGATAGGTGATGGCATTTAGACAGTTTTCGGACAACAAAGTGAAGGAAGGGAGGGCTGTGTGGATATGTGAGGGAAGTTGCCTCAAGCAGAGGAAATAACAGGGAAAAATCCTGGGGCCACGAATGTGCTTGGCTTATTCAGGAGTCAGTGAGGTGGGAAGAGAGGCGACAGGTAGATCCTGCAGGGCCTATGAGCTTTGGTGGGGTGGTCTTCTGTTTTTATTTTAAGTCAGTGGAAAGCCATTGAAGGGTTTAGGTAAGGGATTGCCATAATTTGGCATTCTTTAATAGGATAATATATATTTACTAGAGGCCCAGTGCAATAAATTCATGCACTGGTGGCAGGGGAGGGAGGGAGCTCAGCCTGGCCTGTTCCCTCTCACAATCTGGGACTGCTGGCTCCTAACTGCTTGCCTGCCTGCCTGCCTGATTGCCTCTAACCGCTCTCCTGCCTGCCTGCTCAGTGTGCATCATGGCCACCGGTCATTCTGGTTGTTCTGCCGTAATGGTCGCTTAGGCTTTTATTATATAGATATTATATGTTTACATATACACTGAGTGGCCAGATTATTATGGCTACTCCATCAGTACTTTGTTGGGCCACCTTTTGCCTTCAATACTGCGGCGATTCTTCTTGGCATTGACTCCACGAAATGTTGAAAGGTGATGCGAGGAATCTGACACCATGCCTGATGAGTAGCACTGTCCAGTTCTGTGAGATTTGATGGTTGTGGAACCAGCTGCCTGATGGCTCTTTTAACTTCATCCCACAAATGCTCAATTGGATTGAGATCTGGTGATGGTGGGGGCCACCTAAGCAAGGTAAAGTCTCCCTCATGTTTTTGAAACCACTCCTGCACAATATGAGCCCATGGCATGGTGCATTGTCTTGTTGGAAGAATCCGTCTCCATAGGGATACGCCATCAACATGATAGGATGAACTTGATCAGCAACAATATGTTGTGTTATTCAGATGTTGTTCTACACGAATTAAAGGACCCAAGTCTTGCCAGGAAAACATGCCCCAAACCATAACACTGCCCCCACCAGCTTGAAGGGTTGTACTCATGCATGTGGGGTGCATGCTTTCATGCTGCTTCTGCCAAATTCTCACTCTGCCATCTGCTTGATGCTCCTGGAGAAGTGATTCATCGGACCACATGACTTTTTCCCAATGCTCGACTGTCCAATCCTTGTGTTCCTGTGTGAATTGGAGACATTTAACTTGGAAACTGCAGACAGCAAAGGTGTTCAAACAGGCCTTTGGCTTCCATATCCCATATGATGCCGTGTACGGCTAATTTGCCTACAAACATCAGGTGGTCATAATAATCTGGCCACTCAGTGTAGCATGTAATATGTAACATATTAATAATTTTATTACATATTATTAGGAGAGGCACATATCTATCTATAGGATATTGTTAAGGGGTAAATTCTGTCCTCCTTCCACCCTCCTAAAATTATATGTTGAAGTCCTAAATCCCAGTACTTCTGAGTGTGACTGTATTTAAGATAGTGCCTTTAAAATGAGGCTGTTAGGGTGGGTCATCACCCAATCTGACTAGTGTTCTTATAAGAGGAGGAAATCAGGACACACAGAGAGACACCAGGGATGCATGTGCATAGGGAAAAGACCACATGAAGACTCAGCGAGAAGGCAGCCATTTGTAAGCCCAGGAGAGAGGTCTCAGAACCAACTTTGCTGACACCTTGATCTTGAACTTCCAGCCTCCAGAACTGTGAGACAATGAATTTCTCTTGTTTAGGTCACTCAGTCTGTTAAGGCAGCCCCAGCAAACTAACACAGATTATCTCTTATCTATCTATCTATCTATCTATCTATCTATCTATCTATCTATCCATCTATCTATCTCTATCTCTATCTATCTATCATCATCTATATCCATCATTTATCCATCTGCATGTATATATAGTTGATAATATGTTATAAACATATTTTCATGTCAATAAGTACTCATTCTTTGTGCTGCTGAGAAGTCCATATGGCAAAGAGTCCGCATATGGCGAGTATTTAAGAGTTTAGGGGCAAGAACTGGGTTTCTGCAATCAAATCCCAGTTTTGCCAGTTACTAGCTGTGCAGTTTCTCTAACCAGATTTCTCTGGCCTCACTCCAGGGGTCAGAAGTAGGAGAGCCACTTGTTTCTCTAAGTTAAAGTCAATTTCTGTTGTCAGAATGAAACACTGGTAGGTGGTTGCAAAACATAGGCAGGTGATTTACTCGCCTGTTTTTATGCTTAGAAATTGATTATTTTTCAGCTGAAATATTCTGGCATAAGAGCAAATCACAAGCAGGAAAGAGAAGAGTGGCTGTAGAGGTTTCCAAGGTCGGTCTCCATGGCCTTGTGGGTTTATTCAGTGAAATGTTTTACGTGAGGAAGGGTGTGTTACATCTACAATTACTTACAAAGTCCCAGTTCACACCTGGTGTCCTGGTGTAATTTAATAGTACCCTCTTCCAATTTTAAAATTATCACTGTTTGAAGATAAATTACAAGACTACTGTAGACCAGCAGTTCTCAATTGAGGGTGATTCTGCCCCCCTCAGGGAACACAGGGCAATATCTGGAGGCACAGCAACTGGGGGGTTGCTATTGGCATCTAGTGGGCCAAGGCCAAGGATATAGGGCTCAGAACACTATAGGGCTCCACCCCAGAGAATAACCTGGCCCCATATGTCAACAGAGCTGAGACTGGGAATCCAGACGGAACCTGAGGACAGAGAAACGTCCCTCTATGAATTTGTCACACATTCATCAATGGGTTCTTATCTCTCATTAGTAATGTTAAAGCTTCACCCTAACAGTGGGATTAATTTGATGAGCTTCTGTTATTGTTTGCCAGATACAGTGCCTATAGAGAAAGAATTAATGGTTCTGGCCCTGAAAGGGATCCCAGTACAATGAAGGAGAAGAGGCTGTGTCAATCAACAGATACAACACACATGGTAGATGCCAGGATAAGGTAGGTTCATGCTGGGGAGGAACGAAGGGGGGACTCACAGAGGAGGGATGGCCTGACTCTGGTGCTGTGATGGAAGTGGACAGTCCTGGGGGGTGAAAGTTGAGCTGTATTAAAAGAAGAGTCAAAGTTCACCCAAAGTGATGGTTGGCATTCCTGGCAGAAAAACAGCCAATGCAAATGCTTGGAGATGAGACCACAAGGCCCAACAGGGCATGATAAATAGTCTAATGCTGGGCACGTCTATGCCAGGTACTCCTCAAAGCACATGGAATTCCACTGTGATGCGTATAATTTATTTAAGCAATTCAGCATAGACAGTTGTTCTGGGCTGAGCTGTGTCCTCATGAATCTACATGTTGAAATCCTAAGCCCCAGTACCCCAGGGTGTGACCAAGGAGCAAACTGGGCTGAAGATGTGATTTGATAGCCTGTACTGTGTGAAGTCTTGTGCTCTCTACAAATTGTGAACTGCAGAGGAATCCCGTGACAATGCAAGTGTGAAATTATGTGATTGGAGGTTGGTTCCCCTCCTCTGCGTGGTCCATTCACAAATGGAGGCAGATTCAAGTACTTACCTTCTCGAGGAAGGAGAGCACGTGATAGGAACTGACTATCTCATGAGATTGTTTCAGATCAGAATGAAGTTTGTTGTCTATGTTTTACTTTGGGAGTTTTGATGGACAGTACAGATAACTGTGTCCGTATTTACATGATTGGATTTCAAGACCCCATTAATCATACTATAGCAGTTTTAGCTATGTGGCAGTTATAGTAAATGTATTCTTGCAAAATTGAAAAATTAAAGGTTTTCATGCAAACAACTAAATTTTTGGTTTCTCTTGAAAAAAAATATCAGAGAGTCTTGGCAGTTACAAAATAGTCACAGGGACGTAAAGTCCAGCATAGGGAATGTAGTCAATAATATTATAATAACTAGGTATGGTCAGGTGAATACTAGACTTACCAGGGGGATCACTTTGTAAGTTATGTAAATGTCTAACCACTATGCTGTATACTTGAAACTAATATAATACTGAATATTAACTGTAATTGAAAAAAAAGTATAAAAAGTGACTAGATAATGTGAAACAAATAAAGCTGAATTCATTTCTAACTGTTCCTCCCACCCTCCAAAAAAAAGTCAGAGTTTGGTAACACTGGGGCAATTAATAGTAACAATCTGCTCCTTTGTATGCAGGCTGTAGCAGATGCTGTAGGCACCCTGATTTTATTCCCTTGGCACTCTTGGTTTCTTTATATGCTGATGGATTTTACCCAAGCAGCTGAGACTCTCTCTGCCTGGGAGCTTTCCGTGAGAGAATGTGTTTGGTCTGCACTCAGGGCAGAGTGGAAGGGTCTGGAAATGAACTTCCCTGGTGGGTCCTCAACCAGTGATGAATCAGCACAGGCGGATAAATGGCTCAGCTCCTTTTCCTTTAGCAGGATAACTCAGTGGGATTGAGCCCCAGTTACCACCAGCAGTAACCTGTTCACTAACATAACAATCCATGTATTGGCTTCTTTTCTCCCTTCACTTCCTCTCTTCACAACTTGGGTAGTTAATTTTATGTTAACATGGCAAGTCCATGGTACACAGATATTTGGTCAAACACCAGTCTGGATGTTGCTGTGAAGGTATTTTTTAGATGAGATTAATTATCTATCTATCATCTATCTATCTATCTATCTATCTATCTATCTATCTATCTATCTATCTATCTCCTTAAACTTTTTTATTTTTGCTTGAATTCTTATAGTAACACTTATTTATTTATTTTTAAAATTATATTTATTGGGGTGACATTGGTTAATAAGATTAGATAGGTTTCAAGTGTACATTTCTATGATACATGACATACAGTATATTGCATTGTGTGCCCACCACCCAAAGTCAAACCACCTTCTGTCACCATTATTTGGCCCCCTTTACCTTTTACTGTCCCCCCACTCCTTTTCCCTCTGGTAACCATAGTACTGTTGTCTGTGTCTACGAGTTTCAGTTTTATATCCCACATATGAGTGAAATCCTATGGCTCTTACCTTCTTCTGACTGACTTGTTTTGCTTAGCATAATATTCTTATTGTCCATCCATGGATAAAGAAGATGTGATACATGTGTACCATGGAATACTAAGCCATAAGAAGAGTTGAAATACTGCTATTTGTGCCAGCATGAATGGATCTTGAGATTAATGCTTAAATAGTTAGGCTTGAGTAAAGCAGATTATCCTCCATCATATGGGTGGGCCTCATCCAATAAGTTGAAGGTCTAAGGAAAAGACTGGCCTCCCCTGAGGAAGAGGGAGTTCTGTTTCCAGATTGTCTTTGGACTTCAGTTACAACATCAGCTCTTCCCTGGGTATATTTTAGACTTGCCAGCCTCCACAATAACATGAGCCAATTCCTTAAAATCTGTCTCTCTCTCTCTTCACACACATTCTATTGGTTTCTCTGGAGAACTCTGACTAACACACTTACTGCTGCTTCCTTGGGTCACCTCCTAAATAAACTTCTACACTGAAACCCCTTACAATTCTTCTAGAAACTGTTTCTGGGTAAACCCAAACTGAGACGTGGATGGAGCAGGCCCCAAATTACAAAGAAGTCTCTTCTGTGCTGAAGAAAAAAAAGCTTCCACTTTGGGAAGATGTCTTTTTTTTTTTTTTAAGGATAAGACTCAACTAACACACTCTTATGGTAACAAACCCATCAAGTAGGAACCTCTTGGGGGATGTTTCCTTATGACTCACACAGTGATATTGCTGTGTGTGTCTTAGGGTTTCTGAATGCAGCCACCACATATACCTTGTAGGTTTTCCTGGATGACGTCATTGCAATGGATGTCCAGTGAGTTCATATGGACGTTCAAGTTGAAGATCTTTCTTTCTTTTGAGCAATTGTCTGTAACAACTCGAGTTTCAACAGCTGATAAGAAAAGTGCCAAACAAGCTTACTGTTATAAGTTTTAAAAAATGTGTACAGGAACAAAAACAGACCACATTTACTGAATGTGTAGGGGATGCCAGGCACTGAGTTAAGAGCCTTATACATTGTCATCTTATGACAGCATCATATAACCCCATGAAGGACCATTATTCAGATGAGGAAACTGAGGTTCAGAAGTTAGGGGTCCTCTCCAAGGCTTAAGGTTATGATGGGGGTGTAGGTAAATGCAGTACTCGAATCCTCCCACAATCACATCAAAAGTACTACTAAACTACTAACAATCTTCATTCAGAACCATCTGAAATGTAGTCAAACAGAACTCCTACAACTAAGGATTTAAGGAATAAGCCACATTGAGACTGGTAGGAGGGGTAGAGATGTGGAATGGGCTGGTCCCACACCCACGTGTGGTGGATAAAAATAAGGAGGGGTATCTCAGTTGAAGAGATCACCCCTGAGGACCCCAAAACAGGATCCTCATTTCAGGGATTCAGTGCTGTGAAGAGAAGTTTCCATAATTTCTGGTTGTAAAAACCAGCAGGGATTGTGGCTGAGTGAGACAGAAGGCTTCTGGAGTCCTAGGCAGTTCCTCTTAAAGGACCTGTGCATGGACTTACTCAGACTCACTCATTCTCATCTCCAGAACTGGGGCAGCAGCTTGAAAGGCACCAGAGACATACAGAGAGGAACTGAAGTGTCTGGCATCTGGGTGAGAGCTGGAGGGGCAGCTTTCTCCCAGACGGAAGTGTTGGCAGAGGCCATGGTTCCTTTTCTGAGCCCTTTCCTCACAGAGCCAGCAGGCAGGCACCATATCTGAGTCTTCATAAACCTGGCTATGGCTGTTCACCCTGCCCTGGTGATTCCCTGAGACCCTGCCTCACCACTTGTGGGCACACCCAAGCTGTTTCCAGTGACTTTTCCATACAAATGGTCTGTCTTGGTTCATGATTTAGACTTCCCTGAAATATCTCAAATAAGCAGCATCTAGTCTCAGCATTATATGCATTATTATAATCCCATTTTATAGATGAAGAGACTGAAGCTTATTGAGGTGAGGGCACTGGTTACCTGATTAAACAATTAGAACCTGGAAAGTTGAGAATTATTTGTAATTTGGAAAATGGTTCAATTTATAATGAAAGTGTCCAGATACCAGTTTCCCAAGATGATTAGATACTAGATTTTTGTTTACCATTTAAATTTATTTTCATTATTATTATATTTATAGAGCATAAAGTATTTTATCAGCTAAGTTGGTAAAACAAAAAAGGTTCGTTAGGCATACACCAATCCTCTGATATCCCTGAGCTGAATAAAATGTAACAAATATTTCTGAAGGCCAATATAGTGATGTATATCAAAAGTCTAAAAATGTTTTTTTCCCTTGACCTAACAACTCCTCCTTTATGAATTCATCCTAAGAAAATATCAAACAAATACAAACAGATAAATTTTTAGGGGTCTTTATCACAGGATTGTTTGGCAAAAACCCACATTTTCCAGAATAGGAAAATAAATTGTGGCACACTCATACAATGCAACTCTACAAGTCATTGAAGACAATAACATAGGTAATGATGCTGTCTGCAGTTTTCATGGAAAGATGTTAGTAAGATAATGACTGAAAAAAACAGGCTTCGTGGAACTGTATGTAAAAGATAACATACACAACAAATATGTGTCCTCCTCATCACACATGTACCTAACTAGGTATAGGATTGGAAGACTGGGATATGGGCAGATTTGGTTGGTCTAAATTAGTTTTGTTTATGTATTTTCCTAATTAAAAAATTAATACTTGGTTTTGCTGTGGTATTTTATTTTTAAAAAGAAAAAAATGTATATATTTAGGTTTACAATATGATTATTTTATACATATATCACTAGTGAAATGACAACCATAGTCAAGCTAATTAACATGACATGTCATGTGGTTGTGTAATATGTATGACAAGTGCAATAAAAGGATTTTCATTTAAAAAATATCTTATAAGATGTTCCTTCTACATGTGTTATTAGGTTATGTAGGCACAAGATTTAAAAAATACTTTTTAAGCCCAAATCCCAGACCCAGGATGGGAAACCACTGAGAATCTTTATTTTTTTTAGCAGTTCTATGGAGGTGTAATTAGTTGTACATTAGAGTGTACAATTTGATTAGATTTATTGGTATTTATATTTGTAAAACCATCACCACAATCAAGGTAGTGAGCATTTCCATGACCCCCAAGTTTCCCCAAATTTTCTCAGGCCTCCTTTCCATCCCTCCACTCTTCCCTCCCTGTAACTGAAGCATCCATCTTATATAAAAACTGCTGTTTGAAATCTTAACCCCGCTTTTTGGCTTCTGTAAATGCTTGCTTGCTTAAATAATAAGGAAAATAAGACTACTCCCACTTCAGAGAGGACATTAAACCTTCCCCGGATGAAATTATCAGTGCTGGCACCAGGCCAGGCCTTTGGTTGAGGTCTCAAAGCCCCAGCACATAGGGGCTCTTTAAGAACTTGCAAAAGGGGCCGGAAATGCCCCATATTTGGGAGACAAAGAAGGTAAAAACATATAAATAGGGAAAGTTCCTCCATGTTGGGGCCCAGAATTTGAGAGACATTTTCCTCTGGACCCTTATGTAATAAGTGTAACTCCATCTCTCTAAGTATTGCTTGGTTCTTCTCTGGTTTTCTGTAACATCACTATAGATTAGTTTGCAAATTTCCAGCATTTTATGTAAATTGGCTCATGCAATGTATTTGTTTATTTTCTCACTGCTTAACACAGACCCCAGCTGGTAACCAGAAAAACCCACCCCACTCCATGAGCATCAGGTCTTATTGTCTCCTTACCCACAGAACTGTTTTGAAGTTTCTGGATTTCTTGGTCTGGGGCGTTCAAGGCAGTTTCTAGAACATTGGATTCCATAGTCTGGAGAATAGATGTGGCCTTGGATGCAACTTTTCTCTGCTCTCCTGATCCCCACAGAGTCTTGTTGGTGAGAAGTGACTCAAAATTCTCAACAACCCGTTGTAGCTTTAAATATATAAATAACAACAACAATAATAATAATCCACTCTGATAGGTCCCCACAACTCCAAGGCACTGTAGAAAGCATGAGAAAGCAAGTTCTGGAGCCAGAGGACCCAGTTCAAATCCTGACTCCACCATTCACTGGCTGTGTGACTTTGGGAAAGACACTCGATTGCTCTGTGCCTCAGTTTCCCCACTTTAGGATGGAGACAGTAATAGGACCCTATGGAGTTTTTGGAAAAATTAAATGAGTTAGAAGATGCTACATGTCTGTGCCTGGTAAATACAGGACAAGGGTTAATTATTACCAACCTCTTTTACCAATAGGGAAGTGGTATGTTTGCTTGAAACAGACCAGGTTCTCAACCTGGGCAATTTTGACCCCCTGGGGCAAGCATGTCAAACTTGTGACCCACAACGAATATTTTTTGTGGCCCTGCCAATATAACAGTTTGTAAGAAATGGTTTAATAAAAATTTCATAACTTAATTTTTACAATATCCTATTATAGATAATTATTAATAACGAACTACAACACTAATGGCCAATTACTATAATCCGTTGCATTCATTTCCCTTATGCACCTACACACAGGCACACCCTTTCTTTCCACTAATACCAGCAGCGAATATTTTAGCATCCGATTGCCACATCATTAGTCTTATATGACTTGTTTGGTGTGCACAACAGGAAATATTTCGCTTTTGGAGAACAAGAAAAATAGGTTTATTTGCGTTACGTTTATTAATTTGTGCAGTTATTCACTGTCTTGTAAGTTAATGTCCAAGAAGAAATATTTATTTTTACTAAAATGTTCTATTATTTTATGTTAGCAATGACTCATTTATTTCAGCCCTTTGTATTCAGCATGTCTCTATCGAAAGCAACCTACGTTTCTATGAAAATTGAAACTTTTGTTTTTTTGCAGCCCACATAAACTTAAACCTTGTTCATTTGGCTCATGTTAGCCTTTGAGTTTGACATGCTTGCCCTGGGGACATTTGGTTAAGTCTGGAGATATTTATGAATGTCACCACTGAGGGATGCTCCTGATATCCAGAGGGTGGAGGCCAGGGATACTGCTCCACATCCTCTAATGCATAGGACAACCCTCACAACAAAGAATGACCCAGTCTCGAATATTATAACATTATAAAGTTATACATAGAGAAACTCCAAGGTAGACATAGCTCAGAAGGCACTCTAATTGGCCTTTTAATTTTTATTTTTTAAAATTAAGTTTCTTGGGAGTGACATTGATTAATAATTATGTGTTTCAAGTATACAATTCTATGATACATCATCTATATATTGCATTGTGTGCCCACCACCCAAAGTCAAGTCTCCTTCCGTCATGATATACTTGATCCCCTCTACCCTTGACTACCTCCTTCATCCCCCTAATTTGCCTTTTAAAATCAAGACATTTGTCTATGAAGGATAGCAAAGAGATAGACCAATGGATGGAGAAGAATGGGGCTAAGGTGAAGGTTTAAAAATGGAAACATTCTATTTCTATGAATTTGCCTATTCTGGACATTTTATATAAACAGAATCAGCCCTGGCTGGTGTGGCTCAGTTGGTTGGGCGTTGTCCTGTGCACCAAAGGGTTGCAGTTCAATTTCTGGTCCGGGCTGGATCTCCCGCCCCTTGTAGAAGGTGTGTAGGAGGCAACCAATCAAAGTTACACTCTCACATCAATGTTCCTCTCTTTCTCTCTCCCTTCCTCTCTAAAAGGAATCAATAAAAAATATTTTTTAAAAATGGAATCA
This sequence comes from Corynorhinus townsendii, assembly GCA_026230045.1. Lineage (NCBI taxonomy): Eukaryota > Metazoa > Chordata > Mammalia > Chiroptera > Vespertilionidae > Corynorhinus > Corynorhinus townsendii. The sequence continues at coordinate 81,588,711 of JAPDVU010000006.1, forward strand.
TACATTGTATAACCTTTTGTGTTTGGTTTCTTTCACTCAGCATGTTTTCAAGGCTTATCCACATTGTAACATATATTAAAACTTCATTCCTTTTTATGGCTGAATAACATTCCACTGTATGGATGGATGATATTTTGCTTATCCATTCATTTGTTGACGAACATTTGGATTGTTTCCACCTTTTGGCCATTGTGAATAGTGCTGCTGTGAGTCATCAGCGAGAGAGCTTTAAGGTAGGGGTTGCAAATAGGTGTCATCTTTAATGCCAACACCAAACAATTAGTAATGGCCACCTGGAACACTGTTGAGAAAGATTCTGAGGCCATATTCAGATTCTGCAGAAAAGAATGCTTTGATCAATTATTGCTATAGATCATGAATATATGACGGGGGAGTAGCAAAAACAAAAACAAAAACAAAAAACACCAAAAGACAGTACTGCTGTGAACATGGATGTGCAAATACCTATTTGAGTCCCTGCTTTCAATTCTATTGGGTGTATCATAGAAATGGAACTACTGGGGCATGTGGTAATCAGTTTAACTTTTTGAGGAACCTAGCAATAAAATTTATAATGAAATGCCCCTTTTAATTACATGCTTATTTATTACTTCAATGAACATTTGTTGAACTCTCAATGAGGGCTTGGTGGTATTCCTGTCCTCAAGAAGCTCACGGTCTATGGGATGACAGCATATCATGTAAATGGCAGTCAGCTGGAGATCACATGGATAACATGGATGGAACATGTACTCTGGGTGAGTCACTGTGCTAAATATTTGACATATATAATTTCATCTAGACTTCCCATCTATCAAAGGAGGTGGGTGCCATTATTACCCTCATTTTATAGATGCATAAATCAATTCTTGGAGAGTGTGATGGTTAGTTTTATGTGTCAATTTGATGAGGTCATGGGGAACACAGATATTTGGTCAAGCATCATTCTAGGTGTTTCTGGATAAAGTTAACATTTGAATGGGTAGACAGAGCAAAGTGGATTACCATCCCTCAGGTGGGTGGGCCTCATCCAGTCAGTTGGGGGCCTGAATAGAAAAAAATATTTTAGGAAATGGGGAATTTCCTTCTGCCTGACTACCCAACAGCCTTGAGCTAGGACATTAGTTTTCATCTTCAGACTTGAACTGAAACATCAGCTCTTCCAATGTTTCACGCCTTCAGGCCTCTGCTCTCCTGGTTCTCAGGTCCCTGGAACTCTCCCATCAGCTCTTCTGGGTCTCCAGTTTGCCAACTGTAGTTCTTGGGACCTGTCAGCCTTCATAATCACAGGAGCCAGCTCCTTGTAATAAATCTCTTTATCTATATCTATGTCTCCTGTGGCTTCTGTGTCCCTGGAGAACTCTAACACAGAGAAGTTGTGTCTTTTGCCCATGTCACTTGCCACTGTGGTGCTAGGATTTGAACCCCTGTCTGTACTTGTAGCTCCACAGCCTCCCACCATAAACACATGGGGGAGGGGATATTAACTCGGATGGAGGTTGTTTAAGGAGGCCCTCCAGAAGTATGTGATAGCTGAATGGAGTCTCGGGCAAAGAAGAGTGACAGGAAGCCAGCCAGGTTATGAACTGGGAAAAGGAATTTCAGGTAGAGAGGATCGTATGTACCTGGAGGCCTGGAGATTGGGAGGGCAAGACATGAACACTCCCTCTGCAGTAGGGCAGGATGAGGGCAGAAGAAAGAATGAGTCCATTCTACTCAAATAGACCTTCTCGGAGACATGAATCATTTAACCAAAATATTAAAATCTAGAGTTGATTTACAGACACTAAATGATTACTATCTAATAGGTACTTTCTTGGTTTCTCTCTCTCTTTTAGCTGTCTTACAATAACCATTTCCCCTTCTTCCTTTTGGTAACTGAATGAACCCCTCAAATTTCACCTGGGTCTTGCTGCCGGCTATAGGCCATATTATTTCAACTTCCCTTGCAGTTAGGTTTGGGCATATGTGCAATTTCTGGGTTGTCACTTTAAGACATGTCTCTAAGCCCTGGCCGGTGTGACTCGGTTGGAGTGTCGTTTCGTACACTGAGAGGTGGTGGGTTTGTTTCCTGGTCAGGGCATATGCCCAAATTGTGGGTTTGATTCCTGACCGAGGTGCATATGGGAGGCAGCCAATGGATGTTTCTCTTGCACGTTGATGTTTCTCTCTCTCTCTCTCCCTAAAATCAATGAGAAAAAAAAAGACATGTCTCTAAAAAAAGGGAACCCTAATGCACTGTTGGTAGGATTGTAAATTGGTGCAGCCACTATGGACTACAGTAAGGATATTTATAAAAAAATTAAAAATAGAACTATCATATGACCCAGCAATTCCACTTCTGGGTATTTATCTGATAAAATCCCAAACTCTAATTTTAAAAGACATATGTACCCTTATGTTCATTACAGCATTATTTTCAATAGCCAAGATGTGAAAGCAACACAAATGTCCATCAATAGATGATTAGGTAAAGGAGATGTAGTACATATATACAATGGAATATAACTCAGCCATATAAAGAATGGAATCTTCCCATTTGTGACAGCATGGATGAACCTACAAGGTATTATTATAAGTGAAATAAGCTAGGCAGAGAAAGACAAATACCATATTATCTCACTTATATGTGTAATCTAAGGAACAAAATAGCTCTTGCCAGGTAGCTCAGTTGGTTAGAGCGTTGTCCCAGTATGTCAAGGTTGCAGGTTTGATCCCTGGTCAAGGCACATACAATAATCAACCAATGAATGCATAAATAAGTGGAACAACAAATTGCTCTCTCTCTCAAATCATTTAAAAGTTTAATAAAAATAAAATAAATAAACAACTAAAACAGAAATAAACTCATAGATATAGAGAACATTTTGATGGTTGACAGATGTGAGGGAGGTTGGGGAATGGGCAAAAAAGGGGAAGGGATTAAGATGTGCAAATTGCCAGTCATAGAAATAGTCACAAGGATGTAATGTACAGCAGAGGGAATATGGTCAATAATGTTGTGATAACTATGTATGGTGTCAGATGGGTACTAGACTTATCAGGATGATTACTTCATAAGTTATATAAATTTCTAATCACTATGTTGTATACCTGAAACTAATATAATATTGTATGTCAACAGTTATTGAAAAATTAGAGAAAGAAATGTCTCTAAGATATGATCACACCCTTATTAGCATATCATAGAGTGATCTCATAGATGCATCCCTCCCTCCACTCTCTCCCTTAACTCTGCCCTCCAGACAATGTGCCCTAGACTCCCTCTCCCCTCTCCCTATGAATGCAACATTGCAGCAACCCATCTTTGACCATGCAGTTGAGGACAAGATGCCAGGGGATAGAAAGAATGTGGGCACCCTTAATGGCCTCACAGAGCAGACTCCCTTCACCAGCCTAGACTGTTCACCTCTGGGTTGTTAACTCAGAAAGTAATAAAAATCTATCTTTTAAAAGCCATTGAATAATTGGGCCTCTGTTGCCGCAGCTCAGCATACCCTAATACAGTCTTACTTAGTCTGTTTTTCTTTGTCTGGGATAGGTCCTATCTTTAGGGGGCAGTACACACACACACACACACACACACACACACACACACACACACACACAATCTATCTATCGCTATAGTGAGATATATAGTGACATACGTATAGTGATAAACATGGTGATATATAGTTGACCCTCAAATAACATGGTTTGAATTGAATGGGTCTACTTATATGTGAATTTTTTTCAATAAATACCGTAAATGTATTTTCTCCTTCTTATGATTTTCTTAATAACATTTTCTTTTTTCTAGCTTACGTTATTGTAAGAATACAGTGTATGATACATGTAACATACAAAATATATGTTAATAAACTATTTATGTTATCAGTAAGACTTCTGGTCAACAGTAGGCTATTAGTAGCTAAGTTTTGGGGGATTTTTTACTGCATGGGGGGGTCAGTATCCATATTCAACGGTCAACTATAATATATGTATATATCATTGTTATACATAATAGAAATTGTCTAGTGATATTGTATTATAATGAACTTACATGATATTACAATTAACATACATTATATATTAAAATATATTACATATGATGCATCAATATATGATCTATAATATGTAGTACACATATAATATCTAGTACCCATTGCCATTTGCTAATTTTTGGCTTTGTAAATATTTGTTACCAGGCTAGGTTCCAGGACTCAGCTTCCACTCACCTCTTTATTGCCTTTGGTTGTGTTTGAGGAGTTGATTTCTGCAAAAGACATCATGGGCAGTTACTGTGGGAACTGAGAGTGAAAGGATAGAGAGGTGGGCAGGGAAGGTGAGTAACTTGAATGTAGAATGTCTGAAGTCAAACTAATGATGTTCATTGACAAGGTTCTTTGCTGCTTGGCGGATCAGAGTCCAAGTTCCTTGCCACAGTGTAGAGCAGTGTTTTTCCACTGGGGTGATTTTGCCCTCAGCGGACACTGACAATGGCTGGAGACATTTTTGGTGGGTACAGTTTGGAACAGGGGGTGCTACTAGAATCTGATGATCGGAGGCCTGAGATGCTGCTCAACACCCTACAATGCACAGGACAGCTCCTGACCACAAAAAAGTATTGGATATTAAATGCCAAAGTTGCTGTAATAGAGATACACTGGCATAGAGGAAGCAGAAAAATGTAAACTCCAAACTCTGTAAGTCAGTCTTGGCTGGACATTATAACTGAAATGGCTGAGGAAACAGAAAATTAAATACCTCAGGTTTTAAAAAAAGTCTTCACTAGTATAATTTAAAGTATTACATGTGTCTTCTTCCCCCCCATTGACTTCTCCCTGGCCGTTCACATCCCCCCAGCACATGCCCTCACCCCTCTACTATCTGTGTCCATGGGTTCTGCTTATATGGATGGTTTTAAAATTCAGCATGGCTGGGAATTAGAATGGAAACAGGAGTGTCCATTTTTGGTTATCAGCTGTTAATGGGACCTTGGGTGTGGTTAATTGTGTATTGGGAGGACACCCATATTTGCTTTAGAAAGACGAGGAAAAACTAGCAAATGTTTACATACCTGTTACCATCAAACTGAGGTTAAATCTATACCTAGTCCATATCTTGATTTTCAGCTGAGTCTATTTGTTACAAAGAGCTTGCTTGTAACATTGAAGGTTTTAACTTAGGAGTACAAGACCTTGGAATATCACTCAGTCATATAAAAGAATAAAATCTTGCCATTTGCAATAACATGGATGGGCCTAGAAGATATTATGCTGATGAAATAAGTCAGACAAAAAGACAAATGGCAGTTACAAAATAGTCATGGGGATGTACAGCATAGGGAATATATTCAATAATGTCATAACTATGTATGGTGTCAGATGGATACTAAACTTACTGGGGAGACCACTTCATAAGTTATATAGATACCTAACCACTACATTGTACACCTGAAACTAATATAATATTGAATGCCAACTGTAATTAAAAAATAAATTTAAAAAAGAGTGCAAGAACTCTTACAACCCTGAGTTCAGAATGTGTCTATTATTGGAAACTACATTCATTATAAAAAAGTGCTTTTTTTCTGAAACTTGTATACTTTTTCATGGGTGCCTTCTTGGACCTACCAACCTTCATGATAACTAACCCCAGGTGGACTCAGTCCATATAAAAGGACTGTGAAGGCAGTGTCCCTCCCAGGAGCATGCCCTCATCTTTCTCTCCCTGCTCTTCTTCCCCAACAGGCTAAACAAATAAATAAATAATTATAGAAGGACTGTGAAGAGCTCTTAGAATTAGAAAAATAACCAAAGGCATTTCTCTTCCTTGTAAAATAAGTCAAGTTTAACAGATTAAAATCAGAATCCAGGGAGAATCTCAGTCTGCTTGGACTCATTCACTTTTGGTGCAATCCTACTCATTCAGTCATTCATTTATTCATTCAACAAATATTTATTGATCATCTGAGCTAGCAGTGGACTTAGGGCACAGCATCTCTTTCCCATCCATCCCGTGTTCTTTCCTCTCACCTTCCCTACTTGGACCCCAGTCTCACTTTTGGAGCTCATGCAGCTCCAAGATCCTGGTGTGGACTCCAGCTTGGGACCTGAGGAAATATGGGAATCTGGGCTTGAATCTTATAGGTGTGCCTTTCATTGGTAGAAAAGATACCCGTGATATTAAAGAGCTACTTGAACTTTTCCATGATCTTTCTAGCCAGAGCAGGTGTTTAAACATTTTATTTTTTTAAAAGAATCAGATGAAATGCTAGCAATATTAGCAAACACTTCTAAGTGCTTTCTATGGTACTATCTCATTTAGTGAGGCATAGCCTCTGTGAGATTACAGATTGTTGGCCCCATTTTACATATAGGGTGGAGAAAAGTTAGTATGTACCCAATTCTGTTGGAAATTGGCTCTAGACACCTTACAAAGTGTTCTTAACCACTGTTGTTTCTTGAAGATGTGGATGCAGTTGACAGAAGAATGCTCCATGCACAAAAATCATCAGTTACCACTTGTTGAATGCCACCTCACATGGGTTATCTCATTAATCATTGTAACAACCTTATGAGTCAGGTTCTGTTGTTATATCATTTAAGCAGGTAAAACAGGCACAGGGTGGCGTGGTTATGGAATTGTCTGCAGTCATGCGGGGATACATGGTAGAGCTTAGATTGGATCCGTATTTGTCTAAGCACAAAGCTCATACCACTGTACTACTGCATACACAGGAATCAGAATGGGCACAAGTCATTTCAGTCATTCACAGGCATCCTCGATGATGCCCACCTGGGCCTCTGAGCTACCTGAGAACCCTATTACAGAATAGCCGGGGCTCTGTAATCCAGTGAAGTCCCTTGAACAAGGAATCTTACTTCCCATTGGGTCTTTGCACCTAGAAAGCCTTTTTCCACCATCTTTCTCCAGTTTGGTCTGAGAGGCCATGTTTTAATCTTTTTAGGAAATTTGGGTCTTAGGCCCCCTGAATAGTCTTGTTTCCTTTTTGGCATAATTGTCCCTCTTGTTCTGAGACCCTTGGCTTTGTGGAAGAATCATGAAGTCTTGGACACACCTGTTGAAAGGAACTGCAGAACTGACCTAATGTGAGTGGTATTGGTGCAGAATTGGCCTGATAATTGAGATGTGAAGTTTCCTAACCTCTAGCTGCAGGCTTGTGCTGCTTATGATCTTGAGCTACTCAGAGGATCTGGGATGAGGTGGGTGGGATGCAATGACCCTTGTCAATTTTCCTCCAAGCTCTCTGCTGTGGGGTCTCCAACCTCATGGCCTTATGGCTGGATGAAGAGGAGCATAGGGCACAATCTTTTGGGAGCTTTACTTTCCTTATCCTACCACTCTAAGGAAAAAGGGTCATTTCCGAGACATGTGCTTTTTTCTTCTCTCGAGATTACGAGACTTTTCAAGAGAAGGTTTCTCTTTCCCACCACCAATCCCAGGACCCAATGTTAGGGTAGATGTACCATCAAAGGGATCTGAAAGTTTGGTGTCATGCCATACGCTGAAGAATTCCTATCCAGCAGCCATGCCCCTTTCTTCCTTGCTTTCGGAACACTCAGGTTATTCAAGTGTGTGAAGTTGACATTGCCCCTAATCCCAGAGTGAAGCCCTGAGATCTCATTCTGTTATTCTAGGAACTTGTTTACAGGCGGCAATTTGACCCCAGTCGAGCCAAACAGATATAAGGGGAAGTTTGCTGGGAGGCTTCTAAAGATAATTTTTCTTCATGGTAAAAAAAGAGAGAGACTCAGGAGTAGCATTTTCTTACTCTTTTTTTTCCAGAAGAGGCATGAATGTATGAGGATTGGATATATGAGGATTTGATGTGGCAGTCACTTTGGGACAATGAGGGAAAGCCAACAACTATCAAACCAAAGCTCTGCTATTATTGAGATGCTACATTAACAAACTGAAAAGCTATATATTTCTGGGTTTTTGTTATATTGAGATTTATTGATAATCCCTATTGACAAGTTACTTTTAGACAGGTATAATATTAGTTAAAACCCAAAGCATTCTGACAGATACAAGGTAAGAAGGATGAGAACACTTTGAGACATGCTGCAGCCAACTTCTCTCAAGGATCTTTTCTCCACTCTCCAGCTGGAGCCATCAACTACAAACCTTGGCTCAGCTATGGACCTCGTGATCAAAAATCTCAACAATGAAAAGGAAAATTGAGAATCTACATAAGAGAGGCAAAAAATGGAATAGAACAAATTTAAGAACAAGGAGGTACAAACTGAGATTCATAGGTAAGTTTTATTTTTTTGAAGAAGGCCTGCAAAGAAGGGAGTAATCCCTTCACTACCTCATTGTATAAGAACTACTAGCCATATTAAAATAACACAGGTTGAAATGTACTATCTCCAGGCTCCCACCTTCACTTACATTTGTAAGAAAAAGACTTCATATTCTTGGAAAACAGTTATTGCTGGTCAACAGCCAATTTTTCCTCAGATCCTACTATTCCCTTCTCTGTTCTGTTTCATAAAGAGCTCTATTTGCCAGGATTTCTTGCCCTGTGTCTTCCTGATGGGTTCAGTATTTTCCTGATGGGAAATACTGGTAGAATATTAGAGAAGAGAGAAAGGGAGAAGCAGGGGTATTTTTTCCCTTTTCTCGCTGCTTCTTGTGGTAGCTCCAACATTGGTTACATCATCTCTCCCAAGTTTCCACCTCTCATTAGATGGACTCAACTCTTGGACCCTGGTAATACCACTTCCTCCTCTGTCCCTCTAGGTCTAAGATGGCTGCATATTTCTGCTGTTTTAATCTCTGGGTTGCCTCCTCACTCTCCCTTTGACTTCTCTTAGCTCTTCCTTCACCATATCAATTCTCTCTGTAAAATTCTTTATGTTTGAAAGACCTAGTGAGGTTTCTGTTTTCCAGGCTGGATCTTAACTGATAAAGAGAGATAATAATAATAATAATAATAATAATTATTATTATTATTTTGCACCAGAAAAAGATTGCATTTGTCCTTTTATGGTTTCCCTGAGGCCCATATTGTGGTCCAGACCCAAGCTAAAAACCTGTTTCTTTGCTGCCTGACCTTGGACAAGTTACCTAACTTTTGGATGCCTCACTTTCTTTATGTGTAATAACGGTGCCTATTATGATTATTTTAAATGAAATAATGTATGGAAAGCACTGAGTGTAGTACCTGGTACACAGTATAAATGAAATAGATATTTAGGTATTAATATTATTGTTTCTCTACTAATCAGCTTCTTAGAATTTATCTGTAAAGATTCTTCCTCTGATCATTGCAACTGTTTCCAAACCTCATAGTCTGCCAAGTCCCATATTTCTTGGATATAGACTTTTCCCATCTATATAGTTTCCATGAGGATGATCATGCTTATATCGCTGACTTACAGATAACAATACAACATGATACCTCCTCCTGGACACAGATCTGAGGGTGGGAATATCACTCAAACTGGGCCAATTTGTATATCTCCAAAGACTTTGCAATTAGGTCCAAGAGAAAGAGTTAATTGATCTCTCTTTGAGTGGTTAGAACAATACACTGGTAAGATTTGCAGCTGTTGGTCATAGTTCCTGTCCTGTGGACAAGGAAGCAGAGAAATCCAATTTGCAAGGAAAGAGAGGACAGGATCTGTCCCAAAAAGAATCAGTGACTGAGGTACCCTGAGAGTGTTGAGCCTCCAGTTTTATTTCATTTTCAGAAGCCCAGCTCTTTTCTTGTCCTTGAGTTCCAAGATATATCCATGCATCCTTATCATAAACTCATCTTTTCTGTTTAAGTTAACCTGAGTGAGTTTCTCTCTTTTGTGATTCAAGGAATCTTGCCTCATTTACACCTTTTCATCTCCATCTCCAAAGTCTACTTGCCATCTGAATCCCATTATTCCTCTAACTTCCTTCTTTCCTTTTTTTCTCCTCTTTTCATTATCCATTTTCTTCCAGGAAATAGAAACACGCCCTGTCCTCACCACAAAAATATCTTTTCTGGTGTTAGACTCAATGAAAAATGTGGAAGGAGGACAAGAAGATAAAAATTTTCTTACTCTGACAAGTATTCTCATTGGAATTCTTGAACTGTGTATTCCCAGAGAGCAGTTTATATCCAGGGTCACAGTGACAGTAGAAACTTCCTGGAACATTCTGGCATTCAGCATTTAGTCCACAATATATACTAATGGGTGGCTTACATTCATCAGTATCTGGAACACAAAGGAGAAATTTGGTCATTCATTTGACAGATTTATTGTGCATCTAACATGTGCCAGAGGCTATGCTCTCTCCACCAGAGTCTGTCCTGATTTTCCAAGACAATCAGTTAAGGTAATGGCTGTCCTTGCTCTTGCCTTTCCTCATTGACTTTGGTTGGGTTCTCCAAGAAGCAGATATTGAGACATGGATCCAAGTGCAAGTACTTTATTTGGGAGGTTATCCAAGAAAACAATGGAGGGGAAGTGGTGAAATGAGACATGGATGGCAAAAAATAAAAAGAAGAATATCAAGCAAGTTTCCACTGTGGATAACAGGGTCCCAATTTCTCTAGGTACCTCTGGGAGGCAGTGTAGAGCACACACTTTATAGTGACCCAGGCAAAGAGTGAGGGCACTAGGCTATTTATCCACCAAATTTCATCATTTATCCATGGGGGAATGCTCCCAGGGAGTTTTAAGGTCCCTTTCCACCTGTCCCGAACATGGACTGAGTAGTCTTCAGTAGCTAGAGAAAGTCTCAGACTTGGAGTGTAAAGGAATGACAAATGCCCATGTCTGCTATCATGGACTGAGTGTTTGTATGCCCTCTGTTCACATGTTGAAGCTCTAATCTCCAGTGTGGCTGTAGATGGGGCTTCCAAGGAGGTAACTGAAATTAAATGTGGTCATAAGAATGGGGTTCTGATTTTACTCATATGTGGAATTTAATGAACAAATAACTACAAAGCAAAATACAGGCAGACTCAGATAAAGAGCAGGCTGACACCTGGAGTCAGGGTGGGAAGGTGAAAGGATTGAACATCAACAACAAAAACGAGAGAACTCATGGACATGGACAGCAGTGTGGTGATTGCAGGGGTGAAAGGGGATGGATGGAGGTAGAAGAGGGCATAGAAGGGATAAAAGGTGACAGAAATAAAAAAGAATGGGTTCCTGATGTGATAGGATTAGTGTCCATATAATAAGAGATGAAAGCCCCCTCCCCATTCTACCACTTGCAATAATCAAGGAAATTCCATATGAAGCTATAACAAGAAGGCAGACATTTACAAGTCAGGAAGATAAGCCTAACCAGGAATTGAATCTGCCAGAACCTTCATCACGGACTTCCCAACCTCCAGAACTGTGAGAAAATACATTTCTGTTATTTAAGCCACCCAGCCTGTGGTATTTTGTTATTGCAGCTTTTTAAAATTGTCAAGTGGGTAGTGAAAATGTGTGATTTCCCTATCTGGTTCAGAAAACTCGAAATTTGGGGTTTCAGAGTGTGACACAGTGCCCACTCAATAGTAATTCTTTGCTTGGGAGCCCAGACATGGCAATATTGTTTCTATTTGTGGTGTAAACCCTGACTTTTTTTTTTTGTAATGCAAAAACCTAACTTAAGCTTTGATTGCTGAGGCATCCATTTCAAAGAGGCTTCCACTCCAAAGTGGATTTCCAATAAGCATACCGCCAGTCACAGGACTGTATAAACCTGTATCTTTTCACAATTTTCTAATGGTTATTGCTGAAGGACATCTTGCAATCATAATAAGAACCACAAGGTCAGTCCAGTTGTAACATTAATTTAGAAAGGGGAAACGTCTCACCTGGGTCCAGGTGAGAACCCCCGCCCCCCCAACCCCATCCCTAGGCATTTTCAGCGTACAACATTACTATCCATAGACTAAGACTAGCACAAAACATCATTTCTCAGGCCAGACATGACAGTCTTGTTCCCATTTCTCAGGTACTCTCTTTCTCAGCATCCCTTTCACTTAGGGTGGTCATGTGACACACTTCTATCCAATGAAAAGTAAGAATGGTCTTCTGGGGCCTTCTGGGAAAAACCTTACAAAGTGTGAGACAAGTTGCAAGTTACTACAAAGGAATGAGACTCAAGTTGATATTAGAATTCCTATCTGCAACCCTGCAAGCTTGAAGACAGTTTCTGTGATTACTGGGATATGCATCAATGAATAAGTGGGATAAGAGGACTGAACTAAAAAATTCTCTACCAAGAACAGATAGAATCTACTTATTAGAGTGAAAGAAAATGAGATTATGCAATACTTGAGAGAGATATTACCCACGTACCCAATTTGAAGAAACATTCAAGAATGTGCTCTAAGCAAATAACAAATTAACAAGTGTGAAATTAATAAGTTCAGAAACCTTAACCTGGGGGAAGATGAAGGGAAGAGGAAGCAAGGATGAGCAATGAACCTTGCTGTTTTCAGAAGACTGATAAAGAATGTTAAACCCTAGCTGGTTTGGCTCAGTGGATAGATCGTTGGCCTGTGGACTGAAGGGTCCTGGGTTCGATTCCAGTCAAACGCACATGCCCAGGTTGTGGGCTCAATCCCCAGTAGGGGGCGTGCAGGAGGCAGCCATCAATGATTCTCTCTCATCATTGATGTTTCTATCTCGCTCTCTCTTTTCCTTCCTCTCTGAAATTAATAAAAATATATTTTAAAAAGAATGTTAATAATAAAGAGGTGTACAAAGAGATGCTAGGAAAATTAAAACAGAACCTGTAATATTAATACCAGGTTCAGTGGAATTTAAGGTTCGAAGCTCTAAATAAGGTAAAGTGGGACACTATGTATTGGTGCTTAACAGAAAGTTTTATTTCAGTCATAATTATGTATCCACCAAACGACATAGCAGATCAATACAAAAAGCAAAAATAAGTGGAAATGCAAGAAGCAAGAACAAATCAATATACAATTGCACTGGCATATTCAATTTAGTTCTCTCAGAACTAGTAGAAAAATAAATAAATACAGATAGAATGAAAATGAATATCACAATCAATAAGCACACACAAACAGAGGGAAGATCTAGTGGATAAAAGATAAATAAGGATATGGAGAAACTGAAGAATAAGTAAAATAAATAAATACACGCACAGTCAGAGAGCTAAAGACAGACACACACACACGCAGACACACAGAGTGGTAGAAAGAGACAGAAGGAGAGAAAGACTGAAAGAGAGAGAATTATGCACTGAGAGAATCTCACATTCCTTGAACAGAATATATACATTTTAATAAACTCAATCATATGCTCGAGCAAAGAAACTTCTAATAAAAAATTAAAAAGTAGAAAATCTTAGCCATTAGTTTAAAATCCCTAATAAATTTTTAAAAATTAAAAGTGATTCCTTCATTTTATAATACAGTAAGGAACATAGTCCACAAAAATGAATGGTTGTGAGAAACAATTGTTTCTGAGATATGACATCAAAAGTGCAAGCTACAAAAGAGAAAATAGATACATTAGGCTTCATAAAAAAACTTTTGTGCTTCAAAGGACACTATCAAGAAAGTGAAAAGAAAACCCATAGATGGGAGGAAATTTGCCAATCAGATATCTGGTAAGGGACTAACATTCAGAATATATAAAGAACCACAACTCAGCAACAAGAAAAGAATATAAATAAGCCAATTAAAAATGGGTAAATAATTTGATAGACATTTCTTTTTTTTTAAAATGGAAGGTTTTTTAAAAATTGATTTTTAGAGAGAGAGAAAGGGAGAGGGAGAGAGAGAGAAACATCAATGTGAGAGCAAACCTCCTACATGTCCCCCACTGGGGATTGAACCAGCAACAGTTTGGTGTATGGGAAGACACTCAACCAACTGAGCCACATTGGCCAGGGCTGATGGACATTTCTTTAAAGAAGATAGAAAGCACATGAGAAGATGCTAAACATCACTAGTCACTAGGGAAATGCAAATCAAAACTGCGATGTGATATTACTTCATACCCATGATATTGACTATAATAAAAAAGACAGACCATAAGTGTTGGGAAGGATGTAGGGAAATTGGAACTCTCAGACATTGCTGGTGGAAATGTAAAATGGCACAACCACTTTGGAAAACAGTTCACAAGTTCTCAAAAAGTCAAGCACAGTTATCATATGACTCACTGATTCCACTCCTAAGTATATAACCTAAAGAATTGAAAACAGATGTTCAAACAAATACTTGTACATGATGTTCACAGCAGCATTATTTATAAGAGTCCCAAACTGGAAACAACACAAATGTCTATCAATTGATGAATAGATAAATAAAATGTGATATATTTATATAATGTCTATTGTTCAGCCATAAAAAGGAATGAATTACTGATACGTACTGCAACAAGGATGAATTCGGAAAACATTATGCTGAGTGAAAGAAGCCAGACACAAATGACCACATATTATGTGGTTCCATTTATATAAAATGTCCAGAACAGGCAAATACATGGGGACAAAAGCAGATTAGTTTTTTCCAAGGGCTGGCGGGGGAGGAGTAAATGAAGAGTCACTGCTAAATGAGTTTGGGTTTTTTGTTGTTTTGTTTTTTTTTTAGGTGGTGAAATGTTCTGGAATTAGTAGCAATGGTACACGATTTTGGAATATATTAAAATCAACTAAATTATATATTTTAAAAGTATGGATTTTATGGCATATGAATTAAATCTCAATTAAAAGGTGATGGGGGCCCTGACTGGTTTGGCTCAGTGGATAGAGTATTGGCATGCGGACTGAAGGGTCCCAGGTTCGATTCCAGTCAAGGGCATGTACCTTGGTTGCAGGCACATCCCCAATAAGGGTTGTGCAGGAGGCAGCTGATGGATGTTTCTCTCTCGTCGATGTTTCTAACTCTCTATTCCTCCCCCTTTCTCTCTGTAAAAAATCAATAAAATATATTAAAAAAAAAGATGATGGTGGCTTTATGACTTGTCCCCAACTATGTCTCCAACGCAATGTCCCTATCGCTTACCAGGCTATGGATACACTGACTTCATTTTCTTTTTATGGAACCAGTTAGACCTATTTCAATCCAAAGATCCTTGTACTTGTGATTGCCTTTGCTAAGTTTTCTTTAATATAATTTCCATTCTCTACAATGCACCTAGTGAGGCAATACTTTGATGTTAATCATATGGCCAGATTCTATTAAGGGTTTGAAGGATCAGGAGTTGATGAGTAAGAGAGGGAGGATTTATTTGGAGAGAGCTGATGCTGTGCTGTGAGCCCCTCCACTCCTACCTAAGAAGAGAAATATGTGTGGGTTCTTTCCTCTTCATCTCACTCTGAGAGAGAGAGAAAGAGAGAGAGAGAGAGAGAGAGAGAGAGAGAGAGAGAGAGAGAGAGAGAGAGAGAGGGATTTTAAGGAGTTCATTCAGCTAATTACATACATTGTCTGTATTTTTGTGGGGACCCAGCTGATTTCTTCCTAAAAAATCAAAAGGGTGAGCCATTGACTTCCATTGGGCAAAGAAGAGATATCTACTTCACCTGCACATCCCAAGTTTCTTGGGCAAAGGTGGGTAAATATTTCCCAAGAACTAGAGCTGGGTCAGGTGTGAGTGATTTCTAGTGTGGGGTTGCTTAGGTTATGTTCAAGAGGGTCACCTGGAGTGGCAAATGGACTTCAGCAGGAAGAAGCTGGAGAAAGCACAAGATTCCTCCAGGATGAGGAAGGTATAGGAAAGAACTTACTGTTATCAAGGGAATTTTGGGGCAGTGACTGGGTAAGAGAGGCATTATCTTCACAAAACCCACAAAGGCTATCATAAAGAAAGGCTCTAACTCAGGAACATAGAGGCTAAATGGCAACAATAGCATCAGCCAAGTAGAGACTTTCCTAATTCCTTTTCCTCTTTCTTCTGGGTTCCAACTGTAGCAAGATGGGGCAAAGAAGAATGAAGTGTTAGGTGGGAACGAGGACTGACTGCAGGCTTCCAATCAGGAGGGTGCTTGAACTAGGGGAGGGAAACAAGCCACTATTAATTCAAGTTTGGAGTGTTCATTCTCCCATAGGGTTGGACCATTTAATTATTGAGCTGAGACTGCATTTTGCATCTTAGGGGACCATAGGAACTTATAGTAGCAAAATTTCTGCCCAAGCTTTTATTCTCTCTTTGCTATGACTTCCATGCATATTCTCTTTTTTGAACTTAAAAAACACCATTTATATGATGTTCTATAATCCATGAAGTACTGTCAGATTCATTACCTTATTCAATCCCCTACCATCCTCATAAAGTCGGCATTATCACTCCCATGTTATAGAGGAGAATACTGAGACCTAGCTAGGTTCTGGAAGAGCTCCCCCTTTGCGGACTTCATGAAAGTGTTTCTTGGTGAAGGTTGAGTGGTAGTTTTCAGCATTGTACATTACTGTTACCTCCCCACAACCCTTATGCTGCCTACCTTCCAGTTCCAACTCTGGGTAATTTGAAAATTGCCCCTTTACCTTGACATATCTCCAAGGGGAATGTGAAGAATTCCTCCCCAGATTGGGAGGTGTATCCAGGGTTGCAGGTACAGCCTGTGTCATTGACACAAATAGCATTTTGGGGGCACTGAGGACAGGTACCTGCAGGAAGAAGAGAGGCAGGTCAGATCCACCTGGGTCAAAAACTCTTGAGTTATTATTTGACTTTGCCTCTGAACAGGGCCTCTCAAGACTGAGGGAACTTGTACATTTTCCCTTTTGTTTCATATCAGTACAGTAAAAAAAAAAAAATTAGAGATACTATTTATATACCTTACAATGTGATCACTCTGATAAGTCTAGTACCCACCCGACATCATACATAGTTCCCAAAATATTGTTGGCTATATTCCCTAGGCTGTACTTTACACCCCTGAGACTATTTTTTATTTAAAAAAATTATTGTTTTAAAATTTATTTTGTATTGTTGATAGTATTACAGATATCTCCCATTTCCAACCCCCACCCTTCCACTCAGCCCTCACCCCATGCCAGGCCTTCACTGAACTATTGTCTGTGTCTATGGGCTATGCATATCCTAATATATAAAAAGCCAGGGGCTGTCATGACTGAAACAACTAGATGGATGACTGAACAGCAGGCTGCATGGGGTGACAAGGCCAGCAGGGGGGTTAGTGAGGGATGACCGGATGACTGAACAGCAGGCTACATGGGGTGACCAGGCCAGCAGGGGGTTAGTTGGGGGCTACCAAACTGGCAGAAGGGGCAGTTGGAGGAGCAGGCCGGCAGGGGGAGTAGTTGGGGGCAATCAGGCAGGTGGGCAGAGGTGGTTAGGGGTGATCAGGCTGGCGGGGGGGGGGCAGTTAGGGGTGATCAGGAAGGCAGGCAGGTGAGCAGTTAGGAGCCAGCAGTCCCAGATTGTGAGAGGGATGTCCGGCAGTCAGACATCCCCTGAGGGGTCCCAGATTGGAGAGAGTGTAGGCTGGGCTGAGGGGACCCCCCCCCCCCATGCACGAATTTCATGCACCGAGCCTCTAGTATGCATATAAATTCTTAAGTTCTTTGATGAATCTCTTCCCATTCCCTCCCCACCCCCCTTCCCTCCTCTGAGATCTGTCAGTGTGTTCCATGCATACATGTCAGTTCATGTTTGTTGGTTTATTTTTTTCATTACATTCCACATATAAGTGAGACCATGTGATATTTTTCTTTCTCTGACTGATTTATTTCACTTAGTATAATCATATCCAGGTCTATCAATGTTATTGCAAAGGTTAAGAGATCCTTCTTTTTTTTTTTTTATAGCTGCATAGTATTCCGTTATGTAAATGTACCACAGCTTTTTTTTTTTTTTTTCAAATTGGCCTTTATTGTCTCCGAGGAACTACCAGACTCAACAAGCAACTCCAGGTCAGGGCGGGCAGACGCCCCCCTCCCCGTCGCTGCCCTCGGCCCTGACCGGCTTAGACCAGCGGGTGGAAAGTCTATGGCACACTGCAGCAAGGCCTCCCTGACAAACGTGGTAAGTCAGCGTTCTGATTGTGTGATTTTAAATGTTGGGTAGAAAGGCCAAGTGCAGTCCTAAGTGATTCAGTCAACAGTGTCACCTACACCTGGGAAACGTACAATTAGTTCTGTTTTACAAATTTAGATCTTAACCATCTTACTCAACCAGGATTTCACTCCAATGGGTAGGAAGGACGGGACCTGCGGAAGACTTCTGCCTGGGACGGGACAGGGACCACCATGGACCCCACCCCTTGACTGCATCCCTCGTCTCCTGCAGAATCTGGACCAAGTTAGGCACCAGGAGGCACGACAGTGGGTGGCTGTGCAATGGCGTGAGGAGACCAGCAAGTCGAGAGCCTTTCTTTTGCGCAAGGCACACGCCCAGAGAGGGCGCTATTCTCCGACCTGCGTCCTTGCTGGGGAGGGAGCAGCACTGCGCACGCCCGACTGCTCGCAGGCTGCACACAGCATTTCTCCAGGAAAACGCACCTCCCTCCAGAAGGTTCACCTGCGGCTGCCTAAGGCGAGGACAATTGGATGGAAACAGTGCCCGGCGCTCGGCTTCCCTCCCCAGGCTGAACATGAACACCATTCCCTGTGGCTGCGACAACTGAGTGAACGTGCCAGAGTTAAAACTGCCCGCTGGTAAGTCTTTCAACACCAGGCTTCTGGTTCTCCCCAGGAAAGTGCCGGTAACGTTCCTTGAAGGAACAGGATGGTGAGGGCGCACATTTAAGGACATTTATCCATTAGCGTTGTCTCCCTCTCGACTACCTTAATGCCTCCCACCGACCAAACTTGACGGGAGAGGCGATCTGACTCCCTTGAAAGGAAACACCGTGTACATAATTGATGGCACTGTTCTCCTCAGGAGTCCCAGGTCAAGGCCACTGTGAAAGCTAGTCGTCCACAGTGATGTTCCGGAAGAGGTACGCCATGGACTCCCCGTTGTGGATCCTGCGGATGGCCTCCGAGAGGATCAGGCTGATGTCCACCGTCTTGATCTTGGGGCACTGCAGCTTCTGCACCTCGTGAGGGACAGTGTTGGTCACCACCACCTCATCGATGGAGGACTCCTCGATCAGGCGGGGGGCCTCCGCAGACAGGATGCCGTGGGTGGCCATGACGTAGATCTTGTAGGCGCCCCTCTCTTTCAGGATCTCTGCAGCAGCAACGAAACTTTCCACATCATCAATGATGTCATCCACTATGATGGCGATGCTCCTGCCAACGTCTCCAACCACGGTTATCGGTGGCTTCTCGTTGGCCATCATCAACGGCAGCTCCAGGCCGGGGTGGACCGTAGCGTTTTTGACCATCGGGGGAGAGTGGCGGCCGTCGTCCATGTCCAGCTCGGTGCACTGAGCCTCCCCGTGGATCACGGCCAGGCCCAGACGGAGTCTCTCAGCATACGACTGGGCCCTTTTTGCAGCGTCAGGAGACTTAGCTACAATGACTGCGTTTCTGTAATTCGGAATTTCTTCCTGGATGTACTGAAGCAGGAAAGGTGAGGTTCGAAGGTTGTCCACGGGGAAGCTGAAAAAGCCTTGAATTTCCTTTTGGTGAAGATCCATAGTGATAATGTGAGTTAAACCCGCCTTCGCCAGCATGGACGCCAGGAGCTTGCACACAATGGAGCCCCTCTTCCTCATCTTGCTCTGCTTGCTGTAGGGGAAGTACGGGATGACTCCGATAATATTCCTGGCGCAGGCGGTCTTCAGGGCGTAGGCCATGATCAGTAACTCCATCACGGTCGTGTTCACGTCTCTGGGGATTGTCTGTATGATGAAAACATCTTGGCCTCGAACAGATTCTTTTATTTCAACTCTTGTTTCTCCATTGGTCTCCTGATACATCACAGACTTCCCCAGTTCAGCGCCAAGACGCTCGGTGATGCGCTTGGCCAGCTCGGTGCACGCGGCCGTGGAGTTGGCCGAGAAGACTCGGTAGCCGGTGCGGGCGGCGTTCATGGCCAGGCGTGCAGCGGGGCTGACTCGCGGGGCTCAGAAGGCCGAGGACACGGAGAGTGGGGGCAGCAGCAACAGCTTCTTGGGCATCGTCCGGCCCGAGGCGCAGTTACAGCCGGTCCGCAACGGGCTGCAGCCGGAAGGGGTTCCGACTGAGGCGGCCGCGACGCCCGGGGTCCGGCTGGAGAAGGCGCCGAGCAGCCCAGCACAGGAGAGGGGAGTCGGTGACCCTCACGCTCCTCGTACCAAAACCCACAAGAGCTCTAGCGGAACTCGCGTTCCCTGCGACCGACGCCGCCGCAGCCTCCCGGGACCCAGAAGGAGGGCCGCCGCCCTCTCTGGGCCCACAGCTTTTTTTTATACATCCATCTATTGATGGGCACTTGGGCTGTTTCCAGATCTTAGCTATTGTAAATAATGCTGATATGAATATGGTTGGTGTTTCTGCATTCTTAGGATATCTATAATAATAAAAGCATAATATCCAAATTGACTGAACAGCAGAATGACTGTCTGGATGACCATGCTATGACACGCACTGGCACCAAACCAGCCAAGGCGGGTGTGTTGCAATTGGTCAGGGAGGGCCCCACAATCGTCTCCACGATCGCCCCACAGAGGGAAGCCCAGGACACCCTCTGCGCAGTGATCAATTGCAGAGCCCCATGGTCGATTGCCCCAAAGAGGGAGGCCCAGGCTACCTGACCAGGGGTGCTGTTGCGGGTGGGCGGGTCCTCCCTCTGTGCAGTGATTGATCGGGGAGCCCTGGCCAGGTGGGCAGGGCCCCCTCTGCTGGGCAATTGATCGCAGGGCTCCGCGATCAATCACCCAGCAGAGGGAGGCCCCAGCCACTTGGCCGGTGGTCACAGAGGGAGGCCCAGGCCACCGGCCAGTGACACTGTGGCGGGTGTGCAGGGCCAGCCAGCGATTGCCCCGCAGAGGGAGGCCCAGGCCAGCCAAGCGATCGCACCCCATGCCTATTGCCAGTCGCCTGCAGAGGGAGGCAACTGGTGGTGTGGTGGGGGAGAGGGGCCAGCGCCACACAGATGGCAAGCAGTGGCAATGGCAGAGGTGGGGCCAGCTGCTGGTAGCCAGGGGAAGAAAAGCCCCGATAGGCCCTGATCGCTGGCCAGGCCTAGGGACCCAACCTGAGGGGTCCTGGATTGTGAGAGGGTGCAGGCTGGGCTGAGGGTCACACCCCCCCCCCCCCCTGCACAAATTTTGTGCACCTGGCCTCTAGTGTTCTTAGAAGTGGGATTACTGGGTCAAATGGCAGTTCCATTTTTATTTTTTGAGGAAACTCCACACTGTTTTCCACAGTGGCTACATCAGTCAGCATTCCTACGAGCAGTATACTAGTATTCCTTTCTCTCCACATCCTCACCAGCACTTGTAATTTGTTGATTTGTTGATGGTAGTCATTTTGATAGGTGTGAGGTGATAACCTCATTGTTGTATTAATTTGTATCTCTCTGATGATCAATGACTTTGAGCATTTTTTCATATGCCTTTTGGCTATCTGTATGTCCACTTTGGAGAAGTGTCTATTTAGGTCCTGTGCCAATTTTTTTTATTAGATTGTTTGTTTTCCTTTTGTTAAGTTGTATGAGTTCCTTATATATTGTGGATATTAGCCCTTTATTAGATGTATCACTGCCAAATATGTTCTCCCATACATTGGGCTCCCTTTTCATTTTGTTGATGGTTTCTTTTGCTATGAAGAAGCTTTTTATTTTGATGTAGTCCCATTTGTTTATTTTCTCCTTAGCTTCCTTTGCCCTAGGACCGTGGTCAGCAAACTGCAGCTCATGAGCCACATGCAGCTCTTTGGCCCCTTGAGTGTGGCTCTTCCACAAAATACCAGGGCCTGGGCAAGTCTATTTTATTATTATTATTATTTTAAATAAAGTTTTATTCAGGTTATTACAATTGTTTCTCCTTTCCCCCCCCATAGCTCCCCTCCACCCAGTTCCCATACCACCTTCTGCCCTTACCTCCCCCCCACTGTCCTCATCCATAGGTGTACGATTTTTGTCCAGTCTCTTCCTGCACCCCCCATACCCCTTTCCCCCTGAGAATTAACAGTCCACTCCCTTTCTATGCCCCTGATTCTATTATATTCACCAGTTTATTCTATTCCTCAAGTTTTTAATTCACTTGGTTTTTAGGTTCACTTGTTGATAGATATGTATTTGTTGTTCATAATTTTTATCTTTACTTTTTTCTTCTTCCTCTTCTTAAAGAATACCTTTCAGCATTTCATATAATACTGGTTTGGTGGTGATGAACTCCTTTAGCTTTTTCTTATCTGTGAAGCTCTTTATCTGCCCTTCAATTCTGAATGATAGCTTTGCTAGGTAGAGTAATCTTGGTTGTAGGTTCTTGCTATTCATCACTTTGAATATTTCTTGCCATTCCCATCTGGCCTGCATAGTTTCTGTTGAGAAATCAGCTGACAATTGTATGGGTGCTCCCTTGTAGGTAACTAACTGTTTTTCTCTTGCTGCTTTTAATATTCTCTCTTTGTCTTTTGCTCTTGGCATTTTAATTATGATGTGTCTTGGTATGTTCCTCTTTGGATTCCTTTTGTTTGGGGTTCTGTGCGCTTTCTGGACTTGTAAGTCTATTTCTTTCACCAGGTGGGGGAAGTTTTCAGTCATTATTTCTTCAAATGGGTTCTCTATCCCTTGCTCACTTTCTTCTCCCTTTGGTACCCATATAATTCAGATGTTGTTCTGATTCATGTTGTCTCAAAGTCCCCTTAAACTATCTTCATGCTTTTTAAGTGTTTTTCCCTTTAGTTGCTCTAATTGAGTGTTTTTTTCTACTTTGTTTCACAAATCACTGATTCAGTCCTCTGCTTCATCCAGCCTACTTTTAATTCTTTCCAGTGTATTTTTGATGTCAGATATGGTATTCTTCATTTCAGACTGGTTCTTATTCATGGTTTCCATGCCCTTTTCATGCTGATGTAGTTTCCACTAAGTTCCTTGTAGTTCCCATTAAGTTCTTTATAGTTCCTTGAGCATCCTTATAAGCATTACTCTGAATGTGTGTCTGATAATTTGCTTATCTCCATTTCATTTATCTTCTTGCTCTGAAGATTCATCCCCTTTTTTCATTTGGGGTTTATTTATTTGTCTCCCCATTTTAGTTGTCTCATTGTGTTTGTTTCTATGTATTAGATAGAACTGATATGGCTCTCAGTTTTCATGGGGTGACCTTTTGTAGTAAATGTCCTGTGGGACCCAGTGGTGTGGTCACCTTGAACTCCTGACCTGGTTGCTTTAGAAATGTCCCTTTTGTGGGTTATTTGGGCTCTCCTGTTGTAATTGGGTCTTGATTGCTGTTGTTCTGTTCATGGATGGGATTTTCTCTCAGGCTTGCTGACTGTGAGGCTAGACCCCAAACATGTCATGTGAGCTGTTGTACAGTGTGACTGCTAGATGAAGAGACATAGGGCAACATCCTGAACAGAGGAGTGTTTGTCTTCATGGAGTTTGGGACCTGTTCCTGTGTACAGAGCAGAATATCTATAAGTTTGTGTCCAAATCCAAGAGAAATGCCCTTGGGTCAGTGACATCATTAGGTGCTGACTGCCATCAGTACTGACCTTTGCCTTTGGAGCCATGGCTGAGGTTGAGGTCTTCACGTTTCCATGTTTTCAGTATGAGCAGAGGCAGCGGAATATCAAGTAGCCACCCTGGCTCCAGAGTCGCACTCCCTGTGACTTTTTATAACTGGTAATTTGTACTTCTTAATCTCTTTTCCTTTTTCACCTATTCCTCCCCACTCCCCAGCCCTCTTCTATGAGGCAACCATCAGTTTGTTCTCTGTATTTAAGAATTTGTTTCTGTTTTGTTTGTTCATTTATTTTGTTTTATAGATTCCACATATAAGTGAGGTCATATGACATTTGCCTTTCTCCATCTGAATTATTTCAGTTAGTATAATACCCTCTAGATCTATCCTGGTTATCGCAAATGGCAAGATTTCATAAATGTCTAATCATTAAATTGTACATCTGGAACTAATATATTGTATGTCAACTATACCTAAAAAATAAATTTTAAAAATCTAAAAAATATTAGAAACACCAAACCCAAGTTGTAGAGACTGTGCATGATGTAGGACTGGGGTTGGCATTAAACAAATTAATGTTAACAGAAAAATTTCAGTTAATAATAACTGTGTCATTCTCAAAATCATTGCAGAATTTATAAAAGGAGAATGAGTTAAGACTTGGGACCCTGGGTTCAATTCTGGTTTCACTACTTAATACCTGTGTGTTTTTGCACAAGTATCTTAAACTCTCTGTGCCTCAATTTCCTCATCTGTAAAATGGGTTATTGTGAGGAGTGAATTAATACATCATGCTGGGAACACTATGTAGTGGGGTCCCACTATGTAGAGCTTGGCTACTCAGAATGCATCCTTTGGATAAAAATGCAGAATCTCAGGCCCAAACCTATACTTTTTGAACCATAATCTAGTGAGATCTCCAAGGATTTAAAGCTAACCTGAAATGATCTTGTTTATTTTGTGTTGATGTGCTTATAATCAGAATGAAATGGTGACATCATGCTATTTCTCCCCATTTGAGTGTTTATCAAGAGACTTTGTTTTATTCACTGTTCTGTCTCCACATTGGACACATTGTGGGTACTAAAAGCAAAACAAATAGACTAATAAAAGTAACATAAAAAGATAAATTAAAATATATACAAATTTAATAAAATGATCAATTAAGAAAGAAACAGCAAAGGAGCAAGCCTGCTCAAGCTATGTTCCCCAAACAAGCCTCTTTTTTCTAGATTGTTGGAGGATGTGGGTGTCCCCAGGTTCATCCTTAGTCTACCCCCTCCCTGGTCTCTGATGATGGAAGAGGCAGGCTTTTTTTCACTCACAGTTGGCCTTCTGAATCATGACTCCTGACAAACTCAGCAGACTGCAGAGTCCTGGAACAGGGAAAAGGGAGAGACATGAAATTATTGAGAAAAGATTTCAGGAAATTCTCCAAGGACTGTGTATCAGTTATTACGGTAAAACAAACCATCACAAAATGTAGGAGCTTAAAACAACAACCTTCATTTTATTACCACTCCTATTTGACATAGTACTAGAAGTACTGGCCATAGCAATCAGACAAGAAGAAGAAATAAAAGGCATCCAAATTGGAAAAGAAGAAGTAAAACTGTCCTTATTCACAGATGACATGATACTATACACAGAAAACCCCAAAGACTCCATAAAAAAACTACTAGACCTAATAAATGAATTTGGCAATGTAGCAAGATACAAAATTAACACCCAGAAATCTATGGCCTTTTTATACACCAATAATGAACTCACAGAAAGAGAAATGAAAAAAAAACAATCCCATTTACCATTGCACCAAAAAAATTAAGATACCTACGAATAAATTTAACTAAGGACGTAAAAGACCTGTACTCAGAAAACTACAAGACATTGAAAAAAGAGATAGAGGAAGACATAAACAAATGGAAGAACATACCATGTTCATGAATTGGTAGAATCAACATCATTAAAATGTCTATACTACCTAACACAATCTATAGATTCAATGCAATACCTATTAAAATACCAATGGCATATTTCTTTTCTTTTCTTTTTTTAAAATACATTTTATTGATTTTTTACAGAGAGGAAGGGAGAGGGATAGAGAGCTAGAAACATCGACGAGAGAGAAACATCGATCAGCTGCCTCCTGCACACCCCTTACTGGGGATGTGCCCGCAACCAAGGTACATGTCCTTGACCGGAATCGAACCCGGGACCCTTCAGTCCACAGGCCGACGCTCTATCCACTGAGCCAAACTGGTTTCGGCACCAATGTCATATTTCAAATACCTAGAACAAACTCTACAAAAATTCATCTGGAATAAAAAAAAAGACCCCGAATAGCCATAGCTATCCTGAGAAAGAAGAACAAAGTTGGAGGGATCACAATACCAGACATCAAGCTATATTACCAAGTCATGGTTCTCAAAACGGTCTGGTACAGACATATTGACCAATGGAACAGAATAGAGAACACATAAATTGACCCAAGCCATTATACTCAATTAATATTTGACAAAGGAGGCAAGAGCATACAATGGAATCAAAACAGTCTCTTTAATAAACGGTGCTGGGAAATTTGGTCAGATACATGCAAAAGAAATGAAACTAGATCACCAGCTTACACCATACACACAAAAAAACAAACTCAAAATGGCTAAAGGACTTGAATGTAAGACGGGAAACCATAAAAATCCTACAGGACCCCATAGGCAGCAAAATTGCAGACATGTGTTGTAGCAATATCTTTATAGACACAGATCCTAGGGCAAGAGAGACTAAGGAGAAAATAAACAAATGGGATTACATCAAAATAAAAAGCTCTGCACAGCAAAAGAAACCATCAACAAAACAACAAGAAAGCCCATTGCCTGGGAGAACATACACTAAGTGGCCAAATTATTATGATCTCTGAACACATAATACATTGCTAAATTCTTTTGTTAAGTCTAATAATTTTTTGATGGAGTCTTTCGGGTTTTTTATGTACAATATCATGTCATCTGCAAATAAGGACAGTTTTACGTCTTCTTTTCCAATTTGGATGCCTTTTATTTCTTCTTCTTGTCTAATCGCAATGGCTAATATTTCCAGTACTATTGTACTATGCTTTCATCCCTGGGATAAATCCTACTTGGTCATGGTGTATGATCTTTCTGATGTACTGCTGGATCCGATTTGCTAGAATTTTGTTGAGGATTTTGGCATCTATGTTCATGAGGGATATTGGCCTGTAATTCTCTTTCATTGTGTTGTCTTTATCTGGTTTTGGTATTAGGGTGATGCTGGCTTCATAGAATGAGCTTGGGAGTGTTCCTTCCTCTTGAATTTTTTGGAATAGTCTGAGGAGGATAGGTTTAATTCTTCCTTGAATGTTTGGTAAAACTCCCCTGTGAAGCTGTCTGGCCTGGGCTTTTGTTTGCTGGAAGCTTTTTGATGACTGCTTCAATTTCTTCCATAGTTATTGGCCTATTGAGATGTTTAGATTCTTCCTGATTGAGTTTTGGAAGGTTGTATTTTTCTAAGAATATGCCCATTTCCTCCAGGTTGTCCAGTTTATTGGAATAGAGTTTTCATAGTATTTTTCATAATCATTTGTATTTCTGTTGGATCAGTTGTTACTTCACCTCTTTCATTTCTGATTTTGTTTATTTGGGTCCTCTCTCTTTGCTTCTTGGTGAACCTGGCTAGAAGTTCATCAATCTTGTTTATCTTTTCAAAGAACCAGCTCTTGGCTTTGTTGATCTTTTGTATTTTTTTCTTGTCTCTATGTCGTTTATCTCCACTCTGATCTTTAATAATTCCTTCCTTCTACTTACACTAGGCTTTTCTTGTTGCTGTCTTTCTAACTCTGAGTTGTAGGGTTAGATGATTTATTACCATTGTTTCTTGTTTTTTGAGGTAGGCCTGTAGAGCTATGAACTTCCCTCTTAAAACTGCTTTCACTGTGTCCCATAGATTTTGGATTGTTGTGTTTTCATTGTCGTTTGTTGCCATGATGTTTTTTATTTCTTCCTTGATCTCTTTGGTAACCCAGTCATTGTTTAATAGCATGCTATTTAGCCTCCAGGTGTTTGATTTTTTAAATTGTTTTCATTGTAGTTGATTTCTAGTTTTATGCCATTGTGATCTGAGAAGATGCTTGATATAATTTCTATCTTCTTGAATATGAAAAGACTTTGCCTGTGTCCCAACATATGGTCTATCTTTGAAAATGACCCATGTGCACTTGAGAAGAATGTATATTCTGTGGCTTTGGAATGAAGTGTTCTGAAGATGTCAATTCCATCTGATCTAGTGTGTCATTTAGGATTGATATTTTTTTGCTGATTTTTTGTTTAGAGGACAATGGTGATAGTGGGGAATTAAAGTCCCTTACTGTGATTGTATTGCTGTCAATCTCTCCCTTGATAGCCTCCAGAAGTTTTTTTTTTTTAATATGTATTTGGTTGCTCCTGTATTGGGTGCATATATGTTTACCAGAGTTATATCTTCTTGTTGGATAGCTCCCTTTAGTATTATGAAGTGGCCTTCCTTATCTCTTGTTATGTCCTTCACTTTGAGATCTAATTTGTCAGATATAAGTATTGCTACCCCAGCTTTTTTTCCATTTCCATTAGCCTGAAAAACCTTTTTCCATTCTTTCACCATCAGTCTGTGTGAGTTTTTTTTTCTGAGGTGTGTTTCCTGTAAACAGCAGATATATGGGTCATGTTTTCTTATCCACTCAGTTACCCTATGTCTTTTGGTTGGGACATTTAATTCATTTACATTTAAAGTTATTATTGATAGGTACTTGTTTGTTGCCATTTTTATTCCTTACCCCTGTGTTTGTTCCTTCTTTGCTTCCTATTTCTTCTTTTTACAGGAGACCCTTTAGCATTTCTTGCATTGCTGGTTTGGTGGTGATAAACTCTCTTAGTCCTGCCCTGATGGGTTTGGCTCAGTGAATAGAGCATTGGCCTGCGGACTCAGGGATTCCAGGTTCGATTCCAGTCAAGGGCATGTACCTTGGTTGCGGGCACATCCCTAGTGGGAGGTGTGCAGGAGGCAGCTGATCGATGTTTCTCTCTCATCGATGTTTCTAACTCTCTATCCCTCTTCCTTCCTCTCTGTAAAAAAATCAATAAAATATATTAAAAAAAAACACACCGCTCTTAGTCCTTTTTTTGTCTGTGAAGCTCCTGATTTCACCCTCAATTTTGATTGATAGCCTTGCTTGGTACAGTATTCTTGGATTCAGACCCTTCCTTTGCATGACTTTGTATATTTCATTCCATTCCTTTATGGCCTGATGTGTTTCTGTTGAGAAATCAGTCGCTAGTCTGATGGGGAATCCTTTGTAGGTAACTTTCTGTCTCTCTCTGGCTGCTTTTAAGATTTTTACTTTGTCGTTGGTGTTTGCCAATTGTATTATAATGTGCCTTGGTGTTGGTCTTGTGGGGTTCATTTTGCTTGGGACTCTGTGAGCTTCTTGGACTTGTGTGATTTTTTCTTCCCTATATCAGGGAAGTTTTCTGTCATTATTTCTTCAAACAGGTTTTCTATTCCTTGCTCACTTTCCTTTCTTTCTGGCACCCCTATTATGCAGATGTTGTTTCATTTCATGTTGTCCCAAAGTTCCCTTAGGTGCTCTTCTTGTTTTTTAAGCTCTTTTTTCTAGATGCTGCTCTGCTTGGGTATTTTATCCTATCTTGTCTTCCAGTTCACTGATGCAGTCCTCTGTGTCTTCTAGTCTACTGTTGATGATTTCTATTGAGTTCTTTATTGCAGTGATGTCATTTTTCATTTCTTCCAGGTTCTTCTTCATTTCCTCTTAGTTCTTACACATATTGTTGAATTTGTCTTTCAACCTTTTCAGCGACCTTATGACCATTTCTCTGAATTCTTTCTCTGACATATTGCTTGCCTCCATTTTGTTTACTTCCTTTTCTTGTGATGCCCCATTTTCTTTCGTATGCAGGCTGTTTCTTTGTCTTCCGATGATCTCTTCTCTCCGGGTGTCTGGTTATGTAGCTCTCTCTCTCCTGCGTTGACTTTCTCTGGGCAAAATCTGACCTTTCTGTGAGAAGGTGCGGAACCTGTTCGAGTCCACGTATTTGTGCTGCTGGAGACCTGGTGTTTGTGGGTTCGCTGCTGGTCCCTGGGTGTAGTGGTTGTAGGGTCCTGGTAGGTATCCAGTTCTTCCTGATTGAAGGCAAGGCTAGGCTTCTGATCACAGCCACTCTCCCTTTCAAGATGGAGTGGTCTCTGTGGCAGAGCTGGTCACTATGGGAGAGATTTCAGCAACAGTGGAGGCTGATCGGTCAGAAGATCCCAGTCTGGCAGTCCCCAACAGTCCTTTGGAATATAGATCTCCCTCACTCACAAATAGACACTCCCTGTACATCCACACACTCTCCTTTTGTTCTCTCACTCACACACTATCTTGCAGCCTGCCTTCTCATCAGCAGCCATCTTCCTAAGTTTTCTTTACCTACTCATCAGCAGGACCCATTTTCTTAGGGAGTAATCAAGGTTGTAAGCAAGATTACTTCTCACCAGAGCTAAATTTCAGCTAGTGCACACTAAAAGAGCTACGTTGGTGGTTCATATTGAAACATTTCTGCCCCATTTGTCAATACTCATGGCCAGAGCCAACTAGTAAAACATATGGCTGCAAAGTGTTTCCCAGTTTCCTAAAACTCAGGCAGTCTGGGCCCTGTCTATTTCCTCAAAGGCTAGTCTTTAGGGTTTTCTTTCTGCCCCACCAGCACCACCACTCTTAATAATATGTGCATGCACCTTAAATTAGAGTTTCTGGAAAGTCATCAGCATGCCAGAATCCCAGAGCTCTAAGAGACTTTAGAAATCATCCACTGACTCTTTGGTCCTCAGTTTCAATTTGCTCAGACACCAGCTGTGCAAATTTGGGTGTTGCCATTTCCTGGCATTGTGACATAACACAAATGAAGAAATACATAAAGTCTGGCAGAAATCCTCCATAAATGCTTGCTGCCTTAAGAAAAAAAAAAAAGAAGAAAAATAAAAGGGAAAAAAAATGCTGGCTGCCTCTGTTATCATTTTATTTGCATGAGAATCCTTTTCTAATTCTTGACCTGATGCTCATTTTATTTCACTACCTGTTACATCCAATGATGAGGGCAGAGAGTTCATGGATAACCAAAAGTCACAAATAATCCATCTCAGAAGTGTCTAGGGCTCTGCCTCCAGTTGCCCCCAAAGCAGGAAATATTTTGCTTGGGCTTCTTGCATTTTAAGTTGCATACTCTCTCACTTAAATTTAATTCCATAGATATGTAATGGACATCTCTTCTATGTGAGACTAGAGGCCCAATGCACGAAATTTGTGTAAGAGTATATATACTTGGCTTTCCTTCCCCTGGCTGCCAGCACCAGCTTCCTTCTGGCACTTAGGACCCGGGTTTCCCTCACAGCCCCAGCTTCGTACAGAAGGTCTTCCAGAAGGATTCCCAGTCTAATTAGCATATTATGCTTTTATTATTATAGATGTCATGCGAGGGAACATGGCATTTGCTTTCAAGTAGTCTATATTATTTTGATTGAATTTATGATGTGTCTCTCCCTCTGCAAATAAATAACCGTGAGGCTTTAAGTCTATAACCTTTCCATAATGCCACTTCACATCTGTAATGTGAAGATGCTGTGTCATAATGAGTGGAAAACAATTTTAGCTTGATGCCAGGCTAAAGCAGGTGCTTGATAAATGTAAAATATGATTGATATTGTGGCTGTTGACAGTTCTTTGACCTGAAACCAGAAGGATGGACTGGATTTCAGAGTTGGGGAACTATCTACAAAGAAGTTGTGGTTGAAGCCACAGGATTATGGGATTCCTTCAGGGAGAGGGAATAGACAAAGAGATGAAGACCCCAAGCAGAATCTTGTGGAAAGACTATTATAGCAAAGATCTGGAGCCAGGTGGCTTGGGTAGAATCCTGGCTCTGCCATTTATAAAGTGTGTGACTTTTGACAAGCAACGTAACCTCTTTGTACCCATTTTCTCATCTGTATGATGGGGATAATAATAGTATCTGCCTCACTTCTCAATGTTTGGGTCTATTGAGAGTATTAAATGGGTTAATACATATAAGTGAAGGATTAGTGTTCAAAATATTGGTTGTTATTAATAACATTCTTGGTATAGGAAAAGGAAAAGGGTTGGGGGAGAAAGAATAGCAAGAGAGGCAAAGCACAAGTTAGGGCAGTGCTGGGTCAAAGAAGTTGTCAGGAAAGAGAGGACAGCAATTAAAAACCAAAACCAGTATAGAAGAATATGAACAACTCACTGGATTAGACCATAAGAAAAATTTTAGGGATATTTGGGAGCATAGTTTAAATAGGGCGGTGAAGTAGAAAACTATAATTTAAGAGAAAAGGAGAGTGTTCAAAGCAAAACAAAGAAAAGAGAAGAAGGAAAAGACAGTTAATTGCTAAACTGAGTAGCTCCTGAAAGGGGATAGGTTAAGATACAGTAATGGTCAAGGTTACACATACCTTGAAGAAGTGATGGCCCTCTCATTCCTGCATGCAGGTAATCCTTGCCAGCCAACTCTGAAAGCTCTGTACTGTGCTTTAAGCCAACCACTTTCCCTGTGTCAAAGTAATCTCTTGAGAATTGACTTAAGTGCCTTAGGTCAACTAACTAAGGAACTTGTTCTCAGAAAAGTGAACTTCTCATTTTTCACCATGAGACCATGGTTCTGTTTTTTATTTGTTTATTTTCTATGCACCGACTTAGGAAATTGAACTTCTCTTCTTTAACCATCAGACCCAGAGTTCTGCTTTTTATTTTTTAAACTAGAGGCCTGGTGCACGAAATTTGTGCATGGGGGGGTCCCCTCAGCCCAGCCTGCACCCTCTCCAATCAGAGACCCTTTGGGGGATGTCTGAATGCCAGTCTAGACCAGCAGTCAGACATCCCTCTCACAATCCTGGATTGCTGGCTCCTAATTGCTCACATGCCTGCCTGCCTGGTCACCCCTAACTGCCCCCCTCCACTGGCCTGGTCACCCCTAACTGTCCCCCCACCAGTCTGGTTGCCCCCAACTACCCACCCCCTGCTGGCTTGGTCACCCCCAACTGAACCCCCCCGCCGCTCTAGTCACCCCTCACTTCTCCCCCTGTTGGCCTGGTTGCCCCCAACTGCACCCCCTGCCAGCCTGGTTGCCGCTTTTGGCTCCCCTGCTGGCCTGGTTGCCCCACACAGCCTGCTGTTCAGTCATTTGGTCATCCCTCGGGCTGGCCCTGGGTGGCTGGGCAGCCACCACCTGAGGCTTGCCTGTGCCTCAGGCCGGCCCTGGGTGGCTGGGGGCTAAGGGGACTGGGGGACTCAGGAGGCAGGCGTGCTGAGTGGCTGGGCCCGCCTGGGGATGGGCCAGGCCGTGCTGCGTGCCTGCCACCCTGGCGGGGCTGAGGGGACTGAGCGCCACCATCTGTGGTAGTGGGTGCCACCATCTTTGAGGGCATAATAGTCAATTAGCATATTCCCTCCTCATTGGCTGTGGGCGCCACCATCTTTGTGAGGGCATGATGGTAAATTAGCATATTCCCTCTTTATTAGATAGGATTCCCACCCAAGGATATGTTTTTATTGATTCTAGAAGAGATGAACAGAGAGGGAGGAAGGGAGAAACATTGATGTGAGAAACATTGATTGGTTGCTTCCCATACGTGCCCCAACCAGGGATCAAACACACAACCTAGGTATGTGCCCTGTCTGGGAATCTAACCCATAACCTTTTGGCATATGGGACAATGCTCCAACCAACTGAGCCACCCAGCCAGGAAACATGGCTCCGTTTTTTATTTGTTTATTTTATTTTATTTCATTTTTTTATTTGTTGTCTTTTTTTTTCTTATAAATCTTTATTGTTCAGATTATTACAGGTGTTCCACTTTTTTTCCCCCCATAGCTCCCCTCCACCTGATTCCCCACCCCACCCCATGCCCTTACCCCCCGCCACTGTCTTCATCCATAGGAGTAAGATTTTTGTCCAATCTCTTCCCGCATCCCTCACACTTGCTTCCCCTGAGAATCGTCAGTCCACTCCCTTTCTATGTCCCTGATTCTATTATATTCACCAGTCCATTCTGTTCTTCAGATTTTTTATTCACTTGATTTTTAGATTCACTTGTTGGTAGGTATGTATTTGATGTCATTTTGTTGTTCATAATTTTTATCTTTACTTTTAATTTTTATCTTTACTTTTACTTTTTTCTTCTTCTTCCTCTTCTTAAAGAATACCCTTCAGCATTTCATGTAATCCTGGTTTGGTGGCGATGAACTCCTTTAGCTTTTTCTTGTCTGTGAAGCTCTTTATCTGACCTTCAACTCTGAATGATAGCTTTGCTGGGTAGAGTAATCTTGGTTGTAGGTTCTTGTTCATCACTTTGAATATTTCTTGCCACTCCCTTCTGGCCTGCATAGTTTCTGCCGAGAAATCAGCTGACAGTCGTATGGGTACTCCCTTGTAGGTAATTAACTGTTTTTGTTTTGCTGCTTTTCATATTCTCTCTTTGTCTTTTGCCCTTGGCATTTTAATTATGATGTGTCTTGGTGTGGTGCTCTTTGGGTTCCTCTTGTATGGGGTTCTGTGTGCTTCCTGAACTTGTAAGTCTATTTCTTTCACCAGGTAGGGAAAGTTTTCTGTCATTATTTCTTCTAATACGTTTTCAATATTTTGCTCTCTCCCTTCTTCTGACACCCCAAAAATTCGGATGTTGGTTCGCTTGAAGTTGTCCCAGAGGCTCCTTACACTATCTTCATATTTTTGGATTCTTTTTTCTTTTTGTTTTTCTGGTTGGATGTTTTTTGTTTCCACATATTTCAGATCTTTGGTTTGATTCTTGGGGTACGTTGATCTACAGTTGAGTTTCTGTATATTTTTTATTTCAGACAGTGTATGCTTCATTTCTGACTGGTCCTTTTCCATTTTTTTGGCATTCTCATTAAGGTCCTTGAAGGTCTTACTAAGCTCCTCAGAAGTGTCATCAAGTTTCTCAGCGGTTTTTAGAAGATTCTTGAGTAACCTTATACATGTGGTTCTGAACTCTATGTCATCCAGTAGTTTGCTTTCCTCCGTTTCTTTCATTCGTGACATGTTTCTTTGTTTCTGCATTTTGGCTGCTTCCCTGTGTTGATGGAGTGGCTTTGTGTGGTAGGTGACCTATAGGGGGCAGTAGCTCAGCCTCCCCAATCACCTGATGTGGATGCTCTTGGTACACCCCTTTGTGGGCTGAGTGCAAAGTCTTGGTGTAGTTAAGCCTGAATTGCTGTTGGTACGCTGGGAGGAATTGACCTCCAGGCCAATTAGCTGTGAGCACTCCCTGTGTCTATAATGGAAGAACTGCTGTGCTGAAGACACGCAGGACTTGTTTCAGTGGGGCTTCGGTGCTCACTGAGTCTGCCTCTTGAATGTGTCACTTATGGATGTGACGAGTTGAAATCTGGTGTCTCACACTGACCACTAGGTACACTGGCTTCTGGATCTCCAATGGGGTGCAGGTCAGCTATTGTCTGAGGCCACTCAGCAGGAGCTACAGTGAGAGCTGCAGTTTTCTCCTCTTTGCTTGGGGTTTGGAGGTTTTGGAACTGTCTGACCCGGGCTGCAAGTTTGCTAGGTTAAGCTGCGATAGGGCAGGCTTTTCTTATGCTAACTCGGTTGCTTGGAGCTTGGGTGGGTTTGTAGGTTGTGCAGGGCGGGGCCTCAGGGCGTCACTAGGTTAGAGCGTGGCAAACAGCAATGGCTGCTAGTTAGCGGGCTCTGTGTCCCCAAAGGCATCCGCGAGTCCCGTGCCCCAGTGCAGTAAACAATTATTCCTGCGCGCAGCTCTGCAAGCAAGCCACCCTCGCTGGCAGACAGTCCAGCTTCTCCCCGTAGGAGTTTGGGTTCCCCGCGTTTCCCCAGAGACTGGATTTCAGAGTAATCGGGGGCTTGTATCCGTTAGGGTTGAAAAAAGCAACGCACCCAGTCGCCCGCAGCCAGCCCGGATCACGCGCCTCCGTACCTCAGCTTTTCAGCACTCGTGCACGTCTCAAAGCTCTTTTCTCTTTCCTTCTAGTTGTAGAACTTCCACTCAGCCAGCTTTCCCGTGGTTCTGGGTGACAGACGTTTTGTCTTTTAGTTGCAGTTTAAATTGTTGTGGGAGGCAGCAGTTTAGGTGTTTACCTACGCCGCCATCTTGGATTCTCTCTTATTTGTTTATTTTCTATGTCTTTCTGCACGTGTTTTCTTTTTTGAAAATTAAATTTATTGAGTGACATTGGTTCACAAAACCATAAGATTTCAGGTTTACAATTCAATAAAACATCATCTTCACAGTGTCTCTTGCACCCATTGCCCCAAGCAAAGCTGCTCTCTATACCCATTTTCTCCCTTTTGCCCACCTCCACCTACCTCTCACCACCCCCCTCTTTTTCTTCTGGCTATCACCATATTGTTGTTTGTGTCTTTATGTTATGTATGTATATTTTTGCTTAATCCCTTCACATTCTTTCATCCAGTACCCTCCCCTGTCCTCTAACAGCTGTGGGTCTGTTCCATGTATCCATGCCTCTGTTTCTATTTTGTCCATTCATTTGTTTATTAGATTCCACATATAAGTGAGATTATGGTATTTGTCTTTCTCTGGCTGACTTACTTCACTTAGCTTAATGTTCTCCAGGCCCATCCATGCTGTGGCAAAAAGTAAGATTTCCATCTTTTTTATGGCCAAGTAGTGTTCCATTGTGTAAATGTACCACTGCTTTTTTATCCACTCATCTACTGATGGGTACTTGGGGTGTTTCTAGATCTTGGCTATTGTAAATAATGCTGAAATGAACATAAGAGTGCATATATTTTGTTGAATTAGTGTTTTGGGTTTCTTAGGATATATTCCCTAATGTGGGATTGCTGGGTCAAATGGACTTCGCTTCTTGTGTTCTTGAGGGAAATATTTCAATCAAGAGACAAAGTGTAGAAAAGCAAGCAGGGTTTATTGACTGCAGCAAAAACATTCTTAGGACCGTGAAATAAGGAAGGTCATAGAAGAAACAACAGGAAAATTGAGGCTGGCCTGCATTGGCTCACTGGGAAATCAAAGAAAAGGAGCCTTGGAGACAAGTTCAGGAGGTTAGCCTGGGACAAGATGCTGCTGCCCATTGCTCCCTTGGTTGCAAGTCTCATGTGGTACCTTAGAGGTTAGGGGATATGTGCCTGTGTGGGAAGGAGAGGAGCAGGGGGAAGGGAATGGCATGGGCTTGCTCACTGGAGGGAGAATGCACTGGGACTTTCATTTTCAGGGGTTTCAAAGGCTGGGTGTTTAAGGGAGTTCTTAGGGGTGGATCAATAGAATATTCATCAGTTTTATGCTGATGCTAGAGGTCCGGTGCATGAAAATTCGTGCACTGAAAGGGGGGGGTGGTCCCTCAACCTGGCCTGCCCCCCTGCCCCCTCTCACACTCTGGGAACCCTAAGGGGCAGGAGGTGACCTGGCAATCAGGGGAAGGTGATGCCCCCATCACACCTCTGCTGCTGCCACTGCTGGCAGCGCAAGCCTTGGCCAGCCCTGGTTACCTGAGCCTTGGGCGGTCCTGGGCGGCTGGGCAGCTGCCATCTGAGGCTTACCTGCACCTTGGGCTGGCCCTGGGTGGCTAGGGGACTGAGGGGACTGGGTGACTCTGGAGGCAGGCACCCCAGCGGGGCTGAGTGGACTGGGTACCACCATCTTATGGCTGTGGGCATAGCCATCTTTGAGGGGGTCAATTAGCATATTCCCTCTTTATTAGATAAGATACCAAAATGAGCTTTGTTCTCTTCATTTGTCTGTCATTGGGTGTGGTTGGCAAATGGCACTTAATTGGATTTCTATTATTTGTCTCCCTGAATAGGGCGATTTAATCTACCAAAGCTCTGGTTGGGGAGAAGTGCAAACCATTTACTCTTAAGTGTCCTTGGTTTAGGGAAGATAGGATTTAGTAGGAGGTTGCAAACTGCTGTTTAACTGTCTGTCTTAGTGTCCCTATTCTACTTCTTCTGGAATTTTCCTAGCTGACTACTATATCATTATCTAAACTACATAACAAATGCATATCTATTTATTCATTTTTTTCCTGAAACTTAATAAGAGTTTATTTGAGCCAAACTAACAAAATATGCCAGGGAGCAAGATCTCAAATACTCTGGAGAATAACAATTTTGTAAATACATATTTTTTAAAAAATAATTTTTTTTCAAAAGGATCCCAAATCAATTATATAGAAAAGATTCCTTTATTAACTTGTGGTTGAGAATATATTTGTATATTTTCAGAAAACAACCCCAAGACCAGATGGATTCCTGCAACAGAGAGGAATTGACAGGAGTGCTCCAACCACGAAGACAAGAGGAAAAAACAGTCCAGAGATGGAAGACGCTGACAACGCCTTGCCATGGGAGCAGTCAGCAGCTGTGCACCGCTGCAGGTTGCCTAGGACCAAACCAGAGAGGGTCGGACCTGCATTGCCACCATGTGCCCACCATCCAGATATCAATGCTGACATGTACACATAAGGAACTGTTGGACATTGAAATTGGGACTCAAACATTTTTTTGTTTTGTCTTGTTTTGTTATTATATGTTTATTTCCAGTCTGCAAAGGCAAAACTTTTTAAAGGAAAGAAATGGTGGGAAAAAGATACAGAGGCAAAGAAGCATTGAACAGACTGTCAAACTACATTGGGAAGACAGGGGAGGTTGGGCGAGGGGGGCTGTAAGAGACCAACCAAAGGACTTGTACGCTTGCATATAAGCACAA
Source organism: Corynorhinus townsendii (assembly GCA_026230045.1). Classification (NCBI taxonomy): domain Eukaryota; kingdom Metazoa; phylum Chordata; class Mammalia; order Chiroptera; family Vespertilionidae; genus Corynorhinus; species Corynorhinus townsendii. Next base: position 81,627,003 of record JAPDVU010000006.1, read on the forward strand.
CCAACGGATATAAGACACTGGGGCGGGGGGGCAGGGTGGGCAGGTGAAGGCATGTCCTGGGGGGTAGGGGAGGTCGGGGGGAGATCAAGGGGGAAAAAAAAGGAGACATATGTACTACTATTTGTAATACTTAAAACAATAAAAATAAAATTAAAAACAAAACAAAACAAAACAAAACAACAAAAAAAGAAAATTACTTGAAAAATAAATAAATAAATAAATAAATAAATAAGAGTAAGCAAAAAAAATTTTTTTTTCAATTAGTTGACATACATTATATTAGTTTCAGATGTGCAATATAGTGATTAGGCATTAATATAACTTATGAAGTGATCACCCCCAAAAAAGTGATCACTAGTTATTACAATATTATTGACAATATTGCCATACTTCACATCCCCATGACTATTTTGTAATTACCAATTTGCACTTCTTATAATTCCTTCTCCTGAACGAATACATCATTTTAAGAAAGAAGAGTCAGATTTCCTATCTATTGTCTTGAACAGATTTTCATATCTTATTTTAGAGAGAAAGGCAAGTTGTAGAAGAAATAAGATACAGTCATGGGCCTTTCCCCCCTATCTTCTACATATTACATACTTAAAAAAAAGCGATACAAGACATGAAGGCAAATTACATAGGAATCACTTAAAATTACAGTTCTGAGAAAGCATAGATATGATACTTAAAAGAATGAACAAAATCCAGTGGAGCTTTAATTTCTCATTTCTTTGAGAATTTACTACAAGCCCCCCTCCAACCCATAGGAAATGAGAAGTTATCCTGTTTGAATGGCACATCTGTATTAGTTATAACTCAATACATGGTGCCTTTCTATGCATATCTAAGACCCAAAACCTCAATGCAAGACTTGGGGAGTGATTTAGAATAATAAATATCACACAGTGAGAAGTTTTATCATAAACCAAATGCAATGACAAAAGGAAACCAAAAGCGTATGTACAACGACCAAGGTCTTTACCCGGACTTAGAGCGCACCTGGCCCTCGGAGCCATCGGGATGGGAATGTGAGCCGCGACAGGAATCTGGCCCGAAGTCTCTAATCTCGACGTAATAAAGCTTGGACAGTATCAAATAATTTCAAAGGCCTGAACAAACACAATGAGTTTCTGTGTCATGTTTATAAATGATTGTTTCTATACCATAAAATAAAAAAACACCATCAGGTCAAAAGTGCATTTAAAAAAAATGGTGAAAGTTGTTATTCTGGGTAAGAACTAGAAAAATGTCTTGTCCCAAGTAAGACGTGATCCGAAGGCTTCCACAGTGTCTCCGTTTTCCTTGGACTCTCGTTCAGCCCTGGTTACCGTGTGCTGGGAGAGGAACTAGTACGGAGGGAGCTACGTGGTCTCTTCATAAAAATAATGTGGGACGCATCTGGCGATGAGAAACACTCGCAATGAAAGTCCAGGCCGCTCCGACATGGAAGGAAGTGACCGTGCCCATGGGAGTGAAGGGGCTGTCACTGAGTGGGAGTCCAATGGGGACATTTCAAAGGATTTCTAGACGTCTTCATCGTTTTCAAGATTTTAGTCATAACCGTCCGTCTTGGGGTTGTGGAATTTTGGACTATAATAGAACTGAGACAAAACACGACTTACAGGCGATAAATGGCATCCCTTCACTGGCTTCTCACAGAAAAAAAAAGACCGAGGATCCAGGAATTAAAAGGGAACGGCAGAGACATGGTCGGGAAGGAGGAGTTGGATGAAGCATAACTCCGCGTCGTCACTGACACTCGCCACAGGAACTGTCATATTTGGACGGAGTCTTGGGCCGATGCCCATGTTGAAATATGTGCGGTACCTTCACCGCATGTATTTACGTAAGAAAACGAAATGGTAAAAATTACTGGCCTACACAACAAATCGAAAGAAGAAAAAAAAAGGAATGTGAAGAAAAGTCTTATCTTTAAACTTCTTGTGGGACCAAGATATGTACAGAGCTGTGTCCATCAACAGCAGATTCCCACCGGGCCAGTGTGGCTCAGTGGTTGAGCGTCCACCCCCGAACCAGGAGGTCGCAGATGGATTCCCGGTCAGGGCACACGCCGGGGTTGCTAGCTCGATCCCCAGTGGGAGGATTCTTTCGTCCTTGATGCTTCTCTCTCTCTCTCTCTCTCTATTTCTCTCCCCCTCCCTCTCCCTTCCTCTCTGAGGTCAATAAAAATATATTTTTTAAAAAGTCACTGTTAGGACAGGTGGATGGGAGGTGCAAGTCTTGGTCGCTTGGAGAGGAGGAAAGGGTTGGAGACGTGCAGGCGCTGGGGGCTGCGTTCCCACGTCCTTGGCGAGGTGGGGGCGGTGTGCCTGGTGAGGGGGGTCCCTGGCGAGGGGGGTCCAGCGGCGGGCGGGGAGTTAGAAGTCCATGGAGATGGACCCCTGGGCCGAGTCGTCGCGCTGCGCACGTAGATCTCGCAGGGGATCTCTCTATCATGCGGTCCTCCTGCGCCGGCTCGGGGCCCTCGCGCGCCGGCTGGAAGGTGTAGCTGCTCCTGGGGAAGGTGCTGTTGAGGGTCTTCATCGGCTGCGGCGGCGCGAAGTCGTGGCGGAAGGGCAGCTGCGCGGCGGCTGCCAGGAGGGCGCTGCGCCCCGCAGTGGTGCTCATGCACGCAGCGCAAGGCGGAGGAGGCGCGGCGCAGCGGCCGGTAGCGGTCCAGCTCGTCGCCCAGGTCGCCCAGCTCGGCCGCCAGCTCCTTGTCTCGCAGCGAGAAGAACTCGTAGTGCGGCGGGTCGAACGCCTCCTGGAAGCCGGGCTTGTGGAAGGCGGCCCTGCACGCCAGCACCTTCTTCCGCGGCTGCTTCACCTGCACCAGCACCGACACCACCAGCAGGACCAGCACGACGCCCCGATGATGGTGCCATGGGCCTCTTAATGATGGGGATGCATTCTGAGAAATACATCAGAGGTGACATGATAGCGTGCACTTTAACAACCTACATGGTATAGCCTACTACACACCTAGGCTATATGATGTAGCTTATTGTTCTGTAGAGGAGAAAACATAATTTCTTTTCTGCCCTGCTGGGTTCTTGACAAGACATCTCTGTATTAGAAGATTAACAGGAGAAAAAGAAACAAAAGTTTAATAACATGTATACCTTCTATATACATGGGAGAGAGTGTAAAACTGAGTAACTCACCAAAATGGCTAAAGCCACCACCTTAAATACCACCCTTAACTAAAGATAAAACAAGATATTGGGGGTGGGAGGAGTCAGTTATGGGAGGTTACCAGGAAAAGCATAATAAACAGAGAAAAGTAAGGTTGTTATGCAGATTGTAAATCTTTGTCTTCTGCATTGGTAAGAGTTTCTTGAGATAAGGAGGGAGACACCCTTATAAATGGAGCTATCCCTTACTAGTGTAAATGTCTCTGACAATGAGTAACTCCTACTTGGTTTTCAAAGACATTATTTTTGGATTACAAATTCTGTTCCCCTACAGCTACAAATCTGCATAGCATGTTACTGTACTGAATATTGTAGGCAATCTATAATAATAAAAGGGTAATATGCTAATTAGACCAGTCGTCCTTCAAGGCATCATTCTGGTTGTCCTTCTGGACGAGGCCGGGCTGGAGCAAAGCCTGGGTCCTGGGTGCTAGAAGAAAGCCGGTGCTGGCAGCCGGGGGAAGGAAAGCCTACTCTTGCACAAATTTTCGTGCATTGAGCCTCTAGTAGTAACATAAAATAGTAAGTATTTGAGTAATGCATTGCACTAAAACATGAAGCCAGCTAGTAAGTTACAAGGGATAGGAATTTTTTAGCTCCATTAAAATCTTAAGGAACCACCATGGTATATGAAGTCATTAGTTGACTGAAATATCTTTATGCAGCTCATGACTATATTTGATGCTATTTTTAAGAGAAATTATTAAGACTGAAAAGTAACTCTTACCTAGGATATATTTTTGTAGGGGGTTGGATTAAGCCAAAGGAGTAAGGTAGAGGGCCAGAGAAGGTGAGAAGAAAGTTAAACACTGAACATTCACCTTGCCAGGGAGGACCTGCTCACCAAGCCCAGGTCCCGCCCCCGCCCCCCCCATTGGACGTAAACCCTGCCCCCAGCCCTGTCCATCCCCCCACCTCCACTCTCCGGTCCCTCTGACCCAACTCCATGGCCTAACCTCACTCCCTCAGGCAATTAAACTAGAATTTAGAATTTCTCCTCTCCTCTGAGTTTGGACATATAAGGAGCCAACCTCCCAGCCACTGTCTGAACCTGCTCTGGCCCTGAGAACCAAAGTCCCGGCTATTTCCGCTCCCGGGGCCCCAAGACCGGAAGCGGAAGTGCGCTGGGGCGGTGGCAACGGTGGCGGCGGCCGGCGGCGGCGTCTGGCTGCCCTGCAGGACCCCCGTACCTGCTGCGGCAGGAGTGTCTCTTCCGGTTTTTGCTGGTGCGGTCTGGCCGCTCGGAAGGGGAGGGCCCGGAGGGGCCGGGCGGTCTGGCGGGGAGGCTCCGGAGGGGCCGGGCGGTCTGGCTGAGGTGCTTCCTTCTCGTGGTTGCCTCGGGGCCGGGATGGATTGAGTACAGTTCGGACTCGCAGCCGCGTCCCCAACTTCTCCGGCCGGGTATCTCGTCCTCAGGTAACCCCCTTCCGGCAGACGGGAACTCATTTACCTAAAGGGAAATCACGAAGTACAGTCCAGTCCTGCAGCTCAGGAATGGTGACACCGACCAGCCCCAGTGCACCGGGCTCCCCGGGTTTATAGGGCCCTACGCTATCGCCCTTATGCAAGATAACTGCATAAGCAATTCCCATTTTATTTAATGTGACATTTCATATTATCTAGCTCGGCAATGGGAAAGTTCAGTCTAAGTCTACATGTACAAATTGGTTTGAATGATTAGTCAAGTAAATTTTTAAAAATGGAATGCATCCTTTATCAAGGGATGAGCTAGATGACGATTTTTTTTTGACTGAAGATTTGCAGTTCCTAAATTTAGGACCTGTTAGCTTTTGTTGCCTTTCCCTTTCATATCTCTTCCATATTTTCTTTTAAAATATATTTTTATTGATTTTAGAGAGGAAGGGAGAGAGAGAGGGAGAGAGAGATAGAAACATCAATGATGAGAGAGAATCATCTATTGGCTGACTTCTGCATGTCCCACACTGAGGATGGAGCCTGAAACCTGATCATGTGTCCTGACTGGAATCGAACCCTGACCTCCTAGTTCATGGGTCAATGTTCAACCAATGAGCCACGCTGACTGGGCTTTTAATTTGTGACTTTGTGAATACTGTATCAACTTTTTTATTTATTTACTTATTTTTTTACTGCGAGGTGAGGGTGTCTTTAGAAAAGCTATTTCTCAGTTATGTCACAAATCTTATCAAGGAAAAGTAAGCTATTCAGTTCTCTTTACTTTGGCTCAGTTATCCCAAGCCTGTAAGTACCACAAATCTTCAAAACATGTGGGACTCCAGGAAAAAGATAACATAGTTTTGTTAGTAATGGGAATTGAAATTGAGTTGGCCATAAATGGGGTGTCTTCTTTTACATTTTTATTTTAAATAATAGGTTTAAAGTTCACTCTACTGAGAAGTGAGGAAAAAAATAATTCTGGAGGAAAACTAAACATCAGATTTCAATTTTATGAGTGAGATGTTTGTTTTCAGAAAGAATACATGTCTCACCTTGCCTTTTTAGAAAGAATCAACATTCCTTAAAGACATCTGAAGTCTCTTGTGGATTGTATTATATGAACAGGTATTTAAAAAAAATCTTTATTGTTGAGAGTATTACAGATGTCTCCCTTTCTTCCCCCATAGTCCCCCTTCACCTGGTTTCCTAACCTCCCCAAGTTCACCACCATACTATATCTATGTTCATAGGTAAGATCTTTGGTTAATCTCTTCTTGCCCTCCCCCCGCTTCCCTCTGAGGTTCGTCAGTCTTTTCCATGCCTCTGATTCTATTTTATTCACCAGTTTACTTTGTTCATTAGATTTTCTGTTCGTTTATTTTGATTTTTAGATTCAATTGTTGATATGTATTTGTTGCCTGAACAGGCATTATAAGTCATTTTTGTGGTGTTATATTTTTGTGTGTGCCTGTGTGTGCAGGCATGTGCCGCCTTAGGCCAGCTATGCTGAATTGTCCTTGGGGAGTGTTGATGGTTTGGCACATTTTCTTGGGAGTGCTGGATGGGCTGGCCCTGAACAGGGGAAAACAGTGCCACCAAAATAGATATAGTGCTTGTCTCTGTGGAGGTTTTATTCTAGTTGGGAAGACAGATTTTAAGTTAATCATGACTAGGGCAATATGGAAACATGGAACAGGAGAACTTGGGGAGGTTAGGAAAAGCATTTTAAAAGGGACAAATGTTTGAACCTAAAAGATGAGTTGTATGTAGTTAGTTAGACAAGGGATCGGACTGTGAAGTAGGAATGGGGAGGAGATTTGAGAGAGCATTTCCAGATGCACAGTCCCTCAGGCAGTACAAAGCCTAGTGGGTTCCAGGATCCAGAAAACTGGAATGGAGAGAAAAGAATGGGAAAGCCAAAGTAGAGAAAACAAAATGTGGAATGGATAAGCCAGGTTGGAGAGGAAGGCATGGCCCTGAAGGTCATTATAAACTTTGGATCTTGTTCTAAGGCCATTGGTTGGGAAGCCCCTGAATCAGAATTTTAAGCAGGGGAGTGACATGATTTTATTTGTGATTTAGATAAAACAGCAGTTGCTGGATTGAGCATGGAGTTTGGGATAGGTGGAGTCAGTGTATAAGAACTTGGATAAGTTCAGGACTTAGATGATGGTATTTGGGTCTTGAGGATGCTTGTGGAATTGGGGAAGATGCCGTGTTTGAAACATATGTGAGAGGTAGAATTGATTTTGCTGATATAAAGCAGGTGTTGGCAAACTTTGGCCTGTGGGCCAAATCTGACCCAATGCTGGTTAATAGTTTTATTGGAATGCATTTTAGAAAATGTGTTCTTTTTATGGCTCTTTTTGTGCAGCAACTGCAGTTAAATAGTTGCTATAGAGACCATATTGCCCCAAAGTCCTAAGATATTTACTGTCTGGCCTTTACAGCAAAGAAAAAGTTTGCCAACCCCTCGTATATAAAGTACTTAGTATGCATCAAGTGCTGTGCTGGTGGTGGGACTTGGGGTCCTGAAAAAGTGGACATAGCCCTATACTTAGTTTATGTCATCGTTGGAGAGAGGGAGTCAATATCACCTAAACAAATAAATAAAAAATCACAACTGTATAAGGGCAATGGAGGAAAAGTGGAGGTTGTTAGAGGTATTTTGAGGGAATATAAGAGAAAAAATGATCCTTTTTTTAGGGGAGAAGCAATAGTAGAAATGGTCATCTGCCATGGTCTGAAAGATGGCATGGGGCTCAATATGTTGCTTATTGGGTTTTTCACTTGGTCACCCCGATGGTGGCCCACAAAAATGGGATTACCTGAGTCAAACCCCTGTTTGGTGTTCTGCTTCCACCCTCACCTCTTCTTCTACTTGGTCTCCTTGAATTGCAGGGAGGATGCCTACTGAGACATTAAACCCTGGCGCTGGTGTCACGGTGAGGGGTTGGGGATTCGGGTTGGTGGGAGTAGATAATTAGGTATCCTGAGCTCTGTCCCCTCTCTTCTCACCACCAGCTAAGGAAGAAAAGGGAGGGGAAGTGTGGAGCATCTTCTGCCCTGCTCCAGGGGACCTGGTGACCTCCTTCAGTGCATGACCTCTGGTAGGAAGTGGCTTTGGAGGAGGGGCTCTGCCTAATTCTGAAGTCTGACTGCAGAGTGGGGCTCATTTAGAGCTGGCCGCTGAGCTCCTCTAGGGCCATCCTTGCTCTCTCTTGTGAGACCTACCATGAACACATGGCTGTAGTAATTTAAGTTTAAATGAGTGAAAATCCAATAAAATTTAAAAAGTCAGTTTCTTAGTCGCCGGACCCACATTTCTCAAGCAATTGGTAGCCACTTAGGCCTGTAGTTGCCCTTTTGGCAGGTGCAGACATTGAACATTCCCATCATCCCAGAGAGCTCTACTAGACAGTGCTGCCCCAGAGAATTCTGAACTTACAGGCTATAAAACTTTTCAGCTGCAACGGAAGTCCTATTTTAATGGGCATAAAAGATTACTAAATGCATATGTAAGTCTTGGGAGGGGACCTAGGGACTGAAGCAATCAAACCCAAACTTCTGATGCCCTAAATAAAGAGTTTAGGAAAAACTCTCTAAGCTCAGAAGTCCAGGCTCTGCCATCACTGGTCAGTGAAGTGACAAAGAGAGCCAAAACGTATACTTTTGGATTTGTCAAAATGTTAAAAGAAAGTAAATATTTTTAGCGTGGTGGGCCATGTGATCTCTGTTGCAGCAACTGCTCAATTCTGCCTTTGTAGTAAAAAATAGCCATGGAGATAGGTAAATGAATGGCATGGCTGTGTGCCAATAAAACTTTACTTACAAAAACAAGTTGCAGGTAGGCTTTGCTGAACACTGGAATGGAGAGAGCTCCCTGTCTGAATGTTCCCTTCCCCAGTGATAATCACTTATCCTGCAGAATGGTAAAGGTGGTCCTTGCTGAGCCAGAATATATGTGCTGTCTTACGAATCAGTCATCTTCCAGGATGTGGCAGTGGGTCTCATCTGGGAGTGGGCGTTGCTGGGCGCTGCACGGAGGAACCTGTGCAGATTTGGAATACTGGACAACTGTAGGACACTGGCTCCTAGGGGTAAGGCTGGCACCAAATGCGTAAGTGCCTGCCACATGACCACAAAGATGTGGTACGGACTTCGTGGTGTTTACTGTTCACTAGGTTCCACAGGATAGCAGAGCTGCATCTTTTGCATTGACTTAATTTTTTCCATGGTCAGGACTTGTGCAGGTCTCGTTGACTTTGGCCTAGGGCTTCAGGGTTTAGAGAACCTCAGCCCCAGAGAGGAGTGTGTTTGTGGTTTGGGCCCCAGGTTCAGTGATCATTTTGCTACCTTTGTACTCATTCATTGTCTTGAGCTGAAGTCCATGTGGAAGCTGGGAGGCTGGTTGGGAAGCATTTATTTTCCTCTGCAAGCCCTCCGTCAGCATGTGTGTCTTTCTGCATGAGCAGGGGCACCACCATGTAAACCCAGGCTTGCCTCCCAGGTGGGCCCAAGAGTAGAGCTGAGGGCAGCAGACCGAGGCATTCTTTGTGCTGTGGGTGTGGGTCAGTACCAGGGGACACAGAGATCTTGTGACCAACCCTATTATGGTGCCCTATTGGTGCCTGAAAAGTATCAGTCTTAGAGCATTTTAAAGGCCCTCTATTTTTAGGGGAAATAGGTTATTTGGTATGAGGTATCTCAAGTAAGTTGCTTGAGCTTTTTTCTGTTTTCACATTTTAGCTTTTTGGTTTCAGAAAAAGATATGTTCCATTTTTTTTTTTTTTTGGAGAAAATTTGGGATATTCACAAACCACAAGATGCAACCTTTTAAACTGCGCAATTCAGTGTTTTTACAAAATTGTGTTATCACCACTACTGTACTCCAGAACATTCCCATCATCTCGAAATGAAACCCTATGCCTGTTATCAGTCACTCCCCAGGCCCCCTCCCTCCAGCCCTTGGCAACCATTGATCTGCTTTCTATTTATATGGATTTACCTGTTCTGGACATTTCATATAAATAATTATATAACATGTGACCTTTGGTATGTCATCTTTCACTCAGTATTACATTTTTGAGATTCATCCATGTTGTAGCATGTATCATTCTTTCCATTGTATGGATAGACCCCATTTTGTTTATGGGTAACAAACATCAGGTATTGATGGGTTGTTTATACTTTTTGGCAATGTGAATATGTTGTTGTGAACATTCATGTACGAGATTTCATGTGGACATGTTTTTAGTTTTCTTGAATATATACTTGGGGATGAGGTTGCTGGGTCATATGGTAACCCTATGTTTAACTTTTTGAGGAACTGTCAAAGTGTTGTCTAAGAACAGGTGCACCGTTCTATGTTCCCACTAGCGGCGGATGAAGGTTTTGATTTCTCTACATCTTTACCCACATTGATTATCCAGTTCCTCTTTAAGTTAAACATTTCTATGTGTGTTGTCTAATTTCTTCTTGTTTGTCTGATAACATTCTTTCTGGCAACGTCAGTCTCATTCTCCGTGGAATCTTTTGCTCGGAAAAATAGCCTCTCATTTCCTCCTTGTTCCTGTCGCTTCCAAATTCCATACAAAGCTCTACTCACTTTGCTCACTGATGCCTTCTTTCCTTTCAGTACCTCCCCAAGTTTAGGGTCCATATTAAAAAACAACAACAACACATTTTTTTCTGTGTCAATTTTGTACCACTATTTCTTTCTGAACAAAGTGTCTTTTTTTGGTTATAATTCATTTTAGATTGGGAATCTCAACCTAAAGCCAAAGAGTACTCCTATGCAGGATATTTTGGAGGAAAATTCATCTCATGATTTGCAAATGGTAAGATTCATGGCAAGTGATCCTTTATTCCCTCTCATTGGAGAAGTTGATGGATATGTGGGTTGGAAATGCACCCCAGGGTCAGGGAGACATTTGAGCCAGGGCACTTCCTCAGGAGCATCCCCCACAGTGTTAGAGAGGATACTGTGACTATGACTGTTCACACAGTCAATGACTCATTAATGTGGGTGAACTCCACCTGTTGCTCAAGACTCTTTCTTCATAGACAGTTCCTCCAAGTAAACATTTCCATCAGTGTGAGTCAGACATCGATTGTGTGAAATGTGATTTATCTGCAACAGTTAAGAGAGACAGGCTGTCTGTTAGGGCAGCCCCAGGACAGTTATGAATGTGAGAAAGCCTGGTGGTGGAGCCTGCAGTGTCTTCGAAGAACTCAACCCATGTAAACAAGATGCACCTCTTCAAATGCTGAAAACGTGCTTCTGTTGGGAGCATCCCTGAGTGCGGCACAGATGCTGGAGAGCTTTTCATCATCATTCACCCCTTGTCAGGAGCAAACTTTGCCTGGAGAGAAGACATCTGAGGATTTAACTGTGGTGGGAAAGGCTTCTGGAGGAACTGTACCTGGACATGAACAAGAGACCCCACAGGAGAGAGGGCCACACTGATTATAAGGAGCGTGGGAAAGTTGTCAGGGATCTCTCCCTGCTTAGGAGACAAGTTGAGACCCCAGACTGCAAAGAAGCCCTTTTCAAAGTGGAGAAGAACCTTCAGAACCAGCTTGTACATTACAGTGTATGAGAAGATACACATGGAGCCCCTCCATCCCCACTTTGGCTCTGAGTTCCTGCTTTCTCAAACTGCAGGAGCTTCTGAAATTTGGGTTCCCATTGTTGGGAATTTTGAAGGTTAGGTTTTAGGTAGAGGGACACACAAAGCCCAGCTTCAATCCTGGACTGGGCCTACTTGTCCCAGAGTCAGTGAGACCTCTGGGTTCCCTCAGTCTGCACACCTTTCCCTCTGTTATGGATGGCGTTGACCTCTGTGCATCATAGATGCTGGCCCAGGGGATAGGGTGGCATGGTCTGGGTTGTAGAGATCTCTGTCCTGTTCCTGTGCCATAAGCATGGGGAGCCTCACCCTGCATAGCCTGGTATGGGCTGTGGGGCAGCCAAAACCCTTACCTTGCACAGCTTGCAACAGACCCCAGGGCAGCTGAGACCCCCTCCTCCTCAGGTCCTCCATGTCCTTGTCTTACATTCTTGTTTAGGTAGAGGATGTCTTCCAGTAGCTGGTTGGAAAAGGGCATGTGCTTTTTGAGAACCTGAGATCTGCAAATGTGTTATTGGAGCTGCTGGATTGGGGGGGCCTTATCTGCCGTGATTGGTGCAGTAACCCCTTACAGAGCATTCTGTGTGTCACAGAGCTCTCAATGTTTGCTGAATGTAGGAATGAACAGATAGGTGCTGCTGAAGGCATCCCCAGGCCCTCACCATCTCCATGTTTTGACTGGCAGGTGGACTGTGGGAGGAGGAAGGATGCCATGATGGACAGGTCCTCTCTGGTTTCTGTGGCTCTTTCCGCTCAGCATTGGGGCTCCAGTACCTTCTGCAGAATTCCAGTCGGGCTCAGTAGTGAGCACCGAGTGTAGTAGAGGAGGGGTCTCCTGCTGCATCTGAGTCCCAGGAAATAGGCAGTCACAGAATGTTCTGAGTGGGCAGAGGAGATCCGCTTCCAGACACATGTAGAGAAGTTGAGCAGTTCATCTCTAAGACACATCAGCCACAAGTGGTCGAGTTGGATTTGGAGCTGGGAGTTGAATCTGGGTGTAACTCCTTAGACCACCATCTCAAGAGGCAGAAGGGAGAGAGGGAAGAGTGTAGGTCAGAGCCTTTATTGGGGTTTCCACAGGGCAGGATAACAGGATTGGTGAGTTTGAATAATTCTGGGGGATGTGGTTGTCTGGCACCTAGTCTGGGTGATAAGAGGACGGGGGAATATTGGTTTGTATAAGAAGTGGCTAGGTAGGTGGTTCTGGGTGGCATGGGAGACATACACAACTAGCTGGTAATTTGGCCCTATGATTGGTGGATGCCAAATATACAAACACAGAATCTAAGAAAACACAGACCATGGTTCATACTCAGAACCAAGGGCTTCCAAACTTTCTGTGGTCAAACATCCTGTAGTGCCTCCGAGGGCTTGTGGCCTCACCTCCAGACAGGCCCCCCCAAAAACAGAAGGGGTCAGGTCTGTCATGATCTGCCCTTGGAAACCCTTGGTGGTGGCTGGTGCCTTCAGTGGAGTAAAAGAGTCATCAGGTCTGAAACTGCCAGACCCACGTGCCCCAATTTCTGATTTCACTATTCCTAAACCAAGGGTCTCTGAGGCCAAGGAAAACCTCACCTACCTCTGTCCTGATCAGCATTCTCCACTTCGTTTCTTAGGGGCCAGGGCTTGATTTGAGGATGCAGATCCAGCCCATGATGGGAGAGAGGGGGATACTTTCACCTCCAGAGGACCGGCCAGCTCTCTGGGAGTCGCCTTGGCCTTCTGGATACACAGTAAGCTTGGGAGGGGGTTTGCTGTGGGAGCCTCAGCCAGTAAGGCCAGGGTTCAGGATTTCTGTAAGTGAGGAGACCAGAGGGGAAGAAGGCACCTAGGGTCCGCTGTTGGAAACACAAACTGGAGTCCCTGGCTTAGCTCCTAGTAAGAACTGAACAGGCCCCAGCATTTCTGCATGGAAGGCAAATCTTGAAGGTTGCAGGGATTAGCACTCTGACCTTGCCTTTTTTGGTCCAGATTTTTTTCCTCCCAATCTTTCCACCCTCACAAACACCAGGAAACCTATAGAAATGAGCGGGTCCTGTGATCTAAGGGCTGGATTAGGAGTGTCCTGGCTGATGACTGAGAGTATCAGAAAGGGATACTTCCCTGAGGAGAAGGTGCCTCCCACCTGCCCCTGCCCATCACCTGCCATCAGAGACCTGTGCATTTACTTCCCATGCACCACCAAGTCCTGTGAGCTTTTCTGCCAAGCTATAACCTACATTTGACTGCTCCTCCTGTCCCCCCCTGCTACCACGCTTCCTGGAGTCACCAGGAACTGCTTCTAACAGACTCCTGCTTCCGCTGGTCCCACTCTGGGCATAGAGGCCAGCAGCATCCCTTAGAAGTACAGGTCAGGTTAGATACCTTTCCAGAGCGAGCAGCCACCAGTAGAGGACCATTCAAATCCTTTCTTCCAACAGGGCTTCCTTCCTAACTCCCCTCATTTTCATGGGTTCATGTCACACCCTCCCTCTACCCCTCAACCTGCTGGCACCCACTGCTAGCTTTGCTCCAGTGTTTCCCCCACAGCTGGAGGCTGCTCAGAGGAGGCCACCTCCATTGGGGCCCCTTCTCTCTATCCTTCTTGGAGTTGCAGTTCTAACACAGTGATTAGCCTTGTCTTGAAAATTGGGTAAATCTGAGCAGGTAATCAGGGCATGTCCTCATCTATACTAATAATAGAGAAATATGCAAATTATCTGTTACAGCGTCACATCACGACTGGATCAGCAGGCTGCGTCCCCGCCCTCTACTCAGGCAGGTGCAAGGCCTGGGGTAGGATAGGATACGATAGGAGTGGATAAGAAAGGAGAGAGAGAGAGGAAGGCAGGCCTGCATGCAGAAAGCCTGAGAGGAGAAACAAATACAGGAAGGGAACAAGAAAAAGACACAGGAATGTAAAAGGGAAGGAAATGTGGGGCTGCACGCGGGAGGGGGTGGTGACCGTGGGGGTGGGAGAGCAGGTGTGCCCAGCAAGGGAGGAGGGCGGTGGCCCCTGGTGCAGGCTGTTGGTGGGGAGGCACCCATAGGTCCGGGACGGAGTGGTGGATGCTTCGAGGCCTTCTGGATGGAGGCGCTCCTGCTTTGTGGCAGCAGCGGCAGCACCTGGGCTGCACGGGCCTCAGCCACCCTCACTGGGCTGGGCGTCCTGGGCAAGGGAATGGGAGCAGGACAGCGGTGGGGAGGCCGGGGAAGGGAGGGTGGCGAACACCTGGCTGGGGCTGAGCCCTGGGCTGGGGGTTAACGCGCGCCCCCCCTCACCCCCGAATGGAAGCTTTAAGAAGGGAGGGAGGGAGAAAAGAACTTCATAAAGGAGTCAGTTGAGAGCAGAGTTAAAGAAGGAAAGAGGATGTATGAGTGAACTGTGTGTACTGGGGGCAGATTTTAAAAGTAGGAGTCAGAAAAGAAAAAAGATAAATTATTGTGAATAATTAGGCAGGTAGATAGATATTAAACAGTGGAAGTAAGTAGAGAAGAATGTATGGTAAAGGTAGGATGAGAGAAAAAGAGGGAGGGAAGAAAAGTTTTAAAGGGGAGCCAGTAGAGCTTAAAAGGAGAATGGGAAGAAGGAAGAAATGGGGGAGGGAGCAAAGCAGGTACGAGGGAGGAAGTGAAGAAAAAAATTAAGGTGGGAAGGAAGGAAAAGGGGAGGGAGGACAGGGGTAAAGATAAAGGAAAGAAGGAATGTGGGGAGGGAGGGAGGGTAGGAGAAAGATGGGAAGAAGGATGATGGAAGAGAAGTAGGAAATAAGGAGGAAAGAAAGTTTATAAATGATGAGTAAGTAGGAAAAAGTGTTACATAAAGGAAAGAGAAAAATTGTGTGAGAGTGAGAAGCCAGTAAGGAAGTCAAATACAATTGTGTGTGAAGGGGATAAGATTAAAAAAAAAGTTAATAGGGGCGACCAGACTGGCAGGGGAGGGCAGTTAGGGGGATCAGGCAGGCAGGTAGAGTGGTTAGGGCAGGCAGGCAGGTGAGCAGTTAGGAGCCAGAAGTCCCAGATTGTGAGAGGGTACAGGTTGGGCTGAGGGACACCCCCCTCCCCGCATGAATTTCATGCACCAGACCTCTAGCATCATATGTTCCCCAAATTAGGACCAGTCATGAGAATTCAGTCAGTGAGCAGGTGTGAGTGGATCCCTTCCATCACCATGTATCTCTGATCTGTGCCTGTCACTCCGTCCAGGGACTGAAGGCAGCTGTGCAGATTCAGGGGGTGGCCACGCTGGAGCCTGCACTGGGTGTTCCTGACCCCTGGGCGGCCAAGGGTTCTGGTGAGTGAGTCCTGGTGGAATCACAGTCAGAGGGCCTGGCTGTCCTTTGAAAACTTGCATCTCCAGCCTTCATTTCCTCTGATGGCAGGCAGAATACTTAAGGGCCTCTCTCATTATCTGTGTGTTCAAGGGGAAAGACATTTCACAGTTCTCAGGTTTTTGTTTTTTGGGTTTCAGATCTTTCTGTTTTGAAAGAGCAGGCCCTAGTGTCAACAAAAACAAAAATGCTCTTTAACCAAAGGAGCTATTGTAATAAAACAATTGATGTAGCCCTGGCCAGGTGGCTCAGTTGGTTGGAACATTGTCCTGTACGTCTAAAGGTTGCAGGTTCGATCCCCAGTCTGGTCATGTATGGGAGGCAACCAATTGATGTTTCTGTCTCTCTCCCCTCCATCCCCCCTCTCTTAAATATATCCTCAGGTGAGGATTAAGATAATTGATATTAAAAAATTGATATATTAAAAAAAAGAGCAGGCCCCACTCAGCTGTGGCAAAAGGCCAGACCTCTCTTTAGGAGAGATTACATTCTTTACTACACAATTATGTAAAAGGCACATTTCCTGAGAAGTAGAGGAAAAAATTCTGGAGGACAGAATGCATCTTAACTTTAATTGCAAGCACTGGATTACATCATAATTACTGTATCAAGTAGTTTGGCCAGATATTGTGCTGTTTGGAGAGAGTTTGGAGAGACAATTTCAGGCCTAGGAACAGCATCTGTAAAACCCCTCAGGGCCTGGTATGCCCAGGGACCCATGGAAGGCTGTGGAAGGGACGGAAGTGGAGTGATATGAGCTGACGAGAGTGAATGGTCTCCAGATCATTTAGGGCCTGGAAGTGTGGGAACAGAACCCTGGCTCATGTCCTAAGACTACTGAAAGTAGGGGCGCATTTAGGTGAGTGATACCATGCACCTGTGGCTCTAACCGAACTCACAGCACCTGGGAGGATGATGGGCTTCAGGGAAGATGTGAGTGGTGGATGCAGGCAGTTAGGAATGGAATGGTGGTGACTTAGAGTTGGGGCGAGTGTCCATAAGACACTCCCAGGTTTGGTGACTTACTAGAAGGTCTCATAGGGCACAGCATGTAGTTTTATGCATGGTTTATCACAGGGAAAGGATGCAAAGCAAAATCAGCCAAGGGAAAAGGTACATGGGATGAAGTCTGGAGGGAACCAGGCACAAGCTTCCAGACTCCTCTCCCAGCAGAATTACATGGGAAGCACTTAGTTCCCTGCAATGAGCTGGGACAACTTGTGCAAAGTGTTGTCTGCCAGGGAGGCTCATTAGAGACTCAGCACCCAGAGTTTTTATTAATGGCTGGGCATGTAGGCACCCTCTGCCCAGAACATACCTACATTCCAGACTCCTAGAAGGGAAGCAGGCATTCAGCACAAACTATACTGTACAAACTGTTTAAGCAGAATTAACTCTTATCAGTTAGGGTGGTGGGAACCCTCTTGAAATCCAAGTTTCCAGACCCCAGCCAAGGTCCAGTCTTGCCATCAGGCCTTGCTAAGAAGCACCGTCAAGCCTGATGGGTTAACTTTTATCTGCACAGTAGGTAAGCATGGAACATTCATTCTAAGACACATAGGAGGTCAAGTTGAGACAATTTGATGAGTAGTATGTACATTCATTTACCAGATGATCCCAGAGCATTTATGTGCCAAATGCTGTGTGGGTGATAGGGTTGTGGCATCTAAGTCATGAGGGAGTGACATTTAAGTGGATCCAGGAGGGAGAAAGGTATGATGTGGCATTAGCCACAGTGAGGACAGGGTTAGGAGGAAAGGAAGTGGGTGGCTGGGAGTTGGGGAGAGGTGGGTGCTTCAAGTAGAGATGTCACTACTGATTTATTTTGGGGGGATTAATTTTTGGGGTCTGTAGAGTGTCAGAGAGGGGAAAGATTTCACATCTGAGGCAGGGATGTCACTTCCTGAGATTGGGAACACTGGAAGAGGAATAGCCTTTGAGAAGAAGGTGGTGAGCGCATTTTGTGTGTGTGTGTGTCTGTGTGTGTGTGTGTGTGTGTGTGTGTGTGTGTGTGTGTGTGTGTGTTGGGGGGGGATGAAACAACAGAAATTGATATCTCATAGGTCGAAAGGCACAGAAATCAAGATGTCCGCAGGGTGATACTTCCTATGAAATTTGGAGGGGAGAGTTCTTTGCCTCTCTCCTAGCTTCTGCTGGTTGTTGGCATCCTTGGTGTTCCTTGGCTTGTAGATGCATCAATCCATTCTCTGCCTGCATTGTCATATGGTCTTCTCCCCTCATGTGTCCCTGTTTCTGTGTCTCTTTTCCTCTTATAAGGACACCAGTCATTGGATTAAGGGCCCACTCTGCTCCACTGTAACTTCGTTTAACCAATTACATCTGCAAAAACCCAATTTTCAAATAAGATCACATTCTGAGGTACTGGGAGTTAGAACTTCCTCTTTTATTTGGGAACACAATCCAATCCATAACAGTCTGCCATCTGGCTCCCACAAATTGGTGTCCCCAATTTTCACCCATTCCAGCAGTCTAAAATTTCATCTAAATCTCATCAACTGAAAAAAGGCCCAAATTTTATCATGTAAATCATCCAAATCAGATATGGGTGAGATTTAGGGTGTGATCCAGCTGGGGCAAACTTCTCTCCATCTGTGAACCTGTGAAACCAGAAAGGAGATACCTGCTTCCAGAATACAATGGTGAGGCCTGCTTAGGACAGTCATTTCCATTCTCAACGGGAGAGAAAAAAGGGGTCACAAGTCCCAAGCAGGTTCACAGTCCAGCAGGGGAAGATGAAGGCCTGAGAATAATCCTTGTTTCTTAGAGCTGCCTGCTGGGGCGACAGCCCTGCTTTCTAGCTCATTCTGGATATTCCATTCTTGTTTCCCCAGATAGGTAAGTGGAGAGATTGGAGCTGATGGTTGGGTGTCTGGTCTGGAATTCAGATCTGAGTCAGCATTGTCAAGTAGAGTTGGCCAAGTAGAGGGGCAGGTTGCCAGCTGAGGCGCAGAGAGTACTGAGGTAGATGAGAAGAGGAAGGTCTGCAACATGGGGATGCTAGCCAGAGGCGAGATGGAGGAGGAACTTATACAAAAAACTGGGAAGGAAGCTGGGAGTGTGGGCACTGTGCATGTCCCTATGAGTGTGTGCATGGGTGTGTGTACACATGTGGTCACTAACAATCAGGGTGGGCAGCCCCTGGTCCTGTGAGTATGCTCACTGGGCCTCACAGCCCTCCCCTTCTCCTCTAGCTCTGCTTGCTCAGAACCCTCTGTGGCTGCAGGAGAAGAGTGTAGAGGAAGAAGCTGTGGTTCCTGGCGTGCTGTCTACCTGTGTACAGGTAAGTAAGAAGTGCACCTTGCTCTTCTTTCTTGCTTTGCCCCCTTGTTTCCTTCTCATTACCTGGAGCTTTTTGACCCCACAGGGCTGACTTCCAGGCATCTAGGCATGGGGCTTCTCTCAGTGGGTGGAGGATGGCCCTGGCAATGAACACACCCCCTCAGTCAGACCTTCCCCAGGTTGTTAAGTGCCATGTTCTGCTGAGCATCAGGAAGGAAAATAAAGCAAGGATGTGAGCTGTCCTTGTCTCCTAACCGTCATGGTCTCCTGGAACAAATATTTCTCTCTTGCCTTTTTCTTGCCTGCCACATGCTTAGGTCTGCTGGACCCTGAGACTGAAGGGGAATAAAACTGAAAGGGCTTCCTAGCTAATTGTCAATAGCTAAGTCCTGTCATGAAGTTGAGGTCCTTTGGTACTGTGCCTCTGGGTGCTATCCCTCAGGAAGGGAAGAGTAGAGAGAGAATTCTAGTTTTGAGGCCTAAGCCAAAGGGCAGATTCTGAGGTGCCTCAGAGCCCCATCTGAAAATCCTCCACACAGTGTCTCTGTTCCCAGGCTTGCCAACTCCCCACCATCCTCTTAAGTGTTGGCAGAAGTGGCCCCTGACTGAGCCTGAATGGGTGTGCATTTTAGGAACCAGTCACCTTTGCAGATGTGACTGTTCTCTTCACCCCAGAAGAATGGATGTTTCTAGACTCTGCCCAGAGAAGCCTGTATAGAGATGTGATGCTAGAGAACTACAAGAACCTGGCCTCTGTGGGTAAGGCTGGTCTTATTACTTCATCTATACACTCATGCAGCAAGAATGGGTTCCTGGAACTGTGCTGGTTTGGAAACTGAGAGATGAAAAGACAGACAAGGCCAGGCTGAAGGACCCCACCAGTGCAGGAATCCATGCTTTGGGCTTCTAATATGCATATAAGACCTTTGGTTAATCTCTCCCCACCCTCCCCTCTCCCTCCTTCCTGCTGAGATTTATCAGTCTGTTCCATGTTTCCATGCCTGTGGTTCCACTCCTGCATTGAGCATCTGCCCCCTGGTGGTCAGTGTACATCATAGCTACAGTTGGATAGTTGCTTAGGCTTTTATATATATAGATAGTCTAGGGGCCTCCCCATTGAAATGAAGATCTATCTGCTGTTTCTGGGCTTTTCAAATATGTACATCCCTGAGCTAGGCCCTAGGTTTTGGGGACTGGAACGTCCCAGTGTCCTTGGGAACCCAGCGAAGGAGCTTGTTCCTTAGTGAAAGAGCTCTGTTGTGCCCATCAGCATTTAGGCATGCTCATTTAACGGCTTCCGTCTCCAGCGCCCCTGATGACTTCAGAATATCAGCCCCGGTTTCATGGCAGGCGTAGTCTGCCCACACTATGTGTCTTTCCCCACAAGCAGGAGATCAACTATGCAAACTCAGAACCTTTTCCTATTTGGAGCAAAGAGAAGAGCTGTGGATCACTAATAGAGGGATGTTCCCAGGAGTCCGAACAGGTGAGTGCCAGGCATATCAGGGGAGCGCTAGCTCTGATTGGTAAGATGAATGCTCAATTTGGAAAGTGTCATAGGGACCATACTTTCAACACCTTTGGTAGAGAAGGCTATTGGTTGAGCTCTCTTGTGAGTTTTCACCTTTTTTCCTTTCTCTTATCTCAAATACATTACTCTGGTTTCATAGAACGATTTATTCCTCCATCCCTTCACATTTAGCATTTCCACGTGTGTATTTCATCCAGTTCCTCCCTACTGTAGATTGTTAATACTTTCTCTCAACATCACAGAATACTTCCTTAGTAAATTATCTACCATTTCTATCCTTTGTCTCTGTGATTTCATGACTCCTCACATAGCCAAATGCTTTAAAATTTTCCTTTGCTCTCTGGTACATTTCTCCTTTTCACCCTTCCTTCCCATATTTAAGATCAGTATTTAAAAAATAATCTACTTGTCTTAGCTTACTCTTTTGGTCATCTTGATCCTTGTTTCCTTCTATGAACATTTAATTTCTTCCTCTTCCCTTTAATTCATTTCAGAACCTCACCCTCAACCCCAAGAGTCAATTCTTAACCAAGATACTTCTGCGAAGATTGCATCCATTGGCATAGAAAGGGTAAGGTACACAACAGTTATTCTTGGTCTTCTATAACAAGAAGTCTGGAGTTGCTGCTGGTTAGAAAAACAGCACATGAGGCTAGAGAGAGATTTAAGGGGTGCTCACCCAGGAGAAAGCAGTTTCTTGATAGAGAGTCTGAATGTCATGATGAAGTGGGGGAAAACTTGAAATGTAAATTAAGATGCATATTCATAGAATTCCCACAACTAACCATGTTCCTAAATGGGACACAGACATGGTCCATTTAAAACTTAGTGTAGTCTTAAACAATTCAGAAAAAGTCTATATCTAAGAAGCCCCATGAAAGTAATGAAAATGATAGCTCTTTGTGGCATTGCATCCACTTGATAGAACTTAGGGTAAGAAATAGTACAGACACATGAAAATGGTAAAAGCTTTAGCTATAGAAATGTCTTGACTCTACACACAATTTACTTGAGGGAGAATGTCAATGATTATAATGGAATATTTGGTCTTCATGTTTTCCTCAATTGACAGGATCAACCTCTGCATAGAGAAAAACTTTATAATGAACTTGGGGAACCCTTTAATAGTATCAAACAACTTTTTCAGTGTGAGAGAATTTATGCTGGAGGCCACCCCTATGAATGCCCAGAGAGTGGGAAATCCTTCTTCCAGACCACTCACCTAATAGTGCATGAGAAGACCCACAGTGGACATAGTGGAGATAAAACCTATGCATGTAACAAATGTGAAAAATCCTTCAGATACAGCTCTGACCTTATCAGGCATGAGAAGACGCACACCTCAGAGAAGTACTTTGAATGTCAAGAATGTAGGCATGCCTTCAAGTACTCCTCGAATCTGCGACGCCACATGAGGACACACACAGGAGAGAAACCTTTTGAATGTAGTCAATGTGGGAAAACCTTCACAAGGAACTTTAATTTGATTTTGCACCAGAGAAACCACACGGGTGAAAAGCCCTATGAATGTAAGGACTGTGGGAAAGCTTTTAATCAGCCATCTTCTCTGAGGAGCCATATGAGAACTCACACTGGAGAGAAGCCCTTTGAATGCAGTCAGTGTGGGAAAGCTTTCAGGGAACATTCGTCACTGAAGACTCATTTGCGAACTCACACCAGAGAGAAACCATATGAGTGTAACCAGTGTGGAAAGCCTTTCCGGACGAGCACCCATCTGAATGTTCACAAGAGGATCCACACGGGGGAGAAACTTTATGAGTGTACTACTTGTGGTCAGGTGTTGAGTCGTCTCTCAACCCTCAAGAGTCACATGCGAACCCACACTGGAGAGAAGCCCTACGCATGCCAGGAGTGTGGGCGAGCCTTTAGTGAGCCCTCATCCCTCAGGAAACATGCAAGGACCCATACCGGCAAGAAGCCCTATGTCTGTCAGGAATGTGGGCGAGCCTTTGGTCAGTCTTCACACCTTATTGTACACGTGAGAACACACACTACAGGAAAACCCTATGAATGTAATCAGTGTGAGAAAGCGTTCAGGCATAGCTCTTCACTTACTGTGCATAAAAGGATTCATACCAGTAGAGAAAACGTTAGAAATGGCAGCCTGCCTTTATCAGTGTCTCATTCATTTGGTAGGCCCCTTGCTAATTAACTTCCAATTTGTAAAAATATAAACATTTGGGCCTATAATAATCTCTTATAGTACTTGTTTAGCTTCATAACAAGTTTTGATGTCTAATTTAATTTTTGTTTAATTCTAAATATTGTTTTAGTTTCCATTATTAAATCTTTGACACATTACTTACTTGTAATTAGATTTTTAAATAACTATGCATGGTTATGTTTTTGTATAATTATTTGTAGTGGAATGCATAAATCTTACGAGTTAGATGAGTTGGACAGATGTATATATACATATAACCAACACCCCATTCAAGATATAGAACATGTCTGTCATTCTGGAAAGTTCCTGCATATATCTGGGTGTTTCTTAGTTGCCTTTTTGTTGTTGGTTTCTAATTTAATTACACTGAGCAGACTGTGTGGTCTTTGGGTTACTGAATCTTAGGTATTTGTTGAGATTTCTTTTTGGTCTGTATGGCACATCCTACTAGTTGCCTCCCAAAACTGCCCTTTCTTCTTTACAACAGAACTTCAATTTTTTGTTCACATTGGTAATGTGCACTATTAAAAAACCTCCATCTCCCAGTCCTTCTTGCAGTTAGAGAAGCCCACATTGCCCAGTTCTAGTCAGTATGAGAAGTTGCTGGATGTGACTCCTGGGAAAGAGGTTGGAAAGGAGTGGTTTCATTTAGCCAGGTCCCTCTACTTGCCTTTTGCACAAGCGGACGTGGTGTCCAGTGCTAGAGGAGCCATCTGTGACCATGAGGATAAAAGCTACAGGCTAAAGAGAGTGTGGCCAGAAGTTACAAACATTCTGGTTCCGCAGTTGGTATCTTTTTTTTTTTTTTTTAATATATTTTATTGATTTTTTACAGAGAGGAAAGGAGAGGAATAGAGAGTTAGAAACATCGATGAGAGAGAAACAGAGATCAGCTGCCTCCTGCACACTTCCTACTGGGATGTGCCCGCAACCAAGGTACATGCCCTTGACTGGAATTGAACCTGGGACCCTTCAGTCCACAGGCCGATGCTCTATCCACTGAGCCAAACCAGTCAGGGCGCAGTTGGTATCTTTATGTGTCTGCACCAGCCCCGAACTATTTATTTCTGAATATCTTGTTAGATGCACTTCTTACTAGGATGAGACATTGGCTTTTTGAGGAGGGAGGTGGAGAGGGGAAGGCAGAGATGGGCTTATTACAGTTGAATACAGTTTCTAACAGATGCACTTAATATATGGTCAGTTTTTATAAGTGCTTCATGGGTGGTTGAAATCAATGAATTCTACATAAGTTTACTAAATCAAGCCTATTATTGGTGTTTCAAAATCTGCACATTTATAATAAACTAGAGGCCTGATGCATGAAGATTCATGCAAGAATGGGCCTTCCTTCCCCTGGCTGCTGGCACTGCCTTTGCTCCGGCTTGGAGCCACCTTTCCACCTTCCCACGCTGCCCAGAGGCCCTGAGCGGCTGGGGTGGTGTGGAACGCCTGCGTCGTCATCATGGTGAAGATGCAAGCGTCCTGCCCCCTGCTGCTCAGTGCCTGTGTATGCAAATTAACCCGCCATCTTTGTTGGGTTAATTTGCATACTCCTGATTGGCTGGTGAGCATCACGAAGGTACAATCAATTTGCATCTTTCTCTTTTATTAGTATAGATACTAGAGGCCTGGTGCATGAAATTTGTGCACTGGTATGTGTGTCCCTCAGCCCAGCCTGCACCCTGTCCAATTTGGGACCCCTTGAAGGATGTCCAACTGCCTGTTTAGGCCCGATCCTGGCATCCTGACTCATAATCCAGGACTGCTGGCTCCCAACAGCTCACCTGCCTGTCTGCCTGATTTCCCCTAACCGCTTCTGCCTGCCAGCCTGATCACCCCCTAACCACTCCCCTGCCAGCCTGATTGATGCCTAACTGTTCCCCTGCTGGCACAATTGCCCCTAACTGCCCTCCCTTGCCAGGCTGGTCACCCCTAACTGCCCTCCCCTGCCGGCCTGGTCACCCCTAACTGACCTCCCCTGCCGGCCTGGTCACCCCTTACTGTCCTCCCCTGCAGGCCTGGTTCCCCCAACTGCCTTCCCCTGCAGGCCTTGTCCTTCCCAACTTCCCTCCCCTGCAGGCCTGGTTGCTCCCAACTGCCTTCCCCTGCAGGCCTGTTTGCCCCCAACTGCCCTCCCCTGTAGGCCTGGTCCCTCTCAACTGCCCTCCCCTGCAGGCCTGAGTCTACACCCCTCCCCAACTGTCCTCTCCTGCAGGCCTGGTTGCCCCCAACTGCCCTCCTCTGCCAGCCTGGTCACCCCTAACTGCCCTCCCCTGCAGGCTTGATTGTCCCCAACTGCCCTCCCTTTCAGGCCTGGTCCCTCCCCACTGCCCTCCCCTGCTGGCCATCTTGTGTCCACATGGGGGCGGCCATCTTGTGTGTGTTGGAGTGATGGTCAATTTGCATATTACCTCTTTATTATATAGGATTGGTTATTATATAGGATTGGTCTCTGTCTAAATTAGTTCAGGCAGCTATAACAAAAATACTATAGGCTGGGTGGCTTACTAGTATAAACAACAGAAATTTATTTCTCACAGTTCTGGAGCCTGGAAGTCTAAGATCAAGGCACTGGCAAATTCAATGTCTGCTTCCTGGTTCACAGATGGACAGCTTCCCTCTCTGTACTCACATGACAGAAGGATTGAGGGAGCTTCTGGTGTCCCTTTTATAAAGGCACTAATCCCATCCCAGAGGGGTCTACTCCCATAATCTAATCACCCTCCAAAGGCCCCATCTCCAGCTACCATCGCACTGGGGAAGGCATTAACATATGGGTGTTGGTGGACACAAACATTTGGTCCATAGCAGTTTCTGATCTATCATTTACTGAAAGAGATACATTTAACTTTCCTGCCATGATTGTGGATTGCTGAATAAATCTTATAATTCTATCATTTTTTAATTTATATATTTTGAAGCAATTAAATAAACTTTTTTGATGATTTTTTTTCTGGTATTTGCAAAGTTTTTCATTTTTTTAATTTTAAAAAATTGTTATTGTTGGAAATATTACATACTGTATTTTTCTGTGTATAAGACGCCCCTATGTATACGACACCCCCCACTTTTCCCACCACAAATTAAGAAATGAATATTTTAAACATTTAGCTGGTTTTCCTGTTAAGGCCTTCTTTTTTTTGGCATCTTAAGGAGTTGTTCTTCCTGTTTTCTCCACTGTTTGACCATACACTCAGTGGGAGGAGGTCCAAATTATCTCTCTGCAGCTCTGCTTCCAGGCTCTTTTGCAGAGCTGATTACATTCAGTTTGAATTTTGCAGAGTAAGACAATCGCTTACTGGTATTTATCTTTTTATTTTTTGACATCTTTATGGGCTCAGAACACTCTGGTCCCCATTGCATCTGCGCAGTCTCCATCTTCTCCTCTAATTGCCGCATCAGTTGACGTCAGTAACAATAAATCTTATGATTGGAGGAAGCCTGTTTAACAAGGTATGGGCAACTACGCACCGCGCGGCTCCCTCCTCGGCTGACTTCTGTGTATAAGACACCCCTTATTTTCAGTCTAATGATTTTGGAAAAACAGCATCTTATACATGGGAAAATATGGTATGTTCCCTGTTTCCCCCCATTGACCCCTTCTAACCCTTCCCCACCACCTGCCCCAGGCCTTCATCACCCTATTGTCTGTGTCCATAGGTTATGCATATATGCATACAAGTTCTTTGGTTGATCTCTTCCCACCTACCCACCCCTGCCTTCCCTCTGAGATTCAACAGTCTGTTCCATGCTTCTATGTCTCTGGATCTATTTTGTTAGTTTATTTTGTTAATTAGATTCCACATATGAGTGAGATCATGAGATACTTGTCTTTCTCTGATTGGCTTATTTCACTTAGCATAATACTCTCCAGGTTACTCCATGCTGCATAGTATTGCATGTTGTAAAGGTACTACAGCTTTTTAGTCTACTCGTCTACTGATGGGCACTTGGGCTGTTTCCAGATTTTATCTATTGTAAATTGTGCTGCTGTGAACATAGGGGTGCATACATTCTTTCTGATTAGTGTTTTGTGTTTCTTAGGATATCCAGTGGAAACTTGGTTCTCAAACCTAAGGCTGTTTGAGAAGTGATTTGTTTGAAAACCGAATCATGTTTTCCCATTAGAAATAATGTAAATTGAATTAATATGTTCCAGACTCCCAAATGATTCTCTGTTTTAAACTTTCTTATATATAGTACATGTCTAATGTACTGTTTAATCTATAAATAAACACTTCTTTTCTTAAATTTATCAAACCACACCCTACTAGCCTCAAAGGAATTTTTCATATATCACTGCTCCTGAAATCTATCACTGGCTAGTTACTTTTCCTTTATCCAGTAAAAAACAGTTTTTCTACCTATTCAATTGCCTGTGATTGTTGTTTTGTCAGTACTTTCACACCCTTAGCAACATTAGCACTCTCTCTCTCTCTTTTTTAACAGCACTCTTGATGGCCTCTTTAGGTTTTTAAAGTTGTGCCAATCCTTCATTTTGCCAGCAATAAATGCATTCTCTTTGTTTGTTGCCTGAGAGATACATTTGTTATGCTGAGGTATCAGCATGAAAGAGTTGTCAGGTGGAAAACTGAAGTTTTGGTTGATGACTGAGACTTTAAAAAAAAAATATATATATATATTTTAATGATTTTTTACAGAGAGGAAGGGAGAAGGAAAGAGAGTAGAAACATCAATCAGCTGCCTCTTACACACCTCCAACTGGGGATGTGCCTGCAATCAAGGTACATGCCCTTGACTGGAATCGAACCTGGGACCTTACAGTCTGCAGGCCGACACTCTATCCACTGAGCCAAACCAGTTAGGGTGATGACTGAGACATTTTTTCTGTGAACAACTTGGTCAAAAACTGAATTGTTTGAGATGAGAGATTTTCAAGAAATGAGGTTTAACTGTGTTCCTAGAAGTGGGATCACTAGGTCATATGGCAGTTCCATTTTGAGGAAACTCCACACTATTTTCCATAGTGGTTGTACCAGTCTGCATAGCTACCAGCAATGTACTAGGGTTCCTTTTTCTCCAAATCCTCTCCAGCACGTTTGTTGATTTATTGATGGTAGCCATTCTGGAAGGTGTGAGGTGGTATCTCATTGTCATTTTAATTTGCATCTCTCTGATGATTAGTGACATTGAACATTTTTTCATATGTCACTTGGCCATTTGTAAGTCCTCTTTGAAGAAGTGTCTATTCAGGTCCTCTGCCCATTTTTTAATTAGATTACTTATTATCCTTTTGTTGAGTTGCATGAGTACTTTATATATTTTGGAAATTAACCCCTTTATTTTTTAATAACTAATTTTTTTAGAGAAGTTTTAGGTTTACAGCAATGTTACAAAGAAGTTTTACCAATTTGCCAGTCTACCCTTGCCCCCACACATGTATAGCCTCCTCATTATCAACATCACTCACTGGTATGGTGCATTTGTTAAAATTGATGAGCCTACATTGATGCTTCATGATCACCATAGTTTGCATTAGGGTTCACTCTTGGTGTTGTACATTCTATTGCTTGCATACTTTTCAATTGATCATTCTTATAAAATTTACATGAAACACCTTCTAATAAATATCTTCCTATGAATACAAGAGTATTTCTCTAAGGTAGACTCAAAGAAGTGGGATTTGTGGGCCCTAGGATATGTGCCTCTTAAACTTTCATAACTAGTAACAAATTGCTGATTAAAGTAAGTGTGTATATTAATTTATCCTAGTACTTAATGAGAATACCCATTTCACTCTGGTCTAATGAATGTTGAATGTTATCCAACTCTATATTTTTCTATTTCCTGCAATATTAGCTTGTATTAATTTCAGTATTCTTGATTACTATGTCTTAGCATTTTTCTTTTTCTGTTAATGACCTATAATTTTCTAATATATTTTTAGCATTTTATCATTGAAATTTAAAAATTATGGATTAATCTCTTACTAACATTAAAATATTTTATGTAATCTTCAGGCTTCATTAATGGTGTTCTTTATCATCCAGAAACTTTAAGTAGTAAAGCTTCTTAGTTTTTTCTATGCCTTTGGATTTTGATTAAAGGTATGTTGTTAATGAAATTTTAAATTGTGGCCTCTGTTTTCTTTTGAAATTTCCCATATGTTCATACATATTGCCCTTTTTCCCAGGAGAATGGGGTTTCTCAACTTTGGGGTAACGGAAGAGAACATTACATTTCCTGTTAAAAGTTATTCTCTTTACACCTTACATGTTTTTGTAGACATTTTCTAGTTTTTAATAGTGAAAAGGTAGACATCTGTTTTTAGCATCTGTATAAAATAAGGGAGTTTAGAACAGAGTTTCTCAACCTCAGCATTATTGATTGACATTTGGGAGGCTGGATACTTTTTTGTGGCTGGGCTGTCCTGTACATTATAGAATGCTGAGCAGAATCTCTTGCCTGCACTTACTACAGTAGGTACCCCTCCAGCTGTGAAACTAAAGATGACTCCAGAAATTGCCAAATGTTCCCTAGGACAAAATGACCCCCAGGTGATTACTACTTCAGAGCCTTTAACATATTATTCATAATTATTAAAATTTTGTGTCTGTTAATTTAGCCCTCAGTGTGATTGTGTTGAGCTTTTCACTGTTTTTGCTGATGTATTTCATAATTTTTGGTTGAATGCCGGAAAATGTGTGTAGAACAGTAGACACTAAGGTTTATATTATTAATTATTGGCAGTAGGTACACCTATATTTTTACTAGATTATTTTTGAGAGAGCTATCTAGTGGTAGTCATTGTATCTGGGTTTCATTATATTCTAGTGTTACCTTGTTATCTTGTGCTTATGGTGGGGCTGTTTTGACAGAGGGTTTTTTTTCATTTGCTTCATTGTCAGCTGTAGACGTTCCCTGTGAAGCTGCACCTCAGAAATGATCTCTCCACATTCCTGCCACTCCCTCAGAGATTCTATACTATCATGATTACTCACACTTGGCCCTTAGCAATTGATTAAATATTTATTTATTTTTCTTGGTATATATTTGTTTTTAAAATCTTTATTGTTGAAAGTATTACATATGTCCCCCCCTTTTCCCTCATTGACCCCCACCTCCCCTGCCCCTGCCTCCCACCCCAGGCTTTCACTGCCCCACTGTCTTCTGTCTTGGACATAGCAAGCATGTAACAATTTGTATTTGTTAACTGCAGTCACTGAGTCCATTTCTGCTGCTTATTATTTTTGCAGATTTTTAATTATGTTTTGTCTCCTCATCTGCCTTGTTATTTTTTATTGTGTGGAGGATATTCTTATAAAATTATTTGTAGAAACAATTCATATGATGCTATCTTTTCCCAGAGAAGATTTACTTTTTTTTTTTTCTGCTGGGTGCCTGAGGGCACTGACACTCTGTAATGACCTCCATTCACTTTCAGTCATTGAGCTCATCTGAAATGTAGCAGCAGTTCCATAGGGTTACCCTTACTTTTTTAAAAAAATTTAATAAACCTTTATTGCTCAGATTATTATAATTGTTAATCCTTTTTCCCCCCACAGCTCCCCTCCACCCAGTTCCCACCCCACCCTCTGCCTTTACCTCCCCCCACTGTCCTCATCCATAGGTGTATGATTTTTGTCCAGTCTCTTCCCGTACCCCCCACACCCCTTCCCCCCTGAGAATTATCAATCCACTCCCATTCTATGCCCCTGGTTCTATTATATTCACCAGTTTATTCTGTTCCTCAGGTTTTAAATTCACTTGATTTTTATTTTTATTTTTTAATTTTTATTTATTTTTAAATAAATCTTTATTATTCAGATTATTACAGGTGTTCCTCTTTTTTTTCCCCCCATGGCTCCCTTCCACCTGATTCCCCACCCCACCCCATGCCCTTACCCCCCGCAACTGTCTTCATCCATAGGAGTAAGATTTTTGTCCAATCTCTTCCCGCACCCCTCACACCTGCTTCCCCTGAGAATCGTCAGTCCACTCCCTTTCTATGTCCCTGATTCTATTATATTCACCAGTCCATTCTGTTCTTCAGATTTTTTATTCACTTGATTTTTAGATTCACTTGATGGTAGGTATGTATTTGATGTCATTTTGTTGTTCATAATTTTTATCTTTACCTTTTTCTTCTTCTTCCTCTTCTTAAAGAATACCCTTCAGCATTTCGTGTAATCCTGGTTTGGTGGTGATGAACTCCTTTAGCTTTTTCTTGTCTGTGAAGCTCTTTATCTGGCCTTCAACTCTGAATGATAGCTTTGCTGGGTAGAGTAATCTTGGTTGTAGGTTCTTGCTGTTCATCACTTTGAATATTTCTTGCCACTCCCTTCTGGCCTGCATAGTTTCTGCCGAGAAATCAGCTGACAGTCGTATGGGTACTCCCTTGTAGGTAATTAACTGTTTTTCTCTTGCTGCTTTTAATATTCTCTCTTTGTCTTTTGCCCTTGGCATTTTAATTATGATGTGTCTTGGTGTGGTCCTCTTTGGGTTCCTCTTGTATGGGGTTCTGTGCGCTTCCTGAACTTGTAAGTCTATTTCTTTCACCAGGTAGGGAAAGTTTTCTGTCATTATTTCTTCTAATAGGTTTTCAATATTTTGCTCTCTCCCTTCTTCTGGCACCCCAAAAATTCGGATGTTGGTTCGCTTAAAGTTGTCCCAGAGGCTCCTTACACTATCTTCATATTTTTGGATTCTTTTTTCTTTTTGTTTTTCTGGTTGGATGTTTTTTGTTTCCACATATTTCAGATCTTTGGTTTGATTCTTGGGGTATGTTGATCTACAGTTGAGTTTCTGTATATTCTTTATTTTAGACAGTGTATGCTTCATTTCTGACTGGTCCTTTTCCATTTTTTTGGCATTCTCATTAAGGTCCTTGAAGGTCTCACTAAGCTCCTCAGAAGTGTCATCAAGTTTCTCGGGGGGTTTTAGAAGATTCTTGAGTAACCTTATAAATGTGGTTCTGAACTCTATGTCGTCCAGTAGTTTGCTTTTCTCCGTTTCTTTCATTCATGGCATGTTTCTTTGTTTTTGCATTTTGGCTGCTTCCCTGTGTTGATGGAGTGGCTTTGTGTGGTAGGTGACCTATAGGGGGCAGTAGCTCAGCCTCCCCAATCAACTGATGTGGATGCTCTTGGTACACCCCTTTGTGGGCTGAGTGCAAAGTCTTGGTGTAGTTAAGTCTTAATTGCTATTAGTATGCTGGGAGGAATTGACCTCCAGGTCAATCGGCTGTGAGGACTCGCTGTGTCTATAAGAACTGCTGTGCTGGAGACACGCTTATGGGGCAGGACTTGTTTCAGTGGGGCTTTGGTGCTCATTGAGTCTGCCTCTTGAATGTGTCACTTATGGATGTGAGGAGTTGAAATCTGGTGTCTCACACTGACTACTAGGTACACTGGCTTCTGGATCTCCAATGGGGTGCAGGTCAGCTACTGTCTGAGGCTACTCAGCAGGAGCTACAGTGAGAGCTGCAGTTTTCTCCTCTTTGCTTGGGGTTTGGAGGTTTTGGAGCTGTCTGACCCAGGCTGCAAGTTTGCTAGGTTAAGCTGCGATAGGGCAGGCCTTTCTTATGCTAAATCCGCTGCTTGGAGCTTGGGTGGGTTTGTAGGTTGTGTGGGGCGGGGTCTCAGGGTGTCACTAGGCTAGGGCGTGGCAAACAGCAATGGCTGCTAGTTAGCCGGCTCTGCGTCCCCGACGGCATCTGTGAGTCCCATGCCCCAGTGCCGTAAACAATTATTCCTGCGCGCAGCTCTGCAAGCAAGCCACCCTCACTGGCAGACAGTCCAGCTTCTCCCCGTAGGAGTTTGGGTCCCCCGCGTCTCCCCAGAGACTGGATTTCAGAGTAATTGGGGGCTTGCCTCCTTTTGGGTTGAAAAAAGCAATGCCTGCTGCCAGCCCAGATCCCGCGCCTCCGTACCTCAGCTTTTCAGCACTTGTGCACGTCTCAATGCTCTTTTCTCTTTCCTTCTAGTTGTAGAACTTCCACTCAGCCAGCTTTCCTGTGGTTCTGGGTGATAGATGTTTTGTCTTTTAGTTTTAGTTTTGAAATTGTTGTGGGAGGCAGCAGTTTAGGTGTTTACCTCCGCCGCCATATTGGGTTCTCTCCCTTCACTTGATTTTTAGATTCACTTGTTGATATGTATTTGTTGTTCATAATTTTTATCTTTACTTTTTTCTTCTTCTTCCTCTTCTTAAAGAATACCTTTCAGCATTTCATATAATACTGGTTTGGTGGTGATGAACTCCTTTAGCTTTTTCTTATCTGTGAAGCTCTTTATCTGACCTTCAATTCTGAATGACAACTTTGCTGGGTAGAGTAATCTTGGTTGTAGGTTCTTGCTATTCATCACTTTGAATATTTCTTGCCACTCCCGTCTGGCCTGCATAGTTTTTGTTGAGAAATTGGCTGACAATAGTATGGGTGCTCCCTTGTAGGTAACTAACTGTTTTTCTCTTGCTACTTTTAATATTCTCTTTGTCTTTTGCCCTTGGCATTTTAATTATGATGTGTCTTGGTGTGGTTCTCTTTGGATTCCTTTTGTTTGGGTTTCTGTGCGTTTCCTGGACTTGTAAGTCTATTTCTTTCACCAGGTGGGGGAAGTTTTCAGTCATTATTTCTTCAAATAGGTTTTCAATATCTTGCTCTCTCCCTTCTTCTGGCACCGCCATAATTCTGATATGGTACGCTTGAAGTTGTCCCAGAGGCTTCTTACACTATCTTCAAATTTTTGGATTCTTTTTTATTTTTGCTTTCCTGGTTGGGTGTTTTTTGCTTCTTTGTATTTCAAATCTTTGACTTGATTCTTGTGTTCCTCTAGTCTGCTGTTGGGTCTCTGTATAATATTTTTTATTTCAGTCAGTGTATGTTTAATTTCTAGTTGGTCCTTTTTCATATCCTCGAGGGTCTCATTAAATTTATTGGCCTTTTCTTGGAAAATCTTGAAAAACCTTATAACCATGGATTTGAACTCTATATCCAGTCATTTGTTTTCCTCCATTTTTTTCGTTTGTGATCTGTTTCTTTGTCGCCGCATTTTCGCTGCTTCCCTGAGTTGGTAGGGTGGCTTAGTGTGCTAGGTGTCCTATATGGCCCAGTGGGTCAGCCTCCCCAGTTAACCCGAGGTGGACACTCTTGGCGCAACCCTTTGTGTACTGTGTGTACAGCCTTGTTGTAGTTAAGTCTTAATTGTTCCTCGCTGGGAGGAATTGACCTCCAGGCCAATTGGCTGTGAGGACCCGCTGTGTCTATAATGGAAGAACTGCTGTGCTGGAGACACGCTTATGGGGCAGAACTTGCTTCAGTGGGGCTTTGGTGCTCATTGAGTCTGCCTCTTGAATGTGTCACTTATGGATGTGAGTAGTTGAAATCTGGTGTCATCTCACACTGACCACTAGGTACACTGGCTTCTGGATCTCCAATGGGGTGCAGGTCAGCTACTGTCTGAGGCCACCCAGCAGGAGCTACGGTGAGAACTACAGTTTTCTCCTCTTTGCTTGGGGTTTGGGGGTTTTGGAGCTGTCTGACCAGAGCTGCAGTTTGTTAGGTTAAGCTGTGTTAGGGCAGGCCATTTATATGCAAAAGCTGTTTTGTGGAGCTTGGGTGGGTTTGTAGATTGTGCAGGGCAGGGTCTCAGGGAGTCACTAGGCTAGGGCGTGGCAAACAGCGATGGCTGCCAGTCAGCTGTCTGCATTTCCACGTTTCCAAGTCCCCACATCCCGCGCCCCAGCTCAGTAGACAATGATTGCTGGGTGCACCTCTGCAAGAAAGTCACCCTCACTTTCCGACCTGATGGAAGACAGTCCAGCTTCTCCCCGTAGGAGTTTGGGTCCCAGCATCTCCGCAGAAACTGGAGTTCGGAGTAATCGGGAGCTTGTATCCCTTCGGGTTGAAAAAAGCAGTGCTCCCAGTCGCCTGCTGCCAGCCTGATCTGCGCACCTCCGTACCTCAGCTTTTCAGCGCTTGTGCACGTCTTAATGCTCTTTTCTCTTTCCTTCTAGTTGTAGAACTTCCACTCAGCCAGCTTTCCTGTGGTTCTGGGTGATAGACATTTTGTCTTTTAGTTGTAGTTTTGAAATTGTTGTGCAAGGAAGCAGTTTAGGTGTTTACCTATGCCGCCATCTTGTTTTCTCCCCCTCATGAAATATTTAGATGAATTATTTTTAACTATTCATTTTGCATCCAAATAACTTCCTTTGTGCTCTGCCATAAATGAACCAGGTCTACTGGTGGTCTCTCCTTGGATGATCCTATCTTTCTTTCTTTCTTTCTTTATTTTTTAAATAAATCTTTATTGTTCAGATTATTACAGGTGTTCCTCTTTTTTTACCCCCATAGCTCCCCTCCACCTGATTCCTCACCCCACCCCATGTCCTTACCCCCCGCCACTGTCTTCATCCATAGGAGTAAGATTTTTGTCCAATCTCTTCCCGCACCCCTCACACTTGCTTCCCCTGAGAATCGTCAGTCCACTCCCTTTCTATGTCCCTGATTCTATTATATTCACCAGTCCATTCTGTTCTTCAGATTTTTTATTCACTTGATTTTTAGATTCACTTGTTGGTAGGTATGATTTGATGTCATTTTGTTGTTCATAATTTTTATCTTTACCTTTTTCTTCTTCTTCTTCTTAAGGAATACCCTTCAGCATTTTATGTAATCCTGGTTTGGTGGCGATAAACTCCTTTAGCTTTTTCTTGTCTGTGAAGCTCTTTATCTGACCTTCAACTCTGAATGATAGCTTTGCTGGGTAGAGTAATCTTGGTTGTAGGTTCTTGCTGTTCATCACTTTGAATATTTCTTGCCACTCCCTTCTGGCCTGCATAGTTTCTGCCGAGAAATCAGCTGACAGTCGTATGGGTACTCCCTTGTAGGTAATTAACTGTTTTTCTCTTGCTGCTTTTAATATTCTCTCTTTGTCTTTTGCCCTTGGCATTTTAATTATGATGTGTCTTGGTGTGGTCCTCTTTGGATTCCTCTGGTATGGGGTTCTGTGCGCTTCCTGAACTTGTAAGTCTATTTCTTTCACCAGGTAGGGAAAGTTTTCTGTCATTATTTCTTCTAATAGGTTTTCAATATTTTGCTCTCTTCCTTCTTCTGGCACCCCAAAAATTCGGATGTTGGTTCGCTTAAAGTTGTCCCAGAGGCTCCTTACACTATCTTCATATTTTTGGATTCTTTTTTCTTTTTGTTTTTCTGGTTGGATGTTTTTTGTTTCCACATATTTCAGATCTTTGGTTTGATTCTTGGGGTACGTTGGTCTACAGTTGAGTTTCTGTATATTCTTTATTTCAGACAGTGTATGCTTCATTTCTGACTGATCCTTTTCCATTTTTTTGGCATTCTCATTAAGCTCCTTGAAGGTCTCATCAAGTTTCTCAGCAGTTTTAAGAAGATTCTTGAGTAACCTTATACATGTGCTACTGAACTCTATGTCATCCAGTAGTTTGCTTTCCTCTGTTTCTTTCATTCGTGACATGTTTCTTTGTCTCCACATTTTGGCTGCTTCCCTCAGCTTTTCAGCGCTCGTGCACGTCTCAATGCTCTTTTCTCTTTCCTTCTAGTTGTAGAACTTCCACTCA
This sequence comes from Corynorhinus townsendii, assembly GCA_026230045.1. Taxonomy (NCBI): domain Eukaryota; kingdom Metazoa; phylum Chordata; class Mammalia; order Chiroptera; family Vespertilionidae; genus Corynorhinus; species Corynorhinus townsendii. The sequence continues at coordinate 81,663,131 of JAPDVU010000006.1, forward strand.
GCCAGCTTTCCCGGGGTTCTGGGTGATAGACGTTTTTTCTTTTAGTTGTATTTTTGAAATTGTTGCGGGAGGCAGCAGTTTAGGTGTTTACCTACGCCGCCATCTTGGATTCTCTCTCCTATCTTTCTTTAGATTTTAGGTTATTTTGTTGCCCTTTACCTCAATCATCTTATGGGTTCAAGAAAATTAATGATTTTGTAGTTTACATGAATTTTTTATTGTTAGGTTGGGAGCAGTACTCATTTCCATTTTTTGTTTGCTAGGCAGAGAAGTTCAGATTCTCTCAAATTTCTCTTAATATTTTAATAATATTGTTTTTATCATTTTTGGATTTTAAATCCATTACCATATAACCATGCAAATTCATAGTTTTATAAGATATCTATTTACAAAATTACTTTTGTGCAGAGGAAAAGACATTTTCTGCACACCTAGGAATTTATATTAATAAATAACTAATATATTTATTTACTTTTATGATACCTTTAGAATTTTTAAATTGAATTTGGAATGGTACAAGAAACACTCATATACCCTTTAGAGTCAACAATTATATAGTGTCACATTACATACACATACATTTTCTTGCTAAAACCTTGATATTTATCAAATATTGAAGAATCTAAAGAGCATTCTCCATATAACTAAAATACTATTATTACAAACACCAAAGAATATTAGTAATTTAATAAGTTTTAAAATTTCTATTTTAAATTATAGTTGACATACAATGTTATATTGCAATATAGTGATTAGATATTAATAATTTTAATAATTGATACATATTCAGATTATTTAAGTTGCTTCCAAAATATTTTTATAGCTGTGATTTGAATCAGAATACCACTTAGATTGACATTGGACTTGATTGTTATGTTGCCTTTATCTGTTTTCTAGAATAGCCTTAGTCACTTTTAAAAATGATATCTTTTTAAACGATACTGACTTTAGAAGAGTCTACATCACCTGGCTTGTTGAATGCACTATGTTCTTGATTTGCCTGATTGTTTCCTCATGATGTTATTTAACTTGTTATTCTGTACCATGTATTTTATGTATACTAATACTCAGGTCTGAAAGAACAGGTCCCAGCAAGCTTTTCTGTCATGGGCCAGTGAGTAAATACTTTGGCTTTGGGATATTGCAGTGTCTTTTATAACAACTTAACTATGACATTGTAGTATGAAAGGAGGCATAGACAAAATCCATCAACACATGACTGTGGACATGTTCCAGTAAAAGTTTATTTATAAAAGCAGGCAGATGCCTGGATTTAGCCTGCATGTTATAGTTTCCCAACCCTTGATTGAAACGCTGGATTAGATTTTGGTTAGACTGATTTGTCAATAATTTTTTTTTACACACATAGGATGTTGTAAAGTCACATCTTATTAGGAGATAATGTTAGATTGCCCACTATTGACAATGTTAAACTCATGATTAAGGTCATATGGTGACTGTCAGATCTCCCTATTGTAAATGTGCACTTTGACCTTTGTAATTAATCAGTAATATATGAGGTGGTATTTTTGGCAGTGTGGGACTAGCCTGTCCTCCAACAGCTGTTTACATTTTGTTTTAGTGACCATTTACTTGATATTGCAAAAATCATGATTTTCTAATTTTATCTCGTCTTTTACAATTGCTAGCTGATATTTTTAGGTATCACGATGGACTCATGGGTGTTTTTAATGTTATAACCATTTATAGGCATTTCCCATATGTTCAAATTATACAAATGTGGTCTGTGGAAATCCATAGGGAATTTCTTCCAGGTGAAATTGCTCTGGATTGGGTTTTGCCTAGATGAAATAATATATGTTAATACAACTACACAATATACTGTAGCAATACACACCTTGCATACAACTCAAATTTATAAAATGCAAGGATGTAGAAACTATTGATTTTACTCTAACATTTTCTTTACATATAAGCTTTGTGAAATCAGGAACTGGATTTGTCTTGTTCTGTGTACAACACATGGTGAGTAAGAGAAATATTTTTAAATGAAAAATTAGTAAGTCTTTAGAAATGAAGAGGGAAGTCAAGGCATGTAGGTAGGGAGGCCAAATATAGGTATTTGAACATTACTCTTTTATGTCGTTATAAGATAGACATTTGATGATGGTTTTCCTTGTTATACATATTTAACTTGAGAAACATTTTTGTAGAAAAACAGGTTGAAGTGGAGGGTTTAACCTAAGACAACTGAGGATTTGGGTCATAGCTCCTTGACTGTGCTGGGATTGAGCTGAGCATGCTGTGTGGACCAGAAGGCCCCAATTCTCTAGCAACTGAATGTCAAACATTTCCTGTATAGTTTCTCCCACAATGGTGCCATGAAGAGTTACTTGTAACAGACACAAAAAATATTTTCTATATTCTTTGACCAAAGGATGACAGTTCAGTGTTTTCCTCATTTTCCATGAGACAGGATCATCTGGTTTAGTTGTTAATTTCATTCTCCTGAGATGGAAGGGATAAAAATGATACTGTATTAAAAAGTGCAAGACATATACTCTGAAAACTATGAAAGATTGTCAAAAGAAGTCAAACAACCTAAAGAAATGGAAAAATATTGCATGTTTATGGATCAGAAGACTTACTAGTTAAGATTGCAGAACCTCCACATTGATCTATAGATTCAACAAAATGCTTATCAATATCTCAGTGAAATTTTTCTCAGAAATTGACAAGCACAGCTTAAAATTTATATGGGTTTTAAAGGGTCCAGAACTGCTGAAACAATCTTGATAAAAAAGAATAAATTTGTGGAGTCAATTCCCCAATTTCAAATTTGCTACAAACTATAGTAATCAAGATAGATGATGGAAGAAAGTTAAGTGTACAAAAATAAAACCTTATATTTATCGTGAATTGCTTTTGACAAGGATATCAGGACAATTCACCGATGGAAAGAACAATCTTTTCAATAAATGATGTTGGGAAAACTGGATATCCACATGTAAAAGAATGTGTATGTCACACTGTGAAAACCTCAAACCATTAAAAATAAATTCTAAATCATATATCTAAATGTAATAATTAAAACTATAAATTTTTGAAAGAAAACATGTATAAATCCTATGGGTGTTAGTCAATTCTTTTTTAAATATACCTAAAGCACAAGTAAACAAAAAAAAAAATAGATAAATTTCACTCCCACAAAGTAAAAAAAATAATTATGCATCAATTGGATCAAGAGTGTGGAAAACCAATCAAAAGAATGGGAGAAAAGAATTGAAAAGACAAAACTGGATAGAGTAAATGAAATCTAAAGAAGATGAAGACAGTTTGCCAGAAAGTTAGAAAGAATGCCAGGGATGTTGAAATCTAGGAACCAGGAACAAAAGAGAAGTTTCATGATGGAGGCAGTAACCACAACACCCAATAGTACTAAGAGGACCAAAAAACATTTTTTTCATTCAGTGATATGAAGGCTTAAGAGAGAGCTGTTTGGTGGAATGATGGAGGCACATACCAGTTTTGAGTGTTTGAGGAAGAAGAGGGAGGGATCAAATGTATAACTTTAATAATGTTTAATAAGAGAGATTTAGCATGTTGGCAATGAATGTGGTTGCAATGATGCTGTTGAGAAGGTGAGACTGTGAAAGGTTCAGAGAGAGAATGCATGAACAGTAATGTAAAGTTGTGGAGCAGTCAAGAGTGTTGGGAACCAAAATGCAATAGAAAGACTAGCCTTAAAAAAGTCAGAAGCACATTTTGTCTGTGGCAATAAGATGGAATGAGGAGAGAATGAACCAGATGTCCAATGCCTTGTGTTTTTGAGAGCACAAAGTTGACCTTGTTTCATCCTGCTTACTTGATTTGCTATGGAAGAAACTGGTAGAAACATCTGCCGGAAAGGAAAGAATTAGAAGAATGAGATTCTTGATGAATGGAGAATTTTGGAAGTATTAGTTGTAGAGGGTTGGAAAAGAAGTGGATGATAAATATGCATAAGGCTTGGCAGGCAGCATGGTGAGTCCATGGAAGTTGGGAGAAAAAGTGAGTTGTCTGAAAACATCGCACAATCCATATAGAACCTGAGTGTCATTTTCTTTACCCACCAAAAATGGGGACATAATAATACTTATCTTCAAGAGCTGATGTGAAGAACATGTGAACAAAATCACAAGACAAGGTTTTATAAACCAGAATATACATATATTCATTGCTATTGCCGGTAACCCTCCTCAGCCTTTTGTGAATCTCCTTCCTGGCTTTGTATTATGTGTATGTGTTGAAAATTCCAGGAACAATTGTAGATTCTTAAGGAAAGTCTCAAATCCAACATAACACTTATTTTACTAACTTTTATGACTATATATGCCATGTATTTATTGTTCTTTATATAGAGGGTAGCATGGAATGAGTTGGGATAAAGGATGGTGCTGTGACTGTGCAGTTTGAACATCACAGCTTCAGATCATTAGTTCCTGCTTGTTGAGCTGACCAACCGAAGCTTCTCTCTCTGCTTATGAGGAAATGTTTTGTATCTTTTCACTAAGTAAAATTAAAAACCACATGCACCATGTCTCACAAAGTGAGCGCTCTAGACACGTGAGAAGAGAATCATGGGCAAGGGTCAAGGTGAGTACATCAACACAGTGAGTGGAAGTACAGGAAGACCTCTATTGTTGACATGGAAATGCCTTGGGATGGGTCCACAAGTAAACTCAGTGGGAGCCATTTTGGGGTATCACCGGCTATATGTCAGGTTGTCCAGTGTGATGGGCATGAACTACTCAAGTGGATCCGTTAGTGAAGTGCTCTGGGAGCACTATGTGATCTTACCACATTGTGTTTGGAGACTTCAGACATAGCCCTGCTGGAGAGTGTGTACTTCTCAGAGTCGGCTTTAGTTTCCTTGACCCCTTTCAACCATTTCCTGTATTGCTCCCGGACCTACAGAAGCAAAGCATGCTCGGAGTTAGCTCACTGAGAGGACTGAGAGTGGAAAATCTTGGGTGGAAGCCAGACAGTAGTACCTGATGGCTGAGGAGACAGTACACCAGGAAGATGAAGACGCCCTGCAGGCTGTTGATGATGGTGAAGAGATAGGCCATGGAATGAGCAGCTGGACCCACCTGCAGGATTCCCAGACACCATGTGCAGCCCAAGATGAAGAGCTGAGCCATCGCTTTAAATGTCAACATCCTGGGTGGGAGGAAAAGAGAGGTCCGTGGTGCACCCAGAACAACAGAACTAAGGTCATCCTCATCTCTACCCCGGGGATGCATGACTGAGTTGTGATCAACTTTGATAACTACTCTCAATGATCCTCTGAACAGAAATGCTATTAGAGTTTATCATGTCATTTTGACTTTGAGTGAACATCTCCCATCTTGAACAATTTGGTTCTCAACCAGGTTGTTCATGGAAAAAAATGTCTTGGTTAACTTTAGTTCTTGACCTAATAACCATTTCATGCTTATACATCATTATGATAAAAAGTGTCTCTCAGACCACAAACAAAGGAAAGAATATACCAATATGAGTCAGTTTACAGCTAAACCTTGCCTTGCTAACATCTCAAGAAATTGTGCTGTGAATATTTTTATTTATTTATTTATTTTTGTTGCTGGTGAAATGGATGATTAGCATACTTTTAAAACATGAAGAGGCCATCAAGAGTGCTGATGTTGGTAAGGGTGTGACAGTGCTCATGAAACAATGAAGGCAATTGAAGAGGTAGAAAAATTGTTATTGATTTGGATAAATGAAAAGCAGTTAGCCAGTGACAGCATTTCAGAGGCAATGATACGTGAAAAAGTGAAGATGCTGCATACTGACCTCTAGAAAGATACCCTTGAATGAGTGCTGAAAATGATTAGTTTAAGGCTAGCAGGGAGTGGTTTGATAAATTTAAGGAAAGAATTGTTTGTTTATAGATTAAACAGTACATTAGACATGTACTGTATACAAGAAAGGTTAAAACAGGGAACCATTTGGGGGTTCTGGAACAAATTAATTCAGTTTACATTATTTCTAATGGGAAAAATTGATTTTGTTTTCCAACACACGGCTTTTTGAACAGCCTTTCAGAATGAATTAAGTTCAAGAACCAAGGTTCGGCTGTAGTGATAATTCATAATGTGGGTTTCAAAAAGATCATGATGTTTCATGAATGTTCCTAATTTCATTCAACTGGCATTACTGGAGACATTCTGTGTACCTGATTCTCTGTGCTGGGTCTTGGGTATTAAAAATAATGAAGATAATTTCTGTTTTCATAAACCTTATAGTCTCATGGAAAGATGAAAACAGTCACATAATATTCATTATGTGTGAGGTACCTCTGCCCAGGTCCCATCCAACACTATTCCTCTCTTTTCATTCCCCACGAACTGAGTGTGAGCATGATTTGCCTAGAATAGAGGCCATTCATTCTGTGCTAAGTTTAGGAAAGCAAAGGATGCCCCTAGCCTTTCACAAGATGTGATATGTGGATAAAGAACCTGATTTTCTCAGGTGTAGGAGTGGAGAGGGCAGAGGGAAGAGCATCCATGAAGGTGTAGGCATGAATGTGCATGCTGGGTTCTGGGAACAGTTATGAGTGTTCTATAAAGATAAAAATGTTTAACAGAACAAAGTCAATTTTCTCTGTAGCTGAGGTAATTTCATGCTGGAGTTATGGAGAAACAATGTTTTTGACTCGGGTTTCAGCAGCAAACCACAGTACCTGAGCTGGTTTCCAGAGAGGGTGGCTGCATCTCTCTCCTGACCCCTCAGAATCCCCATGTAAGGACACCAGGAGCTTGGAACCATACGGTATTGCTCCTGGACCATGCTTTGTATGGGGTGGTGTGCCCCTCTGATCCCTCTCACCTCGTGTTCTGGAGGGTGGACACATCCTTGTTGAGTGAGGAGAGCTTGGTTTTCAGAATCCAGACGGTCATCAGAAAGAAAGCCAAGTTAATCTGCGGAAACCCCACAAGGCATATTGAATATATTCCACATCTGAATTCCTTCCTCCTGGCTCATCCAATACCCAACTCAGCAAGTAAGATGCTTTCATATTTCATAGCAGTCATAGAAAAAGGGACCAAATATCCAGTAACTCAGGCTTATGCTTGTCCTGTAACTTAGGTGATCAACTTGTCCCAATTTTTATGGCAATCTCCACATTTTAGCACTGAAAGTGAGATGTCTCAGGAAATCCCTTTATCCTGGTTTTAAAACAGAAATTTTGCCTCCTGTATGCCTCCTCAGTCCTGGGCAAACTTTAAGGATTTCTCATCCTGCCTGTAACCCTCCTTATACACCTGCTCTTTGATAGACCTTAAGCTGGGCAGGAAGCATGCTCTCATGTCATCGTTTACTCACAGAGAAGATGGTGCAGACGGGGCCAAGGAAGGTCCATATAAATCCCTTTTGTGTGCTGAGCCAGCATCTAAAAGAGATATATGGAAAGAGACTGAAGAATCTATTTGCCTTTGTGGATAAAGACTTGGTAGACATAGCCTTCACCACCCATAGTTTCTTCTTCCTCCTATTGCTAATATTGTTTCTTTCTTTTTGATAAGAACCTTTAAGCTGAGACCTATCCTCTTACTAAATTTTAAGTATACAATACAATATTGTTATTTAGGCCATATACTCTAATAGATCTTCTTATCTTATTACTCTTTCATAACTGAAACTTTGTGTATGCCCTTGATGGTGATGCTGGTCCTGGTTGGATAGTTTAGTTCAAACTCATCAGGTTACAGACCTTAACTATGTATAGCATTGTATAAATCAATCATGCCATAATAATGTGGTTTTTAAAAATATAAATTTATTTAAAAAATGTCTGTCAGGTATGCTGACCCAAGAAAACATACATTTTTACATGAAAAGATAAATATCAATAAGTAAATTAAGTTATGGTTTATTGGAAAAACATTGTGTCTCCTCTGTATCAGGACCTCTGCTTGACCTGAAGACCCAACTGCAATTGAGATAGTCTGGTCTCAGTCCTCAGGGAAGGTCACTAATTAGACAATAGAAACAATCAAGATGATGAGTTTTATGGTCAAGTGTGAGGAGCTATGAGAACACATAGCTAGACAGCTTGCCTCGTCTGTGGTATAGGAGGTTCAGGTAGTTGGGAAGGGTTCCCTGAGAGAACTGATTGTATTTATTCTGAGATATGAATGGATGAGCAGGTGTATAGAAGGTGAAAAATTAGGGACATGCAAGATGATAGTAAAAAAAGATGATGACAGTAACCTGATAACAGTACTAAGGAAGGGCTCATGTGCATTACATAATTTATTCCTCATGACAACATTGAGACTCAAGTGATCACAGGTTGGTATCTAATGCTTAAGGAAACATAGTAAATCAAGGCCACACTGATAGAAATGATAGAACTGGAAATGATCCCATGTGAGATACTTGTGAATGAGCTGGGAGGTGAAATTATGATCCCATGAAATTAGCTGGACCCACCAGAAGACTCAAAGCTAACCCTACTAAGACAATGCTGGTAAACCGCACCCTGCGGATCAAATGGGGTTGCCACCTGATTTTGTAAGTGTGCTTTACAGTCACACAATTACACGCATTCTCTTGCATATCGCCTATGGCAGCTCTTGTGCTACAAGGACAGAGGTGAGTCATTGCAACAGAGAGTACATGGTCCACAAAGTTGCAGCCCTTTACAGTTTGTTGACTTTTATGCAAGCTATATAGGAAGGCTATCTGACCAGGGCTACTCCGATGGTGGTGAACATTAATTATATCAACACAGAAGTATGTTGTATATAATGGATTATCTGTATTTGATCCCAGTTCTGCCAGCAACCATCTGTGTGATTTGGACTATGTCAGTAATCTCTGTACCTCAATTTCCTCACCCATAAAACTCATATAATACCAGTTCTACCTAAGTGGGTTGTTGGGAGGATGACTTGAGCTGATACATGAAAAATATTGGGAATATAGATTGCATGTCTAAAGTGATTTCTAAATCTTAGCTCTGGTCATCATAATTTCATCATCTAAATAATACTCCCCCCTTTTTTTAATTAAGGAGAGATGTCAGTTACACCAACCAATGCCATCCGTTCATTCCCATTTTGCTTCCTAGAATATTTAAAGCAGTCCCCTCAATTAGTGCAATGAATATTACATTAATATACATTTACTGATATATAAGATAGGGTTAAAATTATGTACAATAGTTTTTAATGTAACATAGCCTTTAATCCTATATAATAAAAGGCTAATATGCAAATCAACCAAACGGTGGAGCAACCAGTGCTATGACGCACACTGATCACCAGGGGCAGACGCTCAATGCAGGAGCTGCCCCCTGGTGGTCAGTGCACTCCCACAGAGGGAGTGCCTCTCAACCAGAAGCCCTGAGCTGGGCTCACAGCTGGCAAGTGCAGCAGCGGTGGCGGGAGCCTCTCCCACCTCCGTAGCAGAGCTAAGGATGTCTGATTGCTGGCTTAGGCTCTCCCCCCGCACCCTTCACCAGGACATCCCCCAAGGGCTCCTGGACTGGGAGAGGGCACAGGCCAGGCTGAGGGACCCCAGCCATATGTACGTTGGGGGCAACCAGGCCGGCAGGCAGAGGTGGTTAGGGGCGATCAGGCAGGCAGGCAGAGGTGGTTAGGGGCGATCAGGCAGGCAGGGGAGCAGTTAGGGGCATAAGCAGACAGGCAGGTGAGTGGTTAGGAGCCAGTGGTCCTGGATTGTGAGAGGGATCCCAGGTTGGATAGGGTGCAGGCTGGGCTGAAGGACCCCCTCATCGTGCATGAATTTTGTGCACTGGGCCTCTAGTATAATTATAATTAATATTTAAAATAATTAATTCTAAAAGAGAAAAATCAGCTTATTTATTTTAACCACATATTAATTTATGATTGTTAATGTTTCATTATTATAAAAGTACTAGAGGCCCGGTGCACAAAACTCATGCATGGGGGTTGGGGGTATGTGTCCCTCAGCCCAGCCTACACCCTCTCCAATCTAGGACCCCTCAAGGGATGTCCAACTGCCCGTTTAGGCCCGATTCTACTGGGATCGGGCCTAAACCGGCAGTCAGACATCCCTCTCACAATCCAGGACTGCTGGCTCCCAACTGTTTTTAAGTTCTTAAAACAGTTGATTGTTTTCAAGTTCTTAAAAACAATCGCTTCAAGGAATACAATCATGGAACCAGGAAGATGTCTTTGGGTGGTTATTACTGTTTTTCTATACCTATCATATTCTAGTGAAATTAAAGTACTACATTGGTTCTCTGCTGACCATGGTCATGTGGAGAAGATGAGGACAGTGAGAACTTTAATTTACCGGGCAGGTGTTCCATAAAGGTGAGGCCTGGAAGCTGCGGAAATGACCACAATAACAGCTGGAACTCCGTAGCCCACAGGGAGCATGAACTTCTTCATGAACCTGCTCATGTTGGAGTAGTTGACCACTGCCAGGTTGCGTGCAGTGAGGAAGAGGTGCAGGCCCTCCAGCAGCATCCAGGTGAAGGAGGCCAGGTAGAGATAGTGTAAGGCACCTGCAATGATGGCACACAGCACCTGGGGGAGGAGTGAGAGTCACCAGGTGGGATTGTCAGGTGAAGTGTGGACCCAAGACCTCTCCTATACTTTTTTTGGGAACTCTGATGTATATGAAGGAAATGTCAAAAAAGGGGGTATCTTCTAGTTGGGTCAGTCATTGTGAAATTGGCTACTTACCCCTCTAACATTCCTAAAACACAAGGTCATTATGTTAAGATGTTCAATGCAGCTTGGCGCCATGAACTCCACTTCCCACAGAGAGGACAGATGTCCTTTGGGACAGTGTCAGTACCTTGTTCTCAGTGCTGTTGATGGCCGTGAGGAAGAGCAGGTGGGCCAGGAAGAGGCAGAGTGAGAGCTGCAGGTGGAGTGAGGTGCTGGTGTTCTGGATGGCTTTGCACAGCAGGAAGGTGAAGGATGCCAGGAGGAGGCACAGCAGAGAGAGGCTCAGCCCCAGGTAGGTGATCACAGCCAGGGCAGGATCCTCCTCCTGGAACCCAGTGAAGAGGAGATATCAGTTATACTTTCCTGGGCTGGGTTAATGACTCTCCCACCATATTTAGTTTTATTTTTCGATGTAACAAAATCAGGAATGGAGGAGCCACCTAAATCTGTGATGTTTGTGGGTAATCTTAGAGTTTTATGGGTTTTAAATGGATTAATTCAGACCCTGGAAGAATTGAGGGATAGAACAGACCTTACTCAAGATCAAGTCCTGGAACTCAAAGGATTTATTTTAAAATATTTTTGCCCTAGTCAGTTTGGCTCAGTGGAAAGAGCGTTGGCCTGTGGACTGAAGGGTCCCAGGTTCGATTCTGGTCAAGGGCACATACCTCGGTTGCAGGCTCGATCCCTACCCCTGGTTGGGTGTGCAAAGGCAGCCAGTCAATGTGTCTCTCTCACATCAATGTTTCTTTCTCTCGCTCTCACTCTCTCCCTCCCACTCTCTCTAAAAATGGAAAAATAGCTTCATGTGAGGATTAACAACAACAAAAAAGAATGTCATTGAAGAAAAATTTTCCAGCTCGTATGGCTCAATGGTTGAGTGTTGACCCATGAACCAGGAGATCACGGTTTGATTCCTGGTCAGGGCACATGGCCGGGTTGTGGGCTCAATCCCCAGTAGGGAAGTGTGCAGGAGGCAGGTGATTGATAACTTTCTCTCATCATTGATGTTTCTATCTCCCTTTCCTTTCCTCTCTGAAATCAATAAAAACAAAATATTTTTATTGAATTTTAGAGAGAGAGGAAGGGAGAGGGTGATAGAAACATTGATATGAGAGGAAACATCAGTTGCCTCCTGCACAACCCCCACGGGAATGGAGCCTGCATCCCAGGCATGTGCCCTGATTGGGAATCGAACCAGCAACGCTTTGGTGCACCAGACAACATCCAACCAACTGAGCAACATGGGCCAGGCATAGTGTTTATTTTTCTTTAGACTTTTGGGCATGACTAAGCTTATAGGTTATCACGTGAGAAGAAGGAAGTGTGTGTAAACAATTGCAACATTATGTATTAGCAAATGATCAAAACAAAACCCCACTATAAGAGGTCTTGATGTGTAATTTACAGAGCATTCACAAAATGAAATGCTGTGTGGCAATAAAAATAATGAAGTGTCTCTTTGTAGGCTGGAATAGAAAATTCACGTAAGTGCAATAAATAAAACACAATTTGCACAACAGTGAAAAAAACACACATACTCCACGAAGTCTTTGAGAAGAGAAAAACCAAAGAACCAATACATGCATTATTTTTATACAGGGTGAGGCAAAAGTAGGTTTACAGTTGTGAGTATGCGAAAAACAGAGTATTCTTGTACTATTATTTGTTAATTATTGTATTATTTCCCATACAAACAACTGTAGGCCTACTTTTGCCTGACCCTATATGTATAAAATATCCAAAGAAAAATGCAGGAGAAACTAATAGCTTTGACCCGTTGAGGCCAGAGGAACTAAGTATCTGGTTTCTCTCTCATTCTGTTTGAATTTGAAATGGAAATATGTTGAGTCTTCAATAAATGTAAAACAGTATGTAAATAAAAGTATGAATATCGTGTTACTTAGTGACGTGGCTGGAGGAAATATGGTCTTGGAGTGTTGTTCACACTTCTGGAGGCTTCTATGAGATCTGGCCACTTGGCTATTATCCTTTTCATGTGGGTGCCACATTTATTTCAGTAAATGCCCCATTACCTGAAGTTACCTGAGCAAGTTTCTGGTTTTGGTGGACCAGAGAAGTAACCAGATCAACTGGACAGGAGAGGAGGAACACACAGCTACTGACTCACCTGTACTCACTGGATCCCATGGTACCTCTGAGCTTTGTCATAACCAAATCTTCCTTTCTGAATCCCCTGATAGCCCCTGTCCTGAAAACCCCCCATGGTAGGCAGAATTCTAGTTTGGTAGTCACAATCCCACCAGCATGTGTACATATAAATGCCTCCAGGTTTTCAGTCAAATGCCATCACGGTGCTCCTGGGAAGGCATTTTGCAGGTCCACAGTCAACTAACTTGAAGAGAGGTATTTATCTTGTGTGGGTCAGACCTAATCAAATGAGCCCTTAACTGATTCAAAGTTTGAGGGTGTTTTAATGTGAGGGCAATTGTCCTGCTGGCTTCCAGTTAGCAATACCGATACCCTGTGAGCGGCCTTGGGAGGGGTACACGAGAAAGAATGCAGGGAGCTCCTAGGAGTTGAGTGTGCTCCTCTACTGCTAGCTGGCAAGAAAATGAGAAGTCAGTCCTACAACTGCAAGGAACTGAATTCTGCCAGCAACCAGGAAGTTTGGAGAACTGTACAACTCAGATGAGATGTACAGATGAGATTACAGGCTTGGCTCACACAATCATTTTAGTCTTGTGAGACCCTGAGTAGAAAACCCAGGTATGCCATGCCAGATTGCTGACCTCAGGATTCTGCAGAATAACGAATCTGTGTGTATCTTTTTAAAGACACTACATTTGTAGGAATTTATTACACTGCAATAGACATTAAATTCAACCCCTTTTAGGGCTCTCACCTGCACATCATAGAGGGCCATGAGGACGGCAAAGCTGCTGAGGTGGCTGCATTGGCAGGTGGTGCTGGTGTCTCTGGTGCCCACCCTCCAGCAGCCTTTGGTGGACCAATGACCACTTCTATTATGGCCAGGCTCCCAGAAGACACAGAACACCTTCTGCCTTGGCCTCGGGGTCACTGCCTGTAGGAACAGGGCAAGGTGTGAGCTGGTGTTCCTGGTGCTCAGAAATGCTGACCCAAATCCTGCTGGTGATGGGCTTTCCTGGGGAGAAGATGCACCCATGGGAGAGCCCCCAGAACCTCAAGTCTATTCCCAGCAATCAGGCTCATTTTATATCTATAGCCCCATCCCCCCAGGACTCACATGCTTGAAGATGAAGGTGACTGGGGAACTTAGATTCTGGGTGTTATTATTGCTCACAAAGACGGAGATGACATCTGAAAGCAGGACAGGGGAGACTTCCTGCAACAGGCCCTTGCGTGTCTCATGCAGAACTGACTGCTCCTCAGCTTCTAGAACTAGGGGGGCTTCAGCCATCAACTTGCCCATTCCTGGTGTGGACAAAAGGCCCACTGTAGACAGACCTATAGGAAAAGACCATGGTTGACATCTTGAGGGGCTCACAGGACTCCTTCTTCAGGTAGACTCTTTTCTTGTGGACCCCACCATAGCCCACACTTTCCTTTAAACTTTAACTCTCCATTTATTCCACCCTTGGGTATCTTGTCCCGCTGTGAAACCTCAGTGAACTTCTCCCCATCTCAGCCTTACCTGAATCACCAGATTCCTGTACTGCATCCCAGTCCAGCATCATCTTTGCCTGATTAACACTCAAGGTGACCTTCCTGTCTCCTTGCTTCTTTATCTTCAGAGACAGTTCTATGAATTGTGGGAGTTACATTGTGGGGTTGTTAGATTAGTAATTGAACCTGTAATGGTTGCTATAATACCCTGTTATATATAATTAATATATTATATAAATATATTACATATTTATATATTACATAATATGTATTATCTATATATATATAAGCCTAAGCTACCAGTCAACCAGATGAATGAATGACTGGTTGACTGGTCACTATAACGCACACTGACCATCAGGGTGCAGACGCTCAGTGCAGGTCAGTGTGCTCCCACAACGGGAGTGGCAGCTCAGCTGACCTATAGGTGCCAGATACAGGGTTCACCACTGTGGTGGCACAAGCCTCTCTTGATTGCGACTGACTGGGCGCGAGCCCGAGCAGGTGCAGTGAGGCTGGGATGAGCGGGAGCCACAGGCAGGAGTGGCAGGTGGCCTTGGACTGCTGGTTTCAGACCAATCCCTGCAGGCCACGCTGAGGGACCCCACTGGTGCACAAATCCATGCACCAGACTATATATATATTTAGTAAACATGATAATGGTATAACACATAATATTTGGTGTACATAATAATGGTATATAGATCATGTGGGTTTACAAAGGATTATAAGAGAATATCATGAATAATTATTCAACAAGTTAGGTAACCTGGATGAAATGAAGAAATTCCTAGAGACATACAAACTATCCAAATGGAATTAATAAGATATAGAAAATTGGAACATACCTATAACAGGTAAATAGATTGAACCATTAATTAAAAGCTTCCCCAAATAAAAAGCCCATAACTGATGGTTTCATTGGTAAATTCTTACCAGCCATTTATGGAAAAATTAACACTAATTCTTTGTAAAATTCTCCATAAACTAGAAGAGGAAGGAAAACTATTTAAATAATTTTATGAGGCTACCATCATCCTGAAAACAAAGTCAGATAAATACCATCACAAGAAAATAAAACTATAGACCAATATCTAACAAACACTGAATGGCCAGATTATTATGATCTCTGAACGCATAATAATCTGGCCACTCAGTGTATTTCCTATATAATAAAAGGCTAATATGCAAATTGTCCCCTCAACCAGGAGTTCAACCAGCAGGTAGGCCAGCCAACCGCCCATGTCCCCTCCCTCTGGCCAGGCTGGCCAGACCCCACCCATGCAAGAATTCATGCACCGGGCCTCTAATATATATCTACACCAATAAAAGGGAAACATGCAAATTGATCATCCCTCTGCTATGCCCACCAGGCAATCAGAGTGAGTATGCAAATTAACCCAACAAAGATGGTGGTTAATTTGCATATGCAGGCACTGAGCAGCCTGGGTCCCGGGAACATCCTTGGGACCCAGGCCTCTCCTAGCCTGTAGGTCCACGCTTAGGGCCTGAGTGGCAGGGGTCCCAGAATGCCCCCTGGCCACTCCGGGCCTACGGGCACAGGCGCCAAGTGGCTGGGGGCAGGGCGGGAACATCCCCGTGTCATGGCCGCTGGGGTACCTGCATGCCCCCCAGCCCGGCACCCAGGATGCGGGGCTGGCTGCTGGCCTCAGGAGCATTACCCTCCCCCCCCCCCCCGGTGGTGGGGACATGCCCCTAGCCCAGTGGACACAATGCAGGAGGTCCTCTGCGCATGAGCTGCAGAGAAAACACCTTTTCTTTTTTTAAAAAAATATATTTTATTGATTTTTTTACAGAGAAGATGGGAGAGGGATAGACAGTTGGAAACATCAATGAGAGAGAAACATTGATTGGCTGCCTCCTGCACACTCCCCACTGGGGATGTGCCTCCAATCAAGGTACATGCCCTTGACAGGAATCAATCTTGGGACCCTTCAGTCTGCAGGCTGATGGACGGTTTATCCACTGAGACAAACCAATTTGAGCGTAAATACCTTTTCTGACCACTCATTGGCTAAGCTCCCTGTACACCGCCACTTGCAGTGTTCTTGGTAACTTGGGTTATAAGAATCCAAGAAGGTGATCTAGGATTTTTCCACCATACTCTTGGAGGAAAAAACGAAGGTCCGCTGCTGGAGGGGCTAAGAAATGTCATATCCTGCCCTAGCCAGTTTGGCTCAGTGGCTAGAGCCTTGGCCTGCCGACTGCAAGGTCTTGGTTCGATTCTGATCAAGGGCATGTACCTAGGTTACAGGCTCCTCCTTGGCCAGGGCCCAGGTCAGGGCTCATGCAGGAGGCAACCAATCAATGTGTCCTTCTCACATTGATGTTTCTCTCTGTCTCTCCCTCTCTCTTCCACACTCTCTAAAAATCAATGGAAACATATCCTCAGGTGAGGAAGAAAGAAGAAAGAAAGAAAGAAAGAAAGAAAGAAAGAAAGAAAGAAAGAAAGAAAGAAGGAAAGAAATGTCATATCCCATGAAAGACACATCTTGAAAATGCCTAAAGGAAGTTGTCATTTTTTTCACAGTGAAGGGACTAGAGTCATGTTGATGAAAACACCTTGGCGGCTGTGGTGGCTGGCAGTGGCTGCAGCAGTGGGGTAATGGGGCTGGTGCCTTCCCTCGATCAGCCCGGTTGCCTCCTGCAGAGGGTGGCCAGACTGCGGCTTAGGCCCGCTCCCCATGGAAGGGTCCCAAGCTTGATTCCGGTCAAGAGCACATGCCTGGTTTTCAGGCTTGATCCCCAGTGGAGGGCATGCAGGAGGCAGCCGATCAGTGATTCTCTCATCATTGATGTTTCTATCTGTCTCTCCCTTTCCCTTCCTCTCTGAAATAAAAATATTTTTTTAACAATAACAACAACAACAACAAAAACCCCACAAGCAAACAAAACCACACACAACAGTATGGTACTGAGTTCTGGTCAAAATGGCAAGGTAGGTCCCATGAGCACATCAAAATAATTGCTAAATTATAGAACAATCAACTTGGAGAACAATTGGAAGACTAGCTGTAGAGGCCCTATAACTAAGGATATAAAGAAGAAGCTACACAGAGACTGGTAGGGGGGCAGAGACGAGCTGGCTCAGTACTCAAGTGCAGCAGTTGAGCATTGAGAGAGATATCTTAGCTGCAGAGGTCCCTTCTTAAAAGTGAGGAGTCCCAGCCCCATATTGAGCTTCCAAGCCCAGAGTACCAGTGCTGGGAAGAGGAGCCCCCACAACTCGCAGCTGTGAAAACCAGTAGGGATTCTGTCCATCCAGGTGAGATGAAAGGCTGTTGGAAACCCAGGTGTCCTCTTAAAGGGTCTGCACACGTGTTTGCAGACACTCACGTTGGGCTCTGGCAGAGGGAGAGCAGCGCAGGGGGCTCACATCTAGGGAGAAACTGAGTTGTGTGGCTTCAGGGCGAGGGCTGGAGGGACAGCTGCCATTGTCCTTGTGTTGAATCTTTCCATACAGCTGGCAAGCAGGCACAACCTTTTCTGTGTTGAGCCCTTCCCCCACATGGCTAAATCTGAATCTGCATTGGCCTGGTAAATATCGCAGGCCCCACCTGGATGAGTCCCCGAGACTCCACCCCACCCCACCCCACCCAATTCAGGTACTGCCAGAGGCTCAGCTGCAAACAGCCAGCCTCAGCCCATGTGCTGCTGGAGGCTCCTCTGAGTCAGGCAGCCAGCCTTGACCCACACGCTGCAGTCCTTAAAAACTCTCTTATCGTTTTTCTTGAAATGTTAATTGCATGTAAATGGATAATTACTTTGTATCTTCAATCTGGTAATAGATTTATTTTGTGTATTGTAAAATAAAAAAATAAAGTGTATTTAAAAGAACTAAAAAAAAAAGTAGAGCCCTAACTGGTTTGGTTCAGTGGATAGAGCGTCGGCCTGCAGACTCAAGGGTACCAGGTTCAATTCTGGTCAAGGGCATGTACCTTGGTTGCGGGTACACACCCAGTAGGAAGTGTGCAGGAGGCAGCTGATAGATGTTTCTTTCTCATCAGTGTTTCTAACTCTCTGTCCCTCTCCCTTCCTCTGTGTAAAAAATCAATAAAATATATATATATATAAAAAAGTAGAGAGGCATACTATGTTCATGGATTGTAATACTCAACATAATAAAGATGTCAATTCTTCTCCTCCCCCCCCCCCCAATAAAAAAGAAACTTAGGCCTCAAAAGTTGGGGGCAGGGTGTTGGGATAGGGTAGCTGCAGTGTCCAAACAGTAACAACAACAATTAGAGCAATAAAGGTACAAAAAGGTTCATGAGGGAATTTAAGTGATAAAACGCCAGAGAAATAATACTAACAAAGGAATTTAGGAATGATCAAGGCTTTGATATTCAGAAGGAAGAGGATGAAGGAGAGAAAATTCCCTCTCCCAGCCACTTATGTGCTGGGATCTGGTTTGCTGGTAACTTTCTGGTGCTGATATTATGTGTCTTGAGGTCCAATCAGCAATCACTTACCTTTCTATGTGTTCACCACTATTTTGTCTCCCACCTTCACCTTCATCCATTAACTTACCTTCCTATTCACACATGCGCACGCGCGCGCGCACACACACACAAACACACACACACACACACTCAAAAAGCAAAAAGTTCTCAAAGTTCCACAGGCCCCATGCAGCCAGTGGTTGGCCTCAGTGCACCCTGAGCCTCTTGCTAGGCTCAGCACTGATGCCAGATCTGAATCTGCATTAACCTGGTGAAAACCACTTGCCCCACCCTGAAATCCTGCCTCACCCCACTTTCATATTGCCCGAGATTCACTCAGCAGTTGAGCCTTACAGGCAGCTGGAATGTGGTGGCAGGCTTAGGGGTGCCTTGTGCCTTTTGCTGAGAGGCCCCAGGCCCAGTACTGATGGCAGCCAGCCTCAGTTTGCATGATGGCCTTCCCCACAGGACTTCAGGCCCAGTAAAAGTAGCTGCCAGCCATGGATTAATTTGTAGCCCCTACTAGGTGGTCCTGAGTCAATTACTGGCAGCACCTGACCTTGGCCTGTGCCAGAGCCCCTCCCAAGATGTCCCAAAGCCAACACACCTGGTGGCTGGCTTCAGACCATAACAGAGCAGCACCTGATTAGCTCCACAAGTGACACACCCAAAGGGTGATCTCTATAGACACCAGAGCCCCACTGGTACAAATCCCTCACCACGGGGTCAGTCTTTGCACAACAGCTCATACACTGTGGTCATGGCCAGTCCTCAGAGCCAGTTAGCCTGAGGGTCAACACCTACCCACTGACATGCCAACAGCAATCAAAGCTCAACTACACCAGAAAGGCACACACAACTCACACAGAGGACACTCCTGGAGCACCTGGCTCAAGAAATCACGGAGACTATGTCACTGGGCCTGCAGGTCACCTTCTACATAAGACCACCCTGCCAAGACGGGGAGACATAGCAGATCTACCTACCTAGAAGCAAACACAGAGAAATAGCTAAAATGAAAAGACAAAGAAACATATCCCAAATGAAAGAGCAGGAGAAAACTCCAGAAAAGAACAAAATAAAATGGAGGCAAGCAATCAACCAGACAGAGTTAAAAACTGGTTATAAGGATGCTTAAGGAACTTAGGAGAAAAATAGATGAATGCAGTGAGAACTTCAACAAAAAGACAATAAGTATAAAAAAGGGCATAGAAACCATAAAAATGAGTCAGTCAGAAATGAAGAATACAATCACTGCAATAAAAAAGACATAAAATGGAATCAAAGCTGACTAGATTAAGTGTGCATCGAATCAGCAATTTGGGTAGACAAGTAGCAGAAAATACCCAATCAGAGCAGCAAAAAGAAAAGAAATTAAAAAAATAAGGATAGTTTAAGGAACCTCTGGAACAACATCAAACATGACAACTTTTATATCATAAGATTATCAGAAGGAGAAGGGAGAGAGCAAGGGATTGAAAACATAGTTGAAAAAATAGTGACTGAAAACTTTCCTAACTTGGTGAAGGATAAAGAGCCAAAGTCCAGAAAGTGTCGAGAGTTCCAAACAAGATGAACACAATGAGGCCTGTACCAAGACACATCATCATTAAAATGTCAAAGATTTAAGATAAAGAATATTAATAGCAGCAAGAGAAAATTAGTTACCTATCAGGGAGCTCCTATGAGACTGTTAGCTGATTTCTCAATAGAAACTTCACAGGCCAGGAGGGATTGGAACAAAATGAGGAAAAAAGAGGACCTACAACCAAAAGCACTCTACCAAGCAAGGCTATTACTTAAAATTGAAGAAGAGATAAAGAGCCTCCCCAACAAGAAAAAGCTAAAGGAGTTCATCACTACCAAGCCAATATTTTAAGAAATAATATAGAAACTTCTGTGTAAAGAAGATAGAGAAAAAAGTACATACATTTGAATAATAAAAGGGCAATAACTGTGCCCCTATCAATGATCACTTTAAATGTAAATGGATTAAATGCTCCAAGCTGAATGAATAAAAAAATCAAGACACATAAATATGCTGTCTACAAGAAACCCAACTCAGACACACACACATACACACATTGAAAGTAAAGGGATGAAAAAGGGTATTTCATGTAAATGCAAATTAATAAAAGCTGGGGTAGCAATTCTTATATCAGACAACATAGACTTTAATACAAAGGGTATAATAAGAAACAAAGAAGGACAGTTTGTAATGATAAGATCAGTTCAACAAGAGGATATAACTCTTGTAAACATTTATGCACTCAATATGGGAGCACCTAAATATATAAAGCAAATGGTGATGGACATAAAAAGAGATATTGGCAGCAATACAGTCATAGTAGGGGACTTTAACACTCCATTGACATCAAGGAATAAATTTTCCAGAGAAAAATTCAATAAGAAAACAGCTTTAAATGGCATATTAGACCAGATGGATTTAATTGATATTTTTAGAGCATTTCACCCCAAAGCAGCAAAATATACATTTTTCACGTATAAATGGAACATTTTCCAGGATAGACCACATGTTAGGTTTCAAAAAATGTTTCAGTAGATTTAAAAAGATTGAAATACTATCAAGCATCTTCTTCAACCACAATGGTATAAAACTAGAAAGCAATTAAAAGAAAAAAACTGAAAACCACACAAGCACATGAAAGCTAAAAAATATGCTACTGAACAATAAATGGCTTAACAATGAGATCAAGGAAGAAGTAAAGAGATACCTTGAGACATTAAAAATTTTTAATAAAACACACACAAAAACCACAATGACGCCCTGGCTGGTGGCTCAGTGGTTAGTGTTGGCCTGTGCACTGAAGGGTAGGTGGGTTTGATTCCTGGTTAAGGGCATGTACCTGGGTTGCAGGTTCATCCCCGCTCTGGTCAGGGCATGTTTGGGAGGCAACCGATCGATATGTCTCTCTCACATGTATGTTTCTTTCTCTCTTTCTTCCCCTTCCTGCCTCCCTCCCTCCTTCCTTCTCTCCCTTCCTCCCTCCCTCCTCTCTTCCACTCTCTCTAAAAAGCAATGGGAAAAATATCCTTGGGTGAGGGTTAACAAAAACAGCAACAACCCCCCCCACCCCCAAACAACAACAACACACAAGGACACAAAATTTTTGGTACCCAGTGAAAGCGGGCCTAAAAGAAAAATTCATAGCAAGAGAAGTCTATGCTAAGAAACAAGAAAAATCTCAAATATACAATCTAATCTTACACCTAAAGGAACTAGTAAAAAAATTAAACAAAGCCCGAAGTAAATAGAAGGAAGAAAATAAAAATTAGAGTAGAAAAAAAATGAAATAGAGCCATAGGGTCTAAAAAAAACATAAACCACCCCAAAAAACCCAATACAAAGGTCAATGAAGCCAAGAGCTGTTTTTTTCAAAGAGAAACAAAATTGAAAAACTTTAACCAGACTCATCAAAAAAAAAAAGAGAGAACCCAAATAAATAAAATCAGAAACAAAAGGGGAGAAGTAACAACTGACACCACAGAAATAGGAAACATTATAAGAAAATAGTATAAAGAAGTACATGCCAACAGATTGGACAATCTGGAAGAATGGATAAATTCCTAGAAACATACAATTTTCCAATACTGAATAAAGAATAAACAGAAAAACTGGAGAGAACAACCATGATGGCAGCATAGGTAAACACCTGAACTTGCTGCTGAGCACAACCATATCAAAACTACAACTAAAAGACAAACCGAATATCATCCAGAACCACGGGAAGGCTGGCTGAATGGAAATTCTGCAACTAGAAGGAAAGAGAAAAGTGCATTGAGTCTGGTAGGAGGTGCAGAGGTGTGGAAGGGAAGTGCAGAGATACAGAGGCGTGTGTGAAAGGGGCTGGCAACTGAGTACCCTGTTGTCTTTTTCAATCGGGAGGGAGACACGTTCCTGACTGCTCTGAACTCCAGTTCCGGGCAGACTCTGGGGATCCAGACTCATACAGGGAGAAACTGGACTGTCTGGCATTGGGCTGGAACACGAGGGCAGCTTTCTCTCAGAGGTGCTTGCAGAGATCATTGTTCCTGCACGGTGCCCCGGGACACAGAGACCTGGGGGCCTCTTTGGGGCAGGGCTGATGGGCAGCCATTGCTGTTTGCTCTGTCCTAGTGATTCCCTGAGACCGCGCCCCACCCAATTTTCAACCCTACCCAAGCTGTGGGCAGAGGCTTTTGCATATGAATGGGCTGGCCCTTTGCAATATAAACCTAACAAACTTCAGCTGGGTCAGAGAACCCCAGAGCTGAAAAGAAGGCCAAGGCTCCACAGCAGCTTGAATTGCTTCACAGCTGGGCCTCATCTGGGCACCTCCAAACCCCAAAGAAAGAGGAGGAATCTGCAGATCTCTCTGTAGCTCCTGCTGGGTAGCTTCAGGCAGTGGCTGACTTTGCACCTCCTTGGAGATCCAAGAGCCAGTGTACCCAGTGGTAAGAGTAAGACCATCCAGATTACAACTCTTCATATCCATAAGAGACACATTCAGGGGGCAGACTCAATGAGCACCAAAGCCCCACTGAAGTGAGCCCTACCCCATAAGGGTGTCTCCAGCACAGAAGTTCTCCCATTGTAGACACAACTGGTCCTCACAGCCAATTGGCCTGGAGGTCAATTCCTCCCAGTGATACCAACAGTAATCAAGGCTTAACTACAAGATTGTGCACACAGACCACAAAGGGGTGCACCAAGAGTGTCCATCTCAGGTAATTAGGGAGGCTGAGCCACTGGGCCCTATAGGACACCTACCACACAAAGCCACACTATCAACACAGGGAAGCAACCAAAATGTGGAGACAAAGAAACATATCACAAATAAAAGAAATGGAGGAAAGCAAACTATTGGATATAGAGTTCAAAACCATGGTTATAAGGTTACTCAAGAATCTTCTAGAAACTTCTGAGAAATAATATGGTGAGACCCTCAAGGATATAAAAAAGAACCAATTAGAAATTAAGCATACACGGACTGAAATACAGAATAATATACAGACATCCAACAGCAGACTAGAGTATCCCAAGAATCAAGTCAAAGATTTGAAATATGAAGAAGCAAAAAACACCCAAGCAGAAAAGCAAAAAGAAAAAAGAATCCAAAAATATGAAGATAGTGCAAGGAGCCTCTGGTACAACTTCAAGTGTACCAACATCCAAATTACAGGGTACCAGAAGAAGAGAGAGAGCAAGATATTGAAAACCTATTCGAAGAAATAATGACAGAAAACTTCCCCTACCTGGTGAAAGAAATATATAACACCTTAATCAATAAAGAAATTAAAAAAAAAAGAAAAAAGAGAAAGAAATAGACTTACAAGTTCAGGAAGAACAGAGAAGTTCAAACAAAAGGAATCCAAAGAGGAACATACCAAGACACATCATAATTAAAATGCCAAGGGCAAAAGACAAAGAGAGAATATTAAAAGCAGCAAGAGAAAAACAGTTAGTTACCTACAAGGGAGTATACATATGACTGTTAGCTGATTTCTCAACAGAAACTATGCAGGCCAGACGGGAGTGGCAAGAAATATTCAAAGTGATGAACAGCAAGAACCTACAACCAAGATTACTCTACCCAGCAAAGCTATCATTTAGAATTGAAGGTCAGATAAAGAGCTTCACAGATAAGAAAAAGCTAAAGGAGTTCATCACCGCCAAACTAGTATTATATGAAATGCTGAAAGGTATTCTTTAAGAAGAGGAGGAAGAAGAAAAAGGTAAAGATAAAAATTATGATCAACAAAGTGACAACATATATATATATATCTATCAACAAGTGAAACTAAAAATCAAATGAATAAAAAATCTGATGAACAGAATAAACTGGTGAATATAACAGAATTAGGGACATAGAAAGAGAGTGGACTGACAATTCTTTACGGGGAAGGGGGTGTGGGGGATGCGGGAAGAGACTGGACAAAAATTATACACCTATGGATGAGGACAGTGGGGGGGGGTAATGGCAGGGGGTGGGGTAGGAACTGGGTGGAGGAGAGCTATGGGGGGAAAAAGGAGGAACAACTGTAATAATCTGAACAATAAAGATTTATTAAAAAAACAATGAACAGAAAACCTGAACAAACTGATTACTACTAATGAAATTGAAGCCATGATAAAAAAAACTTAGAACAAACAAAAGTCCTGGACTGGATGGCTTTACAAGTTAATTTTGCTATAGTCAAATAAGAATGAAAATCTATCATTGTCAAACTATTCTAGAAAATTCAATAGGAGGGAAGTCTCTCAGACTCATTTTATGAGGCCACCATTACCCTGATTACAAAGACACTACAAAAATAATTACAGGCTAATATTCCTAATGAACATAGATGCAAACATCTTCAACAAAATATGAGCAAACTGAATTCAGCAATGCATTAAAAAGATTATACACCACGATCAACTGGGGTTTAATCCTGGTATGCAAGGTTGGTTCAATATCTGCAAATCAATTAATGTGACACACCACAAACAAAATGAAGGATAAAAATCATATGATCATATCCATAGATTTAGACAAAAGCATTTGACAAAATCCAGCATCCGTATGTGATTAAAATTCTCAGCAAAGTGGGAATAGAGGGAACATACCTCTACTTAATAAAGGCCATATATGACAAACTCACAGTTATCATTATACTCAATGGGAAAAGGCTAAAAGTACTTTTCTTAGGATCAGGAACAGGACAAGGCTATACCAGTACACTTTCACCACATTTTATCCAACATAGTATTGGAAATCTTAGCCATAGCAATCAGAGAATAAAAAGAAATAAAAAGCACCCAAACTGCAAAAAAGTAAAACTGTTATTATTTGCAGATGGCATTATACTATGTAGAAAGAACCCTAAAAATTCCACCAAAAACCTACTAGAACTGATAAATAAATTCAGTAAAATGGCAGGATACAAAATTAATATTCAGAAGTCAGTTGCACACCAGTAATGAACTACCAGGAAGGGAAACTAAGAAGACAATCCCATTTAAGTTGCATAAAAATATGCCTCAGAATAAATTTAACTAAGGAGGTAAAACACCTGTACTCAGAAAACTATGAGACATTGTAGAAAGAAATGGAGGAAGATAGAAATAAATAAAAACATATATCATGTGTATGGATGGAAAAAACTAACATCATTAAAGTGTCCATACTACCCAAAGCAATGTATAGATTTAATGTATTCCATATCAAAATATCAATGTTGGAGGTGACATCAGAGGAATGGCAGCATGAGAGATTTCCTTGGTCTCTCCCCTTGAAGTTTGAAATATTTGAATAGCTATAATTCAACAAAGGATTCCCAGCCCAACGCACAAACCTGTTTGAGAGATCTGCACATTGAAACATCTGAAGGTGGGTGAGTGGGAGGAAACTGGGAAGATGGAAAGGAGAAGAGCTGAGATGGGCCAGAGAAGAAGCCCGGAACTTGCTGCCTGGAGCTCTCTGTGAGGCTCAGCTCAGAGAAGGGAGGAATCAGGTGGCTGCGGGCACTCCCCTCAGCTGGGAGGAGCAGGCAGATTCCCTGAGAATCTTGCCAGAATGGGCAGGATGAGCTGCAGCTGATCTCAGTGACCTGGGCAGGGACGAAGCAGAAAGGCACGGCCACGGTTGTCTGGAAAATGGTATTCTAGACAGAGAAACAAGCCACAGGGCCTGGCTGCCTCCACTCACCCTTCCAGAGCTCTCCTTTCATTCTCCCAGAGCTAGCAGCAGGCCCCAGAAAAAGCTGTAGCAGCGAGTGTTGGGTTGCAAAGCACATTATTTGCAAACACAAGAATCAGTACTACGGAAACACTTTCTACCTGAGCGACACGCACCCTCTTCAACTAATCCCAGGGTCCAGTGGAGACACAGAGTGGATGCTGCAGAGGTCTGCCAGTCACCATGACTGGGCGAGCAAAGCAACAACGGGAGCTACCAGCTTCCCCCAGCTCATCCCACCCCCACACATAACAGTGTACTGCTGGCAGTGTCTGGATATAGGGGGCAGCACTGGGATTTCATCCCATCATTTACCACCTTCCTCCGGGTGGGGTTGTTCTCCTAAGACTGAGGTATCTAAACTAGGAAGGCTTCTCCAACCTTCCCAGGGAGCACAGGCCATTTCCCGCCACCCCTCAGAGATCTGAAAAAACAGAGCAATTCAAGAGAACGAAAAAACTTGTGATTCAGCACCACCTACAGGAAAACGATCGAAAGAATTAAGCAAACAGAACACCTAATGATCTCAATTCAAAAAGGCCTTTTCCAAAGCACCTTGTATTAAAACTGTCAAAAATCAATGACATGGAGATTAGATGCATTAAAAAAAGAGAAAAGACTGCTGTATATATGAAAATTTCTTTTATGTAAACCTAATGGCAACTACACATAAAAACCCAAAACTGAGATACATAACTTAGAAGAAAGAGGAAACAGAGGGAAAAATTATGAAATACCACCAAACAAAAACAACAGACAGGAACACAAGAAAAAACAAACAGTGGAGGCACAGAGCTACCAGAAAACAAAAGATAAAATGGCTATAGGAAATTCTCATACACCAAGAATCATCCTAAATGTACATGAAGTGAATTCACCAATAAAAAGGCACCGAGTAGCAGATTGCATCAAAAACAAAATCCGAGTTACCTCAAAAAATTAAAAGTGGAACTGCTTTATGAACCAGCGATTCCACTTCTGGAAATTTGTCTGAAGAAACCTGAAATGCTAATTTGAAAGAATATATGCACCCCTATATTCATTGCAGCATTATTTACAATAGCCAAGATTTGGAAGCAGTTCCATCAGTAGATGACTGGGGAAGAAAGTTGTGGTACATTTACGGAACAAAATACTACTCTGTCATAAAAAGGAAGAAAAATTTACCCTTTGTGACAGCATGGATGGACCTGGAGAACATTATGCTTTTAAATATTTAAATTTATTCTGAGGCATATTTTTATGCAATTTAAATGGGATTGTCTTCTTAGTTTCCCTTCCTGGTAGTTCATTACTGGTGTGCAACTGACTTCTGAATATTAATTTTGTATCCTGCCATTTTACTTATCAGTTCTAGTAGGTTTTTGGTGGAATTTTTAGGGTTCTTTCTACATAGTATAATGCTAAGTGAAATAAACCAGTCAGAGAAGAAAAGTACCATATGACTTCACTCATATGTAGAATTTAATAAACAAAATGAACTATTAAGCAAAACAGAGACTAATAGGTAGAGGGCAGGCAGATAGCTCTGGTGGTGAAAGTGTTAGGAGGGTTGGAGGGATTGAGCAAAAAAGAAAAAAAAAAAGAGAGAACTCATGAACATGGCTGACAGTGTGATGACTGTGGGGGGTGGGATGGGTAGAAGTGGAAGAGGGCATAGAGGGCATAAATGATGATGGAAAAAATAAAATAATATTTAAAAAATCCAACCATAGCCCCAGCTGGTTTGGCTCAGTGGATAGAGTGTCAGCCTGAGGACTGAAAGGTCTCAGGTTCAATTCTGGTCAAGGAAGGGCACATGCCTGTGTTGCCAGCTCGATTTCCAGTAGGGGATGTGCAGGAGGCAGCCAATCAATGATTCTTTCTCATCATTGATGTTTCGGTCTCTCTCTCCCCCTCCATTCCTCTCTGAAATCAATAAAAGTATATTTTAAAAAATCCAATCATATGCTGCCTTCAGGAGACACATCTAATTTGCAAAGACAAATATAAACGCAAAGTGAAAGGATGGAAAATTATTTTCTAAGCAAATGGCACCCACAGAAAAGCAGGTGTTGCCAATGCTTATATCCAACAAAATAGCTTCCAGGATAAAAAAGGAATGAGGGTCCAGCTGCAATGGCTCCGTGGTTGAACATAGACC
Organism: Corynorhinus townsendii; assembly: GCA_026230045.1. Lineage (NCBI taxonomy): Eukaryota > Metazoa > Chordata > Mammalia > Chiroptera > Vespertilionidae > Corynorhinus > Corynorhinus townsendii. Next base: position 81,691,743 of record JAPDVU010000006.1, read on the forward strand.
TAAGAACCAGGAGTTCACGGTTCGATTTCCGGTCAGGGCATATACCTGGGTTGCGGCAGTGTGGTGTGTGCAGGAGGCAGCTGAGCAATGATTCTCTCTCACCATTGATGTTTCTATCTCTCTCTTCCTCTCCTTTCCTTCTGAAATCAATCAATATACTTTATATATATATATATAAAGAAGTATGAATTTATAGATACAAAATAGCCATGGGAATGTAAAGTACAGCATAGAAAATATAATCAATAATATTTTAATAATTATATATGGTTCCAGGTGTGTACTAGACTTATCAGAGGATCACCTCATAAATTATATGTATCTAACCACTATGAAACTAATAAAAAATATTAGATGTCAACTGTAATTGAAAAGTTAAAAAAGTAGAAAATAAATGAATAAAATTTATGTTTTCACTAAAAAGAAAGGGCCAGTATGGTACTGGAATAAGGATAGATATTTAGACCATTGAAATGGAAATGAGAGTTTAGAAATAAACCCATTCATCTATAGTCAGTTGATTTTCACCAGGAGATGCCCAAATCCTTCAAGGTAGAAAGAGTGGTCTCTTCTACAAATGGTGCTTGGACATCTGGCTACCCACAGACATACAAAGAAGTTGGTACTCTACCTCATACAATAAACAAAAATTAACTTGAATGAGTCAAAGACCTATATTTAAGAGCTAAAACTAGAACAATTAGAAGGACACATAAGGGCAAATCTTCATAATGTTGAATTTGGAAATGGATATGACACCACATGCACAAGGAATGAAAAAAAAAGAGATAAAATGGACTTCATCATACCCAAAGCATCTATTCATTAGGTAAAAAGACTACAAAGAAAGTGAAAAGACAATTTATGGAATGGGACAACGTAGTTGTAAATTATGTATCTCACTAGAAACCCGGTACATGACATGCATGCACTGAGGGCTGGGGAGTGTCCCTCAGCTCAGCCTGTGCCCTTTCACAGTCTGGGAACCCTTGGGGGATGTCCAACTGAAGCTGCAGTCGGCCATCCTTAGCGCTGCCACGGAGGTGGAGAGTCTCCCGCAAGCCGTTAGCCTGGCTTGTGGCTGAGTGGCACTCCCCCTGTGGGAGCTCACTGACCACCAGGGGGCAGCTCCTGTGTTGAGTGTCTGCCCCCTGGTGGTCAGTGTGTGTCATAGCGACTGGTAGTTCCACTGTTCAGTTGATTTGTATATTATCCTTTTATTATATAGGATAGGGCATTCGTGCATGGGGGTTAGGGGTGGGGGGGTGGGGGGTTAGGGGGAGTGGAGTGTGTGTGTGTTCATCAGCCCGACCTGCACCCTCTCCAATCTGGGACCCTTTGAAAGATGTCCTACTGCTGGTTTACAGGGATAGGGCCTAAACCAGCAGTCGGACATCCCTCTCACAATCCGGGACTGCTGGCTCCAGCTGCTCACCTGCCTGCCTGCCTGCCTGATTGCCCCTAACCACTCTGCCTGTGGCCTGCTCGCCCCCAACTGCCTTCTGCCGCCAGCCTGCCCACCCCCAACTGCCCCCTCTGCTAGCCTGCTCGCCCCCACCTTCCCTCCCCACTGGCCTGCTTGCCCCCAACTGCCCCCTGCTGGCCTTCTCACTCCAATCTGCACCGCCCCCCGTCCTGATCACCCCCAACTGGCCCCCTGCTGGTCTGCTTACCCCCAATGGCCCAGCCCCCCCACCAGCCTGATCACCCACAATTGCCATCCCATCCTGGCCTGATGACCCCCCCAGTGACCCAAGCTCCCAGCCCTTCATTTTTTTCTTTTTTTTTTTCAGCGCCTCCTTGAGTGGAGGCCAGGGCTGGCTGGAAGCAAGTATCTGGGATTTATTTATCTTCTATAATTGAAACTTTGTAGTCTTGAGCCGGAGGCCAGGGCGGGCGGGAAGCTTAGCTTTCTCCATTGCTAGGGGCAACCCAAGCCTCCTGCTCACTCCAGCTCTGTGGCCACCGCCATTTTTGTTGGGATTTATTTATCTTCTATAATTGAAACTTTGTAGCCTTGAGTGGAGGTCAGGGCTGGCTGGTAGCCTGGTTTGCCTGTGGCAACCCAGCTCCCAGCCCACCTTGAGCGGAGGACCGGCTGGAAGCAGGTATCTGGGATTTATTTATCTTCTATAATTGAAACTTTGTAGCCTTGAGTGGAGGCCAGGGCCGGCCAGGGTGGGCGGAAAGCTTGGCTTCCTCCATTGCTGGGGGCAACCCAAGCCTCCTGCTTGCTCCAGCTCTGTGGCTGCCACCATCTTGGTTGGGTTAATTTGCATACTCACTCCTGATTGGCTGGTGGGTGTGGCTTGTGGGTGTAGTGGAGGTATGGTCAATTTGCATGTTTCTCTTTTATTAGTGTAGATAGGACATTCCATTAGAATATATCAAGAACACTTATAGCTCAACAACCAAAAGCCTAACACTTGAATTTAAAAATAAGCAAAGGACTTGAATAGACATTTACCCAAAAAACATGCACAAATATTCAAAAGTGACAGGTAAAAATATTAAACACCACTAGTCATTAGGGAAATGCAAATCCAAACCATAATGAGATGTCACTTGACATATACTAGAAAGACTATAATAAAACCAAAACAAAATGGAAGTAAAAAGTATTTCTGAGGATGTGAAAAATGGAACCCTATTATATAGCTGGTGGGACTGTAAATGGAAAAGTAGCCATTTTGGAAAAATAGTTTTGTGGCTCTCCCAAAAGTTGAATATAGAATTACCATGTCAGTCAGAAATTTCACCCTAAGTTATATACCCCAAAGAGATGAAAAAGTTATTCATACAAAACATGTATATTGAGGAGAGGAATCCAAGATGGTGGCGTAGGTAAACACCTAAACTGCTGCCTCGCATAACAATTTAAACTGCAACTAAAAGACAAAACGTCTATCACCCGAACCATGGGAAAGCTGGCTGAGTGGAAGTTCTACAACTAGAAGGAAAGAGAAAAGAGCACTGAGACCTGCACAAGTGCTGAAAAGCTGAGGTACGGAGGCGTGGGATCTGGGCTAGTGGCAGGCATTGCTGTTTTTCAACCCAAAGGGGAGACAAGCCCCCAATTACTCTGAAGTACAGTTTCTGGGGAGACGCAGGGGACCCAAACTCCTACGGGGAGAAGCTGGATTGTCTGCTATCGAGTTGGAAAGTGAGGGGGGCCTGTTTGTAGAGCTGCACACAGGAATAATTGTTTATCTGCGTTGGGGCACGGGACTGGACGCAGTCAGAGACACAGAGCTGGCTAACTAGCAGCCATTGCTGTTTGCCACGCCCTAGCTTAGTGACGCCCTGAGACCCCGCCCCACACAACCTACAAACCCACTCAAGCTCCAAACAGCAGCTTTTGCATATGAATGGACTGCAGCTTAACCTAACAAACTTGCAGCCTGGATCAGACAGCTCCAAAACCTCCAAACCCCGAGCAAAGAGGAGAAAACTGTAGCTCTCGCTGTAGCTCCTGCTGGGTGGACTCAGACAATAGCTGACCTGCACCCCATTGGAGATCCAGAAGCCAGTATACCTAGTGGTCAGTGTGAGAAACCAGATCTCAACTCCTCACATCCATAAGTGACACATTCAAGAGGCAGACTCAGCGAGCACCAAAGCCCCACTGAAACAAGTCCTGCACCACAAGCATGTCTCCAGCACAGCAGTTCTTATAGACACAGCGAGTCCTCACAGCCGATTGGCCTGGAGGTCAATTCCTCCCAGCGTACCAACAGCAATTAAGGCTTAACTACACCAAGACTTTGCACTCAGCCCACAAAGGGGTGTACCAAGGGCGTCCACATCAGGTGATTGTGGAGGCTGAGCTACTGCCCCCTATAGGTCACCTACCACACAAAGCCACTCCATCAACACAGGGAAGCAGCCAAAATGCGGAGACAAAGAAACATGTCACGAATGAAAGAAACGGAGGAAAGCAAACTACTGGATGACATAGAGTTCAGAACCACATTTATAAGGTTACTCAAGAATCTTCTAAAAACCGCCGAGAAACTTGATGACACTTCTGAGGAGCTTAGTGAGACCTTCAAGGACCTTAATGAGAATGCCAAAAAAAATGGAAAAGGACCAGTCAGAAATGAAGCATACACTGTCTAAAATAAAGAATATACAGAAACTCAACTGTAGATCAATGTACCCAAAAAATCAAACCAAAGATCTGAAATATGAGGAAACAAAAAACACCCAACCTGAAAAACAAAAAGAAAAAAGAATCCAAAAATATGAAAATAGTGTAAGGAGCCTCTGGGACAACTTCAAGCATACCCACATCTGAATTTTTGGGGTGCCAGAAGAAGAGAGAGAGCAAAACACTGAAAACCTATTAGAAGAAATAATGACAGAAAACTTTCCCTACCTGGTGAAAGAAATAGACTTACAAGTCCAGGAAGCGCACAGAACCCCAAACAAAAGGAATCCAAAGAGGACCACACCAAGACACATCATAATTAAAATGCCAAGGGCAAAAGACAAAGAGAGAATCTTGAAAGCAGCAAGAGAAAAATGGTTAGTTACCTACAAGGGAGTACCCATACGACTGTCAGCTGATTTCTCAGCAGAAACTATGCAGGCAAGAAGGGAGTGGCAAGAAATATTCAAAGTGATGAACAGCAAGAACCTACAACCAAGATTACTCTACCCAGCAAAGCTATCATTCAGAGTTGAAGGTCAGATAAAGAGCTTCACAGACAAGAAAAAGCTAAAGGAGTTCATCGCCACCAAACCAGGATTACATGAAATGCTGAAGGGTATTCTTTAAGAAGAGGAAGAAGAAGAAAAAGGTAAAGATAAAAATTATGAACAACAAAATGACATCAAATACATACCTACCAACAAGTGAATCTAAAAATCAAGTGAATAAAAATCTGAAGAACAGAATGGACTGGTGAATATAATAGAATAAGGGACATAGAAAGGGAGTGGACTGATGACTCTCAGGGGAAGCAGGTGTGAGGGGTGCGGGAAGAGATTGGACAAAAATCTTACTCCTATGGATGAAGACAGTGGCGGGGGGTAAGGGCATGGGGTGGGGTGGGGTGGGAAATCAGGTGGAGGGGAGCTATGGGGAAAAAAAAAAGAGGAACACCTGTAATAATCTGAACAATAAAGATTTATTTAAAAAAAACAGAAAAGAAAAAAAAAACATGTATATTGATATGCATAGCAGCATTATTCACAAGAGTCAAAAGGAGGCAACAACCCACATGTCCATCAATGAATGAATGTGTAAACAAAAGAAGATATATCCATATCCAATGGAATATTAGTCAAGCATAAAAAGGAAAGAAGTGTGATACTGTGAAACCCGAGAACAAAACACACCTACTAAGAAGGGCTCTTGGTGGCTAACTGGGCTCAAATAAAAAAAAAAAAAAAAAAAAAAGCAGAGGCCCAGCAGCCATTTCTTTATAGCCACCACTCATGCAAACTGCACTTCACTGAGCAACCTCTGTGCTAAACTGCCTGCCTCTGTCTTAAATTGCCTGCCATCTGAACCAACCCCTTATAGCTCAACAACCAAAAGCCTAACACTTGAATTTAAAGATAAGCAAAGGACTTGAATAGATATTTACCCAAAACTTATAGCTCAACTTATAGCTGGAATCCTACTTCAACCAATAGGATTGAGGCTTTCCCATCCAATCAGAGCTGCACAGTGTCAACAAATCAGAGCAGCTATATTTTGACCAATCAGGACAGTGCCTTTTGGAGCAATCAAACCAGAAGGATTTGGCATCCTCATTTGCATAAGAATGGACCAATCAGAAACCGGGATGGGGACTTCTGTCCATATAAGCCAGCTATTTTTCCTTCTAGAATGAAGACTGTCTCCCTGGCTGAGCTGAAGCAGGAAAGATGTCTTGCTGTCTTGCCAAGCAGAGCAGACCATTGAGGAGCAGAACAGAGATGTCTACCCCAAGAGGGGCCTGGCCCCAGGGCTGTCCTGTAGCTGTGCTTTCACAAGTATCACAATTGAAATATTTTGTAGTGAATAAAGTTTCCTTCTTCACCACACCCCAAACTGGGGATTCCTGTTGGCCCCAAGAACTGCCAGTTGACAATGCATGCTACAACATGGATGAATCTTGAAAACATCATTAGGTGAAAGAAGCTAAATTACAGGGTAACAAATTTAATGATCCTATTCTATGAAATATTCAGAATAAGCAAATCCATAGAGACAGAAAACAGATAAATGGTTGCCAAGGGTTGGAGGTGGGAGGGATGAGGAGCAACTGTTTAATTGGTACAGTATTTACTTTTGGGGTGATGAAAATACTTTAGAAATATTTTAGAAGTGATGATCACAACTCAATAAACTGACTGTCATTGAATTGTACACTTTGGTTAAAATGGTCAACTTTATGTTATGTGAATTTTACCTAAATAAGAGAAATTATTTTAAATATCAAGTAGTATTTTTTAAAAATATATATTTTTTATTGATTTCAGAGAGGAAGGGAGAGGAGAGAGAGAGATAGAAACATCAATGATGAGAGAGAATCATTTATCAGCCGCCTCCTGCATGCCTTCTACTGGGGATCCAGCCCGCAACCTGGGCATGTGCCCTTGACCAAAATCAAACCCAGGACCCTTCAGTCCACAGACTGACACTCTATCTACTGATCCAAACCAGCTAGGGCTCAAGTAATATTAAATATACTAGAGGCCAGGTTCATGAAAATTCATGCACTGGAGGGGGTTCCTCAGTCTGGCCTGCCCCATCTCACAGTCCAGGAGCCCTCAGGGATGGGAGGCAACCTGTGATCAGGGGAAGACGACGCCCCCATCACACCTTTGCTGCTGCCACTGCTGGCAGCGCAAGCCTTGGCTGGCCTTGGTTACCTGAGCCTCGGGTGGCCCTGGGCAGCTGGGCAGCTGGGCAGCTGACATCTGAAGCTTGCCTGCACCTCAGGCCGGCCCTGGGTGACTGGGGGGCTGAGGGGACTGAGCAATGCCATCTTTGAGGGCGTGAGAGTCAATTAGCATATTCCCTCCTTATTGGTTGTGGGCACTGCCATCTTTGTGAGGGTGTGATGGTCAATTATCATATTCCCTCTTTATTAGATAGGATATTATTTTTTGGTTCTTAATTCTCACCTGAGGATGTTTTTTTTCCATTGATTTTTAGAGAGAATGGAAGGGGTGGAGGAAGAGAGAGAGAGAGAGAAACATTGATGCGAGAGAGACACATTTTGATTGCTTCCTGCAACCTTCCTGACTAGGGCCTGTGATTGAATTTACAACTCAGGTATGAGCCCTTTACCAGGAATCAAACCCACACCCTTTGGTGCATGGGCCAATGCTCCAACCACTGAGCCAAACTGGCCAGAGCTAAATCTATATTCTTCAAAATTAAGTAAATTGTTCTCTTTTGAAGCCTTTTGCATTTTGTCTTAAAATTTTCATTATCTTTATTTCACTGCTCATAATTAATTTTACAATGAAAATGTATGTTAATTGTCATTTTATTCATTCTTTTTTATTGCAATATAATTGACATAACATTAGTTTCAAATGTTCAACAGATGGCTCGATATTTATATATATTGCAAAATGATCACTACAATAAATTTAGTTAACATCTGTCATTATACATAGTTACTAAATTTTTAAAATTCTTGATAAGGACCTTTAAGGTTTACTTTTGCACAGACACTTTCAAATATGTAATACAGTATTACCAACTATAGTTGCCATGCTGTGCATATATATCCCCATGACTTATTTATATTATAAGTAGAAGTTTGTACCTTTTGACTTCCTTCACCCATTTCAATAGCGCTTCACCCCCTGCCTCTGGCAACTACCAATCTGTTCTTTGTATCTATGAGTTTGTTTTTTAGATTACACATATAAGTGATAGCATTCAGTATTTGTTTGTCTGTCTGACTTATTTCATTAGCAAAATTTTCATTTCTTTTTAAGCTTTCACTTTAATTGGTTTATGAGTGGTCACTCAGCTCCAGTGAGGTTGGGAGAGGAATGAGGTGCAGAATGGACAGAGCTAAACCTGGGGGCAGACCCAGCACTTACCTGTGCCTCCAGTTGCTTTAAAGGTCAGCGATTCATTGGGTGGGGCCTTGCTCAGCTTTCTGACGACATGTTCCATGTTGAGAAGCAGGTTAGTGGCCACATAGTTCTGTTCTGAGTGGGGCCAGGTCTCCAGGTCCCCAGGACTCTCCAGCAGGTCATCCACCTCCTGTATGAGGTCCTGGGGATATGGACACAGAGCCATTGGCCCATGTACTAGACGGGCTTCAGGAAGACTTTGCCCACTCAGCTCCAGCAAACAGATTCTAGATACTGTGTATTTGGGGATAAAGGTGGTACCAGATTGCCCCTGCAATCCAGCTATTTAGAGGTCAGTCCTGTTCATGAATGCCAAGGGTGATGTAACGGAAGGAACAGCAAGAAAGCTGTTAGTTGGTGTATGAGGACCTAACAGTGAGTACAAATACCTGCATGTCTGCTTTCCCCACCTGCCCTAGGAGAAGTGGGGACTCAGAGCAGGGCACCATTGTGTCTTGTCCCAAACCAAGGCTTCTCCAGTCCTCTATCGGATGCCTCCACGTGCCTCCCCCAGGTCCTGTCCTTACCTGGATGTTGTCCGGATCTGAGGCTGACTTGAAGTCTCTGCCCAAATCATCAAATTTTTGTAATAAGCTGGAGAGCCTCTGGGGAGAAGGGAGATGTGATAGAGAGCCTCACAGGTAGACGGGGAAACTTGGGGAAAATAGGTGGGTGCTGCAGGTGGCACGGAGGTATTTCCTGCCTCTTTGTCCTTGTGGGAGTCAATCACCTTGCTGTTGTTGATTCTAGGGTGTGCAATCCAGGTGCGGGAGGGGATCCCTGGTGCAGACAGAAGGGCAGTTCATTAGGTGTATGTGAGTGTATGTGAGTGAGTGTGTGTGTGTGTGTGTGTGTGTGTGTGTTGGGGGTGGGCTTGAGGCCCAGACCAGGTTCCTTCTCAGATTGTAATTTGGTAATTTATGGACCCTGGTTTGGGAATAGAAGCACGTGGGAGGTTCCACTGTCCCCCTTCTCTTAGTGGGCACTTTTTCCTAGTCACATGGAAGCCTCGTAGCATAATAATGTGGTGGCTTGGATGTTTTTTTGTCCAAATGTGAATAGAATCAGCCTGAGTTCTACCTGTCTGCTACCCCCAGTTCCCTAAATTTCCTGGGAAGTTCCCAGCTACCGTGGGGGACATCACAGCTGCCTGTGTCCCAGCCTGAACATTTGGACAGAGGACAGAGTGTGCCTTCTTGAGAATCCAGGGCACGGGAAATGCTGCATTTCCTGGTCATGACCTCACTTGCCTCCCTGTGATAGCCTTAGTTCTCATTTCCCCAGAGCAGCTCCTCACTGACTGAGTTCTCCTTGGAATCCCATTGATGCTGTCAAGGCAGTGCTCTCCCCTCCACACTAACACTTGATAGAGATGGACCAAGAACTGCCCTGTGACAGACACCCCTGCCCGCAATGTCCTACACTCTCACTCCCGCTCCTAAGGATGAGGCTATAGGGTAGGGGGCAGGGAGAATGTAGAAGATGCTGGACAGGATAGGATCACCCAGACAGTGGCACCAAGTCTAGGTTAAAAACTGGGAACTGACATCCAGTCACTCATCCCTGGGTACTTTTCTTGACTCCCCAAAGACATTCCCTGGACTGGCAGGAAGTGTTGAGAATCCTTATCTGAGGAAGACCAGTGAAGGTGAGGGCTGGCTGGCTGGAGAGAAAGCAGGGTCTGATGGGCGAAGGGCAGCAGATGTTTCTATCCTCTGGCCTCTTAACATCCCACCTGGGACACAGACCTGTGTTCTTCTCTGAGTTAATCCGTGGTCCCTGATGATTTCTTCCTTTGTAGTCTGGTTCAGATTGAGTTCGTGGTTCCTGAAGATGCTTTTCTTTATAGCCTGGTTCAGATGGGAGCCTCTCCCTTTTAGTTGAATTTTCAAGAGTGTGTTTGTGTGGTGGGGTCCATGTCGTGCTGCTAAGACCTGAAACAACATTCTTCTGGGTCCTAATATTTTGCGTTATCCTCAGGTCATGAATTGAAATTTTTGGGAAGGGTTAGGGAGGTCCCTTGTGTAGGAACATTGAAGGAGGCTGAGTAGCTGAGAATTGGGGTCAAGGTGCCAGGGTTGTTGGCCAGGGACAGGGCTGGCTAGGGAAGGTGGACCCCCCCTTGAATCTCCTCACCCCCATGTTTCTGGACAGGATCCCTGAATCTATCATTGCTTGGGAGGTCTGAGAGTCTACCTGGAATGTTTGAGATCACAGGGGCTCTGGTGGGAGAAGTTCTCATTCTGGAAGTCACTGGTGATGACAAAGAAGACAGCTATTGCATTGGAACACAAAACACTGTGAGCTCCTGAAGTAACATAAATGTCATCACTCTCTCAAAAATAAGATATCAGGTGGGTGGGGGTGAGGGTTCCAAACATCCAGAAGTGACACTCTGAGGAGGGTTCTCAGCCTTGAGGTTTGGAGATGGTGGGTGTCCAGGACAGCTTTTTAATGTTTTTGTTATTGTTTTTTATGCCTGAGAAAGTGGGCCAAATGACCTCAAATCTCATGGACAAGAAGAGATACAGCACATATACATATACATATACATGTCTTTAGACTCAGTTACATTTTAAAAATGAAATGTATTTTAATAAACACTGTCTTTATAATTATAAAAAAATTAAAAGGCAACCTACAATTTGGAAGAAAATGTTTGCAAATCATATATCTTATAAATAGTTAACATCCAAAATACTATATAAAGAACTCTTTTAACTCAACAGACAAAACACACAAAACTACACCGTCGAATTTAAAAATGGGTGGTGGATTTGATAGACTAATCACAAAAACCTGATTGCCCACCTCCCTCATAGCACCCTGCCCTGTCTCCTCTATTTAATCCTTGACAAAATGCTTCTGTGCTGCTCTCAGTGGTGAGGGTTCTGGATGCCCTATAACCTCCCCCAACAATCTCTGCATGCCCACTCCAAGCCCCTTACCATCACATCTCTCGAAGCTGCTAGTGAGGATCTCTCCGGATGAAGAATTGAATCCCTGAGCACAGCGACAAGCAGTGGCATTGACACATTTGGAGTTTAGAGGACACCACCAAGCACAGTCTTCTGGGGTAGAGGCTGTGGGTATGGAGCGCATGGTCAGAAGACCCATGAAGTGGAAGAATTCAGCTACTAGCTGGGGATCCAAGGACTTGTAGGAAGGGGTGAGGAGAATGAAGATGATGCCAGACAAGCAAGATCCACGCTGACAGTGGATGCCAGAGTAGGAGAGAGAGGGAGTTATGGCTGCCACTGGACTTAGAAGAGCTCAGAAAATTCTGGACATCCAGGGAGGAAGAAATAGCTTCTCTTATTTTCAGAAGACCCTCACTGGCCTCATTTTCAGAGTAAGCCTCCTTCTCCCCTTGTTAGTGAGAGGACCCGGACCCCAACAAGCACTACCCAACTTATGTCACTAATTGCCCTGGCTGGGCAGACTCACCTTCAAGGGTTTCCTTTGCAGCATGCAATGTCAAAAAGAAGTTAAAAATGAGTCCTGGGGCAGAAAGACAGAAAGATGATCAAGATAGGAAAGTGGAGCTCCAATTTCAACCCCTGTCCACAGGCCTCCACCTGGGAGGTGGCTCTGGCCCTGCAGCCCACAGTTTCTGGCAACTTCTCTGAGGTTTCTATGCTTGGAATCAAGGACTCTGTCTTTCCCCTCCATTTCCTGGGACTCCCCAAGGAGTCAGTCACTGATAGTCAGGGGACCTCGGGTGCTACAGGTAAGGGGACAGAACATACACACAGCTGATGACAGGGACACATCTTAGAAACTCCAGCTTTTCCAATGGAGAGGATATATCTTGAAGGAGAAAGTCCTTAGGTTGTTTTGCCTTTTCCCATGACCACATTCTTTGTTCTTTGGCAATGGCATAAATCTGTTTTGAAAAGGCCCCACTCTCTCCTCCTAGTGAGTAGGTACCAGTTCTTATTCACAGGGAGGCATCCTATGGGTGAATGTTGTGGCTTCAATGCTCCATTGTCCAGATGTGGATGGAAGTGTCCTGAGTGCTCCCTGTCTTTTAGCCCCTGTGCACTCGCTTCCTTGGCAGCTCCCAGGTCGGGTGGGGATGTCATGTTTACCTGTGCCTCAGCCTGAGGATTTGGACAAAGCTCAGGGTGCGCCTTCCTGGGAGCCAAATACAGGAGAAATGTGTTCCCTGAGCAGTACCCAGCTTGGCTCCCGGTGATGGCCTTTGTCCTGCCTCCTTCAAGACAGCTGCTCTCTGCCTTAATTCTCCTTGGAACCGGGTGATGCTGGCAGGACAGAGTTCTCCCTTCCATGCTAACTCTGAGACTCAAGCTGACCCAAGATCCACCCATAAACCTGACTCCTCAAGGGGCTTGGAGGAAGGGATGAGGAGAATGAAAATGATGCCAGACAAGCAAGAGTCACCCAGACAGTGGATGCCAGGCTATGGTAGACAATGAGGGTTGATGTCCAGCCATGCAGGCTTGAGGTGGTGAAGATGCCTCTTATGATCCCCACAAAGGCATCCTCTGGACTGGCAGGAAGTGGTGAGAATCCACTTCTGAGCAAGGCCAGCAGTAGGTAAGGCCTGGGTGGCTGAAGAGGGGAGCAGGTGCTGATGGACTAGGGGTGGCAGCTATTTCTGTCATCTGGCCTTTTGATCTCCATCAAGAATACCAACTTGTAGGTCCTGCTGACGGGGGCTCAGTTTGGGTCCCCCTGTGGCCTGAGTTGACCTCTACAGGAGAGGGTCAGGCCTGGGGCAATGATGTCCAATTACATCTTTTCTTTCAATCTCATTCAGATAGGAGCCTCTTCCATTTACCTAACTTTCTGAGTATGTGTGGGGTGGTTTATTTCACCCTGCCCATCTCCAACACAACATCCTCCTGGGTCCTATTTATCTGAGTTGCCCACAGGCCCATGAACTGAACTTATTGGATTGGATCAGGGTGGAGCCTTGCTTGGGAAAATAGATGCAGCTGAGAGGCTGAGAAGTGGGGTCAGGGTGCAAGTAGGGGTTTCACCAGGTGTAGTTGTTGGCCAGGGCAGGGCCAGCTGGGCCACATGGGATGACCTTTGACTCTTCCCACTCCCACATTTCTGAACAGGGTTCATCAAGGCCTGAGGGATCTCAGAGTGCTCCTGGGGTGGCCAAGCCCATGTGGACTCTAGTGGGGGAAGGTCTCATTCTGGCAGTTTCTGATGAAGAAAAGGATGGATATTGCACTGGAATGCAGTACTCTGTGAGCTCTTGAAGTATCATGAATGCCACCCCTTTCTTTGTTTTATGAAATTAAGATGCCAAGTAGCAAGAGGATGTTCCAAAATTGTATAAGTGGCACTTGGTAGGGGCATTCAGAGCCTTGGGGTTCAGAGAGGGTGGGTGACCTGGTAAGTGCACAGGCTACCTCTTTGATGACCTGGAGAAAGGGCTAAGAATCCCAAACCTAATGAATGAGAAGGTGGAAGACATGGGATCCTTCTCACCATCACACGGGTTGTCAGGATCAATGTGGAATATTTCCTCAGAAACAGGCCTGTTGCCTTGGCTGCATCCACAGTAGGACTCCATGAAGTCTTGGCAGTCTAAATATATTCCACAGGAACCTTTTGAGTTTGGTCCACACTCCTTGATGTCTGGAACACAATAGGCAAAATGTCACCTCTCAAAGGCAAAAGTTCCCACTGGGCAGAGACCCTGCCCTCCAGTATGACCCTGTCATGGGGGCTGGAGAGAACACAGGCCCAGGGTTGCACTCCTAGGACGGGGCTGGGCAGAATCAGCTGCTCCAGAGCCTACTGACTCCTCGGCCCATCTTTACTTTCTGAGGCACTCTGCTGTGTCATGATGGGGTTGAAAGGAGGTCTGCATCCTTCTCTTCAGGCCTTGAGGGGTAGATGGAGACACTGATTCAAGCTCCAAATTCTCCTTTGTGATGCTATTTGCACCATTGGCTACTTGGGAATGGCCTCCAGTTAGGGTGACAGTGGATTTGATGGCCATCTTCAATGCTGAGGTTGTGGAGGGAGTCATGGGTGGGGGCTGTACAGAGTGACATGGCACTCATCACACACCTGGAGATAGAGCCAGGTATCAAGCCCCTGCCCATTGACAGCTTCCACTTCCCTTTAATCACAGTGGCCCAAGTACACTCCATCCTCCTTGTCAGTTCCCTATCTGGCAATTCCCCAGCTCCCAATGGCAGCCTTTTAGAGATGCCCAGGATATCTCTGGGAGAGTCTTCCTATCTCCATCCTGGGTAAGATCCCCTGTCATCAGAGGCAGGAGGGGATGTGAAATGAAGAACCAGCATGAAGGCGCTCACAGTTAAGTCATGGGGGTGTTCTCTGGCATCTTATCTCTCCATGTTCTATAAACCTGAGAGAAAGATGCCCATGAGCCAGGTCTCATTTGAGTAGCTCAGGGATCCATTGAGCAGTGGCTGGACACCATTGGGTAACAACAACAACTTAATAAGAACCAAATGAATAAAAATGTAGGGACAGAAAGTTTGACCCTGTACATTCCATCAAGGGACCAAAGACTTTAGGGTCTGAAAGGACTCATTTGGATCATGGTGATTCAATTAGCCGCCCCCCTCCCCCTCCAGGTCAGAGTTTCTTTTCTAAATTCATGGATTTCCCTTTTAAGGCCGAGGCTATGGATTCAGACCAGGACATGAGAGGAACTGGGAGGGATTCACATCTGTGGCATTCATGTTTAGTCCTCACCTGGGCAATAGGTCTTTTCTCTTCTTTTCAGATGATAGTGATGGCTGGAGACCTGCCATTAAGTTTGATGACATGGGGTGGAGTAGAGTTGAGGAAAAGTGGAAATAAGGTGTGGAATGGAAGGACATAACAGTGGGAAATTCCTCAACCTGAAAAGTGCCTTCAAGAAGGGAGCTGGGATCCAGGTACCTTAGTAGCATCTTCTCTCCATGTCTATCAGTCTACAATTTCCCATGAGACACACACATGCAAATGCACAAAGAAACCTTCAGGAATACCACTAGTGTCATGGATGGGCTGGGTGCTAGTGACAACAACGTATTTTTCTTTTCCTGATAAAAGTTACTTTTCCACAAATATTAAATAACACTTGGATACTGAGAAAACAAAGAAAATCAAATAATGACAAAAATAATCACCCATAGTCCCCTATACAGACTACTGAAAAATTTTAGGGGTATATTTTTCTCATCTGTTCACATATATTAAGAATATTTTCATTTATGACCAATTATGCATTAAGAGTATTTCAAATAGATGAAGAGTATTTCTTGGTGTGAAATTTTATCCCCCCCCCCCATTTTTATGGTGGTTAAATACACACAAATAAATTTTTCACTGGAACCATTGTTAGTATTATAATTTCATTTTATGATCCAATTTTCTTGAAGAATAAAACCCCCTTAGCTTTAGACCTTAGTATTACCACTTTATTAGTTGCCAAACTTTGGCAAGTAACTAAATCTCTTTGAGTAATTAAAAAAATGATGCTTCCTGGAAACCATAAAATTCATAGAAGAAAACATAGGAGGTTAGCTCCTCATTTGTCTTGGCAATGAATTTTTGTATTTGACATAAAAAAGGCAACAAAAGCAACAATAGTTAAGGGGGCTACATCAAACTAAAAAGGTCTTGTACAGCAAAGAAAACCATCACTGCAATGAAAAAGCAATATGCAATTGTGAGAAAATATTTGCAAATCCTGTATCTGATAAGGGTTAAAATGTACAAAAACTCATACAACTTAATAGCAGGAAACCCAAACGATCAGATTAAAAATTGGGTAGAGGATTTGAACAAATGTTTTTCAAAGAAGACATAACCCCCCTCCCCCCACAAAAAAACCCCAAACAGAAAACATCCAAATAGCCAATAGATACATGAAAAGGTGTTCAACATCATTAGTCATCAGAGAAATGCAAATAAAAATCACCATGAGATACTACCTCACACCTGTTAGAATGGCTATTATCAAAAACAAACAAACAAACAAGAGATAACAAGTGTTGGAGAGGATGTGGAGAAAAGGGACATTGGGTACTATTGGTGGGAATTTAAATTGGGGCAGCCCCTATGAAAAAAATCCTCAAATATTTAAAGATTCATGATTCACCTGAACTTTTGGGTATTTCTCAGAAAGAAATAATATTAAATCTTGAAAAGATGTCTGCACCTCCATGTTCCTTGCAACATTATTTACAATAGCCAAGATACAAAAACAATCTGAGACCACTGGTGGACAAGTAGATAATCAAAAAGTTATATACGTACATAGTGGAATATTATTCAGCCATAAAAGAAGGAAATCCTGTCCTATGTGACATTATGGCTAAGTGAAATGTCAGACAGAAAAATACAAATATAATAATCTGACTTAAATGTGAAATTAACACCCCCACCCCCCAAACACACAGATACAGAAACAGATTGGTGGTGGCCAGGAGTGGGGCAAATGGGTGAAGGTGGGGGAAAAAACCCTAGCTCTGCCTGCATCCTGGCGCTGCTGTGAGGATGAGGTGGAAGACCATGATCGTGAGTGGGCAGGATTCCTGGTGAACTTGAGCTAGTAGGAGAGCCTGAGACTCCAGGCTCTAGGTATTTCTTTCCTCCTATTGCTTCCGCTATTTCTTTCCTTTCTTTGTGTTATGAAAATAATACTTAGAGTAATAGCAGTAACAACAGTATTAACTCATATTTGTTGGCAATTTCTCTGCACTCATCTTAAATTTTTTTTTTCATGCAGGTAAGTATGAAGTCTTACACCATCCATGTGATATAGGTACAGTAATTATCCCCAATATACAAACAAGGAAACTGAGGGAGAGGAGGAATAATTTCCTAAATGTCAGAGAGCCACTTAGTGGCAAAGCTAGAGTTTGAATGCACACAGCCCAGATCCATTGTGGAAGCTCTAAACACCCTTCCTACTAATCACAAAAACCTATCTGCCCACTTCCCTCATAATACCCTGCCCTGTCTCCTCTCTCTAATCCTTGACAAAATGCTTGTGCTGCTCTGGATGCTCCACAATATACCCCAATAATCTCTTTATGTCCCTCCACCCCTCTCCCTGAAACCTCTGTACCATTGCAACTCTTCAAGTGGCCACTGGTGAAGACGCTACTCGATGCAGCACTGAATCCCGGTGCACAGTGACAGGCGTGGGCATTGACACATGGAGGGTTCGGAGGGCACCATCGAATACAGGCTGTGGGGTGGAAGAGTGAGGTGGAGACCATGGTCAGAAGGCTCAAGGAATGGATAAAGCCATGGACAATGGTGGGTTCAAGACTAGAGGAGGGGAGAGAAGGGAGGGATGACTGCTATTGGAAGAGGAATAGACAAAAAACAAAAACAAAACTGGGCATTTAGGGAGGTAAGACAGCTTTTCTTATCTCCAGAAGATCACCTCCAAGCCTCACTTACAGAATAAGCCTCCTTCCCCCGCAACTGGTGAGAGGGCCCAGACTGCAGCCTGCACCCCCCCCCTCCCCGCCCCAGCTTAATATCACTAATGGGCATCTGTTTGGGCAGACTTACCCCTATCCTGTGCTGCAGCAACCAATGGCAACAATAGCAGCACTGGCAGTTCTGGGACAGAAAAACATGAAGAGAAGACAAAGAAAAGAGAGTCAATCTCCAATTTCAAAACCTGGCTGCATGGCCATTGCTTCCTTTGGAGGTGGTTCTTGCCCTGCAGCCCGCAGCCGTCCAGCAGGTTCTTCGTGTACTTTACTGGGAATTGAGGACTCAATCTTTCCCCTCCACCTCCCAGAACGACCTGAGAAATCAGTCACCAACACTCCTCATGGATCCTCAGGTGCCACAGATCAGGGGACAGAACATCCATGACGGATGCTGATAGGGACACATCTTAGAAAACCCAACCTGTGCCAATGGAGGGGGTAGATCTTAAAGATCCCTTTGCCCAGATCCAGTTTCTTGTTCTCTGGCAATGGTAGAAATCTAAGGATTTCTCTTTCAGGATAATTTTCCCTGTTAAATGTACATTTTCTGGGTATACAAAAGGATCTGGGTATTAGAATTAGACTCTCAAAGTGTGAGCCCTAGCTCACAGTGTCAGCAGGGATAAGAACCCTGGAATGGAGTGGAATGGAGAGATGGGGGCTAATGAGAGGTGAGGAGTAAGAATGAAGGCAGCTGCAGGTAGAGTCACTATCTCCTGGTTAAGTGGCTTCTCCAGGTATAGCACCCATGGCTTCTTTGGTTGCTTCCACATGAGCTCCTGGCCCTCAGACAGAGCACTGAGGGCACAGCCTTTGCCCTTTTTCTTCCAGTTCAGCCCTAAGGAATAAGTCACTGAACAGGCTTTAAGGTCTGAAAACCACTATAGGTACAGAGGAATGAAACCTACCCTACAGGCAATAACTGGATCACATATTTAGAGTCTATCCTTTCATCCATATGAGCCAGTGAACCCTATGAAAATCCAGCTCTGTGTGCCTTTACAATAAGTTTCTAAAATGTGTCCATTCTTAAAAAATGTCATGTACCACAGATCAGATAATGATAAATGTGGCTATGTTTCATAAAAACCAGGAAGCGAATTACAACCAATGGGGACAACCTAATAGAAACACTGAACTTACTAGGTAACAGTTATTATCCTAAGCATGGAAGGAAATAAAGACTAACCAGCCTTTGGCTGACCTTGTTAATATTGATTTTTACTAATTCTCTATCCTTTAAATCATGCCATGACACACACACAATGATGATATATTTCTTAGCATAATAGAGTTTTCAGATAGTTTGATTATCTACCCTTCTGAAAAAAAATGATATGTGATAGTTAGTCTTATGTATCAATTTGGCTAGACTACAGTACCCAGACATCTAGTCAAACATTAGTTTACTAGAGGCCCGGGGCATGAAATTTGTGTACAGGTGGGGTCCCTAGGCCTGGCCAGCAATCAGGGCGGATCGGGGCCAGACTGATCAGGGCCAGGCCAGAGAGGAGGCAATGGTAACCAGGTTGGGCAAGGAAGAAAAGGACACTGGATGCCGATGCGGCCATTGTCAGCGCCCCGCCACTGCAGCCAGTGGGTGGTGGGCCGATTGGGGGCTGCCAGCTGGGGTGAGGGACAGGGCATGGGAGGTTGGCCACCAGCCCCAAGGAAGGAGCCAGCCCTCGGCCCCCCTAGGAAAGGAGCTATGTCTGCTGCCACCCACTCCCGGTTCCCTGTCCCAACTTGGGGGCTGGTCACAATCAGGTAATTGGGGCCTGCTGGCTTAGGGGGAGGGACTGTGGGAGGTTGACCAATATATATATTGCTGTGAATGTGTTTTTTTAAAAAATCTTTATTGTTGAAAGTATTACATATGTCCCTCTTCCCCCCATTGACCTCTCCCAGCCTACCCCTAACCTCCACCCAAAGCCTTTACCACCCTATTGTCTGTGTTCCTGGGTTATGCATATATGCATACAAGATCATTAGTTGATCTCTTTCCACTCCTCCACACTCCCTTGCCTTCCCTCTGAGGTTTGACAGTCTGTTCTATGCTTCTATGACTTTGGATCTATTTTAGATGAGATTAACATTTAAATCAGTAGACTTTGAGTAAACCAGATTGCCCTCCATAATCTGGGTGGGCCACATCCATTCAGTTAAAGACCTTAAGAGAAAAAAGACTGATTTCCTCTTCTGTGGAAGAGGGAATTCTGCTTACAAACTGCCTTTTTTAAAATTTTAATTTATTTTTAGAGAGAGTGGAAGAGAGAGGGAAACAGAGAGAAACACATTGATTGGTTGCCTCCTGTATGCTCCCTGACCAGGGCTCAGGTTGGGGAGGACCCTGCAACCAAGGTATGTGCCCTTGACTGAAATCAAACCAGGACCTTTTGGTCCGAAGGCTGACGCTCTATCCACTGAGCCAAACTGGCTAGTGCCCAAACTGCCTTTAGAATTGGACTTCAGATGCAACATCAATTCTTCCCTGGGTTTTCAGCCTACTGGCCTGCCCTGCGAATTTTGAACTTTCCAACCTCCACTAATCTCATGAGCTTATTCCTTATAATAATGCATTTCTCTCCCCCCTTCTGCTTTTCTCTCTCTCTCTCCCTTGTTCTCTCCCTCCTGCCCTCTCTCCTTCTCTCCTCCCCTCTCTCCCTCCTTTTCCCTCCCTTTGCTTCCCTCCCTCCCTCCTATTGATTCTGCTTCTCTGAAGAAACTGGACTAAAACTAGTGGTTAAATGGGAAGTGTCTGTTAAGTCCTTGGGTATGCCCTAGGAATAAGTTTCACTAACTTTCTCCTTTGATATTTATTATAAATGAGCTAATATCCTTAAATTTTCTTCCATTTGTACCTTATAGAGATACTGGGAAAAACAAGTCAGGTATCAAGCAAAAACAGATAATATTTTCAAGCTGGGTAGAAAGTTCCCAGATAGCTTTAATTGTCTATGGTCATTGTTATAATTTTACCTACCTGGCAGCATTCTTAGACATCTGTTTCTCATGGTGCAAATGCAAGTACAGCCACTGAGGATGTCTGATCTCAGTCTGTGTGTGTTAAAAAACACTTTCTGTTTGGAATATATATTGTGTCATAGAGGAAGTAACTTAAGAAATTGTTGATCTGGATTCTTTCTTTCCCACAATCTGCCCAATAATTCACTTCTCAGGGACTCCAGTTCTTCTTTTTAAGGATTTACATAGTATTTTAAGTCTGTACAGGAAGCCTCTTTGAGGGTGATTTTTAAATGTTTTCACATAGGAAAATGTGATACTGTGCATTCAAAAGACCTTCCCAAATGAAGAATCACTCTACTGGTCTTTTTGCTCCTATAGGACCTTAGGTCAGAGTGAACAGAATTATCTATTTATTATCTATTAATTGATATTTTATTGAAGTATAATTGACCTATATTATATACTTCCAGATGTACAACATCATAATTTGATAACTGTATACACTGGGAAATGATCACCAGAATGTCTAGTTAACATTCATCACCATATATAATTATAATTTTTTTGTCATGAGAACTTTTAAGTTCTACTTTGTTAGCAACTTTTAAATATGCAATACTTTATTATTGACTATAGTCACCATGCTGTACATTACATGCCATGGCTTATTTATTGTATAACTGGAAGTTTGTATCTTTTCACTCCATTTAACCATTCCTCCCCTTCACCCTCCAACTCTGGCAGTAACCAATCTGTGCTCTGTATCTATGAGCTATTTTTTTTATTTTTATTTCACATATAAATGAGATAATATGATATTTGACTTTCTCTGTCTGATTTATTTTTCTAGGCATAATGACCCCCAGATCCATCCATGTTGTCATCAATAGCAACATTTCACTCTTTTTTTAAATGGCTAAATAATATTCTCATTCATGAATAGGCACTTAGATTGTTTCCATATCTTGGCTGTTGTAAATAATGTTGCAATTAACATTAGGATATATATCTCTTTTTGAGTTAATATTTTCTTCAGAAAAGTACCCAGAAATTAAATTGCTGGATCATATGATAATTTTATTGTAATTTTTTCAGGGACCTTCAAAAGTTAATGTCTTGTTGCTATTTTAAAATACATGTATGTTCTATCTGAGGAGCATCAATAGCATGAGCAGCTCACTCCCACGCTAGGAGCAGCAGCCGCATGAGCAGACCACCCCCCATCCAAGGAGAAGCAGCTGCACAAGCAACCTGAACCTGTACAAGGAGCAGCAGCCCTGCAAGCAACTTGCCCCTGTCCAAGGAGCGGCAGCATCATGAGTAGTCTATCCCATCTGAGGAACAGCAGCAGCACGCAGCCAGCCCCCATCTAAAGAACAGCAGGCAAACAGTCTGCCCCTGTCCAAGGAGCGGCAGCCATGTGAACAGCTGGCCCCCGTCCAAGGAGCAGCAGACACGAGCAATCCGTCCCCATCTGAGGAGCAGAGAAACCTCATAATCAGCCCACTCCCATCCAAGGAACAGCAGCTGTATGAGCAGCCTCCCCCACCAGCCAGAGGAGGCACCACTGCTGTGAACAGCACCCACCAGAGGAGCCACTGCCAACTGAGAAGCAGCTGCTACCATAACCGCCCAAGGAGCAACCGCAGCCAGAGAAGCCACTGCCACCCAAGGAGCAGCTCCTGCACAGCTCGGCATCTAGATCAGTTGGCGAGACCAAAAATGGGTAGACAAAGATACCCCCAAAGGAAAGAAAAGGGGGAATCACCAGAAAAGCAACTCAGTGAAACAGAGGCATGCAATATGTCAGAAAAATAATTCAGAATAAGAGTCATAGAGTTCATAAACCAGATGGAAGAAAAAATCAACACCTTATGTAAGAATCAAGAAGAAATGGATGAAAAAAAATCAACAACTTATGTAAGAATCAAGAAGAAATTAAGAGTGATATAGCTGCAATAAAAAAAACCATGGAAAGTTTCAACAGTAGACTAGGGAAGCAGAGGACCGAATTAGTGAACTACAAGACAGGGAAGCAAAGCACAGCTAAACTGAATTGCAACTGGAGAAAAAATTTAAAAGACAGGAGGAGAGCCTAAGGGAACTATGGGACAACATGAAATGAAGCAACATACGAATAATAGGGGTGCCAGAACAACAGGAAGAGGAACAAGGGTTAGAAGAACTATTTGAAGAAATAATGTCAGAAAACTTCCCTGATGTGGCAAAGAAAAAAGTCACACAAGCACAGAGAGTCCTAAACAGGATGAACCCGAAAAGACCCACACCAAGACATATCATAATTACAATGGCAAATATTCAGGACAAAGAGAGAATCTTAAAGGCTGCAAGAGAGAGACAGAAAGTCACATACAAGGGAGCTCCCATTAGATTATCAAGTGATTTCTCAACAGAAACACATCAGGCCAGAAAAGAATGGAAAGAAATTTACAACGAGATGTAAACCAAGGGACTGAATCCAAGAATACTCTACCCAGCAAGGTTATCATTCAAAATTGAAGGGGAGGGGAAAAAAGAAGGTGGCTGGCAGGACAGAGGTGAGGGAGAGGAAATGAGTGAGTGAGGGGATGAAAGGAGAGTGTGTGGATGTGTGTGGTGTGTGAGTGAGTGAGTAAGGGACAGTTAAATCTTGCAGGAGCAGCAGGGGCTAGCAGACAGGCTTTCTTAGACAAGGAGAGACTACCACTGCTGCGGACACTCCCTGGACTGCGGGACTCCAGCATGGAGCCCATGCCATCTTGAAGGGGAGAATAGCCTTTTTTAAGAACTCATCAGCACCACCAACCAGACAGGCCTTGGAACTGCCCTGTGACCCAGCAGCCACTCCAGCCAAAATCCTGCTGCCCCACCCGCAGACCTGTGGACCCTGGGACCTCCACCTCCAAAGGTGCACCGCTCAGCAGCAGTAAGTGCAACCTCCGCTCCCCCGTCCCCCCAGTGGCAGAACTCTGGACAAAACATTAGCGCTTTTCCAGTGCGCGCAGGCAGCCAGGGTACTCTACTCCCATAGGCAGCACCTGGGAGCCACTGGGAGCCCCTGCAGGTGTGATTTTGTACAGACAAGGGCATGTGGCCTTGCAGTAGAAATTCTGAACTCTCTCTTCCTGAATAACTGCCCACGGACACCCCAGCCATGCAACTTCAGTGCCAGGGCCCCTCAGAGTGCGTCAGAGTTCTGTGCAAGCAAACTCACCACCACAGACAAGGTCAGGCAACCTGAGCCCACTCACAGGGTCCTCTGGGGAGCTCTTTTGAGCCACTGCTGGGTGTGATTCTATACAGACAAGGACGCGCTGCCCCGCAGTAGAAACTCTGAACTCCTTCCTCCTGAATAACTGCCCATATATATCCCAGCTGTTTAACTTCAGTGCCAGGGCTGCTGCTCAAAGTGTGTCAGAGCTCTGTGCAGGCAAAGGCACTGCCAGTCCACATGCGCACTTCCAACGGGCAGGCACCCTGAGCCCATCTACCCACAGGGCACTTGTGGGAGCTGCTGTGAGTCATGGCTGGGTGTGATATTGGACAAACAGGGACACGTTGCCCCCTCCCTGCCCCCAGGACAGTAGAAATTCTGAATTCACTCATCCTGGACACCTGCACAGACACCCCAGCAGGGTAACTTCAGTGCCAGGGCCCCTCAAAGTGCATCAGAGCTCTGTGCCAGCAAACTCACCGCCACAGACGTGCACATTTCCAAAGGGCAGGCACCCTGAGCCTATCTATCCACAGGATCCTCTGAGGAGCTGCTTTGAGCCCCTGCTGGATGTGATTCTGTACAGACAAATACTCCCTGCCCCACAGTAGAAATTCTGAACTCCCTCTTCCTGAATAACTGCCCACATTCACCCCAGCTGCTCAACCTCAGTGCCAGAACCACTCAGAGTGCATCAGAGCTCTGCGTGGGCAAACACACCTCCACATATGCGAATTTCCAACAGGCAGGCACCCTGAGCCCATCTACCCACAGGGTGCTAGTGGGAGCCACTGTGAGCTCTTCCTGGGTGTGATCTTGAACAAACAGGGGCACACTGCCCCCCCACCCCCCAGCAGTAGAAATTCTGAATTCATTCATTCTGGAGACTTACCCATAGATGCCTCAATTAAGCGGCTACACTGCCAGGACCCTTCAGAGAGTTTCAGTATGCCTTGCAGACAAATGTACTGTGGGTGCCCCTGTGAACTGCCACTGGGAGTGAGCGCCTATCTATCACAGGTACAGCAGCAAAAGCTGAGTCTGCCCACCCCACAACTACAGAACTCTGGACACCACAGTCACGCCTTTCCATAGTGCAGGCCCACAGAACCCCATTACCCCAACAGATGGTTCCTGGGTGCCACTGTGAGTCCCCACTGAGCATGCGTGATTTCAACTAAGGGTGCAAGACAGCAAAAATTGGGACACTCCCCTCTATAGCTGCTGACTTCTCGATACCACAGTTGTGCCTCTCAAGCTCACAGGCCTACATCAAGAGAACCCAAATAGCTCAAGTAGGGAGCTACACTAGATTACCAAGCCCAGGAGAACTGAGAGATTACACCAGTAGCACCATCCCCAAAAGAACCTGGGTAGCAAAGCAATTGGCTCTACAATTAAAACATTACAGGAAGACATGGGAAGACAAAAAAGCAACCTCCAAAGGAAAGAAAAAGAGGAATCACCAGAAAGGGAGTTAAATGAAATTGACCCAGCAGCTTATCAGAGAAAGAATTCAGAGTAATGGTTCTAAGGATGCTCGAATGGCTGGATGACAAATACACACAACTCAATGAGAATTATAAGGAGATGAATGAGAATGTTGCCAACATGAAAAGGAAGCAAGAGGAGATGAAGAACGACATAGCTGCAATAAAGAACACAATGGAAGGCTTAAACAGTAGACTAGAAGAGGCTGAGGACTGCATCAGTGAATTAGAAGACAAGGTAGGAAAAAACACACAAACACACCAGCAACTGGAAAAAGACGTAAAAAGCAAGAGGAGAGCCAAACGGAGCTTTGGGACAACACAAAAGAGACAATATTCACATGATAGGGGTACCAGAAGGAGAGGAAGAGAAGCAAGGAATAGAAAACCTGTTTGAAGAAATAATGACAGAAAACTTCCCTGATATTGGCAAGAAAAAAACCATGCAAGTCAAAGAGGCACATAGAGTACCAAACAAGATGAGCCCTAAAAGACCAGCACCAAGACACATCATAATTAAATTGGCAAACATCAATGACAAAGTAAGAATCTTAAAGGCTGCCAGAAAGTTACCTACAAAGACTCTCCTATTAGAATATCAATGGATTTCTCAACAGAGACACACCAGGCCTGAAGGGAATGGAATGAAATATACAAAGTGATGCAAAGCAAGGGAATTAACCCAAGAATACTATACCCAGCAAGGCTATAATTCAAAATTGAAGGAGGAATCAGGAGCTTCACAGACAAAAAAAGGATTAAGTGAGTTTATCACTACCAAGCCAGCAATGCAAGAAGTGCTGAAGGGACTGCTGTAAAAAGAAGAAAGAGAAAGGCAAGAAGAAACACAAACATTAAGGAAAACTATGACAACAAACATGTACTTGTCAATAATAACATTAAACATAAATGGATTAAATGCACCAACCAAAAGACATAGGGTAGCTGAATGGATAAGAAAACATGACCCATATATTTGCTGTCTGCAAGAGACCCACCTCAGAACAAAGGATTCACAGAGACTGAGAGTGAAGGGACAGAAAAACATTTTTCAGGCAAATGGAAATGAGAAAAAAGCTGGGGTTGCAATACTTATATCTGATAAAATAGACCTCAAAGTAAAGGCCATAACAAGAGATAAAGAAAGCTACTACATAATACTAAAGGGAGCAATTCAACAAGAAAACATAACTCTGGTAAACATATATGTACCCATACAGGGGCACCCAAATACATAAAACAACTTCTGGAAGATATCCAGGGAGAGATTGATAGCAACACATCATAGTAGGGGACTTTAATACCTCACTGACACCACGGGATAAACCAACTTAACAAAAAATCAGAAAAGTCACAGCAATCCTAAATGACACTAGATCAGATGGACTTAACTGACATCTTTAGAACATTCCACCCCAAAGATACAGATGAACCTCTAGCCAGACTCACCAAGAAGCAAAGAGAGAGGACCCAAATAAACAAAATCAGAAATTAAAGAGGAGAAATAACAACAGACCCCACAGAAATACAAAGGATTGCTAAAAAATACTGTGAACAACCCTATTCCAACAAACTGGACAACCTGGAGGAAATGGACATATTCTTAGAAAAATACAACCTTCCAAAATTCAAACAGGAAGAATCTAAAAATCTCAATAGTCTGATAGCTATGGAAGAAATCGAGGCAGTCATTAAAAAGCTTCCAGCAAATAAAAGTCCGGGGCCAGATGGCTACACAGGGGAGTTTTACCAAACATTCAAGGAAGAACTAAAACCTATCCTCCTCAGACTATTTCAAAAATTCAAGAGGAAGGAACACTTCCAAGCTCCTTCTATGAAGCCAGCATCACCCTAATAACAAAACCAGATAAAGACAACACAATGAAATAGAATTACAGGCCAGTATTCCTCATGAACATAGATGCCAAAATCCTCAACAAAATTCTAGCAAATTGGATCCAGCACTACATCAGAAAGATCATACACCATGACCAAGAGGGATTTATCCCAGAGATGCAAGGATGGTACAATATCTGCAAATCAATAAACGTGATACATCACATAAACAAATTGAGAGATAAAAACCACATAGTCATATCAATTGATACAGAAAAAGCATTTGACAAAATCCAACACCCTTTCTTGATAAAAACTCTCAAAAAGGTGGTAATTGAAGGATCATACCTCAACGTAATAAAGTCACATATGACAAACCCACAGCCAACCTCATACTCAATGGGCAAAAACTAAAACCATTTCCCCTAAGAACAGGAACAAGACAGGGATGCCCACTCTCACCACTCCTGTTCAACATAGTGCTGGAAGTACTAGCCATTGCAATCAGACAAGAAGAAGAAATAAAAGGCATCCAAATTGGAAAAGAAGAAGCAAAACTGTCCTTATTCGGAGATGAAATGATACTGTACAAAAAAACCCCCTAAGGACTCCATCAAAAATTATTAGACTTAATAAATGAATTCGGCAATGTAGCAGGATACAAAGTTAATGCCAATAAATCTATGGCATTTCTATACACCAATAATGAACTTACAGAAAGAGAGACTAAGAAAGCAATCCCATTTACCATTGTACCAAAAAAATTAAGATACCTAGGAATAAACTTAACTAATGAGGTAAAAAGACCAATACTTGGAAAACTACACGAAACTAAAAAAAGAAATAGAGGAAGACATAAACAGATAGAAGATCATACCATGTTCATGGATTGGTAGAATCAACATATTCAAAATGTCCATACTACCCAAAGCAATCTATAAATTCAATGCACTTCATATTAAAATACCAATGGCATATTTCACAGACCTAGAAAGAACTTTCCAAAAATTCATCTGGAATAAAAAAAGACCCCGAATAGCTACAGCAATCCTGAGAAAGAAGAACAAAGTAGGTGGGATCTCAATACCAGATATCAAGCTGTATTACAAAGCCACTGTTCTTAAAACAGCCTGGTACTGGCACAGAAACAGGCATATAGACCAATGGAATAGAATAGAGAACCCAGATATTGACCCAAACCACTATGCCCAATTAATATTTGACAAAGGAGGCAAGAACATACAATGTAGTCAAGACAGTCTCTTCAACAAATGGTGTTGGGAAAATTGGACAGATACATGCAAAAAAAAAATGAAACTAGACCACCAAATTACACCATACACAAAAATAAACTCAAAATGGATTAAGGACTTAAACATACTATGGGAAACCATAAAAATCCTAGAAGAATCCATAGGCAGAAAAATCTCAGACATATGCCAAAGCAATTTCTTCACTGAATCTGCTCCTAGGGCAATTGAAACTAAAGAGAAAATAAGCAAATGGGATTACATCAAAATAAAAAGCTTTCGCACAGCAAAGGAGATCATCAATAAAACAACAAGAAAGCCCACTGCATGGGAAAACATATTTGCCAATGATAGCAATGATAAGGGTATAATCTCCAACATTTACAGGGAACTCATGCAGCTTAACAAAAAGAAGATAGACAACCCAATAAAAAAATGGGCAACTGATCTAAAAATAGACACTTTTCGAAAGAAGACAGAAGGAAGGCCAAGAGACATATGAAAACCTGCTCAAAGTCACTAATCATCAGAGAGATGCAAATCAAAACAACAGTGCGGTATCATCTCACACCTGTCAGAATGGCTATTATCAACAATCAACAAATGACAAGTGCTGGTGAGGATGTGGAGAAAAAGGAACCTTTGTGCACTGCTGGTGGGAATGCAGACTGGTGCAGCCACTGTGGAGAACAGTATGGAGTTTCCCCAAAAAACTAAAAATGGAACTCCCATTTGACCCAGCAATCCCACTTCTAGAAATATATCCCAATAAACTAGAAACATGAATCAGAAAGGTTATATGCACCCCTATGTTTATAGCAGCACAATTCACTATAGCTAAGATTTGGAAACAGCCTAAGTGCCCATCAGCAGATGAGTGGATTAAAAAACGTGGTACATCTACACAATAGAACACTACGCTGCGGTAAAAAAGGAGTTCCTACCATTTGCAACAACATGGATGGAGATGGAGAGCATTATGCTAAATGAAATAAGCCAGGCAGAGAAAGATAAATATCACATGATCTCACTCATTTGTGGAATATAATGAACAACGTAACTGATGAACAAAAATAGATCCATAGACAGAGAAACATCAATCAGAACGTCAAACCTCTGGGAAGGTAGGGGAGAGTGGGGGTGAGGGGGAAAGATCAACCAAAGGACTTATATGCATGCATGTAAGCCTAATCAATGGACACAGACAACAGGGGGGTGGGGGCATGAATGGGAGGTGGGGGTAATGGGGGAATAAGAACACATATGTAATACCTTAATCAATAAAGAAATTAAAAAAATAAAAAATAAAAAAATAAAATACATATATGTTCACAGGAAGTTGCAGAAACAATGCTAAGAGGTCCTGTGTAACTTTCATCCAGGTTCTTGGAAAGATGACATTTTTATGTAATGATAGTCATATACTTTAACCAAGAAATTGGAATTGGTACAATGTGTGTGTATAGTTCTGCGACATTTTATCACATGTAGATTCCTGTAACTGCCACTACAATCAACATACATAATGATTCAACCACCACAAAGATCTCCTCCATGTTACCCCAACATCCCTAATCTCTAGTTGGTCTAAAACTAAGGTGGTTTTTCTTCTTCAACAATACTCAAAACAGTCTTAGATTCATACTTATTGATAAAAGAAAATACTTCTGATATGTTTTATAAATAAGAAAAACATACACCCCCATACATTTCCTGTAGTCTGTATGATGGGATTATATTAATTTTCTATGTTTATACCTTTTTCACTTTCTTTTTTCTATGTCTATTAGTTGTCCAGAGCTGCTATTACAAAATAAATCAGACTAGATAGCGTAAACAACAGATATTTATTTTCTCACAGTTCTGGAGGCTAAATGTACAAGATGCAGGTAGTGGCAGGATCTCTGGTGTCTCTTTTTCTCCTTTAGGAACACCAATTCTATGGGATTAGGACCTCATTTGCCTTTACTCCTAAAAGACCATATCTCCATATATGGTCACAGAGGGTTAGGGTTTCAACATATAAATTTTGTGGGGGGACAATTCATTCTAAAATACCATATGCTATTTAACATTGACAAAAATTAAGGAAAGGGTAAATTTTACATAAAAAAGTGTTGATTTCCACTTAATTCCTGAAGAATATTTTTTTCTGGATATAGAATTCTGGGTTGATAAGACTTTTCTTTCAAAACTTGAATCATGTTGTGCTACTGATAGCCATAATTTATGATGAGAAATTAGCTGATATTTGAATTGTTTTCCCCTTATGGATGAGTATTATTATTTATTTAAACCCTTGCTGCTTTTGAGATTTTTGTTTTGTTTTTAGTTTGCAGAAGTTTGATTTTGTTGTACTTTGGCTTAGATTTCTTTGAGTTTATGCTGTGTGGAGTTTCCTCAGCTTTTTGAATGTATATGTTTTTGTCAAAATTGAGAAATTTTTATCCATTTTGTCTCTGAATGATTTTTTCAGTTCCATGTTCTCTATCTCCCTATAGAATTCAGTAACAGAAATATTAAATTTTGTTATAGTCCCACAGGTCCCAAAATCTCTCTTCATTTTTTTGGTAGTATATATTTTTGTCTTTTGTTCATATTGGGTAAGTTATATGGTTCTGTCTTTAAGTTCATTGATTAACCCCTTTTATCTTCATTTTGCTAGTAAGCTCATCCATTAGCGTTTTCTTTTAAAAATCTTTTTTGATTGTTCAATTACAGTTGAGATACAATATTACATTATTTTCAGGTGTACACCCCAGTGATTACACATTATATAACTTACTAAATAATCATCTCAATAAATCTCACACCCATATGACACCATACATGGTTGTCAATATATTTTTGACTATATTCCCTATGCTGTTCTTTGCATCTCTATGAATATTCTGTAACTACCAACTTGTGCTTCTAAATCCCTTCACCTTTTTTGCCCATCCCGCAACTCCTTTCCCATCTGGCGACCATCAAAACGTTCTCTGTATCTATGAGTTGATTTCTGTTCTATTGTTTTCTTATTTTAATTTTTAGATTCAGTTGTTGATAGATATATATTTATTACTATTTTATTTTTTATATTTTAGATCTTCCCCTTCTTAAAGTAAACCCTTTAACATTTCATGTAATACTGGTTTGGTGGTGCTAAACTCCATTAGTTTTTTCTTGTCTGGAAGCTCTTTATCTCTCCTTCAATTCTAAATGATAGCTTTGCTGAGTAATTTTTTATTTTGGTTTGAGAGATTTTAGGAAAGTTGAAGCATGAGGCAAGAAAGGCCAGTTGTATAGAAAAGCTACTGGAAATGGCTTGGATTGGCTGAGAAACTGGGTGGGGCAGGGTCTCAGGGAATCACCAGGGCAGGCGAAGAGTGTCAACCAGGTTGTCTGAGACTCAGATGTGGTGGTGGCCTGCCTGCTCTGTGTGGGTGTTTGGGTGCCTCAGAAAAGGAACAATGGCCAATGCCAGCACTTCTCTTTGGGAGAAAGCTGTCTCTGCAGCTCTTGCCCTGATGCCAGGAAATTCAGTTCCTCTCTGTATCTCCCTGGTTTCTTTCAAGCTGCTGCCCCAGAACTGTAGCTCAGAGGGAGTGAATCCAAGTAAGGCTGTGCATGGGCTCTTTAGGAGGGATGCCTGAAACTCCTGGAACTTTTGCCTCACTCAGCCCAAATCCCTACTAGTTTTTATAGCCAGAAGTTATGAGGACTTCTATTCATGGCTCTGGAACCCTGGTCTGGGAGGGTCTGGTGTGGGGCTGAGACCCCTGGGTCCTCAGCTGGGGCCTCTACAGCCAAGATATACCTCCCATTTTTAAACCACCACTTGTGGGTGTGAGACCAGCCCATTCCATGTCTCTGCCACTCCTACCAGTCTCAATGTGGCTTCTTTAAATCCTTAGATGCAGGACTTCCATTCAGCCCAATTTCAGGCAGTCCTGAATCATGATTGTACTGGAGTTTAGTTGTACTTTTGATGTGGTTATGGGAGGAATTCAAGTACCACATTTACTTACACTGCCATCTTGACTGGAAGACCAGTAGAGCTTTCACTTAAGTTATTGTGTTTTTCAGGTCTAAAATTTCCATTTTGGTCTTCATTATATCACCTGTTTCTTTGTCAAGGTTTTCTATTTTTTTTTTTTTTGCTGAGAGTTTCTATTTTTTCATTTGTTTCAAAAAGTTTGTTTGCTATTTCTCATTGAAACTTTCTTTTATGATGGCTGCTTTAAAATACTTGTCAAATAATTCTAATTTGTGTCATCTAAAGTTGAGCTGTCCCTGGTTCTTGATATTATAATGATTTTTTTATTGTATACTGGATATTTAGGGTATTATGTTTTAAATCCATGGATTTTAATAAAATCTTGTTCTGGAAGGCTACTCTGACATCATGCCAAGGGGGAAAAGGACTGTCTTCTTGTTGCTGGAACTGAGGGTGAAAATCCAGATTCCCCACCTGGGTCCACAGACACTCCAGCGGGGGAGGGATACCTTGTTACTGCTGGGTGGAGTTGGAAGCTCTCCCTCACAATCTTGCTGACACTACCATTTCTTGGAGTTATAGGAGGCCTTGTAAAATGTTCCTCACATGGCTTCTACTGACATGACTGAGAGGAGCTCCTTACTACTGGGTGTGATGAAAGTCCCAGCTGCTTCCCTGCTACCAGCCCATTGGGGTGAGAGGGGGTGTTTCATTACAGGTGGGTTAGGGTAGAGCTTTGGACTTCCCACTTGACCTTTGCTGATGAGGATAAGGGTTTGGCCAGTTTTTCTCTGTGGTGTTTGGTTGCAGTAGAGCAGTTACTAAATACTATTTTATATTTTGCTAAGCTTCCCCTTTCTTCTTTGGCTAGGGAAAGAAGATATAATCTAGCTGCCCCTTCCAAACTGAAATCTGATTATTAATGGACTGGCCTAGCTCAGAGCTGTCCCATGGAAAAGAACCCATAACTATGTTGCCAGGGAGGACAGACACTGAAGATGCCAGCAGTCAAAGAGTTGAATGCTATGCACTAGGTCCAGGATAACTGGTACACCCTGTTCACGGCAGAGTTTTAGGACACTATGGACAGGAGTATCTCTGAACACCAGTCTCACTTGATGATGTCTCATGTCTTTGCTAACATTAATAGTAAACCGAGCAAATATCCTTCCCATTACAACTGTAATAAAAAAATTGAGAATACTGTCACCATAAACTTTTATTTTGGTCCAGTTTTTCAATTATTTACTGTATGAGTTTTGCTTTAGTCTTGCTTAGATTATTATCCTTCATTTTTCTAAAGTTTTAACAAATATAGACTCTCATTGAATGTAAACTGTAATTGACAAATAAAATAAGAGAAAAAAGAGATGAGAAGTAATAGTGTTACCATAGGTAGCTAGATATTAATAAAGGAAAGGAGCAAAGAGAATTAGACATTATTATTATTAATGTTTTTAATCCTCACATGAAGACATGCTTAGAGAGAGTAAGGGGGAAGAGAGAGAGAGACAGAGAGAGAGAGAGACAGAGAGAGAGAGAGAGAGAGAGAGAGAGAGAGAGAGAGAGAGAGATCAGTTGTTTTCCATGTGTGCCACAACTGGGGACCAACCCACTATCCAGGTATGTAGTCTGACCAGGAATTGAACTGGCAACCTTTTGGTGCACAGGACAATACTCAACCAATTGAACCACTCCAGCTGGGTGGGACTCAGACATTACTAAGCATAATAAATTAAGGAGCTGAACAGATAATAAGTCTGCTTTGCTAGAAAGTTGCAGCATTCATAGGCATACCAGGGGAATCGCAGCATTTCACCACCAAGGGAATGAACACCCCTCTCTCCTCCAAGTAGGGAGGAAAGAGAGGCTTTCCAATCACCCCAGGATACAACCAGTCCATTTGCCCAGATGAATGGGGGGAAGGGGAGAGGTATAAACAAAAAAGGGAAAATTTCTCTGCTGGGTGAATGCCCAGTAGAAGTCAAAATGTCACAGGGGTAGGTAAGTACTTGTGTAAAAATGAAGATGGCACAAGGGGAAGTCCCTTCTCTTTGAGGCACGCACAGTAGGAACTAAGATGGCAAGCATTAGGGACAGAGCCTGGAAAAAGGATGGGATTGGATAAGGGAAACAGAACCCTGGAGGCTCTAGGAAGTGGATTGACTAGGGGAGGATCCAAAGCCAGCCCTCAAAAAGATTGGGAAGTTGATTTTGAAAGGGTGCCCAGTCCTTCCCAAGCCTGAGATAATATAACCCAAACTTAACAAAGCTCTCCCTCTCCCTCGGTAACATGTGCTCTCCCCGTTAATTTGTGTGTTGTCTTCCCCTAGCAGCCACAAAGCCCCAGCAGCCACCTGGGACATGTGGCAGTCTGTGTGGGCTCCAAGTGCAGGCCTGGGTAGGACACAGTGTCAGCCAAAATGCAACTGGGAACAGAAACTAAGCTAGCTAGATGGGGACAGGGACCAAACTGGACTGAACCAATCATGCAGAATTTTTGGACCCTGGCCTTTCTCTGGGCTTGATGAAGACAAGGCTGGACTTTTTCTACAGTGGGACAGACAGAAATGAGACATTGGGAACCTGGCCACACCCATTTATTTCAACCCCAATAAATCTTACCACTAAACCTCATTCTCCAGTGCTTGAGTCCCCCAACATGCTTTTCTGATGACTTTGTTAAAGTATCCCATTTGCATTGGCAACAATAATAAATTTCAAAAAGGAAAAAATAATCTTGGTAGATTTTAATGTAACAGAAAATTGTTCAGTAAATAATATTTCCTAAATAAACAGACTATTGTCATGATTCCATTTATTGGAGAGAATATTGTTTTTCCCCTGACTTTACATGCCGTTTTCACACATTGGCTTGAAATGCCATTTCTATTATTATATTGCTACATAGGATGTATTTTTATTTTGTTTCATTGGTTCATTTCTATATTCCTGGAATAATACCACACTTTAAAAAATTCCATGGGTCTGTGTATTGGTTTATTTTGAGGCAAATCTCTGTTTTATATAAAATAAATCCAAATGTGAAATTGGATAAGGGGAGACTTTAATTAGAAAGACTATTCTAATAGGGAGAATTCTCTGGTCCCCAGAAATCTGTGAGTGTTTCAAAATCATGTAGAAGAAGATTTGTCTTTTATAGGGTAAAGAAGAAAGTAGGCAAAAAATTAGCAGAATCTTTGGAGGGGAAGCTTGAACAATAAGGGGAAATCATCAGAGATTTGGACAGGAAATGGGTTTTCTATGGTCAGCTAGTTCCCAAGCGAAACTGCTGGGAGTAGCATATTGTACTTCTGTTGCGTGTGGTTGTTCAGGCTTGTGGGCAAGCAGAATTCAGGGGCCTGGACTGTATGAAAAGAGAAACCTGATTTAAGTATGGTCAAGACACAATAGAGGGTAAAAAAATGGGCAATGTGAACACTTGGTTACTTATTATTGTTTACAGCTGTCTGTCTCTTCTTTCACATTTTTCTTCTGTGTAAACTTATAGTTTTATTAAGTTCTGTAAAAAATGTCTTGGGACTTTCATTGTTATTGCATTTACTGTGTAGATTAATTTGGATTAAATAGCTTTCTTTCAACATTAACATTCTCCCACCTCGTCAGTATACTAGTAATTCTACCTTTATGTAGGTCATGATTTTTTAGTTGTACTTTATAGTACTGTCTCTGAAAACTTTTTGCATTTGTTGTATGAATGTTTCCAGTATTGCTGAAGTTTTGTTTTAAAAATTTAAATGGGTTTCCTATTGTATTTTTTAATTAAATTTATTGGGGTGACATTGGTTAATAGACTTCAAGTGTTTGTTTCTATGATACATGATCTGTATACTGCATTGTGTGCCCACCACCCAAAGTCAACTCATCTTCTGTCACCATATACTTAGTTCCCTTTACAACTTTTACTGTCTCCTGACACCCTTCCCTCTGGTAACCACCATACTGTTGTTGTCTGTGTCTCTGAGTCACAGTTTTATATCCCATGTATGAGTAAAAGCTTATGGTTCTTAGCTTCCTGACTAAATTATTTCACTTAGCATAATGTTCTCAAAAATGGTAGTATTTCATCTTTTCTAATGGATGAGTAGTATTCCATAGTATATATGTACCATATATTCTTTATTTAATCCTCTATTGAAGGACACTTGGTTGTCTCCATGTCTTGACCACTGTGAATAAAGTTGCAATGGACATAGAGGTGCAGATATCTTTGTGAATAAACATTTTTGAGTTTTTCAGGCAGACATCCAGAAGAGGGACTGTTAGTACAATCTCCATCAAAATCCCAATGTAATTAAAAAAAAAGAACTAAAAAAAAAATCAGATTTTTATATAATAACAAAGACCCCAAACAGCCAAAATAATCCTGAGAAAAAAGAATGAAGTAGGTATTTCAAACTACCTGACTTCAAAATATATTACAGAGCTACTATAATCAAAACAGCATGGTATTGGCACAAGAACAGACACAGAGACCAATGGAACAGAATTGAGAGCCCAGAAATAAAACCACAGGTATATGGGCAAATAATTTTTGACAAAGGAGTCAAAAACACATAATGGAGAAAAGAAAGCTTCTTCAATAAACAGTGCTGGGAGAATTGGAAAGCCATATGCAACAAAATGAAAATAAGTTATAGTTTGTCCCCTTGTATTTTAACATGATTTCCTTTGATAAAAAACCATTGCATTGTTTTATATTTTTTTAAATAAGAATTTTTTATTGAGTACAACACTGATTAATAACATTATATAATTTTTGGTATACAACATTAAAATTTAATATCTGTACACACTATAGCTCACCACCAAAATTCTAGTTTTCATTCATCACCATACAATCGACTCCCCTTACACATTTTGTCCTCCCCCCTCCCTTCATCTCTGGTAACCACCAATCTGTTGTCTGTATCTATGAGTTTGTTTCTGTTTAAAAACTTTTGCATTTGGATGGTGATCTTTATATAGGCCTGTTACAGACCTCTCAATATTTTCTGGAGAACTCTTAAGTTCTCTTGGCAGACAATGATGCCTTTTACAAATAATAACTGCTTTGTGGATTTCTTTCAAGTACTTGTACCTCTTTTTCTTTCCTTTTCATTGCATTGGGTTGATATGGGAGGTGGAATAATGAATTGTGAGCCAATTCAGGTATCAATTTGAGAGTTTTTTGAAATAAATGTATATTTTAAAAAATACAGTTTTCTTGATTTCAGAGAGGAAAGGAAAGAGAAAGAGATAGAAACATCAATGATTAGAATCATTGATCAGCTACCTCCTACATGCTCCCTACTGGGGACTGAGCCTGCAACCTGGGCATGTACCCTAACTGGGAATCAAACTGTGACCTCCTGGTTCTTGGGTTGATGCTCAACCACTGAGCCACATTGTCTGGGCTGAAATGAATATTGAACACGTGGACCATAAGGTTGCCCCAAAGTTAAGTCCTGCTTCATAGCCAAAGATAAAGGCCCAATGGTTACTGAATGAGAATCTGTAACTTAACAAAACACCAGATGTTTTGTATGCAGAAGAAATTTCAAGAAGCATTGTGGGCATGACAGTACAAGTTAAGAATTAGCGTTGGAATACACTATGCCTTAGACTTCTTTTCAGCAACTATCTTCTTGCCTTCATTTGAATAGGTCACATTATTAAAATAATTTTTAAAAATTTGTTTTATATAAGAAGTAAAACATGAATACATTCTTGTAAAAAATGCTGCAAACGCAAGAGATACCTGGATGATCTTTATGTTAATACAACCTCCCTTAAATAGGTATTTTCTACCATCACAAATTATCATTTGCTCTGATAGACATAGAATCCATGTTTTCATTATAAGAGTTAAATAAGAATATATCCTAGGAAACATTCAAATGTTAAAAAATTTATACTTTTAGAGTTAAATAGTATTGCACTAAAAGCACCCAAGTTTATCTCACTTTATATTGTACATGGAGATTTTTCTGTGTCAACCTACATAGAATTCATTCAGTCTTTGTGTCTGTGAGCCAGCATTCCTTAAATTTGAAATAACTATTTATTTTGCCATGTCTTACTAATAGTTCATTTGAGTGGTTTGTGTTTTTCCCTGTTTCAATGTTGCAGTGAACATACTGAGGTCAGTCTTCAACTTGAGCATCCTACTTTAGAGGTTTTTAAGAGTAGAGACAACTTTTTGTGGTCTGGTAGATAAAAAAGACCTTATATGGAATTCACCCCCTTGCTGCTGATTCTTGGATGCTGGTGTCCTCTGAATCTGGAAACC
Organism: Corynorhinus townsendii; assembly: GCA_026230045.1. Taxonomy (NCBI): domain Eukaryota; kingdom Metazoa; phylum Chordata; class Mammalia; order Chiroptera; family Vespertilionidae; genus Corynorhinus; species Corynorhinus townsendii. The sequence goes on from JAPDVU010000006.1 coordinate 81,730,326, forward strand.
AGAAGTTTATGACTGAGAAGTGTGGGAACCAATCATACGCTTACTGTATCTTAAAATCCCAGATAGTGGATCTGTACTCAGAGAAATTGAAATTGTGGTATCTGGTGTCCAGGAATCAAGGAACAGGATTAGTAAATTCAAGGCTTAGTCATTTGGGATACTGAGAACTTGGAAAATAGAAGTTCCACGAGTGGTAGATGTACTAGTAAGAAGTTGGAAGAATGTAGAGCTTGGAAAGGAATTGCAGAGTCGGAGAATGGGGAAGACTATTTTAAGTATTCTAATATTTTGTTAGCCTTATCATTGAATTTTAGAATTTCTTTGTGTGATGCAGATATGAATCTCTTATTAACAAGCAAATATTTTATCTTGTTTTCAGACAAAATTTTTAAAAATTAAATTTATTGAGGTGACATTGGTGAATAAGATTATATAGGTTTGGAGCATACACTTCGATGATACGTGATCTGTATTTTGCATTGTGTGCCTACCACCAAAGTCAAGTCAAATCATCTTCCATCACTTCCAGCTTTTAAAAATGGTGTCTTATCATCTCTCTAGATTCTAGATACTTTTATTTAAGTAGTGAATCTTTTAAGTTTTTTCCCCTGTGCCTTTGGATTTTGATTAAAAGGATGTTGTTAGTGAAATTTCAAATTGTGGCTTCTACTTTTTTTTGAAATTTCCCATATGTTCATAATATTGTCCACTTTCCCCAGTAAAACAGGGTTTTCTTAAGTTTGAGGGTAACAGAAGAGAACATGAATTTCCAGTTAAAATTTATTTTTTATTTATGTCTTATATGTTGCTATAGAAACTTTGCTGTTTTTAACAGTAAAAAGGAAGACACCTATTTTTAGCACCTGCATAATATAAGGGAGTTTAGAATAGAGTTTCTCAAGCTCAGCATTATTATTTTTTACTTTTATTTTTTTTAAGCTCAGCATTATTAACATTTGTAGGCTGTATAAATTCTTCAGCTGCGGCTGTTCTGTGCACTGTGGAATATTGAGCAGAATTCCTTGTCTTCATTCACTACATGCCAGTTGGAACCCATCCATCTGTATAACCAAAGATGTCTTCACAAATTGCCAAATGTTCCTTGGAACAATATTGTCCCCTGAGAACTGCTCTAGAGCTTTGTACATATTAATTATAGTTATTTAAGATTCAGTGTCTGTTAGTTTATTTTTAAGCTGGTTCTGTTGATTTCTTCATGGATTGCTTTTTCTTGCTTTTGCTTTTATAATTTTTGGTTGAATGCTGGACAATGTGTGTAGAACACAAGACACTGAGGTATATATTATTTATAACTGGCAATAGGTACACCTATTTTTCTGCTAGGCTGTTTTGGAGTGAGCTTGAATCTATCTAGTGGGAGTTATTTTACTCTGGCTTTTATTTTACTCTAGTGGTACCTTGTTATCTCATGCTTATGGTGGGGCTATTTTGATAGAGGTTTTCTTATTTATTTTGTTTGTTGTTGCTCTACCTTCAGCTGTAGACCTGCCCTGTGTGGCTACATCTCAGAGATGGCCTCTCCACATTTCTGCTATTTCCTCAAAGATTCTATACTCTTATGATTTCCCACTTGGTCCTCAGCAATTCATTAAAAATGTAGGTGAATTCCTGTTAACTAGTCTGGCATCCAGATTATATCCTTTGTGCTCTGCTATATAGGTGAGTCAGTGCTCCTGATGGTCTTTCCTTAGATTTTTTTCTTAGACCTGATGGTCTTTTCTTAGTCTATCGCCATAGAATTTTTTGCTACTGTTACCTCAAGTCTCTTATGGGTTCAAAAAAATCGATGACTTTGTTGTTAATATGGATTTTTCTTATTGTTAGGTTGGGAGAGATACTCATTTCCATTTTTTTTATTTCCTGGGCAAAAATAGAGATTTCCCTCTATTTTCTTTAATAGTTTAATAATTTTATTTTAAATTTAAATCCATCACCATATAGTCATGTAAATTCATAGTTTCATAAAATATGCATTTATAAATTTTGTGCTGAGTAAAAACATTCGCTATAGACATGTAGGAATTTATGAAGGTATTACCTTTTTAAACAATTTTTTTATTGATTAAGGTATTACATATGTACATATCTTCCCATTGCCCCCCCACCCCACTCCCATACATGCCCTCACCCCCCGCAGTGTCTTGCGTTCATTGGCTATGCTTATATGCATGCACACAAGTCCTTCAGTTGATCTCTTATCTCCCCCACCCCTCCCCAACCTCCCCGCTGTAATTTGACAGTCTGTTTGATGCTTTACTGCCTCTGTATCTATCTTTTTGTTCATCAGTTTATAATGTTCTTTATTATCCAAAAATGAGTGAGATCATGTGGTATTTTTCTTTCATTGACTGGCTTATTTCACTTAGCATAATGCTCTCCAGTTCCATCCAGGCTGCTGCAAATGGTAAGAATTCCTTCTTTTTTACAGCAGCATAGTATTCCATTGTGTAGATATACCACAGTTTTTTATTTTTATTTTTATTTTTTTTGGCTTAAACAGCAGAAATTTATGTCTCAACTTTCTTGAAATTTATGTCTCTAAGTTCTGGAAACCAGAAATGAGAGATCAAAATGTTGGCAGGGTTGGTTTCTTTGAGAGCTGTGAGGAAATATGTGATTCCTGCTTCTCCTAGCTTCACTGGTTGCTGGCAATCTTTGGCATTCCTGGACTTGTGGATGTATCATATTGATCTCTGCCTTCATGTTCATGTGGGATCCTCTTGGCGTACGTGTCCGTCCAAATTTCTGCTTTTATAAGGACACCAGTTATATTGATTTAGGGGCCCACCCTATTCCAGTATGACTCATCTTAACTAAATAAATCTGCAACAATCCCTATTTCTATTTTTTAAAAAGAAATCTTTATTGTTCAGATTACAGGTGTTCCTCTTTTTGTTTTCCCCCTACAGCTCCCCTCCACCTGATTCCCCACCCCACCCTACCCCATGCCCTTACACCCTGCCACTGTCCTCATCCATAGGAGTAAGATTTTTGTCCAATCTCTTCCCACACCACTCACACCCGCTTCCCCCTGAGAATTGTCAGTCCACTCCCTTTCTATGTCCCTGATTCTATTATATTCACCAGTCCATTCTGTTCTTCAGATTTTTTATTTACTTGATTTTTAGATTCACTTGTTGGTAGGTATGTATTTGATGTCATTTTGTTGTTCATAATTTTCATCTTTACCTTTTTCTTCTTCTTCCTCTTCTTAAAGAATATCCTTCAGCATTTCATGTAATCCTGGTTTGGTGGCGATGAACTCTTTTAGCTTTTTCTTGTCTGTGAAGCTCTTTATCTGACCTTCAACTCTGAATGATAGCTTTGCTGGGTAGAGTAATCTTGGTTGTAGGTTCTTGCTGTTCATCACTTTGAATATTTCTTGCCACTCCCTTGTGGCCTGCATAGTTTCTGCTGAGAAATCAGCTGACAGTCATATGGGTACTCCCTTGTAGGTAACTAACCGTTTTTCTCTTGCTGCTTTCAAGATTCTCTCTTTGTCTTTTGCCCTTGGCATTTTAATTATGATGTGTCTTGGTGTGGTCCTCTTTGGATTCCTTGTTTGGGGTTCTCTGCACTTCCTGGACTTGTAAGTCTATTTCTTTCACCAGGTAGGGAAAGTTTTCTGTCAGTATTTCTTCTAATAGGTTTTCAATATTCTGCTCTCTCTCTTCTTCTGGCACCCCAAAAATTTGGATGTTGGCATGCTTGAAGTTGTCCCAGAGGCTCCTTACACTATCTTCATATTTTTGGATTCTTTTTTCTTTTTGTTTTTCTGGTTGGGTGTTTTTTGTTTCCTCATATTTCAGATCTTTGGTTTGATTCTTGGGGTACGTTGATCTACAGTTGAGTTTCTGTATATTCTTTATTTTAGACAGTGTATGCTTCATTTCTGGCTGGTCCTTTTCCATTTTTTTTGCATTCTCATTAAGGTCCTTGAAGGTCTCACTAAGCTCCTCAGAAGTGTCATCAAGTTTCTCGGCAGTTTTTAGAAGATTCTTGAGTAACCTTATAAATGTGGTTCTGAACTCTATGTCATCCAGTAGTTTGCTTTCCTCCGTTTCTTTCATTCGTGACATGTTTCTTTGTTTCTGCATTTTGGCTGCTTCCCTGTGTTGATGGAGTGGCTTTGTGTGGTAGGTGACCTATAGGGGGCAGTAGCTCAGCCTCCCCAATCACCTGATGTGGACGCTCTTGGCACACCCCTTTGTGGGCTGAGTGCAAAGTCTTGGTGTAGTTAAGCCTTAATTGCTGTTGGTACGCTGGGAGGAATTGACCTCCAGGCCAATCGGCTGTGAGGACTCGCTGTGTCTATAAGAACTGCTGTGCTGGAGACATGCTTATGGTGCAGGACTTGTTTCAGTGGGGCTTTGGTGCTTGCTGAGTCTGCCTCTTGAATGTGTCACTTATGGATGTGAGGAGTTGAAATCTGGTTTCTCACACTGACCACTAGGTATACTGGCTTCTGGATCTCCAATGGGGTGCAGGTCAGCTATTGTCTGAGTCCACCCAGCAGGAGCTACAGCGAGAGCTACAGTTTTCTCCTCTTTGCTTGTGGTTTGGAGGTTTTGGAGCTGTCTGACCCAGGTTGCAAGTTTGCTAGGTTAAGCTGCGATAGGGCAGGCCTTTCTTATGCTAATGCTGCTGCTTGGAGCTTGGGCAGGTTTGTAGGTTGTGTGGGATGGGGTCTCAGGGCGTCACTAGGCTAGGGCGTGGCAAACAGCCATGGCTGCTAGTTAGCTGGCTCTGTGTCTTCGACTGCGTCCCATGCCCCAGTGCAGTAAACAATTATTCTTGCATGCAGCTCTGCAAGCAGGCCCCCCTCACTTTCTGACCCGGTGACAGACAATCCAGCTTCTCCCCATAGGAGTTTGGGTCCCCCGCATCTCCCCAGAAACTGTATTTCAGAGTAATCGGGGGCTTGTCTCCCCTTTGGGTTGAAAAAAGCAACACCTGCCGCCAGCCCAAGTCCCGCGCCTCTGTACCTCAGCTTTTCAGCGCTTGTGCACGTGTCAATGCTCTTTTCTCTTTCCTTCTAGTTGTAGAATTTCCACTCAGCCAGCTTTCCTGTGGTTCTGGGTGATAAACGTTTTGTCTTTCAGTTGCAGTTTTGAAATTGTTGTGCGAGGCAGCAGTTTAGGTGTTTACCTACGCCACCATCTTGGATTCCTCCCCACCACAGTTTTTTAATTCACTCATCTGCTGATGGGCACTTAGGCTGTTTCCAAATCTTAGCTATTGTAAATTGTGCTGCTATTAAAAAAGGGGTGCATATATCCTTTCTGATTGGTGTTTCTAGTTTCTTAGGATAAATTCCTAGGAGTGGGACTACTGGGTCAAATAGGGGTTCCATTTTTAGTTTTCTGAGGAAACTCCATACTGTTCTCCACAGTGGCTGCACCAGTCTGCATTCCCACCAGCAGTGAACAAAGGTTCCTTTTTCTCCGCATCCTCACCAGTACTTGTCATTTGTTGATTGTTGATAATAGCCATTCTGACAGGTGTGAGATGGTACCGCAGTGTTGTTTTGATTTGCATCTCTCTGATGATTAGTGACTTTGAGCATGTTTTCATATGCCTCTTGGCCTTCCTTCTGTCTTCTTTCGAAAAGAGTCTATTTAGATCAGTTGCCCATTTTTTTATTGGGTTGTTTATCTTCTTTGTGTTAAGCTGCATGAGTTCCCTGTAAATGTTGGAAATTAAACCCTTATCATTGATATCATTGGCAAATATGTTCTCCCATGCAGTGGGCTTTCTTGTTGCTTTATTGATCGTCTGCTTTGCTGTGCAAAAGCTTTTTATTTTGATGTAGTCCCATTTGTTTATTTTCTCTTTAGTTTCAATTGCCCTAGGAGCAGTATCAGTAAAGAAATTGATTTGGCATATGTCAGAGATTTTTCTGCCTGTGGATTCCTCTAGTCTTTTTATGGTTTCTCATTGTATGTTTAAGTCCTTTATCCATTTTGAGTTTATTTTCGTGTATGGTGTAAGTTGGTGGTCTAGTTTCATTTTTTTGCATGTATCTGTCCAATTTTCCCAACACCATTTATTGAAGAGACTGTCTTGACTCCATTGTATATTCTTGCCTGCTTTGTCAAATATTAATTGAGCATAGTGATTTGGGTCGATTTCTGGGTTCTCTATTCTATTCCACTGGTCTATATGCCTGTTTCTGTGCCAGTACCAGACAGTTTTGAAAACAGTGGCTTTGTAATACAGCTTGAAATCTGGCATTCAGATCTCACCTACTTTGTTCTTCTTTCTCAAGATTGCTGTGGCTATTCAGGGTCTTTTTTTTTTTATTCCAGATGAAGTTTTGGAGAGTTCTTTATAGGTCTGTGAAATATGCCGTTGGTATTTTAATGGGAAGTGCATTGAATCTATAGATTGCTTTGGGTAGTATGGATATTTTAATGATGTTGATTCTCCCAATCCATGAACACGGTATGTTCTTCCATCTGTTTACATCTTCCTTTATCTCTTTTTTCAGTGTCCTGTAGTTTCCGCGTATAGGTCTTTTACCTCCTTAGTTAAGTTTATTCCTAGGTATCTTAATTTTTTTGGTGTGATGATAAATGGGATTGCTCTTTTAGTCTCTCTTTCTGTAAGTTCACTATTGGTGTATAGAAATGGCATAAATTTCTTGGCATTAATTTTGAATCCTGCTACATTGCCGAATTCATTTATTAAGTCTATTAGTTTTTTGATGGGGTCTTTAGGGGTTTTTATGTACAATATAATGTCATCTGCAAATAAGGACAGTTTTGCTTCTTCTTTTCCAATTTGGATGCCTTTTATTTCTTCTTCTTGTCTAATTGCAATGGCTAGTAGTTCCATTACTATGTTGAACAGGAGTAGTGAGAGCGGGCATCCCTGTCTTGTTCCTGTTCTTAGGGGAAATGATTTTAGTTTTTGCCCTTGAGTATGATGTTAGCTGTGGGTTTATCATATACAGCTTTTATTATGTTGAGGTATGATCCTTCTATTCCCACCTTACTGAGAGTTTTTATGAAGTAAGGGAGTTGAATTTTGTCAAATGCTTTTTCTGCATCAATTGATATGACTATGTGATTTTTATCTCTCAATTTGTTTATGTGATGTATCACTTTTATTGATCTGCAGATATTGTACCATTCTTGCATCCCTGGGATAAATCCTACTTGGTCATGGTGTATGATCTTTCTGATGTAGTGCTGGATCCGATTTGCTAGAATTTTGTTGAGGATTTTGGCATCTATGTTCATGAGGGATATTGGCCTGTGATTCTGTTTCATTGTGTCGTCTTTATCTGGTTTTGTTATTAGGGTGATACTGGCTTCATAGAAGGAGCTTGGAAGTGTTGCTTCCTCTTGAATTTCTTGGAATAGTCAGAGGAGGATAGGTTTTAGTTCTTTCTTGAATATTTGGTACAACTCCCCTTTGAAGCTGTCTGGCCCGGGCTTTTGTTTGCTGGAAGCTTTTTGATGACTGCTTCAATTTCTACCATAGTTATCAGCCTATTGAGATGTTTAGATTCTTCCTGTTTGAGTTTTGGAAGGTTATATTTTTCTAGGAATATGTCCATTTCTTCCAGGTTGTCCAGTTTGTTGGAATAGAGTTGTTCATAGTATTTTTTAATAATCCTTTGTATTTTGGTGGGGTTTGTTGTAATTTCACCTCTTTTCATTTCTGATTTTGTTTATTTGGGTCCTCTCTCTTTGCTTCTTGGTGAGCCTGGCTAGAGGTTCATCAATTTTGTTTATCCTTTCAAAGAACCAGCTCTTGGTTTTGTTGAACTTTTGTATTGCTCTTTTGGTCTCAATGTCATTTATCTCTGCTCTGATCTTTATTATTTCCTACCTCCTGCTTTCACTGGGCTTTTCTTGTTGCTCTCTTTCTAACTCTTTGAGTTGTATGGTTAGGTAATTTATTACCATTGTTTCTTGTTTTTTTTGCAGTAGACTTGTAGAGCTATGAATTTCCCTCTCAAGACTGCTTTCATTTTGTCCCATAGATTTTGAATTGTTGTGTTTTCATTGTCATTTGTTGCCATGATTTTTTTTATTTCTTCCTTGATCTGTTTGGTAACCCAGTCATTGTTTAATAACATGCTGTTTAGTCTCTATGTGTTTGATTTTTTTGGATTTTTTTTGGATTGTAGTTGATTTCCAGTTTTATGCCACTGTGATCTGAGAAGATGTTTGATATGATTTCTATCTTCTTGAATTTGAAGAGTCTTTGCCTATGATGCAACATATGGTCTATCTTTGAAAATGACCCATGTACACTTGAGAAGAATGTATATCCTGTGGCTTTGGGATGAAATGTTCTGAAGATGTCAATTAATTCCATCTGGTCTAGTGAGTCATTTAGGATTGATGTTTCTTTCTTTTTTTAAAAAATATATTTTATTGATTTTTACAGAGAGGAAGGGAGAGGGAGAGAGAGTTAGAAACATCGATGAGAGAGAAAAATCGATCAGCTGCCTCTTGCACACTCCCCAATGGGGATGTGCTCGCAACCAAGGTACATTCCCTTGACCGGAATCGAACCCAGGACCCTTGAGTCTGCAGGCCGACGCTCAATCCACTGAGCCAAACTGGTCAGGGCTAGGATTGATATTTCTTTGCTGATTTTTTGTTTAGAGGATTTGTCCAATGGTGATAGTGGGGTCTTAAAGTCTCCTACTATGATTGTATTGCTGTCAATCTCTCCTTTGATATCTTCCAGGAGTTCTTTTATGTATTTGGGTGCTCCTGTATTGGGTGCATATATGTTTACCAGAGTTATTTCTTCTTGTTGGATTGCTCCCTTTAGTATTATGAAGTGGCCTTCCTTATCTTTTGTTATGTCCTTCACTTTGAGATCTAATTTGTCAGAAATAAGTATTGCTACCCCAGCTTTTTATTCATTTCCATTCTCCTGAAAAACCTTTTTCCATCCCTTCACCCTCAGTCTGTGTGCATCTTTTTTTCTGAGGTGGGTTTCTTGTAGACAGCAGATATATGGCTCGTGTTTTCTTATCTAGTCCGTTTCCCTGTGTCTTTTGATTTGGGCATTTAATCCATTTACATTTAAAGTTATTATTGATAGATACTTACTTGTCACCATTTTTATTCTTTACCCCTGTGTTCCTTCTTTGCTTCCTATTTCTTTCTTTCCTTCCTTCCTTCCTTCCTTCCTTCCTTCCTTCCTTCCTTCCTTCCTTCCTTCCTTCCTTCCTTCCTTCCTTCCTTCCTTCCTTTTTTTCTTTCTTTCTTTCTTTTAGCAGACCCTTTAGCATATCTTGCATTGCTGGTTTGTTGGTAATAAATTCCCATAGTCCTTTTTTGTCTGTAAAGCTCCTGATCTCACCATCAATTTTGATTGATAGCCTTGCTGGGTACAGTATTCTTGGATTCAGATCCTTCCTTTGCATGACTTTGTATATTTCATTCCATTCCCTTCTGGCCTGATGAGTTTCTGTTGAGAAATCATTTGCTAGTCTGATGGGGGTTCCTTTGTAGGTAACTTTCTGTCTCTCTCTGGCCGCTTTTAAGATTCTTACTTTGTTGTTGGTGTTTGCCATTTTAATTATAATGTGCCTTGGCATTAGTCTTTTGGGGTTCATTTTGCTTGGGACTCTGTGAGCTTCTTGGATTTGTGTCGTTTTTTTCTTCCCTATATCAGGGAAGTTTTCTGTCTTTATTTCTTCAAACAGGTTTTCTATTCCTTGCTCAGTTTCCTCTCCTTATGGAACCCCTATTATGTGGATGTTGTTTTGTTTCGTGTTGTCCCAAAGTTCCCATAGGCTCTCTTCCTGCTTTTTATTATTTTTTTCTGGAAGCTGCTCTACTTTGGTATTTTTTCCAACCTTGTCTTCCAGCTCACTGATGCGGTCCTCTGCTTCTTCTAGTCTACTCTTGATGCTTTCTATTGAGTTCTTTATAGCAGCTATGTCATTTTTCATTTCCTCTTGGTTCTTACTCATATTGTCGAATTTGTCTTCCATCCTTTTCAGCCACCTTATGACCATTTCTGTGAAAACTTTCTCTGGCAGGTTGCTTGCCTCCATTTTGTTTACATCCTTTTCTGGTGATGCCTGCTTTTCTTTCATATGCGGGTTGTTTCTTTGTCTCTCCATGGTCTCTCTTCTCCAGGTGTCTGGGTATGTAGTTCTCTCACTCCTGCGTTGATTTAAAGGCACAAAATACAACACAACCAGGTACAACACACAAGACACTGAACAGAAATGTATTCACAATATTAATAACCCCAAATAAAGGTGACCTCCAGAGAAAGGCAAATTAGGGGATAGGAGAGAAAGATGAAGAGAAAAGAAAAGAAAAAAAAAAGGAGTGCCAAAATGAAATTGGGAAAAGGAAAAAAAGAGTAAGAGAAAAGAAAGAGAATAAGAAAGAAAAGGGGAATCAACTATATATATGTGGAGCAAACTCCAATAGAACAACCACTAATCCCAGCAAATGCCAGCAACAAGTACCTGGAGATGAATACAAACTACAAAGAACAATTAATATCAAGCGATGTGAGGAAAAACAGATCCAAAAACAAACAAAAACAAAGCAAACAAAAACAAAACAAAATAAAACAAAAGAATAAGCAAAAAATTATCACAAACAAGTATACAAAATCGATATAATCAACATTCAAGCAAACAACAACAAAAAGACAGAGAGAGAAACAATTTTTTGGATAGTGAATACAGAGAAGAGAGAGATGTGTATGAACTTGGAGCAGGGATTGGAAATTAGATATATAAGTAGGGTGAAATTTTAACAGGGGGTAAAAAGAAAGAATAGGGAAAATCTAAAACAGGAAAAGGTTAAGAGAAACAGGACAACAAAAGGGCAAAAGTTAGGAAGAGAGTGATGGCATAAAGGTAGAGTTGAGATAGAGTAGAATGATGCTAAAGGAAAGATGAAAAGAGAATGTAGAACACTAATCTCAAAGTCAAATAAAGAGAAATAAATTGACACTTTTTTTAAAAAAAGTAAAATAATAGTAGTAATAATACTGATTGAAAATAAAAATGTAATAATTAAAAAGTAAAATCAAGTGAGGAAAAAAGAAAAAAATTAGTTTCTTAAGTAAAAGTTCCCATAGGCTCTCCTCCTGCTTTTTATTAGAAAAAGAAAAAAAATTATATAAAAAAAATAAAATGTGCAGTAGTGAAGGTCATTCACTTCCTCTATTCTGTTTGGCACACCTGTTTCCCAGTCAGGACAGAATTGCAGTTCCCTGTGTTCCAGTGCTTCTCAGTGTTGTAAGCCAGTCCTGATTTTTAAGCAGGCTGTGTGTCTTACTTTCTTGTATTCCTTCGTTTGTGATTACACAAGAGTCAAATTGTGATTCAGCCCCTGGATGGCAGTGTTTCTGGGTTGACCTTTGGGTCCATAGGTCCTCTCTAGCCTGTGCTTAGATCCTGCTTTCCCTGTGGCACTCAATACCGGTTTGTGGGAGTGGGCCGCCCCAGAGCTGGTTCTCTGATGGTCACTCCCTGCTCTGATCCCCAGGTTCCAGAAAAACAACTTTCCCCTCCAGTCTCCTAGGGTGTCCCCAACTGGGTGATCCTATGTATTGGGCTCAGTAATCAGAAGCAAGGATTCAAAGAGGAGAAAGTGCGAGTGTGCGAACTCCAGGTCTGCGTGCAAGCCTGTGCAATCCTCTTTGCCCCCTTGTGTCCAAGCAGCCAGCACACTCCCAAAATCTTTAGGCTGTCCTTCTGTGTCAGATCAAAATGTGTTGCTTTTTAGAGATCTCTTCTGTTAGCAGCTCTGAGGACCCCCTTTCACATTCATGGATCACGCCAGCCCCAACAGCCACGGATTTTTCTAGGTGCAGACTTCCCCTGGTCCTCCAGCTCCCGCAGTGCGCGCGTTTCTCTGTCCTGCTGGGACCAGAGACCTCACCTTATCCCAGGTGAAATCTTACCTTTCTGTGGTGGACTGTAGAGTTCCTCTCAATCCTCGTGTTTGTGCCAATTGGGGACCAGTGCTCTGGGGTTTGCAGGTGTTCGGTGGGTGCCGCAGTTGTAGATATTCAGGCTTCAGATAACATCCACTTTCCTCTTCATGATGGCGCAGTCTCCATGTCCAAGCTGGTGGCTCCAGGAGGGAACCCAGGAGCAGTGAGGGCTGTCTGGTCAGGGGACCCCCATCCAGCAGACCCCCACCTTCTCCTGGAGTATAGTTGTCCCTTAACTCTCCAACAGACACTCCCCATGTGACCCTCAGCTATTCTTTCTTTCTGCTCTGGGACAAGGCTCGGGACACGTCTGTTTATTCCGCCGCCATTTTTCCACCGTCAGGATTGTTTTCTTAGTCTCTCTTTCTGTAATTTCACTGTTGGTATATAGAAGTGCCATGGACTTCTTGGCATTAATTTTGTATCCTGCTACATTGCCGAATTCATTTATTAAGTCTAATAATTTTTTGATGGAGTCTTTAGGGTTTTCTATGTACGGTATTATGTCATCTGCAAATAAGGACAGTTTTACTTCTTCTTTAACAATTTGGATGCCTTTTATTTCTTCTTCTTGTCCAATTGAAATGGCTAGTACTTCCAGTACTATATTGAACAGGAGTGGTAAAAGCGGGCATCCCTGTCTTGTTCCTGTTCTTAGGGGAAATGGTTTTAGTATTTGCCCATTGAGTGTGATGTTGGCTTTGGGTTTGTCATATATGGCTTTATTATGTTGAAGTATGATCCTTCTATTCCACCTTGCTGAGAGTTTTTATAAAAAGTGGGTGTTGGATTTTGTCAAATGCTTTTTCTGCATTAATTGATATGACTATGTGGTTTTTATCTTTCAATTTGTTTATGTGATGTATCACGTTTATTGATTTGCGGATACTGTACCATCCTTGCATCCCTGGGATAAATCCCAGGGTCATGGTGTATGATCTTTCTGATGTACTGCTGGGTCCGATTTGCTAGAATTTTGTTGAGGATTTTGGCATCTATGTTCATGAGGGATATTGGCCTGTAATCCTCTTTCATTGTGTTGTCTTTATCTGGCTTTGTTATTAGGGTGATGCTGGCTTCATAGAAGGAGCTTGGAAGTTTTCCTTCCTCTTGAATTTTTTGGAATAGTCAGAGGAGGATAGGTTTTAGTTCTTCCTTGAATGTTTGGTACAATTCCCCTGTGAAGCCATCTGGCCCCAGGCTTTTGTTTGCTGGAAGCTTTTTAATGATTGCTTCAACATGAAAGTATCATCTTAATAAATTAATAACTACTTTATTTATTTACTGTTTGACACATCTATTTTTTAAACATAGAGAAAATTTGGAAGAATGATACAATGAACACTCATATTTTCTCCATCTAGATTAAACAATTATCAACATATTGCCACATTAAAACTTTTCTCAATTTATATACACATGTGTATATTTTCTTGCTAAAACATTTGTACTCATTGGGTGACATCATGGCAGTTTAATAATTCTTCAACAAATATTGGAACATTTAAATAATATTCTCATACAACCACAATAATATTATTATACCCAAGAAAATTAACAACAATTTCATAATTTCTAATGTCTAGTACATATTAAAATTATTTCAGTGGCCTCCAAAATATCATTTATAAGTATATATATCTGAACCAGAGTCCCACCAAAATTGACACTGAATTTGATTTTTATTTCTTTTGTCTCTTTTAATGTAGATAAACCTTTGGCTACTTTTAAAAATTAAATTTATTGGGGTGACATCAATTAATATAATTTATAGGTTTCAAGCGTACATTTGTATGGTACATCATCTGTATATTTCATGTTTAAAATGATAATAACTTTGAAGAGTCTAGGCCAATTGGTTGGTTAAATGTTCCATGCTTTTAGTGGCCATACAGGATATTGGAAAAAAAAATCATGATTTATTTATTCTAGCATATCTTCTACATTTATCAGTTGATATTTTAGGTATCACTCTAAACTCGTGGATTTTTTATTTAATATGTTGTAATCATTTACAGTCATTTTCCTTGCTGTTCAGTTGATAGAGATTTGGGCAGGAGGGGCTCACAGGGAATTTCTTTTAGTTGTAATGGCTCTAGATTTAGATCTTGCGTAGATCACATTCTGAGGATAAAATGGTATGTTACAAAATGTGCAGTAGCAATATACACCTTTTTACCACAGACTACATTATAAAATGCAAAGACGTATATATTATATTCATAGAGCTCTGATTTTACTCTGAGGAAACTTTTTTTTTCATTTAAGCTCTGTGTAATTAGAAATCAGATCTGTTGTGATCTGAATGCAGCACACAGTGACTAATAAAAATATAATTTTTTAATTAATTTCTTTATTGATTAAGGTATCACATATTTGTCCTCATCCCCCATGAATAAATTAGAAAGTCTTTAGAAATGAAGAGTGAAGAAATTGAGACATGTAGGTAGGGAGACTAATTGCCCTAGTTGCCTGTAACTGAAGTGTTTCCTGTGATGTAGGACTTTTGGCATTAAAACCAGGAAAGTCTTGGGAAACTGGAATTAGTTGTTTACCCTATTTGCAGGTATTTGAACATTACTCTCCTCTCTTATGCTATTTTAAGAAAGCCATTTGAGTTTTCCTTACTAACTATCTTCAACTTGAGGAACATCTTTATAGAAAAGTGGTTGAAACAGAGGGCTTAATCCAAGGCAATTGGGTCACAGTTTTGTGAATATTCTGGGAGTGATCTGAACATACTGTGTGGACCAGAAAACCCCAAGTCTCTAGCAACTGAAGATGTCAAACATTTTCTGTATACTCTCTCCCACCATGGTGCCATGAAGAATTACTTGAAATAACACAATAAAAGTATTTTCTAGACCTTTTGCCTGAAGAATCACAGTTCATAATTTTTCTCATTTTCGCAGAGTCAAGATCTGCTTTAGCTGTTCATTATAATTCTTCCTAAAGGGGAAGGTATACAAATGGTACTGTGTTAAAAAGTGTAACACTTGCACACTGAAAACTATAAAACATTGTCAAAATAAGTAAAAAACCCCTAAAGAAATGGAAAAACAACTCATGTTCATGAATCAGAAGGCTCAATATAGTTAGGATGGCAATACACGCCCCCTCCATTGATCTACAAATTCAACACAAGCCTTATTAATATCTCAGTTAAGTATTTTTTCAGAAATTGACAAGCACATTTTAAAATTTAGATGGGACTTCAAGGGGCACAGATTAGCTGAAACAATCTTGAAAAAAACAAGAACAAATTTGTAGAGTCAATTTGCCAATTTCAAACTTGCTCCAAAACTACAGTAATCAAGATAGATGATGGAAGAGAATCAAGGTTACAGAAGTAAACCCTTATATTTATGGTAAATTAATTTTGACAAGATGTTCAGGCAATTCATTGGAAGAAAAAACAATCTTTTCAATAAATGGTGATGGGAAAACTGAATGTCCATATGTAAAAGAATGTGCACCTAACATCATATTAAAAGCCTCACACCATTTAAAAAATTCAAAATAAATCGTATGCCTAAATGTAATAACTAAACCGAAAAAAGTCTTGAAAGAAAACATATGTGTAAATATTTTTGACCTTGTGTTAAGCAATTTTCTTTTAGATATGACACCCAAAGTATAAGTGAATTAAAAAATAGATAAATTTGACTTCATCAAAATGAACAATTTTTGTGTGTCAATGGACACTATCAAGAGACTAAAAGTCAAATGGGAGATAATAATTGAAAATCGTGTATTTGACAAGGGACTTGCATTCAGACATATATAGCATGCTTACAACTTATCAATGAAAGACAAATGACTCAATAAAATATTTACAAAGGATTTGACTAGATATTTCCACAAAGAAGATAAGCAAATAGATAATAACCACATGTGTGGAGTATTAGAAGATAGTTATGTGCAAACGTCCAGATGAGCATAGAAATGCAGTGAGTAAAAGTATCATCTCCTGCTATGTACCTGAGTTGTCTAGTGGTAGGCATGAAAGCTCAATAGGATCAGTTGGTGAAGTGCTCTGGGAGCAATACATGACCTTACCACACTGTGCTTAGGGGCATCTGAGATGGCTCTGCTGGAGAGGGTGTACTTCTCAGAGTCAGCTTTGGTTTTCCTGACCCCTTTCTACCATTTCCTGTATTTCTCCTGGACCTGCAGAGGCAAAGCATGCTCTGAGTCAGCTCACTGAGAGGAATGCAAGTGGAAAGAGTCCTGGGTGGGAGTTGGACAGTGATACCTACTGGCTGAGGAGACAGTACACCTGGAAGACGAAGATGCCTTATAGGCTGTTGATGATGGTGAAGAGATAGGCCATGGTGAGAGCAGCTAGACCTACTGCACAATTCCCAGACACCACATGCAACCCAAGATGACGAAGTGAGCCACCACTTTAAATGTCAGCATCCTTGGAAGGAGGAGAAGAGTGACTCATGGGGCACCCAGAACAACAGAATTAAGGTCATTCTGATTTCCACTCCATGGATGCATATGATTGAGTTGTGATCAACTTTGATCTTCACTCTTAATGATTCCCTAAAAAAATGCTATTTGGGGTTCAGGAAGGCAATTTGACTTGGGCTGAGGATGGTAGTGACACTCCGAAATGTGGATTTCAAAAAGATCTTGATGTATCATGAATGTCCCTAATTTCAATCAACTGAGATTACTGAGGACTTCTGTGCACCCAACTCTGTGCTGAATCCTGGGCATCAGAAGTAACAAAGACAAAATTTCTGTTTTCACAGAATTTATAGTCTCATGGAAAGACTAAAACAAGTGCTTACTTATAACATTTTTTTTTTTTTTTAGAAAGCAAGGAAGATGGGCCAGGTACAGAAACTCACCAGGGCAGAAAGCCCCAAATGCCTAGAAGGGGCAAAACTGGGAAAACATGGACCTCACCCCCAAGGTAGCCTGTCCTTCCCTGGCCTATTGCTGGTCATGTGGCTTAGACCTCCTGACTTTTTCTTCCCTAAAGATAACATCTGGTCCTCAGTTGTATATCAGCTCCAGGGCCAGAAAACCAGCAAAACCAGACAAGTGACACTATGGCTGCCGCAGGACCAGCTGTTTTGACTAATGACCCCCTTCCCTGGCAACGACCAATCAGTGGAGACCACAATCCTGAAAGAGCACACCTGGAAAGCTAATGAATATTCTATTAAGACCCTCCCCTGAGACCTCCCCTTGGATTTCCACCTGCAAGAGAGAGATGAATACACTCAGAATGACGGACCTAGTACACACTCTCCCCCAGGGGAGCATGCCTATGCCATTCCTTTCTCCCTTCTTTCCTATAAAGGTCCCCATGAGACTTGCAACCAGAGGAACAATGGGCAGTGGCAGCTCATTCCAGGCTAACTCTCTAACCTGTCTCCAAGGCCCCCTTTTCTCTGATTCCTCGGTGACCCAAAGCAGCCCAGCCTAGCCTCTCCTGTTGCTTTTTAGTTTTATTTTTTTTAAAGTTTCTTTTTGATTAAGGTGTTACATATGTGTTCTTATTCCCCCATTATCCCCCCAAACCCCTCACTCATGCCCTCATCCCCCTGCCGCCTGTGTCCATTGGTTAGGCTTATATGCATGCATACAAGTCCTTTGGTTGATCTCTCCTCCTTACCCCCACTCTCCCCTACCTTCCCTCTGAGGTTTGATGGTCTGATCGATGTTTCTCTGTCTCTGGATCTG
The DNA here is from genome assembly GCA_026230045.1 of Corynorhinus townsendii. Taxonomy (NCBI): domain Eukaryota; kingdom Metazoa; phylum Chordata; class Mammalia; order Chiroptera; family Vespertilionidae; genus Corynorhinus; species Corynorhinus townsendii. The sequence goes on from JAPDVU010000006.1 coordinate 81,747,993, forward strand.
TTTTTGTTCATCAGTTTATGTTGTTCATTATATTCCATAAATGAGTGAGATCATGTGATATTTATCTTTCTCTGACTGACTTATTTCACTTAGCATAATGCTTTCCAGATCCATCCATGCTGTTGCAAATGGTAAGAATTCCTTCTTTTTTACTGCAGCGTAGTATTCCATTGTGTAGATGTACCACGTTTTTTAATCCACTCATCTGCTGATGGGCACTTAGGCTGTTTCCAAATCTTAGCTATAGTGAGCTGTGCTGCTATGAACATAGGGGTGCATATATCCTTTCTGATTCGTGTTTCTAGTTTTTTGGGATATATTCCTAGGAGTGGGATTACTGGGTTAAATGGGAGTTCCACTTTCAGTTTTTTGAGGAAACTCCATACTGTTCTCCACAGTGGCTGCACCAGTCTGCATTCCCACCAGCAGTGCATGAGGGTTCCTTTTTCTCCGCATCCTCACCAGCACTTGTCGTTTGCTGATTTGTTGATGATAGCCATTCTGACAGGTGTGAGATGGTACCGCATTGTTGTTTTGATTTGCATCTCTCTGATGATTAGTGACTTTGAGCATGTTTTCATATGCCTCTTGGACTTCCTTCTGTCTTCTTTTGAAAAGTACCTATTTAGGTCCATTGCCCATTTTTAAAAAAAATATATTTTATTGATTTTTTTACAGAGAGGAAGGGAGAGGGATAGAGAGTCAGAAACATGGATGACACCTCCCCAGTAGGAGGTGTGCAGGAGGCAGTTAGAGTAACATCGATCAGCTGCCTCCTGCACACCTCCTACTGGGGATATGCCTGCAACCAAGGTACATACCCTTGGCTGGAATCAAACCCAGGACCTTTCAGTCCACAGGCCGATGCTCTATCCACTGAGCCAAACTGGTTAGGGCTGTTGGCCATTTTCTTTTAGGCACCAAAATTTTTTATTTATCTACCTTCTTGCTCTAACATTATTTAAACATAAATTTTACCTTTTTGACCCAGGGTCATGATAGGAACCATTACAAAGTGATGGCAGATCTATGCCTGCTTTTAAGATTCTCTGGCCCCTCAACCTCTGGCTGTCACTTCTTTTGTCCTTTCTCCGCTGTCCCATAACAGTGTATGTTATAACCCCTGTAAAATAGGGACTGAAAGTACCAACCTCATTGTTCTGAGGTATAAGAGAATGCCCAGCACTAAGCCAGGCTCTCAGGAGCATTTGAACGTCAACAGTTCCTCCCTGCCCATTGATATAGCTCTTTCTCATTTGTCACAGGCTGAGGAAGCACTGAACCCGTCAATCAAGAATATGGGCACAACATCCACAGGGCAGGTGAGGGTTTAGATAGTAAAGTGCACAGGTGTTATGACCATCACTTCCAACTTCCAGCCTAAGGACTGACTGAGTGAGCAGTTCTAAAACCCCTGAGCTCATGGTTCCCTGTGGGTATCTCCCAAGTACCTCCATTGTGACCAGGGCTTGGGGAGGGGCTTCTCAATTCCCTCCCACACAAGGAACAGTATGAGGGATATAGCGGAGGCCAAAGACTGAGTGACCAGCCCCAGGGAGTCGATGGGGGACATTAACAAATCATTCTCAAAATTGGTGCCATTTACTCTTGAGGAGAAGAGGTGGGACCTGGGCAAGGACAGCAGCTAGAAGGCAAAAGGGCAGGTCTGGTTCTCAGTAATGGTAGTGATTGGCCTTGAAGGGGCCATCACGGGGCATGCCCAGGTACTGAGCCTGCTTCTCAGTTAGCTTGGTCAGTTTGACATTCAGCTTTCGCAGATGGGCTTTAGCTACTGCTTCATCCAACTTCTTGGGCAGGAAATGGACCCCAACGGGGTACTTGTCTGGATGGGTCCACAGTTCAATCTGCACCAGCACCTGGCTGGTGAAAGAGTTGCTCATCACGAAGCCCAGGTTGACCAGCCGGATGATTTGGCGCCCGTTCTTCAGCCGGTAGCAGTCCACCTGGGGCTTGATGTTCACTTTCTCCACAGCGTTATCATTCAGCCACTTGACATCAATCTCCACGTCAGAATGTCCAATGTTACATACGATGGCATCATCCTTCATCTGCTCAAAGTGCCTGTCAAGAATGATGTCGATACAGCCTGTGGTGGTGACAAATACGTTGCCCTCCTGACAAGCCTCGTCCATGGTAGTCACCTCATAGCCCTCCATGGCAACCTGCAGTGCATTGATGGGGTCAATCTCGGTGATGATGACTCGGGCCCCCAAACCCCTCAGGGCCTGGGCACAACCCTTGCCCAGGTCACCATATTCTGCTACCACCGCCACCTTGCCCACAATCATCACATCTGTGGCCCGTTTGATGCCATCTATGAGGGACTCCCGGCAGCCATAGAGGTTGTCAAATTTGCTCTTTGTGATGGAGTCATTGACGCTGATGGCAGGAACCTTCAGGATCCTGTTGGCCATCATCTTGTACAGGTTGTGGACCCCTGTTGTGGTCTCCTCGGAGATGCCTCGAATGCCCGACAAGAGCTGTGGATACTTGGTGTGGATGAGGATGGTGAGATCACTGCCGTTGGCCAGAATCATGTTGAGAGGCCCATCCTTGAAGTACAGAGTTTGCTCAATGCACCACAGGTACTCTTCATCTGTTTCACCCTTCAAGGCATACACCGGAATGCCGGCCTTGGCAATGACAGCTGCTGCATGGTCCTGGGTGGAGAAGATGTTGCAGCTGGACCACTGCACCTCAGCACCCAGGGCAAGGGTCTCAATGAGGACGGCTGTCTCAATGGTCATGTGCAGGCAGCCGGCGATGCAGGCACCCTTCAGTGGCTTGGAAGCCGAGTACATCTCCTGCATGCACATCAGGCCTGGCATCTCGTTCTCCGCTATGTCCCGGGCCTTGCGTCCCCAGGAGGCCAGGCTGATGTCAGTAACTTTGTAGGGCAGTTTGTCCGTCATACTGACGGCAACTCCTTATGGAGTGATGGACACAGGCGAAAGGGGCCGCCATGTACAGGGAACCAGAATGGGGCGGGCAACAACGGGAAGGGCATTTTTTGATTGGGTTATTTATCTTCCTTTTGTTAAGTTGTATGAGTTCCCCATAAATGTTGGAGATTAAACCCTTATCGGCGATAACATTCAGATTGCCAATTCTTAAAATGTTAAATATGGCGTTAAGATATGTCCTAGCAATTCCATTCCTAATTATCTAACCAAAAGAAAAGATATCCACACACATAATTGTTCATAATGTTAATTCATAAGTTCTCAAAAGCAGAAAAACCCAAATTCTCATCAACTGATGACTAGACAATCAAAATGTGTATAACCATGTAATGACATACTACTTAGCAATAAAAAGAAGTGAAGTACTCATTCATGCTACATCATGAATGAACTTGAAAAACATCATGCTGAGTGAAAGAAGCTGATTACATAAGACCATATCTCTATCTCTATCTCTATCTCTATCTCTATCTCTATCTCTATCTCTATCTCTATCTCTATCTCTATCTCTATCTCTATCTATCTATCTATTTGCCTAAGCAATCATTTGACCATTAGCTATGATGCACACTGACCACCCGGGGGCAGACACTCAATGCACAGGCATGGAAACATGGAACGGACTGATGAATCTTAGAGGGAAGGGGTGGAGTGAGGGTAGGAAGAGATTAACCAAAGATCTTATATGCATACTAGAGGATTTGTGCACCCATGGGGTACCTTGGCCTGGCCTGTGGGGATAGGGCCAAAACCAGCAGTCTGACATCCCCCGAGGGGTCCCAGATTGCAAGAGGGTGCAGGCCAGGCTGAGGGACCCCACTGGTGCAAGAATCTGTGCACTGGGCCTCTAGAGTTATATAAGTCCATTCATATGAAATGGCTAAAGTAAACAAATCTGTAGAGATAGTAAGCTGATTAGTGGTTGCCATGGAGTAGGGGCTCCAGGAATGGGGTAACTGCTGATGGGTATGGGGTTTCTTTTTGAGGTGAAGAAAATGCTCCATAATTATTTAGCAGTGATAAACACTTTAAAGGTATATTTATGGTATGCAAATTATATCCTATTAACACTGTCAAAAAACTATTGATCGAAGTAAGTCTGCCTGGTAATTGCCGTTTACATAGAATGAAGTTAAAAAAGTCAGAAAATGTTTTATTTGAAATAAAAATAGAACCATTAATAAAATGATGGCTTATATTCCTCTCTTTTCCATTTAGGAGAGAAATGTGATCCTCTTTTGCTAACTTAAAGACCAGTAGAGTGGAGCTTGGACAATATTTACTGTAGCATCTTCTGTCTATAACTTAGACAGTGAAGTGAAAGGAGTCCCCCTTAACTGAAGACCAGAGGTTTCTCTCCTCTAGCGTGGTGAATAGCTTATCAACAGCATAATGCTCTCAGTAAGATTGATGTGTATATACAGAGGAAGCAGCATAGAATTGTATAAGAAACCTATATCTTATTAACCAATGTCACCCCAATAAATTTAAATAAATAGATAAATCTTAAAAAAGTGAATCCTGCATTTCAAAGAAAATATATTGTTAACACACTTCTTTTTTTTAAATAAATATTTATTGTTCAGATTATTACAGGTGTTCCTCTCCCCTCCCCCCATAGCTCCCCTCCACCTGATTCCCCACCCCACCCCATGCCCTTACCCACTGCCACTGTCTTCATCCATAGGTGTAAGATTTTTGTCCAATCTCTTCCCGCACCCCTTACACCCCCTGCCCCCTGAGAATTGTCAGTACACTCCCTTTCTATGTCCCTGATTCTATTATATTCATCAGACCATTCTGTTCGTCAAAATTTTTATTCACTTGATTTTTAGATTCACTTGTTGGTAGGTATCTATTTGTTGTTATTTTGTTGTTCATAATTTTTATCTTTACCTTTTTCTTCTTCTTCCTCTTCTTAAAGAATACCTTTCAGCATTTCATATAATACTGGTTTGGTGGTGATGAACTCCTTTAGCCTTTTCTTATCTGTGAAGCTCTTTATCTGACCTTCAATTCTGAATGATAACTTTGTTGGGTAGAATAATTTTGGTTGTAGGTTCTTGCTGTTCATCACTTTGAATATTTCTTGCCACTCCCTTGTGGCCTGCATAGTTTCTGTTGAAAAATCAGCTGACAGTCATATGGGTACTCCCTTGTAGGTAACTAACCATTTTTCTCTTGCTGCTTTCAAGATTCTCTCTTTGTCTTTTGCCCTTGGCATTTTAATTATGATGTGTCTTGGTGTGGACCTCTTTGGATTCCTTGTTTGGGGTTCTCTGCACTTCCTGGACTTGTAAGTCTATTTCTTTCACCAGGTAGGGAAAGTTTTCTGTCAGTATTTCTTCTAATAGGTTTTCAATATTCTGCTCTCTCTCTTCTTCTGGCACCCCAATAATTTGGATATGGGTATGTTTGAAGTTGTCCCAGAGGCTCCTTACACTATCTTCATATTTTTGGATTCTTTTTTCTTTTTGTTTTTCTGGTTGGGTGTTTTTTTTTTTTTTCCCTCATATTTCAGATCTTTGGTTTGATTCTTGGGGTCCTTTAATCTAAGTTGTATTTCTGTATATTCTTTATTTCAGACAGTGTATGCTTAATTTCTGACTGGTCCTTTTCCATTTTTTTTGGCATTCTCATTAAGGTCCTTGAAGGTCTCACTAAGCTCCTCCTTGGTTTTTAAAAGATTCTTGGGTAAACTTATAAATGTGGTTTTGAACTCTATGTCCAGTAGTTTACTTTCCTCCATTTCTTTCATTTGTGACATGTTTCTTTGTCTCTGCATTTTGCTGCTTCCCTGTGTTGATGGAGTGGTTTTCTGTGGTAGGTGACCAGTGGTTCAGCCTATCACCTGAGGTGGACACTCTTGGTGTACCCCTTTGTGGGATGAGTGCAAAGTCTTGGTGTAGTTAAGCCTTGATTGCTATTGGTACACTGGGAGGAATTGACTTCCAGACCAATTGTCTGTGAGGACCCGCTGTGTCTATAATGGAAGAACTGTTGTGCTGGAGACATGCTTGTGGGGCAGGACTTGCTTCAGTGGGGCTTTGGTGCTCATTGAGTCTTCCTCTTGAATGTGTCACTTATGGATGTGAGTAGTTGAAATCTGGTGTCGCCTCACACTGACCACTAGCTACACTAGCTTCTGGATCTCCAATGGAGTGCAGGTCAGCTACTGTATGAGGCCACCCAGCAGGAGCTACAGCGAGAACTATGTTTTTCTTCTCTTTGCTTGGGGTTTGGAGGTTTTGGAGCTGTCTGACCAGAGCTGCAGTTTGTTAGGTTAAGCTGCTATAAGGCAGACCATTTATATGCAAAAGCTGCTGCATGGAGTTTGGATGGGTTTGTAGATTGTGCGGGGCGGGGTCTCAGGGAGTCACTAGGCTAGGGCGTGGCAAACAGTGATGGCTGCTAGTCAGCCATCTCTGGGTCTCCGCGTTTCCAGGTCCCTGCGTCCTGCGCCCCAGCACAGGTTGCCGGGGGGAGGGTAGTAGGAGGAATAAGTAGTACAAAGTTCCAGCTATAAAATAAATAAGTCATGGGGCTATAATGTACAGCACAGGGAATATAGTCAATAATATCATAATAACTTTGCACGGTGACAGATAGTTACTAGACTTGGGTGGTAATTACCCAAGGTAATTTTTAGGTATAAAAATGTAGAATCACTATGTTGTACACTTAAAACTAATATAATATTATATGTCAATTATGTTTTAATAAAAAGTATATGTACTCTATTCTATAAGATAAACAACTTAATAATCAGTTTTTATTTATTTATTTAATTAATTTATTTATTTTTAATATAAATACAATCTGGGGCAATATTTATTAATTAAAACTATCTTATAGTTTACAAAGAAGCTAAATAACAACAGAAGTATAATTGACCTTAAAATGCTCAGTGAGACTGAGGCTTCACATCTTCTTCAGAGTTCTGAAGTGTTCTCAGGCAGGAGGCAGTGGCGCGGCACAGGCTCACAGATGCGACACCTGCGGACTGTGCAGGACTCGGAGACCAAAGCTGCCACAAAGCAGAAGACTTGGGTCTCCTTTGTAAGTTCCATTCCCCAACCCCCACTGTCCTTGTCTTCCTCACCCCCAAATTCCATCTCCAAGGCAAGTCCTCAGTTTATCGTCGGGAGAATCTGTTCTTGAAAGCTTTAATTGTCTTAGCCATCATGGGGGCAATTTTCTTCACAGTCGGTTTCCTAGGGTCATAGGAAACAGTGCTGCTGACTACAGGCGCCAAGTGGGCACTGCTGGTGCTGGGGCCATCGTAGGCAGGCTCTTCCGGGCTGGCAGTAAAGGTATTGCTGCTGCCACTGTTGGAGGGAGCTTGGCTGCTTCCTATGGGGTATGGGGCTGGCTTAATCCTGATTTTCTCGGGCACAGCTGCTCCTCCTGTTCCAAACTTCTCCTGCCTCCTTCGAACATCACGAGGTGGTTTGGCTACAGAGTGGACAAAGGCCATCTTTGCCTGTCGGCCTTTGGGCTTATTGGCATGTGCAGATCGGATATTCTTTGTCAATAATCATAGCCGCTGCTCTCGGGCATCCTGAAGCCTCAAGTACATTTCCCGCCATGACTCATACTCTTCTGGCCTTTCTTCCTTAAAGTCTCGGTGACAATGAACTTTCCATAATTGATCTGTTTCTTCAATTAATACATGATTGTATTCCTCTATGCGATACAGCTGATCAGGCGTACACCTCTCCAAAACAGGTTCAAGAACAGAATACGGGATGCCTCCCACTTCAAAGATTGAATCAATGTTGTTTTTAAGTACCCGGATGCACTGCTGGTGCAAGGTCATCATTTTGGGGAGATAGGCACACTTGGAACCAGAGTACACCTGCATCTTAGAATTCATTCTCCGTCCAGTGAATCCAGCTTCATCCTCTTCCTGGGAAGAAGACTGTGCTTTTCGCTTTGGTTGGAAGGAGGATATCAATTTGAGGGAAGGAAGTGGCCGGTAATTGGCCTGTATCACAGGTAATGGGAGGTCTGGCAACACTGGCAGGACATCGGTGGGGACCTTTCTTGGCTTGGCTACATCGGCTCCAGCTGCCTGATGCTTCTCTGACTTGCTTTCGTTCACCTTAGGAGATTTCTGAACTGCGTCCAAGCTTTTACTAGTGCTTTTCGAATCATTTTTTTTTAGGGCCTTTTCTCCAGCAGTCGCAGTTGAGGTTTTCACAATCTTTCTTTTTCTTCCGGGGCTGGTCATAGCTGAGATAAGACTCAAAGGACATGGTGGGCTGCTCAAAGTCATCATCCATGTCTGTCTCCTCAACTCTAGGGAGGGAGCCCCCTGACTTTCTATCTGAATGAGTTTTCACTTTCCCTTCCTGAGTCTTTAGGTTGTTAGAAACCTTCTCTTTTGCCTTGGGCAACAGGTCTCCGGCCCCCTTTCCTCTGTCTAAGCTGTCTAGACTTTGCTTGTTTTTGTCTGGTTTACTTTTCTCTGAGTCTTTGTGCTTTTGCTTTTTGCGGTGGTTGTCTGAAGCAGTCTCCAAGGAGGATGGAAACTTCTTGGAGCTGCCCTCTCTGTCCTTCTCTTTCTTGGTACCACTAGAGGGCGCTTTCTCCTTTGTGCCATCCCCTGAGAGGGGCCTACGGTTTTCCTCTTTGGAGATGATGGCCTTGTGGGATTTTTCTCTGCTCAAAGGCGACTTCTCATCTCCCCTGGCATCCACGGGACGTTTTTCTTTATGGGAAGATTTGTGCTCCTTGTTCTGACTCACAACCCCTTTCCCCCGGGGCTCACCCAGGTGTCTTTCCTGGCTGACCCCGAGTCTGTCCTGAAAGGCATTACTGTGGCCCTTTCCAGGCTTCTGTTGTGGAACAAAGGGCTCGTGATCCTCATCTGGGGACCTATAATGATCCGCGGACATCTGATGAGGACTGCTGGATGATGGAGGGGACTGAACATGGCCATAATCGGAAGATTCATGGTCTGAAGAGTAAACTGGTGAAACCCTGTGGCCCCTCTTTCGCTCATCTCGTCTCTCCTAACTGTGAGACACTTTGTGAGGTCTTTCGAACTCTGAGAGTTTTCTGTGTTTTTTCTGTCTGTGATCAGGACTATATGGTTGGCTACTGGAGGCTTTCCAATTTTCTTGATAGTCCCCCTCTATCTCCTCCTCCTCCTTCTGAAGAACATCCCTGGGACGCTTTCGGGAATCATTCTTCTCAAAGTCCTGTTCATCAGGGTCAGTGTTTCGCTCCACAGGAACCAGCTTCTTCCACTGGGCCACGAGGTCCCTGGCAAAGCTTCCCACGTGTTCGTGTTTTCGTAAGCTATTTACTGTCTTCCCAACGCCGGTCTCCACAAGAATGTCTACTGTAATAGGCAAGGTGGAGAGTTTCTTCAAATATTTTAATAGCTTCTTCGGGTCCGGGTTCGCGGCCAGCCGCGCCTGCAGCTTCTCCACAACTTGGAGCGCCTACTCCGCCGCCATCGCTGTCACTGGCGCGGCCTCCTCGCCGGAACTGGGCTCGCGTCGCCAATAATCAGTTTTTAAAAATCAATCTCTTTAAGAGTAGATATAATCATTCCTGACTTACATATGAGGAAACCAAGACCAGAGATTTCAAAAAACTTGGCCAAAATCAAGGCCAAGTGTCAGGGCCAAGGTGTGACCACAGCTCTGATTAGTGTAACAACAGAGTTCTTTCAAGTTATCCATTTATGCATATTTCTAAAATGCCTTCCAAGTACCTAGCACTGGAGTACAGTGATGAGAAAGGCATTGTCTACCCATGAAGTGGATGGCTTATGCACAATAACATTCTTTAATTTTTGTGGCACTTGTCTACAAGTCTGTCTGCCTACTGGCAAAAAGCCTCCTGGAGACAGGAGCTTCCCTTCACAGTTCTATTTACAGTCCCTACGATACAGCTCAGAGTAATGGTAGAAAATCAAATTATACCTCTGATGAAATTATTGTCTTAATTCTACTAAAAGGGATTTGAAAAGTTTTAAGATTAAACTGTATTATTTTTTTGGCTCATTAAAAAATACATTTATTTTATTTTTTTCATTATTGATTAAGGTATTACATATGTGTCCTTATCGCCCCATTGCTCCCCCTTCCCTACCCCCACTCATGCCTTCACCCCCCTGTTGTCTCTGTCCATTGGTTATGCTTATATGCATGCATACAAGTCCTTTGGTTGATCTCTCCCTCTTACTTCCACTTTCCCCTACCTTCCCTCTGAGGTTTGACGGATTGTATTTATAAAGAAATTCTTGAGATGACCAAAAAGGAAGACCAGGGAGAAGAAAGGCTATTGGTAAACTGTCGGAACCATTCTGCAGCATTTAAAAAAAATTTTAAAACAGAACTTGGAAAGCATTCCAATTTAGTTTATCAAGAGCTTTCTCATTTAGGTCTATTCATAATCACCTAAGACTGGAAGCAACCCAAATGTCATTCAATGGGTAAATGGCTAAACAAAGTGTGATATGGCCATATAATGAAATATTACTTAGCAAGAGGAAGAAATGAAACATTGGTACATAAAACAACATGGATGAACCTAAAAACCATTACACTGAATAGGAGAAACCTGACTCAAACACATTGTATTATTCTGTTGTTATATGATTTCTCGAAGACAATACTATAGGCAAAAGAAAACAGGTTAAGGTTGTCAGGAGGTAGAGGTAGGGGTGACTATAAAGGAGCAAGATGAGGGAGCATTTTGAGATAATGGAACTACTTGTTCTGGACCCTGATGGTGGTGGTAACCCAAGTTAGGACCTGTGTTAAAATTCAAAGAACTGTCTACAAAGAGGGAAAAGGAAGTAATGAAAAGGTTCTAAAGCATATGTTGTATGGCTGTCATATGTTAAACTAGTCTCCATTAATGAATGTTATGTCATTTGTTTCCAATCTTTAATTATTGCATATTAGTTGCAAGAAAGAACTTCCTAAATGTACCCTAACAAGAACAGGAAATGGGAGGAATGGGCCCCTAATAGACCCAAGGGTGCTTTCTCCTGGGCTCTCAGACAGACAGTCTTAAAGTTGATGGCACGAGGTTGAGTGTGAGAGTGTCATGGGGAGACAGGTGGAGGGACCATGTTACTTACCTTGACAAGTGTTCTTCTGACTTTTGAATTTGGTGCCTCCTGAAAGGAGCTTGTACCCAGAGGTGCACTCACAATAATGACTTCCCTCCACATTGTGACAAACTGTGGAGCTTCCACAAGACACGTGTAACGGTGGACCACACTCGTTGATATCTGGAACACAAGTGGGAACTACTAGGAATGGCTGAAATTCTGGTTAAGACAGGCAACAACCAGATTGAAATGATTTTACCCTTTGTGTTTTCATTTTAAACAGAAAAGGCAAGGAACATGTAAATATGCAACCACTGAGATGGAAACAATTTTTTTTTTTTTTTTTTTTACAGAGAGAATATGTACTATCACTCAGCTTCACCAATTATAAAGACAAATGAAATCTTTTCATCTTTTCCCCACCTCCCATGGAATCAGACCACAGCATTGATTTATGCAAATTCTTCCAGGATTTTAAAATATTTTGTGACTAAAAAAAATATTTGTGACTACTTTTCCATATCAAAATAATAAATAATTTTCATACCTATGGAATATTCCATAGTAAGAGTATTTCATATTTCATCCAACGCATGACCAACTCCGAATGCTGTAGTTTGAGATGTGGATCCAGGTTCTCCTACTTTCTAGGTGTATGGCTTTGGACAAGCTACTTTACCTCTCACGGCCACGTTTTTTCATTTATAATATGGCACTGGCACTGACGGTCTCATGGGGATGCTTTGAGCCTCTTAAGTGACAGTGTTTGAGAGCTTTCTGAACTTCAAATTAACCATATCTGAATTCCAGCTTTATGACCAGCTGTGTGATCCTGGGCATGTTCCTGTTTCCTTCCCTCCAAGTGGGGGATAATAATAGTAACCACTTACCTAGATATTATGTGGTTGAAGTTCATTTTAATTTCAGAAATTGCGTTTTACAAATGAAAAATGACCATACTGGCAAGAGATTGCAGTGGTTATTTTTGGATGGAGGAACTGCGATTCTGGGTTAAAAGGAGTTCCCTGCAAACTAGTGCTAGAGTTGGCAGAACATTCCAAATCTCTGATTTTTGGGTGTACTCTCCATAGCTTCCTCCTTCACCATACTGCCTCTGTCTTTGACTAATTAACAACAACAACAACAACAAAATGTATCGACTTCCCAGCAAGTGCAAGGCAGCATCCTAAGTGTTTTTACATGTATTAATTTATCTTTTTTTCTTGAGGTGAAAATTCACATAATAAGATCAACCATTTTAAACTGAACCATTCAGTTGTATTTAACACATTCATAGTGTTGGGCAACCACCACTTCTATTTAGTTTCAAAACACATTTATCTCTCTGAAAGAAAACACTGTTAAGTAGTCATTCCTCATGTCCCCCTCCCCCAGCATCTGGCATCTACCATTTGCTTTCTGTCTCTATGGATTCCATTTATATATATTACTTAATTTAAAGCACACAAGAACTAGATGAGTTTACATTATTATCCCTGATTTATAGATAAGGAAATCGAGACACCGGGAAGTTCGACAGTTTGCTTGGATTCACACCTGGTCAGCTGGAATTTAGATAGTCCAGCCCCAAAGCCGGAGCTGTTAATACCAGTATATATCCCTTGACTGTGAGAACCGATTGCCTTGTTTCTTGGTTCCTTTCTCCTACTCTTGGCAACAAACTTTAATGCTGCTTCAAGGACTGAGGTCTCTTGATTCCCCCAAATTTCTGATGACTCTATTATCCTTTGGCCTCTTACCTGTACAGACCTCCAAGGGGTTGCTAAAGATGGCCTGTCCAGACAGAGAAGTGAATCCAGCATCACAGAAACAGAAAGTGGCATTGGTACAATGGGCATGCCATGGACACCAAGCACAGGAAGCTGTGGGAAATGGACATCCCTCAGAAGATACCAGCTGCCAGTTGGGAACAAGTTGATGGAGAAAGGAGAGGGAAGAGATGCCTGTCTTCGTGCAAGGAGGAGTCCTTGATAATAGACTGGAAGTTTGGGAAAGAAGAAGGGTCAATTTCTCAAAGCCTAAGAAGATCATTCCCAAAAGACAAGCCCTTGTTAGTGCTGTATGGGTGGGTGAGGTTTGTTTGAACATACCTCCAGACTTCTAGGCAATAGCTCATAATGATATTAGCAGGACCCAGAGCCCTAGGACAGATTGAGGGAGAGAGAGAGAGAGAGAGAGAGAGAAAGAGAGAGAGAGAGAGAGAGAGAGAGAGAGAGAGAGAGAGAGAGAGAGAGAGAGATGAGGTGAATATGGCTGAGAAGTGAGATCCAGAAATTGCTTCTACCACCTGGTTAAGTGGCCTCTCCCTACAGCTTCATGGCTTCTAACAGCATCCAGCTTTTCCTCTAGACAGGCTCCCAGACTTCCCCACAGGCCCCTGGGGGAACAAAGATTTTCCATTTTATTCTCCAGAAGCCCCCCAAGGTATTGCTAGCAATAGTCTTTTAGTATGGGGATCAAAATATACATAGACGGAAAAGAAGAGGCACACATATTAGATCATCTATTCCCTCTTTAAGATTTTTTTTACTGTTTAGTAGAAAATTCCAAACATACTGAAAAGCAGAAAAACAGGCAACTGAACCCCTGTGTATCAATCAACCTGCTATCATAATCATTAATTTATGGCCACTTTTATTTCATCTATACTTTTACTCACTACCAACTGGATTATTTGAAGCAAATTATAGACATCCTATTACTTCTCAGGATATATTCTAACAACAAAAATATATATAGGTAATAACAACAAAGATTATCTTATCTAATAAAGAGGGAATATACTAATTGACTGTGCCACACCAGCACAACCAAGGGTTCGGCGAGTCTGAGGGAGAGCTGGCGAAGGATGAAGAAAAGACAGACAAAGAGAATAAGCTGGGTCTAGGTGGATCTTCTGTGCCTGGCTGAGACTGCAGAACAGATCCAGACACCAAGCTGAGCCTTTATTTTATAGCCAGAGGTAAACAAGGTAGTGGTCACCATAGTTACAATGTTCTTGTGAGTTTCACTTGTTTTGGCAGCATTAGTTGCACCTCCCACTGCCCATTAGCAACCCAGGAAAGATCTAGGGAGCCTCATAAGATCAAGCTTAATTATGCTAAGAGGGTTGTGCCCTCTAAGCTAGGACTTGTTTGCGGCTTTGCCAGCAGGTCAGTTCGAGGCTTAACCCTGTAACTGCTCCCTTCATCTCGCCCTTCTTTTATTTTTAAGCTACTATAATGAAAGTAAAACTTAAACATCAAGAACAAAGTTCTGACTATTAAAATATTAACAAAACAATGCCAAGGCAAAACCCAGACATGGCTATTAATAAAACAATGCCAATGCAACACAACAATAATAAAGAAATCAAACTACAGTAACATTTTTCTACTAAATGAAAGTTTCTTTTGCTGATTTACTCAGAGTCCTCAGACCTGGCTGCGCAAGAGTTTGCAGAGAAGTGGCAGCTAACCAATGCTAGCAGAGCCAGAAACATGGTTGAGGGAGTAGTTTCCACTTCCTGCCTTTCTACCATCTGCTGGGCCTCAGTTGTTAACTTCTTCAGCTGACTCCATGTTGGCACCTTGGTCTTCGTCATCTTCCTTTTCCACTTTGCTGTCATTGGAGCAACTCTCAGTCTTTTGAACGATGGGACAAGGAGCTTCTCTGGGTCCATTGTGGTGATGCACGTAACGCTCTGGCACCCAAATTGGCTGTGCTGCTCCTTCTGGAAAGATACAAACACAGCCTCTTCCCCACATCATTACTGGATCTGGTCCAAACCATTGTCCAGTTTGTGCATCCTTCCATTGGGCTAACCCCATGGAGGCTATTGTACAGGAGGCCTGATGCCTTTCGGCTGCTGTATGACCCTCAGCATCACAATTCAAAAAATTTAAAGTATAAAGAACATGCATGCGTTTGTTTTGAGGTGACACATAATATCCATCTCCCCCTTTCTGTTTTAGTAATTGCATTTTAAGAGTAAGATTGGCTCTTTCCACTATTGCTTGACCTTGAAGGCTGTAAGGGATACCAGTTTTATGACAAATTTGATATTTCTGACAAAAATGCTGAAAAGCAGAACTAGCTTATGCAGGTCTATTGTCTGTCTTTAGCTCTAAGGGAGGACCTAGTACCGCAAAGGCAGCTAGGCAATGATTAATTACATGCTTGGCACTCTCTCCCATTTGGGGAGTCGCAAAGATAAAGCGAGAGCAGGTATCTATATTAACATATACCCATCTATGCTTACCAAATTCCAGTATGTAGGTGACATTAATTTGCCGAATTTGATTAGGCTTAAGATGCCTAGGATTAACCCCCAACGATTGTCATAGGGAAAATTAAAACCTGTAAAGGAAGGGAGTAATCAATTCTAGTAAGTTGTGCTGAACTTAAGGCATCTTTAACTTTATGTAAGGCGGTCTTGGCTTCCTCTGTCAAGCAGCGTGGAGCTGACGGAGATGAATATCCCCTTAGTATATGAAATAAAGGGCTTAAGTCAGCAGTGGTTAATTTTAAAGCAGGTCGAACCCAGTTAATATCTCCTAATAATTTTTGGAAGTCATTTAATGTAAGTAAAGTGTCAGTCCGAATTTGAATTTTCTGAGGTTTTATTGTTTTTCCCTCAACAATGCTTCCAAGATAAGAAAAAGGAAATGTCCTTTGAACTTTTTTCAGGTGCTATGCATAATCCAGCACAATGCAGGGACTCCTGCAAATCTATATAAATATTATTTAGATGTGTTTCATTTTCATGAGCTAAGAGAATGTAATCCATATAATGAATAATATAAGCCACAGGATATTTTTTCCCTATAGGATGTATTTCTGCAGCCACAAAATCCTGACATAAGGTAGGACTATTGGCCATGCCCTGAGGAAATACTTTAGCATATCTTCACCCCCATCATCCCAAACCCACCGGGCGCTGTTCCCTTGCTTCCTCCAATCCTTGCTCATATTTGGGAGGAAGTGCATTATCTGGAGGGCTCTCTCCCATGGGAGCTGTAGCCCCAGGGACTGGAGGAGGAAGCAGAGGCGCAGATGGTGGAGTCAGAAGCCTCTGGCAACCTTCCCCCACCTGTCTTGATTTCCCTGCCACATTCATCCACTCCCTTTCTGGAGCGGGCTCTAGGCAGTCCCAGAACAGATCCAGATGGCAAGCTGAGCCTTTATTTTATAGCCAGAGGTAAACAAGGTAGTGGTCACCATAGTTACAATGTTCTTGTGAGTTTCACTTGTTTTGGCAGGGTTTGCTGCACCTCCCACTGCCCATTAGCTACCCAGGAAGGATCTAGGGAGCCTCACAAGATCAAGCTTAATTATACTAAGAGGGCTGTGCCCTCTAAGCTGGGACTTGTTTGAGGCTTTGCCAGCAGGTCAGTCAGAGGCTTAACCCTGTAACCGCTCCCTACAATTGACCCTCACACCGTTGCAAAGGATGGTGGTGCCCACAGCCAATAAAGAGAGAATATGCTAATCGAGTGCCCTGCCCTCAAAGATGGTGGTGCCCACAACCAATAAAGAGGGAATATGCTAATTGACTGCCCCACTCTCAAAGATGGCGGTGCCCACAGCCACTAGATGGCGGCGCCCAGTCCCCTCAACCCCACGGGGGCGGCAGGTGCACTGCAAGGCTGGGCTCACCCCCAGGCGGGCCTGGTAACTCTGCACACTTGCCTCTGGAGTTCCCCAGGCCCCTCAGCCCTCCAGTTGCCCAGGGCCAGCCCGCAGTGCAGGTAAGCTTCAAATGGTGGCTGCCCAGCCTCCCAGGGCTGCCGGAGGCTCAGGTAACCAGGGCTGGCTGAGGCTTGTGCTGCTGGCAGTGGCAGCAGCAGAGGTGTGATGGGGCATTGCCTTCCCCTGATTTCCGGGTCACCTCCCACCCCTGAGGGCTCCTGCTCCAGGGGGCAGGCCGGGCTCAGGGACCCCCCTCCAGTGCATGAGTTTTCATGCACTGGGCCTCTAGTAGATAATAAATTAAGAAATCCCACAATAAACCCACATTTTCCCCTGGCTGCAAGTTCAAACCACTTCCTTCTTTGAGAGGTTAATAGAACAAAACATTGCCCTTTTTTGTCATTATTCTAGGACTAATGTAAGAGCAAGCTAGGACTCAAACAGAAGACACAGATATTTCTCCAGGGGATAAAGCACACCAAAATGGTTTTAATGAAAGATCCTCCCAATTATACCAACCTGGATAAAATGCAAAAAATCTTTGCATTGTGTAGAAACAGGAAGCCTGAGCAGTGGGGGAATTTTATTTTGAGCTGTGAACCAATAACATTTCCTGTTGAAGCCAATGACGTGTACTGTAGAACTGTCTTGGGAAAGGGCTGACTGGGATGCCTTCTCCTTCCCCCACCCAATTTAAACTTACCAGTTCTCTGTATTCTGCTTTTTATTCTTTGCTTAACTACTGCTATTTGGACTGCCAGCCTCCTTGCTGATGTTTCTTAATTCCTGATGATTAAAGACTGATGCTAACTCTATGTAGAGGATCTTTCTAAAATGGTAAATATGTTGGTCCCAGTCCAATGAGACAGTCCAATGCTGTTTGAGCAAGAGTAAGACTACTGCCTAGCTTATATTTACCGAGAGCTTTCTCTCCTGGGCCTTGAGTCTTATGAGTTACTGTTTTTCATTCTTGCTTTTCCCTATTGCTTTCACTCTAGGGATTCCAGTCAAAGAAGAATTTGTTGAGATAGGAAGGTGAGAAAATTTGCAGTTAGTGGCTTTATCATATCTAGCACACACATCCCTAAACGTTTTTGTAATAGGGGAATAGTTCTTTTCATGACGTTGTTTGGAGAATTCAATGAGATAAAACAGGTAAAGGAACAGAGACACATTATAAGGTCTACTAGAAATACCTAAAAAACAATATCCTTTGTATCCCTCTTTGTGAATAGCAATGAATCATGCAAATTTAGTTATTTCTATTATTCCTCCAATATTATATTAATTTTTTGCTTTTAATTTTCTTAAGTTCCACGAAATTGTTTAATTGTCTCCATATCATAATCCCAAGTTAATAAAGCTGGTATTGATATCCCACTTAAATAACATTTTATATCTTACTAGAGGCCCAGTGCATGAAATTCATGCCTTGGGGGGGGTTTCCCTCAGCCCAGCCTGCACCCTCTCTAATCTGGGACCCCTCAAGGGACGTCCAACTGCCCGTTTAGACCCGATCTCAGAGGATCCCAGTGGGATCGGCCCTAAACAGGCAGTCGGACATCCCTCTCACAGTCCAGGACTGCTGGCTCCCAACTGCTCATCTGCCTGCCTTCCTGATTGCCCCTAACCACTCCCCTGCCAGTCTGATTGATGTCTAACTGCTCCCCTGCCAGCCTGTTTGCCCCCAACTTCCCTCCTCTGCCGCCTGGTCATCCCTAACTGCCCTCCCCTGCAGGCCTGGTCACTCCCAACTGCCCTCCCCTGGTGGCCATCTTGTGGTGGCCATCTTGTGTCCACATGGGGGCAGGATCTTTGACCACATGGGGGCAGCCATCTTGTGTGTTGGAGTGATGGTCAATCTGCATATTACTCTTTTATTAGATAGGATAGAGGCCTGGTGCATGGGTGGGAGCCAGCTGGTTTGCCCTGAAGGGTGTCCCAGATCAGGGTGGGGTGCCCTTGGGGCATGGGGCGGCCTGGGTGAGGGGCCTATGGTGGTTTGCAGGCTGACCACACCCCCCGGTGACCCAAGCAGAGGCCCTGCTATCTGAGATTTATTTATCTTCTACAATTGAAACTTTGTAGCCTGGAGCAGAACCAAGCCTTCTGCTCGCTCCGTGGTGGCAGCCATTTCTGTTGGGATTAATTTATCTTCTATAATTGAAACCTTATAGCCTTAAGCAGAGGCCTGGGCTGGCCAAAGTGTGGGGAAAGCTTGGCTTCCTCCATCGCTGGGGAAACCCAAGCCTCCCTCCTGCTCTCTCTGTGGCCGCAGCCATCTTGGTTGGGTTAATACTCACTCCTGATTGGCTTGTGGGCGTGGCTTGTGGGTGTAGTGGAATGATAGTTAATTTGCATATTACTCTTTTATTAGATAGGATTATTATTTTTAATCTTTATTGTTGAAAGTATTACATATGTCCCCTTATTCCCCCATTGACCTCTTCTAGCCCACTCCACCCTCACCTCAGGCCTTCACCTCCCCTATTGTCTGTGTTCCTGGGTTATGCATATATGTATACAAGTTCATTCGTTGATCTCTTCCTACCCACCCACTCTCCCCTGCCTTCCCTCTGAGGTTTGACAGTCTGTTCAGAGCTTCTATGCTTTTGGATCTATTTTTGTCCATCAGTTTCTATTGTTTAGTAGATTCCACATGTGATTGAGATCATGTGATATTTATCTTTCTCTGACTGGCTTATGTCACTAAGCATAATGCTTTCCAGGTCTATTCATGCTGTCATAAACGGTAAGAGGTCTTTCTTTTTTACAGCTGCATAGTATTTCATTGTGTAGATGTACCAGTTTTTTAATCCACTCATCTGTTTCAGATCTTAGCTATTGCAAATTGCTCTGCTATGAACATTCTTTCTAATTGGTGTTTCTGATTTCTTGGTATATATTCCTAGAAGTGTGATTACTGGGTCAAATTGGAGTTCCATTTTTAATCTTTTGAGGAAACTCCATACTGTTTTCCACAGTGGCTGCACCAGTCTGCATGCCCATCAGCAGTGTATGAGGGTTCCCTTTTTTTCCAGTCATCGCCAATACTTGTCTTTTGTTGATCATCATTTTGATAGGTGTGAGGTGGTACCTCATTGTCATTTTGATTTGCATCTCTCAGATGATTAGTGACTTTGAGCATTTTTTCATATGCCTCTTGGTCTATTTAGGTCTTTTGCCCATTTTTAATTGTATTATCTTCCTTTTGTTAAGTTGTGGTAATGGTGTGAAGGACTCTTTATTGGTAGTAACTTCCTGTGATATAAAAAGATAAAAAGTAAAGTTTGAGGATACAAAATCCTGGCAAATTTAAATCCCAAATTCTGGAGGTCGATTCTGGATGTGCTAGAATACCTTCGTGCTCCCACCTGTCTCCTCTGATGTTAGTTGTCAATTGCAGGGGGTTCCTCTCTTAACTACATGTTCTGTTGTTTTCTTTTTCTCCCTATTGTTATAGATATCTCTTTTTAAGGTCACTCACCCAGTTTTTTTTTTAGTTATTCGCAAATATTTACTGAGAAATTACTGCATGATAGGCACCAACATATTCTGGGAAAAAGGAAGTTAATAAAATGTACATTCTCCCACAGTGCTTGTGGTCTAAATTGGGGAAGAGACAGATAAATATAAGCAATGCAGTATCCTGATATGGTACTTTGATTCTGAGGAAGTAAGTCCTAAAATAGTAGACTTTGCCTGGAAAGATTAGTGAAGGCATCTCAGTCAAGTTTATAAATGTCCGGAGCTGTGATGTAGATGTGGAGTTTTTACAGGTGGGGAAAATGTGAGAGTACTCCAGAAGAACTTCAGTAAATGTGGCGATTAAATAAACTGGGTGTTGTGTTTAGGAAATGAAAAACAGTATTTACTATCTGACCAGTGATGTGAGGCCAAGGATGAAAACTGAAATTTGGGCCTGGTGAGGAAAGAGCTGCCCATTAGCAGAGAGCCTTACATTCTGGTGACAGAATTGACGCATAATTCTGAAATTAATTTCAGAATCAGAGAAGAGTTTATATCAGGTGATGTCCATGATCAGACTTTTCCTGTGAGGTAGTCACCTGGGCCAATGGGAGGAACACATTATTGCTGCTGTGAAGGTCATAAAGAGAGGGGTGAAAACAGAAAATGGAAGTGGAACTGGGAGGCGGGAGATGAATCTATGAACATTTAAATAGTTATCCAAAATGTACTGTTAATTCTAGACATAGGTGGCCATTTTATATTGCTTATTTTGTTTCTTTCAGAAATTCTATGTAAATGGTACCATTCTGAGTTTGTCGATGAAGAATGTGAGATTTAGAAGAAGCATGCAATAGAGTCTGGAGTCAGGCTCAGAGATCACTATTTCCAAGACTTCTGCAAGTCACTAATAATTTTATTTTTAATAAACTGTTTTTTAACAGTTTTATATTTACAAGAAAATTGCAAAAATGTTACTTTCCTTTATTATTAATAGCTGTCCTTCAGAATGCATTGCATTTAGCCATCATTTCTCTTTAGGCCCCACTTGGTTATAAAAGTTTCTCAGACTTTCATTGTTTTGTGTAACTTGATAGTTTTGAAGATCACTGCTCAGGTATTTTGAAAAATTTCCTTCAATTGAAATTTGTCTGATGGTTATCTCACAATTAGACTGGGGCTATACATTTTTTGGTGGGGGAGAAGTTCACAGAGGTTGCCATTTTCCATCACTTCATATTGAGGATGCATACTATCATCATGATTTACCAATCTTCATGTTGACTCCATATGACTGAGGCATTGTTTGTCAGATTTCTCCACTGTAAATTACTCTTTTTCTTTCCTTTTCATACTTCACTTTTTGTAAGAAAGCTACTATGTGTTGCTCACACTTCACTAGTAGTAAATTATTCTCCACTTCCTTGAGCACAGACTATCTGTATGCATAATTGGAATTCTTTGGCAAGGAAGATTTGTCTCTTCTCAGTTACCTATTTATCTATCAATCTATCTAATTATTCAATAACTTATGTACACTGGTGTGAGTTTTCTTTTTAATATTTAAAAAATGATTTTTAGAGCAAGAGGAAGAGAGAGGGAGAGAGATAGAAACATCTATGACAGAGAAACAAACATTGATCAGTTGACTACTGCACAGCCCCCACTGAAGGTAGAGTCTGTAACCTGGGCATGTGCCCTGACCAGGAATCAAACCAGTGACCTCTTAATACATGGGTCAACATTCAACCACTGAGCTATACCACCCCAGGCAATGTAAGTTTTCTAAATTTGTTCTAGTTTCTCAAACATGATTAGATTTAAGGATGCAAATGACTCTATTACCAGTAGTAAAGAGGGCATAATTCATGGCATAAACTGGCAATTGACTGTCCTTACCATATTGTAAGTATGTTCTTACCTCCTTCATCAAATATTAATTGACCATAAAGGCATTGGTTTATTTGTGGATTCTCTATATCTGTTTTTATGCCAGTCACATGCTGTTTTGATTACTATGGCCTTGCAGTATAGTTTGATATCAGGTAGCATGATTCCTCCAAGATTGCTGTGGTTATTCAGGATCTTTGTGGTTCCATATAAATTTTTGGAATATTTGTTTTAGTTATGTGAAATATGCCATTAGTATCTTGGTAGAAATTTCACTGAATCTATAGGTTGCTTTGGGTAATATGGAGATTGTAATGGTGTTAATTATTCCTATTCACACAATATATGCTTCCACTTATTTGTATCTTCAGTTTCTTTCTTCAGTGTCTTATAATTTTCCTAGTATAGGTATTTTGTACCCTTGGTTAATTTTATTCCTAGGTATTTTTTATGCAATTATAAATGGGATTGTTTTCTTAGTTTCACTTTCTGATACCTTATTATTGGTATATAAAAATTAAACTGATTTCTGAATATTTATTTTGTATCCTGCTACTTTACTAAATTCATTTATCAGTTCTAGTAGTTTTTGGTGGAATTGTTAGGGTTCTCTATATACAGTATACTGTCAGTTTTACTTCTTGATGTCCAATTTGGATGTCTTTTATTTTTTCTTCTTCTCTGATTGCTATTGTTAAGACTTCCAGTACTATCTATAATAATAAAAGGGTAATATGCTAATTAGACCGGATGTTATTCTAGATGTCCTTCCAGACGAAGCCAGGGCCAGAGAGAAGCCTGGGTCCCAGGTGCCAGAGGGAAGCAGGTGCTGAGAGCTGGGGGAAAGAAGGCCTGCTCTTGCATGAATTTCATGCATTGGCCTCTACTGTTGAATAAGAGTGGTGATAGCAGACATCCCTGTCTTGTTCCTGATCTGAAGGGAAACATTTTTAGTTTTGCCAATGAAGTATGATGATAGCTGTGGGTTTGTCATATATGGCATTTAGTACACTGAGGAATGTTCCCTCTATACATCATAAATGGGTGCTGAATTTTATTTTATTTTTTAAACATTTTTTTATTGATTAAGATATTACATGTGTACATATCTTCCCATTGCTCCCCCCCACTCCCACACATGCCCTCAAGCTCCCGTGTCTTACGTCCATTGATTATGCTTATATGCATGCACACAAGCCCTTCGGTTGATCTTTTATCTCCCCCCCCCTTCCCCAACCTTCCCATTGTAATTTGACAGTCTGTTTGATGCTTTACTGCCTCTGTATCTATCTTTTTGTTCATCAGGTTATAATGTTCTTTATTATCCATAAATGAGTGAGATCATGTGGTATTTTTCTTTCATTGACTGGCTTATTTCACTTAGCATAATGCTCTCCAGTTCCATCCAGGCTGCTGCAAATGGTAAGAATTCCTTCTTTTTTACAGCAGCATAGTATTCCATTGTGTAGATGTACTAGAGTTTCCTGATGCAGTCATCTGCTGATGGGCATTTAGGCTGTTTCCAAATCTTAGCTATGGTGAATTGTGCTGCTATGAACACAGGGGTACATATATCCTTTTTGATTCGTGTTTTCTAGTTTCTTAGGACATATTCCAAGAAGTGGAATTACTGGGTCAAATGGGAGTTCCGTTTTTAGTTTTTTGAGGAAACTCCATACTGTTTTCCACAGTGGCTGCACCAGTCTGCATTCCCACCAGCAGTGCATGAGGGTTCCTTTTTCTCTACATCCTTGCCAGCACTTGTCATTTGTTCATTTGTTGATGATTGCCATTCTGACAGGTGTGAGATGGTACCGCATTGTCATTTTGATTTGCATCTCTCAGATAATTAGTGACTTTGAGCATGTTTTCATGTGTCTCTTGGCCTTCCTTCTGTCTTCTTTCAAAAAGTATCTATTTAGGTCCATTGCCCATTTTTTTATTGGGTCGTTTATCTTCCTTTTATTAAGTTGTATGAGTCCCCTGTAAATGTTGGAGATTAAACCTTTATCAGTGATAACATTTGAAAATATGCTCTCCCATACAATGGGCTTTCTTGTTGTTTTGTTGATGGTTTCTTTTGCTGTGCAAAAGCCTTTTATTTCGATGTAGTTCCATTTGTTTATTTTCTCTTTAGTTTCCATTGCCCTAGGAGTAGTATTGGTGAAGAAATTGCTTCAGCATATGTCTGAGATTTCTCTGCCTGTGGATTCTTCTAGTATTTTCATGCTTTCCTGTCTTACGTTTAAGTCCTTTATCCATTTTGAGTTTATTTTTGTGTATGGTGTAAGTTGGTGATCTAGTTTCATTTTTTTGCATGTATCTGTCCAAATTTCCCAACATCATTTATTGAAGAGACTGTCTTGATTCCATTGTATGTTCATGCCTCCTTTGTCAAATATTAATTGAGCATAGTGGTTTGGGTCAATTTCTGGGTTCTTTATTCTATTCCATTGATCTATATGTCTGTTCTTGTGCCAGTACCAGGCTGTTTTGAGAACAGTGGCTTTGTAATACAGCTTGAAATCTGGTATTGAGATTCCTCCTACTTTGTTCTTCTTTCTCAGGATTGCTGTGGCTATTTGTTTCTTTCCTTTTTTTTTAATTCCAAATGAACTTTTGGAGAGTTCTTTCTAGGTCTGTGAAATATGCCATTGGTATTTTAATGGGGAGTGCATTGAATCTATAGATTGCTTTGGGTAGTATGGACATTTTAATGATGTTGATTCTCCCAATCCATGAACACGGTATGCTCTTTCATCTATTTATGTCTTCCTCTATCTCTTTTTTCAATGTCCTGTAGTTTTCTGGGTAGAGGTCTTTTATCTCCTTAGTTTATTCCTAGGTATCTTAATATTTTTGGTGCGATGGTAAATGGGATTGTTTTCTTAGTTTCTCTTTCTGTAAGTTCACTATTGGTGTATAGAAATGCCATAGATTTCTTGGCATTAATTTTGTATCCTGCTTCATTGTCGAATTCATTTATTAAGTCAGTTTTTTAAAATATATATTTTATTGATTTTTTTACAAAGAGGAAGGGAGAGGGATAGAGAGCTAGAAACATCGATGAGAGAGAAACATCAATCAGCTGCCTTCTGCACACGCCCTACTGGGGATGTGCCATAACCAAGGCACATGCCCTTGACCAGAATTGAACCTGGGACCCTTCAGTCTGCAGGCTGACGTTCTATCCACTGAGCCAAACTGTTCAGGGCAAGTCTAATAGATTTTTGATGGAATCTTAAGGGTTTTCTATGTACAGTATCATGTCATCTGCGAATAAGGACAGTTTTACTACTTCTTTTCCAATTTGGATGCCTTTTATTTCTTCTTCTTGTCTAATCGCAGTGACTAGTACTTCCAGTACTATGTTGAACAGAATTGGTGAAAGCGGCATCCCTGTCTTGTTCCTGTTCTTAGGGGAAATGGTTTTAGTTTTTGCCCATTGAGTATGATGTTGGCTGTGGGTTTGTCATATATGGCTTTTATTATGTTGAGGTATGATCCTTCTATTCCCACCTTGCTGACAGTTTTTATCAAGAAAAGGTGTTGGATTTTGTCAAATACTTCTTCTGCAACAATTGATATGACTATGTGGTTTTTATCTCTCAATTTGTTTATGTGATGTATCACATTTATTGATTTGCGGATATTGTACCATCCTTGCATCCCTGGGATAAATCCTACTTGGTCATGGTGTATGATCTTTCTGATGTAATGCTGGATCCGATTTGCTAGAATTTTGTTGAGGATTTTGGCATCTATGTTCATGAGGGATATTGGCCTGTAATTCTCTTTCATAGTGTTGTCTTTATCTGATTTTGTTATTAGGGTGATGCTGGCTTCATAGAAGGAGCTTGGAAGTGTTTCTTCCTCTTGAATTTTTTGGAATAGTCTGAGGAAGATAGGTTTTAGTTCTTCCTTGAATGTTTGGCAAAACTCCCCTGTGAAGCGGTCTGGCCCTGGGCTTTTGTTTGCTGAAAGCTTTTTGATGACTGCTTCAATTTCTTCCATAGTTATATGCCTATTGAGATTTTTAGAATCTTCCTGAGTGAATTTGGGAAGGTATATTTTTTTTAGGAATATGTCCATTTCCTCCAGGTTGTCCAGTTTGTTGGAATAGAGTTGTTCATAATATTTTTTAACAATCCTTTGTAATTTTTGGTGTCTGTTGTTATTTCCCCTCTTTCATTTCTTTCTCTCTTTTTTAAAAATAAATCTTTATTCAGATTATTACAATTGTTTCTCCTTTTCCCCCTATAGCTCCTTTCCACCCAGTTCCCACCCCACCTTCTGCCCTTGCCTCCCCACCACTGTCCTCATCCATGGGTATACAATTTTTGTCCAGACTCTTCCTGCACCTCCCCCTCGCATACCCCATTCCCCCTGAGAATTATCAGTCCACTCCCTTTCTATGCCCCTGATTCTATTATATTCACCAGTTTATTCTGTTCCTCAGGTTTTTAATTCAGTTGATTTTTAGGTACACTTGTTGATAGATATGTATTTGTTGTTCGTAATTTTTATCTTTACTTTTTTCTTCTTCCTCTTCTTAAAGAATGCCTTTCAGCATTTAATATAATACTGGTTTGGTGGTGATGAACTCCTTTAGCTTTTTCTTATCTGTGAACCTCTTTATCTGACCTTCAATTCTGAATGATAGCTTTGCTGGGTAGAGTAATCTAGGTTGTAGGTTCTTGTTATTCATCACTTTGAATATTTCTTGCCTCTCCCATCTGGCCTGCATAGTTTCTGTTGAAAAATCAGCTGACAGTCGTATGGGTGCTTCCTTGTGGGTAATTAACTGTTTTTCTCTTGCTGCTTTTAATATTCTCTCTTTGTCTTTTGATCTTGGCATTTTAATTATGATGTGTCTTGGTGTGGCCCTCTTTGGATTCCTTTTGTTTGGGGTTCTGTGCGCCTCCTGAACTTGTAAGTCTATTTCTTTCACCAGGTGGGGTAAGTTTTCAGTGATTATTTCTTTGAATAGGTTTTCAGTATCTTGCTCTCTCTCTTCTTCTGGCACCCCCATAATTCTGATGTTGGTACGCTTGAAGTTGTCCCAGAGGCTTCTTACACTATCTTCAACTTTTTGCATTTTTTTTTCTTTTTCTTTTTCAGTTGAGTGTTTTTTGCTTCTTTGTATTTCAATTCTTTGACTTGATTCTTGTGTTCCTCTAGTCTGTTGTTGGGTCTCTGAATAATATTTTTTATTTCAGTCAGTGTATGTTTAATTTCTAGTTGGTCCTTTTTCATATCTTCGAGGATCTCATTATATTTATTGGCCTTTTCTACGATATTCTTGAAAAGCCTTATAACCGTGGTTTTGAATTCTATATCCAGTCATTTGTTTTCCTCCATTTCTTTCATTTGTGATATGTTTCTTTGTTGCCACATTTTCACTGCTTCCCTGAGTTGGTAGGGTAGCTTTGTGTGCTAGGTTTCCTATATGGCTCAGTGGGTCAGCCTCCCCAGTTAACCTGAGGTGGACACTCTTGGTGCTCCCCTTTTTATACTGTCTGTACAGCCTTGTTGTAGTTAAGTCTTGATTGTTGTTGGTATCACTGGGAGGAATTGACCTCCAGGACAGTTGGCTGTGAGGATCAGCTGTGTCTACGCTGGGAGAAGTTCGGTGCTGGGGACAGCCTTATAGGATTAGACTTGCCAAATTGCAAAAGCCTCTGTGCTCAGCTTGGATGGGGTGGAGTCTCAGGGTGGAGCAGACAGTCTTGGCTTCTCGTCAGCCCTGTCCTTGCGTGCGTGAGCCTCCAGACCTCTGCCTTCCCCAGCTCCCGAGCCTCTGCCCGAGAGTCCAGATTCCCCCCACAAGAGCGTGGGTCACCAGGGGCTTGCTTGGAACTGAGGTTCAGTGCAGTCAGAACTGGGGTTCAGTGCAGTCAGGAGTTTCCGACTCCCTTCTGCTAGGGAAAGCCTGTGGCAACCTCCGCAGTCTTTGTGCACACTTGTGTGCGCGATCCTCTAGACCCCTGCCCACCAGGGCTCCCCCAGGTCTCCGAGTCTCCGAATTCCTTTCTCTCTACCTGACTGTCCAGACTCCCCCTGTGTGAGCCTGGGTCCATGGGGTTTCGCCCAGAACTGGGTTTCAGTGCAGTCGGAAGTGGGGTTCAGTGCAGTTGGGGCTTTCCTTCTCCCTCCCGCCAGAGGAAGTCAGCCAGGCTCTCAGCTGCCCTTCCTCTCTGTGTGCACAAAGACCTTTTGCCATACCACAACCCTTTGCCGTTGCTCCAATTCTCCGTGAGCTTTTCTCTTTCCTTCTAGTTGTAGAATTTCCACTTAGCCAGCTTTCCTGTGGTTCTGGATGGTATCTGTTCTGTCTTTTAGTTGTAGTTTTGAAATTGTTGTGCGAGGCAGCAGTTTAGGTGCTAACCTATGCCACCATCTTGGTTTCTCCCTCCTCTTTCATTTCTGATTTTGTTTATTTGGGTCCTCTCTCTTTGCTTCTTGGTGAGCCTGGCTAGAGATTCATCAATCTTGTTTATCCTTTCAAAGCACCAGCTCTTGGTTTTGTTAATCTTTTGTATTGTTTTTCTTTTTGGTCTCTATGTCGTTTATCTCTGCTCTGATCTTTATTATTTCCTTCCTTCTGCTTACATTGGGCTTTTCTTGTTGCTCTCTTTCTAACGCTTTGAGTTGTACGGTTAGGTAATTTATTACCATTGTTTCTTGTTTTTTTGCAGTAGGCTTGTAGAGCTATGGACGTCCCTCTCAAGACTGCTTTCACTGTGTGCCATAGATTTTAGATTGTTGTGTTTAAATTGTCATTTGTTGCCATGATGTTTTTTATTTCTTCTTTGATCTCTCTGGTAACCAAGTCATTGTTTAATAGCTTGTTATTTAGTCTCCAGATGTTTGATTTTTTTGGATTGTTTTTATTGTAGTTAATTTCTAGTTTTATGCCATTGTGATCTGAGAAGATGCTTGATATGATTTCTACCTTCTTGAATTTGAAGAGACTTTGCCTGTATCCTAATATGTGCTCTATCCTTGAAAATGTTCCATGTGCCCTGGAGAAGAATGTATATTCTATAGCTTTGGGGTGAAATGTTCTAAAGATGTCATTTAAGTCCATCTGATCTAGTGTGTCATTTAGGATTGCTGTTTCTTTTTTGTTTGGTTGATTTATCCTGTGGTGTCAGTGAGGTATTAAAGTCCCCTACTATGACTGTATTGCTATTGATTTCTCCCTTGATATCTTTCCAAAGTTATTTTATGTATTTGGGTGCTCCTGTATTGGGTGCATATATGTTTACCAGAGTTATATCTTCTTGTTGAATTTCTCCCTTTAGCATTATGTAGTGGCCTTCTTTATCTCTTGTTATGGCCTTTACTTTGAGGTCTATTTTATCAGATATAAGTATTGCAACCCCAGCTTTTTTCTCATTTCCATTTGCCTGAAAAATGTTTTTCCATCCCTTCACTCTCAGTCTCTGTGAATCCTTTGTTCTGAGGAGGGTCTCTTACAGACAGCAAATATATGGGTCATGTTTTCTTATCCATTTTGCTACCCTATGTCTTTTGGTTGGTGCATTTAATCCATTTATGTTTAATGTTATTATTGACAAGTACATGTTTGTTGTCATATTTTTCCTTAATGTTTGTGTTTCTTCTTGCCTTTCTCTTTCTTCTTTTTACAGCAGTCTCTTTAGCATTTCTTGCATTGCTGGCTTGGTAGTGATAAACTCTCTTAGACCTTTTTTTTTTTGTCTGTGAAGCTCCTGATTCCACCTTCAATTTTGAATTATAGCCTTGCTGGGTATGTTATTCTTGGGTTAATTCCCTTGCTTTGCATCACTTTGTATATTTCATTCCATTCCTTTCTGGCCTGGTGTGTTTCTGTTGAGAAATCCGTTGATATTCTAATAGGAGAATCCTTGTAGGTAACCTTCTGTCTGTCTATGGCAGCCTTTAAGATTCTTATTTTGTTGTTGGTGTTTGCCAATTTAATTATGATGTGTCTTGGTGTCGGTCTTTTAGGGTTCACCTTGTTTGGGACTCTATGTGCTTCTTGGACTTGCATGGTTTTTTTCTTGCCAGTATCCGGGAAGTTTTCTGTCATTATTTCTTCAAACAGGTTTTCTATTCCTTGCTTCTTCTATTCCTTGCTTCTCTTTCCTCTCCTTCTGGTACCCCTATCATGTGAATATTGTTTCTTTTGTGTTGTCCCAAAGCTCTCTTGCTTTTTAATTCTTCTTTCTAGTTGCTGGTGTGTTTGTGTGTTTTTTCCTACCTTGTCTTCTAATTCGCTGATGCGATCCTCAGCCTCTTCTAGTCTACTGTTTAAGCCTTCCATTGTGTTCTTTATTTCAGCTATGTCGTTCTTCATCTCCTCTTGCTTCCTTTTCATGTTGACAACATTCTCATTCAGCTCCTTATAATTCTCATTGAGTAGTGTGTATTTGTCATCCATCCATTTAAACATCCTTATAACCATTACTCTGAATTCTTTCTCTGATAAGCTGCTGGCCTCAATTTCATTTAACTCCCTTTCTGGTGATTCCTCTTTTTCTTTCCTTTGGGGATTGCTTTTTTGTCTTCCTATGTTTTCCTGTAATGTTTTAATTGTAGATCCAATTGCTATGCTACCCAGGTTCTTTTGGGGATGGTGATACTGGCGTAATCTCTCAGTTCTCCTGGGCTTGGTAATCTAGTGTAGCTCCCTACTTGAGCTATTTGTGTTCTCTTGATGTAGGCCTGCGAACTTGAGAGGCACAATTGCAGTGTCTAGAAGTCAGCAGCCATGGAGAGGAGTATCCCAATTTTTGCTGTCTTGCACCCTCAATTGAAATCATGCATGCCCAGCGGGGACTCACAGTGGCACCCAGGAACCATCTGTTGGCGTGATGGGGCTCAGGGGACCTGCACTCTGGAAAGGCGTTTCTGTGGTGTCCAGAGTTCTGTAGTTGTGGGGTGGGCAGACTCAGCTTTTGCTGCTGCACCTGTGGTGGATAGGCACTGGCTCCCAGTGGTGGCTCACAGAGGCACTCACGGTACCCTGCAAGGCACACTGAAGCACTCTAAAGGGCCCTGGCAGTGTAGCCCCATAATTGAGGTGCCTGTGGGCAGGTATCCAGGATGAGTGAATTCAGAATTTCTACTGCCGGAGGGAGGGGGGAGGTGGAGTGCTCCCTGGTTTGTCCAAGATCACACCCAGGGAGAGCTCACAGTGTCTCCCACTAGTACCCTGTGGGTAGATGGGCTAGGGTGCCTGCCTGTTGGAAATGTGCATTTGTGGAGGTGTGTTTGCTGGCGCAGAGTTCTGACGAACTCTGAGGGGTCCTGGCACTGAGGTTGAGCAGCTGGAGTGTATGTGGGCAATTATTCAGGAATTGGAAGTTCACAATTTCTACTGTGGGGCAGCGCACTCTTGTCTGTGCAGAATCACACCCACAGAGTGTCACAGCTGTTCCCCAGTGCACGCTGTGGATAGATGGGCTCAGGGGGCCTCCCTGTTGGAAACACACATCTGTGGAGGTGCCTTTGCCTATGCATAGCTCTGAGGCACTCTGAGGGGCCCTGGCACTGAAGTTGCACAACTGGGGTGTCTGTGGGCAGTTATTCAGGAAGAGGGAGTTCAGAATTTCTACTGCAATGCTGCGTGCCCTTGTCTTTACAAAATCACACCTGCGGGGGCTCCCAGGGCTCCCAGGTGCTGCTTATGGAGTGGTGTGCTCTGGATGCATGTGTGTTAGAAACACACGAATGTGTTATCTGGAGTTCTGCAATGGGGAGGGGTAGGTTGCACTTACTGCTGCTGAGTGGTACACCTTTGGAGGTGGAGGTCCCAGGGTCCACGGGTTTGCGTGTGGGGCAGCAGGATTTTGGCTGGAGTGGCTGCTGGATCTCGGGGCAGTTCCATGGCCTGTCTGGTTGGTGGTGCTGATGAGTTCATAAAAAAGGCCATTCTCCCCTTCAAGATGGCATGGGCTCCATGCTGGAATCCCACAGTCTGGGGAGTGCCCACAGTGGTGGTAGTCTCTCCTTGTCCAAGAGAGCCTGGGCTGCCAGCCCCTGATGCTCCTATAGGGATTTAACTGTCCCTTACTCACTCACACACACACACCACACACATCCACACACTCTCCTTTCATACCCTCACTCACTCACTTCCTCTCCCTCACCTCTGTCCTGCCAGCACCATCTTCCTCTTCCTGGATTTTATTGAATGATTTTTCTGCATCTATAGATATGGTCATATGATTATTATCTTTCATTTTGTTTATGTGATATATTACATTTATTGATTTGTGGATATTATACCAATCTTGTATCCGTGGAATAAATCCCACTTTATCATGATATATTATTTTTTTTAATGTATTGCTGGACCGATTTGCTAATGATTTTTGTTGAAGATTTTAGCATCTATGTTCATCAGGGATATTGGCCTATAATTTTTTTTCTTTGGTGGGTCTTTATCTGGTTTTGGTATTAGGATAATGTTGGTCTCAAAAAAAGAGCTTGGAAGTCTTCCCTCCTCTTGGATTTTTTGGAACAGTTTGAGGAGGATAGGTGTTAGATCTTTAAATGTTTGGTAAAATTAGCTTGTGAACCCATGTGGTCCAGGGCTTTTGTTTGCTAGAAGGTTTTTGATTATTGTTTCAATATCATTAGTTGTTATTGGTCTAATAACTTATTCTAGTCTTGATTTAGTGTTGGAAGATTGTATGTTTCTAGGAATTTATTCCTTTTCCCAGTCTATTTTGTTGACATATAGTTGCTCAGATTATTTTTGTTACAATCATTGTATTTCTGTGATGTCTGTTGTTATCTCTCCTCTTACATTTTTGATTATATTTATGTGGGAGCACTCTGTTTTTTGATGAATCTCATTAAAAGTGCACCAATCTTGTTTATCCTTTCAAACACCAGCTTTTGGTTTAATTGATTTTTTTTTCTTTAGTGTCTTTGTCATTTACTTCTGTTCTGACCTTTATTTATTTATTTATTTTTATTTTTTTAGCTTTGGTTACTCTTTTTTATTTTTATAATACATTTATACTTTATAATATGTATTATTTCTTTTTTAAAAAATTTATTGTCTAAAGTTTTATATGTGTCTCCTTTTTCCCTGATTGACCCCTGCCCCCAGCCATTCCCACCCTGGGCAATTCCCCACAGCCCCAGTATCTGTGTCCATTGGTTATGCTAATATGCATGCATATAAGTCCTTTAGTTCCTCTCTAATTCCCACTCCTCTCCTACCAGTTGTCTCTAGATTGATCTATTCTTGTTCATCAAATTATGTTGATCATTATATCCCACATATGAATGAGATCATGTGATATTTAAATTTCTCCGACTGGCTTATTTCGCTTACCACAATGCTCTCCAGTTCCATCCATGCTGATGCAAATAGTAAAAGTTCCCTCTTTTATTTATTTTTAATTTCTTTATCAATTAAGGTATTACATATATGTCCTTATTCCCCCATTACCACCCCCCTCCATTCATGCCCTTACCCCCCTGTTGTCTGTGTCCATTGGTTAGGATTATATGCATGCATATAAGTCCTTTGATTGATCTCTCCCCCTTACCCTTTCCGTCCCCTACCTTCCCTGGGGTTTGACGTTCTGATCAATGTTTCTCTATCTCTGGATCTGTTTTTGTTCATCAGTTTATGTTGTTTATTATATTCCATAAATGAGTGACATCATGTGATATTTATCTTTCTCTGCTTGGATTTTTTCACTTAGCATAATGCTCTCCAGCTCCATCCATGTTGTTGCAAATGGTAAGAACTCCTTCTTTTTTTTATCACAGCTTAGTATTCCATTGTGTAGATGTACCACAGTTTTTAAATCCACTTTTTAGTTTTTTGAGGAAACTCCATACTGTTTTCCACAGTGGCTGCACCAGTCTGCATTCCCACTAGCAGTGCATGAGGGTTCCTTTTTCTCCGCATCCTCACCAGCACTTGTTGTTTGTTGATTTGTTGATGATAGCCATTCTGACAGGTGTGAGATGGTACCGCATTGTCGTTTTGATTTGCATCTCTCTGATGGGTAGTGACTTTGAGCATGTTTTCATATGTCTCTGGGCCTTCTGTATGTCCTCTTTTGAAAAGTGTCTATTTAGATCCTTTGACCATTTTTTGATTGGATCGTTTATCTTCCTTTTGTTAAGTTGTATGTGTTCTCTGTAAATTTTGGAGATTAAACCCTTATCATTGAAATCATTGGCAAATATGTTCTCCCATGCAGTGGGATTTCTTGTTGTTTTGTTGATGGTTTCTTTTGCTATGCAGAAGCTCTTTATTTTGATGTAGTCCCATTTGTTTATTTTCTCCGTAGTCTCTATTGCCCTAGGAGCTGTGTCTGTGAAGATATTGCTGCATATGGAGTCTTACAGGATTTTTATGATTTCCTGTCTTACATTCAAGTCCTTTAGCCATTTTGAGTATTTTTTTTGAATATGGTGTAAGTTGGTGATTTAGTTTAATTTTTTTGCATGTATCTGTCCAAATTTCCCAGCACCATTTATTGAAGAGACTGTCTTGACTCCATTGTATGCTCTTGCTCCTTTGTCAAATATTAATTGAGCATAATGGCTTGGGTAGATTTCTGGGTTCTCTGTTCTGTTACATTGGTCTATATGTCTGTTATTGTGCCAGTACCAGGCAGTTTTGAGAACCATGGTTTTTCATATAGCTTGATATTTGGTATTGTGATCCCTCCAATTTCGTTCTTTCTCAGGATTGTTGTGGCTATTTGGGGTCTTTTTTTTTATTTATTCCAGATGAATTTTTGGAGTGTTTGTTCTAGATCTTTGAAATATGCCATTGGTATTTTAATGGGAATTGCATTGAATCTATAGATTGCTTTGGGTAGTATGGACATTTTAATGATGTTGATTCTTCCAATCCAAGAGCATGGTATGTTATTCCATTTGTTTATGTCTTCCTCTATCTCTTTTTTCAATGTCCTGTAGTTTTCCGAGTACTTTTACCTCATTAGCTAAGTTTATTCCTAGGTATCTTAATTTTTTTGGTGCAATTGTAAATGGGATTGTTTTTTTCCTTTCTCTTTCTGTGAGTTCATTATTGGTGTATAAAAAGGCCATAGATTTCTGGGTGTTAATTTTGTATTTTGCTACATTGCCGAATTCATTGTTCTGACTTTTACTACTTCCTTCCTTCTACTTACTCTGGGCTTTTCCTGCTGTTCTTTTTCCAATTCTTTTAGGTGTCATATTAGATTATTTAGTAAAATTTTTTCTTGTTTCTTGAGGTAGGCCTGCAATTCTATGAACTTCCCTCTCAGGACTTCTTTCACTGTTCACCACAGATTTTGGGTGGTAGTGTGTTTATTTTCATTTGTTTCAAGGTAATATTTTTACTTATTCCTTGATATTACTGGTAATCCATTCATTATTTAATAATATTCTATTTAGCCTCCATGTATTTGAATGTTTTTGAGTTTTTTAAAATTGTGCTGGGCTTCTAGATTCTTGCCATTGTGGTCAGAAAAGATTCTTGATATGATTTTAATCTCCTTTAACTTATTGAGATTTTCTTTCTGTGTCCTAACATGTGGTCTATCTTTGAAAATGTTCTATGTGTACTTGGAAGAATGTATGCTCTGCAGCTATAAAATGTTCTGTAGATATCAATTAAATCTATCTGATCTAGTGTGTTGTTTAAGGTCACTGTTTCCTTGCTGATATTTCCTCTAGAAGATCTATCTATTGATGACAGTTAGTACATAAGGCCACTCTACCAAGACTTGGAGATGTAACAGTTCTACATAGAAATAAACACAAGGAGGTAACCAAAATGAGGATACAAAGAAACATGTTTCAAATTAAAGAAAATACCAAAACTAATAAGAGAACTAAACAAATGGAGATAAGCAATCTACCAGATGCAGAATTCAAAACACTGATTATAAGAATGCTCAATGAATGTAGGGGAGGAATAGATAAACTTAGTGAGAACTTCTACAAATAAATAGAAAACATAAAAAAGAAGATAGAAAACATAAAAAAGTACCAGTCAGAAATGAAGAGTATAATAACTGTAATAAAGAATACATTATAAAGAATCATCAGTATAGTAGATGAAGCAGAAGATCAAATCAGTGATTTGAAAGATAAGAAAGCAGGGCACACTCAATCAGAACCGCAAAAGGAAAAGAAAATTAAAAAAAAAAAAGGATAGTTTAAGGAGCACATGGGACAACTTCAGGCATACCAACATTTACATCATAGGCTGCCAGAGAACGAAATAGAGAGCAAGGAATTGAAAACGTATTTGAAAAAATAATGACAAAATAACTTTCCTAACCTGGTGAAGGAAATAGACACAAGCTCAGGAAGCACAGAGAGTCCCGAACAAGATGAGCTAAAAGAGGCCCACACTAAACCACATCATAATTAAAATGCCAAAGGTTAAAGACAGAGAGAGAATCTAAAAAGAAAAGCACTATGAGAAAGGCAATTATTTATCTACTAAAGGCCCAGTGCATGAAATTCGTGCATGGGTGGCGGGCCCTCAGCCCAGGCTGCACCCTCTCCAATCCGGAACCCCATGGGGGATGTCCAACTGCTCGTTTAGGCACAATCCTGGGGATAGGTCCTAAACTGGCAGTCAGACATCCCTCTCACAATCCTGGACAACTGGCTCCTAATTGCTCACCTGCCTGCCTGCCTGGTCACCCCTAACTGCCCCCCTTGCCAGCCTGATCACCCCTCACTGCCTCTGCGTGCTGGCCTGATTGCCCCTAACTGCCCTCCTCTGCTGGCCTGGTTGCCCCCAATTCCCCTCCCCCCCCCCCGCTGGCCTGGTCGCCTCTTACTGCCCCTCTGCCAGCCTAGTTGCCCCCAACTGCCTTTCTCTGACAGTTTGGTCACCCCTAACTGCCCCCATGCTGGCCTGGTCAGACCCAACTGCCCCCCCCCCCCCCGCCTGCAGGCCTGGTCGCTCCTCATGACCTTCCTACTGGCCTGGTCGCCCCATACAGCCTGCAGTTCAGTGGTTTGGTTGCCCCTCACTGAACCGTCTGCCAGCCTGGTTGTAGAAAGCCATCTTGTGAGGGTTAATTTGCATATTACCTCTTTATTATATAGGACAGGGGAGCTCCCATAAGACTGTCAGCTGATTTCTCAACAGAAAATTTGCAGGTCATATGGGATTGGCACAAAATATTCAAGGTGATGAAGAGCAAGGATCTACAACCAAGATTACTCTACCCAGGTGGGCAATCATTTAGAATCAAAGGACAGATGAAGAGCTTCCTACAGAAGAAAATGCTAAAGTAGTTCATCACCACCAAACTGGTATTATAAGAAATGTTAAAGGGTTTTTAAAAAGAAGAAGAAAAAAAGGTGAATAACAAAATGGTGATAAATACCTATCTATCAATAATTACTTTAAATGCAAAAGGGTTAAAGTCTTTAATGGAAGGACTTATGGTGGCTGAAAGGATAACAAAACAAGATCCTTATGTATGTTGTCCACAAGAAACCTACATCAGATTAAAAGACACACACAGACTGAAAGTAAAAAGATGGACAAAGATATTTTATGAAAATGTAAATAACAACAAAAGTTGGGGTAACAATACTTACATTAGACAAAATAGACTTTATAACAAGTGACAAAGAATTACCCAGCAATTTCACTTCTGGATATTTATCTGAAGTAACCAAAACCACTAAATAAAGTAGACATGTACATCCAAATATTTATTGCAGAATTATTTAAAGTACTTATGATATGAACACATCCTAAGTGTTTGCCAATAGATGAATAGATAAAGGAGTGCATATATGCGATGAAATATGAATCAGCCATAAAAAAGAATGAAATCTTGCCATTTACAACCAATGGATGGACCTAGAGGATACTGTGCTGAGTGAAATAAATCAGAGAAAAACAAATGCCAGATAATTTCACAAAGATGCGGAATCTAAAAGACAAAATTAATGAACAAGCAGAACAAAAACAGACTGATAGATAGAGAGAATATTTAATGCACTGGAGGGGGGTCTAGTGCCAGATGGGATGGGGTCGAGGAAGTGTGTAAAAGGGTGAAGGGAATAAGAAGTACAAATTGGTAATAACAGAATAGTCATGAGGATGTAAAATACAGCACAGGAAATATCCTATCTAATAAAGAGGGAATATGCTAATTGACCCTCACACCATCACGAAGATGGTGGTGCCTACAGCCAATAAGGAGGGAATATGCTAATTGATTGCCCCACCCTCAAAGATGGTGGTGCCCACAGCCACAAGATGGTGGTGCCCAGTCCCCTCATCCTTGCTGGGGCAGCAGGCATGCGGCAAGTCCGGGCCCGCACCCAGGTGGGCTCAGCAGCCCCTTGCACCTGCCTCCAGAGTCCCCCAGTACCCTCAGTCCCCCAGCCTCCCAGGGCCAGCCCAAGGCACAGGCAAGTCTCAGATGGTGGCTGCCCAGCTGCCTAGGGCTGCCCAAGGCTCAGGTAACCATGGCCGGCCAAGGCTTGCGCTGCTGGCAGTGGCAGCAGCAGAGGTGTGATGGGATGTCACCTTCCCCTGATCACCGGATCGCCTCCTGCCCTGAGGGCTCCTGGATTGTGAGAGGGGCAGGCTGGGCTGAGGTACCCCCCTCCAGTGCATTAATTTTTATGCACTGGGCCTCTAGTAGTCAATAATCCATATATATAAAAGGCTAAGTGACTGTCGTATTTGAAACAACCAAATGGACAACAGAACAGGCTGTGTGGAGTGACCAGGCAGGCAGGGAGGTTAGTGAGGGATGACCAAATGATTGAGCAGCAGGCTGCATGGGTCAATCAGGCCTGCAAGGGGGGGGGGGCAGTTAGGGGTGACCAGGCTGGTGGGTGGAGGCAGTTGGGGGTGACTACACTAGCAGGGGGGAGTTGGGGGTGACCAGGCAGCAGGGGGGGGCAGTTAGGGGTGATCAGGCAGACAGGCAGGTAAGCAGTTAGGAGCCAGTGGTCCCGGATTGTGAGAGGGATGTCTGACTGACGGTTCAGGCCCGATCATGAGGATGTCCGGCAGTCGGACATCCCCCAAGGGGTCCCAGATTGGAGAGAGTGCAGGCTGGGCTGAGAGGACCCCCCACCATGCATGAATTTTATGCATCGGGCCTCTAGTATTATAATAACTATATATGGTGTCAGATGGGTACTAGATTTATGGGGGTGAACAGTTAGTAGGTGATATAACTGTTTAGTCAATGGGTTATACACCCAAAACTGATATAATATTGTACATAAACTGTAATTAAAAATAAAAATATTATTAAAAAAACAAGGGAAGTCTGAGAATTTATCATAGCATAGAAAAGTCTAAGGAGAAATGACTTCTAAATGTAACATTGTATCCTGGACAGGAGATATTAAATAGGGGAAACTAGGTATGGAGTTTGTGGAAACTCACTGCAACTTATTTATAAATCTAAAACCATTTTAAAAATAAAGTTTATTAAAATTAAAAATATTGAACACCTTGAAAACAGTGAGCTCTGTGCTTGACTCTGGATTCCATTGTGTGCCTTTTGTAAGCATTGTCACTGGTGCAAGTCTCACATTCTATACCCATAAAATAGGGATCAGGGTACCAATCTGTAGAGGTCAGCAAACAGAAAAGCAATGTCTACAGGAGTGTGCCCAAAAAAGATGCGATCAGAGAAGCAACAGCTCTTTACCTCTGTGAATCAATGAGTTAAGTCCCTGGAGTTGAGACATCTGGAAGGAAAAAGCTTTATTTCTTTTCAGTCTAGATACGGTAAGTGGGAGGCAAGTGGCAGAGGGGGCATGTTTATATTTGGAGGGCTTGACCTGCTAGTTTAGAATTTCCACATCTGCTCATTAAATATATATTTATGCTCACTTTCTTCTCTAAGATCATTCAGCCATTCAGGGCAGATGTAGAAATAAAACTTTGTTGAATGGACATTTACACAAATGGTAGAATGTTTGCAGAGGGGGCTCCAATTCATCCAAGTCTTTGGCAATGTGACTGTGAGCTTCTTCCATCAGAGGCGGAGTCTTTTTCACCACCTTTGAATCTGGGCTGGACTTAGGATTTTTGAGTTGTTATTGCCAATTAAATATGGTGGAAGTGACAGTGCGCTTACCAGGCCTTGATGCATTTCTAGTCCTCTCACTCAGAACCTGGGCTCAGCCATGTGAACGAATTCAGAGGGCCTTCCAGAGAAGGAGAGGACATGCGAACAGAGTTCATTTATTCCAGCCAAGCCCTCCCTAGGTCAGTCACCATAGCTGAGCCCTTAATACATTAGAAAGCCCAGCCAAGATCAGCAGAGACACTCCATTTGACCCATAGCTGACTATATCCGCTCTTCTATACTAATAAAAGTGTTATATGCGAATTGACTGTCACTCTGTGACAAATGGCGGCACCCATAGCCACAAAGATGGAGGTACCCATAGACACAAAGATGGTGGCGGCAGCCCCAGAGGCACCCCGCGCGCTCCCCCTCCCTCTGCCTGTGCTGCTGCTGAGATAGGCCTGGAGGCGCCCGGGGCATGTGGGGTACTCGGCTTGCTTCGGTTGCCGGGGTGCTCCCCCTCTGCCATGGCAGAGCTTGCCTCTCTCAGCAGTGGCCCAGCAGAAGTCCTCCTCCTCCCTGCTGTCAGTTTCCACGGAGGTGATGAGGAAGCACGCTTCCTCAAAGGCACCCTTAGCAGTAGAGGGGGAGCACATGGGGCACTTGGATCTCTGTGGCTGCCACTGCTGAGACACCTTCCGCGGTGGCAGAGGGGGAA
Organism: Corynorhinus townsendii; assembly: GCA_026230045.1. Lineage (NCBI taxonomy): Eukaryota > Metazoa > Chordata > Mammalia > Chiroptera > Vespertilionidae > Corynorhinus > Corynorhinus townsendii. The sequence goes on from JAPDVU010000006.1 coordinate 81,788,859, forward strand.
TGCCCCTGTGACTGAAGCAAGCCCAGTGCCCCATGCACCCTGCATGGTCTGGGCACCTCTGGGCCTGTGAAAACGGCCCTCAGCCACTTACCCCGGCTGGCCATAGCCCCATGGGGTGAGGGTTTCCAGTAGGGGGTGTGGCCAGCCTGCAAATAGCCATCAGAACCTCACCCAGGCTGGCCACACCCCCCCAACATGTACCCTTACCCATTGGGAGTGTGGCTGGCCTGCAAACTGCCCAGCCCCTCACCCAGGCCTGTACCATCCACAGTGAGGACCTCCACCCCAATGGGGCACGGCCAACTTGCAAACCACCACAGGCCCCTCGCCCAGGCCATCCCACTCCCCAAGGGAACCCCCACTCTGATCTGGGACACCGTTCAGGGCAAACCAGCCAGCCCCCACCCATGCACCAGGCCTCTATCTATACTAATAATAGGGTAATATGCTAATTAGACTGGGAGGCCTTCCAGGAGACCTTCTGGAAGTTCTGGACAAAGCCATGGTGGTGAAGCTGAGGTAGAGGTGGTTAAGGGCCAAGAATGGAGGGCGTTTGTGGGTTATTGGGTCTAAACCGGCAGTCAGACATCTCCTGAGGGGTTCCAGATTGGAGAGGGTGCAGGTTGGGCTGAGAGACACCCCCCGTCCGTGCATGAATTTTGTGCACCGGGTCACTGGTCTTATATAATAAAGAGGTAATATACAATTTGACCATCACTACAATATACAAGATAGCTGCCCCCATGTGGACACAAGATGGCTGCCACAAGATAGCCAAGAGGGGAGGGCAGTTGTGGGTGATCAGGCCTGTAGGGCAGGGCAGTTAGGGGAGACCAGGCTGGCAGGTGAGGGCAGTTAGGGGTGATCAGGTCAGCAGGGGAGGGCAGTTGGGAGTGACCAGGCCTGCAGGAGAGTGCAGTTGGGGAGAAACCAGGCCTGCAGGGGTGGACAGTTAGGGGCGACCAGACCACAGGGGAGGGCAGTTAGGGGTGAACAGGCTGGCAGGGGAGGCCAGTTAGGGGCAATCAGGCCAGCAGGGGAGCAGTTAGGCATTGATCAGGCTGGTAGGGGAGTGGTTACGGGGTGATCAGGCTAGCATGCAGAAGTGGTTAGAGGCAATCAGGCAGGCAGGCAGGTGAGTGGTTGGGAGCCAGCAGTCCTGGATTGTGAAAGGGATGTCCGACTGCCCATTTAGGCCCGATCCTGGTGGACAGTTGGACATCCCTCGAGGGGTCCCAGATTGGAGAGGGTGCAACCTGGGCTGAGGGACACCCCACACCCTGTGCATGAATTTCGTGCACCAGGCCTCTAGTTAAACATATATTTATTCTCATTCTCTTTCTAAGATCATATGCCATCTTAGGAGACCAGCAGAGTCAGAACACTTCACCACTACATAAACCTATTAGAAGATAAAGGAATAATATTAAACCACTTACTTTTAGGGTGGATTATTAAATAGCAATAGAGAATTGGTACAATAATCCAAATGAACAGAATTGAGGGAAATTATAATAATCTGCTACTTCTTACTTTTGGCATTTGTACTGATATGTGAGGATAGCACTCACAATCATTCTGTTATTCAAATGCACTTCAGATAACTATATAGAAGTGCCTCCATTGAGGCTCCCTTCCAGGTAGTCTGGACAGGGTAGAAAGACATGCATGTTTGCGCAGGAAAATGTGTGATGCTTACTCACATGACTGGGCAGGATTTCAACTCCTGTGTGATTCATCGTTTGATCATAAAGACTAAAGATATTTCTGAGTGTAAAGGAGGTATAATGTATATAGCATTATACTGAGATTGTTCATTCACTCTCTCTTTGGTGGATTCAAAAATATTTAGAAAAGGGGAGATATTTAACTTAGATCACTAGAAGGAGTCACATTTGTAGGGAGCACATTGAAAGATTTTCAGAAACAGGAAAATAGTTGAGAAAAAGTACATAAAACTCTCTAGGTAATTTTTCACCCCAGTGAATAAGAACCCTTACACATAGACATCATATCCACACTTTAATAAATAGATGTGAACCATGAAGACTATGGTGTCAGATTTTCTTCTACAATAAAATTATGTAAATGCCCTTAGTAGCCAAATATAGTTTTGTCCATAGGGATAGCATAATTTATGACTATTCTTTCAGGAAAACAATAGAAAAGTTACTTGGAATGATATATGTCACAAGAGATTACGCTAAAGTAATTCAAGTTAACTCATGAGATAACTGAGAATTTCCAGTTACATATGGTCCAAAGATTGGCTTTATTTGTGTTAGAACATCAGACTCTGAGGCTTTGAAGCCTGCATTCATGAGCACTTCTTCAGGCTGGTGCAGTTGGTCCTTGAAAAGCTTACCTGCCAAGGAATCTTTGCAGGGCCCTCTTTATGTCATTATTCCTCAGACTGTATATGAAGGGGTTCAGCATGGGTGTGACCACAGTGTACATCACCGAGACTGTTGTACTTGAGTGTGCATTTTGGGGAGCAGCAGAGCTGAGATACACTCCTAGGACTGTACCATAAAATAAGGAGACAACTGAGAGGTGAGATGCACAGGTAGAAAGTGCTTTATACTTCCCCTGAGCTGATGGGATTCCACATATGGAGGCAATGATCTTAGAGTAAGAGTAAAGGATTCCAGCAAGGGGACCGCCACCCAACAGCACAGTTAAAAAATATAACATAATGTTGTTAAGAAAGGTGTCAGAACAGGCAAGTTGGAGCACCTGACTGAGTTCACAGAAAAAATGGGATATTTCTAAGTCTGAGCATAAGGACAGACGCAACACCATTAAGCTATGTAGCAAGGAATTCAGGACACTCATGATCCAGGACACCAGAACCAGCGGTCCACAGAGCTGGGGGTTCATGATGACCATGTAGTGCAGGGGGTGGCAGATGGCCTCAAACCGGTCATAGGCCATCACTGTCAGGATAAAGTTGTCCAGCACTGCAAAGTACATATAAAAATACATCTGTGTGATACAGCCTTCATAGGTGATGGCTTTGCTCTGTGTCTGGATGTTCCATAGCATCTTGGGGATAGTGGTGGAGGTGAAACAGATGTCTACCAAGGACAGGTTGGAGAGGAAGAAGTACATGGGCGTGTGGAGGTGGGAGTCTGAGCTGACAGCCAGGATGATGAGCAGGTTTCCAAACACAGTGATCAGGTACATGGAGAGGAAAAGCCCAAATATGAGGGACTGTAGCTCTAGTGACTGTGAAAGTCCCAGAAGAAGAAATTCTGAAATTTGCATACCATTGCCTGGTTCCATGTGTCAGAGGTGACTATCAGGAAATAGAAAAAATCAATAACTAATTTTCACATTAGCAAGCATTAGTAACTGAGAATCAATGGCACATATTGACTTCAAAGAGGAAGGGAGAGGGAGAAAGAGAGACATCAATGATGAGATAGAATAATTGATTGGCTACCTCTTGCACATCCCCTACTGGAGATTGAACCCTTAATCTGGGCATGTTCCCTTGACTGAATTGAATCTGGGACCCTCCAGTCTGCAGGCTGATGTTCTATCCACTGAGCCAAACCAGCTATGGCAGCACATTTATATTTTAAAATCAGAAAAATAATTTCCATGTTTGCTGTATGATCTGGTTCCCATTAAGTCATCTCTGCTGCATGCCTTATTAGAATCCCCCCCCTTTTTTTAATCATCAAGAAGTTCTTCAGACATAATGTATAGTATATTGCTGTTTTATTGAGGGTATTTTTCCTTCATTTGAGGAATATATAGTATGTCCAAAAAATGCATACACATACTTTGAATAATTATAAAGGCAGTATTTATTAAAGTGCATTTATTTTCAAAATTCAGCTATCAGCTTGTACAGTGTGTATACATTTTTTGGGGACACCCTGTATGTTGACTATAGACCATGTTCCAGGGGCAGTTTACAGTATGGAATGCTGAAAGGTAATAGTCTCTACAAACTAATAATGGAGAAGAATATAATAAAATTAAAAATAATATAACCTATCCAATGGTAAATCACATTCAATGGAGAGAGCTGATAGAGGCTGTTCTTTTCTTTTTTTTAATAGAGCTTAGCTCAGACTTGCCAACAGGTGACACTTAAACAGACACCTCAAACAAGACTAAGTGAGAGACTGAGGGGAAGTGTTTGCCAGGCAGAACAAACAGCCAGTGCAAAGGCCCTGAGGAAGAGGAAGATGGTTGTTTTAGAAAATCAAAGCTCAAAATGACCCAATGTGTCCAGTGGAATGAGCAAGTCAGGGTAGGATAAGAGATGGTGTCAGAGAATAGTAAGAAACAAGGTAGCCTGCATATTGCTGTTGAAACTTCAAGTCATAGAGGGTGCCTTGTGCATGCTATGTAAATGTTGCACTTTATTAACCTGGTTGCAAAAGCATCCAGTGAATTGAAAAGGATCTCATCCTTGTTGCCTTCTCTTTATATTGGAGTCACACTGGAATATATGAGTTCAGGCACTTCTGCTATGAGGACTGCTCTCAATTGACAAGGCGCGTGCGCGCACACACACACGCGCACACACACACACCAAACACAGCACACCATGGCCTCTTCATCTGTGTTATTTCCCTGTTTTTCTCACTCCCTCCTGCTCTATATAGACTATGAGTATATGCCATCATGCTGTCCAGATCAAGTATCTTTTCCAAAAAGAATTTAGAAATAGTACCTAGCTATTCCTACCATGAGACTCCCATGGACAAATAAGCTTGGGGTTCCATATTGGTATGTCCATTTTCTGTCCTGTATTTAAAGAAACACAAACTATAGGTTAAATAAACATAGCAGGAGAGAGAGCAATAAAATGCACACGAGGAAGAAAAGAGATCTAATGAGCTCAGCTGATCCCAGAGAGATGATGAAGAAGCAAAATCTTCTTTGGATTCTGGAAGCTTTCCAGCCCTAGTTACACCATCTTGAAGCCAAGCAAAAATAATAAATGAGAAAAAATAAATTTCTCCAAAAGACAGAGAAATTTTTAAATATATGTATGAAACACCTTACAGATTGACTACCCCATGTGAAAAATTCCCAAAAACTAAATCAATACTCACAAAAAGAAATATACAAAAACAAAACAGGTTGAATATTTTGAACATGAAGCAGTGAAAAGCTGATTTTTTCTGTGCACCTTCTATATTTAGTTGATCAGTTGGTTTTTATGTAGATGAGACAAGCCCCTTTCTCACTTTTCTTATGTGGCATATTTTTTTTCTTTACCTTGGGTTTTATTCTCATTTTTGACAAATATTGAGCACAGCCTAATTCTGGTTCAACCAATGGACAATGGCCTCCCAGGACATGATCACTAAATCCTGCACATGCCCTGTGAAGCCATGCTTCTACACTGAGTAACTTTCTTCATATAATTTTATCCTGATCATATTGTCATGCAAACATTTTTCCATTGTACTCTGACTTCACCATCACAGTGCCAGATCCAAACAAGCAGGGCTTCACCTGTTTTGTACACCTTTGTATTTTCACAAATGTGTGTGAATATATGTGCACTTATATAGGAAATAAAAGGAATATATGTCTCATGAACTACTGTTGCAAGGTAATATTTGAAAGAAATATATTGGATAAGGATCTTTCTCATCAATATGGATATGTAGTGGACTAGACCTCATGATAAAAAAAAGAAGAACTGCCCTCATTTTACTGGACATCCCTCTATATCTAGCACTTTATTTTTTCTACTTCCTTTTAATTGCAAAACTCATTGTACACGTTCTACTTTTACTTGAAATACCTTATGCCTCCCATTGCCACCTTTAATTGGGCTTCCATCAGTTAATTGTCAACAATTATGCATGTGTTACTGAATTTCAGGTTCACTTCCTTTTTCCATAATAAATTAATCATTAATTAGTTGAACAAGCAAACAAACAACCATAGGCTGATGTCTGTCAAGACACCTCAGGTAAATGTGCTTGGCTTTGACCCTCTATGACCCTTTCTTGTAATAACTACTGGACTTTTGGACTCTGACTGGGAACTCTGAGGGGAGGGTCTCCATGGGAAAGTCCAGCCTCTTGGATGGTTGATGATGGAGACTGAAGCTCTCTGCCCAGACAAGACAGCAAGAAGGAGGCAAGCACAGGTCTCTAGACAAACTTAGGATTCTAAAAGCAACAACAAGTCCCATCCAGCCCAAGGTCACACACGCTGAGAGGCTGGATATGAGGAGCTATTTACCACTCTCTATGTCTGCTCATTAGGTGCATTTCTGTCTTGTTACTCCAACTCCTAATCATCTGATTTCCCTGTGGGCTGGACTGAAGGAAATATTTTCTTGTAGATTCTGTTCCCAAAAGACCAGTTTAGAAGTCAAGTTAATCCAGTGGCTACTAGTTCTTCCTCATAAAATCTGTTGGCTTCCAGAGGACTACCCTCCCAGCACCTTATCCCAACTTTGATTTAGTATATTTCTAGTCAGGATTAGAAAACTCTAATCTCCAAATACTGGCTTTGTGGTAAGGACACACTGCCCTGATATTTACATAAAATTCTACTTTTCTCTTAAACAAGGGGGAGAACCAACTTCCTTTGCTATAAACTTGGAGTGTCACAAAAGGGCTTCATGACACATTAGCCAAAACACCTCAGGTAAATGTGCTTACATTTAAACCTTACAGTATATTACAAGTTAAGAGCTGTCATTTAGTCCCTCACTATTAAATATTTGTTAATTATAAAAAATACCAGAGGCCCGGTGCATGAATTTGTGCACTAGTGGGGTCCCTTAGGCTGGTCTATGGGATTGGGCTGAAACTGACTCTCCGACATCCCCCAAGGTGTCCTGGATTGCAAGAGGATGCAGGTCAGTTCAAGGAACCCCACAGGTGCATGATCAGGCCAGGGAGGGCCTGCAGGAGGGCTCCAGGACATGTTTGGCCCATCTCACTCAGTCCCAACCAGGCAGACCCCAGCAGCAAGCTAAGCTACTGGTTCGAACATCTGCCCCCTGGTGGTCAGTGCACTTCATAGCAAGCGGTTGAACAGCCTTAGCATATCATTAGCATATTACGGTTTGATTGGTTGAACGGACAACAGGACCACTGGACACTTAGCATATTAGGCTTTTATTATATAGGATACTTAGAATTTTTGCACTATCATCTAAGCTTGGAGTAGGAAAGTAAATAGATTCTTCCCTGTAGCCTCCAGAAAAAACCAACCCTGCAAACATCTTGATTTTAGTCCACTGAGTCCCATTTCCTATTTCTGACCTCAGGAATTGTAAGTGTGTAAGTGTGTTTGTTTTAAACCACTCAGGTGGTAGCTTTACATTAGCATTGAATACAGACATTTATCCAATAAAATTTTGTTCAGGACTGAGATTAAGTGTCTCACTTCATTCATTTAGCTTCCTCTGGGTAAAAGTATTTTGTGTTTTAATCCCCTCTTAAGTAGAAGAAATTTGTAATCACTTTGGAGATAATCAGCCCCTTTAGCTGGTAGAGGATTTCTTATTCCATAAATGTAAATGTGCTTCAGATTTTGATGCACTTGAAGTATTAATATAGGAAAAGTAATTCTTCGTTTAAATTCATGTCTACCATTTATTTGAAATCTCCATGTCTAAATTTCTACATCTTTTCATTTTATATTAATTCAAACATTCTTTCTTTCCATTTATTTTCTCTTCAACTTTTAAAAACTTTCCTTTCAACATAAAGTATGATATTATAAATAAGTCTGTGTTTGTTTGCATATATGTCTATGTTTATTTAAAATTAAATTGTAGGTGAATAAACACATATAAACATACATATAACATTGCCTTTGAACATTTTATTTGGGCTCAACAAAATATTTCCACATATGTCCTGTATTCCTTGCAACATTTGTCTGAAGATATGTTTACTGTTCCATGTTGCCTTCAGATGTAAGGAAATTGAGCCTTGGGTGTGTTAAATGTTTATCAATTGCATTAATAAGCAATTAAAGTTTATTGTGCAGTTTCTTGACTTACACACCAATGGAAATATGAAGAATGGACTGTCATTTTTGTATGGCTGTGATGCATCATATTGTACATTTTAATAATGTTCAGTTTATATTATGTAATTATACTTCAATGAATAACTTAGAAGGAAAAAAATGGGATCTATAGCTCAAGTAACTGATTCACACTGAGAAATGGTAGGAGGAATCTCTTCTACCTGTGAAATGAGCAGAGTGCTATGGATATAGGGAGAGTAGAAGTAAAATAAAGCAATTCACATTCTGTAGTCTTTCTTTTCGTTGAAATAGAAGATAAAACTAGATATAGAAATAGGGTAAACTGATCATATATTGCTTCAAATGAGAAGAGCACCATGGGCATACACAATGTCATGAATAAGCCTTAGAAATACATGTAGATATTCACAGCTGATTACAAACTCTTAAAGGCACTAGTAGAGCTCAGAACAATGCCCCACCATACAATCTCAGTTGTTAATAATGCCATTATATTATACTAGAGGCTTGGTGCATGAAATTCTTGCATGCGGGTCAGGGAGGCCCTCAGCCCGGCCTGCACCCTCTCGCAATCCAGGATCTCTTAGGGCAGTGGTCGGCAAACTGCAGCTCTGTTGACTAATGAGTTTGCCGACTACTGCCTTAGGGAAAAACTCGTAAAAAAACATTTTAATAATATACTAATGTCTTTAACCTGAAGCTAAACTTCTGGGTAAGGGTAACGCCTTAGACAGTGGTCGGCAAACTCATTAGTCAAAAGAGCGGAAACCGTGGCTTGCGAGCTGCAGTTTGCTGACCACTGCCTTAGGGGATGTCCGCAGGGATCCCTGTGGAATTGGGCCTAAACTGGCAGTTGGACATCCCTCTCACAATCTGGGACTGCTGGCTCTTAACTGCTTGCCTGCCTGCCTGCCTGATCACCCCTAACCACTCTGCCTGTCTGCCTGATCACCCCTAACCACTTCTGCCTGCCTGCTTGATCACCCCTAACCACTCTGCCTGCCAGCCTGATGCTCATAACTGCTCGCCTGCCTGCATGATGACCCCTAACCACTTGCCTGCCTGCCTGATTTCCCCTAACCACTTGCCTGCCTGCCTGATTGCTCATAACAACTGTGCCTGCCTACCTGATCACTCTTAACCACTCTCCTGCCTGCCTGATTGCTTCTAACTGACTCTGCCTGCCTGATCACCCCTAACTGCCTCTGCCTGTCTGCCTGATTGCCCCTAACCACTTCCCTGACTGCCTGGTCACTCCTAACCACTCTGCCTGCCTAATTGGTCACCCCTAACCACTCTGCATTCCTGCCTCATTGCCCCTAACCATTCACCTGACTGCCTGGTCACCTGTAACCACTCTGCCTGCCTGCCTGATCACCACTAACTGCTCGCCTCCTGGCTGATCACCCCTAAGCAACTCTTCCTCGGTCCCCACCACTGCGGCTTTGTTCAGAAGGATGTCTGGAATGACGTCTGGAAGGTAGTTCGGCTGTCCTGTGTAATTAGCATATTACACTTTTATTATTATACATAATTTGCTTGTAGGATGGCTTGTCATGTAGAAATAACTTATTGATATAATAAAGTGAACAGAAATGAGGACAGTAATAATCTAGTGAAGATTATTGTTCTCATTTTTGAAGATGAATTCATGATTACTGTGTTATTTCAGTTTATTTTAGACAAGTGCATTTAAAAATTCTCATTGACTGGTGCAGCCACTGTTTAGAGTTTTCTCAAAAAATTAAAAAATGGAACTCCCATTTGACACAGCATTCCCACTTCTAGGAATATATCCCAAGAAATCAGACACACCAATCAGAAAGGATATATGCACCCTTATGTTCATAGCAGCACAATTTACAATAGCTAAGATATGGAAACAGCCTAAGTGCCCATCAGCAGATGAGTGGATTAAAATACTGTGGTACATCTACACAATGGAATACTACGCTGCTATAAAAAGCAAGAACTCTTACCATTCAAAATAGCACGGATGGACATGAAGAGCATTATGCTAAATGAAATAAGCCAGTCAGAGGAAGATAAATATCACATGACCTCACTCATTTGTGGGATATAATGAGCAGTATAAACTGATGAATAAAAATACCTCCGGAGAGAGAGAAGCATCAAACAGACCAGGAAACCTCAGAGGGCAGGCAGGGGAGTGTGAGAATCAGGGAAGGGTAAGAGATCAACCAAATACTTGTATACATGCATAACCAATGCACACAGACACTAGGGGGGTGAGGGATTGTTCCGGGGGTAGGGGGGAGAATGAGGTGGGAGTGGCTGGGGCGAGGTCAATGGGGGAAAAAGGAGACATATGTTATACTTTAAACAATAAAGAATTAAAAAAAAATTCAGCCCTGACCGGTTTGGCTCAGTGGATAGAGTGTCGGCCTGTGGACTGAAGGGTCCCAGGTTTGATTCTGGTCAAGGGCATGTACCTTGGTTAAGGGCACATGCCCAGTAGGAGGTATGCAGGAGGAAGCTGATCAATGTTTCTCTCTTACTGATGTTTCTGACTCTCTATTCCTCTCCCTTCCTCTCTAAAAAAAAAGAAAAGAAAAAGAAAAAGAAATTCAGTTTACAAATTAAGTCAGAAGAGTAAGGAGATTAATAACAATGGAACTACATATATTAGATATCCTAGAATATTGTTGGTTTCTCATCAAGCAGCAAAGATACTGTCCTTTTAAATACCCATAAACATATTTACAAATGATGGCTCAGTCATATGGTAATTTTCAAACAATTTGAAAAAAGAACACTAGGACCCAATTCTCTGACAACAGTGGAAAGATAAAAAATTTTAATTCTTAAAAATTAAAAAAAATCCTTCTATACATTGCAGCACATATATAAATTCTTTACAACAACAAAAAGTCAATTTTACTGTATGCTACTGTAAATTTTGCTTGTCTGGTCAGCGTGGCTCAGTGGTTGAGTATTGACTGATAAACTAGGTAGGTCTCTTGTTTGATTCTCAGTCAGGGCACATGCCCACATTACAGGCTAGATCCCCAGTATGGGGCATGCAGGAGGCAGCCAATCAATGATTCTCCCTCATTATTGATGTTTCTATCTCTCTCTTCTTCTCTGAAATCAATAAAAATATATTTTAAAAATAAATAAATAAAAACTGTCATTAAAGAGTTCATTTCTCTATAGCCATGAAAGGTAGAAAGAACATGTAAGTTTGTGTAGGAAAACTGTTGATCCTGATTTACATGTCTAAACAAGAATGCAAGTTCTCTCTTGAGTCATTCTTTGATCATTAAAGAATCATGAGCATAATAGAAATATATAACCAATGAAACTAATGGTCATTCACCATCCCTTCAACGCTTATGGAAAATTCAGAAAGGGGGTTTCATATTCTTTATAGTAATAAAAAGATTGATATTATATGTGACACTGTAAGTTTTCAAGAAGAAACATAAAGATAATCTAATAAAACAGAAAAAAACAAGCCAATCTTCAATAATATACTATATATATATATATATATATATATATATATATATATATATATATATATAAACTCCCTTACAAAGGGGCATCATCCCTCCATACTCCAATGAATAGATGTATAGCATGAAGAATAAATATTTACATAGTAATACAATATGTGATTAAAAATTTGCTTTATCATTTTGAAATGAATCTGTGATTTTAAGGTGGTATTATGTTAAACTATTTATCAACATTTATCTTTTAGTTAAGAGTCCTCTTGGAGACATGGATTTGATAATTATGTTGCAAGTGGCTAAGGAATGGATTTTGAACACTGGGATGAAAAAGAACAGAACTCTAATGAGGAGAACTAAACCTGGTGAGCAGCTATTAAACACATGTCAGAGTCTACATTATCAGGAAGAGCAGTTAAGACAGTGATATACAAAAGTATGAGAGTCATAAAAGTGAAAAACCCAACTCTCAGATTTTCCTCTCTGTTACAATTGTATGAATTTCCTTGGTCATTAAATGTGGTTTTTTAAAATATTTTTTTTATTGTGTTCAGAGAGGAAGGGAGATGGAGATAGAAACAATGATGAAAGAGAATCATTGATCTGCTGCCTACTGCATTTCCCCTACTGGGGATCAAGCTTGTAACCAGGGCATGTGTCCTGACCAGGAATCCAAGCATGACCTCTAGGTTCATGGGTTGAGGCTCAAGCACTGAGCAACACCAGTGGGGTTCATTAATTGCAGTTTTTCCCCATAGGAATACCATTCATGTTGGTTCTTTTAGGTACAAAAATTATTTGATGCAATATAATGTGATGCAAAATAATTTGAGAAAAATTATTCTAAAAAAATCCATGTTGTCCATTAGGTAAATGGGATTTTACAAATATCTGATCCATGTGAAAATAAATTTGGGAAAGTAGGAAAACAGCAAAGAGATAAGCTGTTGGATATCTGAGAGAGCAGAAAACTTAATTGAGTTACATAAACTGAATAGAGAAGATGAGGTCAGAGAAATAGAAATTCCAGGAAATCAATGGAAAAAGCAAGTTTTACTTCCAGAGTAGGAAAGTAATCACAGTATCTTACTCTGAGCCTTTGACTTCTGCCATCATGGGCACGTCTTCAGTCTTAGGACAACTGGCCAGTTTGTAGTTTCCTTCACAAAGAATGCTTTCAGAGCCTGTTTAATGTCCTTGTTCCTGAGACTATAGATGAAGGGGTTTAACATGGGTGTGACCACAGGGTATATCACCGAGGCTGTTGCACTTAAGTGTGCATTGTGGGTAGCAGCAGAGCTGAGGTACACTCCTAGGCTTGTACAATAAAATAAAAAGACAACTGAGAAGTGAGACGCACAAGCAGCAATTGCTTTATACTTCAGTTGAGCAGATGACATTCCATGTATGCAGGATGCTATTTTAGAATATGAGTAAAGAATCCCAGCGAAAGGACCACCACCAAGCAGAAGAGTTGAAAAATAGGTCACCATGTTATTTAAAATTGTGTCAGAACAGGCAAGTTTGATCATCTGATAGAGTTCACAGAAGAAGTGAGGGATTTCCACGTCCATGCAGAAGGACAGTCGTAATGCCATTAAGCATTGTAGCAAGGAATGCAGGACACTCATGATCCAGCATATCAGCATCAGCAGTCCACAGAGCAGAGTGTTCATGATGACAGTGTAGTGCAGAGGGTGGCAGATGGCCACAAACCGGTCATAGGCCATCATAGTCAAGAGGAAAATATCCAACCCAGCAAAATATATATAAAATACATCTGGGTGATGCATCCTGCATAGGTGATGGTTTTGCTTTGTGTCTGGATGTTCACCAGCATCTTTGAGACTGTGGTGGATGTGAAACAGATGTCTACCAAGGACAGGTTGGAGAGAAAGAAGTACGTGGGTGTGTTAAGGTGGGAGTCTGAGCTGATGGCCAGTAAGATGAGCAAGTTTCCAAATATAGTAATCATGTACATGGAGAGGAAAAGCCCAAATATGCAGTTCTGGTTTCTCTGAAAATCCCAGAACAAACTCTGAAATTTGTGTAAGGTTCACAGGTTCCATGTGGTGGAGTTGACTATCAGGAAAGATAAAAATAACATGACTGATTTTATTTTATTTTCTCCATTTTTTTATTAAGGTATTATATGTGTACATATCTTACCAATGACTCCCATACATGCCTTCACCCTGCAATGTTTTGCAACCGTTGGTTATTCTTATATGCATGCATATAAGTCCTTCGGTTGATCTCTTATTTCTCCCTCCTCTCCCTAACCTTCCTGCTGTAATTTGACAGTCTGTTTGATGCTTTACTGCCTCTGTATCTATGTTTTTGTTCATCAGTTTATAATGTGTTTTTTATTATCCACAAATGAGTGAGATCATGTGGTATTTTTCTTTCATTGACTGCCTTACTTCACTTAGCACAATGTTCTCCAATTCCATCCAGGTTGCTACAAATGGTAAGAATTCATTCTTTTTTATGGCAGCATATTATTCCATTGTGTAGATGTACCATAGTTTTCTGATCCAGTCATCTGCTGACGGGCACCTACGCAGTTTCCAAATCTTAGCTATTGTAAATTGTGCTGCTATGAACATAGGGGTGCATATATCCTTTCTGATTGTTGTTTCTAGTTTCTTGGGCTATATTCCTAGGAGTGGGATTACTGGGTCAAATGGGATTTCCCTTTTCAGTTTTTTGAGGAAACTCCATACTGTTCTCCACAGTGGCTGCACCAGTCTGCATTCCCACCAGCAGTGCACGAGGGTTCCTTTTTCTCCACATCCTCGCCAGCACTTGTTGTTTGTTGATTTGTTGATGATAGCCATTCTGACAGGTGTGAGATGGTACCGCATTGTCGTTTTGATTTGCATCTCTCTGATAATTAGTGACTTTTAGCATGTTTTCATGTGTCTCTTGGCCTTCCTTCTGTCTTCTTTCAAAAAGATTCTATTTAGGTCCGTTGCCCATTTTTTATTGGATAATGTATCTTCCTTTTATTAAGTTGTATAAGCTGTCTATAGATGTTGGAGATTAAACTTTTATCAGTGATAACATTTGCAAATATGTTCTCCCATACTGTGGGCTTTCTTGTTGTGTTGTTGATGGTTTCTTTCGTTGTGAAAAAGCTTTTTATTTTGATGTAGTCCCATTTGTTTATTTTCTCTTTAGTTTCCATTGCCCTAGGAGTGGTATTGGTGAAGAAATTGCTTCAGCATATGTCTGAGATTTCTCTGCCTGTGGATTCTTCTAGTATTTTCATGGTTTCCTGTCTTATATTTAAGTCCTTTATCCATTTTGAGTTTATTTTTGTGTATGGTGTAAGTTGGTGATCTAGTTTCATTTTTTTGCATGTATCTGTCCAGTTTTCCCAACACAATTTATTGAAGAGACTGTCTTGACTCCATTGTATATTCTTGCCTGCTTTGTCAAATATTAATTGAGCATAGTGATTTGGGTCGATTTCTGGATTCTTTATTCTATTCCATTGATCTATATGTCTGTTCTTGTGCCAGTACCAGGCAGTTTTGAGAACAGTGGCTTTGTAATACAGCTTGAAATCTGGTATTCAGATCCCACCTACTTTGTTCTTCTTTCTCAGAATTGCTGTGTCTATTTGGAGTCTTTTTTTTATTCCAGATGAAGTTTTGGAGAGTTCTTTATAGGTCTGTGAAATATGCCGTTGGTATTTTAACGGGAAGTGCATTGAATCTATAGATTGCTTTGGGTAGTATGGACATTTTAATGATGTTGATTCTCCCAATCCATGAACATGGTATGTTCTTCCATCTGTTTACGTCTTCCTCTATCTCTTTTTTCAGTGTCCCGTAGTTTTCTGCATATAGGTCTTTTACCTCCTTGGTTAAGTTTATTCCTAGATATCTTAATTTTTTTGGTGCGATGGTAAATGGGATTGCTTTTTTAGTCTCTCTTTCTGTAAGTTCATTGTTGGAGTATAGAAATGCCATAGATTTCTTGGCATTAATTTTGTATCCTGCTACATTGCCAAATTCATATATTAAATCTGTTAGTTTTTTGGTGGAGTCTTTTGTTTTTTTTATGTACAGTATCATGTCATCCGCAAATAGGGACAGCTTTACTTCTTCTTTTCCAATTTGGATGCCTTTTATTTCTTCTTCTTGTCTAATTGCAATGGCTAGTACTTCCAGTACTATGTTGAACAGGAGTGGTGAGAGTGGGCATCCCTGTCTTGTTCCTGTTCATAGGGGAAATGGTTTTAGTTTTTGCCCATTGAGTATGATGTTGGCTGTGCGTTTGTCATATGTGGCTTTTATTATGTTGAGTTATGATCCTTCTATTCCCACCTTGCTGACAGTTTTGATCAAGAAAGGGTGTTGGATTTTGTCAAATGCTTTTTCTGCTTCAATTGATATGACTGTGGTTTTTACCTCTCAATTTGTTTATGTTTTGTATCACGTTTATTGATCTGCAGATACTGTACCATCCTTGCATCCCTGGGATAAATCCTACTTGGTCATGGTGTATGATCTTTCTGATGTACTGCTGGATCCGATTTGCTAGAATTTTGTTGAGGATTTTGGCATCTACGTTAACGAGGGATATTGGCCTGTAATTCTCTTTCATTGTGTTGTCTTTATCTGGTTTTAGTATTAGGGTGATGCTGGCTTCATAGAAGGAGCTTCAAAGTGTTCCTTCCTCTGGAATTTTTTGGAATAGTCTGAGGAGGATAGGTTTTAGTTCTTCCTTGAATGTTTGGTAAAACTCTCCTGTGAAGCCATCTGGCCTCAGGCTTCTGTTTGCTGGAAGCTTTTTGATGACTGCTTCAATTTCTTCCATAGTTCCTGGCATATTGAGCTGTTTAGATTCTTCCTGATAGAGTTTTGGAAGGTTATATTTTTCTAGGAATATGTCCATTTCCTCCAGGTTATCCAGTTTGTTGGAATAGAGTTGTTTGTAGTATTTTTTAACAATCCTTTGTATTTCGGCAGGATTTGTTGTTTTTTCACCTCTTTCATTTCTGATTTAGTTTATTTGGGTCCTCTCTCTTTGCGTCTTAGTTAGCCTGGCTAGAGGTTCCTCAATCTTGTTTATCCTTTCAAAGAACCAGCTCTTGGTTTTGTTGATCTTTTGTAATGTTCTTTGGTCTCAATGTCATTTATCTCCGCTCTGATCTTTATTATTTCCTTCCTTCTGCTTACACTGGGCTTTTTTTGTTGTTGCTCTTTTTCTAATTCTTTGAGTTGTAGGGTTAGATAATTTATTACCATTGTTTCTTGTTTTTTTGTAGTAGGTTTGTAGAACTATGAACTTCCCTCTCAGGACTGCTTTCACTGTGTCCCATAGTTTTTGGATGGTTGTGTTTTTATTGTCGTTTGTTGCCATGATGTTTTTCATTTCTTCCTTGATCTCTCCGGTAACCCAGTCATTGTTTAATAGCATGCTGTTTGGTCTCCATGTGTTTGATTTCTTTGGATTGTATTTATTGTAGTTGATTTCCAGTTTTATGCCACTGTGATCTGAGAAGATGCTTGATATGGTTTCCATCTTCTTGAATTTGAAGAGACTTTGCCTATGACCCAACATATAATATATCTTTGAAAATGACCCATGTGCACTTGAGAAGAATGTATATTCTGTGGCTTTGGGGTTAAATGTTCTGAAGATGTCAATTAATTCCATTTGGTCTAGTGAGTCATTTAGGATTGATGTTTCTTTGCTGTTTTTTTGTTTAGAGGATTTGTCCAATGGTGATAGTGGGGTATTAAAGTCTCCTACTATGATTGTATTGCTGTTAATGTCTCCCTTGATATCCTCCAGGAGTTTCTTTTTATGTGTTTCAGTGCTCCTATATTGGGTGCATATATGTTTACCAGAGTTATTTCTTCTTGTTGGATTGCTCCCTTTAGTATTATGAAGTGGACTTCCTTATCTCTTGTTATGTCCTTCACTTTAAGATCTAATTTGTCAGATATAAGTATTGCTAACCCAGCTTTTTTTTCATTTCCATTTGCTTGGGAAAACTCTTTCCAACCCTTCATCCTCAGTCTGTGTGCATCTTTTTTTCTGAGGTGGGTTTCTTGTAGACAGCAGATTTTTGGGTCATGTTTTCTTATCCAGTCCGTTACACTATGTCTTTTGATTGGGGCATTTAATCCATTTACATTTAAAGTTATTATTGATAGGTACTTATTTGTAGCCATTTTTATTCTTTACCCTTGTGTTCCTCCTTCGCTTCCTATTTCTTTTTTTTACTGCAGACCCTTTAGCATTTTTTGCATTGCTGGTTTGGTGGTAATAAATTCCCTTAGTTCTTCTTTGTCTGTGAAGCTCCTGATTTCACCTTCAATTTTGATTGATAGCCTTGCTGGGTACAGTATTCTTGGATTCAGACCCTTCCTTTGCATGACTTTGTATATTTCATTCCACTCCTTTCTGGCCTGATGAGTTTCTATTGAGAAATCAGTTGCTAGTCTGATGGGGGTTTCTTTGTAGGTAACTTTCTGTCTCTCTCTGGCTGCTTTTAAGATTCTTACTTTGTCATTGGTGTTTGCCAATTTAATTATAATGTGCCTTGGCTTTGGTCTTTTGGGGTTCATTTTGCTTGGGACTCTGTGAGCTTCTTGGGTTTGGATGGGTTTTTTCTTCCCTGTATCAGGGAAGTTTTCTGTCATTATTTCTTCAAACAGGTTTTCTGTTCCTTGCTCAGTTTCCTTTCCTTCTGGAACCCCTATTATGTGGATGTTGTTTTGTTTCATGTTGTCCCAAAGTTCCCTTAGGCTCTCTTCCTGCTTTTTAATTTTTTTTTCTAGAAGCTGCTCTACTTGGGTATTTTTTCCCATCTTGTCTTCTAGCTCACTGATGTGGTCCTCTACTTCTTCTAGTCTACTCTTGATTCTTTCTATTGAGTTCTTTACAGCAGCAATGTCATTTTTCATTTCTTCTTGGTTCTTCTTCATTTCCTCTTGGTTCTTACTCATATTGTCAAATTTGTTTTCCATTCTTTTCAGTCACCTTCTGACCATTTCTCTGAATTCTTTTTCTGGAAAGTTGCTTGCCACTATTTCATTTACTTACTTTTCTGGTGATGCCTGCTTTTCTTTCATATGTGGGCTGTTTCTTCGTCTCCCCATGTTCTCTCTCCTCCAGATGTTTGGTTATGTAGTTCTCTCTCTCTGGCATTGACTTAAAAGCACAAAATACAACACAACCAGGTACAACACACAAGGCACTGAACAGAAATGTATTCACGATATTAATAATCTCCAATAAAGGTGACCACCAGAGAAAGGCAAATTAAGGGATAGGAGAGAAAGAAGAGGAAAAAGAAAGAAAAAAAAGGAGTGTCAAAATGAAATTTGGAAAAGAAAAAAAATAAGAGAGACAAGAAAGAGACTAAGAGAGAAAAGTGGAAGAAACTATATATATGGGGAGAAAAATCCAATAAAACAACCACTAATCCCAGCAAATGCCAGCCTCAAGTACCTGGGGATTAATACATACTACAACACCAACTAATATCAAGCAAGGCAAGGGAAAACAGAAGCAAAAAACCAAAAAAAACAAAGCAAACAAAAACCAAGAAACAAGAAAAAGAATAAGCAAAACAATCTCACAAAAAAGCATAAAAATTCGATATAATCAACATTCAAGCAAACAACAACTAAAGGACAGAGGGAAAAACAATTTTTTGTGTAGTTAAGACAGCGAAGAGAGGTGTGTATGGACTTGGAGCAGGGGATTGGAAATTAGATATATATGTAGGGTGAAATTTTAACAGGGGGTAAACAGAAAGAATAGGGAAAATCTAAAGCAGGAAAGGGGTAAGATAAATAGGACACCAAAAGGGTAAAAGTTAGGAAGAGAGTGATGGCATAAAGGTAGAGTTGAGTTAGAGTAAAAGGATGCTAAAGGAAAGATGAAAATAGAATGTAGAACACTAGTCCCAAAGTAAAATAAAGGGAAAATAAAATGACACTTTAAAAAAAGGTAAAATACTAATAGTAATAATACTGATTGAAAATAAAAATGTAATAATTAAAAAGGTAAAATCAAGTGAGGAAAAAAGGAAAACCATAGTTTCTTAAGTAAAAGATGCAAAAAAATGGAAAAAAAAACATAAAAAAATATAATGTGCAGTAGTGAAGGTCATTGTTCACTCTATTGTTCTGTTTGGCATGCCTGTTTCTCAGTCTGGACAGTATTGCAGTTCCCTGTGTTCTACTGTTCCTCAGTGTTGTAAGCCAGTCCTGATTTTTAAGCACGCGGTGTCTTAATTTCTCGTATTCTTTTATTTTTGATTACACAAGAATCAATTTGTGATTAAGCCCCTGGGTGGCAGTGTTTCTGGATTGACTTCCGGGTCTATATATGGCCTCTCTAGCCTGTGTTTATCCCTGTGGCACTCAATACCAGTTTGTGGGAGTGGGTTGCCTCAGCGCTGGCTCTCTGATGGTTACTCCCAGCTCCGACCCCCAGGTTCCAGAAAAACAACTTTCCCCTGAAGTCTCCCAGGGTGTCCCCAACTGGGTGATCCTATGTATTGGGCTAATCAAAAGCAAGGATTTGAAGAGTAAAAAGCTCAAGTGTGCGAACAATGGGTCTGCGCGCAAGTCTAAGCAGCCTGCGCACCTTTGAAATTCTTAGGCTGTCCTTGCACATAAGATCAAAATGGGTTGCTTTTTAGGGATCCCTTCTGTTAGCAGCTCTGAGGATCCCCTTCCACATTCATGAATCACGCCAGCCCCAATAGCCACAGATTTTTCTAGGCACAGACTTCCCTGGTCCTCCAGCTCCCACAAAACGTGCATTTCTCTCTCCCACCGGTACCAGAGACCTCACCTTATCCCAGGCGAAATCTAACTTTTCTGTGGTGGAATGAAGAGGTCCTTTGAATCCGCGAGTTTGCGCCAATTGGGGACCGGTGTTCTGGGGCTTGCAGCTGTTCTGTGGTTGCTGCAGTTGTGGATTTTCAGGATCCCGATAAGCTCCACTTTCCCTGTGAAGATGGCGTGGTCTCTGCATCCAAGCCCGTAGCTACGGGAGGGGACCCAGCTGCAGTGGGGGCTGCCCGGTCAGGGGAACCCCATCTAGCAGTCCCCCACCTTCTCCTGGAGTTTAGCTGTCCCTTAACTTACCAACAAACACTCCTCATGCGACCCTCAGCTGTTCTTTCTTTCTGCTCTGGGACAAGGCTCGGAACACGTCTGTCTATTCCGCTGCCATTTTTCTCCTCAACCAACATGACTGATTTTCAATAAAATGTTACAATTTATATTTTACAGGTTAGACATTACTTTTAAAATTTTATGTATGTTATGGTCATATTTAGGGGGTATCCAGTGCCATCCCTAACATGGAATGTTGGTTCCTGTCACCCATGTATCTGAGGGGTTCATATATTCTAAAGTTTTAATTATAATTTCTTCATGTTTCTCAAGAATATAAATTGAGTGCTGACCATGTTTTAGGCACTGTCCAGGTTGTGAGAACAAAAGTATCTACAGTCCAATGAGGGAGAAAGAATGTAGAGGCAAGTAATAAAATATTAAATTACTTTAGATGTTGGCAGTGGTATGAAGAAAAGGAAAGCACATCTAAAAGAGACAATGAATAGGGAGTTATGTTTTTCATGGGTTTGTAGGTAGGTCTGCAAATAAGGTGACATTTGAACAGAGACCTCAAATAAGTAATTGAAAAGGGGAATGTTCTGTGATGGCCTCAATTAAATACACGGGGGCTAGAGAGTGTGAGAAAAACAATAGTAGTCAACCAGCTAAAAGCTGTGCCCCAGTTACAAAAGACTGCTCACATTCCTGAATGTATGTTGGAACTTGAATCAACTTCTGTAGAGAGCAAGCATTAGATGCTCCTGCATCCTGCATGCCCATGAGCTTTCAGGACTGCTGCCTGGAACCAATCAAAGTAGTAAATAGTCTTCGTTAGTACCTATTCAAGACCTGCCCCCACTTTACCTGCTCCCACCCACCCAGGATCCGTAGCCAATGTAAGTCTTTTCAAACGAGCTTACATGTTTCTTTCCTAAAACATGAAGTGTAAAGAGTGGGTAAACTCGAGGACTTGGACATGTCTTTTGTACTTCACTCTGCTGCTGGTGGTTTAAACTTTATGCCCCAACACTTTTCCTGGCTGGCATTTGGCTCAAAAAGTAATTTTTTTCCTTAAAAAAAAAAAAAAGCTTTTGGCCTGCTGGTGTCACTCAGTGGTTGAGCATCGAACTATGACCCAAGAGGTCATGGTTGGATTCCTGGTCAGGGCACATGTCTGGGCTGTGGGCTCAATTCCCAGTGGGGGGCCTGCAGCAGGCAGCCAATCAATGATTCTTTCTCATCGTTGATGTTTCTATCTCTCTCCATTTCCCTTCTTCTCTCTGAAATCAATAAAAATATATTTAAAAAAGGAAAGTTTTTGGCCCTGATAAGTTTTTCTTGAATACAACAGAGGAAGAGAGACACACGGCTCTGTGGGAAAGTGTGAGCCCTGTGGAGGGACTGGCCAGTGTAAGGGCCCTGAGGAAGGTGCTTGTTTCTAATGTTCAAGTCCAAAAAAGTGAAGCAAGCTTGCAAGGTGAATAAGCACGAGGGAGAGTGATGAGAAGTGGTGTCAGACACACTGAGGAGTGAGGTGGCCTGTCTGCTACGGCTGACATCTTAGGCACAGGGACTTCCTTGTCAACCCGGCCTCTTATGCTCTATTATTCTTTTTGCAAAGGTGTCTGTGAATGGAAACAGATGCTCTTCTTAGTACCTTCTCTTGATTGAGCTCTGGCCCCGTATTGTAAGAGCCACCTTGGAATGTATGAGTGCAGTTACCCCTGGTCTGAGAACTGCTCACATCTACAAATCACACACACACACACACACACACACACACACACACACACACACACTCACACACACACACCATCACCACCACCACGGCCTCCTAGGTAGGTATTCCCATGTCTGTCTCAGGCCAGCCACACTGATCCTACTATGAATAAATACAACCCAAGTTGGCCAGATCGGTGATGTTTAACTTGTCCAATATAGAAATGGTTTCTAGAAATTCCAAATATTAAACCTTCTATAAACAAATAAACTTGGAGTTCCATACTGGAATGGCCATTTTCTGCTCTGTATTTAGTAAAACATAACAAAATCTGTTCAGTGATTAGAAAGGAGAGAGAGATCGGGGAGAAAATAATGAAATAGATATTTAATAAACTCAGGTGGACCTAGAGGGATGGTGAGGAAGATAAATATACTTGGGTCTGGCGTTAGTTAAACCCTTAACACATTCCATTGATGCCAGAAAAATGATAAGTACACAAGAACAAGCTTGTTCAAAAGACAAAATTATCTTACTGATTTATCCCTTTATAATGAGTAAAGGAATAAAACAACACCCCACTCTCTGAAAGTGTAAAGAGAGTTGGATTTTTGTTATCAAGCAGTGGAAGAGTTTTTTTTCTGTACCTATTCTTAGTCACTTGACCAAAATTTGTTTTTATGTGGTCTGATAAGGGATGAGGTTAGCCCTTTCTCCCTTTTCTTATGTGGCACCCTTCCTATGTTATTTTTGGGTTTTCGGTTTTCATCTTTTTTGACACACCCTGTGAGCAGACTCTGGTCCTGGTCTGGTCTTCATTTTACATGCAAAACCTCCCCAGACCATGGCTTATAAATCGTGCCCACCCCATGACAATTCTATCTCTTTTTACGGAATAACTTTCTTCATCTGATTCTTCCTGAGGACAATATTTTAAACAGACACTTATTTCATTGTTTTCTGCCCTCACTGTCATAGTGCATGATCAAAAGTGTAGACTCTTCACCGGCTTTATTCACGTTTGGATTTTTCACAAAGGTATGTGAATAGATGTGCACTTACACCGAGACAAAACTAAGAACGTGAAGAGTGATAAAGTGAAAAAAAAAGAGAAGAGATAATGAAACCAGGTTAAAATGAGTAGTTTCAAAGTAACAATAGTACCCAGAATTGAATGGAGAATTAAACACTAACTGAAACAAGACATAAAATACAATCAAATAAGAATACCAATATGGGTTGACTATTAAATTGTAAAGACCTAGATCTAAAAGTATATAAGGAATAATATTCCTAGAATGTTCTGGCACATAGCATATGTTGAACTATGATTCATTTAATGAATCTGCAATTAGGTTTCTATGTACACGATCATTTACCATATGGTAAGCTTATACTTCAAGATAGTTAAAAACATTTGAATTGTTACATGAAAGCTGGCATAAATGGCTATTGATGTGAAAGAATATTGAATTGGTCATTGCCCTCTGACATCTTGGAAGATGTCATAGGGATTACAAACTCAGTGTAAGAATCACCAATACATTTTTGATTTTTGATGATCACTAGAAAGTACATATAAAATTTACAGGTGAGCAAAAATGACTTAATAAAGCAAGAAACAAAGTGGTTAGAAAATAGATATATTTAAATAAAGTGTTAAAAATTTTATGGTAAGAAATGTCCTACAAAAGTCAATTGAGAAAGAATAATTTCTAGAAAAATTTGTAATGCTATACAAATATGGGAAAATAAATGAAGTTTGCAGAAATTATGTAATAGTTTGAGAAAACAGCAAGAAATGTCTTTTGTAGCTATTAGCCTGGGAAAAAACTGAAAGAGCAGTCACGCTGATTGGGTTTGGAACTTTTAAAAATATTTTTATTGATTTTAGAGAGGAAGAGAACTGGAGAGAGAGACAGAAGCATCAATGGTGAGAGAGAATCACTGATGGACTGCCTCTTGCATCCCACCTGCCACCCTCTACTGGGGATGGAACTAGCAACCATGGCATGTGCCCTGCCCTGGGCACTCAACTACTGAGCCATGCCAGCTGGCCTGGGGTTGAATTTTTTAAATGGTAGCAAAATGGGGTACTCTAATTTTACTGGCAGAAAGTGTTAAAAATTTTGGAAAACAACCTGAAGTCATCTATAAGCATTACAAATAATGATGCTATTTCACTCGGAGTTTCTCAGCCTCAGCACTGTTGGCATTCTGGGACAGACTGTTCTCTGTGGTGAGGTCTGTCCTGTGAATTGAAGGTTGTTTATTGCATCCCTGCCTTCACCCATCCCTCTGCAGTGTGAGTCACAAATCTGTCAGGACATAGCTCAATGTCTCTCTTGGGGTGGAATTCACCCCCGATTAGAACCACAGTTTGAATTTCATACTTTAAACACATTTTAGTAGCATTAATATAATAGCAATTTAATGATAAGAGGGTATGAAAAACCATCAACGGTGTGAGTAGCAGTCACACTATGAATTTTTAGGTAGCCACTGAAATAAATACATTAATTAATCAAGCAATCAAACAGCAATCTCTTGCCTCTGGGCTAGGACGAATGGGCTGTCAGGTGACAACAGGTAAATGTTCCTGGCTTTCATTCTCTGTGACCCTCTCATGCAGGGTCAGCTGGGTTTTGGACTCACCTGGATAAGATCTCTGAGAGGAAGGTCATTGTGGGGATGTCTGAATTCCTCCCTGAATGGTTGATGATAGAGAGTAAAGTTCTGTTCACAGGCAAGACAGCAGGAAGGTGTGCAGCATCAGTCCCAGCCAGAACTGGGTCTCCAAACAAAGAAATAACAGTGAGAAATAAACACAATCATGCCCTCCCAGCCTAAGGTTACACAAGCTGAGAGACTTGCACATTTCCCTCTTGTTACTCCAACCGCTAAGCACACGAATATGACATATTTTATAGCAAGGAAAGGAGTAGGGTAGCAGATGGAACAGACTTGTTAATAGGCTGACGTTAGGATAAAGGATGAGACAGGCTCATTCAGGTGGGACTAAGGTAAGCACAGTGGTTCTGTTAACGTTGAAGAGAGAGACAAAGGAGTGGGTCTCAGAGAGATTTTGAAAATGCTACACAGCTGGCGTGAAGATGGAGGAAGGAATATGAGCCATGGGAGGGCAGCCAAGCACACTAACGGGCATCAGAGAGAAACAGAACCTCCTCATAGCCTCTAAACAGGGGTGGGAAACCTTTTTTCTGCCAAGGGCCATTTGGATATTTATAACATCATTCCAGAGGTATCCAAAACTATCAACATAAAAATTAGCCTGCCATATTAATTAACTCACCCCTAGTGCCTTGGCAGGGCCTGACCAAATGGTTTCTCAAGCTGTATAAAGTCTCTCTCTCTCTCTCTCTCTCTCTCTCTCTCTGTGTGTGTGTGTGTGTGTGTGTGTGTGTGTGTATGTGTGTGTGTTGGGGGTAGGGTTTGGGGAGAGGGCATTATCCATGCCTACTATAGAAGGACCCTATCTACCCCTGTACACACCTTGATATTAGCCACTTAGACTCATTTCAAGCTTCTGACATCCAGACTGTAAGAGCACAGCTTTGTTTGTTTTAAGGAACTAGTGTGGGAATACTAGCTGCTTAAAACTACTAGTATAGTATTCCCAGCAGTTGTAAAATTATAATATAGACCTTTATTCAATAAAACTTGTTTGACAGAACTGAGGTTAAGCCTCTTCCCTCATTAACTTTCCTTGGTTTAGGGCATTTCATGTTAAAAACCCACATGAAGTGGAAATGAAATTTTAACTATATTTGATGATCTCGCGCCCCCTAGCCCCCACCCCAACCCACCGATCCCTCAGCTGGGGCAGTGAAGGCCTCACTGCATAAATGTAAACTAACTGTCCTGCCTCTGTGGCATTAAGATTTAAGGAACAATCTCTATTTCTCCATCTATAAACTACAGTAATTTTTTTACTCAGCCCCTTATGCCTTTGCCTAGAAGTTGGTCAGTCCTCAGTTTGTATCCCCTGAGTGCATGCTAGGCTTTCTCATTAAAAGAAGAGAATGTATGACCACCGGGGGAAAGGCTGAGTGTAGGGTAGGAATTCCTGCCAATTACTCCAACAGAGAAAGTAAATGGGCAACAAATCCAAGAATATATGCAACCTTGCCAGGAATAAAATAATTCAAAGTAACACTATTTAGCATTCCTCTTTAGCCTTATTAAATAATATTTTCTCATATGATACCCTGCATGAGAGGAGATACTGCAATGACTGTTTCACAAACTGCTCTGTAAGGTACTATCTCCCTGGCTGGTCAGGGTCTTTTCAGTAAATACAAAACGTGATTAAATATACCCCATCTTTGAAATTTAATGCAAACACTCTCACTCCACTGCACTGTTTTCCACAACTAATGCTCTATTTTCTTCTCCCCGAGCAACAAAACTTCTCAGATGTGTTCTCATTTTACTGCAATCATTTTATGCATCTCACTCATTCCATAGAGTCTTCTAACTGAACATCTATTCCCATTACATAATTCTCAACTAAGGTCCTTATAATGCAGATTCAAACAAACACATCTTTATTAATGTATTAACTAAATTAATTACATATTAGTTACTTAACCAAGAATATGGACATAATACTTTCTTGTCTCTGTACTAGGCTGATTAGGGTCACAGTGACTCAGGTAAAAGTTCCAGGTTCCATCCTCTCTGACCCTTTCCTGTTGTACCTACTGGCCTCCCACACTCACCTGGATGAGTCTCTGAGAGGAAGGTCTCCGTGTGGAAGTCTGAATTGCTCCCTGAATTGTTGATGATGGAGACTGAAGCTCTTGTCCCCACAGGAGACATCAGAAAGGCGTGAAGCATCGGTCAGTTGCTGAGCCAGCTTAGGAATCAAAAGGAACAGCCATGTGCTGTTCCCCAGCTTTGTACAAGCTGAGGACTGCACAGGGGAGATAGTTACAGCTCTCTCTATATTTCATCTTCAGGCACATTTCCCTCATGTCATTCCAACTTCTAAGCAGGTGATTTCCCTCTGGGCCTCTAGAATAAACAGAAAAGAAAATTTTCCTAATGATTCTCTGATTCTAGGAGACCAGGACAGAGGTTAAATGAACTCACTTTTTATGATGCCTTGTCTTGATCTCACATTTTTTCAGAGGTCTAACCTTATCCCATCCTTGACTTCATGTTTTATTCAAAGTCTGATTTGTGGTGGGACACAGACTGATATCTCTGGAAAGTTGCTTTTCTCCTCTTTAACAAGGCAAAACTCCCTTCTTTTGAGATGCCATCCTGGGCACCACACTCTGGCTTCCTGACACATTTGTCAAAAATTAGGGAAGCTATACTCATATCACAAGTTAAGAGATGTCATTTGCTGCCTCATAAAATATCTATAAAGTGTAAGAGCTACAGGTAGATATTTTTATGTCACATGACTAGAGCTTATCATTTTATAGGAATTATCTGATTTAACTTTTAGAAAAGTCCATTTTATGAGTATTATTATGAACTCTCTTCCCCATTGCAGAAATGGAGCTAGAAGGAGTTCACTGATCTGCTCACAGCTCAAACTGATAAGACATGGGGCTTTGTTCAGAATTCTGTCAGGGTGCTTCTACTTCTCAAACGGAGATGAGCTTGCCTCCGGTGTATTTGGCAATGTCTGAAGGTTGCTGCTGAACACTGACACACTGAATACCCAGCACAAGTAGTTATCCTGCTCAATTGTCAGCATGAACAGGTGAGATCACCTAGTCTAAACCGGCACTTCTCCAACTTCACTGTGCATATGAGTCACTCAGGAGTCTAGTTTGAATGCAGAATCTGAATTATCAGGTCCTGGTGGGCTTGAGATGTTAAGAATCAAACCATCACCCATGTGATATTGATGCTGTAGGCTGTGGTCTGAGGACCAGTCATTGAGTAGAAGGCTGTGGTTCTCTGTTAGAGTAAGGAGCAGGTAGTTTTAGATCTTTTAAATAAAAAAATCTCAGTTACATGTAAATTTGAGCAAATAAGATAGTCACTCATTCTGGAGGCTGTTATAAATTTGTTGTTCACTTATTTCATATAAGGATGTACCAATGATGTCATATAATATACTCCTTAAAATGCCTTTTTAAATTATTTTATGTAAATGTTCTTGAGAAACATAATATATTACTGAAAAAGATTTATGGTATGCAGAGTGAACACTTCCAAAAGATGCTAATATCCCAGCTCCAGAAAATTGTAATAAGTCATTTTCCATAGCAAAGGAGGATTAAGGTAGTAGATAGGATATGTTTGCTAATCAGCTGACTTTAAGATAAAATAAGCCAGATATCTAAAGCAAACACTAACAAATGGTACCACATTAGATAAAAATGCTTTGCAGAGAAAATCAACATCAACAAGACAAAAAGGCAACTTACTCAATGGAAGAAGACATTGGCAACTGATATATCTGATAAGGGCTTAATACCCAAAATACATAGATAATGCATACAGCTCAACATAAACAACAAACAATTCAATTTAAAAATGGGCAGAAAACCCGAGGAGGCATTGCTTCAAACAGACATACAGATGATGAACAAATGCATGAAAAGATGCTCAACATCACAAATTATCAGGGAAATGCAAATCAAAAACACAAGGAGGTAATACCCCACACATGTCAGAATGGGTATCATAAAAAGTCAACAAACAACAAGTGTTGGTGAGGATGTGGAGAACAGGGAACCCTCATTCATTGTTGGTGGGATTGCAAATTGATGCAGCCACTATGCAAAACAATATGGAGATTCTACAAAAAGTTAAAAAATAGAATTACCATATGACCCAGCATTCTACTTCTGAGTGTATACCTGAATTAAATGAAAGCAATACTTTGAAAGGATATATCCACCACTACCTTTATTGCAGCATTGATTACAATAGGCAAGATATGGAAGTGACCTATGTATCCACTGATAGATGAATGGATAAAGAAGTTGTGGCACGTAATGCAATATTACTCAGCAATAAAAATAATGAAATATTTCCATTTGCAATAACATGGATGAATATAGAGAGTATTATGTTAAGTGAAATAACTCAAACAAAAGAAATTTCATATGATTTCACATATATGTGGAATTTAAAAACAAGCAAAATGAAACAGAAACAAACTTATAGATACAGAGAACAAACTGATGGTTGCTAAAGAGGAAGGGACAAGGGGAAAGGGATGAAGAAGTATAAACATCCAGTTATTAAAGAAGTCTTGGGGCTACAATGTACAGCATAGGGAATAGAGCCAATAATATTTTTATAATTACATATGTTGACAAATGGCTACTCGACTTTTTGTAGTGATCACTTAATTGGGGGAGGGTGGGTGGGTGGGAAGAGATCAACCAAAGACCTTGTATGCATATATGTATAGTCTACAGATACAGACAATAGGGTGGTAAGAGCCTGGGTTGGGGTGCAGTGCAGGCTAGAAGAGGTCAATGGGGAAAAAAAGGAAGGAGGCATATATAATACTTTCAACAATAAAGATTTAAAACAGTATTTTGTCAACTAAAATTGGCAATAAGTACATAGGTGAAGCTAATGTATTTTCCATGGTCCTTGAATGTGGGAGATGAAGGAGGAATATAGACTTGGTTCAGAGCATGTATTTCTATTTAAAAACATTTAATTTAATATGTAGTATTGATCCATTAACATTGAGCTCATGGCCAACATCCCTATAACTCATGTCTGAATGAAGCTTCTCTAACACATATTTTCTGGATAAGTCACATCACAGCCTCCTTGTACTTAGACACACTAACAAGTGTTTCAGCGCAATATTGGCAGGGCCAATTTAAACAGTGACATCACCAACAGAAAGCACAAACATGTGAAACATGTGGCACTACAAAGACTATGAAAATGACACATTTATGATTGGGAGCTGAAACAAGGAGGCCCAGTCCTGTCTTTTTGGACCTCATATTGGAAGGGGCAACTCAGATGGTTCTCTTCTCTGTGCATGTCTAGGAATGACCCCTGATGTCACAAATAAATTTTTACAACTGTGAGTTCTCAAATATGGAATCTGTGAATAAAAAGGAACAAAAGAACAGGCTCTCTCTCTCTCTCTCTCTCTCTCTCTCTCTCTCTCTCTTGTATCCACTACTCAACATAAACAACAAAGACAGGGATGGTAGGAAACCAGTGGGACTGGAGGAAATCGTGAGGGGACAGTGGGAGGAGATAATGGCAGGAAGGGGACAGGGCAGGACTTGTAGAGACTTGTGAGTCCTGTGGAGGAGTTCCACTTTTGTTTTGAGTGAGGTGGGAGCCACCAAGGGTACTTGAGTGGAGGTTACCCTCTGACCACTCTTAGGGGAACAACCTGTGGGGTAGTGTGGAGTGGGAGCTGAAAGACCCCTGCAGTAGTACAAGTGGAAAATAATGGGGCTGGCCCAGGCTAGGCCATGGAGGTGGTGAAAAGTGGATGGATTCTGGATGGATTTTGAAAGTAGAGCCCTCAGAGTTTGCTGATGTAGGAGTCAGGGTGTAGAGATGAACAGAGACAGAGATATACACAGATGACTCCAGTATTTTGACCTGAGCACTGGGGCCACTAGGAAGGGCACCGAGGCCCAGATAGGCAAGGGAAGATGCCCAGGTTGCACATGGGTCCACAGTGGCCTCATCCCCAGCTAAGGTGTGGTCCTAATGTGAGAGCTCTGGTGGTGTGGGTATAGAGAGGGGCGGAGCCTGCTCAGAGCTAGGAACCTCCTCCTTTTGCCTCTCTAGTCCACATCCCAGTACCTCCCCTCTGGCTCTGTTCTCTTCCTTTCAGTCTTGTTTCCAGAACTCCTGCTCCCTGGAGACTCAGACCATGTGCTTCTGATTCCTTTGTCCTGAACTCATATGGCATGAGCACCCATGAAAGCCTTATGTGGAAGGGGCTGGAAGCAGGGGTGGGGAAGGGGCAATTCCTCCCTCGGGGGTGGGTAGGACTGTGTCCAGAAGCCCAGCAGCATCTCTAGGACATTCAGTAGAAAGGTGGCATCCTCACAGGCCAGGCCAGACTGGCCGCTTTCCAGAACAGCCTTTTTTAGGGGCCCTCCAGTGCCGGCTGCAGTCACAGCGCCTGCTGCTCTGACCACCCACCTCCCAGTTCTTCCCACACATATTCTCCTAGGAGCTCTGATGGTAGATTTTGTTTTTCCCCCACCCTTTCTTTCCTACTGAGCTCTGCCACTCCCCAGGACCTCCTCCCCTGTGGCGACCAGGGGGCTGGTTTCGGGGCAGTCCCAAATAGCCCTGGCAGGCCAGTGTGGGACCAGAGCCAGAGGGATAGTTCTGGATGTCCAGCCCTTCCTGGCACTTCTCCTGTCCTCCTCTCCACCGTCTGGACTTCTCTGGTTCCCTCCTGCCTCTTCATGTCAAAGGCCTCAGAGGGGCTGTCTTAACTCATTTGTCCTCAACTGAACTCCCCCTACTGGGAGGTGAGCAGAACTTAGAAGCTAGTGCTTATAGAGGCCGTTCTGGGCCTTAACAAACCAGCCATTCCATCTCCTAATGGTCTATGAATGAGGAACTTGTGCTCCAGTTCTTGTTTTACAGATAGACTGCAGAACAGACAGGTGACGTTGCTCACCCAGAGCCACACCTCCAGACAGTGGCAGAGCAAGGACCTGACCGCTGGCCACCTTGGTCTTCTGCTCTCAGGAGAGCTGTAGACATGGTTCCAGCTTAACAAATGAGCAAGAACCTATCATTCACTGACAAAAGCGATGAAGATCTCAAAAGAGGTTGGCTGGGGAAATGCCGGCTTGGGCTGTGGATGGATGATTCATTCAGACTCATAACCTAGAAAGCTGTTATACTCAAGGTCACAGTATATTATAGGGAAAGGATACCGATTAAAATCAGCAACGAAGCCATAACCCGTTTGGCTTGTGGATTGAAGATTCCTGGGTTCGATTCTGTTCAAGGGCACATGCCTGGGTTGGGGGATCAATCCCCAATAGTGGAAGTACATGAGGCAGCTGACCAAGGATTCTCTCTCATCTTTGATGCTTCTCTCTCTCCCCCTCTCCCTTCCTCTCTGCAAACAATAAAAATATACTTAAAAAATCAGATTTTTCCTTCTTACCTGGCTGCTGTTTGGGGTAAAAGGAAAAGAAAACTGTGTGTGGTCTATCTAAGCATCCTGCCCTGTAATTTATTCCTTTTTTTAATTTAAAATTTTTATTGTTTAAAGTATTACATATGTCTGCTTTCCCCCCATTAACCTCTCCACGGCAGCTCCCACCCCCCAGCACATGCCCTCACCCCCTACTGTCTGTGTCCATGGGTTATGCTTACATGCATGCATAGATGTTCTTTGGTTGATCTCTAAGCCCCTTTCCCCGCTCCCCTGCCTTCCTTCTGAGGTTTGACCATCTATTGGAAGCTTCAGTGTCTCTGAATCTATTTTTGACCATCAGTTTATGTTGTTCATTATATTCCACAAATGAGTGAGATCATGTAATATTTATCTTTCTCTGACTAGCTTATTTTGCTTAGCATAATGCTCTCCATGTCCACCCATGGTGTTGCAAATGGTAAGAGTTCCTTCTTTTTTACAAGTAGCATAGTATTCCATTGTGTAGAAGTAGCAGCATATTTATTTATTTATTTATTTTTATTTATTTTTTCCTCATAGAGGCATGCCTGGTTTTATTGAAGTTCACTTCAATGCATTTCACAGATTTTTTTTTCCAAATGAAGACAATACCCTTCATCAGTAAAAAGATTACAACTTGCTTTATTGTAATTCATGCTTTCTTATGGCGGTCTGGAACTTAACCCATGTTATCTCCGAAGTATACTTGTACCAGGCCACAAAGATGTATTTTTTAAAAGTTATTTTTAAAACCTTCATTGTTGAGATTATTACAGAAGTTCCTCTTTTTATCCCCCATAGCTCCCCTCCCCTGGTTCCCACCCCACCTCAGGCCGTTGCCACCCTATTGTCTATGTCCATAGGTACTGCATACATGCATATAAAATCTTTGTCTAATCTCTTTTTGCACCCCCCACACCCCCTTCCCTCTGAGAATCATCAGTCCACTCAATTTCTATGCCCCTGATTCTATTATATTCATCAGTTTATTTTGTTCATCAGATTTTTTATTCATTTGATTTTTAGATTCACTTGTTGATAGATATGTATGTGTTGTCACTTTGTTGTTCATGGTTTTTTATCTTTACCTTTTTCTTCTTCGTCCTCTTCTTAAAGAATATCCTTCAGTATTTCATATAATACTGGTTTGGTGGTGATAAACTCCTTTAGCTTTTTCTTGTCTGTGAAGCTCTTTATCTGACTTGCAATTCTAAATAAATCTGACTTGCAATTCTAAATAATAGCTTTTGCTGGGTAGAGTATTGGTTGTAAGTTCTTGCTATTCATGACTTTGTATATTTCTTGCCACTCCCTTCTGGCCTGCACAGTTTCTGTTGAGAAATCAGCTGACAGTTGTATGGATAATCCCTTGTAGGTAACTAACTTTTTCTCTTGCTGCTTTTAAGATTCTCTTTGTCTTTTGCCCTTGGCATTTTAATTAAAATGTACCCAAGTGGTAGACTATTTGCACATGTGGTCCCAATTGTTTTTTGTTTCTATGTCTTTGGCAATGTGACTGTGAGCTTCTCCCATCCAGAGGTGTAGTGTTCTTCTCCACCTTTGAATCTGGGCTGGACTTAGGATTTTTAAATATTGTTTTGGTCAAATAAACATGGGGGAAGTGACAGTGCACTTTACCAGGCCTTGGTGCATTTCCACTGCTCTCACTCAGAACCCTGGCCGAGTCATGTGAACAAATCCAGGGGGGCCTTCCAGAGAAGAAGAGGACTGGTAGACAGAGCCCATTTATTCCAGCCAAGCCCTCCCTAGATCAGTCACCATAGCTGAGCCCCTAGCACATTAGAAAGCCCAGCCAAGATCAGCAGAGATACCCCAGCTGACCCTTAGCTGACTGCAGACTCATGAGGAGACCAACAGAGATCAGAACACCACCCCACTACACAAATCCATTGGAAAATAAAGGAATTATATCAAGCTATTGGATTTTAGGATGGCTTGTTATATAACAATAGCGAATTGATACTATAATCAAAGAGAACAGAACTGAGGTAAATTATAATACTCTGCTACTTCTTACTTTCGGGATTTGTACTGACATTTGAGGACAGCATTCACTATCATTCTGTTATTCAAATGCATTTCAGATAATGTATAAAAGAGCCTCCACTGAGTTCCCCTCCAGGTAGTCAGGACAGGGTTGAATGACATGCATGTTTGTGCAGGAATATCCGTGATTCTTATTTAAATGACTGGGCAGGATTTTTACTCCTGTGTGATTCATCCTTTTTATTTTGTATTTTTCACTTTGGTTATTTTGACTTTTTTTTTTCAGGTTCTCTACTCACATCAATCTTACATTTGATATGCCAGGAAATAAACACCCTTCCACCCCCAGTCCCCCCCACACACCAAGGCACAATTGCAGATCTGGTACATTTAAATATATCACCCCATTGGAAGTGCTATCAGCATAGTCTTGGCAAATATCCCAAAGCATATATTTCAGAAGTTTTAAGAATTTTTTTGTAATGTTCCTGTTTAATTCTTAGGCCAAACTGATTTCTAATGAAGACAGCATTGTGCTTTGCGCAAGAATGGAAACCTCAAATAATCACCATAAAGCTTCTTGGAGAACAAACTAGGATGGTCCACAGATATAAGATGAAACCCACAATGTTGGAGTTTTAAATGGTTAGAGAGGCCCCGACTACAATACAAGCATAAGCCACCATTAGAAGAGTTTAATATGATATGCTCCAAGATATATCCTTAAACTTTCATTTGAACCCTCAGTCTGAATTATAAAGATTGATCTTCAGTTCAGTCCAGCCAGCAGAAATTGACTATGCAATTTTTCATTGTATTTATAATACAGACCATGTATGTTCTAGAAGGTTCCTTTAGCGTACACTGTTGTACTTTTTGTCCCAGTAATTTGAGGGCATGCAAATACCACAAAGTCATCAATAAAAACAGGCCATGCTCCTTCTTTATCATAATTAGACATGTCACCTGCAATCATTGCACTGAAGTCTAAAAGAAAATTCCAAGTATCTTTTGGCATTGATTGCTTATGATGTCCCAACAAAAACTTATTCCATAAGTCTAAGAATTTAAATCTTTCATTAAGCACTAAATTACAGTAGGCAATGGACATTTCTAAATCTAAAAACCTTTTTTTGTCCAGGATCCTTTGCAAACTTAAAAGTAAACTGGTTAAAAAAAAAAGTAAACTGGGAAAATCCTTAAATCGTCCTGGTCCTTTCAATCCCTGTTCCATCTTGGGTATCTGGGCCTCTGTGCTGTCACTTCCTAATTCTCTCAGGCCCTGCCTGAACTCTTGTTTGAAGAACTTGCACTGTGTTGCTGCCCTGAACTTCCATGCAATGATCAACCCAATGATGCTGGCTGGGCATGAGTGCCAGGTCATCACAGAACTGCTATATGCCATCCATTCCAATTTTATTTTTACCTTGAGGATCTTTGTATCTATTGTATAGATATTCCAACTGATCCTTTTACAGTTCAGGATTTGGGAAACAATTAGGTCTGTTGCAACATCTAACTTCCAGTCATTTTTTTTTAAAAAGTCTGCTTTTTATTGTATTTTAAAAATCTTCTAAAAGTACTAATCCTCCATAACAATGCTATCAGAAAGCATTAAGTAATATAAATAAGTTTGTAAAATACCATAAAGCACAAATTTTTCATTAGATAGTACTAATAATATACACTAATAAAAAAGAAACATGCAAATTGATGGTCACTTCACAATGCCCACCAGCCAATCAGGAGTGAGTGTGCAAATTAACCCAACAAAGATGGCAGTAGCCCTGCCCCCTAGTTGCTCCGGGTCTCTGGGCAGCATGCATGCAGGCGTGGAGTGGCTGGGTGGGACGGGACACCTGCTATGAGGGAAGGGAGGGGGCTGAGGGAGCTACAGGAGTGGTGCTCCATCCGGAGGGAAGACAGAAGGCGGCAGACCAAGTGAAGGCCTGGGTCTTGGGTGCCGGAGGAAAATGGGTGCCGGCAGCCAGGGGAGGGAAGGCCTATTGCACAAATCTTCGTGCAATGGGCCTCTAGTATTTGTTTGGAGTCTTCATCTTATTAGTACTCTAGAGCAGTGGTCGGCAAACTGTGGTTTGCGAGCCACATGCGGCTCTTTGACCCTTGAGTGTGGCTCTTCCACAAAATACCACAGCCTGGGTGAGTCTATTTTGAAGAAGTGGTGTTAGAAGAAGTTTAAGTTTAAAAAATTTGGCTCTCAAAAGGAATTTCAATTGTTGTGCTGTTGATATTTGGTTCTGTTGACTAATGAGTTTGCCAACCACTGCTCTCAAGTATTTATGACAACTGGGAATAATTTATGATGTATTGAGCTTAAAACCACAACAACATATTACAAATGAGAACTGTTAGAGTATTAAGAAGCAAATGGTACTTAAAAGAAATATCATGACATACTGTGATGGAATGATAAATTTATGAATGTCTCTGGCATATATTAGCAATTAAAAGAATCTTTTTGTTTTTGTTTCTAGTAAATGAAATACATACATTTAATCCACATCTGTCAGATTCAGACTTAAACAGTCATTTTTAGACAGGCAACTCACTGCTGGATTTTCACTAGGTTGTGTAAAGATCATAAAGTAACCCAGGTTATTTCTCTGCAATGACTTAAACTTGTTCATGTTGTGTCCTCCAGGCCTTTCTCTCCTCCTCCAGCTCCAGAGTGAATGGAGGATAGATGGCTCCTCTCCTGGGCTAAATCCAGCCTAGCATCAAGAATGCTCAGGGCCTTGTCAAGAATGCAAATAATCCTTTCCACTAATATTTACAGGGTAAACTAAGATTGTTGGTAGAGTATTAAATTTGACAGTAAAATAGTAATCAAGTTTTCAGATTAATTTAAATAGGCTAATTGAAATAAGTGAATATTCAAGTAAATTTAATTGTACTGGACAAAAAGTTGTTCCTAAAATAATAACTAAAATTTCTATTGGTAGTTCATCTCATGGTAAAATTCCTGAACATACAATGAACCTAAAGCAGTCATATTTTTTGGCAAAACAATTAAAATTTAAAGTTATCAAGACTGCATTATAAAATTTACAAAAGCCTCCATTAATCAAAGAGAAAAGGCGGGGGGGGGGGGGGATAGTAGGGTAATATCATGAAAGGAAAAATATCCTATAAGTAAATTACATCTAGAAAATTTTTACTTTACAAAATTTTCATTTGTAATGCTAACAGCAAGACACCCATGAAAAACACACAGGGTGTCTAAATAAGACAAAGGAAAATTGCTTGGGCAAAAATAAAAAGGATCCCAAATCAATTATATAGAAAAGATTCCTTTATTAACTTTTAGTCGAGAATATGTTTGTGTATTTTCAGAAAACAACTCCAAGACCATGTGGATTCCTGCAACAGAGAGGAATTGACAGGTCTGCTCCAACCACGAAGACAAGAAGAAAAACAGTCGAGAGATGGAAGACGCTGATGATACCTTGCCACGCTAGCAGTCAGCAGCTGTGCACTGCTGCAGGTTGCCTAGGACCAAACCAGAGAGGGTCGGACCTGCATTGCCACCATGTGCCCACCATCCAGATATCATTGCTGACATGTACACATAAGGAACTGTTAGACATTGAAACAGGGACTCAGAAATGTTGGACATTGAAATTGGGACTCAAACATTTTTTTTTGTTATTATATGTTTATTTCTAGTCTGCAGAGGCAAAATTTTTTAAAGGAAAGAAATGGGGGGAAAAATAGACACAGAGGCAAAGAAACATTGAACAGACTGCCAAACTACAGCGGGAAGGCAGAGGAGGTTGGGGGGGGGGGGGCTGTAAGAGATCAACCAAAGGATTTGTAGGCATGCATATAAGCATAACCAATGGATACAAGACACTGTGGGGGGGGGGGCGCGGGCAGGTGAAGGAATGTACTGGGGGGTAGGGGAGGCCGGGGGGAGGTCAATGGGGAAAAAAAAGGAGACATATGTACTACTATTTGTAATACTTCGAACAATAGAAAAAATATAGAAAAAAATAGAAAATATTGATGAACATATAAGTGAAAACTTTGGTCTCAGATTTTGCCCTACAATAAAATTATGTAAATGACCTTAGTAGCCAAGTATAGTTTGTCCCTAGGGGTGGTATAATTCATGACTATTCTTTCATAAAAACAATAGAAAAATTACTTGGAATGATATATGTCATAAGAGAAGAATTTATACTAAAGTAATTCATGTTGACCCATGAATTAAATGAATATTTCCAATTCCTTATGGTCCAAAGATTGGATTAATTTTTGTCAGAACTTCTCTCTCTGGGCTAGAAACCCTCATTCCTGGGCAACTCTTCAGCCTAGTACAGTTGGTCCATGAAAAGTTTACCTGCCAAGGAATCTTTGCAGGGCCCTCTTTATGTCATTGTTCCTCAGACTGTAGATGAAGGGGTTCAGCATAGGTGTGACCACAGTGTACATCACCGAGGCTGTTGCACTTGAGTGTGCATTGTGGGTAGCAGCAGAGCTGAGGTAAACTCCAAGGCTTGTACCATAAAATAAGGAGACAACTGAGAGGTGAGATGCACAGGTAGAAAATGCTTTATACTTCCCCTGAGCTGATGGGATTACACATATGGAGGCAATGATCTTGGAGTAAGAGTAAAGGATCCCAGCAAGGGGACCACCACCTAGCAGTCCAGCTGAAAAGTACATTATAATGTTGTTAAGAATTGTGTCAGAACAGGCAATTTGGACCACCTGACTGAGTTCACAGAAAAAATGGGGAATTTCTAAGTCTGAGCAGAAGCGCAGACCCAACACCATTAAACTTTCTAGCAAGGAATTTAGGACACTCATGATCCAGGACACCAGTACCAGCAGTCCACAGAGCCGGGGGTTCATGATGACCATGTAGTGCAGTGGGTGGCAGATGGCCACAAACCGGTCATAGGCCATTACGGTCAGGGTTAAGTTGTCCAACATTGCAAAGAGGATATAAAAATACATCTGTGTGATGCAGCCCTCATAGGTGATAACTTTGCTGTGAGTCTGTATATTCACTAGCATCTTTGGAATGGTGGTGGAGGTGAAACAGATGTCTATCAAGGACAGGTTGGAGAGGAAGAAGTACATGGGTGTGTGGAGGTGGGAGTCTGAGCTGATGGCCAGGATAATGAGCAGGTTTCCTAACACAGTGATCAGGTACATGGAGAGGAAAAGGCCAAATATGAGGGGCTGCAGTTCCAGTGCCTGTGAAAATCCCAGAAGAAGAAATTGTGAAATTTGTGTACCATTGCTTGGTTCCATGTGTTGGAGGTGACTACAAAAAAAAAAAAAAAGATATAGAAAATGAATAACTAATTTTCACATTAGCAAGCATTAGTAACTGAGAATAAATGACACATTTATATTTTAGAGTCTGGAAAATAGTTTCCATTTTTGTTGTGCAATCTGGTTCCCATTAATGTTTCTCTATTGGCATTTCTCATTAGAACTTCCTTTTCTTACATCAACCTGTTCTTCAAACGTAATGTACTAATATACTGCTGCTTTACTGAGGACATTTTTCATTCATTTGAGAAATATATATTGACTATGGACCATGTTTTAGGCACTGTTCCGAGTATGGGATGCTTAAAAACAAAAGTCTACAAACTAATGATGGAGCAATAATATAATCAAATAAAAAATAATAAAATGACAAATCCGA
Source organism: Corynorhinus townsendii (assembly GCA_026230045.1). Taxonomy (NCBI): domain Eukaryota; kingdom Metazoa; phylum Chordata; class Mammalia; order Chiroptera; family Vespertilionidae; genus Corynorhinus; species Corynorhinus townsendii. Next base: position 81,828,979 of record JAPDVU010000006.1, read on the forward strand.
TGGTGAAGATGCTATAAAGAAAAGTAAATCACATTAAATGGAGAGAGTGGATAGAGGGTGTTCTTTTTTATAGAGTTTTGCCAAGACTTGCCAAGGGCTGACACTTTAACACATACCTCAATGAAGACTGAGCAAGAGACTAAGAGGGAAAGTGTTTCCCAGGGAGAAGGAACAGCCAGTATAAAGGCCCTGAGGAAGATGGTGTTTTAGAAAATGAAGGCTCAGGAATTTGAAGATAGCAGCATGTGGGCAGATTATTCTTGCACCTCCTCCCAAAACTAAACTGGCAATAAAACTAAATTAGGGAATATTCACCCTGAATTACCAACTGAAGACTAGCTGAAGAGACTTTTAAAGAGGGAAGGGCAGAAACCACCTTGAGTGCGATAGGAGAGTTGTGGTCATGGGAGGGGCTGGCACCACTCCCACAGGGCAGGCCAAGTTGAGGAGGAATATCTCAGCTGTGGCGGTTTCCCCCTGAGAGTAGTGAGGCCTGTACACCAGGCTGGGCTCCCCAGCTTCCAGGGCCAGAGCCAGGAACACCTGCCCACATAGCACCCATCAGTGAAAAGCAGCAGGGCTTCTACCAGCAGGGGGCGATAGAGCCTGCTGGAGATAAAGCCACTTTGTTTTTATTTACTTATATTTTTTTATTTTTAAAATCTTTATTGTTGAAAGTATTACATATGCTGCCTTGTTTCCCCAATTGACCTCTTCCAGCCCGCTCCTGTCCTCCAGCCCAGGACTTCATCACCCTATTCTCTGTGTCCATGGGTTATGCATATATGCATACAAATTCTTTGGTTGGTCTCTTCCCACTCACCCACCCTCCCCTGCCTTCCCTCTGAGGTTCAAAAAGCTGTTCCATGCTTCTATGTCTCTGGATCAGTTTTCTTTGTCAGTTTATTTTGTTCATTAGATTCCACATGTGAGTGAGATCATGTGATACTTGTCTTTCTCTCACTGGCTTATTTCACTTAGCATAGTACACCACCCATGCAATTGCCAATGGTAATTCTTTCTTTTTTACAGCTGTGTAGTATTCCATTGTGTAAATGTACCACAGCTTTTTTATCCACTCATGTGCTGATGGGCACTTGGGCTGTTTCCTAATCTTAGCTATTATAAATTGCACTGCTGTGAACATAGGCGTGCATATATTCTTTCTGATTGTTATTTCTGATTTCTTAGGATATATTCTCAGGAGGGGGATCATTGGATCAAATGGGAGTTCCATTTTTAATTTTTTGAGGAAATTCCATACTGTTTTCCACAGAGGGAGCCACTTTGTTTTTTAAAGAGTCAGATCACAGAATTTTAGTTCATAGCCACTCACCCTGGCTTCAGTGGAGGGAGAGCTGTGTGGACTGGAGTAACCTGAGAAGAGTCTGGGGTTAGAAGCATTGGAGAGACATGGAGAGTAGCTTCTAGGATACCAGTGCTCAGTCATCCTCCCCAATTCTGCAGCAGCCATTTTTTCTGAGAGGTGCAAGCCCCTTCTCTTAGCTGCAGAGACCCAAACTACAAGTCTGATCATGCTCAGGAAGCATCAGTGACTGGCTTTAGGACTAGGCCATTCTTCAAACTTTCCTGGGAACCTGACTGGAACCTCCTTCTCATGGAAGAGCTGATAGAAATTACTGACTTCCAGCAGACCCCCCTGGCCTGCCTATGAGTGTATTCACCCTGCAAGGTTAGGGAAATACAGTCTAACCTGGGTTCTCAAATGTCTCCCAACTCGCACAATTCAGTTCTTGACCAAGTTGTTCAGAGAAACCATGTCTTGAGTGTCAAACAAATTTTGTGCATGATCTAAAGCGTCTTGCAAGATACAAACAAAGGAGAGAATGAGAGTTAAGTTTACTGTGCTGTGAATAGTTCATGCAGTTTTTTGTTCTTGTTGGTGTTTTTTTTTTTGCTTTTGTTGGTGGTGAAATGGATGATTAGTGCAATTTTAAAACCTAAAGAGGCCATCAGATGTGCTGATGTTGCTAAGGGCATGAAAGTGCTCACAAAACAAAGATCATAGGCAACTGAAGAGGTAGAAAAACTGTTGTTGATTTGGATAAAGAAAAGCAGTTAGCCTGTGGCAGCGTTTTGGAGGCAATGATATGTGAAAAAGTGAATACTGCAGCCCTGGAATGAGTGATAAAAGTGATTCATTAAAGGCTAGTAAGGGGTGGTTCAATTCATTAAGAAAAGAAGTGCTTGTTTCTAGATTATACAGTACTGAAACTATGTACTCTGTGTAATATGGTTAAAACAGGAAATCATTTGCAGGTCTGGAACAAAGTAATTCGATTTACATTATTTCTAATGGAGAACAAATGGTTTGGTTTTCAAACAAATCTCCTGTTGAACAGCCTTCTGGAATGAATTAAGTTTGAGAACCAAGGTTACACTGTATTCTGGAAGAGTCTCAGGTGTGTGGCTCTGGGAGAGAACACACCCATCATCTTCCCTGAAGTCTGAATGGCACCTCCCCCTCATGGGAGATACAGAGGTCCCATCTTCCTGATTCTGCTAACAGCCCTCTCAGAAACAGTTTTTTCAGTGACTAAAGATAGCAAGTGGGCATTAATAGGTGGGACAAGGTGGATCCCAAAGTGCCTTCGGATGTTTGCTGACCCATCTTTGAGGCCCAAGCTGCTATAAAGCTGACCTTGGAGAGCAGCCTGGTCCCTCCACTGCAGTTAAGCACAGTGGAGGCAGCCACAAAATGGGGATCACTTCAAGCTTCAAATAGGTTGCTGAGAATCAAATGTGGGCAGCTTCTGAAGTTGGCTACCACCAAAGTCCCTACTAGGAGGCCCAGAATCAACATACAAAATAGCGTCAGACAACATAAGAGAGGATACAAAAGGAGATTTCAGGAGCTCATGAAACTGTCTAGAATGAACTCCACTTTATTTTATTATTTTCTTTTCATTGTTTGTTATTATTTTCTCTCTCTTTTTTTATTTCACCTCTCTTATTTTTCTCTTTCTTTTTTTATTCTATTTTTTCTTTCTTTTGCTTATTTTTTCTTTCTTTTCTTTTTCACTGTTTTTCATTTTATTCTTTATTCTTATTTTTTATCTCCATTCTTTCTTTTCATATTCCCTCCCCCCATTTTTTCTTATTGTATTCTTATAATTTTCTTCTTTTATTATTCTTGTTCACCTTTCTCTTTCTTTTGTAGCTGTTTTTGTTGTTGAGCTCCTTTGTATGTTTTTGTTTTCCTTCTGGTTTTGTTTGATCAGCACCTATAAAACAGCTCACACAATGTGGTTGGGGTTGAGCCTCACAGTCAGGCAGCCTGAAGATGGATCCTACACACAAATGGCCCAACATCTATCAAGACCCAGTTACAACAGAAGAGCCCCAAAAGCGTACACACAAGGGGCATTTCTAGAGCATCCGGCTCAGGAGATTGGGCCCTACAAGATACTTCCTTTGAAAGACCACCCCATGAAAACTGGGAGTCATAGCATTTCTATCTAATACATAGAAACAACATCAAAGAAACATCTTGGGGAGAAAAGATACAACCCCCAAATGAAATAAAAGGAGGAATCTCCAGAAAAAAGCTAAATAAAATGGAGGTAAACAATTTATCAGACATAGAGTTCTAAGTAATAGTTATAAGGATGCTCAAGGAACGTAGTGAAAACTACAAGGAACATAATGGGCACTACAAGGAAGTTAGTGGGAACTACATCAGCATGAAAAAGGACATAGAAATAATGAGTAAGAACCATTCATAAATGAAGAATACTACCTGGTGAAAGAAATAGACTTACAAGTCCAGAAAGTACAAAAGTTTCAAACAATAGGAACCCAAAGAGGCTCATCCCAAGAGCCTCTTTGGGTTCCTATAATCATAATTAAAATGCCAAGCATTAAAGACAAAGAGAGATTCTAAAAAGTATTTAGTTACCTACAAGGGAGCACCCATAAGACTGTCACCTGATTTCTCAACAAAAAATTTGCTGGCCAGAAGGGAGTAGCAAAAAATATTCAAAGTGATGAATAGCCATGACCTACAACCAGTATTATTCTACCCAGCAAAGCTATCATTTAGAATTGGAGATCAGATAAAGAGCTTCACAGACAAGAAAAAGCAAAAGGAGTTCATCATCACCAAACCAGTATTACATGAAATATTGAAGGGTATTCTTTAAGAAGAGGAAGAAGAAAAAGAGAAAATATAAACAATAAAATGGCAATAAATACATATCTATCAACAAGAATCTAAAAGTAAAAATAACAAACATAGAATCTAAATAAACTGATGAATAAAATAGAAGCAGAGGTGCATGGGAACATGGAGGAGACTGATGAATCTTAGTGGGAAGGGATGAGGGGAGAGGAGGAAAACTTCAATTAAAGAACTTATATGCAGAGGAGAGAATCCAAGATGGCGGCGTAGGTAAACACCTAAACTGCTGCCTCCCACAACAATTTAAACTGCAACTAAAAGACAAAACGTCTATCACCCAGAACCATGGGAAAGCTGGCTGAGTGGAAGTTCTACAACTAGAAGAAAAGAGAAAAGAGCTTTGAGACGTGCACGAGCGCTGAAAAGCTGAGGTACGGAGGCACGTGATCCGGGCTGGCTGCGGGCGACTGGGTGCGTTGCTTTTTTCAACCCGAACGGATACAAGCCCCCGATTACTCTGAAATCCAGTCTCTGGGGAAACGCGGGGAACCCAAACTCCTACGGGGAGAAGCTGGACTGTCTGCCAGCGAGGGTGGCTTGCTTGCAGAGCTGCGCGCAGGAATAATTGTTTACTGCACTGGGGCACGGGACTCGCGGATGCCTTTGGGGAAACAGAGCTGGCTAACTAGCAGCCATTGCTGTTTGCCACACCCTAACCTAGTGACGCCCTGAGGCCCCGCCCTGCACAACCTACAAACCCACCCAAGCTCCAAGCAACCGAGTTAGCATAAGAAAAGCCTGCCCTATCACAGCTTAACCTAGCAAACTTGCAGCCCGGGTCAGACAGTTCCAAAACCTCCAAACCCCAAGCAAAGAGGAGAAAACTGCAGCTCTCACTGTAGCTCCTGCTGAGTGGCCTCAGACAGTAGCTGACCTGCACCCCATTGGAGATCCAGAAGCCAGTGTACCTAGTGGTCAGTGTGAGACACCAGATTTCAACTCCTCACATCCATAAGTGACACATTCAAGAGGCAAACTCAGTGAGCACCGAAGCCCCACTGAAACAAGTCCTGCGTGTCTTCAGCACAGCAGTTCTTCCATTATAGACACAGGGAGTGCTCACAGCTAATTGGCCTGGAGGTCAATTCCTCCCAGCGTACCAACAGCAATTCAGGCTTAACTACACCAAGACTTTGCACTCAGCCCACAAAGGGGTGTACCAAGAGCATCCACATCAGGTGATTGGGGAGGCTGAGCTACTGCCCCCTATAGGTCACCTACCACACAAAGCCACTCCATCAATACAGGGAAGCAGCCAAAATGCAGAAACAAAGAAACATGTCACGAATGAAAGAAACGGAGGAAAGCAAACTACTGGATGACATAGAGTTCAGAACCACATGTATAAGGTTACTCAAGAATCTTCTAAAAACCGCTGAGAAACTTGATGACACTTCTGAGGAGCTTAGTAAGACCTTCAAGGACCTTAATGAGAATGCCAAAAAAATGGAAAAGGATCAGTCAGAAATGAAGCATACACTGTCTGAAATAAAAAATATACAGAAACTCAACTGTAGATCAACGTACCCCAAGAATCAAACCAAAGATCTGAAATATGTGGAAACAAAAAACATCCAACCAGAAAAACAAAAAGAAAAAGAATCCAAAAATATGAAGATAGTGTAAGGAGCCTCTGGGACAACTTCAAGGGAACCAACATCCGAATTTTTGGGGTGCCAGAAGAAGGGAGAGAGCAAAATATTGAAAACCTATTAGAAGAAATAATGACAGAAAACTTTCCCTACCTGGTGAAAGAAATAGACTTACAAGTCCAGGAAGCACACAGAACCCCATACAAGAGGAACCCAAAGAGGACCACACCAAGACACATCATAATTAAAATGCCAGGGCAAAAGACAAAGAGAGAATATTAAAAGCAGCAAGACAAAAACAGTTAATTACCTACAAGGGAGTACCCATACGACTGTCAGCTGATTTCTCAACAGAAACTATGCAGGCCAGAAGGGAGTGGCAAGAAATATTCAAAGTGATGAACAGCAAGAACCTACAACCAAGATTACTCTACCCAGCAAAGCTATCATTCAGAGTTGAAGGTCAGATAAAGAGCTTCACAGACAAGAAAAAGCTAAAGGAGTTCATCACCACCAAACCAGGATTACATGAAATGCTGAAGGGTATTCTTTAAGAAGAGGAAGAAGAAGAAAAAAATAAAGATAAAAATTATGAACAACAAAATGACATCAAATACATACCTACCAACAAGTGAATCTAAAAATCAAGTGAATAAAAAATCTGAAGAACAGAATGGACTGGTGAATATAATAGAATCAGGGACATAGAAAGGGAGTGGACTGACGATTCTCAGGGGAAGCAAGTGTGAGGGGTGCGGGAAGAGATTGGACAAAAATCTTACTCCTATGGATGAAGACAGTGGCAGGGGGTAAGGGCATGGGGTGGGGTGGGGAATCAGGTGGAGGGGAGCTATGGGGGGGAAAAAAGTGGAACACCTGTAATAATCTGAACAATAAAGATTTATAAGGGAAAAAAAAAGAACTTATATGCATATTTGCCTTACCTATGGACACAGACAATAGGGTGGTGAACGCCAGGGGCAGGGCAAGAGCCCAGTGGAGGGTGGCAATGGGGGGAAAAAGGAGGGCATCTGTAATATTCTCAAAAATAAAGATTTAAAAGAAAAGAAATGAAGAACACCATATGTGACATTAAGAATACACTGAAAGGAATAAAAATTAAGCTGGATGAAGCAGAGAAAGAAAAATAAAAAAGAATTTAAAATGATGAGAATAGTTTAAGGGAAATTTGGGAAAACTTCAAATGTAACAATATACACATCATAGAAGTAGAGAAGGAAAAGAAAGTGAAAAAAGGATATAAATCTAGTTAGTAGAAAAAATTATAGAAAATTTCTATAACCTGTTAAAGGAAAAATTCACACACGTTCAGGAAGCACAGAGTCTCAATCAAGATGAACTCAAGAGAACCACACAAAGACACATAATGTTAAAATGGCAATGGTTCAAGACAGAGTAATAATCTAAAAGGGAGCAAGAGATAACCATTTAGTTTCCTACAAAGGAGCTTCCATAAGGCTGTCAGCTGATTTCTCAACAGAAACACTGTGTCAAGAAGTGAATGTCATGGCTTATTCAAGGTAATGAAAAGCAAGGTTCTGAAACCAACACTACTATCCAGCAAGGCTTTCATTCAAAATCAATTATGAAGTAAAGAGCTTCCCAGACAAAAAAAAGGCTAAAGGAGTTTAACACCATAGAATAACATCTAGCCTAGGGCTTTTGTTTCCTAAGAGGTTTTTTGTTTGTTTGTTTTTGTTTTGTTTTGTTACTGTTTCAATTTAATTAGTTGTTATTGGCCTATTCAGGTTTTCTGATTCTTCCTGATTCAGTTTTGGAAAATTGTATGTTTCTAGGAATATGTCCATTTTGTCTACATTGTCCAGACTGTTGGCATGTAGTTGTTCATAGTATTTTTTTTTTTACAATCCTTTTCTCTGTGGTGTGAGTTGGTACTTCACTACTTCTGTTTCTGATTTTATTTATTTGGGTCCTCCCTCTTTGTTTCTTTTTTATTTTTATTTTATTTTATTTTTATTTTTATTGTTTTAAGCATTACAAATAGTAATACAAATGTCTCCTTCCCCCCCCCCATTGACCTCTCCCCAGCCTCCCCTACCCCAGTACATGCCTTCATCTGCCCGCCCTCCCCCCCCCAGTATCTTGTATCCATTGGTTATGCTTATATGCATGCGTACAAGTCCTTCAGTTGGTCTCTTATAGCTCCCCTCGCCCAACCTCCCCTGTCTTCCCAATGTAGTTTGACAGTCTGTTCAATGCTTCTTTGCCTCTGTATCTTTTTCTCACCACTTCTTTCCTTTAAAAAATTTTACCTCTGCAGACTAGAAATAAACATATAATAACAAAACAACAACAACAAAAAATGTTTGAGTCCCAATTTCAATGTCCAACAGTTCTGAGTCCCTGTTTCAATGTCTAACAGTTCCTTATGTGTACATGTCAGCAATGATATCTGGATGGTGGGCACATGGTGGCAATGCAGGTCCGACCCTCTCTGGTTTGGTCCTAGGCAACCTGCAGCGGTGCACAGCTGCTGACTGGTGCGAGCAGTCAGCACCTCTTTGTTTCTTGATTGCAAGAAATGTTAAAGGGACTACCTTAACATTGAGAAGAAATAGAGAAAGATAGGCATAAAGAATTAAAATGGCAATAAATTGGTACCTATCAATAATAACCTTAAGTGTAAGTGAATGAAGTGCTTGAATCAAAAGACATAGTGTAGCTGAATGGATAAGAAAACATGACCCAAATATATACTATCTACAAGAGACTCACACAAGATGAGATTGATGGATGGAAAAAGCAAATTTCCATGCAAATGGAAATGAAGATAAAGCCTGGGAAACAATATTCATATCTGAGAAAATAGACTTCAAAATGAAGGCCATAACAAGAGACAAGGAAGGTCACTATATAATACTAATGGGATTGATACAACAAGAGGATATAACCCTGTTAAACATATATGCACCCAATATAGGGAAAACCAAATATATGAAAACAACTTCTAGAGGACTTAAAGGAAGAGATAAACAGCTATACTATCATAGTAGGGAACTATAACACCCCACTGACATCAGTGGATAGATTTTCTAGACCAAAAAATCAATAAGAAAATAGCGACCTTAAATAACACATTAGAAGAAATGAATTTAATTAATTATATTCCACCCAAAGCAGCAAAATATACATTCTTTTCAAGTGCACATGGGACATTCTCAATGATTGACTACATGTTAGGACACAAAATAAGTCCCTACAAATTCAAGAGGATTGAAATCATATCAAACTTCTTCTCAGATCACAATGGCATGAAACTAGAGATGAATTATAAACAAAACAAAACAAAAAACCAAAACCTTCAAACATGTGGAGGCTAAATACCATTTTAGTAAACAATGAATGGACTATCAATGAGATCAAGGGGAAAAAAAACTTCTTGGAAACAAATTAAAATGGACACACAACAACCCAGAATCTATGGGACCCCAGAAAAGCAGTTCTGAGAGGGAAGTTCGTAGCACAACAGGCCTACCTCAAGAACCAAGAAAAATTTCCAATAAACTACTTAACCCTACAACTTAAAAAATTAGAAATGAAACTACAAGAAAAGCTCAGAGTAAGTAGAAGGAAGGAAATAATGAAGGTCAGAGTGAAAATAAAGGACATAGAGACTAAAGAAAAAATATAAAATATAAATGAAACCAACAGCTGGTTCTTTGAAAAGATAAACAATATAGATGCACTTTTAGCCTGACTCATCAAGAAACAAATAGGGAGGACCCAAATAAATAAAATCAGAAACAGAAGTAGTGAAGTACCAACTCACACCACAGAGAAAAGATTTGTAAAAAAATACTATGAACAACTACATGCCAACAGTCTGGACAATGTGGACAAAATGGACATATTCCTAGAAACATACAATTTTCCAAGACTGAATCAGGAAGAATCAGAAAACCTGAATAGGCCAATAATAACTGATTAAATTGAAAAGGTAACAAAACAAAACAAAAAAACTCTCAAGAAACAAAAGCCCTGGGCCAGACAGCTTCACCTGGTAGTTTTTCCAAACATTCAAAGAAGAAGTAACGCCTATCGACCTCAAACTATTACAAAAACTTTAAGAGGAAGGGAGCCTCCGAAGCTCTTTTTATGAGGCCAGCATTATCATAATAACAAAACCAGATGAAGACACCACAAAGAAAGAGAATTACAAGGCAATATCTCTGATGAACATAGGTGTTAAAATCCTCAACAAAATACTGACAAATCCGATTCAGCAACATATTAAAAAGATCATCCATCACGACCACATTGGATTTATTCCAGGGATGCAAGGCTGGTACTATATTTACAAATCAATAAATGTCAAACATCACATAAACAAATTGAAAGACAAAAATAGCAGAAGCCTATAAACAGATGCAGAAAAAGCATTTGATATAACACAAAACCCAGTTTTGATAAAAACTCTCAGCAAAGTGGGAATAGCGGGATTGTACTGCTATATAACAAAGGCCATATATGAGAAACCTACAGGAAACATCATACTCAAAAGGCAAAAACTAAAACCATTTTCCCTAAGAACCTGTGTAAGATAGGGATGTCCACTTTCACAACTCTTATTCAACATAATACTGTATGTCCTAGTCACAGCAATCAGACAAGAAGAAAATTTAAAACGCATCCAAATTGGAAAGTAGGAAGTAAAACTGTCATTATTCGCAAATGATATGATACTGTCCAAATAGTGATGCCATTTAACTCAGAGTTTCTCAGCCTCAGCACAGTTGGCATTCTGGGACAGACTGTTCTCTGTGGTGAGGTCTGTCCTGTGAATTGAAGGTTGTTTAGAGCATCCCTGCCTTCACTCACTCCTCTCCAGTGTGACAGTCACAAATCTGTCAGGACATAGCTCAATGTCTCTTGCGGGGGAAATCACCCCCGATTAGAACCACAGTTTGAATTTTATAATTTAAACAGATTTTAATAGCATTGATATGATTGCAATGTAATGATAATGAGTATGAAAGACCATCAAAAGTGTGAGGAGAAGTCACACTATGAATTCTTATGTAGCCACTGAAATAAATATATTAATTAATCAAGCAATCAAACAGCAATCTCTTGCCTCTGGGCTAAGTAGAATGAGCTCTCAGGTGACAACAAGTAAATGTTCCTGGCTTCCATTCTCTGTGACCCTCTTTCTCATGCAGGGTCAGCTGGGTTTTGAACTCACCTGGATAAGATCTATGAGAGGAAGGTCATTGTGGGGACGTCTGAATTCCTCCCTGAATGGTTGATGATAGAGAGTAAAGTTCTGTTCACAGGCAAGACAGCAGGAAGGTGTGCAGCATCAGTCATCAGCCAGAGTTGGGGCTACAAACAAACAAATAACAGTGAGAAATAAACATAACCATGCCCTCCCAGCCTAAGTTTACACATGATGTGAGACTAGAGATGAGGGGATATTTATAAATCCCCATACCTGCTCTGCAGGCACATTTCTCTCTTGTTTCTCCAGCCTCTGAGCACACGAATATGATATATCTTTTAGCAAGGGGAGGATTAGGGTAGCAAAAACAGGGTTGTTAGTCAGCTGACTTTAGGATAGAGGATGAGCCAGGCTCATCCAGGTGGGACTAAGATAAGCACAGTGGTTCTGTTAATGTTGAAGAGAGACAGAAAAGAATCGGACTCAGAGAGACTTTGAAAATGCTACACAGTTGGTTTGAAGATGCAAGAAGGAACATGAGCCAAGTTATGCAGGCAGCCAGCAGCACTGAAAGGCATTAGAAAGAAACACATTCTCCCCGGAGCCTCTAGCTCTGTGCACCTCTTGTCTCTGGGCTAGGCTGATTAGACACAGTGACTCAGGTAAAAGTTTTCAGATCCATCCTCACTGACCCTTTTCTGCTGTACCCATTAGCCTCCCAGGCTCACCTGGATGGGTCTCTGAGAGGAAGGTCTCCATGTGGAAGTCTGAATTGCTCCCTGGATGGTTGATGATGGAGACTGAAGCTGTGTCCAGCATGAGACAGCAGGAAGGAGTGAAGCCTCAGTTCCTGAGCCAGATTTAGGAATCAAAAGCAACAGCCATGTGCTGTCTCCCAGCGTCGTATAAGCTGAGGACTGCACAGGGGAGATATCTACAGCTCTCTCTATACCTGCCCATTTCCCTTGTGTTATTCCAACTTCGAAGCACATGATTTCCCTCTGGGCCTCTGGAATAGGCAAAAAGGAAAATGTTCCTAATGATTGTCTGATCCCAGGAGACCAGGTTGTAAGTCAAGTGTACTTAGTTTTTATGACTCCTTGTCTTGATCTCTCCTGCTTTCTAGAGGTTGAAAGACCTACTACCCTATCCCATCCCTGATTTACCTTTTTCTTCAAAGTCTGGTTGGGGGTGGGACACAGCCCTGATGTCTCTAGAGAATTGTTATTCTCCTCTTCAATATGGCAGAACTGCGCTCCTTTGATATGCAATCCTCGGTACTACACTCTTTGGCTTCCTGACACATTTGTCAAAATAATTAGAGATTTTATACTTATATCACCACTTAAAAGGTATTATTTAGAGCCTCACAAAATATTGATTAATTTTTCTCTCCAGTGTGCCTCAGGTGGTTGAGCATTGTCCCATGCACCTATAGGTTGTTGGCATGCCCATTTTGCAGGCTTGATCCCCAGTAGGGGTTGTGCAGGAGGCAGTCCCATCAGTGCTTCTCTCATGGATGTTTCTGTTTCTCTTTCTCTCTAAAAATTCAATAAAAACATATTAAAATATTTATTAATTATTAGAGATACATTTAGATATTTTTATGTCACATAACCTGAGCTTATCATTTTATAGAAATTGTCTGATTTAATCTTTAGGAAAGTCCATTCTATTAGGTAATATTTCTTTTTGAAATGACCATGCATTTTTTATTCCCATTCATTCCATTAATGTTATGCATTACATTGGTTGATTTCTATCTTTAAAAAAAACTTTATTGTTGAAAGTATTACATATGTCCCCCTTTTCCCCCATTGACCTCTCCCAACCCTCCCCGGCCCCACCTTCCCACAGGCCTTCACCACCCTATTGTCTGGGTCCATTGGTTATGCCTATATGCATATGAGTTCATTAGTTGATCTCTTCTCACCTCACCCTCCCCTGCCTTTCCTCTGAGGTTTGACAGTCTATTTGGTGCGGGGTCTATTTTTGTTCATCAGTTTATGTTGTTCATTATATTCCATAAATGAGTGAGATCTTTTGATATTTATCTTTCTCTGACTGACACTTAGCATAATGCTCTCCAGATCCATCCATTCTGTTGCAAATGGTAAGAGTTCTTTCTTTTTTACAAGTGTGCAGTATTCCATTGTATAGATGCATCACAGTTGTTGGTATTTTTTATTGTCTAAAGTTTTACATATGTCTCCTTTGTCTCTGATTGACCCCCACTCCCCGCCCCCCTGCCATTCCCACCTCAGAGGGCAAACCCCCACCGCCTTTGTGTCTGTGTCCATTGGTTATGCTAATATGCATGCATGCATACAAGTCCTTTGGTTAAAGTAAACTAGATTAAAAAAAATGTAAACTGGTAAAAATCCTTAAATCATGCTGGTCCTTTCAATTCCTATTCTATCTTGGGTATCTGGGGTTCTGTGCTGTCACTTCCTAATTCTGTCAGGCCCTGCATGAACTCTTGTTTGGAAAACTGCACTGTGTTGCTGCTCTGAGCTTCCACGCAATGATCATCACAGAACTGCTGTATGCCATCTATTCCAATTTTATTTTTACCTTGAGGATCATTGTATCTAGTGCACAGATGTTCTAACTTCTTCTTGTCCAATGATCCTTTTACACTGTCTCATATATACAGTTCAGGATTTTGGGGGGGAAATTGGTCTGTTAGAATATCTAACTTCCAGTCATTTTGAGACAGGCAAATTACTGCTGGTTTTTCACTAGGTTGTGTGAAGATCATAAAGTAACCCAGGTTATTTCTCTCCAACAACGTAAACTTGATCATGTTGTGTCTTCCAGGCCTCTTCCCTCCTCCTCCAGATCCAGAGTGAATGGAGGATAGATGGCTCCTCTCCTGGGCTTCCCTTCATGCACAGTGTGGGGCAGCCCTTGGTGCAGCTGAGGAAACAGCCCTGGCCTATGAGAGGCAGAGAGATGGGGGCAAGTTTCAGGAGCCTTGCGTGAGTTTTCCCATGGGGGCGGGGTCCTCCCAGGCATTTTTGATTCATCCTTTGATTATAAAGACTGAAGATATTCCTGAGGAATTCCTGAGTGTAAATATATGACATTTAGATTGTTTGCTCACTCTCCCTTCGGTGGATTTGAAAATAATTTAGAAAAGGGGAGATATTTAATTTAGAGCACTTAGAAGGAGTCACATTTATATGAAGCACATTGAAAAATTTCAAACAGAAACAGAAAAATAGTTCAAAAACACATACATAAGACACTCCACCTAATTCTTTACCCAAATGAATAAGGAAACTTATACATGGACATCATATTCCACAGTTTATTTTTTTTATTTTTACTATTATTTTTTTTTTAGCGAGAGAGGAAGGGAAACATATATACAGAGGTAGAGATAGATAGGTAGATAGATAGATAGGTAATAGATAGATAGAAGCATCAATGTGAGAGAGAAAGATTGATTGACTGCTTCTTATATGCACCCCACCTGCGATGGAACCCATAATCTAGATATACGCTTTGACATGGAATCAAACACACAATACTTTGTGATGTACAGGAGGATGCTCCATCGAACCAGCCATTGGGCCAGGTCAATATTCCACACTTTAATGACCTGCAGCATGAAAAATATTTTTGTAGAGTAATAAGTTGTATGGCTATTTTTTGCTTCATCACATTTAAGGTCATCTCTGACTCTAACCATATTAGATCACTCTATTTATTAAAATATATGTTTCCATGTAGACACTTCCTGGAAACATGTATTGAGTAGTCAATTTTTGCCAGTGGCTAAGGTAGGCATGTAGACACACAGTTGAATAACAGAATGAAGACTATAAAACCAGGAGATGAGCTATAAAACATACTAGCATGTTAAAGTCTACAATATAAAAAAAAGTTGTAAAGGTAGTGCTATAGAAAATATTGATGAACATGTAAGTGAAAACTGTGGTCTTAGATGTTCTTCTACAGTAAAATTATGTAAATGACTAGTAGCCAAGTATAGTTTTGTCCCTAGAGGTAGTGTAATTCATGACTATTCTTTCAGGAAAACAATAGAAAAATTACTTGGAATGATATATGTAATAAAAGAATAAATTACACTAAAGTAATTCATGTTAACCCACGAGATAATTGAATATTTCCAATTTTTTATGTTCCAAAGATTGGATTAATTTGTGTCAGACTACTGACTCTGATGCTTGAAACCTGCATTCCTGGGCTTTTCTTCAGCCTTGTACAATTGGCCCTTGAAAACCTTACCTGCCAAGGAATCTTTTCAGGGCCCTCTTTATGTCATTGTTCCTCAGACTGTAGATGAAGGGGTTCAGCATGGGTGTGACCACAGTGTACATCACCGAGGCTGTTGCACTTGAGTGTGCATTGTGGGTAGCAGCAGAGCTGAGGTAAACTCCAAGGCTTGTACCATAAAACAAGGAGACAACTGAGAGGTGAGATGCACAGGTAGAAAATGCTTTATACTTCCCCTGAGCTGATGGGATTACACATATGGAGGCAATGATCTTGGAGTAAGAGTAAAGGATCCCAGCAAGGGGACCACCACCTAGCAGTCCAGCTGAGAAGTACATTATAATGTTAAGAAAGTAGTCAGAACAGGCAAGTTGGACCACCTGATTGAGTTCACAGAAAAAGTGTGGGATTTCTAAGTCTGAGCAGAAGGACAACCTCAACACCATTAAGCTATGTAGCAAGGAAACCATGGCACTCATGATCCAGGACACCAGAACCAGCAGTCCACAGAGCCAGGAGTTCATGATGACCATGTAGTGCAGGGGGTGGCAAATGGCCACAAACCGGTCATAGGCCATTACGGTCAGGATAAAGTTGTCCAACACTGCAAAGAGTATGGAAAAATACATCTGGGTGATGCAGCCTTCATAGGTGATAACTTTGCTATGAGTCTGTATATTCAATAGCATCTTGGGGATGGTGGTGGAGGTGAAACAGATGTCTACCAAGGATAGGTTGGAGACGAAGAAGTACATGGGTGTGTGGAGATGGGAATCTGAGCTGATGGCCAGGATGATGAGCAGGTTTCCCAACACAGTGACCAGGTACATGGAGAGGAAAAGCCCAAATATGAGGGACTGTAGTTCTAGTGCCTGTGAAAGTCCCAGAAGAAGAAATTCTGAAATTTGTGTACTATTGCATCGTTCCATGTATTGGAGGTGACTACCAGGAAATAAAAACAAAAAAATCAATAACTAATTTTCGCATTAGTGAGCATTAGTAACTGAGAATAAATGACACATTTATATTTTAGAGTCAGGGAAATAATTTCCATTTCTGTTGTGTGATCTGGTCCTCATTAATATTTCTCAATTGTCATTTCTCATTAAGATTTCCTTTCTTAACATCAACCTGTTCTTCAAACATAATGTATAACTGCTGTTTTACTGAGGATATCATTCATGCATTTCAGAAATATGTACTGACAACAGACCATGTTCTAGGCACTGTTCAGGGTATGGAATGCTTAAGAACAAAATTCTACAAACTAATGATGGAGCAATAATATAATAAAATAAAAGTAATAATATAACAAATCTGATGGTGAAGATGCTATAAAGAAAAGTAAATCACATTAAATGGAGAGAGTGGATAGAGGGTGTTCTTTTTTATAGAGTTTTGCCAAGACTTGCCAATGGCTTACACTTTAACACATACCTCAAGAAGACTGAGCGGGAGACTAAGAGGGAAAGTATTTCCCAGGGAGAAGGAACAGCCAGTACACAGGCCCTGAGGAAGATGGTCACTCATTAGCTTCCCTTGAGTAAGGGCATTTTGTGTTAAAAACACACATGAAGTAGAAAATAAATTTTAATTAGATTTGGAGATATTTACTCCCCTCCCCCCAGCTGGTACAGTAAACGCCTCACTGCATAAATGTAAACTGCCTGTGCTGCCTCTGTGGCATTAAGATTTAAGGTACAATGGGTGATCTTTATTTCTTTATCTACATAACTATAGTAACTTTTTTCTCAGCATCCTGTATCTTTGCCTAGAGTTTGGTCAGTCCTCAATTTATATTTCCCAAATGCATGCCAGAATTTCTCCTTAAAAGTGGAGAATGCATGACCAACTGGGGGAAAAGGCTGAGTGTGGAATAGAAGCTCCTGCCAATTATTCCAATAGAGAAAGTAAATGGGTAACAAATCCAGGAATATATGCAGTCTTGCCAATAATAAAGTAATTAATTCAAACTAAAACTATTTAGTATTACTCTTCAGACTCATTAAGTACTTGTGTTCATGTGAATACCCAGCATGAGATTAAATGCTGCAATGAATGTCTCACAAA
This sequence comes from Corynorhinus townsendii, assembly GCA_026230045.1. Taxonomy (NCBI): domain Eukaryota; kingdom Metazoa; phylum Chordata; class Mammalia; order Chiroptera; family Vespertilionidae; genus Corynorhinus; species Corynorhinus townsendii. The sequence goes on from JAPDVU010000006.1 coordinate 81,846,287, forward strand.
TTGCTCTTGCAAGGGACCAACTCCCTGACTGGTCAGGATCTTTTCAATAAATACAAAACATGCTCAAATACACACCATCTTTGAAATTTAACACAAACACTCTCACTCCCTTGCACTGTTCTCCCCACCTAATTTTCTATTACCTTCTTCCCGAAAAATAAATCTCAGATATGTTTTAATTTTGCTGCAATCATTTTATGCATCTCACTCATTCTACTGTGTCATGCAACTGGACTCCTATTCTTATCACTTTATTGTCAACTATGGTCCTTATAATGCAGATTCAAACAAATACATCTTTCTTATTGTGTTACCTAAATTAATTACAAATTAATTCTTTAAACCAAATACCAACACAGTGAGCTCTTATCTCTGGTCTAGACTGTCAGGTGATTCAGGTTAAAATTCTCAGGTTCAATCCTCCCTGACCCTCACCTGATGTATCTACTGGCCTCATAGGCTCACCTGGATGGGTCTCTGAGAGGAAGGTCTCTGTGTGGAAGTCTGAATTGCTCCCTTGATGGTTGATGATGGAGACTGAAGCCTTTCCCCACGTGAGACAGCAGGAAGGAGTGAAGCATCAGTTCCTGAACCAGCTTAGGAATCAAAAGCAACAGCCATGCCCTGTCCCCCAGCATTGTACAAGCTGAGGACTGCACGGGAGAGGTATTTACAGCTCTTTCTATACCTGCTCACCAGGCACATTTCCCTCATGTTATTCCAACTTCTAAGCACATGATTTCCCTTTGGGCCTCTGGAATAAACAGAACAAAATGTTCCTAATGATTCTCTAATCCCAGGTGACCAGGTCGTAAGTCAAGAATACTTAGTTTTTATGACTCCTTGTCTTGATCTCTTCTGCTTTCTAGAGGTGGACATCCCTACTACCCTACCTTATTCCTGACTTCTCTTTTTCTTCGAAGTCTAATTTGGGGGGACACTGACCTTATATCTCTGGAAAATTGCTAGTGTCGGTTTTTTTCTTAAAATTTTTATTGTTCAGATTATTACAGATGTTACTCCCGCCAATAGCTCCCCTCCACTGGGTTCCCACCCCACCCCAGGCCATCGCCCTCCCACTGTCCTTGTCCATAGGTGTAAGCTCTTTGTCCAATCTCTTCTTGTACCCTCCACAACCCCTTCCCTTTGAGAATTGTCAGTCTGCTCCCTTTCCATGCCCCTGATTCTATTATATTCACCAGTTTGTTCTGTTCATCAGATATTTTATTCATTTGATTTTTAGATTCACTTGTTGATAGATATGTATTTGTTGTCACTTTGTTGTTCATAATTTTTTACCTTTACCTTTTTCTGCTTCTTCCTCTTCTTAAAGACTACCCTTCAGCATTTCATATAGTACTGGTTTGGTGGTGATGAACTCTTTAGCTTCTTCTTGTCTATGAAACTCTTTATCTGACCTTCAATTCTAAATGATAACTCTGCTGGGTAGAGTAATCTTGGTTGTACATCCTACTATTCATCGCTTTGAATATTTCTTGCCACTTCCTTCTGGCCTGAATAATTTCTGTTGAGAAATCAGCTGACAGTCATATGGGTACTCCCTTTTAGATAACTAACTGTTTTCTCTTGCTGCTTTTAAGATTCTCTCTTTGCCTTTTGCCCTTGGCATTTTAATTATGATGTGTCTTGGTGTGGTCCTCTTTGGAGTCCTCTTTTTTGGGGTTCTCTGAGCTTTCTGGACTTGTAAGTCTATTTCTTTCACCAGGTAGGGAAAGTTTTCAATATCTTGCTCTCTCTCTTCTTCTGGCCCCATAATTCAGATGTTGGTACATTTGAAGTTGTCCCAGAGGCATTAGCTTCATATTTTTGGATTCTTTTTTCCTTTGCTCTTCCAGTTGGGTGTTTTTTGCTTGTTTGTATTACAAATCTTTGACTTGATTCTTGGGATCCTCTAGTCTAGTGTTGAATCTCTATGTTATTCTTTATTTCAGTCAGTGTATGCTTAATTTCTGACTGGTCCTTTTCTATTTTTTTTTTTTTGGCATTCTCATTAAGAACCTTAAAGATCTCACTAAGTTCCTTCAAGGTTTCTAGAAGATTTTTGAGTAACCTTATAACTATGGTTTTGAACTCTATATCCAGTAGTTTGCTTTCATCCATTTCTTTCATTTGTAACATGTTTCTTTGTCTCTGCATTTTGGTTGCTTCCCTGTGTTTGTTTTTATGTACTGGGTAGCTGCTAAGTGTCCTTGAGTTGATAGAGTGGCCTGTGTGGTAGGTGTCCTATAGGGCCCAGTGGCTCAGCCTCCCCAATCACTTGAGATGGACACTCTTGGTGCACCCCTTTGTGGGCTGTGTGCACAGTCTTATTGTAGTTGAGCTTTGATTGCTGTTGGTATCACTGGGAGGGATTAACCTCCAGGCCAATTGGCTGTGGGCACCAGCTGCGACTACAGTGGGAGAGCTGCTGTGCAGGAGATGCCCTTATGGGGCAGGACTTGCTTCAGTGGGGCTTTGGTGTTCACTGAGTCTGTCCCTTGAGTGTGTCTCTTATGGATGTGAAGAGTTGTAATCTGGTATGGTCTCACACTTACCACTGGGTACACTGGCTCTTGGATCTCCAAGGAGGTGCAAAGTCATCTACTGCCTGGGATCACCCAGCAGGAGCTACAGAGAGATCTGAAGATTCCTCCTCTTTGTATTGGTTCTGGAAGTGCTCAGATGAGGCCCAGTTGTGTAGGAAGGCAGGCTGCTGACCCAGCTGCTGCCTGTTTGACAAGTTTTAGGTTGAGAAAGGACAGGCCATTTATATGCAAAAGCCCCTGCGCACATCTTGGGTGGGATTGTAAATTGGGTGGGGCGGGGTCTCAGGGAATCACCAGGGTGGAGCAAACAGCAATGGCTTCCAGTCAGCCCTGCATAGGAGAGTTCCCTGGGGCTGGTCCCCCCCAACTGCTCTCTCCTGCAGGCCTGCTCACCCCCAACTGCCTTCCCCTGCTGGCCTGATTGCCCTCAACTACTCTTCCCTGCCAGCCATCTTGTGGAGGCCATCTTTGACCACATGTGGGAGCCATCTTGTGCAACAGTGTGAGGGTCAATTTGCATATTACTGCCTTTATTATATAAGATAAGGGATTAAAAGCCAAAATATATAGATAATGCATATAACACAAAATAAAAAAGACAATTCAATTTATAAATGGTCAGAAGACTTGATTAGGCATTGCTACAAACAGACATACAGATGAAGAACAGACACATGAAAAGATGCTCAACATCACAAATTATCAGGGAAATGCAAATAAAAAACACAAGGAAATATTACCCCATGTATGTAAGAATGACTATTATAAAAAAGTTAACAAACAGCAAGTGTTGGTGAGGATATGGAGTACAGAGATCTCTCATTCATTGTTGGGATTATAAATTAATGCAGCCACTATGGAAAACAGTATGGAGATTCTTTAAAAAGTTAAAAATACAAGTACCATATTACTCAGAAATTGCACTTCTGGGTATTTATCTGAATAAAATGAAAATAAAATAATTTGAAAAGATGTATGCCCCCTTATGTTCATTGTAGCATTGATTACAATAGCCAAGATATGGAAGCAACCTAGGTGTCCACTGACAGATGAATGGGTAAAGAAGATGTGGTACATATATACAATGCAATATTACTCAGCCATAACAATAATGAAATCTTACCATATGCAATAACATGGATGAACATAGAGAGTATTATGTTAAGTGAAATAAGTCAAACAGAGAAAAACAAATTCCGTATGATTTCACTTATACATGGAATTTAGAAAAGAAAACAAGAAAATAAACAAAATGAAACAGAAACAAACTCACTGCTGCTTGCTAGAGAAGAGGGAGTGTGTTGTGGTGGTACAAAGGGTAGGGGGTAAAGAAGTATAAACATCCAGTTATAAAAGGAGTCATGGAGTACAATGTACAACATAGGGAATAGAGCCAGTAACCTATAATAATAAAAGCATAATATGCTAATTAGACCGGACATCCTTCTGGATGACCTTCCGGACAAAGCCAGAGCTGCGAAGGAAGCTCAGGTCCTGGTGCCAGAGGGAAGCCAGTGCCAGAAGCCAGGGGGAAGAAAGGCCTACTCTTCCACAAATTTTGTGCATCCGGCCTCTAGTACTGTAATAATTATGTATAGTGACAGATGGTTACTGGACTTATTGTAGTGATCACTTTTTAAGATATATAAACAATGTATCACTATGTTATACACCTGAAAATAACATAACATTGTATGTCAATTAAATTGTCAATAATTACGTAGGTGAGGCTAATGTAATCCCCATGGTCCTTGAATGTGGAAGAGGAAGGAAGAATATATAGTTGGTATCAGAGAAAGATTTTAAAATTCTATACTGCTGGCTTTAAAGATGGAGAAAGGGCCATGAGTCCAAAGTAGGGAATCTTGTCACTTGTGACAACATGGCTAGACTTTGAGAGCCTTATGCTGAGTCAATTAAGTCACAAAAAGAAACACCAGTACTGTATGATCTCACTTATATGTAGACTCTAAGTAGGATGATGGTTACCAGGGACCCTGGGATGGACCAAATGGGGAGATGTTGATCAAAGTGTACAAACTTCTAGTTAAAAGATGAATAAGTTCCAGGGATGCAATATACAGCATGGTGAGGATAATTAACCATTTTTATCATATACTTGAAAGTTGCTATGAGAATAGATCTTAAATGTTCTCACAAAAAGAAAGGCTAATTATGTGAAGTGATGAAGGTATTAACTAATGCTATGGTGGTAATCATATTGCAATATATAAAAGTATGAAATGACACTTTGCATACCTCAAACATACACAATGCTATAGGTCAATCATATATCAATAGAGCTGAAAAAATACAGAAAAGATGACCTGATTAGTACGGCACTCATATTTGTTCTCCCAGTCTATGGCAATAAAGCTGAAGTAATCAGTGGTCCATACCCTTTATTGCAGTAGTCATGTTCAAAAGTTCTCATAAACCCTGAATTAGTGACTACTGAACCCTTGCTCCTAGGGGAAAATGCAGGGTTGGGTTCCTGTAAGCCTCTGCTTATCACATTTTTGTCAGCCTATCAAAAGTAACTTTGTGTTGCATGTATTTCTGTTTAAGAACATATCATTTAATATGTAATTTTTTTATTCCTAAAGTTTTAAATATGTCTCCCTTTTCCCCCGTTGATGCCCCCCAAGCCATTCCTACCCCTGGAAAGCCCCCACCGCCCCAGTGTCTGTGTCCATTTGTTATATTAACATGCATGCATGAAAGTCCTTTGGTTCCTCTCTAACTTCCCCCCCCCAACTGGTTATCTCTGGATCTGTTCTTGTTCATCAAATTATGTTGAACATTATATCCCACATATGAATGAGATCATGTGATATTTATCTTTCTCTGACTGGCTAATTTCACTTAGCATAGTGCTTTCCAGTTCCAGCCATGCTGTAGCAAATGTTAAAAGTTTCTTCTTTTTTATAGCAGCATAGTATTCCATTGTGTAGGTGTACCACAGTTTTTTAATCCACTCATCTTCTGATGGGCACTTAGGCTGTTTCCAAATCTTAGCTATTGTAAGTTGTGCTGTTATGAACATAGGGGTGCATATATCCTTTCTGATTGGTGTTTCTGATTTCTTGGGATATATTCCTAAAAGTGGGATTACTGGGTCAAATGGGAGTTCCATTTTTAACTTTTTTTTAAAAAATAAATCTTTATTGTTCAGATTATTACAGGTGTTCCTCTTCCCTCCCCCCAGAGCTCCCCTCCACCTGATTCCCCACCCCACCCCATGCCCTTACCCCCCGCCACTGTCTTCATCCATAGGAGTAAGAGTTTTGTCCAATCTCTTCCTGCACCCCTGACACTTGCTTCCCCTGAGAATCGTCAGTCCACTCCCTTTCTATGTCCCTGATTCTATTATATTCACCAGTCCATTCTGTTCTTCAGATTTTTTATTCACTTGATTTTTAGATTCACTTGTTGGTAGGTATGTATTTGATGTCATTTTGTTGTTCATAATTTTTATCTTTACCTTTTTCTTCTTCTTCCTCTTCTTAAAGAATACCTGTCAGCATTTCATGTAATCCTGGTTTGGTGGTGATGAACTCCTTTAGCTTTTTCTTGTCTGTGAAGCTCTTTATCTGACCTTCAACTCTGAATGATAGCTTTGCTGGGTAGAGTAGTCTTGGTTGTAGGTTCTTGCTGTAGAGTAGTCTTGGTTGTAGGTTCTTGCTTTTGAATATTTCTTGCCACTCCCTTCTGGCCTGCATAGTTTCTGTTGAGAAATCAGCTGACAGTCGTATGGGTACTCCCTTGTAGGTAATTAACTGTTTTTCTCTTGCTGCTTTTAATATTCTCTCTTTGTCTTTTGCCCTTGGCATTTTAATTATGATGTGTCTTGGTGTGGTCCTCTTTGGATTCCTCTTGTATGGGGTTCTGTGCACTTCCTGGACTTGTACATCTATTTCTTTCACCAGGCAGGGAAAGTTTCCTGTCATTATTTCTTCTAATAGGTTTTCAATATTTTGAGCTCTCCCTTCTTCTGGCACCCCAAAAAATTCGGATGTTGGTTCGCTTAAAGTTGTCCCAGAGGCTCCTTACACTATCTTCATATTTTTGGATTCTTTTTTCTTTTTGTTTTTCTGGTTGGATGTTTTTTGTTTCCACATATTTCAGATCTTTGGTTTGATTCTTGGGGTACGTTGATCTACAGTTGAGTTTCTGTATATTCTTTATTTCAGACAGTGTATGCTTCATTTCTGACTGATCCTTTTCCATTTTTTTGGCATTCTCATTAAGCTCCTTGAAGGTCTCATCAAGTTTCTCAGTGGTTTTAAGAAGATTCTTGAGTAACCTTATAAATGTGGTTCTGAACTCTATGTCATCCAGTAGTTTGCTTTCCTCCGTTTCTTTCATTCATGACATGTTTCTTTGTCTCCTCATTTTGGCTGCTTCCCTGTGTTGATGGAGTAGCTTTGTGTGGTAGGTGACCTATAGGGGGCAGTAGCTCAGCCTCCCCAATCACCTGATGTGAACACTCTTGGTACACCCCTTTGTGGGCTGAGTGCAAAGACTTGGTGCAGTTAAAGCCTTAATTGCTGTTGGTATACTGGGAGGAATTGACCTCCAGGCCAATTAGCTGTGAGCACTCACTGTGTCTATAATGGAAGAACTGCTGCGCTGAAGACACACTTATGGGGCAGGACTTGTTTCAGTGGGGCTTTGGTGCTCACTGAGTCTGCCTTTCAATGTGTCACTTATGGATGTGAGGAGTTGAAATCTGGTGTCTCACTCTGACCACTAGGTACACTGGCTTCTGGATCTCCAATGGGGTACAGGTCAGCTACTGTCTGAGGCCATCCAGCAGGAGCTACAGTGAGAGCTACAGTTTTCTCCTCTTTGCTTGGGGTTTGGAGGTTTTGGAGCTGTCTGACCCAGGCTGCAAGTTTGCTAGGTTAAGCTGCGATAGGGCGGGGCTTTCTTCTGCTAACGCTGCTGCTTGGAGCTTGGGTGGGTTTGTAGGTTGTGCAGGGCAGGGTCTCAGGGTGTCACTAGGCTAGGGCGTGGCAAACAGCAATGGCTGCTAGTTAGCCGGCTCTGTGTCCCCAAGGGCGTCCCGGAGTCCCGTGCCCCAGTGCAGTAAACAATTATTCCTGCTCGCAGCTCTGCAAGTAAGCCCCCCTCACTGGCAGACAGTCCAGCTTCTCCCCATAGGAGTTTGGGTCCCCCGCGTCTCCCCAAAAACTGGATTTCAGAGTAATCGGGGGCTTTTCTCCCTTTGGGTTGAAAAAAGCAACGCCCGCAGCCAGCCCGGATCACGTGCCTCCATACCTCAGCTTTTCAGCGCTCGTGCACGTCTCGATGCTCTTTTCTCTTTCCTTCTAGTTGTAGAACTTCCACTCAGCCAGCTTTCCCGTGGTTCTGGGTGATAGACGTTTTGTCTTTTAGTTGAATTTTTGAAATTGTTGCGCGAAGCAGCAGTTTAGGTGTTTACCTACGCCGCCATCTTGGATTCTCCTCGGTGTGGTCCTCTTTGGATTCCTTTTGTTTGAGGTTCTGTGTGCTTTCTGGACTTGTAATTCTATTTCTTTCACCAGGTGGGGGGAAGTTTTTATCTTGCTCTCTCTCTTCTTCTGGCACCCCCATAATTCCGATGTTGGTACGCTTGAAGTTGTCCCAGAGGCTTCTATCTTCAACCTTTTGGATTTTTTTTTCTTTTTGCTTTTTCAGTTGAGTGTTTTTTGCTTCTTTGTATTTCAATTCTTTGACTTGATTCTTGCATTCCTCTAGTCTGTTGTTGGGTCTCTGTATAATATTTTTTATTTCAGTCAGTGTATGGTTAATTTCTAGTTGGTCCTTTTTCATATCTTCGAGGGTCTCGTTATATTTATCGGCCTTTGCTAGGATATTCTTGAAAAGCCTTATAACTGTGGTTTTGAATTCTATATCCAGTCGTTTGTTTTCCTCCATTTCTTTTGTTTGTGATCTGTTTCTTTGTCACCGTATTTTCACTGCTTCCCTGAGTTGGTAGGGTAGCTTTGTGTGCTAGGTTTCCTATATGGCCCAGTGGGTCGGCCTCCCAGTTACCTGAGATGGACACTCTTGGTGCACCCCTTTGTGGACTGTGTGTACAGCCTTGTTGTAGTTAAGTCTTGATTGTTGTTGGTATCACTGGGAGGAATTGACCTCCAGGCCAGTTGGCTGTGAGGATCAGCTGTGTCTACGCTGGGAGAAGTTTGGTGCTGGAGACAGCCTTATAGAATTAGACTTGCCAAATTGCAAAAGCCTCTGTGCTCAGCTTGGATGGGATGCAGTCTCAGGGCGGAGCAGATAGTCTTGGCTTCCCGTCAGCCCTGCCCTTGTTTGCACGCGTGTGCACCTCCAGACCTCTGCCTTCCCCAGCTCCTGAGCCTCCACCTGAGAGTCCAGATTTCCCCCACAGGAGTGTGGGTCCCCAGGGGCTCGCCTGGAACTGGGGTTCAGTGCAGTCAGAACTGGGGTTCAGTTCAGTCAGGAGCCTCCGACTCCCTTCTGCTAGGGAAAACCTGTGACAATTTCCTCAGTCTTTGTGCACACTGGTGCACGCGCCTCCAGACCCCCGCCCCCTGGTCTCCGAGTCTCTGAGCGCCTTTCTCTCTGACAGCCCAGACTCCCCCTGTATGAGCCTGGGTCCACAGGGTTTCACCCGGAACTGGGGTTCAGTGCAGTTGGGGGCTTCCTTCCCCTTCCCGCCAGAGAAAGTCAGCCAGGCTCTCAGCTGCCCTTCCTCTCTGCGTGCACAAAGACCCTTTGCTGTACCTCAACCCTTTGCTGTTCCTCCAATTCTCCGTGAGCTTTTCTCTTTCCTTCTAGTTGTAGAATTTCCAATCAGCCAGCTTTCCTGTGGTTCTGGATGGTGTCCGTTCTGTCTTTTAGTTGTAGTTTTGAAATTGTTGTGTGAGGCAGTGGTTTAGGTGCTTACCTATGCCACCATCTTGGTTTCTCGGTTTTAGTTCTTTGAATGATTGGTAGCACTCTCCTGTTAAGTTGTCAAGACCAGGGATTTTGTTTGCTGGAAGATTTTTGATTACTGCTTCAATTTCAATTTCATCTGTAGTTATCAGCCTATTCAGGTTTTTTTATTTTTCCTGATTGAATTTTGGAATCTTGTATTTTTTCTAAGAATATGTCTATTTCATCTAGGTTTTCCAGTTTGTTGAGTAGAGTTGCTCATATTTTTTCAATATATATTTTATTGATTTCAAAGAGAAAGACAGAAGGAGAGAAAGATTGAAACACCAGTGATGACAGAGAATCATTGATTGGCTGCCCCCTGCACACCCCACAGTTTTGGGTCAAGTCTGCAACCCTGGCATGCACCCTTGAGAAGAATTGTATCCAGGACCCTTCAGTCCACAGGCCCACGATCTATCCACTGAGCCAAACCAGACAGGGCTTACTCTCCTTTGTATTTCTGTGGGGTCTGTTGTTACTTCACCTCTTTCATTTCTGATTTTGTTTATTTGGGTCCTCTCTCTTTGTTTCTTGGTGAGACAGGCTAGAGGTTCATCAATCTTGTTTACCCTTTCAAAGAACTAGTTCTTGGTTTTGTTGATTTTTTTTTTTTGTCTCTATGTCATTTATTTCCTCTCTGATCTTTATTATTTCCTTCCTCTGCCTCCTCTGGGCTTTTCTTGTTGCTCTCTTTCTAATTTTTTAAGTAGTAGGGTTAGATAATTTATTACCATTTTTTCTTGTTTTTTTGTTTTTTCTGTTTTTTGTTTTTTGAGGTAGGCTTGTAGAGATAGTATGAACTTCCCTCTCAGTACTGCTTTCCCTGAGTCCCAAAGATTTTGGATTGTTGTGTTTTCATTGTCGTTTGTTACCAGGATACTTTTTATTTCTCCTTTGATCTCTTTAGTAACCTGATCATTGTTTACTAGAATGCAAGTTAGCCTCCAAGTGTTTGATTTTTTTCATTGTAGTTGATTTCTAATTTTATGCTATTTTGATCTGAGAAAATGCTTAATATTCTTTCTATCTTCTTGAATTTGAAGAGACTTTGCTGTGTCTTAATATGTGGTCTATCTTTGAAAATGTCCCATGTGCACTTGAGAAGAATGTATGTTTTGTAGCTTTGGGGTGAAATGTTCTGAAGATATCAATTAAGTCCATCTGATCTAGTGAGTCATTTAGGTTTGATGTTTCTTTTATTTTTTTTTTCTTTAGAGGATTGATCCAGCGGTCTCAAGGGGTATTAAAATCCCCTACTATGGTTGTATTGCTGTCAATCTCTCTCTTGTTATCTTCCAGAAGTGTGTGTGTGTGTGTGTGTGTGTGTGTGTGTGTGTATATATATATATATATATATATATATATATATATATATATATGTTCCTGCATTGGGTGCATAAATGTTTACCAGAGTTATATCCTCTTGTTGTATTGATCCCTTTAGTATTATGAAGTGGCATCCCTTGTCTCTTCTTATGGCCTTCACTTTGAGGTCTATTTTGTCAGATATAAGTATTTCTATCCCAGATTTTTTTTTTTTCATTTCCATTAGCCTGAAAAAATTTTTTCCATTCCTGCACTATCAGTTTGATTGAGTTCTTTGTCCTGAGTTGGGTCTCCTGTAGATAGCAGATATATGGGTCATGTTTCCTTATCCACTCAGCTCCCCTATGTCTTTTGATTGGGACATTTAATCCATTTACATTTAAAGTTATTTTTGAAAGGTACTTGTTTGTATCCATTTATATTATTTATGCCTGTATTCCTTCTTCGCTTCCTATTTCTTCTTGTTACAGCTGTCCCTTCATCATTTCTTGCATTGCTGGTTTGGTGGTAATAAACTCCCTTAGTTCTTTTTTATCTGTGAAGCTGCTGATTTCACTTTCAATTTTGAATGATAGCTTTGCTGGATATAATATTCTTGGATTCATACCCTTGCTTTGCATCACTTTGTATATTTATTTACATTCCCTTCTGCCCTGAAGTGTTTCTGTTGATAAATCAGTGATAGTTAGATGGGGATACCTTATAGGTAACTTTCTGTCTTTTTCTGTCAGCCTTAAAGATTCTTACTTGGTTGTTGGTGTTTGCCAATTTAATTTTAATGTGTCTTGGTGTCATTTTTGGGGGTTCATCTTGTTTGGGGCTCTGTAGGCTTCTTAGGCTTTTGTGAGTTTTTTCTTCCCAATATCAGGGAAGTTTTCTGTCATTATTTTTTCAAACAGGTTTTCTATTCCTTGCTCAGTTTCCTCTCCTTCTGGTACCCCTATTATGTGGATGTTGTTTTATTTTATGTTGTCCCAAAGCTGCCTTAGGCTCTCCTCCTGTATTTTAAGTTTTTTTTTTTTTTTCCAGTTGATGCTCTGCTTGGGAATTTTTTCCTACCTTGTCTTCTAGCTCACTAATACGGTCCTCAGCTTCTTCTAGTCTACTGTTGATGCTTTCTATTATTTCTTTATTGCAGCGATGTCATTCTTCATTTCTTCTTGGTTCTTACACATGTTGTTGAATTTGTCTTCCTTCCTTTTCAGTATCCTTATGACCATTGTTCTGAATTCTTTCTCTGACAAATTGCTTGCCTGCATTTCCTTTATGTCCTTTTCCAGTGATTCCTCCTTTTCTTTTGTATGGGTGCTGTTTCTTTGTTTCCCCATGTTTGCTCCTCTCAGGGTGTCTGGTTATGTGGCTCACTCTCTACTGCATTGACTTAAAGGCACAAAATACAACTTGACAAGACACAACACTGAGGGCACAAAACACGAATGTTTTCATGATATCAATAAGCCCAAATAAAGGTAACCACCAGAGAAAAGAGAATTAGTGGAGAGAAAAGATCACAAAAATGATATTGAGAAAAGGAACAAAAGGTAAGAGAGAAAAGAAAAAGAAGAAAAAGAAGGGGAGAAAAATGTACATATATGGGGAGAATACTTGACAAAACAAACAAATAAACAATAAAATGCAAACAACAAACTCCCAGAAAAAACGGGGGAAAAACTGAATCCGAAGAGGTAAAGGTTATTTTTAGAAAGTAAGGTAAATGAATTGAATGAATGGGGAATGGCAACCATTCAGTATAGAGGAGGGAGAAAGAAATGAGTGGATAAGGAAAAAAAAAAATCAACTAACCAACCAAACAAACAAAAAACAGAAAGAAACCTCAATAAAATAAATAAATTATAAAAATAATAAAAAAAGACAAGGAAAAATTTCCCTTTTTTAAATCTATTTATCTAGCTATATATTCATCTATTTTTGGAAAAGGACAATAGAGTAGTGGGTAAATAGGCTTGAGTTTGGTAAGTTGTACTAATTGAGCAATTAGGAGAAGAAGCAAGCAAGAGAGGAGAGGAAAAACAAAAGTATAAAAAATGGCTAGCTAAGAAAGAGAAAAGTGTAGGGTGCATGGACATGGAACAGGGAGAGGAAATTAGATATATGAGTAAGCCAACAGACTACTATAATATTAATGCATCAATAAAGCAGATAAAGAAGAACAATTTTTAACAAGATGTAAAAGAAAGGAGAAAAACAAAGGCAAGAACAGGAGGAGAGAAACACAATGAAAAAGGGAGAAGGGAGGAGAAAACATTGGCAAAAGGAAAAAATGAGATATAGTAAAATAATGTTAAAAAATAAAAATAGAATGAAAAACACTAATCAAAAAAATAAAAGGTTAAAAAATAAATAAAATAAAAATTATTTCCCCCTTTTCTTTCTTAAGTAAAAGATAAAAAATAAAAAAGTGAAGTAATGAAGTGTCATTCACTCTCGCTGAATTTTAAGGTTTAAGACCTCTGTCTACTGTTCTGTCTGCTACTTCTCAATTTCCTGTTAAGTAATCAGCACCCTGTTGAAGTTCTCAGAGATCCACCACTCCTCTGTTTCTGTCTCCACAGCCTTGGTTTCAGGCAGGCGGGACCAATCTGTTCACTTTGTCTGCCTGCTTTCAGTCGTATTTACAGAAACGTCTATTTCTGACACAGGCTCTAGGTGGGGGTGTTACTGTATTGTTTCCATGACCAAAATGGCCCCTCAACCCAGACCCTGAGGGCTCCCTGGGGGTATTCAGATTTTTTATTTCCCTGCAGAGCTCAAGGCTCGGTACTGCTGCACTGCTAGGAAGGGCTGGCTCTTTTTCTTAAAAAAAAAATAAAAAAATTCTTTATTGATTAAGTTATTACATATGTGTCCTTATCCCCCATTACCCCTCACCCCTCCCCCTTACCCCCACTCATGCTCTCAGCTAGCTCTTTAGCAGAAAAATGGCTGTTTAGGGTTAGAGGGACCAGACTGTCGCAGAGCTGTATTCATGGTCACCTCTCCCTGTCTTGCTCCACGGCCTCCACAAAACTGAACCTTCACCTGCACCACAGCTTCAATGAGTGTTTGTAATGGAAATATCCTATGTACTGGGTTTAGCAAGTAAAAGCAAGGAAAATATAAAGACAGAGCAACCACGCTGCTGCGCGTATCTGTCCCCCAGCATTGTGTGGCCAGAGCAGAATTTCTGGCTGCCTTTCTGGACGCAGCCTCCCAATGGCTGTGGACTTAGACCTAGATTCCCTGGCTTCCAGCAGCCCTTTGGACCCCCTTCCACAGTGGAGTATTACGCATGTCCCCAAGGGACACAGACTTGGTGCAGCTCAGTTTCCTACTGATACTCTAGTCCCGGTAGTCACGCATCTCTCTCTCCAGCTCACATCCCCAATCCTACCATTCTCCAGGCGTCCTCTGTCCTTGCTGTCCACGGATTGCCTCACCAGCTGTGTTTAATTCACCAATTCTGGGTGGCTGTTAATCTATTTAGTTGTTTCTTCTCTCTGCTCCGTGAGAAGGCACAGGACATGTCCGCTGATTCGGCCGCCATTTTATTTCCCCACCAGACAAATTTTTAGGAAACTATGGCCCAGAGGCTGGAATCTTGGTGTTCCTGGGTTCACCAAGGCAGCAGGTCCCTGGCTGGTGTGGCTATAGCGTCCCAGGTGGTGTCCAAGGGCTCCCCAGGTGGAGGTGAGGCTGGGCTCCCAGTCATAGAAGCTCTCTTTTTCAAGATGGCATGGCCTCTTTGGCAGAGCCGCTGCCCAAGGACAGATTACAGCGGTAACAGAGGCTGCCCAGCCAGGGGAGCCTGGTCCGCCAGCCCCCAAAAGTCCTGTGGAATACAACTCTCCCCCCCGCCCCCCCCCTCCCCCCACACACACACCACACAGCTACACACTACCCTTTCACTCCCTCACTCACTTACACTCTCTCCCTCACTGCCATCTAGGGCTCTCGCAGTCTGGGATTCCTCACTCCTTACTGCCTGCCTGCAGCAGAGGCGGGAGAGGCTCCTGCCACTGCTGCTGTGCTTGCCAGCTGTGAGCCCGGCTTCTGGCTGAACAGCTCTTCCCCTGTGGGAGCACACTGACCACCAGGGGTCAGCTCCTGCATTGAGTGTCTACCCCCTGGTGATCAATGCACATCATGGCGACTGGTCGTTCTGCCGTTCAGTCTATTTGCATATTAAGCTTTTATGATATAGGATATGTTATGTATAAAGTAAACTTATGAGAAAGTTGAAGATCATAGAATTGAAGAGCTATAGAAATTTAGACATGAAGGTTTAAAGTAAATGGTAGACATGAACTTAAATGATGAATTATCTTTCGTGTGTTAATGCCTCAAAGAATTAACATCTGAAGTACATTTATATCTATTTAATAAGAAATTTTCTTCCATCTAAAGAGCCTGGATATCTCCAAACTAATTATAAATTTCTTCTACCTAAGAGGGATTGCAACTCAAAATGCCTTTACCCAGCGGCAATGAATGAATTGAGACTTTAATTTCATTTTCCTGAACAAAATTTCATTGGATAAATGTCTGTATTCAATTTTTAATGCCAGAGTAAAAATAGCACAAGTGATTGAAACAAAAATGTTTATGCTCTTATAATTCCTGAGGTCAGAAACAGGAATGGGTCTTAGTGGGCTAATATCAAGATGTTTGCAGGGCTAGGTTTCTTCTGGAGGCTACTGGGAAGAGTCTATTTACTTTCCTATTCAAAACTTACATTAGAATGCAAAAAGTATATGTTTCTGATAATTAACAAATATGTTATAGGGAGGGACTAAATGACAGCTCTTAACTTGTGATATAAGGTTGAAATGCCCAATTGTTTTTGGCTAATGTGTCATGAAGCCCATTGTGTAACATTCAAAGTTTATATCAAAGGAAGTTAGTTCTCCCCTTGTTGAAATGAAAAATAGAATTTTATGTAGATATCAGGGCCTGTGTTCCAACAAGTCAGTATGTTGAAATTTAAGTTTTCTAATCCAGGCTAGGTTCTCAGTCTGAAATTTGTGAAAAATATTAAACCATGGTTGGGATAAGATGCTGATATGTTTGTCCCCTAAAAACCAACAGATTTCATAAGGAAGAACTAGTAAAAAACTGGGATTCCCTTGACTTTTAAACTTATCTTTTGGGAACATGGAATCTCCAGGGAAACATTCCATTCTGTCTCAACCCACAGGGGAATCATGTGATTAGAAGTCGAAATAACAAGACGGAAACGCACCTAATGAGCAGACATAGGGAGCTGTAAATATCTCCTCATCTCCAGTCTCTGTGTGTGTGACCTTGGGCTGGATGGGATCTGGTTGTTGCTTTTAAATTTGTCTAGGAGACTTGTGTTTGCCTCCTTCCTGCTGTCTTGTCTGGGCAGAGAGCTTTAGTCTCCATCATCAACCATCCAGGAAGTTGGAATTTCACACAAAGACTATCGCCTAAGATTTTCCAATCAGGTGAGTCCAAGGATCTGGCAGGTACTACAAGAGTCAGAGAGAATCAAAGCCAAGAACATTTACCTGAGGTCTCTTGATAGTCATCAGCCTATGGTTGTTTTTCTGATTAACTAATTAATGATTAGTTTATGATGCTGAAGGGAGAAGTGAACATTAAACTCAGCAACACATGGTTAATTGTTGACAATTAACAGATGGAAGCCCAATTAGAGGTGGCAATGGTAGACATAAAGTACTTTAAATAAAAGTTGAACCTATACAATGAGTTTTGTAACTAAAGGGAGTAGGAAAATAGAATGCTTGCTATGGAGAGATGTCCAGTAAAGTGAGGGTGATTCTTTATTTTTATCATGGGGTCTATGCCACAACATTTCCATATTGAAGAGAAAAATTCAGATTCAATATATTTCTTGTAAATATTACCTTGCAACAGTAGTTCATGAGACATACATTTCACACTGTCTTCTTTCAATCTGGTTATTCAATTCACATGAAACAATTTATTTGACAAGTAAAAAGAGGTATGCTAAATAGCCTCACTTTGCAGCTACTTCATTACCTGTGATCTGAATACATTTGTGTGTCAATTATTCACTTGTTTTGTCTATTGTAAATAGTCTGTACAAGTCCTGGCATTTGTGTAGTGCAGCCAGAGTGTTTTCATTCCGTTTTTATTGCATTCTTCTAAACAAGGAATTGTAGTCTTCTCCACCAAATTTGTTGTCATTGAGTACCTTCATGTGTGTATGTGTGGGGAATTGTGAGTGTTTATTGTGTGGGCTCAAATCTACCACTCAGTCATATTGTATTCTCTCAGTTTCTTCTTATTTTTCACTTCACTTACTGAAAATAAATTCAGCTGTTACTTGTATACTTTTCACTTGTGAATCCTTGCTCTCAACAAAAATGAAAGTGAATGTTCTTTTGTGTACTTAGTGCTAATAAATTACTCTATGCCCATATAGCCAACTTGTTTTACATCTCCATTATCCCTTATTGTTCCTTTCGGCCTTTTGTCATAACCTCTATTTCCAAAATTTGCATCATCTTCTACTGTCCTCTGGAAGGCCTCCTCTTTTGTATTTGACTAAAGATTAACTTTACTTTCTATTAGCATATTTGAATCTAATAACTTTATATAAGAAAAAATTATAACTTAGACACTGCTTTCCCCAAAATGTAAAAGCCATTCTATAATATTCTTATATTTCCAAGTTTTTGGAAATTTAAGCTCGAATTAGTGGCCCATGTTGATGATGTTATTGTTTTCTATCTTTACATAGATTAATATGATTTTCACTTAATGTTTTTATGCAATTGTTTTGTAGCCACTATGCATAACCTAATTTCATTTCTGCCGATAATGTGCATTCCATAAAGTCTTAGTTTTTAAAAACTTCTCTTCCTATGTTATGCACATATACATACTCGTATGCTTTATGTAAATTCATAAATAGCATCCTGTGCCCATCAGAAATTCTCTTTATGTGTTGTACACTCATTTTTTCTGTGTCCACTCTTCCTTATTACTAACAGCATTTTATGGTCTTCCCTCCACTCAGCTAGTGTAATACCAATTCATTGTTACCATGTGCACACAATATTTTATGATGTGGTGATGCTATTCCATATACTTTCTCAATACATTGTATTATAACAATTATACAAAAATATTCTGATATTGTTACATTAGAACTCTGGTTCTCCACCAGCGGCAGTATTGTTCCTCCAGGGGACATTCAGCAATATTCAGAGACATTTTTCGCTGTCACATGGGAGGTGTAAGTAGAGTCCAGGGATGCTCTAAACATCCTGCAACGCATAGGAGAGACCACACCATAGGCAATGATCTGGCCCAGAATGTCTATAGTGCAGAGACTGAAACAGCATGACTGAAAGAATATATGTACTTGTAGTAGCTGTCTTCAGATAGGTTTCCCAATGATGTAACACTTTACAGTTCTACCAGAAAAGAAAAAGAGGACCCCTTTGCTACCTGCTTGAAAGGTCCAACCCTAGTCAATGTGATATTTTAGTTTTTTTCCAACCTTACAGGTATGAAAAAAAAATTTATTGTCTTCTGGATTTTCCTGAATTTGTTAATTTTAATATTATTTTTATGTGATGATTATTCTTTCATTATCAGCCTTTTAAATGATTTTTTAAAAATATTGTGGTGGGGGAGGTTGAAGAGGATGAAAGGGGCATAAATGGTGATAGAAGGAGACTTGACTTGGGGTGCTGAACACACAATATGATATACATAGATGTATTATAGAACTGTACACCTGAAACCTATATAATTTTATTAACCAATGTCAACATAATAAATTCACTGAAAAATTTAAAAAGAAGTATATTAAGTAAAAATTAATATCTGACAATTGATTTTTTGGGGGACTGTTTGTCCAAAGAGAAGTTTTACATTTTTTAAAAATTAAATATGTCTGTCTTATTACTTCTTAGTCTCTTAACATAACTATGATGGTTTGGCCCACCTATAAACATTGATATGCAGTTTTCTATTTGTTAACCTAAGAGAGATTGGTTCCTCCTATAGTGAATAGACAATACATCTGTTTTTTTGTAACATGAATGATGGGATCAACTTCATTTTCTTACAGGATGATATTTATTTTTCCAACTTTCACAGAAATTCATTCTTTCCAAATATACTGAAATGCAACCTTACAATGGGCTCAACTTACAGAGTCTTAATTCCTTATTCACTCAACAAATAATAACTGAGCACCTGCCATTTGCCACAATTTCTAGAAACATTATAGATTATCTTCTATGTCTATGCCATCGCAAATGTAATTACTAATCCATGTCGGTATCACTACATTATTGTTGTTTTTCCATCTTGTTTCCATTAGTTTTTGATGCTCCACTCAATTTTCTTTAATTGATATCAGTTGGTTTAAAACCACTCTGTTTCACCAGGTTTCATTCTCCCTGTCATGCCTTTCATTTCATAACTTCACATTTACTTAAAGGTTTGCCTATGTAAGTGCACATATATTCACAAACATTTGTGAGAATACAAAGGTGAACAACAGGTGAAGCCCTGCTTGTCTGGATCTGGCACTGTGAAGGTGAAGTCAGAGTACAATGAAATGAATGTTTGTATGACAATGTGCTGAGGCATAAATCATATGAAGAAAGGTACTCAGAAGGATGTGTAGAAGGATGGCTCCTGAGGGCGTGTGCGGGATTTAGTGATCATGTCCTGGGAGGCCTTTGCATGTTGGATGAGACAGAATTAGACTATACAAATTATTTGTCAAAAATGAGTTCAAAACCCAAAGTCCAAGAGAAACAATGATGCCACATAGGAAAAGTGAGAAAGGGGCTTGTCTCATCTACCATCAACCATATAAAAACCAACAGGTCAAATAAATATAGAAGGGATGCAGGAAAAACTTGTCTTCTACTACTTGATGTTATAAATATTCAACTTATGTTGTTTTGTACATTTACTTTTGTGAGCTATTGGTTTATTCTTTGGTAATTTTTCACTTGGGGTAGTTAATCTGTAAGGTGTTTCATACTATGTATTTATAACTACCTCTGTCTTTTGGAGAAATTTATTTTTTCTTCTTTATTATTTTTGCTTGGCCTCAAGGGGGTATAATTAGGGTTGGAAAGCTATTAGAATTCAAAGAAGATTTTGCTTCCTCATCATCTGTCAGGGACCAGCTGAGCTCATTAGATCTCTTTTCTTCCTCATGTGCATTTTATTTCTGTCTCTCCCACTATGGTTTATTTAACCAATTGTTCATGTTTCTTTAAATACAGGACAGAAACTGTGCATAGCAATATGAAACCCACAGTGTATTTTTCCATGGAAGGCATACAATAGGAATATCTAGGTACTATTTCTAAGTTCTTTAAAAAAAATACTTGATATGGACAGTTTGACTTGCATCTACTCATAGCCTACATAGTGTGGGAGAGAGGGAGAAGGACATGGAAATAACACAGATGAAGGGGCCCTGGTGTATTTGTGTGTGTGTGTGTGTGTGTGTGTGTGTGTGTGTGTGTGTGTGTGTGTTTGCCTTGTAAATTGAGAGCAGTCCTCAGAGCAGAGGTGCTTGAATTCATTTATTCCCATGTGACTCTAATATCAAGAGAAGGTAATAAGAAAGAGATACCTTTCAGTCCACTGGATGCTCTTGCAACCAGATTAATAAAGTGCAAGATTTACATAGTGTGCACAAGGCACCCTGTCTGACTTGAAGTTTCAACAGCAACATGCAGGCTACCTTGTTTCTTAATATTCTCTAACACCAGCTCTCACCCTGCTCTTTCTTGCTCATTCCCCCAGATACACTGGGTCGTTTTGAGCCCTGATTTTCTAAAACAACCACCTTCTCAGGGCCTTTGCACTGGCTGTTCCTTTTGCCTGGCAAGAACTTCCCCCTTACTCTGGTGCCTATTCTTCACTGAGGTGTCTGTATAACTGTCACCTGTTGACAAGTCTTGGTTAAATGCTATAAAAAGAGCACCCTCTATGCACTCTCTCCATTGAATGTGATTTACTTTTCTTTATAGCATCTTCACCATTGCATATGTGATATTATCATTTTTATTTGATTAAATTCTTTCACCATCATTAGTTTGTAGAGACTTTTATTTTTCAGCATCCCATATTGTGAACAGTGCCTGAAACCTGGTCTATAGTCAACATACAGGGTGTCCCCCCAAAATGTATACACACTGTACAAGCTGATAGCTCAATATTGAAAATAAAATGCATTCTAATAAACACTGCCTTTATTATTATTCAAACTGTGGGCACACATTTTTTGAGACACTCTATATCCTCAATAAAACAGCAATATACATTATGTTTGAAGAATTGATTGATGCTAAAAAAGGAAATTTTAATGAGAAATGGGAACAGAGATGAATTAATGGGAATGAGAACATACACCAAATAAGGAAATTATTTTCTGATTCTAAAATATAAATATGTCATTTATTCTCAATTACTAAGCCTGCTAATGTGAAAATTAGTTATTCATTTTTTTTCTATTTTCTAGTAGTCACCTCTGACACATGGAACCAGGCAATGGTACGCACATTTTAGAATTTGTCCTTCTGGGACTTTCACAGGCATGGAAACTACAGCCCCTCATATTTGGGCTTTTCCTCTCCATGTACCTGGTCACTGTGTTTGGAAACCTGTTCATCATCCTGGCTGTCAGCTCAGACTCCCACCTCCACACGCCCATGTACTTCTTCCTCTCCAACCTGTCCTTGGTAGACATCTCTTTCACTTCCACTACCATCCCAAAGATGCTGCTGAACATCCAGACACAGAGCAAAGTTATCACCTATAAAGGCTGCATCACCCAGATTTATTTTTATACACTCTTTGTAGTGTTGGACAACTTAATCCTGACTGTAATGGCATATGACCGGTTTGTGGCCATCTGCCAACCTCTGCATTACATGGTCATCATGAACCCCCGACTCTGTGGACTGTTGGTTCTGGTGTCCTGGATCATGAGTGTCCTGAATTCCTTGTTAGAAAGCTTAATGGTGCTGCGTCTGTCCTTCTGCTCAGACTTGGAAATCACCCACTTTTTCTGTGAACTCAATCAGGTGCTCCAACTTGCCTGTTCTGACACCTTACTTAACAACATTATATTATATTTTTTAATTGTGCTACTAGGTTTTGGTCCCCTTGTAGGGATACTTTATTCTTACTCTGAGATAGTGTCCTGTATATGTGGAATCCCATCAGCTCAGGGGAAGTATAAAGCATTTTCTACCTGTGCATCTCACCTCTTAGTTGTCTCCTTATTTTATGGTACATGCCTAGGAGTGTATCTCAGCTCTGCAGCTACCCACAATACACACTCAAGTGCAATAGCTTCAGTGATGTACACCGTGGTCACACCCATGCTGAACCCCTTCATCTACAGTCTGAGGAACAATGACATAAAGAGAGCCCTGCAAAGATTCTTTGGCAGGTAAGCTTTTCAAGGGCCAACTGTACTAGGCTGAAGAAGTGAACATGAATGAAGGGTTCAAAGCCTCAGAGCCCATTTTTCTGATACAAATAAAGCCTATCTTTGGACCATACGTAACTGGAAATTCTCATCTGATCGGATAACATGAATTCCTTTAGCATAATTTGTTCTCTTATGACATATATTATTCAAAGGAATATTTCTATTGTTTCCCTGAAAGTATAGTCATGAATTCCACTACCCCTATGAACAAAACTACATTGGATACTAAGGGTATTTACATAATTTTATTTTTTTAAATTCAATAAATCTTTATTGTTCAGATTATTGCAATTGTACCTCTTTCCCTCCCCCCCCATAGCTTCCCTCCACCAGGTTCCCACCCCACCCTCTGCCCTTACCCCCGCTCTGTCCTCATCCATAGGTGTACAATTTTTGTCCAGTCTCTTCCCACACCCCCACACCCTTTTCCCCCTGAGAATTGTCAGACCACTCCCTTACTATGCCCCTGATTCTATTATATTCACCAGTTTATTCTGTTCATCAGATTTTTAATTCATTTGATTTTTAGATTCACTTGTTGATAGATATGTATTTGTTGTTCATAATTTTTATCTTTACCTTTTTCTTCTTCCTCTTCTTAAAGAGTATCTTTTAGCATTTCATATAATACTGGTTTGGTGGTGATGAACTCCTTTAGCTTTTTCTTATCTGTGAAGCTCTTTATCTGACCTTCAATTTTGAATGATAGCTTTACTGGGTAGAGTAATCTTGGTTGTAGGTTCTTGCTATTCATCACTTTGAATATTTCTTGCCACTCCCATCTGGCCTGC
Organism: Corynorhinus townsendii; assembly: GCA_026230045.1. Taxonomy (NCBI): domain Eukaryota; kingdom Metazoa; phylum Chordata; class Mammalia; order Chiroptera; family Vespertilionidae; genus Corynorhinus; species Corynorhinus townsendii. Next base: position 81,869,386 of record JAPDVU010000006.1, read on the forward strand.
ATAGTGTCTGTTGAGAAATCAGCTGACAATTGTATGGGTGCTCCCTTGTAGGTAATTAACTGTTTTTTTCTTGCTGCTTTTAAATTCTCTCTTTGTCTTTTGCTCTTGGCATTTTAATTATGATGTGTCTTGGTGTGGTCCTCTTTGGATTCCTTTTGTTTGGGGTTCCGTGCGCTTCCTGGACTTGTAAGTCTATTTCTTTCACCAGGTGGGGGAAATTTTCAGTCATTATTTTTTCAATTAGGTTTTCAGTATCTTGCTCTCTCTTTTCTTCTGGCACCCCCATAATTCTGATGTTGGTATGCTTGAGGTTGTCCCAGAGGCTCCTTACACTATTTTCAAATTTTTGGATTCATTTTTCTTTTCTGGTTGAGTGTTTTTTGCTTCTTTGTATTTTAAATCTTTGACTTGATTCTTGTGTTCCTCTAGTCTGCTATTAGGTCTCTGTATAATATTTTTTATTTCAGTGTATGGTTAATTTCTAGTTGGTCCTTTTTCATATCCTCGTGGGTCTCGCTAAATTTATCGGCCTTTCTAGGAAATTCTTGAAAAACCTTATAACCGTGATTTTGAACTCTATATCCAGTTGTTTGCTTTCCTCCATTTCTTTCGTTTGTGATCTGTTTCTTTGTCTCTGCATTTTCACTGCTTCCCTGAGTTGGTAAAGTAGCTTTGTGTGCTAGGTGTATTATATGGCCCAGTGGCTCAGCCTCCCCAGTTACCTGTGGTGGACACTCTTGGTGAACCCCTTTGTGGACTGTGTGTATAGCCTTGTTGTAGTTAAATCTTGATTGTTGTTAGTATCCCTGGGTGGAATTGACCTCCAGGCCAATTGTTTGTGAGGATCAGCTCTGTCTATGCTGAGAGAACTTCTGTGCTGGAGACAGCCTTATGAGACAAGACTTGCAAAATTGGAAAAGCCTCTGTGCTCAGCTTGGATGGGGCGGAGTCTCAGGGCTGAGCAGACAGCCTTGACTTCCCATCAGCCCTTCCCTATGAGGCCCCTGGATCTCAGTGTCCCTCAGTAATTGCTGCAAGCACCTCTGAGAGAAAGCCACCCTCGAGTTTCTCCCACTGCCAAACAGTCCAGTTTCACCCCCAATGAATCTGGATTCCCAGATTCTTGCCTGGAACTGGAGTTCAGTGCAGACAGGAGCTTCCATCTTCTTCCTGCTAGAGAAAGCCAGCGGCACACTCAGCAGTCAGTCTTCTCTGTGCACACTCGCGTGTGTGCCTCCAGACCTCTGCCTTTCGCAGCTCCCCTGAGTTTCCGTGCACTCCTCTCTTTTCCCAACAGTCCAGACTCCCCCTGTATGAGTCTGGATCCCTAGGGTCTTGCCAGGAACTGGGGTTCAGTGCAGTCTGAACTGGGGTTCACTGCAGTCAGGAGCTTCCATCTCCCTTCCGCTAGAGAAAGCTAGCCAGGCACTCAGACGCCCATCCTCTCAATGCGTGTCTCCAAACCTCAGCCTTTTGCAGCTCCTCTGAGTCTCCGTGTGCCCCTCTCTTTCCTTCTAGTTCTAGAATTTCCACTCAGTCAGCTTTCCTGTGGTTCTGGATAATGTATGTTCTGTCTTTTAGCTGTAGTTTTGAAATTGTTGTGCAAGGCAGCAGTTTAACTGTTCACCTATGCTGCCTTCTTGGTTTCTCCCCCTATTTACATAATTTTAATGTAGAGGAAAACCTGAGACCATGGTCTTCATGGTGCACATCTAATCTTTAAAAAGTGGATATGATGTCTATGTGTAAGGGTCCTTATTATTTGAGGTGAAAAATTACCTGGAGAGTTTTATGCACTTTCTCTTTACTATTTTCCTGTTTTGGCTAAAAATCTTTCAATGTACTCCCTACAAATGTGTCTCCTTCTAGTGCTCCAAGTTAAATATCTCCCCTTTTCTAAAGTTTCCAATCTACCAAAGAGACAGTGAGTGAACAATGTCCTTATCATACAATATATGTATGAATGAAGTTTATCTCACACATATTTTCTCCATAACTCACATCACAGCCTTCTTGCACTTAGAGACACTAGACAGGTCTTAGTGCTATATGTGGGGGCCAATTTCAACATTGAAATCACCAACAGAAAGAATAATACTGTGAAATGTGTGGCATTACATAGACTATGAAAGCTACACATTATGGTATCAGAGCTGAAAGAAGAAGGCAGAGTCTTACCTTGTTGAATCTCAGATTAGAAGTGGCCAATAAGCAATTCAGATTGCAAGTAGGCGAGTTCTCAAATATGGAATCTGTGAATAAAGAAGAATGACAGAACAAATGCACTCTCACACAGACACACAAACACACAGAATATCAAGTGCTGTGTGTGTATCCACGACTCAACATAAGCAACAATGACAGGATCAGTAGGAAGCCAGCAGAGCTGGAGGAAATAGTGTGGGGACAGTGAAAGGAGATAATGGCAGGGAGGGCTAGGGCAGGACATGAAGAGACTTGTGGGTCACAGAAGGATTTTGACTTTTGTTTTGAGTGTGAAAACAAATGAAAAAAATGAGAAAGAATCATTGATAGTCTGTGTCCTACATGCCCCCTATTGGGGATCAAGCCTGCAACCTGCCCTTGTGCACTTGATTGGAATCCAACACCAGACCCTTTAGTCCTCAAGCCAACACTCTGCTGAGCCAAACAAGCTAGGGCTGGATTTTTTCTCTGTGTGGTGAAATGCATGTAACATAAAAGTTACCATCTTAACCATTACTTAAATGGACAGTTCAGGGGCATTAAGTACATTCACATACAACCATCACCACCAATCTTGTCCAGGCTGTTTTATATTCATGAACTGGAACTTGGTTCCTATTAAACATTCATTCCTTCTCTCCCCTCTTACGCCCTTCCCCCGGCAGCCCAAGGCACCCACCATTCTACTTCCGGTCTCAATGAGTGTGACTTCTCTAGGGACCTCATAAAAGTGGAGTCACACAGTATTTTTCTTTTTATGACTGCTTTATTTCACTCAGATTAATGTCCTTAGGGGTCATCCATGTTTTAACATGTGTCAAAATTTCCTTCCTTTTAAAAAACATTTAAAGGAGTAAAAAAAGAAATAAAATTTATCATTGTAATCATTTGAAGTGTGCAGTTCAGTAGTGTTAAGTACATTCACATTGTTGTGCAACCAACCCCTAAACAAACTTATTCCATAAGTCTAAGAATTTAGAGTTTCCATTAAGCACTAAATTCCAGTAGGCAATGGCCATTTTTAGATCTAATCCTTTTTGTCTTGGATTCTTTGCAAAATTAAAAGTGACTCATTTTAAAAAAAAAGTAAACTGGTAAAAATCCTTAAATCATGCTAGTCCTTTCAATCACTGTTCCATCTTAAGTATCTGCGGTTCTGTACTGTCACTTCCTACTGTCATGCCCTGCATGAACTCTTGTTTGGAGAACTTGCACTGTGTTGCTGCTCTGAACTTCCACACAATGATCATCACAGATGCTGTATGCCATCTATTCCATTTTTATTTTTACTTTGAGGATCTTGGTATCTAGTGTATAGATGTTTTAACTTCTTCCTGTATGATGATCCTTTTACACTGCCTCAGGATTTTGGAAAATATTGGTCTGTTGCAACATCTAACTTCCAATCATGTTGAGACAGGCAACTTACTGCTGGTTTTTCACTAGGTTGGGTGAAGATCATAAAGTAACCATGAGTATCATTCTGCAATGCCTTAAACTTGTTCATGTTGTGTCTTCCAGGCCCCTTCCCTCCTCCTCCAGCTCTAGGGTGAATGGAGGATAGATGGCTCCTCTCCTGGGCTCCTGGGCTCCAGTTCATGCACAGTGTGGGGCAGCCCTTGGCACAGCCTAGGAAGAAGCCCTGGACCTGGGAGAGGCAGATGTTTGAGGGCAGTTGTCAGGATCCCCTTGTGAGTTTTCTCCTGGGGGTGGGGTCCTCTCACACATGTGTGATTCATCCTTTGATCATAAAGGTTGAAGATATTCGTGAGTTGAAGGAATATATAAAGAGAGAGAGAGAGAGAGAGAGAGAGAGAGAGAGAGAGAGAGAGAGATTGTTCACTCACTGTCCCTTTGTTATATTTGAAAAAAAATTAGAATAGGGGAGATATTTAATTTAGAAGAAGTCACATTTGTAGGGATCACATTGAAAATTTTCAAACAGTAACAGGAAAATAGTTCAAAAAGAAACACAAAGAACACTCCACATAATTCTTCACCCAAATGAATAAGGAATATTATACATGGACATCACATTCCACACTTTTTTCTTTATTTTATTATTTTTAGAGAGAGAGGAAGAGGGATAGAGCTACAGAGACAGAGTTAGAGATAGGTAGATAGATGAGAGATAGATGGATAGATCAGTAGCTAGATACAGAAGCATCAATGTGAAAGCTAAACATCAATTGACTGCCTCTTGTAGGTGACCCAATGGGATGGAACCTACGTATATGATTTGACTTGGTATTAAATACACAGCACTTTTGGTGGACAGAAGGATGCTCAACCAATTGGGCAACTGGGCCAGGTGTATTCCACACTTTAGTGAGTAAATGTGCAGCATGACAAATATTTTTTAACTAGAGGCCTGGTGCATGAAAATATGTGCACTTAGGCGGGTCCCTCAGCCCGGCCTGCACCCTTTCACAATCCAGGACCCCTTGGGTAGGGTCCCTAGGCCTGGCCTGAGATCAGGGCCTATTGGGACTTTCCATTCCCGGGCTACAGGCAGCTGGCCCAACCCCCGCCACTACTTGCCATCTGTGCACCTCTGTAGGCAACAGGCTGGGGTGCAATGGCTTGGCTGGCCTGGGCCTCCCTCTTTCTTTGCTGGGGGGTGAGGCCAGCCATGAGAGGGGCCATCTGCCTACCTGATCACCCCTAACTGCTGGTCTGCCTACCTTACCACCCCTAACCACTCTGCCTGCCTGCCTGATTGCCCCTAACCACTTCCTTGGGGGCAGGCCAGCCCCAAGAGGGGCTGTCTGCCTACCTGATCTCCCCTAACTTCTTGCCTGCCTACTTGGTCACCCCTACCTGCTGGCCTGCCTACCTGATCTCCCCTAACCACTTGCCTGCCTACCTGATCACCCCTAACTGCTGGTCTACCTTCCTAATCACCCCTAAGCATTCTGCCTGCCTGCCTGACTGGCCCTAACCACATACTTGAGGGCAGGGCCAGCCCCAAGAGGGGCCATCTGCCTACCTGATCTCCCCTAACTTCTTGCCTGTCTACTTGATCACCCCTACCTACTGGCCTGCCTACTTGATCTCCCCTAACCACTTGCCTGCCTGCCTAATCACCCATAACCACTGGTATACCTACCTGAACACCCCTAACCACTCTGCCTGCCTGCCTTATTGTCCCTAATGCTTGCTTGAGGGCAGGGCCAGCACTGACTTCCAGTTGGTCAGCCTCTGGTGGTTACTGGTCTATCCTACCCAGGGTTTTTATATATTAGGATAGTAATAAATTGTATGGCTATTTTTTGATTCATCATATTTAAGGTCATCTCTGACTCTAACCATATTAGATCACTCTATTAAAATGTATGTATTCATGAGACTCTTCTTGGAAACATGTATTGAATAGTCAATTGTTGTCAGTGGCTAAAGATAGACATGTGGACACACAGCAGAAAAATAGAATGCAGACTATAAAACCAGGAGGCCAGCTATAAAACTTACTAGCATGTTAAAGTCTACATTATCAAGAAGAGCAGTAAAGGTGGTGCTCTAGGAAATAATGATGACTGTATAAGTGAAAACTGTGGTCTTAGATTTTCCTCTAAAATAAAATTATGCAAATGACCTTAGTAGCCAAATACAGTTTTGTCCATTGGGATAGTATAATTCATGAAATTCTTTCAGGAAAACAATAGGAAAATTACTTGGAATGATATATGTCATAAGAGAATAAATTACATTAAAGTAATGCATGTTAACCCATAAGATAAGTGAATATTTCCAATTTCTTATAGTCCAAAGATTGGATTAATTTATATCAGACTTCTGACTCTGAGGCTTTGCACCCTGAATTTATTGGCATTTCTTTAAACAAGTACAGTTGGCCCTTGAAAATCTTACCTGCCAAGGAATCTTTGCAGGGCCCTCTTTATGTCCTTGTTCCTCAGACTATAGATGAAGGGGTTCAGCATGGGTGTGACCACAGTGTACATCACCGAGGCTGTTACACTTGAGTGTGCATTTTGGGGAGCAGCAGAGCTGAGGTAAACTCCTAGTCCCGTACCATAAAATAAGGAGACAACTGAGAGGTGAGATGCACAGGTAGAAAATGCTTTATACTTCCCCTGAGCTGAAGGGATCCCACATATGGAGGAAATGATCTTGGAGTAACAGTAAAGGATCCCAGCAAGGGGACTACCACCTAGCAGTCCAGCTGAAAAATACATTATAATGTTGTTAAGCAAGGTGTCAGAACAGGCAAGTTGGAGCACCTGACTGAGCTCACAGAAAAAGTGGGGGATTTCCAAGTGTGAGCAGAAGCGCAGACCCAACACCATTAAGCTTTCTAGCAAGGAAACCATGACACTCATGATCCAGGACACCAGAACCAGCAGTCCACAGAGCTGGGGGCTCATGATGACCATGTAGTGCAAGGGGTGACAGATGGCCACAAACCGGTCATAGGCCATCACGGTCAGGATAAAGCTGTCCAACACTGCAAAGAGGATATAAAGATACATCTGTCTGATGCAGCCTTCATAGGTGATGACTCCACTTTGTGTCTGGATGTTCATAAGCATCTTTGGGATGGTGGTGGAGGTGAAACAGATGTCTACCAAGGACAGGTTGTAGAGGAAGAAGTACATGGGTGTGTGGAGGTGGGAGTCTGAGCTGATGGCCAATATGATGAGCAGGTTTCTAAACACAATGATCAGGTACATGGAGAGGAAAAGCCCAAATACAAGGGGCTGCAGTTCCAGTGCCTGTGAAAGTCCCAGAAGAAGAAATACTGAAATGTGTGTACCATTGTCTGGTTCCATGTGTCAGAGGTGACTACCAAAAGAAAAGAAAATAATGAATAACTAATTTTCAAGCATTAATAACTGAGAATGAATGACACATTTATATGTTAGAGTTGGGAAAATAATTTCCATTTCTGTTGTGTGACCTGGTCCCCATTATGGGTATATCTATAGGCATTTCTCATTAGAATTTCCTTTTCTAAAATCAACTTGTTCTTCAAACAAAATGTATATTGCTTTGTTATTGAGGATATCTTCATACATTTGAAGCATATATATTGACTACAGACCATGTTTCAGTCACTGTGCAGAGTATGGGATTCTTAACAACAAAAATCTACAAATTAATGATGGCAAAACAGTATAGTCAAATAAAAATAATAACATAACATACCAGTGGTGCAACTTTTACCAAGTAAAGTAAATCGCATTACAAGGAGAGAGTGGATAGAGGATGTTCTTTTCTTTCGAGATTAGTAAGACTTGCCATGTTTAGCCAAGGTGTGCTGATATTGCTAAGGGTGTGAAAATGCTCACAAAACAAAGATCAATAGGAACCCAAAGAGGCCCATACCAAGACACTTCATAATTAAAATAATTAAAATGCCAAGGGTTAAAAACGAGGTGAGAATCTTAAAAGCAGCAAAAGAAAAGCAGTTACTTACCTTTAAGGGAGCGCTCATAAGACTGTCAGGTGATTTTTTTTTTTACCAGAAACTTTACAAATCAGAAGGGAGTAGCAGCAAATATTCAAGGTGATGAATAGCAAGAGCCTACAAGCAAGATTTCTCTACCCAGAAACACTATAATTTGGAATTGAAGGTCAGATAAAGAGCTTCTCAGACAAGAATAAGGTAAAGGAGTTCATCACCACCAAACAGTATTACAGGAAATGTTGAAGAGTATTCTTTAAGAAGAGGAAGAATAAGAAGAGGAGGAAGAAGAAGAACAAGAATAAGAGAAAAACAGATAAAAAAATATGAACAATAAAATGGCAGTAAATACATATCTATCAACAACTTAATCTAAGAATCAAAATAAACAAGGAATCTAATGAAGAAAATAAACTGATGGATAAAATAGAACCAGAGGCATGGAAAAATGGAACAGGTTGACGAATCTCAGAAAGAAAGGGTGGGGTGGGGAGGGTGGGAAGATATCAACTAAAGAACTTACATGCATATATGCATTACTTATGGACACAGACAATAGGGTGGTGAAGGCCTGGGGCTGGGTGAGAACTGGGTGGAGTGGAACAATGGGGAGAAAAAAGGAGGACATCTATAATACTCTAAAAAATAAATATTAAAAAAATAGAAATGAAGAACATATGTGACATCAAGAATACACAGGAAATAATAGAAATTAAGCTGGATGAAGAGAAAAAAAAGAGAAAAAATAATTTAAAATAATGAGGATAGTTTAAGGGAACTTTGGGATAACTTCATATGTAACAATATACACATCAAAGAGGTAGGGAAGGAAAAGAAAGTGAAGAAAGGATAGACAAAAGTGTTTTAAGAAATAATGATAGAAAATTTTCCTAACCCGGTCAAGGAAAAAGTCATGCAAGTTCAGGAAGCACAGAGTCCCAATCAAGATGAATTCAAGAGACCTACACAAAGACACATATTAATTAAAATGGCAATGGTTCAGGACAGAGTAATAATCTTAAAGGCAGCAAGAAAGAAACATTTAATTATCTACATAGGAGTTTCCATAAGGCTGTCAGTTGATTTCTCAATGGAAACACTGTGACAAGAAGTGAATGACATGAATTATTCAAGGTAATGAAAAGCAAGGTTCTGAAACCAAGACTACTCTATCCAGCAAGGCTATTATTCAAAAAAAGATGGCAAAATAAAGAGCTTCTCAGACAAAAAACAAATAAACAAACTAAAGGACTTTAACATCACCAAACCAGCATTTGCAAGAAATGTTCAAAGGACTACTGTAATGATGAGAGGAAATAGAGAAACATGGGTATAAATAATTAAAATGGCAATAAATAAGTACCTATCGATAATAACTATAAATGGCCCTAGCTGGTTTGGCTCATTGGATAGAGAATTGGCTTGGGGACTGAAGGATGCCAGGTTCGATTCTGATCAAGGGCACATGCCTGGGTTGTAGGCATGATCTCCAGTAGGGGATGTGCAGGAGGCAGCTGATCAATGATTCTCTCTCATCATTGATGTCTTTCTCTCTCTCTCTCCCTTCCTCTCTGAAATCAATAAAAATATATTTAAAAAATATAATAATAGCCATAAATAAGTAAGTCAGAGAAAGATAAATATCTCATGATCTCACTCATTTGTGGATTATAATGAATAACATAAACAGATCCAGAGACAGAGAAACATTGATCAGATGCTCAAACCTCAGAGGGAAGTTAGGGGAGGATGTGTAAGGGGGAGAGGTCAACCAAAAGACTTGTATGCATGCATATAAGCATAACCAATGGACACAGACAGCAGGGGGGTGAGGGCATGAACGGGAGTGGAATGGGGGGGGCAATGGAGAGATAATGACACATATGTAATACCTTAATCAATAAAGAAAAAAACACATAAATTTAAATGGATTAAATGCTCTAATCAAAAGACATGAAGTAGCTGAATGGATAAGAAAACATGATGCAAATATGTACTGTCTACAAAAGACCCAGCTCAGAAAAAAATGATTCACACAGCCCTAACTGGTTTGTCTCAATGGTTAGAGCATCGGCCTGCAGACTAAGGGTCTCAGGTTTGATTCCAGTCAAGGCCATGTACCTTGGTTGCGGGCACATCCCCAGTAGGGGTTATGCAGGAGGCAGCTGATCAACGTTTCTCTCTCACTGATATTTCTAACTCTCTATTCCTCTCCCTTCCTATCTGTAAAAAATCAATAAAATATATATTTTTAAAAAATGATTCACACAGGATGAGAATGAAGGGATGAAAAAAATTTTTTCCATGCAAATGGATATGAAGATAAGGCCTGGGAAAGAAAATTCATATTTGAAGGCCATAACAAGAGACAATGGAGTCACTATATAATATTAAAGGGATTGAGACAACCAGAAGATATCACCCTGGTATATCTATATGCACCCAATGTGGGAAAAATCAAATATTGAAAAAAAACTACCAAAGGACTTAAAGGAAGAGATTGACAGTAGTACAATCATGGTATGAGACTTTAACACTCCACTGTCATCACTGAATAGATCTAGAAAAAAATCAACAAGAAAACAGCGACTTTAAATAACACAATAGAAGAGATGGATTTAGTTCACATTTATAGAACATTACACCCAAAAGCTGCAAAATATACATTCTTCTCAAGTGAACATGGGTCATTCTCAAAGATAGACCACATGTTAGGAGACAAAATAAATCCCTAGAAGTTTAAGAGGATTGAAATCATATCAAGCTTCTTCTCAGATCACAATGGCATGAAACTAGAGATCAACTACAATAAAAACACCCCAAAACCTTCAAACACCTGGAGGCTAGATACAATTTCATTAAACAATGAATAGACTACCAATGATATAAAGAAAAAAAATTCCTGGAAACAAATTAAAAAGAACACACAGCAACCCAGAATCTATGGGACAAAGGAAGAGCAATCCTAAGAGGGAAGTTTGTAGCTTTACAGGCCTACCCCAAGAAACAAGAAACATTTCTAATAAGATATCTAACCATACAACCTAAAAAATTAGAAACAGAACAAGAAGAAAAACTCAGAATAAGTAGAAGGAAGGAAATAATAAAGATCAGAGTGGAAATAAATGACATAGAGACTAAAAAATAAATAACATAGATGAAACCAACAGCTGGTTCTTTGAAAAGACAAACAAGAAAGATGCACCTTGAGCCCAACTCATCAAGAAACAAAGAGGGAGGACCCAAATAAATAAAATCAGAAACAGAAGCAGTGAAGTAACAACCGGCACCACAGAGAAAAGGATTGTAAGAAAATACTATGAACAACTACATGTCAACAGTCTGGACAATGTGGTCAAAATGGACAAAATCCTAGAAGCATACAATTTTCCAAAACCGAATCAGGAAACCTGAATAGGCCAATCACAAGTGATTAAATTGAAATAGTAATTTAAAAAACTCTCAGGAAACTAAAGCCCTGGGCCACATGACTTCGCCTGGGAGTTTTACCAAACATTCAAAGAAGAAGTATCAACTTCAAGCTTTTACAAAAACTTCAAGAGGAGGGAAGTCTCCCAAGCTCTTTTTATAAAGCTGGCTTTATCATAATAACAAAACCAGATGAAGACACCACAAAAAAAAAGAGACTTACAGGCCAATATCCTTGATGAGCATAAATGCTAAAATACTCAACAAAATATTAACAAATCTGATTCAGCAATGTATTAAAAAGATCATACATCATGACCACTTTGGATTTGTTCCAGGGATGCAAGGTTGCCACAATATTCACAAACGAATCAAAAGATAAAATTCACAGGATCATATCAACAGATGCAGTAAAAGCATTTGACAAAATCCAAAACTCATTTTTGATAAAATTTCTTGCAAACTGGGAATAAAGAGATCATACCTCAATGTAATAAAGACTATATATGACAAACCCACAGCCAACATCATACTCAGTGGTCAAAAACTGAAAACATTTTCTTTAAGAACAGGAAGAAGACAGGGATATCTGCTTTTACAACTCTTATTCAACATAGAACTGGAAGTCCTAGCTGCAGCGATCAGACATGAAGAAAATATAAAAGGCAACCAAATTGGAAAGTAGGGAGTAAAACTGTCATTATTCGCAAATGACATGATATTGTACAAATAGTGATGTTATTTAACTCAGAGTTTCTCAGCCTCAACACTGTTGACATTCTGGGACAGACTGCTCTCTGTGGTGTGGTCTGTCCTGTGAATTGAAGGTTGTTTAGCATCCCTGCCTCCACCCACCCCTCTCCAGTGTGACAGTCACAAATCTCTCTGGACATTACTCGATGTCTCATGGAGGACAAAATCACCTCTGATTAGAACCACATTTTGAAATTAATAACTTAAACATTTTATAGCATTGATATGACAACAATCTTACCTAATAATAGACAAACATGTAAATTGACCATATCTCTGCTGTGCCCACAGCCAATCAGAGTGAGTATGCAAATTAACCCAACAAAGATGGAGGGTTAATTTGCATATGCAGGCGCGGAGCAGCCAGGAGGTGCGGGATGCCTGCTATGAGGGGGCAGGGAGAGTGATGGAAGGAGCTACAGGAGTGGTGCTCCAGACAGAAGCAAGGACTTGCCGGCTCCTACGGGCTGGAATTGGGGACTTGCTGGCTCCTGGGTGGCTGGGAGTGAAGCCAGGGGAAGGAAGGCTTATGCTTGCACAAATATCATGCAACAGGCTTCTGGTCCTATATAATAAAAGGCTAATATGCAAATTGACTGAATGGTGGAACTACTGGTCACTATGATACACACTGACCACCAGGGGGCAGATGCTCAATGCTGGAGCTGTCCCCTGGTGGTCAGTGCGCTCCCATATGGGGAGCACCACTCAGCCAGAAACTGGGCTCATGGCTAGGGAACAGAGCAGCAGTGGCAGGAGCCTCTCATGCCTCCAAGGCAGAACTAGGATGTCCAACTGCCAGCTTAGGCCTGCTCCCCCTGGGCCTAAGCCATCAATCAGACATCCCCAAAGGGCTCCAGGACTGTGAGAGGGCACAGGCCAGACAGAGGGGACGCCCTCTCCCCCGAGTGCACGAATACCTTGCACTGTGCCTCTAGTCTTCTTACCTAATAATAGACAAATATGTAAATTGACCATATCTCCGCTATGCCACTAGCCAATCAGGAGTGATATGCAAATTAACCCAACCAAGATGGTGAGTAAATTTGCATACCCAGGCAGGGGAGGCAGCCCCAGGTCCCACCTGCAAAGTCCCGTTCCATAGGGGGCCCTGAGAGGTGGGGCGGGCAGTGCCAGGCCCAAACCTTGGGGTCCAAGTCCATTGGGTGCCCGGGGAGGCAGGGCAGGCAGTGCCAGGCCCCAACCACGGGGTCCTGGTCCATTGGGGCCCCCGGGAGGTGCGGTGGGCAGTGCCAGGCCCAAACCATGGGGTGCCAGACCATTGGGGGCCTGGGGAGGTAGGGCAGGCAGCGCCAGGCCCCGCCTGCAAATTCCCATTCAGGCGGAGGCCTGGGGAGTCAAGGCCAGCAGCGTGAGGCTTTTTAGGCTGCTGTAGGGCATGAGGGAAGGCCCACATTCCCTGCTGTTTCTAGCAACACAATTGTCTATTTATTGTGCCTGGATTCTTCTGCCCCTTACAAGGACTCTAAATTCCCTTGGGGGTTGATTTTCAATGATAGCTGTTCATGGGAATTACTTGAGGAGTGTGTGTGTGTGTGTAAACTATTCCAAATAACAAGTCTACCCCTTCAGATATTAGTGTTCTGATTCTGTTCAATTTCCATAGATTCTGATTTTGCTGATTTAGAGAGTATCCAGCCAACAATAAATTTTAAGTGTCCTGGAATGATTCTAACCTGTGGGTTAGAAGCCACTGCTTATGTTTATGCAAACACAAGAGCCAAATGTCCAGGTAAAATACAGAAATATGAATTGTACAGCTCAATAAATGTTTACCTATGTCTACACCCAGGTAGCTACCATCCAGAATGTTCTGTTGAATCTTTCTCCATTACAATAAAGGCAGAATCAGCTACTTATCTTGGAGAGAGGAAAAATAGGAGAATGTGTGGGAATATGTAATAATACCTCAAAACAGCACCTCCCAATAATTTTATTTATCAGATTATAGGCCCTTACTCATCTGTGTTGTACTTAACCAGCAGTCAGACATCCCCGAGGGGTCCCAAATTGGAGAGGGTGCAGGCCGGGCTGAGAGACCCCCACTCCCCCCGCCGTGCACAAATTTTGTGCACCGGGCTACTAGTTTAATGATAAAGACCTTCAAAAGTGTGAGTATCAGTCACGCTATGAACTCTATGTAGCCATTGAAATAAATACATTGATTCATCAAGCGAACAAACCCAGGAATCTCTTGCCTCTGGACTAAGTAAAATTTCTCACAAACTGGGAATAAAGAGATCATACCTCAATGTAATAAAGGCTATATATGACACACCCACAGCCAACATCATACTCAATGGTCAAAAACTGAAAACATTTTCTCTAAGAACAGGAAGAAGACAACAGGTAATTATTCTTGGCTTCCATTCTCTGTGACCCTCTCATGCAGGGTCAGCTGGGTTTTGGACTCACTTGGATAAGATCTCTTAGAGGCAGGTCATTGTGGGGACATCTGAATTCATCCCTGAATGGTTGATGATAGAGACTAAAGTTCTGTTCATAGGCAAGACAGCAGGAAGTTGTGAAGTATAAGTCTCCAACCAGAATTGGCCTCCAAACAAACAACGAATGATGACAGACACTTAACTGTGCTCTTCCAAGCCTAAGTTTACACACGCTGAGAGACTGGAGATAAGGAGATATTATAAATCCCTGTACCTGCTCTTCAGGCACATTTCCCTCTTGTTACTCCCACCTCTAAGCACACGAATATGATATATTTTATAGCAAGAGGAGGATTAGAGTAGCCGATGGAATAGGCATGTTAATTGGCTGTTTTGGGATTAAGGTAACCACAATGATTCTGTTAATGTTGAAGAGAGAGACAAAAGAGTTGGACTCAGAGAGACTTTGAAAATGCTACACAGCTGGCTTGAAGACGGAGGGAGGAACATTAGCCAAGGAATGCACGTGGCCAGCCACACTAAAAGGCATTAGAGAGAACAGATCCTCCCCTCAGCTTCTAGAAGGACTCCAGCCCTGCACACATCTGGTTATTAATCAGTGAGACTCATTTCAAGCTTATGACATCCAGACTGTAAGAGCATATGTTTGTTTGTTTCAAGCAACTAGTATGAGAATACGTTATAATAGCTATAGGATTCCAATATAGACATTTATTTATTCAATAACATTTGTCTAAGGAACTGAGTTTAAGCCTCTTCATTCATTAGCTTCTCTTGGGTAAGGGCATTTTATGTTAAAAACACACATGAAGTAGAAAAATATTTTTAACTAGATTGGAGACATGCCCCCCTCAGGTGGTACAGTGAAGGCCTCATTGCATAAATGTAAATTGACTATGCTGCCTCTGTGGCAGTAAGAGTTAAGGTACAATGGGTGACCTTTAATTCTCCATCTATATAGCTATGGTGACTTTTTTCTCAGCACCCTATACCTTTGCCTAGAAGTTGGTCAGTCCTCAATTTATATTCCCCTAATGCATGCCAGAATTTCTCATTACAAGTAGAGATCACTGGGGTAAAGGCTGAGTGTGGGTTAGGAATTCCTGTCAATTGTTCCAACAGAGAAAGTCAATGGGTAACAAATTCAAGAATATATGCAGCCCTTCCAATAATAAAGTAATTAATTCTAAGTAAAACTATTTAGTATTCTTTTTTCAAACTCATTAAATACTTTTTTTCATGTGAATACTCAGCATAAGAGAAGATACTGCAATGAGTGTCTCACATATTGCTATTGCAAGGGACCAACTCCCTGACTGGTCAGGATCTTTTCAATAAACACAAAACATGCTCAAATACACACCATCTTTGAAATTTAATGCAAATACTCTCACTTTACTGCACTGTTCTTCCGAATTAATTTTCCATTACCTTGTTCCTGAAAAACAAATCTTTTCAGATACATTATAATTTTACTGCAATCATTTTATACATCTCATTCATTCTACAGTGTCATCCAACTGGACTCCCATTCTTATCACTTCATTGTTAACTATGGTCCTTATTATGCAGATTCAAACAAACACATCTTTCTTAATGTATTACCTAAATTAATTACAAGTTAATTTCTTAACCCAAAATGCCAACACAGTGAGCTCTTATTTCTGGTCTAGGCTGTTTGGGTTTCCAGGTGACTTAGGTAAAAGTTGTCAGGTTCCATCCTCCCTGACTCTTGCCTGATGTACCTTCTGGCCTCTCAGACTCACCTGGATGGGTCCCTGAGAGGAAGGTCTCCATGTGGAAGTCTGAATTGCTCCCTGGATGGTTGATGACGGAGACTGAAGCTCTGTCCCCACACAAGACAGGAGGAAGGAGTGAAGCATCTGTTCCTGAGCCAGCTTGGGAATCAAAAGCAACAGCCATGTCCTGTGTCCCCCAGCGTTGTACAAGCTGAGGACTGCACAAGGGAGATATTTACAGCTCTCTCCATACCTGCTCATCCAGCACATTTCCCTTGTGTTATTCCAACTGCTAAGCACATGATTTCCCTCTGGGCCTCTGGAATAAGCACAAAGGAAAATGTTCCTAATGATTCTCTGATCCCAGGAGACCAGTTGTAAGTCAAGTGTACTCAGTTTTTATGACTCCTTGTATTGGTCTCTCCTGCTTTCTAGACATCAAAAGACAAACTAACCTGTCCCATACCTATATTCCCTTTTTCTTCAAAGTCTGATTGTGGGTGGGACACTGACCTGATGTCTCTGGAAAATTGCTATTCTCCTCTTCAGTATGGCAGAACTGGGCTCATTTGAGATGCAATCCAGGCGCCACATTCTTTGGGTTCCTGACACATTTGTCAAAATAATGAGGGATTTTATACTTATATCACCAGTTAAAAGCTGTTATTTATGCCCTTATAAAATATATATTAATTTTTCTGGCCAGTGTGCCTGTTGGTTGAGCATCTTCTCATGTACCTACAGGTTGCTGGTTTGGTTCCCAGGCTGGGCACATACCTGGGTTGAAGGCTGGATCCCCAGTAGAGAGTGTGGAGAAGGCAGCCCATCAATGTTTCTCTCTCATGAATGTTTGTCTTTCTCTCTCTCTAAAAAAATCAATAAAACATATTAAAATATATATGCATTATAAGAAATACATTTCAATATTTTTATGCCCAATGACCTTAGCTTATCATTTTAAAGAAAGTTTCTGATTTAATTTCTAGAAAAGTCTATTTTATAAGGAATTTATGGAAAAATTTCTATATCTGACAGGTGGAAGA
This sequence comes from Corynorhinus townsendii, assembly GCA_026230045.1. Classification (NCBI taxonomy): domain Eukaryota; kingdom Metazoa; phylum Chordata; class Mammalia; order Chiroptera; family Vespertilionidae; genus Corynorhinus; species Corynorhinus townsendii. Next base: position 81,886,409 of record JAPDVU010000006.1, read on the forward strand.
TCACAGATCTGGCCAACTTGTGTTGAATCCATTCCTGGCATAATCAGTATGACTTAGACATGGGAATAACTGGGCCATGGTGTGGTGCTGGTGGTGGTGTGTGTGTGTGATTTGTGGATGTGAGAGGTGCTCAGAGCAGGGATAGCTGCATTCATACATTCAAAGGTGGCTCTAACACTATGGGGCCAGAACTCAATCAAGAGAAGGTACTAAGTCCCTAGCTGGTTTGGCTCAGTGGTTAAAAGGTTGGTCTGGAGGCTCCACCCCCAGTAGGGGGAGTGCAAGAGGCAGACGGTCAATGATTCTCTCTCAACATTGATGTTTCTATCTCTCTCTCCCTCTCCCTTCCTCTCCGAAATCAACAAAAATATATTTTAAAAACAAAAAGAGAAGGTACTAAGGAAGGGATCTGTTTCCATTCACAGGACACCTTTGCAACAAGAATAATAGAGTGTAAGAGGCAGTATGGATGAGGAAGTCCCTGTGCCTGAGGTGTCAATAGTACCAGAGAGGCGACCTCACTCCTCAAAGTTTCTGCCACCACTTCTCCTCACTCTCCCTCATGCTCAACCACCTTGCAAGCTAGCTTCTTTTTTTTCTGACTTGAATAATTAGAAACAAGAACTGTCCTTGGGGCCTGTGCACTGTCCAGTCCCTCTGCTCAGCACACACTTTTCCACATAGTCTTGTGTTAAAGTTTCTTTTGTTAAAGAAAAAAATTTGAGGGCCAAAAGCTTTTCTTTAAAAACGAAAATAGGGTTTATTGATCCAAATGTCAGCCAGGAAAGGACCAGGTCCTGGGGCATGAAGTCTAAACCAGCCGCAGCAGAGAGAGGCAGAAAAGAAAGACATGTCCACTGTCCTGGAGAAAATAAACTGGGGCACTTCTAGGATAGGAGCACAAGAAAGAAACATTTACTACTTTGAATTCATTACAGGCAACAGTCCTGAGAGCTCATGCATGTGCAGGCTGCAGGGGCATTGAGTGTCGCTAAAGAAGTTGAATCAAAGTTCCAGCATACATTCAGGAATGTGAGCAGTGTTTTGTAAGTGGGCCCACAGCTTTGACCTGGTTGGCTACTATTATCTTTTTATCCCACTCATTAGCTCAGTGCTATTTAATTTAGGACATCCCAGATTTTTCCTGCTCACTTTTAAGGTCTCTGTTCAAATGTCACCTTGCTTACAGATCTACTTACATTCCCATGAAAAATGGTACTCTCTATCCACTTTCTCCTTTAGATGTGCTGTCCTTTTCTTCATACCACAGGCCACCATATGAAATAATTTATTATTTTATCATTTGCTTCTGCATTCTTTCTCCCTCATTGCATTGTAGAGACTTCTGTTCTTCAGCACCCTATTCGCACAGCCTGGACAGTGCCTAAACATGGTCAGCACTCAATTTACATTCTGGCGAAATATGAAAAAATTCTCATTAAAACTGTAGAACACATGAACCCCTCAGATACATAGGTGATTGGGACAAATATTGCATATCAGGGGTAACACTGGATATCCTATAACAGGGACCATATCCATACACACAATACTAAAATTAATTTATTGGTTGTAAAATATGAATTATAGCATTTTAAATATGTGAGGAATGCAACTCTGTGTGAAAATTAGTCATGTTATTTTCACCTTTCCTGGTAGTCACCTCCACCACATGGAACCTGTGAATGTTACACAAATTTCAGAATTTCTTCTTCTGTGATCTTTAAAGAAACCAGAACTGCAGCCCTTCAGATTTGGGCTTTTCCTCTCCATGAACTTGATCACTGTGTTCGGAAACCTGTTATTCATCCTGGCCGTCAGCTCAGACTCCCACCTCCACACACCCATGTACTTCTTCCTCTACAACCTGTCCTTGGTAGACATCTGTTTCACCTCCACCACCATCCCAAAGATGCTCATGAACATCCAGGCACAGATCAAAGTCATCACCTATGTAGGCTGCATCATCCGGATGTATTGTGTCATACTTTTTGTTAGGTTGGAGGTTTTCTTCCTCACTGTGAAGGCCTATGACCATTTTACGACCATCTGCCACCACCTGCACTGCATGGTCATCATGAACCCTCGGCTCTGTGGACTGTTGGTTCTGTCATGCTGGATCATGAATGTCCTGCACTCCTTCCTACTATGCTTAACAGCATTACAATGGTCCTTCTGCATGGACGTGGAAATCCCTCACTTTTTCTGTGAACTCAATCAGATGATCAAACTTGCCTGTTCCAAAACAATTTTAACTAACATGGTGATGTATTTTGTAGCTCCCCTGCTTGGTGGTGGTCCTTTCTCTGGGACCTTTTGTTCATATTCTAAAATAGTGTCCTGCACACATGGAATTTCATCAGCTCAGGGGAAGTATAGTGCTTGTGTGTCTCACCTCTCAATTGTCTCCTTATTTTTTTTGTACAAATTTAGGTGTGTACCTTAGCTCTGCTGCTACCCACAATGCACATTCAAGTGCCACAACTTGAGTCAGGGTGTGACACACCCATGCTGAACCCCTTCATCTACAGTCACAGGAATAAAGACATCAAACAGGCTCTGAAGACATTCTTTGTGAAGGAAACTACAAACAGGCCAGGTGTCCTAAGACTGAAGACCTGCCCATGATGACAGAGGTCAAAGACATAGAAGCACACATCATGATGATCTTTAGGCTATGGAAGTAGAATTTGCTCTTTTCATTTATTTCCTGGAATTTCTGTGTCTCTGACCTCATCTTCTCTTTTCAACATATGTAACTCAAGTTCTCTGCTCTCTCAGATGTTCAACAGCTTTTCTCTTTGTTGTTTTTCTACTTTCCTAAAATTATTTCCATCGTGGATGAGAATATTTGGAAAATACTATTTACCTAATGAGTCAATATGGGTATTTTTAGAATATTTTTCCTCAAATGACATACACCATACCAATTTTTTTTTTTTTTTTTTTTTTTTTTTTTTTTTTTTTTACCAAAGAATCATCCTGAATTGAACTAGTCCTATGGAAAAGCTGCACTTAATATCCAAGGCAACTTATACCATTTTGTATGAGAGGAAAATCTGAGACCTCCGCTGTTCACTTTTATGACTGACATTCCTTTGTATATCACTGTCTCTACTGCTGTTCCTGATCATTAGATTCTGACATACCAATGTGTTTAATAGCTGGTCACTGTGTTTTATTCTCCTTACTGGGATCCTGTTCTCTTTCATCTCAGTGTTCATGGCCTTATCTTATCCACTTTCAAAATGATTATCAAATCCATGTCTCCAAGAGGACTCTTCATTGAAAGATAAATTTTAATAAATAGGTTGACCTAATACCACCTTAAAATCACAGATGAATTTCAATATGATGGAGCAAATGTTTAAATCACACATTGTATTACTATGTAAAATGTTTATTCTTCATACTATGCATCTCTTCAGTGGAGTATGGAGGAATGATGGCCATTTTATATATATGATTGAAGACTGGTTGGTGTTTCTCTATATTTTATTGGGTTGAAAATTTGCAGTGCTTCCTATAATGTGACTCTTATTAACATAACGAATATAGATTCCCCCCTCTAAATTTTTCATAAGAATAGAAGGGATGGTAAATGATCATTATCAGTTCCATCCATTATACATCTCTATTATGCTCAGGATAATATTCATCCTTTATGATCAAAGAATGACTCAAGAGAGAAATTGCATTATTATTTATTTATATGACACAGGGTCACCAATTTTCCTACACACACATATGTGTTCTTTGCACCTTTCCTGGTTACAGGGAAATGAACCTACAATGAGTTTTTATATATATATAGTTGTCTTAAATAAACGAACACAGTAACAATGAATGCTGTCTTCTAAAAATATAAAAATAAATAAAAATGGTAATCGTCCTAGTTGGTTGGTTGTTGTCCCAAGCGCTGAGAGGTTTAATTCCTGGTCAAGGCACATGACTGGGTTTCGGGCTCTGTCTCAAATGTGGGGGCATGTAGGAGGCAGCTGATTGAAGTTTCCATCTCTCCCTCCCTTCCTTTCTCACTCTAAAATCAATAAAAATATATTTAGGGAAACAGTGTTATTCTCCTGTAAAATTTCCAATTTTGTTGTGTCTCCTAACTTTTTTTCTTGATGAGCTCTAATAGACATCAGTATGGTTTGGATTTATAAATTCTGTTTTTCTGTCTTTAAAGCCATGAATTCCTGTCTTTGTCTTGGTTATAAACTTAATCTGCTCCCCTGAAGCTTGTTTTATTTTATTAATGAATTCAATTTACTTTCATGCTTTATTTATTTATTTATTTTTCTTTATTGAGTAAGGTATTACATATGTCTCCTTACCACTCCTATTGCCCCCCACCTCCTTGCTCATGTCCTCATCCTTCTAGTGTCTATGTCCACTGGTTATGATACATGCATGTTTACAAGTCCTTTTGTTGATCTCGCCCTCTTACCACCACCCACCCCTGCCTTCCCTCTTAGGTTTGATGGTCTGATTGATGCTTCTCTATGCTTTATTTTTTTTAACTGAAAATTTTAAGGATATTTTTCATCTGATTACAACTTTGGTCACATGCTGAGTTTTCACATATAGAGTTGTCATTGTAATCTCTTTTTTTCCTAAATATATTTGTATTGATTTCAGAGAGGAAGGGAGAAGGATATAGATATAGAAACATCAATGATGAGAGAGAATCATTGGTCTGCAGCCTCCTGCATGCCCCCTCCTAAAGATCGCATTTGAGGCCAGGCATGTGCCCTGACTGAGAATCAAACCAATCGAACCATGACCTCCTAGTTCATGGGTTGATGCTCAACCACTGAGCCACATCAGTTGGGCTCATTGTAATCTTTTAAATAGTAGTTTGAATAATTCTCTTTTGACCAAGTTGTATTTGAGGAGATTGCTTTAAAAATTCCCCCATAAAGTTTTTTTAGTTGAGTTTTATGGCGTTGTAGTTAGAGAATATATCTGCATTTTTTCTTCTGATGTTATGAAATATGTGGCTAAGAAGTTAACTGACTTTTGTCAATGTTCCATGGGTGCTTAAAAAAGGAGATGTATTAGGTGCTTAAAAAGGAGATGCATTATTTGTTACAGGCTACAAAGTTCAATATTTATCAGTTAATTAAAATAGTTTATAATTCAGAAAAACAAGAGAACAGAAAACAAGAAAACCAACAGCAGATAACTACTGTCCTCACTTATATTTACTTTGATTATTATATCATTAAGCTATTGCTGTATGACAAGCCATTCTACAAGCATATTATTAAATATAATGCCATTGTTGCCAAGTGGGATTGCATGTTAGGGAGTTTTTCTGAGCTCTGCCAGTCTCCCTATGAGTTTGTAGTCAGCTGTGAGTCTCTACATGTGTTTCTAAGGCTCATTCATGATGTTGTGTGTGACCATGGTGATCTTCTCTTTTGAAGCTCTATATCATCAGTTTATCTTATTTTTATATCTAATTTTATCTTCTATTTTATAGAAAACAAATAGCAATGAATATGAATTACTTTATTTTACTTCTGTGGTTCCAATATCCTTGAAACTTAGCTTTTCTCCGAGGTAGAAGAAATACCTCCTACCATTTCTCAGTGTGAATCAGCTACCTGAGCTCTAAATCCTAGGCTATTTTCCTTCCATGTTTTTTTTTTTTAAAGTGTAATTACATAATGTAAACTGAACATGATAAAAATCCACTATTTGATAAATAAAAGTCATACAAAAACTGCAGTCTATACCTCATGTTTCCATTAGTATATGTCAAGAAAATGCACAATAAAATTTAATGGCTTCTTGTAGTAATTGTTAAACATTTAATATACCTGAGCCTAAATTTCCAATGAAATATGGCCATATATCTCATCTATTGTTTGCAACATTAGTCATGGGGATAGTAAATGTAACTTCAGGGGAATATTGCAAGCAATAAATAAAATATATGGCCATATTTCATTGAGCCTAAATAAAAAATTTCAAGGTAAAGTGTGTATGTATATGTGTGCTTATTCATATACATTTTTATTTCAAATAAACACACCCACTTATATGTACACAAACACAGATTCATTTATAATCACATATTTCATGTTGAAAGGAAGCTTAAGAGAAATTTAAAGAGGATGGAAATGAAAAGTAGGAATTTTTGAATTAATATGAAATTAAAAGATGTAGAAATTTAGACATGAAGATTTAAAGTAAATGGTAGACATGAACTTAAAATGATGAATTACTTTTCCTATGTTAATGCCTCAAAGGCATCAAAATCTGGAACACATTTACATTTATGCAATAAGAAATTCTCTACCAGTTAAAGAGCCTGAATATCTCCAAAATGATTACACATTCCTTTTCCTTAGGGGGGATTACAACCCAAAATGCCTTTACCCAGGGAAGGAGAAATGAATTAATTGAGACACCTGATCTCAGCTTCCTCAAGAAATTTTTCATTGGATAAAGGTGTATTCACTTTTTAATGCTAATCAAAAATTACCACACAAGTGATTTAAAAGAAACACATTCGTGCTTTTGTAATTCCTGAGGTCAGAAACAGGAAATGGGTCTCAGTGGACTAAAATCAAGATGTTTGCAGGGCTAGGATTTTCTGGAGGCTACAGGGAAGAGTCTATTTACTTTCCTACTCCAAACTTAGATTAGCATGTAAAATAATTGAAACATGTTTCTTATAACTAACAAATATTTCATAGTGGGGGACTAAATGACAGCTCTTAACTTGTGATATAAGAAGGAAATGCCAAATTGTTTTTGGCTAATGTGTCATGAAGCCCAGCGTGTAACACACAAAGTTTATATCAAAGGAACTTAGTTTCCCCCTGGTTGAAAAGAGAAATAGCAAATTTTTGTAGATATCAGGGCCTGTATCCCTACCACAAGTCAATATTTGGAGATTCAAGTTTCTAATCCAGGCTGCATCCTCAGTCTTAAATTTGGAAAAATTTTAAATCAGGATTGGGATAGGGTGCTAGGATGTTAGTCCTCTGAAGCCTAACAAATGTTATAAGGAAGAATACTAAAAACTGGACTCACTTGAATCCTAACCTGGTTTCTTGGGAACGGTATCTCCAGGAAAACATTCCCTTCTGTCCAGACCCACAGGGAAATCAGGTGATTAGAAGTTGCAGTAACAAGACAGAAATGCAGCTAATGAGCAGACATAGGGAGGTGTAACTATCTCCTCATCTGCAGTCTCTCAGCTTGTGTGACCTTGGGCTGGATGGGACCTGGTTGTTGTTTTGGAATCCTAAGTTTATCTAGGAGACCTGTGCTTGCCTCCTTTCTGCTGTCTTGTCTGGAGAGAGAGCTTCAGTCTCCATCATCAGCCATCTGGAAGGTTGTACTTCCCAATGGAGACCTTCCCCTCAGAGTTCCCAAACAGGTGAGTCCAAAGGTCCAGTCTGTGTATACAGGAGAGAGTCAGAGAGAGTCAAAGACAAGCACATGTACTTGAGGTCTCTTGATAGGCACCAGCCTGTGGTTGTTTGCCTGATTAACTAATTAAGGACTAATTTATGATGCTAAAAGGAGAAGTGAACATTGAACTAATTGCTGACAATGAACTGATGGAAGACCAGTTTTCAGCATGCCATACTGTGAAAAGTGCCTGGAACATGGTCTATGGTCAACATATATTCCTCAAATGCATGGAAGATATTCTCAATAAAGCAACAATATACATTGTTTTTGAAGAACAGGTTGATGGTAGAATAGGAAATTCTATTGAGAAATGCCAATAGAGATACCATAATAGGAAATAAATCACACACCAGAAATGGAAATTATTTTCCTGATCCTAAAACATAATAATGCCATTTATTCTCAGTTATTAATGCTGGCTAAAGTGACAATTATTGATTTTTTTTTCTATTTTCTGGTAGTCATGACATCAAACACAGGAAACCAAGCAATGGCACACAAATTTCAGATATTCTTCTTTTGGGACTTTCACAGGCCCTGGAAATGCAACCCCTCATATTTGGGCTTTTCCTCTCCATGTACCTAATCACGGTGTTGGGAAACCTGCTCATCATCCTGGTTGTCAGCTCAGACTCCCACCTCCACACACCCATGTACTTCTTCCTCTCCAACCTGTCCTTGGTAGACATCTGTTTCACCTCTACCACCATCCCAAAGATGCTGTGGAACATCCAGGCACAAAGCAAAGCCATAACCTATGAAGGCTGCATCACACAAATGTATTTTTTTATACTTTTTGCTGGCTTAGACAACTTTATCCTGACAGTAATGGCCTATGACCGGTTTGTGGCCATCTGCCACCCTCTGCACTACATGGTCATCATGAACCCCCAGCTCTGTGGACTGCTGGTTCTGGTATCCTGGATCATGAGTGTCCTGAATTCCTTGCTAGAAAGCTTAATGGTGTTGAGGCTGTCCTTCTGCTCAGAGTTTGAAATCCCCCACTTTTTCTGTGAATTCAATCAGGTGGTCCAACTTGCCTGTTCTGACACCTTTCTTAACAACATGATAATGTATTTTACAGGTGCGCTGCTAGGTGGTGGTTCCCTTGCTGGGATCCTTTACTCTTACTCCAAGATAATTTCCTCCATATGTGGGATCCCTTCAGCTCAGGGGAAGTATAAAGCATTTTCTACCTGTGCGTCTCATCTCTCAGTTGTCTCCTTATTTTATGGTACACTCTTAGGAGTGTACTTCAGCTCTGCTGCTTTCCGAAGCTCACACTCAAGTGCAACAGCCTCAGTTATGTACACTGTGGTCACACCCATGCTGAACCCCTTTATTTACAGTCTGAGGAACAAGGACATAAAGAGGGCCCTGGAAAGATTCCTTGGCAGGTAAGCTCTTCAAAAGCTAACTGTACTAGGCTGAAGAATTGCCCAGGAATGCAGGGTTCATATCCTCAGGGCCAGAAGTTCTGACACAAATTAATCCAATATTTGGACCATATGTAATTAGAAATTCTCATTTATCTCCTAAGTTAACATGAATTACTTTAGCATAACTTATTATATTATGACATATTTCATTCCAAGTAATTTTTCTATTGTTTTCTTGAGAGAATAGTCATGAATTATACTACCCCTATGGACAAAATTATACTTGGGTACTAAGATCATTTGCATAACTTTATTTTAGAGGTCCACAGTCCACAGTTTTCACTTATTTGTTCATTGTTATTGTTTATAGCACTACCTTTATTGCTCTTTTTGATAATGTAGACTTTGACATGCTAGTATGTTTTATAGTTGGTCTCCTGGTTTTATGTTCTTCATTCTATTATTCATCTCTGTGTCCACATGCCTACCATAGCCACTGGCAAAAATTGACTATCAAACACGTTTCCAAGAAGAGTCTACACGAAATATACATTTTAATAGATAGATTGGTCTAATATGGTTAGAGTCAGAGATTATCTTAAATGTTATGAAGCAATAATAGTTTTTTTACTACACAAAAGTATTTTTCATGGCACTTGTGTACTTAATAAACTGTGGAATATGCTTTCCATGTGTAAGGCTCCTTATTCATTGGGGTGAAAAATATGTGGTGTATTTTATGATTTTTTTATGAACTATTTCACTGTTTTTGCTTTAAAACTTTCTTTTTATATGTTTTTTTTTAAGTAAGAGGGAGAGAGAGAGAAGGAGGAGAGAGAGAGAGAGAGAAACATCCATATGAGAGAGAAATATTGATCACTTGTCTCCCATACACATTAAAATCAGGGATCCAATTCACAACCTGAAAATGTGCCCTGACTGGGAATAGAACTAGCAACCTTTCTGTGCATGGGATGATGCTCGACTAACTGATCCATACAGGCAAGGGATCCTTAAAAACTTTAAATACGCTCTCTTCTAATGTGACTCTTTCTACTGCTATAAATTCACTATCTCCCCTTTTCTAAATCTTTTTTAAATCCACCAAAGGGAAAGTGAGTGAACAATCTCACTATCACACAATAAGTGTCTTTATACTCAGGAATATCTTCAATCTTTTTAAAATATATATATTTTTACTGACTTCAGAGAAAAAGATAGAGGGAGATATAGAAAAATCAATGATGAGAATCATTGATTTGTTGCCTCCTGCATGCCCCCTACTGAGGATCAAGTCCGAAACCTGGGCATATGTCCTTGACTGGAATCAAACCTGGGACCCTTCAGTCCCCAAGTCAGTGCTCTATCCACTGAGCCAAACTGGCTAGGACCATATCTTCAATCTTTATGATCAAAGGATGAACCCTGCCTGGTTATGTGCAGATTTTCTTGCACAGACAAGCATGTCCTTCCATCCTGTCTTGACTACCTGGAAGGGAACCTGTATGGAGTCACTTTTATACAGTTATCTGAAATGTATTGGAATTACAGTATGATTATGAGTGCTGTCCTCAAATATCAGCGCAAATGCTAAAAGAAGTAGCAGATTATTATAATTTACCTCAGTCCTTTTCACTTTGATTATAGTATCAATTCACTATTGCTAAAACAAGCCATCCTAAAAGCAAATAGTTTAATACAATTCCTTTATTTTTCAATGAGTTTTTGTAGTGGGGTAGTGTTCTGATCTCTGCTGGTCTCCGCATGAGTCTATAGTCAGCTATGGGTCAGCAGGGGTGTCTCTGCTGACCTTGGCTGGGCTTTCTTATGTATTAGGGGCTCAGCTATGGTAACTGATGTAGGGAGAGCTTGGTTGGAATAAATGAGCTCTATCTGTATGTCTTCTCCTCTGGAAAACATGGCTGAGGAGGGTTCTGAGTGAGAGCAGTAGAAATGCACCAAGGCCTGGTAAAGCACACTGTCACTCCCGCCATATTTTATTTGACCAAAACAACTAAAAAAATTTCTAATTCCTGCCCAGATTCAGAGATGGAGAAGAAGACTACATGTCTGGATGGGAGGAGCTCACAGTCACATTGCCGAAGACATGGAAACAGACAAAGAATTAGGGCCATCTCTGCACACAGTCTACCACTTGTGTAAATGTCAATTCAGTAAAGTTTTATTTCTATATCTGCCCTTAATGGCGAATGATCTTAGAGAAGATAGTGAGAGTAAAAATATGTTTAATGAGCAGATGTGGAAGTTCTACTCTTGAAGTCAGGCCCCTCCAAAATAATGATGCCTCTTCTGCTGCTTGCTTCCAGCTTAACATTTCTAGGCGGAAAAAAAAATAAAAAATTTCCTTCCAGGTATCTCAAGTCCAGGGACTTAACCCACTGATTAACAGAGCTAGAGAGCTGTTGCATTCTTGATACCATCCTTTTTTTGTTATTGTTGACACCCTCCTATACACATTGCTTTTCTTTTTATTGACATGCTGTTAAAATATTCATAATCCAATATAATAGTTTTATTTGTTGGGTATGGATGTCCTGATAGAAGGGGGTGGCATTTAAAGTGTACACACAACAGAAAATAGGAATTTGAAAGCAGAGACAGTTACCAACCTTATGCTGAGTGAAAGAAGCCAGTTAAAAAAAAAAGACAAATACTGCATAATTTCATTTATATGACATATCTAAGGTAGTCAAATTCAGAGAAACAGGAAATAGAATAGTGGTTGCCTGGGGTGGGACAAGGGGGAGTGAGGAGTTAGTGTTCAGTGTGTATAGAGTTTCAGTTTTACAAGATGCAAAATCCTGGATGTTGATTGAGCAATAATGTGAATGTACTTAACACTACTGAACTGCATACTTCAATACAGCTACAATGGTAAATTTTGTTATGTGTTTTTTACCACTTAAAATTTTTCAAAAAAGAAAGGAAATTCGGACACAGGTTCCAACATGATTGACCTTTAAGGACATTATGCTGAGTGAAAGAAACCAGTCATGAAGGACAAATACTGTATGAATCCATTTGCATGACATTCCCAGAGGAGTCAAACTCTTACAGACAAGAAGTAGAATGGTGGGTGCCATGGGCTGGGGCAGGAGAATGAGAGGAGTGAGTGGGGACCACGTTCCAGTTTGTGAAGATAAGAAAGTCAAGATGAATGGTGGTGATGGTTGCATGTGATTGTACTTAATGCCACTGAACTGTCGACTTAAAAATGGTTGGGATGGCCCTAGCTAGTTTGGCTTAATGGATAGAGCATTGACCTGCAGACTGAAGGGTCCTGGGTTTGATTCCAGTCAAGGGCACATGCCTGGGTTGTGGGCTTGATCCATAGTGGGGGGAGTGCAGGAGACAGCTGATCAATGATTCTCTCTAACCATTGATGTTTCTATCTCTCTCCCCTCTCCCTTCCTCTCTGAAAACAGTAAAAATATATTTTAAAAAATAAAAAATGGTTAGCATGGTCAAATTTATGTTACATTTATTTCACCATATTAGAAGAATATCCACGGCAGGAGGCTAAGAGGGACCACATACTGTTCCACTGCCTCCACCCTCACTAACACTAGGAATTGCCAGTCTTTTTAATTTTAACTTCTCCAATAGGTATGCATAGTGGTATCTCACTGTGCTTTTAATCTGCATTTCTCTAATGAGTAGTGATGTTGAAGACTGTTTCCTAGTCTTATTAGCAAATAGCTTCTTTGCTGAAATATATACTCAAATACTTTGCCCATTTTTAAATTGAATATTGGTTTTATTATTGAGTAGTTTGTTTTTTTTTTACCATTTTTTATTGTTTTAAGTATTACAAATAGTAGTTCATATGTCTCCTTTTTTTCCCCATTGATCTCCCCCCGACCTCCCCTACCCCCCAGTACATGCCTTCACCTGCCCGCCCTCCCCCCCTTGAGTAGTTTTTTTTAAAAATATTTTTCAGTTGCTTGTTGCTAGTATATAAACATTGTATTTGTTTTTATATGTTGAGCCAGGGGTCTGGCTAAATTCATTTGGTTCTCATCATGAATACACAGCAGACGCATTGGAAGCTTTTAAAAATGTGATCCTCAGGTGGCATCCCAGATCAAGTAAATTAGCTTCTGTGGAGAGTGGGAACTCCCAACAGAAATATGGAGGGAGCTGCTCATTTCAGCAGAGCTAGAATGAGGTGTGGTGTGGTGTCCCAGAAAAACTGGAATTTCTTGTGTAAAATCACCCCAACTTCAGCAGCATGGTTCTCTCTAGGAAGATCCACAAAGGGCTTCCAATGTGTCCATTTTGTCTTTGTTGCTTAGGTTGAGTGGTAGATGCACACAATACTTAAGATTGTGTGTGCGCGCACACGCACATTTATTCCATTGCTCCTCATTATTCACAGATTCCATATTTGAGAACTCACATGCAAAAATGTACTTGTAATCTCCAAGTCAATATTGTTGAGACCTCCAGGGTCATTTCAGACATGCAGAGAAGAGAACCATCTGAGTTGCTCCTTCTAATTTGCGGTCTAATAAGGCAGGACTGGGCCTCCTTATTTCAGCTCTCATACCATAAATGTGTCATTTTCAAAGTCTTTGTAATGCCACATGTTTCACATGTTTCTTCTTTCTGTTGGTGATGTCACTGTAGAAATTGGTGCCCAAATGTAGTGCTGAAACATTCTCTAGTGTGTCTAAGTGCAAGAAGGCTGTGATGCGACTTATGGAGAAAGCATGTCAGATAAACTTCATACAGACATGAGTTACAGGGATATTGGCCATGAGTTCAATGTTAATGGAATAATATATATATTAAACTAGAGGCCCAGTGCATGAAAATTCATGCACTGGAGGGGGGTCCCTCAGTCCAGCCACAGTGCAGGAGCCCTCAGGGGTGGGAGGTGATCCAGCAATCAGGGAAGGTGACACCCCATCACACCTCTGCTGCTGCCACTGCTGGCAGCACAAGCTTTGGGTGGCCCTGAGTGGCTGGGGGGACTGGGGACTCTGGAGGCAGGCATGCAGTGCAGCTGGGCCTGGCTTTGCCGCACACCTGCCTTCCTAGTGGGGTTGAGCGGACTGGGCGCTGCCATCTTGTGGCTGTGGGTGCTGCCATCTCTGAGGGCATGGCAATTAGCCTATTCTCTCCTTATTGGCTGTGGGCTCCACCATCTTTGAGGGTAGGGCAGTCAATTAGCATATTCCCTCTTTATTAGATAGGATAAGGTATTTTTAAACAGAAGTAGACTCAACACGAAGTTATCTTTGATAGGCTGACAAAAGTGATGTAAGCAGAGGCTTGTGGGAACGTAATCCTGTGTTTTCCCCTAGGAACAAAGGTTCAGTAGTCATTAATTCAGTGTTTGTGGCAACTTTTGAGAACAGGACTACTGCAATAAAGAGTATCAACTACTGATTACGTTAATGTTCTTTCTATAGACCATGGAGAACAAATATGAATGTTGTATTAATCATATTTTCTGTATTTTTTCCAGCTTTATTGATATATAATTGACCTATGACATTGTGTAAGTTTAAGGTATATAGAGTGTTCATTTAAAAACTGCAATATGATTGCCATCAAAGCATTAGCTAACACCTTCATCAACACACATAATTAACATTTCTCTTTCTGGTAGGAACATTTAAGATTTATTTTCATAGCAACTTTCAAGTATATAGTACAGTAGTATAACTATACTAGTAGTCACCATGCTGTCCATTACATCCCTAGAATTTATTCATCTTACTAGGGGCCCAGTGCACAAATTTGTGCACCTTGTGGGCTGTGAGGCTGTGGTGGGCACAGGGACGGGTCTTGACCCATCTTCCATGCCCCTTCCTGTCCCCTCCTGCTGTGGCCCCTGGTACCCTCTCTGCCAGCAGCCCTGCTCCCACCATCACCGCTCCCATGAGCTGATGGCGCTGGCCCTACTTGCACCAGCTGATGTTGCAGAACAATTGGGGCTGGCACCAGCATTAGGTACCAGTGGGGCTGGCACCGTCAGTGGGTATGAGCAGCAGCTGCTGCCCCGATTACCTCTTGGGAGCAGGAGGAGGTGGAGAAGCCTGCAGGGGCAATCGGGGCCAGTAGCTGCCACTCACACCCGCTGATGGTGCTGAGCAATCAGGACTGGCACTGGGCGCTGGCAGTGGGTGTGAGCAGCAGCTCTGGCAATGGCAGTGGGTGTGAGCGGGGCTGTCACTGGCAGCAGGTGTGAGAGGTGGCTGCTGGCCCTGATTGCCCCTCAGGAGCAGGGACAGGTGGAGAAACCCTGAGGGGTGATCAGGGCCAACAGCCACTGCTTGCACTTGCTGATGGCTTGCCCCAATGACAGCAACCAGTGCCCCACCTTGGTCTGACCCCCATTCTTACCTGCTCCACCATCCCACCATGGCCAATGCCCACCATGTTCTACGTGCATCCCCTGGTGGTCAGTGCACATCATAGTGACTGGTTGGTTGTTTGGGTGTTCCGCCATTTGGCCAATTTGCATATTAGGGATATAGATAGATAGATAGATAGATAGATAGATAGATAGATAGATGGCTTGACCTTGGGGGCATTATGCTGAGTGAAGTAAGTCAGACAAAGAAAGATGAGCACTGTATGATCTCACTTATATGTGGACTCTAAGTAGGATGGTGGTTACCTAGGGCTGGGAGCTGTGGAGATGGGGAGATGTTGGTCTAAGGGAACAAACTTCTAGTTATTTATATGTATAAAACCCTAATATGCAAATAGACCAAATGGTGGAACAACCAAACAACCAGTCACTATGACATGCTCTGACCATCAGGGGGTGCATGCGGAACATGGTGGGCATCAGCATTGGGTGGCAAAGTGCGGAATATGGTGGGCATCAGCCATAGTGGGATGGTGGAGCAGGTGAGTGGGGATGCCAGACCAAGGTGGGGCGCCAGTCACTGTCATTGGGGCGAGCCTCTGGTGGTTACTGAAAATTCTTTGCTCCCAGGTGCTGCAGTCCTGCCTGACACCTGCACCTGCTGCCAGTGCTGGCCCCACTCGCACCCACAGCCATCGCTGAAGCCGCCGCTCACACCTGCTGCCAGTGCCGGTGCTGGTCCTGATTGCTTGATGCCATCAGCAGGTGCAAGTGGAGGCTGCTGACCCCGATTGCCCCTGAGGGTATCTCCACCTCCCCCTGCTCCTGAGGGGTGATCAGGGAAGCAGCCACTGTTTGCACTTGCTGACAGCGATGGCCCTGCTTGCACCTGCTGCTGGTGCTTGCCCCAATCGCTTAGCACCGTCAGTACATGGGAGCAGAGGAAGCAGGAGCCAGGCTGTTGGCAGACAGGGGACAGAGGGCTGCGGTGGGGTGTAGAAGATGGGCTGAGACTCAACTCTGTGCCCACCACAGCCTTGCGGCCCACAGTTCCTTTCAAGGTGCATGAATTCCTACACTGGGCCCCTAGTGTTGTCATAATAGGCAAGATTTCCTTCTTTGGACTCATGGCCCTTTTTCCCTTTTAAAAAAAATCCTCAACCAAGGATATTTTCCCATTGATATTTTAAAAATATATTTTTAGTGATTTCAGAGAAGAAGAGAGAGGAAGAGATAGAAACATCAATGACGAGAGAGAATCATTGGTTGGTTGCCTCCTGTACACCCCCTACTGGGGATCAAGGTCATAATCCAGGCATATGGCCTTGACAAGAATTGAACCTGGGACCCTTCAGTCTGCAGGCCCATGATCTATCCACTAAGCCAAACCAGTTAGGGCTTTTACCAATGATTTTTAAAGAGAATGGGATGGGGAGAGGTAAAGAGAGAAACATCAATTTGAGAGAGACACATACACATCAACTGGTTGCTTTCACACAGTCCCTGTCTGGGGCCTGGGATAGAACCTGCAACTGAGGTATGTGGCCTTGACTGGAATTGAATTCATGAACCTTCAGTCCCACAGGCAGACACTTTATCCATTGAGCCAAACTGGCTAGGGCCCTTTCTCCATCTTTAAAACCAGCAGTGTAGCATTTACAAATCTTGCTCTGATACCAACTATATACTAGTATTCTTCCTTCCTCTTCCACATTCAGAGAACCCTGGAAATTACATTAGCCTGACCTACATAATTATTGACAAATGTATCTTCATTATAGTTGACATTCAATATTATATTAGTTTTGGGTGTATAACATAGTGATTCAATATTGATATTCCTTAGAAAGTGATCACTGCAATAAGTCTAGTCACCATCTGTCACCATACATAATTATTACAGTACTAGAGCCCCAGTGCACAAAATTCATGCATGGGGAGGGAGCCCTCAGCTCAGCCCACACCCTCTCCAATCATGGACCCCTTGGGGGAATGTCCCACTGCCAGTTTAGGACCAATCCCAGGGAACAGGCCTAAACCAGCAGTCAGACATCCCTCTCACAATCCTGGACCGCTGGCACCTAATCACTCACCTGCCTGCCTGCTTGGTCACCCCTAACTGCCCCCCCTGCCAGCCTGATTGCCCTCACTGCCTCTGCGTGCCAGCCTGATCACCCCAAACTGCCCCCCTGCCAGCCCTAACTGCCCCCTGTTGCTGGCCAGGTTGCCCCCAACTGCCCCCTCCCTGCTGGCCTTGTTGCTCCTAACTGACCCCCCCCCCCCGCCGGCCTGGTCACCCCTTACTGCCCCCACTGTCAGCCTGGTTGCCCCCAACTGCCCTTCCTGCTGGTCTAGTTGCCCCTCACTACCCCTTTGCCAGCCTAATGGCCCCCAGCTGCCCCCCCCTTGATGGCCTGGTTGCCCCCAACTGCACCCCTCCCACCAGCCTGGTTACCCCTAACTTCCACCCCCTGCTGGCCTGGCCACCTCTTACTGCGCCCCTGCCAGCCTGGTTGCTCCCAACTTCACCCCCTGCAGGCCTGGTCACCCCTCATGGCCCCCCTGCTGGCCTGGTCACCCCACACAGCCTGGTGTTCAGTCATTTGGTCATCCCTCACTGACCCCTCTGCTGGCCTGGTCACACCATGCAGCCTGCTGTTCAGTCGTTTGGTCATCCCTCACTGATCCCTCTGCTGGCCTGGTCATGGGCAGCCATCTTGTGAGGGTGTGAGCATTAATTTTCATACTGCCTTTTTATTATATAGAAATATTGACTCTATTCCCTACACTGTACATTGTAGTCCATGACTTATTTTATAACTGGATGTTTATACTTCATAATACAATTATGCTTGTCCCCAACTTCATACTCCTTCCTTTCTAACAACCATCAGTTTGTTTTCTATATGTATGAATTTCTTTGTTTCATTTTACTTCTATTCTTTTTAAAAATCATATAGAATTTTTTTCTCTGTCTTATTTCCCTTAACATAATACTCTATGCTCATTCATGTTACTGCAAATGACAAGATTTCATTATTTTTATGATTGAGTAATATTACATTGTACAGTATATATGTACCACATCTTTATCCATTTATTTATCAGTGGACACCTAGCTTGCTTCCATATCTTGGCTATTGTAAACAATGTTGTAATGACCACAGAGGTGCATATATCTCTTCAAATAATTGTTTTCATTTTATTCAGATAAATAACCAGAAGTGGAATTGCTGGATCATATGGTACTTCTATTTTTAACTTTGTAAAGAATCTGCATACTGTTTTTCATACTGACTGCACCAGTTTGCAATCCCACCAACAATAAATGAGGCTCCCCTGTTCTCCACATCCTCACCAACACTGATTGTTCATTGACTTTTGCTAATAGATATTCTGACAGATCATATCTCATTGTGTGTTTTTTTGTTTTGTTTTGTTTGTTTGTTTGTTTGCATTTTCCTGATAATTAGTGATGTTGAACACCTTTTCATCTGTAAGTCTGCTTTGGAGTGATGTCTACTTAGGTCTTCTGCCCATTTTTTAATTGAATTGTTTATTGTTTATGTTGAGTTGTATGAGTTACCCATATATTTTGGATATTAACTCCTCACCAGATATATAATCTGCAGACATCCTCTCCCATTCAGTAGATTGCCTTTCATTGTGATGTGGGTTTTCTTTGCTCTGCAAAGCTTTTTGGTTTGATGTAGTCCCATTTGCTTATTTTGCTTTTGATGCCTGGGCAATTATTTGTTACAATCAGCTGGTTAGCAAACACATCCCATATACTACCTTAATCTTCCTTTGCTATGAAAAATGACAAATTACAATTTTCTGGGGCTAAGATGTTAGCATCTTTTGGAGGTGATCACTCTCTATGCTATAAAATCTTTTTCAGTAATATATAATTTGGCTTCTCAATGACACATCCTATACTAGAGGTACAGTACACGTAATTCGTGCACGTGGAAGGAAGGGTCCCTCAACCCGGCCTGTGCACTCTCATAGTCTGGAAGCCCTAGGGAGATGTCTGACTGATGGCTTAGGCCCACTCCAGGCCTAAGCTGTCAGTTTGACATCATTAGCACTTCTGCAGAGGTGGGAGAGTCTCCTGCCACTGCCGTCGCACTCGCCAGCTATGAGCCTGGCTCAGGGTTTCTGGCTGAGTGGCACTCCCCCTGTGGGAGTGCACTGACCATCAGGGGGCAGCTCCTGCATTGAGCATCTTCCCCCTGGTGGTCAATGCATATCATAGCAACTGGTCATTCTGCCATTCAGTTCATTTGCATATTAACCTTTTATTATATAGGATTATATAGTATAATAAAAGCCTAATATGCAAATTGTCCCCTCGGGCAGTCGTTCGACTGGGAGTTCAACAGGGAGACCGGGAGTTCGACTGCTAGCTATGATGTGCACTGACCACCAGTGGGTGGTACAGAATATGTTTATACTTCTGTATAAACATATGGGCATTAATGACATGCTGGGCATTAATGACATGCTGCGACCTCTCACTGGCCACCTGGGGGCAAGGGTGATGGGGACGGAGGTGCAGTAGAATGTGGGGTGTCCGCTGAGCTCGCTCTCACTCCCCCTGCTACCCTTCCCTGGGATGCCAGAGCTCACATGCAAGGGAAGCCCCCATGCTCAGGTGCCAGGCACCCACGAGGAGCCTGCCCTGCACCTGTGTGGCCTCTTCCGAGTGAGCCAGGCCACAACTGCCAGGGGCCGATTAGGCTCCCCATGGGTTCGTGCAGAAGCCAGTCTGCAAGGCTGGCCAGGAGAGAGCACACTGCCTGCCCTGCTTCTGTGCGGTGCCACTGGGTGGCCCAGAGGCCCATGCTGTACCTCAGCCCTCGGCCTCCAGCCGTGCTCACTGCATCTCTGCATGGGGACTCAGGCACCATGACTCAGGTGGAGGCGGGCTCATGGGGCCCAGGGGCACAGGTGCTGCAAAGGGCCTGGAGGTCAGCCAGATGCTCACACTTTGATCACTGGCTAGGACTAAGGACCGCACCAATGCACGAATTTCATGTTCTGGGCCTCTAGTATACAATAATTGAAGAAGGCATTTTTCAGGAGCTAATTATATAATGTCATTCATGAATCCTTATATGAAACTAGAGGCCCAGAGCAATAAATTGGTGCACAGGTAGGGTTCCTAGCAGCTGCTGGCTGCTGGCTGGGGCCTTCCTTCCCCAACCAGTGGCTGGGGCCTTCCTTTGTTCCACACCATCCCCTGGTGGTCAGCGCATGTCATAGTGAGCTGTCAAGCTCCCGGTTATTCGAACTCCTGTTTGGTTGAATTCCTGCCTGAGGGGACAATTGCATATTAGCCTTTTATTATTCATAATAGAACATATAAATTTATAATATAAAAAAATTTATAATAGCTTCCAGAATGAGTGAAAACCCTACTTGTTCAAAATTACATGCAACTATGATTTTTATTCAGAGGATGTAAATCTACCTGCACCTGACTCTAACACAGAGCCACAGCATTGCTGCTCAGAGTGGTCCTCAGACCAGGACCTGCAACATCAACATCACACAGGACTTTGATTCTCAGAATCTCAAGTCCATCAGGATCTGATAATTCAGATTCTGCATTCAAACTAGACTCCTGGGTGACTCATATACACACAGACATTCTAACAGGTGTGAGATGACATCTCACTGTGTTTGAGATAGTCCTGGGGAAGTTGGAAAAGTGCTGGTCTAGACTAGGTGTTCTCATCTTTTCATGCTGTCAACTGAAGCAGGATAATTATGTGTGTTGGGTATTGTTCAGCAGCATCCATCAGACATTGCCAAATAGCCCCTGAGGCACAGTCACCTCTGGTTGAGAACCACTGCCCCACAGTGGAAGCTTTTGGAAGCATCTGGACAGAATTCCAATCAAAACCCCATCTCTTATCAATTTGACCTCTGAGCAGATCAGTAAACTCCTTTAGGCCCCATTCTGCAATGGGGAAGAGAATTCATAATAATACTATCTCATAGAATGGACTTTTCTAAAAATTAAACCAGACAATTCCTATAAAATGTTAAACTCAGGTCATCTATATATTAAAATCCTAAGTGACCTTTTCAGCAGAATGACCAGAACGACAGGTCGCTATGATGTGCACTGACCACCAAGGGGCAGATGCTCAATGTAGGAGCTGCACCCTCATGGACTTCCACCTCCAAAGGTGCACCGCTCCAGGAGCAGTAAGTGCAACCTCCCCCTCCCCAGCGGCAGAGCTCCTGACACCACTTTCTTTCTTTTGTTTCCAGCTGCACAGGCAGCCAGGGCACACCACTCCTTAGGCAGCGCCTGGGAGCCACTGGGAGCCCCTGCTGGTGTGATTCTTTACAGAAAAGGGTGCGCTGCCCCGAAGTAGAAATTCTGAATTTCCTCTGCCTGAATAACTGCCCACAGACACCACAGCTGTGTAACTTCAGCACCAGGGCCCCTCAAAGTGTGTCAGAGCTCTGCACTGGCAAACTCACCACCACAGATGTGCACATTTCCAAAGGGAAGGTACCCTGAGCCCATATATCCACAGGGTCCTCTGGGGAGCTGTTTTGAGCCCCAGCTGGGTATGATTCTGTACAGACAAGGACACGCTGCCCCACAGTAGAAACTCTTAACCCCTTCCTCCTGAATAATTGCCCACATACACCCCAGCTGCTTAACTTCAGTGCCAGGGCCCCTCAAAGTGTGTCAAAGCACTGTGCAGGCAAACACAACGCCAGTTCACACACGCATTTCCAACAGGCAGGCACCCTGAGCCCATCTATCCACAGGGCGCTTGTGGGAGCTGCTGTGAGTCCTGGCTGGGTGTGATCTTGGACAAACGGGGACATACTACCCCTGGCAGTAGAAATTCTGAATTCACTCATCCTGGATACCTGTACATAGATGCCTCAATTATGCAGCTTCAGTGCCAGAGCCCCTCAGAGTACTTCAATGACCCTTGCTGGCAAATGCACTGCGAGTGCCCCCGTGATTCACTACAGGGAGCGTGCGCATAACCACCACAGGTGCAGCAGCAAAAGCTAAGTCTGGCCACCCCACAACTACAGAACTCTGACAACACAGTCATGCCTTTCCAGAATGCAGGCCTCCTGAGACCCATCACCCCAACAGACGGTTCCTGGGTGCCATTATGAGTCCCCGCTGGACACGTGCAATTTCAATCAAGGGCACAAGACAGTAAAAATTGGGACACCCCCCTCCACAGCTGCTGAGTTCTAGACACAGCAGTGGTACCTTTCCAGCTCACAGGCCTACATCAAGAGAACCCAAATATCTCAAGTAGTGAGCTACACTAGATTACCAAGCCCAGGAGACCTTGAGAGATCACACCAGTAGCACCATCCCCAAAAGAACCTGAGTATCAAACCAATCAGACCTACAATTAAAACATTAGAGCAAAACATGGGAAGACAAAAAGGCAATCCCCAAAGGAAAGAAAAAGAGGAATCACCAGAAAGGGAATTAAATGAAATTGAGGTTAGCATCATATTGGATAAAGAATTCAGAGTAAAGGTTATAAGTATTTTTAAACAGTTGGATGACAAATACACACAACTCAATGACAAATATGCACAACTCAATGAGAACTATAAGGAGCTGAATGAGAATGTCACCAACATGAAAAGGAACCAAGAGGAGATAAAGAACAACATAGTTGCAATAAAGAACACAATGGAAGGCTTAAACAGTAGACTAGAAGAGGCTGAGGACCACATCAGCGAATTAGAAGACAACGTAAGAAAAAACATACAAACACAGCAGCAACTGGAAAGAAGACTTAAAAAGCAAGAGGAGAGCCTAAGAGAACTTTGGGACAACACAAAACAAAACAACATTCACATAATAGGAGTACCAGAAGGAGAAGAAGAGAAGCAAGGAATAGAAAACCTGTTTGAAGAAATAATGACAGAAAACTTCCCTGATATTGGCAAGAAAAAAACTATGCTAGTCCAAGAAGTTCATAGAATCCCAAACAAGTTGAACCCCAAAAGACCAATACCAAGACACACCATAATTAAACTGGCGAACACCAACAACAAAATAAGAATCGTAAAGGCTGCCAGAGAGAGAAAGAAAGTTACCTACTAGAGATCTTCTATTAGAATATCAACTGATTTCTCAACAGAAACACACCAGGCCAGAAGGGAATGGAATGAAATATACAAAATGATGCAAAGCATGGGACTGAATCCAAGAATACTGTACCCAGCAAAGCTATCATTCAAAATTGAAGGTGGAATCAAGAGCTTCACAGACAAAAAAGGACTAAGGGAGTTTATTACCACCAAACCAGAAATGTAAGAAATGCTGAAGGGTCTGCTGTAAAAAGAAGAAATATGAAGTGAATAAGGAACACAGGGGTAAAGAATAAATATGGGGACAAACAAGTACCTATAAATACTTGTTTAAAATTATAAATAATAACTATAAATGTAAATGGATTACATGCCCCAATAAAAAGACATACGGTAACTGAGTGGATAAGAAAACATGACCCATATATCTGCTGTATACAGAAAACCCACCTCAGAAAAAACGAAGCACACAAATTGATGGTGAAGGTATGGAAAAAGTTTTTCAGGCAAATGGAAATGAAAAAAAAGGTGGGGTAGCAATACTTATATCTGACAAATTAGACCTCAAAGTGAAGGACATAAAAAGAGATAAGGAAGGCGACTTCATAATACTAAAGGGAGCAATCCAACAAGAAGAATTAACCCTGGTAAACATATATGCACTCAATACAGGAACATCCAAATACATAAAAAAACTCGTGAAGGATATCAAGGGAGAGATTGACAGCAATAAAATCATAGTAGGAGACTTTAATACCCCACAATCACCATTGGACAAATCCTCTAAACAAAAATCAGCAAAGAAACATCAATTCTAAATGACTCACTAGATCAGATAGAATTAATTGAAATCTTCAGAACATTTCACCCCAAAACCACAGAATATACATTCTTCTCAAGTGCACATGGGTCATTTTCAAAGATAGACCATATATTGGGTCACAGGCAAAGTCTCTTCCAATTCAAGAAGATAGAAATCATATCAAGCATCTTCTCAGATCACAATGGCATAAAACTGAAAATCAACTACAATAAAAACAATCCAAAAAAATCAAACACATGGAGACTAAATAGCATGCTATTAAACAATGACTGAGTTATCAGAGAGATCAGAGAAGTAATAAAAAAAAACATCATGGCAACAAATGACAATGGAAACACAGCAATCCAAAATCTATGGGACACTGCGAAAGCAGTCTTGAGAGGGAAGTTCATAGCTCTACAAGCCTACTGAAAAAAACAAGAAACAATGGTAATAAATTACCTAACCCTACAACTCAAATAGTTAGAAAGAGAACAACAAGAAAAGCCCAGTGTAAGCAGAAGAAAAGAAATAATAAAGATCAGAGTGGAGATAAATGATAAAGAGACCAAAAAAAAAAAAAAACCAATACAAAAGATCAACAAAACCAAGAGCTGGTTCTTTGAAAGGATAAACAAGATTGATGAACCTCTAGCCAGGCTCACCAAGAAGCAGAGAGGACCCAAATAAACAAAATCAGAAATGAAAGGGGAGAAATAACAACAGACCCCAAGGAAATACAAAGGATTGTTAAAAAATACTATGAACAACTCTATTCCAAAAACTCAACGACCTGGAGGAAATGGACATATTCCTAGAAAAATACAACCTTCCAAAACTCAATCAGGAAGAATGTAAACATCTCAATAGGCCAATAACTATGGAAGAAATTGAAGCAATCATCAAAAAGCTGCCAGCAAACAAAAGCCCGGGCCAGACAGCTTCACAGGGGAGTATTACCAAACATTCAAGGAAGAACTAAAACCTATCCTTCTCAGACTATTCCAAAAAATTCAAGAGGAATGAACACATCCAAACTCCTTTTACAAAGCCAGCATCACCCTAATACCAAAACCAGATAAAGACAACACAATGAAAGAAAATTACAGGCCAATATCCCTCATGAACATAGATGCCAAAATCCTCAACAAAATTCTAGCAAATCAGATCCAGCAGTACATCAGAAAGATCATACACCGTGACCAAGTAGGATTTATCCCAGGGATGCAAGGATGGTACAATATCTGCAAGTCAATAAATGTGATACCTCACTTAAACAAATTGAGAGATAAAAACAACATATTCATATCAATTGATACAGATAAAGCATTTGACAAAATCCAACACCCATTTTTGATAAAAACTCTCAACAAGGTGGGAATAGAAGGATCATACCTCAACATAATAAAAGCCAATTATGAAAAACCCACAGCCAACATCATACTCAGTGGGCAAAAACTAAAACCATTTCCCCTGAGAACAGGAACAAGACAGGGATTCCCACTCTCACCACTCCTGTTCAACATAGTACTATAAGTTTTAGTCATTGAAATTAGACAAGAAGAAGAAATAAAAGGCATCCAAATTGGAAAAGAAGAAGTAAAGCTATCCTTATTTGCAGACATGATATTGTACATAAAAACCCCTGAAAGACTCCTTCAAAAAACTAATAGACTTAATAAATGAATTTGGCAATGTAGCAGGATACAAAATTAACACCAAAAAATCTATGGCATTTCTATACACCAATAGTGAACTTACAGAAAGAGAGACTAAAAAAGCATTCCCATTTACCATTGCACCAAAACAATTAAGAAACCTAGGAATAAACTTAACTAAGGAGAAAAAAGACCTATATGCGGAAAACTACAGGACACAGAAAAAAGAGATAGAGAAGACATAAACAGCTGGAAGAACATACCATGTTCATGGATTGGTAGAATCAACATCATTAAAATGTCCATACTACCCAAAGAAATCTATAGATTCAATGCACTCCCCATTAAAATACCAACTGCATATTTCACAGACCTACAAAGAACTCTCCAAAAATTTATCTGGAATAAAAAAAGACCCTGAATAGCCATAGAAATCCTGAGAAAGAAGAAAAAAGTAGGTGGGGTCTCAATACCAGGTTTCAAGTTGTATTACAAAGCCACTGTTATCAAAACAGCCTGGTACTGGCAAAAGAACAGACATATAGACCAATGGAATTGAATAGAGAACCCAGAAATCAACCCAAACCACTATGCTCAATTAATATTTGACAAAGGAGGCATGAACATACAATGGAGTCAAGACAGTCTCTTCAATAAATGGTGTTGGGAAAATTGGACAGATACATGCAAAAAAATGAAACTAGACCACCAACTTACACCATACACAAAATTAAACTCAAAATGGATAAAGGACTTAAACATAAGATGGGAAACCATAAAAATACTAGAGGAATCCACAGGCAGAGAAACCTCAGACATATGCCAAAGCAATTTCTTCACCAATACAGCTCCTAGGGCAATGGAAACTAAAGAGAAAATAAACAAATGGGACTACATCAAAATATAAAGCTTTTGCACAGCAAAAGAATCCATCAACAAAACAACAAGAAATCCCACTGTATGGGAAAACATATTTGCCAATGTTATCACTGATAAAGGTTTAATCTCCAACATCTATGGGAACTTATACAACTTAATAAAAGGAAGATAAACCATCCAAATAAAAAATGGGCAATGGACCTAAATAGAATCTTTTTGAAAGAGGACAGAAGAAAGGCCAAGAGGCATATGAAAACATGCTCAAAGTCACTAATTATTGGAGAGATGCAAATCAAAACGACAATTCGGTACCATCTCACACCTGTCAGAATGGTTATCATCAACAAATCAACAAACTACAAGTGCTGGCAAGGATGCGGAGAAAAAGGAACCCTCGTGCACTGCTGGTGGGAATGCAGACTCGTGTAACCACTGTGGAGAACAGTATGGAGTTTCCTCAAAAAAGTAAAAATGGAACTCCCATTTGACCCAGTAATCCCACTTCTAGGAATATATCCCAAGAAACTAGAAACACGAATCAGAAAGGATATATGCACGCCTATGTTCATAGCAGCACAATTCACCATAGCTAAGATTTGGAAACAGCCTAAATGCCCATCAGCAGATGAGTGGATTAGAAAACTATGGTACATCTACACAATGGAATACTTCGCTGCTATAAAAAAGAAGGAATTTTTACCATTTGCAGCAGCATGGATGGACCTGGAGAGCATTATGTTAAGTGAAATAAGCCAGACAATGAAAGAAAAATACCACATGATCTCACTCATTTATGGAAAATAAAAAACATTATAACCTGATGAACAAAAAGATAGACACAGAGGCAGTAAAGCACCGAACAGACTGTCAAATTACAGCAGGAAGGTTTGGGAGGGGGTGCTGATAGGAGATCAACCAAAGGACTTGTATGCTGGGGAGTGTTGGCGGCGTCAGGGGGGTGAGGGGGCCAGAGATCAACCAAAGGACTTGTATGCATGCATATAAGCAGAACCAATGGACAGAAGACACTGGGAGGGTGGGATGAGGGCATTTGAGAGGAGGTAGGGGAGGCTGAGGGAAGGTCTATGGAGAAAAAAAAGAGAGAGATGTACTACTATATGTAGTACTTTAAACAGTAAAATAAAATTTTAAAAAAAGCAATATTCTGTACATTATGTTTGAAGAATAGGTTGATGGTAGAACATACCATGGTAGAAAAGGAAATTCTAATGACAAATATCAATGGAGATACTATACTGGGGACCAGATCACACCAACAATGGAAATTAATTCCTGATTCTAAAATAAATATGTCATTTATTCTCAATTACTAATGCTGGCTAATGTGATAATTAGTTATTCATTTTTCTTTCTAATTTCTGGTAATCAACTGCAAAACACGGAACCAGGCAATGGTACACAAATTTCAGAATTTCTTCTAGGAATTTCATAGTCACTGGAACTACAGCCCCTCGTGTCTGGGATTTTCCTCTCCATGTACCTGGTCACTGTGTTGGGAAACATGATCATCATCCTGGCTGTCAACTCAGACTCCCACCTCCGCACACCCATGTACTTCTTCCTCTACAACCTGTCCTTGGTAGACATCTCTTTCACCTCCACTACCATCTCAAAGATGCTGGTCAACATCCAGACACAGAGCAAAGCCATCACTTATGAAGTCTGCATCACACAAATATATTTTTATATACTCTTTGCACTGTTGGACAACTTAATTCTGGCTGTAATTGTCTGTGACCGGTTTGTGGCCATCTGCCACCCTCTGCACTACACTCTCATAATCCACGTCCGGTTCTGTGGACTGCTGGTTCTGGTGTCCTGGATCATGAGTGCACTGCATTCCTTGTTAGAAAGCTTAATGGTCTGCGCTTCTGTTCACACTTGGAAATCCCTCACTTTTTCTGTGAACTCAATCAGACGCTCCAACTTGACTGTTCTGACACCTTGCTTAACAACATTGTGGTGTATTTTTCAGGCCGCTAGGTGCTGCTCCCCTTGCTGGGATCCTTTACTCTTACTCTAATATACTTTCCTCCATATGTGGAATCCCATCAGTTCAGGGAAGTATAAAGAATTTTCTACCTGTGCATCTCACCTCTCAGTTGTCTCCTTATTTATGGTACGGGACTAGGAGTTCACCTCAGCTCCACTGCTACCCAAAATGCACACTCAAATGCAATAGCCTCGGTGAATGTACACTGTGGTCATACCCATGCTGAACCCCTTCATCTACAGTCTGAGGAAAAAGGACATAAAAAGAGCCCTGAAAATGTTCCTTGGCAGGTAAGCTTTTCAAGGGCCAACCAGTGGTCAGCAAACTCATTAGTTAACAGAGCCAAATATCAACAGTACAACGATTGAAATTTCTTTTGAGAGTCAAATTTTTTAACTTAAATATATAGGTAGGTATATTGTTATTAACTTAATTAGGGTACTCCTAATTTTGTGGAAGAGCCACACTGAAGGGGCCAAAGAGCTGCATGTGGCTCGCGAGCCGCAGTTTGCCGACCAGGGTATTAGGCTGAAGAATTGCCCAGGAATGCAGGGTGCAAATACTCAGAGCCAGAAATCTGACACAAATAAAACCAATATTTGACCATATGTATTTGGAAATTCTCATTTATCTCATAGGTTAACATGAATTAGTTTAGAGTAATTTATTCCCTTATGACATACTAGTATTTTATGATAAATAATTTTTCTATTGTTTTCCTAAAAGAATAGTTATGAATTATACTACCCCTATGAATAAAATTATACTTGGCTACTAAGGTCATTTGCATAATTTTATTTTAGAGGTAACTCTAAGACCACAGTTTTCAACTTCTATTTCATCATTGTTTTCTATAGATGCTCTTCTTGATAATGTAGATTTTAACATGCTAGTATGTTTTATAGCTGGTCTCCTAGTTTTCTATTCTTCATTCTATTATTCATCTCTGTGTCCATATGCCTATCATAGCCACTGGCAAAAATTGACTATCAAATACATTTTTTCAAGCGATTCTACAAGGAAATATACATGTTAATAAATAGATTGATCTAATATGGTTAGAGTCAGAGATGATCATAAATGTGATGAAGCAATAATAGCTATACAATTTTTTACTGTACAAAAAATGTTTTTCATTGCCCACATCTACTCAATAAAGTTGGAATATGCTTCACATTTGTAAGGCTCCTTATTCACTGGGGTAAAAAATTACATTCAGTATTATTATGATTTTTTTTCTGAACTATTTCATTGTTTCTGCTTGAAAACTTTTTTTTCACTCATTTTTTAAAAGTGAGATGGAGAGAGAGAGAGAGAGAGAAACATCTGTATGAAGAGAAATATTGATCAGTTGTATCTTGTAAGCATTCAAACTAGGGATCAAACCCACCACCTGGACATGTGCCCTGACTGAGAATAGAACCAGCAACCTTTCGGTGCATGGAACAATGGTTAACCAACTGAGCCATATAGGCCAGGGTTCCTTGAAAATTTTAAATGTACTCCCTACTAATGTGACTCCTTTAATATCTCCCCTTTTCTAATTTTTTCAAATTCACCCAAGGGAAAGTGAATGCACAATCTCAATATCATACAATATATATCTCCTTTACACTTGGGAATATCTTCAATCTTTATGACCAAAGGATGAATCACACAGGAGATAAAATTCTGCCTACTCATGTGAATAAGACCCACAAAATTTTCTGCACAACATGCATGTCCTTCCACCCTGTCCTGACTACCTGGAAGGGGTCACTTTTATACAGTCATCTAAAATATATTGGAATAACAGAATGATTGTTAGTGCTGTCCTCAAATATCAGTACAAATGCTAAAAGTAAGAAGTAGCAAATTATTAAAATTTCTCTCAGTTCTGTTTGCTTTGACTGTAGTTTCAATTCACTATCTATATATAAAAAATCCCAGCAACCCAAATGGCAGAACAATCGGAACAACCAGTTGCTATGATGCACACTGCAGTGGCCAACCAGCCCGATCTGGACCCTGATTGTCCCTCCCCCAAACTGCCATGGCCCTTCCCCCAGCCGGCTCTGCCCTCAATTGGGTTCCCCCAACTC
This sequence comes from Corynorhinus townsendii, assembly GCA_026230045.1. Lineage (NCBI taxonomy): Eukaryota > Metazoa > Chordata > Mammalia > Chiroptera > Vespertilionidae > Corynorhinus > Corynorhinus townsendii. Next base: position 81,917,111 of record JAPDVU010000006.1, read on the forward strand.
GATGGGGGCAGAGCTGGTGGACCAACCTCCCAGGGTCCCTCCCCTCCCCTCATCTAGCCAGCCCCCAATAGGCCTCAATTGCTGGCCAGGCCAAGGGACCCCAACCATGCACAAATTTGTGCACTGAGCCTCTAGTTGCTATATAACAAGCCATCCTAAAGGTAAATGGTTTAATACAAGTCCTTTATTTTCCAATGGGTTTGTGTAATGGGGAGATGTTCTGGTCTCTGCTGGTCTCCTCATGAATCTGTAGTCAGCTATGGGTCAGCTGAGGTGTCTCTACAGACCTTGGCTGGGCTTTCTAATATATTAGGGACTTAGCTACTGTGACTGACTTAGGGAGGGCTTGGCTGGAATAAATTAGCTCTGTCCACATGTTCTCTCCTTCTCTGGAAGGCCCACCTGGATTTGTTCACAAGGCTGAGGCCTGGTTTTGAAAGAGAGCTGCAGAAATGCACCAAGGCCTGGTAAAGCACACTCTCACTTGCACCATATTCTACTGGCCAAAACAAATAAAAAATCCTGAGTCCAGCCCAGACTCAAATGTGGAGAAAAAGACTACACCTCTGGAACTCACAGTCACATTGCCAAAGTCATGAAAGCAAGCAAAAAACTGGGGCCATCTATGGAAAGTGTCTATCACTTGCGTAAATTTTACTTCAGAATAAAGTTATTTCTGCCACCATCCTGAATGGCAGAATAGTCTTAGAGAAGAGAGTGAGAATAAATATATGTTTAATGAGCAGATGTGGAAATTCTACACTAAAGGGTCAAGCCCTCCAAATATAAACATGCCCCCTCTGCCACTTGCCTCCTGCTTACCATTTCTAGGCTTAAGAGAAAAAATTTTTTTTTCCTTCCAGATATCTGGAGTCCAGGGGCTTACCTCTTCGATTAACAGAGCTAGAGACCTATTGCTTTCTTGATAATCTTTTTTTTTTTTTTTGGCACCCTCATGTAGACATTGCTTTTCTTTTTATGAATCTGCTCTTAACATATTCATAATGATTTCCAATCTGATACTTGTATTTGTCTGGAGTGTGGGTCCTGATGGAAGGAGGTGGCATTTGAAATGCACATGCAACAGAGAAATTGTTATTTTAATGATGAGAGAGAGTTGCTGACATTATGCTCAGTGAGAGAAGCCAGTCACAAAAAGACAAATACTGCATGGTTTGACTTACATGACATATCTTGATGGGGGAAAATGAGACATTTGGGGGGCGAGGAGGGGGGCGGCTAGCAATCTGAATCTGTGCCAGTAACCTAATGCACATTCTTGTTAGCCTATAGTCTAGTCATTGCCCTTCTTTAATTATCTGGTCCTGCAAGACCTGTTTACCTAATTACTACTCCCATTTTAGAGATGCCATAAACCATGAATAATACACAACCCCCAGACGGAGTTATCAGCACTGGTGCCAGGCCAGGCCATTAGATGTGGTCTAACGGCCGCCACCCCAACACACGAGGCTTTTTGCAAAGCCCGCAAAAGGTCCAGAAGCATAATCCATATTTGGGGGACATAAAAACCAAAGGGTATAAAGGGAAAGCTTCCTCTATGTTGGCTGGCTCAGGATTTGGAAAGAAACAGCCTCCTCTGAGTCCTGTACTAGTACATGAGAAACATCTCAAAATAAATGTTTTTTTCCTGTGTATTTTTCAGTCACCTGGTAATTCTGTAACAATCTAAAGTAGTCAAATTCATAGAAACAGAAAATAGAATGGTTATTGCTGGACCTGGGAGAAGGGGAACTGGGGAGTAGACTTTAGTGGGTGAAGAGTTTCAGTTTTGCAAGCAAAGGAAAAAGTTTTGGAGGTTTATTGCATAACAATGCACATGTAATTAACACTACTGAACTGCACACTTAAAAATGGTTGGAATGTTAAATTTTGTTATGAGTTTTTTTTTATCACTTAAATTTTTTAATAAAAGGAAGGAAATTCTCAACATAGATGCCACAGCATAGGTGATCCTTAAGGACATTATGCTGAGTGAAATTAACCAGTCATAAAGGGACAAATACCATGTGACTTCACTTTTATGAGTTCCTCAGAGGAGTCAAACTCATAGAGACAGAAAGTAGAATTGTGGGTGCCATGGGCTGGAAGAGGAGAATGAGGAATGAGTGTTTAATGGGGATCAAGTTCCAGTTTGTGAAGATGAGAAAGATCTGGAGATGAATGATGGTGATGGTTGCATATGAATGTATTTAATGGCACTAAACTCTCAATTTAAAAAGTGGCTAACATGGTAACTTTTATGTTATGTGTATTTCACCACATTAGAAAAAATAAACTAAGGCAAGATTACTGGAGGGTCTACACACTGTTTAATTTTCCTTTTTGTCCAGACAATGGCCAGCTAATAAGAAAAATATCTGATGCTTTAAGCCCTAATATTTGGGGTTGGCTTGTTACAAGAGCATAACTGAGACCACCATGACTCAGATGTGGCAGCTGACACTTGAGTCCACTCCAGTGTGTGCTGATGCCCTCATCAATGAACCCCAGGACTGATACTAGGATGAGAAGTGAGGCACTTGCCTTGGGAACAAAATTTAAGGGGCACCAAAGAACTCAAGAGTCAAAATGGCTATTATTTGAATGCAGTGTTTTAAAAAAATCAAAATTAATGCAAAACATTCATGACAATTGAAATAGCAAACTGTTAAATTTAGATGGAATCACTGGGAATAACCCTCCATCACTTTTGGTGGATCAGTACTCCAGCTCCCTCACTTCTCAGCTGTGTGTCCTACATGCTCTCAGATGTCCCTAAAGGGACTGAGCCCCAGGTACTCATAGAAATATGCTCATTCAAACTCACAGTATTTGCTATCTACACCTCCCTATCTCACATCCCTTCTTTTCTATGCATGCTTTCTAAGATTCCTTTCTAATGAATTACCTGCACTCAATCCTTGTCTCAGACTCTGCATTCAGAGGAGACCAGCCCAGTGCAGATGACTATTACAATTTTATTTCAACCAAGCAAACACTATAAATCCTGATTCACCTCCTAATCTCTGACCAAATCTGTTGTGTTAGTGATTTGTTGTTTAGCAACAAATAGTCCTAAACGTAGGGGCCTAAAATAACAGCAAATGATTATGATCTCGGAGTTTTTGTGGGTCAGGAATGAGGTATGGCCTCTCTGGGTTCCTTGCTCCAGGGTTTCTAATGGGCCACAGTGTTAGCTGAGGACTTGATGAGGGAAGGGTCACTCCTTTCCAACCTGTCCTTGGCAGACATCAGTTTCACCTCTACTACCATCCCAAAGATTACAAATTTCTTCTACTTAAGGAGGGATTAAAATGCAAAATGATTTCACCCAGAGGAGGCTAAATGAATGAATTGTGACAATCTCAGTTTTCTTAACAAAATTTCATTGGATAAATATCTGTATTCACTTTTTAATGCTTATGTAAATTACCAACAAAGTGATTTAAAACAAACACATTTATGCTCTTAAAATTGCTGAGGTCAGAAACAGGAAATGGGGTCTCAGTGAGCTAAAACAAGATGTTTGCAGGGCTAGGTTTCTTCTGGAGGCTACAGGGAAGAATCTATTTACTTTTCTATTCTAAGCTTAGAGTAGAGTGCAGATATTTTCATTATATTTTTTATAATTAATGAATATTTCATAGTAAGGGACTAAATGACAGCTCTGAACTTGTGATGTAAGGTTGAAATGCCAAATTATTTTAGCTACTGTGTCATGAAGCCCAGTGTGTAACACTCAACATTTATATAAAAGGAACTTAGTTGATAAAAAGAAAAAAAGTAATTTTCTGGAGATATCATATGTCTGTATCACAAGCCCGTACTTGGAGATTGGAGTTTTTTAATCCAGGCTAGACCTTCAGTCTTAAATTTGGAAAATATTTAAATCAGGCTTGGGGTAGGTACTAGGAGGTTAGTCCTCTGAAAACTAACAAATTTTATGAGCAAGAACCAGTGAAAACTGGACTCACTTGAATTCTAAGCTGGTCTTTTGGGAACATAGAATCTCTAGGAAAACATTCCCTTCTGTCCAGGGAAATCAGCTTATTAGAGGCTGGAGTATCAAGACAGAAATGTAACTAATGTGCAGACATAGGGAACTGTATCTCCACATCTCCAGTCTGTCAGTGTGACCTTGGGCTGGATGGGACCTGGTTGTAGGGTTTGCAATCCTAAGTTTGTCTATGAGACCAATGTTTGCCTCCTTCCTGCTGTCTTGTCTGGGCAAAGAGCTTCAGTCTCCAACATCAACCATCCAGGAGGTTGGACTTTCCCATGAAGACCTTCCCCTCAGAGTTCCTAAACAGGTGAGTCCATAGGTCCAGTAGGCACTACAGGAAAGGGTCAGAGAGAATCAAAGCCAAACCCATGTACCTGAGGTCTCCTGACAGCCATCAGCCTATGGTTGTTTGATTGCCTGATTAACTAATTAATGATTAATTAATGATGCTAAAAGGAGAAATGAACATTGAACTCAGCAACGCATTGGTAATTGTTGACAATTAACTGACGGAAGCTCAATTAAGGGTGGCAATGGGAAACATAATGTATTCAAGTAAAAGTAGGACATGTACAATGAGTTTTGCAACTAAAGGAAGCAGGAACATAAGAGTAGTAGGTATGGAGAATGTCCAGTAAAGTGAGGGCAGTTCTTCTTTATTTTTATCATAGGGTCTAGTCAACTACATGTCCATATTGATGGGAAAGATCCAGATCCAATATATGTCTTACAAATATTACCTTACAACTGTAGTTCACGAGACATACATTTCACATGATCTTCTTTCACTCTGTAATTCAAGTCACATGTAACAGATTTTATTTCATAAGTAAAAATTGGTATGATAAATAGTTTAACTTTGCAATTACTTCACCTATGACCTAAATATATTTGTACATTATTCATTTGTTTTCACTCTTGTAAATTGTCTGTACAAGTCTTGACATTTGTATAGGGGGTCTGAGTGCTTTTATTTCTGATTTTATTGCATTCTTCTAAACAAGGAATTGGAGGTTTTTCCAACAACTTCGTTGTCATTGAGTACCTTTATGTATGTATATGTAGGGAATTGTGTTTATTAATAGTGTGGGCTCAAGTGTAACACTCAGACATATTGTATTTTCTCTATTGTTTTTTTAGTTTTTACTCTTCTTAATGAAAAAAAAATTTAGCTGTTACTTTTATATTCTTCACTTGTGAATCCTTGCTATTAAACAAAAATGAAAGTGAATATTCTGTGTATGTAATACTAGTAAATCACCCTACACAAATATTGTCAACTTGTCTCATATCTTCATTATTCCTTATTAGTGGCCTGGTGCACAAAATTTGTGCACGGAGGGGTGGTCCCTCAGCCCAGCCTACACCCTCTCCAATTGGGGACCCCTTGGGGGATGTCCAACCAGCAGTCAGACATCCCTTTTGCAATCTGGGACCGCTACTCCTAACCGCTCACTTGCGTCCCTGCCTGATCACCCCTAACTGCCTCTGCCTGCCTGCCTGATTGCCCCTAACCGCTGCACCTGCTGGTTTGATCTTGCCCCCAACTGCTCTCCCCTGCTAGCCTGATCTCATCCCCAACTGCCTCTGCCTGCCTGATCACCCCTTACTGCCCTCCCCTGCCAGCCTGAACTCACCCCAAACTGCCCTCCCCTGCTGGCCTGGTTTCCCCCAACTGCTCCCCCCTGACAGCCTGATCTCGCCCCCAATGGTCCTCCCCTGCCGGCCTAATCTTGCCCCCAATTGCTCTCCCCTGCTGGCCTGATCGCCCCTAACTCTGTCTGCCTGCCTGATCACCCCTAACTGCCCTCCCCTGTCAACCTGATCTCTCCCTCCAACTTCCTTCCCCTGACGGCCAATTTGGTTCTGATTGGTCAGTTTCTATGTCAGTCAGCATCAAAAGCTCCACCTCCTAGGCAGCCATTGGCTCTACACAGTTCACCCAGATTTGGTTCTGATTAGTCAGTTTCTATGCCAGTCAGCGTCTCCAGACCTACTTCCAGGCCTGATCCGCAGCACCCTGGGCAGTCAGTGCTGGGTTGCAGTCGCCACGGCAACCCAGCACTGACTGCAGGACTGACTTCTGGTGTTTGGTCAAGCTGTTGGTTGGTCTTTATGGACCCTGAGTTTTTATATATTAGGATTGTTCCTTCTGGCCTTTTGTGGTTAGCTCTATTTCCAAAATTTGCATCATCTACTGTCTTCTGGAAAACAATCTATTTTATATTTGATTAAAGATTATCTTTACTTTACTTTAGCAAATTGAATCCATATATCTTTATATAAGTAGGACTTATAACTTAGACTCTGCTTTCACCCTGATATTAAAAGCTCTTCTTTAATATTACATTACTACCACATTTTTGGAAATATAATCTGGAATTAGTGGCCCATATTGATATTATTAAGTTATTAGTATTTCCTACAATTATTTTGTAACCACTCTACTTAACCTAATTTCATTCCTACTGATAACCTTTACTTGATGAGTTCTTAATTTTTTAAAACACTTCTCTTCCTATGTTATGCACACATACACACTCATATGCTTTTGTACAAATGTATAAATACCAACCTGTGCTCATCAGAAATTCTCTTCATGGGTTGTACAGTCTTTTTTTTTCTGCATTAACTCTTTCTTATTCCTCAAAAATACCTCATGGTTTCTCCACCCCCCCCCCCAAACTACTAGTGTGATGCCAAGTATTTGTTACCAGGTGCACGTAATATTTTAGGATGTGGCTATGCTATTCACACATTGAAAGCTTTCCATATACTTTCTTGATATATTGCTATTATAACAATTATACAAAAATGTTTTGAGATTGTTATATTAAAATTCTGGTTCTCCACTAAAGGCAATATTGTTCTCCCAGGGCACAGTGAGCAATGTCCAGAGACATGGTTCCTTGTCACATGGAGGTGTAGGTAGAGCCCAGAGATGCCCTCAACATTCCGCAATGCACAAGAGAGACCACACCACAGGCAATGATCTGGATCAGAATGTCAATAGTACATAGATTAAGAAACCATGAGTTAAAGAATATATGTACTTGTAATATTTATAGCTGTCTTCAGGTTGGTTTCCCCATGTTGTAACACTTTACAGTTCTGCCAGAAATGAAAATAGAGTATCCCTTAGCTACCTGTTTATAAGTTCTAACCCTGGTCAACGTGACACCTTTTTAAGCTTTTCCCCAGGCTGACAGATGTGAAAGAATTTTTTTGTTGTTTTCTGAACTTTTTCTGAATTTGATCAAAGATTAATATGCTTGACAGTCTTGTTACTTAGAATTTAATTTTTCTATGCCTATTATTCTTTCATTATCAGCTTTTTAAATGATTTTTAACCTTCATTATGGTATGGGGAGGTAAAAGAGAGCAAAGGGGAATAAATAGTGATGTATTATAGAATTGTACACCTGAAACCTATTTAATTTTGTTAATCAATGTCACCCCAATAAATTCAACAAAAAATTTAAAATAACATAAAAATTAATACAAATTATTTTTTCTCAATTGACTTTGGGTGGTGCTTTAGCCATAAAAATATTTTACATTTTATTTAGTTAAACATGTCCATCTTATTACTCTGAGTCTCCTGGCATAATTATGATGATTTGGCCTATCCATAAATATTAATATGTCGTTTTCTATATATTCACCTAAAAAGGATTGGTTACACTTACAGTGAGTAGGCAATTTCTCTGATTTTTTAGTATGGTAAATAAGGTAGTAGATCATCTTCATTTTCTTCCAAGCCTATTTATTTTTCCAGCTTTTATTTAGCAATTCAATGTTTCCAAGTACTGTATGTTGAAATGCAACCTTCCCATGTATTCAATGTACTAATATACTAATAAGTACAGACCTAATTCCTGATTCATTCAACAAATACTCATTGAGCATCTGCTGTTTGCCACAATTTCTAAGAACATTAAAGACTATCTTCTGTCTATGCCTTTGCCAATTTAATTACTAATCCATGTTGGTATTACTAAATTATTGCTATTTTTCACCTTGATTGTATTAGTTTTTTTAAGAGTTCTAAGTGAGTTTATTTTTTAATGGTGCATAGCTGATAAAATTCTTAAAATGTAACCTATGGTAAACCCTTTTTCATTAAATACTCCCTATTTAGTCAGGAACAGCATCAAAATGTTCATCATATGGATCAGCAATGTAATAAAAGCTGGCTCTTCTATACAGTAGCTCAAACAGAAAGATTTCTCTAAGTTTAGTTTTCTTTCATTCCCCTTTTTCTTACAATAAAACCCCACTCTTATCTGCATTTCACTAACTGAAATCTGCAAGATGGGGTAAATACATATAGATCTGCAATGGATTTCTATTTCTGCTTGATCTTTTCACAAATTTAAAACTTCCAGTGAAAGCAAAATTAAATGAAATATACATATTCACTCAGCAAACATCAAACCTGAAAAATATTCAAGAAGTAGAAAATTCAAACTTCATGAGCATCTCTTCAGAGTATTTTGCCTTCAGTTAGTACACTAAGGACCATCAAATTATAGGGAGGATCTCACCACAATGAAAAGGTGGTCCTAAAAAACTGTAGTTTAAAAAATATGGTACAACTGTGGTAATGCCCATGCTCAGTCATTAATACAGTTCATGTAAATGGTAGGTTGGAAAAGTATATGTAACTGATTTGCAAAGGTTTCTCTGAACTACATAAAGTTTTATGTGGTAACCTCACTGCTTGCGAACAATAAGAACCAAAACACAAATATATGTGGCAATGAAGCCACATGCCTTTAAACTGTTCATCTTATATTTTCATTCAAATGAAAAAATCTAACTCAGTATGAACTTACCTGACTTAATTTCAGAAAGCAGCAAGCAGCCTTTCATTAAGTCTAAGAAAGATTTTATATTTGAATGATAAATCTGAGAAAAGAATAGAAAAATGAAAAAAAAAACAAAACCACAGTATCAACTCAAGAGAGTCTTTGGGAATTTTCCTCAAGTAAGTGTTAACTCTAGCAAGGATACAAGTATTCGGAGACAATAAATTAAGTAATGAGAAACAGCTTCAGTTTGATATGTGTATAATGCTAAGATGTGGCCACTGTTTTCTTTAAAAGAGTTATTTAAGTACAGATAATGGCTGATAACTCAAACTCCTCCATAGTTCTTTGTCCATAAGCAGGGAACATTTAGGGGTAAGTCTTAAAGAAGTCATGGGGTGTTGTACTATATGTGGGAGAGAACACGTCAGGAACTGCAACTTTTATCTTAGTAAAGGACCCCAATCAAATTTTCAACCCTGAGTTTGAGTCTCAAGCATGTTAAACCTGATGTACATATATGTTTAAGGCTTAATCCTGTAGTTCTTATATTCAGAAGCATTAACATTGTGAATATCCTTAACGCATTTATGTGTTATACGACACTGATGAGGAATCACTATGTTCTGGGCAATTATTATCCTGAACACCACATCCGCCAAGTCAGGAAAGGTATACTTATATAGGGGAAAACACTTGAAGTTTCCAGATTGCTTCACAATACATTTCATTAAGAACTGTACTGTATGGCAATGCTGATTTTTAAAAAAATCTCCCCCCCCCCCTTCAGTTAAGAGTGGTGGTGATTATTTGCTTACCACTGGTTTTCTTATATAGCATATACTTTCTTATGGCTGTATTCACTTGAATAAAGAAACCAAAGACAACTCCCTGAATTTTCCAGTATTTGATCATGGTACACCTCATCAAATGGTTGCTTCAGTGGTCTCAGTTCTAGAATTCAGAACTGCTGCTCTATCCTGTACATTTATTTAGAACAAGATAAGGCATGGCCAATAAATAAGCTGTAATTTACATCGTTATACTCATATGGTTGGCCATGGGAAAATGACATGTCTACATAAAGGTGTAGATCCTTGGGATAAGAGGAGATTGTGGGAGTATCACTAAAGATGCAAAAGCCATAAACAGAGAATTAACTTTCCTTATTGGTTTGGCTAACTGGTCTTCAAAGTATGTATATAAATATTTAAAATAACATTCTTTAGAAATTAGATCCAAAAACCAGAAAGAAAAGTGTTTTGAGATACTTTTCTGCTTCATTGCAAAAAATTTCTATACTCAATATCAAAGACAAAGGCAGAAGGGAGAAAATGAGTATATTAAACAAAAAAAGCGAACAGAGAATGCAATATTTTTTGAAATAGGGACTTAAACCTCAATGGAAAGATTTCCATTTTTCCCCCACTTTAGAGCTAATCAGCCAGAAAGGTGCTTAAAGTATGTCTGCATATTCAATGTTAAAAATAAATAAAAGCCAGGTTCTGATTCAGAAAATGGCTTGAGAACCTAAGGAAAGAAAATGAAGAAATTTCAAGATTAAAAAAAAATCAAGAGTGCTCACTTTGGCAGCACGTATACTGCAATTGGAAGGATACAGGGAGGATTGGCATGGTCACCATGCGAGGAGGACATGCAAACCTGCAAAGCACGCCATAGTTTTTAAAATAAACTAGTTTTTAAAAATCAATGTTTGATTTTGTGGCAAGAGCACATGCTAATGATTTTTCCTTTGGAGACAGCTGCAAGAAAGTGAATTGGAACATCTTGTTTGGGCCTGTTGCCTCCCGTACCACCACCCCAACTACAGCCTCAGCAGTCCATCCTGCAGAGAGGGCCTTCTATCATTTTTTTTTATTGAATTCAGTTGCTTAGAAATCACTTCTGTTTGACCAGGTTTCATTCTCCCTGTCATTCCTTTCATTTCATAACTTCACAATTATGGAAATGTGTTCCTACATAAGTGCACATACATATAGTCACACACATTTGTGAAAATACAAAGGTGAACAAAACAGGTGAAGCCCTTCTTGTCTGGATCTGGCACTGTGATGGTGAAGTCAGAGTACAATGAAATGAATGTTTGCTTGACAATGTGCTCAGGCTTAAATCATATGAAGAAAGTCATTCAGTGTAGAAGGATGGATTATTGTAGCATGTGCAGGATTTATTGATCATGTCCTGGAGGCCTTTTCATGTTGGATGAAGACCAGAACCAGAATTAGACTGAGCCCCTTGATTTATCAAAAGGAGCTCAAAACTTAAATTCAAAGAATAACAAAGATGTTACATGAGAAAAGTGAGACAGGGGCTTGTCTCATTTTCCATCAACCATATAAAAACCAACTGGTCAAAAAAATACAGAAGAGGCACAGGAAAACAATGGTCTTCTACTACTTGATGTTAAAAATATTCAACCTGTGTTGTTTTTGTATATTGCCTTTAGTGAGTTACTGGTTTATTTTTTGGTCAGTTTTTACTTGGGGTAGCCAATCTGTAAGGTGTTTCACACCATATATTTACAACTACCTTAGTTTCATGGACAATTTTTTTAAAATAAATCTTTATTGTTCAGATTATTACAGGTGTTCCTCCTTTTTTCCCCCATAACTCCCCTCCACCTGATTCCCCACCCCACCCCATGCCCTTACCCCCTGCCACTCTCTTAATCCATAGGAGTAAGATTTTTGTCCAATCTCTTCCCGCACCCTTCACACCTGCTTCCCCTGAGAATCGTCAGTCCACTCCCTTTCTATGTCCCTGATTCTATTATATTCACCAGTCCATTCTGTTCTTCAGATTTTTTATTTACTTGATTTTTAGATTCACTTGTTGGTAGGTGTGTATTTAATGTCCTTTTGTTCTTCATAATTTTTACCTTTACCTTTTTCTTCTTCTTCCTCTTCTTAAAGAATACCCTTCAGCATTTCATGTAATCCTGGTTTGGTGGTGATGAACTCCTTTAGCTTTTTCTTGTCTGTGAAGCTCTTTATCTGACCTTCAACTCTGAATGATAGCTTTGCTGGGGAGAGTAGTCTTGGTTGTAGGTTCTTGCTGTTCATCACTTTGAATATTTCTTGCCACTCCCTTCTGGCCTGCATAGTTTCTGTTGAGAAATCAGCTGACAGTCGTATGGGTACTCCCTTGTAGGTAATTAACTGTTTTTGTCTTGCTGCTTTTAATATTCTCTCTTTGTCTTTTGCCCTTGGCATTTTAATTATGATGTGTCTTGGTGTGGTCCTCTTTGGATTCCTCTTGTATGGGGTTCTGTGCACTTCCTGGACTTGTACATCTATTTCTTTCACCAGGCAGGGAAAGTTTCCTGTCATTATTTCTTCTAATAGGTTTTCAATATTTTGCGCTCTCCCTTCTTCTGGCACCCCAAAAAATTCGGATGTTGGTTCGCTTAAAGTTGTCCCAGAGGCTCCTTACACTATCTTCATATTTTTGGATTCTTTTTTCTTTTTGTTTTTCTGGTTGGATGTTTTTTGTTTCCACATATTTCAGATCTTTGGTTTGATTCTTGGGGTACATTGATCTACAGTTGAGTTTCTGTATATTCTTTATTTCAGACAGTGTATGCTTCATTTCTGACTGATCCTTTTCCATTTTTTTGGCATTCTCATTAATATCCTTAAAGGTCTCATCAAGTTTCTCAGCGGTTTTTAGAAGATTCTTGAGTAACCTTATACATGTGGTTCTGAACTCTATGTCATCCAGTAGTTTGCTTTCCTCTGTTTCTTTCATTCGTGACATGTTTCTTTGTCTCCACATTTTGGCTGCTTCCCAGTGTTGATGGAGTAGCTTTGTGTGGTAGGTGATCTATAGGGGGCAGTAGCTCAGCCTCCTCAATCACAGAGGTGGATGCTCTTGGTACACCCCTTTGTGGGCTGAGTGCAAAGTCTTGGTGTAGTTAAGCCTTAATTGCTGTTGGTACACTGGGAGGAATTGACCTCCAGGCCAATTAGCTGTGAGCACTCACTGTGTCTATAATGGAAGAACTGCTGCGCTGAAGACACGCTTATGGGCAGGACTTGTTTCAGTGGGGCTTTGGTGCTCACTGAGTTTGCCTCTTGAATGTGTCACTTATGGATGTGAGGAGTTGAAATCTGGTGTCTCACTCTGACCACTAGGTACACTGGCTTCTGGATCTCCAATGGGGTGCAGGTCAGCTACTGTCTGAGGCCACCCAGCAGGAGCTACAGTGAGAGCTGCAGTTTTCTCCTCTTTGCTTGTGGTTTGGAGGTTTTGGAGCTGTCTGACCCAGGCTGCAAGTTTGCTAGGTTAAGCTGCCATAGAGCAGAGCTTTCTTATGCTAAATCCGCTGCTTGGAGCTTGGGTGGGTTTGTAGGTTGTTCAGGGCAGGGTCTCAGGGTGTCACTAGGCTAGGGCGTGGCAAACAGCAATGGCTGCTAGTTAGCCGGTTCTGGGTCCTGACGGCATCCCGTGCCCCAGCACTGTAAACAATTATTCCTGCGCGCAGCTCTGCAAGCAAGCCACCCTCACTGGCAGACAGTCCAGCTTCTCCCCGTAGGAGTTTGGGTCCCCCGCGTCTCCCCAGAAACTGTATTTCAGGGGGCTTGTCTCCCTTTGGGTTGAAAAAAGCAACGCCCGCCGCCAGCCCTATCACGCGCCTCCATACCTCAGCTTTTCAGCGCTCGTGCACGTCTCAATGCTCTTTTCTCTTTCCTTCTAGTTGTAGAACTTCCACTCAGCCAGCTTTCCCATGGTTCTGGGTGATAGACGTTTTGTCTTTTAGTTGTATTTTTGAAATTGTTGGGCGAGGCAGCAGCTTAGGTGTTTACCTACTCCGCCATCTTGGATTCTCGACAATTTTATTTATTCTTCTCTATTAAGTTTGCTTAGTCTCAAGGGGGTATAATTGGAAAGCAGCCAGAATCCAAAGAAGATGTTTCTTCCTCATTGTCTCTCAGGGACCAACTGAGCTAATTGGAACTCTTTTCTTCCTCATGTACATTTTATTGCTCACTTACTTCTAATGTTTATTTAAACTATTTTTATGTTTCTTTAAATACAGGGCAGAAAAATGGACACAGCAATATGAAACCCCAAGCTTATGTGTCCATGGAGGCTTATGATAGGAATGTTTGGGTACTTTTCTAAGTTCTTTTTTAAAAAGATTCTGATCTGGACAGCTTGACTTATGTCTACTTATCATAGCCTACATAGTGTGGAAGGGAGTGAGAAGGACATGGAAATAACACACATGAGGAAGCCATGGTGTGTGTGTGTCTGTGTGTGTGTGTGTGTGTGTGTGTGTGTGTGTGTGTGTGCGTGCCTTGTAAACTGAGAGCAGTCCTCAGAGCAGGGGGGCCTGGACTGATATATTCCAAGGTGGAGAAGGTATTTAGGAGGAGATCCTTTGCAATTCACAGGATGCTTTTGCAACCAGATTACTTAGTGCCAGATTTACATAGTGTACACAAGGCACTCTCTGTGATTTGAAGTTTCAACAGCAACACACTGCCACCTTGTTTCTTAATATTCTCTGACACCATCTCTTCTCCTGCTCTAATGTGCTCATTCCCCTTGACACACTGGCTCAGGTTAAGTCTTGGTTTTCTGAAACAATAATATTTTTCAGGGCCCTTACACTGACTGATCTTTCTGCCTAACAAACACATCCCCTCAGTTTCCAGTTTAGTCTTCTTTGAAGTGTCTGTTAAAGACTCACTTGTGGCAAGTCTTGGCTAAACACCATCCTATATAATAAAAGCCTAGTATGCAAATCAACTGAACAGCAGAACAACCCTTTGCTATGACACACACTGACCACCAGGGAGCAGACAATCAACACAGGAGTTGCCCCTAGTGGTCATTGTGCTCCCACAGGGGGAGCACTGCTCAGCCAGAAGCCAGGCTCATGGCTGGCGAGCACAGCGATGGTAGTGTGAGCCTCTCCAGCCTCCACTGCAGGCGGGTGGTAAGGCGCGATGGTTCCTGGACTGTGAGAGCCTGGACTGTGAGAGGGATGTCTGACTGCTGCCATAGGGGTTGGGCCTAAGCTGGCAGGTGGACATACCCCGAGGGGTTTCCAACTGCAAGAGGGCTCAGGCTGGGCTGAAGGACACTGCCCTGCACACCGCCCCCCACAAGTGCACAAAACTCATGCACTGGTCCTCGAGTAAAAAATACACCCTCTACTCTTTCTATTTAATGTGATTTACTTTATATCAGCTGCACCATAGTCAATATATATTCCTCAAATGCATGATAGATATTCTCAATAACACAGTCATAAATATTATACTTGAAGAGCAGGTTGGTGGTAGAACAGGAAATTCTAATGAGAAATGACAATAGAGATACCATAATGGGGACTAGATCACACACCAAATATAATTATTATAAAACATGAATGTGTCATTTATTCTCAGGTACTAATGCTTGTTAATGTGAAAATTGGTTATTTGTTTTTCTTTCTCTCTCTCTTATTTTTTTTTCTTTAGTAGTCATCTCTGACATATGGAACCAGGCAATGGTTCAAAACTTCAGAATTTCTTCTTCTGGGACTTTCACAAGCACAGGAACTACATATTTGGGCTTTTCCTCTCCATGTACCTGGTCACTGTGTTGGGAAACCTGCTTATCATCCTGGCCATCAGCACAGACTCCCAGCTCCACACAGCCATGTACTTCTTCCTTTCCAACCTGTCCTTGGTAGACATCTATTTCACTTCTTCCATCATCCCAAGATGCTGTGGAACATCCAGACACAGAAAAATCATCACCTAGGAAGGCTACATCACCCAGATGTATTTTTTCATACTTTTTGCTGGGTTGAATGACTTCATTCTGACTGCGATGGCCTATGACAGGTTTGTAGCCATCTGCCACCATTTACACAATACAGTTATCATGAACCCTGGCTCTGTGGACTGCTGGTTCTGGTGTCCTGGATCATGAGTGCCCTGAATTCCTTGTTAGAAAGCTTAGTGGTGCTTGGTCTGCCCTTCTGCTCAAACTTGGAAATCCCTCAATTTTTCAGTGAACTCAATCAGGTGGTCCAACTTGCCTGTTCTCACACCTTTCTTAACAGCATGATAATGTATTTTGCAGCTGGACTGCTAGGTGGTGGTCCCCTTGCTGGGATTCTTTACTCTTACTCTAAGATTCTATTCTCCATATGTGGGATCCCTTCAGCTCAAGGGAAGTATAAAGCATTTTCTACCTGTGTGTCTCACCTCTCAGTTGTCTCCTTGTTTTATGGTACTAGCCTTGGAGTTTACCTCAGCTCCACTGCTAGTACCATGCAGAGTCAAGTACAACAATGCACAGTCAAGTGCAACAATCTCAGTGATGTACACTGTGGTCACACCCATGCTGAACCCATTCATCTACAGTCTGAGGAACAAGGACATAAAAAGAGCCCAGAAAATGTTCCTTGGCAGGTAAGCTTTTCAAGTGCCAACTGTACTGAGCTCAATAATTGCCCAGGAATGCAGGATTCAAAGCCTCCGAGCCTGAAGTCTAATAAAAATTAATCCAATCTTTGGACCATATGTAATTGAAAATTCTCATTTATCTCATGAGTTAACATGATTTATGTGCTGCACTCAGCATGACCATGGGTGAACCTGAGTGGGGGCAGTGAAGGATTGAAGAAGACAGACAAGAGAATAAAGCTGGGGCTAGGTGGGATGCTGCTTCTCTGATGGAGAGACAGTGCAACGGCCTGTAAGCTGAGTACTTTATAGCCATATTCCATGAGGCAAAGTAAGGGCATGGTTACAACGTTCTCCTGGGTTTCAAATCTACTCAATTACATGCACCTGATCAAGCTTTGTTTACTTGCTGCACCTCCTGCAGCTGATATCTCTTAGCCATATGGGACCATAGGTTTGGACCATAAAGTCCAGCTTACAACTATAGCCTTTGGCTCTATTTGTGCTGGGACTTGCACGTGGCTTTGCCAGGAGAGAATCGTGCCCTTTCATTCGTCCCAGGCTTGAACCTGTCCAAACACTGTAGCTGCTCTCCACAGAATTACTTTAGCATAATTTATTCCCTTATGACATATTCCTAGTAATTTTTCTATTGTTTCCCTGAAAATATGGTCATAAATTATATTGCCCCTATGGAAAAAACTACACTTGGCTGCTTATGTCACTTGCATAATTTTATTATAGAGGAAACTCTGAGACCACAGTTTTCACTTTATATGTCCATCATTATTTTCTATAGCACCATCTTACTGCTCTTCTTGATAATGTAGACTTCAACATGCTAGTATGTTTTATGGCTGGTCTCCTGGTTTTATATTCTTCATTCTTTTGTTCAGCTGTGTGTCCACATGCCTACCATATCCACTGTCAAAAACCGACTATCAAATACATATGTCCAAGAAGAATCTACAAGGAAATATACACTGATTGGCCAGATTATTATGATCTCTGAACGCATAGTAACCTGGCCACTCAGTGTATATCCTACATAAAAAAAGGCTAATATGCAAATTGTCCCCTTGCCCAGGAGTTCAACCAGCAGGCAGGCCGGCCAACCGCCCATGTATATACTGAGTGGCCAGATTATTATGCATTCAGAGATCATAATAATCTGGCCACTCAGTGTATATTTTAATAATTAGGCTGATCTTATATGGTTAGGATTAGAGATGACCTTAAATATAATGAAACAAAAACAGCCATATAATTTATTACTATACAAAAATGCTAGACATCAATTCTGAACTGTGCAATATGGTCTTTACCCAGTGGCTTCTTTGGTTGGACTGTCTAACTGTGCACCGAAAATGCTGTGGGCTTGATACCTTGTCAGGGCATATATCTAAGTTGCAGGTTACATCCCCAGGCATGCTGCATACTGGAGGCAATCAATCAATGTTTTTCTTACGCATCAATGTTTTTCTCTCTCTCTTTCTCTCTCCCATTCTCTATCTCTCTCCCTTTGTTCATTTTCTTTCTCTTTAAAACATCAATTAAAAATAAAGTATAAAATATGAGGTCCATGTGTAAGGATCCTTATTTATTTGCGTGAATTGTTTTATGTTTGTATTTTTCTGAGTTATTTTCCTGTCTCTGTTTGAAAATTTTCAATGTGTTCCCTACAAATGTGCCTCCTTCTAGTGCTTTAAATGAAATATCTACCCTTTTCTAAACTTTTTTTCAAACCCACTGAAGGGACAGTGAGTGAATAATCTCAATATCATACAATACATATATCTGCTTTATTCTCAGGAATATACACTATCTTTATGACCGTAGGATGAATCACACAGGAGTTAAAGTTCTGCCCAGTTATGTGAATAAGAATCACAAATTTTCCTACACAAACATGCATGTCCTTCTACCCTGTCCTGTCTACCTGGAAGGGAACTCAGTGGAGTTATCTGAAATGCATTTGAATAACAGAATGATAGTGAATGCTTTCCTCTAATATCAGTACAAATGCTAAAAGAAGTAGCAGATTACTAAATTTTCCCTCAGTTCTGTTTGCTTTGATTATAGGATCAATTCACTATTGCTGTATAGTAAGCCATTTTAAAAGCAAATTGTTTAATACAATTCCTTTTTATCCCAATGGGTTTGTGTAGTGGGAAGCTGTTCTGATCCCTGCTGGTCTCCTCATGAGTTTGCAGTCAGCTATGAGTCAGCTGAGATGTCTCTGTTGACCTTGGCTGGGCATTCTAATGCATTAGGGATTTAGCTATGGTGACCGGTCTAGGGAGGGCTTGACTGGAATAAATGAGCTCTGTCCACCTGTCCTCTTCTTCTCTGGAAGGCCCCCTGGATGTATTCACATGGCTGAGCCAGGGTTCTGAGCGAGAGCAGTGAAAATGCACCAAGGCCTGGTAAAGCGCACTGTCCCTTCCACCATATTTATTTGACCAGAACAACTAAAAAAAACTCCTAAATCCAGCTCAGATTCAAAGGTAGAGAAGAAGATTACAGCTCTGGATGGGAGGAGCTCACAGTCACATTGCCGAAGACATGGAAACAGACAAAGAATGGGGGACATCTCTGCAAATAGACTACCAATTGCGTAAATTTTAATTCAGTAAAGTTTTATTTCTACATTTTCCCTCAATGGCTGAATGATCTTAGAAATGAGAATGAGAGTAAAAATATGTTTAATGAGCAGATGTGGGAATTCTACTCTAGAGGATCAGGCTCCTCCAAATATAAACATCACCCCTCTGCCCCTTGCCTCCAGCTTATCATTTCTAGTCTTAGAAAGTAAACCTTTTTCCTTCCAGATATCTTGACTGTAAGGACTTAACTCATTGATTAACAGGAATAGAGAGTTGCTACTTTATTGATAACCATCTTTTTTGGTATCCTCATGTAGACATCACTTTTCTTTTTATTTATCTGCTCTTAACATATTCATAATCCAATCAATACTTGTATTGCTTGGGGGTGGAGTTCCTGATGGAAGGAGGTGACATTTGAAGTGCACATACAGCAGAGAAATAGGATTTTGAAAGGGGAGAAAGAGTTGCTATCATTATGCTGAGAGAGAGAAGCCAGTCACAAAAAGACAAATACTGCATGATTTCACTTATATGACATATCTTAAGGAGTTAAATCCATAGAAACCAAAAATGAAATAGTTGTCGCCAGGCACAGGCAGAGGGAGAATGGGGACTTAGTGTTTAGTGGGTGTAGAATTTCAGTTTTTCAAGATAAAAATTCTGGAGGTTGGTTGCACAACAATGTGAAGGTATTTAACCCTACTGAACGGCACACTTAAAAATGGTTACAATGATAAATTTGTTATGTGTTTTTTACCACTTACAATTTTTAGTAAAAGGTGTTGGAGACGGGGTGTAAGCTGACAGAGTCCTTGCACCCGAAGGGACTGATAAGATTCAGTCCCCTGCCCACACAGTGTCTGTCCCCTGACTTGTTTGGATGACGATTTCCAATTGTCAGCAGAATGAGAGCGACCTTTCATGGCTTACTGGAAGTCTGTAACTATTTACTGAGGTTTGCTGTACCGAGAATTTGGCTTCCTGCTTTATCTCCCTCAGAGATTAAGAGGAACGGAGAGTACGTTCCTTTGAACTGACCTCCCAGTCAGTGTTTGTGTATAAAAGGTATTGCGCAGTTAATAAAGCTGCTGCAGTCTGGCAATGGCTTGCAGTCCTCCCGATCCCGCTTTCGTGTCTTTCTTTTCTTAATTCCCACCTCCCTACCTCAGTCTGGTTCACCAGTCAGGCTGGAACTGACAAAAGGAACCATATTCCGACACATGCTGCCACATGGATGGCCCTTAAGAACATTATGCTGAGTGAAAGAAACCAGTCATAGAGGGACAAATACTGTGTGACTCCACTTTTATGAGGTCCTCAAAGGAGTCAAACTCCTAGAGACAGGGAGTGGAATGGTGAGTGCCATTAGCTAGAAGAGGATTAGGAGTGAGTGTTTAATGGGAACTGAGTTCCAGTTTGTGAAGATGAGAAAGTTCTGGAGATCAATGTGGTGATGGTTGTAAAACATTCTGAATGTATTTAATGACACTGAACTGTCCACTTAAAAAATGGTTCAGATGGTATCTTTTATGTTATGTGTGTTAGAAAAATAATCAAGGGCAGGATGGTAAGATGGGCCACACACTACTCTAGTGCCTCCATCCTCGCTAACACTTGGAATTGACGGTCTTTTTAATATTAGCTTCTCCAATAGGTGTGTGCAGTTGACATGTCACTGTGCTTTTAATTTGCATTTTTCTAATGACTAATGATGCTGAATATCTTTTCCTATCATTATTTGCCACCCAAAAATCCTCTTTGTTAAAGTATCTATTCACATCTTTTGCCCATTTAAAAATGTTTTATTGATTTTAGAGAGGAAGGGAGAATAAGAGAGAGATAGGAACATCAGTGATGAGAGAGAATCATAGATTGGTTGCCTCCCGCAGGACCCACACTGGGGATCGAGTCCAAAACCTGGGCATGTGCCCTGACTGGGAATTCAATTGTGACTTCCTGGTTCATAGGCCAACACTCAACCACTGAGCCACACTCATTAGGCCCTTTGCCCTTTTTTTAATTAAAATTTTTATTGTTATTGCAAAACTGTCAGGAAGCCAATGCATGCAACTGTCAGGATCAAAGGTTTATTGTCTAAAGAACCAGCTCTCACCTTGTTGAAAAGGAGAACAGAAATTTTCTAGATACCAGGACTATGTTTTCACCACAATCAGTGCTGAAGACAGAAGAGACCTACTCCAGACAGGTTACTCTGTCTTAGATTTGGAGCACACTTAACTCAAAGTAGAGATGGGACGCTAGGAGGTTTAGAGATCTGGATGAAAGAAGAGTTCATGGAGAAGGAGTAGGGACAAGAACTGAATTCATATGACTTGAAACCTGGTCTGTTGGAAACAGTGAGCCTGAAAAAATGTTCCTTTCTGTCCAGAACATTATTTCCTGGGGGAATCATGTGCTTAGAGGTGGGAGTAACAAGAGGGAAATGTGCCTGAGGAGCAGGTACAGGGATTTATAAATAACTCCTCCTCTCCAGTCTCTCAGTGTGTGTAAACTTAGGCTGGGAGGAGCATGGTTATTTTATTTGTCATTGTTCTTTGTTGGGAGGCCTAATTCTGGCTGGAGACTGATGCTGCACACCTTCCTGCTGTCTTGCCTGTGAACAGAACTTTACTCTCTATCATCAACTCTTCAGGGAAGAATTCAGATGTTTCCACAATGACCTTCCTCTCAGAGATCTTATCCTGGTGAGTCCAATAACACAGTTGGAGAGTGGAAGCCAAGAACATTTAGCTATTTTCATCAGAGAGACAATTGAACTTAGTCCAGAGGCAAGAGATTGCTATGCTTGTTTGATTGGTTGATCTATGAATTTATTTCAGTGGCTACATAAGTGTTCATAATGAGGCCTCCCAACAAAGAACAATGACAAATAAAATAACCATGCTCCTCCCAGCCTAAGTTTACACACACTGAGAGACTGGAGAGGAGGAGTTATTTATAAATCCCTGTATCTACTCACACTTTTGATGGTCTTTCATACTCTTTATCGTTAAATTGCTATCACATCAATGCTAAAATAGTATGTTTAAATGATTAAATTCAAACTGTGGTTCTGATTGGGGGTGATTTTGTCCGCCATGAGGCACTGAGCTATGTTCACAGAGATTTGTGACTGTTACACTGGAGAGGGGTGGGTGGAGGCAGGGATGCAGTAAAGAACCTTCAATTCACAGAACTGACCTCAGCATAGAGAAAAATCTGTCCCAGAATGTCAACAGTGCTGAGGCTGAGAAACTCTGAGTTAAATAACATCAACATTTGTAATATTTATAGCTGACTTCAGGTTGCTTCCCAAAATTGTAACACTTTACTTTCTGCCAGTAAAATTAGAGGACCCCCTTTTGCTACCACTTTAAAAGTCACAACCTCAATCAATGTGACTGCTCTTCCAATTTTTCCCCATCTAATGCATGCAAAAGTCATTTCTTGTTGTTTTCTCAAACTATTACACAGTTTCAGCAAACTTTTTCTTATATCACCATTTTGATTTACTTATTATATGCCCATATGTTACTTTCCTATTTTCTACAGCATTTCAAATGGTTTTTAGTGATGATTGTTACTCAATTGACTTTTGTAAGATATTTTTACCATAATTTTTTAACATTTTATTTAAATGTATCTATTTTCTTACTAGTAAATTTCATGCTTTATTTAAGATGGTTTTGCCCACCTGTAAATTTTATATGTCGTTTCTAATGTTCATAACAAATGTATTGGTTATTCTCACACTGAGTTCGTATCCTCTGATATTGTAAGATGTGTGGGGGTGAGGACCAATATCATATTCTTTCAGATTGATAGCCCTTTATGGCAGCTTTCCTGTAACAATTCAATTTTTTTCAAACAAATTGAAGTACAACCTTGACATATGGTAAATGTTCATATACATTGAGACCTAATTCCAGATTCATTTAAAGAACAATAACTGAGCATCTGCTATGTGCCATTCTAGGAACATTATATATTACATTATTTTAGCTCTGAGTCTTTACAATTTAATTGTTAACCCATAGTGATACCATTAAATTATTGTCTTTTTATGTCATGTTTCAGTTAGTATTTAATTCTCCATTCAATTTTGATACTATAGTTATTTTGAAACTACTCCTTTTAACCTAGTTTCATTATCCCTTTATTTTTTATTTTATCACTTTTCACAGTCTTAGTTGTGTTTCCATGTAAGTGCACATCTAATCACATACCTTTGTGAAAAATCCAAATGTGAACAAAGCAGGTGTATTTCCTGCACTTGGGATCATGCAATCTAACAACGAGGACATAAAACAATGAAATAAATGTGTGTTAAAAATAATGTCCTCAGGAAGAATCATATGAAGAAAGCCATTCAGTATAAAGAGAAAGAATAACCATGGTGTGGGCAGGGTTTATAAAGCATGATCTGGGGATGTTTTCCATGTTGGATTAACACTAGTACCAGGATCAGAGTACTCCTCCACCCCCGGGGTGTCAAAAAAGATATGAAAACCCAAAGCCCCCAAATAACATAGAAATAATGCCACATAACATCATTCCCTATTGAACCACATGAAAAAAAATTAGTCAAATGACTGTGGAAAAGGTATAGAAAACAAATCTTTTATTGCATGAAAATATCCAACTTTTGTTACACTTCATGTGTGTGAAGTGTTGGTTTATCCCTTTACTAATTATAAAGGTGTGCAATAAAGAAAATATGTCTGTATTTTAGACAAGCTTATTTGTTTTCACTTATTATTTTGCTGGCATCCATGGAATGTATTAAGGGCTTAAATGCTGCCAGAACCAAGAAAATTTTTCTTCCTCAGTTTCTCAGGGACCAACAGAGCTTATTAAATCTCTATTCCTCCTCATCCATTTCATCCCCTCCCTGCCCTGATCTCTCCTCTCCATTCATTGAACAGATTTATTTATGTTTGATTAAACCCAGGGAAGAAAATGGCCATCCCAGTATAGAAAGTCAAATTCATTTGTCTATTGAAGGCTTAAGAAATGGAATTTCTAGAAACATTTTTACATTTCACAGGTAAGAGATCACTGATTTGGTCAACTTGTATTATATCCATTTGTAGCATAATCAGCATGGCTACGGCTGAGACAGACATGGAAATAACTATCTAGGACTCCATGGTGGTGTGATGGGGTGGTGGTAGTGGTGGTGGTGATGGTGCTGGTGGTGGTGGTGGCAGTGGTGGTGGTGGTGTGTGTGTGTGTGTGTGTGTGATTTGCAGATGTGAGCAGTTCTCAGACCAGTGGTAGCTGCACTCATACACTCACTCCAAGGTGGCTCTTACAATATGGAACCAGAACTCAATCAATAGAAGGTACTAAGGAGGGGATCTGTTTCCATTCAAAGGACACCTTTGCAACAAGAATAATAGGGGGTAAGAGGCCGTGTGAACAAGGAAGTCCCTGTGCCTGAGGTGTCAGCAGTAGCAGACAGGCCACCTCACTCCTCAGCATGTCTGCCACCACTTCTCATCATGCTCCCTCATGCTCATCCACCTTGCAAATGGGCTTCACTTTTTCTGACTTGAACATTAGAAACACGCACCTTCCTTGGGGCCTTGCATTGGCCAGTCCTTCTACCCTACCCACACTTTCCCTCAGAGCTTTATATATCTCTTTTCCTCTTGAGTTAAAAATTTCTTAGGGCAAAAACATTTCTGAAAAAAAGGGTCTATTGAACCAAATGCCAACCAGAAAAGGACGAAATCCTGGGACATGAAGTCTAAACCACCAGCAGCAGAGCAAGGCTGAAAAGTGTCCAGTGTCCTTGAGTTGACAGGCTCTTTACACTTTATGTTTTGCGGAAGAAATATTTAAACTGTTTTAAAAGAATTTACATTGGCTACTGATGGGGGTCAGGAGAAGGTAAAGTGGGGGCAGTCCTAGGATAGGTACCAAGGAAGAATATTTACTGCTTTTGTTTGGTTACAGGCAACAGTTCTAAAAGCACATGCACAAGTAGGAAGCAGAGGGCCTTTAGTGGTTGCTAAGAAGTTGATTCAAAGTTCCAACATACATTCAGGAGCAATCTTTCTTAAGTGGGGCCACAGCTTTTACCTGGTTGATGACTATTGTCTTTTTCTCTGACTCTCTGGCCCAACTGTTATTTAAGACATCACAGATATTTCTCCTGCTCACTTATTTGAGATTTCTGTTCAAATGTCACCGTATTTGAAGATATACCTACAAACCCATGAAAAATAGAACTCCTTGCTCACTATCTCCTTTATAAGTGCTTTCCTCCCACCATCTAAATTAATTTATTGTGTTGTTTTTTGCTTCTACATTCTTACTCCCACATTGGATTTTAGAGACTTTTGTTCTTCAGCACCCTATTCTGACAACCTGGACAGTGCCTATAACATGGTCAGAACTCAATTTACATTCTTAAGAAACAAAGGAAGTCTCAATAAAACCATGGAATATATAATTCCCTTAGAGACATAGGTGATAGAGACAAACATTCCATATCAGGAGTGACACTGCAATACAGGACCATATTCATACACAAAACATTAAAATTAATGTCTGGACTACAAAATATGAATTGCAGCATTTCAAATACATGAGCAATGCAACTTTGTGTGAAATGCACTCATGTTATTTTCATCTTTCTTGGTAGTCACCTCCAACACATGGAACCAGTGAATCTTACACAAATTTCAAATTTTTTTCTTCTGGGATTTTCAGAGAAACCAGAACTACAGCCCCTCATATTTTGGATTTTTCTCTCTATGTACCTGATCACTGTGTTGGGAAACCTGCTCATCATCCTGGCCGTCAGCTCAGACTCCCACCTCCACACACCTATGTACTTCTTCCTCTTCAACCTGTCCTTGCTAGACATCTGTTTCACCTCCACCACCATCCCAAAGATGCTGTGGAACATCCAGACACAGAGCAAAGTCATAACCTATGCAGGCTGCATCACACAGATGTACTTTTTCATACTTTTTTCTCGGTTGGATGTTTTCCTCTTGACTGTAATGGCCTATGACCGGTTTGTGGCCATCTGCCACCCCCTGCACTACACGGTCATCATGAATCCCCGGCTCTGTAGACTGCTGGTTCTGATATGCTGGATCATGAGTATTCTGAATTCCTTGTTACAATGCTTAATGACATTACAACTGTCCTGCATGGAGTTGGAAATCCCTCACTTTTTCTGTGAACTCAATCAGTATTCTAGTAAATAAAAGCAGCTGGGTAAAGGAGACTCAGTGAACTCAATCAGATGATCCAACTTGCCTGTTCTGACACATTTTCAAATAACATGGTGATGTATTTTGCAGTGGTCCTTTCGCTGGGATCCTATACTCATATTCTAAGATAGAGTTTGAATGTCATCAAAGATGACATTCCTGCATATATGGAATGTCATCAGTTCAGGCGAAGTATAAAGCATTTTCTACCTGTGCATCTCACCTCTCAGTTGTCTCCTTATTTTATGGAACAAGCCTAGGCGTGTACCTCAGCTCTGCTGCTACCCACAGCTTACACTCACGTGCCACAGCCTCAGTGATGTACACTGTGCTCACACCCATGCTGAACCCCTTCATCTACAGTCTCAGGAATAAAGACATCAAACAGGCTCTGAAGACATCCTTTGTGAAGAAAACTATAAACAGACCAGTTGTCTTAAGACTGAAGATGTGCCCATGATGGCAGTAGTCAAAGGCTCAGAGCCACACATCATGATGATCTTCAGACTATGGAAGTAGAACTTGGTCTTTCCTTTTATTTCCTGGAATTTCTATTTATTTGACCTCATCTTTTCTATTCAATTTATGTAACTCAATTAAGATTTCTTTTCTCTCAGATATCCAACAGATTTTCTCCTTGTTGTTTTTTATTTTTGTAAATTTATTTCCATCATGGAAAATCACATTTACCTAATGAGATAACATGGATATTTTTAGAGTAATTTTTCTCAAATGACATATATTGTCATATTTTTGTCATAATGTTTTTAACTAAAAGAATAATCCAGAATTGTACTACTCCTATGGGAAAAACTACACTTAATGACCAAGGCAATTTGTACAATTGTATAAGAGAGGAAAATCTGAGACCTCTGCTTTTATGTCTGACATTCTTTGGTATATCACTATCTTAATTATTCTCCTGTTAATGTAGATTCTGACATACTAGCTGGTCATTGGATTTTATTCTCCTTGTTAGGATACTGTCTTGTTTTTTTCATTTTAGTGTTTACAATCCCTACCTTATCCACTTGCAAAATGATTATGTGATCCATGTCTCCAAGAGGACTCTTCACTAAAAGACAAATTTTAATAAATAGGTTGACTTAATTCCACCGTAAAGTGACAGATGAATTTCAGTGTGATGAAATAAATTTTAAAATCATACATTGTGTTACTATGAAAATATTTATTATTAATGCTGTACATCTAATCATTGGAGTATGGAGGAATGATGTCTATTTTTAAGGGGGATTATACGTATATTTGATTGAAAATTGGTTGGTGTTTTTCTATATTTCATTGAATTATCTTTATGTTTCTGCTTGAAAATTTTCAGTGCTGCCTATAATATGGCTATTTTTATTACCATAAAAAATATATATTCTCCTCTTCTAAAGTTTCCATAAGCATGAAGGGGAGGATCTGTGAAAGGCCATGGCCAGCGCGGCTTTCGGGTTCAAAGGCTTGGAGAAAGAGCTGATGTACAAATGATACACACAGGACAAGATTAATTTTAATTATTATGAGGGGAGGCCAGGGCGAACTCAACTAGGGCAGTCAAGTTCCACTGAGTCTCCTTTACCCAGCTGCTTTTATTTACTAGAATACACAATTGCCTTTTAGAAATGCAAACAGACATATTAATGGTAATGTTTATAGTAAATAGTAAGATTATCAGGTTTTGGGGGTGTTTGCTTTAGGCCATTGAGTCAGCAGTAGGTCATAAAATGGAAATTCACCCTGTGAATTTCAAAAGAGTCCAAACAGCCTTCTGCTGGACTGCTCACACTTACACTAATTACTGTTGATCTTGGTTTCCAGCAGGATCAATGATCATTACCAGGTTAATTCATTATATATCTCTATTATACTCAGGATTCTATTAATCTTTAATGATCAAAGAATGATTCAAGAGAAAATGTGCATTCTTGTTTAATCACGTAATGTAGGGTCAACAGTTTTCCTACATAAACATACGTGTTCTTTCCACCTCTCCTCATTACAGGGAAATTAATCCCCAATTAGAGTTTTTAAATGTAGTTGTGTGAAATAAACTAAATAACACAGTAACCATGAATGATGTCTTTAAAAAGGAGAACAAATTCCCGCAATAATCAGCAACATACTATTACTGTCCTTACACCTATTCACTTTGATTATTGTAGCATTAAGTTATTGTTGTATGACAAGCCATCTTAAAAGCAAATTATTTAATGTAATTCCATTATTATTAAGTGAGGTTGTGTGGTTGGAAGTTGAGCTCTGCCCATCTCCTTATGTGTCTATAGTCATTTGTGAGTCTCTACATGCTTTTCTAAGGCTTATTCATGATGTTGTGTGTAGCCACGCTGCTCTTCTCCCTTGAAGCAGTATATCATCAGTTTACGCTATTTCTATATCTATCTTTATCTTCTATTTTATGTTTTCTTTGTATCAAATGTGAATTGCTTTATATTGCTTCTACTCTTCCTAAATCCATGACACTTTGTTTTCTTCCCAGGTAGAATTGATTCCTCCTGTAATTTCTCAGTGTGAATCAGTTACCTGAGCTCTGCATCCTGGCTTTTCCCCCTCTAAGTTATTCATTGAAGTATAATTACATAATATAAACCAAACATGGTTAAAATGTACAATTTGATGCCATACAAAAATTACAGTCCATACGTCGTGTTTCCTTTTATGTATAAATCAAGATGGTACACAATAAACTTTAATGGCTCCTTAATGTAATTGTTAAACATTTAACCTACCTGAACTTCAATTTCCTTATTTCTGAACTTAATGTGGGATAGTAAACATGACTTCAGATGAATGTGGCAAGCAATAAATGAGATATGTGGATATATTTTGTTGAGCCCTAATAAAATGTTCAAAGATTAAGTATGTGTATGTATGTGTGTTTATTAATATACATTTTTAATTCAAACTAACACATACACTTATATGTACACAAGCACAGATTCATTTATAATCTCATTTTATGTTGAAAGGAAACTTAAAAGAAGTTGAAGAGAATGGAAATGAAAAGGAATTATATTTGATTTCCATTTCTCTGATAATTAGTGACTGAATATTTTTTTCATATGTCTCTTTGTTACTTGTATGTCCTCTTAGAGAAATGCTTATTCAGGACTTCTGCCCATTTTTATTGGATTGTTTGTCTTCCGTTTGTTAAGTGGTATGAGTACTTTAAAAATTTTGGGTATGAACCTTTATTAGTTGTATCATTAGCAAATATGTTCTTCCATACAGTGGGTTCCTTTTTCATTTTGATGATGGTTTCTTTTGCTGTGCAGAAGTTTTTTAATTTTATGTAGTCCCATTTGTTTATTTTCTTCTTAGTTTCCTTTGCCCTAGGAAATGTATCCATAAACAAATTGCTTTGTGTGCTGTCTGAGATTTTACTGCCTATGTCCTCTAAGATTATTATGGTTTCATGCCTTACATTTAAGTCTTTTATCCATCTTATTCTTGCATATTGTATAAGTTGGTGGTCTAGTTTCATCTTTTTGCATGTGTCTGTCTAGTTTTCCCAACACCATTTGTTGAAGAGACTGCCTTTACTCCACTGTATGTTCTTGCCCCTTCTTTGTCAAATATTAATTAAAGGAGAAACCCCATGGACCCAGGCTCATACAGGGGGAGTCTGGACTGTCAGGTAGAGAGAAAGGCCCTCGGAGACTCAGAGACCGGTGGAGGGGGTCTGGAGGCGCACGCGCCAGTGCGCACAAAGACTGAGGAGGTTGCCACAGGCTTTCCCTAGCAGAAGGGAGTCAGAAGCTCCTGACTGCACTGACCCCCAGTTCTGACTGCACTGAACCCCAGTTCCAGGCGAGCCCCTGGGGACCCATGATCTTGGGGGAGGGGGGGGGAGGAAATCTGGACTCTCGGGCGGAGGCTCAGGAGCCAGGGAAGGCTGCGTGCATACAGGGGCAGGGCTGACAGGAAGCCAAGACTGTCTGCTCAGCCCTAAGACTCCACCCCATCTAAGCTGAACACAGAGGATTTTTCAATTTAGCAAGTCTAATCCTATAAGGCTGTCTCCAGCACCGAACTTCTCCCAGCATAAACACAGCTGATCCTCACAGCCAAGTGGCCTGGAAGTCAATTCCTCCCAGTGATACCAACAACAATCAAGACTTAACTACAACAAGGCTGTACACACAGTCCACAAAGGGGTGCACCAAGAGTGTCCACCTCAGGTAACTGGGAGGCCAACCCACTGGGCCATATAGGAAACCTAGCACACAAAGCTACCCTACCAACTCAGGGAAGCAGTGAAAATGCGGCGACAAAGAAACAGATCGCAAACGAAAGAAATGGAGGAAAACAAATGACTGGATATAGAATTCAAAATCACAGTTATAAGGCTTTTCAAGAATATCCTAGCAAAGGCCGATAAATATAACGAGACCCTCGAAGATATGAAAAAGGACCAACTATAAATTAAACATACACTGACTGAATAAAAAATATTATACAGAGACCCAACAACAGACTAGAGGAACGCAAGAATCAAGTCAAAGAATTGAAATACAAAGAAGCAAAAAACACTCAACCAAAAAAGCAAAAAGAAAAAGAAATCCAAAAAGTTGAAGATAGTGTAAGAAGCCTCTGGGACAACTTCAAGTGTACCAACATGAGAATTATGGGGGTGCCAGGAGAAGAGAGAGCAAGATACTGAAAACCTATTTGAAGAAATAATGACTGAAAACTTACCCACCTGGTGAAAGAAATAGACTTACAAGTCCAGGAAGTTCACAGAACCCCAAACAAAAGGAATCCAAAGAAGACCATACCAAGACACATCATAATTAAAATGCCAAGGGCAAAAGACAAGGAGAGAATATTAAAAGCAGCAAGACAAAAACATTTAATTACCTACAAGGGAGCACCCATGTGATTGTCAACTGATTTCTCAACAGAAACTATGCAGGCCAGATGGGAGTGGCAAGAAATATTCAAAGTGATGAATAGCAAGAACCTACAACCAAGATTACTCTACCCAGCAAAGCTATCATTCAGAATTGAAGGGCAGATAAAGAGCTTCACAGATAAGAAAAAGCTAAAGGAGTTCATCACCACCAAACCAGTATTATATGAAATGCTGAAAGGTATTCTTTAAGAAGAGGAAGAAGAAAAAAGTAAAGATAAAAGTTATGAACAACAAATACATATCTATCAACAAGTGAAACTAAAAATCAAGTGAATTAAAAACCCGAGGAACAGAATAATCTGATGAATATAATAGAATCAGGGGCATAGAAAGGGAGTGGACTGATAATTCTCAGGGGGAAAGGGGTAAGGGGGGGGTGCAGGAAGAGACTGGACAAAAATCGTACACCTATGGATGAGGACAGTGGGGGGGAGGTAAGGGCAGAAGGTGGGGTGGGACCCGGATGGAGGGGAGCTACTGGGGGGGGAAGGAGAATCAATTGTAATAATCTGAATAAATATTTATTTAAAAAATATAAAAAAAAATATTAATTGACTGTAATGTTATGGGTCAATTTCTGGGTTCTCTGTTCTTATCCATTGGTCTACTAATATATGCCTCTTCTTGCGCCAGTACCTGGCTGTTTTGGTTACAATGTCTTTGTAGTATAGTTTGATATCTGGCATTGTGATTTCTCCTACTTTGTTCTTCTTTCTCAAGATTGCTACAGGGGTCTTTTATGGTTCCATATAAATTTTTGGAGTATTTCTTCTACCTCTGCCAAGTATGCCTTTGGTATTTTAATAGTGATTGCATTGAATCTATAGATTGCTTTGAGTAATACAGACATTTTAATGATGTTAATTCTTCTAATCCATAAACATAGTTTACGTTTCCATTTGTTTGTATCTTCCTCTATTTCTTTTTTCAATGTCCTATAGTTTTCCAAGTACAGGTCTTTTACCTCCTTGGTTAAGTTTATTTCTAGGTATCTTATTTTTGTTGTTGTTATTGCAATGGTAAATGGAATTGCTTTTTTAGTTTCTCTTTCTGAGAGTTCTTTATTGGTGTATAAAAATGCCATTGATTTCTGGGTGTTGATTTTTTATCCTACTACCTTGCCAAATTCATTTATTAAGTCTAGTAGTTTCCCGGTGTAATATTTATGGTTTTCTATGTACAATATCGTTTCATCTGCAAATAAGGAGAATTTTACTTCCTTCTATCAAATTTGGATGCCTTTTATCTCTTCTTGTCTGATTGCTATGGCTAGGATTTCCAATACTATCCTGTCTAATAAAGAGGGGGTATGCTAATTGACCCTCACACCATCACAAATATGGAGGCACCCACAGCCAATAAGGATGGAATATTCTAATTGAGTGCCACACCCCCAAATATGGAGGCATCCACAGCCAATAAGGAGGGAATATGCTAAATTGACTGCCACACCCTCAAAGATGGCAGCACCCACAACCACAAGATGGTGGCACTCAGTCCCCTCAGCCCTGCCGGGGTGGCAGGCATGTGGTGTGGAGAGCAGCTACAGTGTTTGGACAGGTTCAAGCCTCAGACTAATAATGGCACAGTTCTCTCATTGCCACCTGCAAGTCCCAGCTTGGAGGGCAGAGCCCTCCCAGCACAATTATAGCCAACAACTATAGTTGTAAGCTTGAACCTATGTACCAAACATGTGGCCCCACATGCCTGAGTGATGTGGGCTTGATAGAGTTCAGGTGCATGTAATTGAGTAGATTCGAAACTCACAAGAATGTTGTAAACAACTTGACCATGCCCTTACTTTGTCTTGAGGAATCTGGCTATAAAATAAAGACATGGCTTGTAGTCCATCAGAGAGGGCAGCATCCCACCGAGACCCAGCTTTCATTCTCTTGTCTGTCTTTTCTCAATCCTTCACCACTCCCACTCAGGTTCACCCTTGGCTATGCTGGCGCAGCACAGCATAGGAAGGCCTTGCCGCATACCTGCCTCTGGAGTCCCCCAGCCCTCTCAGCCCACCAGCCACCCAGGGTCAGCCTGAGGTGAAGGCAAGCCTCAGATGGTGGCTGCCCAGCCACCCAGGGCCTCCCGAGGCTCAGTTAACCAGGGCTGGCTGAGGCTTGTGCTGCTGGCAGTGACAGCAGCAGAGGTGTGATGGGGCGTCACCTTCCCCTGGTCACCAGGTCACCTCCCGCCCCTGAGGGCTACTGGACTGTGAAAGGGGGCAAGCTGGGCTGAGGGCCACCCCTTACAGTGCATGAATTTTCTTGCACCGGGCCTCTAGTATTGAATGAGAGTGGTAAAAGAGGATATCCTTGTCTTGTTCCTCTTCTTAAGGGAAACACTTTTAGTTTTTGTCCCTTGAGTATGATGTTGGCTGTGTGTTTGTCATATATGGCCTCTATTATGTTGAGATATGCTCCATCTATTCCCACTTTATGAGAGTTTTTATCAAAAAAAAGGTACTATATGGAGCCCAAATATTTTGTCAAATGTTTTTTTTTTTTGCATCTACTGATATGATTGTGTGGTTTTTCTTTCAATTTGCTTATGTGATGTATCACATTTATTGATTTGCAAATATTGTACCAGCCTTGCATCCCTGGAATTAATCCCACTTGATCATCACATATGATCTTTTTTAATATATTGTTGGATCTGATTTACTAATATTTTGTTGAGGATTTTAACATCTGTTTTCATTAGGGATATTGGCTTGTAATTTTCTTTCTTTGTAGTGTCTATCTGGTTTTGGAATTAGGATAATTCTGGCTTCATACAAAGAGCTTGGAAGTGTTCTTTCTCCTTGAATTTTTTTGGAATACTTTGATGAGGATAAGTGTTAGATCACCTTTGAATGTTCTATAAAATTCTCCTATAAATCCATCTAGTCTGGGACTTTTCTTTGCTGGAAGTTTTTTAATTACTGCTTTAATTTCATAAGTTATTATTGGCCTACTCAAGTTTTCTCATTCTTCCTGATTGAGTTTTGGATGGTTGTATGTTTCTAGGAATTTGTGCATTTCACCCAGGTTGTCTAGTTTGTTGGCATATTGTTGTTCATAGTATTTGCTTACAGTCCATTGTATTTCTGTGGTGTCTGTTGTTATATCACCGCTTTCATTTCTGATTTTATTTATTTGGCTCCTCTCTCTTTGTTTCTTGATGAGTCTGATAAGGGGTTAATCAATCTTTTTATCTTTTCAAAGAACCAGCTCTTGGATTTATTGATCTTTTATATATATATATAGTGTGTGTGTGTGTGTGTGTGTGTGTGTGTGTGTGTGTGTTTTGTCTCTATGTGCTGTGACTTGCACAGCTGGGCTCAGGATCTGAAGGAGGGGCTGATGCACAAATGAAAATGCCAGACAAAAATATGAATTATTGAGGGAAGGGGGCCAGGTGGAGCCTCTTTCTTGAGGAGACACACCGAAACCTGGCCTTATTTGCTTTTTATTCCATTTTAAATACACATCTTGCCCTCAGTAAAGCACAGCAAACAGCAGACAGACTGTCTTCGAGGTCAATAAAGATCAGTAAAGATCAGTAAGGTCCAGTAAACGTTTAGTTTGAGGCTATTAGGTCAGGAAATTGCTTTGAGCCACCACTATCTCAACATGAACAATCAGTGTTTAGCATCAGCCCTGCTAATGCTCAAAGTCCATCGGCCTTCCACATTCCTTGGAGCATTCTCATGATAGTATTGGCAAGCGGTGGCTTCCCCCACTATGTCATTTATTTCAGCTCTTAATATTTTCTTCCTTCTACTTCCTCTGGGATTTTCTTGCTGTTCTCTTCCTAATTCATTTAGCTTTAGGGTGATAGTTTATTATTGCTTTTTCTTGTTTCTTGGGGTAAACTTCCCACTCAGGACTGCCTTTGCCTTATCCCATGTGTTTGGAGGGGTTGTGTTTTCATTTTCATTTGCTTCCAGGAAGATTTTAATTTCTTGCTTGATCTCATTGGTAACACATTAATTGTTTAATAACATGCTATTTAGCCTCCATGTATTTGAGTGTTTTTCAGTTTTTATATTGTAGTTGATTTCTAACTTCATGCCATTGTGATCTGAGAAGATGCTTGATATTATATCCATCTTCTTGAATTTTTATTGACTTGTTTTGTGCCCTAACATGTGGTAAATTGAAACCACAATGAAATATCACCTCACATTGGTCAGAATGGCTATCATCAAAAAATCAACAAAAAACAAATCCTGACTGGCAAGGATGTGAAGAAAAGGGAACCCTTGTTCACTGCTGGTGGGAATGCAGATTGGTGCAGCTCTTTTGAAAACAGTATGGAGTTTCTTAAAATAATTAAAAGTGAAACTTCCATTTGACCCAGTGATCCCACTTCTGGGGATGTATTCTACAACCCTCAACACATCAATCAGAAAGAGTACATATACCTCTATGTTCATAGCAGTATTATTTACAATAGCTAAGATTTGGAAGCAGCCCAAGTGTCTGTCAGTAGATAAATAGATTAAAATGCTGTGGGACATTTACACAATAGAATACTATGCAGCTGTAAAAAAGAGGGATCTCTTACCCTTTGTGAAGCATGGATGGACCTGGAGGATATTATGAAAAGTAAAATAAGCCAATCTGAGAAATACAAATATAACATGATCCCACTTATTTGTGGAATCTAATGGCAGAATGGAGCATGGAGGCATGGTACAGACTGTCATATCTCAATGTGGGGTTGGGGGGACAAGAATAGATAAACCAAAGAATTTATATACTTATAGGCGTAGCCCATGGACATGGGCAATAGTGTAGTGAAGACATGGGGGATGGGTAAGGGCTTGGAGGAGGTAGGGAGAAAGGGGGAAAGGGAATATACCTGTAACACTATCCTATATAATAAAAGGGTAATACGCTAATTAGATAGAGTGGAAGTCATTTGGACCTCCGTCCTTCCTTCAGGACCTTTCAGCTCCTCTGAGCGGGCAGTGGCTGCGGGATCCAGGAAGCCACTGCATCTGTGCAGGCTTGGGCAGGAGGGAGGGACTCTGGCTCAGGCAGCTGGCCTCCCACCCACTCGCCCAAGGCTGCGAGGAGTGGGCAGGAGGGAGGGATCCTAGTCCAGGCGGCTGCCCACGGCTGCAAGGGAGAGAGCCAGGCAGCCACCAGTGGTTAGAGGCAATTAGGCAGGCAGGCGGGCAGGTGAGTGATTAGGGGTGATCAGGCAGGTAGGCAAGTGAGCAGTTAGGAGCCAGAGGTCCTGGATTGCAAGAAGGCACAGACCAGGCCGAGGGACCCTACTGGTGCACAATTGGGGTGAGGGAGGGACACAGGAGGTTGGCCAGCATGAGGGCTCCAGGGCATGTCTGGCCTGTCTCCCTCAGTCCCAATCTGCTGGACCCCAGCAGCAAGCTAACCTACCAGTCAGAGTGTCTTCCCCCTGGTGGTCAGTGCACATCATGGCAAGCAGTTGAGCGGTCTTACCATATCATTAGCATATTATGCTTTGGTTGGTTGAATGGCCGACTGGTTGACCATACACTTAGCATATTAAGCTTTTATTATATAGGATTCAGTCATTCCAAATATATTGAAATGCAACCTTACCATGGGTTCAATGAACTTATTTACTGATATTTAATTCCTGATTCATTGAACAAATAATAATGGAGCATCTACTGTTTGCCACAATTTCCAGGACCATTACAGATTATCTTCTATGTGTATTCCATTGCCAGTTTAATTATTAATTCATGTTGGTAACCCTAAATTATTGCTATTTATTACATCTTGTTTTGGTTAGTTTTTGGTGCTTCACTCAATTTTCTTTAATACAGTTGCTTACAATTCACTCTATTTAACCAGGTTTCATTATCCCTGTCATTCCTTTCATTTCATAACTTCACATTTACTTAAAGGTGTGTGCCTATATATAAGTGCACATATATTCACAAACATTTGTGAAAATATAAAGGTGAACAAAACAGGTGAATCCCTGCTTGTTTGGATCTGGCACTGTGATGGTGAAGACAGAGTACAATGAAATAAATGTTTGCATGACAATGCTCAGGATTAAATCATATGAAGAAAGTTACTCAGTGTAGAAGGATGGCTCCTCAGGGCATGTGCAGGATTTGTTGATCATATCCTGGCGGGCCTTTGCACATTTGATGAAGACTGGAACCGTAATTAGAGTTTGCTCAATATTTTTCAAAAATGAGATCAAAACCCGAAGTCCAAGATAAACAAAGATGCTACAATAAAAAAGCAAGAAAGTGGCTTGTCTCATCTGCCATTAATCAGATAAAAAAAACTTCTGGTCAAATAAACATAGGAAGAGGCACACAAAAAAATGGTCTCCTACTGCTTGATGTTAAAATATTCAACATGTATGTTTTTGTATATTTCCTTTTGTGAGTTATTGCTTTATTTTTTTTTTCGGTCAGTTTTCACTTGGGGTAGTTGTACCATATATCTATAACTACCTCTGACTTTTGGAAAAATTTATTTTGTCTACTTTGTTATTTTTGTCTCACCTCAAGAGGTTATAATTAAGTTTGGAAAGCAGCCAGAATCCAAAGATTTTTCTTCCTCATTGTCTCTCAGGGACCAACTGAGGTAATTAGATGTCTTTTCTTCCTTGTGTTCATTTTACTACTCTCTCTCCCTCTCTATTTATTTAATCTATTATTTATGTTTCTTTAAATACAGGATAGTAAAAGGGCATCGCAATATGAAATCTTAAGCTTATTTGTTCATGGGAGGCTTATGATAGGAATATCTAGGTACTATTTCTAAATTCTTTTTGGAAAAGATATTTGATCTGGTCATGTGGACTTGTATTTTCTCATAACCTAAATAGTATGGAATGGAGAAGGACATGAAAATAACACAAATGAAGAGGCCTGAGGTGTGTGTGTGTGTGTGTGTGTGTGTGTGTGTGTGTGTGTGTGTGTTGTAAATTTAGAGCAGTCCTCAGAGCAAAGTGCCTGGACTGATATATTCCAATGTGACTCTAATATCAAGGAAAGGAAAGGTAACAAGAAGGAGATCCTTTTCAATTCATGGGATGCTATTGCAACCAGATTAATAAAGTGCAACATTTAGATAGTGTGCACAAGGCACTCTGTGACTTAAAATTTCAACAGCAACACACAGGCTATCTTATTTCTCAATATTCTCTGACATCATCTCTTATTCTGCTTCTGCCTTGCTCATTTGCTTGACATTCTGGCTCATTTTGAGCCCTGACTTTGTAAACAATCATCTTCTTAAGGGCCTTTGCACTGGCTGTTTCCTCTGCTTGGCAAACACTCCCCCCTCAGTCTCCCACTGGGTCTTCTTTGAGCTATCTGTTGGCAAGTGTCATCTGTTGGCAAGTCTTGGCTAAACTCTGTAAAAAAGAGCACCTTCTATCCACTCTCTCCATTTAATGTGATTTACTTTTCTTTGTAGCACCATTGGATATGTTATATTATTATTTTTATTTGATTATATTATTTCTGCTTCATTAGTTCATAGTTTGTTTTTCAGCATCCCATACTCTGAACAATGCCTAGAACATGGTCTATAGTCAATATATATTTCTTAAATGCATGAAAGATATCTTCAGTAAAACAACAATCTATATTTTGTTTAAAAAATAGGTTGATGGTAAGAAAAGAAATTCTAATGACAAATAACAATAGAGACACCATAATGGAGACCAGATCACACCAACAATGGAATTATTTTCCTGATTCTAAAATAAATATGTCATTTATTCTGTTACTGATACTTGCTAATGTGAAAATTATACACTTTTCCTATTTTCTGGTAGTCACCTCCAACACATGGAAGCAGGCAATGGTACCCAAATTTCAGATTTTCTTCTTTTAGGACTTTCACAGGCACTGGAACTATAGCCCCTCATATTTGGGCTTTTCTCTCCATGTACCTAATCACTGTGTTTGGAAACCTGCTCATCATCCTGGCTGTCAGCTCAGACTCCCACCTCCACACACCCATGTACTTCTTCCTCTGTCCTTGTTAGACATATGTTTCACCTCTACCACAGTCCCAAAGATACTGGTGAACATCCAGACACAGAGTAAAGTCATAAAATATGAAGGCTGCATCACCCAGATGCATCTTTTCAAGTGCAGTTGGATATCTTTATGTATGCTTGGAGCAATGACTACTCAGTCTTCTGCCCATTTTTAAATTGAATTGTTTGTTGTTTATATTATATGAGTCAGCTATATATTTGGTATATTAACTCCTAATCAGATATAATACTTGTAAATATTTTCCCCCATTCAGTGAGTTGCTTTTTTTGTCTTGTTGATATTTATTTATTTTTTGTGCAAAGCCTTTTTGTTCTATGTGGTACCATTTTTTTTCTTCTTTTGATGTCTGGCCAATTTTATCTTGTAGTCAGCTGATTAGTAAATACATCCCATCTACTACTTTAATCATCCTTTGCTATGAAAAATAACATACTACAATTTTCTAGGGACTAGGATGCATAACATCTTTTGGAGGCACTCTTTCTGCTTACTATAAAATCTTCTTCAGTAATATATTATTTGAGGGAGGGAGGTTGGTACAATATTCAAAAATCAATAAACGTGATGCATCACATAAACAAGTTAAAAGACAAACACCACAAGATCATATCAATTAATGCAGAAAAAGCATTGACAAAATTCAGTAGCTGTTTTTGATAAAAACTCTCAACAAAGAAGGAATAGAGGGATCATATCACAA
Source organism: Corynorhinus townsendii (assembly GCA_026230045.1). Taxonomy (NCBI): domain Eukaryota; kingdom Metazoa; phylum Chordata; class Mammalia; order Chiroptera; family Vespertilionidae; genus Corynorhinus; species Corynorhinus townsendii. Next base: position 81,956,855 of record JAPDVU010000006.1, read on the forward strand.
CATATGAAGGCCATATATGACAAACCTACAACCAACAGTGTACTCAATGGACAAAAACTAAAACCATTTCACCCAAGAATAAGAACAAGATAGGGGTGTCTGCACTCACAACTCTTATTCAAAATAGTACTGGAAGTCCTAGCCACAGTGGTCAGGCAAGAAGAAAATATAAAAGACATCCAAATTGGAGAGTAGGAAGAAAACTGTAATTATTCACAAATGACATGATATTGTACACAAAAAAAAAAACCCTAAAGACTCCACCAAAACTTTACTAGATTTCATAAATGAATTCCTCAGAAAATTAACACCTAGAAATCAATGGCATTTTTATACACCAATAATGAACTCACAGAAAGGAAAACTAATAAATAAATAAATAAATAAATAAATAAATAAGCAATCCCATTTACCATGGCAACAAAAAAAATTTTTTTAAATTAAAATACTTAGGAATAAAATTAACCAAGGATGTAAAAGACCTGTATTCAGAAAACTATAGGATGTTGAAAAAATATATAGAGGAAGATATAAACAAGTGGAAGAATGTAATGTGTTCATGGATTGGTAGAATCAACATTATCAAAATGTCCCTACTATCCAAAGCAATCTATAAATTCAACACAATCCTTATTAAAATACCAATGACATATTGTACACATCTAGAACAAACACTCCATAAATTTATACAGAACCAAAAAAGATCCTGAATAGCCACAGTAATCTTGATAAGGAAGAACAAAGTAGGAGGTTTCACAATACTGGACATCATGTTATACTACAAAGCCACTGTAATCAAAACAGCCTAGTACTGGCACAAGAATAGGCATATAGATCAATAGAATAGAATAGAGAGCTCAGATATCAACCCATGCTGTTATGCTCAATTAATATTTGACAAAGGAGGAAAGAGCATACAATGGAATCAAGACAGTCTCTACAATAAATGATGTTGGGAAAATTGGACAGGAACATGTAAAAATATGAAACTAGACCACAAACTTACACCATACACAAGAATAAACCCAAAATGGATAAAAGTCCTAAATGTAAGTTGTGAAACCATAAAAATCTTAGAAGGAACCATAGGAAGCAAAACATCAGATACCTCTTGTAGCAATATGTTTGCCAATGCATCTTCTAGGGTAAGGGAAACTAAGGAGAAAATAAACAAATGGGACTACATCAAAATGGGACTACAGCAAAAGACACCATCAACAAAATGAAAATGAAGCCCAGTGAATGGGAGAACATATTTTCCATACGATAAAGGGTTAATAGCCAAGAATATAAGAAACTCATACAACTTAACAAAAGGAAGACAAACAATCCAATTAAAAAATGGGCAAATGATCTAAATAGATACTTCGCCAAAGTGGACATACATATGGCCAAGAGACATATGAGAAAATGCTCAAAGTCACTAATCACCAGAGAGATGCAAATCAACAGGACAATGAGGTATCACCTCACACTTGTCAGAATGGCTACCATCAGCAAATCAATAAATGACAAGTGCTGGCAAGGATGTGGAGAAAAGGGAACCCTAGTACACTGCTGGTGGGAATACAGACTGGTGCAGCCACTGTAAAAAACAGTATGGAGTTCCCACAAAAATTAAAAGTGGAACTGCCATTCAACCCAGTGATGCTGCTTCTAGGAACATATTCTAAGGAACCCAAAACACCAATCAGAAAATAATGTATGCACCCCTATGTTCATAGCAGAGCAATTTATAATACCTAAGATCTGGAAACAGCCCAAGTGCCCATCAGTAGATGAGTGAATAAAAAAACTGTAGTACATTTACACCATAGAATACTATACAGCAGTCAAAAAGTAGGATCTCTTACCCTTTGAGACAGTATGGAGGGCCCTGAAGAGTATTACGCTAAGCAAAATAAGTCAGTCAGAAAAAGACAAGTGTCACATGATATCACTCATATGTGGAATCTAATTAACAAAACAAACAGATGAACAAAAAGACACAGACATAGAAACATGGAACAGACTGACAAATCTCAGAGGGAAGGTGGGAGTAGGGGTTGGGGGGAGAGATTAACCAGAAAATTTATATGCGTATATGCATAGCACATGGAGACAGACAATAGCCTGGTGAAGGGCTGGGAGAGATGGGTGGAAAAAGTAGGGACATCTGTAATACTTTCAACAACAAAGATAAACTTAAAGTGTGTGTGTGTGTGTATATATAATTTGATTTTTCAAGGACACATATAAAAGAATTGAAGAAGACATTTTTCAGAAGTATAGCATATGATGTCATTCATGAATCCTTATAGGAAATAAGTGAACAGGAAATTTATCACAGCCTCCAGAATGAGTGAATACCCTATTTCTTCAAAATACATGCAACTACAATTTTTTATTCAGAAAATCTAAAACTACTTGCATCTGACTCTAATACAGAACCACAATCTTGCTATTTAAAGAGGGGTCCTCAGAGCAGGGCCTGTAGCATCAACATCACCCAGGAGATTGTTTGATTCTCAGAATCTCAAGCCCACCAGGACCTGATAATTCAGATTCTATGTTCAAACTAGACTCCTGGGTAATTCATATGCACAGTGAAGTTGAAGAAGCTCTGGTTTAGACTACTTGTTCTCACCTTTTTATGGTGACCATTGAGGTAGGACAGTTACTTGTGTCGGGTAGTATTGGTAATATCAGCATCCCACAGACATTACCAAATGGCCCCTGAGGCAAGTGTTTGGGAACCTTTATCCCACAGTGAAAACTACAAGCATCCTTTTTGTTCATCTGTTTATTTTGTTAATTAGATTCCACGTGAGTGAGATCTTGTGAGATCATGAGTGAGAATTTCAATCAAAACCCCAGGTCTTATCAGTTTGAGCTTTGAGCAGATTAGGTAAACACCTTGGAGGCCCATTTCTGCAATAATAACTGTTCACAGTAATAATATCTGATGGAATGGATTTTTCTAAAAATTAAATCAGACAATTCTTATAAAATGATAAGCTCAGGTCATGTGGCATAAAAATATCCAAATGTATCAGTCCTCACTAATAAATATTTTATGAAGCACTGAATGACAGCTCTTAACTTGTGATAAAAATATAAAATCTCTAATTATTTTGACAGATGTATCAGGAAGCCTAAGAGTGTGGTGGCGAGGAATGCATCTCAAAGGAATGCAGTTCTGCCTTCTGAAGAGGAGAAGCGCTATTTTCCAAAGATATCAGGTCTGTTTCCCAACCCAAATCAGCGTTTGTAGAAAATGTGAAATTAGGCAGAGGATAGCTAAGAGGTTAGACTTCTAGAAAAGATGTGAGGTCAAGACAAGGAGTCATAAAAATTGAGTTAACTTGACTTACAACCTGGCCACTTGTGATCAGAAAATCATTAAGAAAAATATCTTTCTGTTTATTCCAGAGGCCCAGAGGGAAATCATGTGCCTAGAAGTTGGAATAACACAAGGGAAATGTACCTGATGGGCAGGTATGGAGAGAGCTGTAAATATCTCCCCTGTGCCATCCTTGGCTTATACAATGTTGGGGACAGGATATGACTGCTGCTTTTGATTCCTAAACTGGCTCGGGAACTGACACTTCACTCCTTCCTGATGTCTCGTGTGGGTCAGAGATTCAGTCTCCATCATCAACCATCCAGGGAGCAATTCAGACTTCCACACAGAGACCTTTTTCTCAGAGACCCATCCAGGTGAGCCTGGGAACCCAGTAAGTACATCAGGAAAGGGTCAGAGAGGATGGAACTTGACAACTTTTATTTGAGTCACTGTGACCCTAATCAGCCTATCCCAGAGACAAGAGATCACTGTATCTATATTCTTGCTTAGTAACTAATGTGTAAATTAGCTTAGTTAATACAATAAGAAGGATGTGATGTTTGAACCTGCACTACAAGGACCATAGTTGACACTTAAGTGATAGGTATGCCTATAAAGTTGGATGACACCATAGAATAAGTGAGATGCATAAATGTTTGCAGTAAAATGAACACATATCTGAGAAGTTTTAATGTTCAGGGAGATTGAAATAAGGTATTAGGTGTGGAGGACCGTGCAGTGAAGTGAGAGTGTTTGCATAAAATTTCTAAGATGTGGTATATTTGCGCATGTTTTGTATTTATTGAAAAGATCCTGACCAATGGAGGTAGATGGTACTTTGCAAAAGCCGCTCGTGAGACATAAATTGCAGTATCTTCTCTCATGCTGGGTATTCACATAAAAAAATTGATAAGGCTAAATGAGAATACTAAATAGTGTTATTTTGAATTATTTTATTCCTGGCAGGACTGCATATATTCTTGGATTTGCTGCTCATTTACTTTCTCTATTGGAACAATTGGCAGGAATTCCTACCCTACACTAAGCCTTTTCCCTCAGTGGTCATGAGCTCTCCACTTTTAATGAGGAATTCTGGCATGCATTCAGGGAATATGAATTAAGGACTGACCAACTTCCAGGCAAAGATATAGGGTGCTAAGTTAAAAAGTTACTAACAATACATATAAAAGCCTAAGCGACTGTTGGACTGTTTGACCGTTCAACCAGTAGGTAAGATGTGCACTGACCACCAGGGGACAGACTCTCAATGCACAGGCATGGAAACATGGGACAGAATGATGATTCTCAAAGGGAAAGGGGGAGGGGGAGAGGGAGAGTGGAAGAGATTAACCAAAGATCTTATATGCATACTAGAGGCCTGGTGCACAGACTTGTGCAACATGGGGTCCCTTAGCCTGGCCCGTGGGAATTGGGCCAAAACTGGCTCTCCAACACCCCTGAGAGGTTCCAAATTGTGAGAGGGTGCAGGCCAGGCTGGGGGACCCTCACTGGGGCACGAATCCATGTATCAGACCTCTAGTAGTTATATAGATGGAAAAATAAAAGTCACCCATTGTTCTTTAAATCTTAATGCCACAGAGACAGCACAGTCAATTTATATTTATGCAGTGAGGCCTTCACTGTACCAGCTGAGTGAGGAGGGGTGAGGGAGGAAGATATCTCCAAATCTAGTTAAAATTCCTTTTTTTACTTCATGTGTGTTTTTAACAGAAAATGCCCTTACTCAAGGGAAGCTAATGACTAAATAGGATTAAACTCAGTTCTGTCAAACAAATTTTATTGAATAAATGTCTATATTAGAACCCTACAGCTGCTGTAATGTATTCCCACACTAGTTGCTTAAAACAAACAAATATATGCTCTTATAGTCTGGATGTCAGAGGCTTGCAATGAGTCCCAGTGGCTAATATCAAAATGTGTGCAGGGGTGAGATCCTAAAGGCTCAGGGGAGGATCTGTTTCTCTCTGATGCCTGTTAGCAGTGCTGGCCATCTGCATTTCTTGGCTCATGTTCCTTCCTCCAACTTCAAGCCAGCTGTGCAGCATTTTCAAAATGTCTCTGAGACCAACTCTGTTTTCTCTCTCTTCAACATTAACAGAACCATTGTGGTTACCTTAGTCCCACCTGGATGAGCCGGCTGATCTTCTATCTTAAAGTCAGTCGATTAACAAACCTCTTCCATCTGCTACCCTATTCCTTCCCTTGCTATAAAATATATCATATTCGAAGGTATTGGGGTACAGATGTGGACATCTTTTGGAGGCCCATATGCTGCCTGCTACAAAGTATTTTTCAGAAGTGCATTGTTTTGTGTCACTGAAGGGCCCTTATATATAAGAAGCAAACACAGAATTTATCATAACCTCTGGAATAAATGAATATAATATTGCCTCCAAATTACATGCAAAGATGATTTTTTGGTTCAGAAGACCTGAAAGCACTTAACACCTGACTCTGACACAGAGCCACAGCGTAGCTACTCACACAGTGGTCCACAGACCAGGAGAACCTGCAGCATCAACACCACCTGGGAACTTGTCAGAAATTCAGTCCCTGGGCCTCTGGAGACCTGATCAATCAGAATCTCCATTTGAATGACAAACCTTGGTGATTGGTATGTACAATGAAGTGGAGAGGTGCTGGCCTAGAACAGGTGTTCTCACCTGGTCACTGCTAACATAGGGGACAGGATAATAATTTGGAGTAGGGAGGGTGCTTTCCTGTAGATTATAGATGTTTAGTGTCATCCCTTCAGACATTGCCTAACAGCTCCAGGAAGAAATCATTTCTGGTTGAGAACTGCTGCTCTAGAAGCATCTGACATAATTATAATGAAGTCCCATCAATTACTGAGATATTAACTTTGGGCAGATCACTAAGTTTATAGTGCATAAAAAGATCTAAATATTCTTTTAGAATTAACAATAGCTTTTATAAACAGGGACCAAATGACAGTCTTAACTTGTGATGGAAGTACCAAATTCCTCTTTGTTACAACAAAAATGTCAGGAAGCGAACAAATGTACTGCCCACTGTCTAATGTCTAAAGAATCAGCTCTCACCTTGTTGAAAAGAACAGAAATTTTCTAGAGATACCAGGACTGTGTCCTCACCACAATCAGTGCTAAAGACACAAAAGAGACCTACTCCAGACAGGTTTCTCTGTCTTAGACTTGAAGCACACTTAATTCAGAGTAGAGATGGGACGCTAGGAGATTTAGAGTTCTGGATGAGAGGAGAGTTCATGGAGAAGGAGTAAAGGGGAAAAAACTGAATTCACATGACTTGTAACCTGGTCTGTTGGAAACAATAAGTCCAGAAGAATTCTCCTTTCTGTCCAGAACATTATTTCCTGGGGGAATCATGTGCTTAGAGGTGGGAGTAACAAGAGAGAAACGTGCCTGAGGAGCAGGTACAGGGATTTATAAATATCTTCTCCATTCCAGTCTCTCAGCGTGTGTAAACTAGGATGAGAGGAGCATGGTTATTTTATTTGTCATTGTTCTTTGTTGGGAGGCCTAATTCTGGCTGGAGACTGATACTTCACACTTTCCTACTGTCTTGCCTGTGAACAGAACTTTAGTCTCTATCATCAGCCGTTCAGGGAGGAATTCAGACATCCCCACAATGACGTTCCTCTCATAGATTTTATCCTGATGGGTCAATAACACAGATGACTCTGCATGACAGGGTCCCAGAGAATGGAAGCCAAGAACATTTACCTATCGTCACCTGAGAGATGATTCAACTTAGCCCAGAGGCAAGAGATTGCTGTTTGCTTGATAAATCAATGGATTTATTTCACTGGCTACATAAGAGTTCATAGTGTGACTGCTACTCACTCTTTTGATGGTCTTTCATAATCTTTATCATTTAATTGGTATCACATCAATGCTAGACTGGTATGTTTAAATTATTAAAAACAAACTGTGGTTCTGATCAGGAATGCATATATGTTTTCCTTCATTATATCCTCATGTTGTACCATTCCCTTTAATATGTAGTGATCTTCATTGTCTCTTGTTATGGCTTTCACTTTGAAGCCTATTTTGTCAGATATAAATATTGCTTCCCAGGCTTTTTTTTTTTCTTCTTTTTTTTAAAAATAAATCTTTATTGTTCAGATTATTACAGGTGTTCCTCTATTTTTTCCCCCATAGCTCCCCTCCACCTGATTCCCCACCCCACCCCATGCCCTTACCCCCGCCACTGTCTTCATCCATAGGAGTAAGATTTTTGTCCAATCTCTTCCCGCACCCCTCACACCTGCTTCCCCTGAGAATCGTCAGTCCACTCCCTTTCTATGTCCCTGATTCTATTATATTCACCAGTCCATTCTGTTCTTCAGATTTTTCATTCACTTGATTTTTAGATTCACTTGTTGGTAGGTATGTATTTGATGTCATTTTGTTGTTCATAATTTTTATCTTTACCTTTTTCTTCTTCTTCCTCTCCTTAAAGAATACCCTTCAGCATTTCATGTAATCCTGGTTTGGTGGTGATGAACTCCTTTAGCTTTTTCTTGTCTGTGAAGCTCTTTATCTGACCTTCAACTCTGAATGATAGCTTTGCTGGGTAGAGTAATCTTGGCTGTAGGTTCTTGCTGTTCATCACTTTGAATATTTCTTGCCACTCCCTTCTGGCCTGCATAGTTTCTGTTGAGAAATCAGCTGACAGTCGTATGGGTACTCCCTTGTAGGTAATTAACTGTTTTTCTCTTGCTGTTTTTAATATTCTTTCTTTGTCTTTTGCCCTTGGCATTTTAATTATGAGGTGTCTTGGTGTGGTCCTCTTTGGATTCCTCTTGTATGGGGTTCTGTGCGCTTCCTGGACTTGTACATCTATTTCTTTCACCAGGCAGGGAAAGTTTTCTGTCATTATTTCTTCTAATAGGTTTTCAATATTTTGCTCTCTCCCTTCTTCTGGCACCCCAAAAATTCGGATGTTGGTTCGCTTGAAGTTGTCCCAGAGGCTCCTTACACTATCTTCATATTTTTGGATTCTTTTTTCTTTTTGTTTTTCTGGTTGGATGTTTTTTGTTTCCACATATTTCAGATCTTTGGTTTGATTCTTGGGGTACGTTGATCTACAGTTGAGTTTCTGTATATTCTTTATTTCAGACAGTGTATGCTTCATTTCTCACTGATCCTTTTCCAATTTTTTGGCATTCTCATTAAGCTCCTTGAAGGTTTCATCAAGTTTCTCAGCGGTTTTAAGAAGATTCTTGAGTAACCTTATAAATGTGGTTCTGAACTCTATGTCATCCAGTAGTTTGCTTTCCTCCGTTTCTTTCATTCGTGACATGTTTCTTTGTCTCCTCATTTTGGCTGCTCCCCTGTGTTGATGGAGTAGCTTTGTGTGGTAGGTGACCTATAGGGGGCAGTAGCTCAGCCTCCCCAATCACCTGATGTGGACACTCTTGGTACACCCCTTTGTGGGCTGAGTGCAAAGACTTGGTTCAGTTAAAGCCTTAATTGCTGTTGGTATGCTGAAAGGAATTGACCTCCAGGCCAATTAGCTGTGAGCACTCACTGTGTCTATAATGGAAGAACTGCTGCACTGAAGACACACTTATGGGGCAGGACTTGTTTCAGTGGGGCTTTGGTGCTCACTGAGTCTGCCTTTGAATGTGTCACTTATGGATGTGAGGAGTTGAAATCTGGTGTCTCACTCTGACCACTAGGTACACTGGCTTCTGGATCTCCAATGGGGTGCAGGTCAGCTACTGTCTGAGGCCATCCAGCAGGAGCTACAGTGAGAGCTACAGTTTTCTCCTCTTTGCTTGGGGTTTGGAGGTTTTGGAGCTGTCTGACCCAGGCTGCAAGTTTGCTAGGTTAAGCTGCGATAGGGCAGGCCTTTCTTATGCTAATTGAGCTGCTTGGAGCTTGGGTGGGTTTGTAGGTTGTGCAGGGCGGGGTCTCAGGGTGTCACTAGGCTAGGGCGTGGCAAACAGCAATGGCTGCTAGTTAGCCGGCTCTGTGTCCCCAAGGGCGTCCCGGAGTCCTGTGCCCCAGTGCCGTAAACAATTATTTCTGCGCGCAGCTCTGCAAGTAAGCCACCCTCACTGGCAGACAGTCCAGCTTTTCCCCGTAGGAGTTTGGGTTCCCCGCGTCTCCCCAGAAACTGGATTTCAGAGTAGTCGGGGGCTTGTCTCCCTTTGGGTTGAAAAAAGCAACGCCCGCAGCCAGCCCGGATCACGTGCCTCCGTACCTCAGCTTTTCAGCGCTCGTGCATGTCTTGATGCTTTTTTCTCTTTCCTTCTAGTTGTAGAACTTCCACTCAGCCAGCTTTCCCGTGGTTCTGGGTGATAGACGTTTTGTCTTTTAGTTGAATTTTTGAAATTGTTGGGCGAGGCAGCAGTTTAGGTGTTTACCTACGCTGCCATCTTGAATTCTCCTCCCGCCTTCCACTTTTTGAACTTGAATATACCAATGTGGCTTTCTTGGTGTTCACTGCTTGGCACCTGATTCTTCTGAAATACAAATAATAACTATAAAAGCATTGTAAATTCTGTAGTCCTGATGATCTTCAAAGACCCTGCTTTCCATCGAGTCAAGTCTTCTGCTTTAACACACATCTTTTCTATTGTCATCTTCATCTCAAAGGAAGTAAGATAGCAAAGCTTACAGGCTGTGTTCACTCATTCAGAGATGACCCTGGGCACCTTTGTCAAATGGGACAAGTTTCTCTTTGAGTCCTCCCACCCCAGGCTTTTTTTTTTTTTTTTTCTATTTTCATGGACATTTTTTTCCATCCCTTCACTCTGATCCTGTGTGAGTCATTTTTGGGGGTCATGTTTTTGTATCCATTCAGCTACCCTGTGTGTTTTGATTGGAACATTTAATCCATTTACATTTAAGGTTATTATTGATAGGTACTTATTTATTGTTATTTTAATTCTTTATGCCTATGTTTCTCTATTTCTTCTTATTATTACTGCAGTCCTTTTAACATTTCTTGCAATGCTGGCTTGGTGGTGTTAAACTCCTTTATTTTATTTATTTTTTTGTCTGGGAAGTTCTTGATTTCACCATCTATTTTGAATGATAGCCTTGCTGGATAGAGTAGTCTTGATTTTAGATCTTCACTTTTCATTACCTTGAGTACTTCATGCCATTCACTTCTTACCACAGTGTTTCTGTTGAGAAATCAGCTGACAGCCTTATGAAAACGCTTTTGTAGGTCACTTACAGTTTAGGTCTTGCTGCCTTTAAGATTATTACTCTGTCTTGAACCATTGCCATATTAATTAATATGTGTCTTTGGTGGGTCTCTTTGAATTCATCTTGATTGGGACTCTGTGCTTCTTGAACTTGTATGATTTTTTCCTTGACCAAGTTAGGGAAATTTTCTATCATTATTTCTTCAAACTAGTTTTCTATTTCTTTTTCACTTTCTTTTCCTTCTCTACCTCTATGATGTATATATTGTTACATTTCAAGTTGTCCCAAAATTCCCTTAAACTATCCTCATTATTTTTAATTCTTTTTCTTTTTGTTTCTCTGTTTCATACAGCTTTATTTGTATTCTTTAGCATTATTCTTAACACAATGCAGACCAGTAGTTTTACTGCTAGCTTTACCCAGTGGCCAGATAAGTTTCTATTGAAGGAGTACAAAAAACATTTTACATAAATGTTAAAGGCACACTTTAAAATTAAATACCCATTGCATTTTGAAGTTATTTATTACATGTTCTTACAAGCTAATATTTTTTAAAGTATGATACTTTGTAAAACACTGTGTAATATGAGGTGGAACTAAACAAACCTGGCAAATGTAATGTGTTTCTCTTCTCTTACCATTACATTTGCATACTTTGCAAACTTTAGTAGGATATTTCATTTTATATAAAGTTTCTGCAGTGAATCACATGAAATTACTATTTTTTGCCCTTTTGAAGGAATAACTATATCACTGCCACTGTCAAAGCTTTCATCACTTTCACTTGGAATATCTTCTATATTGTCAGCAAATGTATCCAGAATTTTATCATGTTCTTCGTCATTATCCATGGTTACTTTAAAAATATCAAATTGATATAAAAATAGTTATTTTTATTACTAACAACAAGAAACTAATCACTTTTTATTCCTTTTGTAATTTTTAATTTCAGCGAATGCTTTTTCCATTACACTGTTTCTTTTTAAATGACAATGAAAAGCCAAGAATTCTCGTGATTGGCCACAATCCTTAGAAGAGAAAAACCAGTAAGTCTGCAATGTGTTAATGTCACTTATGGTATTCTTTTTTTTATCATTATTGTTGAGAGTACTACAGATGTCTCTTTTTGCTCCCCACTACTCCTCTCTACCTGGTTTCTGCCCCACCCCAGGTCTTCACCACCCTATTGCCTGTGTCCATAGGTAACGCATATATGCATATAAATTCCTTAGTTAATCTCTTCTTGCACCCCCTACCTTGCCCCTTCCCTCTGAGATTCATCAGTCTGTTCCATGTCCCTATGCATCTCTGTTTCTACCTTATTCATCAGTTTATTTTGTTCATTAGATTCTTGTTCATTTATTTTGATTTTTTTATTCAATTATTAGTGATATGTATTTATTGCCATTTTATTTTTCATATTTTTATTGCTTTTCTCTTCTTCTTCATCTTCCTTCTCCTCTTAAAGAATACCCTTCAACATTTTATATAATACTGGTTTGGTGGTGTTGAGCTCCTTTAGCTTTTTCTTGTCTGTGAATCTCTTTATCTGACCTTCAATTCTAAATGATAGTTTTGCTGGGTAGAGTAATCTTGGTTGTAGGTCCTTGCTATTCATTACTTTGAATATTTCTTGCCACTCCCTTATGGCCTGCATAGTTTCTGTTGAGAAATCAGCTGACAGTCATATGGGTGCTTCCTTGTAGGTAACTAACAGGTTTTCTTTTGCTGCTTTTAAGATTCTCTCTTTGTCTTTAACCCTTGGCATTTTAATTATGATGTGTCTTTGTGTGGGCCTCTTTGGGTTCTGCTGGTTTGGTACTCTTTGTGCTTTCTGGACTTGTAAGTCTATTTATTTCACCAAGTAGTAGTCTTCATTTCTGCATTGCTCTTGTTCATGGTTCCTATGTCCTTTTTCACTAAGTTCCTTGTAGTTCCCATTATGGTCCTTGTAGTTCTCACTAAGCTCCTTGAGCATCCTTATAACCATTACTTTGAACTCTATGTTATAAATCACTTGCCTCCATTTTATTTAGCTCTTTTTCTGGATATTCCTCATTTTCTTTCATCTAGGGATTTTATATTTTCTCTGAAAGCTGTCTCTTTGTGTTTGTTTCTGTGTATTAGATAGAACTGCTATGACTCCCAGTTTTCATGAGGTGGTCTTTCAAAGGAAGTGTCCTGTGGGACCCAGTGGTGCAGCCTCCTTTATCTCCTGAATTAGATGCTCTACAAATTCACTTGTATGGTTTTTTTAGGACGTTGGGGATGGGCTCTTCTGTTGTAACTTGGTCTTAATGGTTGTTGTGCCATTTGTGAGTGGGATCCACACTCAGGCTCACTGTCTGTGTAGCTCAACCCCAACCATATCCTGTGAGCTGTTCCACAGTTGCTGATTGAACAAAACAAACAAGAAAGATAACAAAAACATACAAAGGAGCCCAATAAAAACAACTGCAATAGAAAAAAACAAAGAGAAGGGAGAACAAGAATAATAAAGGAAGAAAAATAAAAGAATACAATAAGAAAATATGGGGAAGAAAAATAATATGAAAGGAAAGAAGGGAGAGAAAAATAAGAAAAAAAAATATATGACTGTCCAATCATCCAACAAGCCAGTAGCTATGAGGTGCACTGACCACCAGGGGGCAAATGCTCAACACAGGAGCTGCTGAGCTGAGGTCACTTGGCAGCGGCTGTTCTCAGGTGATGCACCCCGGAACCAGAGAGGAGGGAGCCAGATTCATTGTGATACCTCTTGCACTCTGGGACCCCTGAGGGGATGTTGAAGAGCCAGTTTTGGCCTGATCCCCATAGGCCAGGACAAGGGACCCCACCTTCTGGAGGAACCCCACTCACTCCATAGACTTCGAGCTGTGGTGATGACTCAGGTGTAGCCAGCCATGGAGAGACCCTGGGAGGTTGGCTCCAGGGCGTGTCTGACTCCTCTCGCCCAGTCCCAACCCACCGGCCACCACCCTGGACCGCCTGTGTTAGTCCCTACACTGGAGAGACTAATTAATTTCCTTTCAATGTGCATGAATCAGTGCACTGGGACACTAGCAAAGAATAACAAGAAAAACAGTGTGGGGAAAAAGAAGAAAGAAAAAGTAAGAAAAGGGAAAAATAAGTAAAAGAAAGAAAAAACCAGAATATAAAAGGAATGAGAAAAATAAGAGATGTGAAAAAAAGAGAGAAAATAATAACAAAGCAATAAGAAGAAAATAATGAAATAAAAAAACAAAGTGGAGTTTATCTAGGTAGAGTTTAGTGTGATCCTGGGATCTCCTTTGTATCTTTCTCTTATGTTGTCTGAGGTTGTTTTGTATGTTGATTCTGGGCCTCCTGGTAGGGACTTTGGTGCTAGCCTATGTCAGAAGATGCTTATGATTGGTTCTCAACAAGCTATTCAAAGCTTGAAGTGATCCCCCTTTTGTGGCTGCCTCTACTGTACTTGACTGTGCATACAAGGAACCAAGCTACTCTCCAAGGATGGCTTTATAGTAGAAAAGGTGGGTCAGCAAACCTCCCAGGCACTTTGGGATCTGCATTGTCCAGTCTACACATGCCCATTTACTATCAGACTTAGTCACTGAAAAACAAAACAAAACTGTTTCTAAAGGGTTTTTGACAGAATTGGGAAGATGGAACCTCTGTATATCTCCTAAGGGGGAGGTGCTATTCAGACTTCAGGGAAAATGGTGGGTGTGTTCCCCTATCCCAGAGCCACACATCTGAGACTCTCACATAATATAGTGTAAACTCAGTTCTCAAACTTAATTCATCCCAGAAGGCTGTTTGAGAAGAGAATTGTTTAAAAACTGAATCATTTTTTCCCCATTAGAAATAATGTAAGTTGAATTACTTTGTTGCAAGTGCCCAAATGATTCTCTGTTTTAACCTATCTTATATACAGTACATATCTACAGTATTGTACAATCTATAAACAAACACTTCTTTTCTTCATTTATTGAACCACCCCTTACTCACTGTCAGCTCTCAATGCAGGAGTGCAGTATCTTTGCTTTTCCACATATCATTGCTTCCAAAATGCTGTCACCAGCTAACTGCTTTTCTTCATCCAAATCACAACAGTTTTTCAACCTCTTCAATTCCTATTGATCTTTGTTTTGTGAGCATTTTCACACCCTTAGCAATATCAGCACACCTTGGCTACACTTGGCACGTCTTACTAATCTCGAAAGAAAACAACATCCTCTATCCACTCTCTCCGTGTAATGTGATTTACTTTTCTTGGTAAAAGTTGCACCATTGGTATGTTATATTATTATTTTTATTTGATTATACTGTTTTGCCATCATTAGTTTGTAGATTTTTGTTGTTAAGAATCCCATACTCTGCACAGTGACTAAAACATGGTCTGTAGTCAATATATATGCTTCAAATGTATGAAGATATCCTCAATAACATAGCAATATACATTTTGTTTGAAGAACAAGTTGATTTTAGAAAAGGAAATTCTAATGAGAAATGCCTATAGATATACCCATAATGGGGACCAGGTCACACAACAGAAATGGAAATTATTTTCCCAACTCTAACATATAAATGTGTCATTCATTCTCAGTTATTAATGTTTGCTAATGTGAAAATTAGTTATACATTCTTTCCTTTTCTTTTCTTTTGGTAGTCACCTCTGACACATGGAACCAGGCAATGGTACACACATTTCAGTATTTCTTCTTCTGGGACTTTCACAGGCACTGGAACTGCAGCCCCTTGTATTTGGGCTTTTCCTCTCCATGTACCTGATCATTGTGTTTGGAAACCTGCTCATCATCCTGGCTGTCAGCTCAGACTCCCACCTCCACACGCCCATGTACTTCTTCCTCTGCAACTTGTCCTTGGTAGACATCTGTTTCACTTCCACCACCATCCCAAAGATGCTGTGGAACATCCAGACACAGAGCAAAGCCATCACTTATGCAAGCTGCATCAGACAGATGTATCTTTATATGCTCTTTGCAGTGTTGGACAGCTTTATCCTGACCGTGATGGCCTATGACCGGTTTGTGGCCATCTGTCACCCCTTGCACTACATGGTCATCATGAGCCCCCAGCTCTGTGGACTGCTGGTTCTGGTGTCCTGGATCATGAGTGCCATGGTTTCCTTGCTAGAAAGCTTAATGGTGTTGGGTCTGCGCTTCTGCTCACACTTGGAAATCCCCCACTTTTTCTGTGAGCTCAGTCAGGTGCTCCAACTTGCCTGTTCTGACACCTTGCTTAACAACATTATAATGTATTTTTCAGCTGGACTGCTAGGTGTTGGTCCCCTTGCTGGGACCCTTTACTCTTACTCCAAGATCATTTCCTCCATATGTGGGATCCCTTCAGCTCAGGGGAAGTATAAAGCATTTTCTACCTGTGCATCTCACCTCTCAGTTGTCTCCTTATTTTATGGTACGGGACTAGGAGTTTACCTCAGCTCTGCTGCTCCCCAAAATGCACACTCAAGTGTAACAGCCTCGGTGATGTACACTGTGGTCACACCCATGCTGAACCCCTTCATCTATAGTCTGAGGAACAAGGACATAAAGAGGGCCCTGCAAAGATTCCTTGGCAGGTAAGATTTTTCAAGGGCCAACTGTACTTGTTTAAAGAAATGCCAATAAATTCAGGGTGCAAAGCCTCAGAGTCAGAAGTCTGATATAAATTAATCCAATCTTTGGACTATAAGAAATTGGAAATATTCACTTATCTTATGGGTTAACATGCATTACTTTAATGTAATTTATTCTCTTATGACATATATCATTCCAAGTAATTTTCCTATTGTTTTCCTGAAAGAATTTTCATGAATTATACTATCCCAATGGACAAAACTGTATTTAGCTACTAAGGTCATTTGCATAATTTTATTTTAGAGGAAAATCTAAGACCACAGTTTTCACTTATACGGTCATCATTATTTCCTATAGCACCACCTTTACTACTCTTCTTGATAATGTAGACTTTAACATGCTAGTAAGTTTTATAGCTGGCCTCCTGGTTTTATAGTCTGCATTCTATTTTTCTGCTGTGTGTCCACATGTCTATCTTAGCCACTGACAACAATTGGCTATTCCATACATGTTTCCAAGAAGAGTCTCATGGATACATACATTTTAGTAGAGTGATCTAATATGGTTAGAGTCAGAGATGACCTTAAATATGATGAATCAAAAAATAGCCATACAATTTATTACTATCCTAATATATAAAAACCCTGGGTCAGATAGACCAGTAACCACCAGAGGCTGACCAACTGGAAGTCAGTGCTGGCCCTGCCCTCAAGTAAGTGGTTAGGGGCAATCAGGCAGGGCAGGCAGAATGGTTATGGGTGGGACAGAAGATGGCGGCGTAGGTAAACACCTAAACTGCTGCCTCCTACAACAATTTAAACTGCAACTAAAAGACAAAACGTCTATCACCCAGAACCACGGGAAAGCTGGCTGAGTGGAAGTTCTACAACTAGAAGGAAAGAGAAAAGAGCATTGAGACGTGCACGAGCGCTGAAAAGCTGAGGTACGGAGGCGCGTGATCTGGGCTGGCGGCGGGCGACTGGGTGCTTTGCTTTTTTCAACCTGAACGGAGACAAGCCCCCCAATACTCTGAAGTCCAGTCTCTGGGGAGACGCGGGGGACCCAAACTCCTACGGAGAGAAGCTGGACTGTTTGCCAGTGAGGGTGGCTTGCTTGCAGAGCTGCGCGCAGGAATAATTGTTTATGGCACTGGGGCATGGGCCTAGCGGATGCCGTTGGAGACTCAGAGCCGGCTAACTAGCAGCCATTGCTGTTTGCCACGCCCTAACCTAGTGACACCCTGAGGCCCCGCCCTGCACAACCTACAAACCCACCCAAGCTCCAAGCAGCTCAATTAGCATAAGAAAGGCCTGCCCTATCACAGCTTAACCTAGCAAACTTGCAGCCTGGGTCAGACAGCTCCAAAACCTCCAAACCCCAAGCAAAGAGGAGAAAACTGCAGCTCTCACTGTAGCTCCTGCTGAGTGGCCTCAGACAGTAGCTGACCTGCACCCCATTGGAGATCCAGAAGCCAGTGTACTTAGTGGTCAGTGTGAGACACCAGATTTCAACTCCTCACATCCATAAGTGACACATTCAAGAGGCAGACTCAGTTAGCACCAAAGCCCCACTGAAACAAGTCCTGCCCCATAAGCATGTCTTCAACGCAGCAGTTCTTCCATTATAGACACAGGGAGTGCTCACAGCTAATTGGCCTGGAGGTCAATTCCTCCCAGTGTACCAACAGAAATTAAGGCTTAACTACACCAAGACTTTGCACTCAGCCCACAAAGGGGTGTACCAAGAGCATCCACCTCATGTGATTGAGGAGGCTGAGCTACTGCCCCCTATAGATCACCTACCACACAAAGCTACTCCATCAACACTGGGAAGCAGCCAAAATGTGGAGACAAAGAAACATGTCACGAATGAAAGAAACGGAGGAAAGCAAACTACTGGATGACATAGAGTTCAGAACCACATTTATAAGGTTACTCAAGAATCTTCTTAAAACCGCTGAGAAACTTGATGAGACCTTCAAGGAGCTTAATGAGAATGCCAAAAAAATGGAAAAGGATCAGTCAGAAATGAAGCACACACTGTCTGAAATAAAAAATATACAGAAACTCAATTGTAGATCAACGTACCCCAAGAATCAAACCAAAGATCTGAAATATGTGGAAACAAAAAACATCCAACCAGAAAAACAAAAAGAAAAAAGAATCCAAAAATATGAAGATAGTGTAAGGAGCCTCTGGGACAACTTCAAGCGAACCAACATCCGAATTTTTGGGGTGCCAGAAGAAGGGAGAGAGCAAAATATTGAAAACCTATTAGAAGAAATAATGACGGAAAACTTTCCCTACCTGATGAAAGAAATAGACTTACAAGTTCAGGAAGCGCACAGAACCCCATACAAGAGGAATCCAAAGAGGACCACACCAAGACACCTCATAATTAAAATGCCAAGGGCAAAAGACAAAGAGAGAATATTAAAAGCAGCAAGAGAAAAACAGTTAATTACCTACAAGGGAGTACCCATACGACTGTCAGCTGATTTCTCAACAGAAACTATGCAGGCCAGAAGGGAGTGGCAAGAAATATTCAAACTGATGAACAGCAAGAACCTACAACCAAGATTACTTTACCCAGCAAAGCTATCATTCAGAGTTGAAGGTCAGATAAAGAGCTTCACAGATAAGAAAAAGCTAAAGGAGTTCATCACCACCAAACCAGGATTACACGAAATGCTGAAGGGTATCCTTTAAGAAGAGAAAGAAGAAGAAAAAGGTAAAGGTAAAAATTATGAACAACAAAATGACATCAAATACATACCTACCAACAAGTGAATCTAAAAATCAAGTGAATGAAAAATCTGAAGAACAGAATGGACTGGTGAATATAATAGAATCAGGGACATAGAAAGGGAGTGGACTGACGATTCTCAGGGGAAGCAGGTGTGAGGGGTGCGGGAAGAGATTGGACAAAAATCTTACTCCTATGGATGAAGACAGTGGTGGGGGGTAAGGGCATGGGGTGGGGTGGGGAATCAGGTGGCGGGGAGCTATGGGGAAAAATAAAAGAGGAACACCTGTAATAATCTGAACAATAAAGATTTATTTTTTTTAAAAAAAAGAATGGTTATGGGTGATTAGGAAAATAGACCAGCAGTTAGGGGTGATCAGGTAGGCAGGCAAGTGGTTAGGGGAGATCAGGTAGGCAGGCCAGCAGGTAGGAGTGACCAAGTAGGTAGGCAAGAATTTTTAGGGGAAATCAGTTAGGCAGATGGCCCCTCTCAGGGCTGGCCTCGTCCCCAGCAAAGAAAGAGGGAGGCCCAGGCCAGCCAAGCCATTGTACCCTAGCCTATCGCCTGCAGAGGGAGGCCACCAGTGGCAGGGGAGGGGGGGTGCAGAGCTGCACAGATCGCAAGCAGTGGCGGGGGTGGGGCCAGCTGCCTGTAGCCTGGGGATGGAAAGCCCCAATAGGCCCTGATCTCAGGCCAGGCCTAGGGACCCTACCCAAGGGGTCCTGGATTGTGAGAGGGTGCAGGCCAGGCTGAGGGACCCGCCTAAGTGCACATATTTTCATGCACCAGGCCTCTAGTTAAAAAATATTTGTCATGCTGCACATTTACTCACTAAAGTGTGGAATACGCCTGGCCCAGTTGCCCAATTGGTTGAGCATCCTTCTGTCCACCAAAAATGCTGTGTATTTAATACCAAGTCAAATCATATACGTAGGTTCCATCCCATTGGGGCACCTACAAGAGGCAGTCAATTGATGTTTAGCTTTCACATTGATGCTTCTGTATCTAGCTACTGATCTATCCATCTATCTCTCATCTATCTACCTATCTCTAACTCTGTCTCTGTAGCTCTATCCCTCTTCCTCTCTCTCTAAAAATAATAAAATAAAGAAAAAAGTGTGGAATATGATGTCCATGTATAATGTTCCTTATTCATTTGGGTGAAGAATTATGTGGAGTGTTCTTTGTGTTTCTTTTTGAACTATTTTCCTGTTACTGTTTGAAAATTTTCAATGTGCTCCCTACAAATGTGACTTCTTCTAAATTAAATATCTTCCTTATTCTAAATTTTTTTCAAATATACCAAAGGGACAGTGAGTGAACAATCTCTCTCTCTCTCTCTCTCTCTCTCTCTCTCTCTCTCTCTCTCTCTATATATATATATATGTGTGTGTGTGTGTGTGTGTGTGTGTGTGTGTGTGTGTGTGTGTGTATATTCCTTTAACTCAGGAATATCTTCAATCTTTATGATCAAAGGATGAATCACACATGTGTGAGAGGACCCCACCCCCAGGAGAAAACTCACAAGGGGATCCTGACAACTGCCCTCAAACATCTGCCTCTCCCAGGCCCAGGGCTGCTTCCTTGGCTGTGCCAAAGGATGGCCCACACTGTGCATGAACTGGATCCCAGGAGCCCAGGAGAGGAGCCGTCTATCCTCCATTCACCCTGGGCCTGGTGGAGGAGGGAAGGGGCCCAGAGGACACAACATGATCAAGTTAATGTCATTGCAGAAGGATACCCATGGTTACTTTATGATTTTCACACAACCTATGAAAAACCAGCAGTAAGTTGCCTGTCTCAAAATGACTGGAAGTTAGATGTTCTAACAGACCAATTTTTTTCAAAATCCTGAACTGTGTATTTGAGACAGTGTAAAAAGATCATTAGACAGGAAGAAGTTAGTAGAATTATGCACCAGGCACAAAGATCCTCAAGGTAAAAATAAAATAGGAATAGATGCTATACAGTAGTTCTGTGATGACCTGGCACTCCAGCATTAGTGTGTTGATCATGTCTGGAAGTTCAGAGCAAAAACAGTGCAAGTTCTCCAAACAAGAGGTCATGTGGGGTATGACAGAATTAGGAAATGAAAGCACAGAGGCCCAGATACCCAAGATGGAAGAGGGATTGAAATGACTAGCATGATTTAAGGATTTTTACCAGTTCACTTTTAATTTTGCAAAGAATCCAGGACAAAAAGGATTAGATCTAGAAATGGCCATTACCTACCGGAATTTTGTGCTTAATGGAACCTTTAAATTCTTAGTTTTTGTTGGGACATCATAAACCATCAATAGCAAAAGATACCTGGAATTTTCTTTTAGACTTAAATACAATGATTACAGATGACATGTCTAATTATGATGAAGAGGGACCACAGCCTCTTCTTATTGATGACTTTGTGCTGTTTGCACACTCTCAAATTGCCAGGACAAAAAGTACAACAGTGTAGCTCTAAAGGAAACTTCTAGAATGTACATGGTCTGTATAATAAATGCAATTTTAAAATTGCAAGTCACTTTCTGTTGGCTAGACTGAACTGAATTCAGATCAATCCTCACAATTTAGACTGAGGGCTCAAACAAACCTTTAAGGATACATCTAGGACTATATCATATTTCATTCTTCTAATGGTGATTTGGGCTTGTCTTCTAGTCTGGGCCTCTCTAACCGTTTATAATTCCAACAATGTAGATTTCATCTTACATCCATGGGCCATCCTAGTATATTATCCCAGAAGCTTTATGATGATTATTTGGAGGTTTCCATTCTTGCACAAAGCACAATGCTGTCTTCATTAGAAAGCAGTTTGGCCTAAGAATTAAACATGAACATTGAAAGCTATAAAAACCTCTGAAATATATGCTCTGGGCTATTTGCCATGACTATGCTGATAGCACTTCCAATGGAGTCATATATTTAAGTGTACCAGATCTGCAATGGTGTTTTGGTGTGGAGGAGTTTTTATTTCCTCACAATGTTAATGTGAGTATAGAATCTGGAAAAGAGAAACCTGTCAAAATAACCAAAATGAAAAATAAAAAGTAAAGAGTATTAATCACCCTGGAGTGAAAATTCTGCCCAGTCATGTTAATAAGAATCACAGATTTTCCTGTACAAACATGCATGTCCTCCCTGACTACCTGGAAGGAACCTCAGTGGAGGCAATTTTATACAGTTTTCTGAAATGCAGTTGAATATATTAGAATATCGGAATCACTGTGATTACTGTCCTCAAATAGCAGTACAAATGTCAAAAGTAAGAAGTAGCAGATTATGATAAGATCCCTCCGTTCTCTTCTCTTTGATTATAGGATCAATTCACTATACTATATAATAAAAGCCTTAGGTGGCATCACACCCTTGCGAGACACCCTCGTGTGATGCCCTTGTGTGATGTCATCACAAGATGGCTGCCACACTATGACCACCACAAGATGGCTGTCAGGGGAGGGTAGTTGGGGACCATCAGGCCTGCAGGGGAAGGCAGTTGGAGGTGACCAGGCTGGCAGGGAGGACAGTTGGGGGCGAGATTAGGCCAGCAGAGGAAGGCAGTTGGGGACTATCAGGCTGGCAGGGGAGGGCAGATGGGGATGATCTGACCAGCAGGGGAGCAGTAGGTGTCAATCAGGCCTGCAGGGGAGTGGCTAGTGGGCAATCAGGCTGGCAGGCAGAAGCAGTTAGGGGCAATCAGGAAGGCAGGCAGGCAAGCTGTTAGGAGCCAGCAGTCCTGGATTGTGAGAAGGATGTCCGACAGCCTGTTTAGGCCCAACCCTTATAGGATGGGATCTAAACCAGCATTCTAAAATCACCCAAAGGGTCCCAGATTGGAGAGGGTGCAGGCCAGGCTTAGGGACACCCCCCTGTGCATGAATTTTGTGCACTGGGCCTCTAGTCTATATATATATAAGACTAAGCAGCCATCCAACCATCTGATCAGCTGGTAGGTATGATGTACTCTGACCACCAGGGGGCAGACCCTCAACACAGGAGATGCCAAGCTGCAGTGACTTGGCAGCAGTAGTTCTCAGGTGATGCATGCCAGAATCAGAGAGGTGGGAGCCTGATTTCTTGGCTACATGATTCCCCCTTTGGCCATGGGTTATGTTGTTGCTTGGGTACTGTCAACCCCGAATCTGGCTTACTGCCAAGCTGTGGTGACCTCCGATGCCCTTCAAGCCACAGCACCGCCCCAGGTGTGGCAGGCCAGGGAGCGTTAGGGTTAGGGATAGGGTTATCAGCACTGCCCTAGGTGTAGCCAGCTGGGGAGGGACCTCAGGAGGTTGGCTTCAGGGCATATCCAGCCCATCATGCCCAGTCCCACCCTGCCAACCACCTTCTAATTAATTTCCTTTCAATGTGCATGAATACATGTACTGGGCCACTAGTTGCTATAACAAGCAACCCTAAAAGCAAACAGTTGTATATAATTCCCTTATTTTTCAATGGGTTTGTGTAGTGGTAAGGTGTTGATCTCTGCTGGTCTCCTCATGAGTCTGCATGGGTCAGCTGGGGTGTCTCTGCTGACCTTGGCTGGACTTTCTAATGTATTAGGGGCTCAGCTATGGTGACTAATCTAGGGAGGCTTGTCTGGAATAAATGAGTTCTGTCCACCTGTCCCCTTTTCTCTGGAAGGCCCACCTGGATTTGTTCACATGGCTGAGCCAAGGTTCTGAGTGAGAGCAGTGGAAATGCACCAAGGCCTGGTAAAACTGTCACTTCCACCATATTTATTTTTTAACAAAACAGAGAAAAAACCCTAAGTCCCACCCAGATTGAAAGGTGGATAAATAGACTACACCTCTGGATGGGGGAAGCTCACAATCACATGGACAAAGACGTGGAAAGAGAAAAGAATGGGTGCACATCTGCAAACAGACTCCTGGGTAAATTTTAATTCAGTTAAGCTTTATTTCTACATCTGCCCTCAACAGCTTGATGATCTTAGAGAAGAGAGAGAGAGTACAAATATGTTTAATGACCAGATGTGGAAGTTCTACTCTAGAGGGTCAGGCCCTTACAAATATAAGCATCACCCCTCTGCAGCTTGCCTCCCACTTATCATTTCTAGGCTTAAAAAGTAAAACGTTTTCCTTCTAGATATCTAGAGTCCATAAACTTAACTCACTGATTAACGGAGCTAGAGAGCTGTTGCTTTCATGATACTATCTTTTTTTATATCCTCATGTAGACATTGCTTCTCTATTTATTGAACTAATCTTAACATATTCAAAATTATTTCCAATGTGATATTTGTATTTGTTGGGGATGGGGTCCTGATGGAAGGAGATGGCATTTGAAGTGCACATACAATAGAGAAATAAGTATCGGAGAGAATAGAGTTGCTGACATTATGCTGAGTGAAAGAAGCCAGTCACAAAAGGACAAATACTGTATGATTTCACTTATATGACATATCTGAAGTAGTTAAATTCATAGAAACAGAAAATACTATCGTGGTTGTCAGGCATGGAAGGAGGAGGAGGAGGAGTTAGTATTTAGTGGGTGTAGAGTTTCAGTTTTGCAAGAACATGAAAAAAATGTTTAGGGGTTGCTTGCACATCGGTATGAATGTACTTAACACTACTAATCTGCACACTTAAAAGTGGTTACAATCATAAATTTTTTTTTACTACTTTAAATTTTTCAATGGCATTAATTTTGATACATGATACAACATGGATGACCCCTAGGACATTATACTGAGTGAAATAAACCAGTCATCAAAAGACAAATACTGTATGACTCCATTTTTATGATGTCACTAGAGAAGTAAAACTCATAAAGACTGGAAGGAGAATAGTTGGTGCCTTGGGCTGGGGGAGAAGGAGGAGGAATGAATGTTTAATGGGAACCAAGTTCCAATTTGTGAAGATAAGAAAGTCTGGAGATGAATGGTGATCATGGTTGCATGTGAATGTACTTAATGCACTTAACTGTCAATTAAAATAATGGTTAGATGGTAACTTTTATATTACCTGTATTTCACCACATTAAGGAAAAAATCCAGCCCTATCTGGTTTGGCTCAGTAGATAGCACTTCGACCTGTGGACTGAAGGGTCTTAGGATCTATTCCAGTCAAGGGCACATGCTCAGGTTGCAGATTCCATCCCCAGTAGGGGGCATTCTTTCTCATCATTGATGTTTCTATCTTTCTTTCCTCTCTCTTCCTCTCTGAAATCAATAAAAATATATTTATAAAACCAAAAAAGAAAAAAAATCCAGGGCAGGAGACCTAGAGTGGCCACACACTATTTTCTTTTCCTTAGTGTGCAAACAGTAGCCAGGTAAGAAGGAAAATCTCTGATGCATTAAACCATGGACATTTGGGGTTTGCTTGTTACTAGAGCAGAACTGAGCCCACCCTGACTCAGATGTGGCAGCTAACACCCGAGTGCTCTGCCATGTGTGCTGATGCCCTCATCCATGATCCCTAGGGCTGGGAGAAT
Organism: Corynorhinus townsendii; assembly: GCA_026230045.1. Lineage (NCBI taxonomy): Eukaryota > Metazoa > Chordata > Mammalia > Chiroptera > Vespertilionidae > Corynorhinus > Corynorhinus townsendii. The sequence continues at coordinate 81,982,145 of JAPDVU010000006.1, forward strand.
GGTGAGAAGTGAAACGAAATTTAAGTGGTACCAAGGAACTCATGTAGTCAAGATAACTATTATTTATTTATTTATTAAATTTCTTTATTGATTATGGTGTTACATATGTGTCCTTATTCCCCTATTACCCCCTATCCCTCCCTCATGCCCTCACCCCCCTGTTGTCTGTGAAGATAACTATTACTTAAATGAAGTGTGGTAAAAAATCAAAATTAATGCAAAACATTCATGATGATTGAAATAGAAAAATGTTAAATTAAGATGGGATCTGTCACAGCAATGTGCTGAGACATTGTAGAACAGAGGCCAAGGGAACAATTAACCTTTGTGCCTCATTCGTCTCCCTGTAGTCCCTGCTCTGTTGAACACCTGAGATGCTCTGCCTGGGGCTTTCTGTGGCCCATGTGACCCCAGATCAGAATTGATAGGGAGTTAGCATCCCTAGGAATGACCCTCCATCACTTTTGGTGGATCAGTACCCCAGCTCCATCACTCCTCAACGGTGTGTCCTACACTCTCTCAGAGGTCCCTGGAGGGACTGAGCCCTAGGTGCCCACCACAGAAATGTGCTCACTCAAACTCAGTATTTACTGCCTACATCTCACTTCCCTTCTCCTCTACTGATGCTTTGTAAGATACACTTCTAATAATGGACATGCACTTCATCCTTATCTGAGGATCTGCAGTTTTGAGAAGACAGCCCAAAGCAGATGTCTATTACAATGTTATATCAACCCGGCAAACACTATAACTCCTGATTCACCACTGAGTCTCTGGCCAAATCTGCTGTGTTAGCGATTTACCAATGTGCAACAAATTTCCCCCAAATGTAAAGGCCTAAAATAACAGCAAATACTTATGATCTCAGAGTTTGTGTGGGTCAGGAATGTGGTATGGTTTCTCTGCTTTCTTTGCTTCAGGGTCACTAATGGGCCAGAGTATCAGCTGAGGGCTTGATGAGGGAAGGGTCATTCCCAAGTCCACTCAGGTGTTGTTGGCAGTATTCAGTTCCTCGCTGGCTGTTCAGTAGGAAGCTCTCAGCTCTTCACCACATTGGTCTCTCCACAGGGCAGTTCAAAATATGGCAGCTGGTTTTACCAGAGCAAGAGATAGAGAGAGGGGGGAGAGGGAAGAAAGAGAGAGAGCACACACCATGGGAGCAAAATGGAAATCTCAATCTTTGTAACCAACGATTGAAAGTGACATCTCACCACCTTGGTCTTAATGTATTTTTAGAAGTGAGTTATGAGGCCTGTCCCTACTCAAAAAGAGGGCATTATGCATGGATAACAGGGGTCATGGGAGCTGTGTTGGAGTCTTGCCTCTGATTTTTCCCATTCTTTGTATATGGTTCCACTAGAAGCCCAGTTTTTCAGGCCCCAAATGGGGGTGTCATCCTGTCCATACGGCATTCCAAATGGCCCTTCTGATATCACTTCCTTTTCACCCACTCTTGGCCTTTCTTCTCTACTTGAGAACTCAGTTCCATCTTTATACTCTCTGTTCCCTCTGCCTGGAACTCTCCCACCCCAGACATCTGCATGGCTCCTCTTTCATGGTCTTTCATGGGCTGCTGCACAGGTATTGCCCTGGGCTGAAGTCTCATATGAAGGCTGGATCAGGGAAGCACCCACTTCATTCCAGCTCTAACTTAACATGAGCTCTTTCAATATGCATTCCTGATCCACTATTTACTCCTGTGCCATAAATAAATAACTTAGAGGGCTTTCACCTTCCAAAGGAAGGTCTGTCTGCATGATGCCCTTGCCTTGCTCCTGGGAGATCATCTTTAAGGACCTGGAATGTCTTGTCTGATAAGAGTATCTGTATACCTTAGACTTTAGACCACATCAGAGAGTCATGCTCACGATGTGACTCATGGTGGAGGCCTTGGGCCACCATGCACTATTAGCTTGTCCTCTGAATAGGCTGATGTCAGCTACATGAGTGGTCAGCCATGCTCAAGTGAACAACTCCCAGCAAAAACCCCGGACATCAAGGCTCAGGTGAGTTTCCCTGAAATACTCAGTGCAGGTTGTCACACATCATTGCTGGGAGAGTTGACAGGTGGGACTGCACTGGGAAAAGACACCTGGAAGCTTATTCCTGGTATCCCCTGAGTCCCACCCATGTGCCCTTTTCTTTGCAATTTTAATCTGTATCTTTTCCCTGTAATAAATTGTGACCAGGAGTATAACAGCTTTTCTAGGTTATGAGTCTGAGTGAATCATTCACCCCCAACCAAGGCTGGCATTCCCGCAGTCCTCCTCTTTTGAGATCTTCATCACTCTTGTCACTGAATGGTATATTCTTGCTCATTTGCAATTTCCTGTCTCTTTCATCTGGGCAGAATTGAAAGCTGGAACCTTGTCAACAGCTTTCATGAGAGCAGAAGACCAGAGTAGTGAGGGTTCAGGTCCTAAATCTGCCACTGTCTGGTGGTGTGGCCCTGGGTGAGCAACCTCATCTGTTTGTGCTCCAGTCTCCCTATCTTTTTAAAGGAATGGAAACTCAAGTTCCTCCTTCATAGACCATCAGTAGATAGATGGGCTGATTTATTAAGGCCAAGAAAGGCCTCTAAAAGCACTTGCTTCCATGTATTGGTCTCTGTCTAGATGCATAACCTAGAAAAGCAGTAACTAGAGCAGGTGTCAGTGCTCAGTTAAGGACAAGTGAGTTAAGATGACCCCTCTGAGGCCTTTGCCATGGAGAGACAGGAGGAACCCAGAGATACCCAGATGGTGGAAACAAGGACAGGAAAAGTACCAGGAAGGGCTGGACATCTGCCCTGTGGCTCTGGTCCCACACAGCACCTGCTGGGGCTATTTGAGATTCCCTGATATCCAGGCTCATGGAGACACTGGAAAGGATGTCCCAGAGAGTGGCAGGGGTGAGGAAAATCAAATTCAACAATCATGACTCCTAGGAGAAAATGTGCAGGAAGAACTGGGAGATGGAGGGTCAGAGCAGCTGGAGCCATGGCTGGGGGTGGGCGCCAAAGGGCCAATACTTGGAATGCTGCCCTGGGAAGCAGCCATTCTGGGCTGGCTTAGGAGGATGCCTCCCCTCTCCTGGATGCCCTAGAGATGCTGCTGGGCTTCTGGACACAGCCCTATCCACCCCCGAGGGAGGAATGTCCTCCTCCCCACACTTGCTTCCAGCCTCTTCCACATAAGGCTTTCATGGGTGCTCATGCCATATGAGTTCAGGACGAAGAAATCAGAAGCTCATCGTCAACTCTGATACCATAATGTGTAGTTTTCATAGTCTATGTATTACCACACATTTCACAGTTTTGTTCTTTCTGTTGGTGATTTCAATGTTGAAATTGGCCCGCATGTATAGCGCTGAAACCTGTCTAGTATCTCTAAGTGCAAGAAGGCTGTGATGAGACTTATGGAGAAAATATCTGTGAGATAAGCTTCATTCATACATATATCGTATGATAAGGATATTGTTCACTCACTGTCTCTGGTATATTTGGAAAACTTTAGAAAAGGGGAGATATTTAACTTGGAGCACTAGAAGAAGACACATTTGTAGGGAGCACATTGAAAGATTTTCAGCTAAAACAGGAAAATAGTGAAGAAAAAGTGCATAAAACTCTTCAGGTAATTTTTCACCCCAATAAATAAGGTCTCTTACACATAGACATCATATCCACTCTTTAATGACTAGATGTGTACCATGAAGACTATGGTCTCAGATTTTTCTCTACAGTAAGATTATGTAAATACCCTTAGTACCCAAATATAGTTTTGTCCATAGGGGTAGTAGAATCCATGATTATTCTTTCAGGGAAACAATAGAAATATTCCTTTGAATGATATATGTCACAAGAGAATAAATTATGCTAAAGAAATTCATGTTAACCCATGAGATAAGAATTTTCAATTACATATGGTCCAAAGATTGGCATTTTTTGTGTCAGAACAATGGGCTCTGAGGCTTTGAACCCTTCGTTCATGGGCATTTCTTCAGCTTAGTACAGTTGGCCCTTGAAAAGCTTACCTGCCAAGGAATCTTCCCAGGGCCCTCTTTATGTCATTGTTCCTGAGACTGGAGATGAAGGAATTCAGCATGGGTGTGACCACAGTATACATCACTGAGGCTGTTGCACTTTAGTGTGCATTTTGAGTAACATCAGAGTAGGCTCGTACCATAAAATAAAAAGAAAACTACCTGTGCATAGAAAATGCTTTATACTTCCCCTGAGCTGATGGGATTTCACATATGCAGGACACTATTTTAGAGTAAGAGTAAAGGATCCCTACAAGGGGACCACCACCTAGTAGCACAATTAAAAAATATAACATAATGTTGTTAAGAAAGATGTCAGAACAAGCAAGTTGGAGCACCTGATTGACTTCACAGAAAAAGTGGGGGATTTCCAAGTCTGAGCAGAAAGACAGACACAACACCCTTAAACTATGTAGCAAGGAAATCAGGACACTCATCATCCAGGACAACAGAATCAACAGTCCACAGAGCCAGGGATTCATGATGACCATGTAGCGCAGGGGGTGGCAGATGGCCACAAACTGGTCATACGCCAGCACTGTTAGGGTTAAGTTGTCCAGCACTATAAAGAGTGTGAAAAAATACATCTGTGTGATGCAGCCTTCATAGGTGATGACTTTGCTTTGTGTCTGGAGATTCCACAGCATCTTTGGGATGGTGGTGGAGGTAAAACAGATGTCTACCAAGGACAGGTTGGAGAAGAAGTACATGGGTGTGTGGAGGTGGGAATCTGAGGTGACAGCCAAGATGATGAGCAGATTTCTAAACACAGTGACCAGGTACATATAGAGGAAAAGCCCAAATATGAGGGGCTGTAGTTCTAGTGCCTGTGAAAGTCCCAGAAGGACAAATTCTGAAATTTGTGTACTATTCCCTGGTTCCATGTATCAGAGGTGACTACTAGAAAATAGAAAAAAATGAATAACTAATTTTCACATTAGTCAGCATTAGTAATTGAGAATAAATGAAATATTTGTATTTTAGAATCAGAAAATAATTTCCTTATTTGGTGTATGTTCTCATTCCCATTAATTCATCTCTGTTGCCATTTCTCATCAGAAATTCCTGTTTTACTGTCAATCAATTCTTCAAACATAATGTATATTGCTGATTTACTGAGGATATGTTTCATTCACTTGAGGTAAATATAGGGTGTCCCAAAAAAATGTGTGCCCACAGTTTGAGTAATAATAAAGTCAGTGTTTATTAAAATGAATTTTATTTTCCATAATAAGCTATCAGCTTGCACAGTGTGTATACATTTTGGGGGGACACCCTGTATGTTGACTATAGACAATGCTTCAGGCACTGTTCACAATATGGGATGCTGAAAAATAAAAGTCTCTAAAACCTAATGATGGTGAAAGAATTTAATCAAAAATATAAATGATAATATCATATATGCAATGATGAAGATGTTATAAAGAAAAGTAAATCACATTCAATAGAGAGAGTGCATAGAGGGTATTCTTTTTATACAGTTTAACCAAGATTTGCCAACAGGTGACAGTTATACAGACACCTCAATGAAGAACAGGCACCAGAGTAAGGGGGAAGTTCTTGCCAGGCAAAAGGAGCAGCCAGTGCAATGGCCCTGAGAAGATGGTCCAGGGCTCATAATAACCCAGTGTATCCAGGGGAATGAGCAAGAAAGAGCAGGGTGAGAGGTGGTGTCAGAGAATATTAAGAAACAATGTAGCCTGCATGTTGCTCCAAACTTCAAGTCATAGAGGGTGCCTTGTGCACGTTATGTAATGTAAATCTTGCACTTTATTAATCTGGTTTCAAAAGCATCAAGTGAATTGAAAAGGATCTCCTCCTTATTACCTTCTCTTGATATTAGAGTCACATTGGAATAAATGAGTTCAAGCACCTCTGCTCTGAATTTACAAGGCAAACACACACACACACACACACACACACACACACACACACACACACAACAATACACCAGGGCCCCTTCATCGGTGTTATTTCCATGTGCTTCTCCCTCCCTCCCGCATTACGTAGGCTATGAGTAGATGCAACTCAAACTGTCCATATAAAGTATATTTTTTCATTTTTTTAATTAAGGTGTTACATGTATACATATCTTACCATTGCCCCCCCCCCCCCGCCGACTCCCATACATGCCCTCACCCCCCAATGTTTTGCATCCGTTGGTTATTCTTATATGCACGCATTCAAGTCCTTCAGTTGATCTCTTATTTCCCCTACCTCTCCCTAACCTTCCCCCTGTAATTTGACAGTCTGTTTGATGCTTTACTGCCTCTGTATCTATCTTTTTGTTGATCAGTTTATAATGTGTTTTTATCCACAAATGAGTGAGATCATGTGGTATTTTTCTTTCATTGACTGGCTTATTTCACTTAGCATAATGCTCTCCAATTCCATCCAGGTTGCTGCAAATGGTAAGAATTCCTTCTTTTTTATGGCAGCATAGTATTCCATTGTGTAGATGTACCATAGCTATTTTAAAAAGAACTTAGAAATAGTACTTAGATATTCCTATTGTATGCCTTCCATGGACAAATACATGGGTTTCATATGGCTATGCACAGTTTCTGTCCTGTATTTAAAGAATCATAAGCAATAGGTTAAATAAACATAGCAGGAGAGAGAGAGCAATAAAATGCACATGAGGATCAAAAGAGATCTAATGAGCTCAGATGGTCCCTGAGAGATGATGAGGAAGCAAAATCTTCTTTGGATTCTAGCAGCTTTCCAAACCTAATCACACCCCCTTGAGAACAAGCAAAAATAATAAAGGAGAAAACATAAATTTCTCAAAAAGACAGAGGTAGTTATAAATGTATGGTATGAAACACCTTACAGATTGACTACCCCAAGTGAAAAATTACCAAAAACTAAACCAATAGCTCTCAAAAGGAAATATACAAAAACAACACAGGTTGAATATTTATAACAATAAGCAGAAGACAAGTTTTTCCTGTGCCCCTTCTATATTTGTTTGACCAGTTGGGTTTTATATGGTTGATGGTAAATGAGACAATCCCCCTTTCTCACTTTTCCTATTTGGCATCATTATTTTCCTTGGACTTAGGTTTTGAACTCATTTTTTTGACAAATAATGGGCACAATCTAATTCTGTCTCATCCAACATGCAAAGGCCCCCCAGATCACTAAATTCCGCACATGCCATGAGGAGCCATCCTTCTACACTGAGTACCTTTCTTCATATGATTTATGCCTCAGCACATTGTCATACATACGTTCATTTAATTGTACTCTGACTTCACCATCACAGTGCCAGATCCAGACAAGCAAGGCTTCATCTGTTTGTTCACCTTTTTATTTTCACAAATGTGTGTGAATATATGTGCGCTTATATAGGCCATCCTTTAAATAAATGTGAAGTTATGAAATGAAAGGCATGACAGGGAGAATGAAACCTGGTTAAACAGAGTGATTTTAAACCAACTGATATCAATTAAAGAAAATTGAATGAGCATCAAAAGTAATGGAAACAAGATAGAAAAACAACAATAATTTAGTGATACCAACATGGACTAGTAATTAAGTTTGCAATGGCATAGACATAGAAGATAATCTATAATGTTTCTAGAAATTGTGGCAAAGGGCAGGTGCTCAGTTATTATTTGTTGAGTGAATAAGGAATTAGGACTCTGTATATAAATATGTTGAATCCATTGTAAGGTTGCATTTCAATATATTTGGAAAGATTGAATTGCTGATTGAAAGTTGGAAAAATAAATATCATCCTGTAAGAAAATGAAGTTGAGCCCATCATTCATCTTACAAAAAACCGGATGTATTGTCTACTCACTATAGGAGTAACCAATCTCTCTTAGAATAACAGATAGAAAATTGCATATCAATATTTATGGATGGGTCAAACCATCGTACTTATGTCAAGAGACTCAGAAATAATAAGACAGACATATTTAATTTTTAAAAAATGTAAAACTTTTCTTTGGCCAAAACACCCCCAAAAAATCAATTGACAGATATTACTTTTTACTTATTTTACTTTTGTTAAAAAAGTGTCGATGAATTTATTACATGGACATTGGTGAATAAAATTATATAGGTTTCAGGTGTACTATTCTATAATACATCTATGTATATTGTATTGTGTGTTCAGCACCTCAACTCAAGTCTCTTTCTATCACCATTTATGCCCCTTTCACCCTCCTCAACCTCCCCCACCATAATATTTTAAAAAATAATTTAAAAAGGCTGTTAATGAAAGAATAATCAGCATTTAAATATAATATTCAAAGCCATCAAACATATGAAAATCTCATCAAATTCAGGAAAAGTCCAGAAGACAATAAAAAAAATTTCATACCTGTAAGTTTGGGGAAAAAAACTAAAATGTCACATTGACTGGGGTTGGAACTTCCAAGCAGTTTCAAAGGGTTACTCTTTTTTTCTTTTCTGGTAGAACTGTAAAGTGTTACAACATTGGGAACCCTATCTGAAGACAGCTACTACAAGTACATATATGCTTTCAGTCATGCTTTCTCAGTCTCTGCACCATTGACATTCTGGGCCAGATCATTGTCCATGGTGTAGTCTCTCCTATGCATTGCAGGATGTTTAGAGCATCCCTAGACTCTACCTACACCTCCCATGTGACAGCAAAAAATGTCTCTGAATATTGCTGAATGTCCCCTGGGGGAACAATACTGCCGCTGGTGGAGAACCAGAGTTCTAATGTAACAATATCAGAATATTTTTGTATAATTGTTATAATACAATGTATTGGGAAAGTATATGGAATAGCATAGCCACATCATAAAATATTATGTGCACATGGTAATAATGAATTGGTATTACACTAGCTGAGTGGAGGGAAAACGATAAGATATTGTTAGTAATAAGGAAGAGTGGACACAGAGAAAAGGGTATCCAACACATAAAGAGAATTTCTGATGGGCACAGGATGCTATTTATGAATTTACATAAAAGGATATGAGTATGCATATGTGTATAAAATAGGAAGAGAAGTGTTTTAAAATCTAAGACTTTATGAAATATAGATTATCAGCAGGAATGAAATTAAGCTATGCATAGTGGCTATGAAACAATTGCATAAAAACATTAAGTGAAAATCATATTAATCTATATAAAGATAGAAAACAATAATAACTTATCATCAACATGGCCCACTAATTCCAGATAAAGTTTCCAAAAACTTGGAAATATAAGAATACTAGAGGCCTGGTGCATGATATTCGTGCATGGGGGGATGTGTCCCTCAGCCCAGCCTGCACCCTCTCCAATCTGGGACCCCTCGAGGGATGTCCAACTGCCCACCAGGATCAGGCCTAAACAGGCAGTCGGACATCCCTCTCACAACCCAGAACTGCTGGCTCCCAACTGCTCACCTGCCTGCCTTCCTGATTGCTCCTAACCGTTTCTGCCTGCCAGCCTGATCACCCCCTAACCACTCCCCTGCCAGGCTGATTGATGCCTAACAGCTTCTCTGCCAGCCTGTTTGCCTCTAACTGCCCTCCCCTGCAGGCCTGGTCCCCCCAACTGCTCTCCCCTGCAGTCCTGGGTCCCCCCCAACTGCCCTTCCCTGCAGTCCTAGCCGCCCCCAACTGCCCTCCCTTGCAGGCCTGGTCCCTCCCAACTGCCCTCCTCTGCTGGCCATCTTGTGGCAGACATCTTGTGTCCACATGAGGGCAGTCAAAATTTGACCACATGGGTATAGCCATCTTGTGTGTTGGAGTGATGGTCAATTTGCATATTAAACTTTTATTATATGAGATTAGATAGGATAGAGGCCTGGTGCATGGGTTGGGCCAACTGGTTTGCCCTGAAGGGTGTCCCGGATCAGGGTGGGGGTTCCCTTGGGGCATGGGGCGGCCTGGGTGAGAGGCCTGTGATGGTTTGCAGGCTGGCCACACCCCCCAGAGAACCAAGTGGAGGCCCTGGTATCTGGGATTTATTTATCTTCTAGAACTGAAACTTTGTAGCCTTCAGTGGAGCCAAGAATCCTTCTTGTTCTGTTTGTTGGGATTTATTTATCTTCTATAATTGAAACTTTGTAGCCTTGACTGCAGGCCTGGGCCAGCTAGGTTGTGCAGAAAGCTTGGCTTCCTCCATTGCTGGGGAAACCCAAGCCTCCTGCTCTTTCTGTGGCAGCAGCCATCTTGGGTGGGCCAATTTGCATACATGCTCCTGATTGGCTGGTGGGCGTGGCTTGTGGGTGTTGCAGATGTAAGGTCAATTTGCATATTACTCTTTTATTAGATAGGATTATAGAATGGCATTTAAATTTGGGGGAAAGCAGTGTCTAACTTATAATTTCTTCTTATATAAATTTATTAGATACAAATATCCTAATAGAAAGTAAAGCTAATCTTTAGTCAAATACAAAAGACGATGCCTTCCTGAGGACAGTAGAATATGAAGCAAATTTTGGAAATAGAGGTTATGACAAAAGGCTGAAAGTGACAATAAGGGATAATGGAGATGTAAAACAAATTGGCTATATGGTTGTAGGCTAATTTATTAGCACTAAGTACACAAAAGAACATTCACTTTCATTTTTGTTGAGAGCAAGGACTCACAAGTGAAAAATATACAAGTAACAGCTGATATTTTTTTCAATAAGAGTGAAAAATAAGAAGAAACTGAGAGAATACAATATGACTGAGTGGTAGATTGAGCCCACAATATTTTAAAAATATATTTTATTGATTTTTTTTACAGAGAGGAAGGGAGAGGGATAGAGAGTTAGAAATATCCATGAAAGAGAAACATTGATCATCTGCCTCCTGCACACCCCCAGTGCCTACAACCAAGGTACATGCCCTTGACCAGAACCGAACCTGGGACCCTTCAGTCCACAGGCCGATGCTCTATCCACTGAACCAAACCAGTCAGGGCTTTGAGCCCACAATATTAATAAACACTCGCAATTCCCCACGTATACACACATGGAGGTACTCAATGACAACAAATTTGGTGGAAAAGACTACAATTCCTTGTTTAGAAGAATGCAATAAAAACAAAAGAGGAATGAAAACACTCTGACCCCACTACAAAAATGCCCAGGACTTGTGCAGACAATTTACAATAGACAAAACAAATGAATAATTACCCAGAAATGTATTCAGGTCACAGGTAATGAAGTAATTGCAAAGTGAAGCTATTTAGCATACCTCTTTTTACTTATCAAATAAATTCTGTTCCATGTGAATTGAATAACCAGAGCAAAAAGAGACAGTGTGAAATGTATGTCTCATGCACTACTGTTGCAAGGTAATATTTACAATAAATATATTGAATCTGGATTTTTCTCTTCAATATGGAAATGTAGTGGAATAGACCCCATGATAAAAATAAAGAATCGCCCTTACTTTTCTGGACACGCATAACACTCAACTGTGGAAGGGGGTCCAAAGGGCTGTTGGAAGCCGGGGAATTTAGATCTAAGTCCTCAGCTGTTGGGAGGCTGCACCCAGAAAGGCAGGCTGAAGTTCTGCACTGGCTGTGCAGTGCCTGGGGAGAGATAAGCAGTGGCATGGTTGCTCTGTCTTTATATTTTCTTGGCTTTTCCTCACTAAATCCAGTACATAGGATCTTTCTATTACAAAGACTCATCAAGGCTGTGGTGCAGGTGGAGGTTCAGTTTTGTGGAGGCCGTGGAGCAAGACAGGGAGAGGTGATTGTGAATCCAGCTCTGGGACAGTCCAGTCCCTCCAACCCTAAACAGCATTTTTTCTCCTGAAGAGCCAGCCCCTCCAAGCAGTGCAGCCACACCCATCCTCCAGCTGAGCGGGGAAACAAGGAATCTGAATACCCCCAGGTAACCCTCAGGGTCTGGGTTGAGGGGCCATTTGGTCATGGAAACTAATACAGTAACACCCCCACCTAGAGCCTGTGTCAGAAATAGACACTTCTGTAAAAACGACTGAAAGCAGGCAGACAAACAAAGTGGGCAGATTGGTCCCGCCTGCCTGAAACCAAGGCTGTGGAGACAGACACAGAAGAGTGGTGGAACTTCAACACGGTGCTGATTATGGAACAGAAAATTGAGAAGTGGCAGACAGGATAGTAGAGAAGGGTCTTAAACCAGCCCCCATGGGACATTAAAATTCAGCTGAGCCCTAACGGGTTTGGCTCAGTGGATAGAGTGCCAGCCTACAGACTGAAGGGTCCCAGGTTAGATTCCATTCAAGGGCATGGTTGTGGGCACATCCCCAGTAGGGGGTGTGCAGGCAACTGATCGATGTTTCTCTCTCTCTCTCTCTCTCTCTCTCTCTCTCTCTCTCTCTCTCTCTCTTTCTCTCTCTCTCTCTCTCTCTCTTTATTACATGTGTATTACATGTGTACATATCTTCCCATTGCCCCCCCAAACCCACCCCCATACATGCCCTCACCCCCCAGTGTCTTGCGTACATTGGTTATGCTTATATGCATGCATACAAATTCTTCAGTTGATCTCTTATCAGCACCCTCTCCCCAACCTTCCTGCTGTAATTTGACAGTCTGTTTGATGCTTTACTGCCTCTGTATCTATCTTTTTGCTCATCGGATTATAATGTTCTTTATTATCCATAAATGAGTGAGATCATGTGGTATTTTTCTTACATTAACTGGCTTATTTAACTTAGCATAATGCTCTCCAGTTCCATCCATGCTGCTGCAAATGGTAAGAATTCCTTCTTTTTTATAGCAGCGAAGTATTCCATTGTGTAGATTTACCATCGTTTTCTAATCCACTCCTCTGCTGATGGGCACTTAGGTTGTTTCCAAATCTTAGCTATGGTGAATTGTGCTGCTATGAACATAGGGGTACATATATCCTTTCTGAGTGGTGTTTCTAGTTTCTTGGGATATATTACTAGAAGTGAGATTACTGGGTCAAATGGGAGTTCCATTTTTAGTTTTTTGAGGAAACTCCATACTGTTCTACACAGTGGCTGCACCAGTCTGCATTCCCACCAGCAGTGCACGAGGGTTCCTTTTTCTCCGCATCCTCGCCAGCACTTGTCATTTGTTGATTTGTTGATGACTGCCATTCTGACAAGTGTGAGATGGTATCGCATTATTGTTTTGATTTGCATCTCTCAGATGATTAGTGACTTTGAGCATGTTTTCATATGTCTCTTGGCCTTCCTTCTGTCTTCTTTCAAAAAGTTTCTATTTAGGTCCGTTGCCCATTTTTTATTGGGGTGTTTATTCTCCTTTTATTAAGTTGTATGAGTTCCCTGTAAATGTTGTAGATTAAAACTTTATCAGTGATAACATCTGCAAATATGCTCTTCCATACAGTGTGCCTTCTTATTGTTTTGTTGATGGTTTCTTTTGCTGTGCAAAAGCTTTTTATTTTCATGTAGTCACATTTGTTTATTTTCTCTAGCTTCTATTGCCCTAGGAGCGGTATTGGTGAAGAAATTGCTTCAGTGTATGTCTGAGATTTCTCTGCCTGTGGATTCCTCTAGTATTTTTATGGTTTCCCATCTTATACTTAAGTCCTGTATCCATTTTGAGTTTATTTTTGTGTATAGTGTAAGTTAGTGATCTTGTTTCATTTTTTTGCATGTATCTGTCCAATTTCCCAACACTATTTATTGAAGAGACTGTCTTGATTCCATTGTATATTCATGCCTCCTTTGTCAAATATTAATTGAGCATAGTGATTTGGGTCAATATCTGGGTTCTCCATTCTATTCCATTGGTCAATATGCCTGTTCTTGTGCCAGTACCAGGCAGTTTTTAGAACAGTGGCTTTGTAATACAGCTTGAAATCTGGTATTGAGATCCCACCTACTTTGTTCTTCTTTCTCAGGATTGCTGTAGCTATTTGGGGTCTTTTTTTTGTTCCAGATGAATTTTTGGAAAGTTCATTTTAGGTCTGTGAAATATGCCATTGGTATTTTAATGGAGAGTTCATTGAATCTATAGATTGCTTTGGGTAGTATAGACATTTTAATGATGTTGATTCTACCAATCCATGAACATGGTATGGTCTTCCATCCATTTACTTCTTCCTCTGTCTCTTTGTTCAGTGTCCTGTAGTTTTCTGTGTATAGGTCTTTTACCTCCTTAGTTAGGTTTATTCCTAGGTATCTTAATTTTTTTGGTGTGATGGTAAATGGGAATGCTTTTTTAGTCTCTCTTTCTGTAAGTTCACTATTGGTGTATAGAAATGCCATAGATTTCTTGTCATTAATTTTTTATCCTCCTACATTGCTGAATTCATTTATTAAGTCTAATGGTTTCTTGATGGAGTCTTTCGGGTTTTTTATGTACAATATCATGTCATTTGCAAATAAAGACAGATTTACTTCTTCTTTTCCAATTTGGATGCCTTTTATTTCTTCTTCTTGTCTAATTGCAATGTAATACTTCCAGTACTATGTCAAACAGGAGTGGTGAGAGTGGGCATCCCTGCTTTGTTTCTGTTCTTAGGGGAAATGTTTTGTTTTTGCCTATTGACTATGATGTTTGCTATGGGTTTATCATACATGGCTTTTATTATGTTGAGGTATGAACCTTCTATTCCCACCCTGCTGAGAGTTTTTATCAAGAAAGGGCGTTGGATTTTGTCAAATGCTTTTTCTCCATCAATTGATATGACTATGTGTTTTTGTTTTGAATTTATTTTTATTTATATATTTATTTATTTAATAAATCTTTATTGTTCAGATTAATACAATGGTTTCTCCTTTCCCCCCCCATAGCTCCCCTCCACCCAGGTCCCACCCCACCCTCTGTCCTTATCTCCCCCACGCCCCCACTGTCCTCATCCATAGGTGTACGATTTTTGTCCAGTCTCTTCCTGCACCCCCCTATACCCCTTTCCCCCTGAGAATTATCAGTCCACTCCTTTTTTATGCCCCTGATTCCATTATATTCACCAGTTTATTCTGTTCCTCAGATTTTAATTCACTTGATTTTTAGGTTCACCTGTTGATAGATATGAATTTGTTGTTCATAATTTTTGTCTTTACTTTTTTCTTCTCCCTCTTCTTAAAGAATACCTTTCAGCATTTCAAATAATACTGGTTTGGTGGTGATGAACTCCTTTAGCTTTTTCTTGTCTGTGAAGCTCTTTATCTTCCCTTCAATTCTGAATGATAGCTTTGCTGGGTAGAGTAATCTTGGTTGTAGGTTCTTGCTAGTCATCACTTTGAATATTTCTTGCCACTCCCATCTGACCTGCATAGTTTCTGTTGAGAAATCAGCTGACAATCATATGGGTGCTCCCTTGTAGGTAATTAACTGTGTTTTCTTGTTGCTTTTAATATTCTCTCTTTGTCTTTTGCTCTTGGCATTTTAATTATGATGTGTCTTGGTGTGGTCCTCTTTGGATTCCTTTTGTTTGGGGTTCTGTGCACTTCCTGGACTTGTAAGTCTATTTCTTTCACCAGGTGGGGTAAGTTTTCAGTCATTATTTCTTCAAATAGGTTTTCAGTATCTTGCTCTCTCTCTTCTCCTGGCACCCCCATAATTCTGATGTTGTTATGCTTGAAGTTGTCCCAGAGGCTCCTTACACTATCTTCAACTTTTTGGATTCTTTTTTCTTTTTGCTTTTCTGGTTGAGTGTTTTTTGCTTCTTTGTATTTCAAATCTTTGACTTGATTCTTGCATTCCTCTAGTCTGCTGTTGGGTCTCTGTATAATATTTTTTATTTCAGTCAGTGTATGTTTAATTTCTAGTTGGTCCTTTTTCATATCTTCGAGGGTCTCATTATATTTATCGGCCTTTTCTAGGATATTCTTGAAAAGCCTTATAACCGTGGTTTTGAATTCTATATCCAGTCTTTTGTTTTCCTCCATTTCTTTCATTTGTGATCTGTTTCTTTGTCTCCGCATTTTCGCTGCTTCCCTGAGTTGGTAGGGTAGCTTTGTGTGCTAGCTTTCCTATATGGCTCAGTGGGTCGGCCTCCCCAGTTAACCTGAGAGGGACACTCTTGGTGCACTCCTTTGTGGACTGTGTGTACAGCCTTGTTGTAGTTAAGTCTTGATTGTTGTTGGTATCACTGCGAGGAATTGACCTCCAGGCCAGTTGGCTGTGAGGATCAGCTGTGTCTATGCTGGGAGAAGTTTGGTGCTGGAGACAGCCTTATAGGATCAGACTTGCAAAATTGCAAAAGCCTCTGTGTTCAGCTTGGATGGGGTGGAGTCTCAGGGCGGAGCAGACAGTCTTGGCTTCCCATCAGCCCTGTCCTTGAGTGTGCACCTCCAGACCTCTGTCTTCCACGGCTTCCCTGAGTTTCTGCCTGACAGTCCAGATTCCCCCCGTAACAGCATGGTTCCCCAGGGGCTTGCCTGGAACTGGGGTTCAGTGCAGTCGGAAGTGGGGTTCAAGGCAGTCAGGAGCTTCTGACTCCCTTCTGCTAGGGAAAGCCTGCTGCAACCTCCGCATTGAGTCTTCTCTATGAGCACTGGCGAGCGTGCGCACCTCCAGACCCCTGCCTCCTGCAGCTCCCCTGAGTCTCCGTGTGTCTTTCTCTCTACCTGACAGTCCAGACTCCCTCTGTATGAGCCTGGGTCCACGGGGTTTCGCCTGGAACTAATAAAAGAGTGATATGCAAATTGACCATCACTCCAACACACAAGATGGCTGTCCCCATATGGACACAAGATGGCCACCACAAGATGGCCAGCAGGAGAGGGTAGTTGGGAGGGACCAGGCCTGCAAGGGAGGGCAGTTGTGGGTGATCAGGCCAGCAGGGGAGGGCAGTTAGGGGTGACCAGGCTGGCAGAGGAGGGAAGTTGGGGGTGACCGGGCCTGCAGGGAAGGGCAGTTGGGGGGACCCAGGCCTGCAGGGGAGAGCAGTTAGGGGTGACCAGGATTGCAGGGGAGAGAAGTTAGGGGCAAACAGGCTGGCAGGGGAGTGGTTAGGGAATGATCAGGCTGGCAGGCAGAAGAGGTTAGGGGCAATCAGGAAGGCAGGCAGGCGAGCAATTGGGAGCCAGCAGTCCTGGATTGTGAGAGGCATGTCTGACTGCTCATTTAGCCCCGATCCTGGTAGGCAGTCAGACATCCTTTCAGGGGTCCCAGATTGGAGAGGGTGCAGGCTGGGCTGAGGGACACACACCCCCATGCACAAATTTCATGCACCAGGCCCCTAGTCAATAATAAATTTAAGTATAAATGGATTAAATGTCCCAATCAAAAGACACAGATAGCTAAATGGATAAGGAAACATGCCATATATCTGCTGTCTTCAGGAGACCCACCTCAGAACAAAGGACTCACACAGACTGATAGTGCACGGATGCAAAAACTTTTTTAGGGAATGGAAATGAAAAAAAAAAAAAAAGCTGTGTTAGCAATATTTATATTTGACAATTTAGACCTCAAAGTGAAGGCCATAACAAGAGACAAGGAAAGCCACTTCATAATACTAAAGGGGGCAATTCAACAAGAAGAATAAGTCTGATAAACATATATTCACCCAATACAGGAACACTCAAATATATAAAAAATCTGGAAGATATCAAGGTTGAGATTGACAGCCATAGTAGGGGATTTTAACACTCCATTGATACCACTGGATAAATCTTCTAAAGAAATCAGCAAAGAAACATCAATCCTAAATGACTCACTAGATCAGATGGACTTAATTGACATCTTCAGAAAATTTCATCCCAAAGTTATAGAATATATATTCTTCTCAAGTGTACATGGGGCATTTTCAAAGATAGACCACATATTGGGACACAGGCAAAGTCTCTTCAAATTCAAGAAGATAGAAATCACATTAAGCATTTTCTCAGATCATAATGGCATAAAATTAAAAATCAACTACAATAAAAACAATGGAAAAAATCAAACACTTGGAAGCTAACTAGCATGCTATTAAACAATGATTGGGTTACCAAATAGATCAAAGAAGAAATGAAAAGTATCCTGGTAACAAATGACAATAAAAACACAACAATCCAAAATCTATGGGACACAGGGAAAGCAGTTTGAGAGGGACGTTCATAACTCTACAGGCCTACCTCAAAAAAAAAAAAAAAAAAAAAAAAAAAAAAAACAAGAAAAAAATGGTAATAAATTATCTAACTCTACAACTTAGAAAATTAGAAAGAGAACAGCAAAATAAAGCCCAGAGTAAGCAGAAGAAAGATAATAATAAAGATCAAAGCGAAAATAAATGCCACAGAGACCAAAAAAGAAAAAAAAAATACAAAAGATCAATAAAACTAGTTCTTTGAAAAGGTAAACAAGATTGATTAACCTCTAGCCTGTCTCACCAAGAGTCAAAGAAAGAGTACCCAAATAAACAAAATCAGAAATGAAAGAGGCGAAGTAACAACAGACCCCACAGAAATACAAAGGATAGTAAGCTCTGGCTGGTTTGGCTCAGTGGATACATCGTGGGCCTGTGAACTGAAGGGTCGTGGATTTAATTCTTCTCAAGGGCACATGCCCGGGTTGCAGGCTTGATCCACCAGTGTGGGGTGTGCAGGGGCCAGCCAATAAATGATTCTCTATCATTGTTGGTGTTTCAGTCTCACTCTCCATCTCTCTTCCTTTCTGAAATCAATAAAATATATATTTAAAAAATACTAGGAGCAACTCTATTCAACAAACTGGACAACCTAGATGAAATAGACATTCTTAGAAAAATATAAGCTTCCAAAACTCATTCAGGAAGAATCTAAAAACCTGAATAGGCTGATAACTACCAATGAATTTAAAACAGTAATCAATAATATTCCAGCAAACAAAAGCCCTGGTCTGGACAACTTAACAGGAGAGTGCTACCAATCATTTAAAGAAGAACTAAAACCTATCCTCCTCAGACTATTCCAGAAAATTCAAGAGGAAGACAAACTTCCAAGTTCTTTCTATGAAGCCAGCATTACCATAATTCCAAAACCAGATAAAGACACCACAAAGAAAGAGAACTACAGGCCAATATCCCTGATGAACATAGATGCTAAAATCCTCAAAAAATTCTAGCAAGTCGGATTCAGCATTACATTAGAAAGATTATACACCATAAACAAGTGGGAGTTATTCCAGGGATGTAAGAATGGTACAATATCTGCAAATCAATAAACGTGATATATCATATAAACAAATTGGGATACAAAAATCACATAACCATATAAATTGATGCAGAAAAAGCATTTGGCAAAATCCAACACCCTTTCCTGATAAAAACTCTCAGCAAAGTAGGAAAAGAGGGATCATACCCCAACATAATAAAAGCCTTATATGACAAACCTACTACCAACATCATACTCAATGGGCAAAAACTAAAACCATATCCCCTAAGAACAGAAATAAGGTAAGGATGCACACTTTCACCACTCCTGTTCGACATAGTACTAGAAGTGCTAGCCATTGAGATCAGAAAAGAAGAAGAAATAAAAAGCATCCAAATTGGAAAAGTAGAAGTAAAACTGTCATTACTCACAGATTGCTGGAGGAAAAGACCAACAGTAATTAACATATAAATGTGAGAAGTCTGTCAGAAGGCTGATGGACTTTGATATTCATCAAAGGCTGAGAATCAACATTGTATTACCCTGCTGCTGGCTGAATGGCTCAGGGTGATCCCCTAACCTGATAATCTTTTACTGTTTACCAAACCTTACCATTGATATCTGTTTACTTTGCTAAAGGGAAATTGTATATTCTAGTAAATAAAAAGCCATGGGGAGAGAAAGATGGTGGCTCACAGGAAAGAGGTGAGGGAGAGGATATGAGTGAGTGAGAGGTTTCGTGAAAGGAGAGTGTGGATGTCTGGGTGTGTGTGTGAGTGAGTGAGGGACAGTTAAATCTGACAGGAGTAGCAGGGGCTGGCAGACCAGACTCCCCTGGACAGGGAGCACCTACCATCGCTGCGGACACTCCCAGGGCTGGGGACTCAGGCATGGAGCCCAAGTCATCCTGAAGGGGAGAGCAGCCTTGTCTAGGAACTCATCAATACCACCATCCAGACAGCCCTTGGACACTGCCTGTGACCTGGCAGCCACTCCAGCCAAAATCCTGCTGCCCTACCCACAAACCTGTGGACCCTAGGACCTCAACCTCCAAGCATGCACTGCTCCTGCAGCAGTAAGTGTAACTTCTCCCTCCCTGGCAGCAGACCTCCAGACAACACAGCAGTGCATTTCCAGAATGTAGGCCTTCGGGCCCACCACCCCACAGGCAGCTCTTGGGAGTCACTGTGAGCCCCCACTGGGTGCGATATTGTACAGACAGTGGCACACTGCCCCACAGTAGAAAATTCTGAAATCATTCTTACTGAATAACTGCCAACAGACACCGTTGCACAATTTCAGCACCAGGGCCCCTCCAGGGTGCGTCAGAGATCCGCTCCACAAATGCACCACCACAGACTTGCTTTTCCAGCAGGCAGGCCTCCAGAGCCCACCACCCCACAGGCAGCTCTTGGGAGCCACTGTGAGCCCCCACTGGGAGTGATATTGTGCAAATAGGGACGCACTGCCCCACAGTAAAAATTATGAATTCACTCTTCCTGAATAACTGCCTACAGACAATGTCGCACAACTACAGTGCCAGGGCACCTCAGAGTACATCAGAGCTCTGCACCACAAATGCACCACGGGTACCCCTATGAGCTGCCAGTGGGAGTGCATGTATCCAACCATGGGAACAATAGCAAAAACTGAGTCTTCCCCCGCGCAGTTGCAGAACTGTGGATGCTACAGTCACACTTTCCCAGCACGCTGGCCTCCTGAACCCAACACTCCACAGGCAGCTCTTGGGTGCCGCTGTGAGCCCCCACTGGTAGCACTCTTATCTAAACAATGGTGCACTGCCCCGGCAGTAGAAATTCTGAATATCCTCATGCTGGATACCTGCCCACAGACACCTCCATCACTTGGCTTCAGCCAGGGCCCTTCAGAGTATGTCAGTGCACCACTCTGGCAAACACACTGCAGGTGCCCCTGTGAGCTGCCACTGGGTGTGCGTGTATCCAACCAAGGAAGCAGCAGCAAAACCTGAGTTTTCCCACCCTACAGCTTTAGAACTCTGGACACCACAATTGTGGCTTTCCAGAGCACAAGCCACCTGAGCCCCACCACCCTCACAGATGGCTCCTGGGTACCTCCATGAGCCCCCACTGAGCACGCGCAATTTCAACCAAGGACGCAAGACAGCAAAAATTGGGACATTCCCCTCCCTGGCTGCTGACATCTGGACACTGCAGTTGCACCTTTCCAGCTCACAGGCTTACATCAAGGAAACACAAATAGCTCAAGTAGGGGGCTATGATAAATTACCAAGCCCAGGAGACTGAGAGATCACACCAGCAGAACAATCCCCAAAAGAACCTGGGTAGCAAAGCAGTCAGATATAGGACATAGAAGCAATTAAAATGTTACAGCAAAACATGGGGAAACAAAAAAGCAATCCCCAAAGGAAAGAAAAAGAGGAATCACCAGAAAGGGAGTAAAATGAAATGGAGGCAAGTAATATCTCAGAGAAAGAATTCAGAGTAATGGTTATAAGGATGCTGAAATGGCTGAATGTCAAATACACACAACTCAATGACAAATACACTCAACTCAATGAGAATTATAAGGAGTTGAATGAGCATGTCACCAACATGAAAAGGAACCAAGAGGAAATGAACAACGACATAGCTGCAATAAAGAACACAATGAAAGGCTTAAACAGTAGACTGGAAGAGGCTGAGGACCACATCAGTGAGCTAGAACACAAGATATGAAAGAAAAAAAAAACAAACACAAACACAGTTGCACTGAAAATAAAATTTAAAAAGCAAAAGGAAAGCCTAAGGGAGCTTTGGGACAACACAAAACAAAACAACATTCACATAATAGGGGTACCAGAAGGAGAGGAAGAGAAGCAAGGAATAGAAAACCTGTTTGAAGAAATAATGACAGAAAACTTCCCTGATATTGGCAAGATAAAAACCATGCAAGTCTAAGGAGCACATAGAATCCCAAACAAGATGAACCCTAAAAGAACAACACCAAGACACATCATAATTAAATTGGCAAACACCAGGAAGGCCACTACATAATACTAAAGGGAGCAATTCAACAAGAAGATATAACTCTGGTAAACATATATGCATCCAATGGAGGAGCACCCAAATACATAAAAAAACTCCTGGAAGATAACAAGGGAGAGATCGACAACAATACAACCATAGTAGGAGACTTTAATAAACCACTGACATCATGGGATAAATCCTCTAGACAAAAAAAATCAGCAAAGAAACAGCAATTCTAAATGACTCACTAGATCAAATGGACCTAACTGACATCTTCAGAGCATTTCACCCCAAAGCCACAGAATATACGTTCTTCTCAAGTGCACAGGGGACATTTTAAAAAATAGACCACATATTGGGACACAAGCAAAGCCTCCCTAAATTCAAAAAGATTGAAATCATATCAAGCATTTTCTCAGACCACAATGGCATAATATTAGAAATAAACTATAATAAAAACATTCCAAAAAATTCAAACACGTGGAAACTGAATAGCATGCTATTACACAATGATTGGGTAATCAACGAGATCAAAGAAGAAATTAAAAACATCCTGGAGAATAATGACAATAAAAACACAACAATGCGAATGCTATGGGACACAATGAAAGCAGTCCTGAGAGGGAACTTTATAGTTCTACAGGCCTACCTCAAAAAAAAAACAAGAAAAAATGGTAATAAATCTTCTAACTCAACAACTCAAAGAATTAGAAAGAGAGCAGCAAGAAAAGCCCACAGTGAGCAGAAAGAAGGACGTAATAAAGATCAGAGCAGAAATTAATGACATAGAGACCAAAAAAAAAGAAATACAGAGGCTCAACAAAACCAAGAGCTGGTTCTTCGAAAGGATAAACAAGATTGATGAACCTCTAGCTAGGCTCACCAAGAAACAAAGAGAGAGGACCCAAATAAACAAAATCAGAAATGAAAGAGGAGAAATAACAACAGACCCCACAGAAATACAAAGTATTGTTTAAAAATACTATGAACAACTCTATTCTAACAAACCACACAATCTGGATGAAATGGACACATTCTTAGAAAAATACAACCTTCCAAAACTCAGGAAGATTCTAAAAACCTCAATAGGCTGACTACTATGGAAAAAATTGAAGCAGTCATCAAAAAGCTCCCAGCAAACAAAAGCCCAGGGCTACACGGCTTCACAGGGTAGTTTTACCAAACATTCAAGGAAGAACAAAAACCTATCCTCGTCAGACTATTCCAGAAAATTAAAGAGGAAGGGACACTTCCAAGCTCCTTCTATGAAGCCAGCATCACCCTAATACCAAAACCAGATAAAGACAACACAATGAAAGAGAATTACAGGCCAATATACTTCATGAACATAGATGCCAAAATCCTCAACAAAATTCTAGCAAATCGAATCCAGTAGTACATCAGAAAGATCATACACTATGACCAAGTAGGATTTATCCCGGGGATGCAAGGATGGTACAATATTCGCAAATCAATAAACATGATACATCACATAAACAAATTGAGAGATAAAAATCACATAGTCATATAAATTGACGCAGAAAAAGCATTTGACAAAATCCAACACCCTTTCTTGATAAAAACTCTCAGCAAGATGGGAATAGAAGGATCATAGCCTGAACATAATAAAAGCCATATATGACAAACCCACAGCCAACATCATACTCAATGGGCAACAACTAAAACCATTTCCCCTAAGAACAGGAATGAGACAGGGATGCCCACTCTCACCACTCCTGTTCAATATAGTGCTGGGAGTACAAGCCATTGCGATCAGACAAGAAGAAGAAATAAAAGGCATCCAAATTGGAAAAGAAGAAGTAAAACTGTCCTTATTCGCAAATGACATGATACTGACATAGAAAACCCTAAAGACTCCATAAAAAAAGTTACTAGACTTAATAAATGAATTCGGTAATGTAACAGAATAAAAAATTAATGCCAAGAAATCTATGGCATTTCTATACACCAATAATGAACTTACAGAAAGAGAGACTAAAAAAGCAATCCCATTTACCATCGCACCAAAAAAAATTAAGATACCTAGGAAGAAACTTAACTAAGGAGGTAAAAGACCTCTACTCAGAAAACTACAGGACATTGAAAAAAAGAGATAGAGGAAGACATAAACAGATGGAAGAACATACCATGTTCATGGATTGGTAGAATCGACATCATTAATATGTCCATACTACCCAAAGAAATCTATAGATTCAATGCACTTCCCATTAAAATACCAATGGCATATTTCACAGACCTAGAACAAACTCTGCAAAAATTCATCTGGAATAAAAATAGACCCTGAATAGCTGCGGTGATCCTGAGAAAGAAGAACAAAGTAGGAGGGATCTCAATACCAGATTTCAAGCTGTATTACAAAGCCACTGTTCTCAAACTGCCTAGTACTGGCACAAGAACAGGCATATAGATCAAAGTAATAGAACAGAGGACCCAGAAATCGACCCGAACCAGTAAGCTCAATTAATATTTGACAAAGGAGGCAAGAACATACAATGGAGTCAAGACAGTCTCTTCAATAAATTGTGTTGGGAAAATTGGACAGATACATGCAAAAAAAAAAAAAAGAAAAGAAAAGAAAAGAAACTAGACCACCAACTTACACCATACACAAAAGTAAACTCAAAATGAATAAAGGACTTAAATGTAAGACGGAAAACCATAAAAATACTAGAGAATCCAAAGGCAACAAAATCTCAGACATATGCCGAAGCAATTTCTTCACTGATACAGCTCCTATGACATTGGAAACTAAAAATAAAATAAAAAAATAGGACTACATCAAAATAAAAAGCTTTTGTACAGTAAAAAAAAAAAAAAAAAATCAACAAAACAACAAGAAATCCCACTGCATGGAAGAACATATTTGCCAATGTTATCAATGATAAGGATTGAATCTCCAACATTTACTGGGAACTCATACAACTCAACAAAAGGAAGGTAAATAACCCAATCAAAAAATGGGCAACAGACCTAAACAGATACTTTTCGAAACAGGAAATAAGGAAGGCCAAGAGATATATCAAAACATGCTCAAAATCACTAATCATCTGAGAAATGCAAATCAAAATGACAATGAGGTACCATCTCATGCCTGTCAGATTGGCTATCATCAAGAGATCAACAAACGACAAGTGCTGGTGAGGATGTGGAGAAAAAGGAACCCTCGTGCACTGCTGGTGGGAATGCAGACTGGTGCAGCCACTGTGGAGAACAGTATGGAGTTCCCTCAAAACACTGAAAATGGAACTCCCATTTGACCCTGCAATCCCACTCCTAGGAATATATACCAAGAAACCAGAAACACCAATCAGAAAAGATATATGCACCCCTATGTTCATAGCAGCACAATTTACAATAGCTAAGATTTGGAAACAGCCTAAGTGCCCATCAGCAGATGAGTGGATTAAAGAACTGTGGTACATCTACACAATGGAATATTATGCTGCTGTAAAAAGGAAGGAACTCCTACCATTTGCAACAGCATGGATGGAGCTGAAAAGCATTATGCTAAATGAAATAAACCAGTCGGAGAAAGATAAATATCACACTACCTCACTCATTTGTGGATTATAATGAACAACATAAACCAATGAACAAAAACAGATCCAGAGACAGAGAAACATCGATAAGATGCTCAAACATCAGAGGGAAGGGGGGGGGGAGGGGGAGAGATCAACCAAGAGACTTGTACGCATGCATACAAGCATAACCAATGTAAGCAGACAACAGAAGGTGAGAGTCAGGGCAGATTTGGGGAGGAGGTGGGGGGGGGAGGGTGGGGCAATGGGGGAATAATCACACATTTGTAATACCTTAATCAATAAAAAAAGAATTATTAGTTATTTATATATTAGTAACTTGTTTATTACTCTTTTATTATATTTTAATATAAACTTTATATATGTATAAGCTGGAATACATTTAATGATATACTCTTATGTACTAATTTTTATGATATGTTTTGCCAAGTAGCCTACCAATTGTTTCATTGCTATTATTTGAAAAATATTTTCTGTGGTTCATAATCAGCATTGTCATTTTTATGCTACAGAAAATTCACATTTTTAAAAACTATGATACATTTTATGTTCTTTTATACTCAAAAATAGTTCTAAACACAACTATTTTTAACAAAGAAACCATAAAATGTTTAATGTTCAAATTCTCTAATTTTTTTAAAATACTTCACTTAGGATAGAATGCATTACTTAAATATTATTCTTTCCTTGACAATTCTATCTTTGATTCAACTTTACTAAACATCATCTCCAAACAATACCACAAAGAGTATATGTCTACTTATACATAAAACCAAAGTAGAAGTACTCTTCAGTATGAAGTATCTTCAGTCTGTTTCTGTAATATGCATGCCAATGAAAAATTGATGAACAATGTAATTGCAGCCTTTTCTTTTAATTCATCTTATTACATTTAAGTATCTACATAATAATAAAAACATAATTGCAATGTAAAAAAAAAAAAAAGCCATGGGTCTGGAGATTTGAACAGCCACTCCACTAGAGGGTGAGGTCTCTGCCTGGCTTTCCCCCATGCCTTCTAAATTTATATTTATTTTCCAGTGTATCCTTTTATGTGTGGCTGTTTCTCCAGATTCTGAATCCTCGCTGCAAAAGGTTGTGGCAACAGATGACATGATATTGTACATAGAAAACCCTAAAGACTCCATCAACAAACTACTAGACTTAATAAATGAATTCAGCAATGTAACATGATACAAAATTAACACCCAGAAGTCTTTGACGTTTTTATACACCAAGTAGAGGCCTGGTGCATAAAATTCGTGCATGGGCAAGGGGTTCCTTAGCTCGGCCTGCACCCTCTCAAATCTGGACCCCTCATACATCCCTCTCACAATCAGGGACTGCTGGCTCCTAAGCTTTCGCCTGCCTACTTGCCCCATCTCCCCTAACTGCCTCTGCCTGTCAGCCTGATCACCCCTAACTGCCTCTGCCTGCTGGCCTGATCACCACTTAACTACTACCCTGCCAGACTGATTACCCCCTAACTGCTCCCCTGCTGGCCTGATCACTCCTAATTACCCTCTCCTGCTGGCCTGATCACCCCCAGCTGCCTCTGCCTTGGCCCCCCGCCACTGTGGCTTTGTCCAGAAGGACTTCCTGAAGATGTCTGGTCTAATTAGCTTATTACTCTTTTATTAGTATAGAGAGTGAACTCACAGAAAGAGAAACTGAAAAAACAATCTCATTTACCATTGCAACAAAAGAATTAAGATACCTAGGACTAAACTTAACTAAGGACATAAAAGACCTGTACTTGGAAAACTACAGGACATTGGGAAAAAAAGGTAGAGGAAGATATAAACAAATGAAAGAACATACCATGTTCATGGATTGGTAGAATCAACATCAGTAAAATGTCCATACTACCCAAATCTATAGATTCAATGTAATACCCATTAAAATACCAACAGCATATTTCACACACCTAGAACAAATTCTCCCAAAATTCATGTGGAATAAAAAAGACCCCAAATGGCCACAGCAATCCTAAGAAAGAAGAACAAAGTTGGAGAGATCACAATAACAGATATCAAGCTATATTACAGAGCCACTATTCTCAAAACTGCCTGGTACTGGCACAAGAACAGACACATAGACCAATGGAACAGAACAGAGAACCAAGAAATCAACCCAATCCATTATGCTCAATTAATATTTGACAAAGGAGGCAAGAGCATACAATGGAGTCAAGACAGTCTCTTCAATAATTGGTGCTGGCCCATCAACAAAACAAGAAAGCCCACTGCTTGGGAAAACATATTTACAAATGCTATTTCAGATAAGGGTTTAATTTCCAAAATTTACAGGGAACTCATATAACTTAACAAAAGAAAGATAAACAATCCAATCAGAGAATGGGCAAAGGACCTAAATAGACACTTTTTGAAAAAGGACATAGAGAAGGCTGAGAGACATATGGTAGCAGATTATGACAGACGCTGAAGGAGGAGCCATGCAGATGTCTGGGGGAAGAGAGCTCCAGACAGAGGGAACAGTGTGTGCAAAGGCCTTGTGGTGGGACTAAACTTCCAAGAACTAAAGGAAGACCAAATCAGGATGAAAGAAGGAGATGACGTCAGAAAGGCCATTTGGAACAAGGTTAGAATGCCTTATGGACAGGATGACACTGCCTTTTAGAGCCTGAACAACTGAGCTGGTGGTGGAACCATACTCTAAGAAGGGAAAAATAATTGGACAGTCTCCAAGACAGCCCTCATGATCCTTGCCTCCTGGTATCCATGTGTAATCCCTGCCTTGCATGTGGGCACTTCTAACAGTAGAGTAAGACAATGGGATGTCATTTTCAAGATTTACAGAAGATTGACATTTCCATCTTGCTGCCATGTCTCTCTCTCTCTCTCTTCCTCTCACTTTAAAAAGACCATACAAAAACAACGTTTTAAAACAGAAACAGTGAAATAGTTCAGAAAAAAAATCATAAAATACCCCAAATAATTTTCACCCTAATGAATAAGTAGCCTTACACATGGATAACATATTCCACACTTTATTGATTAGATGAATGAAAAACATTTTGTACAGTAAACAATTGTATGGCTATTATTGCTTCATTACATTTTAGGTTATCTTTAACTCTAACCATAGAAGCCCAATCTATGTATTATAATGTGTATTTCCTTATAGACTCTCCTTAGAAATGTGTTTGATAGTCAATTTTTGCTAGTGGCTATGGTAGGCATGTGAACACACAGCTGAATAATAGGATGAAGACTGTAAAACCAGGAGACTAGCCATAAAACATACTAACATGTTAAAGCCAACATTATCAAGAATAGCAGTAAAGTTAGTGCTATAGCAAATAATGATACCCCAGCCAGCATGGCTCAGTGGTTGAGTATCGACTATATACCAGGAGATCACAGTTCAATTCTGTTGGGGGCATGTGCCAGGGTGACAGTCTCAATCCCTAGTGTGGGGCGTGCAGGAGGCAGCTGATTGGTATTTCTCTCTCAACATGAATATTTCTATCTTTCTCAGCCTCTCCCTCCTACTCTCTGAAATCAATTAAAATATTTTTAAAAAATAATAATAATTAACATATAAGTGATAACTATCGTCTCAGGTTTTGATCTAAAATAAAATTATACAAATTACCTTAGCATCCAAGTATAATTTTGTCCACAGGGGTAGTATAAATCGTGACTATCTTTCAGGGGGAAAAAAGGAAAATTACTTGGAATGAAAAGTGTCATAACGTATTAAATTATGCTAAAGTAATTCACGTTAACCTATGAGATAAATGAGAATTTCCAATTACATATGGTCCTAATATTCAATTAATTTGTGTCAGAACTTGTGACCCTGAGGATTTGAACCCTTCATTCCTGGGCAATTGTTCAGCCTAGTACAGTTGGCCCATGAAAAGCTTACCTGCCAAGGAATCTTTCCAGGGCCCTCTTTATGTCCTTGTTCCTGAGACTGTAGATGAAGGGGTTCAGCATGGGTGTGACCACTGTGTACATCACTGAGACTGCTGGACTTGAATGTGAGCTCTGGGAAGCAGCAGAGCTGAAATACACTCCTAGGGCTGTACCATAAAACAAGGAGACAACTAAGAGGTGAGATGCACAGGTGGAAAATGCTTTATACTTCCCCTGAGCTGATGGGACTCCACATATGGAGAAAATTATCTTGGAGTAAGAGTAAAGGATCCCAGCAAGGGGACCACCGCCTAACAGTCCAGCTGAAAAATACATTATCATGTTGTTAAGAAAGATGTCAGAACAAGCAAGTTGGAGCACCTGATTGAATTCACAGAAAAAGTGGTGTATTTCCAACTCTGAGCAGAAGCGCAGACCCAGTACCATTAAGCCTTCTAGCAAGGAATTCAGGATACTCATGATCCAGGACACCAGAACCAGCAGTCCACAGAGCCGGGGGTTCATGATGACCATGTAGTGCAGGGGGTGACAGATGGCCACAAACCGGTCATAGGCCATAACAGTCAGGATTAAGTTGTCCAACCCAGCAAAAAGTATGAAAAAATACATCTGTGTGAGGCAGCCTTGATAGGTTATGACTTTGCTCTGTGTCTGGATGTTCCACAGCATCTTAGGGATGGTGGTAGAGGTGAAACAGATGTCGACCAAGGACAGGTTGTAGAGGAAGAAGTACATGGGTGTGTGGAGGTGGGAGTCTGAGCTGACAGCCAGGATAATGAGCAGGTTTCCAAACACAGTGACCAGGTACATGGAGAGGAAAAGCACAAATATGAGGGACTGTTGTTCCTGTGCCTGTGAAAGTCCCAGAAGAAGAAATTCTGAAATTTGTGTACCATTGTAGGGTTCCTTGTGTTGTAGGTGACTACCAGAAAATAGAAAAAATGAAAAACAAAATTTCACAAGCATTTGTAACTGAGAATAAGTGGCATATTTATGTTTTAGAATCAAGAAAATAATTTTCATTTTTGGTGTTTGACTTGATCCCCATTATGGTATTGCTATTAGGATTTGTCATTAGAATTTCCTTTTCTACTATTAACCTGTTATTCAAACATAATGTATATTGCTGATTTTTTTTTTTTGAGGATATATCTCATGCATTCGGGGAATATTGACTACAAACCATGATCCAGGCACTTTTCAGAGTATGGGATGCTGGAAAACAAAGTCTCTACAAACTACTCATGGAGAAAGAATATAATCAAATAAAAATAAGAAAACATATCCAATGTGCAGCTGCTATAAAGAAAAGTAAATGGAGAGAGTGGGGAGAGGGTATTGTTCTTTTTTATAGAGTTTAGCCAAGACTTGCCAAAAGATGACACTTAAACAGATTATCTCAAAGAACACTTAATTGGGAGACTGAAGCATATGTGTTTTCCAAGCAAAAGGACCAGGCAGTGCAAAGACCCTAAGGAAGATGATTGTTCAGAAAATCAGGGCTCAGGAGAGAAACCAAGATGGCAGCATAGGTAAGCACCTAAACTGCTGCCTCGCACAACAATTTCAAAACTACAACTAAAAGACAGAATGGACACCATCCAGAACCACAAGAAAGCTGGTTGAGTGGAAATTCTACAACTAGAAGGGAAGAGAAAAGCTCACGGAGAACTGGAGGAACGGCAAAGGGTTGAGGTACCACAAAGGGTCTTTGTGCGCGCAAAGAGGAAGGGCGGCTGAGAGCTTGGCTGACTTTCCTTGGTGGGAGGGGGAATTAAGCCCCCGACTGCACTGAACTCAGTTCCCACTGCACTGAACCCCAGTTCCGGGCGAAACCCCATGGACCCAGTGTGCACAAAGACTGAGGAGGTTGCCACAGGCTTTCCCTAGCAGAAGGGAGTCAGAAGCTCCTGACTGCACTGAACCCCAGTTCCAGGCGAGCCCCTGGGGACCCACCCTTGCAGGGGGATTCTGGACTCTCGGGCCGAGGCTCAGGAGCTGAGGAAGGCAGAGGTCTGGAGGCGCGCACACCAGTGCGTACAAAGACTGAGGAGGTTGCCACAGGCTTTCCCTAGCAGAAGGGAGTTGGAAGCTCCTGACTGCATTGAACCCCAGTACCAGGTGAGCCTCTGGGGACCCATGCTCTTGCAGGGGGGATCTGGACTCTCGGGCGGAGGCTCAGGAGCCGGGGAAGGCAGAGGTTTTCAGGCGCACACACACGCGCACAAGGACAGGGCTCACTGGAAGCCAAGACTGTCTGCTCTGCCCTGAGACTCCGCCCCATCCAAGCTGAACACAGAGGCTTTTGCAGTTTGGCAAGTCTAATAATCCTATAAGGCTGTCTCCAGCACCAAACTTCTCCCAGCATAGACTCAGCTGATCCTCACAGCCAACTGGCCTGGAGGTCAATTCCTCGCAGTGATACCAACAACAATCAAGACTTAACTACAACAAGGCTGTACACACAGTCCACAAAGGAGTGCACCAAGAGTGTCCACCTCAGGTACCTAGGAGGCCAACCCACTGGGCCACATAGGAAACCTAGCACACAAAGCTACCCTACCAACTCAGAGAAGCAGCGAAAATGCGGCGACAAAGAAACAGTTCACAAACAAAAGAAATGGAGGAAAACAAACGACTGGATATAGAATTCAAAACCACGGTTATAAGGCTTTTCAAGAATATCCTAGAAAAGGCCAATAAATATAACAAGACCCTCGAAGATATGAGAAAGAACCAACTAGAAATTAAACATACACTGACTGAATAAAAAATATTATGCAGAGACCCAACAACAGACTAGAGGAACGCAAGAATCAAGTCAAAGAATTGAAATACAAAGAAGCAAAAACACTCAACCGAAAAAGCAAAAAGAAAAAAAAAATCCAAAAAGTTGAATATAGTATAAGAAGCTTCTGGGACAACTTCAGGCATACCAACATCAGAATTATGGGGGTGCCAGAAGGAGAGAGAGAGCAAGATACTGAAAACCTATTTGAAGAAATAATGACTGAAAACTTACCCCACAATGAAAAAATGTTTGTATGACCAGATGCTCAGGGTTAAATACCCCACAAATACCCCACAGCATCTGATGAAAGAAATAGACTTACAAGTCCAGGAAGCGCACAGAACCCCAAACAAAAGGAATCCAAAGAGGAACACACCAAGAGACATCATAATTAAAATGCCAAGAGCAAAAGACAAAGAGAGAATATTAAAAGCAGCAAGAGAAAAACAGTTAATTACCTACAAGGGAGCACCCATACGATTGTCAATTGATTTCTCAACAGAAACTGTGCAGGTCAGATGGGAGTGGCAAGAAATCTACAAGGAGGCGAATAGCAAGAACCTACAACCAAGATTACTTTACCCAGCAAAGCTATCATTCAGAATTGAAGGGAAGATAAAGAGCTTCACAGATAAGAAAAAGCTAAAGGAGTTCATCACCACCAAACCAGTATTATATGAAATGCTGAAAGGTATTCTTTAAGAAGAGGAAGAAGAAAAAAGTAAAGATAAAAATTATGAACAACAATGCATATCTATCAACAAGTGAACCTAAAAATCAAGTGAATTAAAAACCTGAGGAACAGAATAAACTGGTGAACATAATAGAATCAGGGGCATAGAAAGGGAGTGGACTGGTAATTCTCAGGGGGAAAGAGGAATGGGGAGGTGCAGGAAGAGATTGGACAAAAATTGTACACCTATGGATGAGGACAGTGGTGGGGTGGGAAGCGGGTGGAGGGGAGCTATGCGGGGAAAAAGGAGAAACAATTGTAATAATTTGAATAAAGATTTATTTTTAAAAAAAGAGAGAGAAGAAAGGTATAGGTCATCATTAATCCAGCCAACCAAAAGATAAGCAAACCATTACACCACCTGAACGCCTGCTTTTCCTTTGAATTTCAGGTAATTCGGTGCACATTCTTCCCCTGTTAAAATTTTGTTTCATTTTTTAAAAACTTTTTTGTCATAAAATAAATTTAAAAAAAAAATCAGGGCTCAACATGAGCCAGAGTGTCAAGCGGAATGAGCACAGCAAAGCAGGATCAGAGATGTCAGAGAATATTAAGAAAAATGGTAGCTTGTGTGTTGCTGTTGTAACTTCAGTTCATGGGGAGTGCCTTGTGCACACTACGTAAATCTTGCACTTTATTAATCTGGTTGCAGAAGCATCTTGTGAATTGAAAAGGATCTCCTCCTTAATATTTACTCTTGATATTAGAGTCACATTGGAATATATCAGTCCAGGCAGTGCTCTCAGTTTACAACACACACACACACACACGCACGCACACACACACACACACACGCACACAAAACGGCACACCATGGCCTTTTCCCCGCTGTTATTTCTGTGTCCTTCTCACTCCCATACTATTTAGACTATGAGAAGATACAAGTCTAGGTGTCCAGATCAACTATCTTTTCCAAAAAGAATTTAGAAATAGTATTTCTATATTCTTATATTACACCTCCCATGGACAAATAAGCTTTGGGATTTATATTGCTATGCACATTTTTTGTCCTGTAGTTAAAGAAACATAAACAATTGGCTAAATAAACATAGAGGGAGAGAGAGCAATAAAATGAACCTAAGGAAGATCAGAGATTTAATTAGCTCTGGTGGTCCCTGATAGACAATGAGGAAGAAAATTCTGGATTCTGGCTGCTTTCCAACGCTTATTATATCCCCATCAAAGGCAAGCAAAAATAATAGGGGAGAAAAATAAATTTGTCAAAAATACAAAAGTATCTATAGATATACGATGTAACTACCCCAAGTGAAATGTGACCAAAAAATAAACCATTAACTCATAAAAGGAAATATATAAATACAACACAGGGTGAATATTTTTTAATATCAAGCAGTAGAAGACTAGTTTTTCCTATGCTTCTTCTATATTTATTTGATCAGTGGGTTTTTATATGATTGATGGTAAATGAGACAAGACGTTTCTCACTTTTCTTATGAGGCATCACTTTTTATCTTTGTCTTTGGGTTTTGATCCCATTTCATCTTCATCCAATGTGCAAAGGCCTCTCATGACATTATTAATAAATCCTGCACATGTTATGTCAATCCATCCTTCTACACTTGAGTAACTTTCTTCATATGATTTAACGCTGAGCATCTGGTCATGCAAACATTTTTTCATTGTACTCTGACTTCACCATCACAGTGCCAGATCCAAACAAGCAGGGTTTCACCTGTTTTTTTCATCTTTGTATTTTCACAAATGTTTGCAAAAAAAAATGTGTACTTATATAGGAACACCTTTAAGTTATGACAGGGAGAATGAAACCTGGTTAAACAGAGCAAATTGCAAGCAACTGTATTAAAGAAAATTGAGAGGAGCATCGAAAGCTAACCAAAACAAGGTATAATAAATAGCAATAATTCAGCATTACTACTGGATTAGTAATCTAATTGGCAATGGCATAGACATTGCCAATTTGATTACAATCTATAATGTTTCTAGAAATTGTGGCAAACTGCATATGCTCCATTGTTATTTCCTGAATGAATCAGGAATTAAGTCTCAGTATGTAAGTGCACTGAACCCATGGAAAATCTGCATTTTAATTTATTTGGAAACATTGAATTATTTAATAAAAGCTGGGAATATATCAACCTGGAAGGAAATGCAGTTGTTCCCTTCCCTCAGTCACTTTACAAAAATTCAGAGGAATTGCTTACTCACTGTTAAGTGTAACCAATCCTTTTCATGTGAAATGATACAAAATGCACATCAATATGTAATGAGTGGGCCAAAGCACCATAATTAAGTCAGGAGACTTAGTAGTAATAAGACAGACATATTTAACTAAATAAAATGTGAAACATTTTTTGGCCAAAACATCCCCCAAAGTCAATTGAGAAATACTAATTTATATTAGGTTTTATTTTTAAATTTCATGGAATGTATTGGGGTAATACTGGTTAACAAAATTACATAGGTTTCAGGTGTACAATTCTATCATACATCAGATGTATATTGTATTGTGTGTTCAGCTCCCCTAGTCAAGTTTCCTTCTATCACCATTTATCTCCCTGCTACACTCTTCCATCTCCCCCACCACAATCATGTTTAGAAATCATTTAAAGGCTAACAATGAAAGACTGATAGGCATATACAAATAATATTCAAATTAACAATACCATCAAATATATGAATCTTTGATAAAACTTAGAAAAAATTCAGAAAACAACAAAAAAATTCTTCCACATCTGTCTGCCTGGGGAAAACTTAAAAAGGTGTCACATTGACTGGGATTAGAACTTGCAAACAGGGAGCTAAAGGGTACTCCATTTTCTTTTCTGGCAGAACTGTAAGTGTTAAAACTTTGGGAAACCAATCTGAAGACAGCTATGCATATTACAAGTACATATATTCTTTCAGCCATGGTTTCTCAGTCTCTGCACTATTGACATTCTGGGCCAGATCATTTCCTGTGGTGTGGTCTCTCCTGTGCATCCCTGGACTCTACCTACCTACACCTTCGATGTGACAGACAAAAATGTCTCTGCATATTGCTCAATATCTCCTTAGGGAATAATAATGCCTCTGGTGGAGAACCAGAATTTTAATGTAACAATTCCACAATATTTTTGTAGTATTTTATATAATTGTTATTCACACTTTCAAAGTGGGAATAACACAGCCACATCATAAAATATTTTGTATACATGGTAATAATGACTTGGTATCACATTAGTTGATTGGAAGAAAGATCATAATGTGTGGTTGAGTAATAAGGAAGAGTGGACACATACAAAAAAAGACTGTATAACACAAAGATAATTTCTGTTGGGCACAGGATGCTATTTATGCATTTGTACATTTGCATATGAGTGTGTATGTATTCAAAGCACAAAAATAAGTTTTTTTAAAAAAACTAAATATTTATGGAGTATGATCAGCTTATCAAAGGAATGAAATTAGATTAAGTATAGTGGTTACAAAAATCTGAATGAAACAAAATTAAGTGAGAATCAAATTAATCTATATAAAGACAGATAATAATAATAATAACTTAATAATATCAACATGGGCAACTAATTCCAGCTTAAATTTCCAATAACTTGAAAGTAGCAGAATATTATAGAATGACTTTTTAAAATATATATTCTTATTTATTTCAGAGAGGAAGGAGGGGGGAGAGAGAAATAGAAACATCAGTGATGAGAGAATCAGTGACTGACTGCCCTCTGCATACCCCTTACCAGGGACCAAGCCTGCAACCCAGACCGACCAGGAATCTAATGGTGACCTTCCAGTTCATAAGTCAACACTCAACCACTGAGCCATAAGGGCTGGCTAGAATGGACTTTAAATTTGGAGGAAAGCAGTATCTAAGCTATAGTTTCTTCTTCTATAAAGATATTTGGTTCAAATATGCTAATGGAAGGTAAAGGTAATCTTTAGTAAATAAAAGAGAATGCCTTCCAGAGGATCATAGAAGTTGACGCCTGTTTTATAAACAGAGCTAACAACAAAAGGCCAAAAAGAACAATAAGGAACAATGAAGATGTGAAACAAGTTGGCAATATGTGTGTAGCACTGTGTACAGAGAACATTCACTTTCATTTTTGTGATAGCAATGATTCACAAGTGAAGAATATAAAAGTAACAGCTGAATTTTTTCAGTAATAAAAGTAAACATTCAAAAGCAATGGAGATGATCTCACTCATATGTAGAATCTAAGTAACAAAATAAACAGATGAATGAAATGGATCCAGAGACTTGGAAACATGGAACAGGGTGTGGAATCTCAGAGAGAAGGCTTGGGGGGGGCGGGGCGGGGGCGCGGGAGTTGGTGGGAGGTAATCAACCAAAGACCTTGTATGTATATATGCATAACCCATGGACACAGACAATAGAGGGGTTGAAGGCCTGGGGCGGGGGGCAGGGAGTGAAGGGGGTCGGCTGGAAGAGGTCAATGGGGGACAAAAGGGGACACATGTATTACTTTCAACAATAAAGAATTATTTTAAAAAATAAAATAAAATTTAGAAAAAGCAATGGAGAAAATGCAGTATGACTGACTGACAGATTTGAGGTCACACTATTAATAAACACTCACAATTGCCCACATAAATACACATGAATGTACTCAATAATGAATAACAAAGTGGGTGAAAGAAACCTCCAATTCTTTGTTTGGAAGAATGCAATAAAAAACAGGAATAAAAATATTCTGACCCCACTACTCAAATGTCAAGACTTTACAGATTATTTAAAAGAGATTAAACAAATGAATAACTAACCCACAAATTTATTCAGGTCACAGAAAATGCAGTAAATGCAAAGTTAAACTATTAAGCATACCTGTTGTTATTTATCATATATTCTTTTTCATGTGAATTGAATACCAGAGTGAATTAAGATCCTGTGAAATGTATGTCTCATGAACTACTGTTGTAAGGTAATATTTCAAGAAATATATTGGACATGGATCTTTCTCATCAATGGAAATGTAGTTGAATAGACGCCATGATAAAAATAAAGAACTGCCTCACTTGACTGGATATCCCTCCAAACCTACTGCTCTATTTTCCTACTCCCTTTAGTTGCAAAACTCACTGTACACATTCTACTTTTATTTGAATCACTTTATGCCTCAATTACCAACTCTAATTGGCCTTCCATCAGTTAATTATCAGCAATTAGTTCAATGTTCACTTCTCCTTTTAGCATCATAAATCAGTCATTAATTAGTTAATTAGGCAAACAAAAAATCATAGGCTGGTGCCTGTCAAGAGATATCAGGTACGTGTGCTTGGTTTTGACTCTCTTTGACCCTTTCCTGTAGTACCTACTGGACCTATGGATTCACCTGATTGGGAACTCTGAGGAGAAGGTCTTCATGGGAAAGTCCAACCTTCCGGATGGCTGATGATGGAGACTGAAGCTCTCTGCCCAGACAAGACAGCAGGAAGGAGGCAAGCACAAGTCTCCTATGATTCCCAAAGCAACAACAGTTCCCATCCAGCCCAAGGTCACACACACTGAAAGACTGGAGATGAGGAGATAGTTACAGCTCTCTATATCTGCTCATTAGGTGCATTTCTGCCTTGTTACTACAACTTCTAAGCACCTGATTTCCCTGTGGGTTTGCACAGAAGGGAATGTTTTCCTGGAGATTCTGTGTTCCCAAAAGACCAGCTTAGGATTCAAGTGAGTCCAGTGTCTACTAGTTCCTCCTTATAACATTTGTTGGGTTTCAGAGGACTAATATCCCAGGACCTTATCCCAACCCTGATTAAAATTTTTCCAAATTTATAACTGAGCATGTAATATGGATTAGAAAACTTTAATCTCCAAATACTGACTTGTGGTAGGGATACAGGCCCTGGTATCTGCAGACAATTGCTATTTTTCTTTTCAACAAGGAGGAGAACTAAGTTCCTTTGTTATAAACTTTGAGTGTTACACTCTGGGCTTCATGATACATTAGCCAAAAGAATTTGGGAGTTCAACTTGTATCACAAGTTAAGAGCTGTCATTTAGTCCCTCACTTTGAAATACTTGTTAGTTATAAAAAACATAGTTAGATTATTTTATACTCTAATCTAAGCTTAGAATAGGAAATTAAATAGATTCTTCCCTGTAGCCCCCCAGGAGAATCCTAGCCATACAAACATCTTGATATTAGCTCCCCCACGGACCCATATCCTGTGTCTGACCTCAGGAATTGTAAGAACATGAATGTGTTTGTTTTAAATCTCCCAGATGGTAATGTTACATTAGCATTAAAAAGTGAATATACCTTTATCCAATTAAATTTTCTTCAGGAAGCTGAGATCAATTGTCTCAATTCATTCATTTAGCCTCCCCTAGGTAAAGGCATTTTGAGTTGTAATCCCCCCTTAAGTAAAAAATATTTGTAGTGAGTTTGGAGATATTCAGCCACTTTAATGGTTTTAGTATTACTCATTGCATAAATGTAAATGTGCTCCTAATTTTGATGCCTTTGAGGCATTACATAGGAAAAGTAATTTATCATTTAAGTTCATGTCTACCATTTACTTTAAATCTTCAGGTCTAAATTTCTACATCCTTCATGGTTTTGTTAATTCAAAAATTCATTATTTTCATTTCTATTTCTTTCAACATAAAATATCCTATATAATAAAGAGGTAATATGCAAATTAATCCTCACACCCTCATAAGATGGCTGCCTATGACCAGGCCGGCAGGGGGGTTAGTGAGGGACAACCAAACAACTGAACAAGCAGGCTGCATAGGGCGACCAGATCGGCATGGGGGTTAGTGAGGGATGACCAAATGACTGAACAGCAGGCTGTGTTGGGTGGCCAGGCTAGTGGGGGGCCATGAGGGGCAACCAGACCAGCAGGGGGGCAGTTGGGGTGACCAGGCCAGCAGGGGATGTAGTTGGGGGTGACCAGGCTGGCAGGGAGGGCAGTAAGGGATGACCCTGCTGCGGGGTGGGGCAGTTGGAGGGCAACCTGGCTGGCCTGGGGGCAGTTAGGGGTGACCAGGCTGGTGGGGGGGGCAGGGGTAGGGTTGACCAGACTGGCGGTGCAGGGGGGGGGGAAGTTAGGGGTGACCAGGCAGGCAGGCAGGCAGGCAGATGAGCAATTAGGAGCCAGCAGTCCAGGATTGTGTCTGACTGCTGATTTAGGCCCAATCCTGAGTGGTCCCAGATTGGAGAGGGTGCAATCTGGGCTGAGGGGACCCCCCACACACATACACGAATTTCATGCACTGGACCTCTAGTGTGATTATAAATGAATCTGTGTTTCTGTACATATAAGTCAGTGTGTTTGTTTGAAATGAAAATGTATATGAATAAGCACACATATACATACACATGTTACCTTGGAACATTTTATTTGGGCTCAATGAAATATGGCCATATACCTCATTTATTGCTTGCAACATTCATCTAAAGTTGTGTTTACTATGCCCCTGATGAATGTTGCAAGCAATAAATGAAATATATGACCATATTTAATTTGGAAATTAGTCTCAGGTATATTAAATGTTTAACAATTACTATTAGTGTTATAGAAGACCGGAGAAAAACCAAGCAACGCTTAGAGAAATGGAGTTACACAACTTTATTACACCAGCGGACTCAGAGGAGGTTGCCTCTCAAATTCTGAGCAACCAATATGGTGGAAGCCTCTCTTTTATCCCCTTTTGGTGTCTTTTGTCCCCCAAATATGGATTATACTTCCGGACCTTTCACGGGCTTTGCAAAAAGCCCCAGATGTTGGGGGTCTTGATACCACACCTAAGGGCCTGGTGTCAGCATTGTTAACACCCCTCTGGGGACTGTGTCATGGTTTATGGCCTCTGTAAAAATGTGAGCATTTAGGTAACAGGTCTTGCAAGAGCAGTTTGTGGAGAAAGGGGCAATGACTTAATTATAAGTTGTCAAGTATGTACACTGAGGTTGGTGGCAAAGATTCAGATTGCTAGGGCCCCCCCAAAAAATATCAGGGTTACATTGGAATTAGCCTTTTAGCCTTCTCATCCCCCCAACCCCCCTTTGTCCCACAAGCTTTTCTTAACTTTGTGGTACAACAACTACAGGATGTTATGATGAACAGGGATGACAATCACTCTTCCTGCTGCTCCCAGCTGATAAGGGGCAATGACCAAGGGGTTAGCATCTGGTTTCTTCCTCTTGGAGGGGTTTGTAGGGAATTCATCTGGTTTGTAGGACCATCTGAAGTTTAAAGGCATCTAGGTGAGATGAAATAAAGCAAGTTAAGAAATTTAGAAGACATGGTCTTAATGTTACGGCTGTGAGTAGCAATTAACAGTGGTCTTACCAATGGGAGAAGCCATTTCCTGACACCCCCCCCCCCACCAAACAGCCCAGGACTTGGATATCTCCTGTCTTCTTTTTGTTGCTCATTCAATTTAGATCCTTTGCATTATCCCTGACAATGCCTGACTGGTTGGTGTAAAAGCAGCATTCTTCTCCTAATAAGAGGCAGATTCCACCTTTCTCTGCCATTAGTGAGTTTAATCCCCTTCTATTCTGTAGTACTACTGTGGCTAAGGAATCAGCTTGATCCTGCAAGGCAATTAGGGTTTCAGCTACTCTCTCTGTCTTCTGAAAATTCTTGGGTCAAAACTTGATAAGAGGAGACAGAGTGAGCTATTCCCCCTATCCCAGCTCCTTTGTTACCTGCAATTCCAAGTGCTATTAGAAGGGGGATTACTTGCAGAGCCCTCTGATATCTAGTTACTGCTTTAAGGGGAGTCTCAAGGGATTGGTTTTTGGGAGTAACGGAAATATCTGGGGTTAGATAGGTGGGAGTGCACACTCCCATCCAGTTTGCAGGCAGGCAGAGGTAAGCAGCAGTCCCATTCATGTAGAATGTTCCTGCAAGGGGGGGGGGGGAAATAGGGGGTAGGTGGTGTTTTCAGCCTTTAGGGTTGAGTTTAATAGTTCATCTGGGAGGCTAACTGTTGAGTGTTGGCCCTGGGTACTGTTGAAGCAAATAAGGGCAACATTAGTTAGCTGCACATTGGCCATGACAAGTCCTATTATTTCTTCTGTTAAGTTCCCTGATTTAGTTATGTTTACTGGAGCAGCCATTAATAGGAATGGTCCCAAGGGGAGGCAAAGCCAGCAGACCCTAGCCAAATGAGGGTTGGTAATATTGAGAAGGTGGTGGGTTGAATTGAGGAGCTGATAAAGCCGGGGGTCTAGATCGTATCGCTTCTGCTGCCAAGTCCTCAGCTTAGGTAATCTGGGTGCTTTATGTTCAAGCAGCTGCCTGATAGTCTTTTTAATATCTGCCTCCTGGGCTTGGTCCTGGACCTTCCATCCCCTCATCCCCACCCAACTCCCGCTCTCCCCCCATTTCCCCCCGCCCCACCCCGCATCAGAATAGCCAACGTGTGTGCAGCGAGTCCAGCAAGTTACTGAATCTGGCTTTCCTTGACAGATGCATCCTGCCCATTTTGTCTGGGCTTAATTATTACTGTCCAATACAATCCCTCCCACTACATGCATCCAGTAGCAGAGTCATAACATGCCACAGGCTGATAAGTATAGCTAACAAAAATCTGGCTTGATTAGGGTCTCCTGTAGACTACCCAGTCTAGCATATTTGGGTAGTGAGTCTCTAAGCAAGGACATGTGGTAGTGGCCCCTAAGGGAGGCAAGTATGTGCTAGCTAATATTATTAGTGGGAGCATGTTATTCCTTCTATTCCAGTTCAGTGGGTGTCCACAACAGTGAACCGCTAGGACAAAGAGTAGTATTATGACTATTCCTGCAAGGCAGATGTAGCCAAGGATGGCATGACAAGGAGTGCTCCGGAAAATCATGATGAGGCCTTTGTTTCCTTGGTGAGGCACAGCCAGAGGGGATTTTCAAGATCTGGGGTCACCTTCCACTCAGACTGATCACTGTTTGGCTGATGAGCTGCCTTTACACGTGAGTGGTGGATCCAGGTGTTCAGTCCTGCAACTTTGAGAGCTGTGGATGTGGTTAATATGACTGGATAGGGTCCCTTCCAGGTAGTCTTGAGGGGTTCCTTTTTCCAGTCCTTTACCCAAACCTGGTCTCCAGGTTTATAAGGATGTACAGCTGTTCCTAGAGAGATGGGTAACTGATCAATAACCCATCTGTGGACCTCAAAGACAGTTTTTCCAAGTCCTTGTAGTTGCTTCTGGATTTCTAAGTTCCCTATTCCCCCCAAATCTCCCTTTGGCCTAATTAAGGGAGGGGGTCTACCATATAGAATTTCAAAGGGAGAAAAACCTACCTTGGCCCTTGGAGCACAGCATACCTGCAGGAGTACAAGAGGCAAGATATCTGTCCAGGGTAAGGTTGTCTCTTGGCATAGCTTAGACATAGCCTGCTTGAGAGTCCAGTTCATGCGCTCTACTTTCCCTGAACTCTGAGGCCTGTAATCTGTATGTAGGTTCTATTTGATTCCTAAAGCCTTAGCTACCTGTTGTACTATTTCTGCTACAAAGGCTGGGCCATTATCGGACCCTACGGTCAGAGGCATTCCATACCACAGAAGTATGTCCTTCAGCAACGCCCTAGTGGGTTATGCCTCGACCCAGCCTGAAAAGGTGCAAACAAAGACTAGTAGGTATTTATTTCCTCTGCTAGGCCCTATTTATGTAAAATCTACTTCTAAGTCTTCAAAGGGAGCTTGCCCACAAAGCTGAACTCCTATCAGTGCCACAGGACCCTGTTTGGCATTGTTCTGCACACAGAGGAGGCAACCTGAGAGACTGAGGCACACAAGGAGGGAAGATGGGCAATTAGGTAGTATCTGCCTAACAAAGCTTCTAGGGTGATCTTCCCTAAATGAGTAAGTCCATGCTGCTGGAGGACTACCTTATGGGCTAACTGTTCTGGGACATAGACCCTATGATTTGGAAGTATCCACCAGCCTTCCTTCATTCTCTTGTCCCCTTCCTGCTGGGAACATTCCTCTTCCTGAGGAGTATATTTTGGAGGTTCAGATAATTCAGGGGCCAACATGATCTGTGTTCAGTTCCCGTATCAACCATAAAGTATGCAGTCTGGCCCCCTATTTTCATTTTGACCATGGGCTTGTGGGGGCTCAGCTGAAAAGAGCCTGGTCTGTCCTAGTTAGAATCAGCCATTGCTAGCCCAATTAGATCTGCTTTAGGTGGCCCTGGTTGATAGTGACTAGGTGGAAAAGGGGGCCCAGTTTTCTTTTTTGCCATTTGGGACATTCATTCTTCCAGTGTCCTGTCTCCTTACAATAGGCACACTGGTCTCATCTCAGGTTTGCTCTTCCCTTTTTCCATGATCTGTATTCTTGCATCCCTTTCTGATCTGTCTAGGAGCCCAAGGCTCTAAAAGCGGTCACTATTATATTGGCCCTTCTTTGTATTCT
The DNA here is from genome assembly GCA_026230045.1 of Corynorhinus townsendii. NCBI lineage: Eukaryota > Metazoa > Chordata > Mammalia > Chiroptera > Vespertilionidae > Corynorhinus > Corynorhinus townsendii. The sequence goes on from JAPDVU010000006.1 coordinate 82,026,480, forward strand.
CTTTTCTTCCTCCTCCCTTGCCACACTGTCTTAATTGATGAAAACTTTGTTTGCTATTTCTAGCAGCTCAGTAGCATTTTTTCCTGCAAATCATTCTAGCTTCTGTAATTTTCTCCTGATATCAGGCTGGGCTTGGCCTACAAAGGCAGCATTTACCATAGTTTGAATCTCCGGGACTTCAGCATTAAAGGGGGTGTAAATCCGATATGCCTCACATAGTCTGTCATAGAAAGCCACTGGACTTTCATCAGGCTTCTGGAAGACTTTGGAGATTTTAGCCATATTGGTGGGCTTCTTGGCTCCGGCCCTGAACCCCTAGAGAAAAGCCAGCAATATCTTTCTAGCCTGGCCCTTCCATCTTCTGAGTTCGGGTTCCAAATGGGTTCCAATCAGGTTCCTCATCTGGGAAGGTCGCCCTGGCCCATCTGTCTGTATCTAATATCCCTGCCAGGGCTTGGGTATGAAGCCACTTCTGAGCCTCTGTTACTATTCTCATATGCTCCTCAGTGTTAAAGAACATGAAAAGGAACTACTTGAAGTCCACCAAGGTGGGCTTCTGGGTCTGGAAGATCATTTCTAGGAGGTTTTTATCATGGTCTGAGGTTTTTTCAGAATAAGCTGGGGTGTGATGTTTCCAATTCAGGATATCACTTGTGGTAAAGGGCTGATAATAATAGACTGTCCCTCTCTCCTGCAAGGTCCCATCTTCACCAAGTACTTTGGCACCCTGAATCTCCCTGAGAGGCATCTGATGTGCCAGTTGTGGTTTAGGCCCTTGGTTAGCTGAACGCAAGTGCCGCCCAACTGGTTCTGGAGAGTCTGGTTGGGGAGAGATGGAGAGGGTGGTGTTTCTAGACTTTCTGGACCTTCCAGACCAGCAGGGGGAGCACTAGCTGCCACCTGTGGCACATACGGAGGTGGTAAAACTGGTGGGGTTTCCTCAGGAGGTCCTTGTAGAACGGGGGGGGGTTGGATTCCCTTCTGAGGGACCTGTTTCTTTTATCCTTTCTGCTTTTCTCCTGCTACTAAAACCTTACTCTTCTTACACACACATAACGAGACCCAAGGCAACAAGGTTTGAGCAATTTCTAAACAGCTGTCTATTTAGGAAAACTGATCTGGGTGTCTGGGGTCTCATGTGACTACATTCCAGACCACCATGACCAGTCCTCATCTAAAGAGCCTCCCAAGGGCCAGCCGACCCCAAAGGTTGGCCATTCTAATTCACAGAATTTCCTTAGTCTTTTGGGATCCATTTTAATACCATAATCCCCATTGAAACCCTTTTTTAAATTTTTCAACATGCAATTGAGGACAGTGGGTTTACTTTATGCTGACCCCATGATGATCGGTGGTGAGAGACAGACAAGGGAGGGGGTGACCTGTTTTCACAGATCCACTCAGATGCCTGCCTGGCCACGTCCCTTGGGAGCTTAGATTCATCTTAGCTAAGGTGTACCCTGACAGAAGCCAATTCCAGCATGTCAGCAGGGCTGAATCATCTGGAAATGGCTAAGAGCATTTCCCCAAACCTGAAAAAGATGCATAAAATGATTGCTTGCTGCCAGACAGCTAAGGGCATTTCAATCTACATGTTATTGCCTCCTACTGACCAAACACCTGAACAGATGTAGGCAATTCTCCAATCTTACAATGGATTCTGTATACCAAACCCTGGTCTTTGAATTGTATATCTACCTTGCCTTAAGACAATTTGTGTTAATAAAAAGCAAGGGGTCCTGAGACAAGAGAGAACTTAGTTTCTTTAGCTAAGTCTTCTCTGGCTCCCCATAATGCCTTCTAAAATCATATTTCATCTCTGGACTCTTGATTAATTTACACACAGCCTTTCTCCAGATTCCTGAACACTTCTAGATGCTGGATCAAGAACAACGGCACACCTGTATAAACCCCGGGCCTGGTCACCTCCAAGTGGGGGTGAGTCACTGTTATGCCTTATGGAATTGCAGGCAAGGGCTCACTCAGACTCTGTAACTGAGGTCATAGAGCCACACAATGAATAGGAGAGTGCATGCCCTCTCCCTCCACACTCACACACTTTCACCAGACACTCACTCAGAGGTTAAACAGTCCACCTGATTCCTGACTAATTTACCTGACAAAGTCGTATGACTTCCTGGGAGGTGATCAACTTCTCCTTCCACTCTCTTGGAGTGGGCCCCACATAGTTAGCCTTACTGTTTCTGTTGACAAGTCCAGAGGTATCCATCCACTTTCACCAGATGCTGGCAAGTTCCTAACTTGAGGTCTGGGAATACCCAGAGTCCCCTGGTTCAATTATGCTAAAATCAGCAGGGTGCGCCTCATGGAGGCCTATCCTGCATCCCCAGACCCCAAACCTGGTCCACTCACCAGAGGCCAAAAAGACCAGCATGCTTGGACTTCCCAGGTCAGGGAACCAGATGTTTTAGAAGACCACAGAAAAACCAAGCAACACTTACAGAAATGGAGTTACACAGCTTTATACACCAGAGGACTCAGAGGAGGTTGCCTCTCAAATTCTGAGCTATCAATATGGTGGAAGGCCCTCATTTATCCCCTTTTGGTGTCTTTTGTCCCCCAAATATGGATTATACTTTCCATATTTTTTGTGGGTCTTTCACAGGTTTTTCAAAAAGCCCCAGGTGTTGGGAGACTTGAGATCATACCTAAGGGCCTGGCCTGGCACCAGCATTGATAACCCCCCTCTGGGGGCTGTGTCATGGTTTATGGCCTCTGTAAAAATGTGAGCATTTAGGTAACAAGTTGCAAGACCAGTTTGTGGATAAAGGGTCAATTACTTAATTATAGGTTATCAAGAATGTACACTGGGCTTGCTGGCACAGATTCAGATTGCTAGCATGCCCCCCACCACCTCCCCCAAATATCAGGGTTACATTGGAATTAGTATTATAGCCTTCTCATAAGAAGCCATTAAAGTTTATTGTGTACTTTCCTGACATATACAAATGGAAACATAAGCCCTAGTCAGTTTGGCTCAGTGGATAGAATATTGGCCCAAGGACTGAAGGGTCCTGGGTTTGAATCCAGTGAAGGGCATGTACCTTGGTTGCAGGCTCGATCCCCAGGCCTGGTCAGGGTGCAAGTGGGAAGCAACCAATCAATGTGTCTTTCTCACATGGATGTTTCTCTCTCTGACTCTCTCCCTCTCTTCCACTGTCTCTAAAAATCCAAGGAAAAATATCCTCATTTAAGGATTAACAAAAAAATAAAATAAAACATCAAATGAAAACATGAGGTATGGGCTGCAATTTTTGTATGCCTTTAGTCATCAAATTGTGTTCCATTTACATTATGTAATTACTAGAGGCCCGGTGCACAAAATTCATGCATGGGGTGGGGGGTGTCTCTCAGCCCAGCCTGCACCTTCTCAAATCTGGGACTCCTTGAGGTATGTCCAACTGCCCATTTAGGCCCAACCCACTGGAATCAGGCCTAAATGAGCAGTTGGATATCCCTCTCACAATCCAAGACTGCAGGCTCCCACCCACTCACCTGCCTGCCTGCCTGATTGCCCCTAACCACTTCTTCCTGCCAGCCTGATCACCCCCTAACCACTCCACTGCCAGCCTTATCGACACCTAACTGCTCCCCTGCTAGCTGATTGCCTCTAACTGCCCTCCCCTGCTCACCTTGGTAGCCCCTAACTGCCCTCCCCTGCAGGCCCGGTCACCCTTAACTGTTCTCCCCTGCTAGCCTGGTTGTCTTCAACTGCCTTCCTCTGCAGGCCTGGTCCCCCCCAACTACCCTCCCCTACAAGCCTGGTTGCCCCCAACTGCCCTCCCATGCAGACCTGGTCCCCCCCAACTGCTCTCCCCTGCAAGTCTGGTACCCCCAACTATCCTCCCCTGCAGGCCTGGTCACCCCCAACTGCCCTCCCTTACAGGCCTGGTTCCTCCCAACTGCCCTCCCCTGACGGCCATCTTGTGACAGCCATCTTGTGGCCACATGGGGGTGGCCATCTTGTGTGTTGGAGTGATGGTCAATTTGCATATTACCTCTTTATTATATTGGATACTTCAAAAAAACCTAGAAGGATAAAATACAGGATCTAGAGGTCACATAGCTGGAGCTATCTCTTCTACCTGGGAAAAAAGCTAAGTTTCATGGATATAGGAACAGTAAAAGTAAAATAAAGCAATTCACACTCAGTACACTTTCTTTTCTTTAAAATAGAAGATAAAAGTAGATATAGAAATAGGGTAAACTGATGATATACTGCTTCAAGGAAGATCACCATGGCCACACACATTATGAATAAGACTTAAAAACACATGTAGAGACTCACAACTGACTATAGGCTCATAAAGAGACTGGCAGAGTTCAGAGAAGTCCCCCACCACACAATCAAACTTGGTAATAATGGCATTATCCTATATAAAAAAGCCTAATATTCAAAGTGTCTGATCTTTTGACCTTTGATCAATTGCTATGATATGCACTGACTACCAGGGCAGATGCTCCGACCTATAGGTTAGCTTTCTGCCAGGGTCTGGCCAATTGGGACTGGGTGAGATGGGCCTGACACACCCTGGAACCCTCCAGTTGTCCCTCCTCGGCCCTGATCATACACTGGTGGAGTTCCTCGGCCTTACCTGCACCCTTTAGCAATCCGGACCCTCGGGGGATGTTGGAGAGCCGGTTTCGGCCCAATCCCCACACAGACCCCACCAGTGCATGAATTAGTGCACTGGGTCTCTAGTATTAAATAATTTGCTTGTATGATGGCTTGTCATGCAGCAATAGCTTACTGATACAATAATCAATGTAAATACAAGTGAGGACAGTAGTTATCTGCTGTTGATTATTGTCCATACTAGTTCTTTTTTTCTGAATTATAAACTGTATTAATTAACTGATAAATATTGAACTTTGTAGCCTATAAACAACTAATACATCTCCTTTTTAAACACAGATGAAACATTGACAAAGGTCACTTAACTTCTTAGCCACATATTTCAGAACATCAGAAGAAAAAAATAAAATATATTCTCTAACTACAAGTCCATAAAACTCAGCTAAAAAGAACTCTTTGGGAAAATTTTTAAAACAATCTCCTCAATTGCAACTTGGTCAAAAGAGAATTATTCAAACTACTATTTAAATGATTAGTATGGCTCAGTAGTTGAGCGTTAACCCCTGGACCTGAAGGCTGTGGTTCAATTGGTTTGAGTCAAGGTCAGGGCATATGCCTGGGCCTCCAACTTGATCTCCAGTAGGGGGCCTCCAATTTGATCCCCAGTAGGGGGCATGCAGGAGGCAGCCCATCAGTGACTCTCTCTCATCATAATGTTTCTATCTCTCTGTCCCTCTCCTTTCCTCTTTGAAATCAATACACATATGTTTAGAAAAAAAAAAAAGAAAATTACAATGACAGCTCTATATATCAAAACTCAGGGTGTAACCAACATTGTACTCAGTTGAAAAATGTCCTTAAAGTTTTTCAGTTAAAAAAAATAAAGCATGAAATTAAATTGAATTAATTAAAAGAACAAAACAAATTTCAGGAGAGCAGATTAAGTTTATAACAAAGACAAAGACAGGAATTAATGGATTTAAAAACAGAATTTATAAATCTAAACCATATTGATATCTAATAAATATAATAAAAAAAGAGATAGGAAACACAAAATTAGAACTTTTAAGGGGGAATAACACTTTTTTTTCTTAAAATACATGTTTTATTGATTTTAGAGAGAGAAGGGAAGGGAGAGGGAGAGATGGAAACTTTGATTGGCTGCGTCCTACACTGGGGATAGAGCCAGAAACTCAGGCATATGCCCTGATGGGGAATCAAACCTCTCAGTGCATGGGACAACACCCAGTCAATTGAGCCACAGCAGCTAGAGAACTTAACATTTTTAATTTTATTTATTTGTATTCTTATTCTTACTTTTTGGAAGACAGCTTTTATTGTTACTATGTTAGTTTCTTTCAGATAACTACATTGAAAAACTCTCATTTGGGGCTCATATCTCTGTAACCAGGAGAGGTGGAAAGAACACATATGTTTGTGTAGAAAAACTGATGACCCTGTTTTATACAACTAAACAAAAATGCAATTTCACTCTTGAGCCATTGTTTGATTTTAAAGGATGAATTGAATCTGAACATAATAGAGATATATAATGGATGAAATTGATAATGCGCATTCACCATTCCTTCCATCCTTATGAACAACTTAGGAGGGAATCTATATTCTTTATAGTAATCAAAGAGTCACATTATAGGAAGCACTGAAAATATCAAAGGGACACATTAAGATAACTCAATAAAACATAAGGAAAACCAACCAATTTTTAATCATATGCAAAGAACCCCCTTACAAATGGCCATCATTCCTCCATACTCCAATGAATAGATGCATAAGATAAAGAATATATATCTATACACACACACACACACATATATATATATATATATATATATATATATATATATATATATATATATGCCTGTTGTGCAAATAGACTGTACTCCAATGAATAGATGCATAAGATAAAGAATATATATATATATATATATATATATATATATATATATATATATATGCCTGATATGCAAATAGACTGGATGGTGGAACAACCAAACAACTGGTCACTATGATGTGCTTTGACCACCAGGGGGTGCATGCAGAACATGGCAGGCATCAGCTGCAGAGGGATGGTGGAGCAGGTGAACAGAGGAGCCAGACCAAGGCAGGGCACCAGTCGCTGTCATGGGAGCAAGCCTCTGGGTGGTTACTGAAAATTCTTTGCTCCCCCTCACCACAGTCCCGCCAGGCCCTCACACCACTGCCAGTGCCAGAGCCACCACTCGCACCCACTGCAGGCACACTGTGCCGGCCCTGATTGCTTGGTGCCATCAGCAGGTGCGAGCAGCTGCTGCCAGCCCTGATCACCCCTGAGGGCTTCTCTATCTCCCCCTGCTCCTGAGGGATGATCAAGGCAGCAGCTGCTGTTCTTACACACTGACAGTACTGGCCTGCTCACGCCCACTGCTGGCACCAGCCCCAATCGATCCACACATCAATGGGTGCGAGCAGAGCCAGCGCCCTTAGCATGTGGGAGCAGAGGCAGCGGGAGCGGGACTGCCAGCAGGCAGGGGACCAGGGGTAGGTAGGGCTGTATCCAGAAGCCCAGCAGCATCTCCAGGGCATCCAGTACAAGAGAGGCATCCTCCCACTCCAGGCCAGACCAGATGCATTCCAGAACAACCTTTCTTTGGGGCCCTCCAGTGCCTGCCCACAACCATGGCTCCAGGTGCCCTGACCCCTGCCTCCCCCAGCCCTTCAACACATTTCCTCCTAGGAGCTCTGACTGGGAGATTTGGTTTATCCTACCCTCGCTACCCAGCTCTGCCACTCCCAGGACCATCATAGTCCTGGTTCCTTGGGCAGTCACAAATAACCTTGGCAGGGCCTGTGTGTGGCCAGAGTCACAGGATAGGAATCCAAACCTCTCTGGCACTTCTCCAGTTTGCTCCTGTAGCAAACTGTGCCTTATTTCTCATCACAGTTCCAATTCAGGGTTTCATGGATGAGGGCATCAGCACACACACCAGAGAGAACTCAAGTGTCACCTGCCCACATCTGAGTCCGGATGAGCTTAGTTCTGCTCTAGTAACAAGCAAACCCTAAACCTCAGAGCTTTAAAGCACCAGGGATTTTCCTTCTTACCTGGCTACTATCGGGGTGAATGTACTTAGTGCCATTAAATACATTCACATGCAACCATCATCACCATTTTTTCCAGAACTTTCTTATCTTCACAACCTGGAACATGGTCCCCATCTTCTTCCCTCATCTCATGGCATCCACAATTCTACTTTCTGTCTCTATGAGTTTAATTCCTCTAAGGACCTCATAAGAGTTGAGTCATATGGTGTTTGTCCTTTTATGTCTAGTTAATTTCACTCAGCATAATGTATTTAAGGGTCATTCATGTTGTAGCATTTGTAAGAACTTCCTTCCTTTTATTAAAAAATTTAAGTGGTAAAAACACATAATAAAATTTTCCATTGTAACCATTTTCAGTGTGCAGTTCAGTAGTGTTAAGTACATTCACATTGTGCAAACATCCCCCAAACCTTTTTTCATATTCCAAAATTGAAACTCTACACCCCCTGAACACCAACTCCTGAATCCCCTTCTTCCAACACCTGGCAACAACCATTCTATTTTTTTTGTTTCTATGAATTTGACAACATTTTTTTATTTGTAAATATATTTTTATTGATTTCAGAGAAGAAGGGAGAGGAAGAGAAACATCAATGATGAGAGAGAATCATAGATTGGCTGCCTCCTGCACACACCCCACTGGGGATTGAGTCCTCAGTCTGGTTATGTGCCTTGACCAGAAATTGAACCATGATCTCCTAGTTCATAGGTCTATGCCCAACCACTTAGCCACACTGGCCTGGCTGAATTTGACTTCTTTAGATATGTTATATAAGTGAAACCATGCAGTATTTGTCTTTTTGTGACTGGCATCTCTCACTGAGCATAAGCTCAGCAATTCTCTCTCCTCTTTCAAATACCTATTTTTCTGTTGTATGTGCAATTCAAATGTCATCTCCTTCCATCAGGACCTTGACACCCCCACAAATACAAGTTACAAGTATCAGAATGGAAATCCTTATGAATATGTTAAGAACAGCTCAATAAAAAGAAAAGCATTCTACAGGAGGGTGCCAGAAAAGATGGTTATTAAGAAAAGAACAGCTCTCTAGCTCTGTTAATCAATGAGTTAAGTCCCTGGAGTCGAGACATCTGGAAGGAAAAAGTTCATATCTTTTCAGCCTAGCAATGATAAGTGGGAAACAAGTGGCAGAGTGGGGATATTTATATTTAGAGGGTCTTGACCCTCTAGTGAAGGATTTCCACATCTGCTTGTTAAATATATATTTACTCTCACTTTCTTCTCTAAGATCACTCAGCAGTTGAGGGCAGATGTAGAAATAAAACTTTGCTGAAGTAAAATTTACACAAATGGTAGACTCTATGCAGAGATGGCCCCAATTCTTTATCTGCTTTTATGTCTTTGGCAATGTGACTGTGAGTTCCAGAGGAGTAGTCTTTTTCTCCACCTTTGAATCTGGGCTGGACTTAGGATTTTTTACTTGTTTTGGCCAATAAAATATGGTGGAAGTGAGAGTGTACTTTACCAGGCCTTGGTGCATTTCCACTGCTCTCACTCAGACCCTGGTTCAGCCATGTGAACAAACCCAAGGGGCTTTCCAGAGAAGGAGAGGACAAGTGGACAGAGCTCATTTATTCTGGCCAAGCCCTCCCTAGGTCAGTCACCATAGCTGAGCCCCTAATGCATTAGAAAGGTCAGCAGAGACACCCCAGCTGACCCATAGCTGACTACAGACTCATGAGGACACCAGCAGAGATCAGAGAACCTCCCCACTACACAAACCCATTGGAAAATAAAGGAATAATATTAAACTATTTGCTTTTAGGATGGCTTGTTATATAGCAATAGTGAATTGATAGTATAATCAAAGCAAAAAGAACTGAGGTAAATTATAATAATCTGTTACTTCTTACTTTTGGCATTTTTACTGATATTTGAGGATAGCACTCACAATCAAACTGTAATTCCAATGCATTTTAGATAATTGTATAAAAGTGACTGCATTGAGGTTCCCTTCCAGGTAGTCAAGACAGAATGGAAGGACATGCATGTTTGTGCAAGAAAATCTACACATAACAGGGCAGGATTCTTCCTTTGATCATAAAGATTGAAAATATTGCTCTCGCTGGTTTGCCTCAGTATATAGAGTATTGGCTTGAAGACTGAAAGGTCTCAGGTTCAATTCCAGTCAAGGAATGCCCATGTTTCAGGCTCATTTCCCAGTAGGGGGCATGCAAGAGGCTGCCAATTAATGATTCTCCCTCATTATTGATGTTCCTATCTCTCTCTCCCTCTTCCTTCCTCTCTGAAATCAGTAAAAATATATATATATTAAAAAGATTGAAGATATTCCTGAGTATAAAGATACTTATTGTGTAATAGTGAGATTGTTCACTCACTTTCCCTTTGGTGGATTTGAAAAAATTTAGAAAAGGGAAGATAGTGAATTTAGAACACTAGAAAGAGTCACATTAGTAGGGAACACATTCAAAGCTTTCAAGGAGCCCTGGCCTGTATGGCTCAGTTCGTTAAGCATCATCCCATGAACAGAAAGGTTGCTGGTTCTATTCCCAGTCAGGACACATTTCCAGGTTGTGGATTGGATCCCCAGTTGGAATGTGTATGGGAGACAACCAACCAATATTTCTCTCTCCTATGGATGTTTCTCTCTTCTTCTCTCTCTGTCCTGCTCACTTTTTAAAAAATTATATAGAAAGAAAGTTTTATAGTAAAAACAGTGAAATAGTTCAGAAAAAAATTTATAACATACACCACATAATTTTTCACCCTAATGAATAAGGAGCCTTACACATGGACAGCATATTACATACTTTATGAAATACACAATTGCCATGAAAAACATTTTTGTATAGTAAAATATTGTATGGCTATTATTGCTTCATCACATTTAAGGTCATTTCTGATTCTAACCATATTAGACCAATCTATCTAGTAAAATGCATATTTGTTTTAGACTCTTCTTGGAAACATGTGTTTGAAAGTCAGTATTTCCCAGTGGCTTTGGTAGGCATGTGGACACAGAGATGAATAATGAAGAACCTAAAATCAGGAGACCAACTATAAAACATACGAACATGTCAAAGTCCACATTATCAAGAAGAGCAGTAAAGATGGTGCTATAGAAAATAATGATGAACAAATAAGTGAAAACTGTGGTCTCAGAGTTACCTCTAAAATAAAATTATGCAAATTACCTTAGTAGCCAAGTATAATTTTCTCCATAGGGGTAGTATAATTCATGACTATTCTCTCAGGAACACATTAGAAAAATTACTTGGAATGAAGTATGTCATAAGATAATAAATTATGCTAAAGTAATTCATGTTAAACTTTGAGATAAATGAGAATTTACAATGACATATGGTCCAAATATTGGATTAATTTGTATCAGAACTTCTGGCCCTGAGGATTTGAACCCTGCATTCCTGGGCAATTGTTCAGCCTAGTGCAGTTGGCCTTGAAGAGCTTACCTGCCAAAGAATTTTCTCAGGGCCCTCTTTATGTCCTTGTTCCTGAGACTGTGGATGAAGGGATTCAGCATGGGTGTGACCATGGTGTATATCACCGAGGCTGTTGCACTTGAGTGTGCACTGTGGATAGCAGTAGAGCTGAGGTATACTCCTAAGAGCGTACCATAAAACAAGGAGACAACTGAGAGGTGAGATGCACAGGTAGAAAATGCTTTATACTTCCCCTTAGCTGATGGGATTCCACATATGGAGGAAAGTATCTTAGCGTAAGAGTAAAGGATCCCAGCAAGGGGACCAACACATAGCTGCACAGATGTACAATACATTATAATATTGTTAAGAAAGGTCTCAGAACAGGTAAGTTCAATGATCTGATTAATTTCATAGAAAAAGTGGGGGATTTCCAAGTCTGAACAGAAGGACAGGCACAACACTGTTAAGCTTTCTAACAAGGAATTCAGGATGCTCATGATCCAGGACACCACAACCAGCAGTCCACAGAGCTGGGCGTTCATGATGACCATGTAGTGCAGGGGGTGGCAGATGGCCACAAACCGGTCATAGACCATCATGGTTAGAATAAAGTTGTCCAAGCTAGTAAATAGCATGAAAAACTACATCTGTGTGATGCAGCCTTCATAGGTGATGGCTTTGCTCTGTGTCTGAATGTTCCACAGCATCTTCGGGATGGTGGTGGAGGTGAAACAGATGTCTACCAAGGACAGGTTGTAGAGGAAGAAGTACATGGGTGTGTGGAGGTGGGAGTCTGAGCTGACAGCCAGGATGATGAGCAGGTTTCCAAACACAGTGACCAGGTACAAGGAGAGAAACAGTTCAAATATGAGGGACTGTAGTTCCAGTGCCTGTGAAAGTCCCAGAAGAAGAAAATCTGAAATGTGTGTACCATTGCCTGGTTTCTTGTGTTGGGGAATTTGACTACCAGAAAATAGAAAAAAAATGAAAAACTAATTTTCACTTTAGCAAGCATTAGCAACTGAGAATAAATGACATATTTATGTTTAGAATCAGGAAAATAATTTTCATTTCTGGTATGTGGTTTATTCCCCATTGTGGTATCTCTATTGGCATTTCTCAATAGAATTTTCTTTTCTACCAACAACCTGTTCTTTAAACATTGTATATATTGTTGCTTTATTAAGAATATATTTCATGCATTTGAGGAATATATATATTGATTATAGACCATGTTCCAGGCACTGTTCACAACATAGGATGCTGAAAAAAAAAGTCTCTACAAACTAATGATGGAGAAAAAATATAATAAAATAAAGTAATAAAACATAACCAGTGCTCTTTTACTCCCTGGCTGCTTGAAGATCAACCTTCATCATGAATGACAAGGTATCCATCTGGACCAGGAAGTTCATGACCAACAGACTTCTTCAATGGAAGCAAATGGTCATTTATGTCCTTCACCCTGGGAAGGCAACAGTACCCAAGACAGAAATTCAGGACAAACTAGCCAAAATGTATAAGACCACACCTGATGTCATCTTTGTGTCTGTATTCAGAACCCACTTTGGTGGTGGCAAGATCACTGGCTTTGGCATGATTTATGATTCCTTGGATTACACAAAGAAAAATATACACAAACACAGGTTTGCCATTCATGGCCTATATGAGAAGAAGAAGACCTCAAGAAAACAGAGAAAGGAATGCAAGAACGGAATGAAGAAAGTCAGAGGGACTGCAAAGGCCAATGTTGGTGCTGGCAAAAAGTGAGCTGGAGTTTGAACAACAGAAGGAGGAAAGATTCTTCAGTGACTTAATCGGTGATGGTTGTGCAGATTTTTCATGAGAAGATTAATAAACTATAAACTTAAAAAAAAACATAACCAGTGGTAAAGATGCTATTAAGAAAAATAAATCACATTAAATGGAGAGAGTAGATAGAGGGTGCTCTTTTTGAAAGAGTTTAGCCAAGACTTGCCAATAGGCAACACTTAACAGATACCTCAAAGAAGACTAACTGGGAGACTGAAGCTGAAGTGTTTGCCAGGCACAGAGACAGCCAGTGCAAAGGCCCTGAGGAAGATGATTGTTCAGAAAATCAGGGCTCAAAATGAGCCAGAGTGTCAAGGGGAATGAGCACAGCAAAGCAGGATTAGAGATGATGTCAGAGGACATTAAGAAACAAGGTAGCTTGCGTGTTGCTCTTGTAACTTCAAGTCATGGAGAGTGCCTTGTGTTCACTATGTAAATCTTGCACTTTATTAATCTGGTTGCAAAAGTGTCTTGTTAATTGAAAAGAATCCCATCCCTAGTATCTCCTCATATTAGAGTCACATTGGAATATATGAGACCAGGCACCTCTGCTCTCAGTTTACAAGGCACACACACATACACACACAATACAGAACACCATGGCCTCTTCATCTGTGTTACTTCCATATGCTTCTCACTCCCATACAATTTAAGCTATGAGAAGATACAAGTCAAGGTGTCCAGATCAAGAAGCTTTTCCAAAAAGAATTTAGAAATAGAATTTAGATTCAAATATGCTAATGGAAGGTAAAGGTAATCTTTAGTAAATAAAAAAGAGCATGTCTTCAGAAGACTATAAAAGATGATTCATATTTTGTAAATAGAACTAACAACAAAAGGCCAAAAAGAACAATAAAGAACAATGAAGATGTAAAACCAGTTGGCAATGTTGGTGTAGGGTCATTTACTAGCACTACGTACACAGAAGAACATTCACTTTCATTTTTTTGATACCAAAGATTCACAAGTGAAGAATATAAAAGTAACAGCTGACTTTTTTTTTCAGTAAGAAAAGTAAAAATTAAAAAGCAATGGAGAGAATAACTGAGTGACAGATCTGAGCCCACACTATTAAAAACATTCACAATTGCCCATGAAGGTACTCAATGACAAGCATCAAAGTGGGTGAAACCTCCAATTCCTTGTTTAGAAGAATGCAATCAAAAACAGTCATAAAGATACTCTGACCTCACTACAAAAATGTCAGGACTGGTACAGACATCTTACAAGAAAGAAAACAAATGGATAACTAACCCACGAATATATTGAGGTCACAGAAAACAAAATAATTGCAAAATTAAGCTACTTAGCATACCTTTTTTAATTTACTAAATATATTCTTTTTCATGTGAATTGAATACCAGAGTGAATTAAGATCCTGTGAAATGTATGTCTCATGAACTGCTGTTGTAAGGTAATATTTGCAAGAAATACATTGGACCTAGATCTTTCTCATCAATGGAAACATAGTCAAATAGATGCCATGATAAAAATAAAGAACTGCCCACACTTCACTGAACATCCCTACAGACCTACTACTCTATTTTCCTACTTCTTTAGTTGCAAAACTCACTGTACACATTCTACTTTTACTTGAATTACTTTATGCCTCACATTTACAGTCTAATTGCTCTTCCATCAGTTAATTATCAGCAATTAGTTCAATGTTCACTTCTTTTAGCATCATAAATTAGTCATTAATTCGTTAATCAGGTAAATAAACAACCATAGGCTAGTGCCTGTCAAGAGACCTCAGGTACATGTACTTGGCTTTGACTCTCTGACCCTTTCCTGTAGTACCTACTGGACCTTTGGACTCACCTGTTTGGGAACTCTGAGGGGGAGATCTCCATGGGAAAGTCCAACCTCCTGGATGGGTGATGACGGAGACTGAAGCTCTCTGCCCAAACAAGACAGCAGGAAGGAGGCAAGCACAGTTCTCCTAGACAAACTTAGCATTCCAAAAGCAACAACCAGGTCTCATCCAGCCCAAGGTCACACACACTGAGAGACTGGAGATGAGGAGGCTCCCAATGTCTGCTCATTAGGTACATTTCTATCATGTTACTCCAACTTCTAATCACCTCATTTCCCTGTGGGTCTGGACAGAAGGGAATATTTTCCTGGAGATTCTGTGTACCCAAAAGACCAGCTTAGGATTCAAGTGAGTCCAGTTTTTACTAGTTCATCCTCATAACATTTGTTGGGTTTCAGAGGACTAACATCCCAGCACCTTATCCTAATCCTGATTTAAAAATTTTTAAATTTAAGACCGAGGATGCAGTCTGGATTAGACTTGAATCTCCAAATAATGACTTTTTATAGGGACACAGCCCCTAATATCTACAGACAATGGATATTTCTCTTTTCAACAAAGGGGGAAACTAAGTTCTTTTGATATAAACTTTGTGTGTTATACACTGGGCTTCATGACACATTAGCCAAAACAATTTGTCTTTTTCTCCTTACAAGCTAAGAGTTGTCATTCAGTCCCCTCACTATGAAATATTTGTTAATTATAAGGAACATATTTCAATTATTTTACATGCTAATCTAAGCTTGGAGTAGGTGGGTAAATAGACTCTTCTCTGTAGCCTTCAGAAAAATCCAAGCCCTGCAACATCTTCATTTTAGCCCACTGACCTCAGGAATTGTAAGACCATGAATGTGTTTTACTAGTAAATCACTTGTGTGGTGATTTTAGATTAGCATTAAAAAGTGAATACACATTTTCCAATGAAGATTTTCTTCAGGAAGCTGATATTAAGTATCTCAATTCATTCATTTATCCTTCCCTGGGTAAAGGCATTTTGAGTTACAATCCCCCTTTAAGTAAAGGAAATGTGTAATCAGTTTGGAGATATTCAGCCTCTTTATCTGGTAGAGAATTTCTTATTGCATAAATGTAAATGTGCTCCCAATTTTGATGCCTTTGAGGCATTATCATAGGGACAGTAATTCATCATTTAAGTTCATGTCTACCATTTACTTTAAATCTTCATGCTTAAATTTCTACATCTTTTCATTTTCTGTTAATTCCAAAATTCATTCTTTACATATCTATCCTCTTTAAATTTCTCTTAAGTTTCCTTTCAATATGAAATATGTGATTATAAGTGAATCTGTGTTTGTGTGCATACACTAGTAAGTGGATGTGTTTGTTTGAAATAAAAATGTATATGAGTAAGCACACATATACATACACTGTACCTTGGAATTTTTTATTTGGGCTCAATGAAATTAGGCCATATACTTTAATTATTGCTTAAAATATTCCTCTGAAGTTACATTTACTATCCCCATGACAAATGTTGCAAGCAATAGTTGATATATATAACCATATTTCAATAAAAATTTGGGCTCAGGTATATTAAATATTTAACAATTATTATAAGAAGCCATTAAAGTTTATTGTGCACTTCTTTTGACATATACAAATAGAAAAATGATATATGGACTGCAATTTTGGTATGAATTTTATTCATAAAATGGTGGATTTTTATTATGTTCAGTTTACATTATGTAATTATACTTTAAAAAAATGGAAGGGAAAAAGCTTAGGATCTAGAGCTTAGGTAGTTGATTCACACTGAGAAATGGTAGGAGGTATTTCTACTACCTGGAGAAAAGCTAAGTTTCATGGATATTGGAACCAGAGAAATAAAATAAAGTAATTCATATTCAGTACTATTTGTTTTCTTTAAAACAGAAGAAAAAACTAGATAAGAAATAAGGTAAACTGATGATATAGTGCTCCAAAGGAGAAGATCATCATGGCCACATGCAACATCATGAATGAGCCTTAGAAACACATGTAGAGACTCACAGCTGAATACAGACTCATAGGGAGACTGGCAGAGCTCAGAAAAACTCCCTAACATGCAATCTCACTTGGTAATAATGGCATTATCTATTTATATAAACAGAAAATATGCTAATTAGCCAGGCGTCAAGACCATTCAGGAGGAGGCTGCATCATGACAGCTCAGGAAGAGCTGGGAGCACAGGCGGTTGGGAGGACCCCTAGCGGCTGGGGCTGGGGGCGGGCCAGAGTGGAGACAACACACAGGAGCGCCTGCCCCCACCCCTGGGGACACAATGCAATGGCCGGCGCAAGGCGAGTCAGGTGCGGGTCCTGGCCCCCCTTGGGGTGCCTCCTCGCAGGGCTGGAGGTGGGGCACCTCCTTACGTGATTTTAATAGAGCGCTAGACCTCTAGTATTTAATAGTTTGCTTGTAGGATGGCTTTTCATACAGCAATAGCTTAATGATATAATAATCAAAGTAAATATAAGGGAGGACAGTAGTTACCTGCTGTTGGTTTTTGTTGGCAGTTGTTCTCTTTGTTTTCTGAATTATAAATTGCTTTAGCTAACTGATAAATATTGAACTTTGTAGCCTATAAACAAATAATACATCTCCTCTTTAAGCACCCATGGAACACTGACAAAAGTCAGTTAACTTCTTAGCCTCATATTTCCAAACTTCAGAAGAAAAATTCAGATATATTCTCTAACTACAAGGCCATAAAACTCAACTAAAAAAACTTTATGGGGGAATTTTTTAAGCAACCTCCTCAAATATAACTTGGTCAAAAGAGAATTATCCAAACTACTATTTAAAAGATTACAATGAACCCAACTGGTATCACTCAGTGGTTGAGCATCAACCCAGGAACCAGGAGGTCACAGTTTTGATTGGTTTAATTCTCAGAGCACATGCCTGGCCTTACATGCAGTCCCTAGGAGGGGGCATGCAGGAGGCAGCAGATCAATGATTCAATCTCATCATTGATGTTTCTATCTCTCTGTCCCTCTCCCTTCCTCTCTGAAATCAATACAGATATATTTAGGGGGGGGGGAAGATTACAATGACAACTCTATATGTCAAAACTTGGGGTGTGACCAAAGTTGTACTTAGATGGAAAACATTAAAATTTTCAGTTAATAAAAATAAAGCATAGAGAAGCATGGATCAGACTGTCAAACCTCAGAAGGAAAGCAGGGAAGGGTGGGGGTAATGGGGCGATATCAACCAAAGGACTTGTCTGCATGCATATAAGCATAACCAATGGACACAGACACTAGGGGGGTGAGGACATGAGCAGGGAAGTGGGGCAGCAATGGGGGCGGGGGGAAGGAGACATATGTAACATCTTAATCAATAAATAAAAATAAATAAGTAAATAAATAAAGCATGAAAATAAATTAAATTCATTAATAGAATAAAACAAGCTTCAGAGGAGCAGATTAAGTTTGTAACAAAGACAAAGACAGTAATTGATGGCTTTAAGAACAGAAAAACAAAATTTATAAATCCAAACCATACTGATTTCTAATAAAGCTAATCTAGAAAAAATGATAGGAGACACAAACAAAATTACAAATTTTACGGGAGAATAACGCTTTTTTTGCCTAAATATATTTTTATTTATTTTAAAGTGAGAAAGGAAGGGAGGGAGAGATGGAAACTTCAATCAGCTGCCTCCTACATGTCCCCACATTTGAGATAGAGCCCGAAACCCAGGCATGTGCCCTGACCAGGAATTAAACCTCTCAATGTATGGGACAACAACCAACCAACCAGGATGATTACCATTTTTATTTTATTTTATTTTTTTAGAAGACAACATTCATTGTTACTGTGTTAGTTTATTTAAGACAACTATATATAAAAACTCATTGCAGGTTCATTTCCCTGTAACCAGGAGTGGTGGAAAGAACACATATGTGTATGTAGGAAAACTGGCGACCCTGTGTCATACAACTAAATAAGAATGCAATTTCTCTCTTGAGTCATTCTTTGATCATAAAGGATGAATATTATCCTGAGCATAATAGAGATGTATAATGGATGGAAGTGATAATGATCATTTACCATCACTTCCATTCTTATAAAAAATGTAGAGGAAGGGAATCTATATTCTTTATGTTAATAAAAGAGTCACATCATAGGAAGCACTAAAAATTTTCAACCCAATAAAATATAGAGAAACACCCACCAGTCTTCAATCATATGTATAAACCCCTTACAAATGGGTAACATTTCTACATACTTCAATGAATAGATGCATAGTATGAAGAATAAACATTTTACATAGTAATACAATGTGTGATTTTAAAATTTGCTCCATCATATTGAATTCATCTGTGATTTTAAGGTGGTATTAGGTCAACTTATTTATTAAAATTTATTTTTCAATGAAGAGTCCTCTTGGAAACATGGATTTGGTAATCATTTTGTAAGTGGCTAAGGTAGGGCTATGAACACTGAGCTAAAAGAGAGCAGAATCCCAATGAGGATAATAAAACCCAGTGAACAGCTATTAAACACACTGGTATGTCAGTATCTACATAATCGGGAACAGCAGTTGAGATACTGATATACAAAGGAATGTCAGTCAAAAAAGTGAACAGCAGAGGTCTCAGATTTTCCTCTCATACAAAATGGTATGAATTGCCTTGGTCATTTAGTGCAGCTTTTCATATGGGTAGTGCAATTCAGGATGATTCTTTAGTAAAAATAAAATTATCTGGTATGATATATGTCATTTAAGGAAAAAATATTCTAAAAATATCCATGTTGTCTCATTATGTAAATAGAACTTTCCAAATATATCTGACCCATGATGGAAATAAATTTAGGAAAGTAGAAAAACAACGAAGAGAAAAGCTGTTGAATATCTGAGAGAGCAGAGAACGTAATTGAGTTACGTATGTTGAATAGAGAAGATGAGGTTTTAAAGAAATAGAAATTCCAGGAAATAAATGGAAAGAGCAAGTTCTACTTCCATGGACTGAAGATCATCATGATGTATGACTCTGAGCCTTTGACCTCTGTCATCATGGGCACGTCTTCAGTCTTAGGACAACTGGCCTGTTTGTAGTTTCCTTCACAAAGAATGTCTTCAGAGCCTGTTTGATGTCTTTATTCCTGTGACTGTAGATGAAGGGGTTCAGCATGGGTGTGACCAAAGAGTACCTGACCCAGGCTGTGGCACTTGAATGTGCATTGTGGGTAGCAGCAGAGCTAATGTATACACCTAAATTCGTACAATAAAATAATAAGATAATTGAGAGGTGAGACACACAAGCATTTTACTTCCCCTGAGCTGATGAAATTCCATGTGTGCAGGACACTATTTTGGAATATGAACAAAAGATCCCAGAGAAAGGACCACCACCAAGCAGGGGAGCTACAAAATACATCACCATTTTAGTTAAAATTGTTTTAGAACAGGCAAGTTTGATCATCTGATTGAGTTCACAGAAGAAGTGAGGGATTTCCATGTCCATACAGAAGGACAGTCGTAATTCCATTAAGCATAGTAGGAAGGAGTGCAGGACATTCATGATCCAGCATATCAGCACCAGAAGTCTACAGAGCCGAGGGTTCATTATGACCATGCAGTACAGGTGGTGGCAGATGGTCGTAAAATCATCACAGGCTTTCACAGTGAGGAAGAAAACCTCCAACCCAGCAAAAAGTATGACAAAATACATCTGGATGATGCAGCCTACATAGGTGATGACTTTGATCTGTGACTGCATGTTCCACAGCATCTTTAGGATGGTGGTGGAGGTGGAAGTAATGTCTAGCAAGGACAAGTTGGACAGGAAGAAATGCATAGGTGTGTGGAGGTTGGGAGTCTGAGCTGATGGCCAGGATGATGAGCAGGTTTCCCAACACAGTGATCAGGTACATGGAGAGGAAAAGCCCAAATCTGAATGGGCTTCCGTTCTGGTTTCTCTAAAAATCCCAGAAGAAGAAATTCTGAAATTTGTGTAACATTCACAGGTTCTATGTGGTGCAGGTGACTACCAGGAAAGGTGAAAACATGACTAATTTTCACACAGAGTTGCATTACTCACACATTTAACATGCTATAATTCATATTTACAACCAAGAAATTAATTTTAGTATTGTGTGCATAGCTATGGTCTCTTTTAGGGGATATCCAATACTACCCCTGATATGGAATCTTTGTCCCAATCACCTATGTATCTGAGGGATTCATGTATTCTACAGTTTTAATAAGAATTTTTTCATGTGTTGCAGGAATATAAATTGAGTGCTGACCATGTTTAGGCACTGTCCAGGCTGTGCGAATAGGGTGCTGAAGAACAGAAGTCTCTACAATGCAATGAGGGAGAAAGAATGCAGAAGCAAATGATAAAATAATAAATTATTTCATATGGTGGCCTGTGGTATGAAGAAAAGGACAGCACATCTAAAGGAGAAAGTGGATAGAGAGTACTATTTTTCATGGGAATGTAATTAGATCTGTAAGCAAGGTGACATTTGAACAGAGATCTCAAAAGTGAGCAGGAAAAATCTGAGATGTCCTAAATTAAATAGCACTGAGCCAATGAATGGAATAAAAAGATAAGAGTAGTCAACCAGGTCAAAGCTGTGGGCCCACTTACAAAACACTGCTCACATTCCTGATTGTATGCTGGAACTTTACTTCAACTTCTGTAGCGACACTCAATGCCCCTGCAGACTGCACGTGCATGGGCTTTCAGGACTGTTACCTGTAATGAATCCAAAGTAGTAAATGTTTCTTTCTTGTGCTCCTATCCTAGAAGTGCCCCAGTTTATTTTCTCCAGGACAGTGGACATGTCTTTCTTTTCTGCCTCTCTCTGCTGCGGCTGGTTTAGACTTCATGCCCCAGGACCTGGTCCTTTCCTGGCTGGCATTTGGATCAATAAATCCTATTTTCATTTTTAAAGAAAAGCTTTTGGCCCTCAAATTTTTTTCTTTAACAAAAGAGAGGAAGGGAGACACAAGATTGTGTGGGAAAGTGTGTGCTGAGCAGAGGGACTGGCCAGCGCAAAGGCCCCGAGGAAGATTCTTGTTTCTAATGTTCAAGTCAGAAAAAATGAAGCTAGCTTGCAAGGTGGGTGAGCATGAGGGAGACTGAGGAGAAGTGGTGGCAGACATGAGGAGTGAGGTGGCCTCTCTGCTACTGCTGACACCTCAGGCACAGGGACTTCCTCATCCACGCTGCCTCTTATACTCTCTTATTCTTGCTGTGAATGGAAACGGATCCCCTCCCTAGTACCTTCTCTTTTCATTTTTAAAATATATTTTTGTTGATTTCAGAGTAAAAGAGAGAGAGAGAAACATCAATGTTGAGAGAGAATCATTGATCTTTTGTCTCTTGCACGCCTCGTACTGGAGGTGGAGCCCCCAGGCGGACCTTTTAACCACTGAGCAAAACCAGCTAGGGCTTTAGTACCTTCTCTTGATTGAGTTCTGGCCCTGCAGTGTTAGAGCCACCTTTGAATGTATGAATGCAGCTATCCCTGCTCTGAGGACCTCTGACATCCACAAACCACACACGCACACACACATACCACCACCACCACCACCACCACACCATGGCTCAGTTATTCTCATGTCTTTCTCACCCCAGTCATACTGATTATGCCAGGAATGGATTCAACACAAGTTGGCCAGATCTGTGATCTTCAGATATAGAAGATCAAATATAGAAATACAGAAATGTTTCCAGGAATTTCTCATAAAATGGAGTTTTCCAAAAATTAAATCAGGAAATTCCTATAAAATGATAAGCTAAGGTCATGTGGCATAAAAATATCTAAATGTATCTCTTATAATGATATATATTTTAATATGGTTTTATTGATTTTTTTTTTTTTTTTAGAGAGAGAAACATTCTTGAGAGAGAAACATTGATTGGGCTGCCTTCTCCACACTCCCTACTGGGGATCCAGCCTTCAACCCAGGCATGTGCCCTGGCGGGGAATCAAACCAGCAACCTGTAGTTACATGGGATGATGCTCAACCAACTGAGGCACACTGGCCAGAAAAATTAATAAGTACTTTATGAGGGTATAAAGGACAGCTTTTAACTGGTCATCTATATAATAAAAGCCTAGGCGCCCATTACAGCAGAACAACCAGAATGACTGGTCGCTATGATGTGCACTGAACACCAAGGGTCAGATGCTCAACTCAGGAGCTGCTCCTGGTAGTAAGTGTACTCCCAATGTGGGAGCACTGCTCAGCCAGAAGCTTGGTTCACGGCTGGTGAGCACAGTGGCAGTGGCGGGAGCCTCTCCTGCCTCCGTGGCAGTGCTAAGGAGCAACAAACATGCAGGCAATAAGGAGTGAGGGGTCCCGGACTGCGAGAGGGCACAGGTTGGACTGAGGCACGCTACCCCCCTGCCCCCCCCCCCCGCTGCCACGTGCATGAATTTCATGCACAAGGCCTCTAGTATAAGCATAAAATCCCTCATTATTTTGACAAATGTGTCAGGAACCCAAAGAGTGTGGCGCTTGGATTACATCTCAAAGGAGCCCAGTTCTGCCATATTGAAGAGGAGAATAGCAATTTTCCAGAGACATCAAGGCTGTGTCCCACCCCCAATCAGACTTTGAAGAAAAAGGGAAGTCAGGGATGGGACAGGGTAGTAGGTCTTTCAACCTCTAGAAAGCAGACGAGACCAAGACAAGGAGTCATAAAAACTGAGTACACTTGACTTATAACCTGGCCACCTGGGATCAGAGAATCATTAGGAACATTTTCCTTTATGCTTATTCCAGAGGCCTAGAGGGAAATCATGTGCTTAGAAGTTGGAGTAACACAAGGGAAATGTGCCTGATGAGCAGGTATGGAGAGAGCTGTAAGTATCTCCCCTGTTGAGTCCTTAGCTTGTACAATGCTGGGGGACAGGATATGGCTGTTGCTTTTGATTCCTAAGCTAGCTCAGGAACTGATGCTTCACTCCTTCCTGCTGCCTCGTGTGGGGACAGAGCTTCAGTCTCCATCATCAACCATCCTGGGAGCAATTCAGACTTCCACACGGAGACCTTCCTCTCAGAGACCCATCCAGGTGACTCTGGGAGGCCAGAAGGTAGAGTGTCAGGGAGGATGGAACCTGTCAGCTTTTATCTAAGTCACCTGGGAGCCCAAACAGCCTAGACCAGAGCTAAGAATTCACTGTGTTGGCATTTTGGGTTAAGTAATTAATTTGTAATTAATTTAGGCAATACATTAAGAAAGATGTGTTTGTTTGAATCTGTATTATAAGGACCATAGTTAACAATGGGGTGATAAGGATGGGAGTCCAGTTGCATGACACTGTAGAATGAGTGAGATGCATAAAATGATTTCAGTAGAATGAAAATGTATCTGAAAAGATTTGTTTTTCATGAAGAAGGTAATAGAAAATTAGTTCAGAAGAACAGTGCAGTGGAGTGAGAGTGTTTGCATGAAATTTGAAAGATGGTGTGAATTTGAGCATGTTTTGGGTTTATTGAAAAGATCCTGTCCAGTCAGGGAGTTGGTCCCTTGCAATAGCAATTTGTGAGACATTCATTGCAGTATCTTCTCTCATGTTGGGTATTCATATCAAAAAAGTATTTAATGAGTTTGAAAATGAATACTAAATAGTTTTACTTTGAACTAATTATTTGTTATTGGCAGAGCTGCATATATTCTTGAATTTGTTACCCATTGACTTTCTCTGTTGGAACAATTGACAGGAATTCCTAACCCACACGCAGCCTTTCCCCCAGTGATCTCTACTTGTAATGAGAAATTCTGGCATGCATTCAGGGAATATAAATTGAGGACTGACCAACTTCTAGGCAAAGGTATAGGGTGCTGAGAAAAAAGTCACCATAGCTATATAGATGGAGAATTAAAGGTCACCCATTGTACCTTAACTCTTACTGCCACAGAGGCAGCATAGTCAATTTACATTTATGCAATGAGGCCTTCACTGTACCACCTGAGGGGGGCATGTCTCCAATCTAGTTAAAAATATTTTTCTACTTCATGTGTGTTTTTAACATAAAATGCCCTTACCCAAGGGAAGCTAATAAATGAAGAGGCTTAAACTTGGTTCCTCAGACAAACGTTATTGAATAAATAAATGTCTATATTGGAATCCTATAGCTATTGTAACGTATTCTCATACTAGTTGCTTGAAACAAACAAACATATGCTCTTATAGTCTGGATGTCATAAGCTTGAAATGAGTCTCATTGATTAATATCCAGATGTGTGCAGGGCTGGGGTCCTTCTAGAAGCTGAGGGGAGGATCTGTTCTCTCTAATGCCTGTTGTGTGGCTGGCCACCTGCATTCCTTGGCTCCTGCTGCTTCTTCCATCTTCAAGCCAGCTGTGTAGCATTTTCAAAGTCTCTCTGAGTCCAATTCTTTTGTCTCTCTCTTCAACATTAATAGAATCAGTGTGGTTACCTTAATCCCAAAACAGCCAATTAACATGCCTGTTCCATATGCTACTCTACTCCTCCTCTTGCTATAAAATATATCATATTCGTGTGCTTAGAGGTGGGAATAACAAGAGGGAAATGTGCCTGAAGAGCAGGTACAGGGATTTATAGTATCTCTTCATCTCCAGTCTCTGTGTGTGTGTGAACTTAGACTGAGAGGAGTACGGTTATGTTTATTTGTCACTGTTATTTGTTTGTTTGGAGGCCAATTCTGGCTGGAGACTTATACTTCACACCTTCCTGCTATCTTGCCTGTGAACAGAACTTTAGTCTCTATCTTCAACCATTCAGAGAGGAATTCAGATGTCCCCACTATGACCTGCCTCTAAGAGATCTTATGCAGGTGAGTCCAAAACCCAGCTGACCCTGCATGAGAGGGTCACAGAGGAAGCCAAAAACAATTACCCGTTGTCACCTGAGAGCCCATTCTACTTAGTCCAGAAGCAAGAGATTGCTGTGTTTGTTTGCTTGATGAATCAGTGTATTTATTTCAATGGCTACATAGAGTTCATAGTGTGACTGCAACTCACTTTTGATGGTCTTTTACACTCTCTATCATTAAACTAAAGGCCCGGTGCAAGGTATTCCTGCACTGGGGGTGGGGGGTCCCCTCTATCCATCCTGCACCCTCTTGCAGTCCTGAAGCCCTTGGGGGATGTCTGATTGATGGCTTAGGCACGGGGGAGTGGGCCTAAGCTGGCAGTCAGACATTCTTAGTGGTACCATGGAGGCAGGAGAGGCTCCCGCCACTGCTACTCTACTCCCCAGCCATGAGCCCAGCTTCTGGCTGAGCAGCACTCCCCCTGTGGGAGCACACTGACCACCAGGGGACAGTTCCTGCATGGCGCATCTGCCCCCTGGTGGTCAGTGTGTGTCATAGCGACCAGTAGTTCCACCAGTCAATCAATTTGCATATTAGCCTTTTATTATATAGAATTGCTGTCATATCAATGCTATGAAATGTTTAAGTTAATAATTTCAAAATATGGTTCTGATCAGGGGTGATTTTGTCCTTTATGAGACATTGAGTAATCTCCAGAGAGATTTGTGACTGTCATACTGGAGAGGGGTGAGTGGAGGCAGGGGTGCTAAACAACCTTCAATTCACAGAACAGACCGCACCACAGAGAGCAGTCTGTCCCAGAATGTCAACAGTGCTAAGGCTAAGAAACTATCAGTTAAATAACATCACTATTTGTACAATATCATCTCATTTGCGAATAATGACAGCTTTACTCCCTACTTTCCAATTTGGTTACCTTTTATGTTTCTTTCATGTCTGATCGCTGCAGCTAGAACTTCCAGTTCTATGATGAATAAGAGTTGTAAAAGCGGACATCCCTGTCATCTTCCTGTTATTAGAGAAAATGTTTTAATTTTTTGCCCATTGAGTATGATGTTGGCTGTAGTTTGTCATATATAGCCTTTAGTACATTGAGGTATGATCTCTTTATTCCCAGTTTGCAAGAAATTTTACCAAAAATGAGTTTTGGATTTTGTCAAATGCTTTTTCTGGGTCTATTGATATGATCCTGTGACTTTTGTCTTTTGATTTGTTTGTGAATAGTGTAACAGCCTTGCATCCCTGGAATAAATCCAAAGTGGTCATGATGTATGATCTTTTTAATACATTACTGAATCAAATTTGTTAACATTTTGCTGAGTATTTTAGCATCTATACTCATCAGGGATATTGGCCTGTAATTCTCTTTTTTTTGTGGTATCTTCATCTGGTTTTGTTATTATTATAATGCTAGCTTCATTAAAAAAAAAAAAAACTCTTGAGACTTCCCTCCTCTTGAAGTTTTTGTAATAGTTGAGGTCGATAGGTGTTACTTCTTCTTTGAATGTTTGGTAAAACTTCCAGGTGAAGCCATCTGGCCCAGGGCTTTTGCTTTCTGAGAGTGTTTTTGTTGTTGTTTTTTTATTACTGTTTCAATTTAATCAGTTGTTATTGGCCTATTCAGGTTTTCTGATTCTTCCTGATTCAGTTTTGGAAAATTGTATGTTTCTAGGAATTTGGCCATTTGACCACATTGTCCAGCCTATTGGCATGTAGTTGTTCATAGTATTTTCTTACAATCCTTTTCTCTGTGGTGCCAGTTCTTACTTCACTGCTTCTGTTTCTGATTTTATTTATTTGGGTCCTTCCTCTTTGTTTCTTGATGAGTTGTGTTCAAGGTGCATCAATCTTTCTTATCT
The DNA here is from genome assembly GCA_026230045.1 of Corynorhinus townsendii. Taxonomy (NCBI): domain Eukaryota; kingdom Metazoa; phylum Chordata; class Mammalia; order Chiroptera; family Vespertilionidae; genus Corynorhinus; species Corynorhinus townsendii. The sequence goes on from JAPDVU010000006.1 coordinate 82,053,887, forward strand.
CCTCAAAGAACCAGCTGTTGGTTTCATTTATCTTATTTATTTATTTTTTTTAGTCTCTATGTCATTTATTTCCACTCTGATCTTTATTATTTCCTTTCTTCTATTTACTCTGAGCTTTTCTTCCTTTAATTTTTTAAGTTGTCAGGTTAGATAGCTTATTAGAAATTTTTCTTCTTTCTTGAGGTAGGCCTGAAAAGGTACAAACTTCCCTCAGGGTTGCTCTTCCTTTGTCCCACAGATTCTGGGTTGCTGTGTGTTCTTTTTAATTTGTTTCCAGGAATTATTTTTTTCTTTATCTCGCTGGTAGTCTATTCATTGTTTAATGAAATGGTATTTATCCCCCAAGTGTTTGAAGGTTTTGGGGTGTTTTTATTGTAGTTTATCTCTAGTTTCATGCTATTGTGATATGAGAAGTTTGATATGATTGCAATCCTCTAAACTTCTAGGAACCTATTTTGTATTCTAACATGTGATACATCTTTGAGAATGACCCATATGCACTTGAGAAGAATATATATTTTACAGCTTTTGGGTGGAATGTTCTATAAATGTGAAATCCATCTGTTCTATTGTGTTATTTAAAGTCGCTGTTTTCTTGTTGATGTTTTTCTAGAAGATCTATTCAGTGATGTCAGTGGAGTGTTAAAGCCTCATACTATGATTGTATTGCTGTCGATCTCTTCCTTTAAGTCCTTTCATAGACTTTTTTTTAATATTTGGTTTTCCCTATATTGGGTGCATATATGTTAACCAGGGTGATATCCTCTTGTTGTGTCAATCCCTTTAGTATTATATAGTGACCTCCATTGTCTCTTGTTATGGCCTTCATTTTGAAGTCTATTTTGTCAAATATGAATTTTGTTCCCCAGGCCTTATCTTTGTATCTATTTGCATAGAAAAATTTTTTTCATGCCTTCATTCTCATCTCAGAATCATTTTTTTCTGAGCTGGGTCTCTTGTAAGACAGTACATATTTGCATCATATTTTCTTATCCATTCAGCTACTCTATGTCTTTTGATTAGAGCATTTAACCCATTTACAGTTATGGTTATTATTTTTAAATATATTTTTATTGATTTCAGAGAGGAAAGGAGACAGAAAGAGAGAGGGAGAAACATCAATGATGAGAGAGAATCATTGATCAGCTGCCTCCTGCACGTCCCCTACTGAGGATCGAGCCCACAACCCAGGCATGTGCCCTTGACTGGAATCAAACCCGGGACCCTTCAGTCCGCAGGCCAATGCTCTATGCACTGAGCCAAACCAGCTAGGGCCATTTATGGTTATTATTGATAGGTACTTATTTATTGACATTTTAATTCTTTATGCCTAAGTTTCTCTATTTCCTCTCATCATTAGAGCAGTCCTTTTAACATTTCTTGCAATGCTGGTTTAGTGGCTTATAAACACTTTTAGTTTTTGTTGTTGTTTTTTTTCTGAGAAGCTCTTTATTTCACCATCTATTTTGAATGATAGCCTTGCTGGATAGAGTAGCCTTGGTTTCAGAACCTTGCTTTTTCATTACCTTGAGTAAGTCATGCCATTCACTTCTTGCCACAGTGCTTCTGTTGAGAAATTAGTTGACAGCCTTATGGAAACTCCTTTGTAGGTAGTTAAATGTTGTTCTCTTGCTGCCTTTAAGATTATTACTCTGTCTTGAACCATTGCCATTTTAATTAATATGTGTCTTTGTGTAGGTCTCTTGAATTCTTCTTGATTGGGACTCTGTGCTTCCTGAACTTGCATGACTTTTTCCTTTACCAGATTAGGGAAATTTTCTATCATTATTTCTTCAAACTTGTTTTCTATCCTTTTTTCACTTTCTTTTCCTTCTCTACCTCTTTGATGTGTATATTGTTACATATGAAGTTTTCCCAAAGTTTCCTTAAACTATTCTCATTATTTTAAATTCTTTTTTCTTTTTGTTTTTCTGCTTCATCCAGCTTAATTTCTATTCTTTCCAGTGTATTTTAGATATCACATATGGTGTTCTTCATTTCTATTTTTTAATCTTTATTTTTGAGAGTATTATAGATGTCCTGCTTTTTTCTCCCCATTGTTCCACTCCACCCAGTTCTCACCCAGCCCCAGGCCTTCACCACCCTATTGTCTGTGTCCATAAGTAATGCATATATGCATGTAAGTTCTTTAGTTGATATCTTCCCACCCTCCCCACATCTCCCTTTCCTTCTGAGATTCATCAACCTGTTCCATTTTTCCATGCCTCTGGTTCTATTTTATTCATCAGCTTATTTTCTTCATTAGATTCCTTATTTGTTTATTTTGATTTCTAGATTAAGTTGTTGATAGGTATATAGTTATTGCCATTTTATTGTTCACAGTTCTTCTTCTTCTTCTTCTTCTTCTTCTTCTTCTTCTTCTTCTTCCTTCCCCTCCTCCTCCTCCTCCTCCTCCTCCTCCTCCTCCTCCTCCTCCTCTTCTTTTCTTCCTCTTCTTAAAGAATACCCTTCAACATTTCATGTAATACTGGTTTGGTGGTGATGAATTCCTTTACCTTTTTCTTGTCTGAGAAGCTCTTTATCTGACCTTCAATTCCAAATGATAGTGTTTCTGGGGAGAGTAATCTTGGTTGTAGGTTCTTGCTATTCATCACTTTGAATATGTCCTGCTACTCCCTTCTGGCCTGCATAGTTTCTGTTAAAAAAAAATTAGCTGACAGTCATATGGGCACTCCCTTATGGGTAACTAACTGCTATTCTTTTGCTGCTTTTAATATTCCGTCTTTGTCTTTAACCCTTGGCATTTTAAGTATGAAGTGTGTTGGTGTGGGCCTCTTTGGGTTCCTCTTGTTGGGACTCTCTGTCTTTATGGACTTGTAGATGTATTTCTTTCACCAGGTAGTGTTCTTCATTTCTGAGTGGTTCTTATTCATGGTTCCTATGTCCTTTTTCATGTTGATGGATTTCCCACTAAGTTCCTTGTAGTTCCCAGTATGTTCCTTGTAGTTCTTACTAAGCTCTTTGAGCATCCTTATAACCATTACTTAGAACTCTATATCTGATAAAAGAATAAGAAGAACAGTGAAAAAGAGAAGAAAGAAAAAGTAAGAAAAGCAAGTGAAATAAAGAAAAAACAGGACACAAGAAGAAAGAGAAAAATAAGTGATGTGAAAGAAAAGAGAGAGAAAAATAATAAAGCAACAAAAGAGAAAATAATGAAATAAAAAAACAAAGTGGAGTTCATTTAGGCAGAGTTTAGTGCACTCCTGGGATCGCCTTTTCCATCTTTTCTTATGTTGCCTGAAGATGACTGTTTTGTATGTTGATTCTGGGTCTCCTGGTAGGGACATTGGTGCTAACCAATGTCAGAAGCTGCCCACATTTGGTTCTCCACAACCTATTTGAAGCTTAAAGTGATCCCCCCTTTGTGGCTGCCTCCACTGAGTTTGACTGTGCACAGGAAGGACAAGTTACTCTTCAAGGTCAGCTGTATAGCTGCATGGGCTGCAAGGGGGGTCAGCAAACATCCCAAGGCACTTTGGGATCTGCCTTCTCCCACCTATTAATGCCTCCTATATAATTGCTATCAGATTTAGTCACTGAAAAAATCTGTTTCTGAAAGGGCTGTTAGCAGAATCAGGAAGATGGGACCTCTGTATCTCCCATAAGGGGGAGGTGCCATTCAGACTTCAGGGAAGATGGTGGGTGTGTTCCCCTGTCCCAAAGCCACACACCTGAGACTCTCACAAAATACTCTCGAACATAATTCATTTCAGAAGACTGTTGGAGAAGAGATTTGTTTGGAAAATGAACCATTTTTCTCCATTAGAAATAATTTAAATTGAATTATTTTGTTTCAGACCCCCAAATGAGTCCCTGTTTTAACCATATTATATACAATACATGTCTACAGAACTGTACAATCTATAAACAAACACTTCTTTTCTCAATGTATTGAGCCATCCTTTACTAGCCTTAAATGAATCACTGTCAGCACTCATTCCAGAGGTGCAGTACTCACTTTTTTACATATCATTGCCTCCAAAATGCTGTCACAGGCTAACTGCTTTTCTTTATCCAAATCAACAATGGTTTTTCTACCTCTTCAATTGCCTATGATCTTTGTTTTGTGAGCACTTCTACACCCTTAGCAATATCAGCACATCTGATGGCCTCTTTAGGTTTTAAAATTGTGCTAATCATCCATTTCACCAACAACAAAAGCAAAACAAACAACAACAACAAAAAACTACATGAAACTATTCACAGCACAGTAAACTTGACTCTCATTCTCTCCTTTGTTTGTGTCTTGCAAGACGCTTTTGATCATGCACAAAATTTGTTTGGCACTCAAGATATGGCTTCTCTGAACAACTTGGTCAAGAGCCAAGCTGTTCAAGAGTTGGGAGACATTTGAGAACTGAGGTTAGACTGTATTTCCCTAACCTTTCAGGGCAAATCCACTCATAGGCAGGCCAGTGGGGTCTGCTGGAAGTCAGTAATTTCTATCAGCTCTTCCATGAGGGGTGGGAGGGTGCCAGTCAGGTTCCCAGGAAAGTTTGGAGAATGGCCTCACCCCAAAGCCAGTCACTGATGTTTCCAGAGTCTGACCAGACCTGTAGGTTGGGCCTCTGCAGCTGATGGGAGGGCTTGCACCTTCCAGGAAAAATGGCTGCTTCACAATTGGGGAGGATGACGAAGCACGGGTATCCTGGAAGCCACTCTCCATGTCTCTCCCCAATGCTTCTAACCCCAAGCTCTTCTCAGGTGACGCCAGTCTGCACCACCCTCTACCCTCCACTGAAGCCAGGGTGAGTGGCAGTGAGTGAATGAAAATTCTGTGCTCTGCCCCTTTAAAAACAAAGTGGCTTCCTCTACAGAAAACGGTATGGAGTTTTCTCAAAAAATTAAAAATAGAACTCCCATTTGATCCAGTGATCCCACTTCTAAGAATATATCCTAAGAAATTGGAAACACCAGTCAGAAAAAATATATACACCCCTATGTTCCTAGCAGCCAATTTGCAATAGCTAAGATTTGGAAACAATCCAAGGGCCTATTAGCACATGAGTGGATAAAAAAGCCCTGGTACATTTACACAATGAAACACTACACAGCTGTAAAAAAGAAAGAACTCTTACCATTTGCAGCAGCATGGAGAATGTTATGCTAAGAGAAATAACCCAGTCAGAGAAAGATAAGTATCACATGATCTCATTCATATGTGGAATATAATGAACCAAATAAAATGATGATCAAAAATAGACCCAGAGTCATATCTGTATGAACAGACTGTTGAACCTCAAAGGAAAGGTGGGGGAGAATGGGTGAGGGGGAAGAGATTAACCAAAGAATTTGTATGCATATATGTATAACCCATGGGCACAGACAATAGGGTGGTGAAGGCCAGGGGTGAGGGACAGGAGCGGGCTAGAAGAAGTCAGGGGGGTGGGAAACAAGGGAGTATATGTAATACTTTCAACAATAAAAATTTTAAAAATAAAAATATATAAATAAATAAAAACAAAGTGACTTTATCTCCAGCAGGCTCCATAGGCCCCTGCTGGTAGAAGCCCTGCTGCTTTTCACTGATGGATGCTATGTGGGCAGGTGTTCCTGGCTCTGGCCCTGGAAGCTGGGGAGCCCAGCCTGGTGTACAAGCCTCACTACTCTCAGGGGGAAACCCCCACAGCTGTGATATTCCTCCTCAACTTGGCCTGCCCTGTGGGAGTGGTGCCAGCCAACCCCCCCCCCCCACCCCCCGCCAGAAACCACAACCTTTCTATCACTCTCAAGGTGGTTTCTGCCCTTCCTTCTTTAAAAGTCTCTTCAGCTAGTCTTCAGTTGGTAATTCAGGGTGAATATTCCCTAGTTGAGTTTTATTGCCAGTTTGGTTCTGGGAGGAGCTACAAGAATAATCTGCACACATGCTGCTATCTTCAAACTCCCAAGCCTTCATTTTTCTAAAACAACCATCTTCCTCAGGGCCTTTGTACTGGCTATTCCTTCTCCCTGGGAAACACTTTCCCTTTTAGTCTCTCTCTCAGTCTTCTTGAGGTGTGTGTTAGTGTGTCAGCCATTGGCAAGTCTTGTCTAAACTCTATAAAAAAGAACTGCCTCTGTCCACTCTCTCCATTTAATATGATTTACTTTTCTTTATAGCATCTTCACCATCGGATTTGTTATATTATTATTTTTATTTGATTATATTATTGCTTTATCATTAGTTTGTAGACTTTTGTTTTTAATCATCCCATACCCTGAATAGTGCCTAGAACATAGTCTATAATCAATATATACTTCTCAAATGCATGAAAGATATCTTCAGTGAAACAGCAGTATACATTATGTTTGAAGAACAGGTTGATGTAAGAAAAGGAAGTTCTAATGAGAAATGCCAATAGAGAAACATTAATGGAAACCAGATGAAACAACAAAAATGCAAGTTATTTTCCTGACTCTAAAATATAAACATGATATTTATTTTCAATTACTAATGTTTGCTAACATGAAAATCAGATATTAATTTATTTTATTTTATTTTTTGTAGTCAGCTCTGACACATGGAACCAGGCAATGGTACACAAATTTCAGATTTTCTTCTTCTGGGACTTTCACAGGCAGTGGAACTACAGCCCCTTGTATTTGGGCTTTTCCTCTCCATGTACCTGATCACTGTGTTGGGAAACCTACTCATCATCCTGGCTGTTAGCTCAGACTCCCACCTCCACACCTCCATGTACTTCTTCCTCTCCAACCTGTCCTTGGTAGACATCTGTTTCACCTCCACCACCATCCCAAAGATGCTGGTGAACATCCAGACACAGAGCAAAGTCATCACCTATGAAGGCTGCATCACACAGATGTGTTTTTATATCCTCTTTGCAGTGTTGGACAGCTTTATCCTGACCGTGATGGCCTATGACCGGTTTGTGGCCATCTGCCACCCCCTGCACTACATGGTCATCATGAACCCTCATTTCTGTGGACTGCTGGTTCTGGTGTCCTGGATCATGAGTGTCCTGAATTCCTTGCTAGAAAGCTTAATGGTGTCGGGTCTGCACTTCTGCTCAAACTTAGAAATTCCTCACTTTTTCTGTGAACTCAATCAGGTGCTCCAACTTGCCTGTTCTGACACCTTTCTTAACAACATTATAATGTATTTTTCAGCTGGGCTGCTAGGTGGTGGTCCCCTTGCTGGGATCCTTTACTCTTACGCTAAGACCCTTTCCTCCATATGTGGAATCCCATCAGCTCACGGGAAGTATAAAGCATTTTCTACCTGTGCTTCTCACCTCTCAGTAGTCTCCTTATTTTATGGTACAAGCCTTGGAGTTTACCTCAGCTCTGCTACTACCCAAAATGCACACTCAAGTGCAACAGCCTCGGTGATGTACATTGTGGTCACACCCATGCTGAACCCCTTCATCTATAGTCTGAGGAACAAGCACATAAAGAGGGCCCTGCAAAGATTCCTTGGCAGGTAAGCTTTTCAAGGGCCAACTGTACTGAGCTCAATAATTGCCCAGGAATGCAGGGTTCAAAGCCTCAGAGTCAGAAGTCTGATATAAATTAATCCAATTTTGGACCAGAAGGAATTGGAAATATTCATTCATCTTATGGGTTAACATGAATTACTTTAGTGTAATTTCTTCTCTTATGACATACATCATTCCAAATAATTTTTCTATCCTGAAAGAATTGTCATGAATTATACTACCCCTAGAGACAAAACTATACTTGGCTACTAAGGTCATTTATGCAATTTTATTATAGAGGAAAATCTGAGACCACAGTTTTCACTTATATGTTCATCATTATTTTCCATAGTATCACCTTTACTTCTCTTCTTGATAATGCAGACTTTAACATGCTAGCATGCTTTATAACTGGTCTCTTGGTTTTATATTATTAAGGCTGTTAGTCAGCTGTGTGTCCTCATGCCTACCTTAGCCACTGGCAAAAATTGACTACTCAATACATGTTTCCAAGAAGCGTCTACATGGACACATACATTTTAATAAATAGACTGATATAATATAGTTAGAGTCAGAGATGACCTTGAATATGATGAAGCAAAAAAATTAGCCATACAATATATTACTATTAAAAAATATTTGTCATGCTGCACATTTACTTATTAAAGTACAGAATATGGCCCTGGCCCAGTTGCTCAGTTGGTTGAAACATCTTCATGTGCACCAAAAAGTGTTGTGTGTTTGATTCCTGGTCAGAGCATATACCTAGGTTGTGGGTTCCATTCCTGGTAGAGTACATATGGGAAGCAGTCAATCCATGTTTCTCTCTCATATCAATGATTATCTATCTATCTATCTATCTATCTATCTATCTATCTATCTATCTATGTATCATCTATCTGTCTTTACCTATGTATCTCTATCTGCCTTCCTCTCTCTCTAAAAAAACACCAATAATAAAATAATATAAAAAATAAAAATAAAGCGTAGAATATGATGTCCATGTGTAAGGGTCCTTATACATTTGGGTGAAAAATTGTATGGAGTGTTTTATGTGTTTTTTTCTGAACTATTTTCCTATTTCTGTTTGAAGCTTTTCAATGTGCTTCATACAAATGTGACTCCTCCTAGTGCTCTAAATTCAATATTCCTTTTCTAAATTTTTTTCAAATTCACCAAAGGGACAGTGAGCATACAGTCTCAATCTCAATATCAGAGTCTCTCTCTCTCTCTCTCTCTCTCTCTCTCTCTCTATATATATATATATATATATATATATATATATAGCCTTTACACTCAAGAATATCTTCAATCTTTATAATCCAAGGATGAATCACACATGCCAGAGAGGACCCCGCCCCCAGGAGAAAACTCACGTGGGGCTCCTAACACCTGCCCCCAACCCTCTGCCTCTCCCTGGCCCAGGGCTGCTTCCTCGGCTGTGCTAATGGCTGCCCCACACTGTGCATGAACTGGAACCCAGGAGCCTGGAGAGGAGCTGCCTATCCTCCATTCACACTGGAGCTGGAGTAGGAGGGAAGGGGCCTGGAGGACACAGCATGATCAAGTTTAAGTCATTGCAGAATGGTTACTTTATGATCTTCACACAACATAGTGAAAAACCAGTAAGTTGCCTGTCTCAAAATGACTGGAAGTTAGATGTTGCAATAGACCAATTTTTTCCCAAATCCTAAACTTTATATATGAGGCAGTGTAAAAGGATCATCATACAGGAAGAAGTTTAAACATCTATACACTAGATACAAAGATCCTCAAAGTAAAAATAAAATTGGAATAGGTGGCATACAGCATCTGTGATGATCATTGTGTGGAAGTTCAGAGCAGCAACACAGTGCAAGTTCTCCAAACAAGAGTTCATGCAGGGCCTGACAGTAGGAAGTGACAGCACAGAACCCCAGATACTTAAGATGGAACAGGGATTGAAAGGACCAGCATGATTTAAGGATTTTTACCAGTTTACTTTTTTTATCAGTCACTTTTAATTTTGCAAAGAATCCAGAACAAAAAGGATTAGATCTAGAAATGGCCATTTCCTACTGGAATTTAGTGCTTAATGGAAGCTTTAAATTCTTAGACTTAAGAAATAAGTTTTTGTTGGGACATCATAAACAATCAATGCCAAAAGATACCTGGAATTTTCTTTTAGAGTTCAGCACAATGATTGCAGATGACATGTCTAATTGTGATGAAGAGGAAACATGGCCTGTTCTCATTGATGACTTTGTGGTATTGGCACACCCTCAAATTTCTGGGACAAAAAGTACAACAGTGTACACTAAAGTAACTCTCTAGAATGGTCTGTATAATAAATACAATTAAAAATTGCAAGTCAATTTCTGCTGGCTGGACTGAACTGAATTCAGGTCACTCCTTATAATTAGACTGAAGGTCCAAAAAAAACTTTAAAGATCATCTAGTACCATATTGTATTTCACTCGTCTAATGTTGGTTTGGGCTTGTCTTCTACTAGTAGTCTGAGCTCCTCTAACCATTTAAAACTCCAACATTGTGGATTTCATCTTACATCTATGGACCATCTTAGTTTGTTCTCCCAGATGCTTTCTGGTGATTATTTCGAGGTTTCCATTCTCGCACAAATCACGATGCTGTCTTCATTAGAAAGCAGTTTGGCCTGAGAAGTAAACATGAACATTGCTAACAATTTCTAAAAACCTCTGAAATATATGCTTTGGGCTATTTGCAAAGACTATGCTCATAGCACTTCCAATGGAGTCATATATTTAAGTGTACCAGATCTGGAATGGTATTTTGGTGTGGGGAATTTTTATTTCCTGGCAAATTACATGCAATGTTAATGTGAGTAGAGAATCTGAAAACAAAACAAAACAAAACAAAAAACAACAACTGTCAAAATAACCAAAGTGAAAAATAAAAAATAAAGAGGATTTATTGCCCAAGAGTGGAAATTCAGCCCAGTCATGTGAATAAGAATCACAGATTTTCCTGCAAAAACATGCATGTCTTTCTACATTGTCCTGACTACCTGGAAGGAACCTCAGTGGAGGTGCTTTTATACAGTTATCTGAAGTGCAGTTGAATATATTTGAATAACAGAATTACTGTGAATGCTGTCCTCAAATTTCATTACAAATGCCAAAAGTAAGAAGTAGCAGATTATGATAATATCACTAAGTTCTGTTCTTTTTGATTAAAGTATCAATTCACTATTGCTATGTAACAAGCCATACTAAAAGCAAATGTTTTAATATAATTCCTTTATTTTCCAATGGGTTTGTGTAGTGGGGAGGTGTTCTGATCTCTGCTATTCTCCTCATGAGTCTGCAGTCAGCTATGGGGCAGCTGGGGTCTCTGCTGATCTTGGCTGGGCTTTCTAAAGCATTAGGGGCATAGTTATGGTGACTGATGTAGGGAGGGCTTGGCTGGAATAAGTGAGCTCTGTCCCCATTTCCCTCCTTCTCTGGAAGGTCTCCTGGGTTTCTTCACATGGCTGAGCCAAGGTCTGAGTGAGAGCAGTGGAAATGCACCAAGGCCTTGTAAGGTACACTGTCCCTTCCACCCTATTTTTTTGACCAAAACAACTAAAATAATCCTAAGTCCAGCCCAGATTGAAATGTGGAGAAAAAGACTGCAGCTCTGGATGGGAGAAGCTCACAATCACATGGACAAAGACATTGAAAGAGAAAAGAATGGGGACCACATCTGCAAACTGACTGTCACTTGGATAAATTTTAATTCAATCAAGTTTTATTTCTACATCTGCCCTCAATGGCTGAATGATCTTAGAGAAGAAAGTGAGAGTAAAAATATTTTTTATGAGTAGATGTGGAAGTTCTACTCTTGAAGGTCAGGCCCCTCCAAATGGAAACATCTCTCCCCTCTGCAGCTTGCCTCCTGCCTATCATTTCTAGACTAAAAAAGTAAAACTTTCTCCTTCCAGATATCTCCTGTCCATGGACTTAACTCATTGGTTAACATGGCTAGAGAGCTGTTGCTTTCCTGTCTTTTTTGACATCCTCATGTAAACATTGCTTCTCTTTTTATTGACCTGCTCTTAACATATTCAAAATGATTTCCAATCTGATACTTGTATTTGTTGGGGATGGGGAACCTGATGGAAGGAGGTGGCATTTGAAATGCACATACAACAGAGAAATAATTATTTTAAAGAATAGAGTTGCTGGCATGCTGACTGAAAGAAGCCAGTAGCAAAAGGACAAATTCTGCATGATTTCACTTACATGAGATATCTGAAGTAGTGAAATTCATAGAAACAGAAAATACAATGGCGGTTGTCAGCATGGAAGGAGTGGGATGGGGAGTTAGTGTTTAGTGGGTGAAGAGTATCAGTTTTGCAAGAACATAAATATGTTTAGGGGCTGATTGCACAACAATGTGAATGTACTTAACACTACTGAACTGCACACTTCAAATGATTACAATGATAAATTTTATTTCTTTTTTTACTAATTTAAATGTTTTTTAAAAGGAAGGAAATTTTAACACATGGTACAACATGGATGACCCCTAAGGACATTATGCAGAATGAAATAAACCAGTTGTAAAAAGACAAGTACTATATGACCCCACTTTTAGGAGGTCCCTAGAGAAGTCACACTCATCGAGACCAGAAGTAGAATGGTGGGTGCCTTGGGCTCCGGGGGGGGGGGGGGGGGGATGGAGGGAGAAGGGAGAGAAGGAATGAATGTTTGATAGGAACCAAGTCCCAGTTTGTCAAGATAAGACAGTCTGATGATGAATGGTGGTGATGGTTACATGTGAATGTATTTAATGCCCCTGAACTGTCCATTTAAGTAATGGTTAAGATGGTAACTTTTGTGTTACATGTATCTCACCACATTAAGAAAAAAATCCATCCCTAGCTTGTTTGGCTCAGCAGGTAGGGTGTTGGCCTGAGGACTAAAGGGTCCTGCATTTGATTCCTGTCAAGGGCACAGGGCCGGGTTGCGGGCTCTATCCCCAGTAGGGGGCTTGCAGGACATAGCCTATCAATGATTCTTTCTCATCACTGATGTTTCTATCTCTCTCTCTCCCCTCTCCCTTTCTCTCTGAAATCAATAAAAATATATCAAAAACAAAAAGAGAAAAAAAAAATACGCAAGAGGCTTAGAGTGGCCACACACTGTTTTCTTTCCTTTGTATGCAGAGAGTACCCAGATGAGAAGGAAAATCTCTGATGCTAAACCATGGAGATTTGAGGTTCACTTGTTACTAGAGCAGAACTGAGCCCGCCCTAACTCAGATGTGGCAGCTGACAGCTGAGTCCTCTCCCATGTGTGCTGATTCCCTCACCCATGATCCCCAGGGCTGGGACGATGGTAAGAATTGAAGCAAAATTTAAGAGACTCCAAGGAACTCAATAGTCAAGATGACTATTAGTTGAATGCAGTGTTTTTAAAAAATCAAAATTAATGCAAAACACGCATGATGATTGAAATAGCAAAATGTTAAATTAAGACAGGATCTGTGAAGCAATGTGCTGAGACATTGTAGAACAGAGGCCAAAGGAACAATCAATCTTTGTGCCTCATTTGTCTCCCTGTAGTCCCTGCTCTAGTGAACACCCAAGATGCTCTGCCTGGGAGCTTCCTGTGGCCCATGTGGCTGCACATCAGAAAAGATAGGGAGTTAGCATCCCTGGGAATGACCCTCCATCACTATTTGTGGATCAATAACTCAATTCCCTCATTCCTCAAGGGTGTGTCCTACACTCTCTCAGATGGCCCTGGAGGGAGTGAGCCCCAGTGCCCGCTGCAGAAATTGTTCATTCAAACTCTCATGATTTGCTGCCTACACCTCCCTATCTCATGTCCCTTCTTCTCTACTCATGCTTTGTAAGATCCACTGCTAATGATGTACCTGCACTCAATTCTTATCTCAGGCTCTGCAGTTCAGGGAAACCAGCCCAAGGCAGACATCTATTACATTTTATTTCAATCAGGCAAACACTGTAATTCCTGATTCACCTCTTAATCTCTGGTCAAATATGTTGTTAGTGATTTATTGCTGTACAACAAATTGCCCCAAATGTAAGGGCCTAAAATAACAAAGCAAGTAGTTATGATCTCAAATTTTTTGTGGGTCAGGAATGAGGTATGGCTTCTCTGTTTTCTTTGCTTCAGGTTCTCTAATGGGAACAGTGTCAGCTGAGGGTGTGATGAGAGAAGAGTCCATTCCCAAGCTTACTCAGGTGTTGTTGACAGGATTAAGTTCCTCTTTGGCTGTTCAGTAGGCAGTTCTTAGCGCCTCACCACATGGGTCTCTCCACAGGGCAGCTCACAATGTGACAGCTGGTTTCAACAGAGAAGGAGAGGGAGAGGGAGAGGGAGAGGGAAAGGGAGAGGGAGAGCCGGAGGGGAAGGGAGAGTGGGGGAGAGAGAGAGAGCCATGGGAGCAAGATGGAAATCTCAATCTTCTGTAACCAAAACTTGAAAGTGACATCTCGCCACCTTGGTCTTACTCTACTCTTACAAGTGAGTCATGAGGCCTTGCCCACACTCAAGGAGAGGACATTACACATGAATACCAGGAGGCAGGGATCATGGGGGCTGTCTTTAGTCTGTTCTCTGATTTTCCCATTTTTAGTATATGGTTCCACCAACAGCTCAGTTGGTCAGGCCCTAGATGGGGGTATCATCCTGTCCATAAGGCATTCCAAATGGTCCTTCTGATATCACCTCCCTCCTTCATCCCCTCGTGGCCTTCACTTATTGGAAGCTAAGTCCCATCTCAGAACCTTTACGCCCTCTGTTCCCTCTGCCTGGAACTCTCTCACATCTGCATGGCTCCTCCTTCAGAGTCTTTCAGGTGCTGCTGTACAGGTGTTGCCTAGGGCTGCAGTCTCATCTGAATGCTGGATCAGGTAAGCAACCACTTCTTTCCAACTCTAGGTTTAACATAAACTCTTTCAATATGCATTCCTGATCCACTATTTACTCCTGTGTCATAAAGAGTTAACTTAGAAGGCTTGCACCTTCCAAAGAAAGGCCTGTGTGCATGATGCTTTGCCTTGAGCCTGGTAGGTCATCCTTAAGGCCCTGGAGTATCTTGCCTGATAAGAGTGTCTATATAGCTCAGACCTTAGACCATGCCGGAGAGTCATGCTCACAGTGTGATTCATGACAGAGGCCGTGGGCCACTGTGCACTATTAGCGTGTCCTCTAAATAAGCTGAGGTCAGCCACATGTGTGGTCAACCAAGCCCATGTGAACAACTCCCAGTAAAAACCCTGACACCAAGGCCCTTGGGTTTCCTTGGTTGGAAATATGCAGTGCATATTTTCACACACCATTGCTGGGAGCGTTGAGAGCTGGGACTGCACTGGGAGGGGACAGGTACAAGCTCATGTCTGGTATCCTCTTAGTCCCACCCAGGTGTTCTATCCTTTGCTGATTTTAATCTGTATTCTTTCCCTATAATCTATTGTGACCGGGAGTATAACAGCTTTTCTGGGTTATGAGTCTGAGTAAATCATTCACCCTCAACCAAGGCTGGCATTCCCCCAGTCCTCCTCTTTTGAGATCTTCATTGCCCTTGTCAGTGAATGTTAGGTTCTTGCTCATTTGCTATTTCCTGTCTCTCTCATCTGGACAGAAAGGAAAGCTGGAACCTTGTGTACAGCTTTCATGAGAGCAGAAGACCAGAGTGGTCAGGGGTCAGGTCCTAACTCTGCCACTGTCTGGCGGTGTGGCCCTGGGTGAACAACCTCACCGGTCTGTGCTCTAGTTTCCCTACCTGTAAAACAGGAGCAGGAACATTAGCTCCTCTTTCACAGACCACTGAGAGATGTGTGGACTGGTTTTTTAAGGCCCAGAAAGGCCTCTACAAGCACTGGCTTCCAAGTATTGGTCTCTATCTAGACTCATAACCTAGAAAAGCAGTAACTAGAGCAGGTGTCAGTGCTCAGTTGAAGACAAAGGAATTAAGATGACCCCTCTGAGACCTTTGACATGGAGAGACAGGAGGGACCCAGAGATACTCAGATGGTGGAAAGGAAGACAGGAAAGGTGCCAGGAAGAGCTGGACATCTGTCCTGTGGCTCTGGTTCCAAACAGGCCTATGTGGTCTATATGGGACACCCTAGGTAGCCAGGCCATGGAGTCACTGGAAAGGAGATCCTGGGGAGTGATAGAGCTGGGTAGGAAGGAGGGGGTGAGGAAAAGCAAACACTATAAACAGGACTCTTAGGAGGAAATGTGTGGGAAGAACTGGGAGATGGAGGGTCAAAGCAGCTGGAGCCACAGCTGGGGGCAGGCACCACAGGAACCCAAAAGAAGGCTGTTCCAGAAAGTGGCCATTCTTTCCTGGCCATGGAGGATGCCTCCCCTCTGCTGGATGCCCTGGAGATACTACTGAGTTTCTAGACACAGCCCTACCCATCTCCTTGGGAGGAATATCCTCCTCCCCACCCTTGCTTCCAGCCTCTTCCACGCAGGATTTCATGGGTGCGCATGGCATATATTTTCAGGACAAAGGAATCAGAAGCACAGCGTCTGAGTCTCCAGGGAGCAGTACTTCTGGAAACAAGACTAAAAGGAAGAGAACAGAGCCAGAAGGGGAGTACTGGGTTGTGGACTTGAGAGGCAAAGAGAGGAGGTGCCTGGCTCTGAGCAGGCTCTTCCCCTCATGATATCCATACCATCAGGGCTCTCAAATCAGGGTCATACCTTGGCTGGGGATGAGTCCACTGTGAACCCATGTGCAACCTGGGCACCTCCCTCTGCCTCTGTGGGCCTCAGTGTTCTTCCTGGTGGCCCAGGTGTCCAGGTCAAAATACTAGAGTCATCTGTGTATTTCTCTATCTCTGTTGCTCTCTATCCCTCCAACCCCAGAATCAGCAAATCCTGAGGGCTCTCCTTTCAAAATCCATCCAGAATCTACCCACTTTTCACCTCCTCCATGGCCTTAACCTGGACCAGCCCCATTATCTTCCACTGGGGATAGTTCAGTCACCTCTGCCCTGACGTTTCAGCTCCACTTCACTCCACTCCACTCACCCTCACACACAGGCAGTTCCCCCCACAGTGTCCAGAGGACAACACCACTCAAGAACCCTTAGAGACTCCCACCACACTCAAAACAAAAGTCAAATCCTCCTTGTGACCCTCAAGTTTTTACATGTCCTGCCCTGGCTCTCCCTGCCATTATCTCCTCCCACTGTCACCTCACTATTTCCTCCAGCCCCACTGGCTTCCTACTATTCCTGTCATCATTGCTTATGTTGATTCATGGACATACACAAGCACTTGAGATTCTGTATGTTTGTGTGTGGGCACGAGCACTTTTGTTCTGTCATTCCTCGTTATTCACAGATTCTATATTTGAGAACTCACCTACTTGCAAACATTTATTTGTAATCTGAAATCAATACTGGTGAGAACTCAGTGGTCATTCTCAGACATGCACAGAGAAGAGAACAATCTGAATTATGTACTGGCTGCTTCTAATCTGAGGTCCAACAAGGCAAGACTCTGCCTTCTTGTTTCAGCTCTGAAACCATAATGTGTAGTTTTCATAGTCTATGTAGTGCCACATGTTTCACAGTCTTGTCTTTCTGTTGGTGAATTCACTGTTGAAATAGGCAGCCAAGTATAGCATTGAAAACTGTCTTGTGTCACTAAGTGCAAAAAGGCTGTGAGGTGACTTATAGAGAAAATAAGTGTTATATAAACTTCATTCAGACATATATTGTATGATATGGACATTGTTCACTCACTGTCTCTGGTATATTTTGAAAACTTTAGAAAAGGAGAGATATTTAACTTGGAGCACTAGACGGAGTCACATTTGAAAGATTTTTAGCCCAAACAGGAAACTAGTTAAGACAAAGCACATAAAACTCTCCAGGTAATTTTTCATCCCAATGAATAAGGACCCTTACACATAGACATCATATCCACTCTTTAATGATTAGATGTATATCGTGAAGACTATGGTCTCAATTTTCCTCTGCGTTAAAATTATGTAAGCACCCACAGTACTCAAATGTAGTTTTGTCCATAGGGGTAATGTAATTCATGACTATTCTTTCAGGGAAACAATAGAAATATTCGTTTGAATGATATATGTCATAAGAGAATAAATTATGCTAAAGGAATTCATGTTAACCTATCAGAGAAGAATTTTCAATTACATATGGTTCAAAGATTGGCTTTATTGGTGTCAGAAAAACAGGCTCTGAGGGGCCTTTGAACCCTTCAATCATGGTCACTTCTTCAGACTAGTACAGTTGGCCCTTGTAAAGCTTACCTGCCAAGGAATCTTCCCAGGGCTCTCTTTATGTCCTTGTTCCTCAGACTGTAGATGAAGGGGTTCAGCATGGGTGTGACCACGGTGTACATCACTGAAGCTGTTGCACTCGAGTGTGCATTTTGGGTAACAGCAGAGCTGAGATACACTCCTAGGCTTGTACCATAAAATAAGGAGACAACTAAGAGGTGAGAAGCACAGGTAGAAAATGCTTTATACTTCCCCTGAGCTGATGGGATTTCACATATACAGGACACTATTTTAGAGTAAGAGTAAAGGATCCCTGCAAGGGGACCACCATCTAGTAGCACAATTAAAACATATAACATAATGTTGTTAAGAAAGGTGTCAGAACAGGCAAGTTGGAGCACCTGATTGAGTTCACAGAAAAAGTGGGGGATTTCTAAGTCTGAGCAGAAAGAGAGCTGCAGCACCATTAAACTATGTAGCAAGGAAATCAGAACACTTATCATCCAGGACACCAGAACTAGCAGTCCACAAAACTGCGGATTCATTATGACCATGTAGTGCAGGGGGTGGCAGATGGCCACAAACCAGTCATAGGCCATCACGGTCAGGATAAAGTTGTCCAGCACTACAAAGAGTGTATAAAAATACATCTGTGTGAGGCAGCCTTCATAGGTGATGACTTTGCTCTGTGTCTGGATGTTGACCAGCATCTTTGGGATGGTGGTGGAGGTGAAACAGATGTCTACCAAGGACAGGTTGTAGAGGAAGAAGTACATGGGTGTGTGGAGGTAGGAATCTGAGCTGATGGCAAAGATGATGAGCAGGTTTCCCAACACAGTGATCAGGTACATGGAGAGGAAGAGGCCAAATATGAGGAGCTGTAGTTCCAGTGCCTGTGAAAGTCCCAGAAGAAGAAATTCTGAAATTTTTGTACCATTGCCTGGTTCCATGTGTCAGAGGTGACTACTAGAAAATAGAAAAAGTTAATAACTAATTTTCATATTAGCAGGCATTAGTAACTGAGAATAAGTGACATATTTATATTTTAGAATCAAAAAATAATTTCCATATTTAGTGTATGTTCTGGTGCCCATTAATTCATCTCTGTTGTCATTCATTTAAATTTCCTTTTTTTACCATCAATCAATTCTTGAAACATAATGTATATTGCTGTTTTATTGAGGATTGTTTCATTCACTTGAGGTAAATATAGGGTGTCTCAAAAAAAAGTGTGCACACAGTTTGAATAATAATAAAGCCAGTGTTTATTAAATGCATTTTATTTTCAATAATGAGCTATCAGCTTGTACAGTGTGTATACATTTTGGGGGGACACCCTGTATGTTGACTATATACCAGGCCTCAGACAGTGTTCACAATATGGGATGGTGAAAAATAAAAGTCTCTACAAACTAATGATGGTGAAAGAATTTAATCAAATACAAATGATAATATCACATATGCAATGGTGAAGATGCTATAAAGAAAAGTAAATCACATTCAATGGAGAGAGTGCATAGAGGGTGCTCTTTCTGTAGAGTTTAGCCAAGACGTGCCAACAGGTGACAGTTATACAGACACCTCAATGAAGAACAGGCACCAGAGTAAAGGAGAAGTTCTTGCCAGGCAAAAGGAGCAGCCAGTGCAAAGGCCCTGAGAAGGTGGTTGTTTTAGAAAATCAGGGCTCAAAACGACCCAGTGTATCTAGGGGAATGAGCAAGAAAGAGCAGGGTGAGAGATGGTGTCAGAGAATATTAAGAAACAAGGTAGCCTGCATGTTGCTCCAAACTTCAAGTCATAGAGGGTGCCTTGTACACACTATGTAAACCTTGCACTTTATTCATCTGATTGATAAAACATCCAGTGAATTGAAAAGGATCTCCTCCTTATTACCTTCTCTTGATATCAGAGTCACATGGGAATAAATGAATTCAAGCACCTCTGCTCTGAGGACTATTCTCAATTTACAAGGCAAACACACACGCGCGCGCGCACACACACACACACACACACACACACACACACACAACAATACACCAGGGCCCCTTCATCTGTGTTATTTCCATGTCCTTCTCCCTCTCTCCCACACTATGTAGGCTATGAGTAGATGCAAGTCAAACTGTCCATATCAAGTATTTTTTTAAAAAATAACTTAGAAATAGTACCTAGATATTCCTATTGTATGCCTTTCATGGACAAATATACTTTGGGTTTCATATGGCTATGTACATTTTCTGTCCTGTATTTAAAGAATCATAAACAATAAGTTAAATAAACATAGCAGGAGAGAGAACAATAAAATGCACATGAGGATCAAAAGAGATCTAATGAGCTCAGGTGGTCCCTGAGAGATTATGAGGAAGCAAAATCTTCTTTGGATTTTAGCAGCTTTCCAACCGTAATTACACCCCCTTGAGACCAAGCAAAAATAATAAAGGAGAAAACATAAATTTCTCAAAAAGACAGAGGTAGTTATAAATATATGGTATGAAACACCTTACAGATTGACTACCCCAAGTGAAAAATTACCAAAAAAGAAACCAATAGCTCACAAAAGGAAATATACAATACAACACAGGTTGAATATTTATAACATCAAGCAGTAGAAGACAAGTTTTTCCTGTGCCCCTTCTATATTTATTTGACCAGTTGGTTTTTATATGGTTGATGATAGATGACACAAGCCCCTTTCTTACTTTTCCTATGGGGCATCATTGTTTCTCTTGGACTTTGGGTTTTGAACTCATTTTTGACAAATAATTTGTATAGTCTAATTCTGTCTCATCCAACATGCAAAGGCCTCCCAGGACATGATCACTAAATCCCGCACACGCCATGAGGAGCCATCCTTCTACACTGAGTAACTTTTTTCATATGATTTATGCCTGAGCACATTACCATACAAACATTTATTTCATTGTACTCTGACTTCACCATCACAGCGCCAGATCCAGACAAGCAGGGCTTCACCTATTTTGTTCACCTTTGTATTCTCACAAATGTGTGTGAATATATGTGCACTTACATAGGTAAACCTTTAAGTAAATGTTAAGTTATGAAATGAAAGGCATGACAGGGAGAATGAAACCTAGTGAAACAGAGTGATTTTAAACCAACTGATATCAATTAAAGAAAATTGAGTGGAGCATCAAAAATTAATGGTAACAAGATGGAAAAACAACAATAATTTAGTGATACCAACATGGACTAGTAATTAAATTGGCAATGGCATAGACATAGAAGATAACCTATAAAGTTTCTAGAAATTGTGGCAAATGGCAGGTGCTCAGTTATTATTTGTTGAGTGAATAAGGAATTAGGACTCTGTATATAAGTACGTTGAACCCGTTGTAAGGTTGCATTTCAATATATTTGGAAAGCTTGAATTGCTGATTGAAAGTTGGAAAAAATAAATATCATCCTGTAAGAAAATAAAGTTGAGCCCCTTAATCATGTTACAAAAAACCAGATGTATTGTCTACTCACTATAGGAGTAACCAATCTCTCTTAGGTTAACAGATAAAAAACTGCATATCTCTATTTATGGGTGGGCCAAACCAACGTACTTATGTCAAGAGACTCAGAAGTAATAAGGCAGACATACTTAATTTTTAAAAAATATAAAACTTTTCTTTGGCCAAAACACCCCCAAAAAATCAATTGACAGATATTAATTTTTACTTCTTTTACTTCTGTTTTAAATTTTTCATTGAATTTATTACATTGACATTGGTTAATAAAATTATATAAATTTCATGTGTACAATTCTATAATACATGATATGTATAATGTATTGTGTGTTCAGCACCCCAAGTCAAGTCTCTTCTATCACCATTTATGCCCCTTTCACCCTCCTCAACCTCCCCACTAAAAAATTTTAATATTTAAAACAAAATAATTTAAAAGGCTAGTAATGAAAGAATAATCAGCATATAAAAATAATATTCAAATTAACAAAGCCATCAAACATATGGATGTTTGATCAAATTCAGGAAAAGTTGAGAAAACAATAAAATTTTTTTTTCATACCTGTTAGGTTGGGGAAAAAACTAAAATGTCACATAGACTGGGTTTGGAACTTTCAAGCAGTAGCAAAGGGGGTACTCTTTTTTCTTTGCTGGCAGAACTATAATGTGTCACAACATTGGGAAACCAATCTGAAGACAGCTATTACAAGTACATATATTCTTTCAGTCATGGTTTCTCAGTCTCTGCACCATTGACTTCTGGGCCAGATCATTGCCAGTGGTGTGGTCTCTCCTATGCTTTGCAGGATGTTTAGAGCATCCCGGGACTCTACTTACCCTCTCATGTGACAGCGAAAAATGTCTCTGAATATTGCTGAATGTCCCCTAGGGGAACAATACTACTGCTGGTGGAGAACCAGAGTTCTAATGTAACAATATCAGAATATTTTTGTATAATTGTTATAATACAATGTATTGGGAAAGTATATGGAATAGCATAGCCACATCATAAAATATTATGTGCACATGGTAATAATGAATTGGTATTACACTAGCTGTGGAGGGAAGATCATAAGATGTTCTTTGTAATAAGGAAGAGTGGACACACAAAAAAAAGAGTGTACAACACATAAAGAGAATTTCTGATGGGCACAGGATGCTATTTATGAATTTAAATAAAAGCATATGAGTATGTATATGTGCATAACATAGGAAGAGAAGTGTTTTAAAATCTAAAACTTTATGGAATACAGATTATCAGCAGGAATGAAATTAATTTATGCATAGTGTCTATGAAACAATTGCATAAAAACATTAAGTGAAAATCATATTAATCTAAATAAAGATAGAAAACAATAATAACTTATCATCAGCATGGGCCACTAATTCCAGATTAATTTCCAAAATCTTGGAAATATAAGAATATTATAGAATGGCTTTTAAATTTGGGGGAAAGCAGTGTCTAAGTTATAATTTCTTCTTATATAAAGTTATTAGATTCAAATATGCTAATAGAAAGTAAAGTTAATCTTTAGTCAAATACAAAGGAGAATGCCTTCCAGAGAACAGTAGAAAACGATGCAAATTTTGGAAATAGAGGTTATGACAAAAGGCCGAAAGGAACAATAAGGGATAATGGAGATGTAAAACAAGTTGGCTATATGGTTGTAGGCTAATTTATTAGCACTAAGTACACAGAACATTCACTTTCATTTTTGTTGAGAACAAGGATTTCACAAGTGAAAAATATACAAGTAACAGCTGATTTTTTTTTTCCAGTAAGAGAAGTGAAAAATAAGAAGAAACTGAGAGAATACAATATGACTGAGTGGTAGATTTGAGCCCACACTATTAATAAACGCTCACAATTCCCCATGTATACACATATGAAGGTACTCAATGACCACAAATTTGGTGGAGAAGACTACAATTCCTTGTTTAGAAAGTGCAATGAAAACACACTGGCTGCACTACACAAATGCCAGGACTTGTACAGACAATTTACAATAGACAAAACAAGTGAATAATTGACACACAAATGTATTCAGGTCACAGGTAATGAAGTAGCTGCAAAGTGAGGCTATTTAGCATACCTCTTTTTACTTGTCAAATAAATTCTGTTTCATGTGAATTGAATAACCAGTCTGAAAGAAGTCAGTGTAAAATGTATGTCTCATGAACTACTGTTGCAAGGTAATATTTACAATAAATATATTGAATCTGGATTTTTCTCTTCAACATGGAAAGTAGTGGAATAGACCCCCATGATAAAAATAAAGAATCACCCTCATTTTACTGGATATCACTCCATAACTAGCACTCTATTTTCTACTCCCTTTAGTTACCAAACTCATTGTATAGGTTCCACTTTTACTTAAAGTACTTTATGTTTACCATTGCCACCTCTAATTGGGCTTCCATCTGTTAATTGTCAACAACTAACCATGTGTTGCTGAGTTTAATGTTCACTTATCCCTTCAGCATCATAAATTAATCATTAATTAGTTAATCAGACAAACAGCCATATGCTGATGGCTATCAAGATACCTCGGGTAAATGTGCTTGGCTTTGATTCTCTCTGACCCTTTCTTGTAGTACCTGCCAGATCTTTGGACTCACCTGATTGGGAAATCTTAGGCGACGGCCTTTGAGTGAAATTCCAACCTCCTGGATGGTTGATGATGGAGACTAAAGCTCTCTGTCCAGACAAGACAGCAGAAGGAGGCAAGCACAAGTCTCCTAGGCAAGTTTAAAAGGAACAACCAGATTCCATCCAGCCCAAGGTCACACACACTGAGTGACTGGAGATGAGGAGATATTTACAGCTCCCTAATTAGGTACATTCCAGTCTTGTTATTTCAACCTCTAATCACATGATTTCCCTGTGGGTTGAGACAGAATGGAATGTTTTCCTGGAGATTCTCTGTTCCCAAAAGACAAGTTTAAAAGTCAAAAGAATCCCAGTTTTTTACTAGTTCTTCCTTATGAAATCTGTTGGTTTTCAGGGGACTGGTATCTCAGCATCGTATGCCAACCCTAATTTAAAATTTTTCCAAATTTCAGACTGAGAATCTAGCCTGGATTAGAAAACTTAAGTATCAATATACTGACTTGTTGTTGGAACACAGGCCCTGATATCTACATAAAATTCTATTTCTTTTCAACAAGGGGAGAACTAACTTCCTTTGATATAAACTTTGAATGTTACACAATGGGCTTCATGACACATTAGCCAAAAACAATTGGGCATTTCAACCTTATATCAAAGGTTAAGAGCTGTCATTTAGTCCCTCCCTATAATATATTTGTTAATTATCAGAAACATATATTTTATGCACTCTAATGTAAGTTTGGAATAGGAAAGTAAATAGACTCTTCTCTGTAGCCTCCAGAAGAAACCTAGCCCTGCAAACATCTTGATATTAGCCCACTAAGACCCATTCCTATTTCTGACCTCAGGAATTGTAAGAGCATAAGTATGCTTATTTTAAATCACTTGTGATATTTTTACTCTAGCATTAAAAATTGAATACAGACATTTATCCAATGAGATTTTTGTTCAGGAAAATGAAATTAAAGTCTCAATTCATTCATTGCCCCGGGGTAAAGGCATTTTGAGTTGTAATCCCTCTTAGGTATAATAAATTTATAATAAGTTTAGAGATATTCAGACTCTTGAGCTGGTAAAGAATTTCTTATTGAATAAATATAAATGTGCTTCAGATTTTAATTCCTTTGATGCATTAATACATGAAAGGTAATTCGTCATTTAAGTTCATGTCTACCATTTACTTTAAACCTTCATGTCAAAATTTCTATATCTTTTCAATTCTATGCTCTTCAACTTTCTCATAAGTTTACTTTATACATAAAATAACCTATATAATAAAAGCCTAATATGCAAATCAACCAAACAGCAGAATGACCAGTTGCTATGATGCACACTGACCACCAGGGGGCAAACGCTCCATACAGGAGCTGCCCCCTGGTGGTCAGTATGCTCTCACAGGGAGAGCACCACTCAGCCAAAAGCCAGGCTCACAGCTGGCAAGCACAGCAGCGGTGGCAGGAGCTTCTCCCACCTCCACTGCAGGCAGGCAGTAAGGAGTGAGGGATCCGGACTACGAGAGCCCTGAACTATGAGAGGGATGTCTGACTGCCAGCTTAGGCCCAATCCCTAAGCTGCATCACTATTATATTAGTCTCTGTTGTCTAACTCATATAATTCAGTAAATTATTTAGAAGGTAAAAAGTCTAGGATCTAGAACTGAGATAGCTGATTCACGCTGAGAAATGGCAGGAGATATTGCTTCTACCTGAACAAAAAGCAAATTCTCATGGATGTAGGAAAAGTAGAAGTAAACTAAAGCAATTCACATTTAGTGCTCTTTTTTTTCCCCTCTTAAAATATAATATAAAACCTGGTTTAGAAACAGGGTAAACTGATCTGATATTGCTTCAAGGGAGAAGAGTACCATGGTCACACACAAAATCATGATTAAGCCTTAGAAATGCATGTAGAAACTCACAGCTGACTATAGACTAATAAGGAGATGGGCAGAATTCAGAACAACTCCTACATGAAAACAAAAAGCTACTGGACAATAAAAGAAACCATCAACAAAATGGAAAGGGAGCCTACTGTATGGGAGAACATATTTGTCAATGATACATATGATAAGGGGTTAATATCCAAAACATATGAGGAACATATGCAGCTTAACAAAAGAAATATAATCCAATTTAAAAATGAGCAAAGGGGGAGGATGGCGCCCAATAGGATGGCAGTGAGAGAGAGTATGAGTGAGTGAGGGAGTGAAAGGGGA
This sequence comes from Corynorhinus townsendii, assembly GCA_026230045.1. Taxonomy (NCBI): domain Eukaryota; kingdom Metazoa; phylum Chordata; class Mammalia; order Chiroptera; family Vespertilionidae; genus Corynorhinus; species Corynorhinus townsendii. The sequence goes on from JAPDVU010000006.1 coordinate 82,079,858, forward strand.
GTGTGTGGATGTGTGTGTGTGAGTGAGGGACAGTTATATTCCACAAGACTTTTGGGGGCTGTCAGACCAGGCTCCCCTAGCCAGGCAGCCTCTGCTACTGCTGCAGTCTCTCCCGGGGCAGCCAGCTCTGCCACAGCAGCCATGACATCTTGAAGGGGAGAGCTGCTGTGACTGGGAGCCCAGCCTCACCTCACCTGGGGAGTTCTTGGACGCCACCTGGGACCCTACAGCCACACCAGCCAGGTACCTGCTGCCTTGGCTGTGAACCCACCAAACACCGAGATTCCAGACTCCCAGGCCATGGGCTCCTAAATAGTTTGTCTGGGCAGGGGAGACAAAATGGTGGCCAAATAGGTGGACATGTCCTATGCCTTCTCAGGGAGCAGATAGAAGAAACAACCAAATCGAACAAGATCCATGCAGAATTGGTGAATTAAACACAGCTGGTGAGGTAATCCATGGATGGAAAGTACAGAGGACGCCTGGAGAATGGTAGGATTGGGGATCTGGGCTGGAGAGAGAGAGACCAGCAACTACCGGG